>OX101824.2:49954762-54754762 GCA_944452925.2 Chrysolina oricalcia
AATGGAACACCCTGTATATTATTGAAAATTCGGAAAGCTGTTGAAATTTGCTTTCTTTCTATGTATATCATACATATACCTAACTAGTCAAGTTTCAGACTTATGAGCATTTATTTGTGAAAATGTCCCTTCAAAATGGTATTTCCATTCGGTATTTGGTAAGCAGGCCATGATTACTATTTGACAGTAGCGTTGTGACATTCTCCTAATAATATCGAAATTTTCGTCACTTCAGAAGTTGCAAATACCTTCAAAACGATGGAACAAAACTATTCAAACGAAGTTCTTATGAATTTCTTTATTATTTTTGGACAGTGTGACAAAATTATCAGCAGAACATGTAGAAAGTTCAATGAAATGTATCCGAATCTACCGCCAATGAACCTCAAGAAATTTATACGAATTCAGAACAATTTCAATATGTTTGGATAAACTTTAAAAAAGCACCAAGAAACTTGATATTGGAAATATTGATATGAATAATTATAAAAAAGTAAAACAATCATGTGGAATATTTTAAAATATGTTCGAATCGCTGGCCGTTCACTTCCAAGCACTTTAAAATGCGGGTGTTGACTGCTTTCGTGGTGGCAAATCTGATTTCATTGAGATCCAAATCTTCAAATGTTTGGGCAATCCTTTCTAACAATTCATCTCTCGAACGCACGGGTATTTTGTAAACTTTTTCTTTAAACATTCCCCACAAATAAAAATCTAATGGATTAAGATCGGGTGATCTCGCTGGCTAATTCCATGGTCCCAAGCGCCTTATCCACCGATCGTCAAAAAGTCTTTCCAGTTCTGCGCTCACTTCTCTTGTGCAATGTGCAGGAGCTCCGTCTAGTTGGTACCAACAGTTTCGATATTCTTCGAGTGGCAGATTATCCACGAAACTCTCTACAGTATTCTCCAAAATATTCAGGTAGCTTCTGGATTTTAATGACTCCTCGTATATCACGTACCTCAATTTGTTGTCCATCAACATGCAGAAGACATTAATACTAAATTTTTCTTGAAATCCGGCTTCTTTTGTGACGTGAGGATTTTCACTGGACCAATAATGACGATTTTTTCTATTGAAAATCCCTTCTCTCGAAAATTTCGATTCATCAGTCCGAATAATTTTATTTAAAAAAAGTGGATCTTCTTGAATGCGTGTCAACAACATTTCACAAAATTCTACTCTCTGTTGAGGGTCTTGAGGCTTCATTGCTTGAATTTTGGTGAATTTATAATCATGCATTTTATGTCTTCGCAAGATTATGAACCGATGAATATTTTATACCCAAATCTTCTTCAGCACTTCTTATCGATGACTCGGGAAATGCGTGAAAATATGCTAAGACATTAATCTGGTTGTCTTCAGAAGTTACGGGTCGAGGCAAGTTTCTTGGTGCTTTTAAAGTTGATCCAAATGCATTGAAATTGTTCTGAATTCGTATAAATTTCTTGAGGTTCATTGGCGGTAGATTCGGATACATTTCATTGAACTTTCTACATGTTCTGCTGATAATTTTATCACACTGTCCAAAAATAATAAACAAATTCATAAGAACTTCGTTTGAATAGTTTTGTTCCATCGTTTTGAAGGTATTTGCAACTTCTGAAGTGACGAAAATGTCGATATTATTAGGAGAATGTCACAACGCTACTGTCAAATAGTAATCATGGCCTGCTTACCAAATACCGAATGGAAATACCATTCTGAAGGGACATTTTCACAAATAAATGCTCATAAGTCCGAAACTTGACTAGTTAGGTATAGGTATGATATACATAGAAAGAAAGCAAATTTCAGCAGCTTTCCGAATTTTTAATAATATACAGGGTGTTCCATTCAAAATAATCAAATTTCAGCAACTTTTTCAAGCAAACGAAAAAACTGTATTTTTTTACCACCCTGTATTGAACTAACGGAGATTAGGCTGACGTGTGGGAAGTGTCCAAGTATCACCTAACTCCAAACCAAATTTCGATATCATAGTACTTCTTAACTAAAAGATATCGGCATTTTTAGAAGTCATGATTTTCGAAGAAAAAAATTGAAATTAATTTTTATTTCGAAAACAGATATGTATAGGGAAATATCAAAAAAAGTTGTCGGGCAATTGTTGGAGATTCCAAAAATAATATTATATACAGAGTGTTCCATTTGAAAAATCAAAGTTGTTACTGCTTTCTAATCGAAGCGCATTGTCGAAAATATTTTAGTTGGCTAGAGAATGTCCGAATATGCCCTCCATTAAATTTTCAAAGTGATCCGTTGTCTGGTTCACCAGAAACGTCTAATGTGCCATCCACCGTGAATCAGCCTGTTTTTCCCCCAATTTTTCACTTTTTAGCTGATTATAGTTCGCCATGGTAAAGTGATGCTTGTGTACATATTGCAGTGTTATTAGAATATTTCTGGACTCTTTGTCACAACAGAAGACATTTTCGAAATCATCCCGAGCATTATGGATGAATAAGAGTATATGTGATATTGACAGCTACGTATTACACCCTGTATATTTCAATGATTCAGCATTGAGTTCTGAGGTTTTGGGACATTCCAAAACCAGGAGTTAGGGTTAATTTTTCAAAACATTCTTAATATCTTTTTTCCCAATTTTTCACTTTGCAAGTGGTCACAGTTTGCCATGGAAAAGTACTATTTGGTGATTTTTCACAGTATTAATTGAATATTTTTGTGAATTTTGTGAAAAGTCAACAGAATTTGATGTTAAATTTGTGATGAAAAAATCCCTAATATGTTTTCCCCAATTTTTCACTTTTCAATTGGTTATAGTTGGACGTGGAAAATTGATATACGAATGTTTCTATAACATAACGGTAGGTATTTCTGAGAAATATAATTTGAAAAAAAAAAATTATGAATTTATTTTTTTCTCAATGAAATGTGAGGGCGTGGCTGCTCAAAGTGGGACACGCTGTATGCAACTTTAAATTCCACTAAGTCAGCTGTCTATTGCCAATTAACTATCCCTGTTAAACTGTCCGTACTTTCTTGTACAGGGTGTTTCTGAATGTCGTGTATATACAGAAGGAGGTGACTCTATGGCTTATTTCATGACTGAAAATATAAATATAAACATAGGGCCACAAACGTGATCTACAGAGTGTTGAAATTCCGAGATTTATTAAATTTTTTCTTTCAAAAATCGGATGTAGTGCTGCCAAGTTATAAAAAATATGGAAGTTGATTTTTTTTAATAAATAATTCGCAATCCCCGACGTTCTACATCATTCTTCTGTTATATACGGCTCGTCACGATTATGGAATTTGAGAGGAAATAATTGAATGTCATTTGATAAACAGGAAAATTAAATAGGATGGCTGTTTTTTTTTCAATTCAGAACTTCTTGAAATGAACATTCGTGTTTGTTGTTTGGTACACATCCTGTATGTTTTTCGACAATGTGATGTAGGATTGGGAAAAGAATATTTTCCTTTTTTTTAAATTCTTAGTTGCTCGTTTTCACTGACACATTTCTTTGTATCATTAAAACACTTGAGTAGAATTATTAAGTGTCTCCCATTCAACTTCTTTTATGTACAATTAATTGATACAAAATTGAAAGCAAACAAAAATAATCCACATAAAAATCGAGAAGTAAAAACATTAAAAATAAATGTAAACATTCTTTTAAAAACAACCATTTATTTATCAAAAATTAAGTGTATGAAAAACAAAAAACTTTTAAAAATATATATGTTTTCTTAAAAACTTAAAGCTTTATTTCACGACTCAATCTTTTAAGAAAATGCTTCAATTTCAAAAAGTTTTTAGTTTTTCATGATATAAAAATATGTTTTGCAACTTTTTTCGAGAAGGGGAGAACGAGCTCAATATCTACTTTCTGTTTGCGACGTAACTCTCCACTTACGAAACCTTCGGAAATTTTTCCTAATTCCTACGCGTTCTGTATCAAGCCTTCATGGATTTGGAGAGTACTTTTTTTTAATTGAATTACTCGATTCCATGTTTTTCGTTATTTTTACGGATTTTTCTGACTTTATTTTTGCGAGTTTCCGCAACATTCTTCAAGAGAAGAGTAGTTAATTTTCCACGTCTGATACCGCTGAAAATTTTTCTACGCCTTTTCTATTTAACCTTCGGAGAATTGGAGGGTATTACATTTTTTTCCAAATTAAATTATTTGACGGTCTGTTATCATCCACCATTTTTGCGAATTTTAAAACCTTTTTCGAGAAGGAGAAGGTCCGAGACATATTATTTTTGACGTCTGAAAACGTCGGAAATTTTTCCAAATTCCTACGCGTCATCTAGCTAGTCTTTAAGGGTGCAGAGAGGGGGGGAATTCGTTTTAGCCAACTTTAGATTACTACGGAAATTGTACGTTCAATGAATATAATCCAGTCGGCAGGTCGTGGAAAAGGAGTGTCAGGACGAAAAATTCCCAGGTTAATGAAGTTTCAGTATGTTGTTTGTACATGTTTAGTGAAAATTTTTGGTAGCCGATAAACCGCGAAATTGTTGGACTTGTTTTAGTTTTTGGCCTATAACTCGAAAACGGGCAATGCTAAGTGAAAAGTAATTTCGAATTGAATAGAAGAAAACAAAATTATCCATCGATCAAAAAAAAAACAAGTCCAAACATTTCGCGGTTTTTCGGCAAAAAAATTTTTTCCACAACCTCCTCGAGGTCGAAAAGGATTTGACATCACTAAACATGTGCAAACAACATACTAAAATTTCATTAACCTGGAAATTTTTCGTTGCTAAAAGTACCTGCCAACTGGATTAATAGCACACCGCAATCCAAAACATTAGGTGTGAAAAAACAGTCATTTGAGACATTCATAAAAAAATTATGCAATATCGAGAAATAAACACATGAAATTGAAATTACACAAAAACTCATGGTATTTTCATGAAGCAAAGGAATGGGTGTGTGTGTGGAAGTGATCAACAGACAATTTTCGAAATTCAATAACAATGACTGTATACAGTGTGTCCCACTTACCATGCTCACCATGTGGAGTTTATCAAGGCCAACTATAATGTGAAAAAATATTTTGATAAAATCTATTCGTTTTTGTTTTATACGCAAATAACATATTTTGATGATCATTTTCATGTCTCTTGCAAGTGAATTTTGACCCACTTTGGCGGTCCTAATAACTTGAAATTTGGCAGATGTTCATAATTCCGGTAACGATGCACTATGGAATTTTTATTGAAATAAAAAATAAAAATTGGCGGCTCCTCCAATATGGCGGACGAGATTTGTGATTATGGTCCGATTCCATTCAAAATTGGTATGTGGGGGTTTTTGAGGTCGGAGATCATGATTTTTTTGTTAAAATTTATAAATTCAAGATGGCGACTTCAAAATTGTTCTTGTTTTTGTATAAATGACGATAACTCTGTTGTTATCAACAAAAAACTTTTACTGTGACATATCATCTGTAAGAGAAAAAAAAGTTATTCATAACTAAGTCATAGTGAGCTATGACCTACATTTGAGAAATAAAAGTTGGTGCTGAAATTTCAAATTCTAGAAGAGTTGGTATACATTTCATATTTTTTTCGAAATCTCAATGAAAAACTGCCATGAGATTGTGAAATTCCTATTCGAATATTTTCATAAATAAAGAAGTTACGGAGCAGACATGAAAATTATCAAAATCTGTTTTTTGCGTATAAAACAGAAACGAATGGATTTAATCAAAATATTTTTTCACATTATAGTTGGCCTTGATAAACTCCACATTTGGTGTCATTTAACCAACCTCGTATCTCTCACCATTAAAAATATACCCATGGTGAGCATGGTAAGTGGGACACACTGTATAGCCATAGAGGTGAACATTAAAAAAAAATTTCTTTCAATCCTACATCATACGCTCGAAAAATATACGATAAATGAAAAAATTCTATTCAAAAGTCCGAATTGAAAATTATTTTAGCAACCCTGTATATTTAAAGAGCCTAAGACTGGATCAGAGATATCACAAATCTGTTTGGAGATATCACAAATGGATTTATAATCATTTCCTCTGAAATTCGATAAACTTGACAATGATTTTTTCGGTATGCATCTACAAATGGCATTATTTCGAAAAAAAATATCATAATTTTCAAATGATTGCGAGATAGTCAATAATATTAGAGGGATGGATGGAGGTCACTAAAATGATTGAAAAAAATGCGCCATTATAAATGGCATTCCGTTAAAAATAAAGCACTCGACTAGTTTACTTTTGTTTTTGAATAAATCATCTCCCAAGCTATCGAAGAATTGGAGCAATCGGACACTGACACACCTTTGCTCAACCCTGTATACACCTTTTATAATGAATATTTATTGAGCTTATTCATTCCATACATTACATATTAAAACAAAGATGTCTTCATTTTACGCCAGTATCTTGAACAAAAATGACATTCCTTTTCTAAATAATTATCTGGTTTTTGTCAAGAAACATATCTTACATAATATTAACTAAGTAGGTTTCTTTTCTGTGAATTATTCAAATCTGTTTATGATAATTATATACCTATGTTGTGATTGCAGAGTACCTGTGGTTTACTTGGTGAATATTTTTGGATACGTAGGTGCCTGGTAATATTCGTGTTTTCTGTAGACTTTAAATTTTGAATCAACATATTTATCGATCTTATTTGTAGGATATTAGATATTGTTCATTAGCTATAATGTTGGTACCTATCTATGTATTTATTTCTTCCTTAAAAAATAAGCCTCAACTTTTGATGGTTCTTTCCTAGTATTTAGGACTACTTGATCCATTCTTGAAATGTCAAACCTTCTCAATATAAGAAGAAAATAAGTATACAAGAAAAATTAAATGAAAAATGTTCAACTGTCAAGAAAAAATACTCCCTAAAAATTAATTTACATGAGCATGAAAGCATGAAAAGAGGAAGCAATTGCCATGCTATTTCAACTTGTTTACCTCTATTTCTATTGAAATAGAAACTGTATTCAATTTAGTTTTCACTCATGAAACACTTCAAAACACATTACTCCAGACAAGAAAAGAAAACAGTCACAAGAACAAGAAAGTCAGCTAGGAAAAATCGAAAGGAAAACAGTCAGTTACGTCATCATTAATTTTGCATGTGTATAAATTTTCCCGCGAGAGTCATCGACAAGTACCAATCAA
Source organism: Chrysolina oricalcia (assembly GCA_944452925.2). NCBI lineage: Eukaryota > Metazoa > Arthropoda > Insecta > Coleoptera > Chrysomelidae > Chrysolina > Chrysolina oricalcia. The sequence goes on from OX101824.2 coordinate 49,961,916, forward strand.
ATCTCACTACAGGTGCGTAGTGGAAAGATAGGTTAGGTGCTTGAAACGAGACCAGAACACGGGGACTAACAGGAATGCCCGAATGCAGAGAGTAGTGAGCTAGGGAACAAGGGAACATCGATCGAGGGCGGGACAGAGTAGGACTCAGCCAAGCGCGACGAAAACATTTCTGGTGCAGAGAGGAGGTTCAGTTAGAGAAAAAGTGTGGGTAGAGAATTCTATTCCAGTCGATTTCCACATTGATAGTATTTCGACGCGTCTTTGGTGAATATTTCAGAGTCCTGCCCTGTCGCTTGCTGAATGCGGATGGCTGATGGCACCATGCGGTCTTCGACCCCCACTCATGTAGGAAAAACAACCATTCAGAACACGTTCTTTGACTTTTCTCTGTGTCGTACAAAGGCGCGATCTGAGTAATTTTTGTAATCGAAAACGGGCCAGTTGGATGGTAATAATGCGAAAACTCTCGGCGGAGATAATGGGCTAATACTGTGACAGGCAGAGTTTCGGAAAGACAACAGTCCGTAATTCTCAAGGGAAAGTCATCTGATTATGTTTTGGTTCCTAACGGCGCACCACAAGGGTCTACCTTAGGCCCACTTCTATTCATAATATAAACGTCCCAGTTGCATAAGTCTTTATATATATTTTAATATATATATATATATATAAAAACAAGGAATACTAAATACAATAAAATAAGTTGATAGAATAAAAAAGAAAAAGGTAAAAACTAAGTAAACTAGTCAATAAACTTAAAATAAATAAATATTTTGTATATATATATATATATATATGATTTAAAATAAAAACTAAGTAAATTAATCAATAAATAATTATTTGGTATATATATGATTTCTCAATATCTTCACAGAGTCTTTGAGTGCCTCTAATCCAATGAATTTAACTGTTTTCATTGGAATTCCGAAAGTCTTCGCAAAATCGACGAAAAATTTTGAAATGGTACCCCTAGCCCCGATAAATATCCCCGTCACTTGAATTTCACCATTAATTTTAAATTTTTCTTTGAAATATGGACTAGTGGGTTCATAAATCTCCTTTTTTTCATTGTTCACTTCTGTTGGCTGATTTTTATTGGTTTCAAAGCGTATTGTAGGATCGATTATGTAAGCTGTGTCATGTTTACGGTCTATTGCTATTATATCTATCCTTCGATTACTCTCGTTATCAGCAGTACATTTAATTTCTTCATGTACTTCAAATTTTGAAGCCAGCTCCATGGCAATTACATGACGAATTTTATTATGTCTCGTATTTCTGAGAAGTTGTCCAAATTGGCATGATCCCAAGACATGAGGAAGGGTTTCTTTCTCAGTGCAGTGTCTACACTGGGTACCATCATGGGATCTACCTGGAATTCCTCTCAGATTTACGACATGACCAGTCATTTTAATTGCTTCTTTCCATTCCGAAGGAGTGAGGCCTTCACTAGTTTTTACCCATGAATTTGCTGGAGTATATTCTTGGTATAATACAGCACCTGATCCTTTTTGGATGAGTGACTGCCATTTTTCAAATTCTCTACATCTCAAAATATCTCTCAACTTTTTTCCAGAAAATGACCATTTATTATTATCCACAGGAATATTCAATTTTTCCAGGCATTTGTCCACATCATGTTCAAAATTTTTCGTTCTTTCCAAATATGGATTTAGTTGTCTCTTCAATAATTTACAGTTGTTGTAACTTTGTAGAAAGGCTTCCAAAGAGGCTTTGAATAGACCAAGTCCTTTTAGATTTTGTTTGGAATATAACATACTGTCTGGAATATCAGCAGGAAGATCTAAGATTTCTTTCAGAGACGACTTGACAATTTTATCGATATCATTTAAAAATTTCAAGGGATTTTATCTAAAGGAGTGCATTGAAATGAATAAACCAATGATGGCCAAAGCGAATAATTCAAAATTTGAAATTTCTGATGACATTTCAACAGGGGAGATGAAACCAAATTATGGAGGTTCTTTTTCAGGTCATTCATAATTCTTTCTTGATTTAAGGTTATTTCATCATTGAACGTGATTCCAAGATACTTTATTGTCTCTTTATGATCCAGAGAATGAAGTGGACTTGGAAAGAAAATTAATGGTACCAGTTTTCCATTTCTGATATTGATTACTTTTGTTTTTCCTTCATTCAGTTTCAGTCCTATTTCCAAAAATTTTGATCTTGCCATTTCAAGAAGAAATGCACTTTTCTCATCATTTCCTATCAAAACAGTGTCATCAGCAAAACCAAGGATAGAAGCAGGAGGAATATCAGCATCAATTGAATATCCATAGGTTGATGAGATTTCAGGGGCAGATAGATCTTCAATAATGAAATCAGTTGCCAGATTATATAGAGCTGGTGAGAGAGGGGCACCTTGCATTACTCCTCTTCTCATTTCGATAGGTTTGGTTCTTCCTTCCGTTGTTTCTATTTGAGTCGAATTATTTGACTGAAAATCTATCAGAACATTTTGTAATTTCTGAGGTAATGACGATGATTTGATAGTGTTGTTCAGATGGTCATGACCAATATTATCATAAGCTTTACTTATATCTAAGAATACAACTGTGAGATCTTTTTTGTTTTTCTTAGCATCTTTCAGTATACCATTGAGTATCGATGCATTGATATGAGCTCCAGGAAAGGGACTAAAACCACGTTGATTCTCATTAAATTCGATGTAATTTCTCATTTTTCTGTCAAACACCTTCTCGATAACTCTTCTCACAACGGAACAGATGGAAATAGGTCTCCAGTTACTTGCTTCATTTTCGTTTCCATCTTTATAAACTAAGACAGTTCTAGCTTTCTTGAAGATATCTGGAACGTATCCATATTTTGAAATGTTTGTTGCAATATCAGCGAGAATTTTCATTATATGTTTATTTTTCAGTACTCTGACTATAATTTTATCTATTCCAGGAGCAGTGTCGATTTTGATTTTATTTAAAGACTGTTTAATATCATTTACATTTACTTTATGATCATAGCTGAGATCAAGTAAATTTTTTTCTTCGTTTGTAACTTTTGGTGGATATTCATTCCTAACACTTTCATTTTCATGGGAAAAACGATCATGAAAATGCGTGAAGATTTCATCCAATGGTATAATGCAGGATTTATCATTATTTTTATCTATAACCATTCGAATGGCTTTTCTTCTTTGGTTATAGTATAAGTACTGTGCCAAATCATACTGATATTTTTCCTTTCTTCTGGATCTTTCCTTTTTCGATGTTTTCTGTGGATTTCGAGAGTCTTTATATGATTTATTTTGTGGAAAATCTTTTTTCCTTCTCCTCAGTTCATAAAATTTCGATGCAGGATGTTTTGGGCCAGGTAGAGTATGGATTCTATTTTTGAGAAAATCAATGAACCTTGTTATTTTGTTGTTAAACTCATGACTGTCTTCAACTCCAGAAGAAAACATTTCAATCCAAGGTTTGAATTCATCTTCTACTTCTGGATCTTCTTCAGCATTGCGGTCTTTCACTTCATCATATTTTTCACCAATATTATCCTTATGTATATATTTCGACATAACATTCTCCCTGTATTCACGAGGATGCGATTTACTAATACGAATAGCAACGTTTTTGAAATATTGAGAACATAATTCACACTGTGATTCACATTCATGCTCATTTTGTGAATAACTAATTATATCTTCTATTAGTTCAGTTTTCTTTTGGTTTGATTTTTCATTTCTGTGAATTTTGGAGACGTGTATATTGATACGTTTCTTTGACTTGAAAAATCGATTACATGCTTTACAATGAAATTTTTCTTGATTTTGTATACTTTCAGAGGGATAGAGTTCCGTTGAATTTATTTCATGGATGTCGATATTCGGCGATATTCTATTAAAATTTGATGGACCAGCATCATTCAAATCTTGAGTTGGTATGATGAAATGGTCCAATTTGAACTTATGTACATCATCCTGAGGATATTTGGATGGCAAGTAGTCATCATCATCAGACAGCTCAATGATTGTCAAATTTGTTCAAACTGTCACCAAATAACTTCGAATCTTATAATACACAAATAACGTTTCAAATCTTCCAAAAACTGCTAATTCAATGAATCAATGATGTACTGTGGTCACTTGGAATAAGTCCGGGAAGTTATATATTCAAATCTGCCGCCAAATATAATGGTTTTTTGATGGAGCAATCGGATGACACTCAAGGCTTTCTATATCATTTACGAATGTTATGATATGGTTTTGAAATGAGTTGAATTTAATTTACTCTGAGTTACTTGCTGTTGTATATACCTATTGTATATGTTTATCTATTTATAAAGCCAAATTTAAAAAAATGTGACTTGCGAACTCAGTAGGACAGTCAAAATAATGATTTTAAAGGGCTAAATTAGGACTTCCATGAACAAAGTAACATCCTAATGGTTTTTGATTTAAAAAATGTCGAAAAAGAGGATAGCAGAATAAAAGTCGAACGAAGGAAATCTGTATTGATGATTGAAAAAAATATTTGTGAAAAGATCAAGTTTTGTAAACATCCCACATAGCACATGTACGTCTAATATATGTCCAGTGGATGTCCAACATGGATCTCAAGGACGTCCAGTTACCTCCATAAATGTCCTTTATAAGTCCACTAAATGTCCAGATACACTGGATATAACATCCTATGTACGTACGCCGTGGATGTCCAATGCACGTACATAAAGAACGTCCACTGGATATCTAGTGGATGTACAGCATGCATCTCATGGACGTCCACTGTACGTCCCGTTACGTCCATAAATGTCCGGTATAAGTCCATCAAATGTCCAGATACACTAGATATAACATCGTATGTACGTACGCTGAGGATGTCCAATGGACGTACACAAAGAACGTCCATGGGATATACGGAAATAGGACCCAGTTGATGTCCATTGGAAGTACAATATGGATCTTGAAATTTCACTGGTAGCAGTTTTTCAATAAAATAAAAATCAGGTAAAAACTCACTTATTTTATTACTTTCAATAGATATGACTATATTTCCATTAAAAAAAGAGTAATATTCTAAAATAAAAATCCACTCTTGTATTCAACAAAAAATTATAAATTAAATATAAATGAAATATCAAACCATTAGTCAGAACAAAAACTGAGAACTTCTGAACTCTCATTTCACACATTCAACAACCAAAAAAAATACGTATCAAAATGCACATTTACAAATCAGTAATGCACATTTCCAAATATATAGTATCATGAACAAAAAGAGCTAGACTAGTATTATTGCCCCTTCCTCTCATTTACCCTTCTGAGCCATTTGGAGATGGATTCTTCTGTCTTTCCTTGTTGTCACTATACTCTTGATTGTTCTGTAACTCCCTGTAAAATTCAGTTTGAATCAAAAAATTTCATTGAATCAGAAGTATTATGCATTCCAAACTGAACTGAACTATCCTGCATACCTGTCTGAACAATTTGTTTATGTGCTGGACAGCAGCAGCAAACATCAGGACCTGTATCGAAAATTCTAGCCACATTTAAAAAAAAAACATATTTTTCAGACTTACAGGTTAGGTTACGTTCAAAAGTACCTGTACCAGTCCATTCACCGCGGCTCATGGCCTATTGTGGCCATTATTACAGGTTTTTCTAACAATAATATAATATCTATTTCACCATTTATTGGTATATTCATTGAACCTAACCTAACCTCTGTTCTTTTCACACACTTCGATCTTAACCAAACTATTACCAATAACAAGTCTCAAAAATATTCACAAAACTCACAATACAACAACAATAACAGTTACAACTACCAACAATAACAGTAACAACAACAATATAATAATATTTAAAGGCGGACTAAGAAGCAAAACAAACGAAACATCAAATAGCATCACACCCATAAACGGCGAATGGGCAAAGTGATTTGTCACTGTTTATGGTGGGAAGTTCAAAATGACAGAGAGTCGCATTCAACGTACATATTGTATGGTCCGGTATTCTACATTCAGTGTACAATCGTAAACGTCTAATAATGTAAATTTCCAAATAACACAATTTTGTTCATACATAGCTTATTGAACGTACAGATCATGTTCAGGGTTCTACATTACGTGTACATCCGAAAACGTACAATTAAAGACATTTCAAGTTGACCACGTGCTGTCCGTCCAATGTACGTACAATAATGGACGTACTTACGTGGTCCAGTATTTTACATTCGGTGTACATCCGTAAACGTACAATTATGGAACTTTCCATTTGATCCAGTTCTGTTTATCCAATGGACGTACAAAAACGTAAAATATTGAACGTACAGATCAAGTCCAATATTGAACATTTCAGATATACATCCAAATACGTACAGTTTATGGACGTATCAGGTTGATCCAGTACTGTTCGTCCAATGGACGTACATATCCGTATAATAAGTAAAATTTGGATTATTGGTCCATTATTGTACATTCATTGTACATCCACAATTGTTCTCAAGTTGATGTTCCACGTTGGTCCAATATTTTACGTCCATTGAACATCCATAAGACGTACGATACGCAATGTACAAATCACATCCAGAATTGAACGTCCATTGGACATCCATATCGTCCCTGGACGTTTGGATCAATCTTGGACACAAAATGGACGTCCACTGGACGTCGTGTGCTATATGTTATAGTATTACGTCGGCAACCAACTTCAGCAGAGTGGAAAAAATACAAAAAAGCGTATTGAAAAATATTTATAAAAAACCAAGAAGATATTCTTCTGAAGCCTTATTTTCTGAATTAGAAGTATTGAGTATGAGTCAGTTATTCGCCAAAACAATTCTGTTGAAACAATACAAACATAAAGAAGAATTGATTTCAATTAACCATCCCTATAATACTAGATACAGAATAAATGCCGTTACTATACCCCGAGCAGAAAAGACAATTGGTCAAAAATGTTTTACCTACCTTGGACCTACACTATTCAATAAACTACCACCAGATATAAAAAAAATACATTCATATAACTTTTTTAAAAAGCTGATTACAAATTGGCTACTGACTCTCCCCTACAATTACATATCTAATATTTTATACAAAAATAGGTCATAAAATACATCACTCAACTTACATTAGTAATAAAACAAGTTTCCATTTGTAACAGTGTTTAATCTTTTATTCTTATTCTGATGTAATGTATATAAGTCCCTGTAACCGTATGTACATGTACATGCGTAAGTCCTTATGTGTTTACATGTTGTACATAAAATAACATTCTACAATTTTTACTATTTTATAACTAATACTATTTTTACTATTTTTATAATGTTTACAATTTTTACAATTTTTACTATTTTTTTACTATTTTTACTAATACAAATTAATGTCTACATGTATATGTATATGCGCGAGTCCTTGTATATCAACATGCACATAAAATAATACTCTACAAATTTTACTAGTCTATAGCTATATTATACAGTTTTATTCATATCATTTACTTGAATGAATTATATTTATGAAAACTTGAACCAAGCTCCAACTAGCGCACAAACATATAGATGGAAAAATCAGCCCACGCACAAGTTTTACTTTTGTGGGCTTTCTCCCATTTATTCACCATGTGCTATATAATTAATGTAACGCACAATCGAAAATTTTGTAATTTCATGGTTAATAAATTATATTATTATTATTATTATTATTATTATTATTAGAGAGAAAATATTAGAAATAGTAAGAGGAAGATGGGTGCTTGTGCTTTTTTGAACCGAAATTAGAAAAATGTGATTGGTGGAGAAAATAAAAGATAAGACGATGACGACGAAAGTTTGTTTGGAAAAATTTTGTTTTATTTCTTGGAGAAAGAAGGAAGAAAAAATATTTTGAAGGGGAAAAGAAAAGGCGAGTTTTATAATCAATTTACAACGAAATAAGGTGAAAAGCAGTATTCCAGTATAGTACTAAATATTAGAAGAAGATAAGAGTATTTCTTCTTTGAATATTGTTTCCTGATCCAGCAGTAAAAATTATAAGCCAGTTTTGAAAGAAATAAAGCAATGTAGAAGCTGCAGAGGTACCAGAAACTACAAAATCAAAGGTATTTTTTTAATATAATTTCCAGATATTGTCTTCAAAATTGCTGCTTCAAAGTCCATTTCCATCAAATTGCAACATTCAATCTATTTTGAAGTGATCATTTTGTGTGATCTGTCAAAAAAATAGTTAATCAACAAATGCGTTTTTAAGCATTACTTTTTTTTAAGACAAGATTATGATATTAAAGATCATAATATTAATTCCAAAAACAAAAATTCAAATATCTTATAAACAATGGATTTGTTTATAACAATTATTTGAACAATCATAGTAAGAAATTTTTTAAAATAATTTTTATGTAACTTTAAGTAATTGAAATACGAACAAATTGGTATATTAAAAAAAAATTAGAATTATCATCTCAGGTATTGAATGAATATTTGTATAAGTAGAAATCTTCTGGACTTCCATCGTCTAGAAACAAAGAAGATAAATTCTTTGCATGTGTTTGAGTCACGACGTTACAACCGTTAACATCTACTGTCGTTATCAAGTGTGTGATGCGACAAGATAATCATTATATAGCATGCAACTAATGTACCTACTATAATAGTTATTTATGTATCAAGGGCGTAAAGTAGGCGTTTATGGCCTTAAACGCATTTTACGCACGTGATACATACAAAATTGTATGCACTTGCGGTTTTATAGCGCGAATCACAAATACTGACTTGAATTGCAATGGTCTACATGTTTCATACGTTATGCATACAATAATTAGGTGTAACATAATATGAGGAATGTGAAACTATAGTAGCTGCGTGCTATATTGGAGAATCTATTTCAAATAAATAGATCATCACCGAAAAAATTGCCAACGATTATGAACAAATGTTAGAAAGAGTATTGCTCTATTGAACTGAAATGATTCTAATTCGTGTTAGGAATTGCATGAAATGATGTGTGAGTATAGACAATTTGAGAATTTTGTCTACTTTACGGCCCGACGGGCCATAATGCGCCCACGGGCGGTAAAGTGCCACTTTACGCCCGGCGAACCGGACGGTAAAGTCTACTTTACCGCCCGCTAGTGCAAAAAGGTAATTATGATCTTCGTGGGGTCTCTCTCAGGTCATCAATGTTAATTAATGTGATACAACGACCATTTTGGTTAGTGTAATTATTGATGACCAATCTTGACAGGTCTTGACACACAGTTTTTTATTGAAATCTCAATCGATCTAGCTGAGTGATAAGTGGCTTCCACACATTCTGAATCTCTATGCTTGGCTGCCTGAACACGTCATTATTCTGAATATAAGCCGACTTTCTCTTATATCAATGTTGATCATTGTGTATAACTTCGGCTTCCGACCATGCGATGCTGTGCTGATTAGTCCATAAGTGATCTGCTATTCCCGACTTCGCTGTTTCTCCTCGCTGAGTATTTCTCTTGTGTTCATCGATTCTCACATTTAGTGGCCTCTTAGTTTCTCCAACATAATCCATCCTATATTCACACGGAACACGGTAAATGCAGTTTTTGGAGTCACTATTCTCGTTGGGTGGTCTCGTTTTTGTGAGTTGGCTTCGAATGTTATTACTTGATCTGAAACATGTTCGGATGTTGTACCTCGATCCAATTCGCCTTATCTTATCCGATAAGCCTCTCACATGGGGAAGACATAGGGTAAGCTGTGTTGTTTCATCTGTTCATACCTCTCTTCGTCGCTCCATGATGGGTATTCCGACGAACATATAGCAGCGATCCTTAACCGCAGAAGAGGCAACACCGGGAAATCAGATGAACCAACACAGCCTACCCTGTGTGAGAGGTGTATGGGATAAGGTAAGGCGAATAGGGTCGAGGTACAACATCCGAACATGCTTCAGATCAAGTAATACCATTCGTAGCCAACTCACAAAAAACGAGACCACCCAACGAAAATAGTGACTCCAAAAACTGCATTTACCGTGTTCCGTGTAAATGTGGGATAGATAATGTTGGAGGGAATAAGAGGCCACTAAATGTGAGAATCGGTGAACAAAAGAGAAATACTCAGCGAGACGAAACAGCGAAGTCGGGAATAGCAGATCACGTATAGACTAATCCGCACAGCATCGCATAGTCGGAAGCCGAAGTTATCCACAAAGAACAATAGGGAAGATTGGGTTCATTGTATCTGATACAATGGAACTAACTATAACCCTTTTCAGCTGTCTTAGGTACTACCAATGTTTCATTTACCATTATCATCATTATCATATTTTATTTTATTTTAAATTTGTATTTCATGTATATGTACTTGAGAAGACTGAATAAATGACTAAATAAATAAAATAAAAAAAACAACATTGGTATAAGAGAAAGTTCATAGAGTCGGCTTTTATTCAGAATAATGACGTGTTCAGTAAGCCGAGCATAGATATTCGAAATGTTTGGAAGCACTTATCACTCAGCTAGATCGATTGAAATTTCAATAAAAAACTCTGTGTCAAGACCTGTCAAGATCAGACATCAATAATAACACTCGCCAAAAAGGTCGTTGTATCACATTAATTAACATTGATGACCTGAGAGAGACCCCACGAAGATCATAATTACCTTTTTAGCAGGTACATTAGTTGCATGCTATATAATAAGTATCCGAGATTTCTTGTCGCATTCACACACTTGATAACGACAGTAGATGTTAAATGTTGAAACGTCGTGACTCAAACACATGTAAAGAATTTATTTTCTTTGTTTGTAGACAATGGAAGTCCAGAAAAATTCTACTAACACTAATAAATTGTCAACCACTTTCAAACAAACGAATATTTGTATGTTCAGTACCCATTTTTTTGTTTATATATTAGTTATGGACAGATATCGGCAACTTCGAAGTAATTGTTGTAGTACGCCACTAGAGAATCGTTCTCAATGGATAGTTTCCGTTTTCGATTTGTCAACTTGAATGAGCTTTGGGATCCATCAACATCTTTTCTGAGAAGTTAATTACGTGCTGCGGCTTTGAAACAGCTCTGCGTGGAGTCCGCCCGATAATCCTAATTGGAGTTTACAAAGTACTGAGTTAGCAAACATGAAGACAATGACATGATGAGATCAAATATTAGGGGATATTCACGCCTCACAGACTGCATACGGGGTAATCCCAATCAAGTGAAGAACTAACGGCCAAAAATGAAAAAACGGGAGAAAACAACGAAGAAACCTCCTCGTAAGAGAAAACAACAAAACAAAAAGAGGAGCTTGAATTAATCCTATCAGACCCGACCTTATTTGAATAGATGATAAAATTTCATAGTCCTCAGGTTACTTAATTTTTTCTAAGATTTTTGGTACTTGTTGGAAGGTGCGACTACACTACAGTGGACAGTGGGTCTTAAGGGTGTAATAATTGCTAAAGGAGAAATTTCTGACAATTAGCAATTTTATTTATTTTTGAGTATTTTTGGGTACCTTAGTAAAAAACAAAGTATTATTACAACTTTCATTCATAAGTGATATAGACAAAACTATTGTTTTTTTGCAAAATTATAGATGAACCATACTTTGTTGTTTTGTTTCTGCACTCGGAGAATTTGCATCTAGATGCAAAACTTTTTGGATTCATCCGATTCATCAAACATGTATGAAAAAGAAATTGTACACTCTTAGTCTACAAACATCAAAAATAACCAAAATTTCACGAATAGTTTTATGTTGGTGCGAATCTTCTTATCATCCATCATTTTCGTCGTTGAGATTGTCAATGTCAGAATCATCATTTTCTGAATAGTCTAATAACTTTTCATAGGTGAACCCTTTTCTACTTATTTTGTACGCAAAAATCTGAACCGAGGACGTTTTTAAGTTTTTCCAAAAAATAACATGCATTCAGAAGAAAATATTTGATGACACTACTTGGCAGAAGCCCATTAAACTAATAATAAAATGGATTAAGCAATCCAGACTTCTGCATTTAACCTATACAATAGGTATAATCGTCGGCAAGTCTCCAACAGAAAACAACTACTGCCCCCTACGACCATTGAATTATATCTGTTAGATTCTTGGCAAAGTATTCTACAGAACTACTTTGCAATGTTCTCCCAATCTCAACGCCAAAACATGTCTCAACCCACACGAGGGAACACCTACGGACCGGTTTCATGGTTCCTTGCCAATCACCAGCGCAGGGTAGCTCACCCAACGCAATCAATGGTCGTAGGGGGCAGTAGTTGTTTTTGTTGTTCTGTTGGAGACTTGCCGACGATTATACCTATTGTATAGGTTAAATGCAGAAGTCTGGATTGCTTAATCCATTTTATTATTAGTTTAATGGGCTTCTGCCAAGTAGTGTCATCAAATATTTTCTTCTGAATTTATTTGGCTTCAGACGAAGTCGACACCATAGTCGGAGTGCTCTTCGAATTTTGGGGTCAAGATATTTTTCGATTGCGTTGGGTGAGCTACCCTGCGCTGATGATTGACAAGGAACCATGAAACCGGTCCGTAGGTGTTCCCTCGTGTGGGTTGAGACATGTTTTGGCGTTGAGATTGGGAGAACATTGCAAAGTAGTTCTGTAGAATACTTTGCCAAGAATCTAACAGATATAATTCAATGGTCGTAGGGGGCAGTAGTTGTTTTCTGTTGGAGACTTGCCGACGATTATACCTATTGTATAGGTTAAATGCAGAAGTCTGGATTGCTTAATCCATTTTATTATTAAATAACATGCATGTAATATTTACTTCACTTAGGCCTGATGTCCACCATAGTACAAAAGGTATCAGGAGGCCAAAATACCGAGGTAATAAACTTGGGTAATTATATCAATAACTATTTTTATATAAATCAGAAAGGATTTATCGAGGGGCTATATATGAAAATATAAAGAGAAAAGTTATTGGGTATAACCCTCAAATTGTTGTGCAACCATAGACACGTGTTTCGAGCTTAAGCTCTCATCAGTATGGTAAAATCAAGTTATATAATTAACAATTTTTTAAAAACCCCACACTGCTCGGTTAAATTCAAAATAACAACGATAAACAAACAGCTGCACGACATTCGGTTAACCTCCTTCTCAGAACAAGAACAGCGTAATGTGTTCATATTTTCATGGATAGATGGCAGAAAATATGCGGAATTTCTAATAAAGCCTGCATGCAAACATGTAGAGTGCAATGTGGCTTTTACTCCCCTTTTTACCCATCCTGTGGTTGATTCTGCTGACTACGTTGTCTATTTTGGAGATTGTATGGAGTATGATCTAACCCCATCGAGTATGATCTAACCCTTTATGCTGCACTGGTTGTATAGCACGGTGGTCATGCCTTCCATCACATGCGCTTCTTTGGTGTGGTGGCCCAAGACACAACAAAGAGGAGCCATAACAAGACTAAGCAAGGTACAAAGACTTGCCTGTCTCGTGATCACAGGGGCAATTGAATCAACACCAACTGCAGCCATGGAGACACTCGTGGGACTGCCTCCTCTCCATCTAGTGGTGCAAGGGGAGGCAAGGATTGGTGTCTCTAGACTACAGAACACATCCAACTTGAACGTTGGAATGAGACACATGAGCATCTTTAGAATTGTGATCGGGTACGTGCTGGGAACGAGAACGGATCACATTCCGAAACTTTACTGCTTCAACAACCAATTCAGAGTGCTGATACCAGACAGAACTGAGAGGGACGGCTCGCAGTTCAGGAACAGGAAAAAATCTGGTACACAGATGGATCCAAAACTGAGAATGGGGTGGGCTCAGGAGTGTTCTCCAGGAATACGAGTACTGGCATCAGCTACTCACTGGGCAAACATACCTCTGTCTGAAAGACAGAGGTGTACGCCATTCTCCAATGCGTGGGGGAGAACAACAGGAGAAACGTTGAAAAGGCGCACATCAACATCCTGTCAGACAGCCAAGCGACACTTAAGGCCTTGAGCCACAAGGAAGTGACGTCCAAACTGGTATGGGACTGCAAAGAAGAACTAGTAGTGCTGGCAGACCGGAATCAAGTCAAACTGATATGGGTCCCAGAACACCGGGGAATTGCAGGCAATGAAAAAGCAGACGAACTAGCAAGAGAAGGTTCGGAAAATTCCCTAAGCCAAGGGCAGACACTAGGGGTACCGAAGTGTACAGTAAAAGCGGCTGTAAGAGATTGGATTAGGGACAGTCACAAAAATTACTGGAAAAACATTCTAGGAAACAAACACGGGAAAGAGCCAGATGAGAACCATTACGGGACTCCTGACTGGTCATGTACCAAAGAAGAAGCACCTCAACAAAATGGGTCTGTGCAATGGAGACCTTACCTGCAGACTATGCGCTAAGAATTCAAAGACAGTGACACACATACTGTGCTGTTGCGAGGCACTAGACCGCAAAAGACAAGCAATCTTCGGGCAGCCTTCTGGCGATCCAGAACTATACAGATCGCACCCAGTAAATGACAAACTAGTACAAGGCACGAAACTACTGGATTGGGTACTGTGATAGTACAATACATAGGCATGATACAATAGAGGTGGAGGTTTTAGTGAGTAGCCCTGTGAATCAGTGGAGTCTCACAGTAGGTCTGGAGTTTTGAGCCTAAGACTCCTTACTTCTCTATGAAAGATTTCCTCCACATCAGCGCCAGCTCCAGGTATGATGCCAAGTTGTAACGGAATGGGGTTCACAGGAGATGCGAATGAGATTCGGCTAGGACACAGCCAACTACAAAAGTAGATATGTTCAACAATATAATAATAATAATAAAAGTAATAATATTTGTTCACCGTTTTTGATACACTAGGTACATATGGTAAGTCAGTTTTGAGAAAGTTTAAATAAAATAAAATTAAAATTAAAAGTAGCACAGGTTTACACACACACACATATATATATATATATATATATATATATATATATATATATATATATATATATATATATATATATATAGTGTACCCCATGTTGCACATGGATTTTGTCTTTTTTAATTCTGTAACATCGTTGTTAAGCGACCAATCTCACTAACATTGTAAGTATAGGACTCTCATCCTCACCATTTTACCATAGTTTCATCCATTTTTGTAGCTCCCTGATGATGACAGTAACCACTGTCGAAATATTGGAAATATAATGTTATAAGAGTACACTTGCGTTTTGCTGCTGTCCCAAATATTATATACATATATATATATATATATATATATATATATATATATATATATATATAAAATTACAAAATTGACCCTAAGTAAAATTGGGAACGCTTTGGTTGAAGTTATTTGTGAGATTGTCAGTAAGGAAATCTTGGTAACTTGTTGAAGCACGTAATGGTATTATAATGAGGGAATTTTTTATAATTCGACATTTGATGTTTTGGGATTCTCAAAAGATCACTATTTCTTGTACTGTGACTACATATAATTTGGGGTTCTGTCTGACAAACATAATGCATTTGAGTCTGAAAATGGATAAGGCTGTCAATATTTTTTTATCTATAGAAACGGGCCGGCAGCTATCTCGGAAGTCCATGTTGAAGATTAGCCTTGTGACGCGTTTCTGCGCTAAGAAAACTCTGGAAAAATCCCTTGACCTGCCCCAGGCCATAACATTCACACTTAGATGGAAATAGACCATAGCATAATATATGTTGAGTAAGCCAGGTTCATCCAAACTGGATTTCAACTGCTTTATGGCATAGTATGCTTCATTCAAGTTTGCACTAATATGGTCCACTTGCTTTTCCCATTTCTTTGGCACCAGGTGCTAAACTGATCAATAATGTGTTCTGATTAGCTGATGAGTTGCTCAGCATTTTCTCCCTAGATAGTTATCGCAGTATCATCAGCAACATATCAGCATATCAGCAACATATCCTTCCATTATATGTTGAGGGAGGTCGTTGACATAGAGGAGAAACAGTAACGGCTCTCGAATAGAACCCTGTGTCACACCGAGTTTCACAGTTTTTTTATTCAGATGACAATATCTCTATTTGTCATATAAGATTTTATCCATTTTATCATATTTCGTGGAAAACCAAAGGTTGCTAGTTTACTTACGAGAAATTCAGAGCACACTGTATCAAAAGCTTTTGATAAGTCGAAAAATAGAGATATCACATATTTAGTACTATCAATCTCCGTGTATATATGAAACACAGGCTTCGTTAAAACTTCAATGAGCCTAAAAATACAACATATAGCCTACCAGAGCCAACCCCAAATTCAGAAGTTATGGAGTCAACACCAACCTGTAGCTTTTGCTGGTTTCGTTAATACCAGGATGATCAGGTGTACCGTATTGTCAACAAAAGATAAAGTCTCTGTTCGAATTACAACTGCCACAATTATTACTCGGCAGGACCGAATGACGTTCGGCGCCTCAAAACAGCAACACGATACAAATATTACACGGTATACTTAAATTGGCATTTTCTTGTAGGTACATCAAAAATGTCCTCTATTGCATTTTTCTAGTTCCAGTTATTAATTGGGTATGTATTCTGGCAACTCATTAGTATTCCATTGAAATTACTAGCGATAAGAAGTAGACCTGATAGCAGAATTCCCTGTAGATTTAATCAATGATCTAGCGCCCAGGTTCAAAAGTCACTGTGTGTAATGCATTTCAATATTCAATTTAACAACGGAATAACTCATATAGCGCATTCAAATGAGCATCACGATGTTCACCCCTTTCCTGACAATTTACATCATCCACGATGCAACCAACATACAGCAGCGTGGAAGAAATGGATAATCGACAAGGATTCAGAATTGATTGTGCCGTGATTGTTTACAAATGTAATAGATAAAATTATGCAGTGTTCTCCGAGCCTTTCACAGTATGTGCTTTTCTAAGGAATCCATTATTTCTTGCCATAGTAGAGTGAAATAGATACCCACTCGCAAGTTAGTGTTCCAAAAAGCTTTCAGTGCCTCTTCCTCCTATTATTTATAGCCTCGTCCGTTTCTATAGCAGTTCATTACAGAGCACTTGTTTGTGCTGGGACATTGTGCTCATCTTTTTTGTCATCAGTGTAGCACGAAACGTAACGGTAACACGTGAGTGATTGCATTTCTGGCAGTATACGGACTTCGTGACAATTTCCGGAAGGAAAATCAGTTTTCCTGACTCGGAAACGCTTGCTACGGCAAGTGAGATGTATCTAGAGTAGAGTAGTAATAATGATAATAATAACTGCCTTTATTCACTACAGCAATTACACGGGATAACAAATATATAATATAATTTATAATGATAATGATGTGGTGAAAGGGCGAAGTGCGGTTGAAGCTCCGAAGGGAAGCTTGAAAGTTACTCTTCCTCTCAACCCTTTCATTTGTTAACTAATAATATATTGTATTCAAATATAGATAAACAAAGCAATGTTAAAAAATTATAACTGAAAGTAGTAGTATAATATACAGGGTGTTAATTAAGTACGTTGACAAACTGCGGGAGGTGATTCTTTGAAAGTTTTTAGGACGAAAAGTTCATATAAACACATGTCCCAAACGGCTTGGTTTTCGAGATACAGGGTGATGAAAATAAATTTTTTTCAAGATTTTTTATAAAAGCTTATCTCTATATTTTTTATTTTATAATTTTTATTCATCGTAGATTTTTCAAATTCTGAAAAAATATTTCCATCAATTTACAATAATTGAGATTGTTTAATTTTCAAATTTTCTAATGTTATGCGACACTGGAAAATGTTCAAATTAATATTTTCATTATAGCTCCTGAACCGTACAAGTAAATGAAAAAATTCAAGAAAACAAAAAGATGTCAAATGAAACAATATTGATTATTCCTTTCTCATAATATATCAGTGGCGGCGGAAAAAAAATTCTGAAAGGTTGAACAAATCGGTGACCGGAAATAAGCGCAAAAGAAAAAAGCGCACAGGAAATATGCGCACGGAAAAAAGCGCACAGACGTATAAGCGCACATGAAATAACCGCACTCGGAAAAATGCGCACATCGTAAAAAGCGCACTTGGAAAAATCCGCACGTAGATTAATGCGCACATTGAAAAATGCGCACATGCAAGGGCGATATAAGCAAAGTTGAAAAGGTATTATAAAATATATGAAAATAAATTAATTTATATAATTGTTCGGTAAAGACATTTGCTAAATGGTGTAGTAAGCTGTCGGATAGTCATTAACACTTTCATTACTATCATTGTTAAACCTAAATATTAATTTTGGTAAATTTAAATATTTAAGCAGAAGCAAATATTTTCAGAAGTCGAATGCGACAAGCTATGGTAGCTGTTGATGCCACTCCTCGAAATGTCATTGGAGCCATTTTATCAGGAGTGAGCAATAATGTACTGGCTTATATTCCGAAGCAATCGTCTCTTGCCAGGACTCTTCGAAACCACCAAACAGAGAATCACTTGCCGAATCCATCGACGATCAATTTTTTTATTCATGAGATATATTCTGACTTGGTGTTACACGACTCAGGCATATAAAATCCTGAAAGAATTCTAATATTGGGTGATCGAGAGTTATTGTGTCAGCTGGACCAAAACCCACTCTATTCGGTGAAGGAACATTTGATAAAGCACCTACAATATTTTATCAGCTTTATACTTGGCATGCCAAAGTGGGAAATTCGTATCCACCTTGCGTGTACATATTGCTACAAAAGAAAAATGAAGAGACATACATGGAGATGTTTCGAATTTTAAAAGACTTAGTTCCAAACATGTCGCCCCAGAAGATACTTGTAGATTTCGAGAGAGCCTGCATGAATGCTGCAAGAAGATCTTTTCCAGAAGCAGAAATAAAGGGTTGCTATTTCCATTTATGCCAAAGCCTCATAAGGAAAATTAATGCAGTTGGTTTGAAATCAGACTTCCAATCTAACGTCAACACAAAATTAATGCTAAAATCACTTGCTGCATTATCTTTCGTTCCGTTAGAAGACGTAAGAACTAATTTTAACAGGCTAGCAGAAACTTTTCCTAATGAAGAAAAATTTAACGATGTCCTTACATATTTTTTCTCCACATATGTAGAAGGTGCTGCTGGAAGAAGTCCTCTATTCCCTCCAAGGACATGGAACCATTACGACGCCGCTCTCGACGAATCGCCAAGAACTACTAATTGTTGCGAAGGGTTTCACAATGCCTTAAATTCGCTATTTCATTATAGTCATCCGAGCATATGGATGCTTTTCGACGGGCTATAAACTCATGGCATGCTAAATCGAACAGACTGGAGCCTTCCAAAAGAAAATACAGAGAACTATATGCGCTTGTTGCTAGCTCTGTAGACAAACATAATGAGACTGAGGACAAACTATCTTATTTGAGAAGAATAGCTAATTTACAATAGTTTACTGTTAATTACATTATTGAGTTATATTTTATTATAAGTAATAAGACATGTTTAGAAGTCTATTTTGTTTATTTGTTCAAATTCTACACAAACAACAGCAGTTTTTTATATACACAGGGACAGGGTGTCCGAAAAGTCTTAGTACGGGCTTATTTCTCCGAAGTTAGGTAGAGAAACTATTGCGTGTGCGCATTTTTCAATGTGCGCATTAATGTACGTGCGGTTTTTTCCAAGTGCGCTTTTTACGATGTGCGCAATTTTCCGATTGCGGTTATTTCATGTGCGCTTATATGTCTGTGCGCTTTTTTCCGTGCGCTTATTTCCCGTGCGCTCCTTTCCTGTGCGCTTTTTTCCGGGATTCGAACAAATCTACCCTCTGAATTATTTGAGAAATGCATTATTTTGTATCGTGCGTACTATTTAATGGATTGTACTTGCCTAATTTGAACTGATTATTGTCGAAAATGTTGACGTTAATTTTAATTGAAAAATTTTAAATAGCAACGTTAGTCATGTGACACATCGATGAAAAGAGAATTCAATTCTCTTTACTACCATCTAATTTTTTTTGGATTTTGTTAATATTTTTTAACGCCCTGAGCTATTCAATAACAACAATATTGATTGTCAAAAACAACGATTTGTTCATACAAAATGTGAGTAGTGAATTAGTAAAATTTCAACCTTTAAAAAAATCCTCATCCTAAATAAATCAACTGTAAATGCAAATCAAAACATACCTTGATTAACAAATATTTCTCATAATCTGAAGAAGGTATTTTATAATTTTTTTTCTTTGTTTGTGCTCTAGTCTGGAAATATGTTATGTAAATACAGAAAAATGCTAAATATGTACATTTGTTTTCACATTTTTTCTTAATTTTGCAATGCTGGAATTGAAAGAAAGGAATTTAGGAGATCATACCCATTTTCTCACTAAAAAAAGTTGGGTATAGTTGACTAAAAATACTCGTAGACATTAATGCATAACCTCTACATTTTCAATATTCAAGGTTATAAATAGTTCCTTAATCATCTGCTTATGATATATGAAACTTGGAAAACTGTTTTTGAAAGTTTTGGGTCACGTGAATGGGAAAAATTGAAAAATATTCAATAGTGAAGAACTTTTCAATAGCCAACAATCAACATGGCTTTTCAAGGAGCACCAGAATAGATATCCGCCATACTTTTCAATATTCAATTCAATAAACAAGTTTCAAGGTGCACCTGAATAAGGGCCATTGACTGGTAATTCTAATTCTTGACAACTTAAAAGATGTATAATTACCTTGACATTATTTATAATACTAAAAAATTCGACTAATTGAACAAGGGGGTGTAGCTCAGATGGTAGAGCGCTCGCTTAGCATGCGAGAGGTACCGGGATCGATGCCCGGCACCTCCAATCTTTTTTATTTATCCCGTCACTTGGCTATGGAAGGAATTAACCACATTCAGTTTTAAAAACATTTTTTATTTTTGTGAATAAGAAAAGGCTGTTTCGGTGAGTTCAACTAAACTATTGATTGCATGACCTTAGATATATATTATCATATTAATCAGGATGGATTTATCGAGAGACAATGTATAAAAGTATAAATAGAAAAGTTATTGGGTATAGCTCTCATATTGTTGTGCAACCGTAGACACGTGTTTCGAGCTTAAGCTCTCATCAGTACGGTAAAATCAAGTGCGAAGATGTACAATACTTGGATGTAAAAATAGAAACAAAGGAAGTCAACAACAGGAAGTCAACCTCACATTTGTGCCTTCGGTTAGAAGACCTTGAGCTTTCAAAGCAACAACTAACGTCGCCACGGAGGCAGATATAGCTACCAGCGTGATAATTCTACCCAGGAGAATATAAATCAGGATGGATTTATCGAGAGACAATATATAAAAGTATAAATAGAAAAGTTATTGGGTATAGCTCTCATATTGTTGTGCAACCGAAGACACGTGTTTCGAGCTTAAGCTCTCATCAGTACGGTAAAATCAAGTGCGAAGATGTACAATACTTGGATGTAAAAATAGAAACAAAGGAAGTCAACCACAGGAAGCCAACCACACATTTGTGGCTTCGGTTAGAAGACCTTCAGCTTTCAAAGCAACAACTAACGTCGCTACGGAGGCAGATAAAGCTACCAGCGTGATAATCCTACCCAGGAGAATATAAATCAGGATGGATTTATCGAGAGACAATATATAAAAGTATAAATAGAAAAGTTATTGGGTATAGCTCTCATATTGTTGTGCAACCGTAGACACGTGTTTCGAGCTTAAGCTCTCATCAGTACGGTAAAATCAAGTGCGAAGATGTACAATACTTGGATGTAAATATAGAAACAAATGAAGTCAACAACAGGAAGCCAACCTCACATTTGTGGCTTCGGTTAGAAGACCTTCAGCTTTCAAAGCAACAACTAACGTCGCTACGGAGGCAGATATAGCTACCAGCGTGATAATCCTACCCAGGAGAATATAAATCAGGATGGATTTATCGAGAGACAATATATAAAAGTATAAATAGAAAAGTTATTGGGTATAGCTCTCATATTGTTGTGCAACCGAAGACACGTGTTTCGAGCTTAAGCTCTCATCAGTACGGTAAAATCAAGTGCGAAGATGTACAATACTTGGATGTAAAAATAGAAACAAAGGAAGTCAACAACAGGAAGCCAACCACAGGAAGCCAACCACACATTTGTGGCTTCGGTTAGAAGACCTTGAGCTTTCAAAGCAACAACTAACGTCGCCACGGAGGCAGATATAGCTACCAGCGTGACAATCCTACCCAGGAGAATATAAATCAGGATGGATTTATCGAGAAACAATATATAAAAGTATAAATAGAAAAGTTATTGGGTATAGCTCTCATATTGTTGTGCAACCGTAGACACGTGTTTCGAGCTTAAGCTCTCATCAGTACGGTAAAATCAAGTGCGAAGATGTACAATACTTGGATGTAAATATAGAAACAAAGGAAGTCAACAACAGGAAGCCAACCTCACATTTGTGGCTTCGGTTAGAAGACCTTGAGCTTTCAAAGCAACAACTAACGTCGCCACGTCGTCATACTATTGTTAATGAACTAATATTTTCCTGTCATAAATAACGACGATGAGTTTAAATAATTGACCTATACTTCGTTGGCTTTCTGGAGCCCTTCTAATGTACCTACTCAACAAGATCAAACAATAAAAGTTTATAACAGTTCATTATTTTGTTTATTATAATTTCTTATAACTAAAGAAAAATTAAATATCCAAAAAATTTTGTTGAATAATTTTTTTTGACGGATGTTTTATTATTGCTGATTTTACATCTAACAATGGCAGTAACTGGTTACAATTTTTTGACGTAATTCATTTTTAAATCAGTTATAAACAAATAAACAAGTATGATATTTGAGAAAAAATTTCATTTCGTCAATGCTGTCCTGGAAAAACAAAGATTTAAAAAAATATTTTTCTACTCTAAATAATTTTTTTATTGTTTTAATCGTTTTTTTTTATATTTCGATTGTTTAAATAATTAGTTAGAAAATGATTTCCTTCTCAAAAATGACAATTTAAACTTCTCAATAGGTAAAAAAAATGTCTTAATAAATAATTTCATTATTTATTGACTTAACAAATTGTCATAAACAAATTCTGATAAGGGTGTTATTTTTTCTGGAACTAAAAAAATTACGAAAACATATCAGTGTCCGCCAAAATGTTGGAACTATATGGGAAACTTTTTTATTAATATTTTTTCAGAAAATGTCATTCCTCATAAAAGTTGGTGCATTCAAATTCAAAATGTTATTGAAAAAAGTTGTTTGCAATCGAATGATATTCTCAGTTATCTAGTTTATTCTACCAAGGTTTTCTCATCATTGGTATCTCGCAAAGTTAAATTATGGCGTAACCTATTGTATAGGTTGAGGCAGAGTCTGGATTGATTAATCCAATTTTATTATTAGTTCAATGGGCTTCTGCCAAGTAGTGTAAAAGAATATTTTCTTTTGAAAAAGTAAAAATATGTCTGTCACGTGGAATATCCTTGAATGTTTTTTTCAATATCTTGCAAAAAATAATCCATTGGGTATAAATCGGGACTTCTGGAAGGCCAGCGGACCACCCCTTGGTTTCCAATCTATTGATTAGGAAATGTTTCATTGAAAAAACTGCGCAACTGCACTTCCATTGTGGGGTGGTGCCACCACATGTACCAAAGTATTTTTAATGGCTCATCTTCAAGAGCATCTAAGTTTTGGATTAAATCGAGATAACGGTTCCATCGTTAAGTTTCCATTGTGAATAATTGGCTCCCAAGATTCTGTTTCGATTCAGCCCTACCCAAACATTGAATGAGGTCCGTCCCTGCCGTCGCACTTGCTGATGTTGGCACGAATTTTCCACCGCACAATAAATTATGCTCATTATTCTTGTTGAAAAGGCCGCACGTGGAAAAAGTGCATTCATCAGTCCAGATAATGTTATTCAAAAAAAATCCTCATTTTGTTGCAATTTTTCTTCAAACCAACTGCAGAATCCGAGAATTTACTATATCCTGGTCGTAGTTCTTGGCTGACATGTAATCTATAAGGATGAAAGTAATGTTTTTTTTAAGAATCATCTATTCTAGAGCAAATTGTCCTTGGGAACCTCGAAGATTTTCCATAATCTTCGACAAAACGTTTTGATGAAATATTATCGCATATATTAAATGTAATAAAATGCATTTTATCATTTCATATTAAAAATTACAGCATTTATAACAGCTCCTTCATCTTCAGCTTCAACTCTTCCGCCATACGCAATACGGGGTTAAGTAAAACTACCAAATAGATCCAAATATTCAAAAATCACGGTTGTTTCGGCATAGCCCTGGATCTTGACCTCGTACGCGAGTCCAACTTGGCAGAAGGTATGTTCAGCACCATATCTACTAAAATTTGAAACTAGCAAACGGTCACAAACTGACTGGTTTTCAAACGACCCCCCCTCCTTGACCTTGACCTGGAGACTTTCTGAAACTACATCCAGGCGACTTTGGGCAACACCAAGAATGCTATTTCATACCCAGCAGACGGTTTCCTTAACTATCAGTAAACCATATAGGCACATAGGCAGCTCTTTAACTATAATATCCACGCTCGGTTGACTGAAGGCATCATTGGCTTCGATATAGGCGGTTTCAATAAATTGGTGCTTGAACCAATGTTCCTCTCTATGAAGAACACTAGCCTCGTCCCAAAGAATTCGGTGGTGCTCTGTCCAAGCATATGGTCGGCAATTCCCGATTTAGATGTTTCCTCCCGTTGAGTCCACTTTTTGTGTTCAGCTATTCTCACAATATATGAATCTCCACATTCTCATCATACCTCAAAAACAATTTTTGCTGGATTCTGTTTTGTTCCCTGGTTTCGACTAGGTGAGGAAGCTTCGTAAGGTACTGCTGGATTGAAAGCCACTCTTAATGTTGTATTTGTTTCCGATCCTTCTGATCTCGGAATGGGTGATTGGAGCCGTAGTTGAGATACTGTCCAGTGTGTGTCTTCTTCCTGTAAATAGAGATGAGGATGCCAGTGTCTGTTCTTTCAGCTTTCACATCAAGAAAGGACAGGATACTGTTAGTTTTCTTTTCCATCGTGAACTTGATTGGATCCCTCATGTTATTGATTCTTGAGAAGAAGTCCTCAAGGTGTTCATCTCCGTGGTTCCATATGATGAAGGTGTCGTCCACGTATCGTAGCCATATCGTCCATGTATCTAAGCCAGACGATGGAAGTCCGAAATGCAAGTAATCGAGTTCATTTTCATAAACAAGGTGTACTTATTTGATATCACCAAGATTAATATCCAGTACAAAAACTAGTAACAGTAACTCAATAATAGAAATGCGTTATTCTTTTCGATAATGTGTTCAGTTTCAACAAATCTTTATTAATATTTCAAACGAACAATACCTTTTTATTGATACCTAGAGAACAAAATGAGTTATTTTTCAATCAGGCATGTCGGACTAGGATATAGATATCTACTAGGTCCAAGTATATGAACAACTCTCAAAAGAAGTAACACCCGACTTTTTCCCATTTATAATATTCAAAGATGTGTGGTGGGGTGGTGTGAATGAAAGGTGTAAACGTAAAATTTCAAAGGTGCTTCATGGAAATCCTTGTAGTTTGATACAGTGGCGGTAAAAAAGTTACAACCTAACATCCTTGTGTATACAAGACAAATGAAAAATCAAGGTATGTCTACAAAGTAGGTTTATTTTTCAACACAGTCTTCGCCATCTATTGGGAAGTAGACTCTTTAAAGTATAGCTATTGATTTTTCAGTCAAACATAGAGTGATTTACTGTAGAAGCGATGGTACAAATAACAGACAGAGGTGGATTCGGACACAAAACACCATAATATTGTATAAAGAGTATATTATTTCTCTTTAAACAATAATATGACTTTTTGAATGGGAAACAATCAGAAAATTCCAGGAGGCGTTGAAAACATTGCTTATCAAGAATCTCACAAAAATACTTGGTTATCGTTTGTTTTCAATGTATTTAACAGTAATAATAAAAAATAATAATAAGCATGACTGGGTTTCTTATGAAATATTATCAATCGATCCAACCTTAGCAGTTTCATCGAGAGTTACCAGATCAATTTTATTGTTCTTCTAGGTTTATTATACTGTTCCCAAATGCGGTTTTCTTCTGATGCACCAATGCAGGTCATTCTGTGAAGAGATTTGACAAAGTCTCGTCTTCTTTCAAGCACCAATGAATTATATTCGTTAAGGAATGAATTGATGGCACATTCATATTTCTTTCTGTGATGGCATCCATGAATATATTGTTACAATAATGTCATTGCTTAAAGAAAAATAATATTTCTCTTCAAACAGTGATATTGTCATATCTTCATAGTTCCTTAAAGAATATGATCCATTAAGAATATTATCCTATTTCCGTTCCATATTCATGTTAGTTAAACTATAAAAAACAAAGAGGACCACTTGGATATCAAATGCAATACTAAATTCTATTAAAAATAGAGATGAAATGTACAAAGCTTCTAAGAGAAATCCTGATGATAATAACTGAAAATTGCAATTCTTATCCTATATAAACAAGCTGAATTTGTTACTCAAAACTGTTTTAAGTGATTATTATAAAAATAAAATTTTGGATAACTCTAATAATAATAAAAATGTTTGGAATAGTGTCAAAGAACCAACAAACTCGAAAAAAAGACCAGTAATTATTTAAAAACTTGAAATTGATGATGAAACGACAGAAGATACTTTAGAGATGGCCAATGCGTTTGTTGATTATTTCACTAATGTTGGTGCTGATTTTGCTAGCAATATAAAAACATCGAATTATCAGCCAAAAAGGATGATCAAAGAACAATCGTTATTTCTAACACCTACTAACGAAAAAGAAATAATGAACTCATCACTGAATAAATCTACTCGCTTCGACCAAATGACAGCGGAAATTCTAAAAGAAATCGAAAATGATGTTTGTAGACGTATTTTACACATAATCAATAATATCTTCAGATCTGGTGTTTGTCCTCCACAATTTAAAAAAGCAATAATCAAACTAATTCATAAATCAGGGTCAAAAGAGTTGACTAAAATTTATAGGCCAATATTAGTAATATCCAATATTGCAAAACATTTCGAAAGAGCGTTCAAAAACAGAATTAAATCTTTTACTACGGAATTCGAACTGATCAGTACTCGTCAATATGGATTTCAACCTAATAAAACAAACCAAGATGCTATTGCATATTTAACATCAAAGATATCAAAAAGTTTGGACACTGGAAAAAAGTCTGCTTGTGTAATTCTAGATCTTGCTGCATTCGACACGGTCTACTACTCATAACTATTAGTTACGAGGACATATGGAAAAATTCTTAGCCTACTGTAGAACCAAACAAAATTTCAATGTCAAAATATTTTATTACTCAACATATTCTCCTCTTAATTGGATACATTTATTACAGCGAACCTGCAACGTATCTAGACCTTTCAAAAAAAAATGTTTTTATTACCTCCTTGTTGGAAGAAAATTTACGACCTTTTAAACTTTTTTTCAGTTGAGGAAAGAGATGATAGTCGGACGGAGCCAAATCTGGTGAATAAGGGGGGTGTTCTAGTAATTCAAACCCTAAATCACGAATTTTTTGCATGGCTACATGAGATTTGTGTGCAGGGGCGTTGTCCTGCAATAACAAAACACCTTTGGATAGCTTTCCGCGTCTTTTCTCTTTAATTTTTTCCCGTAGAGTGGTCAGTAATGTCGAATAGTAATCTCCAGTTATTGTTCTACACTTATCCAAAAATTCAATCATGATTACTCCATGGCAATCCCAAAAAACTGAAGCAAGAACTTTTCCAGCAGATTTTTGGCATTCTTAGGTCTTGGAGAACCGGAGTGTCGCCATTCCATCGATTGTTGCTTTGTTTCTGGATCGTAGAAATGTACCCAAGTCTCATCCATAGTAACAATTCGGTTTAAGAAGTCTACATCGTTTTCAAATCGAGCACACATCGAACGCTATGCTACTACCCTTGCACGCTTTTGATCAACATTCAAACATTTGGGGATCTATTTTGCAGCAATTTTTCTCATGTACAAATTGACGTGAACTATATGATGAACGTGTTTGTATGAAATATTCAGTGCTTCAAATATCCGTTTTAGCCCAATTCGACGGTCTGTTAAAATCATGTCATGAACTGCATCGATATTTTCGGGGACTGACACAGAAACTGGCCTTCCCGATCGGTCATCATCTTCAATGGAAAATTTACCTCTTTTGAAGCTTGCAGTCCAATTGTTCACGGTCGCATACGAAAGACATTGATCACCAAGGGTATTAGCATATCTTCATAAATCTGCTTACCTCTTAACCCTTTTAAATACAGGTACTTGATGATGGCTTGATACTCCAATTTTTCGATTTTCACAATTTCGGTGGACATATTTTTTCTTTAAATTTATTGTGTAATTCTGGTTAACTTTTTTGACGTCAAACTTCACACTGACACTTCTTATTAGTTATAGTTATTGTTCGTTGCTATGGTAACGCAATATTTTGTTTATGCAGGGAACTGGTCTAGGCTAACTACATATCAATACATCCTCGTATTTTAGAGGACTTGTGTTTTCGAGGGGTAGCTAGAACACAGCAGGTATTACTCAACGGTAGTTTAAGTACAGAGTGCACTGTTAAGTATGGCGTTCCCCAAGGTACTGTACTAGGTCCAGTGCTCTTTGTAATTTACATAAATAATCTTTTTAATATTAACTCATCTGAAGAAGTCATCAATTTCGCAGATGATACCGCCATAATTTTCGAAACTGAAATCTTGGAAAATTCAAAAACCATCATACAGAATGATCTGAAACGTATCAAAAACTGGTTCGATTATATGGTATTGATAATTAATTTCGAAAAAAACATTATGAAAACACTAATCCTCCATTTAGCGACCTCAAAGTTGGCGACAAGTTGAGAAAAAATCAGGTATTTATCAATAAAATATTCAGGAGTAACCATTGATAATCATTTAAGATGGATCTCACATATATTGAGACTATACAATACCCTTAGGAGTATTTTATACCGATTCAAATATTTCACCAAATTTTTTGAAGAAAAACTTCTCAAAATGATTTATCACGCATTGGTTGAATCCAGAATAATATATATGGGATAATATGATGGGGAAGTGTATTAAAAGAACATTTTGAAAATATAGAAATTCTTTAAAAAACCTTTCTGAAAATTTTACTAAATAAACCCTCTCGATACTCATCATCTGATTTGATTTACTCTGAAACTAGGGTTTTTGACATTCGCCATCATTATTTCTTCATCTCATCTTGCTTTGAATTCAAAAGTAAATCTAATCTTCGGAGACTAGAACATTGTTACGAAACAATACACAAATCTAGTCATTTCAGAACACCGCTGCTACAGATTCTATAGGACAAAGATGCTTTTCATATATGGTATCATGATTTTTCAATTTTATTCCTGTTCTTATAGACGATTAAAGACGATTAAAGAAGTTTTTACTTGATTACTTATATTTCGGACGTCCATCATCTTATAGTAAAATATAAGTAATCAAGTTACTACATCGTCTAAAACATTCAAACAAGTTTTTACTTGATTCAATTAAACATTCAATTATTTCTTATATGCATTTTTTTTGTACTTTTTTTATGTTGAAAAAGATGTGTGTTAAATTGTATGTTCGTTTTGTAATTTTCATTTCCGTATTTAGTGACCACTGTTTTAATTGTATACCAAGACATGTGTTTTTTTATCAAATCCTGTAGACGTTATAGAATTTTAATTATGAATCTAAACATAATATTTACCTATCTATATTTTTACTTTTTATTACAGTAGGTACTATTTCAAATAAAGGCAACACTTATACCACAGACAGTCTCTGACTTGTGATTTTCATTTTAGTCTTGAAAAAAAAAGTTCTCGTCATCATATGTTACCTTTTTTTTATCCCAATAAATTTATTATTATTATTATTTTGATATACCACACATTTGGCCCCATTTCAGTGTTATATACTAATACCAAGTTAATTACGAACATGATTGCATTGACCTGTTTTTATGCATATTCATTGAAAAGATTGGCCTTTTCCTGCGAAACATTTATCATTTAGGTTGCGATATTGAGCGTAAAAACTTTCATATTTTTACATAAAAATAATGACATCTAATCAGTGCAACACACATAATCACCGCACAGTGTTATCTTTTGTGGCAATAGGAATATACACGATAAACTTGAAAATATAATCATTTACATAAAAACAGTTGATATTTAAGCAACAATTATTTGAATTTGTGAAGAGTTGCCCTCGATCTTGAAGAGTTTGTACGAATACAGTATGTTTGTTTCACTAGTTCTGTTGAGCGTTGGATTCTGTTTGGGAAATGTCACAGGAAAAAACATCAGTGAGTAATTCAATTTGATCACACAGTGTGTTCCAACTTGAGAGCCAACACTCTCATAACTGAAGGTTCGGTTAGGGTTGGGGGTAAGGGGGAGGTTTTTTAAAACGAAATATACTCTATTTTCACTTATATTTATATATATAGTGACCGCCAAAAAGTATGTACCATATGGGAAAAAATTTTATTATTGGAGTATTGGAAAAAATATTCTGGGGAAAAGTTTGTGCATGTCCGATAACCTAAAAATCGATTTTGACACATGTCACGTGATCGCTAGAATGGCGGCAAAATGAAAAAAATTGCAATGCAAAGGCAAAAAAAGGGGTAAGATGGCAAGATATCAAAAAAAGTTATTTGAAAAAGTCACTTAGAATTCAATTTTATACACATAAACGAAGTTTCAAGAGATAATTCAAAAAAATTGAAAATAGCAATTTTTTTTAAATATTTTCCCATCTATTTAAAAATATTATTTTTTTTTCTTATGAATAGCTTGACTATACTGAAACATTTGCATTTTAATGATAATGACAAAACTTTCTCATTTTCTCCACACCAGAGGGCACTAAATTGAAAAAATAGGAATTTTCAGAACCCTTGCTGTTACATCGGTTCGTATCTAACAGTTATATCCGAATTCCACGACCATTGTGATGACATGACACTCCAAAAATATGGTAATTTCCAGATTATAATCAAGTTCCGATGATAATCGTGCATGAGCGTTTCACTTCGCACATAAACTTGAAAATAGTGCGTCAAATTAAAGATTCTTAAAGTTTATGTGCAAAGTAAAACGCTCATACAGCATTATTATTGAAACTTGATTAAAATCAGGAAACATGGTGTTTCTAAATTGCCATATCAACACAATGGTCGTGGAATTCGGATATAACTGTTAGATACGAACCGATGTAACAGCAAGGGTTCTGACAAATTCCCATTTTTTCAATTTAGTGCCCTCTGGTGTGGAGAAAATGAGAAAGTTTTGTCATTATCATTAAAATGCAAATGTTTCAGTATAGTCAAGCTATTCATATGAAAAAAAAAAATTATATTTTTAAATAGATGGGAAAATATTAAAAAAAAATAGCTATTTTCAATTTTTTTGAATTATCTCTTGAAACTTCGTTTATGTGTATAAAATTGAATTCTAAGTGACTTTTTCAAATAACTTTTTTTGATATCTTGCCATCTTACCCCTTTTTTGCCTTTGCATTGCAATTTTTTTCATTTTGCCGCCATTCTAGCGATCACGTGACATGTGTCAAAATCGATTTTTAGGTTATCGGACATGCACAAACTTTTCCCCAGAATATTTTTTCCAATACTCCAATAATAAAATTTTTTCCCATATGGTACATACTTTTTGGCGGTCACTATATATATAATTGTTGGCTGCCTGTCAATTTGTGGACAAACCTCTACTTTTGGATTCCTTGGTTCGTGTCAAATTAAGTTTCAACTAGTGACTGAATAACTTACTGTTATATATATATATATATATATATATATATATATATATATATATATATATATATATATAGTCTAATCTGCGCAAGGGGTGATTCAACGCCCCCTAACAGTAAAACTGTAATTTTTTTGGGTTGGCGCAATGGTAACATTCGTTGAGAATTACATAGACAGCATACCAAAAATTAAAAAAATCCAATGGGACCCAAATTCCATAAGGAGTTTGCGGGGTCCTTTCGACTATAAAGTCGAAATTTAGAAATCTATCGAAAGCTTTCGATACGGTCGATCATAATTTCTGCCATCCTAAGCAAAAATGCCGTATCTACAAAAAGTGTGGATATGGAGATATTGATTTCTGTAGTCTTGAAACACTATAAATTCAACTTTTTTCAAAGAAAAAATTACGTAAACTAAATTTAAATAGCCAAAGTTAATCAATCATTTTACCTTCCAGTACACAAGTTTAAGACTTTTCGTACTTAAAATGGTCGAAACTACAGATTCTCAGTTCAGAGTTTTTGCAGATACGGCTTTTTTGCTTAGGACGGCAGATTTGCTCTAACAATCCATGGAAGAGATCGGAATCAGAGGCAATCCTCAAAATCTATTCAAAAGTTATCTCAGTAGACGATTTCAGTGTGTGAGAGTAGACAGTGTGTTAGACAACTTCCTTCCTCTTGAAACTGGAGTGCCCCAAGGCACTGTTTTGGGACCCTTATTATTTAACATATATGTTAACGGCTTATTTTTCCTTGAAAGCCATTACAAAGCAGACACCTGGCAAGAACTAAAGAACACTGTGGAATCTGATTTTGATTTGATAAAGAACTAGCTAGGACATAGGCTTTTAACAGGTCTCGAAAAAACCTATTACCTACCATTCAGCTGCAATAAAACTAACAACGAACCTTTCAATATCCTGAAAATAGGAGAGCATTAAATCCTCCCGGAAACAAAAGTTAAATATTTAGGCGTGGTGATAGACTCACACCTCAAATGGGATGCCTATATAGACTATGTTTGTAATAAGTTACGATCTATTCTGTACAAATTAAAATTCATAAAAAAGATCGTCGCATGTCACTCCGCCACATGCAAGTTCTGTATCACTCCCTTGTAGAAAGTCACACTCGTTATGGGATAGCTTGCTGGGGAGGAGCCCTCCATACTCATTTTCGTTCTCTTGAGATAATACAGAAAATATTTGAAACTGATTTTATCCAAACCACCCCGCTTCTTAACTGAAAGTTTATTTTTGGAAGCCAATGTTCTTGATATCCGTCAATTGTTTTATTATAATATAATAAAAAGCCCTAAAATCCTTCGTTTCCAGTCAGACAAGGCGGAAAATTGCTGATTTTATTGATAGGAGAAATTTTTAATGACTCATAACTGGCTTTTTCTTCATCAAAAAAAATTACCTTTCTTGCGTTTATTACAATTCATTTGTTTCAATGGAACAGAATTGATTTATTTTTATATTCATAGAATATATTGTATCTAGTCAAAAACGCACTAGTTACTAATTTTGCACCTACTATATTTATACTGATTTTTTAATATGTTTGTTCCAATTAATTGTATAACTTACTAAATGTTTTTACTCATCTGATATCTAGGCCACTCATATTTATGTTATACGCATTTTTCACCAGTCACAAGTGTTTTTCACCCATCGAGTATGTGTCTATTTTATTTTAACTACAGCGTTTATTCACATTTCATTTTTACAAACTGATACATACATACATAATTTTATGTAATATTTTGAATTTTAAATACATTATATTATTATTATTATTATTATTATTATTAATAGGTAGGTACATCCTATATTTTAATATTTGATACTAACAAACTGTATCACCGATGTTTTTTCGCTAACCCTTGTTAGATATAGGTATTCTAACTAGTCATTATTTTCATTTAATATTATTATTACCTTATAAGATTGTTCAATGCTGAAACAAATGCTCTAGCACTTATTGGCTTCTGCTGCTTTATTCACGTTACAATTTTGAATCACGAATCTTTTGTGATATTTTTTGTGAATAAAGATTATTATTATTATATTATTATAACACCTGAGATTTAATGTAATTTACCGAGAATGTTTTTTCAAAACTCGGACAGCTACATGTATCGTTATTACAGGTTGGCGTTTGTATTTTAAAAATAAGTTGTGAGTGTTGATCAACTATTGTTGAGGAGAAAGTTATACACTTGTTTTTTAAACAATGAAACTTGGTGAGTTGTAGTTCATCCATACTAGTAGGTTTTCAATCCCGACTCCTCTATGTAATTAACATATTTTCAATCCCTTCCTTTTGATAATTAGAGCTGTCATCTGCATAACATATCAGATGTCCCAATTCATTTATTTGAGGGATATTGTTTATTTATACAAGGAACAGTATCGGACCCAATACTGTTCCTTGTGGTATTCCTATTTGAACCTTCCACTCTGAGCTAATTTTCTTTCCAATTCTCACTACTTGGTATCCCTCGGATAAGTAATCTCTTAAGATATCAAGTGCTATGTCATATTTTGTTATTTTATCAAGCAATTTGTTGTGGGAAACAGTATGGAAAGCCTTGGCGAGATCAAGGAAAACCGCAAGGCACTTTTCGATGATTCGTCCATGGCTTTCAATGTATGTTCTAGGAAATCAGTTACTGCATTTTCTGTGTCTGATTTTTTCAACCATATTGTCTCTCAGTTATTATGTTGTGGATATCAAAAAGTACAAGCATTCTATTTCTATTGATATTAATTTTTTTTTAAGTTATGAAAAGATGGAAACATTTAACCCTCATTCATAATTTCACACTAACACAGAGCTGAATTTGAAGTGTGAATCGCCGGTATTTGAATGAGGTTCAATAGCGTAACATTGCCGGAGACAATGATACCCGGGTTCAAATCCCGGTTTCCACATTTTTTTTAAATTCAGTTCTGATTTTCATTTTCCCGTCTGATATGCCATAAACTTATTTCCGAATTTGTTTCAACTACAGACGTAAAACTACTTAATTATTTATTATTACTATATATCTTTTTCTAGCATCAAATTTTCACTATGAGGAATCCTGCTCGAAAGCCCATGGATTCTGTGTACTAGAACCTGAGTGTCATAAATGTGTAGATGAAGAATCAAAAACTTTGTGCCCCGACCAACAAAAGGCAGGAGCTGTTTGTTGCAAAGGATGTGAGTATGCAGAAAATTATGATGAGCAGGCGGAATCTATTGTTGTAAAAAAAATTTCAATGAAAAATTATCATTTGTTAAGGTTCGGCAGTTTGTTGATTCAACTTTTCATTCATTAAAACTCAAGATGATATGATTGTCGAACATTTTGGTTGGATCAGGGGGCCAACCACCCCTGCGTACATTTGTCGTAAGGGTGTATTTAAGATGTCTTAAAACCCTGGTGTGTCGAGTGATTCGATTTTGTTTTGATTTTTCAGAAGACAAATAAACAAATGAAATAGTGGTCTGCTTCTTTAGTCGGTTCCAGAGATGGCGCCCTCATAGAATTTTAGTCCTGTCAATAACCCAGGGATATGGTGATTGATGACTGTTGCCAATTTTATGGAATTTCAACAAACTTTAAATACTAATCGAAAATGAATAGTTGTGACGGAATCTAAATTTCATAGTGTAATATCTTTGTATTGATGACTATTATTAATGTGTTTCTCCATTTGGCTTATATTTTCTTAGACATTCATTATTCATATAATAATAATTCAATTTGTCTGATTGACTCGGCCGTTACTTGATGAAGATCCATAGTAATTGTATAAAATACATAGAAAACGATTCGATCACCACTTACAAACTTTATTCTATCAGACAGTGAAGAAGCTACCGTGCTGGCGAAACATATCTGATTGAATAAAATTTGTGAATATCTAGTCGTTTTCCGTGTAGTTTGTACAATAATAATTTGATCATGTTCCGTTTTTGTATCATTTGTGGGCATTCCAGAGAGACGAACAAAATAAAATGCATCCATATCCAGTACCGAAAGTGAGTACCGCCATATTATGAATATTTTCTCATAGTATTTTGTATTGTTAGAAAACATTCTAATGTAAATAATGGCACGAATATATCTCACGGAATCCCGCCATTCCTGATTATATCATCACAAGATTGACAGGATCTAATGGTGAATTTTCATGAAGCCTAATTCCAGTACTTCCAAATGAAATGCGTGGTTTAATTATTGTCCCACTAAACATGTAATGTTACAAAATATTGCCACAATATTATGTATGGCTTGACATCGTAAAATTAAAGTATAATATTGGATAAAGCTCAATGCTATATTTAAGTTTTTAACATAACAGAATAAACTACAGACAAGTTGTTTGTAAGTTATAAAGCAAGCTATTGATTGAGTTTCAAGTGCAATGTTACATGATCCATGAAAGTTCATTGTAAATGGAACAATACAGAAACTATCTACGAACAATGTGAGTGCAAGTTACATTTGGAACTATCGAACAAGTTCAAATCGCAATGTTACACTGAGTTTGAAATTCCATGATATTTACAACCATACATAAGCTAACTACTAACAATATTGACAGTATTTAGAAAACACAATACACTTTCAATTTTCGATTGCATCATTGCAGAATATATATATATATATATATATATATATATATATGATTCGATAGGACAATTTTAAATGATAAGTATAAAGAAACTTGAAATAATATTTCATTTATCAGGATTCCAACCAGTTTTGAATTTCCCGGTCTTGATGAGATATGCCACCTAACGGGGCGACCCAGTAACCCAAATCCCAGACAAGCACGCGCCTCGCGCCAGTTTGATATTGTAAATTATATTGTTGTTGTGTGTGTGTGTCGTGCCTTTGCGTTAGTTTCGAGTTCACTGAGTGTTGAAGCAGCATAATGGATAATGCTAATAAATTTAAGGCATCTTCATGTAAGGTAAGGCGATACATCAAATATTATTTTAGGTTAGGATGGTCTGGTATGCTTATTCTGCGTTTATTAGGGGAATGTTTTTTTCTCCTTATATTGCGAATAAATCTGGTAGTAGTGTCAATTTGAAAGGTACTTTTACATTTGTAAATGATGTGGAATACTTTTACATCTTGATTTTAGTTGCAGGTTTTTCAATATATTGGTGGCTTGAATGAAAAGTTTTGTGTTGGAACAAGTCTTGAACGTTTTTTCACAAATCATTATGCCATGTTTTGGAATTGGATCAACAAAAAAGACAATTTCAGAATCAAAGAATTGAAATCTAAACAAATTTTAAAATTCGAGTCAGTTCAATTCGAATATAAAGCAAATATGTAAGCACAATAGTGTCATAATCAATGACAAGTTCAATTGTACATTCTATATTGAAATAAGACCATAATTGTTGAGTTGAATATATTTATTTATAATATTTTTGTTCCAGATGCAGTGAAAAATTCATCTCCATGCATCAGAGATAATACATTTCAAATAAATGTGATGGCATGGCTACAATTCGCAAAAACATGTTACTTGTAGGGTTAGGTAGTAGATCGAGATGTCGATATTTAAGCTACACATTCAATTCAATGATCATTTTGTTTCAGGTACCTGATAAGGCCAAACATATTTTTATTTTAAATATGACATTTCAATATGAGTACTTATTTGTTTTTTTGTGATATTTTAATTAAAGGTTTCAATATCAAATTTTTGTCTTTTTTATCTCCAAGATTCAAATGGATATTCAATTTAATAGGTATCATTTCAGAAGATTTTTTGGGTTGTCACTGCTTGTTTCTAAAAACTAGAAAATGATGAATCTGATTTCCATAGAGGACACATCAATACTGAATGATCTGTCTCCCATGAAGATTGTATTCATTTTCTATCCATATTAGTAGCAAGTAGTGAAAATCCAAAAATTCTTCAGTAGCAAACAAACCTACTGGAACATAATTTATGAAATCTTACTGTTATGTTATGGAAAGGAATAGACAAGATTGGTGGTAAGTTGCTGCTACATAAAAATACTGAATATGTTATTTTCCACTAATTTATATTCTATGTTGCGGTAACCTTGCTGCAATTACTAATTATAAAAGATTACATCCATCAAACCATTTCAGTGGTTGCTGCAATATTGTCATAAGACGTCATTTTCAATATCACATTTGCAATTTTCCTTTATATTATATGCAATGTTGCAGAAACCTTGCTGGAATAATTGATAATGGCATATACCATTTGTAATATTGCTGAACGTCCGTTTCAGTAGTTGCTGAACCTTTGCAGTAAGGTAGCAGGAAACTCTGATGTAACATTACACATTACCATGAAAGGTTACTGAAATATTGAATGAATGTTACTTTGCTTAGTGGGGTAGTTAATTGCATTTCAGTAAAAAATTATATAAATAAGCCAAAAATGTAACAAATAAAACTGATTCAGTAAATTCAGTGATTTCAGTAAATTCCAATAATTATGTTTCTTTATTCAGTTCATTCGTTGGCAATACTTGAAAACTTCTGTGCTTGTAAATTTACACTAACAGGAAAACCGACCGTAGCGGTTCACGCAAATGCGGAATATTTGGGAAACAGGTCACGATTTCATTTGTTTTCTCTAAATCAAGCTGGCGAATTGTCTCCCGTTTTATCCCAAAGTTTTGCAGGTATGAGTCGACACACCAGAGTTTTTAGACATCTTAGGTGCATTATACATTAATGTTCTGCATTTATTTTATATCATAGGAAACTTGGGAACAAAAAATTTCCATCCACTTTTTCCGAAAAGCCTCACTTTTGTTCGAAAAATTAAAAAGAAGGAAAAAAAAATCCACTCCGACTATTGATAGAAAATCCCAAGGTAAAAGATAAAACATTTTTTCGAAAATGTATTATTTTCTTCACATTTTCACGATTTCAAAAGAAAATACATAAGAGAGAACATTTTGGTTTACATTGAGAAACTCAATAGATTTATTTTCAATTATTCTTCATGCTAGATGTATCGGGATCTATATCTATATCATTTCAGAGAAGAACCGTACTGAATTTAAAAAATTCTGAACTATAAAACTCTTTCTACAGATCATCTCACTGCGAACATAGGAGAGGATATGACCAATTAACTAGGTATCGTCCAACGCCTTCAGTTTTCGTCGTTTTCGGTGTCACTGTTCACGATGACAATAACTGTCATCGTAACATCCTAATAATTATCTAGCTAAGACAGTTCATTTAAAGACATAATAACATAAGTTTAACAAGGTCTACGAAATTCCTGAGAAAGTGCAAATTGTCAAATGGTATTTTCAAGGATCAAGGACGTACATTTCCTCAGATTAAAGTATTATTTGTGGAAAAGTACACACAGGACCCTTAAAACTATCGAAACTACAAAAAAGTATCAGAACACTTGACTTGACTAACTTTCATATAATAGAATAACCATTCACTTCATGAAATATCTCCTCAATTCAGTAATATTTTCTGTGACTTACATAAAACATCACCTCTCTTATTCCCAGGGATTGATACACTAGCATAATGAATCCTTACCTTATTCACAAGAATTTTGGTGGTATGAATTTGAGTTCATACAGGAATCCACTTTAAAAGTTCTTTTATTATAAATCCGCTCACAATACTGACAAAACTAAAATATATACTTTAATCTTGGTTGAGAAGAACCTAAATACCAACTTCGAAACTAACTTTTCACGCTGGTTTGTTTACACGCGTGTTGGGAACAGACAACTGCAACCGGGAAGGGCATGCGCAGAACGCGTCAGTCCGAGCTATGGCTACACGAGCCTAGTTACTTTAGCAATAAAGTTCAGCAATATTTGCATTTTTTTTTCATATGAATAGTGGAAAACAGTTTTATATTTCAGTGTGTCAATCAGAACGGATTGAAGAAAAAAACCACATATTCAAAATAATTTTTCCGATCGTCCAGGGCCGGTTTCACTCCAGCAATATTCCGCAACTTCTTTATTATGGACTCTGCCATCATAATCTAGGAAAGTTTTCAGGATACGGTGCGCAAAAATACCACATGTTCAAAATAATTTTTCCAGGCGCCCAGGGCCGGTTTCACTCTAGCAATATTCCTCAACTTCCTTATTATGGACTCTGCCATCATAATCTGGGAAAGTTTTCAGGATAGGGTGCGGAAAGAACCACACTGTCAAAATAATTTTTCCGGGCGTCCAGGGCCGGTTTCACTCCAGCAATATTCCTCAACTTCCTTATTATGGACTCTGTCATCATCATAATCTAGAAAAGTTTTCAGGATAGGGTGCGGAAAAATACCTCAGGTTCAAAATAATTTTTCCGGGCGCCCAGGGCCGGTTTCACTCCAGAAATATTCCTCAACTTCCTCATTATGGATTCTGCCATCATTATAATCTAGGAAAGTTTTCAGGATAGTGTTGAAAAAAACCACTTGGTCAAAATGATTTTTCCGGGCGTCCAGGGCCGGTATTACTTCAGCAAAATTCCCCAAATTCCTTATTATGAACTCTGCCATCATCATGATCTAGAAAAGTTTTCAGGATAGGGTGCGGAAAAATACCACAGGTTCAAAATGATTTTTCCGGGCGTCCAGGGCCGGTTTCACTCCAGAAATATTCCTCAACTTCCTCATTATGGATTCTGCCATCATTATAATCTAGGAAAGTTTTCAGGATAGGGTGTTGAAAAAAATCGCTTGTTCAAAATAATTTTTCCGGACGTCCAGGGCCGGTTTCACCCCAGCAATATTCCCCAACTTCCTTATTATGAACTCTGCCAACATCATAATCTAGAAAAGTTTTCAGAATAGGGCGTGAAAGATAACCAAATGTTCATAATAATTTTTCCGGGCGTCCAGGGCCGGTTTCACACCAGCAATATTCCTCAACTTCCTTATTATGGACTCTGTCATCATCATAATCTGAAATAGTTTTCAGGATAGGGTACAGAAAAAAACTCATTGTCAAAATAATTTTTCCGTGAGTCCAGGGCAAGTTTGACTTCAGCAATATTCCGCAACTTCCTAATTATAGACTATGCCATCATCATAACCTAGGATAGTTTCCAGAATAGGGTGCGGAGAAAACCACATGTTCAAAATAATTTTTTCGGGCGTCCAGGGCCGGTTTCACTCCAGCAATATGCCTCAACTTCCTTATTATGGACTCTGCCATCATCATAACAAAGGATAGTTTTCAGGATAGGGTGCGGAAAAAGAACCACATGATCAAAATAATTTTTCCGGGCGTCCAGGACCGGTTTCACACCAGAAATATTCCTCAACTTCCTTATTATGGACTCTGACATCATCATAATCTAGAAAAGTTTTCTGGATAGGGTGCGGTAAAAACCACATGGACAAAATAATTTTTCCGGGCGTCCAGGGCCGGTTTCACTTCAGCAATATGCCTCAACTTCCTTATTATGGACTCTGCCATCATCATAACAAAGGATAGTTTTCAGGATAGGGTGCGTAAAAAGAACCGCATGATCAAAATAATTTTTCCGGGCATCCAGGGCCGGTT
The DNA here is from genome assembly GCA_944452925.2 of Chrysolina oricalcia. Classification (NCBI taxonomy): domain Eukaryota; kingdom Metazoa; phylum Arthropoda; class Insecta; order Coleoptera; family Chrysomelidae; genus Chrysolina; species Chrysolina oricalcia. The sequence goes on from OX101824.2 coordinate 50,003,320, forward strand.
TCACTCCAGCAATATGCCTCAACTTCCTTATTTCCGGGCGTCCAGGACCGGTTTCACACCAGAAATATTCCTCAACTTCCTTATTATGGACTCTGCCATCATCATAACAAAGGATAGTTTTCAGGATAGGGTGCGGAAAAAGAACCACATGATCAAAATAATTTTTCCGGGCGTCTATGGCCGGTTTCACTCCAGCAATATTCCTCAACTTCCTTATTATGTACTCTGCCATCATCATAATCTAGAAAAGTTTTCAGGATAGGGTGCGGAAAAAACCACATGGACAAAATAATTTTTCCGGGCGTCCAGGGCCGGTTTCACTCCAGCAATATGCCTCAACTTCCTTATTATGGACTCTGCCATCATCATAACAAAGGATAATTTTCAGGATAGGGTGCGGAAAAAGAACCGCATGATCAAAATATTTTTTCCGGGCGTCCAGGGCCGTTTTCACTCCAGCAATATGCCTCAACTTCCTTATTATGGACTCTGCCATCATCATAACAAAGGATAGTTTTCAGGATAGGGTGCGGAAAAAGAACCGCATAATCAAAATTATTTTTCCGGGCGTCCAGGGCCGGTTTCACTCCAGCAATATGCCTCAACTTCCTTATTTCCGGGCGTCCAGGACCGGTTTCACACCAGAAATATTCCTCAACTTCCTTATTATGGACTCTGCCATCATCATAATCTAGAAAAGTTTTCAGGATAGGGTGCGGAAAAAACCACATGGACAAAATAAATTTTCCGGGCGTCCAGGGCCGGTTTCACTCCAGCAATATGCCTCAACTCCCTTATTATGGACTCTGCCATCATCATAATAAAGGATAGTCTTCAGGATAGGGTGCGGAAAAAGAACCACATGATCAAAATAATTTTTCCGGGCGTCTATGGCCGGTTTCACTCCAGCAATATTCCTCAACTTCCTTATTATGTACTCTGCCATCATCATAATCTAGAAAAGTTTTCAGGATAGGGTGCGGAAAAAACCACATGGACAAAATAATTTTTCCGGGCGTCCAGGGCCGGTTTCACTTCAGCAATATGCCTCAACTTCCTTATTATGGACTCTGCCATCATCATAACAAAGGATAGTTTTCAGGATAGGGTGCGGAAAAAGAACCACATGATCAAAATAATTTTTCCGGGCGTCTATGGCCGGTTTCACTCCAGCAATATTCCTCAACTTCCTTATTATGTACTCTGCCATCATCATAATCTAGAAAAGTTTTCAGGATAGGGTGCGGAAAAAACCACATGGACAAAATAATTTTTCCGGGCGCCCAGGGCCGGTTTCACTCCAGCAATATGCCTCAACTTTCTTATTATGGACTCTGCCATCATCATAATCTAAAAAAGTTTTCAGGATAGGGTACGGAAAAAAAGCACATGGTCAAAATAATTTTTCCGTGCGTCCAGGGCAAGTTTGACTTCATCAATATTCCTCAACTTCCTTATTATAGACTCTGCCATCATCATAACCTAGGATAGTTTCCAGGATAGGGCGCGGAAAAAACCACTTTTTCAAAATAATTTTTCCAGGCGTCCAGGGCCAGTTTCACTCCGGCAATATTCCTCAACTTCTTTATTATGGACTCTGCCATCATCATAATCCAGGAAAGTTTTCAGACTAGGGTGCGGAAAAAACCACATGTTCAAAATAATTTTTCCAGGTATCCAGGGCCGGTTTCACTTCAGCAATATGCCTCAACTACCTAATTATGGACTCTGCCATCATTATAACAAAGGATAGTTTTCAGGATAGGGTGCGGAAAAAAAACCACATGATCAAAATAATTTTTCCGGGCGTCCATGACCGGTTTCACCCCAGCAATATGATTATGATGATGGTAGAGTCCATAATAATGAAGTTGAGGAATATTGCTGGAGTGAAACCGGCCCTGGAATTCCGGAAAAATTATTATGAACATGTGATTTTTTTCAACATCCGATCCTGAAAACTTTTCTAGAGTATAATGATGGCAGAATCCATAATGAGGAAGTTGAGGAATATTTCTGGAGTGAAATCGGCCTTGGACGCTTAGGAAAATAAATCATTTTGAACAAGTGGTTTTCTTCCGCACCCTATCCTGAATTCTTTCCTAGATTATAATTATGGCAGAGTCCATATTGAGGAAGCTGAGGAATATTTCTGGAGTGAAACCAGCCTTGGACGCTCGGAAAAATTATTTTGAACATGTGGTTTTTTCCGCACCCTATCCTGAAAACTTTCCTAGATTATGATTATGGCAGAGTCCATATTAAGGAAGCTGAGGAATATTTCTGGAGTGAAACCGGCCCTGGACGCCCGGAAAAATTATTTTGGCCATGTGGCTCTTTTCCTCAATCCATTCTGATTGACATACTGAAATATATAACTGTCTTCAACTATTCGTATGAAAAAAATAATGCAAATATTGCTGAACTTTATGCTAAAGTAACTAGGCTTCAAAAACGTGGATCCAGTCCGCCCTAATACTCCCTGAAGGACACAAAAGAAACACATGGCCTTCGAAAACCAGTGCAAGAACAGATATATCACTATATGGGATTTGAAGAGTGAGACTTCAGCTTTCATTTTGCACCGAGACCGTATTCAGAATAGTTGAATACAAAAATAACCAGGAGAAAAAGTAAAAATATGAACTTTCGGCTGATTGTTTAAGTTAATCAATTATTTGTTTTTTTCCTGCTATTAATTCAAAAAAATGTGTTTACTTGGTGAATGTCAGAGACCGATTTTTCAAAAACGAGATCAGTAGGGCAGAGTTTCGTTAGCTGAAATCAAATTACATAGTATGAGTTTCAAAACTGGTAAGGAACTGCATGAGCTACTGGGTGAATTTTCTGTTAGGTCCTTCAAAGAATTATACTAGAAAACCCAATTGTTGCGGAAATTCATAGAAGTTTCTGGGTAACGGAAACATGTTTTCCATATTTTATACCCAAGATTCTGAAAGTTCAAGTCTTACCCTTCAATCCCCCGTTTGATTTATCAAAATCCGTTCAACAGAGCTTGAGTAATGCCAGTTTAAACTATGAAAACATTCTTTCTTATTTAAAAACGTGATCGTTTCCGACACGAGCGTTGATATGACGTTCCGAAGCAATTTCAGAGAAAACCTTTGATTTTTGGTGAAAAATAAATAGACCTTTTTTGTTCAAAATTTTCACAGCTTTATTTTTGACTCCCTGATATTTTTTCAATTTCCACGTTTTTTCAAGTTACATCCGGAAAATCCTCGGAAAATTCTTTACACCAGATTTTCTTTTGATTTTCACAACGTAAGGCCCCGAACTTATTGAAAACCTTTTCCTCTATTGTTAACCTACTACCCAATTTCATTGACTTCCAATTTTTTTAGCTGTACTGTACTTACTGTACTGTAATCGAAACTAGAACTAAATTTCCTTGAAGTTTCTTTCGCGGTAAATGTGATATTTTGGTAACTCTTATATTTCTATAGACTCTCAACAAAAAGTATTTCACTTCTTTTTAAAATGTTGTATTCAGAATCTAACAGTACTAATTTTGTTTGTTCCAGTCCGACAAGAAGATGCGAACTGCTATCAACAACACAACTCTTGTACAGATACATGTCCAGAAAAATTTGACATTGGTAGGAAAGGATGTCTCGAAGGCAAAACTTGTTGCGTATTGGTTTCTTGACTTTACTATCTATTTATTTCATAATAAAACCGTTTTCTAATAGTTTGTCTTTCTTTATGAAAAAGATATATCGAAAGTTATCGTTGAAAAAATGTATATACAGAGTCATCCATTTGAAAGCGGGGCACCACTATAAATTTTTTATTTATTATCAAAATTATTTTGAAGGATAGAACATCAATAGCTTCATTCACTTTTCAACAGAGCTGCCAGCTTAATCGACGATGTTCTAGGGAACATTTTCTTGTTCTATGGATTCATAGGACTTTTTTTTTCTGCTACCTTCCATATAACATTGAACATTGTTCGTGATTAGGACCAGTTAATTTTATAAATTCTTTTGCTATTTTAATTTTAGTTTTCCACCATGAAATGGTAGGTCACATAATTTTATGTAATTCTCAATTATTCTGTAACCATTTTTGCTTTTCTTTAGATCAACTTATAGCCAACCCCCATTCTGCTGAAGATGAAGAATTTATCCTTTGAAACATGTCCTAGATGTAAGTCTTCCTACCTGGTGGTGGAGGACCTGCCAATTACACTCCAGAGGAGTGGACACAAAACACTTGGGTACGCAGATGATATAGTCATTACGGTCCAAGATAAATTTAACAACACGGTTAGGGAAAGAATGCAAAAGGCCCTAAATCTGGTCAGTAGGTACGTGGATAGATTAGGAGGGCCTGACCATTAGTCCCTCTTAATCAACCATTTTAGCGTTTACCCGAAGGAGAAAGTTAGAGCGCTTAGGACCTCTGACCCTCCAAGGTACCCTCACACAGCTGTCGCGGAAAGCCAAATATCTCGGGGTGATTTAAGACTCGAAGTTCACCTGGCACCAACAGCTGGCGAAAGAAAAGAAGAAAGACGAAGCGACGTTAATGATAGTCAGACGGGCACAAGGGAAAACATGGGGGCTAAATCCCAAAATGATGTATTGGATAGACCGTAGTGAAACCCTTGATCACATATGCATCTTTAGTATGGTGGACAAAGACAACACAAAAAATAGCCGCGGCTGAGTTGAGTAAGGTACAAAACCTTGCATGCCTTAGCATAACGGGAGCTATGAAAACAACACCAACATTAGCCATGGAAGCATTATTGGACCTCCCACCGATTGATATAACAATTATGGGAGAGGCAAGAATGAGACTTCTGAGGCAACAAATGTCGAGCAATAGATCGGATCACAACAAGAAAAAGGAAATAGTGGAAGGCAACATTCTTGAAATAGAACCAACGAACCACATGACCCCTAGATACTTCTTCAACATTAACTTCGAGGTTATCATAGATCGAAGGGAATGGTCAGATGACATCAGGGGCAAACCTGGAGAGACGATCTGGTATGCGGACGGATTCAAAACCATGGAAGGAACTGGTGCTGGAATATACCGTGAGGGGAGAAAATCCCGATTCTTTTTCGAAATACAGGGTATTCATTGAAAAAACAGCACTTTTCTGAGAAACTTGTACCGTTTCTTTGTACTCGCCCTGTAAACATGAAATAACTATGCAACCTTCTCAACATTGAAGAATGTTTGGTACATAAATGCCATGCTCTCCCCTATCCAGACTAAAAAACGGGTGGTTGACGTACCCCCATTTTCGAACCACCCTGTATAAAAAAATTATGTCTGTTAACTTCGACCAAGATTGAGTTAGTTCATGCAGGCTAAATTGAATCTCTAATTCTCATCAGAGAACTTACACTGATAGGTTTAAAATTAGTCGAATTGGATTTTTCGTTGTTCACCCTGTTATAGAACACAGAACGAAAAGTGTTTGGTCTATTTTCGGAATTGTCAAAAATTCTGAGCAGAAAGCTTCACTTTTCATCTTTTACACCCTGTATCTTGAAAATTAGTCGGCCGATTTTTGTGTGCCCATAGACACTTCTGCCAAAAAAGTCAAAATCTACAACATACCCAAAATTCAGGTAATTTACCGAAAGCAATTTTTCATAAGGATAGTGCGGGGTCCTTTCAGTTATGGAAATTATAAAATCTTACAAACAAATTCTCTAAATATAAATAGTAAAATGGTATAAAATAATGTATAAAAACTAAACAAATGCAAATTTATTTCATAAAATTTAATGAGCAAAAGTAAATACCCAGTAATATCAATAAGAATAAAATGTACATGATTAAAATTCACTCTTATACCTGCAGATAATCATTGACTTTATAGTAACACTTTCCAAATAGATATTTCCTCAATAAAGGACCACGCACGTTTCTTATGGAAAATGGCTTTCCGTGAATTTGTCCAAATTTTTGGTATGGTGTAAATCTGGATGCACTGATCAAAAGTGTCCATTGCCAAAAACTCCAAAAATGGACAGTTTTCGAGATATGGCTCTATCAATGTAATTTTTTTTGCATTTTTTGGATTATGACACATAATCAGTTCACTCTCATACTTAGGAAAAACCGAGTTTCAATGATTTCACTGCAGGAATCGAATGAAAAATAATTCTTTCTTCGTTTCAGATACTGCCATTTGAAGAAATTATTATACACTGCTCGTCACTGACGATGTAACTGGACTATTATTTTCAATTTCTATAGCCAGTTTTTGTAGAAACTTCTGAATTGCTCAAGGTATCACAGAGTCACATATATTCAACACCTTTCGATAGGGGCACTAGAAAAATAATATTCGATACACACTATAGGAACTGAATCTGAGATACTTTTTTTTAAAATAGTTTCCTAGTCGTCAAAGAAATAGTGGTAAAGCAAAATGAGCATATAGAAAATTGTTCATAATGAAGGCTGACGACATAAATACTCGTGTCGAATGCAGTTTGTTCATACCGAGTGTTAAATGTAAATAGAAACAAGGGAATACTAACCCAATAATCATTTCTAATCGCTAATCGAACCGTTAAGACAAACGGATCCGTGAAAATGTCTGAATATTTGACATGATGTGGATTTCTATGCACTGATCAAGTGTCTATTGCTACAGACCAAAAATGGACAGTTTTCAAGATATGGCCGTATCAATATCTGATTTTTTTCGTTTTCTAGATTGTGGCCCATAATCGCTTAGCTCTTATACCAACAAAAACGGAATTCTATCGATTTCTGCGCAGGAATTGTCTGTAAAACAGTTGTATTTTATTTCAGATACATTCATTTGGAGAAATTAGCATACACTGCTCGTCACTGGCGATGTAGCTGGGCTATTATTTGCAACTTTTGTATTTCCGTGTTCGTAAAAACAAAAACTCTTGAATTGTTCTAGTTCTAACAAACATACTTATATCCAACACAATTCAATTGTGGCATTTGAAAAAATAATATGCGATACAATACACTCTAAATATGATTTGATTTTTTTTGAAATATTCTCCTGGCCATCAGGAAAATAGTGGAAAATGCAAAATGAGAAACTAGAAAATCGTATTTATAATGTACGCTGACGAGATGAATGCAGTTTGTTTATACCGAGTGTTAAATATTAATAGCACCAAGGAAATACATACCCAAAAATCATTACTACTGTTATTGTTATTTGAACCGTTAAGGCAAACGGAGTCGTAAAAATGTCTGAATTTTTCATTCGGTGTAGGCAATAGCCTTTTCAGTTGAACAATTTATGAGTGGGAGGTCAACAATACTTGACGTTTCATAACAAAAATATTCAATTTATTAATGGACAGATTGAACCATAGTTACTTAACCGTGTTCACTTCATCAAACATATTGATTCCTCACGAAAATTATATTGATAGGTACGTTTCTTGGTTATGCATGGTATTTTCAAATGTTACAATATGTCTCTGGTAATTGACGGCAAATCCAAGTTTGGAGGGACGAAACGTGACTTTCTGGCTGCAGACATTGTTTGACTCACAGCTGAATTATATTTTCGAAAATGATTTTAAAAAATCATTTGGCAAAACTTGTATGACTTTGCATATAATTTTTTTCTGAAAAGCGTTCCAAATTAATCTTCTGTAAACAGATCGAGTTACTTTGTACGTATTGGAATAGAATTTGCAACTGTGGGTCGGTTTGTAACTGTGATTCAATCTGTCCATTAACAAATTGAATATTGTTGACCTCTTAATCATAAATTGTTCAGCTGAAAAAGCTATTGCCTATACCAAATAAAAAATTCAGACATTTTTACGAATCCGTTTGCCTCAACAGTTCAATTAATAATAACAGTAGTAATGCTTTTTGGGCTTGTATTTCCTTGGTGCTATTGATATTCAACACTCGGTATGAACAAACTGCATTCATCTCATCAGCGTACATTATAAATACGATTTTCTAGTTTCTCATTTTGCATTTTCCACTATTTTCCTGATGGCCAGGAGAAAATTTAAAACAAAATTCAAATCATATTTAGAGTGTGTATCGCATATTATTTTTTCAAATGCCACAATTGAATTGTGTTGGATATAAGTATGTTTGTTAGAACTAGAACAATTATTTTTGTTTCTACGAACACGGAAACACAAAAGTTGAAAATATCGCCAGTGACGAGCAGTATATGCTAATTTCTCCAAATGAATGTATCTGAAATGAAATACAACTGTTTTTCAGTCAATTCCTGCGCAGAAATCGATAGAATTCCGTTTTTGTTGGGTATGAGAGCTAAGCGATTATGGGCCATAATCTAGAAAACGAAAAAAATCAGATATTGATACGACCATGTCTTGAAAACCGTCCATTTTAGTAGTCTGTAGCAATAGAAACTTGATCAATGCATCGAAATCCACATCATATCAAATATTCAGACATTTTCACGGATCCGTTTGTCTTAACGGTTCGATTAGCGATTAGAAATGATTATTGGGTATGTATTCCCTTGTTTCTATTTATATTTAACACTCGGTATGAACAAACTGCATTCGATACGAGTATTTATGTCGTCAGCCTACATTATGAATGATTGTCTATATGCTCATTTTGCTTTACCACTATTTCTTTGACGACTAGGAAACTATTTTAAAAAAAAAAAGTATCTCAGATTCAGTTCTTATAGTGTGTATCGAATATTATTTTTCTAGTGCCCTTATCGAAAGGTGTTGAATATATGTGACTCTGTGATACCTTGAGCAATTCAGAAGTGTCTACAAAAACTGGCTATAGAAATTGAAAATAATAGTCCAGTTACATTGTCAGTGACGAGCAGTGTATAATAATTTCTTCAAATGGCAGTATCTGAAACGAAGAAAGAATTATTTTTCATTCGATTCCTCCAGTGAAATCATTGAAACTCGGTTTTTCCTAAGTATGAAAGTGAACTGATTATGGGTCAAAATCCAAAAAAATGCAAATAAAATTACATTGATAGAGCCATATCTCGAAAACTGTCCATTTTTGGAGTTTTTGGCAATGGACACTTTTGATCAGTGCATCCAGATTTACACCATACCAAAAATTCGGACAAATTCACGGAAAGCCATTTTCCATAAGAAACGTGCGTGGTCCTATGTATATGTGTATTAAGAGCGCAAAGTGATTGATTGTCGCTCGACAAATATTAACTCTTTGTCGAGCGGCAATGACACTTTTCGAAATACACAAATAATTTTTTTCTAGAAACGCAGGCATAAAAACGATCAACACGTCATTCAACATTGGCACATAATAGTACCTACCTATGAGAAAATTAACACTCAATAGTAGTCCCAAATGTATACCTAAGCTATCCAAATATCAAATAATTTACATCTTTAACAAAAGAAAATAATTCGCACGAGAAAAAAAAGTAACCCCAGTACTCCCTAGAGCAAAAAAGCTATCACAGAATGACAGTTCAGGGAAAACGTCAACTTTGCGCTGACATCTGAAAGCGTCAAAGGCTACCTAATATTTAATAAAATCAAGTGGTTTTTACATTTATTATTATCAGAAATTTCAATTTCTGTAGTAATATTCAAATTTTTTATTGAATAGTCCGCGAATAGTTTTTTATTGTTTACTAAGAGGCGATTATTTACACACTAGTTATTGCATTTGTTGGGAAGACCTTTGTATTGTTTTCAAGTTCTTTCTGGTTTTCTGCATATACAGGGTGTTTCATAATAAACGCGTAGGACTTCCGGATGTGATAGCTCGTTCAAAAATATGAAAAAAATTCATCATTTTCGAGATACAGGGTGTTGAAATTTTAAAAAAATTATAGTTTTTTGCGAATATCTCTGAAACTGTTTATCGCACCAATTTTGAATGCATCTCCTACTCATAATAAGCTATGTTTTGTGCAGATTCTTTATTTTTTTAAATTCATAATTGGTGAAGGTTTTGAAGGGGTTGTGGGTGTTTTTTTCTCCAACTTCTACGCCACTGAAAAAAGTATGATTTTGATAAACCTACTTGAACCGCCAATATTTTCTACACAAAAAAGGTACTCTTGGTCATAAGCTCTAAAGTTGACCGTTTTCAAGAAAACTCAACTTTCATGTTGAAAAACATGGTAAATTTTTTAAAATAATTTTAATTTTTAAACGTTAGAACAAGTAACAAAACCAAACGTTGACTTCTTAATTGCAAAAAAAAACAATAACAATCATACTCAGTGGAATTGTTGGAAATGTCCGCCGTTAGCTTCAATGCACGCAGCAATTTTTCGAGGAAATAACATTATTTAAACAACATGAAAGTTGATTTTTCTTGAAAAAGGTCATTTTTAGAGCTTATGACCAAGAATACATTTTTTGTGTAAAAAAAATTTTCGGGGCATATAGGAGGCTCAAAACTGTACTTTTTCCAGTGGCGTAGAAGTTGGAGAAAAAAACACCCACTACCCCTTCAAAATTTTCACAAAATATGAATTTGAAAAAATAAAAAATCCGCGAAAAACATAGCTTATTATGAGTAGAAAATGCCTACGAAATTTGTTTTCTGTGTGATAAACAGTTACAGAGATATTCGCAAAAACGATTATATTTTTTAAATTTCAAAACAGTCTATCTCGAAAATGGTGCATTTTAGAGGGTAAGTTGATGGAAATCTTTTTTCATATTTTTGGACAAGCTATCACATTCTAAAGTCCTGCGCATATATTATGAAACACCCTATGTTGCCAGTGAAACATCCTCAGCATATAATACCAGACAATATCTTTCCATTTGCATAGGTGAGTTATTCATAAACAATATGAAAATAAGTGGACCAAGTAGGGAACCCTGAGGAACTCCTAGATCAACCCACTCGAATTCTGAAACAGTTCCATTGACTCTTACAGCAATTTTCTAGTTCTTTATTGTCCCGCGACAATAAAGAAAAAGAAGAAAAAATATAATTTCACTTTGTTGACATTTTTGCAGCTTTTGAGCAAATATGAGAAAGATCAGTAATGCTGGCTCCCGGACCATAGGTATTATTATTGAAGTTCAACAGTGATGTTGTGCAGTACTGACGTCTGATCAGTGCATGATATAATCATCGTATTATTATTGGCTATAGGAAAATACACGATAAACTCGATAATATCATTTAGACAAAAACACTTATTTAAATTTGTGTTGTCTACGACCCGTTTGTATACAATATGGTTGTCTCACTAGTTCTTTTGAGTGTTGGATTCTGTTTGGGGAATGTCACAGGAAAAAATATCTGTGAGTAATTGCATTCAATCATACAGTGTGATTCAACTTGAGAGTGAAGATTACTAAAAGATTATTTATATCAATATAAAGAAAATCAATTATTCAAACCATCATGCGTCAAATGTAACATACAAAAACATTTGCACACGATATATAGGGTGATTTATGACCACTTACCGAGAATAAAATGGTGTACTTACTAGTCTATGGTGTAGAAATACAAGGGACATTTAAGTATTACATAAGCAGAATTTTAGTAATTATTAAACAAATGTCAACAAAGCTCTTACCTTCCTCCTATGCTAGCGTAATATTGGTAGACTTTTTTTAAAATCTGTTAGGGTTTCTCTATTGTTAGTCATGAACAGCAGTTATCAAGTATGGAAATAAGGAATTTATAGGCTTATATTATAAAAAGAAAGTGTGACATACCCCAAATGTTTTGAAATGTCAATATTTCTCTCATTTGTGAATCCAGGTGTTGTGGGTCGCCTATAGCTTCTTAAAACACATTGATCATTGAAATGCTTGTAACCGTTTACTACGAATCCAACTGCGCTGTGAGTTAGACGTGTCAGAAGTGCTCTTGGGTATACCACACCCCACGTAGGCTCTCGATTTGAATTTCGAAACAAAAATGGTGAGTGCAGAGAATAATATTTTAATTCAATATATAACAATTATTATGAATTCTAGGCAGCAGGAAGCTATGAAAAAGAGCAGGAGTATCTGCAAAACTTATGGAATATTGTTGAGAGTGAGTCTGAGGACGATTTTGTGGATAACGGAAGTGATTCTGATGACGATGAAGATAATGTTAGTCTCAATAGTGTTCACTCAGATAGTGAAAATTTTGTTGAAAATGAGCCGGTTACAGATGAAATTATGATGCCAGATGGAAATGATCATGCAATCTTTATGGGCAAGGATAATACTACCAAATGGTTCAAACATCATGCTTCTACAAGGGTGAGAACTAGAGCTGAAAATTTGATAAGAAAATTACCGGCGCCGAAAAAACATTCTAAAGATGCAAAAACACCATTACAGTGTTGGTCATTATTGTTTGATGAAACAATTTTAGAAAGTATAACTACTTATACCAATATAGTAATCGGTAGAAAATCGGCAAATTACAAAAATCAAACAAGCTGTGGCGAAACTAATACTACAGAATTAAAGGCTTTATTTGGCATACTGTACTTGGCAGGTGTGTATAAAAGTAGTCATCGCCATCTAAAAGATTTATGGAGATCCGATGGAGGAGGAATAGATATATTCCGAGCTGTTATGTCTTTCAATCGTTTTTCATTTTTATTAATTTGTTTACGTTTTGATAATGTGGATAACAGACAGATGAGGATACAAATTGACAAATTAGCTGCAATAAGAGCAGTATTTGAAAAATTTGTGAGTAATTGTCAACAAGCCTACTCACCAGGAGAATACCTCACTATAGATGAAAAACTTGAATCATTTCGTGGACGTTGTTCTTTTCGTCAATATATTCCAAATAAACCTGCGAAGTATGGAATCAAAATTCATGCTCTTGTAGATGCTCGCACGTTTTTTTGTGGTGAACATGGAAATTTATGCAGGTCTTCAACCGACAGGTGTGTATAATATTAGCAATGCCTCTATAGATGTAATTGATCGATTGGTATCTCCTATATCTGGAAGCAATCGAAATGTAACATTTGATAACTGGTATACTAGTTATCCTGCTTTGAGAATGTTACGAGAGAAGCATAAGTTAACAGCAGTAGGAACCCTTAGAAAGAACAAGGTAGAAATTCCTCCACAGTTCTTGAATAGAGATAAATCACGGCCGATCCGGTCTTCAATGTTTGCGTTCCAGAAGGACTATACGTTAGTTTCCTACATTCCGAAAAAGAATAAAAATGTCCTTTTATCGTCACTACATCATGATGACACAATAGATCCTAATAGTGAAGATAAAATGCTACCAGAAATTATTACATTTTATAACCTAACAAAAGGTGGCGTGGATACCGTAGATGAGATGGCAGGAAATTACAGTGTAGCTCGGAATTGCAGAAGATGGCCACTGAGAATTTTTTCTCCATGATGGATACTGCTGGTATCAATAGCCAACAGATTTATAAGGCAAATACACAAGATTTTAAGAAAAAACGTCGTATTTCTTTAGAAGAGTTGGGCTTGGCTCTGACAAAACCCGCATTACAAGAAAGAAAAAATAATCTTCGTATTTCACGCATTCTTCGATTGAAAATTGACGAAATTTTGGATGAGCCTATCGAAGCTACAACAAATATAGCAGACGAGCGATATGTACGTTGCCAAATATGTCCGCGAAAACAAGATAGGAAAACTAAGAACCGCTGTGCAAATTGCAATACTGCGATATGTCTGCCGCATGCAAAATTATATTGTCAAAACTGTACCATGTTCGTGGATGAATAACTTTTCGAATTGACCAAAACTTCTTTAGTTTTCTGTTAATTTCCTGTCACCACTTAGTTTTAGTATACGTTTGTTGATTAAAGAGAGAGTTATGTGCCTTATTTTTTTTAATTCACTTATTTTAGTAATGAGATGTTTTTTTGTTGCCTGAAATACAACAATTTGGATTTCTGTTGTTTTTTTATGAATAAAAACTATTGGAATGAAACTATTCGTTTTTCTGTTGATACGGTCACTAAAGAAACCATAAGAAATAAAAATATCGAAAAAAAATCAAAAATTATAATGATAAAAAAATATTAAAATGGGGTATGGCATACCCCACGTATGTGTTCGGTTACAAATTTTTCACGTGGGTGACGCAGGGTTAATATTCATTCTAGCAAATTATTGACGTAGTATTTGAATATTATACTCTTAACATGTAAACGATATTCATTCATTCAGTTCTTTCAGCAATGTTGGTATATAAAGTCAGATCAATCGTCCGAAGTCCATGACACTTGAATTGATGATTCCAGTCTTCGATGACATTGGATGCTTGCTGCTCGATGTTGTGTGTCTGGATCTAGTGTAACACATATGAGTATACCTCTTACGTCATTATGTATATTCCTGTAATTGGACTTTTTAGTTTGTTAGATGTATCATAACTCAAATAAATAATGTTGAGATTTGGCAACAATACATTTCCAGGACGATAGACCGATTGATCTTCGGTATATATTTCAGCAGAAAACTGAAAAATTTCACGGTTCTGTTCTAGCCATAGAAATGAATGACATTTTTTTGAAGAGATATTGTGGTTCTTTGTCAGTTATAATTGTGTGATAAAGGGTGAGAGACTGATGAATGAACCGGTTTTTCATAGTCAGCCATTTCAATTTTTGTAAGGTTGAGAAATGTGATCGAACTTTCGTATGCCAAAAATTAATCTAAGACAGAAATTTTGTACTTTTTGTATTCTATTCGAATCAATGTAATCTAAGCATGGAGAGTAAACCTGCGAGCAAAACGAAAAATGTGATAGAACAAGTGTTTCACAGAGCTATGCTTTTATTTTTCTAGTGAGATAATGTTCTATGGAGACTTGAATATGCTTTTTGCAAACAATTGGAAACATGCTTTTTGTATCTGAAGGAGTTGTCCAACATGACATCCAAGTTTTTCGCTTCCTTTACCACTTCCAATTCTGCGTTGTTCAATCTGATTTTAATTTCAAGTTCATATTTCTGACAGAGCTTCACAGGGCCAAAAAGTAAAACTTTGGTTTTGATAGGATTGAGCAGTAGTTCGTATTTCAGTGAACTTTCATATATGATCTGTAGATCCTCATTAATTTTTTCCACTGAGTCATTCAGACTGGTGGGATTGAACGAATGATAAACTTATGGGTATCATCAGCATAAGCATGAATTCGGCAGTGCTCCACATTCAAAGTTAAATGAGAGGTGTATATACAAAAAAGCAATGGCCCGAGCACTGAACCTTGGGGCACACCCTTATTAGTCTCAATGGAGCAGAAAGGGAACTTCCTAGCTTGACCATTTGTGTTCTATCAGTGAAATATCTCGTCATCAGATTGCATGCTCCATTGATTGGCCTAATTGCCCCAAAGAAAAACTTGTACGACTTGACATAAAGAACAGATATACTAAATTTCAATAATTTTTTTCCATAGGTATCGGGCTTGAGGACTATAAACTATTGAAAAGCGGTATGAGGTGTAAGTTATGATTTTTTTCTTTAAATAAGAAAATTACAGGGTCGCGATTACCTGGTTGAATCACCCGGTAAATGAGTAACGGGTTCAAAATTTACATTTTTCCAGTCGGAATTATGTTCCTACATTCTTTGAAGAGGAAACTTAAAGTATGTATGGATCCATCCGTCCCGAGAAATAACTCTAATCCGCGCGCTTAGAATATTTACGTCTAAAAGCATTGTTGTGGAGTAGAGGTACATGTTCATGAATATTCCATGGAGATAGGAGAAAATAACAAACTCGCCTAACTATAGACCTGTGCGTGTTGTTTCTGCTTTCTGAATTTTTCAAGTTCAATATTTGGAACACGATTGCTATCACGAAAGTTATAGGAATCCATCCCTTTTGTGTATTTTAGGAAAAAACGCATTGTCCAGATGTATAAGAGAATTAATTTCTTCAAACAGTCCGTTTATCATTGAGGCATAGCGCGCACGAGTGACTTTGTAGCAGCGACAATGAAAAGTCTGACACTCTGGCACGTCACGTCATCAAAGTGGGGTGCACTAAGATGCCTTAAAACCGTGGTGTGTCGAGTGATTCGATTTTGTTCAGATTTTTCAAAAGACAAATAAACAAATGAAATAGTGGTCTGCTTCTTTTGTCGGTTCCAGAGATGGCGCCCTTATAGAATTTTAGTTAGGGTCACTATATCCTAGAAGGCTTTGGCCTTCTTACGGGTATTGCCAATGGGTGGAGTCTAATAGTTCCAATCTCTTTAAATAGTTCCAATGTTCCAAATAACCCACAAAAGCGCCAATTAGGAAGCAAGGGTTATAAGAGAGAGAGAGAGAGAGAGAGAACCGATAATTTTGAAAAGAAAGTTTGGTTATGTTTCTTGTGTAAGTGAGAATGTCAAATAAGTAAATTATGGATATCATCTTCAATTTCAATGGATACATATCAATTCTAATTTTTTTATGGATTGAAATTGTCAGGTGTACAATTGACTCGATTTACAAAAATGCGTCGACTTTCGGACACGGCCCCGATATTCTTTGGCCCGACCACTAACCATTAAGTTCGATTCATAAACTTTCCGTTCCGTTTGCCGTTAACGTTGCCGTCTGCGTTCGCCGTTCCGTTGCCAGTTCAGTATATTGAAATGTATAAGATCATTCATAAATTCCGTTGACCGATGCCGTCTACCGCTCGCATGAGTTTATAAATGATCTTATGCATTTCAATATACTGAACTGGCAACGGAACGGCGAACGCAGACGGCAACGGTAACGGCAAACGAAACGGAAAGTTAATGAATCGACCTTTATGGATCATGGAGATTCAGCCGTCGACCATCAATGCTGCAGACACAGGAGTTTCTTTTAGAAGGGCAGCACCTAGTGTTGTTTTCAGAATGATGTGTAAAAGTTGCCAATGATTGATTACATATATCCACAGAGTTACAAACCCTTTTTAAAAACACTGAAACTTCTCCATTAATGGATTCATTATTCAAAATTAGAGATTACTATTCTCCCAAATACTTCTTAGTCAATATACAGGGTGGGTCACGGTCGATGGTACCTTAGACGTTTACGGAGAACGGGAAATAGGTAGCAGCATCTCTGTTATTTCAAATGGGCCACCTTGTATATTACTGCATTTTTGAACTTGTCATTCTTTTCTGATTATTTCTGCATCATACTCCCCTATACTTATCTCTAACGGTTTTTGAGATATTGGTTATTTTCCATATTTTTTATCCAAAACATAGCTCGAATTGAATGTTTATTTCTGCGGTATTTGGATTCTTAGGAAGTTGCAATTTTGTGTTTAGTTCATCAAGATCATGTACATTGATTCTGTATAGAGAAGTTTGTTCTGCGTTATACAGGGTCGTTCAAAATTCATGATCTTACTGCTAGATACGAAAAGGGTTGAAAGTGCGTTTTTTTAAAAGAAACATCCTGTATATTATGAAATATCCTGAAAGATGACTGAATTCCCTTCGAATTGATATATCATGTTCCTATACCTAAATAGGCAGAATTCCGAGATAATAGCAATTTTCACTTGTAATCTCCCAAGTGCTTGAATTATTGCCGGAAAATTTTCAATGTGATTATTATTGTAGTTAACTGAATTTCAGTAAAAAATTATACAAAAGACTCGAAAATGTAACAAATAAAACTGATTGGTGATAGTGATTCAGTAAATTCCAATAATTAGGTTTCTTTATTCAGTTCATCCGTCGACAATACTTGAAAACTTCTGTGCTTGTAAATTTACCCTAACAGGAAAACCGACCGTGGCGGTACACGCAAATGCGGAATATTTGGGAAACAGGTCACGATTTCATTTGTTTTCTCTTAATCAAGCTGGCGAATTGTCTCCCGTTTTATCCCACAGTTTTCAGGTATGAGTCGACACGCCAGGGTTTTTAGACATCTTGAGTGCACTCACGAAAGTTGAGTCACCATTTTTTTTAATTCGAGCCACATTTCGCACCTAGTTCAAATGTGACAATTCAATTTTAAATGGTGTTATTTGCGAAATTAGGTTGCATAGAAACACTGATCATTGACTTGCTGTCACATTAGAGAGTTAAGGTGATTACAGTACGTGAACCTTCACGTACGAAATATATCGTTTAAGGGTTGTTAGGAAATGAGTTGAAGTTGAACGTATATGTCAACCGTTAACCCTAACATGTTAATCTGTCTTAATTTTGCTTTTACGGTGTTTTCTCTGAACAACTGGATTAGAGTTTATCTTTGCGGATCTTAATAGGGATTTTGACCATATACCTAACTTGCCAAATGCAAAGCAAATTCTTCCGGAATTGGCTTTTCGAAATGTTCATTGTTTTGAATAAAGCGAAATACCAAACAAGATCATCAAAAATACATTAAAGAAATGATGATTGATGTAAAATTGTAAATAATGCTTTGTCACTTTTTGATGTTATGGCTTTAAAGTCAAAATTCGCTCGTTGGCAACTCATCGGTGTGATTCGTATATTCTTGAGTGAGGATAATTTGCTGACCAGAAAATAGTTCCCTGGAACAGGACATTAGGATGAATATAATCAAACTCAACTCTAAAACTGAGTTGTATATGATGCCACCATAGAGAAAAATCAAATCAACTCCCTCATAAGGGTAGTTTATACCTGCAATATTTCGAAAAAGTTTGCTGACCGAGGGTGTCCAGTGAAGATATTTTCTTGAAACAGCAGATTATTATTTGTAAAAACATACTTTTTGTGCCACCAAAGGAAAATTTTGAATCATCCCCCACATAAGGGTAGTTTCCCACTAAGCAAAGTAACATTCATTCAATATTTCAGTAACCTTTCATGGTAATGTGTAATGTTACATCAGAGTTTTCTGCTACCTTACTGCAAAGGTTCAGCAACTACTGAAACGGACGTTCAGCAATATTACAAATGGTATATGCCATTATCAATTATTCCAGCTAGGTTTCTGCAACATTGCATATAATATACAGGAAAATTGCAAATGTGATATTGAAAATGACGTCCTATGACAATGTTGCAGCAACTACTGAAATGGATTGATGGATGTAATCTTTTATAATTAGTAATTGCAGGAAGGATACCGCAACATAGAATATAAATTAGTGGAGAATAACATATTCAATATTTTTATATAGCAGCAACTTACCACCAAACTTGTCTATTCCTTTCCATAACATAACAGTAAGATTTCATAAATAACGTTCCAGTAGGTTTGTTCGCTACTGAAGAATATTTGGATTTTCACTACTT
This sequence comes from Chrysolina oricalcia, assembly GCA_944452925.2. Lineage (NCBI taxonomy): Eukaryota > Metazoa > Arthropoda > Insecta > Coleoptera > Chrysomelidae > Chrysolina > Chrysolina oricalcia. The sequence goes on from OX101824.2 coordinate 50,022,518, forward strand.
GCTAACTTGCTACTAATATTGATAGAAAATTAATAAAATCTTCATGGGAGACAGATCATTCAGTATTGATGTGTCCTCTATGGAAATCAGATTCATCATTTTCTAGATTTTAGAAACAAGCAGTGACAACCCAAAAAATCTTCTGAAATTATACCTATTAATTTGAATGCCCATTTAAATCTTGGAGATCAAAAAGACAAAAATTTCATATTGAAACCTTTAATTAAAATATCACAAAAAAACAAATAAGTACTCATATTGAAATGTCATATTTAAAATAAAAATGTATTTGGCCTTATCAGGTACCTGAAACAAAATAATCATTGAATTGAATGTGTAGCTTAAATATCGACATCTCGATCTACTACCTAACCCTACAAGTAACGTGTTTTTGTAAATTGTAGCCAAGCCATCACATTTATTTGAAATGCATCATCTCTGATGCATGGAGATGAATTTTTTACTGCATCTGGAACAAAAATATTATAAATAAATATATAATTAGTCAACTCAACAATTATGGTCTTATTTCAATATAGAATGTACAATTGAACTTGTCCTTGATTATGACACTATTGTGCTTACATATTTGCTTCATATTCAAATTGAACTAACTCGAATTTTAAAATTTGTTTAGATTTCAATTCTTTGATTCTGAAATTGTCTTTTTTGTTGATCCAATTGCAAAACATGGCACAATGATTTGTGAAAAAACGTTCAAGACTTGTTCCAACACAAAACTTTTCATTCAAGCCACCAATATATTGAAAAACCTGCAACTAAAATCGAGATGTAAAAGTATTCCACATCATTTACAAATGTAAAAGTACCTTTCAAATTTACATTACTACCAGAGAAAAAAATGAGAAGATGCCTTAAATTTATTAGCATTATCCATTATGCTGCTTCAACACTCAGTGAACTCTTAATCAAAAAACAAAATTGCAGAAGAATATGTACTTTACTTAGGTACCTAGGTTAAGAACGAATGAAAGTATCCAAAACGAAACTTACGCAAAGGCACGACACACAACAACAATATAATTTACAATATCAAAATGGCGCGAGGCGCGTGCTTGTCTGGGATCTGGGTTACTGAGTTGCCCCGTTAGGTGGCATCTCATCAAGACCGGGAAATTCAAAACTGGTTGGATTCCTGATAAATGAAATATTATTTCAAGTTTCTTTATACTTACCATTTAAAATTGTCCTAGCGTATCATTTTGTATATTTCTGCTATGATGCAATCGAAAATTGAAAGTGTATTGTGTTTTCTAAATACCGTCAATATTGTTTGTAGTTAGCTTATGTATGGTTGTAAATATCAAGGAATTTCAAACTCAGTGCAACATTGCCATTTGAACTTGTTCGATAGTTCCAAATGTAACTTGCACTCACATTGTTCGTAGATAGTTTCTGTATTGTTGCATTTACAATGAACTTTCATGGATCATGGAACATTGCACTTGAAACTCAATCAATAGTTTGCTTTATAACTTACAAACAACTTGTCTGTAGTTTATTCTGTTATGTTAAAAACTTAAATATAGCATTGAGCTTTATGCAATATTATGTTTTCATTTTACGGTGGCAAGCCATACATAATATTGTGGCAATGTTTTGTAACATTACATGTTTAGTGGGGGGTGTTTTGAAAATTTGAATTTTGTGGAACAGAACTGCTACGTGTAGTTGTCTTCTGGATACCATATTCAGCCATTTTGTTTCTTTAAGTTTGTGCGATATGCAGGAGTTTTGTACTCTTTGTACCCGATTTATATCGATTTTATCTAAGCAAGGACCATATACTGAGTCACAATAATTCAAATTACTGAGCAGTAATGTATCACAAAGTAATATTTTTGTAGACTGAGGTAAAATATGTCTATGTGGAAATAAAATTTTGAGTTTATAATACGTTTTTTTTATAAACTTGGAGATATGTTGTTTGAAACGTAAATATGTATCAAGTTCTAGGCCCAAATTCCTCACGACTGTAGAACAAGCCAACCTTCGACCATCTATCTTGATGTTGATTTCTTCCTCAACTTTTTTTTATATTTGCCAAATACTAGTACTGACGATTTATCAGGATTGATGAATAATTGGTGTTTCTTGGATTGTAGTGAAAGCTGCGAGAGATCAATGTTAATTAAAGTACTGGCTGTTTGAGTATCTGTATGGAAAAAAGAATGTTTAAGTTGTGTATCATCCGCATATATATACGGTTTGCAGTGACTCAAACATGTTGTTATGTTACATGTATACAAAGAAAAGAGGAGAGGACCTAAAATTGAACCCTGTGGTACACCACGAGTGATAGATTGAATTTCAGACTTACCTGAGTTTGTTTCCACATAAGGGTAGTTTATACTTGTGATATTTTGAAAGACTCTGATGACCGGGGATGTCCAGTAAAGATATTCCGTTGAAACAGTAGATTAGGCTTTCTCAGAACAAACTATTTTTGCCACTGGAGAAAAATTTTATCATTTCCCACATAAGGGTAGTTTTTAAAAAAAACTCTGCTGATCGAGGATCTCCAGTGAAGATATTTCATTGAAACAATAGATTATGATTAATAATAACAAACTGTTTGTGCCACCATAGAAACTATCTGGATCATCCCCCACATGGTAGTTTCTGATTGTGATTTTTCAAAAAACTTTGATGACCGTGGATTTTCAGTAAAGATATTCTGTCGGAACAGTAGATTGTTATTTCTCAAAACGTACTCTTCTTGCCACCAGAGAAAAAAATTGGATAATCCCCCACATAAGGGTAGTTAATACTTGTGATTTTTTTAAGAACTTTGCTGATCGAGGATTTCCAGTGTAGATATTTCGTTGAAACAGTATACAATGATTTATAAGAACGCACTGTTTATGCCACCATAGAAAATATCTGGATTATCCGCCACATAAGGGTAGTTTATATCTGTGATTTTTTCAAATCACTTTTCTGATCGAGGATTTCCTGTGAAGATATTTCGTTGAAACAGTAGATTGTGATTTTTCAAATCGTACTTTTTGTGCCACCATAGAAAAAATTTGGAACATCCCCCACATAAGGGTAGTTTATAGCTGTCATTTTTCAAAAAACTTTGCTGACCGAGGGTTTCCAGTAAAGATATTTCATTAAAATGGATGATTATGATTGCTCAGATTATATTTTCCGTGCCACCCTAGAAAAATTTGAATCAATCCCCTCATAAGGGTAAATTACCGAGAAATCTGGAAATTATAGAACATTTTTATGTTTTGTTTTTTCTATGTTTTGGAAAGAGGAAATATAGATTGGATTTCTGAAAGAATAAATGGAACTCTATCGATAAAAGCAAAGCAAAGTTTTTTTAAAAAATCTTCACTGGACATCGTCGATCAGCAAAGTTTTTTTTAAAATCACAAGAATAAACTACCCTTATGTGGGGGATGATCCAAATTTTTTGTATGGTGACACAGAAAGTACGCTTTGAGAAATTATATTCTACTGTTTCAACGAAATATTGTCACTGGAAATACTCGATAAGCAAAATAAAAAAAAAAACACAATCATAAACTACCCTTATGTGGGGGTTGATAAGAACTTTTTCTATAGGTGCACTAAAATTACGTTTAGAGATATTAAAATCTACTGTTTCAACGAAATATCTCCACTGGAAATACTCGGTCATCGAAATTTTTTTTAAAATCACAATTATAAACTACCCTTATGTGGGGGATGTTCCAAATATTTTCTATGGTGGCACAAAAAGTACGTGCTAAGAAATCATAATCTACTGTTCCAACGTAATATCTTCAATGAAATATTTTTACTGGAAACCCTCGTTCAGCAAAGTTTTTAAAAAATTAGAAGAATAAACTACCCTTATGGCTGATTCCAATTTTTATATAAGTATATTTTGAGCAATCCTAATTTACCGTTTAAATGAAAAATCTTCACTGGAAACCCTTGGTCAGCAAAGTATTTTAAAAATCAAAAGAATAAACTACCCTTATGTGGGAGCTCATCCCGATTTTTGCTATGGCAGCATAAAAGGTACGTTTTGAGAAATCACAATCTGATGCTTCAACGAAATATCTTCACTGGAAACTACCGGTTAGCAAAGTTCCTAAAAAAATAAGCTAAAGTTGCTCAGTTTCTTTCACCTGTGAGACTTTTCGTTTTTTGACCAGTTGGCGGCGTTCGCGCAACAAATTATTAGTAATGAATTTTGATTTTGGACGGTAAAAGAAAAAGCAAAAGACTAGGTACCTTAGTTACACATTTTCAACCCACTCAACGTTCCATTTTCTACGAAATGAGCGGTTTTCTTGGTGGCATAAACAGTGCGTTCTTATAAATCATTATGTAGTGTTTCAACAAAATATCTTCACTGGAAATCCTCGATAAGCAAAGTTTTTTTAAAAAATCACACGAATAAACTACCCTTATTTGGGGAATGATCCTAATTGTTCGTATGGTGGCACAAAAAGTACGATTTGAGAAATCACAATCTACTGTTTCAACGAAATATCTTCACTGGAAATCCTCGATCAGCAAAGTTATTTGAAAAAATCACAAATATAAACTACCCTTATGTGGCGGATAATCCAGATATTTTCTATGGTGGCATAAACAGTGCGTTCTTATAAATCATTATGTAGTGTTTCAACAAAATATCTTCACTGGAAATCCTCGATCAGCTAAGTTTTTTAAAAAATCACAACCATAAACTACCCTTATGTGGGGTATGATCCAGATATTTTCTATGGTGACATAAAGAGTACGTTCTTATGAATCATAATCCACTGTTTCAACGAAATATCTACACTGGAAATCCTCGATCAGCAAAGTTCTTTAAAAAATCACATGTATAAACTACCCTTATGTTGGGGGATTATCCAAATTTTTTCTCTGGTGGCCAGAAGAGTACGTTTTGAGAAATAACAATCTACTGTTCCGACAGAATATCTTTACTGAAAATCCACGGTTCAAAGTTTTATGAAAAATCACAATCAGAAACTACCCTTATGTGGGGGATGATCCAGATAGTTTCTATGGTGGCACAAACAGTTCGTTCTTATTAATCATAATCTACTGTTTCAATGAAATATCTTCACTGGAAATCCTCGATCAGCAAAATTTTTTAAAAACTACCATTATGTGGAAAATGATCCAAATTTTTTCTCCAGTGGCAAAAATAGTTTGTTCTGAGAAATCCTAATCTACTGTTTCAACGGAATCTCTTTACTGGAAATCCTCGTTCATCTGAGTTTTTCAAAATATCACAAGTATAAACTACCCTTATGTGGGAGATTTTTTAAATTTTCTCTATGGTGGCATGAAAAGTAAGTTTTCAGAGATCATGATCTATTGTTTAAACGAAATATCTTCACTGGAAATCCTCGATCAGCAAAGTTTTTTAAAAAATCACAAGTATAAACTACCCTTATGTGGGGGATGATTCAAATTTTTTCTGTGGTGGCACAAAAAGTATGTTTTTACAAATCATAATCTGCTGTTCCAAGGAAATATCTTTACTGGACACCCTCGGTCAGCAAACTTTTTCGAAATATTGCAGGTATAAACTACCCTTATGAGGGGGTTGATTTGATTTTTCTCTATGGTGGCACGAACACCTCATCATATACAACTCAGTTTTGGAGTTGGGTTTGATTATATTAATCCTAATGTCATGTTCCAGGGAATTATTTTCTGGTCAGCAAATTATCCACACTCAGTTTATACTTGTGATTTTTTAAAAAACTTTGCTGACAGTGGATTTTCAGTAAAGATAATTTGTGTGGACTATCATTCATAAGAACGTACTGTTTACGCCACCATAAGAACTATCTGGATCATCCCCCACATAAGGGTAGTTTATACATGTGATTTTTAAAAAAACTTTGCTGATCGAGGATTTCCAGTGTAGATATTTCATTGAAATAGTAGATTATGATTTATGAGAATGTACTTTTTGTGCCACCATGCGAACAATTTGGGTAGTTTATTCTTGTGATTTTTAGAAAAACTTTGCTTATCGAGGATTTCCAGTGAAGATATTCCGTTGAAACAGTAGATTATGATTTTTCAAAACGTACTTTTTATGCCACCATAGAAAAAATTTGGAACATCCCCCACATAAGGGTAGTTTATACCAGTGATTTTTTAAAAAACTTTGCTAACTGAGGGTTTCCAGTAGAGATATTCCATTAAAATGGGTGATTGCGATTACTCAGAATATATTTTCCGTGCCACCGTAGAAAAATTTGAATCAATCCCCTCATAAGGGTAAATTTCCGAGAAATCTGGAAAGTATAGAACAATTTAATGATTTTATTCAACTATGTTTTGGAAAGATGAAATAAAGATTGGATTTCTAATAGATTTCATGGAACTCTATCGAAAAAACCAAAGCAAAATTTTTTAAAAAATCACAAAAATAAACTTCTAATGTGGAAAACGATCCAAATTTTTTCGATGGTGGCTTAAAAAGTACGATTTTAGAAATCATAATCTACTGTTTCAACGGAATATCTTCACTGGAAATCCTCGATCAGCAAAGTTTTCTAAAAAATCACAAGAATAAACTACCAATATGTGGGGGATGATGCAAATTTTTGTATGGTGGCACAGAAAGTACGTTTTGAGAAATCATAATCTACTGTTTCAACGGAATATTTTCACTGGAAATCCTCGATAAGCAAAGTTTTTTAAAAAATCACAATCACAAACTACCCTTACGTGGGGGTTGATGAGAACTTTTTCTATAGTAGCACGAAAGGTACATTCAGAGATGTCAAAATCCACTGTTTCAACGAAATATCTCCACTGGAAATACTCGGTGATCGAAGTTTTTTAAAAAATCACAATCATAAACTACCCTTATGTGGGGGATGTTCCAAATTTTCTCTATGTTCAAAAAGTACGTATTCAGAAATCATAATCTACTGTTTCAACGTAATATGTTCAATGGAAATCCTTGGTCGGCAAAGTTATTTTAAAAATCAACAGAATAAACGACCCTTTTGTGGGAGATGATCCAAATTTTTTTGTATCGTGGAAGAAAAGGTACGTGGAGTATATCGTAAGGTAAAAATCAAAAGTTGGTGATATTCTTCAACGACACAGTAGAAATACGAAAACTAGAACAATAGGAACTAGAACTCAAAATGAAGCAGGAACAAGAGGAGTAGTAGTATAAGTAATTTTAGGAAGAACAAAGCCAGGCAAAAAGGCACATAAACCCTTTTTGCCATCCCGTTTTCCACTTATCTACATTCGTCCTCCTAATCTTCCTTTCCGAACTTTCCTGACCTCCTGATGAAGGCCAGATTGTCCGTCTACTCCAAGTCGGTTAGTTCCTCTTTTTGGAGTTTTTCAACTCCAAAGATTTCAAATCCTAACCTCCTATACGACTCACACTCGCCGAGGAAGTGAAATTGAGTTTATTCGTCTTCTTCACAAGTGGGGTCTTCTATGCCTATTATTGATAGATTACTGTCTAACTTGTTATACCTTGTTAGTATTCTCATAAGGAGGTGTAGTGCTTGGCGGTTTCTGTCTAAGAACCATGCCGTCCTTGTCTTGCTGGAGCTAGCCACAAAGTCTTTCGACTGCCTGCAGCTGATATTATCCCTTCAAAGTTCGTTCAGCTCTTCTTCCGGCCTATGGCCAATTGCTAAAGTGGTTCGGCTCCTTGCGATGCCTAGTACAGGCCAATTAGCCGACGTTTCGACCGTATATTCAGTCATCATCAGGGCTCTGTAGATACAAAATAGTGTATAAATAAAATATTGTACTTGGTTAAAACACACTTACATGGCGAACTTTTAAAACGAATCTGTCAAAGTCAACAGTGTTTCCAGAATGAAATCACAGAAATTGTACAGGAAGTCAAAGAAGGAGTCCAGATAGCCAAAGAGCAAGTCCAGGAAATATGAGGAGAAGTCCTGAAAGTCAAAGGGGAAGTCCAGGAGGACAGAGCTGAAGTCCAAGAAGTCAGAGAAGGGTCCAAGAAGTCAACCGAAGGACCCAAGTCGTCAAAATTGAACTGTCCAAGATGTATGAAAGTGTGACACAAGAGGTGGACGGAACAATCAACGAAGAAGTGGATAAGATCAAGGAGAGGCTGGAAATGATCTTGAGAGTTTCCATCGTTCTATGGACACATGATTTTTTTATGTTTTTTTACAGTAGTACTGATGATAACTATTATAGTCGAAAGCGCTCTGCCATAATTTTAATAAATATATTTCTGCACGAAATACAAAATTTCTTCCTCCAAATAATCAATAGTAGGGAGAGTTAAATGTGCCTTATTTGCCTCAATAGCACTATTCCATTGTTTTACTTGTGTTTATTCAACTAATGACGAATTTTCTGTAACGAATGAGCACATGTATATAATGGGTCAGAGGAACTCCCATCTGAAAACAATTAATCAGCATAGAGTTGAAATGTATTAAGGTCTCTGAGGAAATAACTATAACATTTTCCTGTTGTTACAGTAAAGCTAAATATAACGCGGTATCGTGGCGTAGGAATATAATTAAATTTTCATGTACATGGCAAAACTCCATTGTTTTTTTTTTGTTCGTTCTAGTCTGTTTACTGCATAAAACGTTTTGTAAATGAGTATTTCAGTTTTTCAATGAAATGGAAAACAATGCTGCACTATTAGCATCGACCGAAGGTTATTGAGAAGATTATGATTCTGAACATGTGCACTTTGAAGAAATGAGTTTGAATAACGGCGTATTTGAGGAGAGGGTAAAACAGTATTTACCCCACCCCGTGTAGAACGATCATCCCAAATAAGCTGGATAATTTTATGAGAAATTTCACTTGAAAACAAACAAATTCAGAACTTCCAGTTCACTACAAAAAGGAGTGACCTAAAACCTGAAAAAATGGTTGGGACACCATTCACAAATTCTCACAAAATGGCGCTTCTTGAAAATATCCCCCATTTTCCAAATGAGAGATCTTGGATACACCCTTTAGTTAGATCATTTACTTCACCAATAAAAAAATTAATTTATTTTGATGGTGTTAAATTTTACAATGAACTTCCAAATTGTTAAAAATCGTATGGAAAATGCGCTTCAAAAATAATCTAAAAAAAGGCGCTCCGGGGCTACACAAATCAATTCAAAATAATATAATATCTTTTAAGAAAAGTGTGACGTGTCATGAAACTCAGACCCTCATCGCTGTATTTTAAAAATTACTTAAATAATTATTCATAGAAAATTTAGTGGTAAAAAAATCGTCGAGGGAGGTAATCATACTAATAATTGAAATTTACATGAAACTCAGTAGGTATATTCTACTTATCTAAATGAGAAGTTCCTTCCTGCATAGGGATCAGGAGACTCTACTCGATCAAATCGACTCTATGAAGTTCACGAACGTTGATTGAATATGTATTATGCTATCCTAACTAGAGAGTTAGACACAATTGAGTACTCGATTCCATATTCAATCGACGTTCGTGAACAACTTCATAAACGCTAAGGGTCTTCATCCCTGAAAAAAGGGGAGTCAGAAACGATTTTTTTCCAAGTGGTGAAGGGTTGTATGATTGTATAAAGATAAAAATAACGGAAAAAAAATTCTTTGAGTTTTAAATGAATGAAAAGGATATTTTCCCCCATTTTTGGGCATTTTCGTTCAGTTCCACCATCAAAACGAACGAATATTTTGGTGTTGTTTCATTTCAGTATCGAAGTCTATCATTCACTTAGTTAAACGACTATCTTATTTTTCTCCTAAATATCTCATTTTATTGTGAATAAATTCACAAAAATGTGTTGTTTTCGCGAAATGGGTTTCCTTGCTTTATTCCATTTGAAATGAGAAATCTCCAGCTTTATCAAAGTCAACTAATAAAGGTTTGGTTCGGCCGTCGACCAGTGAAAAATAATTATTACTTACAATTCTGGATTAAGAAATAGAACTGAATTTCTTTTAAATGACTCGCCCCTCAGATTGCTCCTCCCATACGACTGGTGAGGAAAAGAGAGAGTATCATATAGCCAGTATGACATCTGGCACAGTGTTGGATCGGGAATGGGAAAAAATAAAACTCATTCGGGTCGATCGAAACTATGGAATATTATAACTTTTACAATTATTAGCTTTTTTCAACAACATGTGTTCATCACTTGAGGGACAATACTCCAAAATAATTTTATATTAGGAAAAACCAAGAGGCGGCTCCAGAATGTTGGACAAGTTTCGTGATTTCTGATACAATTCCATTCAAAATTGGTATATAGAAGCTTTTGGGTTTGGGAAGTCATAATTTTTTTTAATAATTCAACGTAGCGGCTCCAAAATATCGGACGAAATTTCTGATTTTTGGTCTGATTCTATTTTGAATAATTGGTATAGGTATAGGGATTTTTGTGGTCGGATAACATGATTTTTTTGTCAATATTTGATAATTCGAAATGACAGCTACAAAACGGTGAACGAATAATTATTGTCCGAGTCCATTCAAAATTAGAATGTAGGGGTTCTTTGGATCGGTGATTTTGACTTTTTTTGTCAAAATCATAAAATTCAAGATGGCGAGATTTGAGATCAGATTCTATTCAAAATTTGTATCTAGGAGTTTTTTAATAGGAGATGAGTTTTTCAAAACTAAATAATTCAATATGACATATTTTACGAATGATCTAAAGAAAATAACCGTTTTCAGTGCATTTGAATAAAATCTTGTCTTAAAAACATTTTTCCATTCATATTTATCAGGAAATACCTACACTCTCCACTTCGTCAGAGCTATTTGCCGAGAATTTCGGAGTTAGTGGCATATTTTTACGCATATTCCTAAATAACTTGTTCATGTGACTCCCATATCGGCAACTTCGTTCTACATTGGTTTCCGATACAACGGTTTATTTGGGCGGCGCGGCGTTTTTGAAGTTCCTTTGAAGTTGAAAAGCTACAGCGGACTCTTCTTGAACGTTCCTGCACAGTATTACTCATACATACTCCGTCTTTAGCCAAATTCTGGTTGGAATTTTCATTGCGCACACCCAGGAGTTTCGAATCCTGGGTGTGCGCAAACGACGAATTTGAAACAAGATGCAATCCGTACATGGTTGCCGCATTTCAGAAGTTTCGCTCAGTCTACTGTAATCAGCGTTGCAAACTCTGAGCCTTTACGTAGTTCTACGTGCATCAGGCCTTTCATGCAAACCTACGAAATTCAGTCCCAGAATCTACGTATTTTCTATCAAATTGTACAAATTTTCAAAATAACATAACTCGGTAGGCTGAATAGGCATAATTTTCTTTTCTCTCGCGAAAAAAATGTAAAAGACGTTCTGTTCCATTTCATACTAATGCACACACGCCACAGCAAACCTCGCGTCATTCATTTTATAAACAAATTGACCATTCCATACAGCTGTGTCTGTGTAAAACAAAACGTCTCATCGTGAACTTTGACGGATACTCGTTGTTTCTGATTTAGATATGTTTCAGCTTCCAGCTCAATTCAATTGAATACAAATATGGAAACGAGCAAAGGCAGTGACTTATTTGAAAGTCAGCCGGAGCTTTGCTGCTGAGTTGAACAAATTATTTGGCCAATTTTCAAATTACAATTCCCACAATCTCTTCATACAGTCGTGGTAAATTCAATACAAAATCTATAGAAATCGCAGTTGTTGATTGAGAAGTTTGTTACTATAGAAATGTATACAGTCAATAATCATCGTAAAATCAAAGTATGACAGATATATTGTAATGTAAGCTAAAAGATGGGCGAAAAAAAAATACTTTCAGCAATTATTCAACCATTAATTGTTAACAATAACTAAGATTATTTTATATATTTTTGGAAAAAATGTAATTGTCGTGTGTCTTTATACATTTCTTGACAGAAGAAGTCAGAAGTTCAGTTGCCTTAGAGGAACTGGTGCAGCCTGGAGGGGCTGCAGCCCCCCCAAGCTACCAATTATAACCATTACATTATAACACCTAATTGACGATAAAAAAAGCTATTTCTGATAAATTCTATGTTCAGTTCCCCCCCCCCCCAACCTGACATCCTGGCTGGAAAGTGATACTTTCCTAGGCAGTAAAGTGATACTTAGCTAATAGTCCAGGAGCCCGGTAAAAATTTGGTCAGTCATTTCCTCTCAAGCGATATTTAGTGGAATGCATCAGAGAGTCGTATTATAAAGATTCGTGAACGTCAGCTGCGATTCCGTTGGTGGGGGGGGGGGGGGGGTGATCAGCACAGTAGCTTCCTACGTACGAAGCAAAAAAATATATTCAATTATGTCCTCCTTCCCGGAAACATGTTAAATTGACGCAATCCGAATATAAGGTAAGATTTTATTTGAGAGGAAATCAAAGAAGGTACAATTTTTTTGTGTTCTACCAACTAGCTGTCGTATAATACACCATGCTATAGTCAGCTGATTTTTTCTCTCTTCAAGATATTGCTTTAGCGATAATTTAACATGTTTTCAGGTAGGAAAACAAAATTGAATACATTTCTTTTTCTTTGTGCGTGGGAGGCTACCACCGCTCATCCCCCCACGGAACCGCACCTGACGTTCACGAAGCTTTATAATATAACTCTCTGATGCATTCCACCAATTTTCGCTTGAGAGGAACTTGGTCATGGAAATCTGTCACTGGCTCCCGGATAATAATTATCCACTATTTTTCAATAAAATTAGAATGCGATCCCAAAAACCACAAAGTACCCCACAATTTTGTTTAGAATCAGTCCATAAATGACAAACTCATCTGCTATCATTCAATTTTATGAAAAAATCATGATTTGCTATCCCAGGAACCGTGCATTATCAGTTTTGAATATAAATCGGATCATAGATCAGAAAACTCGCTCTCCATCTTGAATTCTCAAATTAACAAATAAAAATGATATCGGGCCCCAAAAACAACTATAAACCAATTTTGAATCATAAAATTCGTCCACCATCTAGTTTTTTTTTCATAAAAATGGCTATGCATTTTGTTGCACCCGAATATGAACATTTGCCAAATTCATTAATTCTCAGATTTTACTCGAATTTTCTTTTTTACTTTTCAGAAGCTCAGAGTTACCTAAATCATTTTCTCTAATTATGTCCACCACTTATTTCAATCGACCGAAGTTTTGCGAGCAGTTTATATCAATAGTTGATATGTTGAGCAGTTTATATACGGCGTGGTTGGGATCGTGGTAGGGAGAAATGTCATTAGTGTCAATGTTAGCAGCATTATAAAAAATGAAACTCCTGGACACCAACATCAAAGGTACCGACGGCAAGTCGGACTACTGTATGAGTATATACTGTGGTTCCTGGGGCAGCGCGGAAAGATAAACAAATGAAACATTGACTTGATACCAGGTGATTGTTACGGCTTTGTTTGTTTCTTTGGCGGAATGTATATCGAGAATAGTAAACATTCGAATTTATTCACTCCATTTTTTTATTTTCATTAATGCTTCTATGTTGGAGAAGAATCACAATTATTTTTATCAAATTCAAGGACAACTTGCGATTGAGTTATACAGGGTGTTAATTAAGTACGTTGACAAACTTCGGGAGGTGATTCTTTGAAGGTTTTCAGGACGAAAAGTTCATATAAACATATGTCCCAAACGGCTTGGTATTCGAGATACAGGGCGATAAAAATACATTTTTTTCAAGATTTTTTACAGTTAACTTCGACATTTTCGACAATAATCAGTTCAAATTAGGCAAGTACAATCCATTCAATAGGGCGCACGATAAAAAATAATGCATTTCTTAAATAATTCACAGGGTCCTCCTTTTTTCAGAGTCAAGCTTTGTTCAACCCTTCAGAATTTTTTTTCCGCCGCCACTGACATATTATGAGAAAGGAATAATCAATGTTGTTTCATTTAACATCTTTTTGATATCTTGCATTTTTTCATTTACTTGTACGGTTCAGGGGCTATAATGAAAATAATAATTTAAACATTTTCCAGTGTGGCATAACATTAGAAAATTTGAAAATTAAACATTTTCAATTATTGTAAATTGATGGAAATATTTTTTCAGAATTAGAAAAATCTACGATGAATAAAAATTATACAATAAAAAATATAAAGACAAGCTTTTATACAAATGCACTGAAAATGAAAAAATAATTTGTTTCATTTTTTGTAGGTTATTCTGTGAGTATCAAAATCTTTCTGTACAAGATTACCTAGATCAAACAATGAAATGAATTATTTTTTCCTTTTCAGTGTATTGTATAAAAACTTTAAAATGTTTTCTTTTTATAATTTTCATTTAATTATAATTTGACATTTTAGTTTATTTTTTATGTGAAACTGAAAATCTTCAACCCAAAAACCATCACATACCAATTTTGAACAGAATCGGATCATAATCACAAAACTCGTCCGCCATATTGGAGCCGCCATTTTGTTTTTTAACAAACATTTTTTTAATGCATTGTCACCGGAATTACGGAAACCTGCCAAATTTCAAATTAATCGGAGTATTAGAAGTGGGTCAAATTCAACTTTTATTAAATTGTTTGTTAGTTAGTTACAAGTGAAGCTAAATAAAAGCTTGTTATTGTAAAGATGTGATTTCTTTTTGTGATATCTAACAGAAAACTACTATCTCCCCGTCACTGCGGTACGATGGATATTAAACTAGATCTGACAGATATTGGGAAAACCTTAACTTTCAACCTGAAGATTCTGGTGGTAAAAATGTGCATTTTCATTGAGATATTTGATTAAAAATGTTTTTACCCATCAGTCTTGATAGAGAACTCATACAATTTTTTTGTTATTTTAAAAAAAGATATTTTTTAGTTTTCAATTGAACGTTTCCTTTTCAACATAAAAAACTTCCGAAAGGTAATCCTGTAATGGAAGATAGTTAATAGGGTTTATCTAATAGTCGCAGATCATTACACATTTGATTTTCATTTATGAATCTCTGGTCATAACTCCGAAAAACTAAATCAAACAAATTTTTGTTTCCGTACGGAGTACATTATTTTATCAGAAATTTCGGTTTGTTTTTTCTTCTGCAGTAACGCAGAAATTTTGTAATTAATTTGAATTCATAAAAATAGCAAAGTGGGCTTTGATATTAATTCATTTATTTAAATATCAACAACTTGGCAGTTATCGAAAGTTGAGAAACTGTCTCATTGTTAATTCTTCATTAGTGCAAGCTATAAAGCAGATTCATTCAATATTCCTTTGGATAAAATGGTTGAATATACAAATTCAGAAATGGCAGACATGCACTTAATGTATGGAATGGCTGATGCTAACGCTCGTAGAATAGTTCAGATAGAAGAAGCTGTACTTAACGAAATTGAGCAGCATCCAGACACCAGTACAAGACAAATTGCGGCACAGTTTAACGTAACACAAGTATTGGTATGGCAAATTTTAAAAGAGCAACAACTTTATCCCTATCACATACAGCGTGTTCAAGCTCTTCTGCCAAGGGATTTTCCAAAGAGATTAACTTTTTGAACTTGGATTCGAAATAAATTGTTGGAAAATCCATGGTTTTTATCTCAAGTGTTATTCACCGATGAGGCATGCTTTTCCCGTAAAGCCATTATTAATTTTCACAACAATCATATGTGGGCTGATGAAAACCCACACGCCGTGATTGAAAACCATTTTCAAGAGACGTTTTCTGTGAATGTTTGGGTTGGAATTGTAGGGAATTTCCTTATCGGGCCACATTTTCTGCCTCATAGACTCAATGGTGACCATTATCGACATTTTCTTGAATTCATCTTACCTGGACTCCTAGAAGAGATCCCACTGAGGGAAAGAATTGGAATTTGGTTTATGCATGATGGTGCTCCAGTACACTTCAGATTGGTTGCACGCCAATATTTAGATGAGAATTATTCTGATCGCTGGATTGGGCGTGGTGGGCCACAACTTTGGCCACCAAGGTCACCCGATATGAATCCACTTGATTTTTTCCTCTGGGGGCACCTTAAATCATTAGTGTACCGAACTCCAGTTCAAAGTGAAGAAGACCTGAGGAATCGCATACAGGAGTCATGCGGAATTATAAGAAACACTCCTGGTATTTTTGAGCGTGTCCGCCAGTCTATGGTTAGGCGCATAAACGCATGCATTGAAGTTGGCGGTGGCCATTTCCAGCAGCTGCTCTGACATATCAATTTCAATAATGGTCCTTTTCTGAACTTAATTTTATTCCTAGGGAATTTATGTTACTTTGCTCTAGTATTTGATAATAAAGTTATTCAATATTGAAAATATCCAAAATTATTTTGTAAAAAATGTATGGGAGCTCCATAACATTATATTTTCTCTACACGAGCAGAAAATAGCTATTTGTGTAATGAGAACAAAATGAAGTATTGCGTCACGCTCTAATCTTTGGAGAGTGGCAATGACACTTCGAGAAATGAATTATTTTATATCATGCGCACTATTGAATGGATTGTACTTGTCCAATTTGAACTAATTTGGATCGATTATTGTCGAAAATTTCGAAGTAAACTCCAAAAACTCCTAAAAAATGTATTTTGATCACCCTGTACTTCGAAAACCAAGCCGCTTGAGACATGTTTATATGAAATTTTCATCTTGAAACCTTTCCAAAGAGATTAACTTTTTGCACTTGGATTCGAAATAAATTGTTGGAAAATCCATGGTTTTTATCTCAAGTGTTATTCACCGATGAGGCATGCTTTTCCCGTAAAGTTTGTTAGACTATTTGCTTTTCAAATTTCTTTATGTTATGCGCTACTGGAAAATGTTTGCGTTAATATTTTCATTGTAACTCCTGAACCGTACAAGTAATTGAAAAACATCAAGAGAGCAAAAAGATGTTAAATGAAACAACATTCATTATTCCTTTCTCATAATATGTCAGTGGCGGCGGAAAAAAAAATTCTGAAGGGTTGAACAAAGCTTGACTCTGAAAAAAGGAGGACCCTGTGAATTATTTGAGAAATGCATTATTTTGTATCGTGCGTACTATTGAATGGATTGTACTTGCCTAATTTGAACTGATTATTGTAGAAAATGTCGAAGTTAACTCTAAAAAATCTTGAAAAAAAATGTATTTTTATCACCCTGTATCTCGAAAACCAAGCCGTTTGGGACATATGTTTATATGAACATTTCGTCCTAAAAACCTTCAAAGAATCACCTCCCGAAGTTTGTCAACGTACTTAATTAACACCCTGTATATACGAGAAATTATTTCAATGTAAAAAGAATACACACAGACCTTTGTGTCTGGGAATCAATAATGCTTCCAAAGCTGAAAGCATTTTATGTAAATTGCATTCTTCCTGAAATATCGGACGGGCATCTTCCTAGAGGAATGAGAATTAGGGATATATGCTTCTTGCTGTTGAAGGTAGACGAAGAAATGTAAAAAAAAAATAAAGAAATAGCAAATTTGTTTTAATAATCAGGTATATTAGAATAAAACAACAAATTTTTGTGCATTTATTGACTCGAGATGTATGACATTCAAGTGAAAATAGAAAAAAAAACATAAATATTGAATTGTGTTGGAAAACTATCAAATATTTAGAAGAATCCACTCACAGGATTGTTTTTATTTTGTTTACGAGTCGGGAAAGTTGAACTTTCGTGGTTTTTCATATTTTTTTGCATCCGTACGGACTTTTGAAACATTAGTATTGCATTTTCTGAGAGAGCATGCATTTTAAAATATCTAGTAAAAATTTTCAGGTGGATTTATTCCTTATTCTTGAGTTGTAATGAAATGAACGAAAGGAACCTCGAAAACTCGAGAGTTTTCATCACTTTTAGCTTCCATTGTACGAACTTTTAAAACATCGGCTTTGCATTTTTGAAAGAACAAGACTTCTTAAACATCCTGGATAAGTGTCTTATTTGCGAATTAAAATGAAATTAACGGAACAAATCTCGAATATCCGCGTTTCTCATTATTTTACGCTTTCGTACGGATTTTTTAATCATCAGCTTTGCATTTTATAAAAGGTCATACATTTTTACACATGTTAAAATTTTTAGAGAGCCTCGCATATCTGAAGTAAACGCAGTAATGGTGGATTTTCTGAATATGTGATGATTTTACAACACGATTAAATTTTTTTTCCATTTTGTATTGACTTATCAATATGGATCCGACTATAAGATAAATTCAGATAGACTATACAGGGTCCTGCAACTGCTCTCCGATGGTTTATAGCTTCTAAACGGTGCAACTTGAAAATTTCTTTCGAATGCAAGCATCTTCCCTTCTTGAGAGAGTATCTTTAGAAAATATTCCGAAGTATACAAGGTGACCCAGAAAAGTGCACCAAACCAAACTTTTGTTTTTTGTAATGGAACACCCTATATTTCATCACATAGTTGAATAGAGATTACTCATTCAAAAAATAAAGGGTCATGTATGTTCATCAACGTTATTTCCGGAGATATATCGATTTTACTTCAAAAAACATAAGGTATTCAACACTCTGTAACTCCTTGTGGAAAAAACTCCAAAAACTTATGGAAGGCGAAATAACTCCAATATGGTCTAGTTTCTGTAGTAGTTCTTTGGGGAGGCCGCGACCGCAGCCAGGCAAGTAGGCCCTCATGGACCCTTTTTGCCATCCCCTGTTCTCCACTTATCTACGTTCATTTTCCTTTTCGAACCTTCGTGACCTCCTAATGAAGGTCAGTATGTCCGACTATTCCAAATTGATTAGTTCCTCTTGTTGGAGTTTGTCAACTCCGAAGGTTCCAAATCTTAGCCTCCCGTATGCCTCACACTCGCCGAGGAAGTGAGATGAAGTTTCTTCGTCTTCTTCGCATTTTCGGCAAGTGGGACTGTCTTCTGTGCCTATGAGTGATAGGTGTCTGCCTAACTTGTTGTGTCCTGTTAGTATTCCTATAAGAAGGCGTAGCGCTTGGCGATTTCTGCCTAAGAGCCATGTCGTCCTTGACTTATTGGAGCCGGCCACGAAGTCTTTTGACTGCCTGCAGCCGGTGTTATCCCTCCAAAGTTTATTCAGCTCTTCTTCTGCCCACTCGTCTAGGGCTGAAGAAGTTTGGCTTCTTGCGATGGCTAGTACAGGCTCCGGTCCACAGAACGGCGTTGTGGATCCGGATCTGGCAAGTCCGTCTGCCACCTCGTTTCCGCGCACCCCTTTGTGTCCCGGGACCCATACCAGCTGAACTTCCTTCGTTTCAGCTAGCTTCTCGAGCGCATCTCCACATTCCTGTACAAGCGCTGAGCTTGGTTTAGGATGGCAGACGGCTCTGAGCGCTGCCTGACTATCCGAACAGATATAAATTCTCTGTTCGGATCCATCTTTCACCTCTTCTCTCATAGCTACGGATAGGATGGCGAGCACTTCAGCTTGAAAAACTGTTGTATATCTGCCCAAAGCGTAGCTCTCTCGTACCTCTCTTCCCTTCAGGTAGATTCCGGCACCCGAAGCCTGTTTGTCAGTATAACACATTAGGCTTCCTGTGCTAAACTCCACCATGTTTCCTTCCCACTGTTCTCTGCTCGGAATAGTAAGCGTAAACTCTCCATTCCATCGCAGTCTGTCTTGTGCGCTTTTCACTCTGGGGGATCTCCTGTTCCGCCCACTTCGCGATTTCCGCATGACCTATCATCGCTCCTTCGTTCACCTAGACTCCCGAGTCTCGCATCCTCAAATGGGCTGCCATTGCCTCCTTCTTGATCCAGACTGGAAGTGGTTGCAGCCATAATGGATCTTTGGTCTTACGACTCTAGTTTCTGTAACATGACACAGTTGAAATTTCATTACCTTTTGTGTACCGGATAGATCGAAACGCAAATTGAAATATATCTTGTTTTTTTCAAATGGAAACCCATATATTTAATTTCAGTATTGGAAAGGACATGAAATTTCCTTTCGAATGATATATCACACTTGGTATTTAATTCACCTTGAAAATAACGTAAATTTCCAATTGAAAAAACAAAGATATTTTTCAATTTGAGTTTCGATCTATCCGGTACAGAAAATGTAATGAAATTTCAACTGTGTGTCGTGTTACAGAAAATACACCATACTGGAGTCATTTCGCCTACCAAAAGTTTTTAGAATTATTTTTCCACGAGGAGTTACAGAGTGTTGAATACCTTGTGTGTTTTTGGAGTAATATCGATATATCTCCGGAAATAACGTTGATGAACATACATGACCCTATATTTTTTTAATGGTCAAAGTAATCTCTATTCAACCATGTGATGAAATATAGGGTGCTCCATTACAAAAAACATAAGTTTGGTTTGGGGAACTTCACTGGGTCATCTTGTATACTCTCTTGGATATTTTCCAAAGATACTCTTTCAAGAAGGAAACATGCTTGCATTCGAAAGAAATTTTTAAGTTGCGCCGTTTTGAAGCTATGGACCACCGAAGCGCAGTTGCAGCACCCTGTATACGTCACTGTTTTAAAATTTTCCACCTGTTACATTTCCACTTACAGTAAAATATAGATTCGATGCAGAATGCAAAAAGCCTTTAAGAGATAATTGAAAAATACTTGATGAAGCCAGCGCAACATGATTAAAATCCATTAAAAGAAATATGACTTCCATTAATTAATCAAATGACCGGAGTTATGTTTCAAGAGTACGTAGTATCTGGCAGATATGTTGATAACACATACCGTCACTGAAACTACTGGGTGTGACTATTCGCTAACAAAGGTGTGTTTGGAAAAATGCAGGATCATGTTCTTCATTTATGAATGTTTTGACGTGATTATTTTCTTTTTTATACCATTTGGAACTAACGTTACTGCAGTTCTGTCCAACATGGACATTATCGATCGACCACTACTACTTATTTCATTAAAGTGATGATGACATTCCACAAAATAATCAAGTCATCAATTATACAAATTAAATCCTCAAATACAATCAAATCTACCTAAGGCATGTCACTAGCGACTATAACGGCTATGATTTTTACCTTTATCATGTTTACGTGCGACTAGAGTCCCTGTATGCAATTTGACATTTGATCGTATAAGAGTAGGGACACTCTTTGACAGGACCTTGTGAGGCCGAATGAGCACAAGGTCGTATCGTCAGGGAGGGAATATGTAAAAATATGTTGAGGTACACGTAACCAGAGTAACTGTGACGGTATCTTTCAAAATCGAATATTTGTCAACTGAACCTTCCGAAACGATATACATACTATATTCAATTGTAAGAGCAATTCCTATGATTTAAATCATTTTCCTGCGGGGATCCAGTTCTATAGACGAGGAAAGTGTGTCGTCACAAATGCCATAGATACTTGTCAAAAACCGATCCCAAACAAAGAATTTTAGGTGACAGTATATGTTGATGATTTGCTGCTTAGTTTGTGTTTGGTTGTTTGGATTTTGTTTTCTCAGGCAAAAGAAGTTAAAAAACCTTTTCGGAGTTATCGGACAAGCTGAATTAAATTCGAGGGAGGTTTGTTTGGAATCAGTTTTTGACAAGAATGACATTTGTGACGTCATCACTTTCCTTGTCTATTACAAACATGGAAGTCGGCGCTCAAGAGAGCTGCGTGGAATATAACATCAAAAGCGCGAATTTGTCAGGTGAATTGAAAGTATAGGTCAATAGTAATATCTATTGAATTGGTGAAACTTTTGAGCAGAAGAATTTCCTCCGATCGAGAAAAACTCGACTGAATGTTTACAAGGTTATTCAGAGTTTAAATAATATTTTTCATAAACAGGTACACTTCAATAAAGTAGATTTTGAGTGGTATGTCGAAAAGAAGTTGAAAACTGATGCTATTCCTGTTTCAAGAACGATTGAGGTGACTGAATCACTTGGTACTAGATCATTTCAAAATTATCTGTGCATGGAGAAAGATGTATTTTAAAATGTTTTGAAAGAAAACGACAAGTTAAAGTTAAAATTGGTCCAGTATGAAGTTTTCATACAATGAAAAAACCTTTTAAATATTTTCTTTGGAACAAATGGTAGAACGAGTTCAAATCAGAAATGAAAATTTGCAAACAAAGTTTAATGTTTACGGAAAATTTGGCTTGAAATTAGATCAACTTACAAATAAAAATATAATCCGTAATGGGAAAAGATGGCAACCTGAGACTGTGGAGGAAGCATTTTATATATTTATATTTTAGATACGCATTTGGTACTTCTGGCTACGAAACCTTACTAAAACTAAATTATGCGTTACCTAGTATAAAAATGTTGAATCGTAAAATAAGTCACATTCAATTTTCTCCAGTCCATGCTATTACATGAAATACTTTATATATATATATATTTGAAGATAAAAATTCTAAATTTTTCAAACTGCAAGGAAGATTGCTGTTTATTTTTGGATGAAACAGTTATACAGCGTGTCTCACGGTCGATGGTAGGTTAGACGTTTATGGTAAACGCAAAGCAGGATTTCCCTGAAAATTTCACATCTTACATTTTGTTACCTGATCTATCGATCTAAAATATTTTCAGCTTTGCGGCGTTGCCACGTCTATCAAAAAAAACTAGCAACTTTATTTTTTTAAATAGAACACCCCGTATATTAACTCATTTTTTGAATCGCTCTTTCATTATAATACTTTTTTGTTAATAATGTCCTATACCTATCTCTATCTGTTTTCGAAATAAAAAATAATTTGTGTTAAATATGGTCCAAAACATAGCCCTAATTGAACTTTAGTACATCAGTACTCTCAATTCATGAAAAGTTGATATTTTGATTATAGGTTGGACAAATTCGAAGTATTTACTTAACACCAAGAAATCGACTTCATATCATACAGGGCGTGCTAAAATTACTGTTATTTCCATAATGCATAAAAGTGGTCAAAAGTTCATTTTTTCAAATGAAACCCCCTGTATATTACTCGATAAATTGAAAGATGATGAAAAATGCTTCAAGATGATATATCATGTCCCTATACCTAAATCATCAACTTTTCTTAATAAAGCCGTTTTTGTGGAAAAATAGTTATTTATGATACCTACAAGTGATGGAATTGGCATTTTATTTTGTGAGTGGGGAATATTGCGAAACGAACGTCAGCGAGTGGAGCAAATCCATGTATCATACACATTTTTGTGTACAACAGTTACAGCTAGTAATAAAAAAAACAAAAAAATTAATGAGGTCCATGGGATTCGAACACACGATCTTTGGATTACAAGGCAGATGCTTCAACTACATACACCAGCGCACATGTTTATTTAAATGTTATTATTGGAAATTCATAAAGGACTTTCTACAGTTGAATTGAATAATAGGTACTTCGTCAGTTACTTCACAGGGAATAAATATTACCAATTGCACAAACTGCCAAATACATGTGTGAACTTTTCTAAATAATTCTTTCTAAGTAGATGTTCTGATTGTTTCTATTAAAGAGATTTTTAATGACAGTTCGGACAGTTGTATAAAATATTTAAAGAATTTGATTTTAGGTGGCCGTGGAAGTATCAAGCTTATGACAGCTTAGTGACTTTTATAAGTAATTAACTAATGGTTATTGACGGTGTTTTAAAAAATCGCCAAAAATGAATGCTATTGACTATTCAAACGAAGTTCTTATGAAATTATTTATTATACACGGGCAGTGTGATCAAATCATTGCCAGAACTTGCAGAAAATTCAACCAAATGTATCCTGAATTAACACCAATGAACGAGAGGAAGTTTGTAAGATTACAAAATAGTTTCCTTAACTATGGCTCAAAGTTAAAAGCGCCTTCAACATTACCAAAACATGTTACTTTAAATGAGGAAAATACTGTTAACGTCTTGGCATATTTTTATGCATATCCAGAAGCTTCCGTTCGCAGTGCAGAAAAAGATTTGGGTGTATCACATGCTTCAGTATAACGAATTTTGGAAAATCACGAAATGCATCCGTATAAATTTACCAAAGTTCAAGCTCTCAAAGTAGAAGACTTTGAACGCATTTATGCGAATCCCTTCTAATACATATACAGGAAGATCGGGAATTTTTGTCAAAAATAATTTGGAGCGACGAATCAAAATTTACGAGGGATGGCATTTTTAATAGAAGGAATAAACATTTTTGGGCTGATCATAATCCTCATGTGACAAAAGAAATGGGTTTTCAAGAAAATTTTTCCCTGAATGTGTTTTGTATTTTGAAGAAAAATAAAATTAGCTTTTTTATTTATAAAGACACACTGAATGCAGAGAGATATCTTCATATTTTAAGGACGACTGTTACCGATTTCCTTGAAAACTTGCCTTTAGTGGAATATAGGAATTCGTGGTTTCAACTGGACGGAGCGCCAGCTCATTGCACTCAGGAAGTTTCCAGGAAACTTCACCAAATGTTTGACGATCGTTGGTTTAGGCGTTTAGGGCCGTGTGATTGGCCACCGAGATAACCCGATCTTACGCCACTTGACTTTTTTTATGGGGTGTTTTAAAAGAAAGGGTGTACAGTACTCCAGTGCCTACCAAAGAAGAACTGCGACGGCGAATAGTGCGGTGTATTGAAGATTTAGATCCCCATGAAATTGAAAAAGCAACGACAAGTCGCGTACAAAAGAATATTTTAAAATGTTCAGAATGTAATGGACAACATTTCCAGCATTTATTGTAAAAATGTGATATTTTGTTTACAATTTTGTTATTTTTAATCCTCCTAATTCTGTTTTTTTCTGTACTTTCACATGTTATATTCCAGAAAATCGTACTTTTTACCTAGAAATGCCTGGTTTTTGGACAATTGTTCCCTGGAAACTTTCAGCCATAGTTAAGAAAATTATTTTGTACTCTTACATACTTCCTCTCGTTCATTGGTGTTAATTCAGGATACATTTGGTTGAAATTTCTGCAAGTTCTGGCAATGATTTGATCACACTGTCCGTGTATAATAAATAATTTCATAAGAACTTTGTTTGAATAATCGATATTTGCATTCACTTTGGAAGATAATTTGAAACACCGTCGATAACTATTCGTAAATTACTTATAAAAGTTACCAAACTGTTATAAGCTTGACAAATCCACTGTTACCTAAAACCAAATTCTTAAAAAGCAATTTTATTAAGAAAAGTTGATGATTTAGGTATAGGGACATGATATATCATCTTGAAGCATTTTTCAACATCTTTCAATTTATCGAGTAATATACAGGGGGTTTCATTTGAAAAAATGAACTTTTGACCACTTTTATGCATTATGGAAATAACAGTAATTTTAGCACGCCCTGTATGATATGGAGTCGATTTCTTGGTGTTAAGTAAATACTTCGAATTTGTACAACCTATAATCAAAATATCAACTTTTCATGAATTGAGAGTACTGATGTACTAAAGTTCAATTAGGGCTATGTTTTGGACCATATTTAACACAAATTCTTTTTTATTTCGAAAACAGATAGAGATAGGTATAGGACATTATTAACAAAAAAGTATTATAATGAAAGAGCGATTCAAAAAATGAGTTAATATACGGGGTGTTCTATTTAAAAAAATAAAGTTACTAGTTTTTTTTTATAGACGTGGCAACGCCGCAAAGCTGAAAATATTTTAGATCGATAGATCAGGTAACAAAATGTAAGATGTGAAATTTTCAGGAAAATCCTGCTTTGCGTTTACCATAAACGTCTAACCTACCATCGACCGTGAGACACGCTGTAGAACCTGGAGAACAGTACTGTGTAGCTACTTGCACCAATATGGAAAGGGAAACGTTGGAAAAAGGGACAGAAATAGCTACTTATGTTTTGACTGTCCTGTTAGGTGGAGTTTCAAGTGGATGGAAACAACTCAAATCATATCATTTCACATGGGAGAAAATGAAGGAAGAATCAAAACACTTATTAGAAATTATGAACATGTTCATCTATTGGATTCAATATCGTTGATGTCAAAAGAAACGAATGTTCTGAATTTTCCAGCCTTTAGCTACTCAATTTTTATAGCCCTCAGCTACTCAATTTTCATAGTCTTCAGCTCCTCAATTTGATAGCCTTCAGCTAATCACTTTCGGCCTTCAGCCTATTGTGATTTTTTTCAACAGGAAATAAAGTTGTTATTTGTTATAATTTCGGAATATTTATTCTGCCTTCCCACACAAGCTAGATATCAATTTATAGTTTATCTTTCTCTTCATTTCTGTCTTTTGCAACTCATGTCCCATTTGGTTTAATATTCACTCAATTTGAATAATATATTGATCAATTGTTTGTTGAACATTAAACGAATCAGCAAAAAGTGATATTTTCCAGTAATTTTGAACAAAACACTTGGAGGGTTACAAGGAAAATAAATGAAATTTATCAAAATGACTAGTAGTTGTTAAACAAAATTTCAAATAAATTTGATTTGTTTTTGCATACAGATAATGCTCGTCAGTTTAATACGGCAAATCAGAAAAAAATGCAGGTAGGAGTACCTTATTTATTTTCCACGAAAGCTCTCGATAAAATTCAAAAATTTTGCGTAATGAAAAAATAACGCCTATTGTGATTATGAACATGAATTCGGCTGAGGTTGCCAGCAATACATCCATTTACAAATGACGTCTTCCCAAAACCGAACAAATAGGATGAACAAATAAATCATCGTCGGGAATATCTCTATCATTACCTACTAGTTGGAAAGTGAAAAATTATTGGTTTTAATGTTCTACGATCGAAATTACCTAAAGTCGAACTCTTCAAATCTCATGTACTAATGGCTTTGTTGAAAAATCCTCCTGTGCAAATATTCTGCTTGCGTGTTTTGATCAATAATGCGATTTTTCTCACCCTTTTTACAGAGAGGGAATAGTTATTTTCCTAACAAGTGCGGAAAGTGATACTTTCCCGCACGCGACTGCCGTTGACCCGAACGACGCGAAGCGGAGTTCGGGCAAGCAGTCAAGGGCAGGAAAGACACTTTACGCATGAATTAGGAACATTATTTTTTCTACGACCGCAAAAGATTCAAAAAGCACATTGAAAATATATATTTTATTTCAACATACAAAACATTCCATGAAAATCCACTAATTATTATTAATATTAATGTTGAAAACACAATTTGTTGCATTCTGCAAATGCGTCAGAATAGCCGGTCCAAAGTAGTTAGTTGGTGGTAACTGGCTGTTAAGAGTAACACTCGTAGGTTGCCAAACTGCATGAAGATGACGGAGATGGCATCGGTTGCAAGTTGCCAGTACATGAAAGAATTTTATTCGAGATGGTTTTCTTCTGTTCTACGGAGTCCTCCAAATAACTCTCAGCAACAATGAAATGTACATTTAATAACGATAAATTGACATATTTTACTTTCCCGCACTAGTGCGGGAAAGCGAGTTTTCCCGCACTAGTGCGGGAAAGTGGGTAAAAACGCACGGTCGTAGAAAAAAAAAAATTACATAAACCTGTCATGGGTATTGCATGTTGATTTTATTGAAAATATGAACAGAATGTTCATAAAATAGGGATGTTCACAAAAATATAAAACTGCGCATGATAGTTATTTATGCAACAAGTGCAAAAAGTTAATGTTTATTGCACTCGACGTGAAATTGTCCGACGAGGCCGTTAGGCCGAGTTGGACAACACATGTTCTGCGACAGCGGATTTTTCTTAGTGTCCTAACCGGCAATTGGCCTTGTGTTCCTTTATTCTGGTATTTGTGGAACGCTTCGTGGTTCCGATATAAACGTTGCCACAGGTGCATGGAATGCGGTACACCCCAGATGAGCTTAGTTCATTACGTTTATCCTTCGCATATTATCCAAGACTCTTCCGAGAAGCAATCGAAATCAAAAAACATCCCAACAATTTCAACAGAATTGAAGAAGGGTTACAATTGAATAAAGCATGGCTACCTGTTCTCAAGAAAACAATAATAACACCATACCGGGAAATTAATGAATTCGAGGGGGTGCCCGACGCAGGGACGATGGCACCGGACACAGGTACGAGTACGTCGACCCATAAATACTGGCTGAGACAACGCATACCAAACAAGTAGTGTTCAGTGATCGAAACTGTAAACATTTCTCTTGAAAATGCCAACCACTCGTGTTGGCAAAACGTCGAGATTTTCTCTAAATAAACCCGAAAAACTATCATTCATTCAACAAATACGAATTTCTGGAGATGCATTTTTTAAATTTTCTGGTTACAGGCCAATGCGGGTATTTTCTGGGCAAGATATATTGAAGTCTCATATTCATTAAAATTATGAAATTTGAATCATGTTTCGTTCGAATCGATAGAGCGAAAGATTCCAAAAATTAAAAAAATTTGAAAAAGTCGAAGTGACAGTAGAGTCCAAATTTGAAGCGTATGTATAAAATTGGAAACTGAGCGACTTTTTTCTTTGACTTTTTTCGAAATTTCCAAAAAAATTGATTTTTTGAAGATTTTCGAAAGAAATGTCAAATTTGACAGGTTTATAGAGGCACATGAAAAAAGGAAAGGTGCTGTTTTTACTCCTTTTTCAAGCACAAACTAACTGCGAAGTCAAATTTTCTTTATATCTAACAATAAAAAAAACTTCCATATGTTGCGAACTTTATGTGTGACACTGTATGTACATGAGATAAGGGAGAGTTTTATTCAGAAGTATCACTCAGAAAGATATTTAATATAAGTTGCTTTATATTAATCGTCGGTTTTTTACATTTCCAAAGAAGTCATGTTTAGTACAATTTTCAATTGGGAATGTTTTCCATTTCAACATGAATCCCTTTCAAGGGAAGTTATCTTGAATGACAGAAAATAGCGACAAAAGTTTGTCTTTCAGTCGCAGGTGATTTCACATCTGATTTTATGAACATCTTGTTCATATTTTCAATAAAATCAATGATAGACGTCATCTACCTGGTTTTGCATACACCATAGGAGTGTTAATGGCGAGTTTATTATTATTTCACTCACGCAAAACTCTACAATTGTGGAAAATATCGTTTTTTTGACTTTTTCCGCTAAATTTTATTCTTTTCGATTTCGAGATATCAACTTTAGTGTCGAAATTTCGAGTTTTTTTTTGGAAATTCGACATTTTTCATGAAAATTTGAAATTAAAGTCGAAATGACCCTTGTGGCTCTCCTGTGCTTTCGTAGCATCTGAATCTCAGATTTTTGATCCTTGCAAAGCTGTACATTTATAGGTTTCGTTCATTCTTGGAGCTCCAATTTCTTTAATTCCTGTTATAGCTAAACTCATAGAGTATCTAGTTTAAAAAAGATTAATTTCGTACCTGGAAGCAAACTCTCTGCTGTGTCCTGGTCAATTTGGTTTCAGGGCGAATAGTTCAACAACTAAAGCGATTTCGAATGTTATCTCTACTGTAGTTGAAGGCTTAGAATTGGGAGAACATTCGTTTTTAACGCTCTGCGACCTCACCAAAGCGTTTGATTGCATGTCGCTCCATATTTTACTCAAAAAGCTTTTTTATTATGGTATTCATGGGATTCCCCTAGACTTGTTCTCTAGACTTGTTCTCTAGACTTGTTCAAGACATATTTATGTGAGAGAGCACATTGCGTTTTGACAGACGGTGGAGGAAATTATACGTGAGGTCCCCCAGGGTTTTATCTTGGGGCCGACTCTTTTAATTTTTTACATAAATGACCTTTTTATCATATTTAGCCCAAAAAAGTATTATTTTTGATGATGACACAACTTTAATTGAACGAAAGAGGGATATGGTGGAACTGATCGAATCCGCCAAAAACACTAGCAGGAGAATGGTTCGGCACCACCAAGCTTTTGCTTGGAGAAAAACCAGAATCTCAATATTTCTGCTATTGCAAATATATCAGATGGGCACAATGTCAAGTTGCTTGGTATATATATTGACGATAGACTTAACTGGAAGTGTCATGAGGAGAAACTGGCGAATAAACTAGTGCTACTTTTATGATTCGTAGACTAAAGAACCTAGTAGGTATTGATACCCTCAGGTCCAGCTACTTTGGACTTTTCCATAGTCATTTGACCTATGGAATCATTTTTTGGGTAAATTCGAGCCACTCAAATAAAATTTTCATTTTGCAAAAAAGGATCATTCGAATTTTAGCAGGAGCGGGTTACAGGGATCATTGTCGTGCCCTCTTATTTCAACTTCAAATCATGCCATTTCCTTGTGCTTATATGTACTACTCTTTCTTTGACATACATAAAAATAGAGCGGATTTTGCTCTTCATTCAGATTTACATCAGTATCATACTAGATCAGGAAATTTACTGAGAACTCCTCTCAATGTCTCAAAAAAACTCTCTAAATTTTCACTTATATAACAAGCTACCAGAAACAATAAGAAAGCTGAATTTCCACATGTTCAAAAATAAAGTTAAATCTTTTTTGTTGAAGTACTGTTTTTAGTCGGAAAATGAGTTTCTCATCTACGACTACAAGATCAAGGACTGGTGAAAAACTCTCAACCACCTGGGCGTAAATGCCTTAAATCTAGTATATCTAAGTGAATGTATTTCATTTTCTTTGATTTTCTCTTTTAACTAGAATTTTTATTGTAGATTGACTTGTGCTTAGTATAGTGTCTCAATTATTTCAATCAGACTGGATTTTTTATTGTCTTTTTAAATATTTACAGTCTTTTTTAATCATAATCTATGTGATATTATTTTAAGTATAGATATTTCTAAAAAATCTCTTCTCAAGGACCTGCTACAAATGTAATAAAATTATGTAATGTAGTCTCTCTACTCTATCGCTATGAAAAAATGTCCCTACTATCATCACAGATCTGAAACTACATTCGACTCATCCTATAGGTTAGTAAAAAACTGTAGGTAGATAATGGCTATAATGAGCACCAACCGTTTATATTAAATTTATTCACGTCAACAACTCATTTATCGCTTGATATACTTTGGGAATGTTCTTTCAATTAAAATGTCAATCAGTGCAGAGACTGATTGTTTTCAAATCACAACCAATTAACAGAGACAAAAGTTCTTGGCACAACAGGCCACTAATTATATTAAAAGCCAAAGTTCAGATTTGTAATTTGCTGTTGGACGCACTGTTAAATGATTCGTGCAACGCTCAATATAACAGTGAAAAGAGGTTTGAAATTCGACTATATCTGCACGAGTCCCATCAATCAATTCATCTCGAAATCCACTGCGTTTGAATTTGATATTCATTTGACAAAAGCTTTTAATCAAACATCTCATCGGTTTCAGATTTGATTGATACAAGTGATTGGTGGATAGCACATCTATCCACATAAGACAAACAGGGTGCTACGCCCAAAGCATAAAAGCAGACGTGGCAAATAATGGGGTTACAACAAATCGATATACCGGGTGGCTACGGAAGTATTGCCTACGGAATATCTCAGTTATTGTATGAAGTAGGTTTGTGAAATTTGGAGCGTCGATATAATGACATAAGAGCTAGAATTTGAGCATATTGACATGTCGAAGTTAACTTCCGGTCTGACCGGAAGTAACATAAACTTTCTTATTTTAAATGGAAACCCTATTTTTTTCTTTTCGCTTTATTCAGCATTCAATTCCCTTTCTAATGACATATCACAAGTTGGTATCTAACCAGAAACTAGATCAGAAAAAAATTATTATTGAAATTCACCGAGTAGGCCGTGGAAGCAAAATGAAAGCCAAAAATTGAAAAGTTGGCTATGGAAACCATACGTCACTTGATAACAGTTGCTACTACTGTGATATTTTATTTTCATTCGTCGGCGTTATAAAAAGCAGTCAAACAAAATATTGAAAAAATTGGGAAAAAAACAATACTCTGTAGGTCCATAACTTAAATAGGAACATACAACTTTTTCTTGCCTGTACTATTCAGCATAACCATTCCTTTCTGATGATATAATAGAAAATAATTTTTTGAACTGAGATACCGAAAAATCCAATTATTATTCTTCAAATAACAAAACAGATTATCGCCATACGCAAAAATAAAATTAAAAATAATGTGGAATGATAAATTATATCCTGTAGGTTCTAGGTTAAATAGGAACATAAACGTACATGGTCTGTGCCATCGTCCATAGATATTCTAATATCTACCTATGGACGATGTTTGTGCTATTCAGAATAATCATTCCATTGCAATAATCATTCGAACCAAAATATTAACAAGTAGGCTGATTAAGATGTATTTTGGAATGAAACAAAAAAGAAATGAGAGCTGTCACGAACGCTGCTATCCATATTATTTTGACGTTCGAAGTAATGTTTTTGATTCTGCCATTTTAAAAGGGTTTGGAAATCGAAATCAGTTAGTGGAATATTCAAAAAATGCCCCGTTATTCACGAACCGAACAAATTGACATGCTTCTCATTTATGGTGAATGTTTAAAAAATTCTTATGCCGCTGAACGATTGTATTTAGAGCGATATCCAGGGAGGCAGCAACCGTCAAGAAGGTATTTCCAGTGGCTTGAAGAAAAATTAAGAACTGAGCCTGATGTTCACGAAGACCAAGAAGCATTTGTTATTAATGAGGAAACTGAAATTAATGTATTAGCTTTAGTACAATATGATAGCACAATTTCCTCAAGGCAGATTGGCGCCGAATTAGCTATAAGTAAGGACTCTGCTAGGAAAATTTTGAAAAAACATCGATTGAAATCCTTCAAGTATCAGTTGCATCAACATTTGTATGAAAATGGCGGTGAAAGGCGCCTGGAATATTGTAATTGGTTTCTTCGACAAAATGCTGATAATCACCTATTTAACTATTATATCTTGTTTACGGACGAGTCAAGATTTACCAACAATGGATTATTTAACAGGAATAATACAAGGAAGGTACTGTACTTTATTTGGATTATTGTCGATAGTCGAAGTGTAAAGTGCTAAAAGTGTGAACGGTCTTTTGTTCCAGGTACTGGGCGATAGCAAACGAGCACCGGTTTCGACAAGGCGGCTTCCAGGAGAGATTTGGTGTGAATGATTGGGCAGGAATAGTTGGAACTCATATTGTTGGCCCCATTCTTTTTCAAGGCCAACTAACCGGAGAGAGATACTTTAATTTTTTAACGAATGAAATTTCGGAATTCATTAACAACCTACCAGCGGAAATAACTGAGAGAATGTACTTCCAGCAAGATGGCGCCCCTCCGCATAATTCAAGAATAGCGAGAAATTATCTTCAAAATCGCTTTCAAGAGAGACTTATAACAACCCATGGTCCAGTCAGGTGGCCAGAAAGGTCACCTGATCTTACTCCGTGCGACTTTTTTCTATGGGGGCATCTTAAAAATAGGGTGTATTCCACACAGCCTACAACTCTACATGAGCTAGAAGTAAAAATTCGTAGAGCTTTCCAAGATATCACGCCCCAAATGTTGAGAAACGTTTTACATGAAAATATCACCAGAGTCATTTCGAACATTTGTTTTGAATTTATTTTATCTTTAATCCTATCAATTTGAATTTTTTTTTTCGATAAATCTGTTTTTTCGTTATTTGAAGAATAATAATTGGATTCTTTGGTATTTCATTTCAAAAAATTACTTTCTATTATATCATTAGAAAGGAATGGTTATGCTGAATAGTACAGGCAAGAAAAAGTTGTATGTTCCTATTTAAGTTATGGACCTACAGAGTATTGTTTTTTTCCCAATTTTTCCAATATTTTTTTGGCGGCTTTTTATAACGCCGACGAATGAAAATAAAATATCACAGTAGTAGCAACTGTTATCAAGTGACGTATGGTTTCCATAGCCAACTTTTCAATTTTTGGCTTTCATTTTGCTTCCACGGCCTACTCGGTGAATTTCAATAATAATTTTTTTCTGATCTAGTTTCTGGTTAGATACCAACTTGTGATATGTCATTAGAAAGGGAATTGAATGCTGAATAAAGCGAAAAGAAAAAAAATAGGGTTTCCATTTAAAATAAGAAAGTTGATGTTACTTCCGGTCAGACCGGAAGTTAACTTCGACATGTCAATATGCTCAAATTTTAGTTCTTACGTCATTATATCGACGCTCCAAATTTCACAAACCTACTTCATACAATAACTGAGATATTCCGTAGGCAATACTTCCGTAGCCACCCGGTATAAGTTTGACAAGTGTTATGCATTTATTTATTTAATTGTAATACGTTAACTAATGATAGTGGAGGAGCATTAGACAAAGTTTGTTACCACGGACCGTTCTACTATAATTAGCCAGTTAATTCGATGTCTTTTGAAACAGAGTTTTTTTAATCTGGGTTAGTGAAGTCGAAATAATATCTTCAATTTCTAACATATTGAATTGCCAACATACAGTGTGTCCCAGCTGAAATTTGTATCACGTAAATTTTCGATACTTCATTTTGTTAATTTTTAGAAAGCTTTAGAGCAATGTAGACTTCGCCCTGTGGTGACCTAATTTCAATGGACCTTTACATTTACGAAAAATAAATTACAAAACTCGTTTAAATCGATAGATTCTATTCTGAAACGTGCATTTAACGAAGAATTCCACAATTTTTTTTTCATTTTGAAAAAATATCGCATTTGAAAGTGTGCCGCTGACGTCACGTTCATCGTAAACACCCCATAATCCACGTTCCTAAACAGGCAATACCGTTCTCCTTAAAAATGTAGCTTCTAGCTTGAGACAAGCCATGGAGAAATTACTACAACTTTTTCACTTGATCAACTAAGAGAAAAAATCCGCATATAACCTATTTTTAGTGTATTTTTAGTTTTCAAATTTTCTGAACCTTTTGATGAGTTACGAGCATTATATTAACCTCAAATAAGAAATCACGTTGGGCTTGTTCGTGTGCAGCATAGATAGTTGATGAAACTGTTTGTCTTGTGTCCAATTTTAATGTAAGCAAACGAGTCAAACAGAGACAAATTATTCTTATTGGTTCGCTCCGTGAAACAGACGAACGAACCCGTCTGGTACCAAATGACAACTGTCATAAGACACATTATATTTGAATGAGAATTTGAGATTCCATGGTTCACAACATTAACAACGTTGCCAAGTCTAGTTTTGATGAACGTGACGTCACGAATCACTTTTCTTCTGATTATAGAGAAACTAGCCGTCAGAAAAAAAATTAAAAAATCCTGAGTGATATTAGCGTATATACTTTCTCATTACAGTATTTTCTAATATCTAGTGGAAAGGTCCATTAGTCCCAACACAACATATACAGGGTGTTATTTAAGTACGTGGCCAAACTTAAAGTGGTGATTCTTTGAGTGATTCTAAGACGAAAAGTTCATATAAACATAGGTCCGGTAATGCTTCGTTTTCAAGATACAGGGTGTCAAAATTTTTAAAAGAAATCGTTTTTGTCGTAAATATCTTAATAACCCTTCAACCAATTCTATTGGAATTTGACAGTGTTATTGAAGGTCGTAAAGGGCGAATTTAACCCTAACTATATCAAAATTATCATGTCCAGTGGCGTCCTGGGAGGCACTGTAACCAATATTTTTGACAGAAAACATGTGCGCCACTGATTTTTTTGAAATTTTTGTATTTGTTTCACATTGAGGAACTGAAATTACAACTTTTTTATATCTAGAATTTTTTTCGTATCTTGCTTTGTTTTTGAGAAAAAACATAAAAATCACTTCATTGCACGTCCCTGGCACAACACAATAAAAAATTGTTTTTATAGGGTTTTTAATGATTACAGGTGAATCTGTTATGCTTAAAAATTGTTCGTTTCATTTGGCCAGTGCGTGCATAGTGGTAACGCCGGAAATGCCAAAGCAACATCAAACAAGAAACACCCTTTAAAAACCACACTGAAACAAAAATGGTAACTAGGCAATTTGTTTCTGTAAGAATACATTCAATAATAACTAACACAAAACTTACAATAGTTGCTCAAAATGTCCTCCTTCAACTTGAATGCAAGCATTAACTCGTCTTAACATCGATTCCCGAACACGTTGAAATATTTCCGGCGTATGTCTTATCTGATCACATGAATCCCGTATTCGTTGGATTAATTCTTCTTCAGTATTGACAGGAGTTTTATAAACGAGGGACTTTAAATGTCCCCAAAGGAAAAAATCCAAGGGATTTAAATCCGGTGACCTGGGCGGCCATGACTGTGGACCTGCGCGACCGATCCAGTTTTCTCCATAAGTTTCATCCAGAAATTGACGTGCTACTATGCTGAAGTGAGGTGGAGCCCCATCGTGCATGAACCACATTGCTCCTCTTACTGCCAGTGGGACATTTTCTAGTAGTACAGGTAATACAAATTCCAAAAAATGACGATACTCTTGACCATATAATCTCGGGGGTAAAAAATGAGGTCCAATGAGATAATCGCCAACAATACCAACCCAGACATTCACGGAAAACTGCTGTTGATAATTATTTTCTATAACCGCTTGGGGATTTTCTTCTGCCCAGATATGGTTGTTATGAAAGTTCATAATTGAATTGTGGGAAAAACACGCTTCATCGGTAAATAATATACTGGATAAAAATGTCGGAGATGCAACCTGTTGTTGCAAAAGCCACGTAGTATAAACAACTCGCTTGGGAAAATCCGCAGGAAATAACGCTTGAACACGCTGTATGTGGTAAGGATACAGTTGGTACTCTTTCAAAATCTTCCATACAGTAAAGTGAGAAATGTTTAATTGTTGTGCAATTTTGCGTGTGCTTGTATCGGGGCAACGCTCAACTTCATGTAAAACTTATTCCTCCAGCGCCACTGTTCTTACCGTTGCAGGTCTCCCAATAAGAGCAGCCGACCTTTGAAAGGTGTCTGATTCGCACAGCCTTTCATGTATTCCCACAAATGTTTGCCTATTTGGAACATTTCGATGAGGATATCTTTCTTGATAAATGCGTCTAGCCGCTCTGGAATTGCCTTGGGCCATTCCATAGACAAAATGCATATCGGCCATTTCCGAGTTTGTTAACCGAACCATTTTCAGATATCAGTAACAAATTTTATATCTCAAAACTCTTGAAAACACTTCAAATAATTACTATCAAATAATTACGTATGTACCGTTTCAATTTGTGACAGTTATGAAGTTAAATTTGTTTGAACATTTGTTGTTCCTTCCATGGCCCTCTTACTTTAGTTTCAAAACACTGCAGTAATACATAACAACATTATTTGTTTCATCGAAAACAGGTAATATGAGCGAAAAAAATTAAAAGATGACTTCCATGTAATATTAATTGTTTAATCATAAATAAAAATGTCTTTATTGCATGTACATGGACAACAATGAGCCCATTTTGCAGCACGAGCCGAAGGCAAGTGCTGCAATTCACACATACATATTTTTTTTTTCATTGCATTAATTTTGATAGAAAATTCTAAGACTAGAATAGAGTATTGGTATGAAAAAATATTAGTAAAACTCCAGTTTTTGATGGTTTAGTAGTTGAAATGTTTTATTGTGTTGTCACAGGGATGTGCAATGAAGTGATTTTTATGTTTTTTCTCAAAAACAAAGCAAGATACGAAAAAAATTCTTGATATAAAAAAGTTGTAATTTCAGTTGCTCAATGAAACAAATACAAAAATTGCAAAAAAATCAGTGGCGCACATGTTTTCTGTCAAAAATATTGGTTACAGTGCCTTCCGGGATGCCACTGGACATGATAATTTTGATATAGTTAGGGTTAAATTCGCCCTTTACGACCTTCAATAACACTGCCAAATTTCAATAAAATCGGTTAAAGGGTTATTAAGATATTTACGACAAAAAAGATTTCTTTTAAAAATTTTGAAAACGAAGCATTACCGGACCTATGTTTATATGAACTTTTCGTCTTAGAATCACTCAAGAATCACCCCTTTAAGTTTGGCCACGTACTTAAATAACACCCTGTATATGTTCATAGTTGGTTTTTTAACGTTATTCATAGAAACCTTATCAACATTCCCATGCGAATTTCCATTCAAAAACCACATTTACAAGGAGAATAATTAAGTTCTGGATGCATCATCAGAATAAATCATAACTTTTCTATTTTCGACTTGTTCGTATTCAGAGTAGCGCTTGTATTTTTGCTTACCAGAAAAGAGTGATCTGTCTTACGCTTTGCGAGTGTCGATCTAAAAATGATTAAAGAGGAATAAAACAATGACTTAGAAAGAAAATATATCCTACCCACTTTGGCATCCAATGTTGTCTTCAAACGAATTTTCATGAGTGCCTCATATGTATGTATGAGTTCTAGTTATTAAGAAGGTTGATAAGGAGTGTCTTCGAATTATTATCTGTTTTAATTTTTAGGGTTTAATGTGATTATAAACCAAATATTTTGATTGCTTTCGTGTTTACGTTTATTTTCATTTGTCAGCTGTCTGATGATATTTCAACTGTCAGCTGTCAACTGTTTCATTTTCCGGGCTATGAGTGTAGCCAAATTAGCGTTTGGGGTGTCTGATCAGAGACAACCAAACACATCATTAATTTTAAGCTGGTCAAATTGGTTATAAATATTGAAATATCTGAATGTTGGTACCTTAAACCTTGATAAAAAAATCTTCAAGGTGGATTTCATTTCCGACTGAGAGGCGAGGAGTTTGATGGTAGAATTGGTGAAAGCTACAGGTGTCTAGCTAGGGGTTCCTGGTTTTGTTCCGCTGACGAATTCTGAATTTGTAAAGTGTTCTTTCTCGGATATTCCGTTCTACCCATCTCACCATCAACTCCAAAGTCCTGGCATTTAATAGATGCCTATCTGAGACAGTTACGACAATTTGGCGTTGGAAAACTTTGTACCACGCCGACACCTTTTTTCTACAAGATAAAACCCTTCACGGAAGGTGAGTTTTCCAACTTTTCTTTTCATCGTTTTCATGCTAGCGACTGTTTAGAACAGTTATTTACTAAAAAATATTTATAGGGTTGTTGTACCCGGAGGAATTTAACCAAGGAAATTGCCACGTTTATTTGTCTGGTTGGGTATCTTCCAAGCTTTGGTTAAGCCCCACGTCTTCCTGTTGAAGATATTTATGGTATTATTGCTCCAGTATAGCTGATATGCCCGAAGTGTAGACTGCCTGGTTTCGCCTGATGAATTGCTGATTGCTGTCCTATATGAGGAATCCTTCTTCGTTGAAAGTCCTCGTAGACTCCATTCCGTCATCACTCCAGTCCTGGTTGATCTAGTCCAAAATCTTCACGTTGGTGTCACCAGAGGAACAGGTTTTACTTACAATGGTTTATAGATATAGGAAGAAATTCTACCATTTCAATTTAAAGTATTAATTTTTATTCATATTATCATATTCTCCGGTCGAACTTTATATCTTTCAACGACTATCTATAAACCACCACATAGTACTATGCGCTGGGAAAATTGATTTCCGAATAAAATCTTACATATCCTCATATGCAACAGATATAGAATATCGAATGTTATTAGAATCACGGTCTTATATTTGGAAACTGTTACTCTGACCAGTGAAAATTAATTCATATTATATGTTTGTGTGTTTATTTATGTTTTATTTACTTATTGATTAACGCTCTTCAACTTGACAACATCGTATGGTAAAGTATCTTATAGTTTTGGGTATAACATCTAAATTGTCATTATTCGGTTGCTCAACTTTCCAAGTAAGTAATCTTTGACACAAACATATTAGAAGTTGCTGCGGCGCCCCCTCTTATTTTTGTGACCATTCTGTTACTGTTCAAAGATATAATTCTGTTATAAAGTATAAACGAACCAATATTGCCTACCGACGAAGAGCTGCCGTC
Source organism: Chrysolina oricalcia (assembly GCA_944452925.2). NCBI lineage: Eukaryota > Metazoa > Arthropoda > Insecta > Coleoptera > Chrysomelidae > Chrysolina > Chrysolina oricalcia. The sequence goes on from OX101824.2 coordinate 50,062,180, forward strand.
TGCATTGCTTCTTTTTATTCAACTTTAAGGAAAATATGGTTGCAAAGTTCTCACTCTCATTATCTACGAAGTCGTAAAAAAAATAAAAATGGCTCAGACCCAACGATTTTTATTTCGAGTGTGAACTCTTTCACCAAATACCTCATAAACTCATTTCCAGCAACCCCTACTCCAGAATATTAACCTTTCGTTACTCCTGAAATAAATAACATATGAATACCTAGGTGGGGAGTAACATACCCAATTTTGAAAAATAGACAGAATGATAAAAAAAATTTGTTTGGTTGTGTAATGTTCCATATTCCGTGATGTATTGGAAAGAAAACATCTTGCGCACAGTTGAACCACATATAATTATCTATCAGTTTTCTCAATATTGTTTGTCCAGTTTCAGATTTATGAAAATAATTTTTTTTTTTGGAAAAAGGTATCTTTTTAGAGGTTTTCCCGGATTTTCTCAGTGGAAAATGCCTCCATTTCGTTGAAAAGTGAGCTGATCACCAGAAGATATATTCTGGTTGTGAGTTCTATCAATTTTTATTTATTACAAAAAAATTAACCTTTCCGTTCTGTTTAGAAATGATTAGGCAAATTTTCATGAAACAAAATTTTATAAACGATAAATGTTCGGTATTGATAATTTGAGAAAAATTTGTAAAAAAAATATTTTTACAATTAGAAGGATGTAATTGCATATTGAAACACAGTTTTTGATTCCAACTAACTTTTTATAAAGAAAATTTTCGATATTGTGAGTAAAGTTAGTTTACTCTTGAGAAAATTTCATATTTTTTGACATACCTCGTATAAGATTGATGAAATTTGATCTTGGGTTTAAGACTATGAAGAATAACTTTTTTTCGTAAAATCAATAATAAAAAAGTTTCCCATATGTAACCAACTTAAGCAGACTCACTGTATACAGTGTGTACCACTTACCATGCTCACCATGGGTATATTTTTAGTGGTGAGAGATACGAGGTCGGGTAAATGACACCAAATGTGGAGTTTATCAAGGCCAACTATAATGTGAAAAAATATTTTGATAAAATCTATTCGTTTTTGTTTTATACGCAAAAAACAGATTTTGATCATTTTCATGTCTCCTCCGTAACTTCTTTATTTATGAAAATATTCGAATAGAAATTTCACATTCTCATGGAAGTTTTTCAATGAGATTTCGAAAAAAATATGAAAATTATGCCAACTCTCCTAGAATTTGAGATATCAGCATCAGCAGATGATATGTCACAGTAATAGTTTTTTGTTGATAACAACGGAGTTATCGCTATTTATACAAAAACAAGAACTATTTTGAAGTCGCCATCTTGAAATTATAAATTTTAACAAAAAAATCATGATCTCCGACGTCAAAAACCCCACATACCAATTTTAAATGGAATTGGACCATAATCACAAATCTCGTCCGCCATATATTGGAGGAGCCGCCATTTATCATTTTTTACTTCAATGAAAATTCCATAGTGCATTGTCACCGGAATTATAAGCATCTGCCAAATTTCAAGTTATTAGGACCGCCAGAAGTGGGTCAAAATTCACTTGCAAGACACATTAAAATGATCAAAATCTGTTATTTGCGTATAAAACAAAAACGAGTAGATTTTATCAAAATATTTTTTCACATTTTAGTTGGCCTTGATAAACTCCACATTTGGTGTCATTTAACCGACCTCGTATCTCTTACCATTGAAAAGATACCCACGGTGAGCATGGTAAGTGGGACACACTGTATAATTGTGATTCCAAAAAATTTTCAAATACCATTATATCTTATTATTGTTGATATAAATGCATAAATTACTATGATAATAACAAAAAAGTAATATAAACTGATAAAGAAGTAATTTTAATTACATGTTCCGATTTATGCTTAAATAACTTTTAAAAAATTGATTTCAGAAAAAAATTTGTAAAATACAAATTATAGACAATTTAATTAATAATAACATTTTCTCCTTAACAATCTTGATAAAGTTGATAGTTTTTAAGATAAATGATAAATAATGATTCAAGACACAGAGAGGCCGATGTAGCGCATGAGTCAGAGAGAGACGGCGATATTTAAAGGTAAGCGATGCATACTTGTGAGGGCGCGAAATTAACAATTAAAAAACAGGTATAAACAACGAAATTTTTTAAAATCTCTATTCACAATATTATTAACTATAGTATAAAGAATAAAAAAAAAATATTCAAGGGTAATATAACAAGACCTTGATAAATAGTCGACTATTTTTATTGCATCTAAATTTCGACTGTATTTTATAATAATTTAACGAGACATTATTTTGGCATTAATAATCTGATGAGAGCCCGAGAGCGAAGCTCGAGGGCTTTCATCTCTGATTATTAATGCCAAAATAATGTCGAGTAAAATTAATAAATACAAGAGAAATTTAGCAGCAATAAAATAGTCTACAATTAATCAAGGTCGTGTTATATTTGTGAAGATTATTTCTTGAATCTACTTCTTTATATCAGTCATATGAATGAATGAAAATTAAACAATTTGGAATAATTTATTCAAAATATCAAGAACAAAGCACAAAATCTAAACAAAAACAGCACCATCTTTATAATTCATCAATTGAAATTAAAAACACAATTATTGTATGTGACATTTCCACCATGCGTAATTTGTGACATTTGTTCAGCTTTTGAAGAACTTGCAGTATTAACCGTAGAAGGTCCACATTCAGTCTCTTATACAGCTTCAACACGATTGATTTTATTTGACGTTTAATATGTATTTATTTAGAGTACTGTCAGATGCTCAGGCTCCTTGATATGAGTATCATGCTGAATAGTCGGTGACTATTGTGCATCATGTAAATAGTCGCTAATAGAGCGTGTTGATTGGTCCTGTCAAACAGGAAACAAACGTATGATTGGTTGATGACTGATATTTAATAGACGAAAGAAATAATCATATTTAATTTTTTTTTTGAATATATTTTTCATGGGTCGAAAGTACCCAAATTTGAGAATTTTTGAAAAATTCATATTTTTGAAAATATCAACTTCATCGTGAAAAGTCATGGGGCTTTTTTTATTTGAATTTCAATAAAGAATATAAAAAAATGTCCCGTTGAAAACTGACAATTCCTTGCAATTGTTTAAACATCTTCCGTTTAAACAATATGGCAGAGGGTTACCCCATGGCAACATGCATTTATATCATCAGTAGGGCAATTTGAAGAGGATCGCTTGAAAAAATTGAGGTGGAATAGTTTTCGGTACTCATGCGCCGATTCCTCCTGGACTAATTCAATCATTTGAAAACTTTCGAAAATAGTTTATACTATACAAGAAAGAATATCAATCGTAGCTGTGTATTTTGAAAACAGACGATGTGTCGCCGCCTCAACAGTTTGTGTTCAGGGGCGTTTTAAGGGTTACAGACGCCTGAGGCTAAAAATTAATCGGTGCCTGTAGCAAGTGAAATTTTTTTCTCACAAAATAGTCGTGTTCAATCCATGTTCGAAAATGTGTCAGTTTGAAATAAAAAATATCCAAGATGAGTATAAAGGCATGAAAGAATACTAGGTTAACACAAGCAAATGCAATGTATCTTATAAATACTTATAAATAGAAACACAGAAAAAATATGTTCATAGGTTATATAATACAGAATGAATTTCAAAAACATATAACATAATCCCAAACAAAACAATAAAAAATTGAGTTGGCGAAAGTAAACATACATAACATATAAACAGGTACATACAGTGTTATCAGCAGATTTAACTCGAGAAAACAGTATTGAACTTGATGAAAAATTTATAATAATTTTCTTGTCAAAGTCAGTAATTATCTGACATAATACAAATACAGAATGCTCTGATAAATATGAATAAAAATGAGTATAATAGAATCGATCACTGAATATTCAACACTTTCCCTCAGTGAAGATTCTCCATAAACTTGACGCAAAATCTATTCAGTAAATCTCTGCTCAGTGGTTTAGTCAGCATATCAGCATAATTTTCTTTTGTACTGACATAAGCTATATCCACTTCTTTCTCCAATATTCTTTCCCTAACATAATGATAATGTACATCAATATGTTTACTCCGTTGATGAAGAGCAGGATTCACAGATATATGTATGGCAGCTTGATTGTCACAGAATAAAACTGAGCGACTATCATTTTTTAACTCCTTCAAAATATAGGTCATCCAAACTGCTTGTCTGCAGGCGGCAGACAAAGCCATATACTCTGCCTCTGTTGTTGACACCGCTACACACTGTTGTTTCTTGGTTGACCATGACACAAGAGCCTCACCGTAGAACCCGGCATATCCACTATACGATCTTCTATTGTCAGGACAGTTTGCATATGACGCATCGCTGAACATCGATATATTGGTGAAGATGCATATTTGTATATCAGCTTTCTTGTCATTGTTCCTTTAAGATAACGAAGTAGATGTTGATGGACTGAAGAGGGATCCACACAAAATTGCGAGAGAACATTAACAGAGTAAGTTATATCTGGTCTAGTTCCCATCGAAAGATACAATAAACTTCCTATTTTCGACTGGTATGATGTCTTGTCAACTCTTCTATCTTCCTGTTGAGCTCTACATGGTTTTGCACTAACATCCATCGGGGTAGACATGGCATTACAGTCCAACATATCGTATTTTTCGAGAATTTTGTAGATATAATGTTCTTGAGATATTGCAATGTGATTATCAAACCATTCGATATGATATGACAAAAGATACTTCGGTAATCCAAGTACAGTAACATCAAAATTGTTTCGCAAAATGGCCTCGATAGCATCTATCTTTTCCTTGGTCTTAGCAAGTACTAGCAAATCGTCTACATATATGGCCACCATTTGTTCACGATCTTCAGAGATAAACAAACATGGATCTGCATTAGATTGTTTCAACAGAATTTCTCTGAAGACTCTCACTAACCTAGTGTTCCATTGTCGAGGCGATTGTTTCAATCCATATATACTCCTTTTTAGGCGACAAACTTTTCCTGATTCTGAGCTCAAGCCTTCTGGAATCTTCATATATATGTTGAAATCCAATTCACCGTTCAAGAATGCTGTTTTAATATCCAGTTGTCTTGCTAGCATTCTATTGTGGACAGCATGTGCAAGGAGTATTCGAATTGTTTCGTACCTAACAACTGGGGCAAAAGTTTCATCGAAGTCGATTCCAGGTTTCTGACTAAAACCCTGTGCAACCAGTCTTGCCTTATACTTTGGAATTTTTGCCACTTCTGACCATTTTTTCTTAAAGATCCATCGACAGCCTACTGCTCTATTACTTGATGGAAGAGTAACTATATCCCACACATCATTTTTCTGCATTGACTCGAGTTCTTCATCAATTGCACGAATCCACATTTCAGATTCGGCACATGAAATCGCATCTAGGTAAGAAGTTGGCTCGTCAATGGCTAATTTGCATGATTCTTCACTATAACGGCACGGCGGTTTACTTTCTCTGTTACTTCTTCTTATAGTTTTGGAAGTCGATGGTTGCATTTCTAACATTTCTACTTCATTTGTCTCTTCAATATTCTCCTTGTCTATCACTAAGTCCTTGTTTTCCTCTTCAGCTTTCAAATTTTCTTTTCTTTTCTGTGGTGGAATGAAGATGAAATCTTCTTCAGGAGTGAACTTGAAATCTCTAGACAAAACTACCTTGTTACCAGTCCAGAATCGGTACCAACCTAATTTGTCACTGTAGCCTACAACCGCAGATTCCACACCCCACGGAAGAAATTTACTACCAGGTTTCTGAGCTTCTGCAGGAATGTGAACATACGCTTTCTGTCCAAAATAGCGCAAGTGACTTATTGATGGTTTTTTTCCATGAAACATTTCGAATGGAGTCTTTTTATTGAAGGAATGAGGTATTCGATTCTTCGTATATACAGCATGTGCAACCGCTTCTGCCCATAATGACTGTGGTAAATCCGAATCAACAAGGAAAGTTCTGGACATCGTCGTAATCGTTCTATTCATTCTTTCTGCTAGACCGTTTGTTTCATGTATTCTGGGGATGGAGTATTCGGTTTTGATTCCAACAGATCTGAAAAAATCTTGCAAAGATTTGGAACAGTATTCACCCCCATTATCGGATTTGAATGATTTTATCTTTTTTCCTGTATAACGCTCGATTCGTGTGATATATTCAATAACAGCTGCTTCCACTTCGTCCTTATGTTTGATGAATTTCACTTCAGTAAATCTGGAAAATTCATCAATAAAAGTTACATAATATAACTTTCCTCCTACTGATTTTGTAGAAAAGGGGCCGGCAACATCTGAATGAATTTTCTCCAAAATATCTGAACATGAATTGGCAGGCTCTTTCGAAATTTTCCTTGTTATTTTTGATGTTTCACATGCCTCAAAATCAATGAGCGGTCGATCTTTTGGCAATATGTCAGGATCTGCTACAGCCCGTCCCAGTTCTTTGAAGGAGGATATCGGAAGATGCCCCAATCGCCTGTGCCATGTGACAATACTGAGGTTTGATGACTCTTCATGAACTTCTTGGAATACATTTTCTTTGAATTTCGAAACTACCCAGCCAATAATCTTTCCATCCTTCCAAAAAGTTATGTCTTTTTCTCCTTTCATAGTTATTCCCTTGGCTTTCATCGTTTCCCAGGACATCAACGAACATTTTAATTCTGGAGCGTATAGGACATCGTGTAATGTTACGTTGAGTTTCGAACCACCAGGCAATAAAGCATTGAGTTTGACATTGCCTACATGGGTAACTTCTACTCGTTTGTCATTCCCTAATCGAATGGATCCAGCATATGGTTTGAGATTACAAAAAGCTTGCTTGTTCCCTGACATATGCGATGTCGCTCCTGTATCGAATATCCATCTCGATACATTGATGGGATATGTTGAAGCTGGATATGCTACATCATCATCATCTGAGTCAATAACCACATTATTCGCCTTCTCCTTGTTTTTATTTCGACAATTTTTATGGTATGCCCTCTGTACCATTTCTTATGCTGTTTGCAATAAATACATTCCTTTTGAGGATTTTTACGATCATATCTATCTCTCATTATATAGGCCTGATTATCTTGGGACGAAGACGCCGCAGTAGATAGTTCCAACAACCTTGTACATATATCATCATATGTTACATTTTGTTTCGTTCAAATTGGTAGAGTGGTTAAGAAAAAAGAACCTTTAGCTTTCATCGAAATTGCTAATGGACGGAGGGCGGCTTCTAGTGAGTCATTTTCTTCATTGAGAGTTTTAGAAGTTCTTTCGACCAACCTAGACCACAATTCATTGTATTTAGCAATGTGATCTGGTATAGAGAACTTGGACTCGCATATCTGATACCAACAATATATTTGACTAAAGCGTGCAAAGAATATTCGTTTTTTCGATCGAATAAATCATTCAATACTCTCCACATGTCCCAAGAGTCTGAATAACATGTGATTTGTGGAGTAATATTGGTATCGACATTGAAAAGAATGAAAGCCCTTGATAGAGAATGTCTGTACCGCCAGTCCTCGCATTTAGATTCATAGATCCGCACTATTTCCGCAGTACTATCTTTTTCGGGTGGAAACTCTGTTGGATTCTTTTCCTCGCCAGTTGCAATTTTATACAAATTATATAAATCCATATATGCAAAAACCATTGTTCTCCAAGAATGGAAATTGGCCAGTCCATGTAATTTTTCGAATTTGGGAAACTTGTCCATGATACTTCGTACTTTTCAGAATGTATGAGTATTTCTGAGGTTGACTTTAATATCAGCACTTCGCAAGTCTTCAATTTACAATGAGCATGGGCCCATAACCTGTTATCAGCAGATTTAACTCGAGAAAACAGTATTGAACTTGATGAAAAATTTGTAATAATTTTCTTGTCAAAGTCAGTAATTATCTGACATAATACAAATACAGAATGCTCTGATAAATATGAATAAAAATAAGTATAATAGAATCGATCACTGAATATTCAACATACAGAACAAAACAAAAATAACAAAATAAATCAACAAATTCTTTGGTTAGTAGCATTTTGGCTAGTTGATTAATTGAACTGAAAATATTTTTTTGTTCACTAGCATTATACCACAAACATACAACCTAATCTAAAACAAAACAATACAGGTACACGTAGAACAGGAAAAAAATAACAAAGCAAATCAAATAAATTCTTTGTTTAGTAGCATTGGGTGGGTATTTATTATTATTTAATTCAAAAAGACATTTTCTTGACTTACCCGCACAATGATAATATCTAAAATCTCTGAACCAATTGAGAACGGACAGAGATTGCTATTTTTGAAATCTTCTAATGAGCTCCTAAAATAATTTTTTAAATTTAAAGTTAAAAGCTTGTTCTGTGTGTGTGTTAGATGGGTACAAATCTTGCAAGCTGAATTAGAACCACTTCCTCTCATCCTATGGAATTGAAATTTCACATGTTGGTTCAGTTCCGATGACAATACATTAATGACGACGAAATTCCCCCCCCCCCTGCCCACCGAAAGCTAGATAGAGAACACGTAGTGTTTCGGAAGTTTTCTTGACGGATTTGGACGTCAAAAATTACAGCAAAAAAATTAGGTAGGGGAGGCTCGCCTCCCACTCTTTTCTCGAAAAAAGTTGGAAAACTCGCGAAATTAAAATCGGAAAATTCCGTAAAAATAGTGAAAAATATCTGACCGTCGAATATTATGATTAAAAAAATTCATCCTCCCTGTCCCCTCTCAAAAGCTAGTTAGAGAACTCAAAGGAATTCGGAAAATGTTTCAACAGTTTCGGAAATAGAAAATAATGATGAATAAAATCGATACTCTTAGTTTGAAACAAGTCTAAAACTAATATGAAAAATAGCAAATGGTACATTTTGATATGGTATTGTATACTGAACTGGGTTATAATATCATGGGCGAGAGTAAACTGTTCGATAATCAGTTTACTACCTAGTCGTGGTAAAAAATACCCTACAGGTGATATTACAGATGGAAGAAACATATACCGCGAACTTTAGTAAAAAATTCTCTGTTCAAATCTAACAGTTGAATAGGTGGGGGTGTCTGTTCCAGATTCACTAATGAATTATAGTATAAAATAATCAGCGGGTGGTTATTTCAGCGGGTGGTTATTCGATATTACGTAGTCGTGGTAAAGATAACCACGATGCTCCGTTGATCGATTTTTGTTTTTCGCGATCAATATTGCATTACCTAGCAATGATTTCTTAGGGTTGTCTCAACGTTTTTGAAGAGTACATCTCACTACGATGAAAGTTTGTACATATTCTTAAAGTTTTTCGTGGTTAGATCCTTGACGATTCTAGTAATTCCTACCTTTCTTTTCTCTGCGTGTAGTACTGTTGACTATGCCGTTATCTATCTAGACCCAAAGCTCTCCGCTGCTGGCCAAGCAAATGTAGCTTTAAGTAGGGTCAAGTATCTGGAAGGTTTCCTCATTGAAGAACTAGATTGTAGTAAATTAACACGCAAGCAACCGTGCAACAATGACGCATATAATTGAAATGAACAGACCAAGAAACATATCCAAAGAAAACTAAAGAAGAAATGAATAAATAAACTTTAAAAAAAAACTTTTAGAGAAAAGCTTTTATTTAAATGCACTAAAAAGAAGAAAATTTATTTCAAAGTGAATTAACCTGTAATATATTTAAACTCTAATTCACTCTAAAATAATTTATTTAACGAAATACAATGATTCAGTAACACAATACTCTAATTTATAATCACGGAACTATTTATTTCGACTTTCACTTCACTGTCTCTGACTGACCGTCTGTCCGCTGCGCAGTTCTTTTTATATCCGACGTTGACTTTTCCGAATGCTCTAGAATTTTCCATCGAATCGTCCAGATTCATCGAATCATCCAGATTCTTCTCGGTGCATAGCGTATCGAAGGTCATATGCGGCCTGCGTGAGTGTTCAGGCCCGGCATCGCCCACAGCTTCGCCACATTTTAACCCATCATTTTGTTACATTATAAAATTTTAAATGATGTAGATGCTTGTCGCAAGAATAAATCTTGAGGTAATTTTAAATATAATTCACAATGAGCAATACATAAATACTTCTCGCGACAAGCTTTTATATCATTTAAAATTTTATAATGTAACAAAATGATGAGTTAAATTCACTTTAAAATTCATTTTCTTCTTTTTCATGCATTTAAATAAAACCTTTCCTCTAAAGGGTTTTTTAAAATTTATTCATTCCAGTTGAAAACGACCTTTCGCCTAAACAGTTTGTTACAGGAATACATAAAAAAGTTCTCAGAGATACATCAATATTTGGAAAAGTTGATGTGATTTTTTGTTCCCTTATGAATCTGAGTGATTGCTCAGTAAACGAACACGACTGGTTGAATCCTCCGATTTCGTTTCCAGCAAATCAAAAGTAGGCAGTTTTGATTTTTTCCTAGGATATGCTGGCGCCCCTAAAATCTGCGGCGCCTGAGGCTTTAGCCTAATCAGCCTTATGGATAAAACGCCCCTGTTTGTGTTAGAGTCATATAGGATAATTATTGAGCTAAACAGCATTCCCTGAAAAAAAATTCTCTATGATACGATCATTGTACATGTGCTGATGAAATTACCTCCTACATCAGTGAGGTAAATAGTCGAACTAGTACAATCTAGATGATATCCTTACTGGAGTGATAATGTATGAACAGAGCAACAATTTTCTCTAATTGGTTACCTACTGAAATAATGGAATGTTTGGAAGCAGCTCAATTGGTCAAATTGAAGTTTTATCAGTCGCTATCATCTACCTAGATACGTGTATCGATAACTGATGAGTAAACAGTCCACTTCATGATAATTAGTTATCGATATACGCATCTAGTTGATTATTTTAACCACTGCAGTCGACCTAATTAAAAGTCGATAGTTCTGTTGCACAGAAATGAATTAAATGAAAACTCAACATCGACGAAGAATTGATGTAGATACCGTTGACATTTTTACTGTTTAGTATACAGTGAGTTCAAGATAGTGTTGTTCAACACGGGGATATCTGAAACGATAAGACACACAGTTTTGGTTGATTGGGTTGCATTTCAGAAGTATGAAGTATGAAAGGACCACGCACACATCTTACGGAAAAAAGTCTTCCTGTGAAAATGGCTGGATTTTTGTTACGTTATAGCTGGAGCCATCCTGAGAAAAAGTCTCCATTGGCCCAACTCGATTCTATGACCAGATTCGGTGCAAGAGGGCGCAAAATCGTTAATTTTGTGATTTTAGCAGAAATTCAGCTGAATAAAAACATATCAATAACTCATTTAAATTCAATATTGTGTGCAACTGGACTTCCTAAAATTCCTGAGGAATACCTTTCCATAATACGGAATAAAAATGTCCCCTGTTTTTTACAGGGTATAGTCAACAACATACTCAACTCTTCAGTGAATAAATTCGTCTACAAGATTATAATATAAGTTGATTGAGAAGCAATTTTTTTTGGAATCCCGACTTTAATCTCGGACCCCCGACTTTAATGTCGGGGGTCCGATAAGGGGCCCGCAGAGCCCGCGTTGCGGAGGGCCCCTTCGACCTCTTTGCTAAAACTTTCTGATTATAATTGTTTGTCAACATTTACTTTAATTTGCAAAAAAACAGCTGACAGAGCGGAAACAAACTCCTTGCAAAAGAGGATCAGTAATTATGATTTTATTTTGCTTCTTGTATACCATAGCAAAATATTGAAAAAGATTAATTTGGTGTTTACACTGCTACAAAGTTCTACTGTTGATCTGGGCGAGATATTGAGCCATAGATAATTATAATAGTTTTAGAGACATTGCATACAGAAGCTTTCAATTTGGTGAAATCGTGGGACATTCAGCAACATTGACATCTAGTAAGTGCCTAAGAAAGGTCAAGACATTTTTTGACAAACTCGCAAATGACACTAGAATAGAAGATGGTCTGAAAAGATTCCAAATTAAAGTCTTCTACGAGTTCTCGATATAATAATTAATCAACTCTGTACACACGATTTATCAGCATGAACGAACCTTTCATTTTTAAATCCAGACTGTTTTGTTAAACTATCTACAGGAGAAATTTGGGATCATGCTGAAAAAACACAAAAAAAAATAAGGAATTGACTTCTTGCATAACTTATCTACGCAACTAATTAACTGAAAAAGTGTATTTTCAAATGAAAATCGAAAAAACAAAACAATCTATGAATTTTGTCTTCCTAAGCCCAAAGAACGTATCTCGATTCTTTCCATAATTTAAATTTCACTCTCTATATGTTTCCTATGACTGACCCGTTGACTTGAACAACAAATTTGGCAGAATCTTATTGTTCTTTGCCATCCAAAACGTCAGTAAAAAAGACGTATATTCAAAATACACCTGGAATTCTAAGCTTTATAGGCGTATCTCTGGTCTTTCTTGACTTACGCCCTTTGGGCTTAGCACTACAGAATTGGCCGGATATTTTACATCAGAAACTAGATGTACTTCTTCCGGATATTTGTTCGTTGTTTCAACTTTTTTTGACATTACCGGTAACGTCTGCTTCTGCCGAAAGAACATTTTCAAAGTTGAAGTTGATAAAAACATATTTACGTAGTACAATGTGAGAGGTGAGACATAGTGCATAGGGTATAATAAGTATTGAACATGATCGTGCTCGTAAACTTGATTTGAAACAGTTGATCTATATATGTTTAATACAAAAACATCGCCGTTTTGGCAATTCAACTGTGCTCCCCTAAACTTCATATTCCTCAATCTACGAATGGCTTTACTAGCACCAGACAGATTTTTGCGATGGTAAGATTTTATGTTCAAATCACCTGGTAAATTAAGGCATTTATATTATCCAAAGTGGCAATTGTTATTTCCGTCAACCGGTTGCAGCCCTACGCGTAACCCTCGGAAGTCTTCGAGAGACTTGTGTGAGCTAGGGAAGACGCAGCCCTTACCTTTTAACGTGTGATGCCATGCACGAGACCGATGACTATGCGGGGATTCAAACCCTCGACCCTTCGCTCCAAAGGCACGGCCACCACGGCCCATACACAATAAAACCATATACTTACCGGAATATTGCTCATTTCTTTGGAAAACATTTAAATATAAATGATATAATATAATTAATGAGTATATTGTGTATTGTTACGTGGAATTATGTCCCATTATGTTTGGTATTTCCAGATTTTATTGCCACATGTATGAATATCCTAGCAAAATCTGGCGGGGGGGGGGGCGAATCCTTATCGCCGCCACTGCTCGGGGGTCCGACTTGAATCTCTGACCCCCGACTCTAATCTCGGGGGTCCGACTTTAATCTCGGGATTTCAGTCCAAAAGCGAATCAAAACATCTGTTCATGGTGGTAGTGATGGTCGAACGTTCGCTTTTCAACCATGAGGACATGCACGTTAAAAGTTAAGGGCTTGGTCTCTCCTAGCTCACACAAGTTTCCCGGAGACTTATGAGGGTTCCTCGTAAAGGTGCAGTCGGTTGACCGAAAAAACAAATTTTGAACAAACAACAACAAATATCTTATTATGTTTATATAAAGAATCAGCACAAGCAGTTTGTTCGTCTCATTTTCAATCACACTGTATATATCTGGCTCCGGATCTCAGTCTGGAAGAGAATAGTTACATTGATGTGTTCAGATAGTTTGTTGGGACTAATATTTTCTGACCGACGTGACTTTTCGAATTTTAATCATTTCATCTTCAGGGGCCTTCAATAATGAGTTTTCATGTGGTGAAATGGTTTAGAAATGAAGCAAAGAATGAATGTCCCATGTATTGAAACGATATAGAAGTAAACTTTTGAAATGTTAAAGCGTCTCCCAAGTCTAATGTACAACCAGATATACTGTTGAAATTGTTGTTAGTTACGTCAACCGATTGCACCCTTACGCGCAACCCTCGGAAGTCTTCGAAAGACTTAATAGATACATTATTGAAAAGAGAAACATTCTGAACTGAAAACTGAAACAGAATGACACCTCTGGAACTGAAAAAACCTATGATAAAAATAAAGCTATTTTTTTATAATATCTAACGGAAAACAACTACTTCCCTGGCAAAAGCCACGCTGGAAACTGAAAGAACTATTATATAACTGAAATGCTTATGTTAGATATACTTCTGACAATGCTTGTACAATTGATTGATTATTTCTCTCTAATGATAGTTACGAGATGATAGTATAAGATATTTTTTGTTGCTTTCTATAAAATTGTTAAACTTTTTTTTTCTTTCTCTCTTTTTTCAAGGGTTAAGTTGAAAAACAGCATCAGCTGACACTTCGCCCATTCATCTATGTCACACCATATAATTATGTATGAATTCATATTTTTTGCAAGATGAATAAAGACGATTTATTATTATTATTATTATTATTAACTACATCTGATAGACCAATGAAAAGACCAATGAAAAAACCATATATAAGTTGAAAGAAAAAATCTGATAGTGAAAATTTGCAAGATAGGTTCTTTTCACAATATCTACCAGATGTAGTTCAATGTCCAGCGTTGCCTTATCTGGTTGGTTGGAAGGCTGACGAGCAAGATACCGGGTTTACCTTTAGGTTTCCCTTAACACAGAGACCAGCTGGGTTCTTTTGTATTGTTCTGTCGTCAGTGGTTCCTAGTTAAATAGGCCTGCGTTTTTCACCAGGCAGGTTTAGTAGTCTATTTACTAGGTGTTTCGGATTCATGCCTGTTTCTAGGTTCATCTGTCCGAATATTCTGTTGCACGTCGCATTCGAAGATGATGTGAGAGGCTGTTTCCTCCTCGTCATCACAGAGTCTACAGTCGACGGGTTTTCTATTTATTCTCATGGCGTGTAGGTGTTTCCTAAGGCCGCAGTGTCCGGTTAGTAAGCCGGTGATCGTGCGTATCTTAGATCTGTTAAGGTTGAATGTGTCAGCCGTCAGTGTTTGGCTCAGGTGCCTCACCATGGCTGTGCTGTGTGACTTGCTTTGACTTTATCTGTTTTGAGTTCAGAGCTTCCCAGGTAGCACATCATATCGGCTGAATCTTGGTTCCATATTGGGCCAATATAGATATATTGTATATGAAAAAATAATATTGGTCCAATATGGGTGAATATTCAAAATGCAATATTGGTTGAATAATTTCAACCAATATTGTCTATATATTGTTATCCACATCTAGAATAAATATTGCAATCCCAATATTCCAGACATATCGATTCTAGAGATAAAAAACTATATTGTAGTTCCAAGATTGACAGAACATTGGTTGAATATCATTTCAACTTTATTTAACAAATTGTAATAACTCATATTAGGTTAATATTGGTTCATTGATATTTACCAATATCGATAAAACAATATTGTTTTCACATTGTTTTCAACATCCAAAATGAATAATGCAATCTCATTATTTCCTTCATATCGATTCTAGGAATAAAAACTATATTATATATCCAAGTGTGATCACACATTTGTCGAATATTATTTCGCCAATATTCAACAAATCTTATCAATCAATATTGGGTCAATATTGGTTCAATAATATTTACCGATATCGATGTTTCCTACATCTAGATTAAGATGAATTTTGAATATTGGCAAAATATTTAATGAAACATATTAAAATTATATCATGATAAAACCTGGATAAAAATCCGCTAGATGGCTCTACGTATAGAACGTCTTCTAAAACTTACAATGACATTTTAAATACTTCCCATGAGTTGTTTTCAAGATAACTTACTCAGTGGTTATGGCGATCAAAAGACAGACTCTGGTGTCAACTTGATCAACTAAAAGACATTTAATATATTACCAAGGTATATTCACTTCCACCAATATATCCAAATGTTATTCAACCAATATCGATAAATGTTTTGAGGCCATATCTCACCAATACTATTTTAGAAATGCTTGAACAATATTCGACCAATATCGCAAAATATTCACATTTTACTTCTCCACAATATAACGTTTGAATATTGTGCCAATATTGTCAGAATATTGTACCAGCGATATTGTACCAATATCGCCAAATATTGCTTCGAGAATATTTCGCCAATATTGTTCAAGTAATATTAGACCAATATCGCCGAATGTTCACATTTTTTTTCTGGCCAATATAGTATTTCAAATATTTCGCCAATATTTTCACAATATTGTACCAATATTTTACCAATATAGTTGTGCTACTTGGGTTTTATAGCGTTCTGGCTGTCCTTTTGGCATGTATCTCTGCTTGGAATACTGTGGTGTTGTTGCTAAATAGGACTATTACGTTCACTTTTGGCCTCACCCCGTATATTCCTGGCCCTGTTCCTTCATCTGTTTTTGAACCATCTGTGTACCAGATAATGTTTCCAGATGATAGTGATCCTACTCCCGAGTCCCATTCGTTCCACTTGAGCTACGTTTTGAATAGTTTTTCGCACGAGTATTGGGTAGCAAGTAGTCCGATATCAATTTCTTTTTAATTTTTTTTTCTTGGCATCGAATGCTATGGTCATTAGCCACGCGTTCTGGATAGGCCTTGTTACTAACTCCATGCGCCACATTAGGAGCAGCACTGTTAATTGGAACGCAACAGTGAATCGTGCAGGACTCACCCTAGTCTAGCCACGAGATTTGAATAATTTAATCGGTCAAATTAAATTAAAAAATCCCAGCCGTAACTGGGGCTCGAACTCCGGACCTTTAGACCCAAAGTCGGACGCTCTAACCACTGCGCCACGCCCCGACATAGTAGTCCGATATCATTTTCAGTTCGGTAATGTTGACCTCATGGATGATTTTGGAGTGCCCAGTTTGTGGTTAGGTTATCCAATTATCTGTTTGTTTAAGTCTGTATGCACTCATCCTCGCCACCCCCATGACTGTGATGTCAGAAGGTGTGAGGTTTAGGATAATTTCCATTGCAGCGGTTGGAGTGCTATTCATACCACTCGTGATTTTACCAAGGTTGGTTTTCGACTGTGTCTGTTTCATCTTGGGCCACCACAAAAGTGAACCATATGTCTTATGATCGCGGTGTAAACCCAGTGCATGACTTTCGGTTTCAGTCCCCATATTTTTCCAAATACTCTTCTGCTCATCATGAACGATGCTTTGTTTTTGTTGACTACATGTTGTAGATGCATGTTCCAGGTTAGTTTCTTGTCCAAAAACAGCCCTAAATATTTGACATGATCAGCAACTTGTAGTGTTGCGCCAAAAAATTTGGGTGACTTCAAGTCTCCTTGAATCCTTTTGCGTGTGAAGGGAATGAGTGTCGTCTTGCTGGGGATTGCCCTTAGTCCTTATCTTTTGCACCATTCCTCTACGGAGGACCGTGCAAAATGCACTGAGGACAGTGCATTTTGCATTAGCTCAGAGATTATTTGGGAGTACTTTCCCTGTACGAGGACTACTATGTCGTCCGCATATCCT
This sequence comes from Chrysolina oricalcia, assembly GCA_944452925.2. Taxonomy (NCBI): domain Eukaryota; kingdom Metazoa; phylum Arthropoda; class Insecta; order Coleoptera; family Chrysomelidae; genus Chrysolina; species Chrysolina oricalcia. The sequence continues at coordinate 50,079,630 of OX101824.2, forward strand.
TGGGAGTAGTATCCCAGATTGTTTAAAGATTCCAGAAGTTCGTCTACTACCATGTTCCACAGTAGGGGGATAGTATTCCTCCCTGTGGGGTTCCTCTGGCAATTTCCAGCTTCGCGGAGTATTTAAACATATTGGTATGGGCCTGTCGATTTTGGAGCATTGACTTTATCCACCTGCAGGTGGTTTCGTCAACGCTTCTCCTCCTGGCCGCTGAGACCATACTTACGAAGGATGTATTGTCAAAGGCTCCTTCGATGTGCTATTTCTTTATATATATAATAGTTGGTTGCTGATGCATTTTCTCGCTTATGGCAATCAACAGAATGAAATTTAATATCGTTAGGAACCCGAAAAAAAATTCCCATAAGCCGGTCAGCTGTTGAAGTATATTTTCCGGACGGAAAATTTTGTGAAAATTTTTTTCGTCTCCCGGCAAACTTTCTCGTGAACGAAATAATGTGCAATAGAAATTTATTAATGTAAAAGTCTGTCATATAAACAGCCATAAGTTTTCCGGCAAACTTTCTCGTTTATGGCATTTGAACCATATGATTCTGTTGATGGATAAACATCATAATAAAATTTCCATAAGCTTTGCATGTACCTCAAGAAAAGTCATGGTTGTAAAGTTGTAGGAAAATTTGTGGAAATTTTTTCATTTTCTCGTTGATGGGAATTGGCATGTGAGAAGAAAATAGTATTTCAAGACCAGAAAAAAAATCCATAAGTCGGAAACATGATATCGATGTTTTATACAGAGTGGCCCATTTAAAATGGAAGCACCCTTATAAATCATACTTTTTTCAACCGATTGGAATGTTTTTTTTTCATTAAGTAGATGATCAAAAAGTGTACTGGGACACCAAATTTCACGAATAAATCTTCATTTTCAGGGCCAACTATTCTATTTTTTTTCGAGGTAAAAAACTAAAAATTTATTAGCAATTTTTTGAGAAGAAATCAGACTACACCACTGGAATTGTGACATTTTCAAATGGTCAATTTTGGAATTTTGTTGAAATTCGTCCACCGATAAAATAGTTATGGGAGAATTAAATTTAAAAAATATGCCGTTTAATCAACCCACCATTTCAATTTCTACTCTTATCCAAAATTCAAAATACACCACTGGATTTAGGGAGTCTCAAAATATCACTGATCAGATTTTCATCACAATCTATTGATTAATAATGAAAAATCATTCAATAAAATTATATTTTCATGAAATTCCATCAACACATTTTTCAAATTTTGTTATCCTGTAATTTTCTTATTTATGAATAGATGTTGATGAAATTCTGACCAGTGATATTTCGAGACTTCTTGGTGTATTCCAAATTTTGATAAGAGTTTTGAAATTGAATTGGTGGGTTAATTAACCGGCATATTTCTAAAATTTAATTTATTTATTTTTTATAACTTTCTTATTGATGGACGAGTTTCAACAAACTTTTAACAAGAACTGTTTAAAAATGTCGCGAATCCAGTGGATTGGTGAGATTTCTTCTAAAAAAATAATATCAGATTTTTAACCTTGAAAAATGAGAACAGTTGGCCCAGAAAATGAAGAATTACTCATTAAATTTGGTGTCCTGATGGACTTTTTGAATGTCTACCTATTGAACAAAAATTTTTCCAATCGGTTGAAAAATTAAAGTTTGATATGAGTGCTTCCGTTTTAAATGGGTCACACTGCATAAATAAATACAACTATTTGAAAATTCTGCTGCGAGAAATTAGTAAAGATAAAATTGCTCATTTCTTCCTCCATGGGATTTGGCATATGCATTGTAACTTCATTCTTAGGCCATAAAAAAGTCGGAAGTATGATAGTAATAATAATAATATTGCTTCTAAAACAAGTTTACAGCAAGAAGTGTATGGGGTTAACAAATAAAAGGAATATGATAATAATATATGTGAGTTTTACAATGATAAAAGGACATAGAAATCAAAATGTTACAGTTTGAAATATGATTATAGTGATACTAATAGTTACTCGCTTAAGATAAACGATCTTAATCTAAGAATATTCCAAATATATTCTGATATTTTCTTGGCATCAGTTAATGAAATATCTTGTTAAGCAGCCATCAACGTTTCCAAACTCCGTAGGCAAGAAGTATTATGTTTCATTACTGTATACATAGGACTGTCAAAAATAATATGAAAAAGCGTTTCCTTTTCGTTCATATTGCAAACTGGGCAAGTTAGTACAGGATCAATGGAGGAGGAGATTCCATACAGAGTAAATTTGATTTTGAAATGATTGGCCATGCGTAACTGAGCGAGAGTGCGTGTGACCTGGATGGGTAGTTTTAGCAGGAGGTATGTGCTTGTAGTTGTGGACATATTCAATAGATTGTAAACGTACATAAATGGGTACCGAGAGGATATTGCAAGATCTGACTCATGCAGAAATTTGTAATATTTAGCAAGTAGGGGTTTTCTAAGCTTGTTCAAATCGTTGTAGTTCAGACTATTCCATAATGACAATGAATCAGCGTCAGAGAAAAATCGCCTTATTTGCAATGGCCAGTTATATTTAGGATCTACATTATTCATTAGATGCATTTGTTGTTCAAAACAAAGCCTGGGGTATCTGTGATTTTCCATTAGGAAAATCTTGCATATCCAGTTCAGGGTTATTTTAAAAATATTATAAGCGAGTTTAACTCTTCCAGTTTCTAAGCGAAGGATGGAATCGGGTGTATTGATAGGGACTAGTAGTATTCTTTTAATGAACGAAATTTGAACTCTTTCCAGCACATCTAGGTATCTAAGTCCCCAAACAGAAACACAGTTATACATGACGCTCAAACACAAAGAATCGAATAGTTTTATTCTGGGGGGCCACGTATCAATTTTTGCCGAGCACATGATAGGCAAAATAGAACCAATAGCTTGTTTGGCTTTAGTGTTTGTCAGATTTGACATTTCATGAAAAAGACCAGAGGAGGTGAATGTTACGCCCAAATAGTTATATTTGTTAGTGATTTCCACTGACTGATTGGCATATTGAAATTTGAAATTAGGTTTTTGGAATCCACCACGGGAAAACTGCATTATTTTAGTTTTTTTCAAATTTACAGTAAGATCATTAGCAGCTGAATATTTTTCAAGAATTTTTAGTTTTCTCACAACATCTATCTGAGAATGTGCCAAGATAACGAGATCATCAGCATACATTAATGTTAAAACATCGTTTCTGTCATCTATATTCACACCTTGGGCTCCACTGTCATAAAAAAAGGATTCTATATCCGCTATGAAAAATGCGAATAATAAAGGACTCAATGGTTCACCCTGTAATACGCCACTTGTGACTTCGTATAGCTTCATCAAGCCATCTGAGCCTTTTATCTGTACAGTTGTTTGTGAATATAAGGTTTTTATTAAGCGAATAATTTTTGAGGAAATACCTAAATTGAATAATTTCATCCAGAGTAGGTTGTGATTAATAGAGTCAAAGGCTCTTTTGAAATCGACAAAAATAGCGAAAAGTTTACGCTTTCTATGCCTAATATGTAGGTGAATGACAGACGTCAAAGTGTAAACATTATCAATACATCCACGGGATCGGCGAAAACCCGACTGTGATTCCGGCAATATATTTGATTCATCAGCCCAACAAGATAGTCTGTTGAGGATGATGGTTGTAAAAAGCTTCAGACAACAATTCACCATAGCCAAACCTCTGTAATTGTCCGGGGTATTTGATGGGCCACCCTTATGTAACATAGAGAGTAAAATGGTAGACCAAGATCGAGGGATTATCACAGTGTCAAATATATTGTTAAATAACGAGGTTAAATATGTTACCCAAATATGGGGCAACGTTTTAAAAAACTCATATGGTATACCATCAGCACCAGGCGCTTTGCCTGTTTTGCATTTATTGAGGGCGGTATAAACCTCAGTATTAGAAATAGGAGAATCAAGATGTGGATGTCTAACATCTAAAAAGGATACAGAGGCATTTATCCTTGGTGGGTATATATTTTCATAGAAATTTTCCCAAACTTGCACGGGTAAATTTTTGTGGTTGAAGTTATTACGAAAATGTTTAACAGTTAGCCAGAAATCCTTGGGATTTGATAAATTTGACAGTTTAGAAATAATTTCCGCTTCATACTTTCCTTTCTTTGTTTTGATAATATTTTTATACTCAGTTTTCAAAGTGATATATGTTGTTTTTGAATCGGCGGAAAAATTTTCATGTTTGCAGTGTCTCAGTGCCTTTCTAATACTTTTTTTAGCAGTAGTGCAGTCTGAATCAAACCACGGTTTGTTAGTAGGGTAATGAAGATGCAAAGGGTTAGTTTTTTTATGAACCATTCCTAACTCCGTAGCGGCCTCACATATAGCAGAAAAAAGATTATCAGATGATTCATTAGGGTCAGATATGAAATAATTTCGGTTAGAGTATTTCATTATGAGTTCATAACTCAGGGATAGGTTGTCTTTCCAGACAAAAGAGAATGGTGGATTAAGAGGGTTGATGTTAGAACTAGCAGGATGCAGGGGCATACCGTTATTACTGTAATTGATTGATAAATTTATCGGGAAATGGTCAGATAAAAAATCGTTATCGCTAACAAAAAAATTGTTTACATCCGAAAGAAACACATTATTTACCCATACCATATCCACAACACTCTCGCCCATTTTACTCACATATGTATATCTGCCAGGTCTATCCAGAGAAGTACGCCCATTTATAACTGAAAAGGAGTTATTAGCCATAAAATCAATAAGTTGACGACCTCTAGTGTTCAAAGAGGAGTCTAAGCTTAATCGTTCTGGAAATAGATTTGAATCTTCAATTATTTGAGAGGGGACGACCCCGATATCAGAAATTCTACAATTGAAATCTCCAGCAATTACTATCATTGTATCAGTATATTTCTCAAGGAGATTAGATATAAGAGTTTGGAAAACATCAAGGACTAGCGGCAATTCTAAAGAAGGTTTAAAATATATATTACAGACGATAAATTTATAATGTATGGTTGAAAAAGAGCAAATAAGACAGAAGGGATATTTATATAATACATTAACAGAAAAAATATCCCTATAATAAATACGTAATCCACCACTGGATCTTCCCGAAGATTTTTGTTTCGTTGCATTCGACGATACACATTTTAAATGAGAAAATCTTTGAGGCATAACTGGGATGTCGGTCGAAAGCCAAGTTTCGGAAAGACAAAGGATGTCAAAATAAATGTTCTCATCGAAAAAATTATGAATATTTGAATGACCGGAAGTATGATAGTAATATTGGAACCAAATAATTCATTTTTTTAAATAATTTTTTATAGAGTGAAAAAAAATAGTTATTGTGACAAACTGATTGGGGTTGTAAAGACAATTCAAGCAATTTTGCGTCAACCCCTATAAGTTAAATATCTTAACTGCGTAATTCCCCCACGCCTACTGGCTTGCTGCGTCATAATCGGATGATCATTCGAATTTGAATACGGAACATCAGATTTTTGAAATAATGTGATTGTGCCCTTTACCTGTTTATTGTGACTATGTGACACGATGTGGCGAATCAAAGTTCACAAAAAAGTAAACACAGCAAGCCAGTGTGCCCATGAATATAATAAACACTAGTTCATTTCCCCACCACCTTAGAGGCAGAGCTTCCTGCGCGTTTTTTTCATAGTGGCCTGTCCTTCAGGCCTAGTTCACCTTTTAGAAGTGAAAGTTCCAGAATAATAAATTGCTCCTATGTCTAAATGAAAAATCGAACTCAGTTCCAGATTAGAAGCAGTTCTGGACCATAGGTTGAAATCGATTTGCAGTGTCTTCGGTACAATTCAAATGGTGAACAGAAGGAAATGTAATATTTTGTTGGTTCCTGCGTATCCTAGGAACCATATCACACTGGATATGTGTGCACAAGTCTCTCAAGTCCTAGCACTGGACTAACAAGTACCGTTGTGACATAAGATGGGCTGATCTTCTAGATTATCATCTTCGGTTTCTCTAAAAACTACCCATAACATAGGTTCCTTGGAATTTCTGAAAATATTTGAACCCCCAAAAAATTCTATTCTTCAATGGATTGGTAAATCCCAAGGGTTTTCAACTGACCCCCTGCTCCATTAAAAAAATTGGTTGAATGACTCACCTTGAGGAGGGTGCAGGAGGGGTGATTTTTTTATGCCACAGAGTGACTTCAGGACATCACAGTATAAAACATCGTAATCATGTTTCCGACTTATGGTTTTTTTTTTCTAGTCTTAAAATCAGTTTTTATTCCTACATGCCAATTCCCATAAACGAGCAAATGAACAAAATTTCCTGTTTTTCTGCAAGTTTTCCAGTTAAATATAGTATGATAAGCACGAACTAGACTTATGGCTTTTTATATGACAGACTTTTACATTAATAAATTTCTTTTGCACATTATTTCGTTCACGAGAAAGTTTGCCGGAAAACGAAAAAAATTTTCACAAAATTTTCCGTCCGGAAAATATACTTCAACAGCTGACCGGTTTATGGGAAATTTTTTTCGGGTTCCTAACGATATTAAATTTCATTCTGTTGATTGCCATAAGCGAGAAAATGCATCAGCAACCAACTATTTTTTCACAAGTTCGCGCCCCTATTTCAACCCTTTGAGCACGTGCAAATCTTATGGCTTTGGTTCTTCACTATTAAATTGCTATACCTATTCATGTGTTAAAATGCCATAAACGAGAAAATAAATAAAAAAAATTAATTCTGCAAAAGGAAAATGAATTTTCTATATGCCTAGCACACGTCCGATCGCTAAATTTTCAATTTTTGGGCTCAACACTGACATAATTTCCTGTGGTTGAAATCCCAGAAGAGAGAAAATGAGTCAGCAAAATCTCTTGTTACCTGACGGTCTATAATAGATATAGTCACAGAAAACACACACATAGAATGGACTCTCTATAGGCCACCGTTATAAATTCCATGCCAACAAGATGCTGTGCTCACCGGGTAGATGACGTAAGTGGGCTTGACGTTCAAGCATTCTGTAAGTTTCCATTGTTTAACTATTAGTCAACAGATGTCGCTACACTTCAATTTGAATATACTTTCAGGATGACATCTTACGGTGATAATTTGAAGCATTTGAAAGGGAATGGATTACATGTATTCCTTAGACTCGTCACATTTTTCTGACTATTGAATATATCATTCTACAGGTCTAAAGAGCAAATTTCTTCATTAACCTTTTCTTCTGGCTCTACAGGCTACAAAAACAGGTTGACTGTTTAACGTCATTGATAGAAAATACTGTCTACTATAATATTCTATATCTGAGTATGTTCACCATAATTGATATATACAAAGTCAATCGATATTTTTCAAAGCATATAATCATTGATTATATCAAGAAAAATCCACTCACTGACAGTATTTTCCATAATTAGCGTTTGAAATTCAACCCACTTTTGTATGTCAGCCCTCGGGTCAGCCTGTAGAATCAGAAAACAAAAGGATTGTGAAGAAAATTGATTTTTTTTGGCCTCTAAATTGCTATATCCAAAAATCCGAAAAATTTGACGAGCCCCAGGAATACATGAGACAAATTAAGGTTGACAAGTGCTTGTCCCTTGTTATAACACATTTTATAAATCTGCAATGTGAAATAGAAACAAACATACTGTCAGAGGAAATAAATAAATTTTTATTTAGATATTTTACATTTATCTATCTGCATTTCCTTGTCTCATACAATCTTCTTTAGTGTACTTGATGAGCCCATTAACTGCTGCACAGTTTGAACCACTTTGATCGCAAAGTGAGTATCACACACAACATAGGTATTAGGGATCTGTTCCAATGATTTCTCCACAAACACTGGATTTTTCACTTGCTCAATTAAAATTTTAAAAAGATTCTCATCCGATTTTGGGAATCTGTGGTGTTTGCTGTGATTATCCTCATCACAATTGGGAAAGCAACATTTCTTAAAAGTCAGTTGGTTTCCATAAGAACAACGTAAAATATACTGAAAATTACGGGCAAACAAACGAAAATCACTCACATCGGCACAATTACACACACTGATGACAGACAGCAAAAGCTTTATAAAACATTTGCAAATAATTTGAACAATTTACCTATATTCATTTTCATTCGCAATTAAAAACTTCTCAGTGGCTGTCATTTGTCAACTGCATAAAAAAAACTGCCAATATTGTATTTAGGGTTGCTTGAACGTCAGGAAAACTATTCGCTTGCGCCATCTGCCCGGTGAGCACAGCATGGAATTTATAACGGCGGCGGCAGCCCTATGGAGTGTCGTTTCCATTGTCTAAATAGACAATGTCCTTTCTATGTGTGTGTTTTCTGTGTGTTTTCTGTGGATATAGTTTGTTATTAAACCTTACCCGACCTTTTATGAAAGTTTGAAAACTTTTGGAATTATTGTGAATTGATAGTCTATTTCTACCGGCCTAATATTGGAATTCAGTGAGTTACGAAGTGTCGACTAAACCGAACAAATTTTTCGTAGTTACCTATTTATATGCGAGTGAGGGGATTCTAGGGTCAACAACTCGCGAACAATCAATAGTTTCATTCGATTTTTTCACGCATAGCCAAGTAGTTCAATATTTAATCCCTCTTATGAATGAAACAACGCAACGGGTGGTTTATGGTGGTTTTCAGGAGGTTGGTTATTGATCAGTAAACAGAAAATTAATAGTGGGAGAACTGGCTGATAATTCGACTAACGTGTGAGACACAAAGCTGAAACTTTATGTATCCTCAATTTCATACCAGTGAAGTAAGAAAAAAATATCCTGACTGGATTTGCGTGGGTGCCATATTACCTACCAAATTCATGAAAATATAAAGAATTATTACGTGCTTCCACAAAGCGCTCGAATATGTTTTAAATATTACATTTGTATGTACAACAAAAAAATTATAGGTAATTTTTTCCAATACTTATGTCAAAGATGTGTCATTTTTTAAGACTTCCAAATGTCAAAAGTATACTTTTACGCACAAGCGCGAGTTTGTTGAACTCGGCTGCGCCTCATTCAACAAACTTCACGCTCATACAAAAAAGTCCTAGGTACTTTACGAACTTGTATCAGAAATAGCTATTTTGAACAGAGTGCAAATAAAAAAAATTCTGGACAGTGTGCAAAAAAGTACAGACCCACGTTGTTTAGAGAGAGAGAGAGAGAGAGTGAAAGAAATATACTTTATTGTCATAAGAATGATCTTGTTGACAAAGTTTCACTTAACCTAAGCTAAGAAAAATAAAAATCACTTCGTACATATATATCTAAAAATATATAAATGGTCCAAAAAACATTTAAAGTAATGGAGTTTGGATTGAAGTTAGTTTGTACGTATAAAAACATATAAGTCGTGCAAAATACAAATAAACCAAAAAAGTTTGACTTAACCTATATAGACACTTCACATAAGTATAATAAATGTAAGTCGTAGGTATAAAATACATTCGAAAGAAAAGGACCCCGCAAACACCTTATGGGATTTGGGTCCCGGAGGATTTTTTTGAATTTTTGGTATGATGTAGTCCATGTTATTATCAACCAATGTTACCATTGCGCCAACTCAAAAAAATGAACAGTTTTGCTGCTAGGGGGCGTTGAAATCACCCCTAGCGCAGTTTAGACTATTTATTTTTGAATCCGGTAACAATATGTTCACTTGTTTCATTGTTGCTAACGTTGCACAATATTGTGCTGTTTTATAAAAAAAATCTTACCCCCCTCCTTCTTCCCCCCAACTCCTATTACGTAACGAAAAAGAAAATATTTCTTGGGTGCTTTTAAATGTATCGTCGAACGTTTAAATATGCCTTAATAAGGGAAATAGCAGTTTTGTATGATTATCCCCCCTCCCCCCGAAAGACACAAAATGAAAAAAATTCGGTGGATTTTTCTGAATTTTTAATATGATGTAGTTCAAGTTATTTTGAATCGAAAATAATTGAGTGACAAACCCCGAAAATGAATAGTTTTGATGAAATCTCATTTTGCTCAGAATAGACTATTTATTAATATAGGCTGAAACAATTTCTCTACGTATTGTAGTTTAGATTATGCTGAACAATTGTGTGATTTCTTATAAAAAAAAATCTGAAACCTCTCCCTTACCACCAACCCCTATTTTAAAACACGATATTTATTGTAAATGCTTTATCAAAATAAATGTTTAAATCAGCTAAAATTAGGGAAACTGTACAGTGGTTCAATTTCACCTTTTCCTCCATTCAAAAAATATTGGTGGATTCAGAGGAAAAGGGGAGAGATTAAATTAAACAACTGTACGATTTCCTTCATTTGAACTGATTAAAACATTTATTTTGATAAAACATTTATTTTGATAAAGCATTTACAAGTAGTCGAGAATTTTTTTTTGTGCTTCAAAATAGGGGTTGGGGGTAAGGGGGAGGTTTCAGATTTTTTTTTATAAGAAATCACACAATTGTTCAGCATAATCTAAACTACCATACGTAGAGAAATTGTTTCAGCCTTTATTAATAAATAGTCTATTCTGAGCAAAATGAGATTTCAACGCCCCCTAGCATCAAAACTATTCATTTTTGGGGTTTGTCACCCAATTATTTTCGATTCAAAATAACTTGAACTACATCATAATAAGAATTCATAAAAATCCACCGAAATTTTTTCATTTTGTGTCTTTCGGGGGAGGGGGGATAATCATACAAAACTGCTATTTCCCTTATTAAGGCATATTTAAACGTTCGACGATACATTTAAAAGCACCCAAGAAATATTTTCTTTTTCGTTACGTAATAGGAGTTGGGGGGAAGAAGCAGGGGGTAAGATTTTTTTTATAAAACATCACAATATTGTGCAACGTTAGCAACAATGAAACAAGTGAACATATTGTTACCGGATTCAAAAATAAATAGTCTAATCTGCGCTAGGGGTGATTTCAACGCCCTCTAGCAGCAAAACTGTCCTTTTTTTGAGTTGGCGCAATGGTAACATTGGTTGATAATATCATGGACTACATCATACCAAAAATTCAAAAAAATCCACCGGGACCCAAATCCCATAAGGTGTTTGCGGGGTCCTTTAAAATCAAGTACAGTTTATTTTAAAAATTATCATTAAAAAATTCTTCTATGTTATAATAAGGTCTTTCACGTAGAAAACATTTCACAGCCTTCCTAAAGCACTGTAAAGGTTTCATTTCTTTCATAGCATTTGGCAGATGGTTGAACATTTTAAGACCATTATAAACAATGGAATCCTTTATGACAGATGTCATTGGTATTGGCAACTTAATGTTGTTGGATTGCCTTGTCACATAATAGGAAGGAGAAGATTGGAATTGAGTCAAATGTTTTTTTGATTAAATACACTGTTTCCATTATAAAGATAGAAATCACTGTTATAATTCCATGAGCAGTGAAATGGAGTCTCTACGCTTCGAATGGCACATGTATCTTATGGCTCGTTTTTGCAAAATTAAAACATTTTGTAGTAGATATCCACTACATACGCCCCAAAATGGTAGTCTAGGGTTAGAATTGAGATACAAGATCTGATATGGAGTAGGCATGCTTTCTCAGATCATTCCGATTATACAGTTGAAAAGAAATTTCAATAAACGATGAATTCACTTTGTTTCGTGGATTTTACTTATTACGGGGGTAGTTTCTAGGGTGTGTATTGAGATACAAAATCTGAAATAGGGTAGGTATGCTGTCTCAGATCGTTCTGAATATACAGTGAAAAATGCATTTCAAGAAACGATGAATTGACTCTGTTTTGTAGATTTTTTCATTATGGGGGTAGAATCCAGGATGAGTATTGAGATACAAAATTGAAATTGGTAGGTATGCTTTCTCAGAGCGTCCTGAATGTACAGTGAGAAAGAAATTTTAAGAAACGATGAATGGACTCTGTTTTGCAGATTTTATTCATTACGGGGGTAGTTTCTAGGGTGAGTATTGAGATACAATATCTGAAATGGGGTAGGTGTGCTTTCTCAGGGCGTTCTGAATATACAGTAAAAAATAATTTCCAAGAAACGACGAATTAACTCTGTTTTCTAGATTTTTTCATTACGGTGGTAGTTTCCAGGGTGAGTATTGAGATACAAAAACCGAAATAAGATAGGTATGCTTTCTCAGATCGTTCTGAATATACAGTGAAGAAGAGATTTCAAGAAACGATGAATTGACTCTGTTTCATAGATTTTTTAATTATGGGGGTAGTTTTCAGAGTTTGTCTTGAGATACAAAATCTGAAATGGGGTAGCTATGCTCTATCAGATCGTTCTGAATATACCATGGAATTTTTTTCTGGTAACGCACTTTTTATACCATGATGTACGTGATTGTCTTAGCCACTGATACATTGGATATTATGTTTTACTAAAAGCACAATAATTATCATAATTTCATCATTTTTTTGTGTAAACCTTCATTCATCATAATCATTATCATGATAATAATGTAGAAAATTCCAATTGCAATATAAATTCAGAAGATTTCGAAGGAGTAAAATATGTTACCCTTGCGCATGTACTATTATTTCGTTTCTGGTGCCACAACCGTTTCTGTTTTCATACTGGTAATTAAATCGAAATATCTTTGCACCACATTGGTTTGATCTATCATTATCATATTGATTTCATTATTAGTTAATAGGTAATCCTTAATTATAAAACTTTTAAATCTACTGAATCTTATGAGCTATATAAAAATTGTAAAACTAATTACACCAAGCTGATCAACCATGCCAAAATAATAAAAACATTGTGGATAAATCAACTAATATAAACAAAACTGTATGGAATCTTGTTAATAAAGAAGTAGGTAGGAAGAAAAGTGTACATAATATAAGTCTTATCATAAACGGAGTTACCATTTCGGACCTAGAAGAACTCACCAATACCTTCGGTAATTATTTTGCCAATGTAACAAGGGATAACTTAATTAAGTACTATGGACATTATATCCCAACCCTGTGTACAGCGTCAAAAATCTTAAATAAAACATTCTTCTTTGCTCCAGTCACCGACTCGGAAGTAATAAATATCATATATTCCTTAAAAAACAAATCCAGCACAGGGCTGGATAAAATTTCTTCTAAAATTTTAAAAGCAGGCGCCGCAAATATTGCTCCGTGTCTGGCCTACTTGGTAAATCTATCCGTTACTACTGGCAAATTTCCTAATTCGCTTAAAAAGGCTTTAGTGATACCTATACACAAAAAAATGACCCTCATGACATCATTAACTATCGTCCGATATCAATATTGAGCGACGTCTCAAAAATTATAGAAAAACTTATTTGTACCAGAATGTGGGATTTCATCAACAAGAATGATATCATGACCGACAATCAACACGGTTTCAGATCTGAAAGATCAACATTAACAGCAGCTTGTCAATTTTTTGAATTTGTGTATCTATCTGTAGACAAAGGCCAACACGTTGCTGGTCTTTTTTCGACCTATCGCGTGCGTTCGACTGCTTAAACTTCAACTTTATTTCAAGAAAATTATACAATATCGGTTTCAGGGGAAGTTTTCTGGATTGGACAATGGACTACCTCAACAACAGAGAAATGTTTGTTAAAATCAAACAAAACTACTCTAATGGGAACAAAATCGATATGGGTGTGCCACAGGGTTCTGTGTTGGGACCGCTCATTTTTTTTACTCTTTATCAATGACTTGCCTGAAACACTCAGGAGTCACGTTCTAACTATATATGCAGACGATACGTCATTGGCTGTCTCAGCACAGAACACGGAGGAGCTCACATGTTCTTTGAATGAAATATTGGCAAAATATATTTCATTGTGTAGAACCAACGGTTTAATAGTTAATATAGCTAAAACAGTATATATTTCAGTAATCGTAATCCAGATACAGAACATCTTATACTGAGCTATAATAACATTTCAGTTAACAATAGCCTTACAACTAGATTTCTGGGATTAGAAGTTAACAATTCTCTAAAATGGACAGAACATGTAGAGATGGTAAACAAAAAACTTAATAAATAATTTTTTGCAATATCCAGAATCAAATATTCGTTACCACAATCAGTTTTAATAAATATATACTATAGAATGATAAATAAAGAGGAAATAAAATCTTCCAATTTACACAAAAAATATATACTTGTAACGTGCTTACAATTGTTTCGACACACGGTGTCATCATCTGAGCGAGTTATCAACTAAAGAAACGTCAAAATCACCTTCTTAAATATTAAAATAACATGCATGAAATTTCACTAATGACAATTGCAGGTATGAAATTTTCTAATGACATAGAGCTTGGATTAGGGAGCATTTGAGTAGTTACTAGTGAGATAATTAATTATAGGTGAATTGTACAGGTCAATTTGGTCATTGAGAACTAAATTGCTATTGTTACGTAAATGTTTCTTGATTTCTATGGATTCTAATATGTTTAATTTTTGACCTTTAGGTTGAATATGCAAAATTTCAGGATTTTGTGTGAAGTTATGGTTATTGTCAATAAGGTGGTTGGCATAGTTTGAGTCCTGTTTATTTAATCTGTAACTTCTCAAATGCTTACCGAATCTTTGATTAAAACTACGGCCTGTCTGGCCTATATATAATGCATTGCAATCCTCACACTCAAGTTTGTAAACCCCCGACTTCTTGAATTTATCCAGTACAGACTTTGCGTTGTTAATAAAAGAATATAAGTTATTGTTGGTTTTGAATGCAACATTTATATTCCGTTTCTGAAGGAAACGGGATATTTTGTTCGTATGCTGACCAATATATGTTAGACATGCAAAACGTTGATCGGTTTTTACTTTGATATGCGGGTATATTAAATTTAGAGTTTTCTTGTTCTCCCAAGTATCACAGAAGAAATCCTAAATTTAACCAAATTGTGCATAGACCAAAATTACCTGGAATTCAATAATAAATTCTATTTGCAGAAAACAGGCCTCCCCATGGGTTCACCATTATCCCCTTTACTTGCCGAAATCTTTATGAACCACTTGGAAAAGCAAATTCATAAATCTAAATTTAAACATTTGTTCAAATATTGGTATCGATATGTAGATGATATTTTCGTTTGCTGGGTTGGAACGGTACGTCAATTAAATTTTTTTCTTAATTATTTGAACGGTCTCAATCCTAACATAGAATTCACATCAGAAATAGAGGATGATAATAATTCACTAAACTTCTTAGATCTATCTCCCGTAAAAATAACACGCACGGCTTCTCTATATATCACAAACCCACACATACAGACACTACAATACATAAACACTCCATGCACCCACAATCACACAAACTGGCAGCATATAATTCTATGATTCATAGACTGGTAAATATACCTCAAAGCGATTTAGATTTCAAGTGTGAGTTAAACAGAATTAAACAAATCGCCGTAAATAATGGATATGAAACATCAATTATAGATAGACTGCTTGAACAAAAACAAAACAAGAAAACTCTAAATTTAATATACCCGCATATCAAAGTAAAAACCGATCAACGTTTTGCATGTCTAACATATCTTGGTCAGCATACGAACAAAATATCCCGTTTCCTTCAGAAACGGGATATAAATGTTGCATTCAAAACCAACAATAACTTATATTCTTTTATTAACAACGCAAAGTCTGTACGGGATAAATTCAAGAAGTCGGGGGTTTACAAACTTGAATGTGAGGATTGCAATGCATTATATATAGGCCAGACAGGCCGTAGTTTTAATCAAAGATTCGGTGAGCATTTGAGAAGTTACAGATTAAATAAACAGGACTCGAACTATGCCAACCACCTTATTGACAATAACCATAACTTCACACAAAATCCTGAAATTTTGCATATTCATCCTAAAGGTCAAAAATTAAACATATTAGAATCCATAGAAATCAAGAAACATTTACGTAACAATAGCAATTTAGTTTTCAATGACCGAATTGACCTGTACAATTCACCTATAATTAATTATCTCACTAGTAACTACTCAAATGCTCCCTAATCCAAGCTATATGTCATTAGGAAATTTCATACCTGCAATTGATAACTCGCTCAGATGATAACACCGTGTGTCGAAACAATTGTAAGCACGTTACAAGTATATATTTTTGTGTAAATTGGAAGATTTTATTTACTCTTTATTTATCATTCATGATGAATTTACACATATTAAATGCCACCACGATAGAACATATATACTATAGCCTTGTTTTTACACACTTATGCTATAATGTTATAATTTGGGGAAATTCAACAAATAATAACAATAAATAATAACAATAAAATATTGATTACACAGAAGAAAATAGTCCGAAAGATCTTTAATTGCAAATGGGGTTCTCCATGCAAACAAGTATTCATAGACAATAAAATAATGACCTTTCCCTGTATATACATTTATTACTGTTTGATATATACAAAAGAAAACTTATCCTCAGTCAATACGACCGCTTCTTATCATACATATAATACAAGACAAAATAATCTATTGTGAGTCCCTAACCACAAGAGTTCCAAATACGAACAGAGCTTTAGATATATGGGTATTAAATTATTTAACCATTTACCAGACCATATAAAGAGTATATCATCTATAAAACTATTCAAAAATACTGTAGCTAACATATTGAAAAGCAAGGCTTACTACAATATTAATGAATATCTGACTGAACATTTTTAAACAGTAAATGCCTGTACTTATATATAAAATCACTCACAAACACTGTAACGAGCATTCTGAAAAGCTAGGCCCACTACAATATTAATGAATATCTGACTGAACTATTTTTAACAATATATGTCTGCATTCGTGTATGTGTGTATATGTATATGTATGTTTATATATGTGACATTTTGTAATTCTCGACTTATCCACACGTTCTAAGGAATGTCTAAAGGATCAATAAATATTATTATTATTATTATTATTATTTAAGCCAAATCATAATTCAAATTGGTGCAAACGGCCATTAGTTACTTAGAGAAGGGAAGATATTATTTAAGATAGAGAAAGTGATATAGAAACAATTATTCACGTTTACAATTCGACAAAATAAACACATTTAAAATTAAACAGTTTGAAGAAATTGTGGGTTTGATGGAATTATGTTAAAAAGTAGTTCCTTAAATTTGAAAGTTCTGTTCATTCCGAATGAAATGAGAAAAGTGAAAATAAAATCACCAAACTAAAATTGTTACGAAACTGAAATTCAGAAAGGTCACTGCTGCATGTT
Source organism: Chrysolina oricalcia (assembly GCA_944452925.2). NCBI lineage: Eukaryota > Metazoa > Arthropoda > Insecta > Coleoptera > Chrysomelidae > Chrysolina > Chrysolina oricalcia. Next base: position 50,096,868 of record OX101824.2, read on the forward strand.
CCGAAACTACATGCAACTTCAAGAACTCGTTTTTCATTTGCAAGTTGTGAACTTGACTAGACTCTAAATGCTTCAGAACTTTGACGGACTTAATATGTGAGATCCTGAGTTTCAGGAAAGTTTGTAGTCTTTTTTTTGATGGTCCATTTCCTAGAAGCTCTCAGTCAATGAAAGTAAGATACAGGGGGGCCAAAGAAAAAGGTGACACCGGAATATCTGGAAAAACAATGACAAACATGAGAAACGGCGGTTCAGTTACATTTTGTAACTCCTCCTCGTCAAATGCACGTTAACCCTTTATAGGGCAAATTGTTACAAAGCGAAAGGAGTGCATTTTTATTTTAAATCGCACTGAAGAACTCGATGTAAATTGTTATGTAAAACAATATGCCATCGCTTCGGAGTATTTTTTTCTTGGTGGTCGATATTTCGACCAGTGTCCAATCAACACGCAAGCAAACTGCATTTGGACACTGGAAATATCAAACACAAAAAATCAAAATTATAGAAATATTTCGATTAGTATTTTTAATCATAAAGGAAACCAAAAAACAAACAAAGGAAATATTTTAAACTACTTCTATTCTAGCCATCATTCTCAAAGTCGCACGCGGTGATATCACAACAAATTTAGGTTGTGTCAAAAACAAATGAGAAAATCAACCTAGCGGCAATAGAAGCTGTTATGCTAGTTATTCCGGTACGAAAAGCATTTTACAGGGTGGGGCACCGAAAACGAAACAGATCAAATATTTCCAAAACACATGTGTTAAGAAAAAAATGCAAAAGCACGTCAATTTTTAATCGAAGGGGTACATCATATCATAACCTCAACTGTCATACCTCTTCCCCCACCCCTTGGTCACTATCAGTCAAAATAGGGAATGTATTAAGTATGACACATCATTAAATAGGTAATTTCTTAAGGAATTCAGCCATGTAAATTTTTGCTACCCAACTTTTTATTTTAACGCCCTCTTGCGGGAAAAACAACGGTTCTGTCTTCCAAATTATGATAGGTATTTCATTTGCAAGCTAATTTGACATAAATTCGGAGACAATGCATTATGGAATTTTTCTAAGGTAAAAAACAAAATGGCGGCTCCAAAATCGGGGACACGATTCGCAATTATGGTTCTATTCGATTCTAAATTGATCTGTGGTCGGATATTATGATTTCTTTGTCACTGCAAAAAAAAGCAAGATGGTTGCTCCAATGTGCCGGGCAAAATTTGTAATTACGGTTCGATTCTACCCGGCACCGAAAACGAATTCTTCAAAATGCATGTGGTGAGAAAAAAATGCAAAAATACGTCGATTTTTGATCCACGAGGGAAATCTTCCTATCATAACCTCAATTGTCATACCACTCTCCCCACCCCTTGGTTACTCATACAATGTGAGTAGGAAAGGTACTAAGTGTGACACAGCATTTAAAAGGTCATTCCATAAGGAATTTAGTGAGTGTTTCATTTCGGCGCCCTCTTGCGAGAAAAACAACTGTTTCGTACTCCAACTTATGATATTTGATTTGAATAATGTGAATAATTCACGAAAACATAACAAAAATTAAAAACATTTAAAACAAAAGGCAAGACAGCGTTTCGAGACTAACGTATACTCATGTATGGCAGTTTATGGAGAACACTCTGAGCATCTACTGTAAATTAATGGAGTTTGGAATGATTGGATTTGAATTGATGCAATGTTTTCCAATATTCAAGTTTCGACCCACTTCTAGTTGTCCGATCAACTTTAACTTTGTTAGGTGTTCATAATTTCGATGACAATGCATTATGGAATTTTTGTTGGGAAAAAAACAACAAAATGGCAGCTCCAGCATGGCGGATGAGATTTGTAATTATGGTCCTATTCGATTCAAAATAAGATTGTGGGGGTTTCAGGTACAGATTTTTAGCACTACTAAAAGGAAATGAATAAAATTGATAACAAACTTTTATACAAATGCGATGAAAAGATTTTTTTTTCCAGAAGTGCGACGTAGGTTATTCTGTGCGTAACAGATTCAAAAGCTTGCCGCGAGTACAAAATAGGTTTTTTGTGGGGTAAAATTTTGATCATATTACGCAGAGGATAACCTACGTCACACATCTAAAAATATATATTGTTTCCTTTTATGCGCATTTGTATGGAGGCTTTTATTTGATCAATTTGATTAATTCATTTTAGTACGAAGGCGTAGAACGGACATGCGATATTTTTTTTGTTAATTTCGAGTTGTAACTCGAAATTAACACTAATTTCGAGTTGTAACTCGAAATTAAGCAAAATTTCGAACATAGTGTTAATTTCGAGTTATAACTCGAAATTAAGCTAATTTCGAGTTCTAACTCGAAATTAAGCTTGATTTCGAGTTGTAACTCGAAATTAGTGTTAATTTCGAGTTATAACTCGAAATTAGCTTAATTTCGAGTTGTAACTCGAAATTAGTGTTAATTTCGAGTTACAACTCGAAATTAGCAACCTCGAAATTAGTGTTAATTTCGAGTTATAACTCGAAATTAGTTTAATTTCGAGTTGTAGCTAGAAATTAGTGTTAATTTAGAGTTATAACTCGAAATTAACACTAATTTCGAGTTACAACTCGAAATTAAGCTAATTTCGAGTTGTAACTCGAAATTAAGCAAAATTTCGAACATAGTGTTAATTTCGAGTTATAACTCGAAATTAGCTTAATTTCGAGTTGTAACTCGAAATTAGTGTTAATTTCGAGTTATAACGTTAATTTCGAGTTATAACTCGAAATTAGGCATATTTCGAGTTGTAACTCGAAATTAGTGTTAATTTCGAGTTATAACTCATGTGTTACATAACTGCAGTCATACTATCCAGAATAACTAAACAATAAGTTGGAGAAAACACCACAAGCACAATCGTAAGCTCCAAGGCCGCGTGTAACTAAATGAACACAGGTCGAAATTTTAGCCGCTAACCTTACCATCTGCGCAGGAGCTATAAACTGGTCGAAAGACCACCGCCTATAAATGGATGTCATATAGTGTGTTCTGACTAAAAACAAAACCGGCACCTGTGACTATAATTTTTCTCGGCGGTCAAAATATCGACCAGTTATAAAGGGTTAAGATTCTTTTAACGTTACAATGTGAAATTGAATGGAACGCCATTCAGAAATGTACTTCATTTTCAGATTCTCTTATACAGGGTGTAAATTTGGAAACTTTCAATGCGAATATCTCGCGAAATAAAAAAGTTTGGAAAACGCCGTTTGGCACAATTGCTAAAGAGTTAGGGGAACTAGGACCACCATATTTCAGTGAAGACGCGAGTCACCCTTAGGCGTGACACACCACAACTTTAAAATGTGACAACCCAAATGAAAGGTCTCATTTGGTAGTAATCACCTGTACAAGCATTTTTTTATTTCGTGGTCGAATATCTTATATTGAATTAGGTTGTGTTTTGAATACGACGGATTTTAAATGAAGTTAGAGGAAAAAGTCGAGGGGTGCTAGATCGGGAGATCTCGCAGGCCACTCGATTGAAACTCTCCGTCCAATCCCCTGACCTGGAAAAGCGTCATTTAGCATTTTCTAACTTTTTATTCAAATTTACACCCTTTATGTCAAAGACACTTCTGTAATGTCTGTAATGAATTCACATGCATGATTTTGTAGGTTATAATTGTGGATAAAAGTTTGTAACTCGCAGTCACACAAATTGATGATAGACAGAAATAGGTGGATATCTTTAACATCAATAATTGTAAAATGAATCATTTCAGAACTTCAACTTTCAAATTCGTTAAACATTATTTGTAATATTTACCATGTTAATGAAGTTTTTACATCATTCACAGATTGCCACCTCTAATTTACAAGTTACGCTTTCTGAAAACCAATTCACATATTCTGAATTTTAATTCGCAGTTCTGAATTTCAATCTACACATTCTGAAATTCAATTTACCTTCCTGAATTACAATTCACGCATTCTGAATTTCAGTTTACACTTTCTGAAATTCAATTCACCTTTCTGAATTACATCAATGAACATATTCTGAAATTCAATTACCTATTCTGAATTTCAGTAAACTCATTCTGATTTACATCTTGAAAAGTTGTAGACCGTCGACCCGCTGCCAAAATGTGTTTTATAACGTGTTATGCCCTTTAGAGTTTTGATAGATATAAAAATACAATGATCAATAAGCAAGCAAAGTTAGCACTATCCCGTGGAACTTAATAATAATAATAATTATAATAATACTTTATTTTTTTAAAGACTTGCATAAACACGTATAGATTGAACAATGCTCTATTTCTCAACACATTGAGGGCATATGGTGACTCTTCGGACCCTCGCGATGAAATATCGTTTGGTATACTTGGCACACGCTAAACTGTCATTAAATTACGTGATTTCTTTATGCAGTCAACAATAATCAACCAGTTTCTGACAAATTCTATACGTGTTCATGCATGCATTTAAGAAAAAAAAGTATTCTTATTATTAAGTCCAACGGGAAAGTGCTAATTTTGCTTGTTCATTGATCATTATAACTACCAAAACCCGATACGAGCTTTAAATAATGTATACCTAGATGTTTTTATAAAATCAGTGACGAGTGGAATGTTTACATATTTCTAAAATTGAACTGACCTGCTATTTTAGATTATTTTAGAAATTCATCACCATATACCAATAATCAATTGTTGTGCGTTCTCTTTCAAATTATGTACCAATTTGATACTCCCATTATGTATCAAATTTCCTGTTGAATCCAATCACTGCTTCATCAATATTTAATTGGCAATCTGAATAAATATGAAATATGGAAAATTCAGGAATAAAACAGAGCATGTTTCAATATGAATAGAAATTATAACTAAATTTTGGTATCCTCATAATCAATGAATTATGGTATATATAGAATATAGAATGGGAAGCAAGAAAACAAATATTGTAAGATAATTCCTAAATACATACTATTACACCGTTGGCCCATGACCTAGAAGTGTCGATTATCTACGAAGGCATGCCCTTCAAGGGATATTGTTGGATTATCGGAAAAAAGTGGTTTTTTGGATCGGTACCTGGTCCCCCCACTCGCTTTTCAATCAACTTCCGGTTGAAAGCAATGTTGAAAATGTTATTATAGAAGCAGCTGTACAAATGTATTGGAACAGTAGGACTAGCTAAATTAAACGGACTCTAGCCGATTTGCATACGTCTAAGTCGGTCCCCAAGGGCGGCATACGGACCAGAAGTTACGCTTACCGCCATTTCTCTCAGATTATTTACGAAGATATGCCCTGTGGTTAAACCCTCCACTTTGATCCATCAATCAATGTTATAACCCTTGCACATAATTTGGGAGGGCGTATTAGAAGGGAATGTGACGTCATTGACGTCAGGGAGGTGGACGACCGGGTACCGATCCAACAAACCACTTTTTAATCTATAATCCAATTTAATCAATAACAAAAACAAAATAAAGAAATATAGAAGAAACTAAAATTCCACTCCAGTTCTCTGCTCAGCATTTTCTTCCCGGTGAAATCAGTACCTAACCTAAAAATTACGAATTTTGTAAACCTAAAAATATGAATTTACCTTTCTACTTACCGTTTCTGTCCTTGACATCCAATTGTGATGTCATAGAAAATCGCTTTTTGATTCAGCAATGAAACCAAAATTTACGATTTTGTGCTTCGAAATTTTCTACACATTTTGTGAGATATTCATAATAATCTCGATGGACCGCTATCGGTGGAACGATTGATGATATTTGAAAAGAACATCGTCGATGAAAATATCTGTAAAGTCGTGTTCCAGGGAAGAGATCGAGCCCGTAATCTCAGCATCACCAAAGTGACGAATGTTTTTTTTTCAGTGTGTATGTAATAGTAATAATATATTTATTCATATTTTCTACAGATTTGAAATATGATACATATTCCACAAAAACAAATGCTTGTCGTGGAAGAAAAGAGGGGTTATGCCTGTGCGCATGTACAGGGTGTCCCAAATTCGAGCCTCATCATTGGGATCTCGGAAACCAGAAGAGATACGAGGTCGGTTAAATGGAGGCAAAGTTGCGCAATTTGGTGCTAATTGAAACGCCGCTTTCATATTTGAAAAATTCCGAATACTTCCGAAGATTTTTGGAAAAACCCGATTATTCGCGATTTCATTTTTATTTTTTTGTGACTCTATTTGAATAGATATAACAAAACAAATTTCACATTCTCATTGCTACTTTTTCTGTTCTACAAGGTGGTGTTATCAGATTTTCAAACAGACGTTTCTTATTTGAGCTGCCATCATCAACTTTGTTTTTTTAAATACGTCCCTGGATTTTTTATTATAGATTTTAAAAGTTTCTAATGTCCCAAAACAAATGATGTATCGCACTTATTCTAAAAGTTTATATTAGTAGCATTTTTCATAATTAATTCGCAGTGACCTCTACCAAGAATATATTTTTTACACATACTAAATAATAAATATTCTCAGATACCAAACTTTACCCAAATATCAAAGTAATTTTGAAATTATTCACAAAAAATAAAAATAGTAAGATTTGGTGATCTTGCAGGCCATCTTATTGGTCCATTATTTGCTATCCATCTGTTGTTGAATGTGGTATTCAGAAACTGATTAACATCTCTTGTACAATGAGGACGAGCTCCATCATGTTGAAACCAGATTCCATTCAACCCACCTATTGGAATATCTTCGAGGTTTTCAGTGAAGGTGGTCCTTAAGAATTGCAAATAACGTTCGCCATTCAATGCCTCCTGGAAAATATATTTATTATCAAAAACTCCTGCCCATACATTAAATCCAAATCGCACTTGAGGACGAACTTCTCTGAAATTATTCTCATTTGTCTGATACCAGACATGTTCATTTGTTAAAATTGTTAAAATTGTTATTTCCGTCAACCGATTGCACCCCTACGCGCAACCCTCGGAAGTCTTCGAGAGACTTGTGTGAGCTAGGGAAGACGCAGCCCTTACCTTTTAACGTGTGATGCCATGCATTACTCCTATTACATTATTTCTATTGATGCATTATTTTTATTGAATACACCGCAATTTGTGAAACGACTCCCATCGGTACAAATGATGTTATTAAAAAAATTCCCATCTCTTTCGATTTGTCTACGCAACCAGTTGCAGAAATTTCTTCTTCTTTTGGGATCTCCTGGATATAATTTATGAACCGTTTTAATTTTGTAACATTTAAAATTATGCTTCCTGAGAGTGCGCCAAACTGTCGTTTGTGGCAAATTCAATTCATCTGCAATTTGTACCGATGATTTCGTTGAATTTTCATTGATCCAAAATTCAGTGATATTACTGAGAGTTTATTATAATTTAAAAAAAAAAACTCACTTTTTCAACAATACAAATACAAATACAAATTTGCTGAGGTTTTTGTCTAATTTCTGGAACAAAGTTTCATGCGGTTGACGCCTTTCGGGATAAATTTTCATATACCGTTGGGCTGTATCATAATTGTTTCTATGGTTTTCATAATAAATTTTCATCATGTCCCGTTTTTCTTCAGCGGAAAACATCATTTTTACACCAATAAACTCAAAGATGCACAACAAATATGGCAAATGTCAAATTATTATCGACAATAATTGTTCTCATAGTCTACTAAGATTTCATCGGTATTAAACATGGTAACTAAAGACATTAGCAACTTATAGGTTAGTATTATAGTAACTAGCGAAAATGTGGAGTTATGATATATCTCCAAGAATCACTCATGGTGCAAGAAAATGTGGAAGACTTGAGATTGATGATTTTGAATGCTTTCGCAACAATGCAGCAAAGAAGTGTATTAAGGGCAATAAATAATATGAAAAAACGAGTTCAAAAATGTCTCGAAATGGAAGGACTCCATTTCTAACATTTATTGCGCCTTTAATTTTTTTGTGTAAATAAATTACTTCATTTCGATTTTCATTACAATTATTGTATTCGTTTCGGATGTAATTATTGCTATCATTTCTTTTTCAGCTTATCAAAATACATATAATCTATTTTTGCTATTCGAAGTTCATTGTAGAAAACGCTCAAAGAGCATTGAAAATGTGAAGAAATATGAATTGGTACCTAAAGATGAAAAAAATACTCTCGAAAAACACTATGGTACATGGGGAGACGTGAAAGTTGCAATTGAGTTTTTATTTAACTCAGTCAACCAATTTCCAGAGCCGTAATTTAAAAGGGAATAATTCACCCAATTCTAATAAAATATTACCGAAACATCCCGAAATATAAAATTAAATAGAATTTCTCAGTATGAAGTGAACGTCGACGATCCAAAAATTACAACAAAAAATACAGGGCCTTATTTAAAAATTAAAAGATGGGGGGCGGCCCAAGTCAAATGACACCCTGTATAAAAGATTCATGGACATATTCTGATAGCCCACATCAAGTGCCAATAGCAAAGAGTGGACAGATTTTCAGTATGTCTGCGTATAAAGAAGATACTGGCAAAAAAATAATTAGGGATTTTCTGGTTTTTCCTGTATATCTCCAGAACCAAAATAGCGAAATTCGATTTTTTTACATCATAGAAAAGGTCTCTGAAATACGCAACTTTGCCACAATTCAACCGACACTCTATCTCTTATCTTTTACGAGATCCCCCTGTACAGAAACGAATTTGAATAGCCCTGTATATAAATCCGAATGTAGAATTCGATACTGATACAAATAGTTTCAGTCATAAAACAACAACCTTACGCTTGATAAAATGTTAGTTTTATTTCTGAACTGAACTGAATATTTATACGAGATTACTATTTGAAGATTGCCAGCGAAATTTACTTATCAAATGTTTTAATGTGTGTCGCATTGTGAAAACAAAAGTATACATTTTTTCTCCTGGCATCAAATCGCAATGCATTTCCATATGAACACGCAAGAGTTTCGAGAAGTTTCTTACTTCTCTTATCGATCGCCTTTACTCATCAGTGGAGTGGAGGTCGGCCTATTTTTCAAGTACTTTTGGATGAAAACTTTGAAGTTTTCATTGTACGTATACAGAAGTACAAATAATGCAGAGTCGGATGTTCTTGAGACAATCATCCTGAGAGTTCAAGATTGTTTCGGAATGTTTCCAGAAAATTATTCGTTTCACTCAGACTTAACAATTTTTCACTTGAGTGATCTTCTTTATATCCGTCCAAAGAAACATGTCTTGACCTAAGGAGTACTCCACTTATATTTTTGGCTTCAGAAAAGATTAATCTGTGATTTCCAAATGAAACTGGGGAAATATTATGAAGTTTAAAAAAGATATTATCGGAGAATCGAAAGAAGATTTATATCATTCACAAATTTGTAAAATTATTTCTATAAAGCCAGCAGAGCAAGGTTTTTATTATTGGATAATTATGAGCTAATTAGGAGCTATATAATAATAATAATAATAATAATAATGATTTGCCAAATGACGACAACCGCAATGACAACGGACGCTTTGAGTGGACGGATAGATTAAGGGATGGACTTCTGTATGGCTATGAGAGCAGTGAGCCCGCCCGGAGAGGATACATGGCAAGGATGCATGCTCTTTGGTGTGAGAGACACCCAGAGCATGCCGCCGTTTCCGCCCGAAATCTCAGGGATTATGTATCCTATCTCCGGGCTCGAGGCTATGTTAGAGCTCCTCCTCAGCCGGTTAACGAAGTGGCAGATATGCCACGTGTCGGTCTGGCTGCAGAGGAGGCTCGCATCATACCACCAATGGAGGCATGAGCGACGTGTACACAAGATGGAAGCCAAGATCAAGTCAGCGAGACAACACGCGTCTCGTATCCAGTGTGTGGTGGACTTCGTGGCGGCCAATAGGCCTTTCACGCCCGCAGTGCGGCGAATTGCCGCAAAATTGAGACGAGCCCACCACACATTAAATCAAGGTGTGCTGTTCACCATCAAACAGCACTGCCTTGATAGGATACGAATGCTAGTGGCTGCAAAGAAGTCACTAGTGAGGCGGGCGAGAAGTGTCGCGGAAAACATAAAGTTCCGCGATAAACCTTCTCGCTTATTCCAAGAGCCTCCACGTGTTGTCGATAACCCGACGGCTGCAGATCGGGTGGAAACATTCTGGAAGAATATCTATGATTATCCGCAACCACTCAACGTAGATACTCCAGCCCTAGCGCAGTTCGAAGCATTCTGCAGAAGGCTTCGGCAGCCTGAGCTCAATGAACTGCGTAATCCGATAACCACGGAAGAAGTACGAAGGGCCCTAAAAGGCTCTAAGAATTTTGCTGCTCCAGGCCCTGATGGGTTAAATAACTATTGGTGGAAAAAGTTTCCAACAACCCACCGCCATCTGGCTAGAGTTTTTAACTCATGGCTAGATGGGGGGCAGCAGATTCCGGAGTGGTTTGTCAAGGGGCGAACCGTGCTCATCCCCAAAAACGGAGATTTGTCTGATCCAAAGAATTACAGGCCGATAACATGCTTGAATGCGTGTTATAAGGTGTTTACACGCATCATATACACGCGCATTCTCTCAGCAGTTGATCCGGTGTACGAATGGATATATGAGCAAAGAGGATCAAAGAAAGGGGTCGCCGGGTGCAAGGAGAACCTGCTCATCGATAGATGTATCACGCAGGACTCCGTGCAGTATAAGTGTAACCTTTCGATGGCCTGGATCGATTACCGCAAGGCATTTGATACAACATCGCATGAGTTAATCATGCATTTGCTCAGATGCCTTGAGGTACCCGATCAAATAGTGGGATGCATTGGACAACTGATGCCACTCTGGAGGACTCGCTTTACCATAAGATCTGGTAGAGACACAGTCCAAACAGAGCAGGTCATCATTAGAAGAGGCGTGTTTCAGGGAGACTCCCTCAGCCCTCTTCTCTTCTGCATCTTACTATTGCTATTGTCCGTTGTACTCAGGAATACACGTGGGTACAACTGCGGCACCCCCAGCAACCGGAGGCATAAAGTCACCCGTCTGTTTTACATGGATGACCTCAAATTATATGCCTCTGGAGAAAGGGACCTACATCAGTCCCTTAGGGTGGTGGAAGAGTACACGCATGCTATCGGAATGGAATTTGGGATCGACAAATGTGCCACGGTTCATCTCAAAAGAGGACGATGCGAGGAATACGGAGAGGATGTCCAGCTCGTAGACGGAAGCATCCTACATCATCTGGATGCCGGAGAGACGTATACTTACCTAGGGGTGGAGCAACGCCGCTCCCAAGAGGTATTCACAGTATCAGCATAAAATCCGACAGATCTGGTCATCAGAACTGTCGGGGAAGAACAAAGTTGCTGCAACCAATATGCTTGCCGTTCCGATCCTTCTCTACTCTTTCGGAGTGATGAAGTGGACTAAGGAAGAGCTGCGACAACTCGACGTTAAAACTCGCAAAGTGATGCATCTCAATAGGAGCTTGCATCCTACATAGTCCATTCCACGGTTATACTTTCCCAGACAACGGGGAGGTCGTGGGCTTTTGAGTTTGGAGTGTTTGCATAACAGCATGGTTCTGGATGGGGCCTGTAAAGTCATCAGGAGTTCAGATCCCCTTCTCTGCATGGTCCGCGACCATGAAAAAGCAGGGATTGGAGCATTTCTTTTTAAGGAAGCAACCCGTGCGGCCGATGAACTCGGTCTCGTATTCGACACTGAACGGGCTAACCCAAACTCTGTCACCGAGTTGGGAACCGTTCAGCAAAAAGCTCACATCAAAGCTGCGGAGACAGAGGTCCCGCTACAGCTACATATGGATAAGCCAATGCATGGTGTCTTCTTTCACAACATCGAAGACCTTGGCTTATCCAAAAGCTTGACCTTTGCCTTCCTCAGGTCGAGTGAGCTAAAGTCGGAGACCGAGGGATTCATAATGGCCTGCCAGGATGGTGTCTTCAACACCCTCGTCTACCGTAGTCGCGTGATGGGTATAGACGTCCCTGACACCCGATGCAGGGCATGTCGTGGGGCACCTGAGACCGTAATGCATTTGCTATCAGCATGCCCATCTTATGCGGTCTCAGCCTATATCCACAGGCATAACGCGGCGCTACGAGTGTTGTACTACCACCTACGACACTCGTACGGTATAGACGAGACACCGATGTTGCCTTATGCTCCGGGGATATTGAGTCCGTGGTGGAGAATGAGAGATGCCGAATCTATTGGAACTACTCATTCCCCACCCTCAGGCAAATACAAGCCAATAAGCCTGATGTTGTCCTCCTCGACCACCAAAGTAGAACGATATTCGTCATGGAGTTTTCCGCTCCAGGCGAAATGAATATCGTTCGAAAAGAGGAGGAAAAACGGACTAAATATCGAGATCTTCTCTTTGAACTCCGCAGGTTATATCCGGACCATTCTGTCAAAATGGTGGTTCTGATCATAGGAGTCCTTGGTGGAATGATGGACACACTGCTCTCCAACTTGAAGATAATACCTGCTTGCCGTAATATGGCAGAAATCTTAGCAGCGCGAATGCAGAAGGCCGTTATCCTTGGTTCGCTCCGTCTACTCAGGACACATGATTCTCGGACCCAATAGTCACTCACCCTACGGACGTAGGGAGTGGCTATTGGGGTTAACGACACCAGCGCGCCCTCCGGATGTATCGGAGCACCGGAGACAGGGCCTGACTGGTACATTCCCAACGGGAAAAATAATAATAATAATAATAATAATAATAATAATAATAATAATAATAATAATAATAATAATAATAATAATAATAATAATAATAATAATAATAATAATAATAATAATAATAATAATAATAATAATAATAATAATAATAATAATAATAATAATAATAATAATAATAATAATAATAATAATAATAATAATAATAATAATAATAATAATAATAATAATAATAATAATAATAATAATAATAATAATGTTTATTGCTTAAAAATTCAAATACAATAAGACAACAACTGATATTGACAATAAACGAATGGGTTCTCAAAATATCCAAAAGATTCTTGTACGGGAAATGTAGAGGCTTATATAAAAAAAACAATCATTTATAAATAACATAAAACATACATAGATATGGTAAATGAATAAATAGTTCCCAATAAGGCGAACCTTTGAAGTGGGAGTAGGAATAAGATACTTAAATCTAAAAATATGAGTGATAGGATTTCATGTTAAAATAGTATTAGATTAGAACATCAAAATAATACTAATTTTGAATGTGGCTTTTCTTTTCAATATCCAGAGTGCTGGTCATAGTAGATAATGCACGGAAAGGCGAGCCTTGTGATTAATGAATTTTATCCACGCAGACCGTTACTCCTGTGATGAGATATTTAAGTTGAATTAAATGAAAATGCAGTTGTGTTGAAGGGCTCTTTTAAGGAATTGGGTGCTCTTCAAAAAAAATTAAATGTTCTGCTAGCTTAACAGCAAGTTGGCAGAGCAGTATGGCGGATTCATACTTTTTCAATCGGGAAATCATCAGCTAATTAAGAGCTATTCACGTGCCCTAATCGGAAATTTTCACTTATAATATCACAAGAGCTTAAATTATTTCCGGAAATTTTTTTGAGGCACGAATATTTTGAAAATTATCCCGAGAAGGGATAATTTTCTCAAAATATTCGTGCCCGAAAGAAAATTTCGAGTAATAATTTCAGCTGGCGTGGTATTCGGTAAGAAAATTTCACACCATAATTTGGAAAAAAATTATTAATCCAATCTGACATTTTAAATTAATTTCACTGCTTGTCAAGTCCAACATGTTTCGTTAAATAAAAAATATTACCAACTTTAGTTACAACAAATGCTAAAATGCTTCATAATTTTAGGTTACTGAAGGTGGTAGAAATGTATTCTTTGTTAAAGTAATCCATAAAACTTCTAATGTAAAAAATATAATATTAACATGGTTTGTTGCAGTAGGTGGCCGTGATATAGGCGGCCATGCTTTTGACAGATAAGGTTTATATTGGTAAATTACATTGAGTTACTGTATAGCAACCCAGCAAACAAAGATATTCTTATGTAAAACATTTCTTGTAAGCATTTGCGTTAAACAATTTGAGAAAAATGAAATGCTTTGAAAAGTACAATTTATGTAAATACTGCAAAGAGTTGAGACAATGCTACTATGTGATTTCGACTATGAAAAATATGCTTGACGTAGAATCTCTTTTGAATGTATACTATGCCTTTGCAATTTCAGCTATATCATACAGTATTGTTGTATGGGGCCAAGCCTCTGACATGAAACGTGTATTTATTTTGCAAAAACGAATCATTCGGCGTATTTTCGGACTATCCTACATAGCTTCCTGTAAAGATACTTTCAGAAATTATAGTATTCTCACGGCACCATCCATATACATAATGAAACTAATGTCATACATTTATATCAACAAAAATAATTTTATCAAACATTGTGATACTCACGACCACAATACCAGAAATAAAAATAATATATTAATAAAAATAGCACAACACTCTTTCCAAAAAAAATCACCGATCTCTGCAGGTAGTTACCTCTTCAACAAACTTCCTTATTTTTTGAAGAGCTCGAAATGTTTAGAAGTTTTCAAATGCCAAATTAAAAAACTTCTTATAAAAGAATGCTTTTACTCTGTAGAAGAGTTCGAAAGTTATATCAACGCCCATTGATATCACTGCGTACTTACTCTGTTATTTAAACTTACCTCACTCAGCGCCGCATAATTCGTTTACATATTATTTAATTCTTGTCTATGTTCAGTATTGTCTTTTTACTCTGTTATATCTTTTAATTACCCCTTACATCTTTATCCAAGATGTTTTTATGACCCGTCCAATCTGTTTTTTGTGAATAGGAAAAGGACTCAATAAAATTTGATTTGATTTGATTCAAGTGCAAATATGTCATCCAAAATTAACATTTTTAACGAATTTAATGGAAGATTGCGACCAGGAGTCGAATGGTTTGTTTACGAAAATCCAAGAAAGTCTGCCGCAGATGTCAAGTAAATATGGCCTTTTGCGTAAAAGAGATTTGAACAAAACTGTTTCAAAATATTACATATTTGTCTTAAAACACAGACATCTAATTAATTCGTCACCTTCCTATTCAACATTAAGAAGAGAGGATGGGTTAGAATTCAAGCAACCTTTAAATCTTACTATGTTTGTAGATCCTACGTTTTTTGAAATATAAATTGTTAATGCATAATAATTAAACAAATCTGTTTAATGAAACTTTATAGCGAATAATAACTAATAATGTTAATTCTTATAGAAATTTTGCATTATTCACAGGTATATCTACAATATTTAATGGTTGTAGATCATATGTTTACCTTTTCAACTGTCAAAAAAATTTCCACTTGAATATCGTAGCACCACGAAAAAATTTCCGGAAATTTTCTTAGTTGCCATTGAGGCATCTTATTGGTTAAAAAGTAGAGGTGTGAAATTTTCATTTCTATTTTAATGCGCGAAGACACTATAAGAAAATGTAAATTATAAATAAGTCTAGTTATTTTGTACTCAGACAAAAAATGCAAAAGAGTCGCAAAATGACGAAAACACAGAAAATATCATCCTTTATCGTTTCCCAATTTAGCGACCATTTCCAAGTAAATAAATTATTAATTCATACTTTTGTTGATAACTATGCCGAAAAGAATCTAAGAAGTGGCAAACGTAAAGAAACATTTCTCTCTATGTCATAAGTCTCGCCGAAACTTGGCCACCTCTGCCGATATTTTTTGTTTATTTGCTACCACAACAGATTTTAGTAACTTTGAAAATTAAAAAAAATGAAAAAAGTGCAAAATTTTAAATTTGACAAATGAAATTAATAAAAACAAAATTATTTTTCTTTCCCTTGAAATTTCACAAAGTTCCCAAAATCTGTGGTAGTGACAAAGGACACCGTAAACTTCTTATGGAATTTGAGTCCCGGTGGATTTTTTAAAAAATTTTTGGTATGATGTAGTCCATGTAATTCTCAACCAATGCTACCATTGCGCCAACCCAAAAAATGAACAGTTTTGCTGCTAGGGGGCGTTGAAATCACCCTTTGCGCAAATTAGACTATTTATTTTTCAATCCGTTAACAATATTTTCACATGTTCCATTGTTGCCAATGTTGCACAATACGAGAAGTACCTGGACTGACCTAGAGATGGCGGTAGTTGTTTGAAAAATACCATTGTATTAGAAAGTAAACAATCTATACGGCATATGTTTCAAGTTTGAAGACGACACGTTGATTAGTATTTGTTTGGCAGCCATCAATAGTAAACGTTTTCAGTGAATTTGTAAACATGGAAAAAATTGGTCATCGTTATGTGATATACTTTTATTTGAAATGCCTTAGCCCAACCAATATAAAAGCTGAACTAGATCCTACTCTGGGTGAGACTGCTCCTTCGTTATCAATAGTAAAGTATTGGGTAGCAGAGTTTAAATGAGGCCGTACGACCTGCGAAGACGAGCATCGCAGTGGTCGACCAATTGAGGTGACGACTCCAGAAATGTTGAAGAAAATCCACAAAGCAGTCCTGGATGATCGTCGACTGAACATGAGCGAGCTAGCAGACATACTAGGCATTTCAAAAAGTGCGATACATTGCATATTAACTGAGAATGTGGACATGAGAAAGCTGTGCGCAAGATGGGTGCCGCGTTTGCTCACAATGGGACAAAAACAGCGTCGTGAAGATGTTTCCATCTAGTGTTTGGCAAGGTTTCACAGAAATAAAACCAAATTTTTTCGCCGTGTTTCATAACCATGGATGAAACATGGGTCCATCACTTCACACCCTAAACAAAAGAACAATCAAAACAATGGACTGAAAAGGAAGAACCGGCTCCAAAGAAGGCAAAGACCATTCCATCTGCAGGCAAGGTCCTGGCGTCGGTTTTTTGGGATGCGCGTGGGATAATTTTCATTGACTATCTTGCAGAAGGAAAAACTATCAACGGTATTATGCGAACTTATTGCAACGTTTGAGAGAAGAAATCAAGCAAAAAACGGCCGCATTTGGCTAAGAAGAAAGTGTTGTTTCATCAAGACAATGCACCAGCTCACACATCCGTTATTGCAATGGCCAAAATTAATGAATTAAAGGTTGAATTGCTACCTCATGCACCCTATTCGCCAGATTTAGCCCCCTCGGATTATTTTCTGTTCCCAGACTTGAAAAAATGGCTCGATGATCAAAGATTTTCTAACAATGAAGAGGTTACGTCGGCAGTTAATGGCTATTTTGAGGAGCTTGACGATTCTCATTATTAAAAGGGTATCGAACTTATTGAATATCGCTGGGAGAAGTGTGTGGAGCTAAAAGGAGATTACGTTGAAAAATAAATATATTTTTTCCAAAATTTTTGTGTTTTCTTTGTTGTGCCAGGTACTTCTGGGAGCACCCTAGTATTGTGCTGATTTATAAAAAAATATTACCCCCCCTTCTTCTTTCTCCCAACTCCTATTACAAAACGCAAAAAAAAATCTCGAGTGTCCTTAAATGTATCGTCGAATGTTTGAATATGCCTGAATAAGGGAAATAGCAGTTTTTTTATGATTGTCCCCTCTCCTCCCAAAAGGCACAAAACGAAAAAAATTCGATGGATTTTTCTGAAATTTTAAAATGCAGTTCAAGTTATTCTGAATAGAAATCAATTTGGTGACAAACACCAAAAATTAATATTTTTGATGCTAGGGGGCGTTGAAATCATACCTTGCTCAGAATAGACTATTCGTTATTATAGGCGGAAATCCACCAATATTTTTCTGAAGGGAGGGAATGGTGAAATTAAACAACTGTTCGATTTCCTTAATTTGAGCTGATTAAAACATTTATTTTGATAGAGCAGTCACAAGTAGTCGAGATTAAATATTTTTCGTGTTCTGAAATAGGAATTGGGGTGAGGGGGAGGATTTATATTTTTTTTCATAAAAAATTACACAATTTTTCAGCATAAGCTTGAATATATAGAGATATTGTTTCCGACTATAATAATGAACAGTCTATTCTGAGCAAGGTAAGATTTCAACGCCCCCTAGCAACAAAACTATTCATTTTTGGGGTTTGTCACCCAATTAATTTCTATTTGAACTGCATCGTATTAAAAATTCAGAGAAATCCACCGCAATTTTTTTTCGTTTTGTGCCCGGGGGGGGGGGGGATAATTATAAAAAACTGCTATTTCCCTTATTCAGGCATATTTAAACATTCGGCGATACCTTTAAAGGCACTCGAAATTTTTTTTGGTGTTTCATAATAGGAGTTGGGGGGAAGAAGGGGAAGGTGTAACTTTTTTTATATAAAACATCACAATATTGTGCAATATTAGCAACGATTAAACAGGTAAAAATATTGTTACCAGATTAAAAAATAAATGGTCTAATCTGCGCAAGGGGTGATATCAACGCCCCCTAGCAGCAAAACTGTTCATTTTTTGGGTTGGCACAATGGTAACATTGGTTGAAAATTACATAGAGTACATCATACCAAAAATTTAAAAAAAATCCACCTGGTTCCAAATTCCATAAGGTGTTTGCGGGGTCCTTTTATATTTTATTCGCTGGGAAATTACTCCCTACGTTTCCGACCAATTCAAAAAAGTTTTGCATTCATTTCATATCAATTCGACGCCTTGTATCTCAGAAACGAAGAAACTCCGGACATGTGTTCATAGGAACCTAACGAATCACCCTCCTGCAGTTAGGATCCGTAGTTAGGAAAATCTATATGTATTAAAATTCTAAATATTTTTTCTTGCATAGCCATGTCATATTCAAAAATTCGTAAAAAAACGTTAATATACAAAGTGATATAACAAAACTAATAACTAAATTTCAAATTCAAACAATCAGCCCTATGCTGTATCACTTCCGTTATGTTTAGCGGTCAGACTTAATGGAAATTTGCCATTAAGTTGGGATAATGTCGTTTCTAATTATTATGCTTTAAAAACTCTGTGAACGAGTTACCAGTCTGTTATATTTCCTTTCATGTTATTAACACTGTAGTTACATTGTTATTGATTCAAAGGTTTAGATTACACAATTTTCTTTTATTGTTTCCCCTTCATCACTTGTAATTACTTGAACCATTGAGTTTTGGTGTTCACTGTATACATGAGAATATTGCTGATCCTTGATTTGGAAAGACTTTTTCAAAAAATGTATCGCACTCAAATCGCATGAAATATGGATTTAGGGGCGTAAGTCAACAACTTATCCATTCTTATTTAACGAACCGCACACAGGCAGTATGTGTTACAAAAGATCAACAACTATATTACTCAAATAAAACTACCATCGAACAAGGCGTGCCACAGGGGTCAATACTCGGACCAATTCTTTTTTCTGATTTATGTGAATGATCTACCCAAGACTCTATGTCCCGGTAGCGTGACCAGTTTGCTGACGATACTTCTGTTATTGTCACGGGCAACAGTATAACCGAACTCTCAACTAAATCTTCCACTGTCTCTGATAAAATGAATACATGGCGTAAAAATAATGATCTTAAACTGAATGCAACTAAAACAGGTCTTATTATCTTCAACAAGAAAAATTGCTATGAAGAATCTCTATACATTAAACTACAAAATAAATCAATCCCAATATCAGATAACTTCAAATTCCTAGGCGTAACGCTGGATGCAACACTCAGCTGGGAAACTCATATAAACTCATTAAATAGCAGACTGAACTCAATCTGTGGAATAATTCGCTACCTGAGGGTTCAAGTATCAACCAATAGCTTAAGAATATATTACTTTTCTCACGTGCAATCAATCATATCATATGGTATAATGTTCTGGGGCTCATCAACAATAGCACAGAAAATATTCATAACCCAGAAAAAAATTATTAGATGTATATTAAAACTGGATCGAAACACCTCTTATATATATTTCACTGAACTTGACATTATGACTGTGCCTTCATTGTACTTCCTAGGTCTTGTGTGCTTTGTGAACAAATATTCTCACTTGTTTCCAAGGAACAGTGATCAATATTCTGTGAACATGAATGTGAGGACTAGATATTGCAATGAATTGACGATACCAAACCACAAATCTACTTACTATGAGAAAGGCCCATACTACCAGGCAATCAAAGCCTATAACTCCCTACCCCAAGAATTGAAAAGCATCAGAGATACAAAGAAATTTAGAATCTCCGTTATTAAATATCTGAAACAAAAATGCTACTATTGCTTCAACTGTTGGTGGCATTAAAACATTGCTTTTAACATTTTATTTTTATCTTATTGTATTATATTCAAATTCATTACATGTATATCTTACAGCTGTGAATGTATGTATCCTGTCAATATTGTTCTTTTAATGCAGTTTTAAAATGTAACTCTTCTATTAATTGTACTGTAATTCTGACGTTTGCTGTGTCCCTAGTTGATCGTACGCAATACAAGTATTATTATTATTATTATTAAATAAATTGTGATTTTTCTATGAAAAATACCATAATACATTTTGGAATATTCAACTTTTCTTCCCTCTGGCGGATCTCCTAATCATACGACCCTCTTATAACTTGTCAAAATTGTGTAGGGTGTTGAGTCGAACTAAATATCTATAAAATATTAAACTTTGCTGAAAGACATTTTTACAAGGTTTTATGCCCTGCCTGTCCTTGATGGAACATCTAGATTCCCGCCCTTGCAATGGAGTTACTACTGTCATCTTTAAAAAAGACGGGAATATACCTTCACGAAACTATAAATTCATGAGGGGATTAAAGTATTTAGGGCAACTCCTGGGAGGTTTTCAAATCTCTTATTTTTTCACCATTCAAAAAATAGCTTCTCCTTACCACACTTACAAAAACATCTAATGAATAACAGTGGGCATTGTCGAATGGCTGATATTTCTAATTGATTATAAAAAGAGAAACTAGCGAACGAAATCATCTATTAATCATAAAGTTATATAAGTCGAGTTCGGTAAACTGTTTGAAGAAACCTCCACACAATCGATAGTATTCCTGGAAAACGTCATCAATTTATGATGATGGCGTAGGGAACACATCAAATCAGACATACTAGATCGAAGCAGTCTCTACGGTGGGCCATATTATAGCAGAATTATTTTCGCAATAACAACGAATGGGAAAACCATTAATTCCAATGAAATGGAGAATCAATTACCTATCAGAATAACATTTTATAGTGCTTAAAAACAGCAGAATGAAATGATTAGAACTGACTTATAATCTGAAAAAATTCATCTAATGTGCATGTGGTATTTCGGAGAACCAATAAAGCATCATAAAATCGTAGAACTAGAGATATCATAGATCTGTATTGGTCAATAATGGAAAGTCACCGAAATGAAAAAACTAAGTGTGAATTTATGCAGCATCAGGTAACAAATATCATGGAACAAGTGTACCATGTAACAATTATCAAAGGTAATAAATACCACGAGTGTTTCAAATTTGATCGAAAATTACACACCTCTACTTTTTAACCAATAGGATGCCTTAATTATGACTAGTTACCATGGCAACTAAAAGAAAATCCGGAAATTTTTTCGTGGCACCACGATTTTTAAGAGGAAATTTTTTGACACTTGAAAAGGTAAACATATGATCAACAACCATTAAATATTGTAGATATACCTGTGAATAATGCAAAATTTCTATAAGAATTAACATAATTAGTTATTATTCGCTATAAAGTTTCATTAAACAGAAAACACAAATTTGTTTAATTATTATGCATTAACAATTTATATTTCAAAAAACGTAGGATCTACAAACATAGTAAGATTTAAATGTTGTTTGAATTCTAACCCATCCTCTCTTCTTAATGGTGAATTGGAACGATATATATCATGATATTTATTACTTGATATATATCTGATATATTCGATAATTTTATTAATTAAATTAAAAATGTTTTCCATCATTATAAACATCCGAAAATATCTTGAAAGGACCTTTTTTTCTTCTTTCGGTTTGGTTCAATCGGATTTACGGAATCGCTTGGGAAACCAAAAAGCCAGTAGACTGGTTTTTATGTTCAAGTGTATGAATCAAAATATAGATAAAAAGAAAACCAACCTTGACTGGGCATGGAAACCAGCCATATCTGAAGATTCTGACGTAATTGTCAATAATAGGAATGATATTGATATTAATATTTCATCTGATGAGGATATACCAATATCAATGTTGACATAATAATGTTAATAATGTTAATTAAAATTTAAAATCTATTTGTTTTTAGTTTTTTTCTTTTTAATTAGAGTTATCAATGTTAGAAAAAGGTTTTTAATTGTGTGTTTGTGTTGAAATAATAAAATAATGTTAAAATATGTTTATTTTATCAATTGTTTTTGTTTTTTCTTTTTAATTAGAGTTAGAATAAACCGTTTTGTTGCTTAGAACATAGGTTTTTGTTAATGTATTTGTGTTAAATAATAGTTTGTGCTAGAAACAATGATGTTTTTTGATTAAATAATTAAATTTTAAATATGATATATATCGGATATATATCATATGATATGATATTTATATAAATATCATGATATTTTCGAACCCTGGTTTTAAGACATACATCGTGTCTCACTTCTCATGGAAACACCCCCGTACCTTCCGTAATAATTGAGGTTGAATGATGAAACTCTCAGGACTGATGGATATGCTCAAAATGCACCTACCACCTGAATAGGGTTGGCCTACGTGATATACACTGCCCGCCAATCGCGATGGAACAACACATTTTTACGGTAAAACATACTAGGGGGCAAAATAGGCTAAAAATTCCTTCAGATTTGTGATCAGGACCACCAACTTACTATAGATACACTTTTTCTCTGAAAAAATTTCAGTCCTGAAAAATCCGAATTTGTCTCACTTCTCATGGAAACACCCCCGTATTTTCCGTAATTTTATACGTAGAACCATGAAATTTGCAGGATCGATAGATACACTAGAAATGAACTTTGTCGGATGAGTTTACCACTTGATCTCTGAAGTGTCTGATGAGTTCTGACAACTAGTGTTTATTAAACAAATTTTTTCGATGGAGTCATGACCATCTCAGATGAAGTTGTTTTTTTTTAAATATCTGTGGTTTCAGAAGTGCAAATCATAACAAATTATATACCAATGAAATCAGAATGGGAATCACTATTTTTCTGTATAAAAAAACAATATTGCGCCCATAACAGAATAAAAAGTTTATGATGAAAGCCAGAAGACGAAACGTCGGATAGTAAATGTGAACATGAAAACGAGTAGCTGAAAAAAAGTATCAATGAAAATGTACTTTTGGTTTTGAGCTGTTGTCAAATAACGATAGAAAAAAATAAAAACGAAAATTCCGATTTTCAGTTTTTTCCCGATATTTCCGGAAATACTCGGAATTTTCGAGGTTTCAAAACAGTATTTTGTTAAGCACCAGAATACGCAACTTTGCCCCAATTTAAGCTTCGACGTATCTCCTGTAGTTTAGGAGATCCCAATGGTGGGGGTCGAATTTGAATTGCCCTGTATATGGCTCAAATTATCAATAGTGCCACATTTTTCGTAATTTTTTTAAGTAGTTATTTTATGTTTGTGTATCTTAGCTTGTACGGGGTAGATATCATTGAGAGTTTTGAATGCTGCAGCTCTCGAATCGGTATTTATTTTTTTATTTAAACTGTCTAAATATTTTGGGTCAATTTCTGTTCGTGTTTTTTTCTTCCGAGCAGGGATTATTTCATCTTCCATGCCCTAATGGAACATGCTTAAGCAGCAAAGGTAATTGTTCTTGAAGGAAATGGCGACACGATACGATCAAGTCGTCCTGGTAGGAAGAATGGTACAATAAAATAATTACTGGTGATTCCGTCCCTAACGTTAACCGAAAATTGGTGTTGGAAATGGGTTCCGATTACGGCATGGGGATTTCCATCCTAACACAAATAATTGTTATGGAAATTTTGAATGGCGTATCTTGAAAAATTTGCTTCATCTGTGAACAGAATATGTGATTCAAATTGCGGAATTCAAGATACCACTGACAAAAGGTCACACGCTTTGGAAAATCTCTGGGAAGTATGCCTTAAAATGTTGTACGGATATAACAAAGAATCGACTAAAATTTTCCAAACAATTTGGAGGCAAATATTCAAGTTTCTAGCCATGTCCCTCGTACTCGTTTCAGGATGATCTTCATTTTCCTGCAGCACCGATTCCTCAATTCCAGATGTGCTTAGATTTCGAGGTCTACCTGCAGATGTACTTTTCCGGGTTCTACCAGTTTCAACAAGATGACGATGAATATTAGAAAAGGTTCGACTATCTGGCAAAGCACGATTGGGATGTCTCTGGCCTTCTCTGTATTACCGTCGGCGAGGCCATACACGTAATGCATTTCCGCCATTTCCGCATTTGAATAATTCACCATCATTAGCAAGATTGTAAAAGTAAGATTTTCACAGCGAATAGAATCAAACGAAAGAAAGTTACTCTAAGATGTCAGATTATAACGCGAGTGACATTTCCAGGCCAACTAACTTTATCACAAAATTGTATTCCTCAATTATAATAATTTTCTCTCGGATGGTACATCGGTTTTTTTTCTTTTCAAGGACGGCACATTGCAAGAGAAACGCTCAGGAGAACACTTATATTTCCAAGTTAAACGGGGAATTCTAAAATAATGTTTGTTTGGAAAAAAAACGTTGGCGTACTATTTTTGACTTCAAAAATATCTGAGTCAGTGCTCGTAAGCAGTCCATTGTTTAAATATGATAATTATGTTCCTAGGTACTGAAAAACATTCAGTTTCATTCAGTTTTCCTTTAACTTCAACACCCTGTGTTTTCGTAAGTGGACATTTCTGGGCCGCAGAGTTTCTGAAACAATCATTAATTTTCGTATTGTGGATCTGTCGGTAGATTTGAGTCAATATCAACTCTAACATAAAATCGATTCCATCAATCAATTATATTCTTGATTAGGTTAATTTTACCAATTTCTGAGCCACATTATCATGATTAATATAATGGATAATGGCTGTTATTAAGTATTACAACATAACATCATGTTATACATTGACATTATCAATAATGAAACGACCATGCAATCCAATTTACCTTTGCCCATCATCGTTGAAGGCCCAATCCCCCAAAATCAAGTCCCTGAATCGGTATCGTGGTGGTAGAGGTAACGGGGTGACACACTCCATATCTTTGTCGCGTCCCAAGAGTGCCATACTCCCGTCCTCATCGGAAGGTTCGTCCTCCAGGTTTTTTGAGCCCCTGTGGGCTATCCTGAAACGATTACTTGGTGAGCATTTTTCATTATTATTGAAAAGATATTCAAGAAAATTATACTGGATAGGCATAAAATGTAGTAACACACTGAGGATTTTTTTGCGCCTATAATATATGGAAATGAATCATATCAACCCTTAAAACGTGGTGGTGAAAGCACCGATCTTTTCAATCACTCTGGCTGCCGGTTGTGGGTTCAAACCCTGCGACTACAGACATTTTTCTAATGGCCCGAGAAAGTGGTAAGGTCATTTCTCAATATATATCATCATATTTTATAAAGTCATCATAAATCGTATAATATTAAGTGAATACTTCAATACACATTTTCACCAAACGAGTCGTTGGGCAATGAGCAAAATTTTTACAAGGCAGAACATGTTTTTCTTTACCAAAAAAATTTAAAAAAGATTACGAAATATTATACATACAGTGCGGCTTTTTTTAGCCCCCCCCCCCTGTTAACTTTTGAACAGTTCAACATAAAAACACGAAAAAAAAACCGTTTGGAGGGTTTCACCGATACTACTTTTTGAAACAAAAAATATGGTGATTGCTCGACAGGGGGCGCGGGGGGGGGGGGGGGGTACATCAACTCAAAATTTTTAAATGGCATGGAGGGTCAAGTGTCAATTTCGATTTTAATGCCTTTCGAAATTTTCGAATTGATGTGCCCCCAGATGGTTGTGAAGAGAATTGAATTCTCTTTTCAACGATGTGACACTTAACCACCCATGCCATTTAAAAAATTTGAGTTGATATGCCCCCCCGCGCCCCCTGTCGAGCAATC
Organism: Chrysolina oricalcia; assembly: GCA_944452925.2. Taxonomy (NCBI): domain Eukaryota; kingdom Metazoa; phylum Arthropoda; class Insecta; order Coleoptera; family Chrysomelidae; genus Chrysolina; species Chrysolina oricalcia. The sequence goes on from OX101824.2 coordinate 50,122,947, forward strand.
ACCATATTTTTTGTATCAAAAAGTAGTATCAGTGAAACTCTCCAAACTGTTTTTTTTTTCAAATCTGTACGTCGAACCGTTCAAAAGTTAACAGGGGGGGGACTAAAAAAAGCCGCACTGTATATGTATTGAATACAAAATGAAGAAATTATTAATTAAACTTTTGTTTACGCCATTTTATTCAACAAAAAAATATTTTAAAACAGTGATCAACATTACTTTCAAATTTTCAAAGATGAGTTATAAAGAATTCATAAAGACCACCTAACCAAACGACTTGATTTGCACATAAACTAGTGAATATGTTTTCTAGATCAATTTTTTCCATCAACAATGTTTCAACAAACCAAGAAAGCGCAAAAATCATTCTCGAAATAGTTTTAGTGATAGTGTTATAGTGACAGACTGCAAAATTTTTTTCTAACCATATCAACCTGGTTGAGTTATCTCTTCTTTTAAAAAAAATTGTTTCGTGAATTATAACAGACTTCAAATGAAGCTCCATAAAATGATTGTAATTTGGAAATGAAGAACCAACTGTTTTTTTCATCAAGCCAATCAAAGCAAATGATAAATATTATAGCCATACGATCCAAATTTCATAATTCAGTGAATTTTGTAAGATGCTCATTTATGTATTTTTTATCAAAACTGGGATTACAAAATTGACATGAGTTGATAAACTGCAATGAAGATAAAGGCCACAATTCATGATTCACTGCATTTTCATTATTCAGTCTAAAGTAAAAGTTGATATTGGAAAAAATATAGTAACCAGCAAATTCAAGTAAGAATACGGATTTTTCTTTGATACCAGCATCTTTCGCGCAATCACTTCTTATATTACATCAAACATTTTATGGATAAAGTTATTATCATGTCCATAACAAATCACACAAAAATTCTACTTGAGCAAGTCAAACTCATGTTGGAAAGAGTTTGGGTGACAAGCCTGAGGCCTCAACTCGAATGAATTTTCATGTTTTTAAATGAATAGATAGATAGATGTTTATTTAACTACGTGTAAATGGGTACATTTTTGTAAAAAGTCACAGAGATGAAAAAATAATATCCATATGTTATTTAAAATGATATCGTACATTAAAAGCAATAAATATAGAAAACAGGTACAAAAATATGTAGAAAATGCAATATCACATAAAAACAATTCAGTGCAATACAATATTAAAGTAATGATTTTGAGTACATTCCACAATCAATCAAATGGTGTTTTTAAAAATTCCTCGATGGAATAAAATCATTTTTTTTAAAATGTATTCTTTCACGATATTTTTGAAAGATATGTAGTTCTTAGATTTAATTTCAGTTGGTAGCAATACGATTTCTAAATAATTTTTAAACAACACCTAATTCAATTACTAGAAATGTAACAAATATTTAATTACTACTATACAATCTCTTATCCTGAAGAATGTGCATTTCGAAATGGTTTTTCATTTTGCGGTGTGATTCTCAAGTTATGTTTTAACAAATCTCGTTTTATTTTCTGAAATTTTCTGTGGATGCTTGGTTTAAACAACCCCGTACCCAGATATTTCCACACATTATTTATTTTACTATTTTTTTAAGGATATTGCCAGTTATATTTCATCCAAATTAGAAGTTTTTAATACCATGTGAAATGAAAAATACTAGCATAGATCGAACACTACTCAATTGTAGGATGTATTCTTGGAGGAAACAAATCATTTTTATTTTACGAGTAACCTCAAATCAATGGGTCATACATAAAAGAGATCATGGAAACAAATATTTTCATACTAGAGCTGATTTGGACAAAGGAATATTAAACTAAATGATAATTGGGACATTTAAATTTTGAACCACGAGCATCACGAATTTTCATTCTAACCGAGTAGCAGACTGTACTTTCTCCACGATCAAAGATAGGAAACGTAACAGCAATAATTTTGACACTTACTCAAATTTTGCCACTACGATGACAATCAACTGCGTCAAGGCTAATGTTATTATTGCTAACCAGTGTGAGAATATTATTCTATCACAAGAGATAGAATGTAAATACATTTTATCCACAATCACCTTATAATTGAAGTTTTATCCACACTTATGAACCGTATAAAGTACCACTTTATCCACTAGTGGAATAATGAAATTACTTTATTCCACTAGTGGAATAATGAAAAATACAATCTTGAATATCAATCACATTTTACTTATTTTCACCAACTTCACAAATTTTTACAAATGGAGCCGATAAACAATCGAAAATACATAGCAACCATTCAACACCTCCCGATATTTTTGTATGTTATTTCAATGATTTTTGAAGAGGTGACAGCCGCTGTCAGAGCAAAACGTCAAATCATCATGTGATGAAAAATTTCCGCGATTCTGATTCTAAATGAATGTGATTGTGAATAAAACGTTGTATTGCATGCGTGTTTTAGATACATTTTATTTGCTTAAGAAATTTAAACGCTCGAGCTTCGCTGTCGCGTTTAAACATTCTTGCGAAAATAAAATGATATCTAAAACACTTATATAATAAATAACTATAAATTGCATGGGGGCAGATGTGCAGAATATTTCTTCAATCTCAAGAGAGATAGTTCCAGCATTCTGTAATCAAATTTGATTTCAGAATTGGCAAATTCTGTGATGATCGTGGAGAAAATTCTTTCTGAAATTGAATAGTGGTAACTATCGTTTTGTTTCACCAAAACTCATTATTATGCATCTATAAAAAAATATGGTACACGTAATAGAAGGAATAGAAGGAAAAGGACTGATATCATGATAGGCAGATAGGCATTATAGGCCAATAAACAGAGCAATTTTTCTCATAAAAGTTCAACTTAAATTGCTCCGCCGATTTCTTTTCTGCAATTCGGTCGTAACGGAGGGTTGAATAATTAGCAATAAAGTTATCACCCCCTGGGGGATGCAACCCCCCAAAATCGTAAAAACTTTTTTTGGAAGGTATTTTCTTGACATTTCAGCTCTAGGCAATAAATATGAGTGAAATTCTGGATTAATAATGGAGGCTAATTATTTTTAACAATTAAACCCCCTCCCGGGGCATCAACCCCTTCCCGAAATTGTGTTTTTTTGGGTATTTTCTATGAATATGTAGATTTGTCAGTCCTGAGTAATGAAACTGAGCGAAAATTTGTAAAAATAATAGGTTTAAGTTATTAGAAACGATTTTCCCGCCCCGCATTCGGGGCATATCACCCGCATCGCGGAAACATTGGGGTAAGAGGGAAGGGGGAGAATATTTGAAAACACTCTCAAACTACTACTCTTAGATATAAATGTGGATAAATAATCGTTAAGAAGTATTGTTATGAAAATTATTCACAAATTCGAGAGAAGATCAACTTATTGTATAAATAAAACCCGGACCGGAGGTAACGAAATATGGTAGTGTTTTTTCAATGATATCGAAAAAGGGTATGAAGAAATGAATCCACAAGTAATCACCATCAAGAAATGTATAGGAAAATATATCAAAATATGAATGGAAAAGTTATTGGGTATTGCCCTCAGATTGTTGTGCAACCGTAGACACGTGTTTCGAGCTTAAGCTCTCATCAGTACGGTAAAATCAAGTGCGAAGATGTACAACAACCTGATTTGGAAAATATATCTATATATCTTCAGTCTCCTCGTCTTCATCTTCACAATCCGGAACAGTCACTGCCAAGTTTCTACAGATATCTGACATTGCGATATTTTGAAACAGAGCTGAGTTGAACATGAAACAAATATTTCAAAAATAAACTCACCATTTTCAATTAATAACAGTGACAAAGCTCTAAGAGATGTTTCCTCGTCTCCGACTATCAATGTTTCCCCAGTATCCAGTGTTTCTTGCACAGGAACTTTTATATTATCTGACGTTTACATGGAGCAACGTTGACTACTGCCCTCTGCGCACCGACTGAACCACGCCGCTGTATACTATACAGCAGCGCGCTAGCTGCCGCATTGACAAGGTCCCAAGCCGATATTTTTCAGGTTTTAGAATCTCAATGAGTTTAAAGCAGGTACACTTCGGTATAGTTTCCTTTGGTGTGCTGTCTTCCTCGGTCTCGAATCCCCATATTCCATCAAGGACTGATTTTATTTTTCTTTCCATAGCACAAAAATACGATCAAATGCCGAGTAACCCCTATTTTGAGTACTTAAAAGATTGACTGGATTGCATTTAAAATGTGTACAAGTAACCAAATTTGTATGAATATTTTCAATAAGAGCAGGGTTTTTTCTGCAAACTGGCTTTACATTCATGTTGATACGTGCTTTTATCTCTGAGTTATTAGCATTTGAATTTATAAACTCCCTCAAGATTTTGTAACCTGAAATATGCGAAGAATTGAAAACACTCGTATTTAAAACCAACACCATTTGGACCGGTTAAACGTTATGCAAATTGACAATGAAGTATTCCTCAACTGTTCATTTCACTTGCTACAAGTGATAAGACATTATTTCAGTAACCACAAGCATTATTTCACGAAGTCAGGAACTTTAATATTATAAGATTTTTAATTGCAATTTTGCAGCTGGCAACACGCGTATAAATATAAATAATATCAAAATACAAAGCTGCGATCTTTATCTTCAAAATAACGTAAGATCTATCCGAATTGAACATTTATGTGAGGAGTTATAGAACTTTACTTCACGCGCTGGTTGAAAAAATGCACGTTGGCGAGAGCCGGAGCAACACCTGCCCCATTGCGAAAGCATATAACTTCAACAATTTTTTTCAAGAATACCGTGCGATTTCTCAAAATTTTGGTAGAGGCAGTTTTTTTGTAAAAATTTGTGCTCTTTCTGAATATCAAGTTATTTTTTTGATTCAAAATAAATTTTTTGAGATATTTCGAAATTACCTCAAAAATTTATTTCAACGCGTTTTTTGGGGGGTCCCACCCCTCCTGGAGGTGATAATTTTTCTCAGAAGTAATATGCACACTGTGTTCTACAATCTGAAAAGAAATTATTGGCGGAGCAATTTAAGTTGAGGTTGATAGCCCTGTTGATTGGCCTATTAGGTAAATTAAAAAAAAAATCCTACAACAAATAAATATTGAGTTCTAACAGAGTTTTCCTCATAGCTGTTCATTCACGGTTTGTAATTTCTTAGCTACTTGTTTGTCATCGTACTACACAAGAGGTAGAGTGTTTAGTGGGTATATCTGAGAGGATTCAATTCGGACTCAGGGGACTCCCACACTACCTTTGGGGATGTGTGAAACAGCCAGGATAACGTGCCCATAAAGGGTTTCAAACATTAAATCAAAAAAAAATGTATCGTCCCTTGGCATGCCATGGTAATTTATGGTAAGTTCCGAAAGTGATATTTTTCAATATCAATTGAGAAATTCTAATGGCAAAATCACAATTCAAAATTTCAATATTAATGTGAATTAACGTGATATTGTGAAATTAACTCTGTTACTTTTTATAAGATAGTTCGTAAATGAAAACCCCGGTTTTCGCCTCAGCAAAATCGCTTTGTGGAATTTTTAAACAAGAAATAGTGAAAAAAATATACAACTTTTTTGGTATTTTGGAAATATCTCAAAGATTATTCAAGGAATCGTTTAACAGTCAATGGAACTTTTGTATAAATTTATAAAACCTAAAAATATTTTTATACGCCTAGATCGGTGCATTTTTCACTGGGAAACTCCGGGAAAACCTCGAAAAAGAGAGCATTTTTCATTAATTCATAATTTTTATCAAGGACCTCGCACGGTTCTTATGGAAAATGGGTCCCAGTCGAATTGGCTGAAAATCCAGTACAATGTAGTTTATAATGTCCTGATCAAATGTCTCCATGGGCACAACGAGACCTAATGCACAGTTTTTGAGATACAGGGTGTCAAACATGCAGAGGCAGGGTTGTCCTTACTTTTAGAATGCGGCAATCATTTAATTACAGAAAGTTAAGAATAATAATTGCAATCTTAAAATTGTACACTCGAGTTGTAATGAAAAGTTCTAAGACTCCGTATACAGGGTTATTAATAATTACATAATTTTTATGTAATTCTTTGAACAAAATCAGTCAAAAGCAAAAGGTCGTAGACTTGAAGAATAACTAAATATCATTCGATTTTAATATATGCAGGGACCCTATGTTTGAGTTCGCGCGATAAATTTCGAACGTGATATTTACATCGCCAAAAATACTCTTCTCGTTCGATACGCTATTCCCGAACTGAATGCGATACAGAGTTGGTCGGTTTCGAATGGTGTGAGAGAAGTCTTAGCTTGGGTCACGAATTCAACCAATTGCTTAAAGGTATTTAAATCACATGACGTGGCGCGTCACGTTGACAACTGTTCTGCTTGTATTACTTGTGTTATTTTACTAACCAATCTGGTTGATTTAAAGCATTAATTACTTTATGAAGGCACTTTGAAACATGATTTACTCAATGCTACGTGTATATTGAAAGCTGAGTCTAGCTGGTATAGCTGCCACTTGCGAGGAATCCAAGACTAATTAAAACATTCATATAAGCATGTTTTATTATAAATCACATTCATATACCTACCTGCCTATTCAGACTGAAGGTAACTTACTTTTGTCTCAATATTTATAGCTGACTCTCTACTTCCCTCCTTTATATAGGGATACACTAGTCGAATCAACTCACGACTTAATTCTTTTGATAAACGAAGCATTCTAACAAATTGTCTATCTCGAAGTTTCAATGCATTTATACGAGGGTAGAAGGGCCTTTGCTGTTCTGCTGCTCCCGCAGCATCGTCTACTACTTCTGCAATAGCGATCATTGCAATTTCATCAAAATTTGCCATTTCATAATATCACGAGTAAAACGTAAACAATGGATTATTATCGAGGATAGGATTTAAGTCAATTATTCCGATCGATAATTCTTATCGCATGCTAAATATCCGCCCGTTGTTTTATGGTCGATAATTATCGCTGGTGATATTCACATACCATTTTTGGGGTATCCTTCGATAAAGTGCAAAAATCGCATGCGATATTGCATCGAGTGAACTCAAACATACGGTCCCTGATCTGATGTAACTATTATACAGGGTCACCAAACATTTTTTTCTTTAGTTTTATTTATTTTAATGCTTTTCATTGAAAATTTTGTTTACTAGTTCATACCACGTCTGATGTCAAGACATTGTTATTTCGATTATGTACGGATTATATTTGTTGATGGCTCACATACCCCAAAAAGCATACCACATTGGCGTTATGTGGAAGGTACCGACACTTCCGAGCACCAGATTTACGTACAGGTTGTTGTAGTGTAATAAAAAAACTCTATACTTATTAAATTTGAATTTTTAAAGGAAGTTATTTAAATTTAATATAAGTATGGAAGTGATTGTGTTATAATTATTTGATTTAACTCTTTTTTGATAACGTTTATTATAGCTAATAATAAAGCCCGTCGTCAAATTTAATGAAATACCCTGTATATTATAACGATTCAATGTAATGCCGGTGTCCAGCCTTAATTCAATACCCTGTACAAAAAATTAAAATCAGCAGCGTACGATGTTACTTGGTACGGTGCTACTACATACGATTAAATCAAAGATACCCTTGGAAATAATTTTTTTGACAATTAATGTTGTTTCTGACACTCTCATTTTGTATCTGATAATTCTAGAATTCCAGCAGACTTATAAAAACAGACTACCGACTTAATATAAGTATAATAAGATAGTCATAACACATAGAAATCACCTAACTTGTTTTGTTTGTTATGGACGATTTCAACCACTTTTGATGACTAGACTAGATGGGGATGAGAATGCTGAGAAATGTGAAATAGCTATCTGAAAAAAAACAAGAACGTTTTAAACCTCCTTTTGATGTAAATACTGGTAACCAAATTACAGGATCTGTACAAGATGCCACAAATAGACAAGAGCCACCAAATATTGATCATAATGTATTTATTTGTATACATGTTTGTATAAATACAACTAAAACAGAAAATTTTGAGTGAACCTGTATGAAAGTAACCTCAGATCACCCAATATCAAAATCAGAAGATATGTACTTATTCTGCAACTCTACATGCTTTTGCGTTTGACTGATTCTGTTCAAAGAATTACAAAAACATTATGTAATTAATAATAACCCTGTATACGGAGTCTTAGAAGTTTTCATTACAACTCGTGCCGATAATATTAATATTGCAAGTATTATCCTTAACTTTTTATAATAAAATAATCAACATATTGATTTTCTGAAAGTAGGTAACAACCCTGCCTCTGCATGTTTGACACCCTGTATCTCAATAACTGTCCATCAGATCTCGTTGTGCCCTTGGAGACATTTGATCAGGACATCATTAACTACATTATACTAAATTTTAAGCCAATTCGACTGGGACCCATTTTCCATAAGAACCGTGCGGGGTCCTTTGATGGTGGACCAACAATATTGCGGAAACTGATAGATAATAACCTCCGAGCAATAAAAGATATAGAGATGCCATTTCTATAATCACAACACACATTTGTTATGAAAGCTCCATAACACTGTCCTTTGTTACAGATTGTGGGTGAGGGGTAAAACTCCGAGTTCGGAGGGGGAGATTTGTTATTGTTATGACATTCAGACGTAAGCGTAGAACCAGTGGCGTGCTAATACATTTTCTCATGTTTCATTTTTAATTAAAAATTTGTATAATTAGACTCGGTCGGTTCAGACAAATTTGTTCTCACATGTATTGTGCCAACCTAAGAGAAGTTGTCCTAACTGCAAAATCTACAATTGTATATTGTCCTATCTACCATTGCAATCAAAGTACTCCTCAAAATTCAGTAAACAGTTAAGAAAATAATTGACTTCATTTCCATTAACGAGAAAAATAAAAACAACAGAAATATATGCATAGCACTGAAACTCGAATAACTCAAAATGCATAATCACCACATAGTACAACTAGCCTTAGGACGACAGTACTGGTATCGATAGGAGACCACATGCCTGGTTAGAAAGCACGTGTGTTATCAAGATGTCAATCCTGACGTCTAATGCATGGCGGAAGTGCTGTAGGTTTCCCTAAGTTAAAAAGTGAATGCGCTACCAATAATTTCTAAGTCACATCGGAGCGCCACGACAAATAATAACCGCCATGTACCCTCACAGGCTATGTCTTTGAGTACACTCTACGAGTATTGTCAGTAGAGAGTAACATATTTTATTACGATGGATAGGTACAAAAATAAGTGACAATTGTAAATGACATGAGAATTGTTGGAACGCCATGTGTACTACCATGCATCCACTATTTTTCTACGATCTTTTGAAAATTGACTTTTATTCGTCAATTGTGAACGCAGAAATAATAGTTATTATTGCTGTGTGGCAATAGAAAATAAATTGCTTCAAAGCAATGAATCCTTACTTTTGACGTTCAATCAATCAAAATAGTATATTGTGTATCTAGAAGTAAAAGCAATACATTCCCGGACAAGCATTGAAATCTGGGAATGTGCTTTTACTACGAGGTACACATACTATTTTTTCTGAAATGCAATCAGCATTATCAAAAACTAAGGCTACATATTGTTTGCGTGAATTCAAAAACTGTCTAAAATGTGAACAAGCCGGCAAAAATTTTGCCGTATCGTTTTCGATACGGGAAAGTACTTTCCCGTACCGTTTAGGTTCGAAAACGGTTCGGGAAAGTTCGTTGCTTAGCAACGGACTAAAATACTAGATTAGCGTATTTTGAGGCCTGAAGTTACTCCGAGAAAGTGGGCATTCTTGAAAGATTTCAGAAAAATACTATTCTGTGCGAAGAATTAGATTATATAATATACTATACTATAATATACATAAGAGATTGCATTCAAATTTATGATGAAAGTGTATCATTGAAATACGCATCCAAAGTGTAGTAAGCTAGTAGCTCTCTAACTTTTTTCTGATGTTTTTTTTCTGAATTCAGGTTATTGATATTCTGGGGCAGATGATTGAAATTGTTTTAGAGTTGTCAAAAAGTTATTTCTCAACTTGTGTGGAGTTAGGCTTAGGGAGCGATCGATATTACAAGTCTGTCGGTAGAAAATCGATAATTTCTTATGTAGTTATTATTTTACTTCTTGCATCTCCAAAAGGATTGAAGAAATTCAATGAGGTATTTCCCGAAATTAGGAAGGAGTATGGGCTCCCTCAAGAGATTAAAACAACTACTCAACCCATTAATTAGATTTCAAACCTGCGATGATTCACAGTGTTCCATTCACAGTAAAGAAGTTTATGTCCTCGTCCGGTTTTACCAGAAGCTATACGTCACTGACAACAATCCAGATCGATTATTCATATTGATATATGTGAAATTCTGTGTATATAAAATTTTATTCAAATGGGAATATCGACAACTTCTGATGAACGGATTACCTACGTGATAATCCCTGTATATGTCAACAAAACATTCCAATGCCCATTAGATATAGATAGTGGCTCATGATTTGAATGTGGTTAATGAAGAGTTGAGTTTGCTAACTTACTTATTTACTAACTTACTTTTTAGTATACCTACATTTCAACAAGTTTTTTCCTAATTGATAGGTGATCGTTCAGTCGATTTACATAGTAACATAGTTTTTTTTACAGCTATTTCAACAAATAGTGTATTTTTGTCTCAAAATCGAGATGAAAATGAGCAAATTCAATAAAAATTAACTTTTTAATACCAATGAAAACATCAACTATGGTTTATACCATGATTACCATGCTGCGACGCCCATGGTTTGATTTGACAAGACGACAAATAAGTCGTAAACGGACGTAAACAAACATGTTCGCCAAGTTAAGAGTGAATATAATACGGAATTCCAACCTGATCACCGAGTGCAAACGAATATCTCCGACAATGCCTTTTTTTAACATGAGTCGGGCTGAGGTGTTTGTAAACAACGTCGGGTATGTTGCTTCCGAAAAAGAGACAGAAAAGCCCTCTCTATATCTTTTTTTGCTCGGAGATAATAACATGTGGTACAACTGTGCGCAAGATGGTTTCTGTCCGATATGTAGTTTTTGCACCATCGCGTTATAAACAATTTAGGGACAAATCTTTCTAAATGCGCCGAGTTAAGGAAAATCATCTTATTGAAATACTGTAGACGGTATATGGAAGTAGAGATCAATTCCTACAATTTGTATATTTTGGATTTTTACCTAAGAGGTGGGAAATGTGTTGAAAATGTCACTGGAAGTTACTCTAAATGCTTCGAGGTGCACCCGAAGTCGCTCCTATTAACTTCAGTTCGACTTCGGGTGACTTCGGATGACTTCGGACGCACTTTGAAGCGTTTTGATCAACTTTCAGTGACATTTCCAACACAATTGTGGGTGAAAATCCAAAATAGACAAATTGTAGATATTGATCTATACTTCCAGATACCGTTGACAGAATTTGAATGAGATGATTTCCCTCAAATCTGCAAATCTTGCAAGATGTGCCCTTGAATTGTTTATAACGCGGTTGTGCAAAAACACATAGTGGACTGTAAAAACACATAAGAATGGTGAATTTACAATACGTTTTGAAAAAAAAACAGTATCTGTGATTTTCCATTGCGATTTTACATTTTGTGTAGCAATTTACAAGAAAACAATGTTTTATTACTGACAAATCTTGTGAATTCTACAGGTTGTATGGAATTTCATATTTTGGATTTTTACCCAAGAGGTGGAAAATGTGTTGAAAATGTCACTGGAAGTTACTCTAAATGCTTCGAGGTGCACCCGAAGTCGCTCCTATTAACTTCAGTTCGACTTCGGGTGACTTCGGATGACATCGGACGCACTTTGAAGCGTTTTTATCAACTTTCAGTGACATTTCCAACACAATTGTGGGTGAAAATCCAAAATAGACAAATTGTAGATATTGATCTATCCTTCCAGATACCGTTGACAGAATTTGAATGAGATGATTTCCCTCAAATCTGCAAATCTTGCAAGATGTGCCCTTGAATTGTTTATAACGCGGTTGTGCAAAAACACATAGTGGACTGTAAAAACACATAAGAATGGTGAATTTACAATACGTTTTGAAAAAAAAACAGTATCTGTGATTTTCCATTGCGATTTTACATTTTGTGTAGCAATTTACAAGAAAACAATGTTTTATTACTGACAAATCTTGTGAATTCTACAGGTTGTATGGAATTTCATATTTTGGATTTTAACCCAAGAGGTGGAAAATGTGTTGAAAATGTCACTGGAAGTTACTCTAAATGCTTCGAGGTGCACCCGAAGTCGCTCCTATTAACTTCAGTTCGACTTCGGGTGACTTCGGATGACATCGGACGCACTTTGAAGCGTTTTTATCAACTTTCAGTGACATTTCCAACACAATTGTGGGTGAAAATCCAAAATAGACAAATTGTAGATCTATACTTCCAGATACCGTTGACAGAATTTGAATGAGATGATTTCCCTCAAATCTGCAAATCTTGCAAGATGTGCCCTTGAATTGTTTATAACGCGGTTGTGCAAAAACACATAGTGGACTGTAAAAACACATAAGAATGGTGAATTTACAATACGTTTTGAAAAAAAAACAGTATCTGTGATTTTCCATTGCGATTTTACATTTTGTGTAGCAATTTACAAGAAAACAATGTTTTATTACTGACAAATCTTGTGAATTCTACAGGTTGTATGGAATTTCATATTTTGGATTTTAACCCAAGAGGTGGAAAATGTGTTGAAAATGTCACTGGAAAATGTCACTTCAGTTCGACTTCGGGTGACTTCGGATGACTTCGGACGCACTTTGAAGCGTTTTGATCAACTTTCAGTGACATTTCCAACACAATTGTGGGTGAAAATCCAAAATAGACAAATTGTAGATATTGATCTATACTTCCAGATACCGTTGACAGAATTTGAATGAGATGATTTCCCTCAAATCTGCGCATCTTGCAAGATGTGCCCTTGAATTGTTTATAACGCGGTTGTGCAAAAACACATAGAGGACTGTAAAAACACAAAAGAATGGTGAATTTACAATACGTTTGTGTAGCAATTTACAAGAAAACAATGTTTTATTACTGACATATCTTATGAATTCTACAGGTTGTATGGAATTTCACATTATTTCTTAGAAAACACATTTTATTCACAACGTGCTTATAAAAATCACTTGTTATTGTTGGCAATTGAGTTTTACAGTTATAGTTTGATTTGTTATGTGGATTGATTTTGAGAAATGTATAGGGTGGATATATTTATTACATTCCAATTAATAAAAAATTGCGAATATAAGAAAAATAGTCTTGGTCAGAATAAATATTAAAACCTACATTAGTTTGAATAGTAATATACAGGTAAAATTAAATGTACAGGGTGTCCCAAATTCGAGCCTCATCATTGGGATCTCGGAAACCAGAAGAGATACGAGGTCGGTTAAATGGAGGCAAAATTGTGCAATTTGGTTCTCATTGAAACGCCGCTTTCATATTTGAAAAATTCCGAATACTTCCGAAGATTTTTGGAAAAAAACGATTATTCGCGATTTCATTTTTATTTTTTTGTGACTCTATTTGAATAGATATAACAAAACAAATTTCACATTCTCATTGCTACTTTTTCTGTTCTACAAGATGATGTTATCAGATTTTCAAACAGACTTTTCGTATTTGAGCTGCCATCATCTAATTTGTTTTTTTAAATACGGCCCTGGATTTTTTATTATGGATTCTAAAATCTTCTAATGTCCCAAAACAAATGATATATCGCACTTATTCGAAAAGTTTATATTAATAGCATTCTCCATAAGAACTCATGTGTTAGAGAGAGACAGAGAATAGATTTTTGGTAAGATCTTAGCAGGACATCGTTAAAATAATTTTTTCAAAAAAGAACTATACATCATTGTGTTAAGGACCTCAGAAGCTCCTAAAAATTGATATAAAACAATATGTGATGTTCAACAATAGGCATGATGTTTTAATTATTCCAAAAAAAGTCAAACAAAAACTATAAAATTGAATACCCAATGAAAGTTAGAGCAACTATTCAAATTGTAATCCACCTGCTTGAAAGCATTTTCGTGTCAGTCTGTGAAGTTTATGGATGGCACGCTGAATGGTCCTTGCAGGGATAGCCCTGATCTCCCTTATTAGGTCTTGTCGTAATACTTCAAGATTTTGTGGCGTGTTTCGATAAAGACGGTTTTTGAGAAATCTCCAAAGAAAGTAGTCTAGAGGGTTTAGGTCGGGGCTTCTAGCTGGCCAATGTACGGGACCTTGGTTTCCAATCCATTTATTAGGGAATAATTCATTTAATAAATTTTTAACACATCTCCCATTATGAGGTGGTGCACCATCTTGTTGCCACCATAGTTGACGTAATACGCCCAAAGGTTCTTCCATTAAGGAATCCGATATATTGGTCCTTATTAATTCTGCATGTCTATCGGAATTTAATTTTCCTTGAATAAAAAACGGGCCGATAATTTTATTGTGCCACATACCGACCAATACGTTAAATGATTGTCGTCCCTGAGGTCTTACTTCTTGATTCTGCCTTGGGTTTTCTATTGATCAATAGTGTTCGTTATGTCTGTTAAATAGTCCATCTGTTGAAAAACTGCATTCATCTGTCCATACAGTTTTATTTAGGAAGTCATTTTCATTAATTTTATTTTGCAACCAGTTACAAAATTCTAATCGTCTCTCAGCATCGCCAGGCCTTAGTGTTTGACTAATATGGATTTTTGTAAGGTTTATATCCACGCTTATTTGAAGTTCTCTAAACTCTCATTCGCGGTAATCCTACTTCTTCTGAGAAAACTCTAACTGAAGCTCGAGGATTATTATTGGCCTTAAAAAATAATTTAAAATTATTCATTTTACTTTCTACTTTCTAACAGTTTTCAAACTTACAGTGTTCAAGATAATTTGTTCCACTTCTGGATCGATTCGTGTTCCATATTCAACCCTTGGCTTAACAAAACTTCCGTACTGAGCTAAATTATTATCAATATTAGCAAAATAACTATAATGCGGCTGCCGTCTTTCTGGATATTCCAACAAATAGCGCTCACAAGCCGTTTTTGAATTTCAATTCGAAATATAATAAATCCTTATCATGTCTCGTTTTCCTTCGTTAGAAAAAGTCATTTTCGTTTAATAAGCGTTAAATATTAGTGAACGAACAGTGAACTGTCAAAATATTGGATAATTTAAACATTAACAAATGAACTAAGATAGCCAAAATGCACGATGCACAGCCACTTTGATAAAACGCAATTATTTTTGTAAATATAGCCTAGGGCCTAGAGTTTGAGGGATGATGACACTTCAATTATATTATTTATTAACCACCCACTTTTATGTTAGTTTTTGAGTTTTATGCAGTGCGTTATTGCAAAAAAAGTTTGTTTTAACTCTTTTAAAAATCTAATTTTTGTCTCTCTCTAACTCATGAGTTCTTATGAAAAATGCTATTAATATAAACTTTTAGAATAAGTACAATACATCATTTGTTTTGGGACATTTGAAACTTTTAAAATCTATAATAATAAATCCAGGGCCGAATTTAAAAAAACAAAGTTGATGATGGCAGCTCAAATACGAAACGTCTGTTTGAAAATCTGATAACACCATCTTGTAGAACAGAAAAAGTAGCAATAAGAATGTGAAATTTGTTTTGTTATATCTATTCAAATAGAGTCACAAAAAAATAAAAATGAAATCGCGAATAATCGGTTTTTTCCAAAAATCTTCGGAAGTATTAGGAATTTTTCAAATATGAAAGCGGCGTTTCAATGAGCACCAAATTGCGCAACTTTGCCTCCATTTAACCTACCACGTATCTCTTCTGGTTTCCGAGATCCCAATGATGAGGCTCGAATTTGGGACACCCTGTACATATAATAAAGTTAAATTACTATATTTCACTTTGCCGCACTAGTGTGGAAAGTGATTTTTCCTAAAACTGCTATGAAAAGTAGGGTATTTCTCATAGCTTACTTAATTTCAAAACGATGTATTGCTCATACTGTGAGAAAAAAATTTTCTCACTGCACTTTGCTCACAATCAACAAAAATCGACAAAAACTAGTTGGCCAGGTAGTTGGCTGCTGTTCATTTTTAGATAGTTATCAAAACTGTCAGATTATAGAAGTTTTTCAAACTCTTCAGATAGTTTTCATTCGTGCTTTCATAAAAATCGCAATTTCTATTGAATATTATTTCAATAAGACATACTTACTCATAATAAATAATATGAGGGCGGGGATTAGCGCAGTGGTTAAGCGCTCGCTGGTAACCGAGAGGTTGCAGGTTCGATTCCCAGACGGAGCGATCTTTTTTCATTTTTCAGATGTGAAAGTCTGAATGATTGAGTGTCGTGTCGGCTGGGAATAATCCTCCACGATTCACTGTTGCGTTAAAAATTAACAGTGCTGCTCCTAAAGTGGCGCATGGAGTTAGTAACAAGGCCTATCCAGAACACATGGCTAATGACCATAGCAGTCGATGCCAAAACACCAAGGAAAAAAAATAATACGGATACTGACAATAGTGACGATTTTGATAATTATAACAATACTCCGCCGGAGATATTGGACTTGTTGCCGGAAATTTCAGAAAAAAAGTATGAATTGGCATACGAAAAAGTTTTTTATCTGACAAGAGGTAGGATACTTTAATGTTATTGTAGTTATGCAGTTGTAGGAAAAGTATTGTGTGAAACATGTGGGGAAAGTACTTTTTCTCACTCGTGTGTTTGCGGACTCGCCCTTGTGGCTCGTGCCACAAACTTCCACACTCGTTAGAAAAGTTGAACTTTCCCCACTTGTAGCACAATGTACTATTTCCCGCACTAGTACGGAAAAGCGACATTTTCAAAACTAAAATGCGTGCGGGAAAGTGGGTAAAAACGCACGGTCGTAGAAAAAAATTATGTTTTGTCAAACATTGTATATTTGTGACAGAAACTTCTGAATACCTAGTCGCCAGTAAAAATTATATCTCCCCGTCACTGTCACTCACGCACACCATCGTCCCACAACCGAAAAGACGTCGCAACGCTGATACCGAAACAATCGAAAACCACGAGGTAGACGTATCACTTGTAACCGGCGGCGATGCAATTCAAAGTCGTTAGAAAACAACGCTCGGCGTCGCGACGATTGTCACCGCATGGTTCATTGAGGGAGCGCGCAACTCCAAACTTGCATGACCTAAGGGCTAGACTGGGTCAGAAGGGCTCTCTGAAGTTGGGATGGGATGGAAGTCGCAGGTGTTGGAGATGATGATTTCGGACCAGGATTGTATTTTTTTGATTAGTTGGACAGATATAGCCTAGTTGCTTCAGCAATAAAGTTCAGCAATATATCCAATAATTTTTTTCTCATCCGAATAGTGAAAAACAGAACAAGAGCTGAAATAGTCTTATTTATCTACAACTTCCTTATTCAGGACTTTGCCATTTTCATTTTTCAGTACTTATGTCAATCAAAATGGGTTGACGATAGAAACCACATGGTCGACATATTTTTTCCAGGCGTCCATGACATATTTCGTAGGTAAAATTCCTCATATTTCGTGTGAATTACAGTTCACATTCGAAAAAATTTCACAGATAGAATTCGGATACTCTTTAGCTGTCGAAATGTTCATTTCACTTGCGAAAAATAATTTTGTGTGGTTAGAATCATCAAATTTGGTATTGAGGTTTATGTTTTTGGACATAGTTCTTGAAGTATACAGGGCAATTCAAATTCGACCCCCACCATTGGGATCTCCTAAACTACAGGAGATACGTCGAAGCTTAAATTGGGGCAAAGTTGCGTATTCTGGTGCTTAACAAAATACTGTTTTGAAACTTGGAAAATTCCTAGTATTTCCGAAAATATCGGGAAAAACTGAAAATCGGAATTTTCGTTTTTATTTTTTCTATCATTATTTGACAACAGCTCAAAACCAAAAGTACATTTCCATCGATACTTTTTTTCAGCTACACGTTTTCATGTTCAGATTTACTATCCGACGTTTCGTCTTCTGGCATTCATCATCAACTTTTTTTTCTGTTATGGACGCCACTTTGTTTTTTTTAAATAGTGATTCTCATTCTGATTTCATTGATGTATAATTTGTTATAATTTGCACTTCTGAAACCACAGATATTAAAAAAAAACAACTTCATCTGAGATGGTCATGACTCCATCGAAAAATTTTGTTCAATAAACACTAGTTGTCAGAACTCATTAAACATCATAAGTTTGCACAAATACTTCAGTCGGAATGTCCTCATTCTCAAATGAAGAAAAACGAGATATGTTGAAACTTTATTATAAATTTGATAGGAATAGTACGAAAACAGCACAAATTTATTTTGAATTATATCCGGAAAGACAACAGCCGGATAGAACATTATTCGGAATTTTGGGCAAACACTTGGCTGAGTACGGTGCGTTTTAAAAAACATCATGAGCTTGTGAAAAAGGCACAAAAAGTATTACAACAAGTGTTCGAATTGATGGCCTTTCTCTTGAATACATAATCGAGCTCGTCGTCTCAAATTAAGAACAGCCCTAACAATATCCCTTCTTCTGATAGACCTGAATTACGTGATGATATTGTCTTTAAGTTCATCTACTGTGTCATATTCTTGCTCTTCATAGATGCTGTTCTTTAAAATGCCTCACAAGAAAGTTTCCAAAACTGTAAGGTCAGGTGACCTTGCCGGCCACCTCACTGGTCCAGAATTTCCTAACCACCTATTAGGAAATCTTTGGTGTAAATATTCGCAAACTGCTCTTTTATTGTGTGGAGGAGCCCCGTCATGCTGAAACCAGCAGCTGTTATAATTAACAAGGGGAAAGGTATCCATATATTCTTCGAATTCGTTTCTTAAGAACCGAAGATAGGTTTCCCCGTTCAAAGTATTAGAGAAGAAATGAAGTCCAAGTATTCGGTCGTCATAAATTCCAGCCCACACATTCAAACGAAACCGAACTTGTGGTCTGACTTCTATGAAGTGTCGTGGATTATTTTCACTCCAAATGTGCTCATTATCTGTATTAAAAACACTACAGTTCGAAAAAGTACTTTCGTCGGTCCAAATAATGTTTTTCAAGAAGTTTGTAGGGTCTACCCTATTCGAGAGCCAGCTACAAAATTCCATCCTTCTCTCAGGATCACCTGGATGTAATTTTTGTGAAATATCTTATAACATTTCAAACCACTTTTTTTGAATTCCCTCCAAACGCTCGTCTGTGGCACATCCATTTCTGCCGAGACTTGATGTGTTGATTTGGAAGGATCTGCATTTATCTAAAAAAGTACCAAAAATAATTATACTTCTTCGAATATGGAATGAACAATTATTTTATCTCGGCTAATAAGTTACGTCTAATATTTTGTTCCATTCTGCTTCCATATTTCATTCTTGGTTTTTGAAACGCACCGTACTCAGCCAAGTGTTTGTCCAAAATTCTGAATAATGTTCTATCCGGCTGTTGCCTTTCCGGATATAATTCAAAATAAATTTGTGCTCTTTTCGTACTATTCCTATTAAATTTATAATAAAGTTTCAACATATCTTGTTTTTCTTCATTTGAGAATGAGGACATTTCGACTGAAGTATTTGTGCAAACTTATGATGTTTAATGAGTTCTGACAACTAGTGTTTATTAAACAAAATTTTTCGATGGAGTCATGACCATCTCAGATGAAGTTGTTTTTTTAAATATCTGTGGTGAAAATCATAGCAAATTATACATCAATGAAATCAGAATGAGAATCACTATTTTTCTGTATAAAAAAACAATATGGCGCCCATAACAAAAAAAAAAGTTGATGATAAATGCCAGAAGACGAAACGTCAGATACTAAATCTGAACATGAAAACGTGTAGCTGAAAAAAAGTATCAATGAAAATGTACTTTTGGTTTTGAGCTATGTTGTCAAATAACGATAGAAAAAAATGAAAACGAAAATTCCGATTTTCAGTTTTTTCCCGATATTTCCGGAAATACTCGGAATTTTCAAAATAGTATTTTGTTAAGCACCAGAATACGCAACTTTGCCCCAATTTAAGCTTCGACGTATCTCCTGTAGTTTAGGAGATCCCAATGGTGGGGGTCGAATTTGAATTGCCCTGTATACCTAGTTAATTATTTGAAAAGTATTAAGGCCGAGACACAATCGAAGTTTTATATTTTTAGAATTAAGTTTTCTTATTTTAGATTTCCTTTTAACACGAAACCTTCATTGCTCTTATTATTCTGGTCACGGCCCACAAATAATCTTATTATTGGTAAAATTCAAGCTTTATTTTTCAATTCTGTTTCACATTTACATCCTGTTTCATTTCAAAAACTGTTAATCCCAAATCGCAAAACTAAAAACTTATTACATAAACCTTTAATTGTGTCTGAGCCTTTAGTGTGGCACGAGAATGTTTACATTTTTTTGTTTGCCAAAATTTCCAATTTTTTGAGGTACTTCAGTGAATAGTAATAAATAACGTTGTGGAAATAGTGGATTTTATCAAGATGGGTGGCCAACTCTTCCCATATCGATCAGCAATATTTTTTGTCGTTACTTTATTAGTCAGTTTTAGTAGGTGTTTTAATAGAGGGTTAATTATTTTCCAAAAATTCAACCAACTCTACCTTCTACTATTTATTGACAAAAACTCACTTACTATCACAACTATCAGCTATCACTAAAAAACACAATAGTTAAGTAATCATCTACTTATGTGCAATATAAATATTACAGGTAATATTTAACGAACAGTCGTTACCGACCGATGATGAACCCTTTACCATAAACACCTAACTATGTAGGCTTATTATGCAAGAACCTGTCAGAAAACAACTACACCCCTGGCTAAGACCACGACGGGTATTGAATTAAATCTAACAGCTACTTGTGCAACGTTCCTCAAAACATCAGAGGACGCAATTGCAAGTGCCCTCTATGACCAACCAGCAGAATTATGTTTTGATTTGGACGGGGTGACCACCTGCAGACTAGTTTCGAGGTTGTTGCCTCTCATCAGTGCAAGGGCAGGTCAACACAGACAGCACTGAAGCCATCTGTTCCCCGTCCAAACCAATACACACTCCGCTGATTAGTCAATTCTGGTTCACGAGATGAAAGCAGTTTCTAGGCCGTTCCACCTAGCGAGCAGAGGAAGACACTCCGAATCTCCGGGTTGAGAGATTTAATCGAAGAAGACAGAAATCTTTGGGAGATCGTGTGCTAACGAACAGTCGTTACCGACCGATGATGAACCCTTTACTCCCATAAACACCTAGTTATGTAGGCTTATTATGGCAAGAACCTGTCAGAAAACAACTACTCCCCTGGCTAAGACCACGACGGGTATTGAATTAAATCTAACAGCTACTTGTGCAACGTTCCTCAAAACATCAGAGGACGCAATTGCAAGTGCCCTCTATGACCAACCAGCAGAATTATGTTTTGATTTGGACGAAACTAGTCTGCAGGTGGTCCAAATCAAAACATAATTCTGCTGGTTGGTCATAGAGGGCACTTGCAATTGCGTCCTCTGATGTTTTGAGGAACGTTGCACAAGTAGCTGTTAGATTTAATTCAATACCCGTCGTGGTCTTAGCCAGGGGAGTAGTTGTTTTCTGACAGGTTCTTGCCATAATAAGCCTACATAGTTAGGTGTTTATGGGAGTAAAGGGTTCATCATCGGTCGGTAACGACTGTTCGTTAGCACACGATCTCCCAAAGATTTATGTCTTCTTCGAGGTAATATTTAATTAACAATTTCAAATATGATTGCAACGAAATTCTGATATATTTATAATTCACTAAGCATGTCTAAAGTCTAAATTTTACCAATTTGTTAGCAAAACTTTTACGAACCAAACTAAATTATTATTATTCTAATTTTCTCCATTCCATGTGAGTCATTCGAACTTATTTGACAGATATTCCATTGTTGCCAAAGTGTGTCGTTTGAAATAAATTCATTTGAGTGAATTTATAAACATTTCATTTCACTACAATTGAAAACTAGGTACAGCATTTCGATGGTGAACTACAAATCTAAATATTTCACTTATGAATTCAATTTCACTGATATTCAAAACTAGGCCCCCAGTGCCGATTTCACTTCAGCAATATTCATCAACTTCCTTATTATGGACTCTGCCATTATTATATTTCAGCACGGTAAACACTATAGTGTGTGGAAAAAAACACAGACACGAAATTATTTTTCCGGGCGTCCAGGGCCGGTTACAGTCCAGCAATATTCCTCATCTTCCTTATTACGGACTCTGTCGTCATCATATCTCAGTTCGGCAATCAGAAAAGGTTCAAGAAAATAACGAAATGGCCCTGAACCTTTTCTGACTGTCATTCTGAAATATGTTAATGGCAGAGTCCATAATAAGAAAGTTTAGGAATATTGTGAGAGTGAAACCGGCCCTGGACGCCAGGAAAAATTATTTTGACTATGTTGTTATTTTTCTGAACCTTTTTTGATCATCGTACTGGAATATAATAGATAGATAGATAGATCTTTATTGGTCATATTACACAATAGTGCTTTGGCAAGTCAGTAATAAAATAAAACTAAAAAATTAAATACTAATATAAAATAACAAAACGTAAACAATCTTTGTCGTTAAAAACACTTGCACAATAAAATTTAACAAACAGCAATACGTATACGATACATTAATCAATGTATAAGTTGTGAAAAATCAGTTCAAAATCATAAAACGCATTATCAGCCAGGAACCGCTTGATAACATATTTGAATTGAACGCACTCGAGATCTTGGACGTGTGGTAGAACATTGAAGAACTTGATTGCATAATAGCTAGTCCCATTTCTCGTTTTCGAACGTCTTAGATAGTGTTGATGTATCATATCTTTGTTTCGCGTTGTGTATGAATGTGAACTTTCATTTGTCCTATAGTTTTTCAAGTTTGTTTTTGTATGCATGAGACATTGCAGTATGTAAGTAAAAAATATTTTGACTGAGCTATTATTTTCCTGAACCTTTTCTGATAACCGTGCCGAAATATAATAAGGCAGAATCCATAATAAGGAATTTGAGGAATATTGCTGGAGTGAAACCGGTCCTGTACGTCCGGAAAAATTATTTCGACCATGCTGTTTTTTTTTCTGAACCTTTTCTCTTCACTGTGCTGAAATGTGATAATGGCAGAGTAAATAATAAGGAAGTTGAAAATATTACTGAAATGAAACCAGTCCTGGATGCCAGGAAAAATAATTTTCCTGAACCTTTTCTGAAATATAATAATGACAGAGTGCCTAATAAGGAAGTTGAGGAATATTGCTGGAGTGAAACCGGCCCTGAACAGCCGTAAAAATGATTTCGATCATGTGGTTTTTTTCCACACCCCATTCTGACTACCGTGATGAAATGTGATAATTGCAGAATCCATAATAAGGAAGTTGAGGAATATTGCTGGAGTGAAACCGGTCGTGAACCCCCGGAAAAAATACATCGACCATGTGGTTTCTTTCCTCAATCCATTTTGATTGACATACTGAAAAATTAAATTGGCAAAGTCCTGAATAAGGAATTTGTAAAGTATTGCTTGGGCCATACCGGCCCTGGAAAATTCCTAAATAAGACTATTTCAGCTTATGTTCTGTTTTCCACTATTCGGCTGAAAAAAAGGACAAATATTGCTGAACTTTATTGCTGAAGTAACTAGACTGACAGAGCTATAGATTTACTCCTCTAAAAAACTCATATGTATATACCGTGTGTCCGCGGAAGGTAGCTCGCAAACTATTAAATTTTTTGTTTTTGAAGATAATGGAATGACATTCAGAGGATCTGCATTTTTTTATATGTGCTCAACTTCTGGTTTCATCGGAAGTGACAAAAACATTCGATATTCAAATGAGACACCTTGTATATTTTCACTTCTTTTGTCTCCATATGACACTCTCACCACTCACTCACTTTCAGGTCCACCGAAGATGGCAGACAGCTAGATTTATGTTAAAATATTTATTTTTTCAGTATTTTGTGATTTTGTCTGGTTCTGGTTCTGGTTGCATTCAGAGCTGTGATGCGGCCTGACTGTCCGAGCAGACATATGCATGTCTGCGAAGTTAAGTAAAACTCGAAGTCGTCTCCACAATATATATTTCAACCCAATGTTGTTCTGGGGAGGTATGTAAACGCAAGTTTCACAAGAAACTTAAGGGTTTGCGTTACATAAAATTCAAAAACATGTTTTCAAGCATAGTAATGTTTTTGAATTTTATGTAACGCAAACCCTTAAGTTTCTTGTGAAACTTGCGTTTACATACCTCCCCTCAACATTGGGTTGAAATATATATTGTGGAGACGACTTCGAGTTTTACTTAACTTCGCTGACATTGAAACTCCACTTTGAGTATGGACTACTTCCTTCAAATATGCATGTCTCTCTGGGCCGGACCTCACCTCTTCCATTCTGGTTACGTCCAGGAATGCATACACCTCTGCTGCGAAAACTCTTGTCAGAGAACCTAGCGCATAGGCTCTTTTCTCTCCGTTTTCCAAGTAAACTCCTGCTCCGGCTTGTCCTCCCTCCAGTTTGGACCCGTCTGTGGTGGTGAGTTTATTGTTTTATTAAACAACCAATTGTAGTATATTTAAACAAATTCACTCTAAAATAATTTATTTTACGAAATACAATGCCTCAACACAATACTTCCGCTTCACTAACTGTCTCAACTTTACTGCGTGGTTCTTTTTATATTCACCGTTCACTTCTCGGAATGCTCCTGATATTTCTCGAAAGACTTAGGATCGTTCTCCGATTAGACCTGATTCTTCTCGAAGCAAAGCGACTCGGAAATAATTCGCGCTCACGCGCGTGAGCGTTCAGGCCTGGCATCGCCCGCAGCTTCGCCACACAATGATGAAATGAACTATGAAACCATGATGTTTTTATTTATCAGTATGTACAGAAATCTCAACCAATCGAAAACACGTAGCTTACCATGAGTAGAATATTCATGGATATTATCGTGAAGTAACTTTCTCACCCTAAAATAAACGTTTAAAAATGTCCATGTAGGACGAAACTGCACAAACATTATTGTTACAAATAAAAGTGGTGTTAAAACAAAACAGGTTTCATTTCTCATCCTCATGAATTATCTATTTCATCCCTGACTTGCCAACTCCCGTCTGAATCAATCTCTACAGACACTCGATAACACAAAACCCATTGAAGGTGTGGGAAGGTGTCTGAAATCCTGAAAGCGTACATTAGCTTTTAGATTTACAGGTTTGGTCGATTTAGGTAGAAAGCATTTCTCTTGGCGAGAGTGACTGCCGAGAATAAAATATTATTGAAATCAACAAATGGGTGATGGGATGGCACAAGGAAATCTAGTTTTGTGTTCACATAGAATGAAAAATCCTGTGATTTTCAGATAATATCGTGGGACCCAAAGGAAATTTGAGAAATATCAGGTTTTTATAATTGAAAAATTGTATTTTCTTTTTACTCTGAAACACATCTATAGTCCGTAAATCGTAGGCGCAGAGTAATAAATCCTCATTTAGTATGCAAAATCCATGGCTAGTGCAAATTTTGATGTAAAACGTTCATAAAAACAGCAAAAATTTGTTTTCTTCATTCGCTCCCGGCACAATATTTATTTGTTGGATTAGGCCATTGTAAAGCCATTGTTAAGGTACCTATTTAGAATTCGCACCAGCCAGCTTTCAGTAGTGTATCTTGTGGTATAATTTCTGTTTAAAAATATAATGGTTAATTGTTAAAAAATAATTAGTTATACGGAAAACTCAGCTATAGAATGAATGTAATTTTTTAACAATAAATTGGTATTAAAATTGAAAAAAAAAAAAAGTTTTATGTATTTTCCTCGATTAGAGTATTTTAGAAGTGAAAACTTGAAATGCAGCACTCATTAGTTATACAGAGTGGGCTATTGAAAACGAAATAGCGGCTCTGTAGGTCGGCAGAACCGAGTTATATAAAAACGCTCGGACACGTCAACAACATTTTCGAGGGGGACATCGTTCGCGATAAAATTCACCCGAAATACATTCCATCCCTCGGAGCTGTGACCGCCACCCCTAAATTTTTAAGTGGCAACATATGGCAAGTGATTCCTCATTTGAAAGGTATTTTTATTCTTAATATCAAACAACAAAAATAAATTAATTCTATCGATTCGTTTTCGAGATATAGGAACTTGAAGTTGGGAAATCACTTTTTATCCACTCAATCAATAAAAACAATATCTGATAAAGCAACTGTCGCAATAATTATTATTGTCAATGAATTAAATGTTCAAACTGTCTACCACCCATTTCCATACAGTAGTACAAGTTCTGTTCAAAATGAGACCTCACATTTCGAAGCATTTCCGGCGTTATTCGACGGTTTTCTTCAATAATTCTACGTCGTAAATCTTCCAGAGATTATGGCTTGGTTGCATAGATTTTGTTTTTTAAGTGACCCCACAGGGGTTAAATCTGGAGAGCCGGCTGGCCACTCTATAGCGCCTCTTCTTCCAATCCAACTTCCAGGAAAAATCTATCCATAAACTATCCATAAACTAACAGACTGTGCATAATGTGGAGGTGCCCCGTCTTGTTGAAATTTCAAGTGGTCTTCATGGTAACGATCGTCATTTTCAATGATGTCTACTAATTGTGGATAAACAAATTGATTCAATAATTCCAAATAAGTTTCTCCTGTCTGGTTACCGTCGAGAAATACTGGTCCAATCAAACGGTCCCCAAAAATACCGGCCCAGACATTGAGTTTTTGGGGAGTTTGAGTATGGACTTCGTGGACAACATGTGGATTGGCATCTGATCAATAACGACAATTATGACGATTCACAGTCGAATTCAAAAAGAATGTAGACTCATCAGAAAAGCAGATGTTGAAAAGGAAATTCTCATCTGCATCTATTTTCGTAGTCATAATTTCACAAAATTCCTGTCGCCTTTCAAAATCATATTCATTCAATTGGTGTACCAAATGTATTTTGTGAGGGTGGAATTTATTATGTTTCAGGAATCTGCGGATACTGGTTCTACAGATATTGGTAACACTAGCCAATTTCCTTGTGCTCAATGTTGGTTCTGCATGAACTTGTCCTGAAAGTGCAACTTCAACAGGTTCATTTCTCACCGGAAATTCACGTTCTGGGTCTCGTTTCTTGTTGGCTACTGCTCCAGTTTGACGAAATTTTAGCACTAATTCTAGAACGTATTTTCGTGCAACAAGTTTATCTGGATGCGTTTCATTGAACAAATTAGCTGTAAGGTTACCGTACTCATCATTCTTAAAAAAATTGTTATTATTTCAACTCTTTCCGCGATCGTATATACACCATATTGAGGAAAGATATTCAGCAGCTTTAATCAAGTAATTCACTCTAATGTCGTTCAATCAACGATCAGTTTGACACTGATAGACGTCCACAATTGCGATTTGGCGAAAAAAATTATCTCATACATGTTTTTGTTGTACGCGCATTGGAGTCGAATTCGAGAAAACGTATTTTTATCGATTCTCAAGACAATTTTTCGATCAAGTAATTGAGGAGGAGATAAAAATTTGAAACGGAATTGCATGTTATTTGTTGGTCAACAGTTAGATCATTTAATTCCTAATGTTAATTATCTTTAAACAGTTGCATTGTTAGATTTTATTTTTATTGATTGAGTGAATTACCCAACTTCAAGTTCCTATATCTCGAAAACGAATCGATAGAATTAATTTATTTTTGTAGTTTGATATTAAGAAGGAAAATACCTTTCAAATGAGATATCACTTGCCATATGTTGCCGTTTAAAAATGTAGGCGTGGCGGTCACAGCTCCGAGGGATGGAATGTATTTCGTGTGAATTTCAACGCGAACGATGTCCCCCTCGAAAATGTTGTTGACGTGTCCGAGCGATTTTATACAACTCGGTTCTGCCGACCTACAGAGCCGCTGTTTCGTTTTCAATGGCCCACTCTGTATAAAAATAACCAAGAAATAATGGGATCAAAGAAGAATATATAATTATCTACAGTATTTACAATAACTATATCATATCAGATTCGGATGAAAAATAATCATCTTTAGGTCAATAACAATTGGATCAGTCAAGTCTTCAAAAATATTGTCTTTTTTCCAAGCATAATCCACGGTAATAACATGGTCAATGCATTTTCCCCAATTGTCGCTGGTTACTTCACTAACCGCACATTCAAACAATAACTGAACATCTTTCATTTTGAAGGTCTTATTTTTCTAGGCTTCATTCTTTTTCACTCAAGCCCAGATTAGTCGTATGGGATTCAGCTCGCAGTGATACGGGGGAAGTCGAAGTACACAGATATTTCTCGTGAAGTGGCTAGTTGGTTTTTACGGATTTAAGCGGTACTACTGGTACTAGAAAGTTCTTTTTTAGTGGATCAGTGGGAAAAACAATGTTTTTTGAGCTAAGCTACTCCAATAGTTTGCCTTTAGTCCAATTGCTAGTGGGTAAGTGTTCCTGTAATCTAGAATGGTAACTCGCGTTGTCCATAACAATAGTAGACCCCTGCCGACTAAATCGACCATTTGTTCAAACCATTCTTCAAATACGTCACCATTCATATCCTCGTGATAGTCACCGGTTCGTTTCGATACACAAGTCCTCTAGCCACAAACCCTCCTGAACTACCTTTATGAACAATTATTAATATTTTATCCTTGCCTGATGGTGGATTCAAGTCCATTGACAATCCTTCGATGAAGGCTTCATTCTACTACTGTTCTGCCAATACAGGATACAGTTTATCCTTCGTTTATCCACGTTTCGTCCAGATAATAAATACATCGATCTTATCGTTTCGGGATTCTTTAATATTGCGTAAATAGTCTCTTTTCCACATCGCAATATCTGGTTTATCTATCAGTACAAGTGTCTCTTTTGTTTGGTATAGAAGAAGGCGATTTTTCTTTTCTTTCTTTCTTTCTTTTTCGAAAATGTCATTTTAATGTCATCAGCTTAAACTGTAGACAATAATTATATCCAGTGTAGGAATAAACTTTTTAGGTAAAACGCATGGACTTTACGCCTTAACCTTTGCTTTAAGGATTCTTCCATCGTAATCTGTGGTCGACCCGGAGATGTTTTTGGTGGTTAAAGAATTCCACTTTTCTTTTCTCTCAATAATTTTTGGATGGTGGATTTCGTTATGCACAGCATAGAAGATTCTTTTGTAACAGTCTCATCTACACTGGTACTTTTGTTGTTACTTTGCAATGAACTTGAATAGTTTAAAATTAATAATTTTTCGTTTAAAGATAATGGTCCCAATTTTGGCCGTTCTGATGGTCCTGGTTCAGAATCCATAATACTTACTTGATTCTTATTTTATATACATGAACTAAAAACGCACACACAAGTAATTTCCAGAAAGCACTATTTAATAGCGGCGATGCCGAGTACCTACTAGATACTACAATTATTGCTTGTAATCAATTCATATACCCTTCTATCAGTACCTATACAGTTATAAAAAGGGCTGATCTTCAAAAGATGATGGGTTTCGAACGCATACACAGGGTGGGCCAACTATTGCAGATCGGAGGATAGCTCCTAAACCCCTGTAGATAACTATTTCTGTAAAATATGCTGAAGTATTCATAGGGTTCCCTGTATTTTTTTCATTTTTGGATAATGCGAATAAACAAGCCATACAACCATTTTTGATTTTTTCAATTGTATGCGAGGTTGCCGAGTTATTGCATTTCCAATGAAAATTTCTGAAAAATC
Organism: Chrysolina oricalcia; assembly: GCA_944452925.2. Taxonomy (NCBI): domain Eukaryota; kingdom Metazoa; phylum Arthropoda; class Insecta; order Coleoptera; family Chrysomelidae; genus Chrysolina; species Chrysolina oricalcia. Next base: position 50,152,747 of record OX101824.2, read on the forward strand.
ATTGTGGAGGGTTAAATTCCATAAAAACTCAGCACTACGAGGAGTCGCAAAAAAAAGTATTGCAGCTCCCAGTACAGGAATGAAGATATCCACGGAATCATAAAAAATTGTTTAGAAATATATAGGGCGCTCGCTATACGACTGCCAGAATTACAGATTTCAAACGACGTAAACTTTTTTTTTCAAATGGAACATCCTGTATATTTCGATGTTTTTTGAAAGTTCATTCTTTAGGCTTTCCATCGATATAATAATTTCTATGGTGAAATTAATTAGTTTCCGAGTTATTGGGGAAATATGGCATTTTCTCAGTATTTCTCGATTTTAAACCAAATTCCTTCTTTGTTAGTTTGGTTTTGTGTTACTATTCATATGATGATAGAGAATGGATTCCTCAACAATGCTAATAATGAACGGAATACTCGACTGACGAAAGATATGAAAAAGATAAGTGAAAAGTATTCATTATATTGCAGGAAACAAACGAATAGGTAATCAAATTCTTCATTTCCTATCAATGATGTACGTATAAAACATTTATACTTGTAGTTCTTCAATGACAAAGTACCAATATTATTTCAAAAGGTGTTCGAAATGTCGGCCATTCTGTGCGATACATTTTCTTGCTCGAGTTTTAATGGATCTGCGTACATTCTGAAGCATAGCCGGGGAAATTGTAGAAAATACCGGTCTTATTCTTAGCTGCATGTCTTCTTTCGTTGTGACTGGCTCTGCATAGACTTTATCTTTCACATATCCCCATTGGAAAAAATCACAGGGTGTGAGGTCTGGCGATCGAGCTGGCCTCCTAACTGGACCTCCGCGACCTTTCACCAAACTCTTCATCAATCCACTGTCTCACTATAGCCGAAAAGTGAATAGGAGCACCGGCCAACTGAAGCCACATAGTATTGATAATATTCAAAGACACAGTTCTAATGAGTCCGCGAAAATTGTTCTATAGGAACTGCAGGAATTTTAGGCCATTCACAGGACCTTCGATGAAAAAAGGGCCAATCACATAGTTATCAATTATACCGTAAAATGAGGTGACTTCGGACGGAGCTGGTGATTTCGGACAATCGGTACTTTTCGCTCTCAATCGAGAATATCGCGGAAGGGAGTATCGCGATCGACTCGAATCTTTTGCAAATCGAATCATGTTAGTATAGGTCCGGCGATTGTGTTTGTTGCGTGCAAAGGTAAGGAGGCATTTTTCACGTAGTTATTTTTATGAGCGCATTCGTATTGTGAATTCTCGAAAGTGAAAAACTAACTGGTGTAGGACTTTTGGTAGGTACTGAATTTAGAGCTTAGTGGCATATAATCAATCAAAGGCTGATGTTCAAAGAATACTTTGACGATGAATCCGCTTCAAAATTTCATAGTATTTTTTTATACAGGATGATAACCAAGATAACGACCATATTGCTGATGACTTCGGACATGGGCCGGACCTACACAAAAGTCCTTGGTGGACGTTCATATAAGAATTACACGCATCAGAAATTAGAAGCAGCTGTGAATGATGTGAAAAGAGGAATTAGGGGTATCAGAGAAGCTTCTGAGGTCCACGGAGTTCCCAGATCTACCATAAGTGATAAAATTTCAGAAAAGCATTCTAAAAATGTTGGTGGACAGCCAGTGTTATCGTCTGAAGAGGAGAAAAAAAGTAACAACTGCTGAATGGGGATTTCCACTCAGTGAGTATGACATTCGAATAATAGTAAAACAATATCTGGACAGGAAAGGTGTGTCCTCGAAAATTTTAAAAATAACTTGGCTGGGCGGGAATGTATGAAATCTTTTTTGTCGAGACATAAAGAGCTTTCATTAAGATTCTGTCAGAACATAAAGAGATACCGTGCCCAGGTTACTGTTAACGCACTGAAAGAATATTTCTCAGAGCCCAAAAGATCCCTAGAAAACGTTGCTCCAGAAATTTTGACGAGACCAACTTCAGCGACGACCCTGGGACAGTAAAAATAGTGTGCAAAAGGGGATCCAAGCACTGTGATAGAATAATAGATTCCTCGATGATGAATATCAGTGTCATGATGGCTGCTGCAGCAAATGGAGAATGTCTTCCTCCATTTGTTGTTTATAAAGCAAAACATCGTTATGAAGAATGGGAGGAAGATGGGCCAGATGGTAGCCGTTATGGCGTCAGTAAATCCGGATGGTTAGATTCCTATACCTTCATACAATGGTTTCGTCAAATTGCCATTCCATATTTTAGGCAAAAAGAGGGACCCAAAGTGATGACAGGGGATAATTTATCCAGTCACGTGAGTGTCGAAATAATACAGGAATGCGAGAGGCATAACATTAAATTCATTTTTTTGCCTCTTAACTCGACACATTTATGTCAGCCCCTCGACGTGGCTTTTTTTGGACCGATAAAAATGGCATGGCGGAAAATTTTGACTGAGTGGAAATCTGACTTCCCAAAACTCTTGAAGCAAACAATTACATCTATCGAGGCTACATCAAGAAAGAATATTTTATCTGGATTTCGCGCTGCAGGAATAGTGCCACTCGATGCAAGACAGGTTCTGAAACGCTTGCCAGACAGAATGCTAGATGAAGAACTACAACCAGATGGATCTGGAATAGATAACGCTCTTCTGAATTTCCTGAAAGAGAATCGTTCTCCAGATATCTCAAATAAACCAAGAAAACGTAAGCGCGTCAATGCTCCACCGGGAAAAGAAGTAAGATTTCAGGACATTCAAAATACAATGACAATAGAGGATCAAGAGCAACCGTCAACATCCTATTCGCAAGAAACTACCAGAATAAATCTCGATTCAGTTGGAAGTCACAGCTCCACTTTACAAGAATTTATCAACATGGTCACTGGTTCAGACTCAGATTCAAGCTCAGGCGACCTGCCACTAGCAGTTCTGAGGAAAAAAATATTTGCGATCAATTCAAACAAGGATGATGTGATGAAGATGATTGAAGAACGCGTCGAAACTAATTGGCGAAAGAAAAACTTCCCTGATGAATCAGACGAGGAAACTAACGTGGAAATAGAAGCTAAGACTGATATAGAAGATCTGAAAGAAAATGATTTCGCAATAATTAAAGTGCCAGTATTTAATTCTAAGAAGAATAAACTTTATGTTACTCAAATTTTATCACAATTAGGCGACGATCACTTCCAAGTTAGCTTCTTGCGAAAAAAACAATTTGGGGAGGAACTTTGGTTCTCATTTCCATTCCGGATTGATGAAGCGACTGTGAATAAAACAGAAATTCACCAAAAAATTAATATGAAAGAGTCCAGAAGAGGAAAGTACAAATTCTGTGATTTTAATGATATTATTATAGAATAGGTTGCTTTGTTTTGTTTTAATTTTAATTTTTTTACTCGTGATACATGAATGAGTTCCTACTTTTTTATATTTTTTAAGGCAGAATGCTATTTTATGTTTGTTAGAATGTTACCTAAGTATTTATTTTATATCTAAACGAACTTTTTCAAATTAAAATTATTTTCTTAATGTTGTGTCCGAATCATTTCTGTTGAGAGGAGAAATTCATTTCCCATTGTCAACAATGCGCGTCCGAAGTCACAACCCCAAGTTAAAAAAATTCGGACACCTTCCTTTCAAAAATTTGAATTTTTAGTATTCAACTCATTTTAAAATTCGAATTCCGAAGTCAACTGTAGTGAAGCTAGATGTCGTTTTTGTGTGCTTTTGAAGGGGTGTCCGAAATCACCACACCCTTCCAGGTAGCTTCGGACACTTTTCAAAAAAAAATTAATATATTTCTGAAAATGAAAACGAAAGTTTCATATTACAAATCGATTCATTCATATATGTGCTACATTTGGTTAAAATTTCGTACGAAAACATCGATTTGTCCAAAAGTTATGTCGAAAAAACTGTAAAAATCGTCCGAAGTCACCTCATTTTACGGTACCGCTCCATACATTCAAGGACTATCTTTGCTGCGACGTGGTTCTGAACAAATGTGGGTTTTCGTCAGAGTAATAATGGTAGTTGTGACGATTCACGGTTCCATTTCGGTGAAAGGTAGCCTCATCTGAATATAAAATTTCATTCAGAAAATGTCTATCGTTGGTAGTTTTATTTATTAACCAAATGCAATGTCTCCGCCTCTGAATGAAATCACGCGGCAGAAGTTCCTGATGGAGCTGAGCATGATAGGGATGGAACTTATTCTTCTTCAAAATGCGCCTTATTGTAGTTCTTGATATATCATAATTCCTACTTAACTCTCTCGTACTTATGTGAGGATCCTCCACAACAGCGGTCATGATTATTTCCTCATTTTCTTCGGTCAATACAACTGGGGACCGCGTATGTTTTCTGTAGCTTACAGATCCCGTTTCACTGAATCTCTCTATTAATAATTTGAAACAGGCTTCTTTGGGGTGTTGATGTTCTGGGTATCTTTGCCTGTATACCCTACTAGCAATGAAACAATTTTTATCACAGTCACCCAATACAAAAATCATATAAATCATCTTTACATTCGAATAATTCATGTTGAATCAATAATTTTCACTAATTCGAATAGAGGTGAACTAATGACATATGTCAAATCACTTTTATCAACAAGACAAAAATTATGTGCTAACAGACTACTAGATCGTCAAATACGTTAAATAACAGAAATCGAAAAATACTGAGAAAATGCCATATTTCCCCAAGAAGAATAAAAACGAGGAGGGTTTAATAAGCTCTAGCCAATCAGAAACTTGTATCATCAACGCGTCATAGTGACGTACTTGGGTATGAGTACTAGTGTCCCCATTGTCTTATGGGAATCAAACACTCCTTGTTTTTAGTCTTCTTGATATTTCCCCAGTAACTCGGAAGCTAATGAATTCCACCATAGAAATTATTATATTGATGGAAAGCCTAAAGAATGAACTTTCAAAAAACATCGAAATATACAGGATGTTCAATTTGAAAAAAAAAGTTTTCGTTGTTTGAAATCTGTAATACGGCACTCGTCTAGCGAGCGCCCTGTATATTTCTTAACAATTTTCAATGACTCAGTGGATATATCTTCATTCCTGTACTGTACTCTTAGTGCTGAGTTTTTATGGAATTTAACCCTCCACAATGATTTTTCAAAAATTTTCATTGGAAATGCAGTAATGCAATAACTCGTCACTACAGCATCTTAGTTATAACTGCAATAAATGCTACAAAGATAACGCAAAGGATATTTCAGTTTTGTGTGCTACAAATTGTGACGTGTCTTTTCATATATCTTTTGTGTTGGAATTTCGAATACTCAGTTCTGTTATTTTACCATAGCAAAATAACTAACTAAAAGTAAAAGAGAACTGTTTTTTCAATTATATTTTCAAATACATAACAATATCGTTATTCATGATAAAAATATTCAACTCTTTATAAAACAAATTTTTTCTAACGAGTTCAAAAAATAGACTATTGTCTAGTTTTTGTACATACAAACATGCCTTAAAGAGGAATCTAACTCAATTCAGTATCTGTGATATCTTCGTTGAAATTTAATTGCTCTCATTTTGCTATATACTTATTTAAATAGCCTAGTTTCAAAAATATACCTACTTCTGTTAAATAACCAGAATAAGCTTATTTTAGTAATCCAAGCTCTTCGCTCTTTTCCCAACCACGCAAATTCAATATCAATTAACTCAGACTCAGAACCGAATGAATATTAAGTTTATCGACCAAAAATTTGTAAGCTATTATTACCGGGTCAGTTACCCTAAGAACATGCTCCAAAGTTCTACGGAACAACTTCATTATCCTTTTCATAATTCCAATTAATGTTTTGCGGATAAAAAACTTTAATATCTCTGTTATTATACCTGCACCACAATATCTGTCAAATGCAATAAGAAGAGTACAAAATCTTCAAAATTGAACCCGTGCTAAAAAAGTTGTTGCCATGTAACAAGGCCCAAGTTCGCAGTTTCATCAATTGAAATGTCAATTAAGCCTCCATCAAGTGACATCAGATGTCCTTTACCTTCAAACATAAGAGACATTATCCTGATCTCAAATTCATATCCAACAATTTTAAACAATTTTTTAACTTACTGCGAAGTAGTCCATTGTTACAAGGATGTATTCTGTGGTCAGATTTTGGGAACGGTCCGGCTATATTTATGGCGATTCTCTTTCATTTTTCATTTGTCATTATTTTACTTTTCATTACTTTTTATCACTTTTCATTACTTTTCATAACCTTTTTATTTTTCATTTATTTCTATTTTCAATTCAATTTCAATTCATTTCAATTCATTTTATTTTCCATTTTGACATTTTACAATGTATAGGAATAGTCAGGTTGTAAATAAATAAATAAATACACACACATTCACGTACACACATTCACATACATAAACATATAAATATACATAAAAATAAGTATGTTTAGATAGAAACTTGTTCATTTCATGTCAAGAAATTCATTCAAATTATAGAAGCAGTTGTTCCATTATTTTTCATTATTTTTCACTATTCATTACTTTTCATTACTTTTCATTTCATTACTTTTCATTACTTTTCACTACTTTTCATTAATTTTCATTATTTTTCATCATTTTCCATCTTTTATCATTATTTTTCACTATTTTTCACTATTTCTCATAATTTCTCATTTTTCATTATTTTCCATCATTTTCATTTTGCATAATTTTTCATTATTTTTCAGTATTTTTCACTATTCTCCACTATTTTTCACTATTTTTCTTTAATTTTAATTAGTTTTCATTATTTTTCATAATTTTTCATTATTTTTCATTATTTTTCATAATTTTCATCGGTTTTCATTTAAATTTTCATTATATTTCACTATTTTTCACTTTTCCTTTTTAATTTTTCATTAATGAAAATAATGAAACACGAAGGCCTATCAAGGTCTGAGTATATTCCACGAAATAAAGACTTGTCATTAATTTCCATTATTTTTCATAATTTTTCATCATTTTCCATCATTTATTATTATTTTTCACTATTTTCCACTATTTTTCACTATATTTCATCATTTTTCATTACTTTTCATTAATTTTCATTATTTTTCACCATTTTTCATTATTCTTCACTATTTTCTTTATTTTTTCAACATTCTTCATCATTTTTCATTATTTTTCATTACTTTTCATTACTTCTCATTACTTGTCATTAATTTCCATAATTTTTCATCATTTTTCATCATTTTCCATCATTTATTATTATTTTTCACTATTTTCCACTATTTTTTACTATTTTTCATTATTTTTCATTATTTTTCATTACTTTTCATTATTTTTCATTATTTTTCACCATTTTTCATTATTCTTCACTATTTTCTTTATTTTTTCAACATTCTTCATTATTTTTCATTATTTTTCATTATTTTTCATGGTTTTTCAATAATTTTCATTATTTTTCATCGTTTTTCATCGTTTTTAATCGTTTTTCATTTATTTTTTCATAATTTTTCATTTTTTCACTTTTAATTTTTAATTTTTCATTAATGAAAATAATTAAACACGATGGCCTTGTATCAAGCTCTGAGTATATTCCGGGCTCGTAAAAAGTTGAAGTAAGACCAATTTCTGAACTCGGTTCATTGCTGTTAGCTTTTTTTATTACGTCACGCTTCCGAAAAGGTAATTCCGTCCAATCTCTATATAGATACACCTCAGCCAACTGAACGTGATCCGTTCAAGATTTTGCGAAAATTCACAATTTTTTTGCGATTTGACCAATATGGCGGAAAATTGCGGTAAATGATGAATCATAATATGTCACTTTTCAGTATTTGCAGTTAGATATTACTACATTACCGAAAAAGGACATGATGATTCATCATTCATCGCAATTTTTTGGCCGTAAATAAATTCGAATTTTCGCAAGGGTATGAACGAGCCTAAGAGCCTAATACCTCTGTAATGGAATGTTTCGCTCTCTATCTTTGTGGTTCTGTCATCACAGAAACAAGTTTCTGTGATCTGTGGTTTTATGTCCTGCCTGTTCAGTATACAGACCTATTAGAGAAAACACTATAATCCAATAGGACCGCGCTGTGTGATTGGTTCAGAAACATATTTTCGGGTCGCGCTCTCTACATTCTGGATAACTACTTTTTCCGGAACAATTTTGTATGTTTATTTTGTTCAAGTTAGGTTAGTCAGGTCATGTTAGGATTCACTAATAATTTACGCATTTAGGTAAGAGGTATTAGGCTTATCGGGCTCATTCTTGAAACAAAAAGATAAATGGTGTTACCATTGTTTAAATAGAACATGGTTAGTCAATGCCTGTGGAAAAGGTATTGGACACAAACGCGAGTGTCATCTAGCGTGATTAGTTTCAAACATGAATATTTGACGTCATTTTAATGCAGGTTTCTTCAAAAAACCCTGATTTTAATGCTTTTCCATTGTTTTAATCAAGTTACGACATGACTTGGAGGCCAGATCACTGAAGTAACGACATGACTTGGATGCGAGCTCACTATCCCTACTACATGTCGCATCCATTTTGATCCAATTATAATCCCATAAGGTTGACTAACTATCTTCTATATAAACAATGGTGTTACTTACCTAGTTTTATTTCCTGAACACGAATCCGAAAGAATTTCGTGGGGGTCTCTTATACTTTTCGACTTATGACCTTTTGAATATTGAAAATCGACCATTTTCAAACACGATTTTTTCAGTAAAAATCGCAAAAAATACCTCTTTCTTTTTGTCGACACTTTTTTCATTCCCTATTCACAATTACAAGCACCAAAACCAAACATTTAACGGAAAAAATTAACCTTCTTATATTTCACTATTCCTAACCTCACCCTTCATTGGCGTCCGTTCTAGAGATATATACTTTATGAGAAGGTTGATTTTTTGTATAAAACGTTTGGTTTTAGTGCTTGTAATTGTGAAATATGAGTTGATTGCGGTCTCAAAATGTACCAACAAAAAGAAGGAGGCATTTTCTTCGATTTTTTATCTTAAAAATCGTGTTTGATAAAACTACGTAAGTAACACCACTTTTCTTTTTGTTTCTAGAATGAGCCCGATAAGCTTACCTTTACCCAAGGAGACTAAACATTATTTAACAGGAGAGTCTAATCCCAATAAGACAATGGGGACACTGATAGAAAGAGATGAAAGAACATGGTCGTGGAACGTGTCATGGCCGCCGTTCTCGGTGACGGACTAGCTCTTGGTATATGAGAGTTACTGCTGACAGTTTTGTTGCTTGGTTCGAGTTCGACTCTGTACTTATATCCCAGTACGTCACTATGACGCGTTGATGCTACAAGATTCTGATTGACTAGAGCTTATTAAACCCTCCTTGTAAGTTTAGTCTCTTTGACGTTCACCCGCATTTACAACACTGCATGCAGCTGTCCTGTTATTTAAACTTCCCGCCGTAACAGTGACCAATGGCAAAACGCGTCCCTATTAGATTTTACTGACGTCACTGACCCTGGCCCATGGTATATTTTGAAAACAAAATATTATGTAAATGTAAATAATATGCATGTTTTTGAAGAGTAGATGCTGATAATCACTAATCAGTTCAATTCAGAAATAATCGACGAATCACATTCCCTACTTTAGTAATAAAATATAAGATTAAAGACAGAAAAACAGGAAAATGACTACAATTGTTGTGGAAAATAAAGACGAAGTTATATCAAAGCTTTGTGAATTAATCGGAACTGTAGCCGAAGAAAGTATTCAGAAAAATGGCAAATTTTTCGTAGGCCTTTCGGGTAAGTTGCAATAGATGTTAGCCCAATTTCCGGCTAAATGTTTGAACTCTCGCAGTCTCGCACCCATAACCTCAATTTCACAGACAAATTCAACAGGTGAATAAAACAAAAAACCACTAGTCATCAAATAAAAACCGATTGCAGAACAAACAGGAGATTATCACACAACACCGATGACCGATGACGGTGTATAAGTGATGAACGTTCAAGAACCCTTACTATTTTTCAATTTTCATATTTCAACAACCCTTTCTGAATTTCAAATGATTTCTATACCTGCTCATAGTACTCATATCAATATCACGCTCTACATATATTATTGCGTTTTTCTTGTTATATGATTAATATTCTTAATATAACTAATTCGAATTAGTCATGTGTAATATACTAATGGTGAATTTATGCAGCAGTCATAAGGAAGAATATTTGTCAATGATTGGTTAGAATAAATGGACCAACCAATCTTTTACAAATATTCTTCCCTTACGACTTATGACTGCTGCATAAATCCACCATCCATCCATCCACCAAAAAGGGCAATGAGAATTCACAGAAAAAACTGTTGAAAATTTATTCTTGATAATCACCAAACAGAAACATTATGAATTACACTTGGTGAAGATTCTGGTGACGTACCTAGTTGCAGAGGTCCTTAAAAAACATGCTCAAATGTGTACAATAAAATTGCGAAAGAACCGTTCATCCTTGGAAGAATTAAGTAGTAGAAACTTATGTTTCCAAATGTCACTCACTGACCATTTACAGAACAATAATTCTACCCTATTTTTGATATTGTACAAGTGTACTTACATTGCTTGATAGAAGCAGAATTTCAGCTGTGCAAAAATTACAGAATAGATGATGGCTGTTATAAGATATAATAGATTACCCCGAGGGGGAAACAACTACCCAAAATGTATTTTTGTTGATTTCTCTCAATAAAGGACTACTGATTTGGAACGGATGGGAAACTTGCAGATATTTGAGAATAAATCCAATCGACACCTCCTATGTATGTCGTCCTTTATTGGCCAAACAAACGAGTCAAGATCACATTTTAAAAATTTGATCACAACTAGTTTTTCCTTCAATTTCATTAATCTCTTAATATACCATCTATCGCTATATACAACAGCATAGTACTTTTCGGCGATTAAAGGAACGCATGCCTTCAACAAAACTAAACTAACACAGCAGTTTCGTTTCGTTTGCTTGGGTTCCTTTGATTCATTCTTTTTCTCTAAGTGTGAATCCAAACTCGGCCCTTTTACTCGCTCCAAGCGGTCTGTACCTAATTTTTTATTCGATTTTTCCTCTAAGAGCCAACATAGAGTTGATTTCTTCACAATGACAGTTTTTTCTCCGGATTGGACTTTGATAAGATGCTGTAGGATTGGATTCGGACATTTTTCGGAATAATCAGTCAGATTGAAATCAACATTTTCGAGCAACTCCATTACATTTTCATCTTCATTTTCAACTTCTGGTCGATCTATTAAAATAAAATAATTTTGAAACCGATAATAATCATTAACTTTGACATGCCATTTTCAAAATCTACATCCAAATTGATTGAAAAATGTTTATAATCTGAATTGTCAGATTCACTTCCATCCGAACCAGTCACATCTTCTTCAACATCAATCCTTTTAATTTTTTTTATCTAAAAGTTAAGAGACGTGAAATTTGATGTATTTCAAGCATTTTTATTATACGTACGGCATCAACAAATAAGTTTCACGTAATTACAATAATCAGAATACCTTTTTTTACTGTAACTCTTATATTAACCCAGAGTGCAGATTCGAAACAAATTCCAAGTTGGCTACAGAATTCCACAGATTCTTTTTCACTGGTTTCCACTATTCTTGCAATTTCTTCATAATCAATCAAATAATAATATGTTATTGTTGTTTTAGTGGAGTCAGATTATTTTTTAAGTTTTCTTGGCGTCTTTGATTTCTTGTAAAAACCTGCAAAATCAAAATAATGTAATATATTTATAGTCCAATTCACTCTAAAATAATTTATTTAACGAAATACAATGATTCAATAACACAATACTCTAATTTACATAACAATCACAGAACTAGGTATTTATATTCGACTTTCACTTCACTGACCCTCGTCTGTCTGCTGCGTCGTTCTTTTTATATTAATTGTTGACTTCTCCGAATGCTCTGGAATTCTTCATCGAATTGTCCGGATCCATCGAATCATCCAGATTCTTCTTGGTGCATAGCGTATCGAAGGTCATATGCAGCCTGCGTGAGTGTTCAGGCCCGGCATCGCCCACAGCTTCGCCACAATAAGACTGTACATATTTGCTTTTATTACCATCACGCAATTCCATAAAAATAAACGAAGATTTACTGCAATTTTTTTTTTTTTTTAATTGTTTTATTCAAGATTGTACAAACAATTACAATTCAGATATATTACATATATAAAAGTAATAAATTTATATGAACATAGATTAATACAATACAATACCTAATACCTAGCTTATATCTATATATACATAATATACTTGGAACTTGAACAAAGATCTCCTAAGCAATGTAAAAACATTGGTATTGGAGATTTTTTCATTTCACATTTTTCACAAATTCAGCAAAGCAAGACTCAAATCACCCGCAAATCCCATTCAGTTACACATAACCAATTTTTATACTACCTCATAGCATGTCGATCACAATAGATACAGATCCCGCTGGAAATGAACAAATATCAACAAATTAAACTCCTAGAATTCTAGTCGCAAAAAAAAATTAATAGACACAATTTTTTTTGTCAATTTTCCAAATCATTATTACTGATTATTCGGTCAAACCGCCTTCAGGTCAGGGCGGTCAAATCGCCCTGAAGGCTCGACGCTCTAGTTGCCCTAAAACCCATGCAAAAGAAAAATCGAAAGATATTCTAGGTATTCAGTAACGTACGTCCGGGCGTATCCTTCTCCAACTTCAATCATAAATCTAAATCATAATAGCAACGTCAAATTCGTCAACCGTCAACAGCCCGCCGAAACATATGTACAAAAGTAATTTATTAAATATCTATAGGTAGTACTCGTGCAAATTCCTCTGCGAAGTTTGTACTGCGAAACCCCAAACAAAACATCGCTTACAATGAACTAATAGTTTTGTCTTAAGAAACGAAAGATTCAAATAATGCCTGGTTTGTTAGATAGGGAACCTATGTATATTAATTAATCAGATAAATAACATGACATTAAAATGAAAACGAAATTAAAAACTTACCTGTTGATGATATGGCAGAGACAATAAACTACCACAAAAATATCAAGTTTACTAGTTCACTTCGAATTCAACCTTCCAGCTAGACACACACACTGACGTCACAAAATCACAAATAATAATGTCTGAAAATGTGGATTAACCCCGGCGGCAAACACGTGAAACAAATTGAAAATTGAGCTATCTAGGTACATCTCAAATATTTTGAGGATAAAAAAGGATATTGTAATATTTAAACTGTAATAAAATACTGAGAACGATATTTTGGTATGAAAACAATGCTTAAAGTGAAAGTGTTATTCGTGGATACTGACAAATATTGAAATATCTCAAATATATTGGTAGGTATTTTGATAAAAAAAAATAATATTTAAAGTATGGAATGGATATTTTTGAAAAAAAAGTAGTATTTAAAGTATGAAGCGATATTTGTGGATACTGAATTACTTAAACTGGTATTGAAATATTTTAAATATATTTAAGATATTTTGGTACTGAAAGTCGTATTGAAATATTTAAGTTTCTGGATGTACACCTATTTAAAGAGTTGTTTCTCCCTCTGATTACCCTATACGTACTACCTCAATGCTTCACTCCTTGGACAAGCTCTCTGTTCAAGTTGGATTCAGGAAATTTCTAAATATCATTAATTAGAATTTTATTGAAATCTATTCATCAATAAAAATATCCACAAAGAATATTAGCAATATGTTTAGAAAAGATCTGACTACACAACTGGATTCACGACATATTCAAATGGTTGTAAGGTTATGAAATTTGAAAAATATGTCCTTTGATCAACCACCCCTTCAATTTCAGAACTTTTATCAAAATTCTGAGTACACCACTGGATTCTAGAAGTCAGAATTTTATCAAAATCTGTTATTCAGTAAAAAAAATTAGGTAATTCCATTAAATTACTCTATAAAATTTTCAATGATAAACAGATTTGGACGAAAATTTTGTAAAATGATATTTAGAGACTTCCTGAATTCAGTGGTGTAGTCAGATTTTTGATAAAAGTTTTGAAATTGTGGTGGTGGTATTTTCAAATTCCACACCCTTATAACGTTTTTATTTTTAGACGCATATCAACGTAATTTTGACAATGTCGTAGATCCAGTGGTAATTTGATTTTTAGAAATTTTTGACCTAGCGAAAGCGCAGAACGGGCATTTTTAATTTTATTTTACCAACAATTATGGCTTACTAAGACGTAATTACTAGTTAAAAGTTGACTTACTAACTTGCAATTCCGTCTAATCAAGTCGTAATTCATGTAATTGTGGTAAAGTTTATATAGGGCAAACGAAAAGTCAGCAGTAGCCTAACATTGCCTGAAGGAGGATACGAAATCCTATTCGATTCCTTACTGCCCGTCTAAGGAAACAAGAGTAATTGTTATGACTTTGAAATAATAATAAAAATTAGCTAGATGAATTAGATAAAAGATATGATAAATTTTTTTCTGTCTATATTTTTACTTTGACTAAATCACATTTGAGTTATTCATTATAGCCTTGATTCCTTCCTAAATTCGCAATTGTCCTGGATTTGAGCACACTGAAAAGACCAAACAATTATTTTAAATAGGTAGAGGTGATTTAGCAATTTCTTTACTTCTAATACTCTTCAAATTTTGTTTGTGTTTCGTGCTGTCAAGAAATCTTGGATTGAAATACTCTTGATGTTCCAGTCATACCTTTTATTTTCATTTTCAGGAGGATCTTTAGCTGAATTCCTTTCTAGTGGCTTACCAAAAATCAAGACTGACTTCACAAAATGGAAGTTATTTTTCTGTGACGAAAGACTTGTTCCTGTAGATGACACTGAATCTACTTTTGGCCTTTACAAAAGAACTTTAATTGATTCCGGAGCAGTTAACCTAAAATCAGAACAGTTCGCACAAATCAAACAAGGTGTATCAGGTAAGAGTGTCTACCGCCCATTCAAGAACCTAAACAAGTATTTAAATAATGTTAAAAAACAGAAATTATTTATTTTTGACAAAGTTATTCTTCAAAGCACTTTAATGAAACTAAAGAAACACTGTTGTCTTATTTCCACTACTTTTTTATTTTTATTTTCACAACCGGTTTCGGGTTTTATCCCATTTTCAAATATAAAAACTAACTAATACAATTGAACTCTAAACTTTAGTTATATAGGGACTTTGCAGGTAAACTGGAAGGAGAGGTAATTAAATGAAATTAAATGAACAGGGGTGAAATGATATAAATTCAATACTGGAGGTTATGGAAATTACCTGGGTTATCAAAATCATAAATTCAAAAGTGGAGACCCACATAAAGCGAGTTGCTTGTTTAGGGTTCTATATTTCGGGTTTTTAATTGATTTATTAATTTTCATGGATTCCAACATATTAATTTTCTTCCCTTTATTATATGGGTGTAGGATTTTGAGATTATCTTTACTTATCTTGTGTTTGGATTCTTGCAGATGTTCGTACATTGTTGATTTTTGAACATCTGCAAGAATCCAAACACAAGATAAGTAAAGATAATCTCAAAATCCTACACACATGTAATAAAGGGAAGAAAATTAATCTATTGGAAGCCATGGAAATTAATGAATCAATTAAAAACCCGAAATATAGAACCCTCAACGAGCAACTCGATTTATGTAGGTCTCCCCTTTCGAATTTATAATTTTGTCAACCCAGGTAATTTCCATAACCTCCATTATTGTATTTACATCATTCACTCCTGTTTATTTAATTTCATTTAATTACGTATCCATCCAGTTTACCTGCAAAGTCCCTATATAACTAAGTTTCAGAGTTCATTGTATCAGTTAGTTTTTATACTTGATAATGGGATAAAACCCGAAAGCATTAAAAATAGGCGTCGTCAAATTTTATTTAAAAACCGCTAGTGTTTTTTGGATCTCTGACTTCGAAAATAATTTGAAGTAGGCCTTAAAATTTTTATTTTTATATTGAATTTATGCCACTCAACTAGAACTATTGATGCTATTTCTATTAAAAAAAACTTCTGAATTGGGTTATAAATAACAGTTTTAGATAGGTGGACCGCATTCAAATGGGTCACTCTGTATATTAATCGATTTCATTTTATGATATTGTATATCTAACAAGTTTTGTCAACAAGTGATATCCTGCTTATGTCAATAAAGCATATTTTTGATTGAATTGAATGAATTAAAACTGAGTAGCCAGAAAAACTAGTGTTTGTTCATGAACATCAACGTATTATTGTGTTCATTCACTTGTTTCAAGCTGAAGAGGCAGCTGTGGACTACGCCAAACAAATGTCCTGCAACTTCAAAGATTGTGAAGTTCCTACTTTTGACATGCTGTTGTTGGGAATGGGCCCAGATGGGCACACATGTTCTCTCTTTCCTGGCCACAAACTCCTCACAGAAGAGAACAGATGGGTTGCTCCTATCACCGACTCTCCTAAACCACCACCAAGTAGAGTAACAATGACCTACCCAGTCATCAATAATGCCAGGGTTTGTGTTTTTGCTGCAGCAGGGGCAGGGAAGGCAGCTATGATTAAGGTGAGATGGCGATAACTTTAGTAACTCCAAAAAAATACTCAAGATTCATGCTTTAGATCAATATATTATATTTGAACAGTATGCTCAAATATCATTGGGTGGAATAAAGTAAACACTAGGTCAATATCTATGATGATCTAAACGTATTGAAATTTTGCAGAAGAATATCTCCATTACTTGGGATTCTCTTTGGAGTCGGAAATCAAGTTCCAAATACTGAGATATCGAAAAATTCATTTTTCTACAACCACACTCCAAAACATGCTTTTCTGCATAGTTTTACGTTCGCAAACATGATTATTTCTCACAATAATTGAAATTTGACATTAGTGTGCCGCAAAGTGACATTTCTGTACCACAAAGTGACATTTCTGGGCCAAAATTTTTCAGTACCTAATTTCTAAGCAATACAGTTTTCGTGACAGCAAGGTGAAAGTATATTTTGAAAATTCTGCATTTCGAAGGGATACTCGATCAGGCAACTTCAAGAATGAATAGACAAAGTCTATTGGTTTATATAATATGAGGGAAATTGTCGTACAAATTCATAATATTCTGAACAAAAATCATAGACATCACTACTGCTGTCTCAAATACCCACATACACACCATTTCCACACTATCCATTGCTAGGCAACGGAGCAACATCTATCGAATCATTTGAATGTCAACAAACGTCAAGCATAAAATATTCGTAAAATATTCTTGTCCCGTCATTTTTCAATGAGATTGAACTAAAATGGATAGCGACAGTTCTGAAATTGAAAATACTTTAAATTGCTGATGTGCATTTTCATACTGCCGCCTCGATTTCTCCGGTAAAAGGTTGGAAATTACGGAATTGACCGCATCTATCAAGTTAGGTGGTGTACTGCTTAGTTCATCGTCGCTCGAAATTTCCATTTTTTTACAATAATAAATATCACGCACGAAATTGACGCGAATAAAAAGTCACTCCAAAATAATTATCAAGAACTGTCATTTTGAAATAATTGTCAACAGATGCCATTTTATTTCCATAGTTACAGTAATTACTTGATTTGGAAAAATTATTTAAGTCAGTTCAACACTATTTTTCATAGTTATTACTTATTTTAGAACAATATTTTTGACGTTTGTAGAAAAAATTTTGTTTGCATCTCATGCGCGAAATACTTTGGTAATCTCGACTATTTTTTTTAACTCGGCTGCGCCTCGTTCTCGATCACCAAAGTAGCATTTCGCGCACTAGATACAAAAATAACTATTTTTATTTCTCCTGAGAAAGCTTTATGATTTCTTATATTTTTTTTTATTTTTAAAGGTAGAATATGTAATACTAATGGCCGATTTCACCAACTGATTCCTAAACTTAGGAAATACCTAAATCGAATTTAGAAATGCCCAAGTGCAATTTGCGTTTCACCAAGCGTTAAGTAATACTTGAAAGTGATAGGAAATACCTCACATAGGTATTTCCTATCACTCTCATACATTACTTAACGTGTGGTGAATCGCAAATTGGACTTGGATAATTCTAAATCCGATTTAGGTATTTCCTAACTTTAGGAATCAGTTGGTGAAATCGGCCATTAGTGTACAAAAGTTATTTATGAAATACCTAAGTTCGTAAAGTAGGGTTTTTTGGATGAGCGTGAAGTTTGTTGAATGAGGCGAAGTCGAGTTCAACAAAACACGCGAGTCCAAAAAAAGTTTATTCTACAACAGTCATTATATTAACAAATTGTAGCAATTATTGAATGTTTTATCCTATGAAGTTTTCAATTCTATCGTATTTTCGAATGATAACTTCCTAGTGAAATATGACGCAAAATACAGTCTTTTTGAAAAATGCATGAACAGTGAGTAAAACATTACTTTATGCACTATGCACAGTTGATTTTTTATGCACTCATCATATTTATGGAATTTGGGAAAGGGTAGCAATTCGTTTGTTCTGCTTCTACCTTATCTGTGACATTTGTTTCAAAAAGTTTTTGATATTCAAATTGAAATGATTTAATTAAAAAAAATTTGTTGAAAAACTATACAGAGTAAGTCAAATGTATGTACCCGCCCAATTTTTCTCAGTTAATATGAGGGTTAACGAAAAAAAGTTCGGACAAAAGTTGAAGGGTATTCCACTTTGCACCTTTCTATAAACTCAAATATTTTTTAGATCTGCCATTGGTGGAAAAGTGACGCCATCGGCATTTTTTTTTAAATGGAACCATATGTCGTGTTTAGTATCGCAAGAAAGCTTGCTTGTTTCTCATTTCAGCAGAACTTATATTATGCCAACTGTTTTGATAGTTACAGTGTGTTTCGTATATTTATGTCCACCTCTTTAATTCACGTGTTGCTTAATTTGTTCAAAAATTTTCCTAATCGGAGAACGTAGCCAGTTGGATATTTTGAGCGATATGGCAATTGGATTCAGACAGTGGCGTACGTAAGTTTTTATAAAAACATTTTTTATGTGCTACATTGACAGTTGTTTCATTAAAAAATTTCACTTACGATGTTTGGTTTAATTGATAAAATGATGGAATTTTTAATGAAACCCACACTGTCAATTTAGCACATGTAAAATATATATTTTTTAAACTTACGTACGCCACTGTTTGAATCAAATTGTCATACAGCTTAAAATATCTAACTGGCTATATTCTATATACAGTGCGACGCTAAATTATGGAACAAATTCATTATTTCTGAATATAAAGATATTTCGGAAAAATCCTCGGACAGGTCGATTTTCTTTTCCGATGGGCCAATTTTTGAACCCCACCCTAAATATATAGGGTTATCCGCAATTGAGTAAAAATGACTGGTGATATTTTTAAATGGGACACCCAGTATATTTTTCCATATTTGGTTAGGGATCGTCATTACGAATCCTGTGATACCAGGTTTGATGGGATTATGTCGAACGGATGCGGAGATATGGACAAAAAACTTCCTCGTATGTCCAATGAGTATGACTGAGAGACTCCACACGATTCAGAAGGTTAAAAGTCTCTGTCGCACTCATTGGGTATATGGAGAAGTTTTTGGCCATATCTCCGCAGCCGTTTGACATAATCCCATCAAACTTGGTATCACTGGATTTGTAATGACCATACCTAATCAAATATTGACAAATATAATTGGTGTCCCATTTAAAAATATCACCAAAGTCGCTTTTCGGCGGATAACCTATATGCGGATAACCCTATATATTTTGGGTGAGGTTCAAAAATTGGCCCATTGGAAAAGAAAACCGTCCTGCCCGAGGATTTTATCTTTATATTCAGAAATAATGAATTTGTTCCATAATTTAGCGTCGCACTGTATATATACAACATTTGAAATGAACCGACCGCGAAACCGAAGGTTTATTCTGTTAAACTGACACAGTTTGTAATTGTGCTGCAAGTTTGAGATTGGATGTTTTAATTGTATTTGATGCGATTGTTTTTTGAGTAAATTCAAACACTCCTCTTTGACAATGATAAGATAAACGTCAAAATTTTACGATTCGCTTTGTATGTACCAATATGACTAGGTTACTATAGAAATTCCAATATTTCTAAATTTCTGATTGGTGAAGTTACTCTTATAACCACGTATTCTTTTTTTGGTTCTCTCCTAACAACGTCAAAATTCTGCAATGTTTCTAGTTGGCAGAGTTCCATGGCAACCGTCACGGCACTATGGTTTTGTTGACTGGATACTTCACAAAATTGTTGTTAACAAAATTTGTTGAAGAAAATGTAAGATTCTTCGAAAAATAAGATTTGTGTGGTTTATATTTAGAGTCGTATTTCGTGAAAAGTTACGTAGAAAACTCGTTTGAAAACTTTTTTGCACACTCGCTCGACTTGTGCACCTCGCCTGCGGCTCATGCCACCAATTTGTCTCGCTCGTGTGCAAAGAGTCATTTCAAACCTCGTTCTTTAATATACTATTTTGGATACCTTGCCATCTTACCCCACTTTTGTCCTCTTTATAGTTTTTTTTTTTCAATTTGCTGTCATACCAGTGGTCATTTGAAATGCGTTAAAATCCATTTTCACGATGTCAGACATGCACAATTGAACACCCAAAATTTTTCTCCAATATTCTAGTAATAAATTCATTTCCCACATGTTATGTATTTTTTGGAAGACACTGTATATTAACTATAAAATTTGTCTTAGAACAGAGTATAACTTTACCTGTCCCGCTCAAACTAACTTCATGAAATACTTCAGTCCAAGTACAAAAAAAAAAATAACTTCAGCCCCCAATTCAGTAAGATTTTTTTTTATTTCAGAGGATTTTAGTAGATAAGGAAGATCTCCCAGCAACCAGAGTAAACCCAGTTTCTGGAAAGCTATTCTGGATAATGGACAAGGAAGCAGGTCTATTTTTGAACAAGATTTGATAATAATCTCAACATTTTATTGAGATTTTAATTAATACAATACACAGTATAATAAATACCATATTTATTAAATTATTAAGTACATCACATTTCCCATTTTCTTTGAATTGGAATATAACATATATTTGTAAATATATATTCTGGGATTTTTTCTTAGGTAATAATTAATATGTTTAAATGTCAATCTGGAAATAATTCATGCAAACGTCTTCTCAAAATCCAAAAATTCTCAACATCAATAACAGTGAATAATTTTAAAAGCGAGTTTGAAATGTCAAGGAGTAAATTCGACTTTAAAAAATGACTGATGTTTGTGGCTGATCGTATCACGTGAACAATCCTTGTTGATCTGATTCAGTATTCTTTTTGATAAAACAGAATAGAGCCCCAAAAAAAATAAATCTGAATATTTTCTGGAGCAATATTCCCATTTTAATAAATTAACGAAAAAAACTATTAGGGAAAAAATACAAGTTTTATAAAGAACAATTCATTGATGCCTATCCCAAACTGGGTTTGAATGGAATTAAATCATTAGGTACTGCATAATAAAATCAGCTCTAAAACAGTAAAAATAAAAGTTATTGAAGAGAAAGGTACCAAAATTAAATTTCGAATTGACATGTGAGGCTGTGAATAATCATTTTGTAAGTATTGGAAAAGCCCTATCCTCTGCTGTTTTAAATACTTCAGAATCATTCAATCAAGTGTTTTGTCTGGTTTTAGAACCCACAAATTTAACAGAAATAGAAAATATTATAGATCAGTTAGATCCTAAAAAGGCATCTGGTTTTGGTGGGATTAGTGTAAAGATCACGAAAGTTGTCAAATTCGAAAGGAGCACACACAAACCTTATGGGGATAAAATCGCCCAAAGTCGGCAAAATGGGGAATTTGGTAGTAAAACGGGAGAAATAGACCGTGTTATTTAGCAACTTCATGCCTCCTTGGAAATTGTAGCATGCACTTTAGCAATTATTTCATGGGTCTTGTGCGTTTACAGCACCGTTTGCCAATAATTTCAGTATATACAGGGTGACGCATAAAGACATAATGTGAGGAATGAAAATATAATTTTTAGAACATTATGATAACAATAGATTGTGGGAAAATGAGTGAATGGATGTGTGGATATGGTTTTAAAGAAGATGATTCAGTTGATATGGAGAAAAATAACGGAAGTCAATTGTATTACAAATGGAAATTCCGTTAACAAACTTGTTGGATTACATTATCGATGCGGGAAATCGGAATGGAAACGAGGTGGAACCTCGTATCATTGACTGAATGCGCTTCAGTTCGTGCAACAAAGTCTTTCATGGTTTTTTGTTGATTAATATTATTTTTCCCGCTGCCGACACTGTAAATAGTCCATACATGCTTAGCAACAAAACAGGTAAATGGCCTATATCATTCGTTTACTAATTCATCTTGACAACGGAACTTAATAGTGTCATTTACATGCCTAGGGTAATAATGACTTTGCCTTTGACAAGTAATACCTTCAGCTTCATTCATATCAATTTTTAGGTTATGAGACCTTTTGAATATTATTGTTGTCTGCTTATTCGGTAACTTAGTTACACGCACAAGCAACTTAGAATGAAATAGCGAACGAATAATCATGAAGGAAGGGTAAGAAAACAAACTTCAATTCAGGCAAATTTTGAGAAATGTCAACAAGCAGCGGGGAAAACGTAATAAGTAACACGGAATGTATCGACTGTTTCATCCTCGGCAAGCGACAAGCCTCGGCTTTGCCTCGGCTCGTACTCGCTCACCTCGAATGTTAACACGTATTTACAATCCTTGTTACTTAAATAACTATTAATATAAGTACGAGATTTGAGCCGGTTCTGAGCATTCCCCCACCACTATGACATCATCAGTTACCTTGTGGTGACCTTAGTGCATAGGATGACCTTTGTGTGGGTCCATGACCTTGGCATGCCCTTGAGATGACTTTAATTTTGTGTTTGACATTGATGCATATTGTTGGGAGATTTTCAGGGTTTGTGTTTGACTTTAAGATGACTTGGAATTTTTTTCGTACTTTTTTTGTAAGCACATATATTTTTTTTACCTCCATGTCTTGCATGACCTTCATGTATACCTACTCATCTTTTGTATGATCCTTATTTGTAGATTACACATGAAAATATCCGAAGGTAAAATCTTGCGACGTTTTTTCGTACATATTCTGTAATACAATTGACTTACATTGTTGGCCCCTGTATCAATCCCTATTCATCAATTGAATCATCTTCTATATAACCATATCCATAACCATTGACTAACTTTCTCACAATCTGTTGTTTTCATGATGTTCTAAAAAATAGTATATTGTGTATCTAGTAGTAAAAGCAATACATTCCCGGACGACAATGTAAATTGTTGGCCTCGGCTTCGCCTCGGCCAACAAGCATTGAAGTCTGGAATGTGCTATTACTACGAGGTACACATACTATTTTTTCTGAAATCGCAATCAGCATTATCATAAATTGAGGATTCGAAATTACGTGCTTTCCTGAAATGTCAAATTGACAACTATAAACCAAAGACTGATTTTGACGGCCTAGACCGGCAAAGTACTTTCCCGTATCGTTTTCGATACGGGAACGTATTAAACGGTCCGGAAAAGTTCGTTGCTTAGCAACGGACTAAAATACTGGAATAGCGTATTTTGAGGCCTGAAGTTGTTCCGAGAAAGTGGGCATTCTTGAACGATTTCAGAAAAATTTCATTCCTTGCATTGTCTTTATGCGTCACCCTGTGTAGACTGAAATTATTGGCAAACGGTGCTATAAAGACACAAGAACCGTAAAAGATTTGCTAAAGCCCATGCTACAATTTCCAATGGCATGAAGTTGCAAAATAACACGATCTATTTCTACCGTTTTACTATCAAATTCCCCATTTTGCCGACTTTGAGCTATTTTTTTTCTCAAAAACTGTCCATTATTGTTGGTTGTGCCCGTGGAGAATTTTGATCAGGACATTGAAAAATTCATCATACCAAAAAATCAGCAGAATTCACCGAAAGCTATTTCTCATAAGGTTTCCTTTCTCCTAATTATATTGCTCATTATTTCTCAATCATATGAAACGGTTTTATACCGTAGAAAAATGAAAATTGCAAAAGTATCTCCCTTCTATAAAAATGGCAAAAACAGATTTTAAAAACTTTTGGCCCATTTCTAAACTTATTTAAAAAATTCTAGAAAAATTGATCAATTTTAGACTTTTCGATTTTCTTGAAAAAAAAAAACTTACTTTGTAGTGGACAATATGGTTTCCGCAAATCTAGAGATCCTGAGGCAGCAGTGATGGACGTTGTTTCAAATATTCAAATTCATCTCGACTATGATCAGAAACGTACCATCTTGTCTTTAGATTTGTGTAAAGCATTTGACAGCTGATCATGAAATATTACTCAAAAATGTATATACTATTGGTGTTAGACAAAGTCTACATAAATGGTTTCAAACTATGTGACAAAAAACACTATGTTTATTTAGGAAACAATCGAAAATCTCTAAAAGGTATAAATTGTGGTGTACAAGGTTCTAATCTTGGTCCAGTTTTATTTTTAATATATTTACAGTCATCAAAATTGACTCTTAATGGGTACTATCTTTGTTTGCTGATGACGCCAACATTATTTATTTTTCCAGTAATCACAATGAATTAATAAATAAAATATAAATTGATATTGGTAACATTTTAGTTTGGTTACAAAACATAAATTGACACTCAATTTTAATAAATATTCTTCCATGAATATTCCAATTAATTCAAATGATAAAACTATAAATCATCAGCAAACATTAAATGTTTAGGCTTATATATCAATGAAAGACTATCAAGGAATAAACATAATGATAAAATCAGAAACTAATCGGTATTTTTTCAAAATAAGGAACTACATACCTTTGAAAGAAGGTTATGGCTTCAATAGAGAAAATTGGGCGGTTTAAATTTTTTTAAACGTTCAGAAATGAGTAATATAGTAGTACATTTTCATTCTTTTTCAATGAGTTATCTCATTTAATAAGTTCTAATCAGTTATTGTCAAAAAATGTAAATCGACAACATTGCTTTATAATTATCATTGGTTCAGCAACAAGTACCCATGTAGTACAACGAAACCCCGGATACGCACATGAATTGTATTGCCAAAATGTCTATTTTATCATTTTTTTTTTCCATCACAAACTCTGCTGAGAAAGAACTTATTTAGAAGTGTTCCGGAATGGTTTGAAAGTTAAAATTTTGGGAAAATATTTCTTTTTCTTCAATCTATAATTGTGCAAAATCTTATGACCGGGAGAATGTGGCCCAGAAGAGCATATCCTCATTTATAGTTTTTTGTGTATTTATATAATATCAGAAAATAAAAAGAAACGCTAAAAAGTTGTATTCCACTGATTATTGATAAAATCATAAAAACAAAATTTCTGGTAAAACACCTAAGTGGCCTCCAGCAATGAAATTATGAATAGTACAATCAAGTAGCGGTCCCTACGGCCCACCATGGCACTTAACGTGTTGAATGGATTACTAAAATTTTGGGGAATTTATGAATCGATCATTTCCTTCTTTCTTTTCACTTCGAACATGTCAGTTTCCCATTCAAAGTTTCTTCCCTAGTGAATGAATCTGAACATTCTGAGAGTCTCAATTAACCCCAACATTCAATAATTATGCCCCAATACTGCCCAACACGCTTCATCGTCACCAGCCACAAACATCTCACCCTATCTTACATCTCAGTCGGCAGAAGAAACATAGATCTATCTATTGTTGAAGCTTAGTATGTACAAATAAATAAATTTAAACTAGACAATAGTAAATCGTCACTTGAAAGATTCGCTCCGCCAACCGAGTCGAAGCCAGGCTGCCCTCCGCATGATTTCGGAAAATAAATAAATTGGTTCCTAAGTTGTCTCCATGACATCACGTCATGTTGACTCCAAGCAGTCGGCTGGAATACTCGTAGACCACGTAGCTGATGCTGACGGCCGGCATTACTTTTATGAAGTTGGGGGTGATGCCTCGGTAGAGGCCGAAAAAGCCTTCTCTTTCCATGATGGTACGGAATACGCCTGTCATTGTTGCCGAAGATGGATCTACTGAAGGATGAGCAACTGCAAATAAGATGAACCTTATTAATGCTGATTACTTCATTCACACATGGCTGAACCAATAAAATTTCATTAATGAAGTCACATGATGTGTGATAAGAGCGGTATTGGGCTATTTGGGTGAACAAGGGGCTATGTAGGTATAGTTTATACTAAGTCATAGAGCAAGATTCCAGGACCGGGAGACGTTACTTATTTTTAAACGAACGAAATGTGTACGATTGAGTAGTGTTAGTATGTACTATGATCGCATGCCTACCTGCTAGCTTGGCCAGATGACCATTCTTCAGATATTAGGGAATTAAGGTACGTAAAAACATTACTTTATTTGAATCGCCATCATACATACAGGGTGTTAATTAAGTACGTTGACAAACTTCGGGAGGTGATTCTTTGAAGGTTTTCAGGACGAAAAGTTCATATAAACATATGTCCCAAACGGCTTGGTTTTCGAGATACAGGGCGATAAAAATACATTTTTTTCAAGATTTTTTAGAGTTAACTTCGACATTTTCGACAATAATCAGTTCAAATTAGGCAAGTACAATCCATTCAATAGGGCGCACGATACAAAATAATGCATTTCTTAAATAATTCACAGAGTCCTCCTTTTTTCAGAGTCAAGCTTTGTTCAACCCTTCAGAATTTTTTTTTCCGCCGCCACTGACATATTATGAGAAAGGAATAATCAATGTTGTTTCATTTAACATCTTTTTGATATCTTGCATTTTTTCATTTACTTGTACGGTTCAGGGGCTATAATGAAAATATTAATTTAAACATTTTCCAGTGTGGCATAACATTAGAAAATTTGAAAATTAAACATTTTCAATTATTGTAAATTGATGGAAATATTTTCTCAGAATTAGAAAAATCTACGATGAATAAAAATTATACAATAAAAAATATAAGGACAAGCTTTTATACAAATGCACTGAAAATGAAAAAATAATTTGTTTCATTTTTTGTAGGTTATTTTGTGAGTATCAAAATCTTTCTGTACAAGATTACCTAGATCAAACAATGAAATGAATTATTTTTTCCTTTTCAGTGTATTGTATAAAAACTTTAAAATGTTTTCTTTTTATAATTTTCATTTTTAACATTTTAGTTTATTTTTTATGTGAAACTGAAAATCTCCAACCCAAAAACCATCACATACCAATTTTGAACAGAATCGGATCATAATCACAAAACTCGTCCGCCATATTGGAGCCGCCATTTTGTTTTTTAACAAACATTTTTTTAATGCATTGTCACCGGAATTACGGAAACCTGCCAAATTTCAAATTAATCGGAGTATTAGAAGTGGGTCAAATTCAACTTTTATTAAATTGTTTGTTAGTTACAAGTGAAGCTAAATAAAAGCTTGTTAATGTAAAGATGTGATTTCTTTTTGTGATATCTAACAGAAAACTACTATCTCCCCGTCACTGCGGTACGCTGGATATTAAACTAGATCTGACAGATATTGGGAAAACCTTAACTTTCAACCTGAAGATTCTGATGGTAAAAATGTGCATTTTCATTGAGATATTTGATTAAAAATGTTTTTACCCATCAGTCTTGATAGAGAACTCATACAAATTTTTTGTTATTTTAAAAAAAGATATTTTTTAGTTTTCAATTGAACGTTTCCTTTTCAACATAAAAAACTTCCGAAAGGTAATCCTGTAATGGAAGATAGTTAATAGGGTTTATCTAATAGTCGCAGATCATTACACATTTGATTTTCATTTATGAATCTCTGGTCATAACTCCGAAAAACTAAATCAAACAAATTTTTGTTTCCGTACGGAGTACATTATTTTATCAGAAATTTCGGTTTGTTTTTTCTTCTGCAGTAACGCAGAAATTTTGTAATCAATTTGAATTCATAAAAATAGCAAAGTGGGCTTTGATATTAATTCATTTATTTAAATATCAACAACTTGACAGTTATCGAAAGTTGAGAAACTGTCTCATTGTTAATTCTTCATTAGTGCAAGCTATAAAGCAGATTCATTCAATATTCCTTTGGATAAAATGGTTGAATATACAAATTCAGAAATGGCAGACATGCACTTAATGTATGGAATGGCTGATGGTAACGCTCGTGCCGCCAGACGAATGTATCTAGAAAGATTTCCACAACGTCATATTCCCAGCACACAAATGTTCATCAATATTCACTCCCGTCTTCGTGAAACGGGTACTTTCAAGAGGTCTGCTGTTCTCATAGGAAGGCCCAGGAGAGTTAGAACAGTTCAGATAGAAGAAGCTGTACTTAACGAAATTGAGCAGCATCCAGACACCAGTACAAGACAAATTGCGGCACAGTTTAACGTAACCCATGTATTGGTATGGCAAATTTTAAAAGAGCAACAACTTTATCCCTATCACATACAGCGTGTTCAAGCTCTTCTGCCAAGGGATTTTCCAAAGAGATTAACTTTTTGCACTTGGATTCGAAATAAATTGTTGGAAAATCCATGGTTTTTATCTCAAGTGTTATTCACCGATGAGGCATGCTTTTCCCGTAAAGCCATTATTAATTTTCACAACAATCATATGTGGGCTGATGAAAACCCACACGCCGTGATTGAAAACCATTTTCAAGAGACGTTTTCTGTTTTCAGTTCAAAGTGAAGAAGACCTGAGGAATCGCATACAGGAGTCATGCGGAATTATAAGAAACACTCCTGGTATTTTTGAGCGTGTCCGCCAGTCTATGGTTAGGCGCATAAACGCATGCATTGAAGTTGGCGGTGGCCATTTCCAGCAGCTGCTCTGACATATCAATTTCAATAATGGTCCTTTTCTGAACTTAATTTTATTCCTAGGGAATTTATGTTACTTTGCTCTAGTATTTGATAATAAAGTTATTCACTATTGAAAATGTCCAAAATTATTTTGCCATAATTAACTTTGTGCAATACATATTCAACCTGAGTTATGGTAAAAAATGTATGGGAGCTCCATAACATTACATTTTCTCTACACGAGCAGAAAATAGCTATTTGTGTAATGAGAACAAAATGACGTATTGCGTCACGCGCTAATCTTTGGAGAGTGGCAATGACACTTCGAGAAATGAATTATTTTATATCATGCGCACTATTGAATGGATTGTACTTGTCCAATTTGAACTAATTTGGATCGATTATTGTCGAAAATTTCGAAGTAAACTCCAAAAACTCCTAAAAAATGTATTTTGATAACCCTGTACTTCGAAAACCAAGCCGCTTGGGACATGTTTATATGAACTTTTCATCTTGAAACCTTTCAAAGAATCACCCTTCAAGTTTGTTAGACTATTTGCTTCTCAAATTTCTTTATGTTATGCGTTACTGGAAAATGTTTGCGTTAATATTTTCATTGTAACTCCTGAACCGTACAAGTAAATGAAAAACATCAAGAGAGCAAAAAGATGTTAAATGAAACAACATTCATTATTCCTTTCTCATAATATGTCAGTGGCGGCGGAAAAAAAAATTCTGAAGGGTTGAACAAAGCTTGACTCTGAAAAAAGGAGGACCCTGTGAATTATTTGAGAAATGCATTATTTTGTATCGTGCGTACTATTGAATGGATTGTACTTGCCTAATTTGAACTGATTATTGTAGAAAATGTCGAAGTTAACTCTAAAAAATCTTGAAAAAAATGTATTTTTATCACCCTGTATCACGAAAACCAAGCCGTTTGGGACATATGTTTATATGAACATTTCGTCCTGAAAACCTTCAAAGAATCACCTCCCAAAGTTTGTCAACGAACTTAATTAACACCCTGTATAACGCTTGATGGGTTTATGGACAGTGCCACATGCATCCACGCCGGAGCTCCGAGTTCAAATCTCGTCTCCGGCAACTTTTTTATTTCGTAAAATAAAACATTTTCATCACTATATTATGAGGACTGAAAAATATGCATACTTCGTCTGATACCAGGAAAACTTTGGAGGGACACTTTTTGTAAACGTATTATATAGATGATACGTTCACATTTGATTTCCAAAGTCATTATCACCCAGGAGATATATCAACGATATAATAGTTTACATTGATTATTTTGATCAAATAATTAATATATTTCTTTACGCACGTCAGGCAAAGTGTGCAAAAAGTACCCAAAAATACATAGTTTTTTGGTCATAAAATGGATCGATTCAAACATAATATTTTCATTAGGTACTATATTACGAAATATGTAAAAAAATAGTATATTGTGTATCTAGTAGTAAAAGCAATACATTCCCGGACGACAATGTAAATTGTTGGTCGAGGCGTTAAGCCGAGGCCAACAAGCATTGAAGTCTGGGAATGTGCTTTTACTACGAGGTACGCATACTATTTTTTCTGAAATCGCAATCAGCATTATCAAAAACTAAGAAATTCTACATATTGTTTGCGTGAATTCAATAACTGTCTAAAATGTAAACAAGCCGGCAAAAATATTCCCGTATCGTTTTCGATACGGGAATAGTAATTTACGTAACAAGTCCGGAAAATACTGTTTTTTTGGACGAGTAGACCAAATTCTAGGACGAGCGTTAGCGAGTCCTAGAAGTCTGCGAGTCCAAAAAAACTGTTTTCGGACGTGTTGCGTACACTATTTTTTCGGCAACCATGTAGAATAACAAATCAATGAGACACATTTAGTCTAAGAGACGAAGAGAGGTCGACTTTCACCCATCTGTTAACCGGATGAAACGATTCCAAATTGGAATATTTCGAACATTTCAGTTCTTATTTGTATTATATATTGAAATTCGAACAGAAGATAGGTACCAACAGAAACATTCTAATTCTTATTTATATTATTATTTGTATTTAAATTCAAGCACTTCCCGGCCTAGTCCGGGAAGTACGTACTTCCGGGACTAGGCCGGGAAGTGCTACTTTCCCAAAGAAAAAGTGTCCGGGAAATGAACACTTCCCGGATGGTTGCCGAAAAAGTATTATACGGTCCGGGAAAGTTCGTTGCTCAGCAACGGACTAAAATACTGGATTAGCGTATTTTGAGGCCTGCAGTTGCTCTGAGAAAGTGGGCATTCGAACGATTTCAGAAAAATCATATTTTGCCTGATGCCAGGAAAACTTTGGAGAGACAATGTTAAACAATGTTTGAAAAAGTATATAAATAAAATATTCGATTTTAAAAATTACCATTACTCGAGAGATATTTGATGATATAACAATTTTTATTGATTATTTACATCAATAAGTGAACATATTTTTTGAGATATTCAACTTACATTGTAAAAAATATATCAAAATACATGGTTATATTTGGTTAGAAAATGTATTAATCTGAATGAAACGTTTTTATTACTATGTTGTGGAAAACGAAAAATACACATAATTCATCTGATACTAGGAAAACTTTGGAGAGACAAAGATTGGAAACATATACATATAAATAACACATTTACATTCGATTTTCAAAATTACTATTACTAACTATATCCACGATGGAATAGTTTATATTTTTTGATCAATAAATTAATACATTTTTGAAGATGTTCAACTTACGTCAGGCAGAGTATGCAAAAATACATAGTTATTTTGTCGATAAATCTATGGAATTTAATATTTTTATAACTATATTAGGAAATATGTAAAATATTCATATTTTGCAAGGAAAACTAAATGCGAGCGCAGCGAACATCTGCTTTGATTTCACCTTTTTATACTAATTAGTAAGCGAATTACCAGCAACTTGGAAAGCTATGTTAGTTTAGGTTGTCAGCTTGGCTTTCACTTTTTCAAACTAATAGACCATTCCAAAATGACGTCACCGACATTTGCTGGAGGGCACACATTCTATTTAGTATTTATTGTTTACTGGTAAACAACTGCCAATAGTTAGACTTTATTTAATTAGTAATTAGTTCTTAAATGTATTAAACTACCATCGTTTTCTAGTGTTGTTAAGCATGGTTACTATTTAACTGATCTATTTGCACAACGCTGCGATGCTTGGAATAATGCTTTAAAACGGGGGCCCCTCAGTAAATCACAACTTAAAACTTGGCGTGTGTTTTCGAAATTTTATCGAAGGTATAACAGTTAATTTTAGTACATAAATGAGTTTCAAAAATAATTTTAGGAAAACCCAATGTCTTAAAGGAAAACATGCATCTTGACATGATTCCTAACCAAAATATGGGCTACACCACAAGTGGGAAACCAGACGAGTCTGCAGTTTCTAGACATTTTACAGAAAGCTAGTGTATATCAGTTAATTTTGGTTCGGATCGCGATATTGCCTATAATACGAATTTTTTCATCGTACCGGCACTTGATATCACCGCTAAGGGATAAATAATAAGTACTTCGAGGTATATTTGTTACAATTTTGTCAAAATAACACCAGAAAAAAACTTTTAAACTAAATGCACAAGGTTAAACACCAACTAATCGATATGTGTGTCCTCCAGCAAATATGGCCGACCTGTCAAAGTCACGTGTTCTGGAATGGTCTATTAGTGATCAAATTACTAGCAACTTGTATAGCTAGGTTAGATTGTGTCCCTTTTTTTACGTTAAGAAATTCGATCAATGGCCGAAGAGATAATTTGAAAGGTATGCCAAATGCATATTTTCTGGCTTATTTTCAAATCAATTAATAAGACTTGCAAATCTTATATTCAATATATATAGAGGGATATGATTTAATATACAATGAGGGACATTTGAATCAAAACGATGGGACAGTATTATACATTAAAAATAATTATACCTATGAATATAGGATAGAAAACTTAAATAAACTTCAAATTATCATAATGAAAATTAATATCAATAAAAATGAATTTGTTCACGTAATTGCATTATATAGATCACCATCAACATCTCCATATGAATTTAATTCATCTTTAATAAATTTCAAAATAGTACAACCATTGTTTAAATAGAACATAGTTAGTCAATGGCTGTGGAAAAGGTATTGGACACAAACGCGAGTGTCATCTAGCGTGATTAGTTACAAACATGAATATTTGACGTCATTTTAATGCAGGTTTCTTCAAAAAACCCCGATTTTAATGCTTTTCCATTGTTTTAATCAAGTTACGACATGACTTGGAGGCCAGATCACTGAAGTTACGACATGACTTGGATGCGAGCTCACTATCGCCATCTACATGTCGCATCCATTTTGATCCAATTATAATCCCATAAGGTTGACTAACTATCTTTTATATAAACAATGGTACAACCATTTTTATTGGTGATATTAATATCGACATTCTTTCTGATAGACTATATTGTCATGAATACTGTAATATTTTCAGTAATCATGGATTTTTATCGTATATAAATGATTATACAAGAGAAATGGCAAATCAGAAATCTTGTTTGGATCATATATTTATCAAAAGTAAAAGAACTAGTACTCATTTCAAACCAATAATATTCAGATATAATATAACAGATCATTATCCCATTATCCTACAAATTGATTGTGAGAAATATATTGAAATTACCCGTCAAAAATACAAATACTATATTGATTACAAAAAATTACGAGAGCAATTCTCATATACTGATTGGAACACATATTTTCAATTAGAAAATGTAGAAAAATTGGCAAATTATCTCATAAATGAAATCAAAACATCCATAGACAAAAGCACTACTCGTGTAAAGATGAAAAATAAATCAAAAAAAAGAAAAAAATGGATAACTGAAGGAATAATGAATTCTGTGAATAAAAAAAACAGATTTATATCAAAAACTTAAAAGGAATTACGAAAATTTGGAATTGGAAATTGAATCTAAAAATTATAAAAATAAATTAACTCAAATTATAAATGAAGCTAAAATAAAATATTGTAAACAAGAAATAGAAAAAAACTGTCATTCTTCTAAAAAGTTATGGGACAATATTAAAAAATTATGCAATGAAACACAAAAACCTGTTTCAAATGGTATAAATAAAGTCAATTGAGTTGAAAAATCAGACAATAACTGATGAAAAGGAAATAGCTAATGAATTTATATACTATTATAGTGGTGTTGGTAAAAATTTAGCAGAACAAATAGTGAACAATAATAATGAATCAAAAACATCAACAAGTTAACTAAAAATCATATACATTGAGGAAACAAACCGAACTGAAGTTGAAAATGCAATAAAAACTTTGAAAAAAAATAAATCTCCAGGTGCGGACGGTATTACAACTGAAGTCTTGCAAACATTAATTGATTTAATTTCTGATCCCTTAGTACATCTTTTAAATGTTATTTTTAAATCTGGAGTATGTCCAAGTTCTTTCAAAATTGGTATTATAAAAGCAATATATAAAAGTGGTAATAAAAATAAAATGGAAAATTATAGGCCAATTACTTTGATTTCAAGCACAGCAAAAATTTTTTGTCTCTAAATCAGTTTGGATTTCGGCAAAATGTTTCCACTGAACATGCAATTTGTCACCTCACTTCTCATATCTACAACTCATTGGATAATAACACACCAAATCTCAGTATATTTCTTGACCTAAAGAAAGCATTCGACTCTAAGTCATGAAATACTGCTAAAAAAACTGGAACTTATTGGTTTCCGTGGAATAGCTTACAAATTAATGAAGAGTTATATTTGCAATAGAATACAACATGTAAAAATTAATAAAACTGTTAGTGATCCAATGGCTTTTTGTTATGGAGTACCGCAAGGCAGTGTTTTAGGTCCATTACTATTTAATATCTTTCTCAATGATCTTTTTAAATTAAAGTGTAATGGAAAAATGCATGCATTTGCGGATGATTCTGTTATTTTTTATAATGCTTCTACCTGGACTGCATTGAAACAAACTGTACAAGATTTAAAAATAATTAAATGCTGTTTTGACAAAAATTTACTTACAATAAATTTTGATAAAACTTATTATCTCCCATTCACCTGCTTTGAAAATTCTTTACCAAATTTAGGACCACTTGAAATTGACAGTAACTTTAAAATTCATGAGACTGAATGTATAAAATATCTAGGAATCAAATTTGACAGACATTTGAGATCGGACCATCAAATTTCCTTCCTTGTGAAAAAATTGAGATGTCTTCTTCCCAAATTCAAGTTTTTGAAAAAATTTCTTGCAATGAAACATCTTGAGATGTTATATTTTTCATTGATACAGTCTCAATTGACCTATGGCATTCTTGGATGGGGTGGAGTAAAACAAAATTTAATGTATAATTTGGAAGTGATACAAAGACACATTTTAAAAATAATTTATAATCGAAATTTTATGTTTTCTTCTGATGTTCTTTATAAAATAAGTAGAAAATTTGAAATTGTTCAGTTATTTGTATATAGAATGTTGATTTATATCTTCAAAAACAAAAATTGCATCAATTTTAGTAATCACTCATATAACACTAGACATAAAAATGATTTAACTTTAAAAAATAAACTCAATAAAAATAAATCCACTAGAAATTATACAAATATTATAGGAAAAGTTTTCGATATAGTTCCAAAAGAGATTATAAAAACAAAATCTTTTTATTCATACAAAATCAAAGTGAAGGATTGGATATTCAAAAAAGATCGTAATTTTTTTCACAACATGATAAATGTATGAATCTTTCAACTCAATAATTTCATTTCAATAATTTTATTTGAAGAAATTGTTTAATTTAATGTTTTTATATTTAATATATATATATATATATATATATATATATATATATACTGTTCTCTCGACGGAGTAGGCAGATTGAGACCTTAGAGAGAACAAGTGGCGAGACCTGGGGAGTAGGCAGATTGAGACCCCGGCGTCAAGTCACAAAATCCTGATGATACCTGAGGAGTACGCAGATTGAGGCCTCAGTGTAGAATCTACCCTCACCCCCCCCCCCTTCGATCAATTTATCCTTATTTCTTTTTCTTGAAAATGTCTCCAAAATCGGAGCCGAAACGTCGAATTTCAATAAATTCTAGACGCGGTTCAACCCGAACTTCCAGTTATATATTATATATATATATATATATATGTATGTATATTTCTCACTCGTGAAGAAATTGTTCAATTTAATGTTTTTATATTCATATATATGTATATTTATAACCTCACTACAAGTTCCACTTCGTGATGAAATTTACTAGTTTATTCATACCTTATATATTGTATTATTAAAAAAAAATTGTAATCTATTATGAATAAACTTTATTGTTATTGTAAATGATGTTTTGTTATCTTCTAATGCATATGCTTTCATTATTGCCTAATTTTGGAGATATTCGTTAATATTACATCTCCTAGGCTACTGTCCATCCTTCAACACAAAACACACTATTTGAGGACAAAATAAATGAAATAAGGGTTATTGTCATATTTGTACTCTTGGTATAATATGACTCGTGTTGGGTTTGGTATAATAAAATCACGATTTCGTTATTTCATTGGTGATTTATGTCGAATGTAATAACGTTTTAACAAGAACTAGTGATCCAGAAAAACCGAAACCATCTTCAAATATTAATAGAAGATTAATTTTCAATCTTACGAACTTAGGATTATTCAAAAGGAAAATTTATGCAATTACAGTGCATGGGTTCTTCCCGCAGCATTTCCAGAAGCATCTTTGAAAGATGCGGCTCGAGATTTGGGATTAAACAAAATGTCCATGCGGAGAATATTAGAGGATGGTTCTAACGGAGAGCGCCGGGTCACCGATATCTGAGTCATGCATCGCTAGGCGAGGTCGGGCTTTGAATGGGTGACCAACGGACCTCCTTTCGAGAATCACACGTAAAAATGTAGGACCTCGTTAATCCTTGGCTCACACAAGTTTCGATTTCTGAGGGCTGCCGTTCGTAAGGGAACGACAGCTGGTTAACGGAAAAATAATTTTTTACACTCACCTTGTGCTTGTAATCTAGTCCTAATGAGAGCTAATGGATAGGAACACATCTGACCTAGCGTACTGCTAGCACTGCCGCAAGCCAAGAGCATCCAAAAACTTGGTTGCTCATTACTCAAGTGTGTCATGAAATATTTCTTTTTTAATGTCTCATATACAGCTAAATCTATACCAGCATATGGTATAATACCTGAAAAAACAAAAACAATTGCTTTAGCTTTTCCCTGTTATTAATTCATTCAATTTATTTACCATGAAACATACAATTAATGACAGGGAAAAAGTTCCGCATAATGCAAGTACCATGAAAATAAATACAACATTAAAAATTAATGAAGAAAATCATGAAATAAGATTTGGAATGGATTCAATTGAGTATTTCTTTAGAATATTTTTGAATCGCAAATTACCATACGTTTTTAAATAATTTACAAGTACATTGTAAAATTTCACACCATCAAAAAATTGATTTCATTACAATATATACAGGGTGTCCCAACGAAAACTTTCCACACGGATTTACTGGGAAATGACAAATAATTTTCGGAAACGCTGAAACACGTCGATTTTGATTTCTAGGGGGACACATGTCAGTGATGAATTTAGTCACGCAACTTCATCCCCCTGACAGGGGCGGCTACCCCATTGCGAATCATCATAGGGAACTTGGGTCGAGTGTTACATCATCTTAAAGCTCTCGTCATTCTCTATCCAAACGTTTATATTTTTTCAAAATCGAATGACTGGTAATTGAGATTAGTGTGGTAATAGGTTTAATTTAAATAATCAATATCGTACCTGTTCTTATCGAAATTCAATTTATTAATTGCTCGAAATGAGCCCCTCCTACCTCCATACAATGATAAAGTCTACTTTCGAAACTATTACGAACGTTTTCCAATACTTCTGGAGTTATTCTGCCGCACTCGTTTACAATTCGACCACGTAGATCCTCTAGTGACTCTGGCGGAGTGGCAAAAACTTTGCTTTTGAGGTCCGGTGATCTAGCTGGCCACTCAATTGGTCCTCGTCGCCCTATCCAATGATTGGTATATCGTTCATCCAGAAAGTTTCTAACCGCTACTGCATAGTGAGGTGGTGCTCCATCTTGTTGAAAATGGAGGTTGACTTCCGAATAATCTCCATCGTTTTCGATAATATCCGTTATCATGGAATCGATGGCATTCTCAAGAAGATGTAAATACATTTGTCCGTTCAAATTATCATCTATAAAAAGTGGTCCAATAATATTTTTGCCAAAAATACCACACCAAATATTAAACTTCTGCGGAGTTTGTGTATGGACCTCACGTATTAACCTGGGATTGGTATCGCTCCAGTATCGGCAATTGTGACGATTTACGTTTCCATTAACAAAAAATGTACTCTCGTCTGAAAAACAAATATTGAAGAGCAAATTGGGATTTGTTCTCAGACGCTCAGACATTTCCTCACAAAACTGTTGACGTCTGTCAAAATCGTCTTCGTTCAGTTCATGTACAAGTTTTAGTTTGTATGGATGGAATCGATGTGACTTGAGAATTCTCTGAATACTCGATCGCGCTACACCTGACGCGTCAGCCAAGCTTCGAATACTTTGAGTAGGATCCATAGCCACGTGTCCCAAAACCGCACCTCAACAGCCTCGTTCCTTATCAGACGTTCAGGATGATGTTTCTGGTTTCCCACAGACCCAGTTCTTTCGAATTTCTCAATCAACGTTTGAACATAGGTATGAAATGCATTTTTCCCAAGATGCCTTGTATTGAAAATTCTAGCTGCAGCTCTTAGACAATAATCATTTTTGTAGTAAAGTTTCACTAACTCAATTCGTTCTTCTAATACGTAAACCATTGTCAGACAGAAACTTAACTCACAGAATACGAATCAAATGATATTTCCATAAGAATCATGCGAACTGTGAATTCATGCTGAGAACATACACGCAGGAGAACCATAAAAAACAGTTATTTTTTGTCTATGAAAAAGTCAACAGAACAAAAACTAAGAAATATGGTTTCCGGGCTTCAGTGCCGTGGTCGGTTCACCTCTGTGGAGGAGGTTCCTTTGGACGTTTCGCTCACAATTGGGGTGGGCATCTTCCGCTTGTAATGTTGTATTCGCGAATAGCGACATAAAACTGATACTTGGTTGAAAGATCTTCGCAATTAATAGTCCCAGCCTGGCTACTTACTTTGTTTTGACTAATTTGTTTTCGTTTTTCGTGGGGTGACTGGGTTACCTGACCGGATGGGATGTTGCCATTGTCTATCTGTCCACTCATTGAGTCTTTAAATAGTTCATTAATTGAATTTGAATAGGAACAGGTAAGATATTGACTATTTACATTGAACCTGTCAACAACACTAATTTCAATTACCATTCATTCGAATTTGAAAAAATTATAGACGTTTGGATAGAGAATAAAGAGAGCTTTAAGATGATGTATCACTTGGACCCACGTTCCCTATGATGATTCGCAAGGGGGTAGCCGCCCCCGTCAGGGGGATGAAGTTGCTCGACTAAATCCATTACTAACATGTGTCCCCCTAGAAATTAAAATCGACCTGTTTTCGCGTTTCCGAAAATAATTTGTCATTTCCCAGTAAATCCGGGTGGAAAGTTTTCGTTGGGACACCCTGTATATTTGGACATTATTAATTTTGAAAATTAAAGTGGAATGTTTCATGTTATTCTCAACAAAATGAATGAATGTGCAAATTTTTAATTTGTATAGTGAATGTTCATCCAGTAGCTTTCTTGGTTTTCTTGGTTCAAGTGTACAGTTTGTTCTTGATCAAGTTTAAAAATACATTTAATGATTTTAAAGGTTCAAGCAAATACGTTGAAGCGCCTCAAACTGAAATCAAATATTGAAATTTAGAGCATGCTAATGAAAAATTATGAACATCTGAACCATTCTTCTAACTTCACAGAAATAACAGAAAACAACTTGCTAATACCACGACGGATGAAGGCCGGGAACACATACATTTTTAGAATGGTTGATAATGAGAAGAGAACCAGAAGTATCTTCTTTATTTAGACACCCATAGAGTATTTCTTGGAAGAAAATCCATCAAATGAACTTTTCTTGAATATGTAATATTTTCTTCTATGCACTTTATACTTGTAAATAAATTATGCATCATTTATTTATAGACGTTTGTTATAACAGGAAGGAGAACTTAAGCCAGTAGCATTATTTATATAGAAGCATTGTTTAAATAGAACATAGTTAGTCAATGCCTGTGGAAAAGGTATTGGACACAAACGCGAGTGTCATCTAGCGTGATTAGTTACAAACATGAATATTTGACGTCATTTTAATGCAGGTTCCTTAAAAAACCCTGATTTTAATGCTTGTCCATTGTTTTAATCAAGTTACGACATGACTTGAAGGCCAGATCACTGAAGTTACGACATGACTTGGATGCGAGCTCACTATCGCCATCTACATGTCGCATCCATTTTGATCCAATTATAATCCCATAAGGTTGACTAACTATCTTCTATATAAACAATGATAGAAGTAAGATAGTTAGTCAATGCCTGTGTAATTGGTGTTGGACGCAAACGCGAGTGTCATCTAGCGTGATTAGTTACAAACATGAATATTTGACGTCATTTTAATGCAGGTTCCTTAAAAAACCCTGATTTTAATGCTGTCCCATTGTTTCAATGAAGTTACGACATGACTTGGATGCGAGCTCACTATCGCCATCTACATGTCGCATCCATTTTGATCCAATTATAATCCCATAAGGTTGACTATCATCTATATAAACAATGCCAGTAGTCTTTTGAATATTTTTTTTTTATTCAATGAAGTTTATTATTTATCCTTAATAATAATGAATAGTCAACTCACCTATTATATTTGGAATGTAACCTCTGTAAAAACTCATTAATCCTTCTGCAACGTATATTTTATATGCAGCGTCAGCTATACTTTTATACTGTCCTGTCTTTCTCAGCGCCAGCCTTGTCTTGAGTACTTCCATAGGATAGATGGCACTTTGGCTAATTCCTCCTGCCAGTGCACCGGCAACAAATCTGCAACGAAGATATAATGTATTATAATAGTAATGTTCATTTGTGCAATACAGAAAAATAATTACATACATAGTATAGCAAATAAACAAATAGACGCTGCAAAGCCTAAATGGAAGTTTGTGGATTGTGTATTCAATAAAAAATTAACATTACATTATTATAAAACATTAAGAATGTGTAGCTATAAAAATTTTACAATAAAGATTTAACTTAAAGGAAGCTTAATTTTCAATGATACGATAATAGCTATTAATGTAACGAGATTATTATGCGATTTATAATAATCGAGGACGTTGCTAGGCAATTAGCCAATAGCCAATATTATGAACAATGATTTTTCGAGTACTGGCGAGAATATAGCAATTGAAATAAAATCTCATTACATTAACCTTCCATATTCGAATTTCTATCCAAAAAATAATGATTCCACGATGATTTTATTTCCAACTGATGAAAGTGAAATTATTGAAATAATCTACACCTTAAAAAACATGTCCTTATTCTGAAGGTTTATTAATCAGAGATTTATTTGAATTAAAAAATATTCTGGCTGAAACCTTAACAAAATCAATCAATAAATGTTTTATGTTGGGTATTTTCCCACTAATTGAACTGAAACATGCTTAACTAAAAGCTATATTCAAACGTGGAGATGCTGAAGATCCATCAAATTATAGACCAATAGCCATATTGAGCATTTAAAAAAATGAATAAAAAACGTATTTTTGATTTTATAAACAGAAAATATGGCTTTGATAGTAATCAGTTTGGTTTCCAAGAAAATAGTAGTGCTTGTGTGCCACTACAGTACAAGTCATGCAAGCAATTCAAAATGGACTTGATATATGAAACTATGTGGTAGCTGTTTTCATTGACCTTAAGAAGGCATTTGATAAGTTGATCACAATATACTTTTGGAAAACTTGGAAACAATTGGAAATGTAAAAACTCTGAGTCTATCAGACAACCAATAACTACAGGCGTTCCACAAGGATCTGTTTTGGGACCCATCTTGTATCTATTATATATTCAAAATATTTATAAAATTGAGTTAGCAGGAAGTTATACCATATACGCAGATGATATAGTACTTTTATATGGAAACAAAAACTCATTCTAGAATACATTAATGAAGACTTCAAAAAATTTGAAAAATGGCTCTATTGCAACCTTTTATCAATAAATACTGAGTATCTAATTTTTCAGCAAAAAAAAACACATCATTTCCTTACGGTTGACATCCTGCTATCA
Organism: Chrysolina oricalcia; assembly: GCA_944452925.2. Classification (NCBI taxonomy): domain Eukaryota; kingdom Metazoa; phylum Arthropoda; class Insecta; order Coleoptera; family Chrysomelidae; genus Chrysolina; species Chrysolina oricalcia. The sequence goes on from OX101824.2 coordinate 50,194,985, forward strand.
ATCTTTGTTCACTAATTCTTGATTTTATGATGGTTTCATTATTATTGTATATTTACTCTGTTTATCAGCCATTTATGATATATTTGTTTGAATTGCAATTGTTAATCATTTTTATTATTATTATATGTACAACTTCCTCGTACCAGAACTTCTGTCTGGAAGGTATTTACTCAATAAATAAATAAAATAAATAATTATAAATTAACTAACGTATTATAATTTGTAACTGATGTATTATGTGTTGTTGTTATGTTTTGATGTTAATAATTTCTAATAAAGATTACGATAAAAAAAGTTGTTATGTTATGGATGAGTTTTTTCATATAATCTTAAAAAATTCTATGAATTATCTTTGTGATGTTATCATTGTATGTCGCTTCATTACCTTGTTTGTGGTAGGAAATTTTATAAATTTCTTAATATTTTAAATTTTTCATGTTACTTGTTTGTATTTGTGCGTGTTTTTTTTTGACAGTATTTGTTTAACTTTGTTTAATAGTATCTTTTATAATTGTTTTCTGAAATAAATAAATATTATTATAATACTTGAGGGAAGGGTTATGTATATACCTCTCGTAAATGCTTAGAGTGTGTGCTGAGTCTCCCTTAATCAGTCTTTTGATCTGTTCATAAGCAGCAAATTTAAGAGCTGATTCAGGTGCTATTTTGAGTACGTTGATTCCGTTTCCTCTCCAAAGACCAGTAACACCGCCTTCTTTTACCATGTGATTGAAACAGTCGCTTATTTTCTGCTTGGAAGGTTGAACCTGCAAACAAATGTAGAATATTTCATTATTATGAACAATATTTAAGAATAAAATAAAGAGCTTTCATACTTATATACCCAAAGAATGATCGGAGTAAGTCTTTTCTTCGTTTCTCTATCTCATAATTACTATTAGATAGTTACATTTGTATTATAGAATTCTTAAGTGAAATTTAAATAAACTACTCAACACTAATTTCGTCGCACCCCAAAATTTTGTACCATATTAAAATATGAATAACTTTTTTCTGCATTGAACAATTTGAATTCTGTAAGCACTGTTAGCTAGCCCAGTCCTTCAGCTATAATCTCGTACTTCTTCAAAACATAAGGTTTTCTGCATAAAATCGCTACAGGGTATTATCTGAAACTGTGCAAAATTTCTGAATTTTCAAAAGAATCCCAAATGAAGAATTTTTTTTTTCAAATTTGACAGCAGTGGCATGAAGATGAACTCATTACCTCAAGATATTTTTCGAATTGTCTTATTATCTCTTCTGTTTACAGGGTGATCTCAAAAAATTAACTTTTTGGTTTTGCAGTCATAACTTTTTTCCTCGTCAACCGATTTTCAAAATCTCCGGGTCATTTTGAAGCTGAAACTTTAGATGAAGAGATATGAAGATCAGAATAGACTCAAGATGAAGATTGAAGATCAAGGGTTTCCTCAAAGGTGACCTAAATCTGAAACACCCTCAAAATCCGGTTGGGAGGAGAATTAAATGAAAATCAACTTGTTTTCGGAATGATCATCCATTCTGAATACGTCCAGATCTTTCTTGCTGTCAGTAGTCAAGAATTGTGCATGAAAAAACCCAATTGTAACGGCAGGATTTTGAAAAAAAAAATTAAATCAACCCATTGTTCGCCTGAAATGCATGGCCCGTAACCAAGGTTAGACGTCAATTTTGATTCGTTTGCAAAAAAAAATTATCATATCGATGCCGCATCTAACGCCCGACCAGCTGGAACTGATTCCACGAATGACGGAACAAGGATTATCTACCCTCCAAATTGCCAATCTGCTTGGGACAACAGTTAGATCCGTCCAAAGGGCCCACGTCCGAGCTAACGCTGGGGATATTCAGTATCGACCTAGGGGACCAAGAAGGGGTACAAGACCGCCTTATTGGAAGATTGGTACGGCGGACTCGGACTTCAACCGCCCCCAAAATTCGTCGTGAATTGATCGATGCTACGGGAATTCAGGTTTCAAGTCAGACAATCCGACGCCGGATCCACGATCTTGGATTACACGCAAGGAGACGAGCTGCCTGTCCCTTACTGAAACCTGTACATCGAGCAGCAAGACGATTATGGGGGGAAGAACATCAAAACTGGGGAATAGCAAGTGGAATAGGTGTATGTTTACGGATGAGAGTAGGTTCAACTTGATTCGAAAGGATGGTCGTGTGTTGGTTTGGAGAGGGAGGAATGAAAGGTTTTTGGAAGGAAATATGGAGGCGAGGGTGGCTTTTGGAGGTGGAGGAGTGACTGTGTGGTGTGGAATATCGATGAATGGGAGGAGTGAATTGGTGATTCTGAGACGAGAGAGTATGAACGGTGAGAGGTATAGAGATTTATGTATGAGAGAAATCGTGGTCCCTTACGCCGAAAATATCGGCAACTACTTTCTTCTCGTTGATGACAATGCGAGACCGCATAGGGCTCACATTGTCCACGAGTTTTTGAGGGATCACGGTATTGAGCGAATGAACTGTCCGCCTTTCTCTCCGGATATGAATCCGATGGAACATGTCTGGAGTCGTATGAAATTGAAAGAAAGGGAAGGGCGAATGGAAAATTTGGATGAATTGGTGAATGCGGTACAGCAAGAATGGACAGCTGTACCACAGGAGTTCATTGATAGTCTGATAGACAGCATGCCGGAAAGGGTCAATGAAGTAATTGCCAAAAGGGGAGGGCCCACTAAATACTGAATATCATATTTTTCAATTCTAATGTTATCCAAGTTATTTTCTCTTTGTTGTTGTTCAATAAAAACTCAATAAACTTGTTTTCTTGTTCTTGCTTACTAACACGATTAATGCTTCACGATTGAGAAAAAAACCGCTATTGTGGAATGAGCCTCAGCTGGTCAGGCTTGTCAGTCACTGAATGTGATTCTTGTTACATTGGTTACAGGTCATGCATTTCAGGCGAACAATGGGTTGATTTTATTATTGTTTTTTTCAAAATCCTGCTGTTACAATTGGGTTTTTTCATGCACAATTCTTGACTACTGACAGCAAGAAAGATCTGGACGTATTCAGAATGGATGATCATTCCGAAAACAAGTTGATTTTCATTTAATTCTCCTCCCAACCGGATTTTGAGGGTGTTTCAGATTTAGGTCACCTTTGAGGAAACCCTTGATCTTCAATCTTCATCTTGAGTCTATTCTGATCTTCATATCTCTTCATCTAAAGTTTCAGCTTCAAAATGAGCCGGAGATTTTGAAAATCCGTTGACGAGGAAAAAAGTTATGACTGCAAAACCAAAAAGTAAATTTTTTGAGATCACCCTGTAAACAAAAGAGATAATAAGACAATTCGAAATATGTCTTGAGGCAATGAGTTAATCTAATGAACTAAAAGCTACACCAGCATTTATGGCACACTCCAAAAAAAACTATTACATAATTTTGTACACATTTATTACAAATTTGCGTCCCAATCAAAAAATTTTTTACAGCCCCCGTTTTCCAGGAAATGGGCGTGGGCTAACTTTTAAGTAAAACTGCACCACGCATTCTGTATTTTTGAAATTTTGATGTTCAAAATGTTGCTAAAATTTCTTACACATTTATTACAAACCATTGACGTATTGAAAATTCCAAAATTTTCACCCCCTATGGGTTAAATACCCCTTATTTATAGAAAATTCCCAAATAAATTGGATTCCACGTGGTCAGTACCAGAATTGATCACAAGATTGTTTATAATTTTTGTTCAAACAATCGAAATATTCAAAATTACAGAATGGACGGCCCCCAAGGGGTGAAACACCCCCAAAAGGGATGAAACACCACCAAACTTCTCAAAATTCCTATAACGTTATCCACAAAACTCATTAGAATGTAACGACGTGTTGAAAATTTCAGAATGATGATTTCCATGGGGTTGAACACCCCACACAACGCATAAACTTATTTCACTGCTTTGCAAAGTGAACGATTTCGGATTTTCGTATTATACCGTTGATGAAATGAATAACTATATTGACAGAGCATCAATAGACACATTTTTTTGAAAAATTGATCGTTGTTGCAAAAAATAATATACTGCTAGATACGTCAGAACATTAGTATACGTCCATAGCTAGCTTTTTCCACATGGTCGGAAAACTGGAGAACACAAAGAAAATGTTTGAGGGAAAACGCTCCATGTTTGGTTTTTAATATACTGGACTCGGATGACGCACAGGTAGCTAGAGCTGCCTCCATGGTAACGTTAATTGTTGCCGTTAAAGACATGCTTCTACTACATGTCTTTCATTGCGCATAGACTATATCAACTGAGGAAATTGACATGTTCAAGAGTGGCATGTATTAATGAATAGTTTTGTAACAATATTATAGGAAATCCAACGTGAACTATTTTTAATTGAGGATCATAATTCTTTACAGTATCCCACACGCTTCTACTGCGTATTTTTTGGTGCGCATGGAACCATGGAAATTGACATCTTCAAGAGAGGGCTGTGTTCATAAATTTTTGTGTTGCAATATGATAGAAAATCCGACTTGATATGTATTTTGTTGATTATTAGAATTCTTTACATCAGGTCACACCCTTCCATGGCGTGTATTTTGGTGCACATGGACTATATCAACCATGGAAATTGACAGTTTGAAGAGTGGGCTGTGTTAATAAACTTTTGTGTTGCAATATGATAGAAAATGCGACTCGATATGAATTTTGTTGATTATTAGAATTCTTTACATCAGGTCACACCCTTCCATGGCGTGTCTTTTGGTGCACATGGACTATATCACCATGGAAATTGACAGTTTGAAGAGTGGGCTGTGTTAATAAATTTTTGTGTTGTAATATGATAGAAAATACGACTTGAACTGTATTTTATTGAGTATTAGAATTCTTTACATTAGCTCACACCCTTTCACGCTTTCACGGCGTGTCTCTTGGTGCACTCGGACTATATCAACCATGCTTATTGATGTTTTGAAGAGTGGGCTGTGTTTATAAATTTTTATGTTGCAAAATCATAGAAAATCTGACTTGCACTGTATGTCATGAAGTATTAAAATTATTTACAGTATCTCACTCGCTTCAACTGTTCTGGTTCGCATGGATAATATCAACCATGGAAATTGACATTTTGAAGAGTGGGCTGTGTTAATAAATTTTTGTGTTTCAATATGATAGAAAATCCGACTTGATCTGTATTTTATTGAGTATTAGAATTCTTTACATCAGCTCACACCCTTCCATGGCATGTCTTTTGGTGCACACGGACTATATCAATCATGGCAATTGTCAGTTTTGAAGAGTGGGCTGTGTTAATAAATTTTTATGTTGCAAAATGATAGAAAATCTGACTTGCACTGTATGTCACGGAGTATTAAAATTAATTACAGTATCTCACACGCTTCTACTGCGTGTGTTTTGGTTCGCATGGATAATATCAACCATGGAAATTGACATTTTGAAGAGTGGGCTGTGTTAATAAATTTTTATGTTGCAAAATGATAGAAAATCTGACTTGCACTGTATGACATGGAGTATTAAAATTAATTACAGTATCTCACACGCTTCTACTGCGTGTGTTTTGGTTCGCATGGATAATATCAACCATGGAAATTGACATTTTGAAGAGTGGGCTGTGTTAATAAATTTTTATGTTGCAAAATGATAGAAAATCTGACTTGCACTGTATGACATGGAGTATTAAAATTAATTACAGTATCTCACACGCTTCTACTGCGTGTGTTTTGGTTCGCATGGATAATATCAACCATGGAAATGGACATTTTGAAGAGTGGGCTGTGTTAATAAATTTTTATGTTGCAAAATGATAGAAAATCTGACTTGCACTGTATGACATGGAGTATTAAAATTAATTACAGTATCTCACACGCTTCTACTGCGTGTGTTTTGGTTCGCATGGATAATATCAACCATGGAAATGGACATTTTGAAGAGTGGGCTGTGTTAATAAATTTTTATGTTGCAAAATGATAGAAAATCTGATTTGCACTGTATGTCATGGAGTATTAAAATTAATTACAGTATCTCACACGCTTCTACTTCGTGTGTTTTAGTTCGCATGGATAATATCAACCATGGAAATTGACCTTTTGAAGAGTGGGCTGTGTTAATAATTTTTTATGTTGCAAAATGATAGAAAATCTGACTTGCACTGTATGCCATGGAGTATTAAAATTAATTACAGTATCTCACACGCTTCTACTGCGTGTGTTTTGGTTCGCATGGACAATGTCAACCATGGAAATTGACATTTTGAAGAGTGGGCTGTGTTAATGAATTTTTATGTTGCAGAATGATAGAAAATCTGACTTGCACTGTATGACATGGAGTATTAAAATTAATTACAGTATCTCACACGCTTCTACTGCGTGTGTTTTGGTTCGCATGGACAATGTCAACCATGGAAATTGACATTTTGAAGAGTGGGCTGTGTTAATGAATTTTTATGTTGCAGAATGATAGAAAATCTGACTTGCACTGTATGACATGGAGTATTAAAATTAATTACAGTATCTCACACGCTTCTACTGCGTGTGTTTTGGTTCGCATAGATAATATCAACCATGGAAATGGACATTTTGAAGAGTGGGCTGTGTTAATAAATTTTTATGTTGCAAAATGATAGAAAATCTGACTTGCACTGTATGTCATGGAGTATTAAAATTAATTACAGTATCTCACACTCTTCTACTTCGTGTATTTTGGTCCGCATGGATAATATCAACCATGGAAATTGACATTTTGAAGAGTGGGCTGTGTTAATAAATTTTTATGTTGCAAAATGATAGAAAATCTGACTTGCACTGTATGTCATGGAGTATTAAAATTAATTACAGTATCTCACACGCTTCTACTGCGTGTGTTTTGGTTCGCATGGATAATATCAACCATGGAAATTGACATTTTCAAGAGTGGGCTGTGTTCATAAATTTTTGTGTTGTAATATGATAGAAAATCCGACTTGAACTGTATTTTATTGAGTATTAGAATTCTTTACATTAGCTCACACCCTTTCACGGCGTGTCTTTTGGTGCACTCGGACTATATCAACCATACTAATTGATGTTTTGAAGAGTGGGCTGTGTTAATAAATTTTTATGCTGTAAAATGATGGAAAATCCGACTAGAACTATATTTCTTTCAGTATTAGAATTCTTTACAGTATCCCACATGCTTCTACTACATGTCTTTTATTGAGCATAGACTATATCAACTGAGGAAATTGACATGTTCAAGAGTGGGGTGGTTTTGAAAATCGAAGGACTTTCTATAACACTTAAATATATTTTCTGAACGGTCATACTGTCTCCTATTTGCAGTTGAAATATTATCCATTATTTACGGGACACCCTGTATACAGCGTGTTTCAAAAGGTATGCAACAAATGGGTTTTTTTTATTGGAATTGGCCTCAAGGCAAACTGATTTTACACTTGTTTTACAACAAGGCATGTAGTCGCCTATCGATACTGATGCCTCTTTGAATGGCAACTTTGCAATATATAATTCAATATCTATGCGGAGTGTCTTTGCAGATAAAGTGGTTCGCCTATTGGTAAGAAGATGATGTTTGCTCAGGTTTTCTGATTTGAACCACCAAGAATCATTTCAGTTCGAATTTTTGAACCACAAAAATTTAATAAAAAAATCAGTATCAGCACAATTCAAGTTTCTTGTTTTTAATTGATAAAATTTTGGGGTTGAGATATAGCTGTCTCAGGATCTTATACGAGATCTGACAAAGTGTGTTCGTCATCCAATCATAAACTAAGTTTCTCTGACCAAGAGATAGGGAAATAAATGCACACAATTACTACAAACTCTCAAATCATAAGCTTAGCATATCGTTTTGAATATTTTCGTATCCGAAAGCGTATCATACGATTCATATGTACCTACCTGCGCGTTCCTTACTGAGGGACAAGTTTTCTGTATTTGTATTTCAATTTGCAATCACTCAATCAGCATGGCTAACGCTCGGGTTCTCTTAATGAAATATGGATATGGATATATTTGAAGCCAATTGGTCCCTCATCATCGTCAAATTGTTAAATCGCCTCCAGGACTATAAGCACATCTGAGGAGCACTGGCTCATGTCGAGTTTTAACAGAGTTGTATTTATGAACCCTTGATCTGTATTAATTTCATGAATCTTTCTTCTTGTGTGTCTTTGTTTCATCATTGTTTGTTTATTCCATTATGACTTTTTGGCGTGCGTTGAAGGTGATCGGAATATTATTTCGAGACCATTTAATGATTCGCGTGTAAATGATGGTAATAATGAAAACAGACCTCTTTGGAGACCATTTGAGTTACAAAATGAATCGCTACTGAATAGATGATCCCGTATTAAGAATCGGCGACATACGCTTCCTGTAGAGACTCAACAAATTATCATTAATATGTATAATAAATTAGAAAGTGAAAATAATGAAAACAAAAGAGGTGTCGTCAAAAGCCTACTTTTCAAAATATCACTTTCCATGGTTGGTTTAATCCATGCGCACCAAAACACATGCAATATAAGCGTGTGAGATACTGTAAATGATTTTGCAACATGAAGATTTATTAACACTACCCAATCTTCAAAATGTCAATCAGCATTGTTGATATAGTCCGTGTGCACCAAAAGACACGACGTGAAAGGATGTGAGCTAATGTGAAGAATTCTAATACTCAATAAAATACAGTTCAAGTCGGATTTACCATCATATTACAACACAAAATTGTATTAACACAGCCCACTCTTTGCGAACCAAAACACACGCGGTAGAAGCGTGTGAGATACTGTAAATAATTTTAATACTCCATGACATACAGTGCAAGTCAGATTTTCTATCATATTGCAACACAAAAATTTATTAACACAGCCCACTCTTCAAAATGTCAATTTCCATGGTTGATATTATCCATGCGAACCAAAACACACGCAGTAGAAGCGTGTGAGATACTGTAATTAATTTTAATACTCCATGACATACAGTGCAAGTCAGATTTTCTATCATTTTGCAACATAAAAATTTATTAACACAGCCCACTCTTCAAAATGTCCATTTCCATGGTTGATATTATCCATGCGAACCAAAACACACGCAGTAGAAGCGTGTGAGATACTGTAATTAATTTCAATACTCCATGTCATACAGTGCAAGTCAGATTTTCTATCATTTTGCAACATAAAAATTTACTAACACAGCCCACTCTTCAAAATGTCAATTTCCATGGTTGATATTATCCATGCGAACCAAAACACACGCAGTAGAAGCGTGTGAGATACTGTAATTAATTTTAATACTCCATGTCATATAGTGCAAGTCAGATTTTCTATCATTTTGCAACATAAAAATTTATTAACACAGCCCACTCTTCAAAATGTCAATTTCCATGGTTGATATTATCCATGCGAACCAAAACACACGCAGTAGAAGCGTGTGAGATACTGTAATTAATTTTAATACTCCATGTCATACAGTGCAAGTCAGATTTTCTATCATTTTGCAACATAAAAATTTATTAACACAGCCCACTCTTCAAAATGTCAATTTCCATGGTTGATATTATCCATGCGAACCAAAACACACGCAGTAGAAGCGTGTGAGATACTGTAATTAATTTTAATACTCCACAACATACAGTGCAAGTCAGATTTTCTATGATTTTGCAACATAAAAATTTATAAACACAGCCCACTCTTCAAAACATCAATAAGCATGGTTGATATAGTCCGAGTGCACCAAGAGACACGCCGTGAAAGGGTGGGTGTGAGGTAATGTAAAGAATTCTAATACTCAATAAAATACAGATCAAGTCGGATTTTCTATCATATTGAAACACAAAAATTTATTAACACAGCCCACTCTTCAAAATGTCAATTTCCATGGTTGATATTATCCATGCGAACCAGAACACTCGTAGTTGAAGCGAGTGAGATACTGTAAATAATTTTAATACTTCATGACATACAGTGCAAGTCAGATTTTCTATGATTTTGCAACATAAAAATTTATAAACACAGCCCACTCTTCAAAACATCAATAAGCATGGTTGATATAGTCCGAGTGCACCAAGAGACACGCCGTGAAAGGGTGGGTGTGAGGTAATGTAAAGAATTCTAATACTCAATAAAATACAGTTCAAGTCGTACTTTCTATCATATTACAACACAAAAATTTATTAACACAGCCCACTCTTCAAACTGTCAATTTCCATGGTTGATATAGTCCATGCGCACCAAAAGACACGCCATGGAAGGGTGTGACCTGATGTAAAGAATTCTAATAATCAACAAAATTCATATCAAGTCGGATTTTCTATCATATTGCAACACAAAAATCTATTAACACAGCCCACTCTTCAAACTGTCAATTTCCATGGTTGATATAGTCCATCTGCACCAAAAGACACGCCATGGAAGGGTGTGACCTGATGTTAAGAATTCTAATAATCAACAAAATACATATCAAGTCGGATTTTCTATCATATTGCAACACAAAAATTTATTAACACAGCCCACTCTTGAAAATGTCAATTTCCATGGTTGATATTATCCATGCGCACCAAAAAATACGCAGTAGAAGCGTGTGGGATACTGTAAAGAATTATGATCCCCCCCCTTCTTTTGGGGGTGTTTCACCCCTTGGGGGCCGTCCATTCTGTAATTTTGAATATTTCGATTGTTTGAACAAAAATTATAAACAATCTTGTGATCAATTCTGGTACTGACCACGTGGAATCCAATTTATTTGGGAATTTTCTATAAATAAGGGGTATTTAACCCCTAGGGGGTGAAAATTTTGGAATTTTCAATACGTCAATGGTTTGTAATAAATGTGTAAGAAATTTTAGCAACATTTTGAACGTCAAAATTTCAAAAATACAGAATGCGTGGTGCAGTTTTACTTAAAAGTTAGCCCACGCCCATTTCCTGGAAAACGGGGGCTGTAAAAAATTTTTTGATTGGGACGCAAATTTGTAATAAATGTGTACAAAATTATGTAATAGTTTTTTTTGGAGTGTGCCATAAATGCTGGTGTAGCTTTTAGTTCATGTTAATCTAGCCATTGCTGTCAAATTTGAAAAAAAAAATTCTTCATTTGGGATCCTTTTTGAAAATTCAGAAATTTTCCACAGTTTCAGATAATACCCTGTAGCGATTTTATGCGGAAAACCTTATGTTTTGAAGAAGTACGAGATTATAGCTGAAGGACTGGGATAGCGAACAGTAATTACAGAATTCAAATTGTTCAATGCAGAAAAAAGTTATTCAGATTTTAATAGGGTCAAAATTTTGGGGTGCGACGAAATTAGTGTTGAGTAGTTTAGTATTATGTTGTTGTATTATACAAAGTATTATTATATTATACAAATCAGTAAAACGCAAAGTCATCTTACTGATTTATATCCATACCACTCCACTTTGAGATATAATGGACTTCTACCACATTTTACTATATTGTTGTTTAGCTAGTCTTCCGAGATGAACATGATGGTGCTGCTTTGAATAACCTTTCTTTGGGTAGTGCTGCTATTTCAAATAATATTCAAAACTATGATTGTAACCACTATTGCATTATTCGAATGAAGTTCTTAAAAAGAATACGCCGGCCCAGAACAAGCAGTCGAAACAAGACTGGTTCAAGACAAATTTGGGATTTTGAATTTTTTTGCCGCTGACGTTATTTCAATTAATATGTGGAGTAAATAAAGTTAAGTTCAGCCAATACTTGGTGAAAATCCATGTTAACGTTTACAAAATTTTGGTTAACAAAACAAATTAAGAAGAAGGGAGTTATTAAGTTCTGGGAATTTTTCTCTTTAATGATTTCCAAGCTCTGCAACAGATAAACTTTTGGAAAACGGGATTATCGTTATTCAGAAGTTATTTATCAAAGAGAAAATCTCTCGTTGAAAAAAAAAAGATAATTTCAGTGGACCATCAGAAATCAGATATGGTGTTCCCCAAGGGACAGTCCTCGGTCCTAAATTATTCCATCGCTATATCAATGAAATGTTGAATATGGAGATGGGGGGAGATAGGGATGGGATATTATCTCATATGCTGAAGATACAGTTTTCCTATTGGAACAAATTGGCATGATATTGCGCAAAAAGGGGAAGCAGGTTTATACAAAGACAAATGTGGGATGGACTGAAATCTCCTGAGCTTAAGTGAGAGTAAAACTAAATTCATTCACCAACAGTTCAAAAACACAAAACAATCTGAAATCGAGTAGATTTCACGAAAGGTGTGATCTGAGCAACTGTGGTTGTAAAAACACTATTCAAACACTGGAGAAATCAATTATCTGGGAGTTATTATCAATGAAACGCTCAGATAGGATAACCATTCAGAATATTTGTATTATTTAGGCACAAAACGATCTCATCCTGAGATCAGCTGCACTAAATTTGTTAAAATTATATTATAATACTGTTGGAAGCATGATCCAACAAAATGTGATCTGTGTTAGATTTAAAAAAGTGCGCGAAACTCGTGGTGACATTTAGACGTATGTGCCCTATATCTGGACAGCGCATGCGAGAGGGTGAAAAACCGCCATTGTTTTAGTTAGTTACGCAATGAACTCGAACCAATTAACATGTCTCTGAAGGCATAAAAAAAATTATTTTATTGTTTCCAAAAGTAGAAACTGAAACTAAAATTATTGTATGCTCTGCCTTATTGGCATCTTACTTGTGTATATATTGTGTATAAAAAGTGTAAATAATTTGTATTCATGTGTAATTAGAATAAACAAATAAACAACTACAGTCCACGTATTTCCCTCTTTATGTAGATTTCCTACAAATACAATGAAAATATTACAAACCTAACAGTAAGTATGCCATTTTGTTTCAACATTTGAAAAATTTTACTTTTTAAGAAATTATCTAATTTAAAATGGTTTTTATATAATTTTGGTTCTGATTAAGAAATGGACTTTAACAGTGCCATGGGATTTTGAATTTCACTGGGTTACAAATAGAGAAAAATTATATGGTAAAAGTATCAGCCTTACACTTCTATATTCTTTTAGACATTTTTTTTTATTTTCACTAAATCATTCTATATTCCATCAGTATAAAAACTTAAATTTTCATTTCATCATAATACACATTACAATTTTACGATGCAATTATTAAATTTAAGACTAAGCTGAACTGAAGAGATATAAACAATCACCCCTCTAAACCTCTCTGCATCAAAATAATTTGTTTAAACATTCAACACTGAAAAATTGTTCAATAGCTTTTTTACATAATACTTTTATTCGATCCATAAGATGTCATTTATCTATGTAAATAATAATACGTTACCTGTAAAAATACTTTCAAACGATCTAAAGGAGCTGTGCAGGTCCTAGAAACGGCCCCGGCAATACCACCAGCTGCTAAATGTCTCCACCACATCCCAGTTTGCATTTCACTCTGTGTGAAGTCATCTGGTACATTCATATCCTCTCCGATGTCCAGGTACTGTAAGAAAAATTAATATCAATACACAAACCAAAACAATTTGAAGGCAATTATTATTTATAAGGTTTATGGTTTGTCCCGAATTATAATATCATAATATTATAATCTCTGATTAAGATAATTAACTACTTGTAAGCACCCTATTATTAAGAGATTATTTATGAACCCACAATTAAGGTATAAAGCAGGACCGTTTCCATCAGTTACTAATAAAAGTGAACGTGAACGGTGGTAGTTAACGTTTATGAAAATTTGGCGGCAGAGCAAGATACAAGTGATAATAACGAATGTCATAAATAATGAACCTATAACATCCATAGTGTTGAACCTACTTCAGCCATGGTATTGAACCTACCCCATCAACAATTTTCGAAGAAATGGCAAATCTTCATTATTTGAAGAGAAATCCATCTTGTACTACTGATTCCTATTCGAAATGTCGTTTGGACATGAACTAAAAGCTACACCAGTATTTATGGCACACTCTAAAGAAACTAGTACATAATTTTGTACACATGACGTGTTGAAAATTCCAAAATTTTCATCCCCTAGGGGTTAAATAACCCTTAGAGATTGAAAATTACCTAATAAATATAGATCCCAACGTGGTCAGTGCCAGAATTATTCAAAAGATTGTTTATAATTTTTGTACCTACTATCGAAGTGTTAAAAATTACATAATGAAGGGCCCCAAGGGGTTAACACCCCCAAACTTCTCAAAATCCCTATTAAATTATCTGTCACGTTGCGCTTAATAGCTACAATTTTCCACAAAACTATTTAAAAATCATTAGAATCTATCGATCAGAATGATGATTTCCATGGAGTTGTCCACGAGCAACTAAAGACAAGCAGTAGAAGCGTTTGGTATACTGTAAAGAATTCTAATACCCGATGAAATACATTTCACGTCGGATTTCCTATCATATGGCAACACAAGAATTTATTAACACAGCCCACTCTTCAAAATATCAATTTCCATGGTAGATATTGTCCATGAGCAACTGACGACACGCAGTAGAACCGTGTGGGATACTGTAAAGAATTATAATAATCGATGAAATACAGTTCAGGTCGGATTTTCTATCATATCGCAACACAAAAATTTATTAACACAGCCCACTCTGCAAAATGCTAATTTCCACGGTTGATATTGTCCATGAGCAACTAAAGACACACATTAGAAGCGTGTGGGATACTGTAAAGAATTCTATTACTCGATGAAATACAGTCTCTGGTCGGATTTCCTATCAAGTCGCAACACAAAATTTATTAACACAGCCTACTATTCAAAATATTGATTTTCATGATTGATATTGTCCATGAGCAACTGAAGACACGCAGTAGAGGCTGTGGGACACTGTAAAGAATTCTAATACTCGATGAAATACAGTTCACGTCGGATTTCCTATCATATCGCAACACAAAAATTTATTAACAGAGCCCACTCTACAAAATGTTGATTTCCATGGTTGATATTGTCCATGAGCAATTAAAGACACATATTGGAAGCGTATGGGATACTGTAAAGAATTCTAATACTCGATGAAATACAGTTCACGTCTGATTTCCTATCAAGTAGCAACATAAAAATGTATTAACACAGCCCACTCTTAAAAATATCAATTTCCATGGTAGATATTGTCCATAAGTAACTAAAGACACACATTAGAAGCGTGTGGGATACTGTAAAGAATTCTAATACTCGATGAATTACAGTTCAGTTCGGATTTCCTATCAAGTCGCAACACAAAAATTTATTAACACAGCCTACTCTTCAAAATATCAATTTCCATGGTAGATATTGTCCATCAACAAATGACGACACGCAGTAGAACCGTGTGGAATACTGTAAAGAATTCTAATACCCGATGAAATACAGTTCACGTCTGATTTCCCCTCAAGTCGCAACATAAAAATTTATTAACACATCCCACTCTTTGAAATATCAATTTCCATTGTAGATATTGTCCATGAGCAACTAAAGACCCACATCAGAAGCGTGTGGGATAATGTAAAGAATTCTAATACTCGATGAAATGCAGTTCGTGTCGGATTTTCTGTCAAGTCGCAACACAAAAATTCATTAATACAGCCCACTCTTCAAAATATCAATATCCATGGCAGATATTGTCCATGAGCAACTAAAGACACACATTAGAAGCGTGTGGGATACTGCAAAGAATTCCAATACTCGATGAATTACAGTTCAGGTCGGATTTCCTATCAAGTCGCAACACAAAAATTTATTAACACAGCCTACTCTTCAAAATATCAATTTCCATGGTAGATTTTGTCCATCAACAAATGACGACACGCAGTAGAACCGTGTGGAATACTGTAAAGAATTCTAATACCCGATGAAATACAGTTCACGTCTGATTTCCTATCAAGTCGCAACACAAAAATTCATTAACACAGCCCACTCTTCAAAATATCAATTTCCATGGTAGATATTGTCCTTAAGTAACTAAAGACACACATTAGAAGCGTGTGGGACACTAATACTCGATGAATTACAGTTCAGGTCGGATTTCCTATCAAGTCGCAACACAAAAATTTATTAACACAGCCCACTCTTCAAAATATCAATATCCATGGCAGATATTGTCCATGAGCAACTAAAGACACACATTAGAAGCGTGTGGGATACTGCAAAGAATTCCAATACTCGATGAATTACAGTTCAGGTCGGATTTCCTATCAAGTCGCAACACAAAAATTTATTAACACAGCCTACTCTTCAAAATATCAATTTCCATGGTAGATTTTGTCCATCAACAAATGACGACACGCAGTAGAACCGTGTGGAATACTGTAAAGAATTCTAATACCCGATGAAATACAGTTCACGTCTGATTTCCTATCAAGTCGCAACACAAAAATTCATTAACACAGCCCACTCTTCAAAATATCAATTTCCATGGTAGATATTGTCCTTAAGTAACTAAAGACACACATTAGAAGCGTGTGGGACACTAATACTCGATGAATTACAGTTCAGGTCGGATTTCCTATCAAGTCGCAACACAAAAATTTATTAACACAGCCCACTCTTCAAAATATCAATTTCCATGGTAGATATTGTCCATCAACAAATGACGACACGCAGTAGAATCGTGTGGAATACTGTAAAGAATTCTAATACCCGATGAAATACAGTTCACGTCTGATTTCCTATCAAGTCGCAACATAAAAATTTATTAACACATCCCACTCTTTGATACTGTAAAGAATTCTAATACAAGATGAAATGCAGTTCGTGTCGGATTTCCTATTAAGTCGCAAAACAAAAATTCATTAAAACAGCCTACTCTTTAAAAAATCAATTTCCATGGTAGATATTGTCCATGAGCAACTGAAGACACGCAGTAGAACCGTGTGGGATACTGAAACTAATTCTAATACTCGATGAAATATAGTTCACGTCGGATTTTCCATCATATCGCAACACAAAAATTTATTAACACAGCCCACTTTCCAAAATATTGATTTCCATGGTTGATATTGTCCATGAGCAACTGAAAACAAGCAGTAGAACCGTGTGGGATACTGTAAAGAATTCTAATACTCGATAAAATGCAGTTCACGTCGGATTTCCTATCATATCCCAACACAAAAATTTGTTAACACAGCCCACTCTTCTAAAAATATCAATTTCTATGGTGGAAATGATCCCTTCGCTCAAAAAATGCCTGAAACTGAAATAAGGCTTGTTGCGGAATTTCTGTCAACTCAGAGGTTATTTTTTTAACGGTATAATATGAAAATCCGAAATCGTTCACTTTGCAATGCAGTGAAATAAGTTTATGCGCTATGTGGGGTGTTCATCCCCATGGAAATAATCATTGTGTAATTTTCAACACGTTGGCGTCGCTAGATTCTAATAATTTTTAAATAATTTTGTGGATAATTTAAGCGATACGTCACCCGATTTATTTCTATTCAAAATAACTTGAACTGCATCATATCAAAAATTCAGAAAAATCCAACGAATTTTTTTCGTTTTGTGTCATTTGGGGGGTGGGGGGATAATCATAAAAAATTGCTATTTACCTCATTTAGGCACATTTAAACATTCGACGATTCATTTAAAGGCACTCGAGAAATATTTTTTTTGCGTTTCGTAATAGGAGTTGGGGGGGGGGAAAGGGGAGGGGGTTCAAAAATAAATAGTCTAATCTGCGCAAGGGGTGATTTCAACACCCCATAGCAGCAAAACTGTTAATTTTTTTGGGTTGGCGCAAAGGTAACATTGGTTGAGAATTACATGGACTACATCATACCAAAAATTCAAAAAAATCCACCGGGACCCAAATACCATGAGGAGTTTGCGGGGTCCTTTTCCGAAACTTGCAGACATGATTCGGCACGGGGGTAAGATCAAAAAAAGAGGCCTCCACCTAATACAAATCTGAGGGCTCTGCAAATTTCCACAAAATTCTCAAACAGGACACAGCAAGGAACACTGAATTCGAATAATGTAGTCTCCGAGGTCTCCACCCAACAAAAACCAGAGGCACTGCAACTCTCACCAAATTCACCAGACGGTGCGATCTTTTTTCATTTTCAGATGTGAAAGTCTGAATGACTGAGGCTCGTGTCGGCTGGGAATAATCCTCCACGATTCACTGTTGCGTTAAAAATTAACAGTGCTGCTCCTAAAGTGGCGTATGGAGTTAGTAACAAGGCCTATAAAGAACACACGTCTAATGACCATAGCAGTCGATGCCGAAACACCAAGAAAAAAAATCATGTGAGCTATTTCGCAGTACTCCGAATAATGTTGAGATTTGGCAATATTGCATTAGCAGTAGGGTTGACCGTTGCAGAAAACTGTAATTTTTATGGAAATATTATGAAAGATCGCTGTAACTATGGTATGAAAAACATATCTTGTCAGTGCCATCTTGCAGTTCAGAAACGCGAAATATTTGACTTTACATGAACCTTAAAAAGGCTCAGGAACAAACTGAAATAATTATTACGAATTGTCCATATCTGTTACTAGGATATGAGAATTGAAGTGAAATTATACTCATATAATAATACTCCTATCAACTCCCCTTATTTCCAGCAAGTCCCGTCACTCTCTGATTTACAGCCACCCGCATCCAATTACATTTTTATTTGAATTTGTTATGAAAGTGGCTACAAAGATCGATGAAAAATACTGGAGGTCGTATTTGAAAAAATTAAGTTGATGATGGAATATAAAGAACTTAACGTCGCATTGGAAATTGTTTTATATCATATTATAACAGAAACATTATTGAAAGTTCCCTTGACTTTTTCTTATATCATTCAAAACGGAGGCGGTAGAGCCATAAAACGAAATTCGACAATTTTAGTTTTTGGCGAATATCTCAATAACAAACATTGATATTCAAGATCTGAAAAAACCTTAGTATTGCTTCCCAAAATAGATTTTTTTTTCTGTTTCAACCGACCTTGTAGGTCTCTCTGTTTCCGAGATAGCAGTAGTATGTCATTAGCTAAAAAGACGGCCTGTATATATAATGTTGAACCCCTTATTACTTCAAACACCCCATCTGCTTAGTTGTATTATATTTTGATCGATCAGCTTCCATTCTGATTGATTGTCAATGATGAACTCAATCAAATTATACACTCGTATGCGTATTCATACACAGGAGAATTGATTATATTATTGACTACCTTGTAGAAAAACAGTTTCGTTTTTTCTGTATCATGAAACATATTTCTCACGAATGTCAGTAATGACCAGTCGCTCACTAGTTCAATATTGGATATGAATGGTATATTGATATTTTTTATACATTCAAATTTTTCCAAAAATCTCAAAATTCATGATGTGTCGCCCTCTAGCGCCGAATCTGGTCATACGATCGAATAGGGCCAATGGAGACTTTTACTCAGAATAGCTTCAGCTACAACATACCAAAAATTCATCCATTTTCACAGTAAGACTTTTTTTCATTAAATGTGTGCGAAGTCCTTTGATGATAGTTGCATACATTGTTGTTTAAAATTAATTTTTCCGTTAACCAGATGTCGTTCCCTTACGAACGACAGCCATCAAAAGACGAAACTTGTGAGAGCCAAAGATTAACGAATTCTTACTTTTTACGTACTATTTTACTTTCTCGGGCCATCAGAGAAATATAAGCAGTCGCTAGGCTTTTGACGATGCTAAATCTATTGTACTGATAACAAGCAAATAAATTGATTGATTGATTCGAACCCACGACCGGCGACCACAGTGGATAAAAGATCGGTATTTTAACTACTTGGCCACTTGACCCCCGCAAAATATAATATCTCTTTCGAACTGGACTTTTGAGGCCTCTGGAGATACCCTACATCCTGTTTTACCGTAGAGCAGAATTTCACAATTCGTCTGACCTCTTTGAAAGTTTTCAATCATAAATTTCTCAGGTTTTTCCGGGTTTCCCCGTATCTGTTGAAGCGCATGCGACATCATTTAAGCCGCCCCGGAGGGCAGATTGATTATTTCAATGTTTTTACTTAGTTATTATTTTCAATATGTTTATAAAAGTTATGAAAGCTAAACAAAATTTCCCACTTATTTCATAAACTTTTCACGTAAATTATGATGTTTTTGAATCGAACAAACAATTATACATTGAAAGTAACATTACTTCACGAATAAAAGTATATTAAATTAGCTAAACCACAATTTCAAAATAATTTGTTATTTTGAATAATTTTTGTAGAACTAGCGATACATACCCGTTTTTTTTTGTAGGACACTGTATTATTTAGGCGAAGTATACACTAACTTTTCATGTGTTATTATTGTCCTACAGTTATTAATAAAAAACTTTTACCATGGAATTGACAATTTCGGAGCGTAGGACTGGGAACATCTACCATTCAATTTGTAGGACAATATGACCATTAAATTATACAAATATTAACCAAGCAACGATAAAAAAATCCGCTGGTTATTAATTAATTTTTATGACCACGCCATTGGTACATGTTGGGAGTGGGGGACTCTTCAGTCCTACCATCCATTTTGTAGGACAAAAGTTATTTCGAGTACTTCATCGAATTATCTCGAGGTTCAACTGAAAAACTGTTATTAATGAATTTTTTGCACTCACCAAATCGACATGTTTGACGCCTGCGCATTTTATTAGCTACCACTATCGAGAATTTTCGCAGAGGAAAAAGTTGGGCGTCTCGGCAAAATGAAGCTACTCAGGAAGATTCAGCCTGTTATTAATCATTTTTGAAAATAGGCGTGGGATCCCGGTCTAATATTGTTCACTAAGGGTTATTGTTATCAATGTCTGAAATATGGAAATATTTTTCGGCGTTGTGGAGTTGTGGGTTGAATGTAGAAATTGTAAAGGAAGACATGCTACTCTTATATGTTGGAATAACGACTCACCTTATAAACACCATCAAAAACAGCCATCAAATATTTCCAATGATATTGCTGATGTGGAAAATATGGCAAACAATATTTATCAACACGTCTTTTCACAAACTCTCGTTGTTCATCTACAGGGAGCACACACGTCTCGGAAAGTTAGAATCTTATTTGATTCAGGCTCACAGAGATCATATATCAGTAGTTACTCGGCTGAAGAAATGGGTTATGAAGCCATCCGGGAAGAGCAAATGGTGCACTCTTTGTTTGAAGGTACACAAACCGAAAATATCCTTCATCGTTGTTATAAAATCAGAGTTATGTAAGCAGAAAATATTCGTGCAATTTTGACGATTCAATCAAACTGTCATGTAATAATGTCATCTCAATCAAAGAGTCCCTGGATGTCAGAATTGACAGTTCTTGGAATTACAATCAGTGACATACAGGGTGAGCTCATAGAAGTTCTGATAGGTGCGGATTTTGTAGGAAAACTCATGACTGGAAGGAGACACGTACTCAGTAAGCTCATTTCTGAGTTGAAAAAAAAAACAAAGATATCCTTCATTTTAAACACGATGAAAAAAAAACCGGGAATTTACGTCATATGTACTTGGGCCAATCATTGAGAGCGCTCGAAGACTGTGGGGGCGAAAAAAAGTTAGGACGAATACGGAAGACAACGTTGCCGTCTCAATTCATTCACAGGTAAATGCCAAACAATTGAATATCATATAATACATATAAAGTTGATAAGTTCTTGATTGTCTCATGATATAAATAATATTTAGGATAAGTGACATAACTGAAAGTTGAGGATTCTCGTACGGAGACATAATTATATTGAAATCAGTTTGAAGCAGCTCATTGAAAAGTGATCTGACAACACCGCTCTATATCATTACGAAGGACAGTTGATACTTCATTAATTTTACATTTTTCATTTATTTCTCTTGTTACCAGCGATTGACGATCATTTTATTGTCAGTTTATTTGACTTATGTTTAACAGTTTCAATTTGTTTTTCGATATTGCATTTTTGAATAACAATGGCTGTGAATGCTGTGTTCTTTTCCATCATGCTTAAATAATAGTAATTTATAATCGTTACAGCGTTGCCAAACATTTTATTTATTTATTTATTCAATCCCAAGAAACATAAAATGTTTATACGGGGACAACGAATATAAATATACATATGAAAAAAAATACCAGTTGATCGGTAATAATTAAATATAAATATACTAGCTGAATCAGTATTGAGCAGATATTGGTCAGAATTATGCTACTTCATCTTCAGAAGAAATGATAAATTTTTTTAATTCCTTTCTTAATTTTGTAAGATAATTAATAGACCTTACTCGTTTCGGCATGTTATTTATTATACAGTGCGCATCATAAGTGTTACCCCCCCTATCTAACTCGTTACGGGACTCTTGTTAGGAAAATCGCCGAGACACGTCGATTTTTGATTTCTACAGTGTACATTCTCGTATGAATAGTGCACCCCTAATTTCATCCCTGACTGGAGGGGAGCAACCCTGTCAAAAAATTTAAATAGCATGGGGTGGTGAGTGATAGCTCATTTGAAAGGGGGTTTTATTCTCTATTCAACCGTGCAAAGGAATTGAAATATGTTACATTATTTCAAGAGTTATGAATGTTTAAGAATAACGACAATTAACGTAGCGCACTCACCCTTCAAATTACAAAGTCGGCCCTGTATGATATCGGCGTTGGGTCAGACGTCAAGTGAGACGTATTTGTCGTGTGCGTAGATATTAACTGCACGTTTTTGTAGGTGTTTTTGGGTGTTTGCGGATAAATGGTCAATACAAGAAAATGATATCACGGATAGTGCGAGTCAGTGTAGTCTAGCTGTTAGTTGTGCTTGCTATTCATCTTCAAATAATAGTTGCACCACGTGAGTTGAATGAGAAATGCGAAGCAATTGTAATTTTTGGTGAGGCTCATCGAAATTATCATGAGGCGGTACGAATGTTCAATGAACGTTTTCCGGATCACCCTATTGATAGACATTATTTCAAACAATTAGTGGCAAAATTTTATGAGAACGGCAGTGTGCAAAATAAACCACGTTCTGGGCGATCAATTACAGGAGAAGATAAACAAGTGGACATTATGAGCGAGTTTGTGAATAACCCGTCCTCATCGAGTAGAACTGTAGCCTTGAATTGTGAGGTTTCGCAGATGACGGTATTGAGAATTCTGAAAAAAAATAAATTTCATCCGTACAAAATAAAAATGGTGCATGAACTGACGGACGATGATCCAGACCGCCGTCTAGAATATTGTGAAATAGTATCTAACAATATTTTACAAAATCCCAGCTATTTAAAACATATTTGTTTCAGTGATGAGGCTACCTTTTTTTTAAACGGTCATGTGCATAGACAAAATGTGAGGTACAGGTCCGATGAAAATCCTCGACTTTTTCGCGAAACTCATACCCAGTTTCCCCAAAAAGTTAATGTGTGGGCAGGGATACTGGGTGACCATATTATCGGTCCGCTATTCATTGAGAAAAATTTGACGGGTGCCCTCTATTTGGAAATGCTGGAAACAGTGATAGATCCACTCATAGTGACAACTGTCGAAAATAATCCAGACGAATTTGACATGGACATTATACTGCAACAAGATGGAGCTCCTCCTCATTTTGCAGTTGCTGTCAGGACATATTTGAATACTGTTTATGCAGGACGATGGATCGGGCGTCGAGGATCTGTGGAATGGCCTCCAAGATCACCAGATCTAACTCCTTTAGATTTTTTCCTATGGGGTTACCTAAAATCTAAAGTCTACGAGACTCAGTGTCACTCTATTCAGGAGTTGCGTGCGCGGATTTCGGAAGTGTGTGCAACAATTACTCGCGATACCTTGCAAAGCATCAGGACTGAAACACATAATAGACTCTATTTTTACCAGGAGGTCAACGGGGAACATTTTGAACATTTACTGTAATAACAGAAAAAGTTAGTGTTAGTTCAGTTGCTTTCCTGTTTGTGGTGTAATTCTTTGCACGGTTGAATAGAGAATAAAAGCCCCTTTCAAATGAGCTATCACTCACCACCCCATGCTATTTAAATTTTTTGACAGGGTTGCTCCCCTCCAGTCAGGGATGAAATTAGGGGTGCACTATTCATACGAAAATGTACACTGTAGAAATCAAAAATCGACGTGTTTCGGCGATTTTCCTAACAAGAGTCCAGTAACGAGTTAGATAGGGGGTAACACTTATGATGCGCACTGTATGTTAAAGTACAACGATAAAATAATAATTTTTTGCCATATTGAGTTGATTTGCAGTTTTCAAGTTATTAGATTGCCTGGTTAGATGACTTTGACAATCAGAAACTACAACATAGGAAAGATTGGAATGTTTTTCCTTATTATTTGTTAGGTACAAATTTTCATTCTGAATAATGAATCAATATCTAGATTTCTTGGTTTGTATAATTTTGAAGTAGGTTCCAAGAAGGTCAATTTGAAAATACATTTCATAATCTTATTCTGTTTCAATGGTTTCAAAACTGTTTTTTTTTTTGCAGTTCCCAAATTGAAATTAAATACTGAAACTTTGGATATATTAGACTGGAGTAAAATTTTTGAAATGTTTTAGTGGAATATAAGACCTCAGTCTGTATAAAATGCCAATAATAGGGGATATTTTTTTTCTCAGATCCAGAACATGCGTAGACCAAGAGAGAGTTTGATCAATGGTCAAACCTAGAAATTTCAAGTATTTTTATATCGTATGCAAGAATTGAGGGCTTTAACCTGGTAAACTGGTAAAGATCTTTTAGAAATATACATAAAGCAAGATTTTTCAAAATTTAAAATCAACTTATTTTCTTTTAACCATGACGAAATTAAAGTGAGGTCACCTTCCATTTGTTCCTTTATTTCTTAAGGGCTTTTTCCATAATAGTACAGGGTAGTATCATCCGCAAAAAGTTTTAAATGACCTTTCAAATTCAGGCAAGATATCGAATTCATATAAATGAGGAACAACACAGGCCCAAGGATAGACCCTTGAGGTACCCCACAAGAAATATCTCTCTTCGAAGAGGTTGAGCCCCCCATATAAATAAATTGCTAAATCCATAATGGAATACTTCATAGAAACTCTAAGAGGAGATAAAAAAGGAAGATATGAAGTGGAAGCTTACGTGGACATCCACCAATCATAATTTAGTCGAGTCTCGTTTGGGAAATCTTTAGAAAAAGTTGAGAACGGATGGCTATCAAGAATATGAAAATCTATTGAGAGAATGGTTAGAACTTAGAAGGTGTTATTGAAGAAGGTATTCCTATAGAAGTTGTAACTGGGGTTCATCATCATGTAACCAAATCAAAAAGTACAAAATTGAGTTGCATCCGCGAAAACAAATAAACAGCAACTTTCTCTGAACAAATGTTTCGAAAAAAAATTGTTAAAATTGTTTTTTCCGTTAACCAGCTGTCGTCCCCTTACGAACGGCAGCCCTCAGAAGTCGAAACTTGTGCGAGCCAAGGATAAACGAGGTCTTACCTTTTTACGTGCGATTCCTAGCACTCAACTTATAGAACTCATTCCGTCTATTCTCGATTGTTTTAAAATGTATAGAAGTGGTGTGGTTTCAGATATTCGACTAGCATTTTTACAAATCAGCTTCAATAAAAATAATAGAAATTATCTCATTTTCTTGATGTATGAGGATGATAAGAATTTAAAAGTATATCGACGCACAAGAGTGGTTTTTGGAGTGTCATGTTGCCCGTTTCTGCTAGGTACTGTTATCGAATTATAGAACATCATTTGAAGAGTAACATTGAAAAAATGTCTACGGGGTGTTCCAATTATTCGACAGACTAGATGGAGAAACTATTATATAGTTTTTATGTTGATAATTGGGTAAACAGCGTTGACAATCCAGCAGAATTACGAGGATTTATTCAACAACACTGACGTTAAGAAATAATCCAAATTTGATCCAAAAAAAGGAAGATTGTTTGAAACGTGGCGTTTACACAAACTATGTAAGTGTAAAAACATAACTAATCGTCATCAGTCCAACGTAAATATTTATAAATTAAACTTAAGAAAATACAAACAGTTTACAACAACAAAAACAGTTCATAGTTATAATGAATAAATAATAACAAATAAAAATTATTAACGAATACATAAATGGTATTATTATTTACAGTGAACAAAAACATTACTGAGGCTAATTTACAAAAAATATAAACAAAATATATGTTTAGAGAGTCAATTGTAATATGATTACTTATATTTCGGACGTCCATCATCTTAATGGTTGAAAGATTTCTATCTCTTTCAAATTTTTTCACAACGTTTCAATTGCTTGAATCCGCAATCGTCTTCTGGTGAATAGTGACAAAATCAGATGCTACGCGACCTTTTATAGGTCTATAATTAAGTGTAATTACGCGCGGTCTTGTGGCGAGCGTGGTTTCGCGCTTTTTCTCCCTCCAAAACGGTCCATGAGCGGTTTCCATACGTTTTTAATTTCCACGCTTGGTTGACTGAAGGCACCATTGGCTTCTATGTAGGTGGTTTCCATAAATTTCCGTTTGAACCAATGTTCCTCTCTATGAAGAACACTAGCTTCGTCCCAGAGAATTCGGTGGTGTTTTGTCCAGGCGTAGTCAGCAATTCCCGATTTTGATGTTTCCCCTCGTTGAGTCCACTTTTTGTGTTCGGCTATTCTTACTGATAATGGCCTCTTGGTCTCTCCGATATAGGAATCTCCACATTCACATGGGACTTTGTAAATACAGTTTTTACTGGATTCTGTTGTGTTCTCTGGTTTCGTCTTGGTGAGGAAGCTTCGTAAGGTGCTGCCGGATTGAAAGCAACTCTTGATGTTGTATTTATTTCCGATCCTTTTGATCTTCTCGGAGATACCCCTGATATAGGGAAGAATGAGAACGGGGTTTTGTGGTATGGAAACCGCTCATGGACCGTTTTGGAGGGAGAAAAAGTGCGAAACCACGTGCGCCACAAGACCGCGCGTAATTACACTTTAATTATAGACCTATAAAAGGTCGCGTAGCATCTGATTTTGTCACTATTCACCAGAAGACGATTGCGGATTCAAGCAATTGAAACGTTGTGAAAAACTTTGAAAGAGATAGAAATCTTTCAACCATTAAGATGATGGACGTCCGTAATATAAGTAATCAACTTTTGTGAATGGTACACTAGAAAATGTCAAGACGATGAAAATATCCCTTTCAAAATAATTTGGTCTGATGAAAGTATGATCACCAACAATGGTATTTTTAATAGGCGGAATGTTCATTATTGGTCACAACAAAATCCGCGTGTACACAAAGTGTCCAGACATCAACATCGATTCGGTTTTAACATGTGATGTTTCCCCTCGTTGAGTCCACTTTTTGTGTTCGGCTATTCTTACTGATACACAAAAAGTGGACTAAACGAAACATCAAAATCGGGAATTGCTGACCACGCCTGGACAAAACAACACCTAATACTACTCTGGGACGAAGCTAGTGTTCTTCATAGAGAGGAACATTGGTTCAAACGGAAATTTATGGAAACCACCTACATAGAAGCCAATGGTGCCTTCAGTCAACCAAGCGTGGAAATTAAAAACGTATGGAAACCGCTCATGGACCGTTTTGGAGGGAGAAAAAGCGCGCCACAAGACCGCGCGTGATTACACTTTAATTATAGACCTATAAAAGGTCGCGTAGCATCTGATTTTGTCACTATTCACCAGAAGACGATTGCGGATTTAAGCAATTGAAACGTTGTGAAAAAATTTGAAAGAGATAGAAATCTTTCAACCATTAAGATGATGGACGTCCGAAATATAAGTAATCAAGTTACTACATCGTCTAAAACATTCAATCAATTGTAATACTTATACAGGAAAACTAATTTAGCGGCTTTTTCGGTTCCCAAGCGATTTCGGAGTTTGGAATTTACCAAACCAAATGTCGAAAACACTCTTTCGACAGATGCTGAAGAAGCGTAGAAGATAACAATTGTTTAATGGTGAGCTATATTTTTTGAACAGCATCGACATTCTGTTGGGATTTCCACCAATTTAAAGCTTTTGAAAATTTGCATGTCAACACAAGTT
This sequence comes from Chrysolina oricalcia, assembly GCA_944452925.2. Lineage (NCBI taxonomy): Eukaryota > Metazoa > Arthropoda > Insecta > Coleoptera > Chrysomelidae > Chrysolina > Chrysolina oricalcia. Next base: position 50,222,984 of record OX101824.2, read on the forward strand.
TTTTTGTATGTCGCCGAGGAGATTTTCCAACTGTAAATCTAGACAACAAATATTTTTGGGCGAATACAGAAAAATTATGAAAAAAAGTGATTTCAAAATTCATTATTTCCATATTTGAGGAAAAAAATTTTATAAATAAAAAAAAACACAATTTACAACAAAAAATAAGTTTTTTTTATTTTTTCAAAATTCGTGATTTTTTGCAACTCTGCATATGACCTGCCATGTTCCTGATGGACATCAGTGAGATTGGGGTTCCAGATTTGGACAACATTGAAGCTAACTTCTTCAGGAGAAGATTCAGGTATAGATTCAAATTGAAACAAGATTTGAGAAGAAGGTTCCGATTTTAACGTTTGTCTCAGCTCTTGATAAGAAGGAGTAACCAGTACTTGAAGGAAATAAAGATAGGAAACGTTGTCCTGATAAAAAACGATAATATGAAGAGCATCGATTGGCCTCTAGGACGAGTAGCGAGGTATTATCTGGGAAAGATGGAGAAGCTCGCTTGGTTCTATTGAAAACTGCATCATGTATTTTGCTCAGAACCATTCAGAAGCTATATCTTCTAGAAGTTGGGAGAAAGATGATTATGATATTTTAATAAGACAAAAGATGAAGAAAGATGATAAAAAATACACAGATAACTTCGCTAGAAGTGGAAGAAAGGTAAAAATACCACGCAGATATGGATTTTAGAAGTTTAAGTAAGTTTTCCTCAAGGTTGGATAATGTTGAGATTCCCACGTAGATTTTTATAATTTGATTTCATCCTGTAAATGGATTGAAAAAAAAAATAGTTGACATGTAGTTGAAAGAAGTCTTATAATTTTCTCTTCATCGAACTACCTCATATTATAAATATTTCTCTATTATACGAAAGTATTGAAGCATCTGGTAGGTGTTCGTACGTAATAATGGTGACACTCCCTACCATCTTCACATGAGAGGGAACACCAATACTATATGCGCTCTGGGCAATATAGGTGGCTCATTTACTATTTCAACTGCAGGAAAAACCCGGAAAATCCCACAGTACTGGCATACAGTCCTTTGTGAATAATGGGATAGAGGAACAACAATAAAACAAAATACATGCTTATCCATCATTGCACCAAGGACCCCATAATCTCTGCCATTCCAGCTTGGGAATAAGTTCTTCATCAGTAGACGAATATGCACATGAAATCAGAGAAAACTGTTACTCAAATGGACAGTAGCGTAAAAGCCAATTAAATATTTGATAGCCCGTTAAATATTTAATGCTGTTAATGACGTTAGTTTCGGATGATTAACTTTTCTTTGTGCAACTGGCCCAGAGTGTCATTAATAAAACTCATCATAAAACTCTTGTAGCCAATAATTATTTTCTGATTACAAATTTTCCACATCTTTTTCGAAACGAAAAAGTGATGTAATACTTTTTATATTTATTGGAAGGTGATTAAACATCCAATTATTCGACTTCATCGTTAAATTTCGAACAAAATGCTATCTATTCATACTACTATTATCACCGGAATAATGCATGAGCATTTAAAAACGAAATGATATGGATATTTTTGCAACTAGCATTCTAATAAGTTGACCTTGAGTAGGTTAATTACCTCTGAAGATTAGTGTGTAAGTATTTTTTACTAACGGAAATCGATATACGTATTTTTTATTCAACTCATTAACAGTTGTTTAATCAACTAGTATATTAATGAAGGCGATTAATGACCGAGATATTTTAACGAGTGAGCGAAGCGTTAATTTTCGAAATCATTAATTGCATTTCAATATAAGAGTTGATTACAATGTTTTTCCATCTACCTAACTCTTGTTGAAATAAAGGAATTCAAATTTTTTTCTGGCAATAAAGTAAAAGATGCTACTTTAGCAGTTTCCGCAACATTTGGCAACATAAATTTATCGTCAATATCCATTTTAGCTTCCATAACAGCTGAATTCGTTTATATTTGGTCGCATATGCAACAATCGTGCATTCATAGAGAAATCGACAATTGATGACAAATCGACCATTAATAGGTATCATTAATGGACGATTTCTCGAAATCATCTATTAATAACAAACGTTCATCGATAGGAGTCATTGATGGTCAATTTCATTTGCTGAAGAACATTAACCCTTTATAGGTTACTGGTCTATATTTTGACCGCAGAGAAAAATGGTAGTCACCGAACATGTGTCTCTTTTGTTTTCAGCCAGAATACACTATATGACATCCATTTATAGACGGCGGTCTTTATTTCGTCCAGACTATAGCTCCTGCGCTGATGGTAAGGTTTGCGGCTAAAAATTCGACCAGTGTTACACGCGGCCTTGTAGGTTACGATTGTGCTTGTGGTGTTTTCTCCAACTAATTGTTTAGTTATTCTGGATAGCAGTGCTGTCACCTTCAGGGTTTACCAAAAGAACCGGAACGGCCAAATATTTCAGCAACGGCTTGACATAAAGTTATGAAATTCAGTTTACAGGGGTTATTAGTAGTGCCGGATCTAAGAGTAATAATTGCAACGTTGCCAGATTTACAGTTTTTCCTATGGAGCGCTCAACTTAATTTTTTTAAATGTAATGCTATGTGTATTTTTAGCGCATTCAATTTGTCGTGTTCAAACTATTATGACCCTGATTTTATTGAAAATATGAACAGGATGTTCATAAAGTCAGTTGTGGAATCATCTGCGACTGAAAGTTGGAATTTAGTCGCTATTTTCCATCGTACAAGATAACCTCTCTTCGAAGGGATTCATGTTGTAAAGAGAAACATTCTCAATTGAAAATTTCAATCCCCTCAATTTTTGTTAATATGGCAATTCAACATTTCGTTAAAAAATATCACAAAATTTCAATATCTCGAGAAATCGTGGCGATATGACAATGAAAATTAATTTATTTGGAATTTGTAGGTAAGTCTGATCTAAAAATACCACTTACAACGTTGTCAGATCTACATGTTGTTTCCACAAAATCTTCCTAAGTATTTATTTAAATTCGCTTTATAACCTTTGAGTATTTTATTTGGTACCACAAAGTTACATTTTTTCAACTGAAACAAATCAAACCCTATCGAATATAGAAAGTCATAACTAATAAAAAAGCGCTAACAAACAGAAAATAATACAAAACTACGTAGGTAGTACAAAAGTTTCGTATTATTATGGTAATTAATGAACTAAATTGTGTTTAAATAATCCAAAGAACAACATTAACAGTTAAGTGTTCAAAATGTTGGCCATTATTTTCCAAACAATAACCAAGCCTGTCATAAAATTCACCTGTAGTATTATTTAACTCTTCTGGAGTAATAATAGTCGATTCGATTAGAGTTGTTTCCGTCAGATGACCTAAACTAAGAGACCTATTTTTGTACACCCTTTCTTTTAAGTGTCCCCAATAAAAAAATCCATAGGGGTCATTTCCGGGGAACGTGCTGGCCATTCGATCGGTTCTCTTCGACCAATCCACTTTTCAGTGAATACCTCGTCCAAATATTGTGGTGGTGGTGGTGGGGTGGTGCCCCATCTTGTTGAAGCCATATTTGATGAATGTCAATGCTCAACTCTCGCAATTTAGGAACCACGTTTTTTCTCAGTATTTCTGACTCGTCAGGTATCCATCGATAAAAAAGATCCAATAGTAGTGTAGTGGCCGTTTTAGGTCTACCAGTTTTCGGAATGGTCTGTACGTTCCCTGTTTGTTGTTATCTTTTCATAGTTCGGCAAACTGTAGATTTCTTAATTTGCTTCTCTGGATGTAAAACATTGAATAATTGAATGGTCTGTACGTTCCCTGTTTGTTGGTATCTTTTCATAGTTCGGCAAACTGTAGATTTCTTAATTTGCTTCTCTGGATGTAAAACATTGAATAATTCGCAAACTTCTTGATAGCTTCTCATTTTATCGCCGTAACCACAATATTTTAATCCGTTCAGCTTCACTTAACAAGAAAACCATTTTCCCTTAATAATAATTCAAGTAACTTTCAGAATAATGACAGGTGGTTGACAACAATAATAATAAAAGATGATTAGCTGTTTCCAAAGGCCACTTGTTAATTTATACCTCATGATTCAAACAAAATTTTATTAGAGTTCTGTTAATATCGGTTAAGTACAAAACGTATGAATTTTAAGAACTAAAATTCGATTCAAGACTCGAACATATTTAATAAGGTCTGATTTGTTTCAGTTAAAAAAATTTATTTTATGGTATCAAATGAAATGGGCATAATTTAAAAAGGGGATTTAAATAAATACTCGGGAAGATTAAGTGAAAACAACATGTGAATTTAACAACGTTGTAAATGATATTTTTAGATCAGACTTTCTAACAAATTTCTAATAAATTGATTTTCATTGTCATGTCGCCACGATTTCTCGAGATATTGAAATTTAGTGATATTTTTTGAAGAAACGTTTAATTGTCATATTAACAAAAATTAGTAGAATTAAAATTTAATATTATAGGGTCATAGTAATTTGAACACGACAAATCGAAAGCGCTAAAAATGAACATTGTATTACATTTGAAAAAATAAAGTTGAGGGCTCCATAGGAAAAACTGTAAATCTGGCAACGTTGCCAATATTATTTTTAGATCCGGCTTTACTAATAACCCTCGTATACCGAATTTCATAATTTAATGTCAAGCCGTTGCTGAAATATTCGGCCGTTCCGGTTCTTTTGAGAAACCTTGTATATAATGTTTTTTATACCGGAATAATCAGCAAAACAACTTCTATTGCCGCTAGGATGATATTCTTATTTGTTGTTGAAGAGCAAGCTCGAACCTTATGACTAGGTGAGAGACTGAATCCTGCCATTTGATAGTATTCATAGTCGTTCTGGTATATATCTGTATATATACCTACTCCATGTATGTTTTACTATCAATAAAATCAATAATTATTATTATAACCTAAATTTGTGGCTAGAAGTAGTTTAAAATGTTTCAAGTGTTTGTTTCTTGTTTTCCGTTAAAATTAAAAATACTTGAAATGTTTCTACAATTTTCATTTGTTTGTGTTTGATATTTCCAGTGACCTAATGCAGTATGATTGGGTGTTGATTGGACACTGGTCGAAATATTGGACACTGGTCGAAATATCGACCACCAAGAAAAAAATACTCCGAAGCGATGTCATATCGTTTTATCATTACATAACAACTTACATCGAATTCTACAGTGCGATTTAAAATAAAAATGCATTGTTTTCGCCTTGTATCAATTTGCCCTATAAAGGGAAACAGACATGTTAATACGAGGTAAGCGGAAAAAGTAAATATCATTTGAACTTTATAGTCCATCATTTTGACTGTCACGAACAAGTTATTGGAAACCTCAATTGACATTTATCATAAATTCAAGAGTACATTTTCTTCAACAAAAATTCTCTTCACATTGATTCAGACAGAACTGTATTTAGAAATGTCGACACATAGCACACCGTGCAGACATTTTTTTGCACTCTGTTCAAAAATAGCTCACTTTTGACATTTAAAAGTCATAAAGTATTTGGCCATAAACAAAATAATTGGCACATGAGAAAATCTGCAACCTTGATATTTTGCAGATGTTTGACCAATTTGATTCCTTTGTTTGAATCAAGAATCTGGGAGGTAAAAAGGCGGAAATACTTTACAATTTGTTATTCGCTATTGTGTATCACAGTGGAGTTCAAATGTGACATTATTTTTGGCTACAGCAGCTGTATCGGCTATAGCCTTGAATAGAAACGTGATGAATGACCAAAATAGACATGTCGTACATAATCGTATTTTTGTAAAAGTTCAAGGTACATAGTAAAATTGTACAAATTTTGTGAAGAAGAAAATATATCAGAAATAGTAGGTAAATACTACTTTTCGCAAACAAGGGCAAAAACAAATGATGCACGATTGAAACAAATCAAATAGGTATTGTTTTTGTTTTCAAATTATTTAAATTTTTTTCTTCATAACGGTCGCAGATTCTTAAAAATTACATGAGACAAAAAAGTTTATAAACAAAACAAAAAATTCATTTCATATTTCAGAATCCACCAGCGGTGCCCCACAAAAAATTTTAAGGGGCGAAAAATGGCTTGACTCCTAAAAAAATATCTCACTGTAGATTCTTACAATGACTCGACATGCTGGATGATGTCTCAAAAATTGAAAGAGTGAAGCGGAGGGCAGTAAACATCCAAGGGAGGAAAAGGCACTTTACTCCCATGTGATACATATGATTTATCCTCCTACCCACTCAATAAAACCTTTTTGTGACTTTGTTTGCAAATAGACCTATTATTACTTGATGGAAAGTATAGACAATACAGTCATGTGTATCTGAGAATCTGCGGTGGTGCAATGGCTAGCGTCTTGGGCTTGTAATCCGAAGGTCCCGGGTTCATCTCCTGGCAATTATAACATTTTTTTTTTTTCAAGAACGTTATTTTACTTTTTTCTTGTTAGTGATTTGAATTATTGGACATTTAGATAGCTTATACATTTCGGATTGCTATTGAGTGATTTTCTCATAAGTAATGTTATGTATTTGAATGAAGTGTCGATCATTTTTTTTTCTAAGAGCTGCGCTTGTAGAAAAAAATATTGCGTGTATTTCGAGCACAAAGTGTCATTGTCGTTCTCCAAAGATTAATCTCTTTGTCGAGCAACAATCAATCACTTTGCGCTCTAAATACACAAATAGCTATTGAAGAACGAGAGTAGAAGTAACATTCATGTTTGATTTTTACCAGCATACAGGATATATAAGATGTTCTAGAAATTACGGAAACAATTTGATTATAATAGATTCACAAGTGTCATCGTTTACAACTTACTTGAAATGAGGGGGAGGAAAAGTACATTACTCCCTAGGGAGGAAAAGTACTTTCCTCCCTAGGGAGGAAAATTACGAGTTTCCTCCCTGGTTTGAGGGAGGAAAGTGTGTACTTTCTATAGGGGTAGGAGGAAAATATATTTTTGTTTCTGACAAAAGTAGATCTCAAGCTAAGAAAAGTTAAACGTAAAAGTTGTAGATAATTGAAAGATCTGCAACTTGTATTTGAGCCATTTTTTACATAACCTCAAAAATATTGAGAAAACCAAGGTTGCCACCAACTTTTTCTTTGTGAATTCTCTGACTTTTCCAGGTTTCCCTTGACTAAATTCACAATATTCCATGACTTGATTTGAGGAATCGGACGGTTATATGAAATGGAATATGAAAAAATATTTATTCTGTAATTAATCAATAATAAAAAGTAATATAAATTATTCTCATAATTAACTTTAACATCATTATTTAGTTGATGAAGTTTAGTCTATAAGTTTTTTGTTAACTTCTGACAATGTATATTTTGACTTGACTAATACTACTTCATACAGTTGTACAAAAATATGGGGAATGAACGAAACAACAAAAGAGAAATTGAATTCTAAGTATTCACTAATAATTTTTTCAAATAATCGATTCCCTGACCATCAACGGTATAATGCAAATGTTTTTGACTTTTCTTTGACATTTTTGAAAAGATAAAATCACCTTACATTTCCAGGTTTTCCGGGATTTCCAGGTTGGTGGCAACCCTGTAAACCCTACTTTCTTGTTTTTTTATTCCTTATTTTCATATCTTGGTGCAAATGTACATTTTTATATCTCAAAGGAGAAATATTCATTTTTCAGTTTTGTTAATTTAATTTAAAAAGGCTTAATTTTCGAGATAAAAAAGTTGATTGAACAAAATTTGGATTTGTGAACATTTCAGAATGGCATTTTTTGCGTTGAAACGTCTACTTTGTAATGGTTTATGAAAGTTATTCTGTTAATATAGAAAAACATTGTCAAAAATGGGAAAAACCAAAAAACACTTTTTTCAAGATCAATTTTTTCGTAAATATAGTCCAAACTGCTGCAAAACAAAATGTACAATAATTTTAACTACGAAACGGACAAGAATAATTTTTTAAAAAATTGAATGATGACGGGGCAATTTTTATGCGAGCGCTGTTCTTCTCGTTCGTTTCTTCTAGTTCGATTCCCAAAAAAATTGGAAAAACAGCTGCCCAAAAAAATTAGATAACAATAAATGTTGATTATGTATTTCTATTTCGTGAATTTATTTAATGTAAAATATGTAATAAAAATTAACTTATTTTTAACGTATCTGTACCCACATAGCATAAAAATCAAAATTTCCTTAATCAACTTTCTCTATTGAAAATTACGCCTTTTTTTAATTAAAATGCAAAAACTAAAAAAATTAATATTTCGCTTAAAAAAATTGCAGCTTCTTTGAGATATAAAAATGTACATTATCACCAAATTTCAACAAAATTAAATTATATTCAAAAGGTAAAATCAAAAACTTGGTTTTTAGCGTTATTCTCAACATTGATATATATCCGATATATATCGGATATATATCCGATATATATATATATATATATATCATATTAAAAATTTAATTATTTAATCAAAAAACATCATTGCTTCTAGCACAAACTATTGTTTAACACAAATACATTAACAAAAACCTATATTCCAAACAACAAAACGGTTTATTCTAACTCCAATTAAAAAGAAAAAACAAAAACAATTAATAAAATAAACATATTTTAACATTATTTTATTATTTCAACACAAACACACAATTAAAAACCTTTTCCAAACAACAAAACCATTTTCTAATATTGATAACTCTAATTAAGAAGAAAAAAACTAAAAGCAAATAGATTTTAAATTTTAAATAACATTATTAACATTATTATGTCAACATTGATGTTGGTATATCCTCATCAGATGAAATATTAATATTTCCTATTATTGACAATTACGTCAGAATCTTCAGATATGGCTGGTTTCCATGCCCAGTCAAGGTTGGTTTTCTTTTTATCTATATTTTGATTCATACACTTGAACATAAAAACCAGTCTACTGGCTTTTTGGTTTCCCAAGCGATTCCGTAAATCCGATTGAACCAAACCGAAAGAAGAAAAGGTCCTTTCAAGATATTTTCGCATGTTTAGAATGATGGAAAACATTTTTAATTTAATAAATAAAATTATCGAATATATCAGATATATATCAAGTAATAAATATCATGATATAACAGAAAGTTAATTATGACATCTACAGTCACTTCACGGTATTATTTCTTGAGTGGATTCGTTTTGATTTCGAGAGCTCCATAAATCCTTTCTGATGAATGCGTGAGCACGAAACAGCTGTCAAAGGTTGGAACTCTCGGAATTAAAACGAAATATACTCTATTTTCACTCATATCATGATATATATCACTGGATATATATCCTCTGAACCCTGAATTACATAGATACTTATTTATTAAACTTTTTTCGAAAGGCAGTTAATTTTTGCCAGAAACGTAAAAAAGCACAATTCACCTCTACAAACACAGCTCGTCGCACCCCACACCACTTCTGATTATTTTTTTACGGCACAATCAATTTTTCCCCTATTAAAATACTTCATTTTCCTACCCCCCATATACTGCAAATATTTTTTTATTATTATTGTCACTGATCTAAATAGATAGAAATGCATTTCTGAGAGTTTGAATGACTTTCATAAATCTAATGTTTAGGTTATTTACCTCTAAAATCCAAGAACTGAAACCTTATACAAATATCCAACCATAATTCATAAATCTGATCATTTCAAAACTCGATTATCCTTATACACCTCCATACTCACAAAATAAATCAACAAACTTGCATTCTTCAACAGCTAGTAGTAACTAGACACAACTCGCCAACTCCGACTGAACAATTGAATGAATGAGCAATAAACAAATTCGCCGTTCATGATTCATAAATAATCTTAGTTCTAAAACAACCTGAGATAGCAACGACCGCAAAACGTTTGCGATGTTTTGGTTCACACGACCAGGAAAATCCTGTATTTTTCAGAGAACATCCAAGGGAAAATTACGTAAGATTTGGTGTTTCTTTTTTAAGGAGCAGCTCTGTTAATTTTAAAGCATCAGTGAATCGTCCAGGACTCACCCCAGTTGAGCCAACAAATTTTAATGATTTAATCGATCAAACTAAATTAAAGAAATACCAGCTCTAACTGGGGCTCGAACTCCGGACCTTTGGGCCTATAGTCGGACGCTCTTAGCACTGCACCACGCCCCGACATAGATTTGGTGTTTTTCTTGAAATATTGGAGGCTGTACACACCGGAGACCACCTCCCTAGGCAATGAGATCCAGACCCTGACCTGAGAAAGAGCCAATTGGCCGGTCTCCAAAATTACGACGTGAAAATTGTACTCTTCGGATCAATCTCGATGAAACTGCTACTAGTGAAACAATTGATGATAATTCAGAAGAACATTGGTAATGGAAATATCCGAGGGGGAAGTAACTCTTTCATTAGGTGTACATCATAACATTTTCATTACTTCATTAATCATTTCATATTCAACTTAAAATCGAAATCTATGTTTCTGGGGATCCGTGATATGATTTTTTTTCGGTTCCAAGTTGGCAAATTTATGCCGTCTGACAATCGGTAAGTGATCGCCTCGGTGATCGCTGAGCAGACGCGGATTTTAATCAGTGATTTTCCGATGAATATTATAACATCATTAATGGTAATTATTTTTCATTAGAGTTAATTACTCCATTATTTTCATTAGGTGTACAAAAAATGGCTAGTTACTTCCCCCTCGGAAATATCTATAGAAGATAGACAGATCCTCAATTTTTCTGAAATATACCAGAGAGCGAGGTGCATGAAGAGAACCTCGAGGTACACCCCTAAAAAAACACGATTGTTCCTTTCACCAGAAAAAGGAACCTAGAGACTAACAGAGCTCGTCGAATCCTTGATGGTGAAAGTCAAAAGTCATCTTTCCACAAACCCTTCTGAACGATTATTAATCTTTTACCCTTGCCTGGTGGTGGATTCAATCCTTCCATAAAGGCTTGCTTTATTCTCTTTATATTGCTGTCTTGCCAGTACTAAGATACAGTATTATATCCTTTGTTTATCCCCGTTTTGTGCAGGTAATGAATTCGTCGATCTTCGATTGGGGATTGTTTAATATTGCGTAAATAGTCTCTTCTCCACATCGCATAATATTTGGTTTATCCAGTACAGATTGTCTCCTATGTTTAGTATAGATGAAGCCGATTTGTTTTAAAATTTTCAATAATGTCATCTTAGAGAAAGTTGGGTAATCCGTATCAGCTTGAACTGCAGACATAATTTTGACCAGTGTGGGAATTTCACTTTTTAGGTAAAACGCATGGACTTTACGCCTTAATATCGTTTTAACGAATCGTCTATCGTGATATGTGGTCGACCCGGAGACGTTTTTGGTGGTTGACGAGCTTTTCTTTTCTCTAATTAATTTATAGATAATGAACTTTGCTATGCACAACATTATTATTATTATTTTCCTTTAGGAATGTACCAGTTAAATTGTTACATATGTGGAACATAAACTTAACCTCTTATGAATGATGGTCAACATCAGCAATACGTATTTTCATACTTCAATGATCATATTTTCATTATCAAAATGACGTATCATGCTCCCAACTTTCAGCGTTGTATCAACGTCATATTTCATTGATCTTATTTTCACCATCAAAATGACGTATTATGCACAATGTCCAAAGAAAATATCATAATATATGTCAAGCAGGTGAGTCAAAAGTCATGCTCCCAAGTCCCAATACTAAGGTCCTTTCTGAATTCTGAGGAGATTTGTTCCAACTTTCAGCGTTGTATCAACGTCATACTTCATTTATCATATTTTCATTATCAAAATGACGTATCAAGCACAATGTCCAAAGATTAAAATGGTTATCATGGTATAATGGTAGCAGGCGAAGGACTGGCTAAGCAGCATATTAGACCTTTTGTGCATGTTATCATGAATCATGGTAACCCACGGGGTCCAATAACTAATGGACAATTAACAAAAGCTTTTGTTAGTATTTGTATACTGTTACTGAGTTTGAGATGATGCTTCGTAACTTCAATAGCAGCGACACCTATGGTTGGGTAGAATACTTCATTTTGATTATATTGATCAATATGACAATATCCTCAACATATTTTTTCAGGTTTTTGACTTACGTCACGCAAAGTATGTAAAAATACATAATTATTTGGTTGTAAAATGTATCAATTTGAATAAAATACTTTCAATACTATATTATGAGGAATGAAAAATATGCATATTTCGTCTGATACCAGGAAAACCTTGGAGGGACAATTTTCGTAAACATATTTAAATGAAATGTTTACATTTGATTTTCAAAATTATCAACACCCAGGAGATACATCAACGATATAATAGTTTATATTGATTATTTTAATCAATAAATGAACATATTTCTTTAGATATTCAACTCAACGTCAGGCAAAGTATGCAAAAAAAGTAACCAGAAATACATAGTTATTTGGTCATAAAATGGATCGATTCAAATATATTATAATTATAATATTTGCATTACTAGGTATATTACGAAATATTTAAAATATTCATATTTGGAAAGACAATGTTAGACAATGTTTGGAAACATATATAAAAAATACGAGAAATGATATGTTTATATTCGATTTTCAAAATTACCATCACTATAATAGAGATTGATGACATAATAATATTCATTGATTATTTTCATCAATAAGTGAACATATTTTTTCAGGTATAAATAAAACTTACGTTGGAAAAAGTATTCAAAAATACTTGGTTATAGTTTTTCAGAAAATTTATTAATTTGAATGAAACGTTTTTATTACTATATTGTGGGAAATGAAAAATACACATATTTTGTGCGATACCAAGAAAACTTTGGGGAGACACAGATTGGAAACATATATAAATAACACATTTACAATCGATTTTCAAAATTATCACCCAGGAGATATATCCACGATGGAATAGTTTATACTTATCGATTATTTTGATCAATAAATGAATAATTTTTTTTAGATATTCAACTTACGTCAGGCAAAGTATGCAAAAATACATAGTTTGGTCGTTAAATGGATCAAATTCAATATATTTTCATTACTATATTAGGAAATATGTAAAATATTCATATGATGCCAGAAAAACTTGGAAACACATAAGTCTATTTTCGGTTTTCAAAATTATCATCACTCAAGATATAAATTAATGATATAATAATTTTTATTGATTATTTTGATCAATATATATCTATTTTTGGGGCATATAACTTACGCCTGGCAAAATATGCAATAATACATGCTTATTTGGTCATAATATTGATTATATAGATTGAAGGTGTATTTACAAATATATTCTAAAAAATGAGAAATTTTCATATTTATCTTGATGTCTGCAAATGATTGGAGAGACAATATTTAAAAATATAAAAAGGTATATTAAAAATATGTTGGGTATGTGGAAAATATGTGTATATGCAATCTTCAAAGTTATCATCATTCAAATGATATATTCATGATGCAGTATTGATATTTAATTTGATCAAAAATGCAACATAATTGAAATGTGTTAAGTTGAACGTTTGACGTAAAAATAATTTTGGTATATCATATAGTCATGAATATGACCGATTTTTGGAGTATCTACGTATCGGTTAAGTTCATTCAACATAACGCATGAGACATCTGATGAAAACCATTATATGACTTACAATTGTGAAGCTGAATGTTCACCGGATACAGTATACCTAAAAAGGGCTGGTCTTTAAAAGATTATGGGTTTCGTACTTATACCGAGATATTACGCTACGTCTATGGAATCGATGAATCTGAGCGGTTCATTACTCCATTACAAATTAAAATGAAAGCACTGTACAGTGGCGATATACGTTACTTTCCTTTGTTGTCGTACAAAAAACGTTTTTCTAATAATAAAAATTCAAAGGCGGAACAGTAAGTGTTTCAAAACATAAAATAATTAGAAGAGATAGTTTCTTATCGACACACACGAATAGTTCACCAGTAATCTCCAGTACCAGGCAATTATTTGTTTTCACACTCTTGGAATGCATGATTCATTGACGTAGCCAAGTCGTTGAAATTGACTGTTAATAATTAAACTAATGATCTCAGCTGATCCATGAACTCGGCTTTGAAAAAATGTCCGTACTCCGTTGGTAAGTCCCGTGCGATAAGGGAAATGAAACTGTTGGAAACTGCGATAGATATAGATCAATGATCCTGTTCATCGACAATAAAAAAATTAGTAAACAACAGATACGAGATACTCCGAAGTTATTCATTCCCATGCTAATTATTTCGATGACGAAATATACTTTTCTACGATAGACCTACAGGGAGTGGAAGTGGACCCCAACTTTGTTTTTTATTGCATTTTTAGAATCTACGATGAATTTAAATAAAACTTTATTCCAAACATCATATATGTCTAAAGGGTTCCAGTTTTCAGCTTTTTAAATCTTTTCGAGAGCAGCCCTTCATAACAATAATTTTTTTTGGTAACAAAGAGAGTCAGGTCAGAAACTGCCAGAATTTGCATGAATAAGATCAGGTCGTATTCAGGCAAATTCTTCTAAATCTTTGGAAACTTTTCAAAAAAATTATACGGTGTGCTCAAAAATTGGCGCCGAATTCAGTTTCTCGAAAATTGTGTATGTTATTTTTTTTCGAATGGCAACCCCCTTTTTTTCTGAACGCCAGTGGATTCTACTCTAAAAAATAGGGGGAGTTTATGCTTACAACCCTATATCTATCTACATTAAACGGTTTTTGTAGAAACTTGGAAAAACTAAAATTTCAGTGTGGTTAGAGATTTCTGAATTACCAGTAGGCTTTTTTGGAAGAATCGACAAGAAACAAATGCTGACGGTATATTTTCTCATATTTTCAATAAAAAATCCAATGTCATTTTATTACTTTGACTACAGATTCGAAAAGGTAACGAAGTTAACGCTCATGAGTTGATGAAGATATACCTGGTGGTGCAATTTTATAGTTAAACTTATTGGACAGACTTTTTTTTCTAGCAGGTATAATAATAAGTTAACATTAAAAATGTAACTTTATCTATTTTTCACATTTTGAGAGACTCCAAATATAAGAAGTTTCGGAGTATTTCTCTAACTAAAGAATTTTTCGGATAGCTTGTATATTTTTGTTTTAGGTAAAAATAAATGCCAATAACATTTTTACGTGATAATACTGAAGAAACTGGTGATTTTTATTCCAGTTGTTCATTTAAATCTAAAATTGTTTACATTTTTAGTTGAATTATATGTTCAAGCGATAAAATTGTACCATAGGGCATAGGGCCCAAGCAATTTTAAATATAGAAAGTGGCCCAATACAGAAAAAATTAGGATGATTTTCGAAGTCCTCAAGGAAAACGATACTATGATCAAAGGTTGCAGAAGAAACTGGTAATTCTTTCTTACTACAAAACTTGCTTTGGTTGGGGACTTTTCATCATCAGTTTTTAAACAAAATTTAAAAGACGGGTGTGAAAGCAGCAACGGTTTTCCTAGCAGCGGTTTTTTAAAATATTTTTTCGCTTATGGTATTTACAAATAACCGTTGCTTGACGTTTTTTGATGGAAATGAGTCATTCTACACCCGCTGAATACGCTCTATGGGGTGAAATATTTTGTGAAGCCAAAATTACCCCTCAACATACCTCCGAAGTCGAAAAATCTTGAAACAGTTAAAATACCCGTTGCTAGAGGTTTTTTCATGGAAACGAGTTATTCTACACTCGCTGAATACGCTCTATGGGGTGAAATATTTTGTGAACCAAAAACTATCCCTCAACATCCCTCCGAAGTAGAAATATCTTGAAACAGTTAAAATAACCGTTGCTCGAGGTTTTTTCATGGAAGCGAGTTATTCTACACCCGCTGAATACGCTCTATGGGGCGAAATATTTTGTGAACCAAAAACTACCCCTCAACATCCCTCTGAAGTAGAAAAATCTTGAAACAGTTGAAAAACCCGTTGCTCGAGATTTTTACATGGCAATGAGTTATTCCACACCCGCTGAATATGCTCTATAGAGTGAAATATTTTGTGAACCAAAAACTACCCCTCAACATCCCTCCGAAGTAGAAAAATCTTGAAATAGTTAAAATACCCGTTGCTCGAGGTTTTTTCATGGAAACGAGTTATTCTACACTCGCTGAATACGCTCTATGGGGTGAAATATTTTGTGAATCCTAAACTACCCCTCAACATCCCTCCGAAGTAGAAATATCTTGAAACAGTTAAAATACCCGTTGCTCGAGGTTTTTTCATGGAAACGAGTTATTCTACACCCGCTGAATACGCTCTATGGGGTGAAATATTGTGTGAACCAAAAATTACCCCTCAACATCCCTCCGAAGTAGAAAAATCTTGAAACAGTTGAAATACACGTTGCTCGAATTATTTTTATAGAAAAGAGTTATTCTACTCGTGCTAAATACGGTCTATAAGGTGAAATATTTTGTGAACCAAAAACTACCCCTCAACATCCCTCCGAAGTAGAAAAATCTTGAAACAGTTAAAGTACCCGTTGCTCGAGGTTCTTTCATTGAAACGAGTTATTCTACACCCGCTGAATACGCTCTATGGGGTGAAATATTTTGTGAACCAAAAATATTTCACCCCTTAGAGCGTATTCAGCGGGTGTAGAATAACTCATTTCCATCAACAAACCTCGAGCAACGGGTATTTTAACTGTTTCAAGATTTTTCTACTTCGGAGGGATGTTGAGGGGTAGTTTTTGGTTCACAAAATATTTCACTCTATAGAGCGCATTCAGCGGGTGTGGAATAACTCATTTCCATCTAAAAATCTCGAGCAACGGGTTTTTCAACTGTTTCAAGATTTTTCGACTTTGGAGGGATGTTGAGGGGTAGTTTTTGGTTCACAAAATATTTCACCCCATAGAGCGTATTCATCGGGTGTAGAATGACTCATTTCCATCAAAAAACCCCGAGCAACGGGTATTTTAACTGTTTCAAGATTTTTCTACTTCGGAAGGATGTTGAGGGGTAGTTTTTGGTTCACAAAATATTTCACTCTATAGAGCGTATTCAGCGGGTGTGGAATAACTCATTTCCATCAACAAACCTCGAGCAACGGGTATTTTAACTGTTTCAAGATTTTTCTACTTCGGAAGGATGTTGAGGGGTAGTTTTTGGTTCACAAAATATTTCACTCTATAGAGCGTATTCAGCGGGTGTGGAATAACTCATTTCCATCTAAAAATCTCGAGCAACGGGTTTTTCAACTGTTTCAAGATTTTTCGACTTTGGAGGGATATTGAGGGGTAGTTTTTGGTTCACAAAATATTTCACCCCATAGAGCGTATTCATCGGGTGTAGAATGACTCATTTCCATCAAAAAACCCCGAGCAACGGGTATTTTAACTGTTTCAAGATTTTTCTACTTCGGAAGGATGTTGAGGGGTAGTTTTTGGTTCACAAAATATTTCACTCTATAGAGCGTATTCAGCGGGTGTGGAATAACTCATTTCCATCAACAAACCTCGAGCAACGGGTATTTTAACTGTTTCAAGATTTTTCTACTTCGGAAGGATGTTGAGGGGTAGTTTTTGGTTCACAAAATATTTCACTCTATAGAGCGTATTCAGCGGGTGTGGAATAACTCATTTCCATCTAAAAATCTCGAGCAACGGGTTTTTCAACTGTTTCAAGATTTTTCGACTTTGGAGGGATGTTGAGGGGTAGTTTTTGGTTCACAAAATATTTCACCCCATAGAGCGTATTCAGCGGGAGTAGAATGACTCATTTCCATCAAAAAACCCCGAGCAACTGGTATTTTAACTGTTTCAAGATTTTTCTACTTCGGAAGGATGTTGAGGGGTAGTTTTTGGTTCACAAAATATTTCACTCTATAGAGCGTATTCAGCGGGTGTGGAAGAACTCATTTCCATCTAAAAATCTCGAGCAACGGGTTTTTCAACTGTTTCAAGATTTTTCGACTTTGGAGGGATGTTGAGGGGTAGTTTTTGGTTCACAAAATATTTCACCCCATAGAGCGTATTCAGCGGGTGTAGAATGACTCATTTCCATCAAAAAACCACGAGCAACGGGTATTTTAACTGTTTCAAGATTTTTCTACTTCGGAAGGATGTTGAGGGGTAGTTTTTGGTTCACAAAATATTTCACTCTATAGAGCGTATTCAGCGGGTGTGGAATAACTCATTTCCACCAACAAACCTCGAGCAACGGGTATTTTAACTGTTTCAAGATTTTTCTACTTCGGAAGGATGTTGAGGGGTAGTTTTTGGTTCACAAAATATTTCACCCCATAGAGCGTATTCAGCGGGTGTAGAATAACTCATTTCCATCAACAAACCTCGAGCAACGGGTATTTTAACTGTTTCAAGATTTTTCTACTTCGGAGGGATGTTGAGGGGTAGTTTTTGGTTCAAAAAATATTTCACTCTATAGAGCGTATTCAGCGGGTGTGGAATAACTCATTTCCATCAACAAACCTCGAGCAACGGGTATTTTAACTGTTTCAAGATTTTTCTACTTCGGAAGGATGTTGAGGGGTAGTTTTTGGTTCACAAAATATTTCACTCTATAGAGCGTATTCAGCGGGTGTGGAATAACTCATTTCCATCTAAAAATCTCGAGCAACGGGTTTTTCAACTGTTTCAAGATTTTTCGACTTTGGAGGGATGTTGAGGGGTAGTTTTTGGTTCACAAAATATTTCACCCCATAGAGCGTATTCAGCGGGAGTAGAATGACTCATTTCCATCAAAAAACCCCGAGCAACTGGTATTTTAACTGTTTCAAGATTTTTCTACTTCGGAAGGATGTTGAGGGGTAGTTTTTGGTTCACAAAATATTTCACTCTATAGAGCGTATTCAGCGGGTGTGGAATAACTCATTTCCATCTAAAAATCTCGAGCAACGGGTATTTTAACTGTTTCAAGATTTTTCTACTTCGGAAGGATGTTGAGGGGTAGTTTTTGGTTCACAAAATATTTCACCCCATAGAGCGTATTCAGCGGGTGTAGAATAACTCATTTCCATCAACAAACCTCGAGCAACGGGTATTTTAACTGTTTCAAGATTTTTCTACTTCGGAGGGATGTTGAGGGGTAGTTTTTGGTTCACAAAATATTTCACTCTATAGAGCGTATTCAGCGGGTGTGGAATAACTCATTTCCATCTAAAAATCTCGAGCAACGGGTTTTTCAACTGTTTCAAGATTTTTCGACTTTGGAGGGATGTTGAGGGGTAGTATTTCGTTCACAAAATATTTCACCACATAGAGCGTATTCAGCGGGTGTAGAATGACTCATTTCCATCAAAAAACCTCGAGCAATGGTTATTTGTAAATACCATAAGCGAAAAAATATTTTAAAAAACCGTTGCTAGGAAAACCGTTGCTGCTTTCACACCCGTATATAAAAGATGTTTTCTTTCTCAGAAGCTTTGGAGTGAATCTTGTTTTCAGCACTAGTGATGCAGAAATAGTATAAAATGGAAAACTTCCATTTTCAGTGCAAGTTTTCAAACCATCCCGATGAAATCACTTTCTACAAAGTAAACTGAAAAAATGTAATTCCAAGCAATCACAGACAGATGCATTCCAATATGTTTCCTAATTAATCAAAATTAAATAACTGAATAATATTTCCCTCGTACCCGATAAGCGTTTCTCAGAAACGTATTTATCATCATTTCAATGAAATTATATACCGAACTATTTATCTTGGATTATTGTGATTTGCTCACATGAGTTGCCATTTGAAATAGTTGAATGTTCTCAACAAAGTAACGAAAGAGTATGTCATTTCTTCCTGGAGACCATTAATGGTCTCATCATTACTATTAATAATGATCATGTGCTGAAGTGAGAGAAAGTACCTTATGGTGGAAGCCGCCTTTTGGGAAAATTCGGCGACTTACAGCAAACGCTGCTGAAGTAAGAGAAAGTCGAATGTCGCCTGAGAATGACAATATTATTCAATTCATGCAACAGACAGACAGACAGACCCGCTGCAGAATGGCAGAGTGTAGGAATACCCAATTTTACGTATCACCAGGTATATCTTTACGATGTTTAGATTATGTTAAGAATATAAACAGAAAACTAGATGATATGAAAGATTTTGAAGGAATAAAAGTGTTGCAGTTTGTTCTGTTGAGGAAAAAGTACTGTGGCATCGCGGAATTACATTTTATGATACACGGGGCACTATGCCAGGAAACGGGCCAACAGTCTCTTATTTACTACTCACATTCCTTCACACAATGACTTTTTCTGTCAGAGCCATATAAATATATAATGGGTGCGTCTAACAGCGTGCAGCGGTTGCAGCCGCTTTTACGCTTCACGTGATAGACGGCTGACAGCTCTTGCAGCCGCTATAGATAATTAAATCGCTTTATTTTCCGCTGGATTTATTTGAAGCGGTTCAGCGGCACGTAGTTTGACATTTTAATGGACCGTCTAGTAGACTTGTAAAGCGCTTTTATGCTTCATCCAGCAAAGCGCTAAATAACCAGACCTCTGCAGAAAGTTGTGACAAAAGTAGTGATGACGATGAAAATAATGTCATCATCAAAACAAGTCATAGAGAAGCAGGAGATGCAGTAAATGTACTTATCCATTACTTTGAAGAACAACCTGAAACTGATGACATTCATCTACTTCAACTTAGAAAAATGAAGGAAATTATAAGGGATATAATTTACGAAGCCCAAAAACAAAAACAAAAATTACTGATTTTTTTTGTTAGTGATTTTATTAACGTTTTTAGTTATTACTGTTCATATACGTTGTATTATGTTTAAATATTAAAACTTTTGTTTTTTGTTACATGTATGTATTACGTTTCTTTTATTCTTTTGATATGCATTTGTGTAAATAAATTATTAAAGAAATAAAAATGAAGTTTTTGGATTATCCGGCAAAGGTCCGGTCCCGGCAGGCCCGGATAATCGAGGTTCTACTGTACTAGGTTAGCTGAAGTTAAAACTTATGCTGGAAAATAAAATTGATATCAGATCAGTAATCTCAGATAGCGATGAGTACCTGTTGACTGTTGGTTGTTCTCATTTTGTGAAAACGAACATTATAAATTTTCCCGCCATAAGTAATTTAGATGGTTTCGAAAACGTAAGATTTTATAATAAATTTTAGCAATTTTATTGCTTAAAATCAACAGCAATAAGAGTTCATGAGCAGGTACGCCTAAAATAAATTTAATACATATCTATGGAAGACACTGTACTTATAAGCGTAAATATAAAGACATCGTAATTTAAATAGATCTGTGTAGATTTCCGTTCAAAATAATCTCAACGAATCTCCATTATTTGACTAAGAAGCGACATCCTACCAAACCAACAATCTACGATTTAATAGTACAGGAAATAAAGCAATTTTTTCGTCCTAATTGAAATTTTGACAATAGGTCCCTACCTATTCCCTAATAGCCCAAGGATCAAAATGTATAACATGTCGAGATGCGCTTTTATCCTTGGGGTTGTTGCCACCCCATCTCGAGGGTGGACATTTGAACGACAGGAACCGATGGAAAAACTAACTAAGTAAAAAATACACCATAATTTTTTTTTGTAAAATTAATATTTTTCGAGTTTTTCGCGATTTAAAGTTGAAGTTTTTCGACAAAAAATTCAACGCTTTTAATCACTTTTTCGCGAATAACTCGAGAAAAAAAAACTATAGGGAGAAAAATTGTGACCATTAAAAAAACAAAGAAAATAATTTTTTAATAATTCCTGAACAACCAATACGGATTGAGCTATGGCTTGTTGATGGTTAGCTTTTGTTTGTAAAATGCTAAAGAGAGATTCAGAGTCAAATAGCGATAAAAGTGTGCACTTTACGAGGAAAGTTTTTTTTGTACGGAAGTTTTTTCACGTACAAGGAGCTTCCTTTAAAAAAATAGAAGTCGGTAGCATTAAAAATTAAAATTAAGCGAGTTACGATAAAAATAATGTCGGTTCTCTACGAAAAAATCAGTGAAAACAACTCCCTAATTACCTCCCTAATTACCACCCTAATTTAAATTGATCATCGCCCTTCTGCGATTTTCTTTATTCATGTATTATGGATAGATTCTAGAACTTTGACCAATTTGAATTGATAATTTTTGAAAAATTGGAACTTAAGAGGCCATGAGCGCGATTATACTTTTGGCCGTTTTTTAGGAAAAAATCTCAAAAATGTCCCAAAAATGCAGTTACTTTGAAGCAATGTTTTGGGTAGATGAACAAATAATTTCAAAAAAACATTACTTTTTACCTTTCTTTTGATGCCAAATTCATTTCGATTGGATAAAGATTGCTTCAAATTTTAATGGAAGAGAAATACCATTGCAGCTACCTCGGTTATCTGTGAAAAGCATCGTGAGGTGCTGCCGCAGACGTAGGTACGTATAATCGAAGCCTGTCCTTATTTGAAATCGATACGACGAACCGTTTTTCAGTTATCGACTCTTTTACCAAAAAAACCGGCCCAAATATAATCGCGCTCATGTCCTCTTAAAGTGAAAAACGATTTTCTACAATTTTGTAAAAAATTATATTTTCTTCAAAATAACTCAATAAATACTGGAGATGCGAAATAAATGCTGGAGTTTCGAATTGTAGCTTTTTTAATTGTGAAGATTTTCCTTTGAGTAGATTTTCAGTACCATCAATATTTGACGAGATATGGGCGTTTAAAACATCTATTTGCGAGCGAGCACCACCTTATTCGAGCCCTTTCAACTCACCCTATTTTAAAACTGAGGGATTTAAATAACCCTGTAGCTCTTGAAAAATCCAACAAAATAATGTTCTGGTGAACTTTCTATCATCAAAAATGAAGAAGCTATGTTTTAAAAATCATTCTCACATTTATTCCAAAATACAGGTGATGAATAATACATTTTTTGTTGATAGTAAATCTTTTTTAATTGATCTACAATAGGGGTTGATTAATAATAGACCGGGAGGCAAGAGGGGTTTGCATGTATCATAGGCTCCACGCTGAGACTCTGGGGGCTGATAGACAAAGTTATTCCCCAATGTGAAATCCCGGTATGGCACCTCTGAAGTGTAGCTTTTAGGGGGGGGTGAATTTTCAAACGTGTAATTAATATCCATGCCCATGGATCATAGGCCCCACTTTAATTCTTGTTTTATGTCGTCAAGGAGGTCGTCAAGGAGGTCGCCAAAGTCCGCGAACTCAATATGCCATACTAATATGGCGTCACTTAAGGTCCACCATACTTACCGAAACGCTGTTGTTTCGTGATCCTTGTTAACAATGAACTGTAGAACAAAGATTTCGAAACGCCATACCGCTGGGGCGTCGCCAAGTGGCCGCCATACTGGACCAAATATGTCATTTTTAGCAATGAACATGTCTAATAGGTACCGGTATGGCGTTTTGGTTTTAAGATGCTCTGTTGGATCACTTTAGCGGGGATTACACTGCCACACCGATAGCGTGTCGCTAAAGGGGTGCCATACCGAAAAAAACTATTTTTTTTACCGACGCTCCGGAATGGTCTCTACTGCTAAAAAGAACAAAATAACAATAAACAAAAACCTTTTAAAAAACGCTTTTATTTAAATGTTCTACAAAGAAGAAAATAAACTGAAGTAAATCGAACCCATCATGCAATTTCATATGATATACAAGCTTGTCGCGAGAATAACTCTTGCTACAGATGAATTCAAATTGAATTTATTAGGAATACCTTCCTCGTGACAAGCTTATATATCATATGAAATTTCGTAATGTAACAAAATGATGGGTTCAATTTACTTCAGTTTATTTTCTTCTTTTTGATCCATTTAAATAAAAGCGTTTTTTAAAGTTTTTTTATATACACATAAATTTCCAAAACAAGATATATAGGGGTCTGCAACTGCTTTCCGGTGGTCCATAGCTTCTAAACGGCGCAACTTAAAAATTTCTTTCGAATGCAAGCATGTTTCCTTCGTGAGAGTATCTTTGGAAAATATTCCGAAGTATACAAGGTGATCCAGAAACGTGCACCAAACCAAACTTATGTTTTTTGTAATGGAACACCCTGTATTTCATCACATGGTTAAATAGAGATTACTTTGACCATTCAAAAAATATAGGATCATGTATGTTCATCAACGTTATTTCCGGAGATATATTGATATTACTTCAAAAAACATAACGTATTCAACACTCTGTAACTCTTCGTGGAAAAATATTTCTAATACTGTATGGGAGGCGAAATGACTCCAATATGGTCTAGTTTCTGTAACATGACACAAGAGTTGAAATTTCATTACTTTTTATGTACCGGATAGCTCGAAACGCAAATTGAAAGATATCTTGGTTTTTTTCAATTGGAAATTTACGTTATTTACAAGGTGAAATAAATACCAAGTGTGATATATCATTCGAAAGGAAATTTTATGGCCTTTCCAATACTGAAATTGAATGTATGGGTTTCCATTTGAAAAAACAAGATATCTTTCAATTTGCGTTTCCATCTATCTGGTACACAAAAATTAACGAAATTTCAACTGTGTGTCATGTTACAGAACCTAGACCATATTGGAGTCATTTCGCCTCCCATAAAGTTTTAGAATTATTTTTCCACGAATAGTTACAGAGTGTTGAATACGTTATGTTTTTTGAAATAATATCGATATATCTCCGAAAATAACGTTGATGGATATACAAGACCCTATATTTTTTGAATGGTCAAAGTAATCTTTATTCAACCTTATGATGAAATACAGGGTGTTCCATTACAAAAAACATAAGTTTGGTTTAGTACACTTTTCTGGATCACCTTGTATACTTCGAAATATTCTCCAAAGATACTCACTCACGAAGGAAACATGCTTGCATTCGAAAGAAATTTTTAAGTTGCGCCGTTTAGAAGCTATGTACCACCGGAGCGCAGTTGCAGGACCCTGTATATGCGATTGAGTGTGCACGTTACCGACATGCCATGGCTATTGCAGTGATATATTCGTGCCTTATACTTCAAAATACACATACAAATGCCGGTATGGCAGTGGGGCCTTTGATACACGTATCCTATAAAAATGTGACAACTTTGGAAGCCAATATCTGACGTTAGCGACAACGCATCGGTATGGCAGTGATATATTCGTACTGTATACTTCAAAATACATATAAAAATGCCAGTATGGCAGTGGAGCCTTTCATACACTTAACCTATAAAAATGTGACAACTTTGGAAGCCAATATCTGACGTTGGTGACATCATATCGGTATGGCGCTTTCAGAACTTTGTTCAGGACATCAAAATGAACAAAGAAAACACATTTCCATGGTGGGGCCTATCAGACATGTTCATTGCTAAAAATGGCATATTTGGTCCAGTATGGCGGCCACTTGGCGACGCTCCAGCGGTATGGCGTTTCGAAATCTTTGTTCTACAGTTCATTGTTAGCAAGGATCACGAAACAACAGCGTGGGGCCCATGATCCATGTCCACAGTGAAAAAATTACACGTTTCGGTAAGTATGGTGGGCCTTAAGTGGCGCCATATTAGTATGGCATATTGAGTTCGCGGACTTTGGCGACCTCCTTGACGTCATAAAACAAGAATCAAAGTGGGGCCTATGATCCATGGGCATGGATATTAATTACACGTTTGAAAATTCCCCCTCCCTAAAAGCTACACTTCAGAGGTGCCATACCGGGATTTCACATTGGGGAATAACGTTGTCTATCAGCCCCCAGAGTCTCAGCGTGGGGCCTATGATACATGCAAAACCCCTCTCGCCTCCCGATCTATAACGGTTGAAAAGTTGCAAAATGAAATTAGTACATATTTTAAGCCGAGTTTTAATAAGCAACAGAATTCTTAAATTAAATCAAAGTGATAAATTAATCGTTTTTAGGGTGAATATTTGAAATATTTTTAAATTGTTCCAAAGAATGAAACGAGCATTCTTCAATTAATACAAACAAATTTTTACCCGTCTTAAGCTTTAAAATGTTATTTTATAAGTTTCGACAATTACGGGTAGTTTTCACCCCTAAAAAATAAACAGCGCCCATCGGCCTGACACAGAAATTGAAGAAGAGGGTAAGATGAGCCTAATTCCAACTTTTCATGCGAATCGATGAAGGTCGAAAAAATTGAGAGGTTATGCCATTTTTTTAATTTCATTTACTGGACTAACGACGCGAAGTATATATTTATACACTTATCTCGTGACGACACGAAAAACGTTGCGGATAACCCGGCTGACGTAACACCGATGGTAATTTGCTCAGAACTGAAAATAGCGGGAAATTACTTAACTTGAGGACGATGTCGATTGAAATTTCCTCGTCGATGGTATCCATTTTCCTTTTTCTTCATTTATCGAACGAAATTCACTCACAAACACGGAAGCAGATTCAACCACAGATATTTTGACTGTACGGACGGGCGGACATGGCGCGTAAAAATAAATAGGACTAAGGCATTCGATAAGAGCCAAGAATATGTTGTGCTTTTTGAATACCTAGGGAGCAAACGACAGCAGTACCGAAAAAGAGGGTTCAATTTTTTAATTTCAGGCTCTGAAATTCACTAATACACCTGGAGGGTACTTTGTAGAAAATTCCACACCAGTAATTTTTAACCAATCGAATTGGATTTTACGAGGATGTATTGACAAATTCTAAGCCTACTATAGAACCAAACAAAATTTCAATGTCAAAATATTTTATTACTCAACATATTCTCCACTTAATTGGATACATTTATTAAAGCGAACCTGCAACGTCTCTAGACCATTCAAAAAAAACATTTCTCCTTGCTCTGCAAATCAGACCTCCACAGCTTTTATTACCTCCTCGTTGAAAGAAAATTTACGACCTTCTAAACTTTTTTTCAGTTGAAAAAAGAGTCGGACGGAGCCAAATCTGGTGAATAAGGAGGGTGTTCTAGTAATTCAAACCCTAAATCACGAATTTTTTGCTACGCAACATGAGATTTGTGTGCAGGGGCATTGTCCTGCAAAAACAAAACACCTTTGGATAGCTTTCCGCATCTTTTCTCTTTAATTTGTTCCCGTAGAGTGGTCAGTAATGTCCAATAGTAATCTCCAGTTATTGTTCTACCCTTCCTTATCCAAAAAATCAATCATGATTACTCCATGGCAATGCCAAAAAACTGAAGCAAGAACTTTTCCAGCAGATTTTTGGACACGAAACTTCTTAGGTCTTGGAGAACTGGAGTGTCGCCATTCCATCGATTGTTGCTTTGTTTCTGGATCGTAGAAATGTACCCAAGTCTCATCCATAGTAACAATTCGGTTTAAGAAGTCTACATCGTTTTCAAATCGAGCACAGATCGAACGCGATGCTACTACCCTTGCACGCTTTTGGTCAACATTCAAACATTTGGGGATCCATTTTGCAGCAATTTTTCTCATGTCCAAATTGACGTGAACTATATAATGAACGCGTTCGTATGAAATATTCAGTCAGATATCCGTTTTAGCCCAATTCGACGGTCTGTTAAAATCATGTCATGAACTGCATCGATATTTTTGGGGACTGACACAGAAACTGGCCTTCCCGAACGGTCATCATCTTCAATGGAAAATTTACCTGTTTTGAAGCTTGCAGTCCAATTTTTCACGGTCGCATACGAAGGACATTGATCACCAAGGGTATTAAGCATATCTTCGTAAATCTGCTTACCTCTTAACCCTTTTAAATACAGGTACTTGATGATGGCTCGATACTCCAATTTTTCGATTTTCTCAATTTCGGTGGACATATTTTTTCTTTTAATTTATTGCGTAACTCTGGTTTACTTTTTTGACGTCAAACTTTACACTGACACTTCTTATAAGTTATTGTTCGTTGCTATGGTAACGCAATATTTTGTTTATGCGGGGAACTGGTCTAGGCTAACTAGATATCAATACATCCTCGTATGACAGATCACCATGGTAACGTATGTATTTTGGTGAAAAAAATTCGTTTGGGTACCCAACAGCGAATTAAATCGAAAATTTATTTACGTTTTAATGAAAGAATAATATTTTTTGAAAATATTGGTTTTTCTTTTTTTATTTAATTTTGATACATTTCAATTACGTAGTTAGAATGTCTTCTATATTCTTCGGACTCCTTTCTTCTTAAAGGCGAAAATGCTGGACTTTGAGTAGAAATAATTAAATATCTAAAGGAGCGTTTTATTGTTGGCAGAAATGTTCTACTCGTAGAAGTAGAATTTGACTCGGCTGTTTTTTTGACACCAAATATATCTACTTCCTCTACTGTAGCTACGATCGAATTTGATGGTAGCAAAAGTAGATCATTGGTTGAAAAATTAAACTCCCTAAATCATAGCAGAAATTGACACTGTTGACATTGCAACTATGGACCATATCTGTTCATTTCAGTTTGGTTGTATTTTGTTTAAAAACGTCATTTATACTCACATTAAGAAGAGCTTCTAGTTAAAATAAATATGAGTGCGTTATGAACGTAACTGAAGATATAGATGGAAATGTTTAACGAATAGGTTGTAAAACGAGTTTAATTTATATAATATACAGAAGTTCATATTAATTCTCAATTCATGGAGAACCTCTGTTGAAGCTCCCTTTTAAAATCAAATTCTATACAAATGGATAACAGAAAACATGATGAAGGTGGGTTCATTTTGATTTGGATTTAACTTAATATCTCTGTTAAACCCTCCTTTTAGAAAGCGGCGAAAGTTTAAAAACATCAGTGCGATGATACCGAAACATATTGTGTCTAATCGATTTACGTATGATGAATAGAGAACTGATCAGAGACATATCGAAAAAATATTTTTCAGTTCCTACTTGTTCCCAATCTTCGAACATGCTCTATTTTTTTTGATAATTTCGGTTTATCAGCTAGTTCGTTCACTCAAAGCTGCTTCGAAAGTGGAAGGTGTTAGGTTTTGAAATCACTTCTTCTTAATAATTTTTACATTCTGAAAAAGTTTTCTGAGTCTATATTATTTAAGGAATTCACATATACGATACCTTATTTATTATTCCACTAATATTTCCGACTAGTAGTAGTAGTAGTTCTTTGGGGAGGCTACAACCTCATTTATTCATTTAATAATTTATTCATTTATTCATTTATTCATTTATTCATTTATTCATTTATTTATTCATTTATTAATTTATTCATTCATTCATTTATTCATTCGTTCATACATTAATTTATTCATTCATTCATTCATTTATTCATTATTCTTCTTCTTCCATTGTCTGTTTGGGCTGCGGAAGTTGTTAATTCAAACAAATTATTCATAATGACTGTACCATTTATAATAATGAAACAGTAAGTTTCAAACTTTTTACAGAGATTTAGGAAATTTAAGAATCATTCGACTTCTACTGGAAACCCTGAAATTACGTTTTTACGATATTCTATTCCTTCTACTAGTAGAAATAAACTTTGGTGGTCAATAAAACGCAGCTTAAGTCTCATAAAATATTATTTAGACACTTTTATTCACCATTTTTCCATTTAGCACTTCAATTTTGAGTAGTTTAGAAGTAAATATTCCTGAACAATTCGAAACAAATTTTCTTCCTTTAAATAGAAACCACAATCTTCTATTAATCAGACGATTTTATACATATTTTACATGGCTACAGCATGGTTTTCAAATCGATACATTTTTAAAACAAAAAAGTTTGCGTTCGTTTCGACTGCACAATATTCTTTTTACTACAAAACACGAGTTTTTGCTGACGTTTTGTACTGTCAAAATACGATGATCACAGCCCTCTATGATGTTCGCTGACGCTGTTTATGAATACCATGCAATAGTAAATTCAGATTGCTATGAAACAACAAAATATTCAGTCATTTTGACTATTGTAATTATTATTTATATGGAAAACGCAATTGTTATAAACTATGGCAGGAGATTGATTGGAAGCGGTGGCTCGTTCTTTCTTCAGAGCTTCATGACTTGACTTTACAGAAGTTGAAGCAGACCACATTGCATCAATTATTTCCTGATGGTGACCCGAATCTATCTGCAGATATGATTTTATTGAGTGACTACTTCCATTTCTGTGATTTTAATTAATTGCTGTCCACCAATTCCTGTTTTGGCTAAAGTTGAAACAGTGGCTCTTGCAGAGTGATTTGTTATTTTAACCTTTTTGACGTCAATTCCAATTGATGATGCCGCTAATTTCAACCAGGAAGAGGCCGTATTTTGTCCAACCGGACTGTTCTTGTACCAACCTTTGGAGTGCTGGGGTGCTGCCAGTTTGGATTAGGAATTAAAAATAAATGGTTGGTTTTGATGAAGCGGTCCCGCTTGCTTGTTAACTTTTTGAAAAGTCTAACTGGGCATATTTCTTCATTGAGTGAATTTGGTACTAACCACTTAATGTCAGCCATTTTTTTGAACCGCCTTGGGTAGTTTTAGAGAAAACTTGATTATATTGAATGCGACCTATTGGTTTTCCTTGAATATCAATTTCCTCCAGAAAATATTCTATGCATGCTGGAACTCCTTCATTCCCTCTCCAGTCCAATTCTTGAGCAGCGATGTAAAAAAAGCTTTCTTTGCAATTCCTCCGGGGTGTTTTCATCAATCAATCAATCAATCAAGATATACTTTATTGTCGAAGAATATCATTCTCATAGAAAAAGTTTAGTTGATACAAGGGTAAAAGTGTATAAGTACATAAAGGATAAAAGATAAAAAATATATAACTTGCAGTACAAACATCTTAAATATGAAATTCCATACATAAAATAATTTATATAGTAGGTAATCGAAAATTTAAAATATCTGAGGTGTGGTACATAATTCTGGATTAAAAATAAGCGTTAAATATATATATATATATATATATATATACATACAAATACAATAATAGCTACACATATACTATAAAAATAAATCTATAAAGTGGTGTTGAAGTAATCTTTAATATCGTAGAAAGCTTGCTGAATCAAGATATTTCTTAGATTTTTCCTGAACTGTCTGATACATATTATATTCCTTATATTGATTGGCAGGTGATTGTACATTTTAATACCTTTGTAAATTATAGAATCCTTCACAGCTAGCAAGTATTGGTAGTTTGAGGGCGTTGTTCTGACGCGTGTTGTATTGTGAGTCGACTCTATCTAAAGTAGTTTTATTTTTGTAGATCAGACTGACAGATTCCAGAATGTGTAAAGAGACAACAGTTATAATTCTGTGTTCTTTGAATAGCTCTCTAGGTCTTACTCTACAGATATATCGCAAAGCTCTTTTTTGTAATATAAATACATTAAGCAACAGATATGTACACACTCCCCAAAATGCAATTCCATAGCTCAGATGTGATTCGATTAGGGCGAAGTACGCAGTCCTTGTCGCCGAATAACCCAGCTCATTTGATATTACCCGTATTGCGTAACAACTTGATGCTAATTTATTGCAAAGATTTTTAAGTGTGAATCAAACTTCAATTTATTGTCTATATCTAAACCAAGAAATCTTGATGTTGTTTTATTGATTACTTATGATACTTATTAGCTAAAGCTTAATAGTTTTTTTAACTCTTCTGTTGATAATGCGGATGAACTTGTTTTTCTTTTGGCTGGGCCTTTTTGTAACTTCCGCTGATTAGCATTTTTTACAGCTCTTGCGTTTTCAAATTCTATACCAGACAATGGAAAATATTGTTGCAACTGCTTGGCTGTGGAATTCCATAAAACTTTTACTACACTCTCCTTGTAGTCTTCGGAGTTCTTTTTCCGCATATTGAACCCATAGTCTTCAAGAACACCAGTTCCTCCACAGATATATCCGCTCTATCAAAATCATACGATTTTTCTTCGCAAAAGTTTGTAAACTGCCTCCATAATATGCTTGACTTGGGTTTCTTGCTATTCGCGGGTGTTAACTGCTGAATCTCCTTAAGAATACTTTCTTTACTTTCTTGACCGAAGCGAAACATTTTTTTCACGTCGTACCGCTTGACAGATTCGGAACTCAATTAAATTTTAGGTTAAGGTTTCACCTAGTAGCCATCGTAACTAAACAATTAAATAAATCAAAATATTATGTTTTGCTAGTGTATGGTCGAAGAAAAAAAATTGTCATTGCTGAGACGTTATACAACAAAATTTGCACGAGCATCCCTGTATGGATTTTGCCGAGGATTTTGCATACTAAATGAGAATTTATTATTCCGCGCGCCTTCAATTTGGGGACCATAATTAGTCATTTGAATTTTCTTTCTATTAAACGCTCAAAAAAACTTGAAACCTGTTAGTGAGTTCACAAAAGAAAGCAAGCACTTCTTTCTCAAAGAAAATCCGAAAAAAAATATTTACTGGAGCACATTTTTTTCGATCAGTGTCAATAATATTAAGTGGCAGAACCTATGATGCAAGAAAAACTGGTTTCAACGAATGAACAAGGCTAGCTAGTTGTTTTTTCCACTCTTCTCCGAAATATATGAATGAATGAATGGTATGAAGTTCGTATAATATAAATTTGAGAACAATGAATAAGATAAGATAAGCGAACAGAAGCTACATCTTTACCGCGAATTTTAGGATATGCGTTTCAAAGTTCGAATCGATAAGCGTTATTTTTTCAAATTTAAATATACGTCTGATAGATTATTGAACGGAAGCAGGCGGCAATTTCGAAGTCTATTTCGTTGATTTGAAATATTCAAAGAAACCTGAAACCTCCAACTTTCTAAAGAGGCGTAACGAAAAACTACATAAACTATAAATATCCCAGTAAAACCAATATTGCATGCCTTTTCTCGTTTCTATATTTGTGCCTATTTTATATTTGTTGGCTAAATTTCCTTAAATGACAAAGAAGCATTATTACACCATGCCTTTTTAATTATTCAAAAGCTTTTTAATTAAAAGCTTTTATTCAACTTACTCTGTGTGTGTGTGTTTTTTAGATGGGTACAAATCTTGCAAGCTGAATTAAAACCTACGAAAGCGTAGAAGGCCACAAAGAATAAAATAAATGTATTCGCCTAATTCCGTCTTCGCAACTCGAAATTAGTATAATTCTGTCTTCACAACTCGGAATTAGTATAATTCCGACTTGACAACTCGGAATTACTATAATTCCGACTTCACAACTCGGAATTAGCCTAATTCGGATTTTGCAACTCGGAATTAGTGTAATTCTGACTTTGCAACTCGGAACTAGTATAATTCTGACTTTACAACTCGGAATTAGTATAATTCTGACTTTACAACTCGGAATTAGCCTTTTTCCGACTTCACAACTCGGAATTAGCTTAATTCCGACTTCGCAACTCGGAATTAGTATAATTCCGACTTCACAACTCGGAATTAGTGTAATTATTGCGATTCCACGAGTTGGCATTGGAGCTTTGTGAAAACGTAAACTTGAACCTTCCATCGAGAACTTTGAAGATTTAATACAGCTGATGGTTGACCGAAGATCTATGAAAAAACCTACCAATTTTAGATGTGCTATTAATGTGGTTGTAAGCTAGGCGGTAACACTAAGATTTTTGGAAAATGTAGATTCTACTCATAGCTTGATGAGTCCACCCGACATAATGCATATTTATTTTCCAACATCATCCACAACACCTAGGAGTCCGCAAGGAGTGCAAGGACATACTGGAGGAGTTTCTGTTTTTTCTTTGTTTCTCAATTAGGTACACACAGCACCGACAGTGTTGCCAACAATGACAACAAAACAGAAACCCTTTGATGTTTAACGCCTTCCAACAGGAAATTGTTGCAACACAACACGTTTTGTTGATGAAAAGTTTCAGATTTATTGTTGAATTTTTGAAGAAAATGTTTTGTTTCTGTTTTGTTGGTTTGATGTGGACATAACATAAGAAATGAAAATGTGTTTTCCCTTTTTTTAATGGATGGAATGGATTTGTTATTAAATTGTTGTAAAACATTGAGTTTATATTTTTTTGTGTTTTTGGTTTGATGTGGACACGGCCGACACGGCGAGTTGAAAACGTGTATTTTTCCTTTTTTAATGGAAATGGGAACGCGAAAAGTTTTGTTGATGAATAGTTTCAGATTTGTTGTTAAATTGTTGAAAAACATTGATTTGATGTTTTGTTTCTGTATTGTTGGTTTGATGTGGACCCAGCATAAGCGTTGAACACGTATTTTTTCCTTTTTTTGATGGAAACGTATCAATTAATGAAATAAAAATCTGTCAGATTGACAAGATGAAACAATGTAATGGTCAATAATGAAAGTTTAGCTAAATAGAAAAGTTGATAAGCATAAAAGTAGCATCTTTCTAACGATTTTCTCTCAAAGTATGCTCATCTTTTCCATTAAAAATACTTAACAAGTGCGGAAAGTTATACTTTCTCGCACGCTACTGCCGATGCCCAAACGACGCGAAGCGGAGTTCGGCAAGAAGCGGCGTGCGGGAAAGATGGTTTCTAATAATATTAAGTAATAACTGTATACACAAATACATATGACCTGACGAGTATGAACGTTAGGGATCAATGTTAACACTTTTACAATAATTCCAATGGAATCGCAATGATTACACTAATTCCGAGTTGTAAAGTCGGAATTATACTAATTCCGAATTGTGAAGTCGGAATTATGATAATTCCGCGTTGTAAAGACGGAATTATACTAATTCCGAGTTGTAAAGTCGGAATTATACTAATTCCGAATTGTGAAGTCGGAATTATGATAATTCCGCGTTGTAAAGACGGAATTATACTAATTCCGAGTTGTAAAGTCGGAATTATACTAATTCCGAGTGTGAAGTCGGAATTATATTTTTTTATTTTTTGTGGCCCTTCTACGTTTTCGTAAAAACTACTTCCTCTTGTCCTATGGAATTGAAATTTTACATGTTGTTTCGGTTCCGATGACAATACATTATTTTCAAAGAAAATGTTCCCCCTTGCACCCAAAAGCTAGATAGAGAACGACTAGGGTTTCGGGAGTTTTCTGGACGGGATTTGAACGTCAAAAAGTACAGCGAAATAATTAGGTAGGGGGAAAGTTGGGAAAGTTGTCGAAATATTTTTCAAAAACCACCCCCTCTAGCACCCTCTGAACGCATGACAAATGGTGAGAGGGGTGCGATAAAGTGGGAGATTGCTTCATTGGGATACATTTTTCTTGGAGTATAACTGTGGATGTGGATAACTTCACACCAGTACTGAATTTTCTACAATTTGAGAGTAGTCTCTGTATACTAATATAAATTTTTTCGGACTCGGAAATTTTACCAATATTTTGTTGTTCTGTTACATCACTAAAATACACGACATAACGATATTATTACGAGATTTTAGCATAGGATATCAGCTAAACAAACTTTCCTTCTTTGGTGTTTGGCATCGACTGCTATGATTATTATTATTATATACAACTCATAACTCTTCCACTACTTCTCACCTCCTTTCCCTTCCTCTGAATATTACGGAATTTTCCTTTTGGTGGGCAATAGAAAATTAAAAATAAATTAATAAAATTTGCATGAAGACAGGAGAGAACAGTATACCGCAAATTAGCGGTGAAAGAGAACATTAATGATTCATTGCAAAATATTTCAAGGCTGTCTGAATAGGTTAATAGATCTTGATACGAACAATTGAAAGTTGGAAAGTAAGATTGTTAGTAGTTCGCGAAATCCAAGGAATGGAATTTCATCTGATATGATTACAATAATTAACAATTCTTCAAGGTGGTTTGAATAGAAACGGATTTTTATTCAAAAAGCCATCGTGACCTTTTCATTCTTGATCAAGTTGGCGTTTCTTGGGTCATATCAAAGCCAACGCGATATTCTGAAATTAATACCATGATAAGCAACGCAAGGGTAATTTTGGGATTCACGAAAGAAAATTGTAATGTTAGTGAGAGAAGACGGTGAAAGTGAGGTTGAGATAGTTTTGAGTTCAAAATCTAATAGTACTGTGTAATAGCGCAACGGCAAATAATAACAATGTATATGTTCATCACAACCAACTGAAAATAGAACGGCATTGTGGCGAAAAAAATAATATATTTGTCGATTTTATTCTTATCATTTAATAGATCTATGATGAAATGGAGAAGTGTCAGCTTAAGCCGTATTTAAACCTTACCAATGAAAAAAACTAGAAAAAAATCGATTTCTGAGAATGTTATCAAATACATATCAGTGCGGCTTTTCTTGGTTACCCCCCTCTTAACTTTTGAATGGTTTGACGAACAAATATGACACGGATACAACTTTTTGAAATGAAAGACATTACGATTGCCCGATAGAGGGCATTCAATATTTTTTAAATTTCAAATGGCATGGGGGGATCAAATTACCCATCTTTGAAAAGAGAATTCTTCTATTCAATAAATAATTTTTCGTACTTCCGGGCCTAAAGTGACAACTTCACTCCCTTGTGACAGGTACTAAAGTGTCACATTTAATCCCTCCGGGATTAAATATTGACGAAACTCCCGGAACGATTAAATCACAAACAAACGAATTTAAGGGATATTTTATTGAAAAATATAATTAATTAGAATGGTAATTAACGTTAATATTCAAATTAATATTGTGACAGTTCGTCATATTGACCAGTCTTTCCTGGGTTAATGCAGCAGGTAACTGACGAGTAACAGATAGGTCCTTTTCATATTGAACTGGTGTTTGTTTCGAAGATCCTGCGGAAACAGGAAGCGAGAATGAGGACTGTGGCATAACTATAGTGGACGAATCGGCGACTTGACCAAATATTTTATCTGAAATTTTTTGTTTATTTTTAATAGACGATTCAATATATCCCTCGGCCACGTTGGAGGATTTCCATCCTCCATGTCTCTTCAGCACGTCTATTGTTGCTCCTACTACTCGCGTAGTACATTCTTTGTTGATGTATTGAAC
Organism: Chrysolina oricalcia; assembly: GCA_944452925.2. Classification (NCBI taxonomy): domain Eukaryota; kingdom Metazoa; phylum Arthropoda; class Insecta; order Coleoptera; family Chrysomelidae; genus Chrysolina; species Chrysolina oricalcia. The sequence goes on from OX101824.2 coordinate 50,259,837, forward strand.
AAAAAATTTTGAATGAGTTGTCCCTGTCTTTCGCAATGCCACATATTTCCGAAATATCGCCACAAAACTGATGGCACTGTTTTCTGAATTTTTGATCACAAAATTTCGGTCAATTTTATTTTTGGTGTTTCTAATCGCAATTAGGAAGGAATCGCCCAAATCTCTCACATCGTCGATTTCTAAATCAACCAACTCTTTTCCACGACAAGCTCCCGCAACGCCCAAAATAAGTGCAACCTACAAAAAAATTGATTTCTTAAAATTTCTGAATATAAACAAATTTCCAAATTTACCTTAAGCATTAAATATTTATCATCCGGAGCCTCTCGTAAGAACTGATCTACCTGCTCAGACGTGAGAATTCTTGACTTCTTTGGCTTAAATCCCTCATTTCTTCTCTTCAAAAAAGCTAATAATTTTGGAAATTTACTTATATCAATATCTTCTCTAATGTTAATAACCGATTTCAGCATTGAGTAATGTGCCCAGAGAGTTGAGGCACAAACCGCTTTTGATTTATCATCGAAGTAGACTAACAGCGCATTTTCAGTAGGTTGTCTCACATTTTTTAAGCGGCACCACTTTTTAAAAGCATCGTACTGCTGCTCGTATAGTTTTCTAGATTTCGGTGGTAACAATTCTTCACCTACTTCGGCTGCTCTTTTATCAATATCAGATACACCTTCTTCACTCATGATACCAATAATTATCAATAACAATGTTTCTTTACAATGACACTAGTAATGACAATGTTTCTAAATTATAACTGTCACAACGCAATGTTACTATGGTAACTTATTTTAAAGACAGTTTATTAAATGAGTTGAAGAGAGAAAAAACTGATTGAAATTATTGAAATAATTAATAAAATCATACCGGAAGTACGAAAAGTATCGTATATACCTTGCGACTGAAGTACATTTAATCCTTCAGGTAAAACTTTACCTTCAGGATTAAATGTACTACTTCAGTCCCGCGGTATATAATGTACTATATTTTTCATTTTCGTTAATACGTATTCTCACAATTTTGATATCTTTGCCTTTCGAAATTTTCAAGTTGACGTGCTCCCAGCGACATTTGTCATTTCGATAGGCCAAGCTATAAATAAAAATAAGAGGCTTTTTTCACACAAAATAAAAGACGCAAACGGCCTATACTACTTTTTATAAGATATTTGGTAAACGAAAACCCCGGATTTCGCCGCAGCAAAATCGCTTTGTGGAATTTTTTTAACAAGCAATAGTGCAAAAAATAACAATTTTTTTGTTTTTTTTTGCGAATATCTCAAAGAGTATTGAAGGAATCGTGTAGAGACCTACAAAAAGACGAACAAAATGGTTCTTTATATGACCAGATCGGTGCATTTTTCACTGAGAAAATCCGGGAAAACCTCGCAAAAGAGGCCATTTTTCAAAAATTCATGATTTTTATAAATCTGAAGCTGGACAAACAATATTGCAGAAACTGATAGATAATAATATGTGGCTCAACTGTGCGCAAGACGGTTTCTGTCCGATGTGTAGTTTTTGCACAATCGCGTTATAAACAATTTAAAGGCACATCTTGCAAGATGCGCCGATTTAAGGGAAATCATCTTATTCAAATTCTGTCAACGGCATTTGGAAGTAGAGATCAATATCTACAATTTGTATAATTTGGATTTTCACCTGAGAGGTAGGAAATGTGTTGAAAATGTTACTGGAAGTTACTTAAATGCTTCAAAGTGCACCAAATGTTGCCTGAATTCAACTCGAGGTAGCTTCAGTGCGACTTCGGACGCACTTTGAAGCGTTTTGATCAACTTTCAGTGAATTTTCAACACATTTCCCACCTCTCAGGTGAAAATTCAAAATATACAAATTGTAAGAAAATTCGCACTGTATAAATATACAAGAAAATGTGAAGTTGTTGAAAATGAACGATTGAAAATAATAAAAATGCTTTGAAAACAAAACAAAAGAAAAGATCATACTCATAAATGCTAAGCCTGAAACTTCATTATGTTTATAATTACAACAAATTTGATTGCTTATGGAAATATACCACAAAGATCAACCTGAGAGAGTAGAAGTCAATATTTATCCGTGTAAACAGTACGCCGAGAAAGGAGGAACAAGTCATTAACAATTAATTTTCAGTCCATTTTTTGAGGCAAAGCTCTTTCAATTTCTTTTTTCTCAATTGAATAGTTTTTAGTGACGAAACTCAGATTCCAAGTTATTGCACAACTTTCAAGTACGATAAGAGAAGCTACAATTGAAATTTGCAGTGGTATGTTTTGATATAATTAGTTTTTTTTAGTTGTTTATTAATTTTTGTTTCAAATATGGGGAAGGTGCGTAGGTGTCTATACCACATCAACTTGCTTTCTTTTATCCAGATAACAAGAATTAAACTCTTTTAATATACATAAATTGGTGGTTGTATTACGGAGTTTGACGAATCCATGCTGAGGCTGAGATGATGAATATGATTATACAAAACTGAGATCAAAGAAATTTGCCGATAATTGATTACCTATATTATTTTTATTTCCAGATTTGAACACTGGGCATACCCGTGAGACTTTCCAGGTATTAGGAAAACATTTCAGTATCAACATCGGGTTGTACAAAATGTATAAAAGAATGGAAAATTGTTCAATATGTTTTTTACAAAAGTCATTGGAATGTTGTCTGGTCCAGAAGATAGTTTATTTTTAATTTTTTAATAAATTTTTTATTTGAACAATGGTGATTTTTTCGATGTTGAAATGTGTTCCAGCATTAATTTGTTCGTCATATGAGTCACCCGGATTATCGTAGGGTCTATCTCCCTTAACAATATCAGTTGGGCTTGATAAACTTTCATTATTATGATATAGTTGAGCAGGGATTCTACTTTCTTTAAATATACTATTAATGAAAGGCCAAAATCAACTAAAAAAACACTAGGACAACGTTATTATACTTACCTTGCATCGAGAGTATACAATTCTCTGAATACAGAAATAAAAAATTTAATTATATTCTGCAATTCACCAAATTTATTCAAAAGTAAACTCAAATTATATATTTTGAGTACTGATCGATTAGTGATAGAAAACATTGTAAAACCTGAAAACAACTAAATTATGTATCTCATTATTCATTTTATATCAATACTTGATAAGCTTCAAAAATCCATAAAAAAATATTTTGTCTTTAATTCTTTAAATTTTAAATAGTTTTAGTATCTAAGTTTCAAATCAATCATTATACTTCATGTAAGTTCAATTTATAAAAGTTCTCAATGTTTTACAATGTGAATACTTCAAAATGCTAACAAGGAATCAATATCAAAGCCGCGCACAACTACGTTTATAGCGGATTTTTTGTTTGTTCTGTAATTTTACAATTTTTGAATATGTCAAATTTAAATTCATACATACATGTACTCTTACAATTATATTGCTGATTATTTATTATGAAGAATAAACATTATTATTATTATTATTAAATATACTATTAATGAAAGGCCAAAATCTGCGTGGATCACTTTTTGTACTTGCTTCAAAATCTTCAAATTTGATCAAAGATTCGATTTATTATAATGGGGTCAAGATGTTCACCTACCCTCAGACAAGGGAGGCGAATAAACTTTAGAAAAATTATTAAAAAGTTTTTGGCAGATAGGCCCTATTATAGTTTGCAGGAGTATTATAATGATAAATTTGAATGACAAGGTGTATATCTGCATCTATGTAAGTTTTTAACTGTAACGTTACTATTAAGTTGGTGTGTTTGTGTGTATATGTATAGGTGCACATATGTGTTTTATATAGCGCGGCTTTTTTTAGCCCCCCCCTGTTAACTTTTGAACGGTTTGACGTAGAAACATGAATAAAAAACCGTTTGGAAGGTTTCACCGATACTACATTTGGAAATAAAGAATATGGTGATTGCTCGACAGGGGGCGCGGGGGGGGGGGGGGCACATCAACTCAAAAATTTTAAATGGCATGGGGGGTCAAAAGTCACATCGTTGAAAAGAGAATTCAATTCTCTTTAAAACTATCTGATTTTTTAAAATTTTGTTGAAATTTTTTCACAAGTTAAATTCGAAATATCAAAAATAAATGTGGATCTGAAAACTACTCATACCTCGATGAATTTGAACGGTTTGTTGTGGAATGATGAAACCAAAAATATTTTACCGTATTACCGATACTACTTTTTGAGAGAAGAAACATTGAAATTACTCGACAGATGGCGCTAGGGACAGATCAACTTGAAAATTTCGAAAGGCATATAAATCGATATTGAGAAAAAATTTGTCAACAAAATTCAAAAATATTCAGATGGTAGTGAAGAGAATTGAATTATCTTTTCAACGATGTGACACTTGACCCCCCATGCCATTTACAATTTTTGAGTTGATGTGCCCCCCGCGCCCCCTTTCGAGCAATCACCATATTTTTTGTTTCAAAAAGTAGTATCGGTGAAACCCTCCAATCGGTTTTTTATTTATGTTTCTACGTCGAATCGTTCAAAAGTTAACAGGGGGGGGGGTACTAAAAAAAGCCGCACTGTATGTATATTTGTGTAAATATGACTGTGTGTGCATGTATATATTTTAGTCGAAACAGTCCACTTTATCTGTTTTGTGGCTCTGAGCGAAGTCGTTCATAATACTCTATAAGTTCAACACTTATTGTAGTTGTTTTTACACATTTTTTTTCCATTATTTACCTTTTTCTAATCTATATTATACTGTATTTACAAGATTTGTCCACAAGATTTTCTCTTAATGACAATAAAGTATATTTATTATTATTATTATTATTCAATAAACTTTTTAAAATCATCTCTGATATTTGATTTGACTAGGTATTCTCCTATTATAACGTTTGTATCGCACAAAATAGAATAGACATCAATGTTTCTGTACATTTTGTAGTAATGACTTTTTATTTTTATACCTATCTCAATTGATATGTAAATTATGTACCTTCACTAGTTCCCTGAAGACAAAAACGAAGTCCTCCATAACATCCGGAATACTATTCGGCGACTCTTCGTAAGACATTTTGGCAGGAATCCCAATTTTTCCCGTTGTCAAAAAACTCCCAAAAAACAAAACGGATCACAAATTTCACTACGCGCGCCAACTATGGAAAATTGGCGACCACCGGCGCACTTTTCACACTGAGCTGTTCCTAGAGATGAATGAATCACGACCACTGAACACTGTGCGAATACCGTTTACCTTTATTGAGTTAGTAATCACATTCAAACGTCGAATACCAAAGAGATGGGAAAGATAAGCGATGACGCCGACTGCTACATAATAGTCTGGGAAGTGGGGAGACTCGACACCTACAACTTAGAGGCAACGACACTGGCGTAATGCTAGTTTGCGAATATGAGAACGGTTTTTAGATTGTTCTTATCGAAATTGCACTGTACAGAGAGGGGGGCAGAGAAGCGTTTTGTAGCAAAGATCACATTCGAAACTGGTGATTTTGATTATTATGTGTCAGGTTCAACAACAAAGCCCGATTACGGTGGGTACGGTCTTTCCAATCTGATGACAACAAGTTACAACATTTAAAAAAACAACCATGATGTTGCTTACGAAAATACAAACATATCCTATCTCTCTGATATTAACAGTTATGAAGGCACATTATGACCTTACCAAATGCCAAATACAAATTGAATGCCAAAACTGGATCACTTGATTTTTTAAGAGAACGTTAGATCCAAAGATAAAATGGAAAATTAATAGTTGAATCTTGGCCCTTTAATATTCATACTATTAACCAATGACCTTCCTGATTACATAAGCGAAGAAGATGTGCTCGCAGACGATACATCCATTCATAGTATCTAGCCCAAACATAAAAACGAATGTTTTTCTTTAATTTGACAACTGATGTAAAAAGACCCATTTATTTATAATTTACTACAAAACTATTGCCGTTCATTGGACTAGTTTTCGTTTTTTTTATTATGGATTGATTCTAAAAATGTAAGTAAAATGAAAGAAAAATATGAAAGAATCATTGAAACATCTATGAAAATGAAAAAGTTATGGGACTTTGAAGTTGCACTTGGAAGAATAATTTCATAGTACGCAACGCTCTAGTGTGTGACGTCACGCCACATGAACGAGGCGACTGGTATTCGCAGTTTCGCAGAGTGCTTACAAAGGACCCCGCACGGTTCTTATGGAAAATGGGTCCCAGTCGAATTGGTTGAAAATTTAATATAATGTAGTTTATGATGTCCTGACCAAATATCTATATGGGCACAACGAGATCTAATGGACAGGTTTTGAGATACAAGGTATCAAACATCAAGAGACAGCGTTGTTACTTGCCTTTAAAAATAATAAATGTGGCGATTATTTTGTTACAAATAGTTAAGGATAATGATTGAAATCTTAATATTGTCGACACGCGTTATAATGAACATTATACAGGTTGGTCTCAGAGAGCACTTGCAATTGCGTCCTCTGATATTTTGAGGAACGTTGCACAAGTATCTGTTCAATTCAATACCCGTCGTGGTCTTATCCAGGGGAGTAGTTGTTTTTCTGTCAGGAACTTGCCTTAATAAGCCTACTTAGTAGGTGTGAATGGGAGTAAAGGGTTCATCATCGGTCGCTAACGACTGTTCGTTACTGAACGATCTCCCAAAGAACTCTGTTTTCTTCGATTAAATCTCTTAACTCGGAGATTCGGAGTGTTCTCCCTCTGCTCGGTAGGTGGAGCAGCCTAGAAACCGCTTTATCGCGTGAACCAGAGTTGACCAAGCAGCGGAGTGTGTAATGGTTTGGACGGGAAACAGATGGCTTCAGTGCTGTCTGTGTTGTCCTACCCTTGCACTGATGAGAGCCAACAACCTCGAAACTAGTCTGCAGGTGGTCACCCTGTCCAAATCAAAACATAATTCTGCTGTTTGGTCACAGAGGGCACTTGTAATTGCGTCCTCTGATGCTTTGAGGAACGTTGCACAAGTATCTGTTGGATTTAATTCAATACCCGTCGTGGTCTTATCCAGGGGCATAGTTGTTTTCTGTCAGGTACTTGCCTTAATAAGCCTACTCAGTAGGTGTATATGGTGAAGGATTCATCATCGATCCACAACGACTGTTCGTTACTAAACGATCTCCCAAAGAATTCTGTTTTCTTCATAAAAATTAATAACGTACAGGATACAGAGAAAAATTATGGAGCCTCCATATTAACTTTCAAATTCAGCGATACTTTCAGACGTCACTTTGGAGGGCAGAGGATACGTTATTTGTCAGTTAGACAGAAATATAACCTCTTGCAAAATCCGTCAATCATTGTCAGTCGAGATACATTGCAACCGGAAAAGGTATATATCGTGTTCCTTCTTATTGTTTACATTCATCAGACCATTTGTCGGTGGTCAAGTGGAAGAGGGCAACTCTTTCTACTTCTGACCAAATAGTAGTATTTGGGATTTGGACGGGTTATTTATCGAGCACATGTCCGAGGTCAAGAATGAAAATTACACGAGTCTCATGCCTCATGTATCTGATGTGATCGAAAACATTAGTACTATTGGGTGTAATCTGCATATAGATGGATATAGCAATAATGGAGACATTTAAACAATTGACCGGTATACATCGCAAGAATGAGCGGGCCCAAGATGGATCCCTGAGGTACCACAGATTTTAAATTCAATGGTGTGGAATGCACTTCATCTAGAACTACATTTTGCTGGCGACCTCGTAAATAATTAGGGAAAAGTAAAGTGAAGTAGGAATAGTGTTGGTGTTAGAATGGATCTCTGCGGGACACAAACATTTATGTGTAGAGTTTTTGATGAAAACCTATTATATAAAATAAAAAATAAACAGATATCATGATACATTGATGATGATATGGCAATTATAGCGAATTCTTGGCTCTGCAATGTTTCTTAAAATTCCTCACCTGACGGTTCACCTTTGGTTTTTTGTACATACCACTTTGACAGATAAGTTAGAACTATTAAATGACGACATTGAATTACGTGGCGAGCCCATGGTTCGTAGGCAAAGTGCAGAATGATTCATGACCCCAACGGAGGAAACAGTCATTTGATAATTTCCATTCGGAGGCTCGTCCCGGCGACCGACGTCGTAATGTGCAGAAACGATTCCAATTTGCCAATTGTGATTTATGTCGCAGCTCTTGACCTTGATTGAATAATGGTGATGGAATTGTACCACGCTTGGTCCACGATTGATGTTCCGCTATATATTCTTCGCGTGTCAACGAAGTACGCATGTAAAGAAATATTGAGGTGAAGGCCAATAAAGGCTTGGATAAAAAATTGTCAGTTTTTTTTTATAACATTGATATTTATATCGGAGTTGAGGTTCCGGAGTGGAGTAGGAGTAGAGTCGTACCAGGAGACCAATTCGTCAGTTTTGACGTGGAAAGTCTCTACTCTAACGTCCCGGTAGAAGAGGCCTTACAAATTATTCGGAAAAATCTGCAAGAGGACACACAGTTGAAGAACAGGACAAACCTACCGCTATGGGCATTATGGACCTGTTAGAATGCTGCCTGCGGAATTGCTACTTTCAAGAAAAATACCTCTTTTTCTCCCAGGAGGACGAACTACCGATTGGATCACCATTATCGCCCGTAGTAGCAAACTACTATATGGAATAGTTTGAAGCTTTTGCTACAGATACAGCCCATAAGAAACCTCAGATGTGGTTGAGATATGTTGACGACACGTTTGTCATATGGAACCACGGAGACGAGGAACTTGACGTCTTTCTGGAACATCTGAACAACATCAGAAGGTCCATAAACTTCACGATGGAAAAGGAGACCCAAGACGGTTTACCTTTTCTAGACGTGAAAGTTCAGAAGAACAATGGTAAGTGCCAAATATCAGTGTACAGAAAGCCGACTCACACTGGATAGTACCTGAACTTCGAATCGAACCATCATGGTGATACAAAGAGAGGGATTGTTCGATTGCTGGTGGACCGTGCCTACAACCTATGTAACACAGATGAAAGTCTTACCATCGAATTGGACAATATCAAGAAAGATCTGCGAAGAAATGGGTAACCAAAAAAGAGGTTCTAGCCCGCCGGGGGATAATGTCGTGTGGAAATCCATATTAATTATCTCCCCGCGAATGATATGTCAACTTTATTGAAATATGTAATCGCTCAATAAACCTTTCACACGCATTTCTAAAAACTTCAACGATTTCGTCCGTTTCTCGGCGCTGGTTTATGGCCACCCTAGAGATAGTGGACACCGAGAACACAAAATGGGTTACTTAGAAAAAAAGAGATTAAGACATCTGTTAGCTATTCCAGGCGGGCAAACAATAGTTGAGTTGTTTTCGGACTAAAAGATGTTCTCACAGGGGGGGTCTGAAAGTATATACATATTCTAAAGAATAAGAAAGAAGATATGTGACCCATATTTTCCAAGACACGTCGCGGAACGTGGGGCACAACAGACATTTTCTGACCTCTATTGTTCAAGACAATAACAACAAGAAACCAAACGAGCCGACACAAGCGTTCCTTATGTTAGAGGTCTATCGGAATGAATAGGGCGAATGGGGTCGAAATACAAAATACGGACATGTTTCAAGTGGGGTAACACCATTCGCAGCCATCTCACAAAGACGAGACCACGTAACGCTGACATTGACTCCAAAAACTGCATCTACCACGTCCCTTCTGAATGCGGTGAAGCTTAACTTGGAGAAACCAAGAGACCACTTAGCGTTAGACTCGCTGAACACAAGAGAAACACTCTACTAGGAGAAACGTCAAAGTCAGGGATAGCGCATCATGTCTGGACGACCCAACTCAATATTAAATGGACTTAAGCCGAAGTCATCCATAAAGAAGAGGGCTGGTATAGAAGGAAGTTTAAAGCGAGTGCATATATTATGAACAACAATGTCTTCATTCAAGCAAGCATATACATTCGTAATGTGTAGAAACCCTTAATTAGTGGCACGGATCAATTGAAATTGCGATGAGAATTAACAATGCTGTACCGGAGTGTCACATTTATACACTTGATAACGACTGTGGATTTTAACATTTGAAACGTCGTGAATAAAATTGTTCTTTTTTAGACAATTAAAGTCCAGAATAACGTTACTCAGAGTAGGAGCCATTGTGTTGAGTAATTTAGAAGTCAGACGTCCTTTCTCAGGTAATTAGCACTTAACACGCACACACAACTATTAATCCAAAACGATTTCACACTTAATAGTATCAATATTTCCGAGTAGGTGAAGGGTGATGAGTTGAAAACAACTCAACCGGACTGCTACCATCCAAAATCTGTTCTCTTCGTCCTTAAATTCAAGTTATCATTTTCCCAGAAGACTTCTTTGTATTTACATCTACCAACCCCAGCTGCTGCCGTGTCTACGTTCGTGATCACACCAAAACCATTCCCCAATTGAATAAGTCCTCTATTTGATTCTACAACCAGACGAAATTTCTGGTCCCATCAGGCCCAAACCCGTGAAGAGATTAAATAAAAAATCTCTTCTCTTGATATTCTTCTCTTTGATATTCAGTCCCAGACATATATATTGACATTTTCATATTCCAAATGTAACGAAAGAAGTTTGATCAGATTAGTCTAGTGCTTGGCATAGAAGGTCAATTTTTTTATTATTTTTTTTATTTTATTGGAAAATATCAATCAAGTTTTGATCACTCTTTCACTTGACTACACCGTACTGATGGCCAGCGATTGGTAACGTAGCGTTTGCGGACACGTGTTTGTAAAAAAATGTCTTATTTTGACCTGAAATATACGCATCTAAAATCTTGATACTGAATTTTGGAAGACCCTGTATATTTCGACTCAATTGGGTGAGCTGGTCTGATGAGTGGCCATGGCCATGTAAGCGGTACATATGAGTTACTCCATTTAAATCAAATCATATTTTTGGCTTTAAGAGTAAAACTCACTGCAAAGTAGTTCTTGCAGAAAACTTTGCCAAGTGCCTAACAGATATAATTCAACCGTAGAAGGAGGCAGTAGTTGTTTTCAGTTGGAGTCTTGCCGACAAATATACCTATTGTATTAGGTGAAAGCCGAAGACTGGATTAGTCAATCCATTCTTCCGTTTTAAATATACTTAATTATCTTCTGCCATGTATAGCGTATTTTTTTTTTTGGTGTGGCAGATTCGTCATTTATAGAGACTCTGTATTTAGTTTAATTTGATAGTCGTTTTTGAGTTGCTATGATGAAAGAATTGACTCTGAAGTATTGTCAATATAAACTTCACTAATTTGTAATTCAATAAAAACTAACTTTAAAAGCGTTCTGTCTTCATAAATATATATTCTTCGACGGCGACTTCGTTTACATTGGTCCTTTACTTAAGGATGGAAAAAGTCCGAACAAAAGAAGTCGATTGAAGAAGCTAAACCCGGAAATCAACAATGAAGGTTTGCTGGTTCTCAGAGGTAGTTTAGACCTAGCAAGAGATTTAGACACAACAGTTAAACAACCATATACAGTGCGCGTCAAAATTGTGGAACAAATTCATTATTTCTAAATATAAAGATATTTCGGAAAAATCCTCGATTTTCTTTTCCCATGGGCCAATTTTTGAACCCCACCCAAAATATATAGGGTTATTGAGTAAAAATGACTTTGGTGATATTTTTAAATTGGACACCCAGTATGTTTTTCCATATTTGGTTAGGGATCGTCATTACGAATCCAGTGATACCAAGTTTGATGGGATTATGTCAAACGGCTGCGGAGATATGGCCAAAGAACTTCCTCGTATGTCTAATGAGTATGACTGCGAGACTCCACACGATTCAGAAGATTAAAAGTCTCTGTCGCACTCATTGGGTATATGGAGAAGTTTTTTGGCCATATCTCCGCAGCCGTTTGACATAATCTCATCAAACTTGGTATCACTGGATTTGTAATGACCATACCTAATCAAATATTGACAAATATACTGGGTGTCCCATTTAAAAATATCACCAAAGTCGCTTTTCCTCAAATGCTGATAACCCTATATATTTTGGGTGAGGTTCAAAAATTGACCCATCGGAAAAGAAAATCGACCTGTCCGAGGATTTTTCCGATAAATCTTTATATGAATATGAATTTGTACCATAATTTAGCGTCGCACTGTATAATGGATCCGAAGAATGCGTTCACAAAACTAGTAATTCAACATTATCATGAGAAATGTGGACATCAAGGGATCGAACTCGTTCTGAATGAGTTGAGACAGCTATTCTGGGTCATCGATGGAAGATCAGCAGTAAGAACAACTTTTTCTAAATGTCTGAAATGTAGAAAACGTAAGGCACAACCCAGGATTCCGATAATGGGACAATTACCTTCTCCAAGATTGACACCCAACGTAGTTCCTTTCACTTATACAGGACTAGATTATTTCGGACCCGTAAGTGTTTCAGTTGGAAGAAGAAAAGAGAAACGATGGGGTGTAATTTTCACGTGTTTTACTGTTAGAGCCATACATCTAGAAGTCGCTCACACTCAGACAACTGATTCAACCATTATGGCTTTAAGGCGGATGATTTCTAGAAGAGGGACCCCGAAAATGATCTTGTCAGATAATGCCAGTAATCTTAGAGGCGCATCGGAAGAATTACGCAAGTTTCTCGACGAATTTGACTCTTCTAAAATTGGTGAAGAAATGGGATTAAGAAGAATTGAATGTAAATTCATAGCACCTGGGAGGTACCTGGGAGAGGCTCATACAATCAGTCAAGAAGACTTTTCAAGTAATTCTAAATAACCAGACTCTCAAGGATGAACTTCTTTTGACACTGTTCAGCGAAGTTGAGAATATAATTAACAGTAGGCCTATCACACATGTTTCAGTGGACTCCAATGATCCGGAATGTCTGACACCGAATCATTTTATTATGGGAAAGCCAAGTCAAAACGAAATACCTGAGGATATAATGAAATCGTTCGAAGATGGAACGAATTTGAAGAAGCAGTGGAGAAAATCACAGCAAATAATTGATTGTTTTTGGCGTAGGTGGGTGAAAGAACATATTCCTCAATTAACGTGTTGAAAAAAATGGAATGAAGACCATGAATCTTTGAAAGAAGGCGCTATTGTAATTATCGTTGATGAAAACGCTCCAAGAAATTGTTGGAAACTAGGGGTGGTACAAAAATTATTTCCCGGGCCTGACGGAAGGGTAAGGGTAGTAAATGTGAAGACCCAAAATGGAGTGTATAGACGATCTGTTCCAAAGCTGTGCCCTCTGAAGACGGAAGACCCAGATGAGAATTAGATTCGTCATCAAGGGGGAGATTGTAGCAGATTCGTCATTTATAGAGACTCTGTATTTAGTTTCATTTGATAGTCGTTTTTGAGTTGTTATGATTATGATGTTGATATAACAAGAAAGAATTGACTCTGAAGTATTGTCAATATAAACTTCACTAATTTGTAATTCAATAAAAACTAACGTTAAAAGCGTTCTGTCTTGATAAATATATATTCTTCGACGGCGACTTCGTTTACACTTGGTTCACATTATTATTACCTAAAGTTGGATGAAAAATACAGGTTTCAAATTATGAAAGCGACATTCACTGTAAAAACACACAATAAAAGCGCACGCTACATTATTACTCTTCGAGGACAAAAAATACGTTATTTGACAGTTAGACAGAAATCTAACCTCTTGCAGGGTCCGTCAACCATTTTCAAGCCAGAGTCACTGCAACCAAAAAAGGCTTATTGTGTTCTTCCTTATTGTTAACATTCAGCAGACCATTTGAGCGCCAGAAAGAGAGAGAACTTTGCCTTTGGGTCTACAGGTTAGAGGGGTTATTTCTTTTATACAATTTTGTCTGCCTATATAACCTGTAACCAATAAAAGCGATATCATCATTATAGTTATTATGTTTTTCTTCAAGCTTTCCACCCTCAAAACAACCAAGCAAAAATATGCTTTATTGTCTAAGAAAATCGTATGGACAAAGCATTATTATACTAATATGTACATACACAGAGAGAGATACATAATCAATATGTAAGATTGGTTTTAAAATTTAAAAAAGAAAGAATTACATATAAAATAATATACAGTACGGTGCAAATGTATGGAATAAATTCATTATTTCTGAATATAAACATATTTTGGAAAATTCCTCGAACACGTCGATTTTTTTTTCCGATTGACCGATTTTTGAACCCCACCCTAAATATATAGGGTTATCCGCATTCGAGTAAAAATAACTTTTGTGATATTTTTAAATGGGACACCCAGTGTATTTTTCCATATTTGGTTAGGGATCGCCATTACAAATCCAGTGATACCAGGTTTGATGGGATTGTGTCAAACGACTGCGGAGATACTGGCAAAAAACTTCCTCGTATGTCTAATGAGTATGACTGAGACTCCACACGATTCGGAAGGTCAAAAGTCTCTGTCGCACTCATTGGGTATATGAAGAAGTATTTTGCTCATATCTCCGCAGCCGTTTGACATAATCCCATCAATCCTGGTATCACTGGATTTGTAATGACGATCCCTAACCAAATATGGAAAAATACACTGGGTGTCCCATTTAAAAATATCACGAAAGTAATTTTTACTCGAATGCGAATAACCCTATATATTTTGGGTGGGGTTCAAGAATTGGTCAATCGGAAAAGAAAATCGACGTGTTCGAGGAATTTTCCAAAATATATTTATATTCAGAAATAATGAATTTATTCCATTCATTTGCACCTTACTGTATAACAACACATTATATATTTTTACAAACACAGTATAACATTAAAAAACTTTCTAAACGCATATGATTATATCACAATTTGTCACTATAATATTCTTGTAAGGAATAGTAGTCTTTTATACACAACATATCTTTAAAGTTATCCTCAAACCGACGCGGGAGCGGGAACGATATGAATCCGATACTAAAATCCATAGTGGGACATACCGGTGTGAATATTCGTATTCCGAAATGCATACAAAACAAACAACGAAATATGTATGGTTTGCTACGTGTGCTGTTTTTTTAGCAATTTGCACAGTTCCAAAGTTCAGTTCCCGCTCCCGCGTTCCCGCGTCGGTTTGACGGAACCTTAATGGTTTAATGCCTTCTGCAATCTAGGTAAGTCAGACATTAACTACAAATTAATTGGAAAATAATTGAAACGAAACGTCACGTCGTAGTGAAAATCTGTAAACGTCATCTTGATCTTAAAAAGTTGCTACGACAATGTACTATTAATTTTTTGATGTCTTTTAAAATAACATCAGAAACAAAAACCAATATGGAAAATATTATTCAATCTATCTCGAAATCCGCAAAAGATAGCCAACTTTTGAAAACCCAATACAAAAGGACCTTGGATCGTGCAACTTTTCTCTAATTTGACCGACATTGTAATTCCAACTGTTTCCGAGATCCTAACGCTATCCCATTCTTATCTTGGAAACACTAGACACCAATGTCGACAAAAGACTTTTTAAATAATAATAGTCCAAAGTTCAGTTTGTATGGATATTTTTCATTCAAAAACTGTTGTGTTAAAAACTATTCAAGTTATGATATAAATATATTCAGAATAAGTTAGAACCTCAAAGGTCATCAGTTCATCAGAATACCCGTATCCGTTCTGGATGACACTTCAACTCCTCGAATACAGGGCGCAATTACAATGTATAGGTTCCAAAAATAAAAACTAGATATCTGAACAGACTATCCCAATAATTCTGATTTCAGTGGGGTATTGTATTCAAAGTTCGTATTGTGATAATCGAATAGATGAATAGTTATTTTTGTATCTAGTGCGCGAAATGCTACTTTGGTGATCGAGATTACCAAAGTATTTCGCGCATGAGATGCAAACAAAATTTTTTCTACAAACGTCAAAAATATTGTTCTAAAATAAGTAATAACTATGAAAAATAGTATTGAACTGGCTTAGATAATTTTTCCAAATCAAGTAATTACTGTAACTATGAAAATAAAATGGCATTTGTTGACAATTATTTCAAAGTGACAGTTCTTGATAATTATTTTGGATTGACTTTTTATTCGCGTCAATTTCGTGCGTGATATTTATTATTGTAAAAGAATGGAAATTTCGAGCGACGATGAACTAAGCAGTACCCCACCTAACTTGATAGATGCGGCCAATTCCGTAATTTCCAACCTTTCACCGGAGAAATCGAGGCGGCAGTATGAAAATGCATATCAGCAATTTAAAGAGTGGTGTGAAGCAAATAAAGCCAGAAAAATATCTCTCACAATTTGAAAGCCTTAATTATTGTTCTACATTAATAAATAAACGATTTCTTGTTTTTTGCTTGATTGAGGAGTTGAGGACCATATGTGTGTCATGGTAACGAATGAAAATGAAAAAAAGTGCCACTTCGCATACTGTTGTCAATGCGCGAACCTTGTCATTTTTTGACGTTTGTAGAAAAATTAATTTTACATACTGATTAGAGGTATCAGGAATATTATTTATGAAATTTACACAAGACTCATCATATATTTGTTAATTAAAAACAGGTAATTATTCAGTCATTCCCACATAATCAGAGGAGAAGAAAAAATATTCTAATTCAAAATCCTTTATGGGATTAATGCAGTGATTCAAAGTTCAATACCTGAAACAACTTGAGACTATTTCTAGAGTTTCTAAAAGCAGCATACATCGAATTCTGAAAGAGGCGAAATTCTATCCTTATGAAAAGCAGATTATGCTGAGATTATGATGATCCTGACAGACGTAAAGAATTTTGTGAAATCATTGGTACAAGAAAACTCATTTATTATGGGATAGCTTGCTGGGAAGGAGCCGTCAATACTCATATTCGTTCTTTTGTGATAATACAAAAAAGATTTTTGAAACTGATTTTATCCAAACCACCCCGCTTCTTAACTGAAAGTTTATTTTTGGAAGCCACTGTTCTTGATATCCATCAATTGTTTTATTATAATATAATCCCTTACCATCGAAATAAACATTTTTTATTACCCACCAGTATTTATAAAACAACAACAAAAAATTACCACATTATTCCTCAAGTCCATAAATTAATATGCTGGTGCTCATACAGTCATCAAGCTCCCAAACTATACAGGGTGGGTCACGGTCGATGGTACCTTAGACGTTTACGGAGAAAGGGACATAGGATCGTTCTGAAAATGTGGTTTCTCAAGTAGTTGCTCCTGGTCTATCGATCTAAAATATTTTCAGCAATGCAGCGTTGCCGCTTTTACCAGAAAGTAGCAGCATCTTTGTTATTTCAAATGGGTCACCCTGTATATTACCGCATTTTTGAACTTGGCATTCCTTTCTGATTAATTCTGCTCCATACTCCCATATACCTATCTCTAACGGTTTTTGAGATATTGGTTATTTTCCATATTTTTTATCCAAAACATAGCTCGAATTGAATGTTTATTTCTGCGGTATATGGATTCTTAGGAAGTTGCAATTTTGTGTTTAGTTCATCAAGATCATGTACATTGATTCTGTATAGAGAAGTTTGTTCTGCGTTATACAGGGTCGTTCAAAATTCATGATCTTACTGCTAGATACGAAAAGGGTTGAAAGTGCGTTTTTTTTAATGGAACATCCTGTATATTATGAAATATCCTGAAAGATGACTAAATTCCCTTCAAATGGATATATTATGTTCCTATACCTAAATAGCCAGAATTCCGAGATAATAGCAATTTTCACTAGTAATCTCCCAAGTGCTTGAATTATTGCCGGAAATTTTTCGAGTCCATGAATTTTCTTTGAAACGTGCGTGACCTAGCTAAAGTCACCACTATCCAAGACCACACAATGAATCCTTCATATAAATTTTACAAATATCACATTCCCAAGAGTTCACTCACCAGGGAAATAACAAGAGTAAGGGCACACCACAATGAGCCCCGCAAACACGGCGGGCTCATTTACCAAAAACTGGACTTGTTCCATGAACGCCAAGACTGAGCACCAAGTCACCTCTATAGAGGACTAAGACCAGAACCCGGTTTTTTGCCGAAAACTTTTTCCGGGAATCCACATAACACCCCTCACAAATCACACTTCTAAAATCTGATCAATCTAACAATCAACCCCTGTATTAGCATAGCGGGAGACAGGGTGTAGGATGGTGAAATCTGAGTTACACCCGTCAACACCAGTGGGGGTGCCTCACCTGTTCCTCTTGAGGAGCCGAGGAGACACTACATTCGGGACAACGCCGACCCCTGGCAACAGGGGTCGACGGAGCCCCCCCACCCCAGCACTCCCTCATAACCTGCGGGATCCCTATCAGCCCACGGAGGTAGATTTCACCGAAATGCAATGTAAATAGTTAAATATCTGAATATACATGTTTTTGAGTTTGAGTTTGAGCTCAGCGGTAGTGTTGCGGCCTATGAGTCGCTAGGTCGATGGTTCAATCCAAGATAAGAACATAACCTTTTTATTTTCTTTTTGTTCCAAATTTAAACAAATTTATTGATGAAAATTTTGTTAAGTATTTTACATATCAATATTTCAGTGGTTATAAATAGTTCAGGTGAAACCATCGTTAGTTATTTCTTATGAATTGTTGGATGATTTTCGTTTCTCGTTGTGAAATTTTCTTACCGAATCCCCCTCGTGCTTGAATTAATAGCCGTAAATTCATCTCGTACATGAATTTTCAAAGAAAATTCATGTACTCGAAAAATTTCCGGCAATAATTCAAGCACTTGGAAGATTACAAATGAAAATTGCTATTATCTCGGAATTCTGGCTATTTAGGTATAGGAACATGATATATCAATTCGAAGGGAATTTAGTCATCTTTCAGGATATTTCATAATATACAGGATGTACCATTCAAAAAAACGCACTTTCAACCCTTTTCGTATCTAGCAGTAAGATCATGAATTTTGAACGACCCTGTATAACGCAGAACAAACTTCTCTATACAGAATCAATGTACATGATCTTGATGAACTAAAATT
This sequence comes from Chrysolina oricalcia, assembly GCA_944452925.2. NCBI lineage: Eukaryota > Metazoa > Arthropoda > Insecta > Coleoptera > Chrysomelidae > Chrysolina > Chrysolina oricalcia. The sequence continues at coordinate 50,278,830 of OX101824.2, forward strand.
GCAACTTCCTAAGAATCCAAATACCGCAGAAATAAACATTCAATTCGAGCTATGTTTTGGATAAAAAATATGGAAAATAACCAATATCTCAAAAACCGTTAGAGATAGGTATAGGGGAGTATGAGCCAGAAATAATCAGAAAGGAATTACAAGTTCAAAAATGCGGTAATATACAGGGTGACCCATTTGAAATAACAAATATGCTGCTACTTTCTGGTATAAGCGGCAACGCTGCATTGCTGAAAATATTTTAGATCGATGGACCAAGAGCAACTACTTGAGAAACCAAATTTTCAGAATGATCCTATGTCCTGTTCTCCGTAAACGTCTAAGGTACCATCGACCGTGACCCACCCTGTAGAATACTATTCCAGAAGCACTGCATGATGCAACTCAATTTATTTCAAAAAGCCGTTAAATCCTTCGTTTCCAGTCAGACAAGGCAGATAATCGCTGATCTTATTGATAGGAGACATTTTCAATTATTCATAACTGGCTTTACCCTCCTCAAAAAAAATCTCTTTTTGCGTTTAATCCAATTCATTTGTTTCAATGGAACAGAATAGGTGTATTTTTGTATTCACATATACAGTGTGTCCAAGATAAGAATGAACAGCATGGGGATATCGGAAACGGTAAGAGATACGGGGCCGATTAAATTAGAGAAAAGTAGCGCATTTATGTGCCCAACAATATGCCATTCAGAAAGTTTTAATATTCCGAGTAGTTACGGAGATATCCGAGAAAAACCGAAACTTGAGAATTTCGTTTTTATTTTCTCCTAGGTTTATTTTCAAAGGAAATGTAAAACAAATAGCACTTTGTCATGGCCACTTTTTAAGGACTACCTGATAACGTAAGCAGAATTTTTCTGCGACGTTTTGTCATTTAGAAAACATCATCAACTTTTTATTTTTATATGGGTCGAAACTACAGTATACCCTGTATACGAATCCATTTTTCATTGTGAATACAGCAACGTATCACACAGTATGATTTCAGAACCATTTCTCGCGCAAAATGAGTTTTAGTGATTACTTAACCTGTTTTTCTTCAATTTTAGATAGCAGGCGCTGGAAAAAATGTCATATTTTGATACATGAAGTAAATTAATTAGTCTTATTTATACAAGTATAAATTTTAACTTACCACTTGCCGGAATTTTTGCGTTTTTGAATACAAAGATAAGTCGCAATATCAAAAGTTTAGTTTATAAATGTAATTGTAATGTAATAACAAGGAGCTAATATGTATTACAGGAAAATAAACAGAAACTTATAACAAGTGTTCAAATAACCCGCCGTTATTTTCTAAGCACAAGTACGCTCTTCTCACAGACGAATTTAAAACTTGAGTTAACAAATTCGGAAAAATATTGTTAAAGGATGCAGTAACCGATCTTAGCAAATCTTCTTCATTTTGAAAATTATGATTAGAGTTTGATTCTTGATATATCCCTAAAGGAAAAAGTCTAGTGGGGTTAGGTCGGGGACCTTGCAGGCCAGGATGTATCACTATGAGTACCAATCCACTGTCCTGGGAAGCGACAGTTCAAATAATCACGAACAATTCTAGAGTTGTGCTGGAGCACCATCTTGTTGAAACCAGCAGCTGTGATAATCGCTAATGGTAAATTATCTAGAGCGTCTTCCATATCATTTACTAACAAATTTATGTACCGCTCTGCTGTTAAATTGTTTTGGTAGATAAAAGGTCCAATTACATTCGTATCGAGAATTCCAACACACATGTTAAAACCGAAACGATGTTGATGTCTGGACACTTTGTGTACACGCGGATTTTGTTGTGACCAATAATGAACATTCCGCCTATTAAAAATACCATTGTTGGTAATCATACTTTCATCAGACCAAATTATTTTGAAAGGGATATTTTCATCGTCTTGACATTTTCTAGTGTACCATTCACAAAAGTTGATTACTTATATTACGGACGTCCATCATCTTAATGGTTGATAGATTTCTATCTCTTTCAAATTTTTTCACAACGTTTCAATTGCTTGAATCCGCAATCGTCTTCTGGTGAATAGTGACAAAATCAGATGCTACGCGATCTTTTATAGGTCTATAATTAAAGTGTAATTACGCGCGGTCTTGTGACGCACGTGGTTTCGCACTTTTTCTCCCTCCAAAACGGTCCATGAGCGGTTTCCATACCACAAAACCCCGTTCTCATTCTTCCCTATATCAGGGGTATCTCCGAGAAGATCAAAAGGATCGGAAATAAATACAACATCAAGAGTTGCTTTCAATCCGGCAGCACCTTACGAAGCTTCCTCACCAAGACGAAACCAGAGAACACAACAGAATCCAGTAAAAACTGTATTTACAAAGTCCCATGTGAATGTGGAGATTCCTATATCGGAGAGACCAAGAGGCCATTATCAGTAAGAATAGCCGAACACAAAAAGTGGACTCAACGAGGGGAAACATCAAAATCGGGAATTGCTGACAACGCCTGGACAAAACACCACCGAATTCTCTGGGACGAAGCTAGTGTTCTTTATAGAGAGGAACATTGGTTCAAACGGAAATTTATGGAAACCACCTACATAGAAGCCAATGGTGCCTTCAGTCAACCAAGAGTGGAAATTAAAAACGTATGGAAACCGCTCAAGGACCGTTTTGGAGGGAGAAAAAGCGCGAAACCACGCGTGCCACAAGACCGCGCGTAATTACACTTTAATTATAGACCTATAAAAGGTCGCGTAGCATCTGATTTTGTCACTATTCACCAGAAGACGATTGCGGATTCAAGCAATTGAAACGTTGTGAAAAAATTTGAAAGAGATAGAAATCTTTCAACCATTAAGATGATGGACGTCCGAAATATAAGTAATCAAGTTACTATATCGTCTAAAACATTCAAAATTCACAAAAGGTTCTTTGCCTTGCATCGTTACCTGGTCTGAGTCCAGGACAAATCCTCAATTTATATGGATGATATTTATTTTTTCTTAAAATTAAGTGAGCGGAGGATTTGGCTACTCCGGTATTATCTTCAACGGTGCGAGTGGATATCTCAGGATTTTCGACAACGGCCTGTAACACACCACGCTTACTTTCTTCATTAGATAGCTTTTGTCGGAAAACCACAGGTTTTTTAAATGATCCGTATTCTTTTGAATTAAAAACTAACCGTCTAAATATTGATTTACCAGGTTGTCGCCTCTCTGGATACTAATTAGAGTACGCGCGTTCAGCATCAACACAATTTCTTTGGCACAAAATGTAACATGACAACATATCAAATTTTTCTGTATTCGAAAAGCTGCCGTTTTCCATTTTTAACACAAATTAGGTAGGTAACGAGATGTAAAAGTAGGAACGGTAATATGTCAAAAATTCTACAGTATTATTATGACAACAAAACATTATGTGTCATTTTTTCCAGCGCCTACTAAAATTGAAGAAAAACAGGTTAAGTAATCACTAAATTTCATTTTGCGCGAGAAATGGTTCTGAAATCATATTGAGTGATACGTTGCTGTATTCACAATGAAAAATGGAGTCGTATACAGGACATACTTTAGTTTCGGCCCATATAAAAATAAAAAGTTGATGATGTTTTCTAAAAGACGAAACGTCGCAGAAAAATTCAGCTTACGTTGTCAGGTAGTCCTTAAAAAGTGGCCATGACAAAGTGCTATTTGTTTTACATTTCCTTTGAAAATAAACCTAGGGGAAAATAAAAACGAAATTCTCAAATTTCGGTTTTTCTCGGATATCTCCGTAACTACTCGGAATATTAGAACTTTCTAAATGGCATATTGTTGGGCACATAAATGCGCTACTTTTCTCTAATTTATTCGACCCCGTATCTCTTACCGTAACCGATATCCCCATGCTGTTCATTATTATCTTGGACACACTGTATTGTATCTATCCCAAAACACACTGGTTACTAATTTTGTACCTACTACATTTATACTGATTTTTCAACATGTTTTGTTCCAATTAGTTGTATAACTCACTAAATTGTTTTTACTTATCTGATATCTAGACCACTCATATTTGTTATACATACGCATTTTTTACCAGTCTCTTAACTAGTGTTTTTCACCCATCGAGTATGTGTCTATTTTATTTTAACTAAAGCGTTCATTCACATTTTATTGTTACAAACTGATACATACATAGATGATTTTATTTTATTTTTTGAATTTTAAATAAATTTTATTATTATTATTGATAGGTAGGTATATCCCATATTTTAATATTTTATTACTTATAATTTCATAATGTTTCGCTGATCTTTTTTCACTAACCCTTGCTAGATATAAGTATTCTAACTAGTCATTATTTTCATTTAATATTATTAGTACCTTTTAAGGTTTAATTTGTTCAATGTTGAAACAAGTGCTCTAGCACTTATCGGCTTCTGCTGCTTTATTCACTTCACCATTCTGAATTACGATTCTTTTTGTGAAATATTTTTTGTGAATAAAGATTATTATTATTATTATTATTCACAAACTCTCCAGAAAATAAATGTTTGGGCTGGGATTCTGGGAGATCATACTGTAGGTCCATATTTTATTGATGATAACCTCAACGGAAAAACGTATCTTGAACTTCTTGATACAACTGTGAACCCCAGAATCACTCAACTACCTACTTGAAGACGATGATAATCTACTTGAAGGTCCGCTCAACTTTCAACAAGAAGGAGCTCCTCCACATTTCGTTGCACCTGTACGTCAATTTTTAGATGACAATTACCCAGGGAGATGTATTGGAAGGCGAGGACCAATAGAATGACCTGCTAGATCTCCTGATCCATGACCATCAGACTTTTTTATGAGGAAATTTGAATCCTAGATCCTGGCAATAATACAAAAACGTGCGCAACTATGTTTGTGTTGCCGTTCGCCGAGAAAAATGTGCATATAAAGACATATATAGATTTTAAAACCAATTTTACTGATGAATTAGATGGTTCACCATTTTCGATTTAATTTGCTGAAGAGTTGTGAAGGCCATTACTCATAGTTAAATAATTAGTCATATTTAAGTAATTACTCATAGTTGAGTAATTGAGTCTATTTTCTATTGACAACCATTGTAATGTTTCCAACATTAATGATATTGGTGTGTGTCTGTTAAATCTCAAGGTAATTCGCATTGCAAGATTTTGGAGTTTTTGTAGTGATCTCATTTTATTAAGGTCAAAAAAATATAATAAGGTAGGGTAATATTCAAAATAGTGTTTAATAATAGTGTTATATGAGGTAATTCTTGAATTTATACTCAAAGAATCATTCATCTTTTTTACAGCATCGTTCTGATCTTTATCTGTTACTGATATTACAGTGTCATCTGCAAACACGTCTATATAATCATATTCATTATATTGATTTGAATCATTTATATCCAGAGCCAGGTAGCCGAGTGGATCAAACGCCGGTGTTTCGGTCACTTTGGCTGCCAGTCGAAGGTTCAAACCCTAGCGACTGCATACATTTTTCTGATGGCCCGAGAAAGTGCTAGGAATCGCACCGAAAAAGGTAAGACCTCGTTAACCTTGGCTCGCACAAGTTTTGACTTCTGAGGGCTGCCGTATACCGGGTGACACAGCAGACATGTAGCAGCCTGTAGTTTTTTTATTTGAAGAGATGAAGATTTGAAATTTGCAGAAGTCACGTAATCAATGATAACGCTTCATTTGAATCTAACGACAACTTTTTTCAACTACCTGTTTGATCGGCAGTAAATCCAACTTCTTTTTTTTTAATGAAACCCTATCTCATTTGTCTTGAAATTCTCTATTCAACCGTGTATCATGAAGAGGCATTCGTTTCTCGATTCGCAGATGAATTGCATTTTATTGAAACACATCAAGTTGGCTATTACCTGAATTCGATAATCTTTCGATGCTTGATAGGCTTGGAAATCCAAAGAGTATCAGTTAAACGATATAATTTCAGTTTTTTCCATACCTGATCACTTCCTACAGATTGTAAATAATTTCTTCAATAAAAAGAAAAAACATCTGAAAATAACTCACGATATTGCGAAAACTGAGATAGGAACATGTTTTTTTCAATTTGGCTACTTGTGAAGGAACTATCTGTCTTTCTCTTTGGCCATGTAGCCATATCATAATCTTTCCATTTGGAAACATAAAATTAAAATTGTTCCTCTGATCCACCAATTCACAAGTCTATTAGTCTAGATATTTGCAATAATATTTTGCCTAGTAGGCGGTGTACACAGAATATTTTGTGTTTGACAGGTAAACATCATTTGATTGTACTGATTATCTCCGTCAGTTTTATGCTGATTAAAATTGCATCGTATAATTAGATACTAAATATGTATTCAAAGATTAAAAAGGTCGATATGTTGTTGATATTCGGAAAGTGCAAGAGAAATTGTAGACAACAACAATAATTGTAAGTCGAAAGATTTCCGGAAAGACGCCATCCGCCGAATAATTATTTCGCTAGAGTAGAAGAGCAGTTCAGAAGAGAACTGGAAAATCAAAATAATCTCCAATACATTGTCGACGAGGAAATGGAAGTAAACGTTTTGGCCATAGTACATGCAGATCCGACGATATCACTGAGACAAATTGAGGACGAAATCGGCGTGAATCGAGAGACCGCTAGAAGAGTTTTGAAAAGAACTGCTCTGAACTGCTCTTCTACTCTAGCGAAATAATTATCAGGTGGATGGCGTCTTTCCGGAAATCTTTCGACATACAATTGTTCAGCCTGTCAATTTCTCTTGCACTCTCCGAATATCAACAACATATCGACCTTTTCGTTCTTTGAATACATATTTAGTATCTAATTAAACGATGCAATTTCAATCAACATAAAACTGACGGAGATAATCATTGCAATCAAATGCTGTTCACCTGTCAAACACAAAACATTTTGTGTACACCGCCTACTAGGCAAAATATTATTGCAAATATCTAGACTAATAAACTTGTGAATTGGTGGATCAGGGGAACAATTTTAATTTTATGTTTCCAAATGGAAAGATCATGATATGACTACATGGCCAAAGAGAAAGGCAGAGAGTTTCGTCACAAGTAGCCAAATTGAAAAAAATATGTTTCTATCTCAGATTTCGCAATATCGTGAGTTACTTTCAGGTGTTTTTTCTTTTTATTATAGAAATTATTGACAATCTGTAGGAAGTGATCAGGTATGGAAAAAACTGAAATTATATCGTTTAACTGATACTCTTTGGATTTCCTAGCCTACCAAGAATCGAAAGATTATCGAATTCGGGAAACAGCCAACTTGATGTTTTTCAATAAAATGCAATTCATCTGCGAATTGAGAAACGAATGCCACTTTGTGATACACGGTTGAATAGTGAATTTCAAAGCAAATAAGATAGGCTAGATAATTATACAGGGTGTCATTCAAAAAAAAGAAGTTGGAGTTACTGACGATCAAACAGGTAGTTGAAAAAAGTTGTCGTTAGATTCAAATGAAGTGCTATCATTGATTACGTAACTTCTGCAAATTTCAAATTTTTATCTCTTCAAATAAAAAAACTACAGGCTGCTACAGGTCTGCTGTGTCACCCGGTATAAGAGAACGACAGCTGGTTAACGAAAAAAACAATTTCAAACAACAAAACAAACAATATGGAAGGAACAATAATGGTCCCAGAATGCTACCTTGTGGGACTCCATGTTGTACTTATAATGGCACCGAGAATGAATAGCTAATTTTTGTCTGTTTGTTGTTTCCTATTTGTAAAATAGATATTATTATATATATTATGTTATCCGCTAGATCAGTTGTGACAAAACTCGAAGAATTTCTATTTGATATGTTGAACAATTTTCTTCATCGAATAAATGCGAAGAAGCGACATCTTCGACCTTTGTGCCATCATGCCCAAATCACTGCTTGAACATTAAGTTACGGTGAATATGGTCAACATGTTGCCTTCACGAAAATATTATTGATAATAATTTATCAAGAGTGTCAATACGGTCAAAAACCAACACGTGTCACAAAAACAACTTTTACGTCGATTGAGGCAGTTTTTACAAAACTAGGGCATACGACGTTTCTTTTTTTAATTACAGTTTCAGCCGATGACAAAGTCGCATTTCAGAGATACCACGGCAATAAAAATATAATAATATGTACTTTATGAAATGCTTCATATTGTTTGTAACAGCATAGTTGATAACCGAAAGCGCTTGTGGAAATTTGTGTAGTCATTTCATAATAAAAATTAAACTTGCGAAATGCAATAAAAACACAAACAACCTTGGGATAAAAATTTTGAGTAAACATATACATGTATAACTCAAATTTGCTAAAAATTATATAAAAAATTTCAAAAACATGTTGTGAGTCTTGCATGTGCATCTTGCAATTCCTGATGTTCAGAGGATTATTTCAATATATTCGATATTCAGAAAAACAAACACAAAAAATTAGGATTGAAAAACAAGGCTGGTATTAATTTTGCACAGATAGCAAAAATCACTAAAAAAATTTATGCAATTTTACAGACTGTGTTGTGATTTTATTGACTTTTTGCTTGATAATTGCACATCCGGAAGATGAAAATCATATAATTTATTGTATAATTAAATTATACTGTGAATGTACCCAATCTATGCAAAGAGCACCAATCTTATGGAAAATCGGTTTAGGTGAAAATTGAATATGATTCAATATGATGTAGCCCATGCAATCCTGAACAAAAGTTACCATTGCGCCTACTCTCTGAATGCCAGCGTTTGGATTCTACAGGAGGTCAAAGTTTGATATTTTGACGATTTTTAAAAAAATCTGGAAATTTATTTTCATCGTATCGATCTGAATTTTTGTAATGGTATAGTCCACAATATGTGCATCAAAAAGTTCAAATGACAAAAGTTTTTAGAATCAAAACTGGCGGGTATACAAAGGGTTATTTGTTTTTGGTAATTTTTATCGAACTTTTTTCGAGAAAATATTCGTTTTCCTGCAGATCCATATGCAATTGATGTTACTTACAATACATGAGAGGGCGACCATATTTTGCATTTGAACCAACCCAACTTAAAGTATTTGGAAGATACGGGGCGATCAAAAATATATTTTCAATTTCGGAAAAATGTATTTAGCACGATCCCAAACAGAAATTGAGAGGAAACAGAAATAATGGTAAGTACCACAACAGCTATTGGACTGAGTCGAATTAATTCAGCAAGTACATTTTTTCCATGAAGACAGCCTTTCGGGCGATTCATATTTCGTTTTCCGAAACGAGTTATACCGGTTTCGGGGTTTTGCCCCTCATCAGTGTAGATATCACTGAATAGAGCATGCGACATTCTTACATAACTGGAATAATTTCCAATTAGAATCATTGAATCTGCAGTTTTCTAGGTCGAGTTGCAACCCTTGTATATTCATGAATTCTCACTTCAGACATTTTGTCATTTTAATGTTTCGAAGTTTGTCTAGGAAACAATATTATTTTCCGTTACAAAAGAATTATTGATTATTTGAGAAATCGATGAAATACTACACTTTAAACCCTTGTATAATTGGCATTGGCGCGGTAGACAAAAAAGACTTATGTCAGAAAATCAAAAAAATACACGGATGATTTTACAAATCATTTCAAAATTATTCCGAAACATTCCTTCTCCATATTTTTTGGACCATCGCCGCAACTTTATTTGGATTCAGATTAATGAGCACAGACGTTGAAACATTATATATATATATATATATATATATATATATATATATATATATATATATATATATATATATTAGCTACATAGTTTCAAAAAATCAGCTAAATATATTAGTGGAAGCTGACTATACAAAGGGAAACATTTTTCCGAAATTGTAAATATATTTTTGATTGCCCCGTATCTTCCAAATACTTGAAGTTGGATGGTTGGTTCAAATGCAAAATATGATCGCCTTCTCATGTACTGTAAGTAACATCAATTGCATATGGATTTGCAGGAAAAAAGTTCGATAAAAATTACCAAAAACAAAGTTTAACCCTCTGTATACCCGCCAGTTTTGATTCTATAACTTTTGTCATTTGAACTTTTTGATGCACATATTGTGTATAAAAATTCATATCGATAAGATAAAAATGAAATTCCGAATTTTTTGAATAATCGTCAAAATATCAAACTGTGACCCCCTGTAGAATCCAAACGCCGGCATTCAGAGAGTTGGCGCAATGGTAACTTTTATTCAGGATGGCATGGGCTGCATCATATTGAAATTTCAGCAATTTTCACTGAAACCGGTCCTTTAACAAATCGGATTGCTTTTTCGCCGATGTCAAAAATTGAGATATCTACTAGAGAAGTTAAAAAAATGACAATGATCCTGTAAATCGAAATTAGCTGCAAAGATCGCTTCGGTACTGACCTAATGTAAGGAAGTAGAATATAAAAATGAAAAAACTCACCGTAGAATGTCTCCAATAACCGATGAGATCCTGTAAGTTGTTGCTCGGAGCAAGCAGCAGAAAGTCTCTCCATTCATCGTAACTGATGTTCAAACTGCCATCTTGGTCCATCCTATGCAAACACGAAAACAATGATACATTAAGTCGTCTTAAAAAATCAATGAAGATGTAGATACCAAAATATAACTGTTCAATTTTGATTTTTTTAAGGAAATGTAACATCAAAAGTCAGCATGTTTTCTATATGAAACCAACTCCCTCTTAGACAGAAGAACTTGTTTGTGAGTTCGAACCCAGTAAATCCCTTCAAGAACTACTCAACATGAGAAACAATAGTACGGGAACTATTGCATTCGTATTTCTGTTGACAAACAGGAAAGGAAACCTGTCCTTACTCGGGACTGATTCATATCTACAGTGACCGCCAAAAAGTATGTACCATATGGGAAAATTTTTTATTATTGGAGTATTGGAAAAAGTATTCTGGGGAAAAGTTTGTGCATGTCCGATAACCTAAAAATCGATTTTGACACATGTCACGTGATCGCTAGAATGGCGACAAAATGAAAAAAATTGTAATGCAAAGGCAAAAAAACGGGTAAGATGGCAAGATAAGAAAAAAAGTTATTTGAAAAAGTCACTTAGAATTCAATTTTATACACATAAACGTTTCAACATTTCAAGAGATAATTCAAAAAAATTGAAAATAGCAATTTTTTAAAAATATTTTCCCATCTATTTAAAAATATTATTTTTTTTTCTTATGAATAGCTTGACTATACTGAAACATTTGCATTTTAATGATAATGACAAAACTTTCTCATTTTCTCCACACCAGAGGGCACTAGATTAAAAAAATTGGTTTTTGCCAGAACCCTCGCTGTTACATTGGTTCTTATCTAACAGTTATATCAGAATTCCAAGACTATTGTGTTGATATGGCAATCTAGAAACACCATGTTTCCTGATTTTAATCAAGGTTTAATAATAATGCTGTATGAGCGTTTTACTTTGCACATAAACTTTAAGAATCTTTAATTTGTCGCACTATTTTCAAGTTTATGTGCGAAGTGAAACGCCCATGCACGATTATCATCGGAACTTGATTATAATCTGGAAATTACCATGTTTTTGGAGTGTCATGTCATCACAATGGTCGTGGAATTCGGATATAACTGTTAGATACGAACCGATGTAACAGCAAGGGTTCTGACAAATTCCCATTTTTTCAATTTAGTGCTCTCTGGTGTGGAGAAAATGAGAAAGTTTTGTCATTATCATTAAAATGCAAATGTTTCAGTATAGTCAAGCTATTCATAAGAAAAAAAAATAATATTTTTAAATAGATGGGAAAATATTTTTAAAAAATTGCTATTTTCAATTTTTTTGAATTATCTCTTGAAACTTCGTTTATGTGTATAAAATTGAATTCTAAGTGACTTTTTCAAATAACTTTTTTTGATATCTTACCATCTTACCCCTTTTTTGCCTTTGCATTACAATTTTTTTCATTTTGCCGCCATTCTAGCGATCACGTGACATGTGTCAAAATCGATTTTTAGGTTATCGGACATGCACAAACTTTTCCCCAGAATATTTTTTCCAATACTCCAATAATAAAAATTTTTCCCATATGGTACATACTTTTTGGCGGTCACTGTATATCGAAAGAGTCGAAAAGTTTCTAATAGAGCCCTTTATACCAGCAGTAATCAAAATCCCAGAAACTAGAGCAAAAAATATTTTTTCTACAACAGCTTACCAAAGTAACCTTTGACGCTTTCAGATCTCAACACAAAGTTGGCATTTTCCCAGAAATGTCATTTTGCTCTAGAGCAAAAATATTGAACGCTCGGTCTACACAGCTTTTGTTGAAAACGAACCCATTCTTGCATGATGGACAGTAAATTCATAGCAGTCTTACGAGGGTTACTATTTATGTATTGATAATGAAGAACTAAAACAATAATTGGGGTGTAGAAACTTCTTTATTGTTTTTCAAAATACTCTCCTTTCAAATCGACACATTTTTGCATTCGATTAAACCAATTGGCAAAGCAGTTTTTCCACTCCGAAGTGGGTATCCCCAAAACATGGTTTTTGAATGCATAAATAGCGTCTTGTGGCGTCGAAAAGCGTTGACCACGTAATTTGTTCTTCACAGGGAACAAATAGAAATCATTGGGTGCTAAATCAGGGCTGTACGGCGGATGACCAATCAATTCAACGTTTTGAGTGCTCAAATGGCGGGTTGTTTGAGCCGATGTGTGTGAGCTCGCATTGTCATGATGGAGAATTATCTTCGTCGACGGTTCGTTTTCCTTATTTCATTGAAAACTTCTGGCAAACAAATAGTAGTGTACCATTCAGAGTTTACCATTCTACGTTGCTCTAAAGGCATGGTTGCCACATGACCGTTTATACCGAAGAAACAGGCCACCATTTTCTTCGAAGTGCTGCGAACTTTTGTTGGATTTGGTTCATTTTGAAAGACCCATACAGTCGACTGCTGTTTAGTTTCGGGCTCATATCAATAAATCCAAGATTCGTCACCTGTGTAATGCACCGCGGTCATATTTTGTAATCATTTCCCTGCACCAATTTACACGAGTCTTTTTTTGATCGATTGTCAAATTGTGCGGAATCCAACGAGAACAAATCTTTCTGACTGACAAATGTTCATGCAATATCTTATGTATACTTGTCATACTAATGCCCAGGGATGTCTTGATCTCGCGATATGTCACATGACGATCCTGCATTATCAGTTCGGACACAGCATCAATGTTTTCTCGCTCAACAACCGATTTTAGGCGTCCATCTTTAACTTCGTCCGCCAGCGAAGTACGGCTACGTTTGTATTCACTAAACCATCGATATCGAATCACACCTAAGATATGGTATAGCTTTCTGGGGTTATTGTACTAAAAATCTGTTCGAATCCATTTTTATCCTTCAAAAACGAGCGGTAAGATTTATGTCTCGAGCTGAGTACACTGCTCACTGCAAACCCTTGTTCATAAAACATAAGATTATCACTTTAACCTCAATATTTATACTGGAAACCACTTGTTTGGTACACAAACATAAAGCTATCAAAATTAATGATGAATATCCAGTAGTAAAAAAACATAATACACGTCAAATGGTAAGAAAAAATGTAGCTTTACCCATTCCCCGATCAGAGCAAACAAAGAATTCAATATTGTACGAAAGTAGAAAAATGTACAACAAACTGCCCACAAACTTGAAAGAAATTCCGGTACACCACCTTTTCCGTAAAAAAGTCAAAAAAATACTTTTGCTCAAGGCATACTATGGCCTACAGGAGTACTATGATGATGGTCAATTCTCTTAGTGATAAAATTGTGAAGAAATGTATGTTTGCCGTCTAGTATTTTTTACTTCTATATCTGTCTTTTTATATATATATATATATATATATATATATATATATATATATACAGGGTGTCAATTTGAAAACTTCCCACCCTTAATATCTTCCTTCCAGTAAACAATATGAGTAATCGAAAAAACAGGTCAATTTTATTGTCAAGGGGGACACTTTCAAGGACTATTTGTAGCCCTCGTGGTTCAACCCCCTAGGAGGGGTAGATGTTACCCTTAGAATTTTAAATGGGAAGGGGGGTCAAGTGGCACAACATTTTGATGGGCGTTCAATTCTTGTTCCAATGGTACCCTGACTTATTATTTTTTGATGAGCATTTTCCGAAAAATTGCGTTCTAAACTAACAGAAGTAATTATTAGAACGCCTATACTGAGATGCATGGTTTGGCCAGAACTGGTTAGAATATTAGGTGGTACCGTTCCAACCCTTTATTAGGGGTAACATTAGCCATTAGCTCCAAACACTTTACATAAAAAAGTAGTCTAATAGTAAAACGTAGATGGTAGTAAAGTTGTGTTTATTAAATGCTGAATTTTTAAGTGTCATCGCAGAAATTGTACAGATAGCCTTCCTTTTTTGCTACTTCTGCTGTAAAAAGTTTCTGTTTTCCGGCAAAAAATTGGTTAGCAAATTTGAACTATGTGGTAGTATTGTGAATACCGTTGTACCTGTTGGGCTGTTTAGGAATTACTTTAATAAGTGTATAAAAGTGTAAAAATGGTTTACATTCTTCAAGACAGAATTGAAATGATTGTAATTTATGGAGAAGTTGGAAAGTGCGCACGAAGGGCGGCATGTCTTTTTAACGAAAGACATCCAAATTGTAATGTAAGTCACCGGTATGTGCTTGATTTGGTGAATAAGTTTTACGAAACTGGTTCAGTGACAAATAAAAAAAGAAATAACCCCAGAGTACTAAATGAAGCAGCTCAAATTGAAGTTTTGGGAACATTTGCTGCAGAGCCCACGAGCTCCTTACGATCAGTATCAGAACAGACGGGAATGTCACTCGAGACTATAAGAAAAGCATTGAAAATGCATAAATTTCATCCATATAAAATGCAGATTCTTCAAGAGCTCCACGAGGATGATTATGATAGAAGAATAGAGTTTTGTGAAATCATGTCTCATCGAGTCAATACCATCCCTAATCTTCTGTTAAACATCTGTTTCAGCGATGAGTGTTCATTTTTTCTGAATGGCAATGTTAATAGACAAAATTGTCGCTATTGGAGTGACGAAAACCCACATATTTTTCGGGAAGGGCATACACAACACCCACAAAAAGTTAATGTTTGGGCTGGTATTCTTGGAAATGCCATTCTTGGTCCATTATTTCTGGAAGAAAACTTGACTGGCAATCTGTACCTTGATATGCTTGAAGAGACTATCGATCCTCTTATAACTCACGAGCTAGAAACTCAAATTGATGCAGAAGGTAATGAACTTTTGCAAGAGGATCTGTTACATTTCCAGCAGGACGGTGCTCCACCTCATTATTTTCTTCCCGTCCGACAGTGGTTAAACGAGAGATTTCCGGGTAGATGGATTGGCAGAAGGGGAGCAGTTGAATGGCCTCCGAGATCACCGGATTTAACACCCTTAGATTTCTTTCTTTGGGGGCATCTTAAATCCGTTGTTTATAAAACACAACCTTCTGATATTGACGAACTTAAAAGACGAATTACAGCAGCATGCCGGTCAATTCCTAGTGAAGTTTTCCGTAATGTTAGAGGGGAGTTCGAAAACAGACTGTATTACTGTTTAGAGCAAAATGGACAACATTTCGAACAGCTAATAAGATAAGCGTAAGTAGATTTTATGTTGGAAATGTCTTTCTCGCAAATTAAATTTTATTGTGTAGAAGGAAAATAACCACCAAATAAAAAATCCCATGCGTAATAAATTTATTCCTGTCATTCAAGGGTTGGAGCGGTGCCACCTACTCTTCTAACCATTTTTATTAAAGGGAGTCAATACAATAATGCATCTCAGTATAGGCGTTCTAATAATTACTTCTGTTAGTTTAGAACGCAATTTTTCGGAAAATGCTCATCACAAAATAATAAGTCAGGGTACCATTGGAACAAGAATTGAACGCCCATCAAAATGATGTGCCACTTGACCCCCCTTCCCATTTAAAATTCTAAGGGTAACATCTACCCCTCCTAGGGGGTTGAACCACGAGGGCTACAAATAGTCCGTGAAAGTGTCCCCCTTGACAATAAAATTGACCTGTTTTTT
Source organism: Chrysolina oricalcia (assembly GCA_944452925.2). NCBI lineage: Eukaryota > Metazoa > Arthropoda > Insecta > Coleoptera > Chrysomelidae > Chrysolina > Chrysolina oricalcia. The sequence continues at coordinate 50,294,917 of OX101824.2, forward strand.
CGATTACTCATATTGTTTACTGGAAGGAAAGAGGTAGTCTTGACTGACTAGTAAAAGAAAAACTGGTAAAATTCTTGAGGATGCAGTCAAATCACTGGGCTTAGTCAAAGAAAACTCTTTGTTATATTGTCAAGCTTTCGGAAAATTTTTTATTCCTTCATCGGGACAGATCTATAAAACGAAATTTTGGATGTTGTACAAAATGGTGGGTAAAAACAAATAAATTCATTACTTACAACTTGAGGTTAGAAGTAAAAGTCAACGTCAAAGTCAATATATATATATATATATATATATTATTGTCCGTTACCGTTTTATCATATTCATGCCTAGCTTAAGTCCACTTTGTCAATAAGATATATTTTTCTTTGACAATATTGATTGATTGATTGATACTGTGGCCTTGGATGGTGCTTCATCAGCAAAAATCGCAGTAAGTTGATCGGCACACTGTTGATAATCCACGTCGAAAATCGTAAAAAATCATGTCGCGAAACTGTTCACGATTTAGCTCCATTTTTGGCCGAGATAAAATTTTCAAATGTCTATTAACAATACAAATAGCGTATGAATGAAAGTTCTGATTACGTATACTGTCAAAAATATTAAACTTTGCGATAGCGCAGTTGGATCGCACCTAGCAACACCAGCGTTGCCAATTCTCAATACATAAATAGCAACCCTCGTATTTGGTGGCACATTCCCTTTTTAGATATGAAAAACACAAAACAAAAACTACAACACCACCTCAGATGGACTGCAGACAAGTTTTCAGACGGGCGTTCTCTGAAGATATTTTTATGTTCGACCACTTTCTTGGAGTTCTACCCGACGCATTCGGTGTTCCCATCCTCTTGTCGTATTTCTAAAGTCCAGGCGGACAAACCTATTCGAAAAGAAAATTGCTATTTGTCGATACTTTCGTTCGTAAGGCTTGGCATTTGCATAAAATTCCATCCGCAATGATTGGTAAGGCATTTATACATTTAGTCACGTTATGTTACGAATTGACGCATGAATAGTGCCCTTTTTAGTCACCAAAATTTTCTGTAGCTTTATAGCAATTAGATGAATGCCTGAGCAAAAAGCAGTTCTATGAGTGCAGCAAGACCTACTAGGGTCATGGAGCAAGACCTACTAGTCATGCAGCAAGGCCTACTGTTCATGCAGCAAGACTTACTGGTCATGCAGCATGACCTACTGGTCATGCAGCAAGACCTACTGGTCATGCAGCAAGACCTACTAACTGGTTATGTTGCAAGACCTACTGGTCATGTAGCAAGACCTACTGGTCATGCAGCAAGACTACTAGTCATGCAGCAAGACTACTAGTCATGCAGCAAGACTACTAGTCATGCAGCAAGACTACTAGACATGAAGTAATATCTAAAGGTCTTGCCTGGTCATGCAGTGAGAACTTCTAGTCATGTATTACAGAGAAACCCCTAGTTATAAGATTTTTCAATATGGCTGAATTAATGATGTCATTTCCTATTCTTGTTGAAAATAATGAAAGTGATTTGAAGGAAAATCAAGCAACAAATGTGTACAGGGTATACCACGATATTTATATGGGATACTATTGGGGGTGTTTCTGAAAATTTGTATACGGGAGATTTCCGAGTAGCTCGTTTTAGTTAAAATATTGTCAGATGTCTACGTCTTCCTGTTATACCGGAAGTGGATTCCAACTTTGTTTTAACTGCATTTTTAGAATCTACGATGAATTTCAATATAACTTTATTCGAAACACCATATGTCTAAAGGGCTTCAGTTTTCAGTAAAGTATTTTTTTCTGAAAATTTTTCCACATGTAGCCCTTGACAAAAAAAAATATTTTTTGGAAACAGAGTCAGGTCAAAAATTGCTAGAATTTACCTTTAAGCTTCTTAAATCGTTGAAAACTTTTCATAAAAATATACGGAGTGCTCAGAAATTGGTGCCGAATTTGCCTTTCTCGATTTTTTTTTAAATCGCAACCCTATTTTTTCTCTACGTCAGTGGATTCTACGCTGAAAAATAAGGGGAATTTATGCTTACAACCCTATATCTAAATTAAACGGTTTTTGTAGAAACTTGGAAAAACTAAAATTTACATGTGGTTATTAGTGATACCTGAATTATCAATAGGCTTTTTTTAAAGAATCGACAAGAAACAAATGCTGAAGTGTCAACAAACAAAATTTGCTAATAATTTGCGTTTAAGCGTGGTGATTTTTTTTCATATCCCGTTTAGAATTTAGAAAAGAACATTATTTCAATTTGTTAATCATTTAAGTATGGAGAATTTGACATGGTTATTGAAAGAGTATGAGAAACTTTCCCTCCGCGCACACTCATGACACCATGACGCAGATCATTCACAAATGTAAAACACAAACTGCCTGTTGAAAATTACAAGTAAATCAAGCAATTTATTTTTTACGATTATACCATATATGCGATATTTTTGTAGTCTTTCCAAAAAAAAAGTTTAATTTTATATACTTCTCAGTACATCGGAGTTTCGTCAATGGAAATAAATAATTTCTAAGTTGCTTTAGTACACTTCGTCCCATGTTACAAAAGTCGCATGCAACAAATATGTACTTTTCACCCTCATTACAAAAATAACTATTGTAACGGTAATCTAAGAAACAAATCATTACCGTTTTATTTTGGTATCTACATTAATCTCTATAAGCTGTATCGCCTAAAAGCACGTGAAAGGTGCAACAAAGAAACAGGCAACAACAAAAATGTATCGGCAGCATTCACATTCACATGTGCAGTATTTTACACAGGAAAGCAAGAAATAAAGAAAAAGCATCTACTTATTTCTTTCATTACACGCCATTTCTAAATGTCTAAAGCCACACAAAAATTACCTAACGATGAAGTTGTACTGAATATCCACCGTATCGTTACTTGGACTTGAAAAGTGCAAAGAAGTTATATAAATAAACTGACGAGTTGATCGAAAACCACAACTTTTTGAACCACACGTGGAAACGAGCAGAACCAAATGTGGCAATATGTAAAAAATGTATTATTATAATTATAGACTAAATATGTTTCTTTGATTTCTATTATTGTGCGGAAACGACTGGGGGTCACATGAATAAAATAAACTATTTTTCTGAAAAAAAATCAAATATAATGGATTTTTTTTCAATATTTAAATATACAGGGTGTTTCTTAAGTACGTATAGAAAATTTAGGAGCATGTTGCTGACATCAAAATAAGAAAAAATGTCCGCAAGTTATTCGTTTCTGAGATACAGAATGTCAAAGTTGAATTCTGATTTTTATTTTTTGTGAAAAATTTCAAAATAATTTTGATATTTGTGTATAGTTTGGTATCTGGGAATATTTACTATTTAGTTTGTTTGTAAAATATATTCTTGGTAGAGGTCACTAAGAGTAACTGTTTTCGTGTTATTGAAATTTCAAATAATCGATGCAAGTGATTTTGAATGATTTAATTAAAAATAAATTCAATTAGAAATTAGTTTTTTCACAATTGACATAAAATTTGATTTTGTCATTTTGTCTTTGAGTGATTCTAAGACGAAAAGTTCATATAAACATAGGTCCGGTAATGCTTCGTTTTCAAGATACAGGGTGTCAAATTTTTTAAAAGATATCGTTTTTGTCGTAAATATCTTAATAACCCTTCAACCGATTTTATTGAAATTTAGCAGTGTTATTAAAGGTCGTAAAGGGCGAATTTAACCCTAACTTTATCAAAATTATCATGTCCAGTGGCGTCCCGGAAGGCACTGTAACTAATATTTTTGACAGAAAACATGTGCGTCACTGATTTTTTTTGCAATTTCTGTATTTGTTTCACATTGAGCAACTGAAATTACAACTTTTTTATATCTAGAATTTTTTTCGTATCTTGCTTTGTTTTTGAGAAAGAACATAAAAATCACTTCATTGTACGTCCCTGGCACAACACAATAAAAAATTGTTTTTATAGGGTTTTTAATGATTACAGGTGAATCTGTTATGCTTAAAAATTGTTTGTTTCATTTGGTAACGCCGGAAATGCCAAAGCAACATCAAACAAGAAACACCCTTTATTAAAACCACAAATGGTACCTAGGCATTTTGTTTCTGTAAGAATACATTCAATAATAACTAACACAAAACTTACAATAGTTGCTCAAAATGTCCTCCTTCAACTTCAATGCAAGCATTAACTCGTCTTAACATCGATTCCCGAACACGTTGAAATATTTCCGGCGTAAGTATGTCTTATCTGATCGTATTCGTTGGATTGATTCTTCTTCAGTGTTGACTGGAGTTTTATAAACGAGGGACTTTAAATGTTCCCAAAGGAAAAAATCCAAGGGATTTAAATCCGGTGACCTGGGCGGCCATGACTGTGGACCTGCGCGACCGATCCAGTTTTCTCCATAAGTTTCATCCAGAAATTGACGTGCTACTATGCTGAAGTGAGGTGGAGCCCCATCGTGCATGAACCACATTGCTCCTCTTACTGCCAGTGGGACATTTTCTAGTAGTACAGGTAATACAAATTCCAAAAAATGACGATACTCTTGACCATTTAATCTCGGGGGTAAAAAATGAGGTCCAATGAGATAATCGCCAACAATACCAACCCAGACATTCACGGAAAACTGCTGTTGATAATTATTTTCTATAACCGCATGGGGATTTTCTTCTGCCCAGATATGGTTGTTATGAAAGTTCATAATTGAATTGTGGGAAAAACACGCTTCATCGGTAAATAATATACTGGATAAAAATGTCGGAGATGCAACCTGTTGTTGCAAAAGCCACGTAGTATAAACAACTCGCTTGGGAAAATCCGCAGGAAATAACGCTTGAACACGCTGTATGTGGTAAGGATACAGTTGGTACTCTTTCAAAATCTTCCATACAGTAAAGTGAGAAATGTTTCATTGTTGTGCAATTTTGCGTGTGCTTGTATCGGGGCAACGCTCAACTTCATGTAAAACTTCTTCCTCCAGCGCCACTGTTCTTACCGTTGCAGGTCTCCCAATAAGAGCAGCCGACTTTTGAAAGGTGCCTGATTCGCACAGCCTTTCATGTATTCTCACAAATGTTTGCCTATTTGGAACATTTCGATGAGGATATATTTCTTGATAAATGCATCTAGCCGCTCTGGAATTGCCTTGGGCCATTCCATAGACAAAACGCATATGGGCAATTTCCGAGTTTGTAAACCGAACCATTTTCAGATATCAGTAACAAATTTTCTATCTCAAAACTCTTGAAAACACTTCAAATAATTACTATCAAATAATTACGTATGTACCGTTTCAATTTGTGACAGTTATGAAGTTAAATTTGTTTGAACATTTGTTGTTCCTTCCATGGCCCTCTTACTTTAGTTTCAAAACACTGCAGTAATACATAACAACATTATTTGTTTCATCGAAAACAGGTAATATGAGCGAAAAAAATTAAAAGATGATTTCCATGTAATTAAAATTGTTTAATCATAAATAAAAATGCCTTTATTGCATGTCCATGGACAACAATGAGCCCATTTTGCAGCACGAGCCGAAGCCAAGAGCCGAAGGCAAGAGCTGCAATTCATACATACATTTTTTTTTTTTCATTGCATTAATTTTGATAGAAAATTCTAAGACTAGAATAGAGTATTGATATGAAAAAATATTAGTAAGACCCCAGTTTATGATGGTTTAGTAGTTGAAATGTTTTATTGTGTTGTCACAGGGATGTGCAATGAAGTGATTTTTATGTTTTTTCTCAAAAACAAAGCAAGATACTAAACAAATTCTGGATATAAAAAAGTTGTAATTTCAGTTGCTCAATGTGAAACAAATACAAAAATTGCAAAAAAATCAGTGGCGCACATGTTTTCTGTCAAAAATATTGGTTACAGTGCCTTCCGGGACGCTGGACATGATAATTTTGATATAGTTAGGGTTAAATTCGCCCTTTACGACCTTCAATAACACTGCCAAATTTCAATAAAATCGGTTGAAGGGTTATTAAGATATTTACGACAAAAACGATTTCTTTTAAAAAATTTGACACCCTGTATCTTGAAAACGAAGCATTACCGGACCTATGTTTATATGAACTTTTCGTCTTAGAATCACTCAAGGAATCACCCCTTTAAGTTTGGCCACGTACTTGAATAACACCCTGTATAAGAATTAAACTTTGACACTCTGTATCTTAGAAACAAATAACTTGCGGACATGTGTTTATAGGAACTTTTTTTCTTATTTTGACGTCAGCAACATGCTCCTGAAGTTTCTACACGTACTTAAGAAACACCCTGTATATTAACTATCTGAGACAGTTATATCAAAATCGTGATATACTCTCCACAAAACTCAAAATAAAACTTCGTTAGTGTCTGTTTTTTTTCTAAAATTTCATATTCAAGATTACACAAAATATCGTAGCCTACTGCAATTCTTTCAATTTGAAATTTCAATTGACGTTTTCTTCATCAAATCAAATGTAAAATACAAAGTGTGATACATCGTTGGAAAGGTAATTTTGAGTAGAAATAAAAAATTGCCAAAAATATACAGGGTGCTATTTAGAATAAAAAAGTTAGAGTCACTTCCGGTCAAACCGGAAGTGAATTTCAATTTTTGTTTTTCTCAGTTAGAGGTTCCTTGAACGAATTGGAGATCATAAAATTTTCAAATTTTTATCTTCTGAAATGGCTGAGATAATCCATTGGAACATGTATACTGGGACACCCGGTATATGAAATCTCAATGGTTAGGTAATCATTATTTTTTCCATAGGTATCGAGCCCGAGACTATTAGAAAATAATTTGTTTCCATGTGTTGTGCCCGAGAACTATTAATAATAATTAGCTATCCGACACTTTAACAATTATTATATTAACCTCTAGCCACAATTATAGTAATGATAAATTACCACAAAAACATCTACCGGTATTTCATCCATGAACGACAATCGAAGGAATTTACTTGAAAAATGGCAGACAAAAGAAAAATTATTCAAGCGGATCATTTGACGATTGAACAAAAAAAACATATCGAATTAAAAAAATTAAAAAACGTACAAATATTGTTAGCTACCTCTGTAAGAGATTCGTTGCCTCCCCCCTCTCCAGCGGAATTCCTAGGTCGTTGAAGGCCCGTATGAGCTCTTCCAGATCGATTTTTCCTGAAATCAAACAGAGGAATTTTTGAAAATTAACAGACAACCGAAACTTAATTCATATAAAATTTTCATTTCGTTTAGAATACAAATTGTACATTTTTCATATGGGATGAAAATTGCATTTAGGAAAACTTTTTCTAATAACTTTTTTCGATATTTTTGAGAAATAACATCTTTTGGAATATTATCAAAAAAAAAAAAATTGAAAGATAATATGATTCTCATGACTACTATATTTTTGTTTATTTTCATCTCAATCGAAGCAGAAATTGATGCCAAAGTCACATTTCGAATAAAACTATTATTAAGGTTCATGTAAACCCATGAAAAAATTAACGGCAAGTTTAAAAATTCTGAAAAAAATTCGAGTTATTCTGGCATCCAAATTGAATAATTAGCGAGATGTAGAAGAAAATGTGATGAACAGTTTTCAAGAAAAAAAATAAAAACCTAATTTTTAGAGGTTTTTTTAAGTTTTCCCAAAAACCATTCATCAGATTCCATTTCAAATATCTTGACATATCAATGTCAAGGTAAAAGATAATTACGATTTTTTTTAGAATTTTTAACCACAACGTTCTCTCACAATTGAAAAAAATACTGAAAATCTTGTTATAAAATCAAGTGATATTTATATGAAATTTAGAAGACTGAACATTGAAGAACTATTCATACTATTTTCTAGACATAAAATCAAACGATTTATATTTTTAATAGTAATTTTTAAAATCTCGGACAAAAAACGGTAAATAGCTCCAGTAAGTGATTCCTCTGTAGTACATGAACGGAAATACAAAAATAGTTCTGCTACTGTCCACAAGGTATTGCACAGATTTATTGTCACTGTCATATTGACTGTACAGCATTGCCAATAGATCTATAGAGCGGTAACCGATGTAATTTGTTTAACTTTTCGAAAATAAAAGTTACGTTGATAGGGGTTCGTCAGTTCATCAGTTGGATGTTGGATTGGTCCGCCTAAAGCCTTGGAGTCCTTGGACACAATTGAAGAATTATGTAAGTAATGAGTTTTATGTTTTGGGATTTAAAATATCAGTTCTGGAAATGAAACAGGAAGCAAAACAGAATTGAAAAATAATAATAATAATCGTAATAGCTTCTTTATTGTCAATTCCAGTTGTTTTTGAGTAACATTATTTTATATACATAAAAAATTACGGCATAATAGGCGGAGTTCAGCTTACAAAGATGAAAAATAATGATAAAAAATAAATTATAGTGAGTTGTTCATATTAGCTACTCTTTTTGGATTTTACCAACAATATTGTTGTTTGTGCTAAAAGTAAAAAGAGCCACTGCAACTCTCACCAAATTCACCAGACGGTGCGATCTTTTTTCATTTTCAGATCTAAAAGTCTGAAGGATTGAGGCTCGTGTCGGCTGGGAATAATCCTCCACGATTCACTGTTGCGTTAAAAATTAACAGTGCTGCTCCTAAAGTGGCATATGGGGTTGGTAACAAGGCCTATCCAGAACACATGGCTAATGACCATAGCAGTCGATGCCAAAACACCAAGAAAAAAAAATCCTGTGAGCTATTTCGCAGTACTCCGAATAATAATGAGATTTGGCAATATTGCTTTAGCAGTAAGGTTTACCGTTGCAAAAAACTGTAATTTATATGGAAATATTATAAAAGATCGCTGTAAGTATGGTATGAAAAACAAATCTTGTCAGTGCCATCTTACAGTTCAGAAACGCGAAATATTTGACTTTATATGAACCTTAAAAAATAGTCCCTTGATGCTTCTGTTACGGTAATAGATATTAGTTTCGGTTATTGGTTAAATGGGAAAAAGTTGCGTGACAGAGGGGCCATCTATAGCAAAGTACAAAATTTCCTAAAATATTTTTGATTCTCAAGTTAATTTGAAAAAAATTAATTTTAAATTTTTTAATTTTATTTTATTCTAGTGTTGTCGTCAGAGTTGGAATGAAATAAAAATACTTCTTCGCAGAAACTTTTTATGAGCTCTCTTGTGATCATATCAGTTTTACTGTCAAACGTTTCGTTTTCGAACAACCATCATCAACTTTTAATACTGTCATATTTCGAAGAATGCCGTTTTTTGAACTATACATACTTTTTATCTGAAATTAATGATGTAGATGAAAAGCTACTATCCATTTTATAACAATCAGAAGTCGTAATGTGTACTGAATGATATTTGGGAGAACGGGAGAACTATCAACTTTTTTTGTTGCACTCGATTTTTGCCAAAGCCTGCTATTTCCATTCAGACTACAGATACTTCAAATAACTGTAAAATGAAACTTGAAACTACGGAGACCTCTTTTAAAATGAACCAGTCACTCTTGGACCTGGATTGGACCATTTTTAAAATGAATCAAAATAACCAGGAATCTTGCAATTTACTGTCAAATTATCTAGTGGACAAGCTAAAATCTATGGTGGTTAAATTTTTCCCCGAAAAAAAATCAACTAATAATTACAGACCTCCTGTAAATTTTTTTAACGACAACTTAAGGTCCATGAGAGACACTTTACTATCCATAAAAGTAATATGTGATGTGACAAAAAATCCACAAGATAGAGATGCATTTAATATCTTCAAATCCCGATACAATAAGGCATTGACCTCATCAAAAAAAAGATCCTACGACACATTTATACTAAATTCTTCAAACCAAGCTAAGGACTCATGGAGGTTAGTGAATCACGAAAGAAACAATTAAATGAAGAAATCTAGAAAAACTAAATTAAGTCCTGACGATTTCAATGAGTATTTCACTCATGTTGCAGAAGAAATAATACTGACATTACCTGACACAAATCAATCGTCTAGCGATTTTTTAAATGACCTTCCCAAAACAAAAAACTCACTCTTCTTAGGTCCAGTAAGCCAAGAAGAGGTAAAGGCTGCAATAAATACGTTAAAAAACTCAAACTGCGTTGATATACACTATCTAAATAGTAAAATCATAAAGGGGACAGCGTCTCTGCTGATTGAACCCCTAGTTACTCTGATCAATCTATGTTTCCTCCATGGAATCTTCCCTGACAATCTAAAAATCACAAAGGTACTACCAATATATAAGAAAGGAGACCCCGATCTGGCCACAAACTTCAGACCCATCTCCATAATCCCGATAATCGGCAAGATATTTGAAATAATCCTAAAGGAACGATTGATGCTCTTTTTTAATAAACATAAAACTCTTAATAAAGGACAGTTTGGTTTTCGGCCAAACTGCTCCACGATTCAGGCTGTAAGCTGTGTTGTTGCGAAAATAGTCGAGGGCCTTGAGAATGGAGAACACACTGAAATAACCTTGTGTGACCTATCCAAGGCGTTCGACTGCGTATCGCATGATAAATTACTCGATAAATTAAACTTCTATGGTGTTCGGGGGGTACCTCTGAAACTGATAAAATCCTATCTTGATAACAGAATTCAATGTATAGCCATCGAAAACAATTTCTCTGATTTCCAGAACATAAACCACGGAGTCCCGCAGGGAAGTGTGCTGGGACCATTATTATTTATTATCTATCTCAACGACATTTTCCATTACTTGGCCCCATCTGGGTGTATCTGCTTCGCTGACGACACAACACTAGTTGAAACTCATTCTAACCCTATCACACTACACAATCTTACTGAGCAAGCAAAAAATAAAGTATATACCTGGTTCAGCGCAAATAACCTCAAACTAAATCAAGAAAAAACCCAAAAAAATTTCTTCTCTACAAATAACAACTTAACCACTAATAATACAGTCAATATGCTTGGTATCGTATTAGACGACAGGCTAAAATGGTCGGCCCACATTGACCAATTATGCAGAAAACTCTCCACACAACTATTTCTATTAAGACAACTAAAAAAAATATTGAGTATTCCAATATTACTATCATCCTACCATTCTCTCTTTCATTCCCACCTCAACTATGGTACCATTCTATGGGGTAACGCTGCACACGCTATTAGAGTATTTAGGCTCCAAAAGAAGGCCCTAAGAATCATAGATGGTGCAACCTACCATGCGCACTGTCAGCCGCTATTCAAGAAATACCGAATTTTACCAATCCCTTGTATTTTTATCTATCAGTCTTTAATGCAGACCTTTTGTAATATAGATCTTTTTTCAAAAAATGGTGATGTCCACAACCATACTACAAGAGCAGCAAGTAAAATCAGAACTCCTAAATTCCGACTGTGTGTCACGGAGCAAAATTCTCCAAATGTCAGATTTTTTAATATTTTACCACCTGCTATAAAATCACTAAATTTTATTCAATTTAAAAAATGGGTAAAAAATCACTTACTGTCACAATGCTTTTACTCATTTGAGGAATACCTCTCATTCAACCATGAACTCATGATGCTCACCCCAAATTCCTAATCATTTATATACCACATTCGTTTATATGTAGGCATATATAATTTTACATTTTTGTACATGCCTATGTAATTTTAATCCGGTTGGTTATGTAAATTTTAATACGTTTGTTTTTGTCATTTGGAACTGTTTTGTTTTCAACCTATACTATGTAGGTATATGTAACTTTTATTATTGACATGTATACGTAATTTAATTCGATTTTAATCTCAATGTTCTAGCTGATCTGTAGTTTTAGCGCATGTTAGCATCTAACTTCTATGTCTAGACATATATGTAATTCTTGACTTGCTACAAACATATAACTTATGTAAAGTGGTTAAATAAAATCTATCTATCTATCTATCTGTACATTTCAAAATAATTTGTGACGTAGTAGGTGGTACTTTTATATTCAACAATACTCAGAAGATGCCAATCCATATTTAAGGAACATTTTACAACAAATGTTTAAAAAACAATTTTTTTTTAATGTTCATTAAAATTGTTTTAAAAATTAAAATTGTTTAATGAACATTAAAAAAAAATTGTTTTTTAACCAATTTTTCTGTTGAAACTGATTTTATAATTTCTCAAAATAGCGTATTTGTATACTTCATAGTAGAAAGTAGATGTGTTTTGCTCTGGGTGTGTTTATTTTAGCAAAAGATTATTAAAAAAATCGTGATGATGGCCGAAAAGGACCTGGAAAGTAATTACATCGTCGTATATGAGATACATCATTAAATTCAAAAAAGAAACTTCTCAAGTTGATGGTGGTTGTTCGATAAAGAAACGTCGTACAGTGAAAGTGATACCGTCCCGAGAAAGCTTAAGAAGTATGTTTTATTCTGTTCCAACTGTGACGATAATATCAGAAAAAAATATAATAAGAAATAAAAAAATTCAGTTTTTCCAATAAACTTGAAAGCCAAATATATTTTTGGATACCAAAACTGCATCTATTACCGTCTGAGATATCCTCGTGGTGGACAACCTTATCTTGGGCTCACTGTATATCATATTTTCTGGAAATAAAACTATTCTATTCTACAAGAACTTTTTCAATATTTTTTATTCATCTTCTTCCGACGCTGATATAATATTGTTCTTGTAAATACTGGATCTATACAGGGTTAATCAAGTTATTCGACACGAAGCATTATGGCTAAAGAATTTGATTTTTTGAAAGTATTCGGAAAGTTGACTTTGTACATTTTCCATTTTCGAATATGTTGTTTCTCGTGGTCGAATTGACTTGAAAAATGCTATGACTGAGTTTTTCAGGCCGTCGAAGGGGGTGAAAATGGGATTAAAACTTAAAAAATCTATAATTCGGAAAGTTGTCTTTGTACATTACTCATATTCAAGTATGTTGTTTCTCGTGGTCGAATTGACTAGAAAAATGCTATGCCTGAGTTTTTCAAGCCGTCTAAGAGGGTGAAAATGGGGTTGAACATCATAACTAAAAACTATATTTCGGAAAGTTGACTTTGTACACCTTGCATTTTCGAATATGTTGTTTCTTCTGGTCGAATTGACTCGAAAAATGCTATGCCTGAGTTTTTCAGGCCGTCTAAGGGGTTGGAAATGGGGTTAAAACTTAAAAAATTAATAATTCCGAAAGTTGTCTTTGTACACCATTCATATTCAATATCGTTGTTTCTCGAGGTCGAATTGACTAGAAAAATGCCATGTCTAAGTTTTTCAGGCCGTCTAAAGGGGTGGAAATGGGGTATATTTCGGAAAGTTCAGTCAATTCAACCACGAGAAACATATGAATGGTGTACAAAGGCAACTTTCCGAATTATAGATTTGTTAAGTTTTAACCCCATTTCCACCCCCTTAGACGGCCTGAAAAACTCAGGCATACTATTTTTCTATTCAATTCGACCACAAGAAACAACATATTCGAAAATGGTAGGTGTACAATGTCAACTTTTCGTAATATAGTTTTTTAAAGGTTTTCAACCCCATTTTCAACCCCTTAGACAGCCTGAAAAACTCAGGCATAGCTTGATAGCATTTCGACTACGAGAAAAAACATATTCGAAAATGGAAGCTGAACAAAGTCAACTTTCCGAAATATAGTTTTTCAAAGGTTTTCAACACCATTTCCACACCCTTAGACGGCCTGAAAAACTCAGGCGCAGCATTTTTATAGTCAATTCGACCACAAGAAACAACATATTCGAAAATGGAAGGTGTACAAAGTCAATTTTCCGAAATATAGTTTTTTTATGATTTTCAACCCCATTTCCACCCTCTTAGACGGCCTGAAAAACTCCAGAATTTTCTAGTCAAGTGAAATAACATATTCGAAAATGGAAGGTGTACAAAGTCAACTAACCGAAATATAGTTATATTATGATTTTCAACCCCCTTTCCATCCCCTTAGACGGCCTGAAAAACTCAGGCGTAGCATTTTTCTAGTCAATTCGACCACGAGAAACAACATACTTGAATATGAATGGTGTACAAAGACAACTTTCCGAATTATTGATTTTTTAAGTTTTAACCCCATTTCCACCCCCTTAGACGGCCTGAAAAACTCAGGCGTAGCATTTTTCTAGTCAATTCGACCACGAGAAACAACATACTTACTTGAATATGAATGGTGTACAAAGACAACTTTCCGAATTATAGATTTTTTCAGTTTTCACCCCATTTCCACCCCATTTCCACCCCCTTCGACGGCCTGAAAAACTCAGGCATATAATTTTTCTAGTCAATTCGACCACGAGAAACAACATATTCGAAAATGGAAGGAGTACAATGTCCACTTTCCGAAATATAGTTTCTTATGGTATTTCACCCCATTTCCACCCTTTGAGATTGTTTGGAAAACCGAGGCACTATGTTTTTTTTACTGAGATGACCGGGAGAAGCATATTCAATGATTGGAGGTACCGTATAGAAATTTTAAAAAATCGATATTTTTTTCTCCGTGTATCTTGTGGATGTGGATAACTTCACACCCGTGTCACTACCTGTCCTAGCGAATGGAGAAAACAGTTATTTGCTGTTTTTATAAACGTTCTACGTCAAAATTTGCCCTCTATGGATTCTGCACACCAAATGATGATTTATTACTCCGTGCCTTTAATTCACGGACTATAAGTAATGCTGCTGTTCATTTCCTAATCGAATTTGGGATTGGCACCCCACAAGTGCTATTGACGGAAAAAGTGGGACAAATAACATTCGCATATATGAGATGAATTAAACATGAGACAAAATAATGTGTTACAAATTTCAACCGGCTAGTTCCGGAATATCCTGCAATTCATTAGCCTTGTCTGTCTATTAAGGATGGTTTAAAATTGTGTGGGAAGGTAATTCGCAGTGAATGAATGAGGTAATTCGAAAGTATCTTGCTTTTGCACACTTAAAAAAAACATTGTTTGATATGATGTAGGGTAAAAAAATTAGTTCTACCACATTCATCCACCCTTCCAAAATATCGCGAATAATAATGAATTTGTCGAAAACATCGTTGCAATTTTTTTTCCAATTCTTGACCACATCTCCGCCTATCCTAGATTATGTTGCACACTCGATTATCTACGATAGTATGCCCTTCAAGGGACATGAAGATTAATTATTATAGACTGTTTATTTTGTGAAATAAAAAAAGTAACAGGCAAGGACCAGGTGGAAAATGTTGATGAGTTTCCAACTTTAAGGGAAAAAAATAATTAAACACAAAATCACACAAAATAGTGAAATGGGGATGCAGTTTAGTGGTTGAAAAAGGTTTTATGCGATTTGCATCAAAACGTGGCCTCTTAGCGGAAAATGTCCAATGGCAAAGTTGTAGATAATAAAAAATCGAAAACTTCTGCATACACACTTTTCGACATAACCTCAAATTAACCGTCAAAATGGCGAAAAACCAATTTTTCAGTATTTAATTTTTTTCTCGCGTATAAATGATTTTATTTATATGAAAATTTGTAAGCATATATATCTTTTTTGGTGTCAAACGAGCACGATTTTTTTGCAATTTAGAAAACGACTAAATTCGAGTTATGTACATTTTTCGAAAAAATACCCATATCTTTCACGAACAATTGTTCTGGTGTTTTTTTTTAATTTTGAAGGTCTGTAACTGATCATTTCATAGAATAGAATGTATTTGACCAAGTAACAATTATGTTTTTGGCAAATAAATCAGGTACAAAACGTTAATTAAAAGTCATTTGAAAATACACCTAAAATATCACAAACAGACATAACAATATTTAAAATCGAAACAAGAACATGACTTATTGTCGAAATTAGAGTCACGACATGAGATTGAGAAGTGGGGGCGCTCTCAGATATCCGTCGATAGAGTAAAAACAGTGGAACAGAAATGGTGGATTTATACACCAGTCATAAGTCATAAGTTTTAAGTCATAAGGAAGAATATTCGTCAATGATTGGTTGGTCCGTTCATTCCAACCAATCATTGACGAATATCCTTCCTTATGACTTAAAACTTATGACTTATGGCTGGTGTATAAATCCACCATAAGTGTCGTTTTAATTTTAATTTGAATCAATTGTAATTGAGCATCTTGAACTCTTGAGGCAAAAAATTGTAGAGTCTAACATTCAGAGAATTCATCTGAGATTTGTTGAGCCTATATCGGGAAGGTCTTATGTCGTTCGCTCCACGGGTTTGATAATCGTGAAAATCAGAATTGGAACAAAAATTATTTTTATTTCTGTGAATTTAAGAGTATTATAAATAAATAAGGAAGGAACAGGCATAATAGCGAGATCTTTGAAGAATTGTTGACAATGGTCCCTGTAACCAACACCAGCAATGATTCTTATTGCTCTTTTCTGCATTTGAGTGAACAGCATGCCGTAATATGTGTGCATGTGGAAGAAAGAGAAATAACACGACCGTACAGTGTTGTCGCAGAGTTGATTTTTTAAATTGCGCAAAAGAAATATTGAACTTGATAATTTATGACATAACTGTTAATCTATCATCGATAAGTACTCCGAGAAGCTTGACACTCTTTTCATTGCCCGCAATGCCTTTATTGAATTTCAGTTTTTGCGATTTATTTTTGTTTAATTCGAGGTTATTTGCATTAAACCAGTTCCGTCCCCTATTCATCGTATCAGCGTAAGCAATGCATGTATCAGGGTACATGAAGTGAAAGAGATCGTTCACGTAAATAATGAAGAGTGACGGGCCAAGAACTGATCCCTGAGGTACCCCATGTGAAATAGCTTGAAAGTCAGAACATGTCTCATTTATATATACTGCTTGTTTTCTGTCACTCATGTAGGTCTGTATCAAATCGAAGCCATAAAACCGCAGTTTATCAACTAAAATGGAGTGAGAGACACAGTCGAAGGCCCTTGATAGATCACATAGAGTAATGGAAGTATTCTTGCCTTCTTCCAATCCTTCGACTATCTCACTCACGATTTTGAAAACAGCATGTGTGGTGCTGCATTTTGTTCTAAAACCAAATTGACAGCAGTTGAGAAAGGACCACGCACGTTTCTTATGGAAAATGGCTTTCCGTGAATTTGTCCGAATTTTTGAGATGGTGTAGATCTGGATGCACTGATCAAAAGTGTCCATTGCCCAAAACTCCAAAAATGGACAGTTTTCGAGATATGGCTCTATCAATGTAATTTTTTTGCATTTTTTGGATTTTGAGACACAATCAGTTCACTCTCATACTTAGGAAAAACCGAGTTTCAATGATTTCACTGCAGGATTCGATTGAAAAATAATTCCTTCTTCGTTTCAGATACTGCCATTTGAAGAAATTAATATACACTGCTCGTCACTGGCGATGTAACTGGACTATTATTTTCAATTTCTATAGTCCAGTTTTTGTAGAAACAAAAACTTCTGAATTGATCAAGTTATCACAGAGTCACATATATTCAACACCTTTCGATAGGGGCAATAGAAAAATAATATTCGATACACACTATAGGAACTGAATCTGAGATACTTTTTTTTTTTAAATAGTTTCCTAGTCGTCAAAGAAATAATGGTAAATGCAAAATGAGCATATAGAAAATCGTTCATAATGTAGGCTAACGACATAAATACTCGTATCGAATGCCGTTTGTTTATACCGAGTGTTAAATATCAATAGAAACAAGGGAATACATACCCAATAATCATTTCTAATCGCTAATCGAACCGTTAAGGCAAACGGATCCGTGAAAATGTCTGAATGTTTGATATGATGTGGATATCGAGGCACTGATCAAGTGTCTATTGCTACAGACTACAAAAATGGACAGTTTTCAAGATATGGCCGTATCAATATCTGATTTTTTTCGTTTTCTAGATTGTGGCCCATAATCGCTTAGCTCTTATACCCAACAAAAACGGAATTCTATCGATGTCTGCGCAGGAATTGACTGAAAAACAGTTGTATTTCATTACAGATACATTCATTTGGAGAAATTAGCATACACTGCTTGTCACTGGTGATGTAGGTGGGCTATTATTTTCAACTTTTGTATTTCCGTGTTCGTAAAAACAAAAACTCTTGAATTGTTCTAGTTCTAACAAACATACTTATATCCAACACAATTCAATTGTGGCATTTGAAAAAATAATATGCGATACACACTCTAAATATGATTTGAATTATTTTTGAACTATTCTCCTGGCCATCAGGAAAATAGTGGAAAATGCAAAATGAGAAACTAGAAAATCGTATTTATAATGTACGCTGACGAGATGAATGCTCGTATCGAATGCAGATTTTTTATACCAAGTGTTAAATATACATACTGAAAAATCATTTCTAATTGTTAATTGAACCGATAACTGATGAGAGAATGTAGGCTTTCACGGCCGGAGTCAATATATTCAATGTTGTCTGGGCCTAGCGGCCAGATTTTCCTCAGCCGAAAGCCTATATGGACTTTAAAAACTGAGACCACCGATGAGGAGTGCTTTGGTCTCAGATGTTTAACGTTCACGGCCATCAACTCTAGACAACATTGAATTTTGAAATAAATGAGTTTTCATGGGAAGAATATATAACTGATAACGGGAAAATTGTAAAACAGTAACAATATTTATTTCATGAAAAATATCAATTCTCCACCAAAGTGATGATGATAGTAGTAAGAATAATAGTACGTAAAAGAAAGTTGGTCCAAACGTTCATTAAATCATCTATGCGTAACATTTAACGAGGGTCAATTGTTCAACCAACATTATTGTATTCACTCGAACTATTGCAAAATTATACATGGGGCAAATAAGATAACGTTATTCATTCTCAGTTCTATGTCTGTCTTCGCAGTAGCTGAAACACCAAAACGACGAAAAAAATTTTTGAAGAGTACAGACAGAGTCAAGGCACAAAAATCTGTAGGTGCATTCACTAAATAAAGAACTATTGAACGAAAAATGTATAGTTTGAACAAAATCGGGTAGGGTACTATACAATGATGTGGTTGCTGTTGTGATCTTATTCTATTTGTTAGAGGTAAGTTGAAGAAATGAATAGTTTTTTGCTGCTCACTAGGTATTCAAGTATCTTCTTACTTGTTTGTTTATTCCACAACTGCATTCATCTCGTCAGCGTACATTATAAATACGATTTTCTAGTTTCTCATTTTGCATTTTCCACTATTTTCCTGATGGCCAGGAGAATATTTAAAAAAAATCAAATCATATTTAGAGTGTGTATCGCATATTATTTTTTCAAATACCACAACTGAATTGTGTTGAATATAAGTATGTTTGTTAGAACTAGAGCAATTCAAGAGTTTTTGTTTCTACGAACACGGAAATACAAAAGTTGAAAATAATAGCCCAGCTACATTGCCAGTGTCGAGCAGTGTATGCTAATTTCTCCACATGAATGTATCTGAAATGAAATACAACTGTTTTCTTAGTCAATTCTTCTCAGAAATCGATAGAATTCCGTTTTTGTTGGGTATAAGAGCTAAGCGATTGTGGGCCACAATCTAGAAAACGAAAAAAATCAGATATTGATACGGCCATATCCTGAAAACTGTCCATTTTTGTAGTCTGTAGCAATAGGCACTTGATCAGTGCATATAAATCCACATCATATCAAATATTCAGATGTTTTCACGGATCCGTTTGCCTTAACGGTTCGATTAGCGATTAAAAATGATTATTGGGCATGTTTCTATTGATATTTAACACTCGGTATAAACAAACTGCATTCGATACGAGTATTTATGTCGTCAGCCTACATTATGAACGATTTTCTATATGCTCATTTTGCATTTACCATTATTTCTTTGACGACTAGGAAACTATTTAAAAAAAAATATCTCAGATTCAGTTCCAATAGTGTGTATCGAATATTATTTTTCTAGTGCCCCTATCAAAAGGTGTTGAATATATGTGACTCTGTGATACCTTGAGCAATTCAGAAGTTGTTGTTTCTACAAAAACTGGACTATAGAAATTGAAAATAATAGTCCAGTTACATCGTCAGTGACGAGCAGTGTATAATAATTTCTTCAAATGGCAGTATCTGAAACGAAGAAAGAATTACTTTTCAATCGATTCCTGCAGTGAAATCATTGAAACTCAGTTTTTCCTAAGTATGAGAGTGAACTGATTGTGCCTCAAAATCCAAAAAATGCAAAAAAAATTACATTGATAGAGCCATATCTCGAAAACTGTCCATTTTTGGAGTTTTAGGCAATGGACACTTTTGATCGGTGCATCCAGATCTACACCATACCAAAAATTCGGACAAATTCACGGAAAGCCATTTTCCATAAGAAACGTGCGTGGTCCTTTATTAGATTCAAAATATTTCATAATTCTCTGCTTCAGTATAATCTCAAAAACTTTGAATAAAATAGGAATTATAGATATTGGGCGGTAGTTTGATAGTTGTGTAGCATCCCCTTTTTTGAATATCAGTATTACTTTCGCAACTTTTAACATATCAGGAAATTCTCCTTTTGAAATACATGCATTGAAAAGAGTAACAAGCGGATCGATAATCAGGTCCAAAGTTTGTTTCAGAAGTTCACTGTTCATCCCATATACGTCAGAACACTTCGAATTCTTCAAGTTACGTACTGCATCAATGATTTCGTGACTTGTCACCGGCTCTAGAAAAAAGGATGAACACGGTGTAGGCAGACCCTGTAGATAATCGTTTGGAGGTTTTCTGCGATGGTACAAAAATAATCATTGAAGGCATTTGCCGGTATAGCAGGGTCAGGTGTACTTTTCTTTGATTTATTCCTTTCAAAATTGACAAGTCTCCAACTGTCACGAACCTTGTCTGATTCGCAGATGAAGTTATCGTAGGCTAGTTTTTTGTAATGTGTTAATTTTAATTGATAATGCCTTCTCAGAATATTAAATTAGTCCCTGGTAGAGTACAGATAGATTTTACTTCGGATAATGTGTCCCTTAGCATTCTCAATTCATCGTTAAACAATTGAACAGGGGGTTTTGTGACAGTTGAACATTCTTTCAATGGAAAATGTTTTTCAATCAAAGAGGTTTATAAAATGTTGAATTGATTTTTTGGGGGGTTTTGCGGCGAAACCTGACCTAGCGAAATTTGTTCAATGAAAAAGTTGTAGATAATGAAAGTATCGAAAAGTTCTTCATTCAACACTTTTTGACATAACTTCAAATTAACCGTCAAAATGACAAAAAACCGATTTTTCAGTATTTATTTTTTTCTCGCGAAAAATGATTTAGTTCAGATGAAAATTTGTATATAAATGTCTTTTTTTGTTTCGAATAAGCATGATTAAATTGCAAATGTTTTCGAGCTATGTACATTTTTCGAAAAAAATACCCTTATCTTCCACGAACAATTGTTTTGGTGTTTTTTTTGTATTTCGAAGGTCTATAAGTGATCATTTCAATTACTGAAATGTCTACTTTCAAATGTTCTATGTAACTAGGTGGTTTATTGATCGGTTATCCGCTTAAAATTGAGAAAAAAGTCTCTCTGAATCATGATTTTCTTAATATTTTCAATGATTTTTCGACTTTCTTCATTATTTTTGTAACAAAAGTAGTTTTTATTGAATTATTTATAATAAAATATTGAAATACACAATTACACTACAAAATTAAGTTAATAATAGATAGCTATTTATGATACAAGTTCGTAAAGTAGGACTTTTTGTATGAGCGTGAAATTTGTTGAATGAGGCGCAACAAACACGCGAGTACAAAAAAGCCCTTTACCATTGTTCAAATAGAAGATAGTTAGTCAATGCCTGTGGAAAAGGTATTGGACCCAAACGCGAGTGTCATCTAGCGTGATTAGTTACAAACATGAATATTTCACGCCATTTTGATGCAGGTTTCTTCAAAAAACCCTGATTTTAATGCTGTCCCATTGTTTCAATCAAGTTACGACATGACTTGTAGGCCAGATCACTGAAGTTACGACATGACTTGGATGCGAGATCACTATCGCCATCTACATGTCGTATCTACTTTGATCCAGTTATAATCCCATAAGGTTGACTAATATCTTCTATATAAACAATGCCTTTACAAAAGTGTTTCATACAAAGTTTTTTCTTCTACAGTTATTATATTGCCAAATTGTAGCAATTATAGGTATCATTAATTTAAATGAAGAAAACAGAATTCTTTGGGAGATCGTTTAATAACGAACAGTCGTTGCCGACCGATTGAACCCTTTACTCCCATATACACCTACTAAGTAGGCTTATTAAGGCAAGTACCTGACAGAAAACAACTACTCCCCTGGCTAAGACCACAACGGGTATTGAATTAAATCTAACAGATACTTGTGGAACGTTCCTCAAAGCATCAAGGGAAGCAGTTGCAAGTGCCCTCTATGACCAACTAGCAGAATTGTTTTGATTTGGACAGGGTGACCACCTGCAGACTAGTTTCGAGGTTGTTGCCTCTCATCAGTATAAAGGGTAGGTCAACACAGACAGCACTGAAGTCATCTGTTCCCCATCCAAACCATTACACAATTTGTCATCCTCGGCCAGAAATACAAAAATAAATTTTACTCTAAGAGAGTATATCTGGGAGCGGAGCTCTAATAGGCTCCGCCCACCAGCGACTTTGCTTTGGCATTAGCCAGAGTAAATGTCACCTTCCTCTATTAAAGAAGCCCGTTTTGGCTGGAAAAGAGACCCACACGAACCCGCTGCTCACGGAGCTCCACGAGAACAGACGTGAGCAAGACGACAGAGACAGAGACAAATACAGACGTCCAGTAGACAACGACACCCCTGAAGTACGGCGGAGGCGAGACCTTCGGCGACGCCAACGTCTACTTCAACAGGCACCAAATCTCGATTAATCATGCTTTTATGTTTCAGATACCAAGAAGAACCGACCAAGAAGTAATTTCAATTTCAGTTAAATCAGTACACAGCACTCGGCCCTCAGCCGAGAGTTTTCAGGCCTTCAGCCAGTTTCAGGGGGGCACCATGCACATAAAGTAAAGTCATTGTTTTAAAAGTCAACTCATGTCAGATATAAGGGAGCTTCAAGCCGAGAATGGGCTGGGCACTCCATATCAAACGGTCAGATTTTATTCTGCTGATCGCCAATCATCAGGATGAGGAACCGCCTTAACGAGAGTGGGGGTGGTGGATGGGCGGGGGGGGGGGCGAGCTTTCGAGTACGTACGAGTGCTGGGGCGTTCATCCTTCCGGGCCTCAACCTTAGGGGGTGCATGGTGGTGGAAAACCAGTCATCCGGATGCCACGGAAGAGCCCGGATAGTGGTATTCTTCGAGGAGTGGTAGCCGGATGGCTCACCCGCGGCTTTATGCCATTTTTGCTGTTTTATAATATTTCTGGCCAGGTTGTAGCTCCTCTTGGGAAATCTACAGCCTGGCATAGGAAAATGAGATGCCGTTGGTTAAACACCAACATTTTAAGAAAGAATTCGTACTGTTTCTGACTGATCCTGAAAGAAGAGTTCCGGAGTTGCTGGATGTGCGACGATGCTGTGCTCGGAGCGTGGCTAGCCGGATGAGGCGAAATATCCTCCAATTTCCGAGTCTCCGTGCACACGCACTTAGTTGTCATGGCGCCCAACGTGGGGCCCAGCGAATGAAGATTTGCGGTGAACTCCAGTGGGAGGCAGGGCCCCGAAAATTCCATTAACCCGGACATGGTGGAACTTATCGGAAAGTTTTCTTGAATGCACTTTCGAGATAATTCTGAAGCGAGTTATGCCAGTGGAACTGAGTACCCATGTCCTTCGTGGGTTCGAGTGGTAATGTACCATTCCCGCAGCCAGCCAGTTGTTCCCACGCCAGGAGGCTGGGGTGATTCGACACAGCGGAAGCTGCCTCACCTACGATTGGTTGTCCTTAGCCAGTGGGCAAGGGCGAAGTGATATGAGGTATCTCTTTAGAAACTGGGTAATGAGCGTATGTGGAAATATGTATCATCCCGTTACATAAAAGTTTCGTAAAGGAGTATCCTGGAATCCCTACGATAAGTTGTAAACTCGAACATCGACGAGTTTTGGATAGACGGGAACAGTTCTGAATGATTAAGTGGTACTAAACATACTTCTTTTTAGGTTTTATTTTTAGCTGTTTTTAAAATAAATAAAGGCCAAGGGCCCAAAAAAATAAAAGGTCCTTTTCAGGACAAACCAACGGCATTTCATCCCTATGCCAAGCGATTCCTTGAAGGGGGGAAGTGTCATCCTCGGCCAGAAATATATCTGGGAGCGGAGCTCTAATAGGCTCCGCCCACCAGCGACTTTACTTCGGCATTAGCCAGAGTAAATGTCACCTTCCTCTATTAAAGAAGCCCGTTTTGGCTGGAAAACCAGTCATCCGGGTGCCACGGAAGAGCCCGGATAGTGGTATTCTTCGGGGAGTGGTAGCCGTATAGCTCACCCGCGGCTTTATGCCATTTTTGCTGTTTTATAGTATTTCTGGCCAGGTTGTAGCTCCTCTTGGGAAATCTACAGCCTGGCATAGGAAAATGAGATGCCGTTGGTTTAACACCAACATTTTAAGAAAAAATTCGTACTGTTCCTGACTGATCCTGAAAGAAGACTGTTCGTTATTAATTTGAATGTTTAATGATATGAATTGTCGTCGGATTATCAAATAAAGACTCCCGAGTTATATTTGACGCAAAATACTGTATTTTTCAGAAATGCATAAATGGATGAACAGTGTGTAAACAATTACTTTACGCACAGTTGATGATTTTAGGCACAGGTGATTTTTTTACGCACTTGTGCGAAAAAGTATTACTTTACGCACTGCCAGCAGTGCATAAAAGCTTAGTTTACACACTGTCGTAGAAAACATAATTTTTATTCTTCTCTACAACTTTTGAAAATCACTGAAAATATTGAGAAAATCATGATTCACAGAGATTTTTCTCAATTTTAAGCGGTTTAACGATTAATAAACCACCAAGTTACATAGACCATTCGAAAGTAGACATTTCAACAAATAAAATGATCACTTATAGACCTTCGAAATACAAAAAATCACCAGAACAATTGTTTGTGGAAGATTAGGGTATTTTTTTCGAAAAGTATACATAACTTGAAAACTAGTCGTCTTCTGAATTGTGAAAAAATCATGCTCATTCGACACCAAAAAAGACATAATACTACAAAATTTTATGTAAATTAAATCATTTACTCGAGAGAAAAAATTAAATAGTGAAAAATCGTTTTTTCGCCATTTTGACGGAAAATTTGAGGTTATGTCGAAAAGTGTTAAATATAAAAGTTTTCGATAACTTCATTATCTACAACTTTTCCGCTAAAAGGTCACGTTTTGCCGCAAATCGCAAAAAACCCTAAAGTGTATACCCGTTTAAATAATTTTTTCCTCAACCCCAACAATATTTTCACCTGGTCCCTGACTGTACTATTTTCTTTTTCACAAAAATTATTGGCACCAGTCTAAAAGGTTTGTAGAACAATTCACTGTGCTCCCGTCGAATATCAGGTTCGTAACAGTGTAATAATAATAATATAATATGAAAAAGAAGAAATTCATAAACTCACCATCTTTATTTTTGTCAAGGTGAGTGAAATGTAATCTCAAGTTCTTCTCGTGCTCCCTGACGTAATAAATAAAGTCGGCCAATGATAGTTCGCCGCTCTTGCTCTTGGTACTCTTGAGAAACTTCTGAAACAATAAAAATGTGTTTTATTTCCAATTTCTATTTACATTTATTATATCTTATTGATCTATTTCATTTTTTTCTTCCTTGAAGTATTGTTTAAATATAAGTAGATAGCCATCCTAAAGACTATTCCACATAAAGGCAGTACCAGTGGCACTAGTGGCAGTGACTCCGCCCCTTTTGACGCTGTTATCTAAATGAATGACATTGGGTGGTATGATTAAAAAGAGTATTTGCTTTTACTTCAAGTTAATGCTCCATGTTGTAGTTTTTACTTCAAAAAATCAAAGCATTTACTCCACATAATTCTTGAAGTAACACTTAAGTAAGTACTAGTAGCAATTACTCTATACTTTGCTGTATTTACTTCGATATATAGAAGTTATTACTGCAGTAATTACTAATGTTGTCAAGTATTTCCTCCATTTGGGAGTGCTTGGTGTAGTTTTTAAGAAGCTATTCATAGACTAACTTCATATCTTCAATTGAAAAGGTGTTATGGCTTTTTTTATGAATTATGGTAGGAAAAAGAGGGAAATGTGTGAACGTAGAACGTATTTTAGCTAGATTGCTACTATTAAGCTCTGTACTTTCAGGTTCAATAAAAACAATGTTGAACGGATAACTAGAAAGTTCTTAGGACGAGGGGAGCAGCTTTATCAAATTTAACGAAAATGGAGGTATTTTCTTGGGTATTCTTGGTATACGCTTCAGCGAGTAATTCAGCTGCTTTCTCTTTTTCTGCTTTGATTGCTGGAGTTTGCCGTTTGTCAGAAGGTATTTTACAATCTTCTAACAAAATAACGAATGCCATCTGAAGATCTACTTCCACATTTTCAGCAACCTCGGCACTTGGTTCAACACTATCATTACTTTCACTCATGATTATAAAGTACCACAGAACAAACAACAACAATCGAACCAATTTGAGGTTAATCACGTCCTCGTATTTATAGTATTTACTAGTAGTTTATACTTCTAACCTAAGTCAACACTTCCCATCGAAGAATTTACTTTATGTAAAACATTATACTCCACAAAATACTATTACTTGAAGTACAAGCAAATGCTATTTTTAATCATACCACCCATTGGAATAGAAATTTTCAAGTCATTGTTAAAAGCAGTAGAAAGGAATATTAAAAGCTATCTCAATTTCAAGATAATTTCAAGGTTAGAAATGCGAATACTGCTAGATTTTACTGCAAAAAGTTTAAATGAATCAAACTTTCAGTAGCGTGACCTTTAATTGAACATGTTTGCCATTGGTTGTCTTATCAATAGAGGGGGCCATGCCACTGCTGCTGCCATTATGTGAAACTGCCTTCAAGGGATTAATATTGGATCCAAATGGAGGCAACATGTAGATGGCGCCAGTGGTCAAGCCTCCAAGTCATGTCGTAACTTGATTGAAACATTAGTAAAGCATCAAAATCAGGGTTTTTCGGGTTTTTTGAAGAAACCTGCATTAAAATTAAGTGAAATATTCATGTTTGTAACTAATCACGCTAGATGACACTCTCGTTTGGGTCCAATTAGGGTCACTGAATCTAGAAGGCCATGCCGTCCTTACGGGTATGGCCAATGGGCGTGGTCTAGTACTTGAAATAGATCCAGTGTTCAAATAACCCACAAAACTTGCTCTCTAATCGGTGATTTTGTGGGTTATTGGAATACTGGAACTATTTCAAGTATTGGACCACGCCCATTGGCCATAACCGTAAGGACGGCACGGCCTTCTAGATTCAGTGACCCTAGGTTCAATGCCTTTTCCACAGGCATTGACTATCTTCTATTTTAACAATGGTAATGGTACAGCAGTAAAATAAGTGTTCCTTGAAGAACCTTGCATTAAAATGATTTCAAATAGTAATGTTTACAACTAATCACGCTAGATGACACTCGCGGTTGGGTCCAATACCGAATCCTCAGGCAATGACTATCTTACTTCTATTTTAACATTTTTTTAAGTTTAGGAAGGGGAAGAAGGAATGAAAAGGGGGGTGCAATAAATTCGATTCTTTATTAATCCTTTAAATTTAGCTCAAAAAAGCTTGGACAAGTCAGTACATATCAAATTCAGATATAAAAAAAAATAGGTAAATAGTACAAATATATAACAAACACATTCATAAATAACAAAAAAGTATTGAAACAATCAAGTGAGTGCAGCAATGATGCAAGAAAAAAAAGAAATGAAATACATTGCTAGCGTAGGTAAGAAAAAAACGCTGTTTTATGTTATGTTTAAATACTTGTACCTTGATTATATTCTTAAAAATCTCCGGAAGTGCATTATACCGGGTGACAACGATGTCACTTTCGGGCTGCCATTTTTTTATTTTTTCACCTAGTGTAACGAAACTTGGCAGAATTATTATTCGAACTAAATGTCAATTGACTGGTGTAACGACAAATTTCTACAACTTCAGGTTTCCCTGGAAATGACCTTAACTTTCGAAATTTAAATGGGACACCCTGTACTTATATTATTTGTTTTTAGGATTCTTTAAATCATTCTACATCCGGATTCATAATTTGTTTTAATGGTTTTGAGTAGTTTTGACATAAATTATATTTTTGAATCAAATTTTAATTTTCAATCTAGAGTGCCATGACCATCCTAAAATTTCTCTACTTAGACTATCTATTACAGAAAAATCTAAAAAGAATATCTTTGTTAGCCCAGAGAAAGGCTGCAAACTCGTTCAGTTCAGCCGCATTTTTCCACACTGTCCATAAATAATAAGGATATCAACTTTTTCGCTATTCGAAAACATTATTCATTACTCTATTACTTTATACCTAACAATTATTCACTTCAAAATTCACTAATTTGCAGTTTGGTCATAAAATCACAAATCTTGTTCTAATTTAACCTCATAGGTACAACAATTCAATTGTTTTCCATGGCAACGGCAACTATGACTTTAATAACTATGCGAGATTCGGCAAAATTTAATTTAATAATGAAATGGACTTCTTCCAGAGATTAAATAGAAGTCAGTTGGTATAAAAGATAGTATGTGTTATACATTTTTGGATTCGTCTTGAAATAATATTTAATAGTGTTATGAAAGTGATATGGTTACATTTAAGCTTTTTGAATTAATACAAAAAAAATAAATTATACAACTTTTCAGCCTTTCTCTAGGATAACGAACAGAGATAATAATCTTTTTAGATTTTTCTGAAAATTGAGAGTCGACGTAGAGAAATTTTAGGAGGGGCATGGCACTCTAGATTAAAAATTGATATTTGATTTAAAAATATAATTTAGGTCAAAATCAATTGGAAAATTATGAATTCGGATGTAGAATGATTTAAATAATCCTAAAAACAAACGATATACAGGGTGTCCCGAGGGGGAAGTAACTCTTTCATTAGGTGTACATCATAACATTTTCATTACTTCATTAATCATTTCATATTCAACTTAAAATCGAAATCTATGTTTCTGGGGATCCGTGATATGATTTTTTTCGGTTCCAAGTTGGCAAATTTATGCCGTCTGACAATCGGTAAGTGATCGCCTCGGTGATCGCTGAGCAGACGCGGATTAATAGTGGAGTAATAGTAAAAAACATTATTGATGGTAATTATTTTTCATTAGAATTAATTACTGCATTATTTTCATTAGGTGTACAAAAAATGGCTTGTTACTTCCCCCTCGGGGTGTCCCATTTAAATTTCGAAAGTTAAGGTCATTTCCAGGGAAACCGGAAGTTGTAGAAATTGATCGTTACATCAGTCAAATAACATTCAGTTCGAATATTAACTCTGCCAAGTTTCGTTTTACAGGGTGAAATAATAAAAAAATGGCAGCCCGAAAGTGATCTCGTTGTCACCCGGTATAATCTCAGCCCCAGAAACTCGAACGAGTTGAAACGTAGGGGTATGTAAAAATCATTTTTGATGCGGGTGTTGTAATCATGAAAGGATTGGTTCTGTTTAAAAACTTCTTTATTTTTATGGATATACAACAAAAATTCCAGAATATAGAGACCTCAAAGAGGCAAATTATTCAAATTTTTGAATAGAGTTCTACATGATACTGTTCGTGATGCGTTTACAATGGTTCTAATTATTCTTTTTGCGTCACAAAAACATTGTGTGCAGGTTGAGAATTACCCCAAACCATAGTTAATTATTGATTGTATCTGTCCGTGGTAGTATAAAAGAAGACCAGCGTTGTCTAGACTACTTTTCAGATTTCTTAGTAGGTCACACTGCTTATTGAGTTGTGGCAGTTGCGATTGCTTTCCTTTGTATTTATATTTTTTGGTTGTTTTTTGGAAATGACATTAAGATTAGAATTTTGAAGGTTATCATTCTTTGAAGATAATAAATCTAATACATTCAATAAAAGTTATCTTGTTATTACATATAAAAGAACAGTTACCGGATTCCATAATTGGTGACCCAGTCTCAAAAGAACAAAGAAAAAGATGGTAAAAATTCTCCTACAGAATTAGAATAAACAACAGATCACGGAAATTTTACAACATTTGAACCAAGAAACAGGAGGATCATTAGCCGATTTGAAACTCAAACTAGAAGCCTTCATAGAAGATACATTTCCAACAGTTGTAAACGCCAGTGACTTCGATTTCACAGATATAATAAAGGAAATCAAACACAATAACTTGGAAAGGGTTGAACAGGAGTTAGAAAGTGCTGAAAGTGGTTTGACATTGAATTCACAGGAAAAAGAAGATGCTAGATCAATGACCAATGATGAACTTGCCAGTAAGGTAAACGGCTTAGAGATCCTGTGCACACGATTGATTGAAAAACTGGAGGAGAATAATCGAAAACTCGAACTATATAAAGAAAACGTAACTCAGTTTGTACCGAATACATCATCTACTAATGGTAAATCTTCAGAAGTAGGTTTTTCTACTAATGAAGTTCCTAATGCTGCCTCATCATTGGATTTGAGAAATGACTCATCCCAATCAAATGATAACCATACAGAATTACTGGAAAAAGAGAAAAAGAGAGCCAAATCCATCATAATACCAACATTTTGGAAACATGAACCTGAACTATGGTTTAATACCATTGAAACGATTTTCAATATCAATACAGTGCAATCGAATGAAATAAAATTTGCTAAAGTTATTTCAATTTTGGATTGTTCCATAGTTAAAGAAAATTCCAACATTTTTTAAATTTCTGAAAGTGCAAACTCATACCAACTACTGAAGAAACAATTGATACAATGCTATCAAATCTTTGACGAAGAAAAGATGACAAAACTATTTGGAGAGTGTGAATTAGGCGATAGAAAACCGAGCCAGTTGTTTAGGGAAATGTTGGAGCTTGCATCTGGATAGATGTCGAAGAAATTTGTTCTGATTTCATGGTTAAAAAAATTGCCTCCTACTATTGAGCAAGTTATAAGGGCATTTCAAGAAAAACTGTCTGAAGAACTTGTGAATATGGCTGATGGTATGGTAAAAGGTTCAAATGTAGTTGAACAAGTCAGTTCTATGAGATCATCTGCAGAAAGTAAACTTCAACAAGTCAGTTCTGTGAGATCATCTGCAGAAAGTAAACTTGAGGAACTAATTGAAAAATTAAATGAAACTTTGAATAAAAGGTCAAGATCCAGATCCAGGAATCGAAATTGGGCTCCAAGATCTAGTTTGCGGAGTCATGAAAACATTTGCTACTACCACAGAAAGTTCAAGGAACGCGCTACCAAATGTACCCAACCTTGCCAATTCATACAACATGCTGAACAGGAAAACAATGCAGCCAGTCGTTGATGGCGACCAACGATCGTGGCGTTATAAATTGTCGTCTATTCATCTTGGATCCACTGACCAAAATTCAGTATCTTGTTGATACCGGCTCGGATGTATCCATTCTACCAAGAAGAAATGCAGATCTACAGCTTTGTTCGAAACCTCTATATGCTGCGAACGGCACAAAAATTTGTACATATGGCCAGAAGCTTGTTACTGTTACTTTGGATCTCAGAAGAAATTTTAGTTGGCCGTTTATTATTGCCGATATTGACAGAGCGATAATAGGAGCAGATTTTCTTCAACATTATGGTATAGCAATAGATTTATCAAACAAAAAACTGATAGACAAAAAAACGTTTTTGGAAGCCGATTGCCCAATAGACCGATCCAGCATCCCTACCGTTAAAACTAGCAACTGTTGTGAGCCATACCATAATATACTATTGGAATTCCCTGACCTTACTCGTGTTGCTTTAAGTTCATCATCGAATTCCTCATCAGTGTGCCATCAGATCTTAACAAAAGGACAACCTGTTCACTGTAAGATGAGAAGATTGAATCCTGAAAAGTTAGCAGCAGCCAAGAAAGAATTCTCCTACATGATGCAACAGGGTATCGATAAGATTATCGCAGTGCTCATGGAAATTGAGATTGCTGTCTAGAAAAAGCTCAGGAAATTTTATACTGACACATGTTTCTATCTCATCACCGGATATTTCTATATTGATATCTACCGTGTTAGTATTTTGGGCAGTATGGAAAGCTACTGCTTTCGATGTGGAAGCATTTAAAAATAACGAGTTTTCACCCAATTTTGCAAACTATTGAGATCAGAATTGAGATTCTGTTGCAAGTCAAGCAAATCTTTTGATTTAAATATAGGAGAGAACTCAGATCAATAAGTAAACATAGATCGGCCCGATGCTACGTAAACATCATATTCACTAAACCGAAGACAACTTTGTTTATTTACGTACACCTCTCATCCCTCGTGTTTTCAAACATTGACGCCCTGATGTCAAATTGGTAAAAAAATATGATTTTGGTAGGAACCTACCAATAAATGCATAATCAATCATATTTTATATTCAGATGTATTATTCTAAAAATTCTAGAGAAATGTTTATGTCCAAAAAGGTGTGAAAAAATTACCAAAAAGGAAGATATATGTCGTTTTGAACTGATGAAATTTTAGGCACTTCGAGCGGTTACTAGAATTATTTTACTCTTGGCAACACCGCTTGTGACACCGGCCGTGGCGGCCATTGTACGTTGTCGTTTTGTGTTGATGAAGTGTT
This sequence comes from Chrysolina oricalcia, assembly GCA_944452925.2. Taxonomy (NCBI): domain Eukaryota; kingdom Metazoa; phylum Arthropoda; class Insecta; order Coleoptera; family Chrysomelidae; genus Chrysolina; species Chrysolina oricalcia. The sequence continues at coordinate 50,327,616 of OX101824.2, forward strand.
GTTAGAAATTTTCCTGTGTGTTTTCGTGGTTTTTGTCCTGCTTAAACAATTTAAAGTTACATTTGGAATATTTTTCAAAATAGTACAGTGGTTTAGTGGGTCACAATGTGGAAATACTGCTTTGTTTGCAAAACAAATTATAGTAAACAAACATTCCACAGGTGAGGTTCCAGTGGCGTCGAATGCACGATGCAAATCATGCAATCAAACGTATTCGTCAAATATAATATTGGAGGACAAAGAAACTCATTCAAAATTACAGATACGAAAAGCCTATGGCAAAGTGGTGAATTCCTCAATGTTTGTTATAAATATCTGTGAGCAGGGGGAAAAACATTGAGATGAAAGGAAAATCGAATTTATTTTCCAATAATATTGACATTGTTAAAATTCTAACAGTGAGGACAATTAATGATATACCAAAGGACTTACTTTAAATTTTTGGAAATCATTTCTTTGAGGAAGAGCCTTTATCAAACCATAGTTTTGCCTTGGTAAAGGTAATAAGTACTATTTTTTTCAAAATCTGATTATACCTTGAATTGTCAATAAGCGGAACTGACAAAGTAGAAAGGGTCAGGTCTCTATTTAAAAATCAATAAATACCAAGTGTTGAAATCCTCATGTACTGAGCTTTCTTGAGAATCATTCTTTCACATACACTTTGACACTTTATATTTATACATTTGTAATATTGTATATGTTAGGCTTAAAATTAAATAAATAATAGTGATATTTGCCTATTTGTTATAATAACGTATCAATATTATTGGAAAATAAATTCAATTTTCCCGTCATACGCTTCAATGTTTTTTCCCCCTGCTGACAGATATTTATAAGAAACATTGAGGCATTCACCATTTTGCCATAGGCTTTTCTTATCTGTAATTATGAATGAGTTTCTTTGTCCTCCAATATTATACTTGACGAATACGTTTGATTGCATGTGTATCGTGCATTTGACGCCACTGGAACCTCGCCTGTGGAATGTTTGTTTACTATCATTTGTTTTGAAAACAAAGCAGTATTTCGAAATTGTGTCTCACTAAACCACTGCACTATTTTAAAAAACATTCCAAATGTAACTTTAAGTTGTTTAAGCAGGACAAAAACCACGAAAACACACAGGAAAATTTAAACAACACTTCATCAACACAAAACACTGGCACTTGCGTTCTTTGATGCTTTGAGGAACGTTGCACACGTATCTGTTAGATTTAATTCAATCCCCGTCGTGGTCTTAGCCAGGAGAGTAGTTGTTTTCTGACAGGTACTTGCCATATGAATGAACTGGTCCAAAATTTAGGAAGGATAATACTCAACAGAATGAACAATTTATTTATAGATGTTGGAGAAGGTTTCTTAACTCATAGAGTCAGTTGCATAAATAATTTAACAGACAAATAAATATTTGATTTGATGATTACTATGGCAACGCATGTCTAAGCTCACCAGGTGTGTTACCTACGTTAACAGAAGGCTTTATGCAACTGGTCCATATTTATTCAAATATTCGTATTGATTCGTTGAAACTTGATCTACACAACATAAACCCCCAGGCACCAAACTTGAAATGTAGTCAAGGAACTTGTTAAATCTCTCGAATTAATTACTTTAGACCATAAATAATGCTTTATTTTTGATAGCTGAACACTCCTAGAATCCAACTAAGGAAAGAATATCATCATAAATCACAAAACTAATCCGCTATCTTGAATCCCCAAATTTTGATAAAAAGTTATTTATTTGCTGCCAATTCCCGGCTTTTTATTGACCCTAGGAATTTTAAGACAAAACCGTGACATAACTTGTTGCAGCTCACAGGTACTGCATTTGCATAAGTAATTTTGACCCCCTTAAAAAAGCACGGCACTGTGCTAGAGGTGTTGTGTTTTGGTTCGAATGTCAAAAACCCGAAACAAAACAGTTTCCGCAAGAATTATCTTCGGTTCAGTGAATATGATGTTTACGTAGCATCGGGCCAATCTATGTTTACTTATTGATTGATCTGAGGGAGAGAAGAATCATCAGCATACACGCAAGTGAATGACTTTTGCAAAATACCTATATGGCAACTCATTGATATTGAGAATAAATTGAAATGTTTCTAAAATTATTGCAGACGAAACTATTTGACAAAAAAGCATAATCGTGCAAAAAATATGTTGAATGTTCAATCCATTTAAATTTTTCTACACGACTAGATTATTTCCTGAAAAACCTAGTTTGCAAAGGAATCGCGATGGCAAGGATCTCTCAGAAACGTAAAACCAGTTTTGTTATCGAAACGGAATGCAATTCAATTATGTGCTATCGTATAATTAGTTCGTTGAACAAACGGTGGAATGAAAATGATAGCTGAAATATGTATTCGATAGGTTCAATGCGCTGGTCCTAATTACAAATGTATAAATGATAGACTCGATGCAGGTATAGTTCCTTGTGGTTTTTGAGTAACAATAAACGAAATGATACTTAAAAGAAACTTTTTAGGGAAAAGCTTTTATTTGAATGCACTAAAAAGAAAAGAAATTTTGAATTAAATTTAAAATTACCTCACGATTTATTCTCGCGACTAGCTTTTATAGCTATATATATAATAATAATAATAATAATAATAATAATAATAATAATAATAATAATAATAATAATAATAATAATAATAATAATAATAATAATAATAATATTGACGAAGAATTATCAGAATTAGAAGAACGAGTTATTCAGGAAGCTACTGACTGGTTCAATGCGAACAGCTTATGTGTGAGTGAAAATAAGACCCAATCAGTTAGGTTCTCGTTGTCACATAATCCCTTAGATAATGAAAAGTGTCTTGGCACAACTGTATTCAACTCCCTACCAGAGAGTATACAGTCCCTGAAATCACTCTCACAACTAAAGAAAGCTGTCGATAATTTAATAAGAAGTCAACCTCGTGAGAGAGTTGGTCAAATATTTGATAATTGCAATATAAAAGTGTTATAAAAAAAATAAAAATATAATAAATGAAGGATCTGTACTCACCACTACTCTACATACTTTTTCATTTCCATTAATCTAAATATGATTTCATATGCCTAATTTTGATAGATCGTAAGACAAATTTAACTTGTAATTTTATTTATACTTCCCAAGTGACTTATTTTATCCCTACACGTCTACAATTGCTTCAAATTCCAAATGATTTTATTATACTACATGTGATTCATTTTATATACGATTGCTTAACTGTCTTAGTTTATTTTATCTATACCACATATAACTTATTTTATATATTTACACGTCTCCAAAATTCTGTATATATTTATTTACACTTTTGGTTACCTTTATATGTTTTAAACTACTTTTTTATGCAGATTTATACTTATTAATAATATTAGTATCTTTAGTTATTAGAATTTATTGTTTATTTTCCACCACGTACAAGCAACACCTGTTGCTTCTGTGGTTTTACCAATGTTTATTTGCAGAATGTGTAGTCTTTTTATGCTTGTTGTACTACTTTATGTGAATAAACGATGATGATGATGATAACTATTGACTCTGAGTTAACTTGGAAACCCCATATTGATTAATTAGCGAAAAATATATCAAGTAAGGTCTATGCAATCAGGCAGATAAAACATAAAGTAGGTGAGAAAGCTGCCCACATTGCTTACCATGCAATGTTTCACAGCTCTTTAACATATAGATTGATAAATTGGGGAACATCTGTTCATATCTCAAGGATATTTACAATTCTAAAACGAGCCTTAGCTGGAATAGTTCAAATGGAAAGCTATAAGCCTTGGTTCATGAGGTTTAATATAATGACGAGTCTACCATCGTGTATAATATACTGCAATCTAATACACATTCGAGAAAATTCACAAATGGAAATAATCATTCTTATTATACTAGGAATAAAGATAATATTGGAGCAGCAAACCAGAGACTAGAAATGACAAGGAGACGTAATTCCTACATACCACTTTATAATTCACTTCTCCAATCAATGAAAAATGCAACCCTTACTAGTTTCAAAAGGAAACTGAAACAAAATCTGACAGAGAATGCTTACCGAATGATTATTGCAATAATTATGTCTCTATAGAGTAGAGTAGAATAGAGTTTATTGACTACGTTACATAATTTTATTACATTTGTAGCAGGTCTTTGAGGAAAGATTTTTTAGAAATATCTATACTTAAAATAATATCACCTAATTAAAATTATGATTAAAAAGACAGTACATATTTAAAAAGACAATAAACAATCCAGTCTAATTGAAATAATTGAGACACTAATACTAAGCACAAGTCAATCTACAATAAAAACTAAAGTTAAAAAAGTAAAACAAAGAAGATGAAATACATTCACTTAGATTTAAGGCATTTACGCCCAGGTGGTTGAGAGTTTTTCACCAGTCCTCGATCTTGTAGTCGTAGATGAGAAACTCATTTTCCGACTAAAAACAGTACTTCAACAAAAAAGATTTAACTTTATTTTCAAACATGTGGAAATTCAGCTTTCTTATTGCTTCTGGTAGCTTGTTATATAAGTGAATATTTAACCTATATGAAGTTAGCGAGTCAACTTCGAAAAAATTGAAAACGGATTATTCCATAGTTTGCCGCCTTTTTGTCGCTAATTAGTTGCAAAGAAAAAAAATTTGTCGCTCTATTTTTAAAAAAAAATATGCGTTGTTTCGCTAACTTCATATGAAGTTAGCTAAACAACATCCCTAATTTTTATTTTTCCACAGTTCTGAAATATCCATAATTTGCCGCCTTTTTGTCGCTAATTAGTTGCGAAGAAAAAAAATTTGTCGCTCTTTCTTTTAAAAAAAATAATAATATGCGTTGTTTCGCTAACTTTATATCAACTTAGCGAAACAATTTCCATAATTTTTATTTTTTCACATTTCTGAAGTATCAATAATTTGCCGCCTTTTTGTCGCTAATTAGTCGCGGAAAAAGAAATTGTTGCTCTTTTTTTAAATATGCGATGTTTCGTTAACTTCATTTGAAGTTAACAAAATAACTTCCGCAATTTCTACCTTTTATCAATTTGAAGTATCCATGATTTGACTATAGCAAGTGGGGATCCTTCGTCTGAGGTTATGATGATAAAAATATGATGCAATGAGATCTCTTTTGGAATAAAATTGAATTGTTCTCCGATTCAGAAGATATTCATGACATATTTCAGGTAACCGTTAAATAAAATTGTGGCAGACCTTTGTTTTTGTAACTGAATTCCTTTCAAAATGATATTTCACGAGTGTGCGGTAAGTAGTACCATATACAATTTGAATTTGATTTATTGCTTTTTTGTTCGGAATATGTTGAAGCACCGTACAGAAGTAAATTCACTCCCACCATATTTTTGTGATGTCCCCTCCTCAAATTTTACTTAGCCGATATACTCTGAGACTTATAACAAGTGAGCAAAGTTGAGGCATGCAATATTATTACAGAGTGAGTCGTTGTGAGTTGTAGTTTTGTATCAAAATGAACAAGTGTCGAGCTGTAACTTGCAGAGTGATGAAAGCATTATTTTTTTACATTACATTATCTAACTGAGGCCAAAAATGATTCATTTTCATTAGTTCGATTTCTATGGAGGGTACATGGTTTCCTATGTAGCTAATGGGCTTCGAAAAAAAAAATAAGTTTTCATCTTTTTAGCATGTTCAGCCGTTTCATTTGATACCCATATTGGAAAACAATATGTCCTCCATTTTGTGGTGGTGGCCATCTTGGATTTACAATGATACTAAATACAAGGAGACTAAAATTTAACAAGGAGCGTTTAATAAGCTCTAGTCAATCAGAATCTTGTAGCATCAACGCGTCATAGTGACGTACTTGGATATGAGTACAGAGTCGAACTCGAACCAAGCAACAAAACTGTCAGCAGTAACTCTCATATACCAAGAGCTAGTCCGTTACTGTCTATAGAGAACGGCGGACATGACACGTCCTACCACGTCACATTTCGTCACAAATGTTCTTTCATCTCTTTCTACTAGTGTCTCCATTGTCTTATGGGAATCAAACACTCCTTGTTAAATGTTAGTCTCCTTGTACTAAATATACATACTTAATTACATTGTCATCAGAATTAAAGGTGTGCACTAAATTTCATATCAATCGCTCAACAGGAAGGAAGTTAAAATTTCAATTTCTAGATTTGACCACACAAACAAAACTGTTAGGTGAATAAAACCTTTCAAAATATTAAAAAATGACGGAAGTTGTCCCGCTAACTTCATATAAGGTTAGCGAAACATTGCATATTTTTTTAAAGAAAGGAGCAATTTTTGGATACCTATAAAGTGAGAGAAGATAAAAATAACGGAAGTTGTCAAAACATCGTATATTTTTATTTGAGAAAAGAGACAAGTAGTTACTCTCCGCAACTGATTAGCTACAAAAAAGCAGCAGATTCTGGATATTTCAGAACTGAGAAAAGATAGAAATCAGGCTTCATATGAAGTTAGCGAAACATCGCATATTAAAAAAAAGAGAGACAATTTTTTTTTCTGCGCAACTAATTAGCGACAAAAAGGCGGCAAATTATGGATACTTCAGAAATGTGAAAAAATAAAAAATAATGGAAATTGTTTCGCTAAGTTCATATGGAGTTAGCGAAACAACACATATTTTTTTTTAAAAGAAAGAGCGACAATTTTTTTTCTTCGCAACTAATTAGCGACAAAAAGGCGGCAAATTATAGATATTTCAGATCTGTGGAAAAATAAAAATTAGGGATGTTGTTTCGCTAACTTCATATGAAGTTAGCGAAACAACGCATATTTTTTTAAAAAATAGAGCGACAAATTTTTTTTCTTTGCAACTAATTAGCGACAAAAAGGCGGCAAATTATGAAATAATCTGTTTTAAATATTTTCGAAGTTGTCTCGCTAACTTCATATAGGTGAATATTTAGAGAGTTTTTTTGAGACATTGAGAGCCTGTATCTAGGAGTTCTCAGTAAATTTCCTGATCTAGTATGATACTGATGTCCATCTGAATGAAGAGCAAAATCCGCTCTATTTTTATGTATTTCAAGGAGAGAGTAGTACATATAAGCACAAGGAAATGGCATGATCTGAAGTTGAAAGAAGAGGGACGACAATGATCCCTGTAACCCGCTCCTGCTAAAATTCGAATGACCCTTTTTTGCAAAATGAAAATTTTATTTGAGTGGCTAGAATTTCCCCACAAAATGATTCCATGGAAAAGTCCAAAGTAGCTGGACCTGAGGGTATCAATACCCACTAGGTTCTTTAGTCTACGAATCATAAAAGTAGCACTAGCTAATTTATTCGCCAGTTTCTCCACATGACACTTCCAGTTAAGTCTATCGTCAATATATATGCCAAGCAACTTGACATTATGTCCATCTGATATATTTGCATTGGCAGATATAATGAGATTCTGGTTTTTCTCCGAATTCAGCAAAAGCTTGTTGGTGCCGAACCATTCCCCTGCTACTTCCAAAGTGTTTTTGGCGGATTCGATCAATTCCACCATATCCCTCTTTCGGTCAATTAAAGTTGTGTCATCAGCAAAAATAATACTTTTTTTGGGCAAAATATGATAAAAAAGGTCATTTATGTATAAAATGAAAAGAGTCGGCCCCAAGATAGGCGGAGAGTTCATTTTCAGTACTCTTTGTGAAAGAAAAACAGTCAGAAATATTTTCTCCAATATTCCTAGAGGTATGGGAGGAGGTCAAATGAATGATACAAAATCAACTTCTATTTCATTAGTTCAATGAAGAGATACATAGTTTTGTTTGTAGCAATTATTTACATTGCTTTGAATATGTGATCGGTTCTCGTCTCTTCAGCAGGTTCATGTAATAATATTTCATCAACACGGGCAAAAATTAACGTGATTCAATGACTACCCATACTCTGCAGCGATACCGGGCACAACTTCATCGAAGCGTAGCGCTGTCCGTCTTGCTGGCGATGCAGTCTTGCCAGTTTCACTCCGGTCGAAATCTTTGGAAATCCCAAATTTTGCAAGAAATCATATGGGATTTCGGCAATATGTGTACATTTTCTAATGAGTGGTCACCCCCTCGGTTTTTACCATTTGTTGCATACCTTTGGAATGTCAATGTATTATACAGGGTGTTTCAAAATTTAGTATCAAGATTTCAGGGGCGTATTTTTCAGGTCATAATAAGACTTTTTTCCCATAAACATGTGTCCGCAACCGCTTCATTTCTGAGATACAGGGTGTTACAGTTTCAAGATTTTTTTAGTTTTTTCTTCATAGCTCTTTCAGTTTTTGAGATATCAAGATCAAATTTGAAATAAAGATAACTTTTTTGGGTTTACATCATCCAGTATGCCGGGTGATTCTAACAATCTACAGGGAGATATTTTTTCAGGGGTCAAGCCCATTTTCGCCCCATAAACTTTTTTGTAGTACGCCGCTGGTGGATTCTAACATATGAAATACATTATTTATTTTGTTCATGAATTTTTTTGTCTCTTGTTATTTTTACGCATCTGCAACAGCTATCGAGAATTAAAACCATTTTTGTAATTCGCTACATTTAATTAAAATTTTTAACAAAAGGTAAGTATTTGGTTTGTGATCTAAATTACAAGTTTCCTTAAAGATTACCTAAAAAATAAGAACCTTCACTTTTTATAAAAGGTGCTGGAAATGCCCTCCTCCTTCTGCGATACAACCTTCCACTCTTCTTCTCATAGACTGCCGTACGCGTTCGAAAATTCCAGGAGTGTTGCTTATGGTGTGGAAGGCATCCATAATTCGTTCAGTAAGAACTTCGATGGAAGGCACTGGTTCTGAACCATAAACTAGACCCTTTACATGTCCCCATAAGAAAAAGTCCAGCGGGTTGCAATCTGGGGACCGAGGGGGGCCAAGCAATTGGACCTGCTCTGCCAATCCACCGATTTTGAAACACTGTATCTAGATAATCGCGGACAATGACTCGAAAATGAGGGGGGGGGGCATCGTGCATAAACCACATTTGTTGACGAACTTGTAAAGGCACGTCCTCCAATAATGCAGGCAAGTCGTTCTGTAGGAAGTTTAAATATGTGGCACCATTTAAAATTCGCGGTAAAATAAAAGAACCAATTAAAGTATCTCCTACTATTCCTGCCCATATGTGTAAAGTGAGCTTCGTCGGTAAAAAGGATACGAGATAAAAATTCAGGATCCCTAGTACAGTTGCGCAGTATCCATCGGGAGAACTGCAAGCGCCGTGGAAAATCTCGAGGAAGCAAACCTTAGACGCGCTGGATATGATATGGGTATAGCATGTTTTCGTGTAAAACCCTCCAGACAGTTGAATGGGAAACATCCAAATCCCGTGCTATTTGTCGAGTACTTATACCAGGATTCTCGTCGATAACATTTAAAATCTCTTCATCTCTTACTGGGTTGCGTGCTTGTCGCGGTCTGCCAGCATCGTGCCTTGGAGTCTGAAATCTGCCATATTCCCGAAGGTGCTGATGGGAATTTATAAAAGTTCTATAGTTGGGAAGACGGCGATTAGGAAATCTTAGCGCGTACAACCTCTGAGCTTCAAGTCCGTTGCCATTAGCCAGACCATAAACAAAATGGATGTCAGCCAGATGTTCAAATGAATATGGTTCATTTTCCATTTTAAAGTTAAACAAATACACGATGAGACATCCACCAACTTTCAAATAATGTTAAATGGTTCAAAACAAACCTAAATGTCATAATGAAAATAGCAGTCAAAACCCACTAATTCGCTTTTTCATTGTTCCGTTGAAAAATGTAATTAAATCTAGCGAATTACCAAAGTAGCCTTTGACGCTTTCAGATCTCAATGCAAAGTTGACGTTTTCCGAGGAATGTCATTTTGTGACATCTTTTTCGCTCTAGAGCAAGAATATTGAAAAAACGCTCGATCTCCCTAGCTTTTGTTGAAAACAAACCCATTCTTGTATGATGGAAAGTGAACACAAGAAATTCATAGCAATATGATGTACTGCGGTGGTGTAATGGCAGAGATTCTTCGTACGAAACTGATTTAGCGTTCTCGGCGTGTGTTCGAACTTGTTCCTTTTGTTAGAAATGTAAATTATTGGATATTTGGATAGCTTGTACATTTGGAAATACTATTGAATGTAAATTTTCTCATAGGTAATATTATGTGCCTATGTTGAATGAAGTGTCTATCGTTTTTATGTCTAAGAGCTGCGTTTGTAGTAAAAATCATGTGTGTATTTCGAGCACAAAGTATCATTGCCGCTCTCCAAAGATTACCGCGCTTCGCTTCGCGTCGCGCGGTAACTCTCTTTGTCGAGCGGCAATCATCACTTTGCGTTCTAAATACACAAATAGCTATTAATTTTTTTCTCGATAACGGTTGCAGATGCGTAAAAATTACAGGAGACAAAAAAATTCATGAACAAAATAAAGAATGTATTTCATATGTTAGAATCTACCAACGGCGTAAAACAAAAAAGTGTATGGGGCGAAAAAGGGCTTGACCCCTGAAAAAATATCTCCCTGTATATTGTTACAATCACCCGGCATACTGGATGATGTAAACCCTAAAAAGTTATCTATATTTTAAATTTGATCTTGATATCTCAAAAACTGAAAGAGCTATGAAGAAAAAACTAAAAAAATCTTGAAACTTCAAGACCCTGTATCTCAGAAATGAAGCGGTTGCGGACACATGTTTATGGGAAAAAAAGTCTTATTATGACCTGAAAAATACGCCCCTGAAATCTTGATACTGAATTTTGAAACACCCTGTATACATTCAATTTCTGACTTGCTATAATTCTATATAAATGTATGAAAAATAGTTAAATACTACTATAATTTTCTCAAGAAATCATCATCAGAATCGATAGAAATCAACGGTTCGAAGTTCAACCATTTGCTTTCAAATCTATTTTCCTTGTTAGGGGAAAACTGCTGTCTTTGGACCGATGTTTTGAATTTGAATGCACAATAGCAGAGAAAAAAGTACTGTGGCTAAACAATTTTTTCGCTGAGAATTGTTTGCAAATACTTTTTCCCGTATTATTAAAAAAAATAATAACACGAAGAAAATCTTTATTAATTATGAATCGTGATTTATACTACAGAAGAATAAACAAACGATTGAACTTTGATCGCTTATACTTGATGCAAGCTAGGAGTTCAAAAAAATATTTCAAAAATACCTTGGCTGAGACACAATATCCATCGTCGAAACAAATATTCGTATTTTCACTTAGGTCAGGCATTTTCACGCGTAAATTCGACGAGAATAAAATTTATAGAAACAATGCCAAGTCTTCGGATAGCTATCTAGCACTTTCCGTACGGTCCGATTTCTAAAAATAAACTGTTGCAAATTCGAGTTGAACAGAACGAATGACCAAGGTTCACAAATTACGAGGAGCAGGGAATAATTAATTTTCAAAAACTCATCACGAGATAAGAGGATATACCTAATGAGTAGGGATCGACCGATATAGAAATTTTAGCCGATACCGATAATTGGCCGATCCCGATATTTCAAATACCGATATATCGATCTATCGGCCGTTCATTTTTTTCCATCGTTGTTCGTACAGTTGTACTAACATAGCTGAAACCGTAAAAACATGTACGTCCATAATTCGACAATGGGATATAAATTCAGAAAAGGCTAAGGAAATTCATAAATTAATTGGTGAAATAAATGATAGCTACCGACAATCAACTATTTTCTATTTGTTCGGATACTGGTTTTACACGCTTATTAAAAAAGGATTTCCTTTATATTCGATACCATCAGACAAATATTTCCGTGAAACTGTAGTGCCAGACATTTTTCAAAAGTGCAAATCTCGTGTACAGAAAATAATAGATGATCAGATGATCGGAAAAATCAGATGTATGGACTTGTCAACACAACAATTATATCTTCTTTTATATCATTGACGGCTCATTTTTGGAATAAAAATGTATCTAGTCACCGAGAGTCATTTGTTCTAGCTTGTAGAGGTTTTCCAGGCACCCATACAGGTGACACCATATCTGAGATGCTTCAAGATCTATTAGACCAATGGAAATTGAAAAAAAAGCCAAATTCACCTCTTGTTGGCAGATAACGCCTCCAATATGAAAAAAGGGATCGTCGGCGCTATAATGAAATATCAGGGTTGTTTTGTTCACACTTTACAATTAACAATAAAAGACTCCATTGATTGCCAAAGGGCAGTAATAGATGTCATTGCCAAAGCAAGGAGAATTGTGACTCATTTCAATCACTCTGCAACTGCTTGTGATAAACTCAAAAAGCTAGAACAAATGAATGTCCCAACAAAAAAACTTATCCAAGATATACAAACCAGATGGAACTCAACCTATTACATGCTGGAACGATTACTAGAACAAAAAAATGTTATCAGTATTTATATCTTGGATGATCCAGATTTTACAGACCTAACATTCCACCAATGGGATTTGGTTCAAAAGCTTATCAAACTTTTACAACCCTTTGAGGAAATAACTAAACTCTCAAGTAACAGGGAGTGTTGCATATCAGAGGTGATACCCCTAGTTAAAACATTAGATTCGTACTTGAGCAACCGTTCAAAAAGTGCCATATTTTCTGGTGTAGACACATTGAGGAGTGATCTACAAAAAAAACTTGGGAAAACGATTCAACCATATTTTTACTGAAGAAAGTTTTACGCTGGCCACGTTGTTGGATCCACGTTTCAAGAACAGTTTTTCTGACAATGAAGGCGGACCAATCTATGAAATATTAAAAAGAAAAATTACTGTTCAAGAGGGAGGCAGCGGCATAATCGAAACTATTACGGATGGTGAAAGTGGTGGGGAGGACAATATGCCACTAGTAAAATTGCTAGCTATGGAAAGGGATTCAGGTGCATCAAAGACTGTGCGTGATTTACTTTGGGAATCTTACGAACATTTTGCTGGTGAAGGCACATCAGGAAGTTCGAAGCGAAAACGAAAACAAAGGTCTGCTTTTGTTGAGGTACTGGATGATGAAATTGAATTAAATCAAAGTCATCCAATAATTTCCAGAAATGAAAATCCCGTTCAGTGGTGGAACGACAATAAATTAAGATTTCCCAATCTTTTTCCGCAGGCTGCCATATACCTGTCTGCACCAGCTGGAAGTGTCCCCAGCGAACAAGTTTTCTCTGAAGCTGGTAATATTTATGATGCAAAACGTAGCAGGCTAACTCCTGATAGGGCAGAAAGCTTATTGTTTTTGCATCACAACATACCAAAACTAAATTGTCAGTATTAATCAGATATTTTTGTATTTTAGTAAGGTGAAATAATTTTAACTTATAGTTGCAATCCGCATAGGGTTTTATTTTATTAATTTTTAATTACTGTCAAAGAATTTAGTTGATTTTACGTTACATACTTTTTATTGGCAATATAATATAAAGTATTTTTGATGGAAGTGTAGTTTTTTCATTAATTTTTCAAACTGAATTTTTTCCCAATAAAAAAATATATCGGTCTATCGGTTTTTGATATCGGCCGATACGATAATCGGCCAATGAGGCCGATATCACCGATAGACCGATATAAATATCGGTATCGGTCGATCCCTACTAATGAGCTTGACCATCATCAGACCATTCTGAATTTGTAACGAGTTTTCGCGAGTGCTGAATTCAACGAAAATATTTTGCCATTCGTCACATCCGCTTCTCATTATTTGTATAGTTGAAAAGGACTTTTTAAATTGAATATTTTATAAAAAATGTTTCAATGCAAATCAAAAAGTTTTTGGACGATAATAATTAACTGAATTGCAATAATTTTAAAATTGCTTCTTGTGTGAGTAAACATAGTTTTTGTAAGCAAAAGTTCCGGAAAACTATTTTTATTGATATCTGAAATTATCGGTTTACGGCACGCAATGTGAATAAGTAAAAAATAGTATTTTACATCTCAACTTTCATACCGCACCCCCATAAGTCATTGTCGGGCCGTCATAAGGGGTACAGATTTTTTTTTTTATTCCAATTTTTTTACCGAAAACGTATTGGGCGGTGGCAATCGAAATAAATAGGTAGAAAATAATCATTTGCATCTTTTAATTTTTCCTTCATCCCCAAATGTCATTGTCGGGCCGTCAGAAGGGGTACAGAATTTTTTGAAAATTCCAATTACTTACCGAAAACTTATTAGGCGATGCCACTCGAAATGTATAGGTAGAATAATCAATTGCATCTTTACTTTTATCCTCAACCCCCAAATGTCATTGTCGGGCCGTCAGAAGGGGTATAGAATTTTTTGAAAATTACAATAATTTACCGAAAACTTATTAGACGATGGCACTCGAAATGAATAGGTGGAAAATAATCATTTGCATCCTTACTTTCATCCTCCACCTCCAGAAGTCGTTGTTGGGCCGTCAGAAGGGGTACAGAATTTTTTGAAAATTCCAATTACTTACTGAAAACTTATTAGGCGATGGCATTGCATCTTTGCATCTTTACTTTCATCCTTAACCCCCAAATGTAATCATTGTCGGGCCGTCATAAGGGGTAGAGTCCAATTTTTTACCGAAAATGTATTGGGCGATGGCTCTCGAAATTAATGGGTAGAAAACAATCATTTACATCCTTATTTTCATCCTTCACCCCCAAAAGTCATTGTTGGCACGTCAGAAGGGGTACAGAATATTTTTTAAATTCCATTTTTTTTCCAAGAATATATTAGGCGATGGCACTCAAAATTTGTGGGTATAAAAAAATCTTTTGCATCCTTACTTTCATTCTTCACCCCCAAGAGTCATTGTCGACGATTATTTTCTACCTATTCATTTCGAGTGCCATCGCCTGAAAAGTTTTCGGTAAATAATTGGAATTTTCAAAAAATTCTTTGCCCCTTCTGACGACGCGACAATGACTTTTGAGTGCCATCGCCTAATAAGTTTTCGGTGAATAATTAGAATTTTCAAGAAATTCTGTAACTACCCCTTCTGACGGACCGACAATGACTTTTGGGAGTGAAGGGTGAAAGTAAGGATGCAAATGATTGTTCTCCAACTATTAATTTCGAGTGCCATCGCCTAATAAGTTTTCGGTGAATAATTAGAATTTTCAAGAAATTCTGTCAGTACCCCTTCTGACGGACCGACAATGACTTTTGGGGGTGAAGGGTGAAAGTCAGGATGCAAATGATTGTTGTCTGCCCATTGATTTCGAGTGCTATCGCCCAATACATTTTCGGTAAAAAATTGGAATTTCGAAAAAATCTGTACCCCTTATGACGGCCCGACAATGACTTTTGGGGGTGCGGTATAAAAGACTGTTTTTCACTTATTCAAATTGCGTGCCACCGATAATTTGTCAGTAAGAGTTTTACATTCTACCTCATGAGCCAAACACCACTGTCTCATATTATCTTTTTTTTCGTGATCTGTAACTCCTGACAATATCCAATTCGAGAATAACATATCTACCGTTTGAATCGCCAATTTATTGGTTTCATGAATGGCCAAGAGCCGTAACTTACGTGAACGCTATGCAACTGCGGAACTGCGCGGTGTTGCCAAATCGAAAACCGTGGATGGAAAAATCGTGGCTGTTTTCACGCCCGTACAACTACTTTAAATCTGATGGTACAACTAGAAATTTGGAGTCATTTGAGTCAATTTTCAGTCCTCAAATCTTCGTCTGTCTTTCAGTCATCGCACCGGCTTGTAAATGAAAGTTCTAAACTACTCTTATTTTGGAAAATATCGAAAAATAATATTTGCAAAAGTTGATCAACATTAAACAATATATCTGGATTTGAAGACGTAGCCATCGAAGTGAGGTTTTATTTTTAACAATTTTTTTAAAAGGGGGTCTTCAAAAAATAAAATTAGCATAAAACGACAAATAAACGACATCCTGTATACTTACAACGGTTTATTATAAAAAGCGTGTAATAATACAAACTGACATCATATTAACTACGGTAAAAAAAAATTAAGTAAAATAAACTTCAACATTTTTGGTGAAAATTCCTTTTTATTTTTTGTTGACACCTAAAGTAGCTCAAAGTAATTGTATTGTAACAAAAAAATACCGTCCAATAACATCCAGTGAAAAACATCAAACCTACATTTATATCTCAGCACAAATTGATTACATTAATTTTGTGGAAGTTTTCATGTCCAATAGTTATTTTTGTATCTAGTGCGCGAAATGCTACTTTGGTGATCGAGAACTGATTTTTTTTAACGAGGCGCAGCCGAGTTAAAAAAAATAGTCGAGATTACCAAAGTATTTCGCGCATGAGATGCAAACAAAATTTTTTCTACAAACGTCAAAAATATTGTTCTAAAATAAGTAATAACTATGAAAAATAGTATTGAACTAGCTTAAATAATTTTTCCAAATCAAGTAATTACTGTAGCTATGGAAATAAAATGGCATTTGTTGACAATTATTTCAAAGTGACAGTTCTTGATAATTATTTTGGAGTGACTTTTTATTCGCGTCAATTAAGTGCGTGATATTTATTATTGTAAAAGAATGGAAATTTCGAGCGACGATGAACTAAGCAGTACCCCACCTAACTTGATAGATGCGGCCAATTCCGTAATTTCCAACCTTTTACCGGAGACATCAAGGCGGCAGTATGAAAATGCATATCAGCAATTTAAAGAGTGGTGTGAAGCAAATAAAGCCAGAAAAATATCTCTCACAATTTGAAAGCCTTAATTATTGGTCTACATTAATAAATAAACGATTTCTTGTTTTTTGCCTAATTGAGGAGTTGAGGACCATATAGTTAGAATATGAAAATCCCATATAGTTTACTGCAGTGTGCGAAATATATTTCGCACATTACTTCGCGCACGGTGTCATGGTAACGAATGAAAATGAAAAAAAGTGCCACTTCGCATACTGTTGTCAATGCGCGAACCTTGTCATTTTTTGACGTTTGTAGAAAAAATAATTGTTTTAAGTTGGATTGAATACAAAAGAATGTTTGACATTAAGTGCTTGAAATATTTGCTAAATATTTTTTGCGTAGTTGTAATTGATTATTTTGATAATGATAATAATAATTGAAAATGATATTAATAAATTTACAATAAAAAAGAAAAAGGGAGGAATGGGTATCAGTTAAAGTTAACTTTGTAGAAAATGATGGTTTTTGGCAGATCTGTCAATAATTTAGTAGATAATCACAATTTGTTTTTTGAAAGATAAAGAACATGTATTGATTCAATTTTCAATTGAGAATGTTTCTCTTTAAAACATGAATCCCTTCCAAGAGAGGTTATCTTGTACGATGGAAAATAGCGACTAAATTCCAACTTTTAGTCGCAGATGATTCCACAACTGACTTTATGAACATCCTGTTCATATTTTCAATGAAACCAACATGCTGTGAATATTTTTAAAGGCCCTCAAGCAACAAGGGATATTTGGAAATTTGTTAAATCAATTCACCTTGTGGAACGAGACAGAATTTAAAAACCGAATTCGATTATAAAGAAAGTTAACGCTTGTTAATGGGAAACGCATTACCGATTACTGTAGAATTAATTATAAGTATTTTTATTTTTAGAAATCATCGTCTATTACCATTATTTGAATACCCTCAGATTTCATGCAACAGATTCATTCTTGGTAAGTAGTTGCTGGAGATTTTGGGGGTATATACAAGCCTACTGCTACTTCTAGCAGTATTACTAGAAATGTAAGGTTTCCTTTTTTGAGACGACACTAAAGTGGACGGCATACCTAAGCGGCCTGTGATTGGTAACTGTGATGGCGGTGAGTTTAAATGACAAAACATCAAGAAGGCAAACTGAGTTGAAAATGCGTGAATCACTAGCCATCCTAAACTAACCAATCTTACGTAGACAGAATAACCATAAAAAATTGTTAGCGATTTAACGACTATTCATCCAAAATTGTTAATTACACCAGAATTGGTCGATGGTCGGAGCGCTTATGACGTGCATTTTAGTGTATAGTACAACGTTGCCAGGTCCAAAGAAATGTTCTTAAATCTAAAGAATTCGCTTTTTGTAGGAAGAAATAGATTTTCGATTCAAAAGCTTGAGGAGTGAAACATCATTACACTTGAAATAAAGACTTTTAGGAAACTATTATAATATTTTTGTGCTAATATTATGTGTTCACTTATTCTTCTTTTGGCACTGTAAGATTTATAATTTATTTCCTAATGCATTCCTAACTGAGCTTGCCCAAAAAAAGAAATATAATATTGCAGAGACTGCTGGCTCTTTTTATATTGTTTTCACCCTGATACTTTGCTTGGTGCTTTATGGTTGGAATGTGAAAACCGAGGGGGAAGTAACTCTTTCATTAGGTGTACATCATAACATTTTCATTACTTCATTAATCATTTCATATTCAACTTAAAATCGAAATCTATGTTTCTGGGGATCCGTGATATGATTTTTTTCGGTTCCAAGTTGGCAAATTTATGCCGTCTGACAATCGGTAAGTGATCGCCTCGGTGATCGCTGAGCAGACGCGGATTTTAATCAGTGATTTTCCGATGAATAGTATAACATCATTAATTATTTTTCATTAGAGTTAATTACTGCATTATTTTCATTAGGTGTACAAAAAATGGCTAGTTACTTCCCCCTCGGTGAAAACACTTCCAAATACCCCTCTGTGAAAAACCTTCTCATGAACATGTGTGCAAGACATGAGATATATCTTGTTACACATACCAGGCTCATCAAAAACCATCTCTAGACCCCAATGCAGTTCCAAAACTACATTAAAAATGTCATTGACCGGGTTATTCTTAAGAATCAGTTATTGGGGAAGAATCAGTTACCTATTGGGGAAGAATCAGTTATTGGGGAAGAATCAGTTATTGGGGAAGAATCAGTTATTGGGGAAGAATCAGTTATTGGGGAAGAATCAGTTATTAGGGAAGAATCCAATATTTTACGGACGTTTCGTCAAATTTAACCACGTCATCAGGGCTCTATAATACAGTACAGTGACTACAAAGCTACAAATGAGTAATATGATACTCTCAGAATTCCTAATAACTTCAAGGATTTAGTGGGAAGTTCCGTGTAACGGAAAATAGATCACCATGAACTTGACCCAGTTTAATAATTCTTAGCGCCAAATCGTAATAACTCACCTCAGCGTACCCATGGTGCAAGCCATGTTCCCTAAGAGCTGCAGATAAGTCGTGAATATCAATCCTACCGTTTCCATTCTTGTCAAGATTATTGAATAGCTTTCCTAGACGTTCCTCATCTTCTTGAGGCAACTCGTGCAGATAGTGAGGAGGGTTTCTGGGAAGATGTTGCTCTTCTTCCGCTCTATTTGGCATGGCAATTGAAACGACACAACAATATTATCACTCAGTTTAGTTTACATTCACGATAATTAGAGTAAATATCACTAGAACTCGAACTTTCAGAACACCGCAATGCGACTGAAATCCGCAGGTAAAAGTCAAGAATTCAACTCAAATAATTTGACTTATTTGACACTTTTGACAGCTGTTTCATACTGCAAATAATTATTATTTGACAATAGTTCGCCATCTGGTGAAATCTGCCAGTACTAGACTTGATGGGACAGTTAAGGCTTGTTCACACCCTCGTGATTTTCGCAATTTTTCTGCGAATAAAGTGGCTGCCAGTCATGCCGGACCAATCGTTGATGCAGAACCATGTCGGCAGCCATATTCGCAGAAAAATTGCGAAATTCGCGGAGGTATGAACGAGACATTAATATTAGGAGTAGATTAGAAGATTGAAAGCCTTTGCCAAGTTGGATCTCAGCCCTACATCTGCAAACAAATTCCTATGATTTTCAAGTCAAATAATAAGACCAGTACCAGTATCTCAGCAGTGTGACATTTTTGTGTGTTTTATATGCTAATAAGACATGAAATGCAATACAAAACTTTATCCACAGCTGACATTTTATAAATACGAATACTTTTAATGATTTGAGGGCTTCTATGAAAGACACTAGTGTGTCCTTTCGTGTGCTTCAAGGTGTAGTGTACCTTATTTTGAATCGAGTGCAAATACAACAAAGGCACAGTCAATCCTATAGGACTACTCTGATGCATACGAAGGAACCCAGTGTTTCATTGACTTATCAAAGCTCGTTCATACCCTTGCGAATATTCACAGCTTAACATGTTATATTTTGGTAGTTGGTAAACGTTGGTTAACGTTTTTATTAACGCGTAAAAATCAATTTCTTCCTGGAGCCTCCATATTTGCTATGGATGATCTAAGAACGATGCTGGGGTGCAATTATACGAACACTCGATCCGTCGTGAGTTTGACATATGTCCGTTTTGAGCAATTAAAAAAACCAATACAATTCAAAATATATTGTAATTTGAGTCGATATCAATGGTCTAAATGGTAGATATAATTCCATTCTATCTCTATTCAAAGAAATTTAATAATTTCGATTTCGTTTCGAACCGAGAACATACATCGTTCTAGCTAAAGGATCGTGACAGCTGACGTATCGAGTGTTCATAATCCCACCCCAGAGCCGAACTGCAGATTGGTGGAATTCCTTTCAAAAAAACTATTACCATGACACCATGACAAATAGAGCGAAACGGGTAGTGTAGTAGCATTGTGTATATAGAAGTAAGATAGTTAGCCAACCTTATGGGATTTATATTGGATTCAAATGGATGCGACATGTAGATGACGACAGTGATCTCGCATCCAAGTCATGTCGTAACTTCAGTGATCTGGCCTCCAAGTCATGTCGCAACTTGATTGAAACAATGGGACAGCATTAAAATCAGGGTTTTTTTAAGGAACCTGCATTAAAATGACGTCAAATATTCATGTTTGTAACTAATCACGCTAGATGACACTCGCGTTTGGGTCCAATACCTTTTTCACAGGCATTGACTAACTAGTAGTAGTTACTCTGATTTCTACTGGGTAAGATCAATCACTAGAGGAATTTTATGTTAATTCCCAACTTGAAAACACTAATAACATTGCTGTAAACAATGCTAATAAGAATAAAAGTTTTTATTTATATTTCTATTTGTATTATATTTTTATTTATCATGTCTCAAAGTAATTTTCCTTCTGCCATCTCTTAGAAGAAGGACCAAGTTGTGATGTAGTGAAGGCAATGCATGTTAGAAACTTGTAATCGAAACTAGGGCCGCCTTTAGTTTTGTGTACCGTCTATGAGATGGCGCGCAGTCAATTTGACAAGAGTGGTTATTTTTTTCTCAAAAACCCCGATTTCCAAGTAACTATAATTACTATAATGAGTGAAACTGATTACATTTCTGACTTGTGTAGAACATGTTGCTCCTGTTAGACAAATTTAAAGTAAATCTAAGGTATGAAATTTGTTAAAAAAAGTTCAACCTTGTTTTTTTTTAACGTAAAAATCAGCTTCCTAGAGCCTCCATATTTGCTATGGATGATCTAAGAACGATGCTGAATTGCTGATTATTGAAATTTACTTCAAAAAACGAGTTTTTGAAAAATCGAATTTTTTCACGAAAATTACGATTGTTCAAACACCATGACCATTGTTTAAAGAGAACCTTTAAACAATGCCATGACAAATAGAGCGAAACGGGTAGTGGTAGTACTCTAATTTCTGCTAGAGGAATTTTCTAGAAATTCTCAACTTGAAAACACCAATAACAATGCTAATAAGAATAAAAGTTTTTAATTATATTTATATTATTTATATTCATGTAGTTATTTTATCTGTTAAAACACTGGAATGTATTAAAAGTCATTTTCAACTATTTCCCTTCTGCGATGTCTTAGAGGAAGGACCAAGTTGTGATGGAGTGAAGGCAAGGCAAGGAGACTAAAATTTAACAAGGAGAGTTTAATCCCCATAAGACAATGGGGACACTAGTAGAAAGAGATGAAAGAATATTTGTGACGAAATGTGACGTAGTTGGACGTGTCATGGCCGCCGTTCTCTATAGACAGTGACGGACTAGCTCTTGGTATATGAGAGTTACTGCTGATAGTTTTGTTGCTTGGTTCGAGTTCGACTCTGTACTCATATCCAAGTACGTCACTATGACGCGTTGATGCTACAAGATTCTGATTGGCTAGAGCTTATTAAACCCTCCTTGTTAGTTTAGTCTCTTTGGAGTGAAAACGCTGATGTATGTTAGAAACCTGTAATTTAAAATGGAGCCACCTTGAGTTTTGTCTACCGTCTATGAGATGGCGCGCAAAGTTAATTTAACAAGAATGGTTTATTTTTTCAGAAAAACTATGATTTTTTAAGAAAATGTTATGTACTGAGTGAAACTGATTACATTTCTGACTTGTGCAGTACATGTTTTTCCTGTATTGGAAATTTGAATCAAATCTAAGGTATGAAATTTGTTGAAAAAAGTTGTATTTTAAGGCCTAAAAAATGTCTTTCCTAGAGCCTCCATATTCGCTATTAGATCTATATGAACGATGCTGAACTGAACAAGTCGGAATTATAAAATTCCGAGTTGAATCCGAGATATAATTCGGAATTATGGAATTCCTAGTTTGAATTTGAAAAATAAAATTGGTGTCGCCCTTCTACGCCTTCGTAATAATTCAATATTTTTAAAATTCACATTTCATCAAGTCATCAAGAAACAAAACACATTTTTGTCGCCTGCGGAATTTGAAAAATAAAATTGGTGTCACCCTTCTACGCCTTCATAATAATCAAATATTTTCAAAATTCACATTTCATCAGTCACATTTTGGTCGCCTGCAATAGATTGAAACTTTGATATTTTACTAAAATATAACTTAAATGTTGGCTGGAAAAACTAGCTATAGGTATGCCTATGGGTATACACCTACGTACCTACCATAATATAGAATACAGTAGATGTTTATTTACTATACAGGTAACAAAAAAATTATTTAAAACAAAATATGGTGGTAAAGATAACATTCAATCTTATTTTCCACCCCAAAATGGTTTTCGTATCGATTATACCGGGTGTCAACGAATCTGTTAGACAAGTCATAACTTCTAGACCATTAGGTGTATCAAAATGAGATTTGGTATAGGTAAATGGTATGTGAAGAGGAGAGTTTTCACATATTTTTCACTTTCTGGTCACTTCGAAAGTTTTTATGTCTACTTAATTTTTTTGGAGTCACTTATGAAATTACATCTAGGTGGCCATGATCGGAAGTAAACTATAATCTAAGGACCTCAGGTGATATCAGAATATTACAATCGCGATGTTTCAGTGACTAGTATGATAGATATGAATAAGACAAGTTGGCAAAATTACATTTTCGTGTCTAACTATTATTTTTCAAATGGCGACCATTTTTTGACAAGCACTTTCCGAAAAAAAGGATATTTTGACGAATCTAACGATACTAATTATAAATAATAATTATAATAATATAAATAAAGTGACTCCGAAAAAATTAAGTAGACATAAAAACTTTTGAAAATGTCACATTCTGATCTAGAATTGTCTCAGAAATCCAAAAATGTTACAATATACAAGGAATTCCATTTAAAAATTTAGAACCTGGGCCATTTCCGGTGAAATCGGAAGTGACCGGAACGTGAAAAATATGTGAAAACTCTCCTCTTCACATACCATTTACCTATACCAAATCTCATTTTGATACACCTAATGGTCTAGAAGTTATGACTTGTCTAATAGATTCATTGACACCCGGTATACATACAAATAAGAAAAAATATGAATCTATATAGCAATACACCACACAAGACAGTCACATGAACTGAGGCTTCCTATCCCAAAAGCCCATTTTGTTCAAAATTCATTGATTTATAATGGAATCAGGATGTATAATCATATTCAGAAAAAACATGAAATAGTCTACCTCGTATTAACATAATATGTCTGTTCAATGACCCCTATTAATGAACGATTTGTTATTAATGGAAGATTTTTAGAAATCGTCCATTTGGTCGATTTGTCATTAATGTTCGATTTCTCTATAAATGCATGATTGTTGCATAGGCAACCAAACATAAACGAATTCAGATGTTATGGACGCTAAAATGGATATATTAACGATAAATTTATGTTGCCAGATGTTGCGAAAACCATGGTCGTATAAAAAAAATTGTATTTGCATTGAAGAACATCAAGCAGACATGTTAATACGAGTTGGGAGGGAAAAACTATTAACTGAAAAAGCCTATTACGACCTACAAGAATATTTTGAAGATGCCCTGTAATTTACAAGCTCTTTTATCATTTTTACGTTTTAATTTGTGATTGTACTGTGGTAAAAACCATATTTTTATTTTTAGTATCAGTTCTTGTACATGTATATATTTGTAATTCTTTGTATTTTATATAATTAATTTAGATTTACAATCTTCCAGACATTTAAATTTGTTATCACTAGTTATTATTCAATTATTTATGACATCGTGTTTGTTACAAGAATTATTGTTATTCTTAGACAGTGAACATATAAACAATATAAAGGTAATTCCTATACTAATACCATCTAATACCTATATTATCAATTACTATCTCTGTACCCACATGTGCCCCAAAAATGAAGATATGAAAACTATGATTACTTCAGCAAGATTAATTGATGCCACAACCGTTATAAATAAATGTTACACCATACAAGTTCGACAATTGTTGTAGAAAGAGAACGCAATATGACCATATTTGTACAACAAGTGTTCGCTGCATTTATGTGATAACATCAGTTTTTCCCAAGGTGTGAATACTGCAAAGGTAAAATCATTTGATGGAAAGGACAGTGCACAAAACTATATATAAAAATGGCTTTCATCAAAATTTGATAATTTTTTGATATTTTGTTTGGTTCAAGACCCTACATAATTTTGACTGGTTATAAGAGGATCGTATGATAAGGAGAGTCGCTAGAGGGCGGCAAAGTTGAGTAATTCAAAATATATTGTTATGGTATTTTCCATAGAAAAATTATGATTTTGTATGATTGCGATACATTTTTAATGCAGAAATCTCATCAATTCAAGGGTCAGTAACATTAAAATATGTACAGGGTGTCCCAAATTCGAGCCTCATCATTGGGATCTCGGAAACCAGAAGAGATACGAGGTCGGTTAAATGGGGGCAAAGTTGAGCAATTTGATGCTCATTGAAACGCCGCTTTCATATTTGAAAAATTCCGAATACTTCCGTAGATTTTTGGAAAAAAACGATTATTCGCAATTTCATTTTTATTTTTTTGTTACTCTATTTGAATAGATATAACAAAACAAATTTCACATTCTCTACTTTTTCTGTTCTACAAGATGGTGTTATCAGATTTTCAAACAGACGTTTCGTATTTGAGCTGCCATCATCAACTTTGTTTTTTTAAATACGGCCCTGGATTTTTTATTATGGATTTTAAAATTTTCTAATGTCCCAAAACAAATGATGTATCGCACTTATTCGAAAAGTTTATATCAATAGCATTTTCCATAAGAACTCATGTGTTAGAGAGAAACAGAATAGATTTTTGGTAAGATCTTAGCAGGACATAGTTAAAATAATTTTTTCGAAAATCGATACATCATTGTTTTAAGGATCTCAGAAGCTCCTAAAAATTGATATAAAACAATGTGTGATGTTCAACAATAATAGGCATGCTGTTTTAATTATTCCAAAAAAAGTCAATCAAAAACTATAAAATTGAATACCCAATGAAAGTTAAAGCAAATATTTAAATTGTAATCCACCTGCTTGAATGCATTTTCGTGTCAGTCTGTGAAGTTTATGGATGGCACGCTGAATGGTCCTTGCAGGGATAGCCCTGATCTCCCTTCGTCATAATACTTCAAGATTTTGTGGCGTGTTTCGATAAAGACGGTTTTTGAGAAATCCCCAAAGAAAGTAGTCTAGAGGGTTTAGGTCGGGGCTTCTAGCTGGCCAACGTACGGGACCTTGGTTTCCAATCCATTTGTTAGGGAATAATTCATTTAATAAATTTTTAACACATCTCCCATTATGAGGTGGTGCACCGTCTTGTTGTCACCATAGTTGACGTAATACGCCCAAAGGTTCTTCCATTAAGGAATCCAATATATTGGTCCTTATTAATTCTGCATATCTATCGGAATTTAATTTTCTTCGAATAAAAAACGGGCCGATAATTTTATTGTGCCACATACCGACCCATCCGTTAAATGATTGTCGTCCCTGAGGTCTTACTTCTTGATTCTGCCTTGGGTTTTCTATTGACCAATAGTGTTCGTTATGTCTGTTAAATAGTCCATCTGTTGAAAAACTGCATTCATCTGTCCATATAGTTTTATTTAGGAAGTCATCATTTTCATTAATTTTATTTTGCAACCAGTTACAAAATTCTAATCGTCTCTCAGCATCGCCAGGTCTTAGTGTTTGACTAATATGGATTTTGTAAGGTTTATATCCACGCTTATTTAAAGTTCTCCAAACTCTCATTCGCGGTAATCCTACTTCTTCTGAGAAAACTCTAACTGAAGCTCGAGGTTTATTATTGGCCTTAAAAAATAATTTAAAATTATTCATTTTACTTTCTACTTTGTAACAGTTTTCAAACTTGCAGTGTTCAAGATAATTTGTTCCTCTTCTGGATCGATTCGTGTTCCATATTCAACCCTTGGCTTAACAAAACTTCCGTACTGAGCTAAATTATTATCAATATTAGCAAAATAACTATAATGCGGCTGCCGTCTTTCTGGATATTCCAAAAAATAGCGCTCACAAGCCGTTTTTGAATTTCGATTCGAAATATAATAAATCCTTATCATGTCTTGTTTTTCTTCGTTAGAAAAAGT
The DNA here is from genome assembly GCA_944452925.2 of Chrysolina oricalcia. Taxonomy (NCBI): domain Eukaryota; kingdom Metazoa; phylum Arthropoda; class Insecta; order Coleoptera; family Chrysomelidae; genus Chrysolina; species Chrysolina oricalcia. The sequence goes on from OX101824.2 coordinate 50,354,392, forward strand.
CATTTTCGTTTAATAAGCGTTAACGATTAGTGAACGAACAGTGAACTGTCAAAATATTGGATAATTTAAACATTAACAAATGAACTAAGATAGCCAGAATGCACGATGGCAGTCACTTTGATAAAATGCAATTATTTTTGTAAATATAGCCTAGGGCCTAGAGTTTGAGGGATGACACTTCAATTATATTATTTATTAACCCCCCACTTTTATGTTAGTTTTTGAGTTTTATGCAGTGCGTTATTGCAAAAAAAGTTTGTTTTAACTCTATTAAAAATCTAATTTTGGTCTCTCTCTAACTCATGAGTTCTTATGAAAAATGCTATTAATATAAAATAAGTGCGATACATCATTTGTTTTGGGACATTAGAAACTTTTAAAATCTATAATAAAAAATCCAGGGCCGTATTTAAAAAACAAAGTTGATGATGGCAGCTCAAATACGAAACGTCTGTTTGAAAATCTGATAACACCATCTTGTAGAACAGAAAAAGTAGCAATGAGAATGTGAAATTTGTTTTTTTATATCTATTCAAACAGAGTCACAAAAAAATAAAAATGAAATCGCGAATAATCGGTTTTTTCCAAAAATCTTCGGAAGTATTCGGAATTTTTCAAATAAGAAAGCGGCGTTAAAATGAGCACCAAATTGCGCAACTTTGCCTCCATTTAACTTACCTCGTATCTCTTCTGGTTTCCGAGATCCCAATGCTCGAATTTGGGACACCCTGTACAGTGAATTCCAGAACTCAAAAGTGTAATAATTACACAAGTACCCAGCAAACATATCCGTGACATGACATCTCTAAGATGTCGCAATGAGGTAACTCGGTGATATCAAAAACTTTGCATCGCTGCGATGTCCAGAAGCAAATACATATGTGCATGACATCTCTGAGATGTAACAATTAGGTAACAGTAATATATCACATACTTTGCATCGCTGCGATGTACAAAAGCAAATATATCTATAACTTGTCATCTCTAAGATGTCACAGTTGCGATTTTACAAATTTTGCCTCGCCGCGATGATGTTACCGTTATATGTGTTTTTTGCGATGTCAACAATGAACGCCATTGCACATGTGCTTGAGATTAATTTTATTGTATTCATCAATTGATTTTGGTTGTGGATGATTTTGCAATGCACCTTTGAAAATAACGAAATATCCCAAATCTATGTTACGTTGAGTATCCCTCGTTCTGAAAACGAGCAGGTTATAATGAAAAATTTCAGGAAACGTAGAAAATATTGAATTTTTTAGTCCTGCCAGATAATGATCTATAATAATCCTCATGGCTTACAACGTTATTATGAATGTTATCATTCTCAAAATCATTATTTCGTAAATTTCTATATTCGTTCATTTTGCTTCTCGATCGATCTCTGGTCTTCTCGGCACTTAGCCAAATAAAACACGGTGCTAATGTGCATCGTTCGTTTGTATTTCGGAAATCCGAAAATTGTCAACCATTTCCATGGTCATGGTAATAAAATGAATGTTTAAAATCCAGTGACAAACCTGTGAAAATAACTTTTTCTAAGAATAGCTCAGGATAAAAGTAAAGTACTAATAATTTTTCACTTTAAACTATGGCAAAGCGTTCATTTTCATCTTTCTCTTATCGCTATAAAAGACGTATGATAAAGCTTCATTGTTTTTTAAGTAAGAATCTTCAATTTCTGACAAAATAACATCCCTGCAACATCGCAGCGAAGTCTATTCGACATAGAATGCGATATCGCAGATCACACATTGCTACATCGCTGCGATATATCTATGATGTAACTGTGTTTGCTGAGTAGTGAAGGAGATGAAATAATAAAAACGTAAAAACAAATGAATGACGTAGTGTAATAACATGCGAATAATGAAAATATACAGGGTGTTTCTTAAGTACGTGTAGAAACTTTAGGAGCATGTTGCTGACGTCGAAATAAGAAAAAAAGTTCCCATAAACACATGTCCGAAAGTTATTCGTTACTAAGATACAGAGTGTCGAAGTTTAATTCTTATATTTGTTTTTTTTTTGTGAATAAATTCCAAAAAATTTGTGATATTCGAGTAAAGTTTGGTATCTGTGTTGATTTTTCAATGACAAAATCAAATTTTATGTTAATTGTGAAAAAACTAATTTCTAATTGAATTTATTTTAAATTTAAAAATCTTGTCATTCAAAATCACTTGCATCGGTTATTTCAAATCTCAATAACTCGAAAACAGTTGCTCGCAGTGACCTCTACCAAGAATATATTTTTTACACAAAGTAATTAACGAATATACCCAGATACCAAACATTACCCAAATATCAAAATTATTTTGAAATTGTTCACAAAAATGAAAATAAGAATTCAACTTTGACACTCTGTATCACAGAAACGAATAACTTGCGGACATATGTTTATAGGAACTTTTCTACTTATTTTGATGTCAGCAACACACTCCTAAATTTTCTACACGTACTTAAGAAACACCCTGTATAACAGCTAGACTCTTTCAAAGAGTTTAGAAAATTAGAAAATCTTCGGAAAATCGGAAAGTCTCACTATATATAATGATATATAATAATAACACTCATTGAAGAAAGTTAAAGCAGGGAGTGACGAAACTGCTTTTTCTAGAAAAGTATGCGTTTCTTCTCGAAATTGACAAGATTTGAAAGTGATTAAAAAGACCTCTCTAGCAAGGTGTATTTTAATTAATGGAGCCCATATGGGGATTGATCTGTAGGGCATCAGGAGGTTGACAGATGTCCTAAAATTTAAAAAAAATTAAATTTATTTTCAAAAATGAAAATCGACCCGTCCGAGGATTTTTCAAAATATATTTCTATGGAGATACGGATTTTATTTCATCATTGGTTTCCACCGCAAGCCCTGATTATCCATGAGTCCGCCACTGTGTGTGCATGTGCATGTGCATGATCACACCTTTTCATTTAAACACCTTGCCACCAACCAAACTCTCCAAATACTGAAATCGGATGACTTCATGAAAGCAGGCACGTTCAACGTTTTATATTTCTCCAATCTCTCGTCAAAGTTTAATGATAAGTCGAAGTGGTAACGTTTCCAGCCATAGCCATGCCCAACTGTTCGAAATGCGACAAGCCTGTTTATTTTGGTATGCATTTTCTTTATTTATTTATAAGGATGTCAATGTAAAAACAAAGAAAGATATTCGAAATCCATAAATTATTTTTGAAAAGTGGCCAAAAAACGTGTATTTGTGCTTACCTGAAAGCTTGCATATGTCGAGTGTAGGTAGTATAAGAACCGGTAATAATAACTTGGGCAGAGTAATTTCTCAAAATTTTCGTCTTTCATTTCATATGGAAGGCACATAGAATTTTGAGTATATTTGTCAATAAATAAACGAGATAATAGGTATAGGTTTTTCAAGAAACTCCTATTTCACGTGGTAACGCTTATTTATATAGAGTACATGAATTTAATAATAATAATAGTAACGTTTATTATTACTCCTTTACCACACAAGTATTTAATTCCTAGATGCGCATTTCGATAACAAAGTTATCTTCATCAGTAGGGATTACTAAACTAACTGTAATTCGTCATACCAGTCTTATTTATATCACATAATTAATTACCATGAGGTAATCTGTTTACTAGGAAGTGACCCTATCTGATCCTAGAGAGGTGTACAACCCCACCCAATAAACGATACAACAAAGGCACTTAATTATTCTTTTACTGGTATCAAATCAAATAGTTTGGATTTAATGGACCATTATCATTATTAAGCAAGGTTTTCGAGCCCCTTTTTCGAATAGCAATACTTTCATAACAATCTAATTTTCTGTAATCATCAACAGGCTTTATTAATTTTAAATTTTGGATATTCATTTTGTGATGAGTTTCTAATAAATGATCCGCAACACTTGATTTATTTTCTCGCGAATATTTAGCATGTGCCAAATGTTCGCGGAAACGAACATTCGTAGTTCTTTTGGTTTATTCAGGTGCACCTTGAAACTTGTTTATTGAATTGAATATTGAAAAGTATGGCGGATATCTATTCTGGTGCTCCTTGAAAAGCCCTATTGATTGTTGGTAATTGAAAAGTTCTTCACTATTGAATATTTTTCAATTTTTCCCATTCACGTGTCCAAAAATTTTCAACAACAGTTTTCCAAGTTTCATATATCGTAAGCAGATGATTAAGGAACTGTTTATAAACTTGAATCTTGAAAATGTAGAGGTTATGTATTGATATCTCCGAGTATTTTAATCAACTATAACCAACTAGTCAACTTTTTTTAGTGAGAAAATGGGTATGATCTCCTGAGTTTCCCTCTTTTAATTACAGCATTGCAAAATTAGGAAAGAAGATGAAAACAAATGTACATATTTAGCATTTTTCTGTATTTACATATCTTTTTCCAGACTAGAGCACAAAGACATTTTTTTTATAAAATACCTACTTATTTCGATTCCCTTTGGTCTTCCTGAAATTGTTCGCAAATCTGTATAAGTATCGATTTAAAAAGGATATGGCAAAAAGATACCTAATGAATGAAATAGGACGCGATTCAGAATGAAATGAATTAAAAATCTCCAAATCACAAATAATGCTGTGTCCTATATACTTTCATCACACTAAAATGCTTAAAGGCATTAAGCATTTTACTGTGCTTTTATGCCCAAGGGACATATCAAAAATCCACTGGACAGGATATGAGCTGTCCAATGAGGTAATCTTTCGTTACTAGGTGCATTGACTCTGCACTCCTAGTCCTTAGCCAAAACGAAGTATCTGCAGAAAGGTCAAAATTGAGTTTTTGTTTATAGATGTCAGACCGTTGTGAAAGAATGATGCATGAATCAAAATAAATTTTGAATAGTTTACAACGGTCAGACATCTAAACAAAAACTGATCTTACTCAATTCTGACTTCTCTGCAGATACGGCGTTTTGGCTAAGGAGGGCAGAACTGACATCCTTGGACATAAAGTTCATTTTCCTCAAATTGATGGAGAAAAATATGAGGAAAAGGTTAAGTTTTTTAACAACTTCGATGCGTTTCCAGCTTGGTTATTGATAAAAAATTAGTTTCTAGTGTTTAGTCCTTTTTATCTCTTTTGTCGTATAACTCAAATAATAAAAATGAGTATATTATAAATTCTCCAATCCAAACAAATTTGAAAAACAAACGCAGTGGCATCTGTCAAAAATGTATCATTTGACCGTATTTCCAACGTTGCCAAGTCTGAAAACTTATTCCAATAACAGTTTTTCAACATTCAATAATCTGGTTTTCAAGAGTGACACGTGAATACCAAACTTTCCTGAAATTGAAAAGTTACAATATTCAATATTGAAAATTTTCCAATATTCCATGTGGACACCTGAATAAGGCTGAATATACACTATCGCAGTTCTGACAGCTAATTTCATAGATTCCTGATCTCTCTAAAGTTGGAATTTTATCTTTCGGATTACCTAACAACATTTGGAGATTGTTCGTCCTGCTATGTACTATGTACCTTTCTTGTCTTTACGTTGTTCTAGTGTGGTTATTTGCCAAGGACGTTCTGAACTTTTTTTTTCAACAAATCATCTACCATTTCTTTAATCACCCCCCTCCTTCTCGAAAAAAAAAATAAAAAAATTCGCAAAAATTGTAAAAAACACCGTACCATCGAATAATTTAATTTAGAATAATTTTACCCCTCTGCCCCCCTGAAAGCCAAATAGAGAAATCGTAGGAAAATGTTCAGACGGTTTCTGACTTGGAAAATTAGGACATAAAAAATATCAGTCGGTGACCTCTCTTCGACAAAAGTTGCGAATACTCGCGAAAATTAAATCGGAAAAAACCCGTAAAAATAGTGAAAAATATCGAACCGTCAAAACGCGTAGGAATTCCAAAAAAAATTGACGATTTCGGACATCGAAAGAAAATGTCGGTGGGGTGATCTAGTACCCCCTCCTACACGAAAAGAATTGCAAAACCGAAGTTCGTAAAAATGGTAAAAAACATCGGACCATCGAATTATTTAATTTCGAATAATGTTACCCCCTGCCCCTCCTGGAAGCCAGATAGAGAGAAGGCGTAGGAATTTGGTCAATTTTCGGACGGTTGCGGACGTGGAAAATTATGACGTAAAAAATGTCAGTTTGGGGGTTCGGATCTCCTTTCTCCTCAAAAAAAAGTTGTAAAAACCCGCAAAAACTAAACCAAAATGTTCGTAAAAATGGTAAAGAAACATTGGACTTTCGAATAATTTTACCCCCACCCTGCTCCCCTCCTAAGAGCGATAGAGAAGGCGTAGGAATTCGGAAAATTTCCCGGCTGTTTCGGACGTGGAAAATTATGGCTTAAAGAAAATTAAATCGGAAAAATCCGTAAAATAGTTAAAAACATCGAACCATCGAATAATTGATTTACCGCAGCTGCCCCCCCCCCCCCCCCCGAAGATATAGAACGGGTAGGAATTTGGAAAAATTTCCGACGGTTTCGGACGTGGAAAACATTGCTGGTAGGGGGAGGGGGCTTGCAATTGCAAAATTTGAGAGAACTCGACTAATATCGACAAATTATACTACGAATAATTTTCTCTTTCTCGAAAAAATGCAAAAACTCACGAAAGGAAAATTTGACAAATTCGTCCAAATAATGAAAAACATAACATCTATAACTGTATGGTACCACCCAGTGAAGTAGAGTACGTACCAAAAAGCTAGATGGCAAGTGGTAGCAAACATACAGGCCACTAACTTACCAACCTCTGGGCACCTGGCGTACCTATTAAGACAGATAAAAATTACAAAATTAAATAAACGTAAAAAAAATTAAAACAAGCTTTCATTTATAAAGTATTGAACTGAAAAGTAAAAAATAATATTTAATAAATAAAAAACGAAAGGCATTACACTTGAAATAAAGTCTGAAGCTTTTAAGAAAATATTTAAATTTTTTAAATTTCTTTGTTTTTTTTCAATAAATATTATTTTTCACTTTTAAGTTACCTACATACTTTAAAAATAAAAGCTGGTTTTTGAAATAGTTATTTATGCAACAAGTGCAAAAACGGCCTCGTCGGACAATTTCACGTCGAGTACAATAAACAATTTTTGCACCAAAAACTTTTTGATTTAGGTGGTACCAAAGTTAAGGGAGGCATTCTTTATTCAAATATAGCTGCTAAAAGTAATATAATAATAATCAAAGAAACAAATTTTATTTTTATTAAATTGTATTTTCTAGAAACGTTGTAATCCCAGTATGTAATAAATATGATTGACAATAATATAAAATATGCAACTGTTCAAAACGTAATACAATCTCATAGAAAATGGGATAAATATGACGTCGATTTGACTTTTATATTTGTCATGATGACAGAACGCTGTAGCAGAATGACAGATGAGTGCAATAAAGACTATATTGCACTCAGTACATTAAAGAACCAGTTTTTCCACTAAATACAGTCCAATAATGGTATATTATTTAACGAGCGGTAATGTAGGTCATAAGTCACGCATAAGTGAGTTATGACCATTACCGCAAGTTGAATACCATACTTTATCTACGACTATAACAATAAATACTGATACACAAGTACAGACAAAAAACTTTATTAACAAATCTTAATAGTTACCTATAACATTGCTATAAAAACTTTAGTTGTGATTATTCATTTTGTTTATTAATAAAATGAACCAAGGGCGGTCCCAGGGGGGGGGGTCAAGGGGGTCATGACCCCCTCCCCCCAAATCGTGAATATGTATGGCTTATAATTCATCTTGTAATTGGTTCCATCAGAAAACTTAAAGCCCATAATGGCGACCCCCCCCCCAAAATTTGAGGCTAGGACCGCCATTGAAATAAACAGTAAAGTTTGAACAACCATCAGTGAACTGAATATTTGGGACTGATTTATGCAAGTTTATTCTTTCTTTTTGTGTTTGTTGCATATATGTTGATGATGTAGGTACTGGTTGAGGTGTTATAGAACTGTTTATTTTATTTGCAGTATCTGTCTTATTCTTTTCGGAATCATCAACGTACCCCTCACAGTAGTTGATCGCCAACCGCCATGTCGTTTCAGTACCGTTATATCCATCTACTTATAAAGTTGCCGATGGGCGGCGAAAACAATGCCCTGTATATAAATTACAGTCGGGTAATTTTAAAAATGTAGCAATGTCTTTCCCCATTGTAATTTTTATTAGCATAATGTAACCAAAGTAATATGGTACTATTATTGATTTTACTCATTTTATAGTTTTATAGTTATATATTTATTAATTATGTTAGTACATATTTGTATTTTTCTATATAATCTCTGTATCATCATCATTTAAGAAGATGTACTATGTTTTTATGTTAGCTTTAGGCTATTAGTCCTAATTCACAATCTCGTATTTCTCTCGATCTTCTGTAGGGTTACCCATTTATTCCTCATAAAACTTGTATTATTGTATCATATGTATATTCAAGAGGTGAATAAATTTATTTATTATTATTATTATTGCTCCAAATTTATTAATGCCAATTCTTTGCGAATGATATTTTCCATTTTGAAATTTAAAGAATAATGATCGTTTGCGATATATCGGTAGGACGAAGACTTAAATATTTCTGAACTGCGGTATAAAAGTTTCCCGTATCAGTGAATTTTCTGGCAATTTTTGTTTTTGTATTTGGTACACTGACCATAAAAATAGATCCATGATCTTCTAAATCTGTAATTTGCATAGAGTATAATTCTGCTGCATGACAAGCACCCATAATGTCCATTATTAAAGCAACCTAAAATAAATTATATAATGATAAAAACGAAACCAAAATGCTCATTGGGTAACATAGTATAAAAAAAAATCTGCAACATTTGCTTTAATTCAGAACCCCAAAATTACAATTCTCCACTACTTTCTAGATCCGAGAATCGAGATATTCCCTGTCCAAAACTTCGTGGGACACCCTGTGTAATATAATAGTAGTACATACAGTTTTGTTTTTTGCAAGAACGTAGAAAAAGATTTTCACGTTTATTTTATAGATGTATTGTGTTACGAACAGTCTCATTATTTTTAGCACGTTGGCATGTTTGATATTTTCCACTAAACAAAACTTTTTTGTTTCAGCCGAACGCAAAACTTCCCTCGGCAAAGACTGGCATTCAGCTTGCTTGCGATGTGAGAAATGCAACAAGACCCTCACCCCAGGCTCTCACGCCGAACACGATGGAAAGCCGTATTGCAACAATCCATGCTATTCAGCTCTTTTTGGACCAGGTGGATTTGGACGAGGTGGAGCAGAAAGTTATGTTTATAAAAAATAATCCACTCAAAATATGTAGGTTTATATTTTTTACTTTTTGAAAATATACTATTTTTTTGTTCAAACTGTGTTCTTTCTTTCATACCTCTGCACCCTTACGTTTCAGAAGTCCGCAGGAAACTTGCAGAGCATTTTTTAACAAAAATTCACAGCGTGGCCATGTGCATTTTAAGGCCCTCCTCATTGATCTCATTTCAAGTTTTTTAACGCAGGTACAGGGTACAGAAAATCGTCAACAGGTAGTATTTAGCGACGGTTTTTAATTTTATATGCTGTTTTAATTGGTAGTACCTGGGCGACCGAGCTTCGCTCGTTTTGCAACTTAATATGAACTGTAGTCATTTAAATAACGACGTTAAAGTAGCAAAACCGAAAATAACCTACTTTTGTGGCAACTGTCACAGTGACAGTTCTCAATTCCAACAAGTAACGTTCCCCCAAAACCTATAAAGACTATTCCAACGGTTCTAGGTGTTTTATAATTTTTGGTAAACATCTCTTCTTGAGTGGATTAGTGGTATTCAATGGATTCTTTCACCAAAAATTCGAATCCCTAATTAATCTATTCGAACTAATTTGTTTTTGTGTGAAATCGCGTTTTTTCATGAAAGACGCCTATATAGAGGAATTTACAGGGCAAATTCTTATCTAAACACAAAATTTGATCCAAATCATTAGAGCCATTTCTGAGATACCCAAAATATATGAATAAATATTAAACTATATCTTATTGGGACTACTGGAAGTGAGTTAAAATTTGAAAATTCTCATCAGTACATTAATAATATTACATTAATATTTTGAAATTCTTGAAATGTCGTCGATCCTTGATATGTGTGCAAAATTTTATAAAATTTGGACAATTGGAAGTGGTTGAAAATTGAATTTAATCAAAAGTTCTTATTATTATTAATATATTAATATTAGGAAATTTTTGTTTTGCCATAAATGTTTGTTATGTGTGCCAAATTTCAATTATTCCTGTATTGTCGTCGGTCCTTGATATTTGTGCCAAATTTCAGATTATTCCGGCTATAGGAATTGAATTTGAAAATTAATTGTCATCATCACTATTATTGTGGCGAAGCTGCGGGCGATGCCGGACCTGAACGCTAACGTAGACAGCGCCTGACTACGAATTACTTCCGAAGCGCTTTGCTTCGAGACTAATCTGGTCTAATCGGAGAACGTTCCTAAGGCTTTCTACAAATATCAAGAGCATTCCGGGAATTGAACGGTGTATATAAAAAGAACCACGCAGCAGAGTTGGAAAGTCAGTGAAGCGGAAGTCGAACATAAATAGTCCAGTGATTGTTATATAAATTAGAGTATTGTGTTGAAGTTATAGAAGCATTGTATTTCGTCAAATATATCATTTTAGATTGAATTTGTTTAAATATATTACGGTGGTGATCAGAAGTGGATTTTAAAAGATAAAATACAGAGTGTTCGTGTATATAAGTAGACATTTTGTGTATTTCGGACAATTGTTTTCACGAAAAATAGACAGTGACTGATAAACATTTTTCCGTGAAGTTGACAGTTGTGTGCATTAACGGAGTACAAACTGACTTCTCGCGTGTGAAAATAATAATAATTATAGACTGGTGGTTCGTGAAATAGACAATAAAGATAATAATAGACTGGTGGCCCGTGAAATATAGACTGTGTGAAATAGACTAATACAAAATGTGTTCGAGGAAAGTTCACCTGGTTGAATTGAAGGTTGTGGAATTGAAACAAGAACTGTAGGAGAGGGAACATGACACAAGTGGTAAAAAAGGCCGCGCTTCAGACAAGACTTGCCGAGGGATTGATCCAGAAGGGCGAGGATCCAGAAACCTTCTTATTCGAAGTTTCTGGAATTGATTTGTGAGTAAACTCGACGGAATGAGAGAAGAACTTCAAGAAAACTCGAATCTGGAAGAAAAACTGCTAGAAAATTCGAATACTTTGAAAAAAGAACTTCAAGAGAAACTTCTAGAAAATTCGAATAATCTGAAAGAAGAATTTCAAGATAGTTCGAGGAATTTGAGAGAAGAGATTCTAGAAAATTTAAAGGGTTTGAGAGAAGAGCTTCTAGAAAACTCGAAGAACATGAAAGAAGAACTTTTTGTGGCGTGGCGAACCGATTAGAAGAAAGAATGGGGATCGTCGAGACAGAGATGGAGAAAATCAAAGATGAAATTAAGAAAGATACGAAAATTGAAAGAAACAATCGGTGATAAAATCAAAGATGAAATTGAGGTGGAAATGGACAAAATGACAGAATCAATCAGTGACAAAATCCAATGCGGACTCGAGATGAATTTAAAAAGCAAAACCTTAATTAACTACATTCAAAATTTCATCCAAATCGATATACAAGACTTGCTCGTTAAAAGGTACGTGTGACTTTATTAGGAAATTATTCACGAATGAGACAGAGTTCGATTTTTAAATTGGAGAGCAATTTTTCATTTTCGATTATAGAGTAATGTAGAGAGTTATTTACCTATTCATTTTCTTTTTCAGGTGTATATGATTGAAGATAAAAATGGAAATTCTTTGTCATATTTTGTTCATGTGTGTTTGTGCTTGTTCAGCTTTTCAAGTGATCCGTGTGTCTAGTCTCGATCCAAGGCCCGATTGTGTGCGTTTGCCAGCGTTTCACAGCGTGTCCACTCTTAAAGCCCGCGTGTCCACGTGGACAAACAATATATACCTTAAAGAATGCATTGGAGACTTGTGCGAGCAAGGAATGACGAGGTTCTTACCTTTCAACGTGCGATCCAAAGCACGTTAAAATAACGAGAATATCATACTCAGCAAGCATGAAAACATCTCATGTTCTGCTGATACATGAATAGAACGTGTATGTAACGGCAATTGTCCACCTCACGTGGGTGTTTTTAAGAAGTTCTAAAAGCCCTTTCAAAGACACGACATTACATGTCCAAAGCGTTTACCTACATTAGATCACTAAATATGAAACATTTTCAGAAAAGGAAATTTTTTCACCGAGTGTGCAAATTAACAATAGTCAAAATATGCAAGGACTTCTGGGGCGAATTTGAAAAAATCATCCATAAGATAAGACAGCGAAGTGGTCGTGGTGTTAGAGCGTTTGCCTACCACCCAGGCGGCCCGGGTTCGATCCCCGTACGCCTGTCTCTGAGCTGAAGTGGTTCGGATTCCACTTTTATTTAAACTCTACGTCCCGGATCTCCCTTGCTCGCACAAGCTCTGCTCTTGAGGGGTTTTCTCCCAAAACCTGGGAGTTTCGTAAAAATAAACTTTACAATTTTTTTACAATTTTACCTAATTATTTCACCTCAAAAAATCACGAAGGAACGCTGTCTCTAGACGCTAGTGCTGCTTCCCAGCGGACCTGCAAAACAGCTTAATCATACTCAAGCCAGCTCAAGCGTTGTTTAAAAAAGAAGCATTGACAGAAGCATTGTTTAAATAAAAGATAGTCTATGCCTGTGGAAAAGGTATTGGACCCAAACGCGAGTGTCATCTAGCGTGATTAGTTACAAACATGAATATTTCACGTCATTTTGATGCAGGTTTCTTCAAAAAACCATGATTTTAATGCTGTCCCATTGTTTCAATCAAGTTACGACATGACTTGTAGGCCAGATCACTGAAGTTACGACATGACTTGGATGCGAGCTCACTATCGCCATCTACATGTCGCATCCATTTTGATCCAATTATAATCTCATAAGGTTGACTATCTTCTATATAAACAATGATAGAAGCATTGCATGCCTCATACAACGATAGAAGCATAGTTTATAGAAGATAGATGCCTTTGAAGTGTGGAATCGGCATTGGACCAAAACGCGAGTGTCATCTAGCGTTATTAATTACAAACATGAATATTTGACGTTATTTTAATGCAGCTTTCTTCAAAAAATCCTGATTTTAATGCTGTCCTATTGTTTCAATCAAGTTACATGACTTGGAGGCCAGATCACTGAAGTTACGACATTACTTGGATGCGAGATCACTGTCGCCATCTACATGTCGCATCCATTTGAATCCAATATAAATCACATAAGGTTGGCTAACTATCTTACTTCTATATAAACAATATGCTTCTATATAAACAATGGTTTTACTCAAGTTACGACATGACTTTTGGAGGCCAGAGACCACAGACGCCATCTACTTGTAGCCTTCATTTGAGTTTAATATTAATCCTATAAGCATTGTCTAACTCTTACAATGCTGAGGTTGGCAATTTATGTTCTATTCAAACAATGCCCGAAGAGAATACACATCTGACTAGGAGAGTTTATTCCCCACGAGACATATTGGTGACACCAATAGAAAGATATGACACTAAGGTAAAAAACGATAAAATTTCCACAAATTCATTGTCTTTGCGCCATGTTTCGATACACAGTATCTTCCTCAAGCGAATGTAATACACTAAATTATTATTGTAGTAATAATTTCATAGTTTCATATAATATGAAATTCCATAAGTAATGGCCACGTCAATAAAAAAAAACTAATAGAAAGAGATGACAGAACATTTGTGACGTAGATGAACATGCAGGGACACCATTCTCTCTTGATAGTGACGGACTAGCGCCCTCCGAACCAAAACTGGCTTCACTCTCATATACCAAGAATATGAGAGCATAATGCAGACAAGCAGAGAAATATATTTGGTTTGCTACGTTTACTGTTTTTCTAGCAATTTGCACGTTTCCCATGTTCCGTTCCAGCTTTGGTTTGACAGAACCTGTACTCATGTCCAAGCACGTCACCATGTTGATGCTACAAGATTCTGATTGGCTAGAGGTTATTAGACTCTCCTGTTCGACGTTTAACTCTCTTTGGCCCTTGCCAACCGAGACCAATCCTACCTTCTTGAACATGAATGCTTTGTTTGGCTCTAAAATAATGCAAACTCATGACAGTTTTCCTACGACATTGAACATTATTTGTAGAGGATGGCCCGATCGACTGATTTTATGGGCCTGTCAAATGACGTCAGCGCGATGCCTTCCAATGGTTTACTGGACAGGTAGTCTTGACTGACTAATTAAAGAAAAATCAGAAAATTCTTGAGGACGCAATCAAATCACTAGGCTTAGTCAAAGAAAACTCTTTGTTATATTGTCAAGCGTTCAAAAAAAATTTAATTCCTTCATCGGGACAGATGAACTTGAAATTAAAAGTAAAAAGTCAACGTGCACAACATGAAACAATAAAATCATTCTTCACTTGGACATCGACACATCCATAAAAATATAACGAAAATTACATTTTCTTCGGCACACATATGGTGCGTCTGCAGAACGGAGAGGGGTTGATATCTCCACGGAGTTACTCGGAGCTAAACATTGGGACAATTGAAGAGGAAAGCGCCTGAAGCAAATCCTGCATTTGGCAACGTTGGCGGTTCATAATTTTTGTTTTCTGTCATTTTGAGTTTGAAACAGACGTTTCAACGGTTTTAAGTTTTAACTTTTTAAAATATACAAAAAAGTGAGTTCAAATTGAAAATAGTAATCAGGTGAAGCTAATTATCATTTTATTTGTAGATAATTATGGATCTGTCTGAGTTTTTCAAGTCCGGATTCCAAAGCCTTCACAAGCAAACGCTAGAAAAAAATTACCAACAGAAAACCCTCAAGGCTCGGATGGAAGACTTCAGTTATATTAGGAGGCAGACTCGGGACACGCTTTTATTGCAAAAAAGAAATTTGGACTTGAATATGTCACCTTATGTGACCCCACAACCCACTAGATTGAAAAAGGCTACTGTTAATGCAGAATCAACCAAAACAAATCCAGTTAATTCCCAATCTAAACCAAAAAAAGTTGGGACCGCTTCAGTCAAAAGATTGGAGATGTTGAAAAAGTGGAAGGAAGATAAGGAGAAACGATTGCAAGAGGAGAAGAAGAAGGCAAAACCGATTTTTAAAGTTTGTCACATTAGTAATGATAAAGGTACATCAAATTTTGAAAAGGTAAAACCGTCTAAACCACAAGAGAAATTTGTTTCAAAGTTTGCTCCAAAGGATCACAAATTCCAAGCCCCCAAAAATATCAAGCCTATAAATATAGGAGGCCTTGAAAGCCTATCGGTTAAACATTCAAAAAATAATTTTTCCCCTAGAAGAGATCTATCAAATAAATTTATAGAAACAAGACAGAAAACTGAAGAACCAAAAACAAACAGGGGGAAATCTAAAGCTACTACATTATTGTCTCAAAAAGATGGGCTACGAAGTAAATCACTCAGAATGCCACTCTCAAGGGATAATAACGGGCTGGGAAATAATCAAGGGCCACAAGTAAACAAAGTTAATGCTTCAAAAAAAATCCAGAAGAGTGATGTTAAATCTTCTGATAAAACTAAGAAATTAGCCAATAATCAAGTTCCACAAGTAAACAGAGATAATGTTATTAATGTAACAAAAAAAATTGTGAAGGGTGATGCTGAAACTTCTGATAAAACCAAGAAAGTTACTACTAATAAAACCAAGAAACTGTCTTCTGATAAAACCAAGGAAGTGACTACTGATAAAACCAAGCAAAAGACTAATGGTAAAACCAAAAAACTTGCAGTTGGATTTGCAGAAAATTTGCCCAACAACGATGATGAAACAATTCCAGCCAAGAAGAAATATCAAATGACACCCCGAAAAAGGAAAAATGAAAGAAATCGTACAAATAGTGACGACACACTCTCTGTTTCCGACGAAATGTTGAAAACTCCAAATAAAAACATAAAGACGTCCAAGACAAAAATCGAAAAAGAAGTTGCATATAGTGATGAAGAAATTTCATTGAAAACACCAATAAAAAAGCAACTCAGATCAAGTTACAAGCCCAGGTCTGAATTGAAAGAGTTACGTGGAAGTGGAAGAAGTAAAACTAAGAAAACCGAAACCAGTTCTGAAAGTGAATTGGCGGATGTTGTTACTAAAAATCAAGTGTTCACAGAAAACACAACATTTACTCCTGATGACTGCGAGCTGAATCCACAAAATCCAACTGAATCGGATCATACTCCAAAGAATACACGAAAGTCTACGCACAGAAAAGAGCAGACATCACCTGTTAATTATATCAGCCCTTTTGTAACAATCTCAAGAGGCAAAGACTCTGCTAGAAAAGAGTTCAAAGTTCGACAGTCTACCGGTGGTACTTTTACAGACACTCCCGAAAGCAAGCAGGATTTTTCTGCTAGAACCAGCCCGAAAATGGGAGCAGAGTACTTCACAAAAACACTCGACATAGAAGTTGATAGGATTGAATCTATTTGTGAAGAATGGAAAAAGTACAAAGAGAATGAAATCCCTGAAGAGGCTATCAATCTGATTGATGTTGCAGTTGGCCAGTCGAAACTCCTGATTGATAAAAAATTCAAACAGTTCAGGAGCTTGATTGAAGAGTGTAGAAGTTGCCAGTACAAAGAAAAACCTATCACTTGTACTGACCTACATGGCTTTTGGGATATGGTATATATGCAAGTAGGGGATTTGGACAAGAGATTCGCCAATTTGGAGGCTTTGAAAGTCAATGACTGGAAGGAAGTGGTCACAGAGAAAATAGTCACTGCTCCAAAAAGAACAAGAGGCAGACCAAAGAAGGTTGCAGCATCTTCATCCCTCAGAGATGCCATTAGAGCTGCCAGAAACAAAAAGAAGCATGAGGAAGCTCCTGTGGAGATTCCACAAATTGCCCCTACCACGTCTCCATCTCCAATTCAAGGACCCTCAGCTCTAAACCATCCAAGCAGTCTGCGAAGGAGTCTCCGAGTATCTTTATTGAATGGACAGACAGTGTATAACTCTAGACGAGCTAGTTCTTCACCTGGGCTCACTATGATGAAGGTAACGCAGGCTATCAAGACTGGTGACGGTATTACCCCCAGTAGAAGTATTCTAAAGTCAACACTGACCAAGTCAGAGAAGTGTATAAAGAAATCTGTACTTTTCAAAGATGACTTGGAAGAAGACGTTCATGATGATGAAGAATTCAGTGGTGTCTCAAACGAGGTGGATAAGGAAAACAATGCTAGTTCACTGAACTCTTTAATTTTCAGCCCAGTTACCCCTACGAGACGTTCACAAAGACTAAGTAAAAAGAGTTAAAGTTTTAAACTTCCTGAATTAGACTTTTATATTCCCATTTTTGGAGAGTTTTGAAACTGCTGTTATTTATAGTTGATACCTATAATATTCGATTTTGTTTTTATGTTATTTCCACACTTCATTTTATTATTTCGACAACCTGTTTGATATGTACAATTTTACATGGTTAATATAAATAAATAAATGTATTTTACTCATTCATACTGATTTTATACCATCAGTGCAATTGATCCACTTCTCAACTTTGTGATTGTTTTTTAACATGAGCAAAGCATTTGACCTTGATGAGCATGACATACATATACATAAATTACAGCTTTATGGAATTTGCGGGTATGCAGTAGTTCCTACCATTCAGACCTTAATCAGTTGGTTGGGGTCAATGGTAAGAATTCTGAAGTAAAAAGCGTATCAATGGGAGTACCACAAGGCTCAGTCTTGGGGCCACTTCTAATTTTAATTTTCATCAACGATCTTCATAAATACTGTACAGAAGCTGTACTGCAATTTTTGCTAATGTCACAAACATTTTAGTTTCTGCAGAAAAAAACTTCAAAAAGCTCAAGATGCTACAGATCAAATATCTGAGTGGTGTTCTTTCAATGGCTTGCTGTTGATTACTGCTAAAACCCAAATGCTCAGTTTTGTTGCAAAAATTACTCACTTGGTGATATTGAATAACATCAAGTCAATTATACTAAATGTTTGGGAGTTGTGATTGACAATAAACTTACCTGGAATCACCATATTGATAGTGTAAAACGGTAAAACTGAAACTCAGTCAAAATATGTATTTGCTACGTCCGTTGAAGATACAGTTTCAACAGAAGTTCTTAAACTGCTTTATCGTAGTTTGACACAGTCTGTTTTGGCATATGGTCTTGAACAATAATTAATGGGGATTATCAAGTAAGGCTCATGAAGTCTTTGCTGTTCAGAAAAAGGCAATAAGAATTTTGGCAGGTGCTAGATACAGATAACACTGTAGGACATTATTCATATATTTCAATGCCAAGCTTCCTCATTTATCAAACTTTGGTCTACACCAAAAGGAACGTTTCTTGTCTACCAAAGAATGAACAAATACATGATCATTACACCTGGAATAATTTACAAATACACCAACCCTTTAGTAGGTTGACAGTGTCACAGAATCATCCCATGTACAGTGGTGTAAATCTATGTAATAAGCTCAATTATGAGCTAAAATCTTCTCCAAATGTCAGTGTAGCTAAGAATAAACTAAGATTATTTCTGTTGAAGAAAGCATACTACTCAGTTGATGAATTCCTATTCTATTCATAATTTGTTGTAATATTTATTTAAATATAAGAAAATATACTACTGTTTCAAATAACATTTTATTTTAATACTTATGTATGTTTCACGCTTTTGAGTGACTCTCTTTTTAGGGTTTATTTTGTTTGTTTTGTCTTTTTGACTTGTTGGAGTAGCTAATATTTTCCAGTTTGGTTCGGTTTCACTTAATATTATTATAAAATTTTGAATGATTGATTTAAAAGAAAGAATAATAATAATAAATATGCTTTATTATCATAAGACAGCTAGGGTCTTGTTGACAAAGCTTAGGTAATTGTCTTAAATATTAAAAAAGGTAAATCATAAAAATGTTAATTCGTCACAAACAATAGTAAAAATTACAAATGGCGTGAGGTTATAAACAGATATAAAATAGACAATCACAATTATAATAGTTCGGCTAAAAAGTATCATTGAAATATTCCTTCAAACTATAATAGGGTCTATCGGATAGGAATCTTTTGACTGCCTCCCTAAATTGGGAAACACTCAGATCAGCAGATCTTATATACAGGGGTAAATGATTGTACATTTTCCCACCATTGTAGAATATAGTTTTTTGTGATATTTTTGGACGGCAACGGTAGTTTTAAAGTGTGGCTGCTGTTCCGGGTGTTATAGTGAGATGTGGATGCAGTGAGGTTCAAAATATGTTTATTCATCAAACAAACGGATTCTAGTATAAATAGTGCAGTTATCGTCAGAATTTTATTGTTTTTAAAGTGGAGTCTACAAGATTCTCTCGGTTTTAGGTTACAAATATATATCATAGCCCTTTTTTGTAGAATCAGTAGAGGTTTGAATAATGTTTGACTGCACGCTCCCCAAAACGGTATTCCATAGCGTAGCTGGGAGTCGATAAGTTCATAATACGCCATTTTGGCTGTGTTGAACCCTAATTAATTGAAAATCACCCTAACCGCATAACATCCCGAGGCGATTTTACCTGTAAGTTGCCTAACATGATTCTCGAATTTAAGATTCTGATCGATGAACACTCCTAGAAATTTCGTGTGATTTATATTTTCCAATGATTTGTCTTCCAAGAGAAGTTCATCTAGCGAACATCTAAATGAAATCAAATTAGTTTTTTTTCAAATTAAAAGATAAGACGTTTGCATCGCACCAGTTTTTAACTTTTTTTTAGATCGGCAGTTATTGTTGTGCAGGTCACCGGTGTTTTTACTATTCCAGAGAATAGTTGTATCGTCTGCTATTTTCCAGAAATATTGATAGTGGTGATGTCATTTATATACAATAAAAACAATATGGGGCCCAACACAGACCCTTGTGGGACCCCAAATCGATTTCCTTATTTTTTGAAAACTCCGCTGTTTTTACTATTTGATTTCGCCTTGTGAGGTAAGATTTGAACCATTCAAAAGTCAGTCCTCTGCATCCATGTTGTTGGAGCTTCCTCAGCAGTATTTTGTGATTAACACAGTCAAATGCCTTTGACAGGTCACAAAACACTGCTGCAGTCTTTTCGCCGGCATTTATCTCCGAAAAAACTTTATTTAGGAAAGAGAATATTGCATCCTGTGTGTTTTTATTGTTTTGAAAACCGAACTGGTTTTCACTAATAATCTTATGCTTTATTTACGAATTCAAGTAGCCTTTTTTTAACTAGTTTTTCAATTAGTTTTGCGATGGAAATTTCAACCAAAAGACAGAACCTATTGACAATGCTATTCAGTTGAATGGACATTAAATTGGGTATACTCTGAGTATGTATACATACATCATTTGATATTTTACTCAAAAAGTATTTTTAAAATATAACCAACTTACAACATAACAGAGTGTCTCTTATAAGGACGTTGTAAAATTTCAAGGTGCGATTAAATGAAGAAAAGTACCTATGAACATATTGTTGAAGAGTTAGAACAAGTTTTAATAGTTATAAATGTTGCAGTTAAGGAAGGTGACATTCCAAAGTTCGCGAGATGTTATACAGACAGGCTGATTCACAGTTATATTTACTTCGGATACCTGACTGAACATTGTTAATGATTTCTATTTCCTGTACAAATCTTACTAATTGTTCATAAACTGTATTTTCAAGATTTTTAGATGAGCTGATATCTGAAAATATATCCCTAATGCTATCAATACAGACGTTGTTAAGAGCATTTGGTTTTCACAAATGTCTTTGATGGTTACATTCTCTGAGATTTTAGTTTCAATAAAATTCCACTTTTTCCAGAGTTTTCCACATTTCACTTATAATCGTCATCACTAATACTTGATATTTCAAATGAAAATTGTGAAAAAAGTAACGAAATTCGAAAAAATAGATTGTTGGAAAGAGGATTGAATAATTTTTTAAACGATGCTATATGAAATTTTAAAGTTGTGTCCCCACCCCCTCCGACCAATGTTGAAACAGAAATGTCACACCAGAAATGAAATATTAGTTTATTATTATGTTACTCATACATCATGGGATAAAAAGAGCGTTTCTGGAAATTTCTTTTTCATTTCAATTTCAGATTTTGTATCTCAATACACACCCTGGAAACTAACCCCGTAGTCAAAAAAATCTAAATAAATTTACTGTTTCTGAAATTTCTTTTTCACTGTATATTCAGAACGAGCTGAGAAAGCATACCTACCCCATTTCAGATTGTATAACTCAATAAACCTTGGAAACTACCCCCGTATCCAAAAAAATCTACAAAACAGTTAATTCATAGCTTTTGGAAATTTCCTTTTCACTGTATACTCAGAACGGTGACCGGAAATAAGCGCAAAAGAAAAAAGCGCACAGGAAATATGCACACGGAAAAAAGCGCACATGAAATAACCGCACTCGGAAAAATGCGCACATCGTAAAAAGCGCACTTGGAAAAAACCGCACGTACATTAATGCGCACATTGAAAAATGCGCACATGCAAGGGCGATATAAGCAAAGTCGAAAAGGTATTATATAATATATGAAAATAAATTAATTTATATAATTGTTCGGTTTTCCACTGAATTGGCTACAATCGCGTAAAGTTTTCTATATTTCTATAAGTTGCGAGCTAGGTTAGTTCGTTCAGGTTAGACGAGACTAATAAAATACTACCCTCAAAATGAATTTTTCTTCAGCTTCCAAGCTCCCAACTTTCGAGCTAGGTTAGTTTGTTTAGGTTAGATTAGACTAATAATTGGACGGGATAATTTTGCATATAATCCAGGACCTGGACTAGGATGCTGTGGGACAATTTGAGTATGGAGAATTTTTCTTCAGAAATGCTTAGTAGGAGTCCTAGCAAGTGGCTTGGAAGTGGGTGGACATCCGCAACCTAGTACGTTTTCGAGCTATGACATCATTAAAGTCTATTTTGTTTATTTGTTTAAATTCTACACAAACAACTGCAGTTTCTTATATACACAGGGACAGGGTGTCCGAAAAGTCTTAGTACGGGCTTATTTCTCCGAAGTTAGGTAGAGAAACTATTGCGTGTGCGCATTTTTCAATGTGCGCATTAATGTACGTGCGGTTTTTTCCAAGTGCGCTTTTTACGATGTGCGCATTTTTCCGAGTGCGGTTATTTCATGTGCGCTTATATGTCTGTGCGCTTTTTTCCGTGCGCTTATTTCCCGTGCGCTCCTTTCCTATGTGCTTTTTTCCGGGATTCATTCAGAACAAGCCGTAAAAGAAGTCCAAGTCTTTTTAAAATTTTCCATCTCAATACTCACCCTGGAAACTACCCTTGTAATAAAAAAAATCTACAGACAATTATTTCATAGTTTCTAAACATTTCTTTTTCATTGTGTATTCAGAACGCGCTGAGAAAGCATACTTACCCCATTTCAGATTTTGGACATCAATATTCACCATGGAAACTGCCCCAGCAATAAAAAAAATTCACAAAGTTAATCATAGTCATTATACGAGTACATGCGGGAGCAAAAAAATGTTTTGATAAAGTAAATAAGTAACTTATGAACAATAAGTGACCGTAAAATAACTTTCAATTGCTCAAAACTTTGTTCAATGATTCAATAGGGAATATGCAAGTGATTTAAATTTACTTGTTTTTTTTACCTCCGATACTTTATTGTATTGACATTACACCTACACCATTAGTTCATCATTTAGTTTGTATTCAACTCCATAAAACTTCAATCAAAACGTGCATAATAAGCGCGCGGAATTCAAATTTGCTAAACGCATCACCATTGGTCAAACGAAGAATGACGTCACATGGCACGTTATGACATTTATCTTTTTCATAGAAAATTTGTTTTTATTTATATATTTGTAGTGACAATTGTCAATTATCAAGAGCAATGACTGAAAGTGGTTTTGTCAAAGCACAATCCGACAATACCTGAACTGATAAGTAGTAATAGTTTATCAAATGATAGTTTTCCTTTTGTAATTTAGGTGAGGCAGGTATAAACAGTTATCTCCCGCTTGATACACAAAACATTTATGCATACAAAACTTACTTCTGATCAATTCACTTCATGTTAACTATCGAAATACAATGTACTCACATTGAAATGATCTTCACAACAATGTAAATGTGATATTGGAGATACTTCGCCTCTTCTCATATCCTCACCCCATTGTTCACGTATTTTCGCATCTCTTGGAACAGAAAAAAATACTTTATTTGGTGTACTTATAATTGTGTTTTGGCTTTCCAGTACTAGACAATACCTATAAAATGTATTTTAAGCATTTTCCACTATCGTAATAGCGATTAAAACTGCAAATCCCTAACCTAATTAATAACTGTCAATAGTGTCAATGGTCATAACTATAGCAAGGCTTGTTCATTAAAGACTGCTCTGGTTGATCGAGATCACTTTCACATATGTTCATCTCTCTCTAACACTTGTACTGCATTTGTCTTACTCTTTTATAACATATCAACTTCAAGCAAGTAGAGCAATCAGAGTACGTCTCAACGAACGACACTGAAGAAGAACAACAATGATCGCGCCATGTGACGTCATCCACAGGGCGCGAAAATGGAGGCGTTCAAATAGGTCAAATTCAATCGGTATTTTATATATTATTTTAAAAATTAATCCCAAGACTTTCAACCGTATTTATATTTTTTACTATGTTGTAACGAAGTAAAAAATTGATTGAACAAATAAAAAAAATTATGCATATTCCCTATTATGCAATTTTAACTGCTTATCTTTTAATAGTGATTTCAGAGGACGTTTGTCAACAGACGAATTATTACTGTTGTCCTGATTTTGAAAAATACAAGTTCTGGGACGTCAAGATCATGCGCAGTTATTGAAAAGTAAACGAATGTTAACCTAAATTAAACATTTCTCACCAACTTCGCATGATCCTGACGTCGCAGAACTCAAAGAGACTAAACTAACAAGGAGGGTTTAATGAGCTGTAGCATCATAATCTTGTAGCATCAACGCGTCATAGTGACGTGTACTTGGATATGAGTACGGAGTCGAACTCGAACCAAGCAACAAAACTGTCAGCAGTAACTCTCATATACCAAGAGCTAGTCCGTCACTGTCTATAGAATACTACGTCACATTTCGTCACAAATGTTTTTTCATCTCTTTCTATTAGTGTCCCCATTGTCTCATGGGGATTAAACTCTCCTTGTTAAATTTTAGTCTCCTTGCCCAGAACCAACATTTTTTTAAAGCAGAACAAAGCTTTTACAAGATGCCAGCTGTGGATGAATTTATGAATTTGTAGCTCAGACTGATAAAGTAAATAAAGTGAAATAGAATTAAACACTTGAAAGACTTTGCATACTTTATTATCATTACAGATATAATATATATACTTCCACCCGATATCATACTATAAAACAATCAAAAAGTTTTCAATCAGAGCCCGCTCTGATTGAAAATTTTTTGATCTCAGGTTACATATGCGATTAATGTAATCAGTATAGAGATTATTAATACATGTGCAACATGACTCAATTGGATGCCAGAAATGACTTGAAACAACTACCTGACAAAAAGGCAAACATAAATTAAATTATTATAGTTATAAATAAATATAAGACTATTACAATAAATTGATCTATAAATGAAAGCATAATGAATGCAGTATCAGTAAAAAAACCTAATGAAATAATTCAAAACCACTTTTCAAGTGCTAATTTTATTGTTGACAATAATCAAAGCCTTGAAGGACACTTTCTTTTACAACTACTCGTCCTTATGTTAATCACTTGCCAATAATACAACTTTCATTACACAGAAACAGAAAAAATTTATCGGCACATGCGATTCTCAATGCATTTGGTTGAAACTTCCTGTAGCCAGTCGACCAGTACAAAATATAACAAATACATGAGATGGAGATTCAAGTATTCAACTGGACCACTCCACAATGGTTTGTCCCCACTTTCCGTCGTTACGGGCTTCTAAATTAAATATTAAATAGCATGACTGCGAAGTGCGAATACTGAATTGAAAGACTTAAATAGGAAGGGGAACAGTGGTCCAGTTGAATACTTGAATCTCCATCGCGTGTTTTTGTTATATTTTGTACTGGGTCGCCTGGCATGAAGTTTCAACCAAATGCATTGAAAATCGCATGCCGATAAATTTCTTCCGTTTCTGTATAGGAGTAGACAATGTTTTTATTCAAAATATTTAGAAATTGGACAAGAAAAAAGTGTACTGGTAATAAAAGCATTCCAAATATACCATATAAAGTGTAAAGAATATTTGAACACCTTAAAAAAATGAATTTTCCACAAGTTGTCTATTTGTGTATGTGGATTTTCTCAACAAATATTGTTTATATCCATATTCACACCCTAATGGTTGGTTACAACTTTTTTTTTGATCTTTTATTAATCACTTTCGTGGTACTGATATTTTTTCATTTATAGATCACCAGATTTCAACTAACACAGCCTTTAACCAAGGTATATTGTACAAATTTTCATATGCAAAATGTACATTTTGATCTCTGCTCTTGGAAGCCAATAATCCACCCAAGAAAGGAATGAGAAATGATAACTATAATGTTCAGTGGAGATTTTTCAACTGCTGCTAGCAGGTTATGCACATTCAATTTGAAACAAGGGGCTCTTTTCATCTTTTTCAATTATAATAATTTATATTTTTTTGTCGATCTTTTAGTATATATTAATGAACTGAATTTTGATTGTTGACCCCAGTTTGACCTCAGTAATTTCCGCACAATCAATTTTATTACGGCAAGAAACTTTACATGTTTATAGACAGAACAGGAATAAACATACAGAATGTGATCGATAGATACCAAGAAAATTACGTGCGATTCCTAGCACTTTCTTGGGCCATCAGAAAAAATTCTGCAGTCGCAATGGTTTGAACCATCGCCGACTGTCAGCCAAAGTGATTGAAACAATGCCGCTTTAATCACTTTAACACGCTTTAACAATGAACTGAAATGAAAAAAAAATTGCTTTTGATGTGTGACGTAGGTTAGTCTAAAGCTTGTCGCGCAAGATTACCTATTTTTTTGGTAACTTTGGTCGGGAAGATTTTGAATCTGTTACTCACAGAATAGCCCACGTCATTTATCTAAAGAAATCATTTTTAACATTCTGGTGCATTTGTATAAAAGCTTGTCTTTATTTTTTTCAACTTTCAATGTTATTTTTTTCATTTCTGAAGTGTATCTTAATATTCAAACGAATTAGAATACAAAATAGTGTTGGAGACTATTTCATCCGGGGCCGGGATGTTAGGCATTGCCACATTCAAACCGCTGACATAAATAATTTTTCCCGCTGCCGACACTGTAAATAATCCATACATGCTTAGCAACAAAACAGGTAAATGGTCTATATCATTCGTTTACTAATTCATCTTGACAACGGAACTTAATAGTGTCATTTACATGCCTAGGGTAATAATGACTTTGACTTTGACAAGTAATACCTTCAGCTTCATTCATATCAATTTTTAGGTTATGAGACCTTTTGAATATTATTGTTGTCTGCTTATTCGGTAACTTAGTTACACGCACAAGCAACTTAGAATGAAATAGCGAACGAATAATCATGAAGGAAGGGTAAGAAAACAAACTTCAATTCAGGCAAATTTTGAGAAATGTCAACAAGCAGCGGGAAAAACGTAATAAGTAACACGGAATGTATCGACTGTTATCATCCTCGGCAAGCGACAAGCCTCGGCTTTGCCTCGGCTCGTACTCGCTCACCTCGAATATTAACACGTCTTTACATTACAAAAGACATTTGCTCAAAATACTTCAAAAACCAATTTGGTGAGACTAATATACATATGAAAAAAATTCAATTTTTTCAATCAATATCGAAACTATTTGGAAGTTAAAGTAGTCAAATTCATTAAATAAATTATCTCAAAACGTCTTTCTTCAAATTGTTTTTAAATTTTATTAACAAATGAAAAATTTCTATTTCATCAGATATTGAATTGTAATTTACTGACATTGTGATATGCAATTTTTTTTTCCAAAATTTGATCTGAAATAGCTAGCTGTTAAAAATTGTGTTTGTATAGTTTTATAGTATTCACCTGTTCACTTCAGTAAAAACTAAATCCGAGGTTTTCACTTCTGAGTCCATGAATCAACACATTTTAAGCCGAATAAAAGAGTTCAGGTCAACCAAGTGTTAATTATAGATACATTTCAATGTTTTATTTCATAGCTTTCTCAGAGGATTTGAAAATCAATTAGTAGTGCCCCTTGTAGAAACTAGTAATGCAACGAATTAGAATAAATCAGGGAAAAATAAATATTTAAAAAAAAAAATCAAAAATATGTAGTTTCTTACTTTTAAAAGAATCCCAATCAATGAGGCTATTTTATGTCTGATTTGATGAATAACTTTATTCCAAGACAGTCTTCCATGAAATATTGAAACTAGAAACATTTATGAAAGATGATTCGTTAAAATTAAGTGTCGATTTACGTATTTGCAACCAAATTAACATTTTATATAATTTTCAAGTTTACTTGTTATTTCATTTTTTTTTTCTTTGGTGCTTTGGCATCGACTGCTATGGTCATCAGCCACGTGTTCTGGATAGGCTTCGTTACTAACTCCATGTTTTTAAAAAAATTCAAAAATATGTAGTTTCTTATTTTTAAAAGAATCCCAATCAATCAGGCTATTTTATGCCTGATTTGATGAATAACTTTATTCCAAGACAGTCTTCCATGAAATATTGAAACATGAAACATTTATGAAAGATGATTCGTTAAAATTAAGTGTCGATTTACGTATTTGCAACCAAATTAACATTTTATATAATTTTCAAGTTTACTTGTTATATCATTTTTTTTTTTTCTTTGGTGCTTTGGCATCGACTGCTATGGTCATCAGCCACGTGTTCTGGATAGGCTTTGTTACTAACTCCATGTTTTTAAAAAAATTCAAAAATATGTAGTTTCTTATTTTTAAAAGAATCCCAATCAATCAGGCTATTTTATGTCTGATTTGATGAATAACTTTATTCCAAGACAGTCTTCCATGAAAGATTGAAACTTGAAACATTTATGAATGATGATTCGTTAAAATTAAGTGTCGATTTACGTATTTGCAACCAAATTAACATTTTATATAATTTTCAAGTTTACTTGTTATTTCATTATTTTTTTTTCTTTGGTGCTTTGGCATCGACTGCTATGGTCATCAGCCACGTGTTCTGGATAGGCTTTGTTACTAACTCCATGTTTTTAAAAAAATTCAAAAATATGTAGTTTCTTATTTTTAAAAGAATCCCAATCAATCAGGCTATTTTATGTCTGATTTGATGAATAACTTTATTCCAAGACAGTCTTCCATGAAAGATTGAAACTTGAAACATTTATGAATGATGATTCGTTAAAATTAAGTGTCGATTTACGTATTTGCAACCAAATTAACATTTTATATAATTTTCACGTTTACTTGTTATTTCATTATTTTTTTTTCTTTGGTGCTTTGGCATCGACTGCTATGGTCATCAGCCACGTGTTCTGGATAGGCTTCGTTACTAACTCCATGTTTTTAAAAAAATTCAAAAATATGTAGTTTCTTATTTTTAAAAGAATCCCAATCAATCAGGCTATTTTATGTCTGATTTGATGAATAACTTTATTCCAAGACAGTCTTCCATGAAATATTGAAACATGAAACATTTATGAAAGATGATTCGTTAAAATTAAGTGTCGATTTACGTATTTGCAACCAAATTAACATTTTATATAATTTTCAAGTTTACTTGTTATTTCATTATTTTTTTTCTTTGGTGCTTTCTCATCGACTGCTATGGTTATCAGCCACGTGTTCTGGATAGGCTTTGTTACTAACTCCATGCGCCACCTTAGGAGCAGCACTGTTAATTGGAACGCAACAGTGAGTCGTGCAGGACTCACCCCAGTCCAGCCACGAGATTTAAATAATTTAATCGGTCAAATTAAATTAAAAAATCCCAGCCGTAACTGGGGCTCGAACTCCGGACCTTTCGACTCAGAGTCGGACGCTCTAACCACTGCGCCACGCCCCGACATATATTTCATTATTATTACGAGTTCTAAATCCAACCGCTCTTGTTATATGGCCATCAAAATTAACAAGCAGTATTTTCAATGAGACAATAGCTCAATATTCTGCAATAATTTGTTCTCAAATGAAACACATTTTACTAAACATAGTAAATTCGTGACATGACTTTGAAAATATAATTTTATGTACATTTCTGTGGATTTCAGTATTGCAAATTTTTTTCTTGAAATGTTTGGGTTAGGATCCATATATTATAGAAAGTTTTTGATATTTGTTTTCAAGGAATCATGGGTTGAAATTTCAGTCACACTAAAGGTAATTAGGGATATACCAGCTGATAAAACAAAAAGCAAACTCTTTAGGTAAACGAAAAGGATGAATTATTAAAACCTCAATTATTTAGAATCACTGAATCCTGTAACAAAAACATTTTTACAAGACTATCAAATTTTAACAAATTATTGAGAAGGCCCCATGAAGTATGATATTTTTCTGTTATTATTATTATTACTCATCCAGAGCATGGCACACTCTCAATTATAATAAAGACCGGCAAATTCAGTTCAAGAACTGACTAGGCTAGGTCAAATGCCTTTTGTGGGGTTATTAAAAATCAAAAGTATACCCCCAATATCATTAACAAATTGAAAGATATCATTCATAATGAAATTAGAGCCTGCTACCATTGAAAAAGTATGGTGGAAATATAAGCTCACTGCTAAGAAGTGGGGGAACTCCATTTGGGATCTTTATTTAAACTGTTTTTTATTCAAATAAGTGATACTTTTGTTCATGTTATTAAAAATTAAACATTGTTTCCAGAAACTAACTTATTTTTGGAATTTTTTCAACCACTATCTCCGAAATTATTAACTTTAGGGCAATAGTGATACATATTACCGTTTTTAGAATATCACAGCATTTTAAAATTTTACTGAAAAAATGAGAGTTTTAATAAAAATCAATTGGATGACTTCAAGATTAAGATAAAACTTAAAATACTTAAACATTACCTAAAGTAGATTATTCGAGATTTCCAACCCAAATGTATTTAAAACTATACAATCAATTCAGAAAACTTTAAAGAAATGATCTTGCCGAGTGCAACAATATTTGTGGTGATGGATTTTTATATTAAACGAATGCTAAAGAAAACCAAAGTTACAGTGTTAGACAATTCAGACACAAAGACTGAACTCTATGAAATTATTATTAAGATGATGTTCTCAACTGGAGAAGACAGCATGCCAGATGGGCTACTGTCACAATTACACACAATAACAAATATAAATTTTTGAAAAAACGGTTTATTATTAGAGGTTTTCCTGGATTTTTTCAGTAGAAAATGCACCGATCCATCAACATTTTGTTGGTTTTTCATTTCTCCAAAAAAGTTCCATTGACTGAGAAACGATTCCTTGATTTTAAAGAGATTTGTACAAAACTAAAAAAAGTGATAATTTTTGACAATATTTATTGTTAAAAAAAATCCACAAACGATTTAGCTGGGGCCGACACCAAGGTTTTCATCTATGAACTACCTTTTGAGAAGGTAATATAGGTTATTTGCATCTTTATTTAAGTGGGAAAATCCTCTATTGGTTGGCTTATTGAATGGTTCTTGTAAATACCAGCACCATGGTGGAACAAAAAAGATGTCTCACGTTTGAGCTTAGATAAACGACTTTCTTATTAAACATGCATCATAAACCTTGTCAAATGCACTGAAAACCGTGCGAAATTTTCAAGATTTAAACACGCCGAGCAACAATAGTTATTTTTGTATCTAGTGTGCGAAATGCTACTTTGGTGATCGAGAACTGATTTTTTTTAACGAGGCGCAGCCGAGTTAAAAAAAATAGTCGAGATTACCAAAGTATTTCGCGCATGAGATGCAAACAAAATTTTTTCTACAAACGTCAAAAATATTGTTCTAAAATAAGTAATAACTATGAAAAATAGTATTGAACTGGCTTAAATAATTTTTCCAAATCAAGTAATTACTGTAACTATGGAAATAAAATGGCATTTGTTGACAATTATTTCAAAGTGACAGTTCTTGATAATTATTTTGGAGTGACTTTTTATTCGCGTCAATTTCGTGTGTGATATTTATTATTGTAAAAGAATGGAAATTTCGAGCGACGATGAACTAAGCAGTACCCCACCTAACTTGATAGATGCGGCCAATTCCGTAATTTCCAACATTTTACCGGAGAAATCGAGGCGGCAGTATGAAAATGCATATCAGCAATTTAAAGAGTGGTGTGAAGCAAATAAAGCCAGAAAAATATCTCTCACAATTTGAAAGCCTTAATTATTGTTCTACATTAATAAATAAACGATTTCTTGTTTTTTGCTTGATTGAGGAGTTGAGGACCATATAGTTTAGAATATGAAAATCCCATATAGTTTACATGCAGTGTGCGAAATATATTTCGCACATTACTTCGCGCACGGTGTCATGGTAACGAATGAAAATGAAAAAAAGTGCCACTTCGCATACTGTTGTCAATGCGCGAACCTTGTCATTTTTTGACGTTTGTAGAAAAAATTAATTTCCAGCATTGTTTTTGAAGTTACGATGCAGGCATAATAAACAATATCGTGCTATACTCGTGTAGTGCCTTTAAAACAATAGCAACATTTAAGGGCACTCTGCTTCACGCCCTTAAACTAATTGCAAGTGCTTTAAAGGCCCACTTGTGCCCTTGTATGGTATATACTATTCCATTTATTTCGAACTGCTTCTTGAGGGTGACGATATATGAACTTCCAGGCATAACTACTGAGTTAAAATAAAAATTAACAAGACTTTTGGCAATTACTTTGTACATTATGCATATTTTATTTGGATGGATATTTAATTTTTCAAATGTAGTCAAAATAACATTGTTTTGCACCTCTGGATCTTGCCTTTTGACCAATTAAGGCAACATTTCAGAAATATATTTACCTAATTAGTAAGCTGTTGATAAATTATCTTTGCACATAATGACTAAAAATGATAGTATAAATAATGAAATAATTTTATTGTATTTCATAATAATGTTCTTTTTCTAGTTCTTTGGAATTTCATCCGAACGTTTCGCTAGCGTGAGTGGCTAGCTTCTTCAGAGGTCCGTCCATCTTCTAGGATTGTCGAGAACTAACTCCTAAGCCCTAGTTGACCTAAGGCTATATTTGTACCCGACCGGTGGCGTTGGGGGCGTGGATAATCTCCTTGAGGGAGATATCCAAATTTTTTCCGAGTGATATCATCGGACTCTTTAAGGCATTTCTTACAGGAAGCTACTTCCAGTGGAAAGGATACTTTTATGAACAAATAGATGGCGTACCGATAGAAAGTCCACTCAGCCTTGTGATCGCCAATTTTTTCATGGAACATTTCAAGTAGAAGGCAGTTGACACGTTTGTCGAAGGCTTTACGAAAATCCGTATAAAGTGTCCAGTTGATTTTTACTTTCCATAGTTTCATAGTGAAAATAAGTAAGTTTGAGATGATTAATTTATTTGAAACAAAACCGTGTTGTTGAGATATGATTGTTAGATTAGAATATATTTGTTCGAAAAGCTTGGTCGGTGCACACATTATTGATATAGGTCTGAAGATTTCAATTAGCATTTTGCTACCCGACTTGAAAATATGGATGAAGCACCAATGTTGCTCGTGCATATTTACCGTATATCGTATATACACACACAGTTTATAGCTAAAAGAACCAGTTATATCACTTGGCGTCGGCACTTTGATCTTTTTGTTCACGTTTGTCCTTTGCGCAACCTGTAATCTTATCTCACGCGCATACAGCTGCTTGCAATTTATACAATGCTCAACATTTAAATGTATACACTGGTTGAACTAAAAAATGGGTTCGTAAACGGTGGATCTTTTGTCCGTGTTGAGGTTGATTTTTTAATTTCAAATCATTGTCTTTCAATATTGTTCAGAGTTAATAGAATTATGGGCTGATAATAAAAAATTGTTAAAAAATCTAGAGGTTTTGTACGAATCTTGTGACAGAAAATGAAAATGGTTTTGTGATTATTGATCTTACTTCTTTCAAATTTGGGTCTATGAGTTTGTGAGGTCAAAGATTACGGCTTTTTTTCTTCAATTTAAAGATGGCGGACAAGTTTTGCAATCAATCTTCTAAATGACGTATTGAAAATAAATATCCAGGAGCTATTGAGGTAGTATATAATGAATTTAAGCAAGTTGAGAAAAGTCATGTGACACGTTTCTTTCCAAAATCAGTCATTATCACACTGTAGTCATTGTAAATTTTCAAGTTTTTTGAAACACTTGTAGAAGATAGATTTTTTCCAATTTCTGTATCTTGAATAAAAACCAAGGAGTCTGTAAGATCTGGTGTAGTTCAATGGTACTTATATGGAACCAGAAAGATAAACAACCTTTTCGTTAAATTAATTGAATTAAATTTGTGGTAGTTATACAAATTCCCTACTCTTATTCTAACCATGTTTCAAAATAGCCTCAGATTGGGTTTTTGTTTACCTATGGACTTTATAATCTGATTTAGGAATTTAGTGGTATGATAAAGCCTAACTCTTACACTTAAATGATGACAACAAGTAATCTATTTTGGGACGACTTGACAATAAGGCATACAAAAATTAATTTTTGAAAGAAATTCCTTAATATTTTGTCTAACATCTTCTGTTGTTGCCAAATTTTCAAAAAGTTCAGAAAAACAGTTTGCAAGGGCATGTGTGTATTGCAAAAAAGTTATATTGGGCATTTTAAAATTGACAAATGTATCATTATTGGCATTTGTATAAGGCCTGCAAAAACTGTTTGATAAGCTTGTTCATTGCATTATTTTTTCATAAAATATCCCCCACACAAACGAAACCATTCTTTTCTGTTATATTGAGGTTGGTATAGTCCTTTGCTTCTACTTTGAGAGAACTGAATTGACGTAGCTGTTGAATCAAAATCTGGCAGCTTTCAATCACTTCTGCAGTTTGTTTCTTCGTAATTATCCAAATAACAAACTGCAATTTTTTTAATGTCTTTTGAAATAGTATGGGTGCAGAATTCCTACAATTTCCACTTTGCTGACTGATTTTGACAAAAAAAATTATAAATGACTTTAATGTTTAAAAGTGCAGAAATTCGAAAGATTTCAGGTTATGTTTATGCTATTCCAGTGTCGCCAAATGTATTTGTTACAAAGCAAGTTGTGTAAGAAATAGCTATATATTTTTTTTCAAGCAGATATCATGTCAAGCAATGGCTCTTCATGAATGAAGAAGTACTTATAAATGTTTTTTGCAATTTCTCGTAGAAGCCCAGTAAATGCTTCAATAAAAAACCAAACATGAGATATGTGTATACTTCCGGAAACTGAATACTTCTAGTACAATCGACAACTATGTAAGTTTGAGAGCAAATCTATTGGGCAACCTGAATTGTTTCCCCCGAGTTTATTCAATTGGCGGCGAGTGATCCAACTGATTCTTTTAGCTGTAAACTGTGCCTCTGGTGACGGGTAGAATCGGAAAAATCTTAGGAAAACACAAAATCAAGACAGTTTTCAAGCTAACAAAGTAAATTCAACCACCAGCGAATATGATATGAAATACCCCATAGCCACGCTACCAACTCCACCGGACGTGTATAAATATAGCCTTAGGTCAACTAAGACCAACCGTGAAGATGGACGGACCTCTGAAGAAGCTAGCCACTCGCTAGCAAAACGTTAGGAAGCAATTCGAAAGAACGGTGGCTTTTAAACCGGAAAAAGAATACTTATAGTTCAAATTTCGGCCGCGAAAGCCTTAACCAGTTTATCAATGTTCTTATTCTCAATCAATAGGCAAGCAGTGTCCTAACACTTTTCGTTGATTTCTTTAGTAAGACAAAGATTAGAAATAATAAAGGTATTCATTTGTTTCCATATTAAAAAAAATTTAATTAGATTTTTAATGTTAATATGTAAATACATGTTAGTATCGAAATGAATACCTATATTGCCATTACTTCCTAATAACTTTCAAATCATCAGAACATCTCAAAAGTATCTCTGTGAGCAATGCTAGTTTTAAGGACACCCATGATGAGTTGAGATTTGAGAATACACAGAAATTTCAATTGGGCCCTCTCTATTCTTCAACAGAATCTGCTAGCTCACCAAGAAACACTTGAGATTGTCATACATAGGGTTTTTGGAAAATACATTTACATATTTCTTCATTCAAACAATTGAAAGATTCACGTTGATCTGGTGTCTAAATTAAGACATATTTTTGTTATTTTAAATTGGCTGATATACTCCGTGTATAAAAATAAATTCTCTTAGAAATCCCTCAATTATTTGACAGTAATGTTTTCTAAGGAAAAGAAAATAACACATTTGATTTCTGTTTTTCACTTTGGCTGTTCTCAAGTCATAAATACTAACACTTTGTAGAGGAAGTGTCATATACTTGGAAAAAGCTATTATGCCAGTAGATTTAGATAATCAATTCACATTAATTCCAAAAGTTTTCAAACTTCAGAGGTAAAACAAATTATAAACTTTTGCAGAAGTCTGCTACCAACGGGACATTGTTTTAATGCTGTATTTTTGCACTGGAAATTGCAAACGTTCTGCAAAACTAGGGATACTGCTAGTAATAATGTTTTTTCTTATTTGTTTTAGTTTACCATTGTAATTTGTTTGAAAAAAATCAAAAAAGTTCTGCAAATTGGACAAATGAATGAAAAAAATGTTCAACATATTCATGTACATTTGCAACCATGTCTGAAAAAGCATCAGTTATTTATCAAATTGTTTTCCTCGGCGATTGAGATAACCAACAGTTTTTTATAGCTGTTGCAAATGAAGAGAATATCAGTCTCAGTGGCTATGAAACTTTGCAACCTTATATGAGAAAAGGAAACTTAATTACTCACGAATATTAGTTATATTAATTTATATTTTAGCTGCAGCAGTCGAAACGCAAGAAATCGCTCTGCCCTAAGTGAAAGAACACTATGAAAGGATCATTCTACAGTGGTCCAGTTATATACTTGATTATCCATCGAGTATATCTGTTACAATATGTACTGGTTGATTGGATTAGAACTGATTCATTCGAGATCGGTGTTTTTTTATTGTTTAGGTGCGTGAAGTGTACACTGAAGAAAAAAATTGTTTCAAACATTTTCGCTATGGATTACAATGTGTTTAGTTAGCGTTGAAAATTTGGAAAGGGGTGACGTGCAGCAATGTGATGGGAGACACTTGAATATACCGAATCGGTGCAGTGAAATACGAAGAGACGGGGAAGCATCTGCTTTGATGTTTTATGTACATTTTTAAATTGAAATGACAACGTTGCTTTACGCGAGCTCTCTAAAGGAGTAGAAAATTGAAAGAAACAACTGAAAATGTCCTATTAAAATTGATTTATAATGGAATTTGGTTGATACAAATCTTGAAGTAATGAATATAGTAGGTATAAAAATTAAAAATAGCGTATGATACACGTGTACAAGAGCCTTTAAAGCACTCTCAACGTTTAAGGGCACTCCGCTTTTAGGCTCACTTGTGCACTCATATCATAATATACTATTTTCGAGTCTTGGAATTTTCTTCGACAAATTAAGATTAAACGTTTTTTTTATAAAACCATCATTTCCGTTTTAATTGAATAGTTACAATCTTATCAGAAGATGTAAACTGGTATTTTTAAACATTTCGAAAAGTTGCAGTACTTTTGCTTTTTTTGGTAAAGTACAAATACGAAAATATTTTATGTTTCTTTTCATTTTACCCTCATTTCCGTGTTGCAGGCGAGGTTGCAAATTAATGAAAACAATGTATGTTAGGACATCTTCATGTGCAACCTTCATTCAAAACTTTTGTAAAAATCCCGATACTTTTATAATAAAAAAAAACAAATTATGTAATGAACAAATATATTTCCTGTCTGACGCAAGAGGTTGCAAATTAAGGTATTTGGAACGGTTTGGTATGCGCCAAAAGTTTTCTATTTGCGACCCATTAGATATAAGTCGATCATAAAAGTAAATTTGGTGTTCCGACTGTAAGATTTTCCAACCATTTCAACCATCCAATCTAGTGCCGGAAGTGCTCGGCAACACTGCTCTGTCGCTAGTGTCAGTGTCAGTAACTTTTGTAGTCCCGGCGATCAGATTACTTAAACGTGATTGAAAATTGATAACGCAATAGCTCGAACCAATTTAGTTCACAAGGGACGGTTCTTTAAAGAAAGCCATTTGAAAAAAGACGCAATGCAGTCGCATCGATGTTGGCTGCAAAAAAA
This sequence comes from Chrysolina oricalcia, assembly GCA_944452925.2. NCBI lineage: Eukaryota > Metazoa > Arthropoda > Insecta > Coleoptera > Chrysomelidae > Chrysolina > Chrysolina oricalcia. The sequence continues at coordinate 50,391,902 of OX101824.2, forward strand.
AACTTAAAAATGGAAGATGGAATGTTATATGATGACCGTTCCTGATTTATGCAAATGTGCAGAACTTCAGGAGAAAAAATCATGAATTCCGACGCAAATGGAATCGGGCCAAACTAGAAAGAAAGGTAAAATATACTACGAAAACCAAAAAAGTAATCACAAATTTCCTTTGACCATTTTGTTCCAATCCCACGTCTTATCTTTTCCAGAATTCCCATATATTTATATGCTGACGACAATAGGGGACAGGGAGGTTGCCCAATTTTCCAATTCTAGAGTTTTAATTTTTCTGGTCTGTTTATTTCAGGATATATTTCTCGTGTTCCTTACGTGCTGCTGCGCATTGTTGCCATTGCTCTTGGCGTGGTCATTTTTATGCTCTTATCGATCAAAACATTGCCGACTTTGAGAGCTTGTATTTCGATAATTAGGTGGAAGAATTTTTTTTTTCCTTGGTGTTTTTGGCATCGACTGCTATGGTCATTAGCCACGTGTTCTGGATAGGCCTTGTTACTAACTCCATACGCCACCTTAGGAGCAGCACTGTTAATTTTTAACGCAACAGTGAATCGTGGAGGATTATTCCCAGCCGACACGAGCCTCAATCATTTTCACATCTGAAAATGAAAAAAGATCGCACCGTCTGGGAATCGAACCTGTAACCTCTCGATTACCAGGCGAGTGCTTAACCACTGCGCTAATCCCCGCCCTAGGCGGAAGAATTTTTCCAGATTTGGTTATTAGCATTGTTATCGAGTTTATTGGCATGTGTTAGTTTTCCATTAAATTTGTAAGACGCGTTTATTCTGTACAGCGTGTTATTTAAAACATGATTGCATTTGGCTATGGTACTATGATTTAAAAGTCTATTGGAAAGCAACTTTGAGTACAATTATTTCCGATTCTAATTGGACGAAAATTCTCAAAAAAAATCAGCTGATGTAGTCACTGTCGAGAAATATCATCCCAAATTTTCATTGTATTTAAAAGAAAACTGCTCTAGCGTTCCAAAAACATTAAAGCACTTCCCAAGAACAATATTTTAGTTATTTTTTCGACTTTGCAGAACTTTTGGAATTTTCTTCGAAAATATTGGAATTTTTTTTTAATAAAACAAACATTTCCGTTTCGTTTGAATGGTTGCAAATTTATCAAAAGATGTAAATTGCTATTTGTCAAGACTTCGAAAGTTGCAGAACTTTTGCAATTTGTTCCCCGCTAATATTGCGAAAATTCATTGAATCCTGGTTTTCAACATTATCCGTTCGGAAAAAAGGTTGCTAAATTAGACCTAATATCATATGAACGTACTCTCAATTCCACTGAAGTTTTAAAACTTTTGTAATAACTATTAAATTTTGTAAAACTCATGTTTATATATATACTGGCCCCTATATCCAACTATGAACATATATACTTATGTATTTTCGAAACACCTTGTATAATTCGATAAATTCACAATTTTACAAAGGTACTACACAAAAATCAACTTAAAAAAATATTAGTACAAGTAATACCTCTGTAACATTATTAATTACCACAAGATTAGACAATAAATTGAATTTATCAGTACCAGGTTACAAAGAGATGAATCTATATCTATCGTGTAAATCATTACATCAACAATACTTTCAATAAGTATATTTTCATCTCTTCGTTAGAAACCATGTACTTCTAAATATACGCTTAAATAAATAAATGACTAAAACTTTTTCATTTCAAAAGTATATCTCTTCTTCTCAGTTTCGTTGCATTTTCAAACAAATGCACATTTATAAATAAAATATATTATTTATATCAACTCATAACATTGATATACCAACCACACACAGTATGATTAAAATAGATGACATTTCACAAACCATTTTATGCAAGGTGCCAAAAGACATTAAGGAATGCATCAAATCTTTTCGGAAATATTACATTTGTTAAAAATATATCATCCAATGATGTTCATGTACACTTTCATCACAAAGGAATGTGACTCACACTTCACCGGTGACTAATGAAAATATTTGAAACTTTTCTCAAGGCCTTTTGCACCTCGTGTTCCACTAAAACTGGAATAACTCGCAGTCAAATTCATTAAAATTGAAATGCATCAATGAGTTTGTATTTAATGTGAAAAGGAACATTCGAAGAACATTTTAGAACATCCGAAGAACATTTAGTAACACATTTTGAATCATTTTTGAAATGACAAGTTTAACTTTTACAAATTCTTTCATTTGTATGACCGACGTATCTATCATCAACTTTTATTGCACATTGGAGGATGATGCATTTTATGCAGATCTTAAACCTCGGAAAGAAATAGCGGGACATATTTTTTAACGCCTGACTTTTCTGTGCCAGAGAAGAGACGAAGCTGGATCAAATATTTTATATATTATGAATAGGTTTCTTTGAAAAAAAATATTTACAAAAATATAAAATTCACAGAAAAATTGAATAAATATCACGATGGTTAAAAATTAATCGATTTGCATTTGCAACAACAAAATGAATATTTGAATTTGGAGGTAAGTCTACCACCTTTTCTGTATATAACACATATAAATGATATGAATAACAAAACAAGTAAAAAGTATTAGAGCATAAATCAAAAAATAGGTATGGCTTGGAAACTATTCGTTTCAATTCAGTGTGAATATTAATTGTTTCCATTAGTTTAAAAAAGCCAAACAATTTGATCAAATTTCCAAAAAATATCACTTGATTCAACAGCGGTTAAATTAACAATTACAGAGCCGTTAATAACGAAAAAAAGTCTTCACTGTGAATAACCCATAATTTTCAAGCTACACCTTAATGTGACAACAATTCAAAATTAAATCGGATCAGACATCATAAAATAAGAAAAAACCCATTGGGTTCAGCTATTTATTTGGGACAATCGTCACCACTCCACTCTTCTAGTTCTTCTTGTAGTCTTAACTCGAGTTTGCGCATGTCATTGGCTATGTCAGCCTCGTACATTGCATCTTCCGATGTAGCTGATGGGTTACCGTTGTTGTAGTTGCCCATTGCTTTCAGCGAGTGCACAATTTTGTTCTGTGTGGAATTGTAAATATTAGTAAAATACCGACTTTATAAAAATATTTGGATTCCTTCTTATAATTCAAATGTCTAAAAATATTAAAAATATAAAACCCCCCCTGAAAACTTTCTTAATGATCCATCGATCTCAGCATCAATTTTGCTCATCACATTTAATGAGATTATTGTCCTCATGGCCAATTTAAAAAATAACTGTGCACCCGGCCCTGACGGTACCACTAGTAAAATGAATAAATTTATCCATAAAGAAGTTGTTTTTCCTTTAGTTCATGTCATCAACCTTTCTTTCAAAAATGGGAAAATTCCAAGGCAATGGAAAGAATCACTAGTTACCCCAATATACAGGCCGTTTTTTTAGCTGATCCCACTATTGCTATCTCGGAAACGGAGAGACCTACAAGGTCGGTTAAATGGGAAAAAAGTTTCCTATTTTGGGGAGCAATAATAAGCTTTTTTCAGATCTTAAATATCAATGATTGTTTTTGAGATATTCGTCAAAAACTAAATTAGTCGAATTTCGTTTTTTGGCTCTACCGCCTCCATTTCGAATGGAAACTTTCAATAATGTTTCATATTTTTTATAATCTGATATTAACCAATTTTCAATGCGACGTTTCGTTCATTAGATTCCATCATCAACTTTATTTTTGTAAATACGGACCTCTAGTTTTTTTCATCGATTTTTGTAGCCACTTTCATAACAAATTCAGCTATGTATTACAATACATGTGTTTCTCGACGTTTTACTCCGAAAAAACATCATCAATATTTGGTCATAAAATTCCCGTCAAAAAAAAGTCAGAGGAACTTTCAATACTGTTTCATATTTGTTATAATCTTATATGAACCTATTTCCAATGCGACGTTTCGTTCATTAAATTCCAAAGTCAACTTTATTGTTTTAAATATGGGCCTCAAGTTTTTTTCATCAATTTTAGTAGCCACTGTTTTAACAAATTCAGCTATTAATTACAATACATGTATTTTTCGACGTTTTTCTCCGAGAAAACATCATCAATATTTGGTCAAACAATTTTCGTTAGTGTAGTCTGAAAAAGGTAGAAACCAAAAATACATCACCTCCACACATCTTTTGAAAATTTGCAAGTGGACTTAAACGCCTATGCATTCCAGGGTGTTTGTATGAATATGGAAGAACTGTTCAAAAGTCAATTTTTATGGAACATAAATGTTTGTTTCTGATGTTTTCTGGCAAACAAGAAATCTTGGAGAAAAAATTCGGAGAGCACTGAAACGAATTGACTTTTTCAAAGTGAGCCATGAGTTAACAGAATAATAAAGTGTACATAAATAATCATTTGATTCGTGTGAATTTGTGACGTGGAAACAATGAATATTTCTAATGACAAGAAAGTTGATATGATTTTCGTATACGCGAAATGTTTGAGAAATGCTACTAGATCTCTAGCTATGTATGGGGAATTGTACCCTGAGAGGCATCATCCATCCGAAAGATATTTTCAACGCATTGAGAGGAGTTTACGGAATCATGGTTCATTTGAAAAACCCTCGAGTAAGAGTTGTACAGTAACTAACAGAGGTGGCGATACTGAAATTGGCGTTTTGGGTAAGTTTAGAAGACATTCTCGATAGTAATAAAGTGATATTTATTTGATTCTGGATTTGTGGAATACCGAAAAATTGAGAACAAAGAAGTATCATTGAGAGATATTGCACATAATAATGCTATATCGACTACGTCAATTCGAAAAATTTAAAGAAGAAATAAATTCAGACCATACAAAGTCAGAAAAATCCACCATTTGCATTTATCGGACTATGATAAGAGAAAAATATTTTGTAGATGGCTACTCAGACAACATCGTCGGGATAATAAAATCTGTAATAAAATTTTATGGTGTGATGAGAGTAGATTCACAAATAACGGATGGTTTAACAGAAATATACATTATCACTGGCGACAAGAAAATTCCTTTCTACATAGAGCTACAAATTTCCAAGAGAGATTTGGAGTTAATGTTTGGCTTGGTGTTCTAGACACCAAGATTATCGATCCCTACCTTTTTGAGACATCGTTGATGGGAGAATTATATTTAGAATTCTTGTCGGAGACTCTAGTTGAGTTGTTGGAAGATTTGGCTTTGAATATTCTGCGAAAATATCAGTTTTTCCAACATGATGGAGCTCCGCCACATCGCAGAAATATTTGCAGAGATTTCCTCAATACGACTATGCAAGGACGATGGATAGGAAACAATGGTCCTATCAAATGGCCACCACGTTCACCTGACCTGACCCTTTTGGACTTTTCATTGTGGGGTTTCATTAAAGACAAGGTATTCGGATCAACTTTTGGCAATATTGACCAATTGAAAGAAACGATAAGGTGGGCTTGCATGGCTATAACTCCACAAATGCTGAAAAATTGCCATAAACATCCTATAGCAAGAGCGAATATGTGTTTAAGAAACGATGGACGGCAATTCGAACATTTAATAAGATATCGTGAACGACGTTGACGGTTAGGAGTATTTTGACATTTTCTTCTGTTTGTTACTTGGTATATTACATTTGCTTTTGATATTGGAGTTTATGTATATCTTTGAGTTCTAGCCCCAAAAAATATTGGTACTTACTTTTTTGAGGTAGCTCATCTGACCGGGAATTGTTTGACTATACACTGATTATGAGAAAAACGCCAAAAAATACATGTATTGTAATTAATAGCTGAATTTGTTAAAACAGTGGCTACTAAAATTGATGAAAAAAACTTGAGGCCCATATTTAAAACAATAAAGTTGACTATGGAATTTAATGAACGAAATGTCGCATTGGAAATTGGTTCATATGAGATTATAACAAATATGAAACAGTATTGAAAGTTCCTCTGACTTTTTTTTGAGACTACACTGACGGAAATTGTATGACCAAATATTGATGATGTTTTTTCGGAGTGAAACGTCGAGAAACACATGTATTGTAATACATAGCTGAATTTGTTATGAAAGTGGCTACAAAAATCGAAGAAAAAAACTAGAGGTCCGTATTTACAAAAATAAAGTTGAAGATGGGATGTAATGAACGAAACGTCGCATTGAAAATTGGTTCATATCAGATTATGAAAAATATAAAACATTATTGAAAGTTCCCCTGACTTTTTCTTATATCATTCGAAAGCCAAAAAACGAAATTCGTCTAATTTAGTTTTTGGCGAATATCTCAAAAACAACCATTGATATTTAAGATCTGAAAAAAGCTTATTATTGCTCCCCAAAATAGGAAACTTTTTTCCCATTTAACCGACCTTGTAGGTCTCTCCGTTTCCGAGATAGCAATAGTGGGATCAGCTAAAAAAAACGGCCTGTATAAGTCAGGTGAACATAACGTCTCGAATAATTACCGACCTATCTCTGTAATAAATAATTTTGCGAAGTTATTTGAACAAAGTATCAAAAGTAGACTAACGGCTTTTTTTACCAAACATGATGTTATCACAGATAGTCAATTTGGCTTCAGAAACAATTCCAATACTGAGAAAGATTTCATTAAAAAAACTGTCAGTGCCTTGGATGGATCAGAACAATGCCTAGCCATTTTTCTTGACCTTGCTAAAGCATTCAATGCTGTATTACATGAACTGTTGCTAAAAAAATTAGATAATTATGGCGTTAGAGGTAATGATGAGAGATTATTTGTCGCAGAGATCGCAAATTGTGAAAATTGAAGACTGAGTGAATCAATTGATATCAAAATTGGAGTTCCGCAAGGAACAGTATTGGGTCCGGTACTTTTTCTTGTATATATCAATAGCATAACTTCTATAAAAAATTTCAAATGCAGTATAATTTCTTATGCTGATGATACAGCATTATTATATAGGGGAGAGTCATGGCAGCAACTAAAGGCTCATTTAGAAATGGATCTACGAAATCCACAAATATGGCCTTACCAATCTTTTAAGTTTCAACGTAAGTAAAACCTAATTTATATCATTCTCGAATATATAAATCCGAACAGCCTCTCTACGACTATCTTACAATAAATGGTTGTAATGATGCAAACAAGTGCATTTGCCCAACTATAGAAAAAACACCCAATATGAAATATCTCGGTATTATATTGGATCAACATCTACGGTGGGATGATCACGTGGCCCAGTAACAAAAAGGATCAGACAATTGATCCATAAATTTTATAGTATCATAGAGATCTTGAACAAAAAAAAAATTTTAATGTTATACAACTCCCTGGTTGAATCCGTTATTAGATATTGCATAACAGTGAAGGGAGGTCTGTACGATAATGCATTGGGTAAACTTCAATCAACACAAAATTCCTTATCAAAAATAATATTAAAAAAAAAACTTTATTCCTAAAGTTTTTTTTCAGCTCTATAAGGATGTTGATACACTGGATACAAGATGGTTATATATTTATCAGTCATTGATCTGGATGTTCCAAAATAAACAAAAATATATGACTCCCAAAAATTAGCAAACTAGATTTGCTGAAAATAAGTCTTTAGTATTACCAATTTTTCGGAAAGCACACACACACACAACGTTATATATTTTTTTGTGGACCAAAACTGTACAATTTTCTGCCACATGACATAAAAACTATAAACTCCTTGCCAAGGTACAAAAATACTATGAAAAAAATTTATATATGAAAATAAAAACCTGATATAATTTTTTTGACAAAAATCAAATTATCACTCTTTGATAATATCGCCTCTCCTCTTTTTCGTTTGGTCGAACCAAATCCTCGTCACACACCTCGTCATCTCTTGCCGTCTTATTTTTCTTTTTACTGTTATTATCAGCGTAATCTTGAATACTTTTTTTTCTCTCTCTGTTGTTGACTCAATATTAATGTACTTAATCTGTTACCGCTAAATCTTAATGAAACACTTAAACCACTTCAAATATATTTCAAAGCCACAACACAAGCATTTGAATTGCTTAGGTGGGTTGTTTGTTTTTGGAGTGGAACATAATATTGGTAAATTATAACATGAGAATTATGTAAATTATGGTATGTGAATAAATTTAATTGAGTGACTTTTGTTATAGTGATTACTTGCATTTCGGACTTCCATCGTCTCAATGGTTGAAAAATTTCTACTTCTTTAAATTTTTCACTACGTTTCAATTGCTTGAATCTGCAACCGTCTTTAGGTGAATACTGACAAATTAAGAATCTACACGATGTTTCATAGGTCTGCCGGTATGGTGTAATTACGCGCGGTCTTGTGTCACGCGTGTTTTTCGCGCTTTTTCTCCCTTCAAAACGGTCCATTAGCGGTCTACTTTTTTTTTTTAATTTCCACGCTCGGTTGACTGAAGGCACCATTGGCTTCGATACAGGCAGTTTCAATAAATTCGCGTTTGAACCAATGTTCCTCTCTATGAAGAATACTATGATGAACAATACCCACAGATGTAACGTTATTTAAACAACTAATCACATCTGCCACTTCATTAACATCCACAGATGCAAAGTAAAATGTATTATTAATGCTTGTGGAAGTTGTTCTAAAACGGATAGCTAATTCAATAAAAGCAAGAGACTGAAATGTATGTTTTTTTAGTGGCCAACTCAACGATGATGTTTGAATTCAAATTTTTTTGGAGGAAATAGAAAATGTTTGCCATCAAATCTGTAGGCAACCCTCATTCACCCCTTTCGATTCGAGTTACCTTATTTTTGAATCAAGAAATGAATAGATCGTCTAAGAATACAAGTGCCTGTGAATTTTCAAAATATTTCATGCATAATTGTAGCCACAATTCAAAATTTAAGATTTTTTTGCGATGTCTGTAGCTTGGAGGGGGTGGATTTTAGGACACATGTTTATAGGAAAAAAAAGTCTTATTTTGACCCCAGGAATATGTCATTATAATATTTGTATTGAATTATGTAACACCCTGTATAATAGTCCCAATAAACATATTAAACGCCACATCAACATCATCACTGCTAAAATATTTGATCAGATAGTTTCTGAAAGTAAGAACATAATTTTTAACACTAGAATTCAAGCCATCCATTTTGAAATTCTTCGAATCAATAAGTCAAATAAGTCTATGCATTCTTTAAATAATCTGGAGAATAATTTGTCAAAAAATAATCCAGTTTAGATTATGAGTTTTCCATTTTTATCCCTAAAAATTCGAGTTGGTTCAAAGTTTTGACATTTCAACCAGTGGCAGCGATAAGTATATTTGGATTCATCTCTAAATTTCTTACCACATATTCACAAGTTATCAAAGCGCCTGTCCACGTGCATATACATGATCAGACAACTTAGCAACACAACAACATATTGTTTAAGAGTAGCTTATTTCGCCATTTTTCATAGCATAATGACATATGGACTGATTGTATGGGGTTCATCATGTCACCAAGAGATGATTTTTAAATTACAAAAAAAGTCGTCAGAACTATGGCACAGGCTAAATATGACGACCATTGCAAACCTTTCTTCAAAGGTCTTGGTATATTGACTCTTCGATACTTATATGAATGTTTGTGTTATGTAAAAAAAATGAAAGGTGAAAATAAAGTGACTAAGCCGGAGGACATACACTGCCATGATACTAGGGCCAAAACAAGTTTAAGGCTACCCAAATATAGATTAAGTAAATCACAAAACTCATATCTATATCAATCATTAAAATTTTATAACGCTTTAACTAATGAGTTTAAGACTCCTGAAACGAGTATAAACACTTTTTCCCGCTGCCGACACTGTAAATACATGCTTAGCAACAAAACGTAAATGGCCTATATCATTCGTTTACTAATTCATCTTGACAACGGAATGTAAATAGTGTCATTTACATGCCTAGGGTAATAATGAATTTGCCTTTGACAAGTAATACCTTCAGCTTCATTCATATCAATTTTTAGGTTATGAGACCTTTTGAATATTATTGTTGTCTGCTTATTCGGTAACTTAGTTACACGCACAAGCAACTTAGAATGAAATAGCGAACGAATAATCATGAAGGAAGGGTAAGAAAACAAACTTCAATTCAGGCAAATTTTGAGAAATGTCAACAAGCAGCGGGAAAAACGTAATAAGTAACACGGAATGTATCGACTGTTAACACGTCTTTACATTCCTTGTTACTTAAATAACTATTAAAGTAAACATTAAGAATGTTCTTTTACAAAATGCCTTTTACACATTTGAGGAATATTTTAATTATTTCGACTCATTACGTAATCCGTCGCCTGTCTGATAATGTATATTGATGTATATTTTTTTTTGAATTATTGTATTTCTGAATTTTGCTATGTCTTTCTCCTTTAGTTGTTTACTGACTAAGTACTTTCATTATGTCTGTATTATATTTTTATCTGTTTCAATTTATTTATTTATAATTATTGACATATGCAAACATTTATTGATGTATGTACTGCAGGAGTAAAATTCTATTCTATTCTATTCTAAGTATTTGAGAGTCTCCCTGCCTTATTTTGTTTGGATATTCATACATGTGACAATAAAATCTGAAAATACCAGACATAATGGGACATTATTACATATAATAAAACACAATATACTTATTTATTATATTATATTATTTATACTAGAATATTTTCCAAAGAAAAAATATTATAAGAAGTGTGCATTTTTCTTAAAATTCGCGATTTTCCGGTATATGGTTTCACTGCTAGGTGATTTGAATATGAAATCTTACCATACCAAAAATCTGTCTGGTTTTCGGTTTTCCCTTTGTCAGCATTAACTCCTTTGATGTGGTCGAAAAGTGCCGCATTTTTTGTGATTGGATAGTGGAATTGGTAGGAATATCTATGTACCTAAAATGACATTACTACTGCCACCGCCGCGTCAACATTCCAATAGGCCATCAAAGTCTACCGCAATCGCAAATTGCTTTTTATTTCTTGTACCTACTACTATTTCATCGAATCGGCGAATGAAGACAAAACAAACACACTTTTTTGCTGAATTGGGTGTGTGACTTTCATAGAAGATCTAGAATAAACACTGCTAAATAAGCAATGATGATAATACCAAAGTTTACAGAATTCTGTGAACAGGTGAACTTTGATTAAACGTACAGGTGCCTCTTTTCTTGTTATTAATATGTGTTATGTATTCCTTCACTTGGAGCTATTAGAAAATCAGAAGTTTTAGCAAAGAGGTGGGGCTGGAGCTGGGGCCCCCCTGCACGGCGGGCTCCTTATCGCCGCCATTGATTTCAACCCAAAACTGTCCATGATATCAGTTTATCACTGGAGTCTTTTAAAAAGTCAATATTGATTATACGAATTCCGTACGTAAGCGATATGAAACGTTGATTTTGTGATACAATGCGATTAAGATGCGATACGAATATAATCGGATATCGTTTCTATAAGTACATGTTGTGAAAAAGTACGTTTATATTGAGATTTAAAGCTGAATTTCCACAGTTCCGTCATCCGATGATACGATCATCCGAATGTGTTGTGATTGGTAGAGATATTTGGAAATTAAAGGTCGCCAAATATTTGTCCGAATGTTTTAACTTGGTTTTAACTTTCTTTCGTTGTCGGAGAAATGAGATAATTTATCTGTCATCGGATATTCAACCTCAATTTTGAATGTTTTGGACAATTTCAGATTTAAAAATGAATGAAGGCAAACAATTGATAAAAAAAAATTGTTGCTGATTATTCTATTGAGAAAAAAGAGAAAAAGAAATCCTCTAAAATTTTGGATCTTTGGATCTATAAGAAGATAAAATCATATGGAATGTTCAACGATCTGGGAAAAGAATTGAAACTTTCAAATAGTGAACAAACAGTATTTCAATCATTTGAGAATGACTAGTGACACATTCAACAAATTATTGAGTATCGTTATTGTACCATCACTCACAAAAATGTATCATGTACGAGAACCCATCGCATCGGCAGAAAAACTAGCTTTAACATTGAGGTTTGTAGTCATTAGTAATGTGTAGCAGGTAGATTATACATAAACTATTTCATCCTCTAAATAGTAATCATCCTGGTCATGCATTTCGTTCTGCTGATTCAAATAATAAATATCTACATATTCCACTTTTGCCATTTTTTATTTTTTAAATAATTTGACATTCGACTTAAAGTTGATGTAATTCCACTGAAATGCTGTCACTAAAACACACGTTTTTGAAAGGTTTCGGAAGAGTGGAAACTGAAAATTAGTTTATCCGAAAAAATATGTCAGGATATCCGAATCGGACATCTGATGACGGACCTATGGAAATTCAGTTTCATGCGATTATGACAGCTTCCGTTTCTCTGCATTCCATTTTCTTCTATATTACATATGATGCTGTAGTTTATGATTCTTTGCAATTTATTTCCTTTGACGTCATGATAGAATAGAGTTAGATGCACCCACAAATTCGACTTACCAAACACGCCTCTTTCTGCTTTTCCTGAATACCCTGTTCAATCAACTGCAACTCTTGCGTGAGTCTTTCACTATCGCTCAAGTTTGTAACGCCCTGCGTGGCTATTTTCAAATCGTTCAATTGTTTCTCCAGATTGCGGAGCTGAATCTTGACCCTGTGGGACTCCGCTATCAGTTCCTTAGAGGGATCTTGCAGTCGCGGATGGTGGAACAAAAGTTGTGATCCTGTGGAGCAGATGTCAATAAAAATACCCAATGATTAATGTTTCATTGTCATGATAATAAAGTTTATTCATAAGGACGGTATGTTTTGATTGGGAAATTTGGAAGGTTCGTGAAAAAAAGAAAATTAAATGAGTAATGTAGTAGTGTTTTATTTTTTTTTCAATCTACAGTGACCTAAAAAAGAAAGCAACAACTGGAAAAAAACTTTTTTTTAGTGATTTTTCAAATCAAATATACAGAGTGATTTTCAGTTATTTTTCGGAAAATAAGTAACATTTTGATGCAATTTTTCAATGAGATCTTTGTTGTAGCTCATTATACAATGTGATTGTGAGAAATAATTGAATTTTTCGAAGAAACAAAATCGGGATAAGCAGTATTCTTCTGAAGTAACCAATCCCAATAAACTAATCTTCTGTTTCCATAACCTTTATACAAATTCTTAAACGATCTGTACTTATGCTTTTTCAAAATCTTTCTTGCTAACTCATGACTAATTTGCCTCTCATCGCTAATTTCCCTAGTAGAAGCAGTAGAATTTCCTTCTACAAATGCTGAAACATTGATTTCTGTCACCTCATCGATGATAAATGATTGGAAGTTTCTCGTCTCAGGGCCGGTTTTTCAATGCACTTTAACTTCGAGCCAAATTAAACTCATGGTTAGAATGTGAGTCTATCCGTTCATTTGGCAAATGTCATATCCATTCTAACCACGAGTCAAATTTAACCGGAAGTCAAAGTAGGGTAACACGACATTGATAAACTGGCCCTTAGGGTCGGTCTTTTGACCTATAGATAAGTCCCAGATAACTCTATCTATCAGATAAGGATATGTAAACCTGTGAAGTTTATCCGATAGATAGTTATCAGATACTTTATTGGGGAACCTGCAATAAACAGCGCCTCAATATGATCTTCATGCTCCAGAAGCGTGCTATTCGCTTTGTTTGTAAAGTTGGACCTAGAGTTTCCTGCAAGGAATTATTCAAAGAACAGAAAATCCTCACCATTCCGTCTCTTTTTATACTTGAAACTGTATGTTTGCTTCATTAAAACAAAACTACATATAACATTATTCAAGGAACCACCCGCCAAAATAATAACCTAAGGCTACCCATTCCAACCTCAAATTTGATTAAGAATTCAATTATCTATAATGCTGCTAAACTATATAACCATCTCCCGACCAGTATCAAAGCCATTGATTCCAATCATTTATTTAGGAGGTCTGTAAAACATATACTTATAGACGAGGTGTTTTATGATGTTCAAGATTTCCTCAATAAAAATACGAGATGATAATTTTTTAAAATTTTAAAATTCTGTTTTTATACATATCTGTTATCCTTGCGTATGTGAATGTTTATGTATCGGTATTTATAAACTTATGTGACATGTATTTGATATAGACATAATTTTTTTTTTTATTTTACAAGGCTTTGTCAATAGGATTCTCATCTTCCGACAATAAAGCATATTTTGATTTGATTTGATTTATTGTGAGGTGAAAAGACCGGCCCTTAGTTGTTTCTTCACAAAGGCGAAATATTAAAAATGCATGATGTCTGTTGGGATACTTTTCAGCTTTCAAATTGCTGCATTCCTCGAATTTTTCTTGTATTCTTCATAAATTAATAGAAGGTTTGTTGAAAAATGTATTGAGTTATTGATAAACACTTATTTCTTAATTGTCAAAGTTATGTTTGTTTCCATAACAAACCTTTCATTTATCAAACAGTGAGAATTCTGTTATGGGAATAAATATGAAAAATTCTGAACATGGATTTCTTTGCGGAATAGAAAAATGTACAATAATTGTAGAATGCAAGTAAGAACGGTGTTAAGTGTCAAAAATAAAATTTCGAGATATTCAGGAAAAAAGTAATAAAAAGGTCAATATTTGTTTTTTTGGTAGGCACAAGAAATTTAATTCACATTATCCCAAAATTGTTTGACATACTACCACATATTATTAAAATGACTAAGTCCATGTATTACAAAAATGAAGTGAAAGACTGGTTGAATACTACAGAAAGACATATTTTTCATAATTTGATAAATAGTATTAATTAATGGGTGAGTTTCGACATTATTTTTTTTTTAAATATTCAGATTAGAAAAGAAAATTATACATAAATAAGGTTGAAAATTAAAAAAAAAATATTGTCATTTTTGAAATAGTTCTTTAGTAGAATAGTTTTTTACCTTACAACAAGGTTACTTAGTAAGGTTTATTTTTAGTTTATTCATACAATGTATTCTACACTTTGTAGTTATGTATGTATTTATTTATGAATAAACTTATATTATTAGCATTGAAAACCGTGTAAACGGAAAACCAATTCTAACATACACCAATATAAGTTATGGAACACAGCTGAAAATAAAAATAATTTCTTAACAAAAAAATAGAAACAACTTCCCCAAATTGAGTAATTATTTATATATTTTTACGATCAACATACGTTTGGGTAGCTACTAGGCACAGGTGTAAATAATAATTCAACAAGAGAGCTGATTCACTCTGGCACTTGCCCCTTTGATGAAAAATAAGCGTTGTCGTTTACCGGTGGCTCCATTTAATTATTGCGGTAGGAAGCATAATATTCATGGCACTTTGTCAGGTCAGGTCAGGTCAGGTCAGGTCAGGTCAGGTCAGGTCAAAGCATGTCGTTTAATACTATTCTACGGCAATTCCTGAATATAGAAAATTATGACACTTTGCACCTTTGTTAATCCCACTCTTCAATTATACAGAATGTTTCATAAAGAATTTCAAAGTTTGATTCAGTAACGAGCGAGTAAGGTGCCTTCAAAATGTTTGCCTTATTCAATAGTTGATTAATTTACACAATAATGTTAACTTTTCGTTTTGATCGTAAAATTGGAGTCATAAAGCCGGTTTTATTCAATTTTGTATCCACAGACCACAGCATACTTGATAAGCGAATGGGCGAAAAAACGAAATTAAAATAAAAATTTAATGGATTCTGCAGCTGGTGAAAACTCCAACGGTAATTTTCTTTTTTTTTTTGTTAATTTTTTTATTCTTAAAAAAATATTCAAAGTCGACAAAATTCAAATGGCTTCTTTTTCGCGCCATTGCAAATCGTTGCGACGTACTCTCCCGAGAATTCTGAACAAACAACAGCATTGCCGTTTCACGTCACAGTCAACCCAATTAGAATACGCACTTTGGCTGATTGGGTTCGAGAGAGTACGCCATAAAGAGCGCCAATATTAGTAGATTTGAAATTTGCTGATTTTCAGAAACTAATGGGAACGGCTGGAACTGAAATTTAACACCAAAAATATTTTTTGGGTTATATAATGCGTTGTGTATTTCAAAGCATATTTGGAGAGATAATATTTTTTCATATCCTCGTCTATTTCCTAATGATTTTTCAACAAAAAGTGTAGTAGGATTGTTATCCTGAAAAGTACATACCATATTGAAGATATCCGTCAGTACCAGGAGGTCCGACAATGGCATGCCCAGCAGGAATGGGAGCTTGGTGGTAGTGACTATTGTTGTTGTAGTAATAAGAAGCCACAGGGCTGGCAGACGAAACAGGTCTTCGTATCTGAAAAGAATCACGTGAAACAATTTGATAATTCAGAATGGTAATCAACAGCTAAGTAAGCTAAGTTATACTGCATATTTATCAGGTGATTGGATATTCCTGAACCACGTCTATTATATTTATCTACAGACCGCAATTCAACAATCACCTCCGTGATAATCAAAGTACCACATTATTTCAAAAAAATATGATCAACATACCAGCTCACAACAAACAAATCTATAAACGGTCTTTCACCTATCAAATCTCTACCTGCAGCACATTCCTGGATGTCCCCAAGTTCTCAGTGTCTGTGTATACCTTTAAAAAAAACCTTAAAAGTTACTAGTTTCATAGGCAGTGAATTTTGTAGTATGTAATTATAAATCATATATGGTATTCAAAAAATGCTACAATAGCAACTTCACCCAACTTCATTAATGTTGTTATGTTATGGTTATATATAAATATTTTTTCTTTTTTCGTTTGGTTAATGTGGAAGAATCGGTCCTTCGACCTAACATTCAACCATTTATTTGCTATTTTGTGATGAGTCCATTAACCACTTTTTGTGTCTTTTTGGTGAATAATAAATAATTATTATTATTATTTATCATATATGTTTCAATTCAGGTACCAGGATCTTTCAATTTAATTACTGGTTCCAAAAGGGTCTGGCCGTTACGACCTTCTGGAATTTGATTTGTCGATGAAGTTGCTGAAAGGGAAAATTTAATTCAGAGTCAAGTCAACCGGATGAATTCCTTTTAGTAAAAGTTTCGAGCACATTGGATACCCTCCATCCCAATCAATCTAGTGCAACGTCATACATTTAGCCACAAATGTGCTTTCACAGGAAAAGACATTGTCTCGTTTGATATCAGGGCCAAGAAACCGTTTATTGAAGTTCCTACCCATACGAAAATTACGGAATTACTGTTTATCGAAACTAGCTGAACTCAACGAGCCTATTTATTTTGTTGGAGGAGGCTTATCCACTCATTGTCCTTCAGCCACCCAGTATCGCGTACTCACACTCCTGTATCTTTACCAAAGACGTACAGCGCTATCTAACCCTGAAGGGACGGATTTAAGGCCCGAAGGACTCTGCTGTTAAAAGCTATTTCAGCTGTAAAATCTCGCCAGCGACAAAAACGTGTCGTTTCGACAACGAATACCATTTTCCTTATGCGAACCCTGAATATATTGATTTTTTTTTAATATAAGAGAATGTACTTACCATTGATGGAGTATCTCTAAACGCAGCCGATACAGACTGACTGATCCCATTATCCTTTTGCATCCTAGAAATCGGTCCATACTTGCTGATCGAAGGCGAATCGTACGGTACGTAATCATCATCGGCGGCCAATATGGAGTCCGATCGTACGAAAGTTGGTCCCGTGATTATTTGTCCCGTCCAAAAGTTGTAGGGGGAAGTGGGGCTCTCTAAATCGTGTTGCGATTCTTGCCTGGCTAGGGTGCTAGCCGTGTTGGATATTTCTGTGGCGGCGTTTTTACCGACCACTTTTTCCAGTTGAGATATGACTTCTTGCTTCCTCTGGTGCAGCTCTGCCAGACTCTTTGTCGACGTACGGTTAGATTTCTGCTGCTGCGAGTAGTTCTGGTTCTTTGCTAGTTGCGAAATCTTAGGAAAAAAAAACGAAATTACCTATAAGAAAAAGCTTTAAAACAAGTGAAACAATCTTTGGTTTAAGCTAATTAAAGGGGATAGTGTCCAGTATGTAATATAATTATGGGAAAAAAATATTACTAGAATCCCATACAAAAAGGTCTCGGTGGTATATTGTGCATTTCCGACAACCTAAAAAATCGATTTTGAAACATGTCACGTGATTTTGAAATATGTGCCATAACTATTAAAATGAATAACTGTCAAAATATGATATTCAATTGTTACAGGTTCCCATGTGGAGAAAAAGCTTGTTTTTTGATAAAATTTCAGCAGTACTGGAAAACCTGTATAGCCACGAATGAATTTCATTTTATGTGGTGATTTCAGTTTTGATAGGTTCAACTTTTTCTTTCTTTGTGTAATTTACTGTCAGAATTCCTTTTGTGGAATGGCTATCTCGAGTTTCTCAAATATCCTGTACGTCGATTGATCGAATATTTATAATGATAATAATGAAGTTTATTCAAAATTCAATGAAAAAGCATAACATCAATAAAAAGGTGAATAAACGTTTTAATTATATATGCGAAGTTAAAAACTTGTTGCGAGAAATTTCAGGTAAAAATTACATGTAGGTATATGTTTAGTAAATTTTTCAAATTCAACAAAATGATAATAAAAATAAACTACCTGAGTTAATTGAAGTGAAAGATATCATGAAATAAATTTCAATGAGACTCCTGAATCCAATTTTTCAATTGTTTTTTTTAATGAGAATAATGACTTGATTGCTTTTATATGATTTGGAATTAAATCATAGTAAAATGGTAATAAATATTTGAAATTTTTCTGAGACCTTGTGTTTTTAACCTTACTTCACTGTGACACTATTTTTGTATTATAAATATGATTATTGAAGTTTATATTCGTTTTATTTGTAGATGTAAATCATTATGTTGTATCCAAATAGTTGTCTTATATTCATTTTCTTTGATTCTTTGTACAGTTTTTCATTTGGATATAAATAACTTCTACTATACCGGGTGGCTACGGAAGTATTGCCTACGGAATATTTCAGTTATTGTATGAAGTAGGTTTGTGAAATTTGGAGCGTCGATATAATGACATAACAGCTAGAATTTGAGCATATTGACATGTCGAAGTTAACTTCCGGTCTGACCGGAAGTAACATCAACTTTCTTATTTTAAATGGAAACCCTATTTTTTTTCTTTTCGCTTTATTCAGCATTCAATTCCCTTTCCCATATCACAAGTTGGTATCTAACCAGAAACTAGATCAGAAAAAAATTATTATTGAAATTCACCGAGTAGGCCGTGGAAGCAAAATGAAAGCCAAAAATTGAAAAGTTGGCTATGGAAACCATACGTCACTTGATAACAGTTGCTACTACTGTGATATTTTATTTTCATTCGTCGGCGTTATAAAAAGTAAAAATTGGGAAAAAAACAATACTCTGTAGGTCCATAACTTAAATAGGAACATACAACTTTTTCTTGCCTGTACTATTCAACATAAACATTCCTTTCTAATGATATAATAGAAAGTAATTTTTTGAAATGAAATACCAAAAAATTCAATTATTATTCTTCAAATAACAAAACAGATTATCGCCATACGCAAAAATAAAATTAAAAATAATGTGGAATGATAAATTATATCCTGTAGGTTCTAGGTTAAATAGGAACATAAACGTACTTGGTCTGTGCCATCGTCCATAGATATTCTAATATCTACCTATGGACGATGTTTGTGCTATTCAGAATAATCATTCCATTGCAATAATCATTCGAACCAAAATATTAACAAGTAGGCTGATTAAGATGTATTTTGGAATGAAACAAAAAAGAAATGAGAGCTGTCACGAACGCTGCTATCCATATTATTTTGACGTTCTAAGTAGTGTTTTTGATTCTGCCATTTTAAAAGGGTTTGGAAATCGAAATCAGTTAGGCATGACAAAAAAACTGCATCAAATAAAAATATATTCCTCAATATTGATGGTCATAAAGTAGAAGAGCCGGATATAATAGCAAAAGAGTTCAATGATTTTTTCATAGAGGCTCCAACTCATTTGATAATAAGAGATCAGCCGGTCTAGACGAATTTCCGTCATTTGTATTGAAGAGTGTCATTGATGTAATTATCAAACCTTTAACATATTTAATTAATATGTCCCTTGAGTGGGGTACCTGTCCAGAGGAAAAAAGGTTCAATTATGCTGGAAAACTACCGACCAGTAACAGTACCCTAGGCTTTTCAAAAAAGTTTTAATATGATGTTTTCATAGTTGAGAAACAAATTTTGAGGTGTATTTTCTGAATACCACGTATGGGTACTTATAAAAATATTTTCAAATCATTTCATATTTTCACAGTCCCAAAATATATTTATACAGTGTGTCCCACTTTGAGCAGCCACACCCTCATATTTCGTTGAGCATGAAATAATTCGATATTTTCTTTGACTCAAGTTGTAGTACTCGGAAATACCTACCTTTATGTTTACGTAACCTTTGTATATCCATTTTCCACGGCTAAGTACGACCAAATGAAAAGTGAAAAATTGGGAAAAACATACTAGGCATTTTTTTATCGCAAAAATAACACCAGATTCTGTTTCAGAACACCTTAAAACCCCCAAATCTCAATGCTTGAATCATTTGAATATACAGGGTACCATCTGTAGCTGGTAGCATTATCAACTCTAATCCATAAATAATGCTTGGAAAATTTCCAAAATGTCTTCTCTTGTCACAGAATTCCCAAAAATATTTAATTAATACTTTGAAAAATAGCCAAATATAACTTTTCCAAGGCTAACTCTGATCAGAATGAATGATACCCTGTATATTCAAATTTGTTTTTTTGTTTTTTACGAAACTCCCAGGTTTTCGGAGAAAACCCCTCAAAAGCAGAGCTTGTGATCCGGGACCTACAGTTTAAATAAAAGTGGAATCCGAACCACTTCAGCTCAGTGACACACGACCGGGGATCGAACCCGGACCGTCTGGGTGGAAGCCAAACGCTCTAACACCTCGACCACTTCGCATTATTTATGGATTAGAGTTGATAATGCTACCAGCTACAGATGATACCCTGTATATTCAAATGATTCAAGCATTGAGATTTGGGGGTTTTAAGGTGTTCTGAAACAGAATCTGGTGTTATTTTTGCGATAAAAAATGCCTAGTAAGTTTTTCCCAATTTTTCACTTTTCATTTGGTCGTAGTTAACCGTGGAAAATGGATATACAAAGGTTCCGTAAACATAAAGGTAGGTATTTCCGAGTACTACAACTTGAGTCAAAGAAAATTTCGAATTATTTCATGCTCAACGAAATATGAGGGTGTGGCTGCTCAAAGTCGGACACACTGTATATACAGTGACCGCCAAAAAGTATGTACCATATGGGAAAAAAATTTATTATTGGAGTATTGGAAAAAATATTCTGGGGAAAAGTTTGTGCATGTCCGATAACCTAAAAATCGATTTTGACACATGTCACGTGATCGCTAGAATGGCGGCAAAATGAAAAAATTGCAATGCAAAGGCAAAAAAAGGGGAAGATGGCAAGATATCAAAAAAAGTTATTCGAAAAAGTCACTTAGAATTCAATTTTATACACATAAACGAAGTTTCAAGAGATAATTCAAAAAATTGAAAATAGCAATTTTTTAAAAATATTTTTCTATCTATTTAAAAATATTTTTTTTTTTTATGAATAGCTTGACTATACTGAAACATTTGCATTTTGATGATAATGACAAAACTTTCTCATTTTCTCCACACCAGAGGGCAATAAATTGAAAAAATGGGAATTTGTCAGAACCCATGCTGTTACATCGGTTCGTATCTAACAGTTATATCCGAATTCCACGACCATTGTGATGACATGACACTCCAAAAACATGGTAATTTCCAGATTATAATCAAGTTCCGATGATAATCGTGCATGGGCGTTTCACTTCGCACATAAACTTGAAAATAGTGCGTTAAATTAAAGATTCTTAAAGTTTATATGTGCAAAGAAAAACGCTCATACAGCATTATTATTGAAACTTGATTAAAATCAGGAAACATGGTGTTTTTAGATTGCCATATCAACACAATAGTCTTGGAATTCTGATATAACTGTTAGATAAGAACCAATGTAACAGCGAGGGTTCTGGCAAAAACCAATTTATTTAATTTAGTGCCCCCTGGTGTGGAGAAAATGAGAAAATTTTGTCATTATCATTAAAATGCAAATATTTCAGTATAGTCAAGCTATTCATAAGAAAAAAAAAATATTTTTAAATAGATGGGAAAATATTTTTAAAAAATTGCTATTTTCAATTTTTTTGAATTATCTTTTGAAACTTCGTTTATGTGTATAAAATTGAATTCTAAGTGACTTTTTCAAATAACTTTTTTTGATATCTTGCCATCTTACCCCTTTTTTTGCCTTTGCATTGCAATTTTTTTCATTTTGCCGCCATTCTAGCGATCACGTGACATGTGTCAAAATCGATTTTCAGGTTATCGGACATGCACAAACTTTTCCCCAGAATATTTTTTACAATACTCCAATAATAAAAATTTTTCCCATATGGTACATACTTTTTGGCGGTCACTGTATATATTTGAATTATGCATTTATTTTTTTTTTAAATAAAAGTGAATTCTTCCTTAATATGGATATTCACGAACATAATATACAAGACAAAAAGAAGACATCCATGTAAACAAAACAAAATTGAACATTTCTTCATTAGCACCTGTTTTTATTGGACCAAACTTTTTTTTAACAATCTTCCAAAGGAAATAAAATATTGTGATTAGCTCTTACTTTGAAAAAAAAAAGACTCAAATTGTTTTTCAACATTCAACAAGCAGTCCTTCAGGAACCTAAAACTTTTCTGCAGAAGCGCCAAGAACCCAAGAAGCCCAAACGCCTCTATTGTACTCTGACAAATTTCTATTGACAACTGACAGCCGACAGGTTGTCCCGTAAATAGTTAACGTTACCAATAACCAAAAACTAACTGCTCTGAAAAAACGATAAACAAAGCAGTTCCTATCGGATATATACGGTACATAACCAACCATTCATTTATATTTTGAGAATTCAAGGTATACTTAAAGTTCATTTTATAACAGATTTTGATGCAAACATCATTATGCTCAAAACTCACAGCAATAGTGCTGACACCACTGCACTAATATTATCATTATAAAAGAAAACAAAATTAAGTATTAGAGAAAAAATACGCAATTTGTGAAATGACATTCTTTACTCACCATTGCATCCCAGTTGGACCTCTTCACAACATCCACATTCTGAGGAGGCTGGTGATTGATATTGTTATGATATTCCCCTTGCTGCGCCTGATAGAAGTGCCCTCCGTTGGCTAACATAACGTTACTGTGGTTGCCAGGATAAATCTCATGAACCGGAAAAGTGGTCCCTTGTGGTGGATATACCGGCTGCGAAAACTGTTGGACAGGAGGATATGTCGGGTTGGGATGGTAAGGAATATCGTAGCCCATGCGGGGAATCTGGACAACTGCAGGCAAAGGAACAGGACTAACGGTCGTTGTGTTTGGTACAGAATAGTAGTCCTCTGAAGAGTTGTAGTTTTTTTCTGTAGGAGACTGATTATCAATATGATAATCTTTGGTTCTCGTGACAGTTTTGCGATTCTGTAAAAAAATTTAATGCATTGGATCATTGAACAATCGCGTTTGTAGGTTTTCTAGTAAAAAATAGTGAATTAATTTATTACCGGAAACATCGAAGAATATGTACCTACGCGCTTATGACCTTTTTTTGGAATTGGAAGGTAGATCAAAAGACAAAATCGTTTTCCGAGAACGTTTTAATGGCTTATTTTGACGACTTAGCAAAAAAGTTCTACTTTGTGGCCACTCTCCTCAATGCTGAGAACGAAAGTATTTATAAGAATATAAGGTAAAAGTTAGAAAACGCTAACCTCACCGATTTTGATGAACTTTCACAGATGAGTCAAAATACAATAAAAAAACGATGGCAAGCGAAATTTTGATGCGGAAATAATAACTTTGACAGATATGACCTTTTCAAGTACCAAAAAAGGAGTAGACGTGGAATTACACTCTAGGAAAGTTAAATGACTACAATTTTCCTCTTTCTCTCAGCAACACACTAACTACACATTTATTCAGCTATTGTCACTATTTTTCTCTCAAATAACAGTGAAAAATTCAAAAGAGGCACAAATATTTTTATTATGAATTTTTCTATACACACAAAAGTCAATCTTTAATCATGAAACATCGTTGGTGGTTGAGATTTCTGTGCTTGAGTACTTATACAGCGTTCAAATGACCTGAGATAACTCAGAAATTATCAAACGTTATTTTAGAAAATGTGAGTGTAAATAACTCACACATGATTCTTTGTGCGGAATCGTAACAGATCATGCGCTGATTTGCCAACTGTCGATCGAGTGCAAGATCAAGAGAATGGACACAATGGAAATGCGCATGCCCTGTTTGCCTGCAATGCCCTTGCAATTCCAATATGAAATCTCAATAGACTTAGGCTTCCTATATGGAGAAAAAAAGGACAATCTGAAAAAGGTAATGTGTATGCGCTAGACCGACATTTCGCAACAGACTTGGTCTTTCTATATGGAGAAAAAGAAAAAGGACAATGTGAAAAAGGTAATGTTTGCGCTAGACCGACATTTCGCAACAGACCTGGGCTTCCTTCATGAAGATCAAGAGAATGGATAAAGTGGAAAAGAAAGAAAATGCACTTGCACTTGGCCTACATTTCTCAAATTAGCACGAGAGGATTTGCTGAATATCTGAAAAGCGCGCGCTACGCGCGCTCTCATTTACCAACTGTTGGCAAAGCGTTTGCACATTTTTTAAGAAATCGCAAGACTTAAGCTTCCTACGTAAAGATCAAGAAAGTGGACAAATGGGAAATGCGCATGCGCTCGGCCGACATTTCGCAAATCCGCGCGGGCGGATTTGCGAAATGTCGGCGCGCGCTGCGCGCACACTTTTCTGCCAAGATCAAAGCCTTTGCAATTTTTATATATGTAATCGCAATAAACTTAGTCTTCCTTCCTTGAAGATCAAGAAAATGAACATGAAGAAGGAAATTTCGGCATAGATCAAAGCCTTTGCAATTTTTATATGGACTAGCAACACACTAAGACTTAGTCTTCCTACATGAAGATCAAGAAAATGTGCATGAAAGAGGAAATGCGCATACGCTCGGCCGACATATCGCAAATCCGCGCGCGCGGATTTGCGAAATGTGCATGAAAGAGGAAATGCGCATACGCTCGGCCGACATTTCGCAAATCCGCGCTGCGAAATGTCAGCGATTTCATATTAGAATTGCAAGGGCACTGCACTTAGCAAACGGCGCATGCGCATTTCCATTGTGTCCATTCTCTTGATCTTGCACTCGGTCTACAGTTGGCAAATCAGCGCATGCGTATTTCCTTTTTGTTCATGATCTATTACGAATCCTTTGCTGTGCAAATCCGCGCGCGCGGATTTGCGAAATATCAGACGAGCGCGCGCTACGCGCGCGCTTTTCCGCCAAGATCAAAGCCTTTTCAATTGTTATTTGTAATCGCAACAGACTTAGCCTTCCTACATGAAGATCAAGAAAATGTACATAGAAAAGGAAATGGGCGGAAAAAAGGGACACATTCCTGGAAAACTTGCACGCTACATATGTTATAAAAGATGTGCCCTCGATAATTCAAATGTTGCGGTTGAAGAAGATTTTACTCTGTTTGGAAACAAAGAATTCGAATAGATTTACTTTACAGAATTCAAATTTTTGGTAGTCTCTTAGGCACTAACTTTGGTTTTTTACCATATAGTCATCAACTATAAAAGCGTCAAAACTATTAGAAAAGGAATTTTCTATAATTTTTGACAATTGGCACTTAATTCGCTGGAATTTGAGAAAATTTGACAACATCGCATTTTATTCTTTCTTGTCAATGTTTGACATTTGATAATATTATTTTAGTCAGACTTCAATGATTTTTAAAGTAAAATCACCAATGATTTCAGAGTATTCTGTATATTTTGGGTGTGCCAATCGGTTTTGTATGGCTTAAAATTATATTTTCGGTCTTCCGATGTGTTGCAGTTTAAAATGTAGGTAAAAAGTTTGATTAAAGTGCATGTGTTTGTGCACTTTTACGTACCACCATTCAGCATTTATTGAGAAAATAAACGTCTACCAGACATTTCTGCAATTTTTTTTTGTTTTTTTTTATCGTTTTATATGTTCCCTGAATCATAAGTAAAAATTTCATCAAAATCTGAGATGTTACCGGTTTCTTAACTTTTTCCTAATATAGATTTTGCCAAATATTTAAAACTGAAAGCACTCCCCAAGCAACAGTCTCAGTTAATTTCCTATATATTTATCTGATATACTGCATTTGAAAGTAATTACATTTGTCTTTCAAGAATTCAGAGAGAGTAAATTAGAGTTGAACCAATCCTAGATGTCAGTAGATATTATTTCGTGCAATTTACTCTTTATGGTGCCACATCAAGGTGTCGTCGTCAGCAAATAACGTGAATTTTCGGGAAATTGGCAACACAACCAGATCAATCATATTTAACAAGAATAAGACTGGACCCAGCACAGAGCCTTGGGGTACTCCACACTTAATTTCGGCTGTATATGAAGATGTCGCCAGTGTCACAAACTGCTTTCTGAGAGAGATATGAACAAAACCAATTATGAGTAATTCCTCTGAATTCATGTTTTTTAATTGTGTTTTCTTGTTGGTTGAAATTAACTTTGCTGTATATGGCATCATGGTAGTTTATGAATTAATTACCTTTGCTCTGTATTTTTCCAGTTCCTCATTAGAATGTGCAAACGTACAATTAATACCCCTCGGACAATTTCCCCTCCGAGTTAAATCACGACACATGCTTATCTTGTACTTGGCATGCTGAGAATGATTTGTGTCTTGAAGCTTTCGATTCCCATGCTGGTGAATGAATTCTACCAAACCTGCTACAACTAAACGCACTGCTTCAAGGCATTCAGAACACTCACTCCACGATGGGGCAGAGGATTCTGAAAAAAAAAAGGATAATGGATGAGCAGAAACTATTGCGTTTTACGAATTTTTTGCATATCAAGAAACTGGGGTAACTAAGTTGGTAGAAAGAAGCCTTCATTCGGAATTATAAAATTCGCTACAGAAATATGTACATGGTTTTCAATCATATGTATGAATCTAGTATCCTCAAGGAAGTCAAAGTTATTGAATCCTGTTTAGAGAGCCATCAACAAAGTCAAAATGTCAAAATTAACTTTAATGTCAGAAGTTTTTCAACTTTTTCAAATGTAAAGGGGGTCACGTGGCTCCTGGTTTTGAAGGTCTTCCGATTCTATATCCAACACTTTTGAAATTTGCTTCAAATATTTATAGTCTAAGATCCGATATAAGAAATATATACCCTCATCTGTTATTTAGTGATAAACAAGAATTTATGCTAGATAATATTTGCATCTACATATTGCAAATAGGTTGCCTAGCTAAATTTGGGCCAGATGACGTTAAACAATAAAAGGTTTACTTACATTGTTTTGATCAACTTCCCTTATCAGTTATTTAAAAAAATCGAGCACCAGCTGAAAAAATATATCCCAATTAAAGGAAAAAATAAAGGTTGCCTACTATCCCCTCGGCCCAACTATGGAGTTGCCAGGTATGAACAGGTAAGAAAGCGTAGTTATTATACCCTCATAAGTTATTTCATTGAATTATATATCAAATGAAAGCTAATTTCATGCGCAATCCAACTACATTAGGTTGCCTTATCAAAAAGTTGGTTAAATCCATGGTTGCCTAGATTATTATTTTAATTTCCACTATCAACAATATTGTTGATTAATTTCAATTCTCATTTGTTTTCTATGGCAGTATCAAGACATCCCTTGATATATGCAAATTTCAAAATTCCACGTCAAACAATTACGGAAGTTACGGGGGTGCTTCCATAAAAAGTTGTACAAATTCGGATTTTTCAGGACTGAATTTTTTCCAGGAAAAGGGTATAATTGTAATCAGTTGGGGGGTCCTGATCACGAATCTGAAGGAATTTCGAGTCTATTTTGCCCCCTAATATGATTTACCGTAAAAATGGGTTGTTCCATCGCGACTGGCGGGCGGTGTATATAACTTGGACCATCATCATTGAACCGGTAGATACATTTTCATCATTTTCTTCAGTCCTGAGAGATTTGTTATTCTACCTGGATAATTACGGAAGTTACGGGGGTGCTTCCATGAAAAGTGCGACACACTGTATATAACACGATAAACACAAACTTCTACCAGAAACCTTAACGGAATCAATATCTGTCAAGCTGATTTAAATTTGACAGAGGTGTGTTTGGAATTAGTTTTTTTCAAGAATGACATTTGTTACGTCATGACTTTCCACTTCTATTAAAATATCGTGTACGTGAAAATGAAAGTGTTTTTTGTGTGGTTTAGAGGATTCTATTATTGATTTTAATGATGAATCATTTAAGAATTGTTATTTGAAGTTGTTATTTCGGCGGAAAAAAAATGTGTGCATTCAGATTCAGTACTGTTAAGTTTGGATTCGGTGATTAACGTTGGTTATCATTCTACATGCTACAAAAAAATAACAGTTCATAGCAAGAAGTACAATGATGAATACTCACAATTTTGCAGGAATCATGAAGTGAGTACATAATATTTAGTTTTTTATCGAAATAAGCAAGTTGCTCATACTCCCGCCTACCACGTTGCGAAACCACTAATATTCGTAATTTACTGTGATGTAATAATTCCAGGTACCGCCACTCTCAACCAATCTAAAGCAACAAAAAATGTCACCTAGCTCGTCTCAAGACTCTGTACGTATTAAGGAATAATAATTGCTATAAATATTTTTTTTAATCGAATGTATTTTTTTAAGGGGGAGCCAATCACATCAACAATTGACGCTCATCTCACTGGAATCAACAGTTCCGATTATACTCTGGCCTTATCAAAGGTATTAAAAACATGTTAATGAAATAATGTAATCTGTTTTTAGTGTTCCGTTGTAATTTATACAAGAATCTAAACTTTAAACAATTGGACATGTCCATCTATCCATATATTACAGACTAAATTTTATAAATTCTATTTAAAGTTAAACTAATTGTTTAAACTTATGCAACAAAATATTTGTTCTAGGTACCGTGCGATGCATCGTCAGGCGAGGTAGATTTGGATTCTCCATCAGTGACACCTGAACAAACAGCACTGAGTGCTTCAGGAATTTTTGGTGAGACCTCATCACGTTTGGAGCCCGGTGTTGATGCTGCATCTGCTGAAGCTTCCTCATCTCGACGATCGTGTACCACGACAAGGAAAGAAGCGGTTTGCTTATTTTGCAACTATTCACGCAAGAAAATCGGACAGCGAAGGGCTTCCCTAATGTTTCCGAAGTTAGAAGCTACTGTTATCCAGCTGAAAACAATTGCATCAACTTTAGATGATTTTGAGGTACTGGATAAGCTTGAGAATCAAATTGTCAACGTGTTTTTCATCATATCAAGTACGGATGAAACGTCAATCTGAGGAACACGCTGATACTGATTGGCATAAAGACCGAGAGATACATAAGTTAGCGTTTAACCATCTTGCAACATTTATAGAGCAAGAGATAATCAACAACCAGAAAATAATGTACGTCACGCAACTGTTCTCCCGGTATAAGGCTTTGCTTTTGGAGTTTGCAGAGGGTAAGAAACGCCCTGAAGAGTTTTCATTATTTGATTTTGCCATTGGCACTTCTGACGAGTCAGAATCCGAATGAGTTTTTTACTTATTATTTTATATTTCGTCAATAAAAAAAATGTTCATATCATTACGTGATATTTTATCTGACCTTACCAGTATTTAGTCCGCGCTTTCACGATCAGACACCTCTCCTTTGAAAAACGTACATTTTACACGAAAAAACTTATTGCTTCATAGTTATAATGATGTATTATCGCTGATAAAACTCGTTGCATCTTTGTTCTACCTAATGGAATAGCGCACGCAACGGTTCTCTGTCACTCTTAACGGTAGAAAATTTACATACTTAAATCTAGGCAACCATGGATTTAACCAACTTTTTGATGAGGCAACCTAATGCAGTTGGATTGTGCATGAAATTAGCTTTCATTTGATATATAATTCAATGAAATAACTTATGAGGGTATAATAACTACGCTTTCTTACCTGTTCATACCTGGCAACTCCATAGTTGGGCCGAGGGGATAGTAGGCAACCTTTATTTTTTCCTTTAATTGGGGTATATTCTTTCAGCTGGTGCTCGATTTATCTAAATAACTGATTGGGGAAGTTGATCAAAAAAATTTGAGTAAACATTTTATTGTTTAACATCATCTGGCCCAAATTTAGCTAGGCAACCTATTTGCAATACGTTGATTCAAATATTATCTAGCTTAAATTTTTCTTTATTACTAAATAACAGATGAGGGTATATATTTCTTATACCGGATCTCGCACTATTAACAAATACATTATTTTAACTATTAATTGTAGCAGAATTTTAACTCCGTTACCGATTCTGGCCGAAAAGCCAATGTTTTGTGGTGAAACAAGTGCACATATTATTGGTATTTTACACTGTGGTTTTTGTTTCAGTTTTTTATACCTTAGTTATTTTGCTGGAGACTTAAAATAGCATTTCATTTCAATCTCAGTCTAATATCGACGTTAATCATATAAATACTTTTGACAGTTTTCATAGATTTCAGCATTTCTTTATAATTTTCAAATGCCTCGTCCTTTAGAAGAAAAAACCGAAGCAATTTTCATTTACGCTGAAGCTGGGCGTAATTACCATGAAGCAGCAGAAAGAATATTTAATGAGCGCTTCCCAAATAATCCAATATCTCCTACCTACTTAAGGGAATTGGTCAGTAAATTTCAAAGAACTGGTTGCGTAACGAGGGGAAAAGGATCTGAAAGAAAATCCATTTCAGAAGATCAGCAAATCGACGTTCTGGCAGCTGTTGTTAATAATCCGCAACAAACAACGAAAACGGTAGACACGGCTTGTGACGTATCTACGACCACTGTGAAAAAATATCTTAAAAAACACAAATTTCACCCATATAAATTAAAAATTCTGCATCAATTAACAGAAGATGACCCAGATAGAAGAATGCAGTTTTGTGAGATCATGTCTGATCGCTTAACCCAAAATCCCGGTTACAATAACTCTATTTGTTTTAGTGATGAAAGTGCGTTTTTTCTAAATGGAACAGTAAATAGACAAAATGTGCTTTATTGGTCAGACGTAAATCCGCAAGTTTTTAGAGAGGGTCGTACTCAAACTCCAGAGAAAATCAACGTATGGGCTGGTATTTTGGGTGACCATATCATAGGGCCAATATCACAGTATTCAAGAAGTAGTTGGGGCAAACCCAAATGAATTTACCATGGATGTTAACTTTCAACAAGATGGTGCACCCCCTCACTACTGCAGACGTGTCCGAGAATGGCTTTACGAGAATTTTCCAGGACGGTGGATAGGACGACGTGGCCCCATTGAATGGCCAGCTAGGTCACCTGATATGACCCCTATGGAATTTTTTCTGTGGGGGTACATACAATCCAAGATGTACGTCACGCAGCCACAGTCACTCCAGGAACTTATGAACCGAATAACAGATGTGTGTTACGGTATTACCCCAGAAACATTTAATAACGTTCGGAATGAATTCCACAACCGACTTTTTTTCTGTCGAGAAGTGAAAGGTGAACATTTTGAGCACTTTTTAAAATAGTTGCAATTGTTACTTGAAATTTTGTTGAAATTAAAAGTTATTTAGGTTTGTAATTTATTTGTAAAACATTTGAAGCAAATTTGAAACGCTTGTCAGTTTGAAACGGCTTGGCCGATTTTCACAAACAAAGAAGTGTTGGATAAAGAATAGGCAGACCTTCAAAACCAGGAGCCACATTACATTTGAAAAGAAAAAGTTGATGGTGCCCTCTTGACACTAGGCGACGTGACCACAATCATTTTTATGCCACAAAGTAGTAAAAGTGGTACCTTTTTACCTGAATTTTACCCGATCTCGAAGCTTGTTCCGTTCAAAAGTTAAGGGAGGCGAGGACTTTTTACGTCCTCACTGTATAGACTATAATGGTGATAATCTCCCCAATCTAAACATAAGTGCAGACGAAAGAGAGTACCACCACCATATGCGCTCCGGGGCGACTTAATAAAAAAAAGGTGGCGCATTTGCTATGCCAACTACAGGAAAAACCCGGAAAAACCTACAGTACCACTCGAGGAGTTACTGAGACGAGAATGAGCGCATGTAACTAAATGAGTAGAGAGCTGAAGTGCTGCCATCAACGTAAACGTTAACGTACAAATTGACATCTACGCATGCGCATTCGTCAGCTATTCACGTTAACGTTGAAAATAGGTTTACGGGCATACGTAACCTAACGGTCTCACACGGATACCTTAAAAATCAACGCACGTTAACCCGTTAACCGAAGAATATACGAATCACACCGATGAGTTGCGAATGAGCGAATTTTGACTCTAAAGCCATAAAATCAAAAAGTGACAAAGCAATATTTACAATTTTACATCAATCATCATTTTTTCAATGTATTTTTGATGATCTTGCTCGGTATTTCGCTTTATTTAAAACAATGAACATTTCGAAAAGCCAATTCCGGAAGAATTTGATTTGCATTTATTTGGCAAGGGTGGTATATGGTCAAAATCCCCATTAAGATCCGCAAAGTAGAGTTCATCTTCCAGTTGTTTATAGAAAACAGCATAAAAGCGAAATAAACATAAATTAACATGTTAGGGTTAACGGTTGACATATGTTCAACTTCAACTCAATTTCATAACAACCCGTAAACGTTATATTTCGTACGTTAACGTGAAGATTCACGGACTGTAATCACTTCAACTCTCTATAAAAATACAACATTAACGCTCATAATCACATCAATGACCCCTTCATTTCTGCCATCTTTTGCCAGTCCAGCTGCAACACTTGGTGAAAATGTTCCAGTGTAAAATCTACACTTTTTTCATACAATGCTGTTCTATGAGCATTTGACACCAGAAGACCCTTGGAACGATTATTGTGGTCATGTTGATATGGTTGAAATATTGATTTATGTCTAAATACATATGCACAAGATTCTAATATACAGGGTGTCAATTTGAAAACTTCCCACCCTTAATATCTTCCTTCCAGTAAACAATATGAGTAATCGAAAAAACAGGTCAATTTTATTGTCAAGGGGGACACTTTCAAGGACTATTTGTAGCCCTCGTGGTTCAACCCCCTAGGAGGGGTAGATGTTACCCTTAGAATTTTAAATGGGAAGGGGGGTCAAGTGGCACATCATTTTGATGGGCGTTCAATTCTTGTTCCAATGGTACCCTGACTTATTATTTTGTGATGAGCATTTTCCGAAAAATTGCGTTCTAAACTAACAGAAGTAATTATTAGAACGCCTATACTGAGATGCATTATTGTATTGACTCCCTTTAATAAAAATGGTTAGAAGAGTAGGTGGCACCGCTCCAACCCTTGAATGACAGGAATAAATTTATTACGCATGGGATTTTTTATTTGGTGGTTATTTTCCTTCTACACAATAAAATTTAATTTGCGAGAAAGACATTTCCAACATAAAATCTACTTACGCTTATCTTATTAGCTGTTCGAAATGTTGTCCATTTTGCTCTAAACAGTAACACAGTCTGTTTTCGAACTCCCCTCTAACATTACGGAGAACTTCACTAGGAATTGACCGGCATGCTGCTGTAATTCGTCTTTTAAGTTCGTCAATATCAGAAGGTTGTGTTTTATAAACAACGGATTTAAGATGCTCCCAAAGAAAAAAATCTAAGGGTGTTAAATCCGGTGATCTCGGAGGCCATTCAACTGCTCCCCTTCTGCCAATCCATCTAACCGGAAATCTTTCGTTTAACCACTGTCGGACGGGAAGAAAATAATGAGGTGGAGCACCGTCCTGCTGGAAATGTAACAGATCCTCCTGCAAAAGTTCATTACCTTCTGCATCAATTTGAGTTTCTAGCTCGTGAGTTATAAGAGGATCGATAGTCTCTTCAAGCATATCAAGGTACAGATTGCCAGTCAAGTTTTCTTCCAGAAATAATGGACCAAGAATGGCATTTCCAAGAATACCAGCCCAAACATTAACTTTTTGTGGGAGTTGTGTATGCCCTTCCCGAAAAATATGTGGGTTTTCGTCACTCCAATAGCGACAATTTTGTCTATTAACATTGCCATTCAGAAAAAATGAACACTCATCGCTGAAACAGATGTTTAACAGAAGATTAGGGATGGTATTGACTCGATGAGACATGATTTCACAAAACTATATTCTTCTATCATAATCATCCTCGTGGAGCTCTTGAAGAATCTGCATTTTATATGGATGAAATTTATGCATTTTCAATGCTTTTCTTATAGCCTCGCGTGACATTCCCGTCTGTTCTGATACTGATCGTAAGGAGCTCGTGGGCTCTGCAGCAAATGTTCCCAAAACTTCAATTTGAGCTGCTTTATTTAGTACTCTGGGGTTATTTCTTTTTTTATTTGTCACTGAACCAGTTTCGTAAAACTTATTCACCAAATCAAGCACATACCGGTGACTTACATTACAATTTGGATGTCTTTCGTTAAAAAGACATGCCGCCCTTCGTGCGCACTTTCCAACTTCGCCATAAATTACAATCATTTCAATTCTGTCTTGAAGAATGTAAACCATTTTTACACTTTTATACACTTATTGAAGTAATTCCTAAACAGCCCAACAGGTACAACGGTATTCACAATACTACCACATAGTTCAAATTTGCTAACCAATTTTTTGCCGGAAAACAGAAACTTTTTACAGCAGAAGTAGCAAAAAAGGAAGGCTATCTGTACAATTTCTGCGATAACACTTAAAAATTCAGCATTTAATAAACACAACTTTACTACCATCTACGTTTTACTATTAGACTACTTTTTTATGTAAAGTGTTTGGAGCTAATGGCTAATGTTACCCCTAATAAAGGGTTGGAACGGTACCACCTAATATTCTAACCAGTTCTGGCCAAACCATGCATCTCAGTATAGGCGTTCTAATAATTACTTCTGTTAGTTTAGAACGCAATTTTTCGGAAAATGCTCATCAAAAAATAATAAGTCAGGGTACCATTGGAACAAGAATTGAACGCCCATCAAAATGATGTGCCACTTGACCCCCCTTCCCATTTAAAATTCTAAGGGTAACATCTACCCCTCCTAGGGGTTTGAACCACGAGGGCTACAAACAGTCCGTGAAAGTGCCCCCCTTGACAATAAAATTGACCTGTTTTTTCGATTACTCATATTGTTTACTGGAAGGAAGATATTAAGGGTGGGAAGTTTTCAAATTGACACCCTGTATATGTGCTGGCGACTGTCAGAATATTCAATTCTTTGAATGCATTTCTGCATGACTCCCTGTATCCTAGATGAGCAATTATTCTTATCACATATTTTTGAATTAGGAATACCCTTTGCACGGCAGCACCAGTTCCCCAGTTCAGAATCCCATAACGAATATGGTAAAGGGAAATTAATTCATAGTAATGAATTATTTGATATACACATATGACTAGTTTGGATATTTTCTGTTATTTTAGTATTCCTACTGATGAAGGTAACTTGGTTATGGAAATGCGCATCTAGAAGTGAAATTACTTTTGTTTTGTGTGGTAAAGGTGAAAATGCTATTTGTTCTCATTGAACATACCTATATCAGTGTGCTGAATCTTCGTACCTCTACTTAGAAATAATATGGCAAATAAAGAACAGATGGATATTTCTTCATTACTTTTCGCTGAGTGACGTTTCCTTTATGTAAAGTGAATTACAAATTGAAAAATAGTTCTGATATAAAATATAACTCACCAGGACTCGGATCGATTCCAGCCAACAATTCCAAATGATTTCTGAGAACGGATAACTTTCCGGGATCCCCCGTTCTCTGCAACGCAATCACCAACTCTTGAACGGATTGCGCAAATGACTGCGGCGTCTGAAGCTTATCGATGATGCTCTGCATGTGAGATTTGTGGGCCGTGTCGCCGTAGAGCAAAGCGGACCATTGATCCGGGGCGATTCTGAGACCCGCTTCCGTGGCTATCTGAACTATTTGAGCGTCGTGCTCGCGTCGTAGAGCATCGTAGGTGCGGAACTCCTCTTTTAGTTGCATGAGCGAAGAGTCACTCTCGCGTTTTGAAACCTGTAATTTCATTATTCACAAATATATCAGTGAACTTTGGAATTGTATGAGTAAGTAGGTACATAAAATCAGAGTTAAACAAAAATTAAATTTGCAGAAGAAATGT
Organism: Chrysolina oricalcia; assembly: GCA_944452925.2. Taxonomy (NCBI): domain Eukaryota; kingdom Metazoa; phylum Arthropoda; class Insecta; order Coleoptera; family Chrysomelidae; genus Chrysolina; species Chrysolina oricalcia. Next base: position 50,428,271 of record OX101824.2, read on the forward strand.
TGTCTGCCTGTTTTGTACACATTTTTATTTGAAGCTCGCTTCGCTCTTGCATTAAAATATCTCGATCATTAATCGCCTTCATTAATACAATAGTTGATCAAATAACTATTAATAAACTATGTGCCTTACCTTGAAACACGATGCCCTGTATAACAACTGCACAACATGTCCAATGCTGGTCTTCGAAGCTTGCGGAAAATGCGGTTCCAACCTCTGCACTACAAACATCACTAAAACTTTTCTGGACAAGGCTGAGCCATCTTCTAGTGCTAGAAGTACCAGTTTTAATACTTCTTCTTGCATTGCTAAAATACACATTCATCAGTTATTTTGGATACTATATAATATGAAGAAATGAATCAAACTTTGAATCGTTAAATGTACAAGGACATTATTCTATTCAATCAGGTGATTCCTGCTATGACATTTTGACTTTGTGGAAATGCGATGTTGCCAAGTTAGGGGAGCGGGAAATCATTAAAAAGAGGTATATACAAATTTTGATTGGAGAATATAATATAAATCTTCAACCAATTCTAATAGCACCTACCACTTTTGTTTTGAGGAAATGCGTTATTGCCAAGTTGATCACTTGGGATTACTGGAAATCTGATATGAACATGGATTGAGGTGGACATTATTTTTTTCAATCAGGGGTTCTTGCTATTACATTTTGAGTTTTCCGGGAAATAATTCACAGAAGATTTATAGAAATTTTCAATGGAGAGTATTAATATCAATTTTTAGTCGATTCTGATGGTATCATTTTTGTTTTGAGGAAATGCGCTGTTGCCAAGGTAGTCATTTCGGATTACCGGATACTTGGAAATGTGGATTGATATGGATAAGTATTACTAATTAGTATGAAAAGTTGAAATCACATCAGATGTTCGCTGCACTCGTATTTTATAAATTAGTTTAGATTAGATTATTTATTAAAACTTTAAATTTACATTTTTGGAAACGTCAGAACAATGCATGTCAGAATAACATATATAAGAACAGAAACAGGGTAAAAAATATAAATATATATGTTTAGTCCGTTCACCCTGTATATATATTTGGGTAATTTAGGGAATATTTCATTCATTTATTTATTTAAACTTCATTATGATGAGAATCATTACTATTCCGTTTTTTGTTATATTCATTTGGCTCGAGGTATCGGGACTCGGCGTTTTTTCTATTCATTTTTATTTTTCGCGAAAAAAAGGTGGTTTACAGGCACACAGATCAGTTCGTAAATGATTTCGGTATCGACAGCAACATACTTTCGGCGAGCAAGAACATTGTTGCAACCCATCAACTAATGGAATTCGGTAAGTGGCTGTAACCACTCGTTTAATTATTTATTTCTAATCGATCCGAATTCTAAACATGAATGATAATTTTCAAGCACATATAAAACAGTACAACTAAAATAAACAAAATCATACAGGTGAGTCAACCTTCTCCTGCCGTCCCAATGTTTGTATAGGGTTACCAGAAGAGACACGCCGGCGTGTCAAGTTTTAGGCTATGGACCGAATTTCTGAACGTGAAAAAAGGACACAACATAACCTAACTAACCTAGCAATGAAAGTTACTGGTAATTCAATCACTAACTAGCATAAAAAGGTGAAATCACGGCTGATACTCTCTGCGCTCGCATTTTATGAATTACCAGAAGAAAGAGACAAGCTATAACTTTTGTTTCCATGGACATGAAGTTGATGTCAAACTCCTAATCATTTATAATCCGTGATAGAAAACTTTAATCCCGATTTAGGAGATAACCGACAATTTAAATCGGTAGTATTGCTCAATTGGTTGTTTTTGGTCAGCTAGAAGTAGTCTTAGTTCGCGTAATCCACGCTCTACGACCTATTCAACTCACCAATGATGGCCAGTTAAGCAATGCGCCTGATTAAAATAAATTGTTGGATATATCCTAAATCGGGATTCAAGTTTCGGTGAAACCCGGCCAAGAGCTAGCAACGTTTTCGAGAGAACATTTCAGGTCGGCCAGTTTTTAGATATGCTATCTCTCTCACTCTCCCGGGCGTCATACGGGCTATCTGGCTGGCGGCAGAGGTTGCGGTCACCAGTGCGCATTGTACCTATTATTGTATTGCATTGTATAGGTAAAATATCAAATTTTTGAATAAATTTAAGATTTCTTTTTTTTATACGTTTAAATGAACTTTATGACAAATGACTTATTGCCAGACCTTTTTATCGTTATTTAAACTGTGTCAGACGCAAATTTTATATAATTTTTTTTTTCAAAATATTTTAGTACAACTGAGATTATTATATGTTTTTTAAGTATCTACGAAACCAAAATTAATTTGCCAGACCATAATTCAGTTGTTAAACTTCCAGCCAGACCGATTTAAAAGTGAAAAATGCAAGCGAAATAAACGACAGCAGCTGTTTGTAGCGTTGGTCGACAATGCGTTGAAGCGCATGCGCTCAAGCCTCACAGTGGATCATGTTCTATGGGGTCTGTGGAATCATGTTGAAAACTGACAGATTCTCAAATACAAAGACATTATTATCATAGGTAAAATTCAAAAATAAAATACTAATCTTTGCCTAAATTTTATGATATTTCTCATTCTACTACAGATAATAACTCATTAAAAAATGACAACACTTCAGAAGACGATGATGACAATGACGATGAGAGCAGTGATGATGAGGATTATCAAGATGCTTCCGTTTTTTTTTTGATACAATTATGGATTAAAAAATCATGTAACCATCAGAGTTTTTGTTTATTTTCATATTTGATATTATTCATGGTTGATACCGTATTAATCCACAAATTGATTCAATGGGTTTTAGTCCTTTCTCTGAAATTTATTTGGCAACCATTTCTAGACCAAACGAAATAATACCATATCACTTTTCACTTTCAAATCGGTCTGGCTGGAGGTTCAACAACCGAATTATTATTCAAGAAAAAAGAAACTACCCAAACACCAAAACTACGTCACAATCACACTCGACGCGCGTTTCGCCAACAAAGTTAGCATCTTCAGGAGCTAAAAGCTTACTAGACCACTTATCCTAACTTCTATTTATACGAGGATGTATTGATATCTAGTTAGCCTAGACCAGTTCCCTGCATAAACAAAATATTGCGTTACCATAGCAACGAACAATCACTTATTAGAAGTGTCAGTGTAAAGTGTGACGTCAAAAAAGTAAACCAGAGTTACGCAATAAATTAAAAGAAAAAATATGTCCACCGAAATTGTGAAAATCGAAAAATTGGAGTATTGAGCCATCATCAAGTACCAGTATTTAAAAGGGTTAAGAGGTAAGCAGATTTACGAAGATATGCTTAATACCCTTGGTGAACAATGTCCTTCGTATGCGACCGAGAAAAATTGGACTGCAAGCTTCAAAAGAGGTAAATTTTCCATTGAAGATGATGACCGATCGGGAAGGCCAGTTTCTGTGTCAGTCCCCGAAAATATCGATGCAGTTCATGATAGATTTTAACAGACCGTCGAATTGGGCTAAAACGGATATCTGAAGCACTGAATATTTCATACGAACGCGTTCATCATATAGTTCACGTCAATTTGGACATGAGAAAAATTGCTGCAAAATGGATTCCCAAATGTTTGAATGTTGACCAAAATCGATTTGAAAACGATGTAGACTTCTTAAACCGAATTGTTACTATGGATGAGACTTGGGTACATTTCTACGATCCAGAAACAAAGCAACAATCGATGGAATGGCGACACTCCGGTTCTCCAAGACCTAAGAAGTTTCGTGTCCAAAAATCTGCTGTAAAAGTTCTTACTTCAGTTTTTTGGGATTGCCATGAAGTAATCATGATTGAGTTTTTGGATAAGGGTAGAACAATAATTAGAGATTACTATTCGACATTACTGACCACTCTACGGGAAAAAATTAAAGAGAAAAGACGCGGAAACCTATCCAAAGGTGTTTTGTTTTTGCAGGACATCGCCCCTGCACACAAATCTCATGTTGCCATGCAAAAAATTCGTGATTTGGGGTTTGAATCACTGAAACACCCCCCACCAGATTTGGCTCCGTCCGACTATCATCTCTTTCCTCAACTGAGAAAAAGTTTAAAAGGTCGTAAATTTTCTTCCAGCGAGGAGGTAATAAAAGCTGTGGAGGTCTGGTTTGCAGAGCAAGAAGAAAATTTTTTTTTGAACGGTCTAGAGACGTTGCACGTGCGCTGTAATAAATGTATCCAATTAAGAGGAGTATATGTTGAGTAATAAAATATTTTGACATTGAAATTTTGTTTGAATCTATAGTAGACTAAAAAATTTTCAATATATCCCCGTACCACTATTTCTGAATGGACGTCAAATTATCTAAAATTTCGAATCTACCTGCTCTACCTACGACTTATCTAAGGGACAACCGTACTCATTATCAAATTTGCCTACTTTTGTTGTTTACTGATTCTAGCAATTTACTTGCACTAAATTAATTTTAATGTTATCCTACTTGTTTTGGATTTGATAACACAAATTTCTTGGAAAAAACAATAATCAATGAATTTATTGTGAAGAAAAGAAAAGAAAACATTTTTCAATGTACTACGAACTTGAATAATGGGCTGTAAGGGATAGGAACCTTATCAGCATTCATCGAGAAGTCTATGGTCATGAACCAGTCTGATTAATTTTAAGCTTGTGTCATCAATTCGGTTGTCGTGATCCAAGGCATATTGGGCCACACTCGAATTTTCTTTGTTGAGTGGGAACGACAAGTCGATTAACCAAGAAATTTAGTCCCGCCATTTTGTGTTGTGTGCAATGGTGGGAGCTCTCAGGGATGTATCCGAATTATTGTTTGGTAAATTAATTTTGGGTTTGTAGATACTTAAAAAACACGATTTAAAAATTTCAGTTTTAATAAAAAAATAAAATTTGTATTCAAAATTTGCGTCTGGCACAGTTTAAACAACAAGAAAAATATCTGGCAATAATTGATTCATGTGTCAAAAAGTTCAGTTAAACTAATGAAAAAAAAGAAATATTCTTAAATTTATTTGAAAATCAATATTTTACCTGTACAGGTTCGATGCACACTGATGAACGCAACCCCTACCGCCAGCCAGTCCGCGAGAGTGAGAGAGATAGCATGTCTAAAAACTGGCCTTTCTGAAATTCTTGTTTTTTCGACGTTGCTAGCTCTCGTAGTATGAGCTGAAGTATGATAATTTGAGACTGAGAATCCGGAACTTAGCATTTCAACGTTGTTTCGCATTATTCAGTTATTTCAAGAATCTCTAACGTGTATACATAATTTGAAATTAATGAAATGAAAACATTTTTTTGGACTAAGTGCTAGCAGATTTCCAAAAGTATTTTCAGAAAATTATTCATACAAATTAATTAAATGAATATTTTTACTGATTTTCTTTGACCAAAATTTCCATAAATCGTTTTTTAAATCATTTCTAGCGCCCACAACTTGGCAACATTGGTGCATTTCTGCAAGGTTCAAATTTCATAGTGCAATTCATCTGATTGAATAGTATGGTATCCAGTATTCCCATAATCAGATTTCCAGTAATCCAAAGAAACCAAAACTTGGCAACGGCGCATTTCCGCAAAACAAAAATAGTACCATTTCAATAGGTTGAGGCTCCATAATCGGTACGCTAAATCGTTTTTTTTTTCACATCAGATTTCCAGTAATCCGAATTGACCAACTTGGCAACAGGGCATTTTCACAAAACAAAAATTTGCTGAGGTCCAACAATCGCGATGTTCAATTGTTTTTTCCATATCAGATTTCTAATATAGGAAAGATCAGCCCTGACGTCTTTTGTTTGAGATTTTATATTATTATAATCGTCTTGGGCTGAAGGACCTAGGTCAATGGCCTAATAGCTGCCCATGGACGCAGCAATGGAGTCGGCCGACGGTGTCTACCGACCAGATCTGTCACACCATGACCCCGACTTGGTCTGTGAGCGATCTGATGTGTCGTGTCTACACACGACCATACTTAGTCCGCCAGTTATCAAAGGATCGGTTCCTGCACATACGCTGTCCTCAAATTAGTTGGAAGGTATTTGAAAGTTCGACATACTGGGTAGTGCGACTTCGTATTTTAAGCTGGTCTAAAATACCTCTTTAGTTGGTGTAATACGTGTTAACACAAAATGGACAAAAAATTGCTCTCATTGGTTTATGTATTTTAAAAATTAGTCAAAGGATAATAGAAAAAATACAAGAACAAAGTGGGTCAGGAAATGGCTTTCAGAACGAGGAAAATATGACTTTAGTACGGGAATTGAGACAAACCGAACAAGACGATTTGAAGAATTACTTAAATTAAAAAGCATTTCGGATATTCTGTATTTTTGTTTTAACATCCTTAATAGTACCATCATTACAATTTTTGCTTTTCAAAATTTCTATCAAATGTTCATATGCTTCTCTTTTTGAATACTTATTTATATAATCCGGGTCTTTAATTTTCCACAAACATAGTCGTTCCCCATATAATTCTATAGACTCTGTTAATATTTCTTTTGTCCACTCCATTACACCACAAAATTCAAACCAAGATTAAACCGACGAGCTCAACGACTGTTTCCTTTCGTTAGTTGCAACAAAATTTGACTTGTAGCGACCTGTTCCTTCACCGACGACGTATTTGACCGACGGGGTCCGTCGTTCAGCACGAACGTACGTACCCCATATGCAAAATTAGACAGACACTATCTGTCACATACCATGTCGCGCAAAATATCCCTTCGTGTGTGGGAGCCTATTGAGTCAATATAATTGGTTCAATAAAGTTCATTTATTATTTGTGATTATCTCAAGAAATAAACTATTTTGGGAAAAACTAATTATGGAACAATCAAAAGTGAAACTTGTAGCTAAAAACGACAAGCACTGATTCAAAATCACACATTTTTCTAAACAATGAGTAGAATTGGAATTGGGAAAGTAACCTAATGTAATGTATATAATGTATATTTTTATGACGTATCTGACGCATTTCTATGTTTACTTGTATAAACCTGAAGAAATAAAGATGATTGATTGATTGACCTATTAAACTGCATTTTTTCAGTAATATTCGTAGTGATTATCAAATATTTCCCTTCTGGGTATCACTATGAACTCACCTGGTCCTAAAAATTGACATCCTCTCGCTCTAACAGCTGCCCACAAATTGGCAGATAACTGTTGAGGATTTTGGTGCTGCAAAATAAGCTCAGTTACAGTGCGTTCGCCAAGAGACCTGGCAGCTCGCATCGCCCTTGTCCTCCCTTCGTCTTCCACTAACTGGCAGTTGATCAAAGTGACTAGTTTCCTTTGCATGGGTCTCGAGAGAATGCTACCGCTTCCACAAACGCTTCCACTCGGATGGGGCTTCAAATATAAAGCAAGATCCTCCACGCATTTTTTACATTCTAGGTAGTGGTCTAGGTGTTCCGCTGATACTACTTTACAATCGATTTCGAAATGTTCGCTTCTAATGTTTGGTCCAACAAGTTGCAAGAGCGCCGAGTTAACTGGCAAAATTTCAATGTCGATGCTGATGTTGGTTTGATCGAAGGGGCACTGCTTTCTGTGTAAATTGGAGAGGCAACCTCTGCATATTGTGTGGCCACAGCCCAGGCTTATGGGACTGCGAAGCTTTTCGTCGAAGGAATTGCAACATACTGGACACGATAGGAACTCTGTCCATTGCGGTGCCTGGATGGGCATACTGAAATTTGAAATCACCATTGTGCTATCATCATCAACAATAATTGTCAAAATCAGGTGATATCACTTTTCATATGCCAATGTGGCAAGACTAGAATGTCAATATTTCATTTTATGGAAACTCGGAACTTCAGAGGGTTCACGATTTGAATAAAAACAATATTGTATTTACCTTAATTAGTTTACGAAAAAAAATCACATTATGGGAAAACTTGGGAAGTAGCTGATTCACATTTGTTGTGAAATCGTCGCTGACTTCTGGAACTCTCGTCCCACGTCATATGACGTCAGTAGCACAGAACGTTGTTGTTCTGTGTCAGTCACTGAATACTTTTTCTTTTCTGTTCAGTTGAGTTCCAAATACAGCGGTTCTGCCTTTCGCGTCGCGCGTCACGCATTCCGATTGGCGACCCGATTTACAGAAATGCTCTACTGATTTCTGGCCGTTCCCAATGAAATTACGTCAAGGAAACTGTTTTATACGATTTTTTCTAATTCCCAGATAAATCTGTCTATTAGACAGTTATTGTAATTGACAGATAAAAGTGTCTAATAGAAATATTTATCTGGAAATTATACAAATTCCTAGATGTAAGTGTCTAATAAACAGATATAATCTGTCTAGAAGACTGATATTAGATGTCTATTAGACTGGTATTATCAGTCTAATAGACTTACATTATCTTTCTATTAGACAGATATCATTTGACTAATAATTATTTATTTTGGTCTTTTTTCCATCAGAAATCAGCCAGATCATTTACATTTGCATATTTTCTTGAATCATAGGTGATAAATATTTATATAAGTTGACCCTTAGTTGGCACTACGAATATCAATGAATCAATGAATTACAGTTTTTGTAACATTGGCTACATTCGCTGGCGATGTTTTCTGTTTTCCGTCTTTGAACATTCTGTGAAAGTTTAGTACCGAACCTTTATAAATTTGTTTACATGAAAATATTACATAAGTTTGATCCCCTTATAACTAGTTCGGAAGCTCTTAAGGCTCGTTCATACCCTTGCCAAAATTCTGTTGGAATCAGGGTTCCTTAAGAACCCTGGTTTGGAATCAGTTTTTGACATTTGAGACGTCATCACTTTCCTTGTTTTTGTACTGAAATATAGGCTGAGTCAAGTCTCCGGTCTGACCAATATGATTAGACCAGCGCGGTCATTTGGTTGACTTGACGACCTAATTAGAACTGTATGTACTGATCCACAAGCGTAAGGATGCCTCCGAGAATTGGTTGCGCAGTAGACAAACCCTGGAGTGGGGCAGGAGCTCAATCGTCCTGCCTTATTAAACAGTAGTCGATCTTTGTCGCACACCTACTCACGCTTTCTATCGTTTGCGCATCTCAGAGGCATCCTTACGCTTGTCGATCTGTATGTGACCAATATTTTCAATCATCTGATCGGTCCGACTCATCATCATACTTCATACTGAACGCGCGTGCCTTGTCCGACCGGTGACTTGACACAGCCATATATTATAACTATATATTTCAGTGGTCTTTTGCGGAAATATTGCGGTGAATGAGATGTTATTTTGCGAATATTCATAAGGGTATGAACGGGCCTATAGATGGTAGAACTTGTAGCATTCTTCTTCATATTTGTATAACTAATGACACTATCGAGCACCATTTTATTGCTACATCGAGTACATTTGAGTATTGCTCTAGAACAAACCTGAAGATAAACGACCATAACATAACCAAACAATTAAAAAAATTTACAAACTCCTTTAGCTGCAAGTTGGAACTTGGAAGATTCACGTTTTCCCTTCTCAAAACAGGAATTAATGAGTGTTTCTAAAGGATGCGATTCAATATACTTTACAAAGTGTGGTGCTTGGTTATTCGATATTTAAGGTTTGTTAATAGTTGAACCTTCTGTGTTTCTAATCAAATGGATTTATTACCTATTTCAAAATATTTAACTTTGGATTGTTTTTAAGCCAACAGTGTATTTGTTTTTCAGGTGTTATAATGAACTCGGATAAAATTCAGAAAAAAGTGGAAGAATACAACAATTTCATAGAGGACAGGCTGAAAAATGATCTGAAAGATATTGAGAAAACGTTGGATGATAAAACAACAAAATTTAAAGACTGGCAAGAAGTGAAACATGTAGTGAAAACAATACAAGAATTCAAAGAAAAAGATAGAGATATGTCAGTTCGAGTAGACCTAGGATGCGGGGTAATGACCACCGGAGAGATAACCGATCTAGAAAGGACTTATGTGTCTGTTGGACTTGGTTACTTGCTTGAAATGGATTGTGATGAAGCTGACAAATACGCAGATATTAGACTAAGGTTGCTGACTAAAGAGATTAACCACCTCAGAAATCTTGCTGTTGATGTGAAAGTGCACATTAAGTTATTCCTCTTGGCAATTAATGAGTTACAAGCCTCGACAGAAGTGAAAAGCTGATCAGATTGTTGTGATTTTTATATATAATGGAGTACATGAAAACAAATACTTCAGTTTAATTTTTGTAAAGGTCTGATTCTTCCCCATTAAAATTTGTTTTGTTTTTATTTTCTGATGTTATGAGTTTATGACGTTCTAAACAAAATGTGATCTAGCATCATCAGTTAAATGGATTGACCTACAGGCATTGCCAAAGTTACATATTTTTCACTATTCAATGCCTACTATTTGGCTCGCCAATGAAAAAAGCCTTCAAGCAGCAGTAGCAGCATCAAACTCAGATAAGTATACTGTACAAGGGAATATTTTTTGGGTGAAAGGGATTTAGACTATATTGATGGAAATTGATACTGTAAATTCTTATAATTTTTGAATTATTTGACTGATGGCATTCTGCTTGAAAATGTTTAAGATCCAAACAGCAAGATGGCAAGACCAGTAGTCTGACAATGAGGTAGTTTCAAATCAGAGCAAATACTGAATGTTCTGACTGAAATTTATCCTTTTATTCACTGCTCAAAAACACTTTGAAAAATGGGAAACTCATCAATTTTACCTGTTTTGTATCATTTCTGTTGCCAATGTTTTGTAAGGATAATCAGAATCGTTTCTATAAAAAAATCTAAATGTTAGATATAATTGTGAAATATTTACGTAAATACCCATATAAAGAAACCACATAAACAAAAATTTACAAATGAATATGTTTCTAATGGTCTAGTTTATTTTCTTGCATACAGTTCCTATGCCAAGTATTCAGTAGGTATCAGTGGTAATGACTATTAAGGGTCTTCATCCCTGAAAAAGGGGAGTCAGAAACGATTTATTTTTCTAAGTGGTGAAGGGTTGTATAATTCTATTCTTCGAGTTTTAAATGAATGAAAAGGATATTTTCCCCCATTTTAGGGCATTTTCGTTCAGTTCCACCATCAAAACGAACGAATATTTTGATGTTGTTTCATTTCAGTATCGAAGTCTACCATTCACTTAGTTAAACGACTTTCTTATTTTTCTCCTAGATATTTAATTTTTTTTGTGAATAAATTTATAAAAATGTGTTGTTTTCACGAAATGGGTTTCCTTGCTTTATTCCATTTGAATTGAGGAATCTCCAGCTTTATCAAAGTCAACTAATAAAGGTTTGGTTCAGCCGTCGACCAGTGAAAACTAATTATTACTTGCAATTCTGGATTCAGAAATAGAACTGAATTTATTTTAAATGACACTCCCCTCAGGTTGCTCCTCCCACACGACTGGTGAGGAAAAGAGAGAGTATTATATAGCCAGTATGACATCTGGCACAGGGTCGGATCGGGAATGGGAAAAAATAAAACTCATTCGGGTCGATCGAAACTATGGAATATTATAACTTTTACAATTAATAGCTTTCTTCAACAACATGTGTTCATTACTCGAGAGACAATACTCCATAACATTTTTATATTAGGAACAACCAAGAAGCGGCCCCAGAAAGTTCCGTGATTTCTGATAAAATTCCATTCAAAATTGGTATATAGAAACTTTTGGGTTTGGGAAGTCATACATTTTTTTTTGATAATTCAACTTAGCGGCTCCAAAATAGCGGACGAAATTTCTGATTCTTGGTCTGATTCTATTTTGAGTTGGTATAGGTATAGGGATTTTTGTGGTAGGAGATCATGATTTTTTTACAAAACGGTGAACGAATAATTATTGTCCAAGTCTGTTCAAAATAAGAATGTAGGGATTTTTTGGATCGCTGAATTTGACTTTTTTGTCAAAATAAAAAAAATCCAAGATGGCGGCCCCGAGATTTGAGGTCAGATTCTATTCAAAATTTGTATCTAGGAGTTTTTAGAATAGGAGATGAGTTTTTCAAATCTAGATAATTCAATATTACATATTTTACGAATGATCTAAAGAAAATATACGTTTTCAGTGCATTCGAATAAAATCTTGACTTAAAAACATTTTCCGTTCATATCTATCAGGAAATACACTCTCCACTTCGTCAGGACTATATAGCGAGAATGTCGGAGTTAGTGGCATATTTTACGCATATTACTAAATAACTTGTTCTTGTAACTCCCGTATCGGCAACTTCGTTCTACATTGGTTTCCGATACAACGGTTTATTTGGGCGGCGCGGCGTTTTTGATGTTCCTTTGAAGTTGAAAAGCTACAGCGACATTTTCTTGAATGTTGCAATGGGGCAGTGCGGCAAGATAAACAAACGAAACATTGACTTGATATTATCAGGTGATTGTTACGGATTTGTTTGTTTCTTTGGCGGCATTTATATCGAGAATAGTAATCATTCAAATTTATTCACTGCATTTTTCTATTTTCATTAATGATTCTATGTTGAAGAAGAATCACAATTATTTTTATCAAATTCAAGGACAACTTGCGATTGAGTTATAGATATATACGAGAAATGATTTCAATGTAAAAAGAATACACAGAGACGTTTGTATCTGGGAATCAACAATGCTTCCAAAGCTGAAAGCATTTTATGTAAATTGCAGTCTACCTGAAATATCGGACGGGCATCTTCCTAGAGGAATGAGAATTAGGGATATATGCTTCTTGTTGTTGAAGGTAGAGAAAGAAATGTAAAAAAATAAAGAAATAGCTAATTTGTTTCATTATTCAGGTATATTAGAATAAAATATCTAGCTAAAACATTGTTAAATTCATTTTTAACAGTTGTATTATTTCACATCGGTTGAATTGAATGTTTCACGGGTGATATAATCTTATATTGTTTCACCCTTTATATGGAATAAGACATATGGTTCCTAAACTATGGACCTTTCCTGCAAAAAATTAAATTCAAATCGAGGAAATAGTTTTCAAGAAAATTGCGATCAGATCTTATTGTGAGTATTTTCAATAACTAACTTAAAACTCAAAATCTGATAACTGCTGATTTTTACATCTTTTATTCATGATTCCATATCAGATTTTATATTTTCGAATCAATTCAAATTAATGCATTCATTTTACACCTAAATAGTAATTTTGAACAGAATACGACCATAACTCACAATATAATATATATATATATATATATATATATATATATATATATATATATATATATATATATATATATATATATATTTTTCATTCCCAGCCCTGTAACACCACATACAAGCATCTGTTGCTTAAGTGGTCCCAAACATGTTTATTCCAATGACTTGTCAATCACAGACAAGCAAAGGAACCTTAACAGTACCCCTGCATAAAAGTACCCAATTTCAACGTTCATACAGTTACAGTATTACTAAAATATATAATGAACTGCCAGCAACAATTAAGTATTCAAGTGCTAGTGTATTTAGATCGGGGATACTCGAATGGTTACTAAGTCATCAATGATAGCTGTTTACAGTATTGATTATGTGAAGTATTTTACCAATGATTACACACAACGGTACAATTTATTTTACTTTGAGATACTAATGTATTAATTATATTTAATTTTTTGTTTTTTACATTCATTTTTTAATTTATCATAGATGTCTATCTATTTGCTGGGTTAGGTGGAAGAACAGACATTCTGGACCCTTTTCAGGAATCCAGAATGAATTGAACCTCGCCCCATTTGTATAATCTTTAGATAATTCTGTTTATTTTTCTGATTAATAAAGACCTTTATTATTATTATTATTATTATTATTATTATATTTTGTGCTTATGTGATATTTCGTCTATTTACCCATGTGTTATCTATGTTCAATTGTAGTCTTATGTTTTTGTGAAAAATTATTTTGTAAAATTTTTTTAGTGAATAAACATTATTATTATTATTATTATTATTATTATAAACAAATTCCATCTTGGAGCTGCCATTTTGAATTATTGAAATTTGATGAAAAATTCATTATCTACAACCTCTAAGTACCATTCTTATATAGAATTCAACCATAAATCACAAAACTCGTCTCCCACTAAACATTGTAAATTACAAAATATTGCAGCAAGTTTTAATATTTGCAAACTTAATGTAGGTTTACTGTAAATATGTTTTTTTCAGTTTTCAAATGAAAAGTCTCTACAATCTTCCTTCGTGAAACTTACAAAAATAAAATGGCTGCAAATTTCAAATAAATATCTTACTATAACTTCAAAATGATAGTTGTCGGTGAACTTTCCACATGCAATGTTTACTAATTCAAGTTCACTGCAATTTTCAGAACAAAATCTTACTGTAACTCTAATATAAGAGTTGGTGGTGAAGTTTCACATGCAACGATTACACTGCAAATGGGATATCCACTAAATCAATGTAAGGATATCAATCTTATTAGATTATCACAGAGATTCGACAGAATAAGTTATGTTTTGTGTTGGTGCAAGAAGCGCAAAGTGCATTCGTTCGTTCCAGTGTTTATGGCACTAGCTCTACTATACTTCGCCAATATCAGCGACCTTGAGCAAGGGGGCCACGCCACGTGGACCCTAACTTCAATTATTCTTTACCTTCCTGCTACTGATTTGAAGAACCGCTTGCAACATTTATGAGGATTGTGTGGTAAGTGGGAAAATTGTTATGTAAAAGGATTCATATGAATATAGGATTGGCCCATAAATATATAAGATGTACATAACCCTAAACATTGAAAGTGCATAAGGCTACATATGATGGCATTATTAATTGTTGAAAAGTACACATATTTCCATGCATTTAACACCTTCAAGCAGAAAGCTATATTGTGTGTTATTCTGTTGAGGATGCTTTCACAATTGGACTCGGATTATAGCTGATGAGATAAAATAAACATCTCCATTTGTTAGTTTTTCATCTTGATATTGTTTTGTATTTAAAACGCTTTTGTACTTATTTTAAATTAATTTTTATATCTTTAGGCATATAAAGTCGCAACTTGACGTACCCTATAGTAGGTACTTTTGGATATGCAGGTTTCAGAGGGACATGAAAAAGAAATTATTTTCTTTCATCGAGAACCTTTCATGATACAATCATAGTGTACAACGGATTTTTTTAATGAAAATATATCTGGGAAGGTGCATTTCCTGAAGTACTATGCCACATGTTGACTTCCAGTTCTTGTTCAGAGAAACAAAATGCATAAGTACCTTAACCAAAAATATTGTCAAATTTGCACCAGCCCACCAAACTGAAAACTGATGTTAATTTTGTGAATGACTCCTTGCATAACTGATTTCCCACTTACCATATTTTTATTGTAGACATTCCTTAAATTCAAAATGAAAATAAATCAATATTGTTATAATCAAATAAATGAATATTTTGGAACCTTTGGTATGAATAAACAATTTAAGAAATAGATACTACCCAAATACCAAAACTAGTTCTCAATCACACTCGAGGCGCGTTTCACCCTCAGCATCTTCAGGAGCTAAAGGCTTTGCTAAAAGCTTTTAGCTCCTGAAGATGCTAAGTTATTTGTTGGCGAAACGCGCGTCGAATGTGATTGTGACGTAGTTTTGGTGTTTGGGTACTTTCTATTTCTTGGAATATTGCTATAAGCTCATTCTCAGCTCTCACAGCAATTCTCAATTAATTCACATAAGATTTTCAGTAATTTTTTGTAGGCTTTCATAGAAGTTGACCATAAATTATAAACAAGTTTTCATATCATTTCAAGTAAACTTCCTGATCATTTCAGTTATACTCATATTAAATTGTCTGTAAACT
Source organism: Chrysolina oricalcia (assembly GCA_944452925.2). Taxonomy (NCBI): domain Eukaryota; kingdom Metazoa; phylum Arthropoda; class Insecta; order Coleoptera; family Chrysomelidae; genus Chrysolina; species Chrysolina oricalcia. The sequence continues at coordinate 50,444,100 of OX101824.2, forward strand.
CGCAAAAGACAAGTTTACTTTTGTAAGTTAACGGAGGGGAAGATGCCATCTCTGAGAAAATTGCTGGCAGTTAACTGTAAAGATTACACTCGCAAAACAAATTTTGCAGAAAATTTGCAGCAATTTGATATTGTTTAGTGGGCTGCCATCTTGAATTCCTGAATTTTTACAGAATAATAATTATCTTCGAACCCAGAAACCACTACTTAGGTTATAATCTTAGAACCCGCCCAGAAATTACAAAACTTTTCCGTCATTTTGAATTCACGAATTTTAACAGAAATCATCAGGATCTCTTAAACCAAAAACCGATTTTGAATCGAATCGGACATATTCACAAAACTCGTCCGCCATCTTGGAACCGCCATCTTGGAACCGCCATCTCAAATTCATCAATTTTGGCAAAAGATTCATAATCTCTGAGTTAGAAAAACCCACAGACAAATGTTGAATCGAATCGGACCATAATCACAAATGTCGTCCGCCATTTTGAAATTATTAATTTTATCGAAAGATTCATAATCTACGACTCCGAAAACCTGCACATACCCAATTTGTATCGAATCAGAAACCAAATCACAAATCTCGCATTTTTGTTTTAAAACATTTATAATGGCGTACCCACCTGCTACTGGAATTATGAACAGTGAACACCTAGCTATCAAATATCAAATCATTCGGACGTCTGCAAGTGTAAATTTTGTTTAACGATTCCATTACATACCTACACACGGCATACAGGTCAAATTATTATCAAACGTGTAATAAAACAATAAGGCTGTGTCAACGGGTGCGTTTCAATATTACGTCCGACATGCGTCCGACGTATAACTTTTATTATGAAGCGTTTCGTATTAGAACGTCTTGTCCGACAACTTCATTTCATCGTTTCAAAATTCTTGAGTGGAACGTCCGACCGTCAACTATTTACCCCACGATTTAGGAAAGCGTTTCAAAATTCAATCCGACCAGATATCGCCCGACGAAACAACTATGACGTCATACATCGTCCGTTACCGGACGACAGATGTTAAATTGAAACGCACCTCTGAGGTGCGTTTCAATTTAACGTCTGACGTCCGGTAACGGACGATGTATGACGTCATAGTTGTTTCGTAGGGCGATATCTTTCGGATTGAATTTTGAAACGCTCTCCTAAATCGTGGTGTAAATAGTTGACGGTCGGACGTTCCACTCAAGAATTTTGAAACGATGGAATGAAGTTTTCGGACAGGACGTTCTAATATCGAAACGCTTCGTAAGAAAAGTTAGACGTCGGACGTAATATTGAAACGCACCTCTGGTGTCAAGTCACCGGTCGGACAAGGCACGCGCGTTCAGTATGAAGTATGACGATGAGTCGGACCGATCAGATGATTGAAAATATTGGTCACATACATACAGTTCTAATTAGGTCGTCAAGTCAACCAAATGACCGCGCTGGTCTAATCATATTGGTCAGACCGGAGACTTGACTCAGCCTAAGTATCCCATAAAAGTAATTTTGGTCCAATACATTTAAAAAAAATAATAGAATAGACTGTTTACGTCAGCGTTGTATATTTATTTTGTGCTGCATGCATGTCATGTTTTATTTTACATTACCTTCCATCTGATATTTCAGACGTCATTAGTCATTATCTATTTCTTTTTGCGGTTTTCTTCTCAAAATTCACATTCAAAACATTTCCGAGATAGTTCAAACAGAATTTGCTAAAATATTTTTTCAATTCTTGATACATTGTGTGACGAGCACCGAATTATCTAATTCAGACCTATCTCTTACGCGAATCGCCAAGTTAGAAGTGAGGCGGAGTTTGTATTTATTTCATCGGGAGAACAAGCACTGCCATCTGACGAAATACGTTTCTTATTTAGGAGGCTAATGAACGTTAATCGGCATCACGAGTTCTACAAATATACAGTGAGGACCAAAAGTCCGTCGCACCCCTGTAACTTCTTCATTCTACATATTACAAAAAAATGTTGAATACAAACGTTGTAGGGTTTCATTCGATCTCTTTAATGGTTTAAGTTTCATCCATACAGAGTGTCTTGAAAAAGCCCAGCGACTTTTTTTATTATTTTTTAAATGGAACACCCTGTATTTCATTGCATTATTAGTTTCTACGTTGAATTTTGAACAAGTTTGAAAAATGGTCTTTTATCAAAAAAGTTGATAGTTTTGGAATTATGAACACTTGTAAATAATTATTTCGACTACTTTTGCACCAGTTTACGAATAAATTAATCAGGTAGGCTATGCACGCTAGGCGCGTTTATTTGATCCATGACAACGTCATTTGCCAAATGTCATTGATATGATTTTGTAGGATTTTAAAACTTTTTTTCAATTTCTCTTGGTGATTAATATGGCTCGTTCAGTAGCAGACAAAGTTAAAGCCGTTATCATATTTGGTGAAGCAAACCGAAATTACCACGCTGCTATTCGCATTTTCAATGAACGGTTTCCGGAACGTCCGATGTGTCGAAAATATCTGCAGAAATTTAACCAAACTGGCACCGAGATCTGGGAGGCCGAAAATAATAACGGAAGATGCTGAAATTCAAGTACTAGCCGAAATGGTAAATAACCCGCAACAATCGACTAAGCAAGTAGCTGAAACGTGATGTTTCTGAAACATCAGTAAAGAGGATTTAAAAAAAAAATCCATCCTTACAAAATAAAATTTTTACACCAATTGGTTGAAGATGATCCGGACCGGCGACTTGAATTTTGCGAGACCATGGCAGAAATAATTGTTGCAAATCGACTTTATTTGCAACACAATCTGCTTTAGTGATGAAAGCACTTTTTACCTAAATCGAAATGTGAATACCCAGAATTGTATATATTGGAGTGATGAGAATCCCCATGAATTCCGCGAGGGGCATACTGAATTTCCCCAGAAAATTAATGTTTGGTCTGGTATTTTAGGTGGCCACATTATAAGTCCCATATTCATGGAAGCAAATTTAAATGGTCCCATCAGGTACCTCCAAATGCTGCAAGACACAATAAGTCCCAGTATCGATGAGATTGTTGCGCAAAACCCACATGAATTTCACTTGAATGTAATATTCCAGCAAGATGGAGCGCCACCATGCACACTATTTTCGGGAGGTGAGAAATTACTTAGATGAAAGGTATCCAGGTAGGTGGATTGGACGTCGAGGTACAACAGAGTGGCCAGCTCGCTCACCGGACCTCACACCGCTTGATTTCTTTCTCTGGGGCTATGTGAAATCCGTAGTGTTTAAGACAGTTTGTGGGTCGTTAGATGAACTGCGTCGTCGAATTATTGAAGTGTGTTCAGAAATAACACCTCAAACCTTTTTTAATGTTAGGGAAGAGTTTACAACCCGACTATATATGTGTCAAGAAATGCAGGGTGGACATGTCGAACATATTTTAGAATAGATAAAAACTCACCGTTTTTAGTTATAAATTAAAATAAAATATCTCTTTAGTTGTTAATGATTCTTGATCTGTACTTATGGGCTACCTTATTTGTTAATGAAATGTTTCAACGTTATTTGTACTAGTTTTACGTGAGATTCAACAACTCTAACAATTGTAAAATGGTACGACGAGCTAAGTTACACATGGTTTGCAACATTGGATAGCTTTCAAAAAGTTCAATGAACTAGCGCAAAAGTAGTCAAAATAATAATTTACAAGTCTTCATAATTCCAAAACAATCAACTTCTGTGATATAAAATCATTCATCAAACTTGTTCAGAATTCAGCGAAGAATCCATAATAATGCAATGAAATACAGGGTGTCCCATTTAAAAATATAAACTTCTATGTTACTGTGCTTTTTTGAGACACTATGTATGAATGAAACTTAAACCATTAAAGAGCTAGATCGAATGAAACCCTACAACTTATGTATTTAACATTTTTTTGTAATATGAAAAATGAGGAAATTACGGCGGGATGGGCGACGAACTTTTGGTCCTCACTGTATAAAAAGTTCGAGTAAAGGATCCCGCACTTTTTATAGGTAAAATGGTTCTTGGTGAAATTGTCTGAATTTTTAGTATATTGTAGTATTCGATGTACTGATTGAACGTGAAGAATCGCAAAGATCGTTGATGGATAGATTTTGAAATACGTTCAAGTTTAAAATCAGTAATTTTTATTTAATTATTGTCTCTGGATTTGAAAGTGCTAACTGCAATTTTTTTCACTCTTATCATCGAAGTACCTTCATATTACTAAATATCATTTAGATGGTGCAGATTATATTATTATGTACAGAGTGAAAAATAAAAACATTTTAGTAATGTCTGAAAATTCTATGTGATAATGAAATATTGATAAAATTATTTCAGCATGCAATATACTATTCTTATTCCATCATTAGTCACAATTCTTACATTTCGTACTGGGTGATTTGAAAAATTGGTGAAATATACGAGGATGTATTGACAAGTTCTAAGCCTACTATAGAACCAAACAAAATTTCAATGTCAAAATATTTTATTACTCAACATATTCTCCTCTTAATTGGATACATTTATTACAACGAACCTGCAACGTCTCTAGACCTTTCAAAAAAAAATGTTTCTTCTTGCTCTGCAAACCAGACCTCCACATCTTTTATAACCTCCTCGTTGGAAAAAAATTTACGACCTTTTAAACTTTTTTTCAGTTGAGGAAAGAGATGATAGTCGGACGGAGCCAAATCTGGTGAATAAAATAAGGGGGGTGTTCTAGTAATTCAAACCGTAAATCACGAATTTTTTGCATGGCAAAATGAGATTTGTGTGCAGGGGCGTTGTCCTGCACAAACAAAACACCTTTGGATAGCTTTCCGCGTCTTTTCGCTTTAATTTTTTCCCGTAGAGTGGTCAGTAATGTCGAATAGTAATCTTCATCAGTTATTGTTCTACCCTTATCCAAAAAATCAATCATGATTACTCCATGGCAATCCCAAAAAACTGAAGTAAGAACTTTTACAGCAGATTTTTGGACACGAAACTTCTTAGGTCTTGGAGAACCGGAGTGTCGCCATTCCATCGATTGTTGCTTTGTTTCTGGATCGTAGAAATGTACCCAAGTCTCATCCATAGTAACAATTCGGTTTAAGAAGTCTACATCGTTTTCAAATCGAGCACAGATCGAACGCGATGCTACTACCCTTGCACGCTTTTGGTCAACATTCAAACATTTGGGGATCCATTTTGCAGTAATTTTTCTCATGTCCAAATTGACGTGAACTATATGATGAACGCTTTCGTATGAAATATTCAGTGCTTCAGATATCCGTTTTTGCCCAATTCGACAATCTGTTAAAATCATGTCATGAACTGCATCGATATTTTCGGGGACTGACACAGTAAAGGGCCTTCCCGATCGGTTATCATCTTCAATGGAAAATTTACCTCTTTTGAAGCTGCAGTCCAATTTTTCACGGTCGCATACGAAAGACATTGGTCACCAAGGGTATTAAGCATATCTTCGTAAATCTGCTTACCTCTTAACACTTTTAAATACAGGTACTTGATGATGGCTCGATACTCCAATTTTTCGATTTTAACAATTTCGGTGGACATATTTTTTCTTTTAATTTATTGCGTAACTCTGGTTTACTTTTTCGACGTCAAACTGTACACTGACACTTCTAATAAGTTATTGTTCGTTGTTATGGCAACGCAATATTTTGTTTATGCAGGGAACTGGTCTAGGCTAACTAGATATCAATACATCCTCGTATGGCCGGTTCTTTCGTACATATCATGTATATTCAAGTGAATTGTCATCTTTCGAAGATAGCTGATACCGTATGAACAGGATTTCGTTGGGATATATAGGGTGATCATGAACATTTTCGATGATAAAAATGACAAAATATCACCGTTTCAGAAATCACCCTGTAATTCACGATTAACTAGGTGAAATTCCTTTATTATCATTTAATATATTCATCATTCTCTCCTCAACACTGACCCAAAAATTCATTGTCCTACTATGACTAGTTTCATATAGTTATTAATTCAGAAACTTATTACCATTTGCATGACGAGTTGAAGTAACTTGTTCACGCGTACATTCTACTAGAGGCCAAGATTTTTCAAAAATAGTGAAATGTGAGGATGTGGAGATCAAAATAAATGTAAAAGAGGGTAAATATTAGAGATATCAATCACATGAGGTATATGAATTTGATAATGTAAGGTACAGATTGTTAAGTGAATTTTGTCGGAAAAAAAAACTATCTGGGAAAACTGGAAATGATTGATAGAACTCTTTTATTTCTAATAGGAGAATTTGATTCTGGGCAGCGACGTTTTTTTTCCAATGCGTGTTCACGATAGGGCGAGTCAAACTATCCAAGCATTAGGAATTTTATCTGGCTAATGCCTGAGTTGTAAGTTGTAACTGATGTGTCGTATATTCAGTCAGTTCCTAAATGGTAGGTGGAATTGGATGGACCGTCATTGGTCATCACCCTTCATATAATGGTAAAGTCATTTTGATCTCCACTTCCTCACGTTTCACTATTTGTGAAAAATCATGGCCACTCTAGTAGAATGTACGCGTGAACAAGTTTCTTCAACTCGTCATGCAAATGGTGATAAGTTTCTCAATTAATAACTATGAAATTGGTCATAGCAGGAAACTGAATTTTTGGGAAAGTATTCAGGAGAGAATGATGAATATATTAAATAATAATAAAGGAATTTCACTAGGTTAATCGTGTAATCGTGAATTACAGGGTGATTTCTGAAACGTTGATATTTTGTCATTTTTATCAACGAAAATTTTCACGATCACCCTATATATCCCAACGAAATCATGTTTATACGGTATCAGCTATCTTCGGAGGATAATTCACTTGAATATATACAATAATATGTACGAAAGAACCGGCCATATATATTTCACCAATTTTTCAAATCACCCTGTACGAAATGTATGAATTGTGACTAATAATGGAATGAGAGTAGTATATTGCATGCTGAAATAATTTTATCAATAAGTATTACATAATTACATCGAATTTTCAGACATTACTAAAATGTTTTTATTTTTCACTCTGTACACAATGATATAATCTGCACCATCTGAATGATATTTAGTAATATGAAGGTACTTCGATGATAAGAGTGAAAAAAAATGCAGTTAGCACTTTCAAATCCCGAGACAATAATTAAATAAAAATTACTAAGTTTTAACTTGAACGCCCTGTATTTCAAAATCTATCCATCAACGATTTTTGCGATTCTTCACGTTCAATCAGTACATCGAATACTACAACATACTAAAAATTCAGACAATTTCACCGAGAACCATTTTACCTATAAAAAGTGCGGGGTCCTTTAACGTGGGCCAATTTCCCATTAATAGGTACGTGATAACTGGCAACATCGTTTGCACTATTTCAGGCCGCCGTCGGGGGTTCCCCGTTATTTGTAGTGTGACGTGGAATATCGATTTCGATTACCACATCGCATTCGGGCAGGCACAAACTCAGGTTTAATAGTAGACTTGCGTGGTTTGTTTCTGATGTCACAGTGATGTGTGTACGTTTATTTTGATACAGCTATGCCTAGGAGGAGAACTAATCGTCAAAATCGTAAGTACCAGAAGTACCTTAGTACCTATATAAATTCTTCCACATAAAATGAAGAAGGTAGAAGTAGATATCTGAAAATACAAGCAGGTATAGGATCCATGCAATGCATTGAAATGTCACTTATTTGTTTATCATAAAACTCATGCTGATTCTTGAAGAAGAAATAGGGTGGATTTAGTCAACTTAAGCACAGTATTATCATAAACATAACGGTAACATCAAAGGTTTTTAGCATAAACTTAACATTGTTGTATAAATAGCGCCCTTTGAAATAACAGATTCAACTTTCGTTTTTAACATATATTCAAGCACAATTTTAAAATAATGTTGACAAAGCACCGAATTATGTGTCTTATAGGTATTTCTTTGTTTTGTTGGGATTTCCATCTCTCTGTTCGACATCTTAACCTCATTTGAATATTTGAAAGTGTCTACGACACCGACTGAAGGCGTCACATTAGTGAGATAATTCAACGGATCAAATAAATGAATTATCAAACAAAAGTACATAGAACCTAATTTATTAAATTAAATGAATGATTCATTGAACAAAAAGTACATTTTACAGAAAATATTTAAATGTACAATTAGTGAAAAGTACGCTTTTGGCATACAAACCTACAACCTACCATATGGTGCGTTTTATTGTAGGCAGAAATGTTCTACTCGTAGAAGTAGAATTTGGCATATCTGTTTTTTTGACACCAAATATATCTACTTTTGCTACGATCGAATTTGAGGGTAGCAAAAATAGATAATTGGTTGAAAACGGAAAATTCCTAAATCGTAGCAGAAAATGACACTAGTGACAATAGGCTTGTTCATTGAAGACTGCTCTTCTGCTCTAGTTGATCGAGATCACTTTCACATATATGTTTATCTCTCTCTGACACTTGTACTTCATTTGGCTTTCTCTTTTAAAAAATCAACTTCAAGCAAGTAGAGCTCAGAGTACGTCTTAACGAACGATACTATTGAAAGTAGTTTGAAACCAAGGAGACTAAAATTTAACAAGGAGTGTTTGATTCCCATAAGACAATGGGGACACTAGTAGAAAGAGATGAAAGAACATTTGTGACGAAATGTGACGTAGTAGGACGTAGTAGGCCGCCGTTCTCTTTAGACAGTGACGGACTAGCTCTTGGTATATGAGAGTTACTGCTGACAGTTTTGTTGCTTGGTTCGAGTTCGACTCTGTACTCATACCCAAGTACGTCACTATGACGCGTTGATGCTACAAGATTCTGATTGGCTAGAGCTTATTAAACCCTCCTTGTTAAATTTTAGTCTCCTTGGTTTGAAACTATGGACTTAATTTCTGTTCATTTCAGTTTGGTTGTATTTTGAAGCGCAAAAAACTTCATTTACTCACATTAAAACGGTTTTGGTAATGAAGAGCCTCTAGTTGAAATAACTATGAGTGTTATGGGACACGTGAGTAAAGTTATAGATGAAGATGTTTGAATACGTATGGGTTTACTGGTTTACAATGAGTTTATTTATATAATAAAAATGTGGGTTCATATTGATTATCAATTCATTGAAAACCTGTTGAATCTTGATTTCAAAATCATATCCACAAATATAGAAATGGATACCAACAAAGAAGATGATGACTCCGAAAGTAGCGAATGTTTAAAAACATCAGTGGGATGATATAGAAACATGAAAACAATGAAGAAAAATTTGGGTATAGTGGTCTTCGTGTTCAAAATATACGAATGCTTTTGATATGAATGATGTGAGTTGAATCAATTAAGAACCCAATGTATGTGGTGATTTTTGAATCATATTATGTGATGAGAGAATCTACTTCTACAAATTGATTGATTAATTAGTTAGATATCAGTTCAAAAAGTATGTGATAATAATAATAATAATAATAACAAAGGCTTTTATTGACAAGACATTACACATTTTTTTACTTGAGCAAACTACTTGTTGAGTCTTGTTAGGTATTACTTTTCCACCAATTTTGATAAAATTGGGAAAAAATCTGTCAAATATAGTTTCTCGGGTGAAAAACTACATTTTTGCATTCGGTCAGAGGTTTTCATTTATCATAGTAAATGTTGTGGAATCGCATTAAATTCAAATGGCATTTTTTGTAATAAGAAGTTGATTATCGAATGTTGAGAGGAATAAATACTTATAAAAAGTCAAAAATTCAAATTGTTACAGGATATTTGTTTCACTTTGTTTAAATAAGGAGAAATGGTAGGATTGGAGGAAAAAGGACTATGATAATTCGCAACACATTTCATTTTGTAATGTTACAAACTTATTTCTATCAAACGAAAATTGTGGCATTTTGTTTCAGAATCTATTGATGGGAAAATAGAATCAATTTTGTAAGTGTTTTTCTCTTCAGTTCACCTCTAATTTTCTCAGTTTGCGACATTGCAATATTGAAAAATCTAATTCTAGTGTAAATTCTTGTTATTGCTTTTATTTATCATTTTCATTTTGTGGCTCTATATATATATATATATATATATATATATATATATATATATATATATATATATATATATATATATATATATATATATATATAAGTGAAATTGTTGGCTGCCTGTCAATTTGTGGACAAACCTCTACTTTTGGATTCCTTGGTTCGTGTCAAATTAAGTTTCAACTAGTGACTGTAGATGTCATGAATAACTTCCTGTTATATATATATATATATATATATATATATATATATATATAAATAAGGATGGATTTAGCGAGGGGCAATATATGAAAATATAAGTAAAAAAGTTATTGGGTATAACCCTCAAAATGTTGTGCAACCGTAGACACGTGTTTCGAGCTTAAGCTCTCTTCAGTACGGTAAAATCAAGTGCGAAGATGTACAACACTTGGATGTAAAAATAGAAACAAAGGAAGTCAACAACAGGAAGCCAACCACACATTTGTGGCATCGGTTGGAAGACCTTGTACTCACAAGGCAACAACTAACGTCGCCACGGAGGTAGCTATAGCTACCAGCGTGACAATCCTACCCAGGAAGATACAAATAAGGATGGATTTAGCGAGGGGCAATATATGAAAATATAAGTAAAAAAGTTATTGGGTATAACCCTCAAAATGTTGTGCAACCGTAGACACGTGTTTCGAGCTTAAGCTCTCTTCAGTACGGTAAAATCAAGTGCGAAGATGTACAACACTTGGATGTAAAAATAGAAACAGATATATATATATATATATATATATATATATATATATATATATATATATATATCGAAAATGTGTTTTTTTTATGGAGCTGAATAATTTTTCATCCTGAAATAATATTGATGAAGTTTTGTGTATGAAGGTTATCAAAAAAATTGTTTCATTTGGCAGAAAATTATCAGTAATTGCAAGAACCTGCCGGATTTTACTATTTTATTTGTATTTAAGGAAAATACAAAAATCTATAACAATATTCAAAGTTTTCTACATCTGCAGAAGATTCTGTAATGTCTTCAAGAGTAGACAAACATACACCCTACATTCGATAATTGTTTTTATAGATTTAACGACAAATCCTGATTTATGTGTAACCACTTATTCAGTCGAGTACTCAAAGAAGGGAGAAATGGAATTGAATGATAAAATACCCCATCTTTGAATAACATGTTATATTTTTTTATAATGGACATATCCAAATTCAAGTCCGCATAGATTTTTTTTTACCTTTGTGTCGTCAAAATATTGGTGTTATCCAGATTCACAATCAATTGCCTGCCCTAACCACAGATGACATTCTGAACTTCATTTGAAACACGAAAAACAAAAAACAAAAAAAGCTTGGCAACGATGTGACCAGAAAAAGCAATAATGCGCAAGTGTGAATAAGGTTGGTTATCATTCCCTGTGAGGGGTCATTTAACTGAATCTCAGCGTGTTTAGCGTTCTAGTGTTTATTATATTTCTATGAAACCTACCACCTACCCGAAAAAGACTGCTGATTTTGATTATTTTCCTCTCTTAGATTTGTCACTGAAGTGGAATGATGCTGTATGTGTGATTCTAACTGAAGTATGGCCACAGTTTAACACATACAGTAGTCCGATTTAGCGTCGGTACCTTTGATGTTGGTGTCCAGGAGAGTTTAACATTTTATAACACTGCTGCTGACATTGACCTCTATCTCGAAAATACCATTAATGTTAACCGACCATTTGTGCCTTTCATTTGAATTAATTGATCTTTCAGTAGAAAAAAAAAGATACTCGACGGAAAATAAGTTTCAGGAACACATGCACAGAAAATCTTGCTCGACTCCAAGACTGTCTTTCAAATGAAAACTTCCTTTATGTCTATGAAAATTTCAGTAATGTTCAATGTGTTTATGAAACGTTTTTGAATATACTTACGTATTGGATAGAACCGTTAATCATGAAACTCAGCTCAGTAAAAAACTGGGTTTCTGAAGATATCATTCAAATGGGAAATAATTTAATAGTTATTTATGCAACATGTGCAAAAAGTGAATTTTGCACGAGTTGCTTACAACATTTTTTCTACGTTCATGCAAAAAGCAAAAAATGATTTATTGAGGTGCGGCACTAGGTGTAGGAAAATGAAAAGCGCAACTTGAATACTTTATTATCAATATCGATTTGCATTGAAACAGGAACTAATACGTTACGAACAATTTAACTCAAACTATATTTTTACCCTCAATGTTGAAAGTGAATGAACAATTGGTGCAATTTTCAATATGAATATTTCGTAGTGAAGTACCTATTGCCAATCTCACAGAATATCTGCTAAATATGTAGTAGGTTTAAACGTTTATGTTTGTCATGATGACAGCACGTTGAAGTAGAATGACAGATGAGTGCAATAAAAACTTTATTGCACTAGTGCAATAAAGAACTTCTTTTTCCACTGAATATAGTTCAATTAAGTTTTGCTTTTTGCATGAATGTAGAAAAAAAAATCTTTTTTGGATAACAAGAAACGTAGATGATTTAGAATTCAAAAAGTATCACGATGACTCGAAAAAAATATACAGAAAAAAAATACATGAAGCAAAGTATGCGATCAATCAGGGTGCTCTTGCAAACATGAGTCAACATCAAAACCAGAAAAAAAATTGGAATATAGTAAAAAATAAAACAGGAAGAGGAAAACAAATGATAAACCGGGAACTATCAGTAGACAACAAAATTATAAATGTTCAAAATGAAATTGCCGACGCTTTCGGTTCATATTTTTCTACCATAACGAAGAACACAATCAATGCAAACTTTGAGTCAACATTGTTCAATGACTACACAACTATGTATGTAGATCATACTTTTTATTTTACACCGGTGCATCCGAGTGACGTTCTGGAAATCATTTCCAATCTCAAGAACACAAACTCTGTTGGAGTAGATTGCATCTCAACAAAAATAATAAAGAGCATGACAAACTAAAAATTGGCTTAGTAACACCGATTTTGAAAAAAGACGATTCAACTCTTATCGAAAATTATCGGCCTGTAACAGTTCCAACTGTATTATGTAAAATAATCGAGAGATCCGTTTATGTCAAAATGCTCGAGTACCTAGATCAATTTGATGTAATATCCAAGTTTCAGCATGGTTTTTGCCCAGGTAGGTCAACAGAAAGTGCATTTTGCAGTTTTTCCGGCGCGTCTATGACTCACTAGATAGAAGAAAGTATGTCGGTGCACTTTTTTTGACTTATCGAAAGCATTCGACATCATTGACCCCCATATTATTTGCAAAAAACTGTATTCACTTGGCTTCAGGGGTAACTTTCTTTCATGGCTCAGATCATACCTGACTCTCAGAAAGATACATGTCAAAGTTGACAATTGTCAGTCGCAGCAATATGACATTGATCTTGGGGTTCCTCAAGGTTCTATATTGGGCCCACTCATCTTTCTCCTGTTCATCAACGATATGCCAAATCATATAAGTACAGACAACATAGTTCTGTATGCAGATGATACAACCATCGCAGCAAATGCCGATAACCCAAAGCAGCTTCAAGAAAAATTGGACTTGAGTCTAGGGATGCACCGGATCGGGTATTTTGCCGATCCGGCCGGAACCGGAATTCCGGCCTCTGGCCGGACCGGATCGCCGGAATTCCGGCCGGATCGGGACCTAAGTATGTGCATGCCTATTTTTATACGTAAAACATTGAAAATATTAAGGCTGATTTATTTTTACTTTTTTTAAAACTAGCTACAGTATGCAGAGTGTTAATTAGAATTACCATTAATTTTACCTAATAGATAGAGATTACTGTTTATTTAAATATTAAATTTTAATCAGCATTAACAAAATTAAAACAATTCTACTCATTCAATTGGAGAATAGCAGTTACCTGCCAATAATAAAAAAATTAAAAAGGAGTCGGGGAAGCACAGCCGCCGGTCTATTATAGGCAAGGAAACACGCACACCCTTCACTGTTGACCAATTACAAAATATATCTGGTCGAAAGTCGGGGCATCCCAGACGCGAAAGTCGGGGAATCACAGACGCGAAAGTCCAGAAATCCCAGACGCCTGCTAATCATAAGCAAAGGCACAGGGCTGCAGGTCATTTCATTTTTCGTTTGCTCATAGAAAATCCCTCTTTGCATTTTGCATTTATGTCTGCTGGTGTTCAAGTTTTAAGTTTCTGAGAATTTTGAGTTTTGGGTTCGAGATTTTTAGTGTTCTGTCGTGTATTTTTAAGTAAGTAAAAAAAATCAATAATTATAATTACATAGATATAAAATGGCCTGTTTTTTTTTAAATAAACTAATTCAACTAATTGCTGTTTTTCTTTAATACAGATCGTCAAAATGTCAAAAGTTTGGCAATTTTTTGATGTCCTTAAAGAAGACAAAAACAAAGCTACCTGCAATTTGTGTCAAATGGTGGTTTCGAGGGGAGGCTTTGGTAAATCGGCATCTACAAGCCCGTTAATAATACATTTGAAGCGGCATCATCCTGAAGAATTTTCGAATAACTTTAGAGGAAAAGGTACAATATATTTATATTTTATATCTATATTTTTTGTTGGGGTAAAGAATTGGGTTTGTATAGCTTTGTTTGTTGAATGTTTTACTTTTTTGTCGCTTATTTATCGGATTCAATAGATAACATTTTTTCCAGTGATTTGAATTTTGATTGGTCTGATTTCAATTTTTTTTGTCCTGTCTTAATGAAAATTTTACTTCATGATTTACGATAGCTTGATTGATTACTTGATTGAATAAAATTGGAAGTAAAATAAATATTAGCTTTTAGTTAGACCGCATATAATAAAATAATGTTTTAATTTATTTCGTAGAAAACAAGAATTCTGCACTCGGTTCCGCATCTACATCTGCAGCTACAGGCTCAGTCGAGACCAGGCAACCCACTTTACCTGAACTTACACAACTTCACAAAGCATGGGATATCAATGACAAGAGAGCTGAAAGAATTCACTATAAAATTGCAGAAATGATTTGTTTAGATAACCAACCTTTTTCCTTGGTAGAAAATACTGGTTTTAAGCGATTACTCAATACTATTTCTCCTCAGTATAAACCCCCCTCCAGAAAATATTTTACTGATAATATAATCCCTGACATTTATAATAGAGTTAGGATAAAAATTTCAAAGGTTCTGGCTGAAGCTTCGTTTATTTCTCTTACTTCTGATATTTGGACATGCTCGAATACAAATGAAAGCTTCATTAGTGTTACAGGCCACTGGATTTCAGAAAAGTGGGATAAACGAAATGTTATTTTGTGTTGCGCTAAATTTGCAGGCAGTCATACGGGACTTACAATAGCCGATAAACTTGAAACTTTGACAAACGGTTGGGCTATTGACAAACAAAAAATTCATTTATTGATGAGGGATAGTGGAGCCAATATGGTGAGAGGATGTAAAGATGCAGAAATAAATAGTGAGGGGTGTTTTATACATAAACTGCAACTAATAATCAATGACAGTTTACAATCTCAAAGAACTGTGTCAGATATGATTAGTACTGCCCGCAGAATTGCAACTCATTTCAATCATTCTTCTTTAGCATGCAGTAAATTAATTGAAATACAACAAGAGCTAAATATGGAACGGAAAAAAATTATACAAGATGTACAAACGCGGTGGAACTCCACTTTCTACATGTTAGAGAGGTTGCTTCATTTGAGACGGTGTGTAACTATTTACCTTACTGAAAATAGCAGTTTAAACAATTTAACAAATAACCAGTGGGACCTCTTGCAATCGGTTCTTGAGTTATTGCGCCCTTTTGAAGAGGTAACAAAATTAATGAGCAACACAGAATCGATAATTTCAGAAGTTATTCCAACGATTGCAATATTAAAACGCTACCTTTTGTCCCATAAGGTAGAACAGTTATATGGTGTTGGAACTATAAAAGAAAGCCTGGTTACGGGAATAAATAAGAGATTCGCCGATGTTGAATCTAAAAATTATACAATATCTACTATTTTAGATCCTCGATATAAAACTTATTTTTTTTTCAAGTAACTTAATAAGTGACGAGATTAAAAAAGTTCTTTTGAGAAAAATAAAAGATACTTGCAGTATCATTGATAAAGCAGAAACACGAGAAGATGAAAGGGTTAATACCGAAAATGAGGACGATGAGCCTTTAGCTGCAATTCAGAAACGAGCAAGAATAAATGAAACAACTGATTCATCAACAAATTCCACTTTTACATTATGGGACTGCTACAATGACTTTGTAACAGCTTCAACGTCTGCATCTTCTATATCTGGTTTAAAAAATGACATACTCCATCAACTTGATACTTATTATGGAATGCCAATTATAGATAAAAAGGCAGATCCAGTTGAGTGGTGGAGCAGGCACCGTGAAAAATTTCCTGATCTAATTAACTTAGTTAGGCAGTTCCTATCAAGCCCAGCAACTAGTGTCTATTCAGAGAGACTATTTTCAGAAATTGGTAATATATTTGTTGATAATATGTGTAGGCTAAACTCTGAAAATGCCGAAAAGCTCTTATTTATTCACCATAATCTTAATAAAATAAATTATGAGTACTAAGTTTTAAGTTTCTCACTCTAATTTTTTATGTAAACTGTATACTCATCTTAAAAGACTTATCCATGACAGGGAATTTGGTTATTATTTTTGCTGTTAGAATTTGGCTGTTAATAATGTTTTCAGTTACTATTTATGTTTTGTAATTTTAGGAAAGAAAATATATTTTGTTCAAAAAAAAATTATTTGTGATTAATTAACGACTTAACAATAGGTAGGTAAGTAGGCACCAATTTAAAAAAACCTTAAAATAATTTTCTTTATTTTTGCATATATTTGAATTTAAATTATATTAAAAATTTAAAACTTAAACATTTCCAAAAAGTTCCGAAAAATCCGGCCGGAACGCGATCAGGTCGGAGCGATCCGGCCGGAACGGTAGTTCCGGCCTACTGGCCGGATCGGCCGGATTTAGTGGTACCGCCGGAATTCCGGTGCATCCCTACTTGAGTCTAGAATTTACAAATTGGTGCTGTAAAAATTCTTTAGTGGTGAATGTGGAGAAAACTGTTCTGCTGCAGTTTTATTCCAGTAGAAATAGAAAAATTGACGATTTTCGTGTTAGAGTTCGTGACGAAATAATTGAATCATCAGATAACACCAAATTTCTTGGTACTTATATCGATGGTAACATGACCTGGGAGTCAGGTATAAACCATGTACGTAAGAAAGTTAACAGTGGGTACTATGCAATCAGACAATTGAGATCCTATTTCAATAAAGCCCAGCTTTTAAACGTTTATTTTGCTGTTGTATATTCCCATATTTCTTATAATATTGCAGTTTGGGGATGCTCCACAAAACTCAACAAAATATTTGTCTCCCAGAAAAGGGTGTTGCGCCTAATCTATAAAATAGACTATAGAAAATCTTGTAGGCAATATTTTATAAGGAATAAAGTCATGTGCGTACCTAGTATTTATATTTAAAGATGCATTCTGTTGTTCAAAAAACAAATACAGAATTACAATCGAAATTCTGACTTTCATGCTTATCCTACTAAGCACGGTGAATTGATACGGCTGCAGAAACATTCAACATGTTTGTTTGAAAATTCTCCATCTTTTCAGGGAGCAAAATTTTATAATCACATAATGATTTGAAAAATCTAGACAGGGATATCTTTTTAAAACAAAGCTGAGAGAATTTTTGATTAATGGCTGTTTTTATAGTACTGCTGAGTATTTCAATCAATGATGTGGTTATATATTGTATATATTTATATTTATTTTGTGGAACTGTTATATTTTGTGGAAATGTTATATTTTTATGTATTTTTTTACGTCAGACAACAAATATACATATATACGTACAATCTACATTTGTACAGGGCAATTCAAATTCGACCCCCACCATTAGGATCTCCTAAACTACAGGAGATACGTCGAAGCTTAAATTGGGGCAAAGTTGCGTATTCTGGTGCTTAACAAAATACTGTTTTGAAACTTGGAAAATTCCGAGTACTTCCGGAAATATCGGGAAAAACTGAAAATCGGAATTTTCGTTTTTATTTTTTTCTATCGTTATTTGACAACATAACTCAAAACCAAAAGTACATTTTCATTGATATTTTTTTACAGCTACACGTTTTCATGTTCAGATTTACTATCCGACGTTTCGTCTTTTGGCATTCATCATCAACTTTTTTTTCTGTTATGGGCGCCATATTGTTTTTTTTATACAGAAAAATTGTGATTCTCATTCTGATTTCATTGATGTATAATTTGTTATGATTTGCACTTCTGAAACCACAGATATTAAAAAAAAACAACTTCATCTGAGATGGTCATGACTCCATCGAAAAATTTTGTTTAATAAACACTAGTTGTCAGAACTCATTAAACATCATAAGTTTGCACAAATACTTCAGTCGAAATGTCCTCATTCTCAAATGAAAAAAAACGAGATATGTTGAAACTTTATTATAAATTTGATAGAAATAGTAGGTACGAAAACAGCACAAATTTATTTTGAATTATATCCGGAAAGACAACAGCCGGATAGAACATTATTCGGAATTTTGGGCAAACACTTGGCTGAGTACGGTGCATTTCAAAAAACAAGAATGAAATCATGAGCTTGTAAAAAATGCACAAAAAGTATTACAACAAGTGTTCGAAATGATGGCCTTCCTCTTGAATACATAACCGAGCTCGTCGTCTCAAATTAAGAACAGCCCTAACAATATCCCTTCTGATAGACCTGAATTGCGTGATGATATTGTCTCTAAGTTCATCTACTGTGTCATATTCTTGCTCTCCATAGAGTCTGTTCTTTAAAGTGCCCCATAAGAAAGTACCCAAAACTGTAAGGTCAGGTGACCTTGCCGGCCACCTCAATGGTCCAGAATTTCCTAACCACCTATTAGGAAATCTTTGGTGTAAATATTCGCAATCTGCTCTTTTATTGTGTGGAGGAACCCCGTCATGCTGAAACCAGCAGCTGTTATAATTAACAAGGGGAAACGTATCCATATATTCTTCGAATTCGTTTCTTAAGAGCCGAAGATAGGTTTCCCCGTTCAAAGTATTAAAGAAGAAATGAGGTCCAAGTATTCGGTCGTCATAAATTTCAGCCCACACATTCAAACGAAACCGAACTTGTGGTCTGACTTCTCGGAAGTGTGGAATATTTTCACTCCAAATGTGTTCATTATTTCTATTAAAAACACCACAGTTCGAAAAAGTACTTTCGTCGGTCCAAATAACGTTTTTCAAGAAGTTTGTAGGGTCTACCCTATTCGAGAGCCAGCTACAAAATTCCATCCTTCTCTCAGGATCACCTGGATGTAATTTTTGTGAAGTATGTATCTTATAACATTTCAAACCACTTTTTTTGAATTCCCTCCAAACGCTCGTCTGTGTCACATCCATTTCTGCCGAGACTTGATGTGTTGATTTGGAAGGATCTGCATTTATCTAAAAAAGTACCAAAAATAATTATACTTCTTCGAATATGGAATGAACAATTATTTTACCTCGGCTAATAAGTTACGTCTAATATTTTGTTCCATTCTGCTTCCATATTTCATTCTTGGGTTTTGAAACGCACCGTACTTAGCCAAGTGTTTGTCCAAAATTCCGAATAATGTTCTATCCGGCTGTTGTCTTTCCGGATATAATTCAAAATAAATTTGTGCTGTTTTCGCACTATTCCTATCAAATTTATAATAAAGTTTCAACATATCTCGTTTTTCTTCATTTGAGAATGAGGACATTTCGACTGAAGTATTTGTGCAAACTTATGATGTTTAATGAGTTCTGACAACTAGTGTTTATTAAACAAAATTTTTCGATGGAGTCATGACCATCTCAGATGAAGTTGTTTTTTTTATATCTGTGGTTTCAGAAGTGCAAATCATAACAAATTATATATCAATGAAATCAGAATGACAATCACTATTTTTCTGTGTAAACAAACAATATGGCGCCCATAACAGAAAAAAAGTTGATGATGAATGCCAGAAGACGAAACGTCGGATAGTAAATCTGAACATGAAAACGTGTAGCTGAAAAAAAGTATCAATGAAAATGTACTTTTGGTTTTGAGCTATGTTGTCAAATAACGATAGAAAAAAATGAAAACGAAAATTCCGATTTTCAGTTTTTTCCCGGTATTTCCGGAAATACTCGGAATTTTCCAAGTTTCAAAACAGTATTTTGTTAAGCACCAGAATACGCAACTTTGCCCCAATTTAAGCTTCGACGTATCTCCTGTAGTTTAGGAGATCCCAATGGTGGGGGTCGAATTTGAATTGCCCTGTATAAATGTAGATTGTACGTATGTATGTATATTAGTTGTCTGACGTATCCTATATCATTT
The DNA here is from genome assembly GCA_944452925.2 of Chrysolina oricalcia. NCBI lineage: Eukaryota > Metazoa > Arthropoda > Insecta > Coleoptera > Chrysomelidae > Chrysolina > Chrysolina oricalcia. The sequence goes on from OX101824.2 coordinate 50,464,539, forward strand.
CTTATGATCGTAAAGGATTTATTAAATTTTATTATTATTAATATTATTATTATTATTAATGAAATTTCTCCCTACCACGATCCCAACCACACCGTATATAAACTGCTCGACATATCAATTATTGATATAAACTGCTCGCAAAACTTCGGACGATAGAAATTGCGGTGGACATATAGAAAAGTAGAAAAGATGAAATTGAGTAGTATTTAGGTAACTCTGAGCTTTTGAAAAATATAAAAGAGAATTCAAGTAATATCTGAGAATTAATGAATTTGGCAGATGTTCATATTCGGGTGTAACAAAATGCATATAGCCATTTTTATAAGTAAAAAAACAAGATTGTGGACGAGTTTTATGATTCAAAATTGGTTTGTAGTTGTTTTTGGGACCCAATTTTATATTTATTTGTTAATTTGCGAATTCAAGATGGTGGCCGAGTTTTCTGATCTATGGTCTGATTTTTTTTGTGTTTTGGCACCGACTGCTATGGTTATTAGCCGTGTGTTCTGGATGGGCCTTGTTACTATTTACATACGCCACCTTAGAAGCAGCACTGCTAATTATTAACGCAACAGTGGAACGTGGAGGATTATTCCCAGCCGACTCGGCACGAGCTTCAATCATTCAGACTTTCACATCTGAAAATGAAAAAAGGCTGGGATCCGAACCTGGAACCTCTCTGTGACTCGTCGGGCGTTTAACCACTGCGAATCCTCGCCCCTATGGTCTGATTCAAATTCAAAACTGATAATGCAGGGTCCCTGGGGTAGCAGATCATGATTTTTTCTTAAAATTGTATGATAGCAGACGAGTTTGTCATTTATGGTCTGATTCTAAACAAAATTGGGGGGTACTTTGTGGTTTTTGAGATTGCATTCTAATTTTATTGAAAAATTGAAGATGGTGGACAATTATCACGATCAATTACAATTCTATGTGTTAACAAGGGCTTGTTGGTATCGGAAATAACAAATTCGTTTTTTTTTGTTTTACAATTTACTTAAATTATTCGTTTTCATTTTTATTTTTATTCAAATTGAATTTGTACATATATTTATTAACAGAAAGTTACTTACAGAACTCTCGGAATTAAAACGAAATATACTCTATTCTCACTTATATTTATTAAGATGTTTAATATGTTTTCGCGAAGGCTCGAGGTTTTTTTCAGAGCCACTTTTCGTGAAAAATGAGCCTGTAAGCATTTCAGTTGAGAGCCTTTTTTAATCCAACCTGAATCCGTTTTGTTTTACCTCACAAGTATGAATACTTTTGTTTATAATGCATATTTGTATTTAATTAAATTGAGCTGGAAGCCTAGAGAGAAATATACTTTATTGTCCAAGAACACAGAATTTCTTATTGACAAAGCATGGTGTATAAAATGAGAATAAAGTGTATAACATATATACAGTGCGTTCATAAAGTGTGGAAACGCTCTATTATCTTACGAGTTGATTATTTTCGGAGGAAAAGCTCGGACAGGTCGATTTTGTTTTTCAGTTTTCCACCTTTTTTTAGAAAAAATTATTTTTTCCCCCACCACCTTTCAAGATATGACGTCATCGATATTTTTTTTAAATTGAATGGGTATATTTTTATGTCAAAAATTGAAAGCCTGTATTTTTCTGAGTTCAACCATACCACATACGTCATATCTCACAGTTCGATTTACAGTATACCGAGTATAAAGGAAACCAGTGTTCATATTTTCAACATTCATTTCATTATTCATTTTGCAACGTAAACCTGAGAATTACTCAGTAGCTAGTAAGAGTAAATTCCTATACTTGAATAGTAGGCTAAGCAAACATATGAAAGCCCTTAGCAACCAGATAATAAGTTCTTAGTTACCATTGCATATGTCACCATGGTTTTCTTTATACTCAGTATACTGTGATTCGAACTGTGAGATATGACGTATGTGGTATGGTTGAACTCGGAAAAATATAGGCTTTCAATTTTGGACATAAAAATATACCCTTTCAATTTAAAAAAAATATCGAAGACGTCATATCTTGAAAGGTGGTAGTGGATTTTTTAAAAAAAAAAAAAAGGTGGAAAACTAAAATACAAAATCGACCTGTCCGAGCTTTTCCTCCGAAAATAATCAACTCGTAAGATAATAGAGCGTTTCCACACAAATGCTCCATTATTCACGAGTTAAATATTTTCGGAGGAAAAGCTCGGACAGGTCGATTTTGTATTTTAGTTTTCCACCTTTTTTTTTTTTTTTTGAAATAACGATGGTGCTGTCAGAAAGACAGAGAATAGAAGTTTCTGATGATCTTAGGTTACGGCGATCGTAAAAGAAGTATGGCAGAAGTATGCGAAATCTTCAATGAAAAATATCCCAATCGATAACCAATAAACAAATCGACGGTGAGCAAAATATTACATAAATTCAATGAAATTGGCAATGTTAGGGATAAGCCTAAGAGTGGCAGACCTACCGTTGCCGAAGAAACTCAATTGAATGTATTACTTGGAATTGAAGAAAATCCTCATTGTTCAATTACAACTTCATCTGACAACAATTAGATCTGTCGTGGTGCTGTACAGAAAATTCTTAGAAAAGCTAAATTACATCCATATAAAATTAAACTCATGCATGAACTTAATTAAGACGACTTCGATATACGCATGGAGTTTTGTGAAATTATGCAAGAAGTGTGCAATCAAAATAATGGGTTTGAATTTAATGTCTTATTTTCTGACGAATCAACTTTTTTTACAAACGGTACTGTGAATACACAAAATTGTCGTTATTGGGCAACAGAAAATCCCAATTGGACAATGGAAACTCATACCCAATATACCCAAAAAGTAACTGTGTGGGCTGCGATTCTCAGGAATACCATTGTGGGACCATATTTTTTTGACGGTAATGTGACAACTGGAAATTATTTGAAAATGTTACAAACTTATGTGGTTCCTTATTTAACTGAGACATTCCCAGACATCAACCAACCTGATCGAATAGTTTCTTCTATTTGGTTCCATCAGGATGGAGCAGGTCCACATTATGCTCGAGTTGTTAGAGATTTTCTTAATGAAACGTTCCCCAATCGCTGGATTGGACGACGCGGACAAATTGAATGGCATGCTAGGTCCCCAGATTTAACTCCCATGGACTTCTTTCTCTGGGGTTACTTAAAAAGTAAAGTGTACATAAACCGATCCACCAATTTGGAAGACCTTAAGGAGAGAATTCGAACTGAAATTCAACTAATTACACCAGAGGTGCTGTCTAACGTAACCCTAGAATTCATTAGACGTCTTGGATATTGTCAACTGACCCAAGGAGCTCAATTCGAGCATTTGCTGTAGATTTCTTATTTGTTTATGTTCACTACTAACCTATGATATTTTGAAAGCAAATAAATTATGAAATGCATGTTGAAAATATGAACACTGGTTTCCTTTATACTCGGTATACTGTAAATCGAACTGTGAGATATGACGTATGTGGTATGGTATGAATTCAAATTCAGAAAAATACAAGTTTTCAATTTTTGACATAAAAATATATCCTTTCAGTTTAAAAAAAATATCGATGACGTCATATCTTGAAAGGTGGTGGGGGAAAAATTATTTTTTTCTAAAAAAAGGTGGAAAACTGAAAAACAAAATCGACCTGTCCGAGCTTTTCCTCCGAAAATAATCAACTCGTAAAATAATAGAGCGTTTCCACACTTTATGAACGCACTGTATATAAATAGATGACAAGTACAACATAAATGTGTTAACAATGTGTTAGAATTTTAGAAGAACGATATATTTTTAACAATTCAGCTTAAAATTAGAGGTGAACAATTGTCAGACTACATTTATCTCACAACTTTGGATCCGCTCAAAATGGATTTGACTTGACTGGATCCGATACACCTAATCGATATATACAGTGTTCGGATTGGATTGAATCACTCAAGTCAATTCCATAAAATATAGGATTGGACCCAACCGATCGCCTTGAAGAGAAGTGAAATTACGAGATAAACGAGTTTGAAATTGACAAATGACAGGTAAAAGTAGCCAAATTCAGATTAGTGTTTATATTGACAATTGTCTATCTCAAAATGGAGAGCAAAATAATAATTAAGAGAAGAAACGTATGGTCCAAAGAAGAGAGCAGTTTTTTCATTCATCTGATTAAGGAAAAACATATTATATCGTGATTTAATTCGCAGAACACAAGAAATTTAAGGTTACGAAATTCGACATTTTGCTGTGAAGTTAGCTTTTTTCAATCGGATTGAAGAATAGGATTCTTCGATCCACTTAAATATTGCGATATAAACTGAAGGGTGGTTTCACTCGACTCAATGCTATTGAATTTGAAGCGGATAGAGATCGTCCAGATAAACGTAGTCATAGCTTATAACATACAGTGCGGCTTTTTTTAGCCCCCCCCCCTGTTAACTTTTGAACGGTTTGACATACAAACGTGAAAAAAAAAACCATTTCGAGGGTTTCACCGATGCTACTTTTTGGAACAAAAAATATGGTAATTTCTCAACAGGGGGCGCGGGGGGGGGGCACATCAACTCAAAAATTTCAAATGGCATCGATGGTCAAGTGTCACATCGTTGAAAAGAGAACTCGATTCAATTTTTTTTTGCAATTAATATTCGAAATATCAAATATAGAAGCGTATCTGAAAACTACTCATACCTCGATAAATTTGAACGGTTTGTTGTGGAATAATGAAACCAAAAACATTTCGAAAAGTATTACCGATACTAATTTTTGAAAGAAGAAACATTGCAATTACTCGACAGTTGGCGCTAGGGGCACATCAACTCGAAAATTTCGAATGGCATAAAAATCGGAATTGGGAAAAAATTTCTCAACAAAATTCAAAAATATTCAGATGGTTGTGAAGAGGATCTTTTCAACGATGTGACACTTGACCCCCATGCCATTTAAAATTTTTGAGTTGATGTGCCCCCCGCACCCCCTGTCGAGCAATCACCTTATTTTTTGTTTCAAAAAATAGTATCGGCGAAACCCTCGAAACGTTTTTTTTTTCATGTTTGTACGTCGAACCTTTCAAAAGTTAACAGGGGGGGGGGGGGGTTAAAAAAGCCGCTCTATATAATAATAAATCTAATAGTCGTGTACAATAAGGTTATATTAGGGTTTCATTAAAAAATTCTTCAGTATTGTAATATGCTTTTTTTTAAGAGAGCCTTTTTCAAAAGTTTTCTTAATATTTTATGATCTTGGATTGTCCTCAGTTCAGTGGGTATGTGATTATATATTTTTTTACTTTCGTATAACACATATTTAGTGAGTGAACTTTGGAATGGGTAGAGCTATTTTCCTATCTGTTATTTGTCGGGTCGCATGGTACGTTTGCATTGTAGTCTCTGTCATATTATATTTTTTGAGCATCAAGCATGCCGTTTCCATTGTGAGAATTTCCTTATTCAAAATATGGTTTGCATGATTCTCGTGGACCCACTTTGCCTAGATACCTTACTGCTCTTTTTTGTAGAACAAACACTGAATGAAGCAGTTGTTGGCTACAATAACCCCAGAAGGCTATACCATATCTCATTGGATTCTATCAGTGAGTGGTAAACCATTTTTGCTGTTGATGCGCTTAACTCGTTCGTGACCACTCTAAGTGCGAAGCATCCCGATGCTAATTTTTTTGTTAAAGTTGAAACATGTTGTTCAAACTTCAGTTTCTCATCTAAGGATATTCCTAAGAATTTAGTAGTTTCTTTGTATTTTAAAATTTGTCTGTTCAAGTTGTGATTCTGGCAATCAAAGTTAAAGCCCATTATATTTGTTTTCTTGTGATTGAAGCATAAATAATTTGCATCCAAGTCTCTAGTAATAATATCTCTCATGTTGTTGGAGTTTTTTCCGTGCCAGAGTATGGTAGTGTCATCAGCAAAAATGGTGAACTTTCCTTGAATGGGAATATCAGCTGAAACATATCTTAATCACAAACAACGAGTTTCCATCAAATTCCACGTTTTACACAGGCACGCCTGTAGCGAATGGGTACTTTGTTTATAAAATGAATGAGGCGACGTGTGGTGTGGCGGCGCGAGTGTGCATTAGTATGACACGGAACAGAACGTTTATAAAAATGTTTCGCGAGAAAAAAAAATATGCCCATTCAGCCTAACATGTTATGTTATTTTACAAATTTGTACAATTTGATAGAAAATACGTATATTCTGGGACTGAATTTCGTAGTTTTGCAGAAAATGCGTAATGTACTTAGATCGGGTGCGTTGCGTTGTGCACTCATCTCATTACACCCACATTTCGTTGCACCCACATTTCGTTTCGCCCACATTTCGTTATGCCCACATTGCGTTGTACCCACAGCTTCCGAACATAGCCGAATCAAGCGCTGTTGCCAAATGCTGACATGCAATTCTCTAAAAAAGTAATTGTGGGCCTAATGAGACATTTCGTTACACCCACATTCAATAAAGTTGCGTTTTGCCCAAATTTCGTTAGGTCCACATCTCACACACCAACATTGCGTTGTACCCAAATTTTGTTACGCCCACATGTCTCTGAAAAAATAATTGTGGGCCTAACGAGACATATCGTTGCACCCACATTTAATGAAATTGCGTTTCGCCCAAATTTTGTTAGGCCCACATCTCATTACACCCACATTACTTTGTCACTGACTTACTTTCACGACGGTGAGGAAGGAACATCATTTAAGATACGTATGCCACTACAACACCTACCAGCGAACTGTTAGGCAAGCCAGCAATTTCATTGAATGTCTTATTAGGCCCAAAATTAATTTTTTAGAGAATTGCATGTCAGCATTTGGCAACAGCGCTTGATTCGGCTATGTTCGGAAGCTGTGGGCATAACGAAATGTGGGCGAAACGAAATGTGGGCGAAACGAAATGTGGGCGAAACGAAATGTGGGGGTAATGGAATGTGGGCATAACGACATGCTCCCGATCGGGTAGACTAGCTGTACAATGGAATTCCTAGGAATCGACAATTTAAGGTACCTACACCTATTAAATCAAACAGTGACCATTTCCTGCTGGACTTTGCGTGCACTGGCATGCGACTGATGGAGTTGGACTATTGTCTCTCCCAATTTTTCTTCTTTCAATGCTTCTGCTACTCCCAGTAACCCCCCTTAACGACGCTGGTGTAGAAAAATGCCAAAAACTGGCCGTAATTCTGAAATAGGTGAATCAAAAATAACCTATATACAGTGTGACCCATTTTTTAATGGAAACACCCCCCTAAAATTTGAAGTTGTAAACCGATTTTAATATATTTTTTTTGAAATGTCAAGTACTAACCTTGGGAAAAAATTTGAAATGTTTATTCCAATTTTTAGGGCATACTACGATATTTTTTCTTAGTCGAAAATCGGGATTTTTTATTGAAAAAATCACTACGCCACTGGATTCACTGGTGTGACCAAAATTTCATGAAAAAATATCCATTAATAACAAAGTTATGACAACTCAAAAATTCGAAAACTCACACAGCTAACAGTCACATAAAACACCCTATATCAACAGATATAGCCATGAGAATATTTTTTTTTATAATTTCAACAATTCAACAACAATAATGAAGCAAAACATTTTAAGTAACTATAATAACTAATTATTGAAATGTTTCGATTATCTGCAACAATTAAGTCTAACTCATATTCTAGTAGCCTCTACTAATCCACCATGTATTTCAATACATTTGTCGTAGCGCTTAAGAATGTTTCTGATTACGTTCCTTAGTTCTTGAGTGGTAATATCTGCACATACCTGCCGAATTCTTGCACAAAGTTCATTTCTATCTCTTGAGCGGTTTTTGTAAACCTTTTGTGTGAGAAGTCCCCAGAGAAAAAAGTCCAAAACTGTGAGGTCTGGAGATCTGGGTGGTCACTCTATAAACGGACTACCACGGCCTATCCATCGGTTTGGAAAATGTTCGTTAAGCCATTGCCTCACAGCTCTGGCATAATGAACTGAACGCCCATCTAACTGGATAATTAAATTTGATCGTTCATTGATTGGCAGCTCGTGAATAGCATCCCAAAACTCTGTGTTTAAGCATTCTAGAAACCTCTGAGCATTAATGTTTTCCTCAAAAAAGAAAGGAACAATAATTCGTTCGTTCAATATCCCACACCAGACGTTGATTTTTTGGGAATACTGGCTTTTACAGTTTATTACCCAGTTAGGATTATCCGCTGCCCAATAGCGACAATTCTGTGATGACATTTGTAGTGAAAGTGGCTTCGTCGGTATATAAAATATTTTGTAGGAAATTTCTAACTACTCCTCAAACACGTCCGAAAAATCGTAAAATCCCGAACTTTCAAAAATCCTCAACAACCTAAATGCAGGTAGATCAATATTTTTTTCTATCAATAGGCTCTGTGGATACTAGTGAACGAGACCTATACCAGAGAGTATTTTGCCGGGAACGATTTCACCCTTAAACTACCCCTCAAACACGTCATAAAAATCGTAAAATCCCAACCTTTGAAAAATCCTCAACAACCTAATTACCTTTTTACTAATATGCTCTATGGATACTTGTAAAAGAGACCTATACCAGAGATAATTTTGCCGGGCACGATTTCATCCTTAAACTACCCATCAAAAAAGTTCGAAAAATCGTAAAATCCCGAACTTTGAAAAATCCTCAACAACCTAAATGAAGTTAGAATCGATATTTTCCTCTATTAATAGGCTCTGTGGATACTAGTGAACGAGACCTATACCAGAGATTATTTTGCCGGGCACGATATCACCCTTAAACTACCCCTCAAACAAGTCAGAAAAATCGTAAAATCTCAAACTTTGAAAAATCCTCAACAACCTAAATGCAGGTAGAATCAATATTTTTTCTACTAATAGGCTTTTTGGATACCAGTACAAGAGACCTACCTATACCAGAGATTATTTTGCAGGTCACGATATTACCCTTTAACTACGGGTGATATCGTGCCCGGCAAAATTATCTCTGGGATAGGTCCCGTTCACTAGTATCCACAGAGTCCATTGATAAAGAGAAATTTAGCCATTTAGCTTGTTGAGGATTTTTCAAGTTTCGTTCACTAGTATCCACAGACCCCATTAATTGAAAAAATCATGGATTTTTATCTCCATTTAGCTTTTGGAGATTTTTCAAAGTTAGGGATTTTACGATTTTTCGGACGTGTTTGAGGGGTAGTTTAAGGTTGAAATCGTGCCCGGCCAAATAATATCTGGCATAGATCTCGTTCACTAGTATCCACAGAGCCCATTGATAAAAAATAGAAGGATTTTTCAAAGTTCGCGATTTTATGATTTTTCCGACATTTTATTTTCTGGTATACTGTTTGTTCACCACTTTCTATAAAGTCTTCTTATTGTAAAATTATTCCTTTATGCCTCCATTTAGATCACTGGTAATTTTTTTTAATTTCGTGATTTTTCGAATTTTTTGACGTGTTGAGGAGTAGTTTAAGGGTGAAATCGGTCCTGGCAAAATACTTCTAGGTATAGGTCTTGTTCACCAGTATCCACACAGTCGTTCTATAGAAATTTTTTTTAATTTTATCTCCATTCAGCTTGTTACGGATTTTTCAAAGTTTGGGATTTTACGATTTTTCGGACTTGTTTGAGGGGTAGTTTAAGGGTGTAATCCGCCCCGGCAAAATACTCTCCGGTATAGGTCTTGTTCACTAGTATCCACAGAGTCCATTGATATCAAAAATTACGGGTTCTGTCTCAATTTCGATTGTTGAGGATTTTTCAAAGTTCACGATTTTAAGATTTTTTCTGACATTTTATTTTCTGGTAGGTATGTCTTGTTCTTTCTATAAAGACTTGTCATTGCAAAAATATTCTTTCATGTCCCGAATTAGCTCACGGACAATTTTTGAAATTTCGTGATTATTCGATTTTTTTGACGTGTTTGAGGGGTAGGTTAGGGGTGAAATCGTACCCGGCAAATACTCTCTGGTGTAGGTCTTGTTCACCAGTATCCGCATAGTCTAGTAATAGAAAAAATTATTGATATTTTCTCCACTTAGCTTATTTACTATCATCTATAAATGTCAAGTATGACAAATAAATAAAAATATTTTATTCAAATATTCCTTAAAGCTTTTTCAAATTTTGTCGATAACAAAACAATCCAATGTTTATTATCAGAAAAAACAACAAACATTCAGTAGTAATACCACAAGTGATTGAATTTTCGCGATAAATCTGTCGATTCATTTCTGAACGAAACTGAATTGCTTCGAGTCAAAATATTTAGTGAACTTCTTAATTACCAATCTCAACTGAAATCACGAGTTAGGAAATATAAAAGGTTGTCGCAACAAAATCACTCGCCTCTAGAATTGAGTGTACTCATGTCTTCTACTGGCATTTCAAGTTCTTCGGAATCTGATGGCTCGGAGGATGACATAGCTGTTAATATGGTTAGTCAGCCAACTTCTTCAACTTCTTCGAATCATAATAAAGGTGTTCCTGTGTCATAATGGAACTTGATTAAAATTGATGGTAATATTTCTATTTGCTCACTTAGTGCCTTCTTGGAAAATGTGGAGGAACTTTGCATTTCTCGAAATGTTACGGAAGCTCAGTTGTTTACTTCGGCCAGTGATCTTTTTACGGGACAAGCTCTTATTTGGTTTAGAACAATTCGAGGAACGATTAATACATGGCCACAGCTTGTGAAAGAGTTGCGCATTCAATTTTTACCCCCCAATTAAAATTTCAGGAAGTGAAACAAAGAACACAAGGAGTTACATTTTTAAAAAGTTTTCCCTGGAAGAGTTGCCAAGAAGGAAATTTATGTAGTGATTTTGATATTCGCACGATCATATTTTGATATTATTTGTCACCTTTATCGATGGAAATATCGGTGTTTGTGATAGGACAGCAGTCGAGAGTATCAATGATAGGAACAGATCGAGATAAAGTGTCTTGTACGACATGTTTTTTTCTCTTTCGATGGATAACGGTATTATTTATTTATTTACAAATGGGAATACAAACGGGACTAACCCAAAACAGTATTCACTGATAGGTGATTTCTCAATATACAGAATCAACATATAATTCTAAAGTAAAATTACCGGAAATTACAAAATTGGTGATAGATAAAGAAAATGACAGAAAAAAAAACAATAAGAGTAATGAATTTAGTGCATATAGTAAAGTGTTTATTCAAAATATAGGAAAATTTTGACAATGAGTAAAAGAAAATATCAATATTCATGGAATTCGATAACGCATTATATGATATGTTGCATCTATGCATGGGAGAGTTCAAAAAATAATTTGTTTGCGATTGTTCGTAACGGAAAAGATGTTGATGCCTAGTAGTATATGTAGGAGCATAAAGATAAATGTTACTAAGGATGGCAGGCGAATCAACTAAATTATTAGTGATTTTGAAGAGGAACTTCAAGTCCGAAATTTTCCTTCTATTCTCCAGTGTTAATATATTCAGCTCATTTCGAACATAGATACGGTTGTTGGGTTTGGATGAAAAACATTTTTTGTTGACATATTCTAAGAATATATTCTGAACCCTTTCAAGTTTTTTTTTTATGTAAATGACGTATCCAGGGTTCCATATTACGGAACCATAACTCAAAACACTATTGACGTATGACATATAGAGTGTACGGAGAGTCTGTGTGTTTTTAAATTCACGACAAGTTCTCATAGTGAAACCTAACATTCTGTGGGCCTTTTTAGAAATGTAAAATATATGCTTATCAAAAAGCATTTTAGAGTCAAATATTATTCCTAGGTCCTTTATTTCTGTAACGGTTTTCAAGGGTAGAGAAGATATTTGATAGGAGTGATTTAGAATACTTTTTCGGCGTCCAAATGAAATATGGTAACACTTATCAAAGTTCAGGTATAGACTATTTGCATCGCAGTAGACATAGAAGTTATTGATATCCTGTTGCATGAGTAAGATGTCATCAGCATCAGAAATTGAGTGGTATATTTTTAGATCGTCCGCATACATTAAAAAGTTGGCGAATCGGAAACATTGAGAGATATCATTAATGTAAATATTAAATAGGAGAGGCCCCAAATGAGATCCTTGAGGAACCCCAGGGGTGATTTGGTGATATTCAGACTTGTTGTTACCGATTGTTACCGCTTGACAACGATCGGTTACATAAGATTCAAGCCAATTTAGTAGATTGCCATTTACCGCGACTCCAGCAAGCTTCCGTAGCAAAACTGAGTGATCGATTTTGTCAAATGCTTTGCTGAAGTCTGTGTAAATAGCATCAACTTGGTACTTGTCATTGAGGCTATGCAGGATATACTCAGTATATGTGAATAAATTGGAGTCTACTGATCGTTTCTTCATGAAGCCATGTTGTTCAATATTAATTATGTTTTTAACGTCGAAGAATAGGTTATCGAAAATAATAGACTCGAAAGTTTTTGCTATGATGGACAATTTTGAAATCGGTCTATAGTTTTTGACGAGTTGTTTATTACCAGATTATAGTCGAATTGTTGGAGACGTATTACCCAGCGGGCCAAATGACCAGAAGGAGATTGTAGCTTGTCTAACCACAATAAACTGGCGTGGTCGGTCAAGACCAAAAAATGCTCCTCCTCAATGTAGGGTCGGAGTTTTTCAATGGCCCATAGAACAGCCAAACATTTTCTTTCGGTAGTGGTGTAATTACGTTCCAGTCGAGTAAGGGATCGAGATAAATAACATATCATCTTCTCACCATCAGGAGTCGACTGCGTTAACACGGCTCCAAGCCCAAATCCAGAGGCGTCAGCTTGAATGACAAACAACAAAGAAAAATCCGGGGATGATAGTACAGGTGCACTTATAAGACATTCTTTCAAATTATTCAAAGCATTATTACATTCCGAACTCCAATTGAAGGTTCTATTCTTGCGCAAAAAATCGCAAAGAGGGGCTGTCAGGGTTGAAAAATTTGGAACAACTCGCCTATATCAGGAAGCCAAGCCAAGAATGCGCCGAACTTCAGAAACGCACTTGGGAATAGGAATTTCTAAAATTGCTCTGACTTTTTCCGGATCTACTCGTAATCCAGTGGCATCAACATTGTAACCTACAATTACTATCTGTCAAAATGTCAAACTTTGCTTTGTCATCCATGGTTACATCGTTGAAAACACCAACGCTGACAGACTAGTCAGAATTGAGAGACAGCTGGTGTTTTCACGATAATAGAAGTTGTCTTTGATTTGTGATTGGTCAGATTACGTGAATATCTTGAGAAGAGTGGAATAGTCACTGAAACACATTTATCGCCTACCACGAATTCATGGCTGATCCATGTTTCAGACTTCATCACTCGCTATTCACCGAACTCATGGCCAGCCATGTAATTTCATCCTATCTACCCTCGTATTCTCAAACCCATGTCCAGCCATGTACTTCGAAGACGACCGTTGGCGGTCCGGATTGCCCCTGTATCGAAGCGGTGGTCACTCCCGAAGTCATGGCTGAAACTCATGGCTGAAACTCATGGCTGCTTTCACGCTGATGTAGGGATGGAATTTTTAAATTTAATTCAACCGATTAAATTATTAAAATCTCGTGGTTCGACTAGGGTGAGTCTTGCACGAATAACTGTTGCGTTAAAAATTAACAGTGCTGCTCCTAAGGTGGCGTATGTAGTTAGTACCGCCTACACAGAACCACAGACCATAGCAGTCAATGCCAAAACACAAAAAAAAGATGGACAGCGGGCGCTATATTTATACGCTTCGATAAAGTCGTGCCCAGCATCGCTGCAGCGTAAGGGTATTCATTTCCATACATTTTTGATAATGAAATATTCTGTTTTTAATTATTGGAAAACCATTCATTACATACGTTTCTTGGTGAATTTGATTTTGTAAAATATATTCACAGGACTTCCGCCCTCCTAGACAAAAATTTATTATTTTTTCACAATTTGAATGCATTAAGTATTTTTTTACGACGGCAATAAGTACGACTAAAAGTTAACTTTGATGTTTCAGAAACAAACCAAGCGAGAGGAAATCAGCGACAGAGAGGCAATAGTCAAAATGAAGAAAATAATGGTAGCATGACTAGAGGTAAGAAGAAGAGAAATAGTCTAGTCTACAAGAACTATTTTGGGGAATTTCTCTTCAGGGGCACCGAAAATTATGATCCTGGGCTCATATGATTCGTAATGACCTCTAGAAACTTTTTGAAAAATTAGAAGGTGCCCCAGCAAAATTTGCAAAAGTTCTAAACAATCTAGTATAAAAAAGGAGAGGGTTTGGTTTTTTGCAAATATCTCGGAAACTATTAAAGATCCAAAATTTGAAAAAAAGATCCTGGAAGAGGAGGAAATTTCCTAAAAAAATCCCACCTCCCGGAACTCTACCACCAATATTTAGAATTTTAATTCAGAGGCGAAAATAGCGCTAAAAGCGGGTGATGCGAGTCCTGCGTGCGCTGACTGATACGGACCTTTGAACAGTTGAACAATAAAACTAATTTTAACCCATTAAATATCAATATTAACAAGTAAAAAAATGCACTTACCTTTTAGACACTTGAATAAACGAAAACCCATGGAAAAAAAAATTCCGTAATTATTTATTAATCGATATTAGTGGCGATCGCAGCTTCAACATCATGAGGCCAGTTGTACATAATACTGTCAAAAATCTCGGTCTCATGGTTTGAGAAATATTGGTAACACCTGTTTTATGAACTGTGTTATCTAGTGTTTGTCAAACACCAGATGGGTTATTAGAGTATTTAAAAGGAGACGCCTACACGAGATATATAAACACAAGTATATCCAGTATGAAGGGAGCTTTAATCAAAGCATTTGCAAAGATAATCAAGGAACTATGGTCGGAAGATTCATCAGATCGAGTTGTAAATACAGCCCCCTTGAGAAGTCAAATTCAGAAATTCGCATCTCGTTTTATCGGTTATGCCCAGCAAGATGCATAAAGTTCTTACGATACCTTTTGGATGGTCTACATGAAAACGTGAATAGAATAACGAAGAAGCCAAAAATCATTATGACAGAGATAGACGAAAAGTTAAGTGACAGCGAGAAGGCGCAGGAGTCATGGTCAAGATACTCAAGGATGGAAATCTCTAAAATGGTAGATAACTCCGTTGGTCAGCTGAACTCTACACTGAAATGTACTTATTGTGGTCACTGTTCAGTTTCCTTCGATCCATTCTGGGACCTTTCCCTACCAATACCTCAAAGAACAGGCCAACTAGGACTATCGCACTGTTTAGATCCATTCACAGAGGAAGAAACTTTGGATGGAGACGAGAAGCCGATATGTGCGAAGTGCAACAAAAGAAGGAAGTGCACGAAATCCCTATCAATTCATAAATTCCCGAAAATGTTAGTTATTCATTTTAATCGTTTTTCACCCATAGAAAGATTCCGAGAGGAATTGGACATGAGTAAATACGAAGCAAATAACGTGCTTCCATGTCGCTACAGTCTGTACGCATTGTGTAATCATAGTGGGACAACCAATAGCGGACACTACACAGCTTACTGTAGATATCCATATGCTGGTTCGTGGCACGAGTATGATGATTCTCGAGTGTCTTCAATTTCATCACAGCATAAGTATTCATCACAGCATAAGTAACAATCTTATGCTGTGATTTCATCTGAATCGCTTGTGAGCGGAGAGGCCGTTGTTCTCTTTTATGAGGAGGAAGGCACTAAATCGCACATTTGGTTCTATTCTTATTTTGTATTTACTCAAAATTAAAATATTTTTTTTATTTTATTACATAATATACTTTTGTCTAGTTTTTACAAGTTTTTACAAATTTCCAATTTACATACAAACCCTGATAATTGTTATACTAAAAAACTCTAATTTATTTCACTTCTTGGAGCTATTCTTGAAAGGCTTTAAAAAAGATCTCCATTGGAAAAATAGAAAATGTTGATTTTCCACTTTGTTATTAACAATCTGAGAGACTAAAGAATGAAAAATGCGCTATGATTTTTTTTTTAAATATTCCAATTTGTTCTTATTTTAATTATTTAAAGTTACATAAAAATGATTTTTTTTTAATTTCTTACTCTGATTGTTTAAATAATTGTTATAAACAAATGCATTGTTTTTAAGATATTTGAATTTTCGTTTTTGGAATTCTAATCAGCAATAAATATTATGATCTTCAAGAACAAAATCATTTATTAAAAAAATGTATTGTTTAAAAACGCATTTGTTGATTAACAATTTTTTTTGCTACCAAAAATATTAATATTAAAGAACCATTTTTTTTGTTTCAATCATAATTTCCATTGCTCTTCGATATTCTAAAAAAATATTTATTTATATTTTCTTTGTTTATTTAATAAACAATTTGTTATAAACAAATGAATTTTCTCGATACATTTTTTTAAATACTGCAAAAATTAACAAAAACAACCATGTGTCATTTGTTGTGTAAAAAAATTTGTTCTATTTACTACATAATTATAAATATTTTTCTATTTTTACGTTTGGCGTTTCCTCGTAGCTCTGAATCATTGTTATTAAAATAACTCATAAACAAATTGAGATAGGACAAAGATACTTCAGATCTTTTTAGGATAGGAGTACAGCTTTAGTTAAAAGCTTTTTAGCAATTGTTTATAAAAATACCCCCAGAATCTGATTTTTACGAATTTCATACTTGATAAACTCATTAACTATTTGAAATAGGACAATTTTTGGACACAAAGTATTTGCTTATAATTTTTATTTAGATTATAGACATATTTAAAATCTGGCAACACTGTCGATACAAAGTCAATAGCTCATTCCGTTCTAGTTATAACTCGTGAAATAGAGATTTCTGATGGCTTTGGTAACCCTAATAAAAATAGACCAAAGTTCTCAATTTTTCTATCTTTGTTGACAGGACACGCGCTTTGTGATTGGTCACTATGATGGCGGGGAGTTTGAATGCCAAGACAGCTACAGTTGAAAATTACATTTAAACTCCCTGCCATTATAGTGACCACTCACAGAGTACGTTCCCTGGCAACAAGGATGGAAAATTAATAACTTTTGTCTCTTTTCATTATTATTTTTATAAAATCTTAGTGTATTTGAAAATTACAGAAAATTGAAAATTCATTTTCAAGTTAAATGAATGATTTTAAGGGAATATAATTTACAAGTGACTACGCCACTGGGTAGTAAGATTTTAATAACAAAATTTCACCACAAATCGCTCACATTTCCATAATTTCAGGAGTTATAAGTGTGAAACGGAATTTGCTAATGACTTCAGATTTTTACTGTACACGTTCACATTAATTAGTATCGACAGTTATGCCAGATTTTGAATATGTTTATAATCCACATGAAAATTATAATAAAATTCCAAAAATCAAAGTTGTATCCTTCATAGTATATTGCGTAGCATTTTAGTAATGAGCATTCCACCCCAAGAAGTTGTCTATTGTCACGCCCAAGTATTTGATGTTATGAGATTTTTAGATTTTACGAAGGCGTAGAAGGGCCACGAACAATTTTTTTTTGGAATCCCGACTTTAATCTCGGACCCCCGACTTTATTCTCGGACCCCCGACTTTAATCTCGGACCCCCGACTTTAATCTCGGACCCCCGACTTTAATCTCGGACCCCCGACTTTAATTTCGGACCCCGACTTTAATCTCGGGGGTCCGAATTTAATTTAAGTCGGACCCACGAGATTAAAGTCGGGGGTCCGAGATTAAAGTCGGACCCCCGAGATTAAAGTCGGGGGTCCGAGATTAAAGTCGGACCCCCGAGATTAAAGTCGGGGGTCTGAGATTAAAGTCGGGGGCCCGAGATTAAAGTCGGACCCCCGAGATTAAAGTCGGGGGTCCGAGATTAAAGTCGAGGGTCCGAGATTAAAGTCGGAGGTCCGAGATTAAAGTCGAGCCCCCGAGATTAAAGTCGGACCCCCGAGATTAAAGTCGGGGGTCCGAGATTAAAGTCGAACCCCCCGAGATTAAAGTCGGGGGTCCGAGATTAAAGTCGGGGGTCCGAGATCAAAGTCTGACCCCCCGAGATTAAAGTCGAGGGTCCGAGATTAAAGTCGGGGGTCCGAGATTAAAGTCGAACCCCCGAGATTAAAGTCGGGGGTCCGAGATTAATGTTGGGGGTCCGAGATTAAAGTTGGGGGTCCGAGATTAAAGTCGGGAGTCCGATATTAAAGTCGGGGGTCCGAGATTAAAGTCGGAATTCCAAAAAAAAAATTGTTCGTGGCCCTTCTACGCCTTCGTAGATTTTAATGATTTTGGAGGTATTTTCTATAGCCATGCTTTCATATTTTGGAAAATTATTTTTATAGGCTATGAACGTGAAGAATTCGTTTTTTTTCAAAATTATAGTTACTGCCAGTCTACTTCCCAAAACTGCTGTTTGGAGTTCGAGTCTTGGTATAGAAACTTGTTTTATAGGGGTTACTCTAGACTTCGCCATCACGAAACAGGTGTCAGTAGATTCGTTTTTTGTTACTCCAAAGTATGCCACTGTTGAATAAGCCCGAGCTCTCGCGTCACAAAAGATATGGAGTTGAATTTCTTGAGCCTCAAATAAATTTGGAATATAACACCTGGGAATCGTCATAGTTGAAACTTTCTCAATTTTTGCAATCCATTTTTTCCATTTTGGCATCATATCTTCACCTATATTGTCATCACAACCAATTTTCGTACGCCAAATATCCTTCAGCAATATTCTGGTACAATTTCTTATAGTAAATCCACCTCTATGATGTACTTCAATCACATCAGTGTAACGAAGTTACTAAATTCCCCAGTTTTGTTAGACAGGCAGAAGCAACAATTATCTTGTAATCCTATCTCCGTTATTAGTATTCATAAAAATGTCATTTTCGAGTAAAATCCGTGTATTATCCTTGTGTAAATAGAACCCCCAGTATATACGCGCTTCAGTTATGTAAGTCACATCCCTGAGGCTCACGGAGCGCGCGACATCAGCCCCCTCCGCCTTGATTCGGATCTCCACGGCTACCTGAACGGAATTCACAGCGACAGAGTTTAGTCGATACGTTGACAGCAGACAGACAGCAGATTCCCCCATACCGAGTGAGCCCCTGTCGGATGCAATGTGCCTGTAACATCTTCCACTGATAGTCGCAAACTAGATTCTCTATACCGGGTGAGCTACTGTCAATGGATGCAATGTGCCTGTAACATCTTTCATTGATTCGCAAACTAGATTCTCTATACCGGGTGAGCTATTGTCAATGGATGCAATGTGCCTGTAACATCTTTCATTAATAGTCGCAAGCTAGATTCCCCATACCGAGTAAGCCCCTGTCAGTAGAAGCAATGTGCCTGTAACATCTTCGACTGATAGTCGAAGGCTACATTTTTAATACAGGGTGAGCCACTGTCACTGAAAGCAATGTGCCTGTCAGTCGCAAGCTGGAATTCATACAGGGTGGGGTCTCTGAGTATAGAGGTATCAGACTACGTCATCCGTGCCTAAACCGTGAATAGTTTGAACTGAGAATTGCAAGCCCCATTGTAGAACTTTGATGATGAACTTAGAGCTTTTTGCCTGTTGTAACATGCGCATCGCTTGCTGTCACCCCCGTTGATCCGTTGCCTTCCGCTTATTCCGCCATTAACCGCTTATTTCATTTTCCCGTTGTTGCTTCCGCTTTAGTATTTAGAATAGGTGATATTTTGTTTGCTGACTGTATATTCCCCATAACCGTTTGCGCTTTGGATAATAATAGTAATAATAATAAACGCATGATATTCTCAGTAGTGTTTCATTACATTCATATTGATTATTTCTTTCTCCTCCCAATTAATAAGGGATTTGTGAATATTCCAACTAAGAGCAGCAGGTACCCAGGAATCAAACCCAGGAACGGCAAGTAAAGTCTGCCTTACTGGCCACAGAGTTTTTGGTCAATACCATAGTGACCCCTGGAGTATTATTTTCTCCACTGAGGCTGCCCGGAGCAAGTAGCCATTCCCACTATAAACAGAGGTGGCGCCCGGGAAAATCCGTAACATGGACTCGGGTGTAAAAGTGACTTGTAACGACGAAAGAGCGTTACATCAGACGTTGTTTTTTGTGCCTTTTCTACAATATCAAAAGTATTCAAGTAGTCGTCAACATAATAACATTCTACAATGGCTCTAACAGCTTGTGGAAAGTCATTTTCAAATTCTATAGAGCATTGGTTCTCATAACATGTTGGGCGGAAGTTGGTGACGAAACTGCTCCAAATATCTATCAATCATATCATGCTCTGTTGGAGTCTTTCCATCTCTTTCTTTGCCTCTCCACAAAAAACGATGAGCACTTCTGTTTTTTCGGCGAATTTCCACTCTATGGAAAATTTTCTGTATATTTGCTGATACTACAAATATGTCTTTTTCTGAAATCGTTCAAGAATGCCTACTTTCTCGGAGCAACTGCAGGCCTCAAAATACGCTAATCCAGTATTTTAGTCCGTTGCTAAGCAACGAACTTTCCCGGACCGTTTAATACTTTTCGTGCAATCGCACGCGAAGTCAGTATTTCGCGTTCTCAGCACAGTCCGCGAAATTTAATTTCGCGGCCGTTACCCATAGCAACGGCCGCGAAACCAAACGTCACTTTCAAAAATGTTTTCAGACATCGTCTTAACATTCTGTTTGTCACAACAATCTTTAAACTCGCCGTAACATTTTTCGTACTGCCGTTTAGATTTTTCGGGTATAAAAACGGAAAGCGCCGAATTTACAACGCTTTTGAGTTCAGTAGGAGTGGAAGGTACTGAAATATCGCTATCAGTATCAGACATTTTGCGTTTTGACAAGAACTGTCAAAATATTTTGTATATATTGAAACATATCATTTCCATAGCACACGGTGATATTGTTAAATAAATTGAACTGCTGTTGATTTTAGAGCAATAATATATTTATTTACAACTATCTATTTTAATAATTTTAACGATTGCACGAAAAATAGTGTGTATGCCATGGCCGCGAAACTTTTTAACGACCTCAAGATTATCTTTCCTCAGCCGCAAGCGGCCTCGGCGATAACTGTTCTTTCGGTACGTTAAGAAGGTATTTCGCGGCCTTAGCATACAAATAACTATTCCCGTATCGAAAACGATACGGGAAAGTACTTTGCCGGATAGTTGTCACTTTGACGTTTCAGGAAAGCACGTAATTTCGAATCCTCAATTTATGATAATGCTGATTGCGATTTCAGAAAAAATAGTATGTGTACCTCGTAGTAAAAGCACATTCCCAGACTTCAATGCTTGTTGGCCTCGGCTTAACGCCTCGGCCAACAATTTACATTGTCGTCTGGGAATGTATTGCTTTTACTACTAGATACACAATATACTATTTCCTTAATTTGAAAATCACACCAAGTAGAGAGTTGAATAAATCTGGGCCCTTTAGAAGAACGTAGTTTAGGCTGATTCCACTTGAGTTTGCTGCAACGTCAAACACGAAACGTATTTTGCCTGGTTTATTTTCGCATTTCCTCTGAACTTCTGCGGATAACTTTCTTGCGTACTCTTTTTCCAAATATTCAGATATTTCTGCTTCATATTCAACAGCAAACCTTTCGTCTCTATCCTAAAGATTTCAGTCGATTTGGGGCAGTAAATTTACTATTTGGGAGTTCAAAATGGTCGCTTTTCCTCAGTAGTCCGGTTTCCCACTTGTTGGAATCAATTCTTATTGTAGTTTTGTTCAAAATTGTTGTGGCTCGAATTTTGTGCTTGGAAGTTTGTGGATGAACCAGTCTATAATTTTTAACATATCCTTTTCAGCATTTCCTTTGACTTTTGACCTGGCGGTGTCTTAATGAATATACTGTAGTATATTCAAAGTCTACTTCACTCAAAAATAATTTATTTAACGAAATACAATGATTCGCAATGCTCTAATTTATATAACAATCACTCTACTATTTATATTCGACTTTCACTTCACTGACTCCCCGACTGTCTGTGTGGTTCTGTTTATATACACGATTCATCTTCCTAGAAATTTCGAGTAATTCTCGAATCGTCCAGGTTCTTTTCGGTGCAAGCGCATCGACAGTCATTCGAGGTCATTCGCTGATTACGTGATTGATCAGGTCCGGCATCGCCCGCAGCTTCGCCACAATACTATCATCTGTAAAGCTTATAATCGTACCTCTGATATTTGATATTTAAATAAAGCGAAAACAATAGGGACCCAACAGAGTTCCTTGGGGTATTCCATATTCTGGTGGAAATAAACCAATACTCTTTATTTGTTGAGGTCGGTAAAAACTTAGCTAAAAAATAAAAAAGAATCCAAATTATTTCCCAAATGAAAATATTCTGGCCAACTCACTAGTTCTAACACCAACATATGAGAAAGAAATCAATTACCTGATTAATGAATTGAAGAGTAAAAAATCAGCTGGAAAAGATGAAATTAGGGCTGATCTACTCAAAATCCATTTCAAAATATATCCTCTGGTATATATCATAAATAAATGTCTGATGCTCGGCACCTGGCCCGACTGTTTCAAAATGGCAATAGTGACCCCGATACATAAAAAAGGGGATAAAACAGAAGTCAATAATTATAGACCTATTTCGTTAATCAAACATATTTCTAAAATATTCGAAAAATTACTCAAAAATAGACTCAACTCCTTTATAAATAAATATGAACTCGTTTCAAAAAAACAATTTGGATTCAAAGAAAAAAGTCCACAGAGGATGCGATACTAGAACTCACGGAACTAATACACAGATCTTTAGAAACTGGTAAACCTTCCTTATGCCTAATCATCGACTTGTCAAAGGCCTCTGATACTGTTGACCATCGATTACTTTTGAAGACTGTAGAAAATAATGGTATCAGAGGAATTTGACTAAAAATGTTTGAAAGCTATTTGCAAAATAGAGAACAGGTCGTAAGAGTGGGTGATACAAAAAGTAGTCCAAGAAAAATTGAGTGTGGTGTGCCTCAAGGCACGGTGTTGGGTCCAATTTTATTCAATTTGTACCTAGACAACTTATTTAGATTGAACACCGTTGGCAACATAATAGGTTATGCTGACGATACTGCAATCTTTTATGAAGCAGAAACTTAGAACGAGCTTAAAAATAAAGTATAGACAGATTTCGTTCTACTCAAACAGTGGTTTGATCACGATTGACAATTAATTTGGCCAAAACAAACTCTCTACCATTCAGTTGCAACATATCTAACGTCTGCCTGTTCGAGTGCATCAAAGTGACTACACAAGGAAATACTTTTACCATCCATTCCGTGAGAGAATTCAAGTATTTAGGTATATATATATATATATATATATATATATATATATATATATATATATATATATATATATATATATAACAGAAAGTTAATTATGACATCTACAGTCACTAGTTGAAACTTAATTTGACACGAACCAAGGAATCCAAAAGCGGAGGTTTGTCCACAAATTGACAGGCAGCCAACAATTCGTTGTTCTGACCAACCCAAGGTTAAATCAAGTTTCTAATACGTTATGAGGAACGCAAGCAGAATCTAAGTGAAAATAGAGTATATTTCGTTTTAATTCCGAGAGTTCTAACCTTTGACAGCTGTTTCGTGCTAACGCACTCATCAGAACAACGAATTGTTGGCTGCCTGTCAATTTGTGGTCAAACCTCCGCTTTTGGATTCCTTGGTTCGTGTCAAATTGAGTTTCAACTAGTGACTGTAGATGTCATAATTAACTTTCTGTTATATCTGTCTTGCCTTCACGGTATTAATTCTTGAGTGGATTCGTTTTAATTTCGAGAGCTCCATAAATCCTTTCTGATGAGTGCGTTAGCACGAAACAGCTGTCAAAGGTTAGAACTCTCGGAATTAAAAAGAAATATACTCTATTTTCACTTAGATTCTGCTTGCGTTCCTCATAACGTATTAGAAACTTGATTGAACCTTGGGTTGGTCAGAACAACGAATTGTTGGCTGCCTGTCAATTTGTGGACAAACCTCCGCTTTTGGATTCCTTGGTTCGTGTCAAATTAAGTTTCAACTAGTGACTGTAGATGTCATAATTAACTTTCTGTTATATCTGTCTTGCCTTCACGGTATTAATTCTTGAGTGGATTCGTTTTAATTTCGAGAGCTCCATAAATCCTTTCTGATGAGTGCGTTAGCACGAAACAGCTGTCAAAGGTTAGAACTCTCGGAATTAAAACGAAATATACTCTATTTTCACTTAGATTCTGCTTGCGTTCCTCATAACGTATTAGAAACTTGATTGAACCTTGGGTTGGTCAGAACAACGAATTGTTGGCTGCCTGTCAATTTGTAGACAAACCTCCGCTTTTGGATTCCTTGGTTCGTGTCAAATTAAGTTTCAACTAGTGACTGTAGATGTCATAATTAACTTTCTGTTATATCTGTCTTGCCTTCACGGTATTAATTCTTGAGTGGATTCGTTTTAATTTCCAGAGCTCCATAAATCCTTTCTGATGAGTGCGTTAGCACGAAACAGCTGTCAAAGGTTAGAACTCTCGGAATTAAAACGAAATATACTCTATTTTCACTTAGATTCTGCTTGCGTTCCTCATAACGTATTAGAAACTTGATTGAACCTTGGGTTGGTCAGAACAACGAATTGTTGGCTGCCTGTCAATTTGTGGACAAACCTCCGCTTTTGGATTCCTTGGTTCGTGTCAAATTAAGTTTCAACTAGTGACTGTAGATGTCATAATTAACTTTCTGTTATATCTGTCTTGCTTTCACGGTATTAATTCTTGAGTGGATTCGTTTTAATTTCGAGAGCTCCATAAATCCTTTCTGATGAGTGCGTTAGCACGAAACAGCTGTCAAAGGTTAGAACTCTCGGAATTAAAACGAAATATACTCTATTTTCACTTAGATTCTGCTTGCGTTCCTCATAACGTATTAGAAACTTGATTGAACCTTGGGTTGGTCAGAACAACGAATTGTTGGCTGCCTGTCAATTTGTGGACAAACCTCCGCTTTTGGATTCCTTGGTTCGTGTCAAATTGAGTTTCAACTAGTGACTGTAGATGTCATAATTAACTTTCTGTTATATCTGTCTTGCTTTCACGGTATTAATTCTTGAGTGGATTCGTTTTAATTTCGAGAGCTCCATAAATCCTTTCTGATGAGTGCGTTAGCACGAAACAGCTGTCAAAGGTTAGAACTCTCGGAATTAAAAAGAAATATACTCTATTTTCACTTAGATTCTGCTTGCGTTCCTCATAACGTATTAGAAACTTGATTGAACCTTGGGTTGGTCAGAACAACGAATTGTTGGCTGCCTGTCAATTTGTGGACAAACCTCCGCTTTTGGATTCCTTGGTTCGTGTCAAATTGAGTTTCAACTAGTGACTGTAGATGTCATAATTAACTTTCTGTTATATCTGTCTTGCCTTCACGGTATTAATTCTTGAGTGGATTCGTTTTAATTTCGAGAGCTCCATAAATCCTTTCTGATGAGTGCGTTAGCACGAAACAGCTGTCAAAGGTTAGAACTCTCGGAATTAAAACGAAATATACTCTATTTTCACTTAGATTCTGCTTGCGTTCCTCATAACGTATTAGAAACTTGATTGAACCTTGGGTTGGTCAGAACAACGAATTGTTGGCTGCCTGTCAATTTGTAGACAAACCTCCGCTTTTGGATTCCTTGGTTCGTGTCAAATTGAGTTTCAACTAGTGACTGTAGATGTCATAATTAACTTTCTGTTATATCTGTCTTGCCTTCACGGTATTAATTCTTGAGTGGATTCGTTTTAATTTCGAGAGCTCCATAAATCCTTTCTGATGAGTGCGTTAGCACGAAACAGCTGTCAAAGGTTAGAACTCTCGGAATTAAAACGAAATATACTCTATTTTCACTTAGATTCTGCTTGCGTTCCTCATAACGTATTAGAAACTTGATTGAACCTTGGGTTGGTCAGAACAACGAATTGTTGGCTGCCTGTCAATTTGTAGACAAACCTCCGCTTTTGGATTCCTTGGTTCGTGTCAAATTAAGTTTCAACTAGTGACTGTAGATGTCATAATTAACTTTCTGTTATATCTGTCTTGCCTTCACGGTATTAATTCTTGAGTGGATTCGTTTTAATTTCCAGAGCTCCATAAATCCTTTCTGATGAGTGCGTTAGCACGAAACAGCTGTCAAAGGTTAGAACTCTCGGAATTAAAACGAAATATACTCTATTTTCACTTAGATTCTGCTTGCGTTCCTCATAACGTATTAGAAACTTGATTGAACCTTGGGTTGGTCAGAACAACGAATTGTTGGCTGCCTGTCAATTTGTGGACAAACCTCCGCTTTTGGATTCCTTGGTTCGTGTCAAATTAAGTTTCAACTAGTGACTGTAGATGTCATAATTAACTTTCTGTTATATCTGTCTTGCTTTCACGGTATTAATTCTTGAGTGGATTCGTTTTAATTTCGAGAGCTCCATAAATCCTTTCTGATGAGTGCGTTAGCACGAAACAGCTGTCAAAGGTTAGAACTCTCGGAATTAAAAAGAAATATACTCTATTTTCACTTAGATTCTGCTTGCGTTCCTCATAACGTATTAGAAACTTGATTGAACCTTGGGTTGGTCAGAACAACGAATTGTTGGCTGCCTGTCAATTTGTGGACAAACCTCCGCTTTTGGATTCCTTGGTTCGTGTCAAATTAAGTTTCAACTAGTGACTGTAGATGTCATAATTAACTTTCTGTTATATCTGTCTTGCCTTCACGGTATTAATTCTTGAGTGGATTCGTTTTAATTTCCAGAGCTCCATAAATCCTTTCTGATGAGTGCGTTAGCACGAAACAGCTGTCAAAGGTTAGAACTCTCGGAATTAAAACGAAATATACTCTATTTTCACTTAGATTCTGCTTGCGTTCCTCATAACGTATTAGAAACTTGATTGAACCTTGGGTTGGTCAGAACAACGAATTGTTGGCTGCCTGTCAATTTGTGGACAAACCTCCGCTTTTGGATTCCTTGGTTCGTGTCAAATTAAGTTTCAACTAGTGACTGTAGATGTCATAATTAACTTTCTGTTATATCTGTCTTGCTTTCACGGTATTAATTCTTGAGTGGATTCGTTTTAATTTCGAGAGCTCCATAAATCCTTTCTGATGAGTGCGTTAGCACGAAACAGCTGTCAAAGGTTAGAACTCTCGGAATTAAAAAGAAATATACTCTATTTTCACTTAGATTCTGCTTGCGTTCATCATAACGTATTAGAAACTTGATTGAACCTTGGGTTGGTCAGAACAACGAATTGTTGGCTGCCTGTCAATTTGTGGACAAACCTCCGCTTTTGGATTCCTTGGTTCGTGTCAAATTAAGTTTCAACTAGTGACTGTAGATGTCATAATTAACTTTCTGTTATATCTGTCTTGCCTTCACGGTATTAATTCTTGAGTGGATTCGTTTTAATTTCGAGAGCTCCATAAATCCTTTCTGATGAGTGCGTTAGCACGAAACAGCTGTGAAAGGTTAGAACTCTCGGAATTAAAACGAAATATACTCTATTTTCACTTAGATTCTGCTTGCGTTCCTCATAACGTATTAGAAACTTGATTGAACCTTGGGTTGGTCAGAACAACGAATTGTTGGCTGCCTGTCAATTTGTGGACAAACCTCCGCTTTTGGATTCCTTGGTTCGTGTCAAATTAAGTTTCAACTAGTGACTGTAGATGTCATAATTAACTTTCTGTTATATCTGTCTTGCTTTCACGGTATTAATTCTTGAGTGGATTCGTTTTAATTTCGAGAGCTCCATAAATCCTTTCTGATGAGTGCGTTAGCACGAAACAGCTGTCAAAGGTTAGAACTCTCGGAATTAAAAAGAAATATACTCTATTTTCACTTAGATTCTGCTTGCGTTCCTCATAACGTATTAGAAACTTGATTGAACCTTGGGTTGGTCAGAACAACGAATTGTTGGCTGCCTGTCAATTTGTGGACAAACCTCCGCTTTTGGATTCCTTGGTTCGTGTCAAATTAAGTTTCAACTAGTGACTGTAGATGTCATAATTAACTTTCTGTTATATCTGTCTTGCCTTCACGGTATTAATTCTTGAGTGGATTCGTTTTAATTTCGAGAGCTCCATAAATCCTTTCTGATGAGTGCGTTAGCACGAAACAGCTGTCAAAGGTTAGAACTCTCGGAATTAAAACGAAATATACTCTATTTTCACTTAGATTCTGCTTGCGTTCCTCATAACGTATTAGAAACTTGATTGAACCTTGGGTTGGTCAGAACAACGAATTGTTGGCTGCCTGTCAATTTGTGGACAAACCTCCGCTTTTGGATTCCTTGGTTCGTGTCAAATTAAGTTTCAACTAGTGACTGTAGATGTCATAATTAACTTTCTGTTATATCTGTCTTGCTTTCACGGTATTAATTCTTGAGTGGATTCGTTTTAATTTCGAGAGCTCCATAAATCCTTTCTGATGAGTGCGTTAGCACGAAACAGCTGTCAAAGGTTAGAACTCTCGGAATTAAAAAGAAATATACTCTATTTTCACTTAGATTCTGCTTGCGTTCCTCATAACGTATTAGAAACTTGATTGAACCTTGGGTTGGTCAGAACAACGAATTGTTGGCTGCCTGTCAATTTGTGGACAAACCTCCGCTTTTGGATTCCTTGGTTCGTGTCAAATTAAGTTTCAACTAGTGACTGTAGATGTCATAATTAACTTTCTGTTATATCTGTCTTGCCTTCACGGTATTAATTCTTGAGTGGATTCGTTTTAATTTCGAGAGCTCCATAAATCCTTTCTGATGAGTGCGTTAGCACGAAACAGCTGTCAAAGGTTAGAACTCTCGGAATTAAAACGAAATATACTCTATTTTCACTTAGATTCTGCTTGCGTTCCTCATAACGTATTAGAAACTTGATTGAACCTTGGGTTGGTCAGAACAACGAATTGTTGGCTGCCTGTCAATTTGTAGACAAACCTCCGCTTTTGGATTCCTTGGTTCGTGTCAAATTAAGTTTCAACTAGTGACTGTAGATGTCATAATTAACTTTCTGTTATATCTGTCTTGCCTTCACGGTATTAATTCTTGAGTGGATTCGTTTTAATTTCCAGAGCTCCATAAATCCTTTCTGATGAGTGCGTTAGCACGAAACAGCTGTCAAAGGTTAGAACTCTCGGAATTAAAACGAAATATACTCTATTTTCACTTAGATTCTGCTTGCGTTCCTCATAACGTATTAGAAACTTGATTGAACCTTGGGTTGGTCAGAACAACGAATTGTTGGCTGCCTGTCAATTTGTGGACAAACCTCCGCTTTTGGATTCCTTGGTTCGTGTCAAATTAAGTTTCAACTAGTGACTGTAGATGTCATAATTAACTTTCTGTTATATCTGTCTTGCCTTCACGGTATTAATTCTTGAGTGGATTCGTTTTAATTTCGAGAGCTCCATAAATCCTTTCTGATGAGTGCGTTAGCACGAAACAGCTGTCAAAGGTTAGAACTCTCGGAATTAAAAAGAAATATACTCTATT
The DNA here is from genome assembly GCA_944452925.2 of Chrysolina oricalcia. NCBI lineage: Eukaryota > Metazoa > Arthropoda > Insecta > Coleoptera > Chrysomelidae > Chrysolina > Chrysolina oricalcia. The sequence goes on from OX101824.2 coordinate 50,494,058, forward strand.
TTCACTTAGATTCTGCTTGCGTTCCTCATAACGTATTAGAAACTTGATTGAACCTTGGATTGGTCAGAACAACGAATTGTTGGCTGCCTGTCAATTTGTGGACAAACCTCCGCTTTTGGATTCCTTGGTTCGTGTCAAATTAAGTTTCAACTAGTGACTGTAGATGTCATAATTAACTTTCTGTTATATCTGTCTTGCCTTCACGGTATTAATTCTTGAGTGGATTCGTTTTAATTTCGAGAGCTCCATAAATCCTTTCTGATGAGTGCGTTAGCACGAAACAGCTGTGAAAGGTTAGAACTCTCGGAATTAAAACGAAATATACTCTATTTTCACTTATATATATATATATATATATATATATATATATATATATATATATATATATATATATATATATATATATATATATATATATAGATAGATAGATAGATAGCAACCTGAAATGGGATTATTAAAAAAATGCAAACAGTCCTTTACAAATTCCGTTGTCTGAAAAAGTGTTTGCCAGCAAAAGAACTAAAATTTCTGTATTTTGCCCTTGTTGAAAGTCACTTAAGATACGGCATAATTACCTGGGGTTCAGCTACACGAGTACATATAACCTTAGAGATACTGCAGAGAAGATTCCTCAAATTAATAATGTCAAAAAACTCGAGGTTTCCGTCAGATCGTTTGTATGAAGAATGTCAAATAATGGACATAAGACAATTATACTTTTTTTGTACAAACGTGAAGTATCAATTCTGTGGTAATAAAGCAAGCTCTAGAAATCACCAACATAATACAAGATATTGCGCACAACTTGCTTACCCCACTATCGTGAAAACATCAATTTCACAAAGAGCATACTCCTTTTGTGTAATTACATTGTATAACACATTACCAAAAATTATAAAAGGCATCATCGAAACCACTTTTCAAAAAACATCTAAAGCTGTTCATTTTTCAGAGAGACAGACAATTTGTTAGGAATCTTATAGAAAAATAATTTACAAAAAATTAGAACTTACTCTCCATGTTAATACCCGCGCTCTTTTCATATATGTGTGCATTACTTTTCTGCATTTTTTTGCATTTTTAATTTTAATTTTAATATTGTATTGCATTTTATCACATTTTTTATTCAATATAACATTTATAATCTTTCATATCATTGAAAACCAATATGTATGTGTGAGTCCCCCAATTGTAAATATGATTCCCCGATATAATTCTTGTGTACATTATCGTCCAATTATCTTCATTGTACCTATTATCTGTTCTGATGTACAAATCATGTAATTTTTAATATTTCCGTGGAAATCTTTTTTTAAACATTTCATAATTTGTTGTATCTATTCAATTGCTGTTTTTTTTTTTTAGTCATATTATCATCTGTTTTTATTGCGAAACAAGTGTAGTAGCACTTATCGCACACTAAACTTTATTCATTCCTTTTTTTAGTGTAAACTGTATTCTGTATGAATCCTGAATAAAGTATTATTATCATTATTATTATTATAAATTCAATATGAATTTTCACAAAATAAATAAATCACCCACAGAACAAAAAATACTCTCAATTTCTACTTTTTTCAGATCAAAGACCTGCAAAAAGGATGGGATTTAAAGTTGCAGAAATGTTGAGTGATAACGAAAATATTGAAGAAGTTGTACAAAAAGTATTCGATGAAACAGCTGGTTTCAAAATACTTCTAGAGGATAATGCCCTTTCTGGAGATTTTTTAGTTCTGATCGTTCATATACTCAGTAAGGTTTCAAAAAGTAGCTTCGTTCATACCAAAGTGCAAATTTATGAAACCGTTTTCTTGGATACCACTTATATTAAACAGCTGATATCTTTCATAACAAGTTCACCATACCACGAACAAACTGAGATCAGAAAAAATAGGTACTTCTGGAGTGATTCAGACAAATTTTGGTACAGTCTTGAAGAAGTATTCAAAGATATGAAAAGTATACCATCTCTTGCTAGCCAAGTTCTACCAAAACTATTGGAATCGATAGTTATCACCTTGCCTATTTTGGAAAACCAACAGAGTATTCATATTTCGGATGATATAAAGAGTAGATTCCAGGTTCTTCTACAAAAAATAAAGAACATTGAATCAGATATGGTGAAAAAGTACCGTTCCAGAAAACTCCAGGCTCCTAATAATGACAGGGGTAACGAAGATGACTGGATACCCCCAAATGATTTCAGAGACATTGACGTGTTCCCAGATATTCTTGAGGTAGCCATCAAACAAAAACCATTCCTCAGAAAGAACAAAATTGTTGGTGCATATAAAAATATTGATCATTATTTGGATGTACACTTTCGGTTACTCCGAGAGGATTTCATATCACCTTTGAGGGAGGGAATTTGCCAGTACTTGCAGAATCCTAACGAAAAACGCTACGACAACATCGAGGTATATCCCAAAGTTCATTTTCTAGCCAGAGAAAACGCGAATGAACTTGAATGCTTCAGGATAAGGTTTGATTTCAATCCCAAGAAAAATAGTGAAAATTCCGATCAGTTCATGTTTGGATCACTTGTCTGTTTCAGCAACGATAGATTTCTCACTCTTATTTTTGCAAAAATCATTAAAAGCGATCCTGAGATGTTGAAGAAGGGTGAGATAATAGTGGAACTCCATGAATGCGAAAACATTGTTATACATTTTAATAGTGATTATACAATGGTTGAAAGTAAAGTGTATTTTGAACCCTACTTCCATGTTCTGAAAGCTTTACAAAAAACCACTGACGACAACTTTCCTTTCGGAAAATATCTGGTACAAGCCAAATCGAATGTATATCATCCCGAATATATCAGGCTTTCTACAAGGTTCACGATAGACAATAGAATCATAAACCCGACGAACTGGCATCATAACTATCAATTCTATGGTCTGAATACATCGCAGGAGAATGCTCTGAGAGCTTCTTTGACTAGAGAAATATCGATTGTTCAAGGACCTCCGGGTACAGGGAAAACCTTCTTAGGACTCAAAATTGCCCATGTCTTGTTGACGAACAAAGACAGTTGGTATAATAAATCACCGTTGCTGGTGATATGTTTTACGAATCATGCTTTGGATCAATTTCTGGAAGGAGTTCTGAAAAACACCAAACGACTTTTACGCATTGGAGGGCGATCAAAAAACGAAACACTTCAAAATTATAATCTCAACAAAGTAAGAAGGGCGAGGAGTAGGGCATTTTATCAGGCAAAAAGGCAAGTGACTATTTGTTTGGAAGATATGGCGGCAATCGATGAAAAAATTGATCAAATTGGAAACTGTAGAAGTGTTTTACATTTTGACTTCTTTCGAGTGATCCTGAGGGATACTGACAACTCTTGGTTCCGCATTGCTAGTGTGCAAGAAATGATAAATTGGCTTTCACAGGATGGAAATGTGTATAGAATAGTAACTCCGATGAAGAACAATGTAAGTATTGATCATTCAATAATTTGGTAAATATGTTTACATGGTGGTTCTTCGGGTAGTAAGGCCGACGTATGTTGAGAGAAAATCTCGACGTTTCGCCAACACGAGTGGTTAGCATTTTCAAGAGAAAGTTTCTGGTTTTTTATGTCGCTGTCAAATGCTTGACATTTGTTATACGTTGTCTCAATAAATACCTGTGATTTGACGTTCTTACTTCTGATTGGTCCATAGCGTTAGCTGACATCATAGAATCGTTCGTACCGTTATTTTGTGGATAGGGAGCTAATTGAGAATTTTTGAGAACTGGAAGCCAAACCTTTTTCAATTGTAGTCCTTCTTCGGTTCTGTTGAAGTTGTTCTGGTGTTTCTGAATTTCAATTGCTTCCCGGAAGAGTCTTGGATAATAGGCAGATGTTGAAGAGATGACTTGGGTTTCTTCAAATTTCACTCTATGGTTATCGTTGTTGAGAGTATGTTCTGCGACAGCGGATTTCTGTGTGTGCTCTAACCGACAGCAAGCCTTGTGCTCTTTGATTCTTGTTTTAACGGAGCGTTTCGTGGTTCCGATATAAACGCTGCCACAGGAATATGGAATGTGATAAACCCCAGAAGAGCATAGTACGTCTCGTTTGTCCTTCGCTGATCTAAAGTGGTCTTTCAGTTTTTTTGAAGGTTTATAAACGGTTTTAATCTCATATTTTCGTAGGTTACGTAGATTACGATCTGTAACTCGGGGAACACCTCTCAATATCTATTTCTTTGTACCCATTAGAAAGAAGAGCGTTTTTTAGATGTTTCAGTTCAGCTTCCAGGTATTCAGGTTCGCAAATTCTTCTAGCTCGATCAACTAATGTCTTGATTACACCTTGTTTTTGGCACGGATGATGGTTTGAAAAAAGAAAAGCATTCTTACCATATGTTCCCCGAGTTACAGATCGTATTGGCCGTATTCTACGAAAATATGAGATTAAAACCGTTTATAAACCTTCAAAAAAACTGAAAGACCACTTTAGATCAGCGAAGGACAAACGAGTCGTACTATGCTCTTCTGGGGTTTATCGCATTCCATGTTCCTGTGGCAGCGTTTATATCGGAACCACGAAACGCTCCGTTAAAACAAGACTACAACTACGACTGAACAAGGTTTTGCTTCCAGTTTTCAAAAATTCTAAATTAGCTCCCTATCCACAAAATAACGGTACGAACGATTCTATGATGTCAGCTAACGCTATGGACCAATCAGATGTAAGAACGTCAAATCATAGGTATTTATTGAGCATTTGTCAGCGACATAAAAAACCAGAAACTTTCTCTTGAAAATGCTAACCACTCGTGTTGGCGAAACGTCGAGATCTTCTCTCAACATACGTCGGCCTTACTACCCGAAGAACCACCATGTAAGTGACGATGGCCGCGAAAGCCTTTCACAATTTATTGTGTGTTATAAATATGTTATAAATATGTGTTTAACGGTTAGAAGCTTTGTTTCTGATGATCCTCTTCTGGAATTTTGGTATTTCAATATTATGGGTATTTTGTGCCCATTTTATTCAAATTTGTGCTTTATGTTTTGAATTTTGTGCTCGTTCAGTTTTCAAGATATTTAAAGTTTTTCATATGAGTCATCAACTTGACGCGGTGACTCATATAATATGGATATTTAAAAAATTTCTTTTTCCACACAGTTGTGCCCATTTTGTGCCAATTCGTTCCGTATGTTATGAATTTCGTGCACGTTCAGTTTTATCGAGATAGAGTTTTTTACACCTGGACGCTAAGACACAGATATGAAAAAAAAAATCCACTATATTGTGCCCATTTTGTTCCAATTTGTGCCGTATGTTATGAATTTTGTGCCAGTTCAGTTTTCGAAATATTTGAAGTTTTTCATATGAGTCACCAACTTGACTATGGAAATTTAAACATTTTCTTTTTCCACACAATTGTGCCCAATTTGTACCAATTTGTGCCGTATGCTATGAATTTTGTACTCGTTCAGTTTTTGAAACAGTTAGTTTTTCACTAACTTAAAGTTGGATTGTTGGTTCAAATGCAAAATATGATCGCCCTCTCATGTACTAAGTAACATCAATTGCATATGGATCTGCAGGAAAACGAATATTTTATCGAAAAAGGTTCGATAAAAATCACCAAAAACAAAGTTTAACCCTCTGTATAACCGCCAGTTTTGATTCTGGAAACTTTTGTCATTTAAATTTTTTGATACTGTGGACTATTCCGTTATGAAAATTCAGATTGATACGATGAAAATAAAATTCCGGATTTTTTGAAAAATCGTCAAAATATCAAACTTTGACCCCCTGTAGAATCCAAACGCCGGCATTCAGAGAGTTGGTAAAATGGTAACTTTTGTTCAGGATGGCATGGGCTACATCATATTGAAATTTCAGCGATTTTCCTTTAATGTACATTTCTGACGTAATATTTTTGGAAGAACGTTTGCATGGCACTGTATAAAGAAAATTTTTACTGTGAATAGGAAAATTCTAAAAATTAAGGAATTGAAAAAAAAATAATTTAATATTATTTGACCTCAAAGTAGTTAGAAATTTCAGTTCGTTTAGTATACGCGTGTTTCAGAAAAATAATAGCAAACTTAAATTTTTTGTAATACTCAACACCTTGTTGACCAATTAGGTTGCACTTCAAGACACACGTTGAAAGGAACTGTTCACTTTGAAACAATGTAGGTACTTCAAACCTGATTTATATTCAACAATGTTATTGTCCAACGATATATCTTCAAGATGACATCTGAAGGAAATCATGTTAGTTTTCTTTATGTTAAATTTGAATAACACCAACCTTTTACTGTTTTCAGATCAAATTGTATAATTTCATCAAGATCCTTTTTTGTTTTTGTGGTGCAAAAATATAGTACTGGCATCACAAGAAGCAGTAAATGAATCTGAAATCTGGATATTCAAAACGTCATTAATATACAATGGACTTGAAATTGGCCCAAGTATGGAACACTGAGGAACTCCTCAATTAATACTCTTCAATTCCGAATATGATGAATTTCTTTCTATCATAACTTATGTTAGTAGAATTCTTCTGGACTTCCATTGTCTAGAAACAAAGAAAATAAATTCTTTGCATGTGTTTGAGTCACGACATTTCAACAGTTAACATCTACTGTCGTTATCAAGTGTGTGAATGCGACAAGATATCTCGGATACTTATTATACGTGCTAGTCAAAAGTCCCCTCCCCCCCTCGTATCTTTTGAACGGTTATACTTATAATAATGAAATTTGGAGGGTGGAAATAAACGTATGTAGGCTTCTCAACTTGTCATAACAGGTGAAGCAATAGTCATAAATGACGTCACAAGGCCACTGTGACCAATAATTTTAAATGGGACCCTATGGCAAGTGACAGCTCGTTTGAAAGGTATTGAAAATACCTATTCAGTCATACCAATTTTGTTTGGGTTTCGGCTGATTTTGATTGATAAATTGAATAAATACTAAAATTATAGTTTCGCATTTAATTAATAAAGATTTAAGAACCAGTTCTTATAATAAGTGTTCAAAATGTGCTCCATCTACTTCCTGGCAGTAATGCATCCTATTGCTAAACTCTTGTCGTACTCGTCCCAGTGTGTCAGCGGAAATTGCCCTACATTCTTCAACAATTCGTTGTTTCAGAATGGCAATACTGTCAGGTGCTGTAGCGTAAACCTTAGATTTCAAGTACCCCCATAGAAAAAAATCTAATGGTGTAAGGTCCGGTGACCGAGCTGGCCATTCTATCGAACCTCGTCGTCCAATCCATCTACCACGATATTCTTCATCTAGGTAACGTCTTACTGCACCGTAATAGTGTGCAGGAGCACCATCTTGTTGAAACGTTATTTCCAAGTTGTCGAATTCATCTGGATTATCTTCTAGAATTTCAAGAATTAACGACTCAATATCATTTTGTAACATCTCCAGATACAATTCACCGGTTAAGTTAGCATTGAGAAAAAGAGGCCCAACTATGTGGTTTCCCAAAATACCTGCCCAAACATTTACTTTTTCTGGAAAAATTGAGTATGTTTTTCACGAAAGATGTGAGGATTTGTGTCACTCCAATACCTCACATTTTGAGTGTTAACATTTCCATTGAGAAAGAAAGTACTTTCGTCACTAAAACAAATTGTCTGTATGTAGCCTGGTTGTTGGTTCATTTTATTGGACATAGTTTCACAGAATTCTAGTCTTCGGTCGGGGTCATCATCTGAAAGTTGGTGCACCATTTTTAATTTATATGGATGAAATTTGTTTTTAGCCAACACCCTATGTACTGTCCTTTGACTGACTTCACAGATAGACGCAACTTGGGCTGTGGAAGAAGTAGGGTTTACTACCATTTCTCCAACTATGTCAATTTTTTTGTCATCACTAATTGTTGGTCGACCAGATCGTTTGGCATCTTGAACACTACCTGATGCTTCAAAATTCCGAAGAAGCTCCCTCAAATAAACCCTCGATATAGGGCGATCGGGGTACCTCTCATTAAACAGTCGTTCCGCTGCATGGAAATTGTTTCTACATTACAGTACGTACCATTTTGCCTATGTAAACACTTAAACGTCTCGTTAAACAATAGCTTAAGTAAATTTTCAAGGTATGAACACTTTTGACAAGTAGAGAATTCAAAAACGTCAACCTTTTTGACAATTAACCAGAGGCGTACTTTAAAATCTTTATTAATTAACTGTGAAACTATAATTTTAGTATTTATTCAATTTATCAATCAAAATCAGCCGAAACCCAAACAAAATTGGTATGACTGAATAGGTATTTTCAATACCTTTCAAACGAGCTGTCACTTGCCATAGGGTCCCATTTAAAATTATTGGTCACAGTGGCCTTGTGACGTCATTTATGACTATTGCTTCACCTGTTATGACAAGTTGAGAAGCCTAGCTCCGTTTATTTCCACCCTCCAAATTTCATTATAATAAGTATAACCGTTCAAAAGATACGAGGGGGGAGGGGACTTTTGACTAGCACTGTATAGGCTGCAACTGATGTACCTGCTATAAAGGTAATTATTATCTTCGTAGGGTCTCTCTCAGGTCATTAATGTTAATTAATGTGATACAACGACCTTTTTTGATGAGTGTTATTGATGACCGATTTTGATAGGTCTTGACACAGAGTTTTTATTGAAATCTCAATCGATCTAGCTGAGTGATAAGTGGCTTCCACACATTCCGAATCTGTATGCTCGGCTGACTGAACACGTCATTATTCTGAATATAAGCCGACTCTATAAAGTTTATCTTATACCAATGCTGTTCTTTGTGGATAACTTCGGCTTCCGACCATGCGATGCTGTGCTGATTAGTCCATACGTAATCTGCTATTCCCGACTTCGCTGTCTCTCCTCGCTGAGTATTTCTCTTGTGTTCACATTTAGTGGCCTCTTAGTTTCTCCAACATAATCCATCCCACATTCACAAGGAACACGGTAAATGCAGTTTTTGGAGTCACTATTCTCGTTGGGTGGTCTCCTTTTGTTAGTTGGCTACTTGATCGGAAGCACGTTCGGATGTTGTACCTCGATCCAATTCGCCTTATCTTATCCGATTAACCTCTCTCACAGGGAAGATATAGGGTAGGCTGTGTTGGTTCATCTGATTTCTCGGTGTTTGTCGGAGTACCCATTCCGTCGCAGATCTTTCTTGGTGTTGTTCAATTCGTTGGTCAGAGTCTCATCGGTGTTACAGAGGCTGTAGGCCCGGTCAACCAAAGAGCGGATACTTCCTCTCTTCGTCGCTCCATGATGGTTCGACTCATAATTTAGGTATTGTCCGGTGTGAGTTGGTTTTCTGTACACTGATGTTTGAAACTTGCCATTCGTTCTTTGGATTTTCACATCAAGAAAGGGTAACCCCTCCTGGGTCACCTTTTTCATTGTGAAATTTATGGACGGTCTATTGTTGTTTAGGAGCCGCAGAAAGGCCTCGAGTTCTTCGTCTCCATGGTTCCGTATGACAAAGGTATCATCAATATATCTTAGCCACATCCTAGGTTTCTTGTCGGCTTTGTCTATTTCAAAGGCCTGGAACCATTCCATATATATATATTTGCTATGACAAGTGACAGTGAGGATCCCATCGGTAGTCCATCCTCCTGGGCGAAAAAAACGGTCTTTTTCCTGAAAGTAACAGTTCCGAAGGCAACATTCTAGTAGTTCCCTAATACGAGTTGCTGGTAGGCTCGTCCTGTTCTTCAATGCTTCGTCCTCTTGTAGTTTTTCGCGAATAACCTGTAACGAATCTTCAACCGGAACGTTGGTATATAGACTTTCCACATCAAAGCTAACTAATTGGTCTTCCGGCACTACGTCGATGTTCTCCAGGATCTCAACGAAATGCCTGGAGTTTTTCACGAATGTTGGGGTGTTTCCTTGCAGAGGCTGGATAATCGGTAAAAGAAACTTAGCAAGGTTGTAAGTTGCTGAGTCTCTGGTACTGGTTATTGGTCTCAACGGGACTTCTGCCTTATGGATTTTTGGCAGGATTTTTGGTTGACCGGGCCTACAGCGATGAGAGTCTGACCAACGAATTGAACAACATCAAGAAAGATCTGCGACGGAATGGGTACTCCGACAAACATATAACAGCGGTCCTTAACCGCAGAAGAGGCAACACCGAGAAATCAGATGAACCAACACAGCCTACCCTATGTCCTCCCTATGTGAGAGGTTTATCGGATAAGACGAATTGGATCGAGGTACAACATCCGATGTGACTAATCAGCACAGCATCGCATGGTCGGAAGCCGAAGTTATCCACAAAGAACAGCATTGGTATAAGAGAAACTTTATAGAGTCGGCTTAAACTCAGAATAATGACGTGTTCAGTCAGCCGAGCATAGAGATACTACGGAATATGTGGAAGCCACTTATCACTCAGCTAGATCGATTGAGATTTCAATAAAAACTCTGTGTCAAGACCTATCAAAATCGGTCATCAATAATAACACTCACCAAAAAAGGTCGTTGTATCACATTAATTAACATGAATGACCTGAGAGAGACCCCACGAAGATAATAATTACCTTTATAGCAGGTACATCAGTTGCAGGCTATATAATAAGTATGCGAGATATCTTGTCGCATTCACACACTTGATAACGACAGTAGATGTTAACTGTTGAAACGTCGTGACTCAAACACATACAAAGAATTTATTTTCTTTGTTTCTAGACAATGGAAGTCCAGAAGAATTCTACTAACACTAATAAATTGTCAACCACTTTCAAACATAACTTATGTTAATTCCTTATGGCGTAATTTGTTCACATTCTCTTTGTTTCAGCTAAACTCAGAGCAATTGAAAAGATACATTTTGAGGAAACATCCTTTTGAAATGACAATGACAGAACGGTGGACTTTGTATCATCATGGCCAGAACTTCCACCTCAACTATCTGATGGAGGAAAGGAAGAGATTACGTGGTTTGTATAAACAAAAATACAAAATATACACTGAGCAAAAGGATATGGAGGAGGTTTTGGCAATGAGGGACAGTTTGGTAATCGGCATGACCACGACAAGTGCAGCAAGGTTGCGTCCTGTGTTGCAGGCACTAAGAAGTCCTATTGTTATTGTGGAAGAAGCAGCAGAAGTTTTGGAAACCCATATCATAAGCGCTCTGACAGGTCACTGTAAGCAGTTGATTTTGTTAGGCGATCATCAGCAATTGAGACCATCGACAGCAGATTACACCGTTGAAACCGAATATCAAATGGGAATTAGTCTTTTTGAACGAATGATTAAAAACAATATACAGTGTCATACATTGAACGTGCAGCATAGAATGAGGCCTGAAATCTGCAATCTGATCAGACCCTCTATATATCCCGATCTGAAAGATGCCCGCTCTGTGTTAGACAGACCTGAGATTTTAGGCGTTGATAAATCACTCTTCTTCATTACTCACAACAAGAAAGAAGAATCTAGTGGAGACTCCAGCAAGAAGAATTTGCATGAGGCTAAATTTTTAATCAATCTAGCTAAATATCTTATATTGAACGGATACGAGCCTCAAAATCTTACAATTCTTTCTGCGTATTCTGGTCAAATGTTACAAATGCAGAAAGAGAAAAAGAAATATAGTCTTATACTGGAAGATGTGAGGATATCAGTTTTGGATAACTATCAAGGCGAAGAAAGTGATATAATTTTACTCTCTTTAGTTCGTAATAATAAAGAAAATAAGAATGGGTTCTTGAAAATCAAAAACAGGGTGTGTGTTGCTCTTTCAAGAGCAAGAAACGGATTATACATTATGGGAAACATCAGTCAACTTTGTGTAGATAGAGATTCCGTAAGTATGCATGCCATGCAAAAATTCAATAGTTTAATATAAACCCATTATAGTGCATAAAGTTCAAAATGCTGAATTTAATAGCTATTATTTTTCACGAAAAATGAGAAATAAAACTTTCTATGTTTTTATACCACTTCTATTTGCAACCAACGTTACTGCAGTTTCGTCCTATATGGACATTATCAAACAATACAATCATGCATCTGAAATAATAAATAACACCTTGAATAAATACCCTTAATTCTACCCGAGGCCTGTCTTAGTGACTAATGGTCATTTATTTGCGACAATGTGGTTACATCCACAATATTTGTGTTTATGAATTTCTAGGGATTCTAAATAATTCAGTTTCCAACCCTTGCTTGCATAGTGCAAAATTTCCGTATCGTTCAGACTCGGAAATTTGTGGTTGCATTCCAAGGAATGGTTTGAAAACGTCGAATCATTTTTTCCTAGTCTGAAGGACCTTTCATGTTCAGCGTATCTTTTTGAAAAATTACGTCCGCATTGTCCCACATAAACACCGTTACACTCTGGACACTTAAGCAGATTTTTCCATTTTTGCTATTCTATCTTTTTGACCTGAAACTAATAAATTTGTAACCTTATCGTACTTCGGGAGAAGAACAGAGGCTATTGCGGGATTCTTTAGAAAGAATAATATAGAAGTAGCATTCAGGCCGCATGCCAGGTTGTCTAATTTTCTTTTCAATGCCCAAAATGACTAATAATTAGTGACTCACACGGTATGTACCGGCGATGAAGTTCTTCATTATCTGTCGAATATGGGGCTATATTTCCGAAAGGATTAAATCATGTGCACATCATTTAGATAGGCAAGGATATATTTTAGAACCGTTCATTAGGTAATAATTATTGGATAACATAACATTAACCGATCATAAGATGAGAATTCTTGTCATTCTTACAAAGATATAGCAATAAATCTGACGAGAATATCCCAGCGAGCACAAAAACATCTCAGAGATGTTAAAAGTAAGAGTTTTTGAGACATGAAACCTCCACTGCGATGTTCTGTTCATACATGAATAGAACGTGTATGTAGGTGCAAATGTCCGCCGCACGCGGCTATTTTTAGGGTGTTCCTGGGACATCACAAAAAGCATTTATTTCACGTTTTTTTCAAAGTTTTTTTTAAGACACAACCTAACATTTTTAAAGCTTTTCGCCTACATTAAATCACTGTATATAAAACATTGTTTGAGATTTGTTTGAATGTTGTAGACGATGTAGTAACTTGATTACTTATATTTCGGACGTCCATCATCTTAATGGTTGAAAGATTTCTATCTCTTTCAAATTTTTTCAAAACGTTTCAATTGCTTGAATCCGCAATCGTCTTCTGGTGAATAGTGACAAAATCAGATGCTACGCGACCTTTTATAGGTCTATAATTATAGTGTAATTACGCGCGGTCTTGCGGCGCGCGTGGTTTCGCGCTTTTTCTCCCTCCAAAACGGTCCATGAGCGGTTTCCATACGTTTTTAATTTCCACGCTTGAAGGCACCATTGGCTTCTATGTAGGTGGTTTCCATAAATTTCCGTTTGAACCAATGTTCCTCTCTATGAAGAACACTAGCTTCGTCCCAGATAATTCGGTGGTGTTTTGTCTGAGGGGAATCGTAAGAACGTTGGTGGAGAGAGCAATGTCTATTTGCAACAACCAGGAGTCATTGGAGGCGGAAATTAACCACATCAAAAAGGACCTACGCCGAAACGGATACTTCGAGAAGCTCATAGGAGAAGTTCGGAAACAACTCGAAAAGACCAAGACAACCGAAGAAAGACCACAAAACCCTGTTCTCATTCTTCCCTATATCAGGGGTATCTCCGAGAAAATCAGAAGGATCGGAAATAAATACAACATCAAGAGTTGCTTTCAATCCGGCAGTACCTTACGAAGCTTCCTTACCAAGACGAAACCTGAGAACACAACAGAATCCAGTAAAAACTGTATTTACAAAGTCCCATGTGAATGTGGAGATTCCTATATCGGAGAGACCAAGAGGCCATTATCAGTAAGAATAGCCGAACACAAAAAGTGGACTCAACGAGGGAAAACATCAAAATCGGGAATTGCTGACCACGCCTGGACAAAACATCACCGAATTCTCTGGGACGAAGCTAGTGTTCTTCATAGAGAGGAACATTGGTTCAAACGGAAATTTATGGAAACCACCTACATAGAAGCCAATGGTGCCTTCAGTCAACCAAGCGTGGAAATTAAAAACGTATGGAAACCGCTCATGGACCGTTTTGGAGGGAGAAAAAGCGCGAAACCACGCGCGCCACAAGACCGCGTGTAATTACACTTTAATTATAGACCTATAAAAGGTCGCGTAGCATCTGATTTTGTCACTATTCACCAGAAGACGATTGCGGATTCAAGCAATTGAAACGTTGTGAAAAAATTTGAAAGAGATAGAAATCTTTCAACCATTAAGATGATGGACGTCCGAAATATAAGTAATCAAATTGTTTGAGATGTTTCTGAGACTTCACAAAATGCACTTTTATCTCGTTTTTTGTCATTGATTGTACAAATCGACAATAGTCAAAATATGAAGAGAACTATGGGGCGATTAAAAAAAAAATAATCAAAGGAACACACATACAAATTTTGAACCTAAAATATTTTCTGTTCATACAAATTGAACAACTTTTCAAAAATGCGCAGATATCACTCTAGCAGTGGTTTTGTTGTCTGGTTCAACTGAATTTAAACAAAACTGAATACAGTCTCAATAATACAGTGTCCTTGACTAATCACTTGACATAGATAAAGTACATAATGATTATGATGATGATGATACAAATCAGAACCGGTATATGTTTTTGAGTGAAATAGATTTTTGTCGACCAAAATGTATTGGAGGCCTAGCAAAAGAGATGCAATTATTCAAGCATCAATAGAATGAGCGATTTTCTGTGAGTGATACTTCTGAATAACATTCTCCCTTATCTCATTCATAGATAAGAGTCTCCAATGGAAACTGGACATTCAATAAATAATCAACTATCTGAATGAAAATGCAAATTTTCACTTTCAGATTTTTTCTCTCAAGTTATATAGGGTCTTTCTCAATATCTATCAGATGTAGTTCAATGTCCAGCGTGGCTTTAGCCGGGGAAGTAGTTGTTTTCTGTTAGATATTACAAAAAGTAACTTCAATTTTATCGTAGGGTTTCTCCATTTCCAGAGAAGTCATGTATTGATTAAATTTTCAATTGAGAATGTTTCTCTTTAAAACATGAATCCCTTCCAAGAGAGGTTATCTTGTACGATGGAAAATAGCGACTAAATCCAACTTTCAGTCGCAGATGATTCCACAACTGACTTTATGAACATCCTGTTCATATTTTCAATGAAATCAACATCCCAGAGATGTTTGTGCTCGCTGGGATACCACGAGAGTAGTTTGAGTGACAATGAATTTGAATGTTTACACACATATTATAAATGCTTAATGAATAATAAAATGCCCCAGATTGATATTACTCCACTTGTAATTATGGTGCTCGGAAGTGTCGGTACCTTCCACATAACGATAATTTCTTATGCTTTTTGTGGTATGCATCAACATTTTTAATGCAGTGAAAGCGAAAGCTGCATCATCATGCCGTTGACTGGGATCCGTATAAGATGCAACAAATAGACATAAATATTGACCATTTTTATTTAATTTTCTAATTTATGATTAATTTGTATACATATGTTCCTAAAAAAAATTAAAAAATACATCTAAAAAGGAAAATTTTGAGTAACCATGTATAATAGTAATCTCAGATCATCAAATATCAAAATCAAATGATATTCACCTATTTTGCAGGACTACGAGCTTTTACGTTCGACTGATTTTATTCAAAGAATTACATAAACATTATGTAATTATTAATAACCCTGTAGAACTTTTCATCATAACTAGTGTCGACAATATTAAGATTGCAATCATTATCCTTAACTGTTTGTAGCAAAATAATCGCCACATTATTGATTTTTTAAAGGCAAGTAACAACGCTGCCTCTTCATGTTTGACACCCTGTATCTCAAAAACTGTCCAATAGATCTCGTTATGCACGTGGAGACATTTGATCAGGACATCATAAGCTACATTATACTAAATTTTCAGCCAATTCGACTGGGACCCATTTTCCATAAGAACCGTGCTGGGTCCTTTGCGGTTGACTTCCCGTTGTTGGCAATTTCTGTTTCTGTTTTCACATCCAAGTGTTGCACATTTCACCGTACTGATGAGAGCTTAAGCTCGAAACACGTGTATACGGTTGCACATCAATTTGAGGGTTATACCCAAGAATTTTTCTATTTATATTTTCATATATTGCCCCTCGCTAAATCCATCTCAATTTGTATCGTGATATACCGGGTGACACAGCAGACATGTAGCAGCCTGTGGTTTTTTATTTGAAGAGATGAAGATTTTAAATTTGCAGAAGTTACGTAATCAATGATAGCGCTTCATTTGAATCTAACGACAACTTTTTTCAACCACATGTTTGATCGGCAGTAACTCCAACTTCTTTTTTTTGAATGACACCCTGTATATTTATCCAGCTTATCTTATTTGTCTTGAAATTCTCTATTCAACCGTGTATCACAAAGTGGCATTCGTTTTTCAATTCGCAGATGAATTGCAGTTTATTAAAAAACATCAAGTTGGCTGTTATCCGAATTCGATAATCTTTCGATGCTTGGTAGGCTTGGAAATCCAAAGAGTATCAGTTAAACGATATAATTTCAGTTTTTTCCATACCTGATCACTTCCTACAGATTGTCAATAATTTCTTTAATAAAAAAAAAACATCTGAAAATAACTGACGATATTGCGAAAACTCAGATAGGAACATGTTTTTTCCAATTTGGCTACTTGTGAAGGAAGTATAGTCTTTCCAATATCAATTGCAACAACTCGTATAGGTTCAAAGGAAACGCCGCGGTACACGTGACCTTAATTGACGTTCGGTAAAATGCGAAATATTTGGCTGGAGAGTAATAAATCATCATGTTAATGAGGTGTCGGCATATCAAACGAAATTATCGGTAAGGCTTTGAAACGACTTTTTATGATCTACAATTGATATTGGAAAGACTATATCTGTCTTTCTCTTTGGCCATGTAGCCATATCATGATCTTTTCATTTGGAAACATAAAATTAAAATTGTTCCCCTGATTCACAAGTCTATTAGTCTAGATATTTGCAATAATATTTTGCCTAGTAGGCGGTGTACACAGAATGTTTTGTGTTTGACAGGTAAACATCATTTGATTGTACTGATTATCTCCGTCAGTTTTGTGCTGATTAAAATTGCATCGTTTAATTAGATACTAAAAATGTATTCACAGAATGAAAAGTTCGATATGTTGTTGATATTCGGAGAGTGCAAGAGAAATTGTAGACAGGCTGAACAATTGTAATTCGAAAGATTTCCGGAAAGACGCCAACCGCCTAATAATTATTTCGCTAGAGTAGAAGAGCAGTTCAGAAGAGAACCGGAAAATCAAAACAATCTCCAATACATTGTCGACGAGGAAGTAAACGTTTTGGCCATAGTACATGCAGATCCGACGATATCACTGAGACAAATTGAGGACGAAATCGGCGTGAATCGAGAGAACGCTAGAAGAGTTTTGAAAAGAACTGCTCTGAACTGCTCTTTTACTCTAGCGAAATAATTATCAGGTAGGTGGCGTTTTTCCGGAAATCTTTCGACATACAATTGTTCAGCCTGTCTACAATTTCTCTTGCACTCTCCGAATATCAACAACATATCGACCTTTTCGTTCTTTGAATACATATTTAGTATCTAATTAAACGATGCAATTTCAATCAGCATAAAACTGACGGAGATAATCATTGCAATCAAATGATCTTTACCTGTCAAACACAAAACATTTTGTGTACCTACTAGGCAAGATATTATTGCAAATATCGAGACTGATAGACTTGTGAATTGGTGGATCAGGGGAACAATTTTAATTTTATGTTTCCAAATGGAAAGATCATGATATGGCTACATGGCCAAAGAGAAAGACAAATAGTTTCTTCACAAGTAGCCAAATTGAAAAAAATATGTTCCTATCTCAGTTTTCGCAATATCATGAGTTATTTTCAGATGTTTTTCTTTTTATTTAAGAAATTATTGACAATCTGTAGGAAGTGATCAAGTATGGAAAAAACTGAAATTATATCGTTTAAGTGATACTCTTTGGATTTCCAAGCCTACCAAGCATCGAAAGATTATCGAATTCGGGTAACAGCCAACTTGATGTTTTTCTATAAAAAGCAATTCATCTGCGAATTGAGAAACGAATGCCACTTTGTGATACACGGTTGAATAGAGAATTTCAAGACAAATAAGATAGGCTAGATATATGTACAGGGTGTCATTTAAAAAAAAGAAGTTGGAGTTACTGTCGATCAAACAGGTAGTTGAAAAAAGTTGTCGTTAGATTCAAATGAAGCGCTATCATTGATTACGTAACTTCTGCAAATTTCAAATTTTCATCTTTTCAAATAAAAAAACTACAGGTTGCTACATGTCTGCTGTGTCACCCGGTATATCAATCAATAAATATCAGATAAATAGATCGTGATATGTGTCATGATATGTATCACTTGATGTATAACGGCCAACCCTGCATACGCTATACGACCATCGTAACTTTCCACAAATCTTCAGCTCTTTTCAGTTTTCTTGTAATAGTTCGCTTCGAAGGTACAACACATTTACATATTTTTTCTTGTGTAATTAAGAAATCTCGTTGAATTTATAAAGGAAATCCCAAACCTACATTTTGATGCATTCCTTTTAGATCTGGTCAAAAATCAATCAAACCCTGGAACAGCAGCATGCCGTAGGTACTTCATTGAAGTTGAGATGTCAAATACATGGTGTTATTACGGAGGTGCAAAATGATGTGGACTTTAATAAGATACCGGACGGAGGCTGCACCAGACAATGTGGCGCCGTTTTGTCATGTGGACATGCTTGTACCAATATATGCCACTTAACTGACAGAGATCACAAAAATTATACTTGCACAGAAACCTGCGGAAAAAAACTTTGTGGTCGATCGAAAAAGCATGTTTGTAAAGAACCCTGTCATATATGGTGTGGTCCGTGTAACTATCCATGTCCATGGATTCTAGACTGTGGCCACGAAGTGACACTGAAGTGTCATCTGGATCCAAACCAATATGCTTGTGAGGAATTAGTGTCCACTTTACTTCCTTGTGGTCATATGGCGACTATACCGTGTCATCTTGAGCCCGAAGATTTTGTTTGCTTCCAGCCATGTAATACGTTGCCGGATTGTGGGCATCCTTGTACTCAGACCTGTCATCACCGAAAAGATCCAGATCATCTCAAAGTAAGTAGCATGCGAGAGCATTTTTTCATTATATAGGGTGTTTCAAATTGGGATATCGGAAACTATGAGATATACGAAGATGGTTAAACTGGCTTTATTTTTCGAAGGATTCGAAAATAAATTGCACTTCTACGTTGCCACTTTTCCCCTGCTACATAATGGTGTTTTCAGATTTGCTATCTGACGTTTCGTCTTCCGGCCACCATCATCAACTTTATTTTTTCTTATGGGCGCTACATTGGATTCTTTCTGTTTTGAATAGAACCAGATTTTACCTTTTTAATGATGTATCATGAGTTATCATTCTTTTTCGAAAAATTGGAGATATTGAAAAAAATTTATTCTTATCATAATAGGCTTTGACTTTGATGTTTCTAAATTTGACTTTCAATTTGTTACACTCAATGACATTTTGTTATCGTACAAGTCATTGAATTTTTGGCGAAAAATGGCTTTCACGAATGAAGAAAAAAGAGGTATGATACAAAATTTATTACAAATACCATAGAAACAGTGTAAGGACAGAAATGTATTTAAACTTGTATCCCGAAAGACGACAACCACATCAAACTATGTTCAAGTTATTGGATCAAAATCTCACCGAGTTTGGTTCATTTGAAAAGCCGAGGAAAAAATACGGAGACAGAATGGACCAGGAAACTAAAGAAAATTTGATAAATGAGGTATGTATGGGGTAAATTAGATAATAAAATTTAATAATTTGCAGATGAACATGAACCCGGGGAAATCTACACATAAAGTTTAATAATAATAATAATAATAAATAATCTTTATTTCATGGAATATTTCATATGTATAACAAGGATAAATACAAAACAAAAAATGAAAATAAGCGTCATAAACAGAATCACAGTAGATCATGTGAGCGGGATTAGAGCTATCTGTATATATGTAGATAATAGTCATCTAGGGAGTAAGGCTCAAGATCAATAAGTGCCTTCTTAACTTCTTTTTTGAACTTGCTGATGCTCTTCAAAGTTTTTATACTGTTTGGTAATTTATTGTAAAATTTTATCGATGCATATGACGGATGCTTTTCTGATATTACTAAACTGTGCAGCGGAAAATTTAAATTGGTATTACGTGCTGGATATCTTTCATTGGGTCTATGTTCAGATAAGTTTGTATTTTTAAACAAATACAGAACACATTCATATATATATATATATATATATATATATATATATATATATATATATATATATATATATATATATATATAATGCATAGATTGTCATTATGTTGTTTCTTTTGAAAACACCTCTGCAGGTTTCACGAAATTTCATTTTGAACATAGCTCTAATCACTCTCTTTTGAATGCAAAATAAGTCATTAATATTACTTTGGGATCCCCAGAATATTTTTCCAAATTTAGCACAGGATTCAAAATTTGCAAAGTATATAATTTTTAAGGATTTTTCGTTAAGGTATTTGCTTATGACTCTAATGCTATAGCATATCTGGTTCAGTTTTGCTCCTAAGCTTATGATATGGGTGTTCCATTGTAAATGTTCCTCTATAAAGACTCCCAGATATTTGGTATTATTTTGAATTTTGATTTCATTGTTTAGTATGTATATATTTTCAGGTGTTTCAATTCTTTGTTGTTTGGTCCTGAAAAATATAGCGTTGGTTTTCTCAACATTTAGTATCAACTTATTTTTTGTAAACCAGTTTCCTCCGATATGAATATTTGTCATACAAGTGCTTGGAGATATCTCAAAAAAAGCGGTTTAAAATGTTACAAAAAACACATATCGATTAGAATTTTGTTATTGGCTGATAAGAAGACCTGATTTTCCTGTTTTCATCGAAAATGTAATTTGGACAGATGAAAGCACTTTTAACGAATTGTGGGATATTCAACCGAAATAAAGAACACATTTGGAGCATAACCCCAGGCAGTTCCGAGAAATTCGACCACAAGAGCGATATATTATCAACGTGTGGGCAGGAATTTACAAAGATAGAATTCTGGATCCTCATTTATTTGACGGAATTCTGCATGGACAAACCTATCACCAGTTTTTAATGTCAATTTTCGAAGACTATTTGGATGATCTACCTTTGGCTAACTATAATAACATCTGGTTTCAACATGAAGGTGCTCCACCGCACTCTACCAGACTAATTACTACCACACTAATTACCTGACTGAAAGGTTTGGTGATAAATGGATAGGGAATAATGGGCCGGACCATCAACACAGCATTGTTAGAGAGTACGGAAGATTGAGGAGGAGGGAAATTAATCGTGCAGTAAATAATATTCGAAGAAGGACACAGTTGTGTTATCATGAACAAGGGCAGCATTTTGAGCATTTGCTGTGATTTACTCTTGTCTTTACATTTTAGTTAATTATTGTTATTTGTTCAAAGTTTTATTTTCATTGAAAAGGACACAATGTCTAATTTACCTCATACACACCTCATTTATCAAATTTTGATTGTTGATTCTGTCTCCGTATTTTTTCATTGGCTTTTCAAATGAACCAAACTTGGTGAGAAATTGATCTAATAACTTGAATATAGTTCAATGTGGTTGTCGTCTTTTGGAAGTTTAAATACATTTTCGTTGTTCTAACACTGTTTCTATGGTATTTGTAATAAATTTGTATCATATCTCTATTTTCTTCATTCGTGATAGCCATTTTTCGCCAAAAATTCAATGACTTGTACAATAACAAAATGTCATTGAGTGTAACAATTTCAAAGTCAAATTTAGAAACATCAAAGTCAAAGCCTATTATGATAAGAATTAATTTTTTCAATATCTCCAATTTTTCGAAAAAGAGATACCTCATTGAAAAGGTAAAAAAATCTGGTTCTGATCAAAACAGAAAGAAAACAATGTAGCGCCCATAAGAAAAAATAAAGTTGATGATGGTGGCCGGAAGACGAAACGTCAGATAGCAAATCTGAGAACACCATTATGTAGCAGGGAGAAAGTGGAAATGTGGAAGTGCAATTTATTTTCGAATCCTTCTAAAAATAAAGCCAGAAAAAAATAAAAACCGTTTTCCGAAATTTCTGTTTTTTCCGGATACCTCCGGATATACTACGAATTTCAGAACTTTCCCAACGGCATGTTGTTAGTCAGGTAAAACATATTCCATGTTATTTCAACAAAAAAATATGAGCTGTGACTACAGTGCCTTAATTAGGATGAATCACAAGTCTATAGAGCAAGTTGATCATATCAAATTTTTAAGAGTGTATGTAGACCATAAACTAACATGGGAGATTCATATAGATAATCTTGTTTCTAAATTGAGTAGCACATGTTTTGTTATTAGGCAATTGCGGGGCACTGTTTCTCAAGAAATTCTAAAACTCACTATTGACTTGTTGAGTCAACACTAAGGTATGGTTTAATATTTTGGGGAGGATCTGCTCATACTCATAAAGTATTCTTAATGCAGAAAAAAATAATAAGATGTCTTGTGGGTGCATATCCACGGAAGAGTTGCAGACAAATATTCATTAAACTTTCAGTTCTGACACTTCCATGTTTATACCGGGTGGCTACGGAAGTATTGCCTACGGAATATCTCAGTTATTGTATGAAGTAGGTTTGTGAAATTTGGAGCGTCGATATAATGACATAAGAGCTAGAATTTGAGCATATTGACATGTCGAAGTTAACTTCCGGTCTGACCGGAAGTAACATCAACTTTCTTATTTTAAATGAAAACCCTATTTTTTTCTTTTCGTTTTATTCAGCATTCAATTTCCTTTCTAATGACATATCACAAGTTGGTATCTAACCAGAAACTAGATCAGATAAAAATTATTATTGAAATTCACCGAGTAGGCCGTGGAAGCAAAATGAAAGCCAAAAATTGAAAAGTTGGCTATGGAAACCATACGTCACTTGATAACAGTTGCTACTACTGTGATATTTTATTTTCATTCGTCGGCGTTATAAAAAGCCGCCAAAAAAAAATATTGGAAAAATTGGGAAAAAAACAATACTCTGTAGGTCCATAACTTAAATAGGAACATACAACTTTTTCTTGCTTGTACTATTCAGCATAACCATTCCTTTCTAATGATATAATAGAAAATAATTTTTTGAACTGAGATACCGAAAAATCCAATTATTATTCTTCAAATAACAAAACAGATTATCGCCATACGCAAAAATAAAATTAAAAATAATGTAGAATGATAAATTATATCCTGTAGGTTCTAGGTTAAATAGGAACATAAACGTACTTGGTCTGTGCCATCGTCCATAGATATTCTAATATCTACCTATGGACGATGTTTGTGCTATTCAGAATAATCATTCCATTGCAATAATCATTCGAACCAAAATATTAACAAGTAGGCTGATTAAGATGTATTTTGGAATGAAACAAAAAAGAAATGAGAGCTGTCACGAACGCTGCTATCCATATTATTTTGACGTTCGAAGTAGTGTTTTTGATTCTGCCATTTTAAAAGGGTTTGGAAATCGAAATCAGTTAGTGGAATATTAAAAAAATGCCCCGTTATTCACGAACCAAACAAATTGACAAGCTTCTCATTTATGGTGAATGTTTAAAAAATTCTTATGCCGCTGAACGATTGTATTTAGAGCGATATCCAGGGAGGCAGCAACCGTTAAGAAGGTATTTCCAGTGGCTTGAAGAAAAATTAAGAACTGAGCCTGATGTTCACGAAGACCAAGAAGCATTTGTTATTAATGAGGAAACTGAAATTAATGTATTAGCTTTAGTACAATATGATGGCACAATTTCCTCAAGGCAGATGGCGCCGAATTAGCTATAAGTAAGGACTCTGCTAGGAAAATTTTGAAAAAACATCGATTGAAATCCTTCAAGTATCAGTTGCATCATCATTTGTATGAAAATGACGGTGAAAGGCGCCTGGAATATTGTAATTGGTTTCTTCGACAAAATGCTGAGAATCACCTATTTAACTATTATATCTTGTTTACGGACGAGTCAAGATTTACCAACAATGGATTATTTAACAGGAATAATACAAGGTAGGTACTGTACTTTATTTGGATTATTGTCGATAGTCGAAGTGTAAAGTGCTAAAAGTGTGAACGGTCTTTTGTTCCAGGTACTGGGCAATAGCAAACGAGCACCGGTTTCGACAAGGCGGCTTCCAGGAGAGATTTTAATGAGAATGTTTGGGCAGGAATAGTTGGAACTCATATTGTTGGCCCCATTCTTTTTCAAGGCCAACTAACCGGAGAGAGATACTTTAATTTTTTAACGAATGAAATTTCGGAATTCACCTACCAGCGGAAATAACTGAGAGAATGTACTTCCAGCAAGATGGCGCCCCTCCGCATAATTCAAGAATAGCGAGAAATTATCTTCAAAATCGCTTTCAAGAGAGACTTATAACAACCCATGGTCCAGTCAGGTGGCCACCAAGGTCACCTGATCCTACTCCGTGCGACTTTTTTCTATGGGGGCATCTTAAAAATAGGGTGTATTCCACACAGCCTACAACTCTACATGAGCTAGAAGTAAAAATTCGTAGAGCTTTCCAAGATATCACGCCCCAAATGTTGAGAAACGTTTTACATGAAAATATCACCAGTCAATAAATGTATTGACGCTGAGGGAATGCATTTCGAACATTTGTTTTGAATTTATTTTATCTTTAATCCTATCAATTTGAATTTTTTTTTTTCGATAAATCTGTTTTTTCGTTATTTGAAGAATAATAATTGGATTTTTTGGTATTTCATTTCAAAAAATTACTTTCTATTATATCATTAGAAAGGAATGGTTATGCTGAATAGTACAGGCAAGAAAAAGTTGTATGTTCCTATTTAAGTTATGGACCTACAGAGTATTGTTTTTTTCCCAATTTTTCCAATATTTTTTTTGGCGGTTTTTTATAACGCCGACGAATGAAAATAAAATATCACAGTAGTAGCAACTGTTATCAAGTGACGTATGGTTTCCATAGCCAACTTTTCAATTTTTGGCTTTCATTTTGCTTCCACGGCCTACTCGGTGAATTTCAATAATAATTTTTTTCTGATCTAGTTTCTGGTTAGATACCAACTTGTGATATGTCATTAGAAAGGGAATTGAATGCTGAATAAAGCAAAAAGAAAAAAAAATTGTGTTTCCATTTAAAATAAGAAAGTTGATGTTACTTCCGGTCAGACCGGAAGTTAACTTCGACATGTCAATATGCTCAAATTCTAGCTCTTATGTGATTATATCGACGCTCCAAATTTCACAAACCTACTGCATACAATAACTGAGATATTCCGTAGGCAATACTTCCGTAGCCACCCGGTATATATTTCTAATTATCCTCAATATAAAAAAAGAGAATCATAAACATATGAAGGGAAGTATGATACACGAGTATACCACTCGAAATGCTAATCATATTCGTTTACCATTTTCCCGTTTATGCCTCGCTCAGAGTTCCTACACTTACCAGGGCATTATACGTTACAACCATACTTTGAAACTGTTTGGTGAAATTGAAAGTTTTCAGGTATTTAAAACAAAATTGTTTGACTTTCTGAGTAATAATGCATTTCATTCATTAGAAGAGTTTTTGAAATTTCAGTACTGATTATTTACTTTTTAACTTGTATTTTGTATACCTAAATATTTTTAGGACTGAACAACACTGATCTATGTTTTTACTTTTCGTGTCTCATATATATGTTTTTTATTATGTGACTAATGTACTTTTGTAATTATTTATTTAGCATTTCTACCTGACTAGTCTGATAAGTCTTTATACTGTATTGTGTAAAGGTTTATAGATGAATAAATTTATCTATCTATCTATCTAATGCGCAACTTTGCCCCGATTGAAGCAGGTTCGTTTCTCTCATAGTTCTCTCATAGTCTCATAGTTTCCGAGTTTCCTTATTATACCACGGGTTCTAAAAGTTCGTGAAATCACAAATACTTCCGATTGTTTTCGTCTACAGAATGATTTGAATCTTTTATCGGACTGGTACTTGGCGAATGAGTTACATTTGAATGTTGATAATTGCAAAATTATGAGATATCCTTAGCCGAGTGAATGTATGCAAGGACCTACATTTATTTTAATCAACACATTGAAATAATGATAAACAATGCTACAGAAGCTCTGGGTTCGCTGATACGCAATTGTAAAGAATTTTCAAATCCCAGGGCGATTTCCACCGTCTACTACTGTCTAGTACGTAGCAAACTTGAATATTGTAGTGCAGTGTGGAACCCTGATCACGTCAAATCATATATAACGTTCAAAAGAAATTTATTAAATCTATGTTCTACAAGAAACACCAGGTTTACCCCGTTTACCACTAAAGGCCAATCAATAGAGCATTTTTCCTAACAAAAATACTAGTAGAAAACCGACTGTGCCATCACATGGAAGACAGTCCGTAGTTATATTCTGTCATGTTTTCGACTCGCAACTGTCATTTATTAATTTGTTATAAAAATTTAAATAACAAAATACATGTTTTTTTCATTGTTTTGCTTATAACATGAACACTAATGAAAAAATCTGGTTGCTCCTATGAAAGAACTGTAGATAATTGAAATACAAACAAAATGAAATGTTTTACGAAACGATCGGATCATTAGTAACGGAGGAAAACTGGAAAAACCGGAAAATTTTACGATTTTTAAAAAAATTCATAACTCCGCCATTTTTCAAGTAATAGGGTTGGCCCTTCTCACGAAAGTATTGAATCATGTTTACTTCATATGTGCACAAAACAGGCTCTGACGGATCATTAGTTTTGGCACAATTGCAATTCCAATTTTTTTTGCACTCTCTTGCAGCGTGCCTGGATGCTCTAGTGATAGTCCGATTTCAATTTCTAAAATAGATGTTGAAAGTAGAAGTACAGTGCCACAAATCGTATATTCTCATTTTGCGTTAAAATGCTGCGAAATGGGTCAAAAATGCTTGCAAACATGACTGAAAACGGCCGAGCTGGTGGAAGCGGTCGAGTACTAGAGAGAGCGGGAGATGAGGAGAAGAGTATTATCACGTAACCCGTTCATAAGAATTCTCCTCATCTCCCGGACTCTCCTACCATTCGGCAGCTAACGCGGGCTCGGCCGTTTTCAGTCATGTTTGCATGCATTTCGCACCATTGTAGCGCAAAATGAGAATATACGTTTTGTAGTACTATACTTTCACAATCTGTTTGAGAAATTGAAATCGGGCTATCACTGGAGCATCCAGGCACGCTGCAAGATAGTGCGAAAAAAAATTATTTGCAATTGTGCGAAAACTAAGTATCCGGCAGAGGGCCAGGTAGCCGAGTGGTTAAAGCGTCAATGTTTAAATCACTCACGCTGCCGGTCGCTGGTTCAAACCACAGCGACTGCAGAATTTTTCTGATGGCCCGAGAAAGTGGTATGGTACGATACAATGGGCATCTGCCTACGTGTCATCGGGTCAGCCTTGGGTGGCTGGACGAGCCTACCACGCACGAGGTGGAGTGTTTAGTGGGTATACCTGAGGGGGATTCAATTCGGACTCAGGGGACTCCCACACTACCTTATGGGATATGTGTGTCAGGCCGGATAAGGTGCCCATAAAGGGTTTCAACCACCTTGTGAGAAAAAAAAAAAAGTATCCGGCAGCGCCTGTTTTGTGCACACATAAATTAAGTACACATGAATCAAAACTTTCATTTCAAGTATTTAATTTTGTTAGCCTTAGCAAAAGTAGAGAAATAGCAAATAATATATTTGTATGCAAACTGATGAATAATTAAATTGACTCAACGTCTCTATTATCACTATTAAATTTCAATGCACCACGTATTTCGTCTAGGTCACACTTGTCTTTTCGAATCGATGTGTCAAATTCACAGCATCACTGCAATACTCCAATCACAATTAAGTGTAGATGTCTCAACAATGTACCCTCCGCTGTTATTTTCTTAACGAATTTGAACCAATTTAGAAAGCAATTTTTTCCTATTTTTCCGCTATTGAAACGGAATTGGAGTAAATTTCTTGAATATCGCGGGATATTCAAGTGATGATCGGATCATTATAAGAACGCCTTAGTATACTAAAACCCCAAAGGGTCGTAATGTAAAAATTATGTTTCAAGAAAATCTAGAAAATCTTTTTGACTCTTGTAAGTAATGTATAATTTTTTTCAGTATAAATGCCTCAAGCGGTGTGAAAGGACACGAAATGGATGCAGTACCAATATACATAAATGCCGTAAACTGTGCCATGAGAAATGCGAACCATGCCAAGTGATAATGATGAAACAGAGAACAGTTTGTAGCCATGTTCACGAAGTCCCTTGTAATGCTAATGTTAATCGTTTACAATGTTTAGTCGTCGTTGAAAAAGTTGTGCCGGAATGTAGACATAAAATACAAATTGAATGTCACAAGAAACCCAAACGAAAACACTGTGGGGGAAATTGCATGAGAAAATTGTTTTGTGGACACGACTGTCGAAATAAATGTAAAGAGGAGTGTACTGATAAATGTCTCGAAAAGTGTGAGAGGCCAAGAGATGGATGCAGTAACAATGAACATAATTGTCGTAAATTGTGCCATGAGGAATGTGAACCATGCCAAGTTAAAATGATGAAACAGAGAACAGTTTGCAGCCATATTCACGAAGTACCGTGTAATGCTGATGTTGATGGTCTACAGTGCAGTAAACCATGTTCTAGAATGTTACCATGTGGTCACAATTGTGCTAAGAAATGCTTCGAACGGTGTGGCCCGTGTTTGGCCATCGTTGAAAAAGTTGTGCCGGAATGTAGACATAAAATACAAATTGAATGTCACAAGAAACCCAAACGAAAACACTGTGGGGGAAATTGCATGAGAAAATTGTTTTGTGGACACGACTGTCGAAATAAATGTAAAGAGGAGTGTACTGATAAATGTCTCGAAAAGTGTGAGAGGCCAAGAGATGGATGCAGTAACAATGAACATAATTGTCGTAAATTGTGCCATGAGGAATGTGAACCATGCCAAGTTAAAATGATGAAACAGAGAACAGTTTGCAGCCATATTCACGAAGTACCGTGTAATGCTGATGTTGATGGTCTACAGTGCAGTAAACCATGTTCTAGAATGTTACCATGTGGTCACAATTGTGCTAAGAAATGCTTCGAACGGTGTGGCCCGTGTTTGGTCATCGTTGAAAAAGTTGTGCCGGAATGTAGACATAAAATACAAATTGAATGTTACAAGGAACCCATACGGGAACACTGTGGAGGAGATTGCAAAAGAAAATTATCGTGTGGACATGACTGTCAAAATAAATGTAGAGATGAGTGTACTGATAAGTGCATTGCCATGAAAGAATGCTTCAGCCCTAGTCTTTGTGGGCATCTTGTGAAACAGATCAAATGCTTTGAAAGTAAGTATGTTCAATTATTCTCCTGATATTTTTGTAGGCATTCAACTACCAGAATTAGATTTATAACATGAAACTTGAAATTAGTGAGTAAGAAATCCCATTGCTCAAGATGTTTTATTTTTATTTACTGAAAATACAGAATGCAAATTGAACAAGTTCTGGTATAAGGAAGATCATACAACTAATGACAAAAATACTAGAAACTTCAAACCGAACCCAATATTCTATTGAAACAAATAAGAAGAATACTTCTTTACCGCACCAGTGCGAAATGAAATATTAAATAAAGCACACACTTAATCCTAAAACTAGTTTCTTCTGTAAAACGTATGTGTTGGTAAATACAGGCTGATTCACGGTGGATGGCACATTAGACGTTTCTGGTGAACCAGACAACGGATCACTTTGAAAATTTAATGGAGGGCATATTCGGACATTCTCTAGCCAACTAAAATATTTTCGACAATGCGGTGTTGCCGCTTCTATTAGAAAGCAGTAGCAACTTTGATTTTTCAAATGGAACACTCTGTATATAATATTATTTTTGGAATCTCTAACAATTGCCCGACAACTTTTCTTGATATTTCCCTATACCTATCTGTTACCGTTTTCGAAATAAAAATTGATTTCAATTTTCTTCTTCGAAAATCATGACTTCTAAAAATGCCGATATCTTTTAGTTAAGAAGTACTATGATATCGAAAATTGGTGTGGAGTTAGGTGATACTTGGACACTTCCCACATGTCAGCCTAATCTCCGTTACTTCAATACAGGGTGGTAAAAAAATACAGTTATTTCGTTTGCTTGAAAAAGTTGCTGAAATTAGATTATTTTAAATGGAACACCCTGTATATTATTGAAAATTCGGAAAGCTGCTGAAATTTGCTTTCTTTCTATGTATATCATACCTATACCTAACTAGTCAAGTTTCGGACTTATGAGCATTTATTTGTGAAAATGTCCCTTCAGAATGGTATTTCCATTCGGTATTTGGTAAGCAGGCCATGATTACTATTTGACAGTAGCGTTGTGACATTCTCCTAATAATATCGACATTTTCGTCACTTCAGAAGTTGCAAATACCTTCAAAACGATGGAACAAAACTATTCAAACGAAGTTCTTATGAATTTGTTTATTTTTGGACAGTGTGACAAAATTATCAGCAGAACATGTAGAAAGTTCAATGAAATGTATCCGAATCTACCGCCAATGAACCTCAAGAAATTTAGACGAATTCAGAACAATTTCAATATGTTTGGATAAACTTTAAAAAAGCACCAAGAAACTTGAAATTGGAAATATTGATATGAATAATTATAAAAAAGTAAAACAATCATGTGGAATATTTCAAAATATGTTCGAATCGCTGGCCGTTCACTTCCAAGCACTTTAAAATGCGGGTGTTGACTGCTTTCGTGGTGGCAGATCTGATTTCATTGGGATACAAATCTTCAAATGTTTGGGCAATCCTTTCTAACAATTCATCTCTCGAACGCACGGGTATTTTGTAAACTTTTTCTTTAAACATTCCCCACAAATAAAAATCTAATGGATTAAGATCGGGTGATCTCGCTGGATAATTCCATGGTCCCAAGCGCCTTATCCACCGATCGTCAAAATGTCTTTCCAGTTCTGCGCTCACTTCTCTTGTGCAATGTGCAGGAGCTCCGTCTAGTTGGTACCAACAGTTTCGATATTCTTCGAGTGGCAGATTATCCACGAAACTCTCTACAGTATTCTCCAAAATATTCAGGTAGCTTCTGGATGTTAATGACTCCTCGTATATCACGTACCTCAATTTGTTGCCCATCAACATGCAGAAGACATTAAAACTAAATTTTTCTTGAAATCCGGCTTCTTTTGAAACGTGAGGATTTTCATTGGACCAATAATGACGATTTTTTCTATTGAAAATCCCTTCTCTCGAAAATTTCGATCAGTCCAAATAATTTTATTTAAAAAAAGTGGATCTTCTTGAATGCGTGTCAACAACATTTCACAAAATTCTACTCTCTGTTGAGGGTCTTGAGGCTTCATTGCTTGAATTTTGGTGAATTTATAATCATGCATTTTATGTCTTCGCAAGATTCTTTGAACCGATGAATATTTTATACCCAAATCTTCTTCAGCACTTCTTATCGATGACTCGGGAAATGCGTGAAAATATGCTAAGACATTAATCTGGTTGTCTTCAGAAGTTACGGGTCGAGGCAAGTTTCTTGGTGCTTTTAAAGTTGATCCAAATGCATTGAAATTGTTCTGAATTCGTATAAATTTCTTGAGGTTCATTGGCGGTAGATTCGGATACATTTCATTGAACTTTCTACATGTTCTGCTGATAATTTTATCACACTGTCCAAAAATAATAAACAAATTCATAAGAACTTCGTTTGAATAGTTTTGTTCCATCGTTTTGAAGGTATTTGCAACTTCTGAAGTGACGAAAATGTCGATATTATGAGGAGAATGTCACAACGCTACTGTCAAATAGTAATCATGGCCTGCTTACCAAATACCGAATGGAAATACCATTCTGAAGGGACATTTTCACAAATAAATGCTCATAAGTCCGAAACTTGACTAGTTAGGTATAGGTATAATATACATAGAAAGGAAGCAAATTTCAGCAGCTTTCTGAATTTTCAATAATATACAGGGTGTTCCATTTAAAATAATCAAATTTCAGCAACTTTTTCAAGCAAACGAAAAAACTGTATTTTTTTACCACCCTATATTGAAGTAACGGAGATTAGGCTGACGTGTGGGAAGTGTCCAAGTATCACCTAACTCCAAACCAAATTTCGATATCATAGTACTTCTTAACTAAAAGATATCGGCATTTTTAGAAGTCATGATTTTCGAAGAAAAAAATTGAAACTAATTTTTATTTCGAAAACGGTAACTGATAGGTATAGGGAAATATCAAGAAAAGTTGTCGGGCAATTGTTGGAGATTCCAAAAATAATATTATATACAGAGTGTTCCATTTGAAAAATCAAAGTTGCTACTGCTTTCTAATAGAAGCGGCAACACCGCATTGTCGAAAATATTTTAGTTGGCTAGAGAATGTCCAAATATGCCCTCCATTAAATTTTCAAAGTGATCCGTTGTCTGGTTCACCAGAAACGTCTAATGTGCCATCCACCGTGAATCAGCCTGTATAATGGGAGTTACGCAAAATTTAATTTATTTTTAATGTTCGATGAGTAGAATCTCATAGTATTTTGTTTTTTAGGTCGTCGAAAAAGTAAAATGTAAAACTCTTGTGGTAACTCTATTTTCCGCACTAGTTATACAATATGTTATTTTGATATTGACAATTTTGCGTTGGCAAAATTTCGTGATTTGGTTATCAAAGTTATACTTATAAAGCATGTTTGATGATATTGAAGTTGGATGATACAATTAGAATTATCGTCCACCGTCTTCGAACATTCTGAAAAATGAATACAGTAACCCGTTATATAAAAAAAATCAGTATCTATAGATAGATAGATAATTTATTTCTTTGTTTAACATATACAGAGTATAAGAACAATTCACATTGCCATGTAACAAAGAAAACGTCACAAAACAGAACAGAAAAATTACATAAATTAGTCACTTACAATATAAAATAAATTCCAAATATTATAGATATATAGGTATATACTGAAAGTTACTTATGACATCTACACCTATTGATTTACTTTTTTCCAATCTCTTCCTTAGAGGCACGATGTTAAGTCTGTTGCGAGTATGGAAGTTGTGAATATTAGAGTGTGTTGTAAAAGGCTGCTTCTTGACCAACAGTTAATGCTATGCGCCGTATGGCGTACACAGATTTTGCCAACTTTCCACAGACGTGACTGATATGTGTGTTCCAAGAAAGGGATGGATCAAGATGTATTCCTAGAAATTTAACTGACTTCGTGATGGGATAAGTATGATGATTTTAAAATAAACATATCTCCGTTTTAGCCGCATTCAAAAATAGTTCATTATCATCGAACCAAGCTTTGGCGTGGGTAGTAGCATGTGCTGAAATTGCTTCAATATCAGTACTTTTTTCAACTTGAAGAGAAAAGGACGTGTCATCGGCATATTAAATCGTCATTAAGTTACGTTTGATTGACATATGTGAAGGTAGATCATTTACATGAATTAAAAACAGGAAAAGGCCCAGTATGGATCCTTGTGGTACTCCCCTTTTGATTGGGCGTTCGTGGCTTATGCTTTTATTATTATAAACCCTCTGCGTTCTATTTTTGAGGTATGATTCAATAATGTTTCTAGAAACAGCTCGTAATCCATACCATTCCAACTTCACTTGAAGTTTTCCATGACATACACAATCAAAAGCCTTTGATAGATCAGTGAATATGGTTAAACACATTTTTTGTTTTCAAAAGCGCCAAGAATGTTATTAGCTAACCTATTAACAGCATCTATTGTGCTTTTCCTCTTCTGAATCCATATTGATGAACATCAAATAAATTTATATATTTATGTATTTGAAACAGAGTTCTTCTGGGAGATTGAAAGGATTTTTTACCCTTCCTCTCATTTACACCTACGATGAAGGCTTATTATGGAAAGTACCTGTCAGAAAACAACTATTCCCCATGCTAAGACCACGACGGGTATTGAATCATATCTAACAGATACTTGCGTGCAATTTTCCTCATTGCAGAGGACACAATTGTGAGGGCTCCCTGTAACCAACTATTAGAATTGTTATTATTTGAACAGGGGGCCACCTGCAGACTAGTTTCGAAGTTTTGCCTCTCATCAGTGCAAGGGTAGGTCATCACAGACAGCAATGAAGCATCTGTTCCTCATCCACATTCTTGTCATCCTCGGTCAGAAATACTAAAAATAATATTTTAGTCTGAGAGAATATCTGGGAGCGGAGCTCTAATAGGCTCCGACCCACCAGTGGCTCTGTTTCGGCATTGGCCGTAGCAAATGTCGAAATCTTCTATTTAAGAAGCCAAGTTGGCTTCAGAATTTCGTAATCCGGGTGCCACGAAAGAGCTCCGTGTACTCTTAGTGGAGTGGTAGCCGGGATGGCTCACCCGCGGCTTTTAGCTAATTTTAATTAGCTGTTCTTCATTTTCTAAGTATTTCTGGCCTGATTGTAGCGCCCCTTGGAAATCTACAGCCTGGCATAGGAAATGGGACGTCGTTGGTCAAACCCAACAATATAAAAAAAGAATTCGTACCTACTGTTCCTGACTGATCCTGAAGAAGAGTTCAGGAGTTGCTGGATTTGCGACCACGGTGTGCTCGGAGACATAGCTAGCCGGATGAGGTGGAATCCTCCAATTTCCGGATCACATAGTACACGCATTTGTTGTCATGGCGCCCAACGTGGGGCCTAGCAAGTAAGGATTTGCGGTGCACTTCAGTGGAAGGCAAGGCTCCGAAAATTCCAGTAACCCGAACATGGAGGAACCTATCGGAAAGTTTTCTTGGATGCACTTTCGAGACGATGCTGAAGCGAGTTATGCCAGTGGAACTGAGTACCCATATCCGTCGTGGGTTTAAGTGGTAACGTACCATTCCTGCAGCCAGCTGGAAGTTGCCTCGTCAATGGTTGGTTGTCCATAGCCAGTTGGCAAAGGCGAAGAGATTTGAGGTATCTTTTTAGAAGCTGGGTAATGAGCGCATGTGGAAATATGTAACATTCCGATTACATAAAAGCTTCGCAAAGGAGTATCCTGGAATCCTTACGATAGGTTGGAAACTTGAACATCGACGAGTTATGGACAGCCGGGAGCAGTACTGAATGATTTAATTTTTTTCAATCATGATTTTTCTTTATAGTTTTAATTTCTTTTTTCAGCTGTATATATGTTGAACAAAGGCCAAGTGATTCCTTGAAGGGGGTTGTCATCCTCGGCCAGAAATAATAAAAATAAAATTTTACTTCGGGAGTATTTCTGGGAGAGGAACTCCAATAGGCTCCGCCCACCAGTGGCTTTGCTCCGGCATTGGCCGGAGCAAATGTCGAAATCTTCTATTTAAGAAGCCAAGTTGGCTTCAAAATTTAGTCATCCGGGTACCACGGAAGAGCCCGGACATACTCTTCGGGGAGTGGTAGCCGGATGCCCGGATGGCTTACCCGCATTTGTTCTGTTTCTGGCTATTCGGTCACCACTGGTCTCACGCGATGAAACTGTGCCTAGGTCGCTCCACCTTGCGAGCAGAGGAAGAAGAACTCCGAGTCTCCGGCTTTAGAGATTTATTAGAAACAGAGTTCGTTTGGGAGATCGAAAGTCGTGTTGCCGACCGATGTTTTACCCTTATTCCCATATACACCTAAGTTGTAGGCTTATTATGGAAAGTACCTGTCAGAAAATAATTGCTCCCCAGGCTAAGACTACGACGGGTATTGAATTATATCTTACAGAGTGTCTATATATAGTATCAATGAAATTTATTCATTCACAGAAATGCTGCTATAATATTGGTCGTGAAAAAAAATGCGTCTTTATTTAACTCTCATTTATTGGTATAGATACACCCTTACACTTCGTCTCGAGTATTATTGGCCATTACATATTTGCAGGGTTGGCATGTTGAAACATTTATTTTAAAACATGTTTTAAACACGAGCTTCTGATTGAAACATATTTGTTTTAAAACAATTGTTTTTGATCAGTTTTTTTATTGATAGAAAAAACACTAAGGTAATTCCCAAAACTTTAATAACAGAAAAACAAATGAATGAAAAATATTCTCTGCTCTGTAACAAAATATGACTTCTCTTGAAAATAAATAGGATTCAAAATTTGAAAATAGAAATAAACATATAGAGCAAGCTACAAAATAAATGACGCAAATGGCCATTTTACTTATTTTTATAATCATTCATTAATGAAAACCCAAGTTTTTGCCCCAGCAAAATCGCTTTGTGGAATTTTTTAAACAAGCAATAATAAAAAATTTAGTTTCTTTGGAAATATCTCAAAGATTATTCAAGGAATCCTTTTACAGGCACTGGAACTTTTGTAGAGATTTAAAAAACCTACAAAATGGATTTTCATACCACTTAGGAAATAGAGAAAATCTCGAAACAATCTTTCAAAAATTTACAATTTTTATAAATCTGAATCTGGACAAACAATATTGCAGAAACTGATAAATAATAATATGTGATTCAACTTTGCGCAATATGTTTTATGTCCGATGTGTAGTTTTTGCACAATTGCGTTATAAACAATTTAAGGGAATCGTCGTATTCAGATTCTAAACGGCATCTGGAAGTAGAGATCAATATCTACAATAGTCGCGTTCGGTATTACGATCTCAGAGTTGAGCAGATTTTAGTCACGTGGCCACAGATTAATCGAATAAATTGGTAATAAAAGAACGAAATGGACGTAGGTTTGACTCAAGAAGACTAAAAACAAGGAGGGTTTAATAAGCTCTAGCCAATCAGAAACTTGTATCATCAACGCGTCATAGTGACGTACTTGGGTATGAGTACAGAGTCGAACTCGAATCAAGCAACAAAACTGTCGGCAGTAACTCTCATATACCAAGAGCTAGTCCGTCACTGTCTATAGAGAACGGCGGCCATGACATGTATAACTACGTCACATTTCGTCACAAATGTTCTTTCATCTCTTTCTACTAGTGTCCCCATTCTCTTATGGGAATCAAACACTCCTTGTTTTTAGTCTTCTTGGGTTTGACTTTGATATGCTGTAAACCAATAACCATATTCAAATTTGAATCGATTTTTTCGTTAAGAATCTTTAAGTTTGAAATTTGAACCTTTTGAGGATTTCAATAATGAATATTAAAAAAACAATGATAGTTTTTGTTAAGGAAAATCAAAATATTATTTTTGATGAGATAACCAAAACCTCACACTTCCAAATTAATCGTACTCGTCTGTCAAAATTCTCCGAGCAAACAAATCAATCTCGGACTGGATAGATTTGAAAAACCGAACGATCAAGATTTACCTCCCCTACAATCGGTTGCAATATACGAACGATGCAGACTAATCTGAGCAGTCGGACGTAAAAACCGAACGAGCTTAATTTGTATGTTTTATATTTTCACCTGAGAGTTGGGAAATGTGTTGAAAATGTCACTGAAAGTTGATCAAAAAGCTTCAAAGTGCGTCCGAAGTCACCCGAAGTCGCAGTAAAGTTAACTCGAGTTGAGTTCGGGCGACTTCGGGTGCACTTTGAAGCATTTAGACTAACTTCTAGTCATTTTTAACCCATTTCCCACCTCTTAGGTGAAAATTCAAAATATACAAATTGTCTACTTTCAAATACCGTTTACAGAATTTGAAAAAGATGATTTTCCTTGAATCGGCGCATTTAGAAAGATTTGCCCTTAAATTGTTTATAACGCGATGATACAAACACTACAAATCAGACAGAAACTATCTTGCGCACAGTTGAACCACATGTTATTATCTATCAGTTTACTCAATACTGTTGGTCCAGCTTCAGATTTATAAAAATTATGAATTTGTGAAAAATGGTCTCTTTTTCGATGTTTTCCCGAATTTTCTCAGTGAAAATGCACCGATGTAGTTGTATAAAAAACAATTTTGTAGGTTTCATAATTCTCTACAAAAGTTCTTTCGACTGTTAAACGAGTCCTCCAATACACTTAGAGATATTCGCAAAAACACAAAAAAGATGTAATTTTTTTTCACTATTCTTGTTTGAAAAATTCCACAAAGCGATTTTGTTGTGGCGAAAACCGAGGTTTTCGTTCACAAACTATCTTTTATTTGTGTGAAAACAGCCTCTTTTTTTTATCTACAGCTTGGCGTAATATAAAATTAAATCATTCTGATTCAGAACCAATATCGGTACTCTCACAGCCGTATGCATAGTCAATTCCAGCGACTCGCCAGAGTTTCGCCGCTCGCTACACAAGAAATATAATGCACAGTCGAGCTCCTAAAAAGTGGTACATCGCCAGCGTTTTGCCAAAATGTGACTTATCGCGTAGTTGTCACTTTTTTGGAGCTCGACTGTGCATTATAATCCTTGTGTAGCGAACGGCGAAACTCTGGCGAGTCGCTGCCGATTGACTATGCATACGGCTGTCAGTTTCTTCTGTTTTTCCATATTCTTAGCCAAAA
The DNA here is from genome assembly GCA_944452925.2 of Chrysolina oricalcia. Taxonomy (NCBI): domain Eukaryota; kingdom Metazoa; phylum Arthropoda; class Insecta; order Coleoptera; family Chrysomelidae; genus Chrysolina; species Chrysolina oricalcia. The sequence goes on from OX101824.2 coordinate 50,532,745, forward strand.
CTTGTGTTTCGAACATGTTTTTAATGTTTTCAATGTTTTAAATGTACAAAAAAACACGTTTTGAATCAAATAGAACAGTTTAAAATAAAAAACTCAATGTTTTTCTTTTTTTTTAAACACGTATTTTACCATCCCTGCATATATGATCGTTTTTGATATCGTTTAGATATTTTATGCGTCGACTACTATTTAACTGATTTATATTTTCCAGGAGTTTTTGCATACGACGAAACTCTGTTGAAATATTGTACAGAACCGTGTCAACAAGTTTTACAATGTACCCACAAATGCACTGGAACATGCGGGCAGTGCTTCCAAGGGCGTATCCACACTAGATGTACTGAAAAATGTGGTATTCCCCTAGTTTGCAATCACAAATGCCCGATTCCATGTACAGAAGTTTGCAAACCATGCGACAAGAAGTGCGACTACAAATGTGAGCATGGACAATGTACAAAAAAATGTGGAGAAGTTTGCGTGAAATGCGTGGAAGAATGTCCTCGGAGTTGTATCCACCAGAAATGTTCGCGTGCGTGTGGAGACATCTGTGATGTCAAACCTTGCGAGATGCCTTGTCCAAAAAAGCTAACTTGTGGACATGATTGCGTGGGTTTCTGCAATGATCCTTGTCCTAAATGGTGTAGGACTTGTGATAGAGATAAACTGTTAAAAAATTTCTTTGCCACAGAAAGCAAAGATGGCGTAAGATTCGTTGAACTTCAAGACTGTGGCCATATTATGGAAAGCGGTGGAATGGAGTCTTGGCTGGAGAAAGAAAACGACAAAATCCAAATGAAAGTTTGTCCAAAATGCAATGCCTCTATTTTCAATACGCAAAGATACGGTGACTTTGTGAAAAGAGCCCTCGTAGATATAAACATGCTTAAACTCAAATTGGATAGAACTGTCAAGAAGAACACAATATTAAGAATTGATCTGTTGGCGAGAACGAACTTGTTGAAATTGAAAGTGGATGAACTTCCAAGTAAGTATATCTTTTTTGTAATTAACACAAAACTATTGCATCACAACGATATTGAACTTAGTACCCCGCAAACAGGCGCGGATTCAGGATTTCGTTTAGGGTGGGGGGGCAATTTTTGTGTGATTTCATCTATCTTCTGGAAAATTCGTTGTAAACAATAAATTTGATAGAATAGAATCTTAGTTTGATATCCCTGTGATACTTACTGATACTTACATTCGAATAATGTTCTGTAAAACACTAAAAAAACATATAGGTATAGGCAAAGAAAAAACAATTTAATTGAAGTAAGAAGATACATAAGTTCTTAAATATTAAATTCCAATCTTTTTCTACGGCCGGTTTTTGCAAATCTTGTTATCACTTTCTCGATGTCAATAGGAGTATGCCTATGGATGTGCATAAGCGCCAGACCAAGAAGGCGGTTTTCAGTCATGGTTGCTCTTAAATATGTTTAAAGGCGCCGCAACGAAGAGAATGACCTCTCAGCAGATGCATTTGTCACTGGGAGCGTTGCAAGGACTAGCAAAAATTCATATATTATAGGAAACGCATCCTTATCGCACCTAGCCAGTATATCCAAAGCAGTTACGGGAAGTTCTTTATTTTTTTGCTGTTCCTTAAGTTCCTTTTCGTGGATCCATTTCGCATGCCACAGTAGCAGTTCATCTTTCAGCAGAAGAGAAGCAGCGCCCTTATCTACGTTAAGAAGCGATCCGAAGCGGTCGAGGAGGGTCTTTATACTTTTATCGTTATCACCAGAATTTTTCATAATATTTTCTGGAATGAAAACTGATAGCTGAAAGATATCTAGGGTTTCGGTGGAAAATCGTTCTCGCAGATCTGTAAGAACAAAGTCGAGCAACTGTGTATAGATGGACACTCTGTAATATTCCTTGGCTGAATTCATTTGATAGTTCTCACGATGAATTTGGCGTCCACCATGTCGAGGGATCCTAGGAATGCTCAGCTGATCACCCAACTGATCGGAAAGATGTTCTGCACGTTGCCAGACGTTATTAAAACTAGCTTCTATGTTTTCCCGACGACTGGCCAGAATAGAAATTGTACTTTTCACTTGCATAGCACTACCATTAAGATCGAGCGCAGTCTTCTGTAGTAATTTACTCAAAGACTGCGTAAGAGATAATACATCACTCAGACACAATACTGATACCATAAATTGTGTGGTGCATAAAGTTGATACCAGTGAAGCAGCCTTGCCAGCTGTACTTGGGTCACGCCGTTCCGAAATCTTTTCCAGTCTCCACAATTTTCAGGAGGTCAACAGAAAATTGGAGTACACCTTCATGCCGCTCTACCCATCGGATGTGATTTGAAGAAAGCAATTACTTCTTTCATAACTGCAATAGCGTTTCGGGTAGCAGGCACTTTGGAGCTACGTGAAATGGAGTTATTCAGCTTATGGCTATAACATGGTGTTTTGACAGTGTTTTTTGCTTCCCTCTGAACCTCCGTGACAGCACCCCGAATTTCGGAAAGCATAACAGAACATCCGTCTGTCCCTATCCCAACACACCGTTCTAATGGAAGTTTTAGTCTTTTCTTCAGCAGGGATAGGACAATTTAACCAATTGCTTTGCCGGTTAAAGACAACTCCCTAGGTGTGGAGGTTCCGTCCAATTTATCTTCGGCTGTAAGTATTTTTCTGGTTTCTCTCCAATCTTCTTCATCAGATTCGTTGTCATTTTCATGTTTAGCATAAGCTAGTTCTTCAAACGCATTCACAAAACTGACAAAATCCTCATGAATAGTACCATCATGCACGTATCGTAAGGTAAGGCTCAGCTGGGATACGTGAGATACATCAGTTGTCTCGTCAAAAAGTATTGAATAGTATCGTGATGACCGTACGTTATTCAAAATTTGTTCCGAAATCTCTTTTCCGCAGCATGAAATAAGCATATTTTGTGTTGTTTTGCTAATGTTAGTAGCTTTAGAGGAAGCTGACTGTAAATGTGTTTCTAGTATTTTATCGCCAACAGATACTCGAAACCTTAAAAGCTCTCTGAAATTCCCTTCGTTAACAGTCACGTCGGAATCGGATTGGTTGGAACTATTACTGTTATGAAGTAGTGGTCCATCATCTCTGTGTCCACGGAATGCTAAATTTTGCCGCCCAAGGAAAATAATAGTTTCAACTATAGGACGAAGTCGTTCCCTGTTTTCTTCTATCTTTTTGATACGCTGTTGATGTACAAGGTTGATTATTTCCAAGTTAGGCTTACTAAAGGAATGAAGAAATGCTGTCCCCTGTTCTGCAGCTCTTTTATGATAAATATTATTAGCATGTGTCTCCAAATCCCCAGTCTGCCCTGCGATATCCTTAAAGTTTATCAACGGTTTTGTCACAAGCTTTTTCAAAGTCATATTTTTTTCTCGGCCTCCACAAACAGTTGCGAAAAAAGGGCAATATTTACAAAATAAACCTTGTTTAGCATGTGAAAACACAAGCCAAGAGTATTTGCTGAGGTACTTATGCCCAAAATATCGCTTTACATCCTTACCCTTGATCAAGTGCGAGGAATATGGAAACTTGTAGTCATCTTTTGGTTGCCAGTGGTTCGACAGAAGATGATATTTTGTGTAGTCATCTACATGTTTATCTAAAAAATTTCCAATATCATAGGGAACATTTGACCTATTACATACTGTAGACTCAGGATCCCGGGAAGACGTAGGAACCACCACCATATTACTTGAGTTATCACTGCTATCAAACACATTAGATTCGGAAGGCCGGGAAATAGTAGGGACAACCACCTCACGGTCCTCACGACTAAATTTATCACTGCTATCAAACACAGTAGACTCGGGAGCATCGGGAAATGTAGAGTCCGCCACATGAGTGGGAACAACCACCTTAATACTGTTATCTAGTGCAGCCCCATGGGTTGCAGTAGCACAAGCTGCTCGCTTATTGACAGGCTGGAAAAATGATTCAATACTTCGGGTTTCTGAAGTTCGCTTCTTGGACAAACCTGGTCGCTGACTTGCCTATTGACAAAGAAAACTAATGTTGATATGAAGGAATGGAATACGATTTCTTTTTAAAGAAACGTACTACGCACGGGGGCGTTAGCTCGAAGAAACACTCAGTAAGCGACACAACATGTCGCTCCACTCCAGAGTTATGCCGAAAAAACGAAAATCGCGTTTTTTTTGACATAACTCTGGATCTTGACCTCGTTCGCGGGTCCACTTGTAGAAGGTATGTACAGGATCATATCTATCTGTGTCTCTATCTATCTGTGTCTGTATCAATCTGCCTCTATCTGTGTCTCTTAATCTGCGAAAACCGTATTGACTATGACTTATAGTAACTTATTTTTCTCAAGAAAATTAAAAAGCCTCACTTAGTACTGTAATTATTCATGTCATCTCTTCTACCGCTTTTGAATATTGGTGAAATTTTTGCAATCTTCTTTTTTCCTGGGACACAGCCAGTTTTCAATGACTTTGATATTGAATCTAGTAAACTACGAGATAGCTCATTTTTCACAAGTTTCAAAATTTCAGCAGTAACTTTATCAAATCTAGAAGAGTCATGAATATCCAAATTTTCAATGATTTCCTCTATTTCATCAGTACATACTGGTATCAAAAACAGAACACTTGGTCCATCGTCAATAACATTATTTTGTATTTTCATCGCTGAAGATGCTTTTGCAATGGTTTCAAAATGATTATTAATTTCATGGCATATATCATGAGGATCACTAATTCTTATTTTATTCAATGTTATGTGTTCAATTCTTTTTTGGTGCTACTAGAATTATATAGCAAGGCATTTATGCCTTTCCAATTTTTTGGGTTAGCAGCGACGAATTTATTTTCATAGAATTTTTTCTTTGTTTAAATAATTGTTTTTTTCACTATTCTTTTATTACGGTCATACTCTTTTTTGTAGAAATTAGAATGAGGTTTTATTTTTTCGTACAAAAGACCTTATCCCGATTTTTTTTGAATAGTTTAGATGGAACAATCAATTGTTTTCAAACATTTTTAGTGACTCCTCATATTCTTCATTTGGATCATCATAACGAAAAACAGTATTGCTAAGTTCATCAAGTTAATTTTTTAATTCATCTATGTCATAAGACTTGATTTTATTTGTAACTTGTTGGATTTTGTTGTTTTTGGAGGCTGTTACTATTGATATTGTTATTGAATTTGTTATTAATGTAGAGCTGTTGGTTTTTTTTCTCTAGTAGGAAATGTTATCGTATTTGATATGCTATCTGTCTGTGTTCTTCTTTCTGCATTGTTCTGTGGTTAAGATGAGTATTGAGAAGAAGAAGATCACTGGAATATACCGGGTGGCTACGGAAGTATTGCCTACGGAATATCTCAGTTATTGTATGAAGTAGGTTTGTGAAATTTGGAGCGTCGATATAATGACATAAGAGCTAGAATTTGAGCATATTGACATGTCGAAGTTAACTTCCGGTCTGACCGGAAGTAACATCAACTTTCTTATTTTGAATGGAAACCCTATTTTTTTTCTTTTCACTTTATTCAGCATTCAATTCCCTTTCTAATGACATATCACAAGTTGGTATCTAACCAGAAACTAGATCAGAAAAAAATTATTATTGAAATTCACCGAGTAGGCCGTGGAAGCAAAATGAAAGCCAAAAATTGAAAAGTTGGCTATGGAAACCATACGTCACTTGATAACAGTTGCTACTACTGTGATATTTTATTTTCATTCGTCGGCGTTATAAAAAGCCGCCAAAAAAAATATTGGAAAAATTGGGAAAAAAACAATACTCTGTAGGTCCATAACTTAAATAGGAACATACAACTTTTTCTTGCCTGTACTATTCAGCATAACCATTCCTTTCTAATGATATAATAGAAAGTAATTTTTTGAAATGAAATACCAAAAAATCCAATTGTTATTCTTCAAATAACGAAAAAACAGATTTATCGAATAAAAAAATTCAAATTGATAGGATTAAAGATAAAATAAATTCAAAACAAATGTTCGAAATGCATTCCCTCAGTGTCAATACATTTATTGACTCTGGTGATATTTTCATGTAAAACGTTTCTCAACATTTGGGGCGTGATATCTTGGAAAGCTCTACGAATTTTTACTTCTAGCTCATGTAGAGTTGTAGGCTGTGTGGAATACACCCTATTTTTAAGATGCCCCCATAGAAAAAAGTCGCACGGAGTAAGATCAGGTGATCTTGGTGGCCACCTGACTGGACCATGGGTTGTTATAAGTCTCTCTTGAAAGCGATTTTGATGATAAATTCTCGCTATTCTTGAATTATGCGGAGGGGCGCCATCTTGCTGGTGGGTTGTTAATGAATTCCGAAATTTCATTCGTTAAAAAATTAAAGTATCTCTCTCCGGTTAGTTGGCCTTGAAAAAGAATGGGGCCAACAATATGAGTTCCAACTATTCCTGCCCAAACATTCACATCAAAATGGAAGCCGCCTTGTCGAAACCGGTGCTCGTTTGCTATCGCCCAGTACCTGGAACAAAAGACCGTTCACACTTTTAGCACTTTACACTTCGACTATCGACAATAATCCAAATAAAGTACAGTACCTACCTTGTACTATTCCTGTTAAATAATTCATTGTTGGTAAATCTTGACTCGTCCGTAAACAAGATATAATAGTTAAATAGGTGATTCTCTGCATTTTGTCGAAGAAACCAATTACAATATTCCAGGCGCTTTTCACCGTCATTTTCATACAAATGTTGATGCAACTGATACTTGAAGGATTTCAATCGATGTTTTTTCAAAATTTTCCTAGCAGAGTCCTTACTTATAGCTAATTCGGCGCCAATCTGCCTTGAGGAAATTGTGCTATCATATTGTACTAAAGCTAATACATTAATTTTAGTTTCCTCATTAATAACAAATGCTTCTTGGTCTTCGTGAACATCAGGCTCAGTTCTTATTTTTTCTTCAAGCCACTGGAAATACCTTCTTGACGGTTGCTGCCTCCCTGGATATCGCTCTAAATACAATCGTTCAGCGGCATAAGAATTTTTTAAACATTCACCATAAATGAGAAGCATGTCAATTTGTTCGGTTCGTGAATAACGGGGCATTTTTTGAATATTCCACTAACTGTTTTCGATTTCCAAACCCTTTTAAAATGACAGAATCAAAAACACTACTTCGAACGTCAAAATAATATGGATAGCAGCGTTCGTGACAGCTCTCATTTCTTTTTTGTTTCATTCCAAAATACATCTTAATCAGCCTACTGTTAATATTTTGGTTCGAATGATTATTGCAATGGAATGATTATTCTGAATAGCACAAACATCGTCCATAGGTAGATATTAGAATATCTATGGACGATGGCACAGACCAAGTACGTTTATGTTCCTATTCAACCTAGAACCTACAGGATATAATTTACATTCCACATTATTTTTAATTTTATTTTTGCGTATGGCGATAATCTGTTTTGTTATTTGAAGAATAATAATTGGATTTTTCGGTATCTCAGTTCAAAAAATTATTTTCTATTATATCATTAGGAAGGAATGGTTATGCTGAATAGTACAGGCAAGAAAAAGTTGTATGTTCCTATTTAAGTTATGGACCTACAGAGTATTGTTTTTTTCCCAATTTTTCCAACATTTTTTTTGGCGGCTTTTTATAACGCCGACGAATGAAAATAAAATATCACAGTAGTAGCAACTGTTATCAAGTGACGTATGGTTTCCATAGCCAACTTTTCAATTTTTGGCTTTCATTTTGCTTCCACGGCCTACTCGGTGAATTTCAATAATAATTTTTTTCTGATCTAGTTTCTTGTTAGATACCAACTTGTGATATGTCATTAGAAAGGGAATTGAATGCTGAATAAAGCGAAAAGAAAAAAAATAGGGGTTTCCATTTAAAATAAGAAAGTTGATGTTACTTCCGGTCAGACCGGAAGTTAACTGCGACATGTTAATATGCTCAAATTCTAGCTCTTATGTCACTATATCGACGCTCCAAATTTCACAAACCTACTTCATACAATAACTGAGATATTCCGTAGGCAATACTTCCGTAGCCACCCGGTATGTTGTAACAAAATGGAAGTATTGTAACACGTTTTTAAGTTAGTTTAATAAATGCATTCAGACAATAACGAAGCCTAATTATAACATTATAACATCATTACATATTGAAAAATTATTCGGAAGATATATATCCAATAATTGTTTTGACTCGTTATCATTAGATAATAAATTAACCAAAAAAAGAACCATTCACAATCAAGATTATTAAACTATTCAAGGGTTTTATCTAAAAAAATTTAGAAAGTGTTGACTTTTAAATTAAAGTATAAGCCACATATCACAAATGAAGGAGATTTTGTTTCAATAGCCAAGTAGGTTTGCCAACTATTTCATATTCAGAATCTTCAATAAAGATTCCTACACCACTACGACGCACCATTATCTCGCTCTGGGAGGTTGATCTGCAAGCATATGCTGACAATTTGGTCCTAGTAATGAACGATAAATTCGAAGAAACGATTTCTTACGTCCTTCATGATATATTGGATACCATAAATAAATGGTGTTTGAGGGATGAGGAAATGTCTATTAACCCCCACAAAATGGTCATAGTACTGTTCACCAGGAAAAGGAAGCTGGAACATTCCATACCTCCTTCCATCAATGGTGTAACAATTCCTTATTCCAATATCTGGGAATAACCCTAGATAAAAAGCTGAACTAGAACTCGTATTTGGAAAAGATTATCCGAAAAGCTAGCCTATCATTATGGACATGCCGCAGAATATGTGGCAAAACATGAACAAAACATGGGACATGTCACCAAAACACGTATATAGGCTATACGTGACCGTCATACGACCAATGATCACTTAGCCAGGAATCACACTGATCGACCAGAACCGACCGTCCACGACCGTCCACCTACGACCAAAAATTGAAGTAGATCAATGAAAACTTTCAAACTCACACTGATCGACCATCTACGACCGACCGCCAGAATAATTTTGTAAATCTGACATTGATCTGACATTCAAAAGGTTATGTCAATTTTTTATTTATTTAACACTCAGATGGTCGCGCCCGATCTGAGAGATGCAGTCGTTGCATTAGGCTCTGTTACTGTGGCCTATGTGACAATATCGACTTGCCGCCCCACCTATTTTCCTAAATTGGATAAAAGTAGATCTAAGTACTATTGTGACTTTCGTGGAGTCAAATACGGCAAGCCGAAGGGCAAAGTGCATATACCAGATGCCACGCAACTAAATAGTAAAGCAGTATTGTTTTGATCGTAATATTTTTAGCACTAAATTTTTTGCGTTTGTTTTGAGTATTAGTATTTTTACATCACGTTTTCATTCATAAATTATAATAATTATCTTGCTTTGACCCAAAACAAAGAATCTGATCAATTTTAAGTGGTGTATCTCTCAGATGCAGCGGGACTATAGTTGTTAAATTATTGGGAGCGACTATCGGAGTGTTGAGAAAAAGTCGTTTTTTTGATTCAATATTTTATTTTATTGATGAATTATAATTTCATTAACCATTTCTGGTCTTGCCTTAAACCAAAACGAAAAATCTGGTCAATTTTAAGTGTTGCATCTCTCAGATGCAGCGCGACTATATTCTTTAGATTATTGGGCGCGACTATCGGAGTGTTAACGAAAAAAAGTTAAAAATCATAATTTCAATGCTTTTGTTGTAAATAATGAGTAGGAGTGACAGTGAAGAAGAAAGAAGATAGTGTATCATTTTTATAAACGATTAATAAAGTAAAGTAAAAAAGTGTGTGAAATAGAGAACTTTATTTATATCGGGAACAAGAGGGTGAATTTTGAACCCATTATTCCAAAATACTAAAAGATTAATACAGTTCCAAACTACCTACTATTGAATGTCCATAAATTACACCGACAGAAATTCCCAATCAAAAAAATTTTTTATTTGCTGGGCACCAAGGAATGTCTCCTTTTTATATATTAATGGTGAAAAAATGTTGAAAGTTTATCACAAACATGTGTCCAAATGATAATTTAGCGTATGGACATTGCATCACAGCAGTCTGACGCCGACCAAAATTTCCAGCAGGTCGTAATTTCAAACATGGTCTTCGAAAACCGGTCGTGGACTGTCGAGAATGGTCGAACAGTGTGAGTTGAGCGATAAGAATATACGTGTTGGAAACTTTGGTCGTTGGTGGACGGTCGCAGACGGTCGGTCCTGGTCGATCAGTGTGATTCCTGGCTTATGGATCTGTAGTCTGGTGGAGCAAAGCCAACAAGGCTAAATTTAACGGATTACAGACACAAGCGTGCCTGGCGATTACTGGTACCATTCGCTCTACGCCAACAGCAGCAATGGAAGCCTACCTCGGATTACTTCCTCTCCACATAGCTCCGGATAGAAAGGCAAGATGGGCAACATACAGACTCTACCAAGAGGCAATTAGTCTACTGCAGGCATGTGTCATGAGAAGCAGCAGCATGCTATAGGGCATAATAACTTACAACATTCTGCCTGAAACTATCTTTCACTCGTCCTAATGTGTGGTCTTTCCATAAAGAGCAGACTAGGTCCGGAATGAAACTGACTTATGTAGGGCAAATGAATGTTGGTTTACCGATGATTCCTAAACTTTGGAAGGCGTCAGAGCCGTAATATATGGGATGAACCCATTAGTTAAACACTCATTCAGTATGGGTAAACTAGCTACGATATTCCAGGCAGATGTATATGCCATTGAAATGTATGCGAGGGAACTGTAAAATGGACACCACACATGAAAAACAATAAAAATATTTTCAGATAGTCAAGCAGCACTGAAAGCGCTTGAATACAATTGCTTTAAATCTAGAGCAGTATGGAACTGCAGAGACACCTTAAACCGACTAGCACAACGCAACAACTTTACCCTAGTCTGGATAACAGATCACACAGGCCTAGAAGGAAACGAAATAGCGGACGCCCTAGCAAAAGGGGGGGGGGGCGGAACAACGTTCACTGGACCAGAACCGGAAGTCGGTTTAGCATATAGCACTGGCAAAAATTTCATTACAGCCTGGGCGGATAATAAAAGATTCGAGTATTGGCGTAGTCTACCGGGCCTAGCCCATTCCAAATCATTCATACAAGGAAAAGATAGGACTCTGACAAACTGCTAGAAATCAGTAGAGCACATCTCAGAGCTATATTAGGTTTTCTTACTGGCACAAACTCAAACATCACATGCATAAAATCGGACTTGCACAAGATGCAGAGTTCCTGCTATGCATGGAGGATGATGAAACGGCTAAACACATTCTATGTTCATGCCCTGCAGCGGCCAGAACCAGATTTTCAATATTTGGCAATACAACAGTGACGCCAGAAAACCTAGTAAATTGTACTCCCAATGCATACCTCAATTTCGTTGAGAGATTGGATATACTGGGAGAAATATAACCATAGGGTGAGACAATAGGCTATTGGCCTGATATGGGCCCACCACGCTCATGCCTACTAGAATATACAGAGTTGAAATTCTTGAAATAACTATAGAAGAATTCACGACAGTGGAACTTTTTTGACTCTGTTGGTTTATGAAATTATCTCAATAAATGCAACTCGTGCTCACAATACTACGAAAATTCTGTCAGAAATCTTGAACTCGATAATTGATCTTAGGTACCTACTAATTTGATCTCGTTGATTTCTGACAGAATTACCATCGATAGTATTGAGTATTGTAGATATTCTTTGGTATAACCCCCAAAAATTATACTATGCTTTTGTTAACCTGAGCTTTCTGTTGATAACAATAAAAGATATTTTTCAAAAAAAAAACTGATGTTTTACATGTTGTCTCCGAACTTGTTTTACAATTCAACTAATCATTGATTTATCATCGATAACTGTTGCATTGAAGTATATTTTTTGTATTTTTATTTCAGACAACACATTACTGTTAGTAATTCGTAGATTTGAAGATCGTGTTCAAGAAATCGAGTTGGGTGACTACAGAGGATACCTTGCATTGAAATCCATTATGTCAAAAGTACAAATTATTGAACACATAATCGAAATATATTGTAGATATGACTCTTGCCATTCCAGTACTATTGACGCACAGATCAACTTTCTACTCCGTCCTCTGTTGAGAGATGAAGATGAAATCACGATTCAAGAGATAAAAGATGTTCAGCTTGAAATGAGTCGATTGAAACGTATGGTTGAAATTTGCCAAATAAACAAGAAATATTCCAAGAAAACGTGGAAGTTCTTGGTTTTCTGGTCTACTCCGAACTTTCCCGAGAAGCTCAAAGATGTTGAAAAAGTTGTGATGTCCAAGGCAAGATACAGTGAAACAATTGATATCAAAGTCAAAAAGCAATTGAAAAAGCTCAACTGCGGTGTACAAATTAGTGACTATGAATGCCCAAAAATTACTAAGGCAATGGGTTTATCCAAGGGCCGCTGGTTCATATGTCCCAATGAACACCCATATGTTGTTACCGAATGTGGGGGTTCCAAGCAAGAGTTCAAGTGTCTTGACTGTTGAGAAAAAATTTAAAGTACTAAAATTCTGTGATAAGTATCATTTAGCTTGCTTCTAAAATGGACGAGGATCGATTTGCTGCATAGTCAAATGTTACAAACAGAAGGAGAAATGCATTTTGAGATTAACTGATTTGTGTCAATAACAAGTATTTATTCAATGATATTTTTTTCGTTAATCAAAGAATTGTTACCTATATGCTTAGAAAATAAATTTTTTCGCTCTGTTCATTGTTTTTTGTCAGTTCCTGTTCCCGAATTGAAGTAATGATGGAGAGACTTGACGTTTGTGTAGGGTTTTCTGTAAATGATATATGGTTGTTGAGGAATTTAAGTTATTTGTAAATATAAAATGGTAGAGTTCAGTTGCTTCCTGTATTCATTGTGAAGCGAACGTGTGTCAAAGTCAAGTCAAAGTATACTGTCAGAAGTTTTTCAACTTATTGACAAATGTTTTTAACAAATAAAAATTCAAATTGAAAGTATTGTGTATTATTATAAACCATATAATGGTGATAGTATCCCCCATCTAAACATGTTCACATGAAAAAGAGTACCACCAACATAAGCGCTCTGGGGCGACTTATATAAAAAAAGTTGCGCATTTGCTATTCCAATTGCAGGTGGATAAAAACTGAAAAAACCTGCAGTACTACCAGAGGAGTCATTGAAGCGAGAATGAGCAGAAGCAACTATACGACATTGAAAACACAAACTGATATCTGCTATCTTCTGTCTGCCAATCCATCCTCAGAACTTGATGAAAACCTTCCAGTCCATCAGTGACGAGCATGCACATGAAATCATAGCAAAAAATATATAACTTTAATGAAACGAAGGAAACTCACTTTCGTCTTATTTCCACTAGTTTTTTATTTTCACGACCGATTTCGGGTTTTATCCCATTATCAAGTATAAAAACTAATACAATTGAACTCTGAAACCTAGTTATATAGGGAGTTCGCAGGTAAATAGAGAGGTAAATAAATGTAATTTAATGAACAGGGGTGAAACGATATAAATTCAAAAGTGGAGACCTACATAAATCGAGTTGCTCGTTGAGGGTTCTATATTTCGGGTTTTTAATTGATTTTTTAATTTCCATGGTTTCCAAGAGATTCATTTTCTTTCCATTATTACATGTGTGTGGGATTTTGAGATTATCTTTACTTATAGACTGGGAGATGATGACATATTTTAGTTGACGATTTTCTCGTTCATGCCTCTTAGAGGACTGAAACATATAAAAGTGCTGACAAAATTAATGGAAAAATTTAGCCGGTCCCGCGTGGCTTTCATATGGAAAATTCAATTTCCATTTGCACAAAAAATATTTGTTTTGAGATGATTTTATCGCCGCTGCCATGTTCATTAACAGAATGTTAAGATAGACATTAGAAGTGAAAATGATAGGCATAAGGGTAGAAATGATGACGTAAACTTGTGAAAAATAATTAAAATTTTAGGCGTTTTTCTCGTTGCTGCCAATTGAAAGAATGGAAGTTTACATCATGAATATGCCATACAAAAATTGGCATAAGGTCTGCGGATGCCGAAGTGAGGTTAAGTACCGGAAAATTTTGTGGAAATTTCAAAGGGATTTTTGATGATTTTGTCGTCAATGAAATGGAGAGCGATTTTAATTTTAAGATGTAAATGTTCATTACGCACAATGGCATGAGTGTCGGTCATGTCCATCATACTGAAAATGATTAACGAATTTGAAGAAAAACATATGAAAATTTATACCATTTTGTTTTTCATGCCATTTTCCCTGTGCATCGAAAAAGTAATTTCAAGTCCCTATAATAAAAGGCATAAGTATCGATTTAACCGAACGTAATATAAAAAAACAAAAAAAATTATCGCAAACATCATAGACCAACAGTTAGCAGCGTATTTCAAGTTATATAATTATTACTTAATTTGATTTCAATTATTTTCACCATCACCTCTTAAACCATGAAGCTCTCACTACGATTTACAGAAATCTGATAGATTTTAACATTTTTATGTTATACTAATTATTTATTTTCAAAATCTGTTGGTTTGTGTTATTATATTGTATTTTCTTGTTCATCTATTTATTAATTTATTTCACTCGTACTTTTGTTTTGATTATTGACAAGTATGTATTAGAAATAACCTATAATTAATATTAATTATAATCGAACTTTGTGAACAATAATTCAATTTCTCATTTAAAGAGAAAAGTGATAGATTGCCGCTCGACAAAGAGAGCGGCAATAACACTTTGAGCTCGAAATGCACACATAATTTTTTCTACAAACCAAGATCTTAACAAAAAACGTTCGACACTTCATTCAACATAGGCACATAATATAACCTATGAGAAAATTAACGCTCAATAGCTATGCCAAATGTATAAGCGATTCAAATATCAAATAACTCACATCTCTAACAAGAGAAAAATGGAAAATAACTAGGTATTGTGTAAGAAAAAAAAAGTTGATGAATCGAACCTGGGTCCTTTAGTACCACCATAGAAACTTAGAATGCTTCAAATTTTTTGTCTATACTTTTCATCATGCAAGATTAGGTTCGTTTTAAACAAGAGCAGTAGAGATCGAGCGTTTTCGCCCTAGATCGAAAAAGCTGTCACAAAATGACATTTCACGGAAAACGTCAACTTTGCTTGGAGAACTGAAAGCGTCAAAGGCTACTTGCGGTTGTACAAAAAGTAATTCTCCCTTTTTAATATCAAGTGTTCTTGTGATGTAACTCGTTTTTGGAGTAAGAGGTAAGTAACAGGTTCAGTACTGGCCAGACAATATTATTTTAGACCCAAGTGTGTTTCGATCTGTCATTTCAGAAGTTTAAGAATGATTACTTAGGTAATCAATCTACACTTTATCGTTCCACAAAATTTGAAACTATCCTATATTCAATATAAATTTATTCAACTTGTAGATTATGTCACTGGTGGCATCAAAAAATGCATGAAATAGTAATGAAAATCTTCATGTTTCTAGAAAAGAAAAAAATTCTGTGCGATATCGAACCTATACTATCTCTTGTTTACCCCACTAGACTATTAGAGATTACTATTCGAAAAATTTACATTTACATTTAAAACATTCAAATCTAATCCTTTTAATAATGTTTTTGAGAATAACCCTGCCGCTGGGGGCTGCCGATTCGACTTTCATTATTAAACCGATAGGTATAAAAGATTCGTAGTAAGTACCTAAATTGTCAAAACTTATGAAATGGTAATTTGAAATACGCTGCTGACTCTTCCTCCCACTGTTCAAATACTGTTCGATTTCATTCAGCTTGCAACTTGACAAGATTATTTTGATCTCCTATTACAAATGAAAATGATCGATAATGCCAAACATGTGAATAAAGGATTATTGCCAATAATGAGGGATTTAGTCCAAGGTTTACAAAAAAATTACCCGTTACTTACCTATAATGTTATATGCAATTTATCATGTAACTTAAGAATGTCTTGAACAAATTGATAAACAATTAACAATGTTCATTGAAATCAGTTCAAAAAATGTAGTGTTGGGGGCTTGACTTTTCATCGTATTGCCTTTGTACTTTTCTGACACTAAATTGGAACAGTTGAATGTTGGTCTAATCGTAATTTTGATGGAATGCGGGAACGCGTCAGTTTTCCCGATTATTAGATTACTAATAGACTACGTGTACGGTAATATTTTTGTTGACATTCTTCCACATGAGATAATATGCAAACATATAAAAAATATTTTTGTCGTTTAATAGGTCCTGAGCAGGATCGGCCATCAGATTTTGGTGCAGAACTTAAAAATATCAGATTCAAAGAATCTTTCATACCATTTCTTATGGAACACTGCAGCTCACAAGCGGCCGCTATATACATCGGTGAAAAAGAAATATATGTTTCCTATGACAAATGCTTACGTTATAAACTTAATGGAGAATCTGTTCAGTGCCAGATCATGAGCGAATATAAGTGCGAAGGCCATGAAGAAGCGGATACAAAAATAGCTTTCTTCCTTAAACAAATTCCAAGTCATAATGAAGTAGTTATTCAGTGCTCAGATACCGATATTCTCGTGATAGTTTTGGGAAATATGTTGCATGTAGCGGAATCCGTCAAAGTTTGGCTGCTTTTCGGCACAGGCAACAATCGCCGGTACATTAATGTGAATAAAATATATGAGTCATTGGGAGCCACAATTTGTTCTGGACTACCAGCGTTCCACGCTTTTACAGGACGCGACTTCAATCCGTCATTTTATAGAGTGGCAAAAAAAACCTTGGGACATTTATCAGAACTCTAAGGAAATCCAACAAGCGTTCGTGGCCATACAAGACCCCAGTAGCGAAAACTATAACTCGTCATTTTTGGTAATCGAGGCTTTCGTATGTAAAATGTATACAACAAAAAAAATGGATTGAGTCGCTGTTCGGACGTTAACGAAGCTCGGCTGCTTTTATTCACCAATAGTTATAGCATGGTGGAACAGACTGATGAATTTAACAAAAAACTTTTAAATTTTGATGCTTGTACGTTGCCTCCTTGCAAGCGCGAACTGTACCAGCATATCCTGCGAACAGCTTATATATAGGCCATATGTGGAGTAATTCATTCTCCTCAATCCCAAGCGAACTAGACGTTATAAAATATGGCTGGATGCTCGAAGATAACATGTATACGTTCCGATGGTTCGAAGAAGAAGAAGTACCACAATATGTTGGTGACGTTCTGTTAAAGGCGAATGACATTGAAGGAATGAATTTAATTTTGCCGTTCTATATATTAAATATCACTTTCACTGTATTTCTTTTTCTTTTAATCATTTCATTCTAGAAGCAGATCAAAATGAAGAGAAAAAGATGTCGATGACTTGGACGAAGATGAAGGTGATAGTGACGACGATGACGTTGACGACGACGATGATGATGGTGACGACGTTGATGACGAAGATGGAGATTCTGACGTCGTCGAAGATGATGATTCGGACGTCGACGCAGAAGAAAGCGACGAGGGCGATTTTGTCGACATCGACGCTCTCGACACTGACAGTGATATCAGCAATTGATTATATTTTACATTTTTTTTTGGTTTAATATGTGATAACATATCATTACACTTTCATATATCTGTTTTGAAAATGAAGTTTTACTTATTGAAAATAATGAAAAAGGGTACCTAGTTATTCAATTCAGTAAAATATATTTCAAACAAGAATTTCAATATTCATATCGTTATTTTTTTCACATTTTCCTGAATAGTGGTAATTTTCATAGTTTTGCATCATCGTTATAGAGGCATGACAACATTTTTTAAGTTGCATGCTGAAAAGCACCAAGATTAAAATCACCGAAAATTATTTGGGCAATTTGCACAGTCTTGTTCAATATTTGCTATCATTTTTTAATATTTTTACAAGTTCGGCATTATCGACAGTTATGCCTTTTGTTTTAGGGGCTTAAAATTACTTTTTCTAGGCACCTGCAAAATGGCATGAAAAACAAAATGGTGAAAGTTTTCACACAATTATCTGCAACTTCATAGCTTATGCCTTCATTTTGGACACTTTCAACCGCCATGCCAATTTTATATAATAAACAATTCATCATAAACTTCATATATTTTCAAAGGCATAAGAGATGATGTCATCAAAACTCCCTTTGAAATTTCCACAAAATGTTCCGGTACTTAACCTCACTTCGGCATCCGCAGACCTTATGCCAATTTTTGTATGGCATATTTATGATGTAAACTTCCATTCTTCCAACTGGCAGCAACGAGAAAAACGCCTAAAATTTTAATTATTTTTCACAAGTTTACGTCATCATTTCTACCCTTTGGTCACGTGCAACCCTTATGCCTATCATTTTCACTTCTAATGTCTATCTTAACATTCTGTTAATGAACATGGCAGCGGCGATAAAATCATCTCAAAACAAATATTTTTTGTGCAAATGGAAATTGAATTTTCCATATGAAAGCCACGCGGGACCGGCTAAAGTTTTCCATTAATTTTGTCAGCACTTTTATATGTTTCAGTCCTCTAAGAGGCATGAACGAGAAAATCGTCAACTAAAATCTGTCATCATCTCCCAGTCTATTATCTTGTGTTTGGATTCTTGCAGATGTTCGTACATTGTTGAATTTTTTTTGTCAAGACAGACCTGTTCCCGGAGCCTTACGTCAAAATTTCTACCGGTTTGGACTGTATATACTGCAGAGCATTCTCCGCATTCTAATCTATAAATCCCCGATTTTTTCTCTCGTTTAGGTTTTGCATTGAACATAATTCTGCCTAAATTATTATTACTTATGAAAGCTGTTGTTATTTTGAATATAGATAAATAATTTTGAATGTGTTCTGAAATTTTACCTGAGTAATTAATTTACGTGTATTGTGTTCTTTGATATTTTGGTATAGTTCACTCGTAACCTTTTTCTTTCACATGATATTAATTTCTCTATTAAAGAAACTGTTACTTGATTGTTTACAGCAATTTGTTTAATGATGTTTGGTTCATCCTGGAAATTTTATCAGGTAAAGGGATTGGGAAACCTCTGTGTATCATTGACCTAAAGGCGGATAATTTATGTGACATCGGACTGAAAGAATCAAAGGGAATTGTACAGTCTGCGAAGGTGATTTTCCGGTAGATATTAAATTGAAAATTATTGCTAACCCTTTTTGAATATTGATATAACCTCGTATGATCGCTTGGCTCTTTGCAGTCTCAATTGAGTTCGTAATGACTATTCCTGTTCATCCGGGACCCGGGACATTTACCCCCATGCCCCTCTCTCCGGGCCTGGGTGAATAAAACAGATTTCAGTTTTCAAAACAATTTTTATTTCAAAATACTTAAATTTAAACTATTACACAACCTCGTGAACATTTTAAATTCAACAATTACATGTATTTTACAAAACTATGGTACAAAACTAGCAGACTACATAGAAAAATCGACTGTTAGCATAACATATATATGGTACAATATTTATTCTCCAAGAACTGACTAGTTTCAACTGCAAATTTAGAGTTTCTCCTAGTTTAAAATTCATTAAATTCTGAATGAAGTCGCCCTTTTCTGATTTCGTGCAAATTTACCGAATTGAAAACTTTCTTGTGCGCCATTTAAAATAAATTTTCACCGGCCGACTGCAGTTCAAGCTGTTCCGTTATTTTCATTATTGTTCATACAGTGTGTTCACTTTCAAGTTCGCAGTAAGTGGGAAACTATTTTTATTATTAACTTTACGAAAAAAAGTTACTCCTTGTAAAAAGTTCTGCATGGTCTTCTAAAACCATCAAATATCAAATATTTTCAGCCATATCGTATCTCTAATAACCATACGGAAATTTAAGTTTCTCCAAGTTTCTACAAAAACCGTTTTATTTAGATATAGGGTTGTAAAAGAAGTGGAGTTGCCATTTGAAAAAAAATAGTTACACAATTTTTGAGATAGCCGAATTCGACGCCAAATTCTGAGTATATATTTTTTTGAAAAGTTTCCAGAGATTTAGGAAGCTTCAGGTCTTATTCAGGCAAATTCTGGCCATTTTTGGCATGACTCTTTGTTTCCAAAAATTTAGTTGCATGTGAAGCGCTGCACCTTTTAAAATTAAAAAAAAAATTAAATAACAAGTTAATAATTGAATAAATTATTTTGTAATGTATCAATGTTTTCAATATATCAAAAAGCTGCAACACAGAAGTTGAGATAAGTAAAAGTTATCAAATTTTTTATGAAAAAAGTTCTGTTTATTAGAAATTACTGTACAGTTAGTTCTGAACAAATTTTCGATATTGCCAAAAATAAAAGTAAAAAATTTCGGGTAAAATTAACTTTTTCTGATATTCTACCTTGTATACGAAGAAAATTTCGATAGCTGAAGGTTGTATTTCAGCTTTTCTACCATGCAAAAATTTTTATGAACAAATGAGTTTTTCTCTAAAACAAAAAAAGAAAAATGTGAAGAATCATTTCATTTTGCGTAGATACTCGTAGATGTGATTGGATATCTGACATTAGTTTTCAATACAAAATAACTATTTTCGAGGAATTTATGTTTGGTTATTTTTCGCAGTAATATTTAAATATTTTTGTGAATTTTATAAAAAGTGAAGAAATTTTGAAAATTAAGCAAATATTACTGATTAAAAAGAGATAATCACATTGACATACTGTATAATCAATGATTCAAGCATTGGGATCTAGGGGTTTCAGAGTATTCCGAAACAGAAATTGATGTTAATTTTGTGATGAAAACATCTCTAATATGTTTTCCCTACTTTTTCACATTTGAATTAGTCATAGTTAGCCGTGGAAAATGGATATATGAATGTTTCATCAACATTAAGGTAGGTATTTCTGAGTACAATATGAGAAATTTTTTTTTCAAATTATTTTATTCCAAATGTGGCTGCTCAAAGTAGGACACACTGTATAATGGTTGAGGTTCAGGTTTTAGTCAATGCAGACCTTTTTATATATAATAATAACGTAAAATTATTAATAAAAGAGTTTTCCACATACTGCGAACTAAGTGGATACCCTGTATATATTATTTAAGGTAGTTTGGGTAGCAACATCACAATTTGAAAACCTACCTACGACATCACCAGCAACCGTTGAAAAAAGTTGATGGTGCCCTCTTGACACTAGGCCAACGTGACCACAATCATATTTATGCCAAAAAGTAGTAAAAGTTATACCATTTTACCTGAATTTCACCCGACCTCGATAGCTTTTTCCGTTCAAAAGTTAAGGGGGGGGACTTTTTACTTCCTCACTGTACATACAGTGACCGCCAAAAAGTATTCACCATATGGAAAAAAAGTTTATTGTTTGGGTATTTTAAAAATATTTCTAGGGAAAAGTTTGTGCATGTCGATTTTGACACATGTCACGTGACCACCAGTATGGCGGCAAATAGGGAAAAAATACAACGAAGGGGCCAAAAGAGAGGTGAGATGGCAATATATCGAAAAAAGTTTTTTGAAAAAGTTGCTTGAAATTTAATTTTATACTCACATGAAGAGTTTCAAGCGATTTTCCGATCGCTTTACAAAACCTCGAGTTTTTTTTTCTGAATGGCTTGACTATAGTGAAACATTTATATTTTGATGAAAATAACAAAAGTCTCTCATTTTTTTCGCCCCAGATGACACTAAATTGAAAAATGTGATTTTTGCCAGAACCCTAGCTGTTACATTGGTTCGTATCTAACATTTATATCAGAATTCCAAGACTTTGCACATAACTTCAATCCTCTCTAATTTGAGGCTCTATTTTCAAGTTTATGTGCAAACTGAAACGCTCATGCAGCATTTTCACTAAAACTTGATTATAATCAGAAAACATGATGTTTCTATCATCACAATAGTCTTCGAATTCTGATAAAACTGTTAGATACGAACTAATGTAACAGCGGGGGTTCTGGCAGAAACCATATTTTTCAATTTAGTGTCATCTGAGGCGGTGAAAATGAGAGACAAAATAGTCAAGCCATTCAGAAAAAAAAAAAATTGATTTCTGTAAAGAGATAGGAAAATAAAATTACATTCGAAGCAACTTTTTCAAATAACTTTTTTCGATATCTTTCTATCTTACCCCACTTTTGGCCTCTTCATGGTATTTTTTTCCAATTTGCCGCCATACTATAAGTGACGTGACATGCTTCAAAATCGATTTTTAGGATGCAAAAACTTTTCCCCAGAAATGTTTCTCCAATACTTGATGAACAATAAACTTTTTCCCATATGGTACATGCTTTTTGGCGGTCACTGTATATACTGCTCTTTTAATTCAGTAAAAGATACGGAACAGCTTACAACTGCCAAGGAATTATGTTTGCATTGAATTGATACCTAGGTATCGTATCGTATTATTTTATTTGTTTATATTTTGGCTCTAATAATCTTTGAACAATTTTTTTCTAACCCCAATGTCGAACTCTGAATTTTGCTAATATCCACCAACACATTTCTTCGTTATTGTTCCTGTGGAAAATTTGCCAAAAGGATACGAACAGCTGTTTCCTTTTAAATTATTGCTAGTTACACTACTATGAAACATATTTACATACATCATTGAGGTTAGAGTATTACATAAGCAGTGTTTGTATTAGTCTGTATAATCAAGAACAGTTCACAGAGAAGAGATAACTACACCTACAAAGTTCAAGATAGTGGCAAAGATATGCTTAGAAAAATGCGATATTTTCCATAAACATTTCATCTTGCTTCATGACCGCAATGAGAGTGTGATGTGTGGTGACAATTATACAGGGTGTAATCTAACCTCTTGCACTCCCATGAAGTAGTGGTGTATAAAGGCATGTTAGAACGATTGGCTGGTGTAAAAAATGCGAAAATTTTTTTTGAGAGTTTTAAAATTTTGTGAAATTTGGGTCGACATTTTGGGAACCTCTGTCCGCCACCCTTCCAGGCCAGAAAAGGCAATTGCCGGTGAAGAACAGACACTGAATGTCGAACCGAATTGAGATGACGTTTACAGAGGTCTAGAGACACCCACATTTCATACAATTTTAAAATTCTCATTTTTTTTCTTATTTTTCACACCTGCCATTCGTTCTAACATGACTTTATTATACACCCCTCCTTCACGGGAGTGCAAGAGGTTAGATTACACCCTGTATTTTCTAGGTAGAGGAGAGTTTAAACAGCGAATAAAATTAAATAAGGAACAAAACAAAGCAAAATAAAAAAGTTAGACAAGTACATCTCCATGAAAGCGTTCATACAAGAAAAAAGATAAAACTTTCATCTTCCATCATTTTGCCTAATTTTATTTTGTTTTAAAACTGATAATGCGCATGACCAAAATCTTTTCTGATCTGAAATACCTATTCTGGGTTTCCCATAATTCTAACCGAACGTCGTCGATCTTACTGAAAATATACAGTGAGGACCAAAAGTCCGTCGCCCACCCTGTAACTTCTTCATTCTACATATATTACAAAATAATGTTAAATACACAAGTTGTAGGGTTTCATTCGATCTCTTTAATGGTTTAAGTTTCATCCATACAGAGTGTCTCAAAAAATTCCAGCGACTTGGAAGCTTATTTTTTTAAATGGAACACCCTGTATTTCATTGCATGATTAGATTCTACTTTAAATTTTTAAACAAGTTTGATGAATAGTTTTCTATAAAAAAGTTAGTGGTTTTTGTATTATGAACACTTGTAAATAATTATGTCGACTACTTTTGCACCAGTTCACGAAAAAATTTAACCAAACTGGCATCTTGAAAGATGCTCCGAGATCTGGGAGGCCGAAAATAATTACGAAAGATGTTGAAATTCAAGTACTAGCCGAAATGGTAAATGACCCGTAACAATCAACTAAGCAAGTAGCTGAGACATGTGATGTTTCTGAAACATCAGTAAAAAGGGTTAAAAAAAATCCATCTTAAAATAAAAATTTTGCACCAATTGGTTGAGGATTACCCGGACCGGCGACTTGAATTTTGCGAGACCATGGCAGAAAGAATTGTTGCAAATCGACTTTATTTGCAACACATCTGCTTTAGTGATGAAAGCACTTTTTACCTAAATGGAAATGTGAATACCCAGAATTGTAGATATAGGAGTGATGGGAATCCCCATGAATTCTGCTAGGGGCATACTCAATTTCCCCAGAAAATTAATGTTAGGGCTGGTATTTTAATTGACCACATTGTAAGTCCCATATTCGTCGAAGCAAATTTAAATAGTTCCAGATACCTCCAAATGCTGCAAGACGCAATAAGTCCCAGTATCGATGAGATTGTTGCACAAGACCCACATGAATTTTACTTGGATGTAACATTTCGCCACCACACTATTTTCGGGAGGTGAGAAATTACTTAGATGAAAGGTATCCAGGTAGGTGGATTGGACGTCGAGGTACAACAGAGTGGCCAGCTCGCTCACCGGACCTCACACCGCTTGATTTCTTCCTCTAAGGCTATGTGAAATCCGTAGTTTTCAGATGAAGTGCGTCGTCAAATTATTGAAGTATGTCCAGAAATAACACCTTATTTAACGTTAGGGAAGAGTTTACAACCCGACTATTTATGTGTCAAGAAATGCAGGGTGGACATCTCGACCCTCTTTTGGAATAGATAAAAACTCACCGTGTTTAGTTATAAATTAAAATATCTCTTCAGTTTTTAATGATTCTTGATCTGTATTTATGGATACCTTATTTGGTAGATAATAAAATGTTTCAACTTCATTTGTACTACACCTTTTTCAGTTGTAATTCAGAAAGTATAACATGTATTTCAGAAAGTATAATTTGTAATTCAGAATAGTAAATTGTAATTCAGAAACCGTTACATGTAATTCAGATTAGTAAATTGTATTTCAGAAACCGTAACATGTAATTCAGATTAGTAAGTTGTATTTCAGATTGTGTAACTTGTAATTCAGATTAATGAATTGTTAATCAGAAAGTGTGACATGTAATTCAGAAAGCGTGAGATGTAATTCAGAAAGTGTCAACTGTAATTCAGAAACCAAGAACAACCCGTATTAGACGGAGACATAACTACGTAGAAATACGGGTGACTCGGTGGAAAGTGAAATTTAGCATTTATAGGTTCGGGTTTCACCAACGTAGCGTGAGACGGGCCACCAGAAGGCACCCCGGAAGAATAACGCGAGGGTAGAGGGTTAAATATGCATGTTTTATGTAAAATAAGTCATAAGGTGCAAGGCTGGAAATTGGCAGAATAATCGGATGTTATACAAATAAGGGGAGAAAAAATTGCCAGAAGACTAGGTGGAAGATAAAGGCCCGCCAGAAGGCGCTAATGTCGTGAAATTTTATATATTTTTTTGAAATATAAAAAAATTCATACGTAGTTTTTTGTAGTACTGAGTTAGTACAATGAAATTGTTCGTACAAACTTTTCGATATCTCGTTTAGTTTTTAGATTTTGATGCTTTTATAAAAAAAGTTTCCAAGTCCCGTTTTTTTTTCGATTTTATTTTTTCCCCGCTCTGTTAACGAATTCTAAAAACTGAAATTCTGTAGATTTTGTCAAAAGGTATTTGCTGCAAAAAAACAATTTGGATTTTTTCAATAGTTTGGGAGATCTATCGATTCCCCGGTTTTTTGGATTATTTCACGGTACATTGATTTTATGGAAAAAATTCATGCACTATTTTTGTAGATTTTCTGAAGGCAATCAAAAAAGATTTCTTGAAAAATTTTGAAAATTTTGAGCGTTTCCGAGATATTTCAAATTTAATTTATTTTTTATTTTTTTATTCATATTTTTCTAGTTTCCTCAGTTTTCCAATAATTTTTTCGGAAATTTTCAAGTGACATGATTTGTTTGCATTTTCCAGCTCTATCTACTGCACTATTAAAAATTTCATTTCAGTCATCGGTACGGTTTTTATTCGTGTTTTTTTCTTTTAGGAAAATTGCCCGGGAAATCGTTATGCAATTTCCGATCCTTCTCAAAATCTATACAGACCCTCATTGCATATTGACGCAAATCTCAAAAACTCAATCAAGTCAAACAAACGAAACCCTGAACCTTTCTCATTGAATTTATGAAAAACTAATGAAGACCACTGATGTGAAAGCAGCAACGGTTTTTCCAGCAACGGTTTTTATTTTCGCTTCAAGTATAATCGTTGCTCCAGGTTTTTCGACGGAAATGAACTATTGTGAACCTGCTGAATATGTTCCATGGGGTTAAATAATTTGTGAATCAAAAACTACCCCTCCACACCCCTCTAAATTAGAAAAATCTTGAAACAGTTGAATTACCCGTTGCTCGAGTTATTTTGACGGAACGGCATTATTCTACAGCTACTGAACATGCTCTGTAGGGTGAAATAATTTGTGAATCAAAAACTACCCCTCAAATATCCTGAAACAGTTTATAAACTCGTTGCTTGATGTTTTTTGACGGAAATGCATTATTCTACAGCTACTGTACACGTTCTATGGGGTAAAATAATTGGTGAATCAAAAACCACCCTCAACAACCCTAAGAAGTGGAAAACTCCTCAAACAGTTTGAAAACCCGTTTCTCGATTTTTTTTTGACAAAAATGAATTATTCTACAGCTACTGAACACGCTCTATCGGGTGAAATAATTTGTGAATCGGAAACTACCCTTAACAACCCTCCGAAGTGGAAAAATCCTCAAACGGGAAGTCGAATTTTCTGATCAAACAATAAAGGAGAGGTGATTTGCAACATTTTGACAAAATCTGTTAGTGCTCCGACGACGACTTCCTTCATAAGTCGAATTTTTAAGATAAGTGCTAAATGCACCACCTGGCTCCCCCGATAGTAGGGTTGAAAAATCCACAACGGGATCCCAACGGAGGTCAACAATTCTCTAACGGAATGGTCCTTTTACAACAAAAAATGGACATTCAAAATCTGTGTATGCTAGAACCAATTTGAAATGAATATTCAAAATTTTAGGGTTGAAAATTTCAACCCTGAATCCCATTATTCAGTTCTTTACGAAAATTGCATATTCAAAATATCCAACCCTAGTCCAAAAGCAGCGAAATTATTTTATTACAATACCTTAATTTGCCGGAAGTCATTTTACGCTACAACCGCATTATTCACCCACCCACTTTCAACCCTGTCGTCAGTAAAGTTATGCAAAAGGTCCACATACTCTATTTTGTGGATATTTGTTATTATTTATCTTAATAGCCCCCTTTTGGTGTCTCCGGGGTGTCTTCGGAGATTTCGGCTGCTATCTTTGGCCGCTTTTTTCACACCGGTCAGATCTTTGATGGTTTCTGAATTACAAGTGATGGTTTCTGAATTACAATTGACGCTTTCTGAATAACAATTCACTAATCTGAAATTCAAGTTACACTTTCTGAATTACAACTTGCTAATCTGAATTACATGTTACGGTTTCTGAAATACAATTAACAATTCTGAATTACAAGTTCCGTTTTCTGAATTACATTTTACTAATCTGAATTACAAGTTATACTTTCTGAATTACATATGAAAAAGGTGTAGTTTCCTCAGTTTTCCAATCATTTTTACGGAAATTTTCAAGTGACATGATTTGTTTGCATTTTTCAGCTCTATCCATTGCACTATTAAAAATTTCATTTCAGTCATCGGTACGGTTTTTATTCGTGTTTTTTTCTTTTCGAAAAATTGCCCGGGAAATCGTTATGCAATTTCCGATCCTTCTCAAAATCTATACAGACCCTCATTGCATATTGACGCATATCTCAAAAAATCAATCAAGTCAAACAAACAAAACCCTGAACCTTTCTCATTGAATTTATGAAAAACTAATGAAGACCACGGGTGTGAAAGCAGCAACGGTTTTTCCAACAACGGTTTTTTTTTCTTTTTTTTTTCGCTTCAAGTATAACCGTTGCTCCAGGTTTTTCGACGGAAATGAACTATTGTGAACCTGCTGAATATGTTCCATGGGTTAAATAATTTGTGAATCAAAAACTACCCCTCCACACCCCTCTAAATTAGAAAAATCTTGAAACAGTTGAATTACCCGTTGCTCGAGGTATTTTGGCGGAAATACATTATTCTACAGCTACTGAACACGCTCTGTAGGGTGAAATAATTTGTGAATCAAAAACTACCCCTCAACTACCCTTTGAAGTTGAAATATCCTGAAACAGTTTATAAACTCGTTGCTCGATGTTTTTTGGCGGAAATGCATTATTCTACAGCTACTGTACACGTTCTATGGGGTAAAATAATTTGTGAATCAAAAACCACCCTCAACAACCCTCCGAAGTGGAAAATTCCTCAAACAGTTTAAAAACCCGTTGCTCGATTTTTTTTTGACAAAAATGAATTATTCTACAGCTACTGAACACGCTCTATCGGGTGAAATAATTTGTGAATCAGAAACTACCCACAACAACCCTCCGAAGTGGAAAAATCCTCAACCGGGAAGTCGAATTTTCTGATCAAACAGTAAAGGAGAAGTGATTTGCAACATTTTGACAAAATCTGTTAGTGCTCCGACGACGACTTCACTCATAAGTCGAATTTTTAAGATAAGTGCTAAATGCACCACCTGGCTCCCCCGATAGTAGGGTTGAAAAATCCACCACGGGATCCCAACGGAGGTCAACAATTCTCTAACGGAATGGTCCTTTTACAACAAAAAATGGACATTCAAAATCTGTGTATGCTAGAACCAATTTGAAATGAATATTCAAAATTTTAGGGTTGAAAATTTCAACCCTGAATCCCATTATTCAGTACTTTACGAAAATTGCATATTCAAAATATCCAACCCTAGTCCAAAAGCGAAATTATTTTATTACAATACCTTAATTTGCCGGAAGTCATTTTACGCTACAACCGCATTATTCACCCACCCACTTTCAACCCTGTCGTCAGTAAAGTTATGCAAAAGGTCCACATACTCTATTTTGTGGATATTTGTTATTATTTATCTTAATAGCCCCCTTTTGGTGTCTCCGGGGTGTCTTCGGAGATTTCAGCTGCTATCTTTGGCCGCTCTTTTCACACTGGTCAGATCTTTGATGGTTTCTGAATTACAAGTGATGGTTTCTGAATTACAATTGACGCTTTCTGAATAACAATTCACTAATCTGAAATTCAAGTTACACTTTCTGAAATACAACTTGCTAATCTGAATTACATGTTACGGTTTCTGAAATACAATTTACTAATCTGAATTACATGTTACGGTTTCTGAAATACAATTAACAATTCTGAATTACAAGTTACGTTTTCTGAATTACAAGTTATACTTTCTGAATTACATATGAAAAAGGTGTAGTTTTCCGTGAGAATCAACAACTCTAACAATTATTGTAAAATGGTATGACGAGGTGAGTTACACATGGTGCCCATCAGCAGTTTGCAACATTGGATAGCTTTCAAAAAGTAAGTATAGGAAAGTGGAATACATTGTGATTCATTTGTTACGATTTTCTAACTGAACTGGCGCAAAAGTAGTCGAAATAATAATTTACAAGTCTTCATTATCCCAAAACTATCAATTTCTGTGAACCATTTATCAAACTTGTTCAGAATTCAACGTATAATCTAATAATGCAATTAAAAACAGTGTGTCCCATTAAAAAAATGAACTTCTAAGTCGCTGTGCTCTTTTGAGACACTCTATATGAATGAAACTCAAACC
Organism: Chrysolina oricalcia; assembly: GCA_944452925.2. Classification (NCBI taxonomy): domain Eukaryota; kingdom Metazoa; phylum Arthropoda; class Insecta; order Coleoptera; family Chrysomelidae; genus Chrysolina; species Chrysolina oricalcia. Next base: position 50,562,437 of record OX101824.2, read on the forward strand.
ATTGAAGAGATCGAATGAAAACCTACAACTTATGTATTCAAAGGGGGGCGACGGAATTTTAGTTCTCACTGTATACACTAATTCTAATAAAATAATAAATTTCAACATAGAAAATTGACTAAACAATTTGGAACAGGTTATGTACTGTGGCCACTGTCAAAACAAAATAGTGGAATTCACAGAACTTGCTCAAAACACAAGAATCATTGTAAAAAACGATTTGAATGGCCATACTCATTTCTTATTTTATTTGAGTCATCTGTATAAACCAGTGATTTTTGCTCTTATTCTCAATTTATTTTAATTATAGTTTCCTATCTTATTTTAATTGTTGTTTAAACTCGCTTCTATTTCAATAATTTAGTAATTTGAAGTTGAATAGATTTTGTAATGTCGGGGCGTGGCGTAGTGGTTAGAGCGTCCGACTTTGGGTCGAAAGGTCCGGAGTTCGAGCCCCAGTTACGGCTGGGATTTTTTAATTTAATTTGACCGATTAAATTATTCAAATCTCGTGGCTGGACTGGGGTGAGTCCTGCACAATTCACTGTTGCGTTCCAATTAACAGTGCTGCTCCTTAGGTGGCGCATGGAGTTAGTAAAAAGTAGGGTCACTGAATCTAGAAGGCCGTGCCGTCCTTACGGGTATGGCCAATGGGCGTGGTCCAATACTTGAAATAGTTCCAGTATTCCAATAACCCACAAAATCACCAATTAGAGAGCAAGTTTTGTGGGTTATTTGAATACTGGAACTATTTCAAGTATTGGACCACGCCCATTGGCCATACCCGTAAGGACGACACGGCCTTCTAGATTCAGTGACCCTAGTAAAAAGGCCTATCCAGAACACGTGGCTAATGACCATAGCAGTCGATGCCAAAAACACCAAAGAAAAAAAATAGATTTTGCAGAATAGGGTGTCCGCGCAAGGTGGCTTGTCCCTATAACTTTTTTGTTTTTAAAGAAAATTGAATGAAATCTGGAGGATCTACATAAGACACCAAACTGCGTTTTTGACGAATAACTCAAGTTCATGCAACTTCCAGTGTCACCGGAAGTGAATTTACCTTTCGATTTTTTGAATATATTTTCAACTCTTTTATCTCCACATGACATTCTGATTACAACCATGTATCGTTTGTTACTTTTTGTAACCAATTTTGTTTTCAATTTTAATCTAGAGTGCCATGGATACGTTCAAATCACTAATTGCAGCCCTAAAATTTTGGGAACAATACAACTCCACTTACATGGTGGTTCTCCGGGTAGTAAGGCCGACGTATGTTGAGAGAAGATCTCGACGTTTCGCCAACACGAGTGGTTAGCATTTTCAAGAGAAAGTTTCTGATTTTTTATGTCGCTGTCAAATGCTTGACATTTGTTATACGTTGTCTCAATAAATACCTGTGATTTTACGTTCTTACATCTGATTGGTACATGGCGTTAGCTGACATCATAGAATCGTTCATACCGTTATTTTGTGGATAGGGAGCTAATTGAGAATTTTTGAGAACTGGAAGCAAAACCTTGTTCAATTGTAGTCCTTCTTCGATTCTGTTGAAGTTGTTCTGGTGTTTCTGAATTTCAATTGCTTCCCGGAAGTCTTGGGTAATAGGCAGATGTTGAAGAGATGACTTGGGTTTCTTCAAATTTCACTCTATGGTTATCGTTGTTGAGAGTATGTTCTGCGACAGCGGATTTCTGTGTGTGCCCTAACCGACAACAAGCCTTGTGCTCTTTGATTCTTGTTTTAACGGAGCGTTTCGTGGTTCCGATATAAACGCTGCCACAGGAACATGGAATGCGATAAACCCCAGAAGAGCATAGTACGTCTCGTTTGTCCTTCGCTGATCTAAAGTGGTCTTTCAGTTTTTTTGAAGGTTTATAAACGGTTTTAATCTCATATTTTCGTAGAATACGGCCAATACGATCTGTGTAACTCTGGGAACATATGGTAAGAATGCTTTTCTTTTTTCGGTGTTGGTTTGACTACTACTTGGTTCACTGGATGGACAGTCATTTGATCTACTATTGATTCTTCCGTCTCTGATATCTCTTCTATTTTTCATACACCTCTCAATATCTCTTTCTTTGTATCCATTAGAAAGAAGAGCGTTTTTTAGATGTTTCAGTTCAGCTTCCAGGTATTCAGCTTCGCAAATTCTTCTAGCTCGATCAACTAATATCTTATACCTTGTTTTTGGCACGGATGATGTTAGAGGTTAGTTTTCTATATACCGTATGCCCCAGACGTCTTTCTTTTCGAGAAATGAGAACGTCTAAGAATGCCAGTTTCTTCTCATTTTCAATTTCCATGGTGAATTGAATATTCGGGAGTATATCATTGATATGGTTAAGGAATTCATTGAGTTTTTCTGGTCCATGGCTCCATATTATAAACGTATCGTCTACATATCTTAACCATACCTTGGGTTTTAAATTTGCAGTTTCAATTGCCTTTTCTTTTAACTCAACAGAACAACTTCAACAGAACCGAAGAAGGACTACAATTGAACAAGGTTTGGCTTCCAGTTCTCAAAAATTCTCAATTAGCTCCCTATCCACAAAATAACGGTACGAACGATTTTATGATGTCAGCTAACGCTATGGACCAATCAGATGTAAGAACGTAAAATCACAGGTATTTATTGAGACAACGTATAACACGTATAAACGTATAACAGCGACAGAAAAAACCAGAAACTTTCTCTTGAGAATGCTAACCACTAGTGTTGGCGAAACGTCGAGATCTTCTCTCAACATACGTCGGCCTTACTACCCGAAGAACCACCATGTAAGTGACGATGGCCGCGAAAGCAACTCCACTGTTTTCGGTCAAAATGTGTGTGCTATGTGAAATTTAATTTTAAAATTTAAATGAATAATTTTTTCAAATGGCAGCATGGTGGCTCGCCGCTTAGGAAAAAAGACCATTTTATTACGATTAATTTGATACTCCACACTAATAGGTTTTAAACAAAATTCCCTTGAAAAACTACATTAGATGTTTCATAAAGTTGAGCATCTTTTGGTATTAAAATGAGATTCAAATGCATCGAGTAACCTGTGACAAACTCAACTGATGAAACAAAATCATTAAGGTATTTGGAACGGTACGATATGCGCCAAAAGTTTTCTATTTGCGGCCCATTAGACATACGTCGATCATAAAAGTACATTTGGTGTTCCGATTGTACGATTTCCCCACCCTTTCAATTTTCAACCATCCAATCTAGTGTCGAATGCGCTAGGCAACACTGCTCTGTCGCTAGTGTCAGTATCAGTAACTTTTATAGTCCCGGCGATCAAATTTTTTAAAAGTGATTGAAAACTGAAGAATGGAAAATAAATTACAAAACTCGTTTAAATCGATAGTTGTTAGTCTGAAAAGTTCATTTAACAAAAAGTTGCATTATTTTTCTTTCATTTAAAAAAAATATCACATTTGAAAGTGTGCTGCTGACGTCACGTTCATCGGAAATACCTCCCACCATAATCCATGTTCCGAAACAGGCAATACCGTTCTCCTTAAAAATATAACTTCTAGCATTATATAAGCCGTTGAGAAATAATCAATACATTGTCACTTGATCAACTCATAGATAAAAATCCACATATTTTTATTGTAGGTATTTGTAACTTTCAAATTTTCGGAACGGATCATCCTTTTGATGAAGAACGAGCATTGACAACACAGCAAATCGTAATGACAGTTCTCAATTCTCAAAAGTTATATGGAGATGTGAGGTTAATGTTTATTTTATTTATATTCAACAATCAACATTCAACTGATAAATTCGATAATAGTGTAGTGAGGTGTTATCATAAACGATTTGGTGTGAATTTATTTGTGTAATTGTTCACGGTCTTTCTTGCAATAACTAAAATTTTAAATCATTCCTTGAACTCTGCTTTGAATACAATAATAACATAACGTAAAGTACTCACTTGGAAATGTTCTTCACAAAAACATATATTTCCGCTTTGCACAAAAGGTTTATTCACTGTTTCGAACCACATTTTCCAACGCGCTTCATCTTTAGGTGCATAAAAAAATTGTTTATTGGAATTTGCACTGGTGTTCAGACAACCGGGTACAAAGCACCTTTTCGACATGTTCAGTTATTACTGGAGATACAGGAATTAATAACAAATTTTAGAACACAAACAACAAAAGCTCTCAAAACTTTCAAAACTGCATTAACCTCAAAAAATAAATCAAGGTAGTGTTCGTTGAAGTTTAGATCTGATGGAACTGCTTCACTTGTATCAAATGGGTAGACAAATGAGTTAGACAGAGACAAACTATTCTTATTGATCGCACCGTGAAACAGACGAAAGAACCCATCTGGTATCAAATGACAACTGTCATAGGACACATTATATTTGAATGAGAATTTGGTGCACAACTTTAACAACGTTGGCAAGTTTAGTTTTGATGAACGTGACGTCACGAAACCACTTTTCTTCCGATTATAGAGAAACTAGCGGTCAGAAAAAAAAATCCCGAGTGATATTAGCGTATTTACTTTCTAATTTCAGTGTTACCTCATATCTCTTGGAAAGGTCCATTGTTAACGCAATAGCTCGAACCAATTTAGTTCACAAGAGACGGTTCAATAAAGAAAGCCATTTGAAAAAAAGACGCAATGCATTCGCAGAGATGTTGGCTGCAAAAATAGTTGAAAATGGAAAAATGGAATGTTATATGATGATCGTTCTTGATTTATGCAAATGTACAGAACTTCAGGAAAAAAACATGAATTCCTTCGCAAATTGTATTATGTTCGTGAATATGAGATTGTTTTGTCAAGGTTGATTGCTTTTTAGGTATTTCAATCAAAACATAATATAGAAATAGAGTTGGTATAGTGGCATAATTCCAAGTTTTTTGAACTTCTCGTGACAGCTATCCCTGTATCCAATATTAGCCTGAACTCGCACAGCTTTTAGACTACAGGCCCGTGTCAAAAATCGATGGGTCATCTGAACCACCAGAGGACCTATGTAGTAAGAAGAAGGGCTTAAAATAACGAGATTAAGCACTATGCCGTCACTTGTAAGCTGTCCAACTGAGTGCAGGTGAGAATTGAAAAGCACATGTTGAGTAGGCATATTTTGGTCAAATGATTTTGTACGGCACTCTGGCCACCTATAGCTGCATCAAAAATAATGAGAAAACGCGTAGTGCCGTACAAAAATAGTGCGCTAGTAAGTCGGTTTTTTTTATTTTCCGGCTAATTTTTAGGGTAATTTGGGTCATTTGATCGTGTACGGCATTAGTTCCATACTGTTGTAGTACCTCTTACAATCCATTATTCCGCAACGCCGTATAAAAAATCATGCGACAAGGGGAAAAGATCGAGGGTTGACACCCCCTCTTTTCCGTAGTCCGGGGGGGGGGAGGGTGATTTGAAAAAGTACGGCATCGGTTCCAAAACATAATGTAGCACTCAAAAATACTAAAATCATTGTTCATTTGAATGAATATCGATAATTATCTTACGTTCATCTTATACTTTATTGAAAAAGGTGAAAAATCATTTGATTCTGTACGGCAAATTGTTTTCAACATGACATTGCTAAAAACTATTGTTATATAATAATGCCGTTCAAAAAAAACAGTTCTAAAAAAATTTATACAGAAATAGAAAACATGCAGTTGTTTCAATTATTTAAAAAGTTTTAAAAATCATAGATTCTTGAAAAATATCAATTTTCTAGATATTATTGTTGTTTTAAATAGTATTCGGGTAAATGAATTAGAAAAAAATTATGCCGTACATTTTCATGCAGACCATATTTTTTGGCTGATGAAAAATGACACTACCTTTCCAGGGGTTCTTTATGGACATCTGATACTGTACGGCATTAACATATTTTTGAAGAGAACAATTTATAATATGCATTAATAATTATGCTGTCTATCTGAAGTGAAACGGTATGTATAAGAATTGAAAACTGTCAATCACACAATACCTGGGGAATCATCCAAGGAAGAACTGTGTAAAATTTAAAAGCGATTGGTTTGGTAGATTTTGAGATACCGTGAACACAGACTTTATAAATCACGAGGTACAGAAAAACGCTAAGTTTTGGTCGTTCGAGCAGGTAGAGGAGACCGTTCTGGCTCCGATGCTCATAACTTCGTCAATTTTGCTCCGAATGACTTTAAATTTTGACACAATATTCTTCAAGAGTTATACATTCATTAAAAAAATAAAAATAAAATGAATTTTTTTTTGATAAAATACCCCCCTCCCCTTCATATGGACTTTCAGATTTGTACGGCATTGACTTTTATAGACGAATGCATTAAATTGAAATAAATTATCTGAATGCCGTATAAAAACATATGGTACATTTCGTTACATGAATTTTTCTTTAGTTTTTTCCCCTCTACTGACTTTTGAACTAACAAAAATGTACGGCATGTTAAAAAATGTTATCTATGCATAAAATACTTTTAGAATAAATTAATTTTATGTTGTGTCAATTCACCCCCCCGGACTACGGAAAAGAGGGGGTTTCAACCCTCGATCTTTTCCCCTTGTCGCATGATTTTTTGTACGGCGTTGCGGAATAATGGATTGTAAGAGGTACTTACTGCAACCGTATGGAACTAATGCCGTACACGATCAAATGACCCAAATTACCCTAAAAATTAGCCGGAAAATAAAAAAAAATCCGACTTACTGGCGCACTATTTTTGTACGGCACTACGCGTTTTCTTATTATTTTTGATGCATCTATAGGTGGCCAGAGTGCCGTACAAAATCATTTGACCAAAATATGCCTACTCAACATGTGCTTTGCAATTTTCACTTGCACTCAGTTGGACAGCTTACAAGTGACGGCATAGTGCTTAATCTCATTATTTTAAGCCCTTCTTCTTACTACATAGGTCCTCTGGTGGTTCAGATGACCCATCGATTTTTGACGCGGGCCTGTAGTCTATTTCTTTTGCATCCTAAATATCTGAATGACGAAACATGAATTTCCCCAAAGTTGTACTCCATAACTAATATGGGAGTGAAACAGTGAAAAATATGTGGTTCTTAATATATTTGCATTAGTGATGTCTTTCAATTGGCGAAGAGCAAATAGAGAACCCGCGAGTTTTCTCTTCAGTTGGGAAATATGTGCAGACCAGTTAAGTCTATTGTCTAATGTAATGCCTAGTAAAATAGCCTGATTCGTTTCACAATTGGAGATTACTTGATTATTAGCAGAAATCTGGATGTTTTGTGTCTTTTCGCCATTAAGTTTTAGCTTATTAGATAAAAACCACTCATTAGCACTGTTAGTAATCTTGTCGAGATGAAACTGTGTCATTATTATTATCTGATAGAATAAAAGTGGTGTCGTCTGCAAAGAGAACCGATTTATACGGCAACATATAGGTACACAAGTCATTCACATAGATGACAAATAAAAGGGCCCAAAATGAGAACAAAGTTTTATCCCCTTCACCACACAATTATTTTCACTCCTAGAAGCGCATTGTGATAACCAAGCTACCGTCATCAGTAGGAATATTGAACTAATAGGAAATATCCAAACCAGTCATACTTATATCAAATAACTGATGAATAATTCGCAGTTATTGATAATTTTTTATAAATATGACTGTTTGGATATTTACTGCTAGTTTTTGTGTCCAGTATCCCATTTTCGATGTGAATACAGGGTGATTCCTAAGTTGATACTTTTTTAACTGTGTATAGAACTCGAACATGAAAAATAAAACAGTTACATTATTACAAAACGTGTCCAATTCGGCCTTGTCTAACTTAAATAAGACGTTCAAAGTTCTCACAACCTGAACTTCTCATAAATCCCCACAAAAAAAGTCACATGGATTTAGGTCTGGTGACGTTGGTGGCCATGCAACTACTCGCTTATTTTTCAGTTTTCTTAAAAAAGTAACTTGAAAAAGCTGTTTATTTCAACGAGTTCTGTACACAGTTAAAGAAAAAGTATTAACAATCATCCTGTATAATGATCATGAGGAAGATGCTGCCCATTATTCCAAGCTGGCTCGTCAACTATTATAAGTTTAATAGCGGTTTACGGAAGCAAGCGACTTGTCATTTTGCCAAACAAGTGCGCGCGCCGAATTTTTGATGAGTAGGCCTTGTGGAAACATGCGCCGTGGCCATCTGCACCATGGATTCAGCACAGGTAGATACACCAGACTGGATACATCAATTGAAATGTGTTGATAACAACTTTTTGAGTATTTGCTAACTTGTTTTCCAAAAAATGGGTATGAATTCAGAATGGTAACGATTTCTTTTTTATAGGTGGTATCAGGACAATTGCCCCCTGGACAAAAACCCCCCGGACTTAAACCCCCCGACAATAATCCTCTGGACTGTATTCCTCTCGTATAAAAAAACATCCCGGTTAAAAAAAACCGGTATAAAATGCTTTCGGTGTAGAATACCACCCACACACTATTTTTCTTTTTATGAATTGGTGGCAATGAACAATTTAATAGTTATTTATGCAACAAGTGCAAAAAGTTCCGACGAGGCCGTCAGGCCGAGTTGGACAACACGTATTCTATTTCTCCATTGTGGTAATAGATGGATGGATGCTTTTTTTTAGCAATATTATTTTATTTTCTGAGTTGTACAAAATGAAAATGCTATAACTTACACAGGGTGTTCATTTTTTTTCTGGGTGGGTCCCAACCTGCATTTTTTATCAGTTTGTCGGTTTCTACATGATAAACACGAAGAAGGGCAGACATACGAGTCTCAACAAAAAACAAAAAAGCTCCGAAAAATCCATTTTTCATAAAGGCATAGTGTGTTACAATGAATTGAAGATTCTTTGAAAACCCGCGACGCTATTACAACTTTCAAAAAAGAATTGAAAATATGTCTATTCGCAAGTGTCATACATGATTGTCACTATTACTCTTGCCTACCGACTCATATAAAAGTTCATATGTGTTAATATGTTGTATTATTGTATATTTTATTTTTCATAATTGTATATAGTGTTATATTTGTTGAACAAATTTTATTATATATATATATATATAGTAGAAGGGTAGTCTTTGCTGACTAGTTAGGATACAAAAATTTCCTGCTTTGTATATATATATATATATATATATATATATATATATATATAACAAACTTGACAATATTTGGGACAGCAGCAAAACGCAAGTGTACTCTTATAACATTATATTTCCTATATATATTATATATATATATATATATATATATATATACAGTGTGTCACACTTTGAGCAGCCACACCCTCATATTTCGTTGAGCATGAAATAATTCGAAATTTTCTTTGACTCAAGTTGTAGAACTCGGAAATACGCACCTTTATGTTTACGTAACCTTTGTATATCCATTTTCCACGGCTAACTACGACCAAATGAAAAGTGACAAATTGGGAAAAACATACTAGGCATTTTTTATCTCAAAAATAACACCAGATTCTGTTTCAGAACATCTTAAAACCCCCAAATCTCAATGCTTGAATCATTTGAATATACTGGGTATCATTCATTCTGATCAGAGTTAGCCTTGTAAAAGTGATATTTGGCTATTTTTCAAAGTATTAATTAAATATTTTTGGGAATTCTGTGACAAGAGAAGACATTTTGGAAATTTTCCAAGCATTATTTATGGATTAGAGTTGATAATGCTACCAGCTACAGATGATACCCTGTATATTCAAATGATTCACGCATTGCGATTTGGGGGTTTTAAGGTGTTCTGAAACAGAACCTGGTGTTATTTTTGAGATAAAAAAATGCCTAGTATGTTTTTCCCAATTTTTCACTTTTCATTTGGTCGTAGTTAACAGTGGAAAATGGATATACAAAGGTTCCGTAAACATAAAGGTAGTTATTTCCGAGTACTATAACTTGAGTCAAAGAAAATTTCGAATTATTTCATGCTCAACGAAATATGAGGGTGTGGCTGCTCAAAGTGGGACACACTGTATATATATATATATATATATATATATATATATATATATATATATATATATATATATATATATATATATATATATATATATATATATATATATATATATATATATATATATAAGTGAAAATAGAGTATATTTCGTTTTAACTCCGAGAGTTCTAACCTTTGACAGCTGTTTCGTGCTAACGCACTCATCAGAAAGGATTTATGGAGCTCTCGAAATCAAAACGAATCCACTCAAGAATTAATACCGTGAGGCAAGACAGAATATAACAGGAAGTTATTCATGACATCTACAGTCACTAGTTGAAACTTAATTTGACACGAACCAAGGAATCCAAAAGTAGAGGTTTGTCCACAAATTGACAGGCAGCCAACAATTCGTTGTTCTGACCAACCCAAGGTTCAATCAAGTTTCTAATACGTTATGAGGAACGCAAGCAGAATCTAAGTGAAAATAGAGTATATTTCGTTTTAACTCCGAGTTCTAACCTTTGACAGCTGTTTCGTGCTAACGCACTCATCAGAAAGGATTTATGGAGCTCTCGAAATCAAAACGAATCCACTCAAGAATTAATACCGTGAGGCAAGACAGAATATAACAGGAAGTTATTCATGACATCTACAGTCACTAGTTGAAACTTAATTTGACACGAACCAAGGAATCCAAAAGTAGAGGTTTGTCCACAAATTGACAGGCAGCCAACAATTCGTTGTTCTGACCAACCCAAGGTTCAATCAAGTTTCTAATACGTTATGAGGGATTCCTTGGTTCGTGTCAAATTAAGTTTCAACTAGTGACTGTAGATGTCATGAATAACTTCCTGTTATATTCTGTCTTGCCTCACGGTATTAATTCTTGAGTGGATTCGTTTTGATTTCGAGAGCTCCATAAATCCTTTCTGATGAGTGCGTTAGCACGAAACAGCTGTCAAAGGTTAGGACTCTCGGAGTTAAAACGAAATATACTCTATTTTCACTTAGATTCTGCTTGCGTTCCTCATAACGTATTAGAAACTTGATTGAACCTTGGGTTGGTCAGAACAACGAATTGTTGGCTGCCTGTCAATTTGTGGACAAACCTCTACTTTTGGATTCCTTGGTTCGTGTCAAATTAAGTTTCAACTAGTGACTGTAGATGTCATGAATAACTTCCTGTTATATATATATATATATATATTTTTTTAACTATGACTGTAAACATTAGCTTTATGTGCTAAATAAAGAAATTAATTTAATAATAATAATAAAAGGTACTTTTTTTTTCGAAAATATTGACGGTTTTCGAGATTTTTAGCATGACAGCTTTTTTTCCAAAATTGGTCACTCATCATATTTGAAATTATAAAGTTGTGCAAAGTTCCATTAAAATTTATTTCTTGTCAAATAATGTATGTTGGTGACTCTCTCAAACGATATATCTAAAATCGACCTGTTAAATACAGGGTGCGGAAAACAGCTTGCCAAACATTGTAAATAAAAATGTGCAAGATCTTCTTTATTTTAAATGGAACACCCGGTATATTATCGATCCGTAAGAAGCACCAATAAAGGCTTTACAAATTTCAGAGAATATTCCCTATGGTTAAAATAAATGTTTTTTCACAAAACGCTTTTTTTTCGAAAAAAGGAAATTCTTCCTATTCCTTCGCCATAATTTTGATGAACGACCTTGAAGGATGTACAAAAGATATCTTGTTTCAATATGTATATTTCATATAACGTGGCCAAACAATTTTTTAATTTTTGTATGATATGTAGTCTCACATTTTTCATTGGATGCAGAATTTTACACACAAATCTCGTGCAATATAAAACCAAACACAATTATAAAAAAAAACATTGAATATTACTAATGAATAAATTTATTTCATGTTATGGTGAATATTCATTAATTATAAATTCTGAGCTAAGCTCCAGGTAGTTATTAGAATTGTCATCTCTCAAAATAAATAATAAAACTGTAACTAGAAAAGTTTAATGAAAGTTAAAATAACACTTCTACAAAATACGTTCAACATGTCTTCCATTTTCTTGAATGCATCGCTGAATTCTATGGTCGAAAGACCGTTCCACCCTTCGCAAGACAGCTGGTATAATGCAGCGAAAAGCATTCGTTATTCTAAGTCGCATATTTTTGACAGGTCCATTCCGTCTTATCCATTTTTTGGGAAATACCTCATTCAAATGTTCTCCCGACTAGTGAGCAGGGGCGCCATCATGTTGTAATCACATTCTATTGCCGACGATACTGCAATTTCAGAAGAAGCTGATAGTCCTGCGGAACTACAGTTAAAGCTGAACACAATAAGTCGCGAATTTTCGAAATGGTGTCACACAAACAAACTCATAGTTAATGCCGATAAAACGGTATTAGTTCAATTTTTCAACCGAAGATACTTGGAGCAACCTATACAGGTTGATATCAATAATGTGACTATCTATCCGTCGGAATCCTCAAAATTTTTAGGACTTCATATAGATTCTGGGTTGAGTTGGAAAGTTCACATAAATCAAGTTTGCAAGAGAATAAACACCAGTTTTTACGCATTGGTACAACTCAAAAAGGTTATGAATGAAGAGCATTTGTTGAACATTTACTATGCAATGGTTTATTCAGTACTTTCTTACAATGTGCTTTTGTGGGGAGAAGGAATCAATATTAGCCGAGCTTTCATCTCTAAAAAAAGGATTGTACGTATGATGTATGGTCTTCGACACACAGACTCCTGTAGGCCAATTTTTAGGGAAAGAAAAATTTTAACACTACCATCGATATACATTTATAATTGTTTGCTTTTTGTAAAAACACGGGAGTCTGAGTTCGAAACGAATTCGAAGAGTCACAACTACACAACACAACAAGAAACGGAAACCTAATTAAACTGCAACAACATCGTACGAAACTATTTCAAAAATCGCCCTCTCTAGCAGCTTCCAAGCTATTCAATTGTCTGCCTTCAGAAATAAAGAGTATCTCAATAATATCTACTTTCAAAAGGAAATTTAAAGAATTCCTTTTAGAGGGATGCTTTATTCTATCAATGAATATTTTGTGTATATTTCCAAGTAACTGTGTTCAATGTTTGTAATGTGTATGATATATTTTTTATTAACTCCGTACTATATATGTTTCTTTTACTTGACGTTTCCTATATCATTGTAAAATGATCATTTCAAGGAATAAAAACATTATTATTATTATTATTATGGCGAAGATCAAGAGGAATATCCTCCAACAAACCTAGAAAATCATTTCGTAGGAAATTGAAATACATTGCTCCATTCATGTCCCTCAAAAAAGTATGGCCCAATAATATATTCTCCAACGATTCCTCCCCACACATTTCATAGACCATAGACCACCTTTGTTGATAATCCACCTGCCTCAATAAGTGGGGATTTTCTGTAGAATAATAATGGTAATTATGTCGATTTACAAATCCATTTTTAGGCAATGTCGATTCATCCGACCATAACATGTTATTGAAAAAATTGTCGTTTCGACGAATTTTTTCCATGGCCCAATTGCAGAATCTCAATCTTTTTTTAAAATCTGCATGTAGTAGTTCCTGATGTAATTGGACATGGTAGGATGGATGGAAACGATACTTCTTCAAAAGTTATTGCACTGATCTCTCACTCATATCCACTATTTCACCAATCTGCCGTTGACTCCTACGAAAATCTTCTTCAACTGCAAGAAGAACTCTCAATTCATTATCTTCATTAGTGGCTGGTTTGATGCGCTCATGTTTAGAATAATTGATACATCCAGTTTCAACAAATCTAGTCAGGACTTTTCGGAATGATGTTTCATCTGAATGCCTTCTATCTGGATACTGTTGAGCATACATTCTACTTGCCAATAAACAATTCCTTGCTGATATATTTAATATGAAAATCGTATCAACCAAACCAGTTTTTGAAAACAACATTTTGATTAAATTGGATAGAAACCTCTTGATATAGCAACATTCACTAGAGATTTCAATTCGTACACTGACATTCTCTTAAGATTTCAATACTTATACAAATTAGCAGACAAATATCCCTACCTACCAAACTGATTGATTTTCAAAAATTCATTTATTCGGTTTTCCTTGAAAGGTTGTTGTTATCTTCTAAAAGAGTAATTATTATAGGCATGAAGCGATAATTTGAAGAAGAGGTTAGACAAAGACTATATGCCTCAAATGAAGGAATTAAAAGTGGTTTCATCACGAGAAATGAACTACAAACATCGATCGCATTCGTCAAATATGGATTTCGTCGTTCATTAAAATTATGGCGAAGGAATTGGAAGACTTTCCATTTTTCGAAAAAAAAGCTTTTTAAGAAAAACTGTTGATTTCAATCATAGAGAATATTCAATGAAATTTGTAGATCCTTTCTTTGCGCTTCTTACGGATCGATAATATACCGGGTATTCCATTTCAAATAAAGAAGATTTTGCACATTTTTATTTACAATGTTTGGCAAGCTGTATACCACAGGTTGCATTTAGATGTATCGTTTGAGAGAGTCACCAATGTACATTGTTTGACCAACACCGAATTTTAATGGGACTTTGCACAACTTTATAATTTCAAATATGATGAGTGACCAATTTTGGAAAAAAAGCTGTCATGCTAAAAATCTCGAAAACCGTCAATATTTTCGAAAGAAAGACTTCTATGAAGTACCTTCAATTTTCCATGTAGAAACCAAAAACTAAGAAAAAAATACAGGTTGCCTTTTAACAAAACAAAGTTGAGACTTGCTCAGAAAAAACTGAACACCCCGTGTAAGTTTCATAATTTTCATTTTGTATGTAGAAAAATACAACTAAGATATCAGGATGATGCAGATTTCGCTTAACCAGCACTTGCTTTTTTTCCCAAGCCGGAGGCGTGTCTCTTTCTTCTGGTAATTTATAGAACGCGAGCGCAGCGAGCATTTGCTTTGATTTCACCTTTTCATACTCAATAGTAATCGAATTACCAGCAACTTGGAAAGCTAGGTTGGGCTGTGTTGTTTTTTTACGTTAAGAAATTCGGTTAGCAGCTAGAAGAAAGAGACAGGCCGGAAGCTAGGTTGAGGTGTGTCCTTTTTTTACGTTATGAAATTTGGTGGGCAGCCAGAAGAAAGAAACATGCCTCCGGCCGTGTCTCTTCTGTCTGGTAATTTATGAAAGACGAGCGCAGCGAGCATCTGCTTTGATTTCACATTTTCATACTAATTAATGATCGAATTACCAGCAACTTGGAAAGCTAGGTTAGTTAAAGTCGAATTCCGAAATTGTAGATAGTGATTCATATTTTCAACAGAGACCTTTGCGGGTCTGATGGGAAAGGAAATCGACGAGTCATAGGCGTGTGGTTATTCTTATAACTTAGGATTAGGTCTTTTCTACAAAAACCAGTATTTGTTTCAATAAAAATATAGACGATCAAAGCATCATCATATATTAAAAATAATCGTCAGCAGTTTATAACGAATTGGTTGCCACAAAAATTATTTGCTTATTGTAAGATGCCCAAGGTGGAGAAAACCGGCAATAATAATTATCTAATTAAGTAGTATAAATAAACGTTGTTTTGGGATGATCGTAATAGTACTAAATAGTTCAACATAATTCAATATTTACTTCCATAAAATATAAACCATATAAACATAAAAATTAACATCTAATCTGAGTCGTCTATATTATCATCTTCAGATTCATCAGTTGTATCTTCGCCTAGATGCACAACTACTGGTTCGGTGGTAATTTCAATGCAGTTATCAAGATTCCACATATTTTGCTCTTCTTTTACTACATGTTCGAAACATTTTATCCACGACTGTGAAGTCACATTGCTGATGGCACTATTAAGCAGTAATTTTACGTCGTTTAATTTGAAAGTAACATTGTTCCTTGCTACTTAATTTTTTATTTGAGCCCATATAAGTTCTATTGGGTTTAACTCACAATGGTAGGGTGGCAATCGAAGTACAATTACACCTCGTTCTCGCGCCATTTCATCTACTACATATTTTATATATTTATCTTTATGGCACCTTGCCAAGTTTAGTAACTCGATTTTCAAAATTAGTTCATTGAATTTAATGTTTTTCGTAGTAAGCCAATCTGCAATCTCGGCTTTTCTCCATGTGGTGGTTGGTAACTTTTCTACACGCCGGCTGTGGTATGGAGCGTTATCCATAACAATAACAGATCCTGGGTCGATTGTTGAAAGAATATGTGAAAACCATCCTCTCGTCTCAGCCTTCAAAGTATTAATATCGTTTGTTTCATCCCTTTTTAAATTATTCTGTACACACTAGCTTCGGAAACTTTTGTCAAAATGCTACATGATGTAACCACATCACTAACATTCATATTTTGGTCTCTGGCTCGAAGTCCTTCAAACACATTTTTGATCATGGTTGTTTCTTCGGGTGTTGAATTGTGACGGTTCTTTTTGATATTCGGTTCACTATTACTCTTTTCACACATATCTATTATTTGTCACCAAAGCCAATACAATAGCTTCTTCAAGCAGAAGTATACTAGTCACAATAATGATGTCCTTCTTCTATATTACAAAAACCGTTAATTAATTGAGAGGTAGTTTTGTACCTACCCTAAAATTAGGAAATCCCTATCAGCGCGCCCATGCAACACGAAAACACCTGGTCAATGGCATTGTTGCCAACAACGTCGCTTTAATCTGGGACGAGAGTGTTTATCTCAGACATTTATCAACCGTCAGAGAAAGATATAACCTACAACCATGCAGATAACTTCAAGTTGAATCATACAAGCTGACAACGTTCCACGTTCGTACTCGTTTCGAAGACAGTTGATAGTTTGAAAATAGGCCAGGCAAATTATAGAAAATATTTCAGTTCTCGTGAGCGTTAAATAGATTTTGCAATAACCTACTAATTTGTTTATTAATTAACACTGAATATTTCCCCTTTTGCCGGTATGCAAAAAACCAACAAGTAAGTAGTAACAACAACTTTTTTTACGGAGTAAATGTATCATTTCTATGCCCTAATTCGCAAACCGGCTAACTCCACGATACGTATAGTGTAGTTTCGGTTTGCGAATTAAGGCATTGATTTGCTTGGCCTATAAAATCTCTTTACAACATGAGTCACTATCTACAAATTTGGAACTCGACTATAGGTTAGGTTTTGTACTATTTATTTACTTTGAAAAATTAGCTGAGCAGCCAGAAGAAAGAGACACGCCGGAGGCGTGTCTCTTTCTTTTGGTAATTTACCTTGTACCGGAGTTTCTTAGAGACACTTCGGAGCCGTGTCTCTTTCTTCTGGTAATTTCTCTTGTGCCGGGGATTTTTTTGTTCCGTTTTTTTTTTCGTTCTAATCGTTTTTTGTACCGGGGGTATTTATTACTTGGGGGTTAATGTACTGGGGGTTATTGTCGGGGGGTTTTTGTCCAGGGGTTTCTGTCAAGTGGGTAATTTTCCTAGAAGCATCTCAGTGTGGTGTACTGAATAAATCCGAAATTTTGAAAAACAGCAGTGAATAATTTCTGCTCATTGGAAGACAATACTCAAAAAATCCTGTTTGTGTAATGCAAAATGCTGCACGACTAATAGTTATGTTTTACTCTAGACATTGATATGAAAAGCTTAAATGCGTATTTCGTGATAATTTTCGAAAAAACAGCCAAGCGTAGAACAACGATTTTTTACATTTTTACAGTTGTTTATATAATTTTTGGACTATCACCTTGATATTACATATTCACTATTTCTTGCAGGCCACATAGAAAAATGAACGATACGATCTAGAAGGAAAAAGTGTTGAGGATAACAAATTCAGCACTTTAAACAAATTGAGATTTTGACAGAATAGCACAGTTTTCCATGTGACCCACAAAAATGTCTCTAATAAAATTACAAGTTTCAGTTGCTCATATTGATTAGTTTTATATAACATCTACATGATTAAGTTTGATTTTAAAACAGATAACATTTTGAAAACGTGCAAAATTCTTTGATTGTTGTCACGCACTTCTAAGGACTAAGCAGCGATTCCTATTTTTGAGAGTTATTGCCGTTTTGAGCAACCAAATGGATAAAATAGATGAACCTTACAAAATCGCTGAATATATTGCATCAAGTCAGGTAAGATTCATAAAGAAATTTACTGGTGTTGAATCAAATGTGTTTCCATTGATCAAATGAATTCTACTTGGCACGAATTTATGATTTTGTTCGACTTACTGAATTGTCATCTCAATTGACCAAGATGACACCTCCTGCATGAAGTGTCCTGCAAATTTTTGTTCAGGTGAAAGCGCTTAAGTAGACAAATACTATTCCAATCCAGCAATAAAGGTTTTGATCTGATTTCTATCATAATTTTTCTAGGTGGATACCATTTTTGAAATATCAAATATAATGTTCCACACCCTGGAAATGAAAAAATGTTAACTTGCAATGATGACCTAATGTCTGCCATGTACTTCAATAGATTATCTGATTCAAAAATCAATCAAAAACAAAATGGCAGACATTTTTAGTGCATACTAAGTCTACAATACATGTATCAAAATATAACAAAAAATGCCATTTTTGAACAATTAAATAGATGTGAGAAAAATCATCGGCAGACGATTCGCGCGGCACAGCAATGTTATTAATATTTATTGAGTTATAACAAAAATTAATATTTCGAACAAAAAACATATGTCAGCAAATTGACATTTTACTAGAGTTCTGTGAAGTAATCGAAACATTCCACAGTCAGTCAATTAATGAAATTGCAATAAATTTTCAAGTAACAATAATTAACAATAGACACATGTCTGCCATTTTTGGAGATGAACTTATATGATGTTTACATGCACCATTTAATAATGGCAGACCTCTTCCTAACTGGCATAAATTAATAAAAAAATAAATAATAAAAGTGCGTCTCTCAATCAATTGCCGCCGACGTGGAAGATTTTTTTTATTGATAATATTGATATTTTGGAGAGGAAAATATATTTTTAATCACACTGGACAATTTAAAAAAAGGTTTTATTTTATTTGGCAGTTTTTCGAAAATTTCTAGCAAATTTTGAAAAATGCTAACTTGATTAATTCACCTAATCTTTGTGAAAAAAAATGTTCCCACTCTTGTCACTAGAATTGATTATTTGTTTTATTACTATTAACTTGCTAATGGCATTTCATTATTTGTTGATATTATGCAATCAATTCATTTTCGAGTATTTGTCTTGACGAATATAACTAGATTTAATAGGTATTCTGACTGCTGAATATTGGTTGTTGTCTTTGAGCAAAAGCACTCCAAATCTGTATAGAAAATCTATGCAGGCAACAATTCTTTCGGAAAACATATTGCCAAAGTTTTCAGTGGCATAATATTGGGTGGTATAAAAACAATTATGTCAATAGTAAAACTCTCCAAAAGTGCAGAAACTCCTAAAGGCTTTCGCGGCCATCGTTGAATGAATGACGGTTTTTCGGGTTTTTAGGCCGACGTTTATTTAGAGAAAATCTCGACGTTTCGCCAACACGAGTGGTTGGCATTTTTAAGAGAAATTTTTACAGCTTCGATCACTGAACACTACTTGTATGGTATGCGTTGTCTCAGCCAGTATTTATGGGTCGACGTACTCGTACCTGCGTCCGGTGCCATTGTCCCTGCGTCGGGTACCCCCTCGGATTCATTAATTACCCGGTATGGTGTTATTACCGTTTTCTTGAGAACAGGTAGCCATGCTTTGTTCAATTGTAACTTTTCTTCAGTTCTGTTGAAGTTGTTGGAATGTTTTTTGATTTCGATTGCTTATCGGAAGAGTCTTGGATAATATGCATGTGTTGTGGCAATTACTTGGGTTTCTTCGAACTTCACTCTGTGATTGTTATGCTTAAGCGCGTGTTCTGCGACAGCGGATTTTTCTGAGTGTCCTAACCGGCAATTAGCCCTGTGTTCCTTTATTCTGGTATTTGTAGATCGCTTCGTGGTTCCGATATAAACGTTGCCACAGGTGCATGGAATGCGGTACACCCCAGATGAGCGAGAGAAGGATAAACGTGATGCACTAAGCTCATCTGGGGTGTACCGCATTCCATGCACCTGTGGCAACGTTTATATCGGAACCACGAAGCGATCTACAAATACCAGAATAAAGGAACACAGGGCTAATTGCCGGTTAGGACGAGTACGTCGACCCATAAATACTGGCTGAGACAACGCATACCATACAAGTAGTGTTCAGTGATCGAAGCTGTAAACATTTCTCTTGAAAATGCCAACCACTCGTGTTGGCGAAAAGTCGAGATTTTCTCTAAATAAACGTCGGCCTAAAAACCCGAAAAACCATCATTCATGCAGAAACTCATTGAAGATAAGACAATATAATAATTTGCAGTACAGAGAAGAGGAATTACTGAATGACATATTTCTTTTTTCATGCATTATTTATGCTAGTAATTTCTGGAAACGTCTGCCGTCAAAAAATTTGCTCATCTTCAATATAAATTCCTTGAAAATATTGATGGCAGACGTTAGTTAGTTGTACTAGTTTAACCTAAAAATTTCAAGTGCTTATAAATATTTGGAACAATTAGTATAAACTAGAATCGTCTGCCATGTTCATACAACTATAAAAAAGTTTTCCGTATTAGTTAATTGTTCGACATTTTACATTTTTGATACCACTCAATAATTATTAATAACAATGTTACCGCACAAATCATCTGCCGGTGATTTTTCTTATATATACTTGGGGAAATTGATTGAATATCTCTTTGGCAGACGTTGATTAATTGTTCAGAAATCGCATTTTCCATTCTACTTTGACATGTGTATTTCAACCTCAGTATCCACTGAAAATGTTTGCCATTTTGTTTTTCATGGATATTTGAATCAAAAAATGTATTGAAGAACACGGCAGTTAAAGGTTCAAAACTCCAATAATTTGAACAATTTCAATATGGCGCTAGTAGCACTGGTGGCGACTGGAAATTTGTCCTATTAATCATCTTTTACATAAACAAAATGCCGGTATTAACGGCAGACATTCGTTCATACGACAGCTGGTCATGTCGCTTCCTTCAACAATGAACTCTATCTTTAAAGCGTTTTCACCAAAACAACTTTCTTCAACCTTCACTCTCATATTGCAAACGTCGAAGAAGAATTCTAAACTGAAATCGGAAAATCAAACCCATTTTTACAGATTGTATTGAAAATCTAGCAGTACATTGTAAAAAAGTACAATACAAAAAATCAAGATATTCAATGATATTTGTGAAAAGGCCTACCTTGAACACATTATCAAAGGACCACGCACGTTTCTTATGGAAAATGGCTTTCCGTGAATTTGTCTGAATTTTTGGTATGGTGTAGATCAGGAAGCACTGATCAAAAGTGTCCAATGCCAAAAACTCCAAAAATGGACAGTTTTCGAGATATGGCTCTATCAATGTAATTTTTTTTGCATTTTTTGGATTTTGACACATAATCAGTTCACTCTCATACTTAGGAAAAACCGAGTTTCAATGATTTCACTGCAGGAATCGAATGAAAAATAATTCTTTTTTCGTTTCACATACTGCCATTTGAAGAAATTATTATACACTGCTCGTCACTGACGATGTAACTGGACTATTATTTTCAATTTCTATAGTCCAGTTTTTGTAGAAACAAGAACTTCTGAATTGCTCAAGGTATCACAGAGTCACATATATTCAACACCTTTTGATAGGGGCACTAGAAAAATAATATTCGATACACACTATAGGAACTGAATCTGTGATACTTTTTTTTAAAAATAGTTTCCTAGTCGTCAAAGAAATAGTGGTAAATGCAAAATGAGCATATAGAAAATCGTTCATAATGTAGGCTGACGACATAAATACTCTTATCGAATGCAGTTTGTTTATACCGAGTGTTAAATATCAATAGAAACAAGGGAATACATACCCAATAATCATTTCTAATCGCTAATCGAACCGTTAAGGCAAACGGATGCGTGAAAATGTCTGAATATTTGATATGATGTGGATTTCGATGCACTGATCAAGTGTCTATTGCTACAAACTACACAAATGGACGGTTTTCAAGATATGGCCTTATCAATATCTGATTTTTTTCGTTTTCTAGATTGTGGCCCATAATCGCTTAGCTCTTATACCCAACAAAAACGGAATTCTATCGATTTCTGCGCAGGAATTGACTGAAAAACAGTTCTATTTCATTTCAGATACATTCATTTGGAGAAATTAGCATACACTGCTCGTCACTGGCGATGTAGCTGGGCTATTATTTTCAACTTTTGTATTTCCGTGTTCGTAGAAACAAAAACTCTTGAATTGTCCTAGCTCTAACAAACATACTTATATTCAACACAATTCAATTGTGGCATTTGAAAGAATAATATGCGATACACACTCTAAATATGATTTGAATTTTTTTTTAAATATTCTCCTGGCCATCAGGAAAATAGTGGAAAATGCAAAATGAGAAACTAGAAAATCGTATTTATAATGTACGCTGACGAGATGAATGCAGTTTGTTTATACCGAGTGTTAAATATCAATAGCACCAAGGGAATACATACCCAAAAATCATTACTACTGTTATTGTTAATTGAACCGTTAAGGCAAACGGATTCGTAAAAATGTCTGAATTTTTTATTCGGTATAGGCAATAGCTTTTTCAGTTGAACAATTTATGAGTGGGAGGTCAACAATAGTTGACATTTCGTAACAAATATATTCAATTTTTTAATGGGCAGATTGAACCACAGTTACTTAACCGTGTTCACTTCATCAAACATATTGATTCTTTACAAAAATTATATTGATAGGTACGTTTCTTGGTTATGCATGGTATTTTCAAATGTTATAATATGTCTCTGGTAATTGACGGCAAATCCAATTTTGGAGGGACGAAACGTGACTTTCTGGCTGCAGACATCGTTTGACATCGTTTGACAATTGAATTGTGTTGGATATAAAGTATGTTTGTTAGATCTAGAACAATTCAAGAGGTTTTGTTTCTGCGAACACGGAAATACAAAAGATGAAAATAATAGCCCAGCTACATCGCCAGTGACGAGCAGTGTATGCTAATTTCTCCAAATGAATGTATCTGAAATGAAATACATCTGTTTTTCAGTCAATTCCTGCGCAGAAATCGATAGAATTCCTTTTTTGTTGGGTATAAGAGCTAAGCGATTATGGGCCACAATCTAGAAAACGAAAAAAATCAGATATTGATACGGCCATATCTTGAAAACTGTCCATTTTTGTAGTCTGTAGCAATAGGCACTTGATCAGTGCATCGAAATCCACATCATATCAAATATTCAGACATTCTCACGGATCCGTTTGCCTTAACGATTCGATTAGCGATTAGAAATGATTATTGGGTATGTATTCCCTTGTTTCTATTGATATTTAATACTCGGTATAAACAAACTGCTTTCGATACGAGTATTTATGTCATCAGCCTACATTATGAACGATTTTCTATATGCTCATTTTGCATTTACCACTCTTTCTTTGACGACTAGGAAACTATTTAAAAAAAAAGTATCTCAGATTCAGTTCCTATAGTGTGTATCGAATATTATTTTTCTAGTGCCCCTATCGAAAGGTGTTGAATATATGTGGCTCTGTGATACCTTGAGCAATTCAGAAGTTTTTGTTTCTACAAAAACTGGACTATAGAAATTGAAAATAATAGTCCAGTTACATCATCAGTGACGAGCAGTGTATAATAATTTCTTCAAATGGCAGTATCTGAAACGAAGAAAGAATTATTTTTCATTTTATTCCTGCAGTGAAATCATTGAAACTCAGTTTTTCCTAGGTTTGAGAGTGAACTGATTATGTGTCAAAATCCAAAAAATGCAAAAAAATTACATTTATAAAGCCATATCTCGAAAACTGTCCATATTTGGAGTTTTTGGCAATGGACACTTTTGATCAGTGCATCCAGATCTACACCATACCAAAAATTCGGACAAATTCACGGAAAGCCATTTTCCATAAGAAACGTGCGTGGTCCTTTCTGGAAATCAATAAAAATTTTGCATTTTCTCCTTTAAAAAAATCAGAATCATGATTTTTCCTTATGATTTTTTTAGTAGGTACATAGGAATCCTACAGAGTTATAGAATGAACAATATCTCCTGAAGAAGTTTTCAACTTTAATCAATATTGAAAAAAATAGCGGCAAAATGCATATTGGTTTTGTTAAAATTTAAAATTCTGTTGAAATTTTTGATTGTTTAATTCTACTTGGTGTTAAGCCTTGTTTAAAATACGACACCGAAGAATAAAATATCGACAGAAAAGTTACTTCATCAACTCAACTTATTGTGAGTATCTGTTATACTAATTTCTGATTCATTTTCATTCATACTTCAGATTTGGAGCCATATATTTCAATGCTTTTCTGTTTCGCTCAGAGCCTACATTCTGGTTACTTTCAGACAATTGTGGGTGTACTACAGTCTACATGCTGGAATGCTTGTCGTAAATTTTGTTTATACCATTATATACAATTATAAATATGAGGTTTTACACCCTTTCAATGTCTAACAATACACTGGTGAAATATATGACTTCAATTTCAATTTTGGTGTCAAATGCAAAAATACAAAAAAAACTGTTGAAGAGCAGCTACTAGCGTTTTCATTATTTTTCGGTTTGAGCTTCCAGAATGTAAAATCTCAACACTGTCAGTAATAATAATAATAATCAGTTCTCTTCTGCTTCACCCTATTCCCATTGTCAGTTGCCCCAAGAAACCCCGTGGATAGAACTGCGGCAACCCCAGCAACCGGAGGCATAAGATCACCCACCTATTTTACATGGATGACCTCAAACTATATGCTTCAGGAAAAAGGTACCTACATTAGTCCTTAAGGGTGGACGTAGTCGTAAGCATCCTACATCATCTTGATACCGTAGAGGCTTATACTTATCTAGGGGTGGAGCAACGTTGCTTTCAAGAGTTAACCACAGTTAAAAACTCTCTCTGCGCCAGCTATCAATATAAACTCCGACAGATCTGGTCATCAAAACAATCGAGGAAGAACAAAGTTACTGCATCTCCATAGGAGGTTGCATCCTAAATTGTCTGTTCCACGGTTATACTTCCCCAGACAACAGGGAGGCGATTGGCTTTTGAATTTGGATTGTTTGCATTACAGAAAGGTACTGAATGGAACCTGTAAAGTCATCAGGAGTTTAGATCCCCTTCACTGCATGGTCCGCGACCACAAAAAAGCAGGGATTGAAGCATTTCTTTCCAAGGCAGCAGCTCCTGCAGCCAATGAACTTGGTCTCGCATTTGACACTGAACGGGCGAACCCAAACTTCATAACCGAGTGGAGCCTGTTCAGAAAAAACCGTGTATCAAAGCTTCGGAAACTGAGGTTCACCTACAGCTACACAAGGATAAGCCTTTTTCAAGAACATTGAAGACCTTGTCTTACCCAAAAACCTGACCATCCCATTTCTCAGATCGAGTGGGCTGAAGTCTGAGACCGAGGGATTCATAAATTTATAACGGCCTACCAGGGCCTCTATTAGTGACGGCGAAAGAATAGAACTCTCTGGGGGAGCGTTTCCTGATTTGCTTCTACTGCTGACTAAAACCGATATTCTTGAACTCGAGTGAGGATGAGAAATCGTGGGAAACCAAACAATAGTGTTGCCTATTGTCTTATCCAATCGAACTGGAAGAAATCTTGAAAGACTGATAGAATCGGTAACGTCAAACTTTCATGCACAAAGTGCTGTCATTCTCATTTCAAGTTCTTGTGTATTTTTATTGCCGCAACACAAGGAGGAAGAAAATACAACAAAGGAATTGGAAGGCAATTCAATGACAGCGAAACAGAAAGAACTGGTGGTGAATTCATTTTATCAAGAAGAGAAATGTATACAGGAAAATTAACTCCTACCTTCAAAAGGGGGAAAATGAACTCAGCACTCTTTTGAATTGCATAACAGTGGGACCAGCTAGAGAGTGGCAGAAATGGAGTAAGGTAATAACTTTTCTTCAAAATGGTTTGCAAGAAATATATGCACAAATAGGTACAAAAAACTATCTCTTCATACCTTTGTTTGCACAGGCATAGCTGATCTTCGTCTTGGTTCTTCTATGGAAGGAGTTACCATTTCAATTATTTCTTAACACACATTCTTATTCACTCGAAAAAGTTTGATAAACTTATCATTCGATAACGTGTTGAAAGGATTCCTCTTCGGTAGCGCTTCCTTGACTATATTTAAATCATCCTCTGCTTCATTTAGGTCTTCCATTACTTATTACCTCAGTAATATTCGATTCAAATCCATCATGACAAGCGTCAAGTACAATATATGGATCCAAAACTATCCAATTTATAGGTTAAACATTCGAATATGACAACATTCCCCATCCTCTCCCAAGTAAAATATCAAGATAACGATTTTATTCGATTGAGGGATCAAGGTTCTATCAGTATTCAATAGAACGGTAGT
This sequence comes from Chrysolina oricalcia, assembly GCA_944452925.2. NCBI lineage: Eukaryota > Metazoa > Arthropoda > Insecta > Coleoptera > Chrysomelidae > Chrysolina > Chrysolina oricalcia. The sequence goes on from OX101824.2 coordinate 50,588,906, forward strand.
CAAGAATACGGTTTTTGTTATTTCAGTAGAACCACGCCCACTTTCTCCCACTAGTTTTATTCTACTGCCGTCAAGAATAGGGCCCCAGGATGGTGTCTTCAACACCCTGGTCTATCGCAGTCGCGTGAAGGGTATAAAGGTCCCTGAAACTACATGCAATTGATGGCAATTTGTCCAGCTTATGCGGTATCAGCTTTTATCCACAGGCATAACGTGAAGCTACAAGTCTTTTAATACCATTTACTCCGGAGACTATTGAGTCCGTTGTGGAGAATGAGAGATGTCGAAACTTACGAATGGCAATGATTCAGGAAAATACAAACAAATAAGTCCTGATGTATCCTCCTAGACCATCAAAGTAAGAAGATTTTCGTAGACAGCAGAGTCTACCCAAACCATTCTTTCGAAATAGCAGTTATTAAGATTCAAATAAACCCATGAAAAAATAAACGGCAAGGTTGAAAATTCTGAACAAAATTCGAGTAATTTTGGGATTCAAATTGAATAATTAGAGAGATGTAGAAGAAAATCTGATAAACACTTTTCGAGGAAAATAATAAAAACCTAATTTTTAGAGGTTTTTTTAAGTTTTCCCAAAAACCATTCATCAAATTCCATTTCAAATATCATGACATATCAATGTCAAAGTAAAAGATAATCACGATTTTTTTTCAGAATTTTTAACTTCAACGTTCCCTCACAATTTAAAAATATTCTGAAACTCTTATTATTGAATCAAAGACTGTTGAGAAGAATCGCATTTTAAAGTGATATTTATATGAAATTTAGAAGTCTGAACATTGAGGAACTATTTATACTATTTTTCAGACATAAAATCAAAAGATTTATAGTTTTAACAATTTATTTATTTATTTATTTGTGTAAATACCTTTCAGTCAGAACAAGTTCTGGTATAAGGAAGTTGTACAAATATAAAATTAACAAAAATGAATAACAATTTCAACAAATCTTTCATAAATCACTGATAAAAAATAATAAAAAGGATTAATATATATATATATATATATATATATATATATATATATAAAATCATAAATTAGTGAACAAAGATCTACTCCGTAAGGACAAAATGTGTTTCTTTACAGAAATTTTGAATTTTGAAAATTTTATGCAGTTTTTTATATTACTAGGTAAATTGTTAAATTCACTTAGAGCAGCGTGAGTGAATCTTTTTTGACCAACTGGAGAGGCAGCAGGGGTGCGATTACGAACACTCGATCCGTAGTTAGTTTGTCATATGTCAGTTTTTAGCAATTATGAAAACCAATACAATTCAAAATATACTGCAATTTGAGTCGATATCAATGGTCTATATGGTAGATATAATTCTATTCTACCTCTATTCAAAGAAATTTCATAGTTTCGATTTCGTTTCTACTCAACAACATACATCGTTCTAGCCTACGTATCGTGACAGCTCTCGTATCGAGTGTTCATAATCCCTATGACTATGAATTTCAGAGTTTTTTATCAAAATGAAATTTGATTTTAATTTTTTATTTATAATTTTGAATGCAATTTTTAGGGTATTTATTTTATACAATTCATCTAAAGAAAATTTGTCTGTAATTGCATTAGTTGGTATATCAAATGGGAGACGATACAGTACTTTCAAGGATTTCCTATATAAAGCAGATAATTTATTAAAATTATTTTTTGAACAAGCTCCCCAAATGTTTATTAAATAAGTAATGATTTTCAAAACTGTAAATCGCTCCAGTAAGTGATTCTTCTGTAGTACATGAACGAAAAGACAAAAATAGTTGTACTACTGTCCACAAGGTATTGCACAGAATTATTGTCACTGTCATATTTACTGTACAGCGTTGCGAATAGTTCTAGACAGAGTTAACCGATGTAATTTGTTTGAATTTTCGAAAATGAAAGTTACGACGATAGGGGTTTCTCAGTTCATCAGTTGGATGTTGGATTGGTCCGCCTAAAGTATTGGAGTCTTCGGACACAATTGAAGAAGTATGTAGGTAGTAAGTTTTATGTTTTGCGATTTGCCAACAAAAGAGTGAAGACACTACAAATTCAGCCAAATTCGAAGACAGGACTTAGCAGAGGCCCACAGTATTCAGAAAACGAGGTCCTCGAGGTTTCCACCCAACAAAAAACTAGAGGTTCTGTTAGTTTCACTAAATTCACTGACAAGGCTCTGTAGAGGTCGCTAATCAACAGTAATGAGGTCTGCGAAGTCTACATTCACAAAAAAACGGAGATACTGCAAAACTGAAATATTTTGTAGACCACTGAACAATAAGCCTACAGTTCAAAAACGCGAAACATTTGACTTTATATGAACCTCAACATATGAGTTCTTCGTGGAATCATGGACAAACTGCTCTCGAACGTGAAAATCATACCATCTTGTCGTAATATGGCAGAAATCTTAGCCGGTTCACTTCATCTGTTCAGGGAAAATGATTTTCGTACCTCATAGTTACTCACCTCACGGACGTTAGGAGTGGTTATTTGGGTGGATGACACCAGCGCGCCCTCCAGATATGTCGTAGCTTCTAAGACAGGGCTCGATTAGCACACTACTGAGGAAAAAAAATCAAATAAGCACATCTGAGGCCTTGGTGAGAACATTGTTGTGCAATATCGCGCCTTCATCAGCAGCTTGGGCATATCCAGGAGTTGAAAGTTATAAGTAAGTTTTTCTTCGATGGCAGCCGTGTATTCACTAGGTACTCGAAGTATGTAATCAAATCGAACAGTCGAACCCATTGAACTGCGGATCGACGGCAATGTTGGAGGAGACCATCAAGAGATCTTGTCAACTTATGACGACTGCTAATCCAACGTCCGCTTTGATCGGATAAATTCATAATTATTGGGGAAGAAGAAAGTTGGTGTTATAAATATGCTTGCAATGTTTCGATCTTGATCTTTGGAGTGGGGAAATAGACTCAACAAGAGGTGAAAGCTAGATAGAAGAATCTATCTTCGTAGCAGCTTGCATCCTAAGTCCTCCGTCCCAAGGGTATACTTTCTCAGAGAACTAGGAGGTTGTGGACCACATAAAAGCAGGGATCTGAACGTCTGATGAATTTACAGGTTCCATCTAGTGTTTGGTACCTCGATACCCATAACGCGACTACGGTAGACCAGGGTGTTGAAGACGCCTTCCTGGCAGGCTATTATAAATTCCTCATTCTCTAACTTCAACCTGGCCAAACTTTTGAAGAAAAACCCTATGCATTGACTTATTCTTATGCAGTCTTCGCCGCTCAAATATTAACATCTTCCATCAGTAGATATTTGAAATGATTATATATAATATAATGCTGACAGTATTACTTGTGTTGAATAGAAAACTCTGGCAGTCTACGGATTCATGATAGTACATTTTGGAAGTCAATTTCTCAGCAGGGACGTAACAATAAGGTGAACCGAAGGAAATAATTGCAATAGTTTTTTTTTTTAATCAAAAACTTTAATTCAAATTGTTCGATATCCTTTATAATCACAATTTTTGCAAGTTTTCCCTTCTTATACCTATACGTCCCCGACTCATTCGACCTTTCACTTCCAATTATCCACAAATTACACTACGGAATGTGCGAAACAGCCTAACAACTAGTAGACACTTAGATTATCGAAATAAACCGTCAACATTCATCCATTACGCAAGATAAAACCTATCACTATGATAATTGACTTTTACGATTCAAAAAATTTAACGTCAAGTCCATCGATCAGTCGAACATCATCATTAGAAGAATGAAAATTATTTCTACAAAACATTTATCAGCGCCATTGTTACTGTCTATGTGGCGAATATTGGCACCAATATCTTCTTAGCTTACCTGGAAAATACAAATAATTAATTAGTTTGTTGGAACACGACGTGGTGATTGCAGTTGAAAATTCAAACCTGCGAAAAGCAAGCATTTCGGAAGCCTTGTTTATAATCTCATGCGGTATCACAGATATGCTTCGTACACTTTTTCATCCCACTTTTACAATTCCTTTGTAAACGCAGAGCAATCTCCCAAGTCAGGATATAGTAGATGACCCCATCTATTCCTAATTTTTGATGTTCATTTCTTGTACCGAAAATATTTACTTATACATGGACGCGAAAAAATCAATTCAAAATAAAGTTGTTTCAGTTCCGCTTCCAAATATTCGGGAAGCGGAACTGAAACACTTGAAAAGCGCACTTCTTTCAAATGGATATAAGGAAAGCGAAATTGATCGGTGTATAAAACGCAAAAGAAAGAACTCTAGCGACAGTGGATCGAATGGCTGCCAGGAACAAAGTAAAGCATTCCTGCCCTATGTCCCTAGGGTCACAGATCGGATTGGCCGTATACTACGAAAGTATGATATCAAAACCATCTATAAACCTTCAAATAAACTTGAGACCGGCGAAGGATAAACGTGATGCACTAAGCTCATCTGGGGTGTACCGCATTCCATGCACCTGTGGCAACGTTTATATCGGAACCTCGAAGCGTTCCACAAATATCAGAATAAAGGAACACAAGGCCAATTGCCGGTTAGGACACTCAGAAAAATCCGCTGTCGCAGAACATGCGCTTAACAATAACAATCACAGAGTAAAGTTAAAAGAATCCCAAGTAATTGCCACAACACATGCATATTATCCAAGAATCTTCCGAGAAGCAATCGAAATCAAAAAACATCCCAACAACTTCAACAGATCTGAAGAAGGGTTACAATTGAACAAGAAAACAGTAATAACACCAAACCGGGTAATTAACGAATCCGAGGGGGTACCCGACGCAGGGACGATGGCACCGGACGCAGGTACGAGTACGTCGACCCATAAATACTGGCTGAGACAACGCATACCAAACAAGTAGTGTTCAGTGATCGAAGCTGTAAACATTTCTCTTGAAAATGCCAACTACTCGTGTTGGAAAAACATCGAGATTTTCTCTAAATAAACGTCGCATAAAAACTCGAAAAACCACCATTCAAAGAAATATGAGTTTGGAACAATAATTTAAAAAATTGATTATTGAAAATCTGTTTTTTCATGTTTTCGCGTTTTCTGGAAAACATCCCGCAGTAGTGCTACTCTTTCATTACATAATCTAAAAGTAGATGTTTCAACGAAAAAACTGGCGGCTGGCAAGCTTGAAAAGACGATTTGGCGGGAATTAAAAAAAAAGGTTTGCTGTCGTGTCACAAAAATTGGTCAAATTGACAAGATATCGAAAAAATGTGTTTGGAATGCAACGAGGACCCCGTGTACCAACTGGCCTTCTGAAAGGTCATGGAAAATATTCAAGGTTACGCCTTTAAATGCCCATAAAGGTATGCATGCTCGATGTGGATGGAATCAGCAACAAGTATGCTCTTGATGCTGAGTTCATCCATAGGCATAAGATTGATATAATGCTTCTATTCGATACGAAGCTCCGACAGAAGCATAAGCTGCAAATTAGTGGATTCACTACCATCAGGATGGACAGGCTTAATGCGACGAGAGGGGGCGGTGTCGCTATCCTCGGAAAGGCGGGTATCCTACATGTGGTAAACATTGTCGACGAGTTACTAGTCAGAATTTGAGAAATAAAATTGGTGTGACTCTTCGTAGAAGTCACCCTGAACGCATGACAACAAATGTGTGTACTTGGATTTCGGAAATTGGAGGATGTTTCGCCTCATTCGGCTAGCTCAAGCATCTCCAAGTACAGCATCGTTGCAGATATCCAGTAACTCCGGAACTCTTCTTCTACTGGAACAGTCAGGAAAAGTATCGATGCGTAGGTGTTGATACGAATTCTTTCTTAATTGGGTTTGTGTTCCCAACGAGTTTTCATCTTATTATGCCAGTCTGAAAATTTCTCAACCCTGACCAGAAATACTCTTGAAACTACTATTTGCAAAACATGAAATTATATATACAAGAGTGAGCGATTCGGGCTACCACTCAGGAGGTCTGCTCCACGAAGTTACTTATCCGAGCTCCTCTTAAGGTTGAGGACCGGAAGGATGAACGCCCTAGCACTCGTACGTACTCGAAAGCTCACCCCCCCTATCCACTACCCCGTCTCGTTAAAGCGGTTCCGCATCCTGATGATTGGCGATCAGCAGAATAAAATCTGATCGTTCAATATGGAGAGCTCGGCCCATTCTCGACCTGAAGCTCTCTTATATCTGACAGAACTGAATATTCAGCCAACTTATTACTATTAAATAGAAAAAGCATACATTTACTCTGGTCAATGCTGAAGCAAAGCTGCTGGAGGGCGGAGCCTATCTGAGCTTCGCTCTTGGATATACTCCACCTGTCAACATCTGCCAATGCTCGGATTTCCGAAATAATGAGGATATTTATTCATTTTTCCAGCTAACTCAGTCTTTAAACCCGAAGCGTCGACATTGAAGCAAAATTTATAGTTCCTATATAGCAGCTACGGATTATTCTTGGATTCAGAATTCAAAAAAGATTGTAACAGCAACACTATGCGCTATGAATTCTGACAAGAACTCAGGCATAGAACGAAGCGAATTAATCACATTTGTTAACTTCGAGCTTTGATGAAAGCTCTAGGCTAATGTGCGGCATGCATACGAATTCTTTCCGGATTTGTTGGTGTTCCCAACGAATTTCTAACTACTTCAATCAAGGCAGGCCGTAGATTCCATGAGAATACCAGAAATGAATTATCTACCATGAGATAAAATCGATATAACTTCAACAAGTATCAAAAAGTCATGTGAACCACCCGGGAAAGGTGTACTCACAAAGGAATAACTACATACCTGCTCGGATGCTCCCAAGTGACTGATTCAAGAAGCCATTTCGGCTTCCTAAATGAAAGAACTCGACATTTGCTCCGGCCAATGCCAGAGCAAAGCCGCGGGAGGCGGAGCCTATCAGAGTCTATTCTCTATACTCTAAATTTTTTAAAATTATTTCATTTAGTCTCATTTCTGGCCAACGATGACACACCGAATACAATTTATATTTGTTTTTCTGGCTGCGGATAACACGCACCTACTAAATACTCATAGTCTCTCACTGCGATGCCCGTAATGGGAAATCTCGATATTCGGGCGGGCAACCAACCGAGTAGTCAGTCGTCGTCCATGCCGATGAGCTCCGCTTGCATCCTGCCCTTGTACCGGCAGCAGATCGTCATGCAGAACAGCCGCAGCGCCAGCCTGAACTGCGGACTGAGCGTCAGCAGGATGATGGATTTCCAGAAGGAGTTGAGGAAGCCTAGCCAGACTATTCCGAAGTGCAGAACCTGAAAAAGAAGAATGTTAGCTGAATAGTAGCTAATGAAGACATTGTCACTCCACTTATATCGATTTACAAAATTTAGATCAGAAAAGTTTTATTAACTATTTGTAGCTAAGAAGAAAGTGGTATTGATTGTTAGCGAACCAAAGCAATTAGATTATGTCAATGCATATTGCAAAATCGATGTCATTGAAATTTAACACCTCGAGAGCCATTCACAGCCGTCATTATGACCGTTTCTATACAGTGTGATTTACCACCACTAACACAAAATTTGTTAGTGTGCTGTCTCCACCACAAAAAGTTCAAAAACCAAAACCAAAAATAGAACAAATAAATACTGGATTATATTTTGTAAACGAACAGTCGTTACCGACCGATGATGAACCCTTCACTCCCACATACACCTACTACGTAGGCTTATTATGGCAAGTACCTGTCAGAAAACAACTACTCCTCTGGCTAAGACCACGACGGGTATTGAATTAAATCCAACAGCTACTTGTGCAACGTTCCTCAAAGCATCAGAGGACGCAATAGCAAGTGCCCTCAATGACCAACTAGCAGAATTATGTTTTGATTTGGACTGGGTGACCACCTGCAGACTAGTTTCGAAGTTGTTGCCTCTCATCAGTGCAAGGGCAGGTCAACACAGACAGCACTAAAGCCATCTGTTCCCCGTCCAAATCATTACACACTCCGCTGGTTTGGTCAACTCTGGTTCACGCGTTGAAGCGGTTTCTAGGCCGCTCCACCTAGCGAGCAGAGGGAGAACACTCCGAATCTCCCAATACCCGTCGTGGTCTTAGCCAGGGGAGTAGTTGTTTTCTGACAGGTACTTGCCATAATAAGCCTACATAGTAGGTGTATATGGGAGTAAACGGGTCGGTAACGTTACTAAACGATCTCCCAAAGAACTCTGTTTTCTTTATATTTTGTTGATCATATTGTTTTGTTTACAAAACTGTGCTTTTACAAAATTGACCAAAAGCTGTAGAATTTGAAATTGCTTTACCTTTATTTAGTGCAAATGTGTAGATGTATATTTGGATGTATGTGTATATGTGTGTATATTTATATATGTTTGTGAATTAACGTTAGTTTTTCAACAAAACGACTATTTCAACTGTGTTTCACAAAATGTTCAAAAATTGTTTCTCCCCGGTGGATTTTATCTAAGAAATCTGTGTACAAATAATATTGAATGAATATCGACATTGCTCTCTACCATGGTCTCATGAGTATTATGCGAAAAAATTTCTATTCCACATAAGTAACTTTATTGCAAATAGATTGTTCAGTAATTTGTACGTTTATATTGTTTTCCGATGCAGATCAACCTGTGCTGAAACTTTCCCCACCTACAGAATGTAGAACATGAAGGGCAATGCATTTATATTACTATCTCAACAAACAAAGATACCACGAGATTTTTCTCATCACAAATGGGAATCTTAAGGGAATAATTATATGGTGTGAAAGTTTTCATCTATTTCTGCACATAGTTCTCTCATTCTGTGTTCCAACTCTTTTGTTGTCTGGCATTAAGTGGCGTAGATATTTGATCTATAAAGAGCAAAATCTAGGGGTGTAAGATTTGGAGATTTTGGTGGCCATTTTGTACGTCCCCAGCGATCTACCCATCGCCCAGAAAAGTTTGTATCGAAAAACTCTTCAGCTATGCGATAAAAATGGAGTGGTGCCCCTTCTGCTGAAAAATAATTTTATGATTTTCAAACTCTTCCTGATTGTTTACCACAATTTGTTTCATTCGATGTTCAATTTCAGATTATTAAACATATCTGTGAAGATCTTCTGTACGATTACCTCTGAAGAAGGGAAGAGGAGGACTCCTTCCACTTCCTGTGCGAATGTGGTATTTATGGCAGGCTCAGACAAAACCTCTTCGGAGCTGCCACTATTAAGGAGGAAGAATTGCACTCGTTGCAATGGAAGGACATTTCGACTTTCATAAGAAGGTCGAAGAGGTTCGAGCAGGTATCCGACTTGGGATGAGTGAAGATGCCGGGGATTGCGAAAAGGGCCCACTGGGGCCTAGTCGCTGACGCTTGCGTCCCCCACCCATTACCATTACCTCTGAAGAAACTCGGTCCAACACGTGATTGTCTAAAATCCCCGTCAAAATATAATTTTTTTCAGGAAACTGGGTTTGTCCCTATCTAAAAAATGCTGATTATTATCGCCCTAGTTCTGTTTGTTAAACTTTTCCATGACAAAGAAATATGCATTCGTCTGAGAAACATATACAGGAAGCCTCGATCTCTTTCAATTGTTATTTTTAACCACTCACAAACCTCACCCCGTATCTCTGGATCACCCTCCATGAGAGCATGCAGCATATTCATTTGACAGGAAAGATTTTTTTTCCGTGACTATTTGGACACTTTCGAACTTACTCCACAGGACTCAGCAACTGCAGACGTTGACTGGGTGAGATTAATTACCATTTCAGCAGCAATTTCTAGCTATTTTTCTTCTGAAAGAGACGGTCTTCCTGATCTTGTAGCATCTTTCATTGTACCAGTTGCTTGGTACATATTCAAAAGGTTGCGCAATTATAACCTCGGAATAGAGTTTTTGACTAAGAAAAAACAGTTTTGTGACGGACAGGTGGAAAATAAATATTTCAATTTTGGCACGAGCATTTTTAAAAAAAGGAAAATAAAATCGTATTTCTAGCAGATCTTTTATAGATATTCTTCTTGGTAAAGTACAGCCATAAGAAGACAAATTTTGGAAAATCACCGACATCCAACAAAAACAGAGGTATTAAAAATTGTCATGTCAATTTTTGATCCTATAGGATTTTTAACAAATTTCATAATCCAAGGTAAAATATTACTGCAGGACATTTGGAGAAGTAAACAAGGTTGGGACGACGAAATAACAGACGAACTGGATGAAAAATGGACTATATGGATCAATGACTCGAAAACTATCTATAATTTCAGGATTCCTCTATAGTATTTTAGTTTGGACAGAGATAGCAGTACTATTCAATTACATATTTTCTCAGACGTTTCGGAAAAATGTTACGCATGATTGCGTACCTTAGAATAAAAAGACACGAGGAAATTCAAACAGCTTTTGCGAGTGCAAGAGTTGCACCTCTGAAACAGCCCATATCGATTACAAGACTGGAATTGCAGGCAGCCTTGACGGGAGCACGATCAGGACACCAATTTGAGACTGAAAATTCCAGATGTGTTTTACTGGACACATTTAAAAACTGTGATACACTGGATCAAGTCTGAATCTCAAAGTTGTTGTATCTCAACGTGTCGAGAAATTCAGGCAATAACAAACACATCCCAATGCAAATATGTACCGTCAAAACAAAATGTTGCTGATGAGGCAACTGAAAAAACAAAACTTCTTGATTTTTCTGAGTATTTGGTTGTTTGGTTCCACATTTTTAAAAGAAGAAATTAATAATTGGTCTGATGAAAAGTCTCTGAAAGTAAGAAAAAACTACGTTTTTATCAACTTCATCGAAGAAGAATTATTGCCAGTCCCAGATCCGAAGAGATTTTCCAAGTGGAATCGTATCAGAAGAGCTACATCATGGATAAAAAGATTTCTAGAAAATTGCAGAGGGAAAAAATACTCTGGTGAACTGAAAGTTTCGGAAATATAAGCAGCAGAAATTCTTCTCTACATAAGGGTTCAAATGGACTCATTTCATGAATAGTTGATTACTCTTCAGAGAAATAGTCCTCCGAACAAAACCAGCCGACTTTATAGTTTTTCTTGCGAAGAAGATAAGGACAATTGAATTCGACTTGGAGGAAGATTGAACAACTCTCGACAAATGGATGATGATGCGAAAAAGCCAATTATTTTGATCCTAAACACAAAATAACCAAGTTATTAATAAATTTTTATCATGACTAGGTATTTCATCATGGACAAAAAATGGTAATAAACAATTTACGATAGAAATTTTGTATTTTGCATATTCGCCAAGCTGTTAAAGATGTTAGAAGAACTGTCAAATATGTAAAAACAGAAGAGCTTCACCAGAAACACCTATCATGGGACAATTACCTTTATGCCGTCTAGAGCCAACTGTGAGATGTTATCAAAACTGGAGTTGACTATTTTGGACCGATTCATGTTGCTTTGAAAAAAAGCAGAGAAAAAATATATGGAGTGATATTCACCTGCATGGTAACAAGGGCATATTCATTTGGAAGTTGCTCATGATTTGAGTACAAATTGTTTCATCCACGTACTCCGTCAGTTTGGCTGTAGACGGAGATTCCCTGATGAAATGAATAGCGACAATGGAGGAAATTTCAAATCTGCCTTTGAATCAAATCGAAATCACCAAATTTGGTAGTATGAGAAACGTCAAATGGATATTCAACCCACCACTATGACCTCATTGGGGAGGAGCTTGGGAGAGACTTATCCAATCTGTGAAAAAAATTATGAAGGAAATGTTAACTTCAGAATCTCCTCAAGAATATGTTCTTCGAACAATATTTGCAGAAGTGGAAAACATTGAATTCTAGGCCATTTACCCATGTATCTATCGACTCTGATGACTCGGAAGCCCTCACTCCTACCATTGTTTATATAGAAGTAAGATAGTTAGTCAATGCCTGTGTAATTGGTCTTGGACGCAAACGCGAGTGTCATCTAGCGTGATTAGTTACAAACATGAATATTTGACGTTATTTTAATGCAGGTTTCTTCAAAAAACCCTGATTTTAATGCTGTCCCATTATTTCAATCAAGTTACGACATGACTTGGAGGCCAGATCACTGAAGTTACGACATGACATGGATGCGAGCTCACTATCGCCATCTACATGTCGCATCCATTTTGATCCAATTATAATCCCATAAGGTTGACTAACTATCTTATATATAAACAATGCTCCTACCATTGTTTATATAGAAGTAAGATAGTCAATGCCTGTGTAATTGGTGTTGGACGTAAACGCGAGTGTCATCTAGCGTGATTAGTTACAAACATGAATATTTGACGTTATTTTAATGCAGGTTTCTTCAAAAAACCCTGATTTTAATGCTGTCTCATTATTTCAATCAAGTTACGACATGACTTGGAGGCCAGATCACTGAAGTTACGACATGACTTGGATGCGAGCTCACTATTGCCATCTACATGTCGCATCCATTTTGATCCAATTATAATCCCATAAGGTTGACTAACTATCTTATATATAAACAATGCTCCTACCATTGTTTATATAGAAGTAAGATAGTTAGTCAATGCCTGTGTAATTGGTGTTGGACGTAAACGCGAGTGTCATCTAGCGTGATTAGTTACAAACATGAATATTTGACGTCATTTTAATGCAGGTTCCTTCAAAAAACCCTGATTTTAATGCTGTCCCATTGTTTCAATCAAGTTACGACATGACTTGGAGGCCAGATCACTGAAGCTACGACATGACTTGGATGCGAGCTCACTATCGCCATCTACATGTCGCATCCATTTTGATCCAATTATAATCCCACAAGGTTGACTAACTATCTTATATATAAACAATGCTCCTACCATTGTTTATATAGAAGTAAGATAGTCAGTCAATGCCTTAATTGGTGTTGGACGTAAACGCGAGTGTCATCTAGCGTGATTAGTTACAAACATGAATATTTGACGTCATTTTAATGCAGGTTCCTTCAAAAAACCCTGATTTTAATGCTGTCCCATTGTTTCAATCAAGTTACGACATGACTTGGAGGCCAGATCACTGAAGTTACGACATGACTTGGATGCGAGCTCACTATCGCCATCTACATGTCGCATCCATTTTGATCCAATTATAATCCCATAAGGTTGACTAACTATTTTCTATATAAACAATGCTCCTACTATTCATTTTCTGATAGGACCTGATTATGCTGCATTACCTTGTGTTATTACTGAAGAAAAAGATTTGAATTTGCTTTCGAAATGGAAAGCAGCCCAAAAGTTGTCAGACTATTCTGGAAACGTTGGACGAGAGAATATTTACCATCATTGGTAAAACGAACTAAATGGTACGAAGAAAATAAACCTGTTGAAGAAAATGACCTAGTTATCATCGTCGACTCCAATGGACCAAGAAATGTTTGGCCAAAGGGAAGAATTTTACGTGTTTATCCCGGAAAAGATGTCAAGATCAGAGTAGTTGATGTAAAATTAGCAAATGGAACCATTCTTCGTAGAAATATTACAAGACTTTGTGTATTAGATATTCAGAAGAAAGAAGAGTAATTGTTCTTTTTTATGTTTTATGGTTCGAACAATTACTAAGGGGGAGAATGTTGTGTATTGTTTTTATTTTTATATTTCGTCATGTGAAGTAGACTAAGAAAAAACAATTTTGTGACGGACAAGTGGAAAATAAATATTCAATTTTGGCGCACTTTAAAAAAAAAATGAAAATTTCTTTCAGCTTCTCCAGAAATCCAAACTGTTTCCAAGATGTCGTCACACTTTTCATACTCAACGGACTATCTGTCGGTTAACAGTTGAGTTTGACAGAAATCAAAATGTAACCGGAATGATGAAATAATATACTGTGAGTTCTATTCAAAAACATAATTCAAGATGGCGCTCAGCAGCCATTTAAAAAGTTTCAGCTGTCATTTTACACGGAAAATAAGGTTTTTATCTCCTAATCAAGCCACTGAAATTGCGATAAGAAGGTGGTACAAAAATTAGTAGAGGAGAACAAATTGTAGAAGGCAATTCTATATGATATTGCAGAAGGTTTGAATGTCAAATCTATTAGTTCATTATTCATTTAAAATCTTCTCTTCAAGTATTCTCATCACTACACGTAAAATCCTCACCTGCTCGTTTTCCATCGGTACCGTGAAATACTCGTACAACTTCACAGCGATATACGGCAGCCAAGACATCCAGAACGTCACGATCAACGTGAACGACATCATGTGATTCGGATTCGACAGGTTTTCCGCCAAGGCCGTCGCGTACTCCTTGTCGTGGAAAGGGACCCCGCTCCGCAGCTTGCGCAGCATGCTGAAGATGTACGAGTAGGTGTACACGATCGTGATGAGGCTGGGGCCGAGGATCAGGATGGACAGGGTGACGGAGTAGGCCGCCATGCTGCCCCAGTCCAGCATGCAGATGTAGGCTTCCTTGTCGAACAGGGGTTTGGTGAAGCCCAGGAGAGGGGGGCAGCAGAGCATGGCTGAGGAGATCCAGGTGAAGACCATCCAGCATTGACACCTGGAATTTATATTTGGTTCTATAATGTTGAAGATAAATAAAATTTGTTAATTTCAATAAAGACGGTGGATACCAATGAAATTATTAAGGGTATTGTATTAACTGTTTTTCGATCTGTCGAAGGCTTTTGACACGGTATCTTCGGATTTCTTAACTCATAAGACAGCTGCACTTGGTTTTCCAGAAAATATTTCAACTTGGTTGAGATCATATATGGAAGACCGTTGTATGACGGTCAAGTATGTTACTGTAACGTCGAGTGAACAAAATGTTAAAATGGGTGTTCCACAAGGTTCGGTTTAGGTCCATTATTATTTGTGCTATTTGCTAATGACTTGCCTGAATACATAAAAGACTGCCACTTAACTATGTTTGCTGATGATTCCACGATCACAGTTACAAGTTCTAATATCGACAATTTACTTGTTAAGGTTACCAAAATCATTGATACATTTGCATCTTGGTGTGACCGTAATAGACTCATTCTGAACCCTAAGAAGTCTGTCTCTATGAAATTTTTCAACAGGAAAGATAATTTACCAAATGAAATAGTCTTCAGTGAGGAAATAGTTATGTCGCAAGAGGTAAAATTCTTGGGAACTCAGTTAGACGAACGTCTGAATTTTGATCAGCACATCAATAGTGTTTGCAATAAACTCAATTCAGCATTCTTTGCAATAAAACAAATGAAATCCTGTGTAACAAAAGAAAGTTTATTAAGCATTTATTTTGCCATGGCATTTTCACATATATCACTCAACATAATGGCATGGGGGTACGGTACAAATTTAAATAGAGTTTTTGTTGGCCAAAAGCGTATTTTGCGACTCATCTTCGATATGTACTATCGAGATACTTGCAAACCGGTTTTTATAAGAAAAAAACTGCTATCTGTTCCATGTATTTATATATTTAAATGTGTTAAATTTGCAAAATTCGGAGGACAGCTGCGGATGCCAAGTCACAAAACTTCTAAATACAAAAACTCCCCTGCTTACAATGCTTTGTCTCTCTACAACAAATTGCCGAATGAGATAATAAATTCTCAAAGTGACAACATTTTTTGTAATAAAGTTAAATGTTTATTGATTGACAGGTGCTACTATACTCTGCAAGAGTATCAAAATGATACTTTCTGATTATTTATTAAATTTTGTGTAATTATTTCATAATTCTGTATGGAAAACTGTGACGTTGAATTTTTATTCGATTACTGTGACTGGTGTTTTTTATCTCTACGTGTATTTATATTGTTATTTTAAAGTTTTTTATATATTTACATACTTGACCTACCATATGTACCCTATTGTACCAAAGTGGTTAATAAATTATTATTATTATCATTTTTTTTTTTCTCCTTAGGAGTGTACCAGCCAGGCCCTGTCTTCGGTGCTCCGACCCATCCGGAGGGCACGCTGGTGTCGTTAACCCCAATAACCACTCCCTAAGTCCGTAGGGTGAGTGATTATTGGGTCCGAGAATCGTGTGCCCTGAGTAGACGGAGCCAACCAAGTATACCAGCCTTCTGCATTCTTGCTGCTAAGATTTCTGCCATATTACGGCAAGCCGGTATTATCTTCAAGTTAGAGAGCAGTGTGTCCATCATTCCACCAAGGACTCCTATAATCAGAACCACCATTTTGACAGAATGGTCCGGATATAACCTGCGGAGTTCAAAGAGAAGATCTCGATATTTAGTCCGTTTTTCCTCCTCTTTTCGAACGATATTCATTTCGCCTGGAGCGGAAAACTCCATGACGAATATCGTTCTACTTTGGTGGTCGAGGAGGACAACATCAGGCTCATTGGCTTGTATTTTCCTGAGGGTTATCATTATTATTATTATTATTATTATTATTACTTCTGATTTTAATTAAAATTCTCCAGTCGGACCCTGTCTCCGATGCTCCGATACATTCGGAGGGCGCGCTGGCAACATCATTACCCCAATAACCACTCCCCAAACTATGGGGTAAGCAGCTATTGGGTCCGGGAATCGTGTGCCCTGAGCAGACGTAATGAACCGAGGATGACAGCCTTCTGCATTCTTCCGGCTATGATTTCTGACATCTTTCTACATGCCGGTATGATTTTTAAGTTCGAGAGTAATGAATCCATCACACCGCCAAGGGACCCTATTATCAGAACAACCATTTTTACAGAATGGTCTGGATAGAGCCTGCGGAGTTCGAAGAGTAAATCTCGATATTTCGTCCGTTTCTCCTCCTCCTTTCGGACGATATTCGTTTCGCCAGGAGCCGAAAACTCAATGACGAAAATCGTCTTACTTCCATGGTCGAGGAGTACTACATCAGGCTTATTGGCCTGTATTTGCCTGAGGGTGGGAAATGAGTAGTTCCAGTAGAACCGGCACTTCTCATTCTCCACCACGGACTCAATATCCCCCGGAGCGTAAGGCAACACTGGTGTCTCGTCTATACCGTACGAGTGTCGTAGGTGGTAATATAACACTCGTAGAGCCGCGTTATGTCTGTGGATATAGGCTGAGACCGCATATGCTGGACATGCTGAGAGCAAATGCATAATGGTCTCAGGCGCCTGACGGCAGGCCCTGCATCTAATATCAGGGACCTCTATACTCATCACGTGGCTTCGGTAGACCAAGGTGTTGAAGACACCATCTTGGCAGGCCATTATGAATCCCTCGGTCTCCGACTTCAGCCCACTTGACCTAAGGAAAGCGTAGGTCAAGCTCTTGGATAAGCCAAGGTCTTCAACGTTTCTGAAGAAGACCCCATGGAAAGGCTTATCCCCATGCAGCTGCAGCAGAGCAGCATTTTCTGCGGCCTTTACATGGGCTTTTTGCCGAACGGGTGCCAACTCTGTGACAGAGTTCGGATCACGCCGTTTGGTGTCGAAACTGAGACCGAGTTCATCAGCCGCACGGGCTGCTGCCTTAAAGAGGAACGCTCCAATCCCTGCGTTTTCATGGTCACGAACCATGCAGAGAAGGGGGTCCAAACTCCTGATTACTTTACATGCTCCATACAATACCATTCTATTGTGAAGACACTCCAAACTCAAAAGTCCTCGTCCTCCTTGTTGTCGGTGGAGATATATTATTATTATTATCATCATCATCATCATCATTATTATTATTATTATTATTATTATTATTGATGTTTATAACAATCTATAATTTCATGGTCGGAAACAAGGTTGGAAACAAAAGAATCTTCTACCATATATCACCAACAACAGAGATGTACCTCTGAATTCCACGAAGAAATGTGTGATGATATGTAATCGTCGTACTCAAAAAATCGCGCGTGTTTGAGATACCTTTTTATCTACTTATACTGTAATATACTATTTTGCTGGATTCAGACTGCAAGTTTTCCCACCTCCTCTGTATGTGATGGATCGTCTCAGTTGGATAAACTTTTTGTCTTCCTTGTTTGAATGTTTTATCAAAATGTGAATTATTTAATCACTTATACGTAGTCAGTCTTGTGTAACGCTTTTCCTGTTGTTTTTATCTTCATCTGGCTGTTCATGTACGTATGGAATAACTTAGGTATGTCTTATTGGAGGTGAATGTTATTATTTTCATTATTGGTATTATACCAACTCTCACGATGGAATTATACAAGTCAAAAGTTCAAAAAAAATCTCGTTCTTCAGACCATATCATCAGAGCTAATTTCTGAAAATTTACAGGTTATCGATATAAACCTTATATTTCATTTAACTCAACCTCTCATTTATCTTAGACAGGCCCTTATTATAGGACATACGAAATTAGGTGGGAAATTCGCACACCCAATTATATCATTTAATGTATCATTTTTTTTCAAGCCCATAATCTTCAGGTACAATAACTAATAATAAAATGGATTGAGCAATCCAGACTTCTGCATTTAACCTATACAATAGGTATAATCGTCGGCAAGTCTCCAACAGAAAACAACTACTGCCCCCTACGACCATTGAATTATATCTGTTAGATTCTTGCCAAAGTATTCTACAAGAACTACTTTGCAATGTTCTCCCAATCTCAACGCCAAAACATGTCTCAACCCACACGAGGGAACACCTACGGACCGGTTTCATGGTTCCTTGCCAATCATCAGCGCAGGGTAGCTCACCCAACGCAATCGAAAAATATCTTGACCCCAAGATTCGAAGAACACTCCGACTATGGTGTCGACTTCGTCTGAAGCCAAATAAATTCAGAAGAAAATATTTGATGACACTACTTGGCAGAAGCCCATTAAACTAATAATAAAATGGATTGAGCAATCCAGACTTCTGCATTTAACCTATACAATAGGTATAATCGTCGGCAAGTCTCCAACAGAAAACAACTACTGCCCCCTACGACCATTGAATTATATCTGTTAGATTCTTGCCAAAGTATTCTACAAGAACTACTTTGCAATGTTCTCCCAATCTCAACGCCAAAACATGTCTCAACCCACACGAGGGAACACCTACGGACCGGTTTCATGGTTCCTTGCCAATCATCAGCGCAGGGTAGCTCACCCAACGCAATCGAAAAATATCTTGACCCCAAGATTCGAAGAACACTCCGACTATGGTGTCGACTTCGTCTGAAGCCAAATAAATTCAGAAGAAAATATTTGATGACACTACTTGGCAGAAGCCCATTAAACTAATAATAAAATGGATTGAGCAATCCAGACTTCTGCATTTAACCTATACAATAGGTATAATCGTCGGCAAGTCTCCAACAGAAAACAACTACTGCCCCCTACGACCATTGAATTATATCTGTTAGATTCTTGCCAAAGTATTCTACAAGAACTACTTTGCAATGTTCTCCCAATCTCAACGCCAAAACATGTCTCAACCCACACGAGGGAACACCTACGGACCGGTTTCATGGTTCCTTCATGGTTCCTTCATGGTTCTTCGAATCTTGGGGTCAAGATATTTTTCAATTGCGTTGGGTGAGCTACCCTGCGCTGATGATTGGTTCTTCGAATCCTGGGGTCAAGATATTTTTCGATTGCGTTGGGTGAGCTACCCTGCGCTGATGATTGGCAAGGAACCATGAAACCGGTCCGTAGGTGTTCCCTCGTGTGGGTTGAGACATGTTTTGGCGTTGAGATTGGGAGAACATTGCAAAGTAGTTCTTGTAGAATACTTTGCCAAGAATCTAACAGATATAATTCAATGGTCGTAGGGGGCAGTAGTGGTTTTCTGTTGGAGACTTGCCGACGATTATACCTATTGTATAGGTTAAATGCAGAAGTCTGGATTGCTCAATCCATTTTATTATTAGTTTAATGGGCTTCTGCCAAGTAGTGTCATCAAATATTTTCTTCTGAATTCAGGTACAATATCACAGACCACTTTCCAATCATTTTACAGATGAATTGTGGAAAATTTGTAGAGGAAACACCTTAGTATTACTTCAAATACTATAATGATTACAAAAAATTGAGAAATAAATTTTTAAATATAGATTGGAATAAATATTTTGAGTTACAAGATTCTGAAGATTTGGTAAATTACCTAATAAATGCAAACAAAACATCGATGGATAGGAGTACTACCCGTGTAAAAATGAAAAATAAATTGAGGAAAAGAAAAAATTGGATTACGAGATGAATAATAAATTCAGTTGATAAAAAAATGAGTTATATCAAAAATTAAAAAAAAATGCTGATAATTTGAATTTGCAAGAAGAATACAAAACTTACAAAAATTCCTTAACCCGAATAATACATGAAGCCAAAATAAAATACTGCAAACAAGAAAAAGAAAGTAATAGTCATTCATCAAAATATGTATGCAATGAAAAACCCAAATTAAAGATGAATTCTATACGGTCAATTAAACTGAACAATAAGACAATATCAGATGAAAAAACCATATCAAACGCATTTAATGATTACTATGGAAGTGTAGGAAAGAATCTTGCAGAAAAAATTAAGAATATTGATAATAATACGGAAACATCAATTAGTCATCTTAAATCTATTTATATTGAAGAAACCATCTGCACTGAAGTTGAAAATATAATAAGAACTTTGAAACCAAGGAAATCCCCAGGTGTAGATGGTATAACAACAGAAGTTTTACAAGTTTTAGTAGATTTGATTTCAGATCCCTTGGCACATCTCATAAATAATATTTTTGAATCAGGAATTTGTCCTGATTCCTTCAAAATAGGCATCATAAAACCGATTTATAAAAATGGCAATAAAAATGAGATGAAAGATTATAGACCAATTACTTTGATATCAAGTATAGCAAAAAAAATTGAAAAAATTGTCAAATACAGAATTGAAAAATATCTTAATAAGTTAAATTTCCTTTCTTCTAAACAGTTCGGATTTCGAGAAAAAGTTTCAACTGAAAATGCCATATGTCATCTTACGAATCATATTTATAGCTCATTAGATAACAACACTTCAAATCTTAGTATATTTCTTGATCTAGCCAATGCGTTCGATTCCGTTAGTCATGAACGACTACTAAAAAAACTAGAACACATTGGTTTCCGAGGAGTGGCTCACAAATGAATGAAAAGTTATATAACTGGTAGAACACAACAAGTACAAATTAACAAAGTGTTTAGTGATTCCATTATTTTTAGTTATGGAGTGCCTCAAGGTAGTGTCTTAGGACCACTATTATTTAATATATATATTAATGATGTATTCGATTTAGACTGTATTGGAAAAATTCATGCTTTTGCTGATGATACTGTGATTTCTTACAGTGCTTCAACTTGGGATAAACTGAAAGAAATAATCAATGAAGATTTAGGAAATATTAAAAATTGGTTTGACCGGAATTTATTGACTATAAATTTTGATAAAACTAATTATCTTCCCTTCACCTGTTATCAGAATTCTTTGCCAAATTTAGGTCCACTCAAAATTAGTAGTAGTGAGTTTAAAATTAATGAAACCAAATGTGTCAAGTACTTAGGAATAGTGATTGACAATCATTTGAGGTGGGACCATCATATTTTTTTTGTCATTAAAAAACTGAGATATCTGTTACCCAAATTCAAGTTTCTAAAACAATTTCTCGCATTGAAACACCTTGAAATGTTGTACTTTTCCTTAGTACAATCTCAGTTGAGTTATGGCATTCTGGGATGGGGTGGTGTTAAAAAAAGTCATCTTTATAACTTGGAAGTGATTCAAAAAACATTCTTAAAAATAATATATGATCAAAATCATTTGTTTCCTTGCCATCTTCTATATAAAAAAGTAGAAAATTTGATATTGTGCAATTGTTTATGTATAGAATTCTAATCCACATTTTCAAAAATAGAAAGGATATCAATTTTGGTGATCATCTTCATGAGACGAGGTATAAAAGAGCTGTCACAGTTAAAACTAGATTGAATAAAATAATAGGCACAAGAAATTTCATTCACATTATCCCAAAATTGTTTGACATACTACCAGATATAATTAAAATGACTAAGTCCATGAATTCTTACAAAAATGAAGTGAAAGACTGGTTGAATACTACAGAAAGACATATTTTTCATAATTTGACAAATAATATTAATTAATGGGTGAATTTATTTTGTTTCGACATAGAAATTTTTTTGAAATATTCAGATTAGAAAATAAATTATACAGAAATAAGATTAGAAATGAAAAAAAAAATTGTTATTTTTGAAATAGTTCTTTAGTAGAATAGTTTTTTACCTTACAACAAGGCTACAGTAGGGTATATTTTCAGTTTATTCATACAGTGTATTCCACACTTTATAGTTAGGTATGTATTTATTTATGAATAAACTTAAATTATTATTATATAATGATATTATCACTGTCAAGATGGCAGCTGTAGTGGATAAGTTGAGGATGTCGATTTGATAGTCAAAATTACCGTTGGCTCGGTGACGGATGACGGACTAGACGGACTTTTTCATTAAAATTACCAGACTGTGCTGGGAATGCACGTTAAAAGGTAGGGTTATCGTCATACCTAGCTCGTACAAGTCTCCCAAATATTTTTGAGGGTTGCTACCGGATTACGAAAAGAACAAATTGAAATTTGACCAATGTCAACTTTCCCGTTACTCCATTTTTACAAATATGCCAAATATTGAAGGTTTGATGGCTGTATGGGTCAAGGCATGGATTGCAAAAATGACACTATGTGTATTCGGCAAAAATGACACTCTGTGCATTCGCCAAAAATTGCACTCTGGTACATCCACCAAATATTGCAATCTAGGTGCATTCGCCAAAAACAAACACGAATTAAGAGTGTTTTCGCCAAAAAATGTCGCACACTCTGGCAGTATAAAATAAACCAAATGGATATCGAAACATATCTGTCTTTTTTCCTGTTTCAAAACTCACAAAATATCGGAAAACTGAAAGGATCTCACACCAGTAAGAGGCTTGCTTTATAATTGATTTTTCTTCTTAACCTTATGTAAGTATGCGGTAGACTAACTCAGTTTGCGAAGACAAGGGTCGTGGTACAATTGTTGGTGATGAATCCAAAGGTATTACCAGAAATACAAGTTATGGCAGAGAGAATGAAATAACTACATTTAAGTTGCTATTTGGACGCCATCTACTGTCTGGGAGTTAATGTAAGTAATTTTGAACATTTTTTGTGAATAAATTTTTGATAACCTATTTCGTATAACTTATTTACCGACAATTCAACAAATTACCATTTAAACTCGAATATCTCGAGAAAGCCTTTTCAAAATTCAGAAAATTTTGCACTGCTATTATCAAAATTCAATTACCTTCACAATGATGTTCAGAACGCCCCTCATTTCCTATTGAAATTGTACAAGGGGTTGTTCTGAAGAGTAGGAGGTTGAAGTATAAAATATATTTTTGTCGTCAAATGGTGTCACCTTCCAAACAAAAATCGAAGTGTCTCAGCGATTTTATGTAAAATAATTTTTCTTGGAGTTATTGAGGGTCTTGAGTGGACCACTGAACATTGTAAAGAAAGTATTTTACATTTGTAATTTATCTTTGCAAACTTGATGTAGGTTTACCGTAAATATCTTTTTTCCAGTTTTCAAATGATGAGTCCCTATAATCTTCCTTCGTAAAACTTGCTGACGCACTTACACTTCAATTTTCAAAACATAATCTTACTATAACTTTAATATAAGAGTTGGTGGTAAAATTTCACATACAACGATTACACTGCAACTGAAATACCCATCCACTAACTCAAGTACGGATATCAATTCTGCTAGATCATAGAGATTCGACAGAATGAGTTATGTTTTGTTTTGATGCAAGAAGCGAAAGGTGTATTCGTTCGTTCCAGTGTTTTATGGCACTAGCTCTACTATACTCCACCAGTAACAGATACCTTAAATAAGGAGGCCACGTGGACCCTCACCTCTTTACCTCCCAAGAGCAGCTTGCAACATTTATGAGGATTGTGTGTTAAGTGAGAAAATCGTTATGTAAAAGGATTCATTTGAATATTGAATATTGAAAATGAATAAGGCTATATATTATGATGGAATTATTAATTTTTGAAATATTTCCAAACATTTAACACGTTCAAGCAGAAAGATATATTGTGTGTTTTTCTATTGAGGGTGCTTTCACAATTGTAATTGAATTACAGGTGATGAGATAATCAACAACTCCATTTTTTAGTATTAGTTATGTATTATGCAGTTATAAAATACTTGATATTTTTTTTGGAGTTTTGTGAAACCACATTTGAATATATGAGGAAGTGTTCTTTTTATTTCATTCAATATGTAAGGCATCTAATGTAGCAACTTGATGTTTCCTATAGTACTTTTGGATATGCAGGTTTCAGAGGGGCATGATAGAGAAATCATTTTCTTGCATCGAGAACCAATCATGATACAATCAAAATGTACCTATATTGGATTTTTTTATGAAAAATATACATTGGAAGGTGCATTTCCTGTAGTACTAATGCCACATGTTGACTTCCGGTTCTTAACCAAAACCAAAAATATTGTCAAATTTGTACCAGCCCACCATCGTGGTATTTTGTTTTTATTGTGTGACAACAACTGTTACTTTTGATTTGACGTCTGTCATCAGTTTGCAGGCAAATTGAAAAATGAATTTAGATAACCGTAATGAATAAAAATGTTATATAGAGAATGTGTCTATGATTGGGGCATCAAAAAATAATCTATCGAATACCACACGAGAGTTCGATAAAGTAGAAAATAATTCTCCACATTTTTTCTCAAACTTGTTGCCATTTGGCAATAGCCATTCGAGCCCTTCGGGCTCTCGTGCCTATTGCCTGGCAACAAGTTTTCGAAAAATCTGTCAAATTATTTTCACTTTATTCTCACTCTCTTGTGGTATTACAACTGACTATTCCACTCTTCTCAAGATATTCACGTAATCTGACCAATCACAAATCAAAGACAACTTGTATTATCGCGAAAACACCAGCTGTCTCTCAATTTTGATTGGTCTGTCAGCGATGGTGTTTTCAACGATGTAACCATAGATGACAAAGCAAAGTTTGACATTTTGATAGATCATAATTGTAGGCGAAAACATCAAAATGAGTCGCTTCGTAACTATATATTAAATTATTGATAGTTATAATACATTTTTTGTGATTATAGTTGATTGATTATGGTTATGATGAATTGATTGTTCATGTTTATAATAATACTTTTAATGCTTCGTGAAATAGTCTGATGAAATTCCCACTCGTGATTGAATTTATCTCATAAGTCTGTCTTTTATTTCTGAACTCAACAGAATTGTATCGTGGTGTTTTCCCGAAGCAATTCAGTTTCGTTCAGAAATGAATCGACAGACTTATCGCGAAATTTCAATCACTTGTGGTATTACTACTGAAAATAAATCAATATTGATTGTTATAATCAAATAAATGAATATTCTGGAACCTTTGGTGTGAATATATTTCAAGAATTAGAAACTACCCAAACACCAAAACTAGATCACAATCAAACTCGACGTGCGTTTCGCCAATAAAGTTAGCATCTTCATTAGCTGAAAGCTTTTGATTATAGCATCTTCCTAAAGATGCTAAGTTTGTTGGTGAAATGTGCGTCGTTAAGTGTATAGTTTACACTCGCAAAACAAAAGTTGCAGAAAATTTGCAGTAATTTGAAATTGTTTAGTAAGGGACCACCCGGTATACTACTCTGCTGCCGGTTTTATGGAATGTCTCAGACTCACCTCGTTTTCGTTTGAAGGGTTTCATATCTCAATGGTTTCCTAACAGCTAAATACCGATCGACGCTTATCCACATGAACGTATACATGGTGACCGCCCATAGGGTGACTTCCAAGTAACCGACCAGTCTGCAAATAATGTCTCCATAGACCCATTCACCCACTACCGAGGGATAAACGGACAATGGCACAACTAGGAGGCCGCATAGTAGATCGGCTACAGCCAAGGAAAGCAGGTAACAGTTGATAACTTCAGACGGTCCTGAAAGAAAGTAATTCAAGTATCAGCAACAGGTCACACAACATAAAATATCTGCTACATACATTGTGATTAAAAAAAAAAATCCAGATAATCCAGGTAGAAGTCTTCAACAGAAAACAACTATTGCCCCTTACCACCATTGAATTTTATGTGTTAGATACTATGATTTTTACATCTACTATTTAATCAACTTTATAAAAGGGATAAAAAAAATCTTAAAACTACCATGAATACATTTACAGATAATGTGATCAATAAATATTAAGAAAATTATTCTAACAATCAAAATAGAAATTATTTGCGCACAAATATAAAATACTTGGAAATACAATGTGGTAAATATAAAGTTAATAATACAGGATGATTCCTAAGTACGTGTAGAAAATTTAGGGGCATATTGCTGACGTCAAAATGAGAAGAAAAGTTATGATAAACATATTTATGCAAGTTATTCGTTTTTGAGATTGTGAGTGTCAAAGTTTAATTCGTATGTTTGTGTTTTGTGAATCAATTCCAAAATTATTGTGATATTCGAGTGAAGTTTGATATTTGGTATTTTTCAATGAAAATATCAAATTCGATGTTAGTTTGTCTCTTTCGTGGGGTTGGCGTTCAATGGTCCTCTACAATCAACACTTAAATGTAGTCAAAAAATTATTCTTGCTAACAGTTCTATTATTAAATTAGCCTTAATAGCTGTTATTATTGTTTGATGCAGATAGTACACCCGATTCCTATTTTAAGATGAAATTGAAGATTAATACTTTCCGTAAACGTATATTAATTTTGAATTTAAACATATTGTCATTCAAAATCAGTTGTATCGATTATTTCAAATCCCAATAACTTGAAAACAGTTGCTCGCAGTGACCTCTACCAGGAACACTTTTTTTACATAAATATTTTCGAAAAATCGATTTACCCACTAGAAATCATAAAAAGGGTACGCCTAAAAAATTACATTGCAAATGACTGAAAAGACATGTAGGTGATGCCAACCCTACGAAAGAGAAAAACTAAAATAACATTTGATTTTTTCACTGAAAATTACTTCGAGATACCAAACTTTACTCAAATATCAAAATATTTTGTAATTTAATCGCGAAATATAAACATGATAATTCAAATTCGACACTCTGTATCTCGGAAACAAATGACTTGCGGACATGTGTCTACAGGAACTTTTCAACTTATTTTGACAACAGCAACATGCTCCTGAATTTTCTACACGTACTTAAGAAACACCCTGTACCTATATCGAGAAGGGTAGTATCTTGGTCATTATATAAACACTCGTTTTTTTAAAGATGAGGAGAACAAATTAAAACACTGCATAAAAAGCATTTTATCACGGAAGAGACAACTGCAGTAAAATATCAGAAAAGTAAAACAGTACTGAGGATTCACTTCGATAAATTTTTCAAATGTTTTTTGAAATAATGTTAATCAAAGTGAACTCTTAGTAACGTTTTACTTTTCTGATCTTTTACTGCAGTTGTCTCTGTCGAGACAACATGCTTTTTATACAGTGTTTCAATTTGTTCGATTCTCCTCATCTTTTAAAAAAACTTGTGTTTATATAATGACCAAGGGAAAAGCAATGGCTATTTTCAGTTTTTCGAAAGCTTGACAATTTAGCAAAGAGTACCAGGCCATTTTTTTACTGCATCCTCAAAGGAGGTTTTTTTATCTTTTTAGTTTGAGAATATCTGAGTTCAATTCAGGTTAATAATATATACATATATTAGAAAAATAGAAAATGATTAAGTATTCAATATACCGGGTGACACAGCAGACATGTAGCAGCCTGTAGTTTTTTTATTTGAAGAGATGAAGATTTGAAATTTGCAGAAGTTACGTAATCAATGATAGCGCCTCATTTGACTCTAACGACAACTGTTTTCAACTACCTGTTTGATCGGCAGTAACTCCAACTTCTTTTTTTTAATGACACCCTGTATATTTATTCAGCCTATCTTATTTGTCTTGAAATTATCTATTCAACCGTGTATCACAAAGTGGCATTCGTTTCTCGATTCGCAGATAGATTGCATTTTATTGAAAAACATCAAGTTGGCTGTAGGATGCTTGGTAGGCTTGGAAATCCAAAGAGTATCAGGTAAACGATATAATTTCAGTTTTTTCCGTACCTGATCACTTCCTACAGATTGTCAATAATTTCTTCAATAAAAAGAAAAATCTGAAAATAACTCACGATATTGCGAAAACTGAGATGGGAACATGTTTTTGGCTACTTGTGAAGGAACTATCTGTCTTTCTCTTTGGCCATGTAGCCATATCATGATCTTTCCATTTGGAAACATAAAATTAAAATTGTTCCCCTGATCCACCAATTCACAAGTCTATTAGTCTAGATATTTGCAATAATATTTTGCCTAGTAGGCGGTGTACACAGAATGTTTTGTGTTTGACAGGTAAACATCATTTGATTGTACTGATTATTTCCGTTAGTTTTATCCTGATTAAAATTACATCGTTTAATTAGATACTAAATATGTATTCAAAGAATAAAAAGGTCGATATTTTGTTGATATTCGGAGAGTGCAAGAGAAATTGTAGACAGGCTGAACAATTATAAGTCGAAAG
Source organism: Chrysolina oricalcia (assembly GCA_944452925.2). NCBI lineage: Eukaryota > Metazoa > Arthropoda > Insecta > Coleoptera > Chrysomelidae > Chrysolina > Chrysolina oricalcia. Next base: position 50,617,426 of record OX101824.2, read on the forward strand.
ATTTCCGGAAAGACGCCATCCGCCTAATAATTATTTCGCTAGTAGAAGAGCAGTTCAGAAGAGAACCGGAAAATCAAAACAATCTCCAATACATTGTCGACGAGGAAACGAAAGTAAACGTTTTGGACACAGGTAGTACATGCTGATCCGACGATATCACTGAGACAAATTGAGAACGAAATCGGCGTGAATCGAGAGACCGCTAGAAGAGTTTTGAAAAGAACTGCTCTGAACTGCTCTTCTACTCTAGCGAAATAATTATCAGGTGGATGGCGTCTTTCCGGAAATCTTTCGACATACAATTGTTCAGCCTGTCTACAATTTCTCTTGCACTCTCCGAATATCAACAACATATCGACCTTTTCGTTGTTTGAAAACATATTTAGTATCTAATTAAACGATGCAATTTTAATCAGCATATAACTGACGGAGATAATCAGTACAATCAAACACAAAATATTTTGTGTACACCGCCTACTAGGCAAAATATTTTTGCAAATACCTATCTATACTAATAGACTTGTGAATTGGTGGATCAGGAGAACAATTTTAATTTCATGTTCCCAAATGGAAAGATCATGATATGGCTACATGGCCAAAGAGAAAGACAGATAGTTTCTTCACAAGTAGCCAAATTGAAAAAAATATGTTCTTATCTCAGTTTTCGCAATATCGTGAGTTATTTTTAGATGTTTTTTGTTTTTATTTAAGAAATTATTGACAATCTGTAGGAAGTGATCAGGTATGGAAAAAACTGATACTCTTTAGATTTCCAAGCCTACCAAGCATCGAGAGATTATCGAATTCGGGTAACAGCCAACTTGATGTTTTTCAATAAAATGCAATTCATCTGCGAATCGAGAAACGAATGCCACTTTATGATACACGGTTGAATAGTGAATTTCAAGACAAATAAGATAGGCTAGACAAATATACAGGGTGTCATTAAAAAAAAAGAAGTTGGGGTTACTGCCGATCAAACAGGTAGTTGAAAAACGTTGTCGTTAGATTCAAATGAAGCGCTATGATTGATTACGTAACTTCTGCAAATTTTAAATTTTTATCTCTTCAAATGAAAAAACTACAGGCTGCTACATGTCTGCTATGTCACCCGGTATATCGAAAATATTTGAAAATGCTAGGAGTCAAATTCATTATAAATAAATCACCTCAAATTTTCTCATTTCAATTTATTTTTAAATTTCTTTAATGAATGGTGAGTTTTTATTTCATTAGTTATCGAATAGTAATTTACTATGCCATTATGATAAATAGAATTTTTTCCCAAAATCTTTTCTAAAATTACCAGCTGCTAATAATTTTATTTTTCTGGTATCATGGTTGTGAATGCTGTACACTTCATTGAAAACTAAATTCGAAGCTTTCACTATTTTTTAATTGAGTGGATGGATCAACAACTTTCAGCTTATAGAGTGAGTTCAGATCACGCAAACCATTTGGTTTGTAGACATTTAGTGTTGGTTCCATATAATTCAATTTATGAAAACAATTTGATTGTTTTATTTCATGGTGTCTTCAAAATATTCAAAAATCAAGGAAACTTAGGAATGCTTGTTTTTTCTTACCAGATGCATCTATAGCTTCGGAATCATACCAATCAGGTGAGCCTGTAGAAAAAGAAAATTTTAACAATAAAAAGTAGTTGATAGAAATATCAAAAAAAAATATATACGTGAGAAAGGGGCGTTTTTGATCTAATGTCATGAAATTCCAATTTCCCAAAATTTGTTCAACCAATGGATAATTATACAGGGTGTTTCATAATAAATGCGCAGGACTTCAGGATGTGATAGCTCGTCTAAAAATATGAAAAAAAGTTTCTATTAACTTACCCTCTGAAATGCACCATTTTCGAGATACAGGGTGTTGAAATTTAAAAAAAAATCGTTTTTTGCGAATATCTCTGGAACTGTTCATCGCACAGAAAACAGATTCAGTAGGCATTTTTTACTCATAATAAGCTATGTTTTGTGAGGATTTTTTATTTTTTCAAATTCATAATTGATGAAAATTTTGAAGGGGTAGTGGGTGTTTTTTTCTCCAACTTCTACTCCACTGGAAAAAGTATGATTTTGAGCCATCTACTTGAACCGCCAATGTTTTCTACACAATAAAGTTACTCTTGGTCAAAAGCTCTAGAGTTGACCGTTTACAAGAAAAATCAACTTTCATGTTGAAAACCATGGTAAATTTTTTTAAATAATTTTTTTCCTAATTATACAAAATTTATTTAAACGTTAAAACAAGTAACAAAACCAAACGTTGACTTCTTAATTGCAAAAAAACAATAACAATCATACTCAGTTGAATTGTTGGAAATGCCCGCCGTTAGCTTCAATGCACGCAGCAATTTTTCGAGGAATAAACATTATTTGAACAACATGAAAGTTGATTTTTCTTGAAAACGGTCAACTTTAGAGCTTATGACCAAGAATACCTTTTTTGTGTAGAAAACATTGGCGGTTCATATGGGAGGCTCAAAACTGTACTTTTTCCAGTGGCGTAAAAGTTGGAGAAAAAAACACCCACTACCCCTTTAAAATCTTCACCAATTATAAATTTAAAAAAATAAAAAATCCTCACAAAACATAGCTTATTATGAGTAGAAAATGCCTACGAAATCTGTTTTCTGTGCGATAAACGGTTCCAGAGATATTCGCAAAAAACGATAATTTTTTTTAAATTTCAACACCCTGTATCTCGAAAATGGTGCATTTTAGAGGGTAAGTTAATGAAAACTTTTTTTCATATTTTTGGACGAGCTATCACATCCTGAAGTACTGCGCATATATTATGAAACACCCTGTATACTATGATACAGGTCAAGTCCAAACTTCAATTCAACTTCAATTTCAACAGAGGGGTTTATATAAATAAGATGAAAAATTTGAAGAAAATTGTATATACACTTATATCAAATCAGAAAGGATTTATCGAGGGGCTATATATGAAAATATAAAGAGAAAAGTTTTTGGGTATAACCCTCAAATTGTTGTGCAACCGTAGACACGTGTTTCGAGCTTAAGCTTTCATCAGTACGGTAAAATCAAGTGCGAAGATGTTCAACACTTGGATGTAAAAATAGAAACAAAGGAAGTCAACAACAGGAAGCCAACCATACATTTGTGGCTCCGGTTAGAAGACCTTGTGCTTACAAGGCAATAACTAACGTCGCCACGGAGGCAGCTATAGCTACCAGCGTGACAATCCTACCCAGGAAAATACAAATCAGAAAGGATTTATCGAGGGGCTATATATGAAAATATGAAGAGAAAAGTTATTGGGTATAACCCTCAAATTGTTGTGCAACCGTAGACACGTGTTTCGAGCTTAAGCTCTCATCAGTACGGTAAAATCAAGTGCGAAGATGTTCAACACTTGGATGTAAAAATAGAAACAAAGGAAGTCAACAACAGGAAGCCAACCACACATTTGTGGCTTCGGTTAGAAGACCTTGTGCTTACAAGGCAACAACTAACGTCGCCACGGAGGCAGCTATAGCTATCAGCGTGACAATCCTACCCAGGAAAATACAAATCAGAAAGGATTTATCGAGGGGCTATATATGAAAATATGAAGAGAAAAGTTATTGGGTATAACCCTCAAATTGTTGTGCAACCGTAGCTTAAGCTCTCATCAGTACGGTAAAATCAAGTGCGAAGATGTTCAACACTTGGATGTAAAAATATAAACAAAGAAAGTCAACAACAGGAAGCCAACCACACATTTGTGGCTTCGGTTAGAAGACCTTGTGCTTACAAGGCAACAACTAACATCCAAGTGTTGAACATCTTCGCACTTGATTTCACCGTACTGATGAGAGCTTAAGCTCGAAACACGTGTCTACGGTTGCACAACAATTTGAGAGTTATACCCAATAACTTTTCTCTTTATATTTACACTTATATCTATAGGAGTTCATAAATGGTATTTTAGTTATGAATTTTTCAGTATATTCATGAAATTCATCTCATGATTATAATGTTTTTTACTTTATGTTTGAATATAAACATGTCGGGAGCTGATTTTCACTAAAAATAACAAAATTCAGTTCCCCACATAGATTGGCAACATTATGTAATGTTCAGGTATTTAGTACGGGTTTTCATCTTTCTTTATGTAGGCCGTTTCTTTTTTTCGAAACCATGAGAGATACGAATACGATTAAATGGGCAAACAGGTAACTACGATGGTTGCTATTCATGTATTGAGAATGAAGAACTAAAACAATAATTGGGGTGTAGAAACTTCTTTTTTGTTTTTGAAAATACTCTCCTTTCAAATCTACACTTTTTTGCATTCGATTAAACCATTTGGCAAAGCAGTTTTTCCACTCTGAAGTAAGTATCTCCAAAACATGGTTTTTGAATGCATAAACAGTGTCTTGTGGCGTCAAAAAGCGTTGACCACGTAATTTATTCTTCACTTGAGGAAACAAATAGAAATCATTGGGTGCTAAATCAGGACTGTACGGCGGATGACTCATCAATTCAACGTTTTGAGTGCTCAAATAGCGGGTTGTTTGAGCTGATGTGTGTGAGCTCGCATTGTCATGATGGAGAATTATCCTTCGTCGACGATTCGTTTTCCTCATTTTATTGATGACTTCTGACAAACAAATAGTAGTGTACCATTCAGAGTTTACCGTTCTACGTTGCTCTAAAGGCACGGTTGCCACATGACCGTTTATACCGAAGAAACAGGCCACCATTTGCTTCGAAGTGCTGCCTGCGAGCACGAACAACTTTTGTTGGATATGGTTCATTTTGAAAGACCCATACAGTCGACTGCTGTTTAGTTTCGGGCTCATAACAATAAATCCAAGATTCGTCACCTGTGTATATGTTATAAACTGCATTTGATGCACCGCGGTCATATTTTGTAATCATTTCCTTGCACCAAATTACACGAGTCTTTTTTTGATCGACTGTCAAATTGTGCGGAATCCAACGAGAACAAATTTTTTTGACTGCCAAATGTTCATGCAATATCTTATGTATATTTGTCATACTAATGCCCAGGGATGCCTCGATCTCGCGATATGTCACATAACGATCCTGCATTATCATTTCGGACACAGCATCAATGTTTTCTCACACAACAACCGAATTTGGACGTCCATCTTTAATTTCGTCCGCCAGCGAAATACGGCTACGTTTGAATTCACTGAACCATCGATATACTGTGGCCTTGGATGGTGCTTCATCAGCAAAAATCGCAGTAAGTTGATTGGCACACTGCTGTTGAGATAATCCACGTCGAAAATCTTTAAAAATCATGGCACGAAAATGTTCACGATTTAGATCCATTTTTTGGCCGAGATAAAATTTTCAAATGTCTATTAACAATACAAATAGCAAATGTATGACAAAAAGTTCTGATTACGTCAGGGTTCTTATGATAGGAAGGGGCTATGAAATAAGTGAGAATTTAGACAAAGGGAAGACTGAGGAAAGGGAGAGAATACGTCATTGGAGGGAAATTAAGGTGGCTATCCTGAAATTGGTAATTTTGGTTATATTAACGTCAATTTGCGAATAAATAAAGTTACTAAAGCCCGTGGCTCGAATGAATCACAATAAAATCATATGCATTTCTTGTATTTTGTAGTTGTTAACTACTTGTTTGATATTGTAACAATACTCCTACATCATACCATGATGATACATTGTCTCCAGATATTCCCCAAGAATAAAACAGTAAAGCAGCTATGGAATCAATTTTGGTAGTATGGACTACCTATTGATTTTTCCAGGATTTGTTCAAACCATTTTAATAAAAAAGAAGTCAAGACAAAGGCTTAGGAAAAACGGTGAGATTAAACTGTTCTAATGAGAAACGATTTGGTTTTGGATAGAAACTGTTGAAAGTCAATATTTTTGCAATGCCAGTAGGATATAATGTTGGTGTTCCTTTTTAGTTATTCCTACCAAGACGTGTTGGTAAAAATCTGGTCTGTCCACTGTGATATCCTATTAATCTATGACATTTCAAGAAGCACTTGGAGTTCCATTGGAGATAGAGAGATGCTTGCTAGAATCTTTACTCATGGTCGATCGTTTACCATCAAATAATGGTTTGTTCATTATATCCTATTCCTGATGCTATGAAATGATTGATATTGATAGGTCTTTATGCCATTTCGGATGAGGGTTCACAGTCTCCTTCCACCCGTTGTTTACAACAATGTTAAGGTGCATTTAGTCAACATAAACGTAACTTTAGCACAAGCACTAACATAAACATAATCCAGAGAATAATTTTGTATGAGACCTAATATTACACGAGTTTTAGATTTAGGCATACATTTAAGAATGAAAGGTACATTTTATGACATGAAACTTTAGGTACACGTGAATTGTGGACAATATTTTTATCGTAAAAGTAAGATTCTTATAAAGTTGGGATTTTCAAAGTGACATGTTTTTAGCATAAACTTAATATTGTTGTATAAATGGTGCCATTTGATTTAACATATTCAAATTCTGTTTTTAACATATATTTAAGCACAATTTTAAAATGATGTTGACTAAATGCACCTTTACAAATAATGAGAAAAACTCATTGAATAGTTCTGTGCAATAACACTATTGTACAACAATTATCAGAAGGAAGAAATAAAATTAAAAGAAGAGTTCCCATTACCAAGTGTAAGAACTATCCAAACTCGAAATTAGCTATCAAAATTATTATGGAACATGGAACGTTGCAAAAACAAATGATATGTTCAGCTCAAGATGGTTCAGCTTTATTTAAGATATTAGATATGCACAATTTTACTACTTGCCATTTAATTAGAATTTTAGGTAGATATATAGAAATGTTAAATTTTTCCTACAAAAAGAAATTGTAAATTACCATTTATGATACAATGTATAAATGATACCGAAATTTATAAAATAAAACATTGATTCATATCATTAATAACAGTATTTGACTACCTACTCATAAATTATTTCTGAAAGTATTATAAATGTTGATGAAATGTGAGTTTTAATTTTGTGAACAAGGCAGAGTGAATGACACTGACTGATAAGTTTTTATATGTATTTGAGTAAACTTCAGGGATGAATAAATATTTATCTATCAATCATTTTAATCATTTACCGCATTTCACATTCACACATTTCAGAATAAAATCAAGCATCTTACAAATCACACTTTCTTCTTGCACCTGAGGTTCTGGAATAATATCAGAGAGTTGTTTTGATTTATTTTATGAGACTTGAAATGAATTTCTCTTTGAGGAGTGCGATTTACTCAACTAGTGTTACAACAGATATATTGAGATTAGTCTTTGAATCTTTGAAATATGTTTCAAATCTCAGATTATGTGATGTTTTCTTTTTTTTGAGGCTCAATACTTTGTATAGAATTTACTTTCTCATCAGTTCATTCAATTTAATAATTATTATCAACTACGCCCAACATTCAGAATCTATAAAAAATGTTAAAAATTTGTTATTTTCGTCATATTTGAAACTGTCAGAAGTCTTCGAGATACTTTTGCGAACTAGGGAATATATTAATAACAAATATGTTTTAATCACTAGCACGTTTTTCAATTTACTCCCACCGATTGGTTTCGAATTCAATTCAACAAAATGGGATATTTTAGTGTTATTTAAATTTGCCGCCTCCAATTTCAGGATAGCCACCCTAATTTCCCTCCAATGACGAAAACAATATGCCCGACAAAATCGATGACATTTCATAACCCCCCCTATCAAGGAACCCTGTGATTACGTATACTGTCAAAAATGTCAAAGTTTGCGATAGCGCAGTTGGATCGCGCCTAGCAACACCAGTGTTGCTAACTCTCAACACATAAATAGCAACTCTCGTATTTTGGAGAGTATAACATTGGTCCGAAAAAATCTACGAGTACTTCCGCTCTTCTATAGTAAACAGGGAAAATTAAAAATGTAAGTTTTGTTTTTTACGCTTAGAATTTTTATTTGAAAAAATATTAAAAAGGAAAACGATTGTTTCATCGAAATTCGCTATACTGGTGTATTCTTAGATCTTGGATACGATTTTTCGTGTCTCACGGCCACCATCAATATATTTTTTCAAATATAGTCAGTCAGTTAGTTAGTCAGTTAGTTGATTATTCAGTTAATTAGGCAATTAGTTAGTCAGTTAGTTAGTCAATTACTTAGTGAGTTAGTTAGTTAGTTAGTTAGTTACAACCTGAACCTTATGAAAGCGCAATCTTTAGAAGTTCGTGTGTGCTTACCTCTGAAGTTGACCAATGTAGCAATGATGAGTACGTTCGTGACGATGATGGCCAAGGCCATAACGAAAATGATGCCCGCTTGTGCAAGAGATCTCAGTGTCAGAACTATGTCCGAATCGTCATTAGAGAGGCTGTAGATGAGCATAGTAGAGGTGTCCCTGCGTTGCATCCCGTGGGACATCTGGGATATCGCTAACGTTGCGTTGACGAACTCTGCGTCGGCGACTGTTTCTGGTTTTCTTCAAAGATTGTCACATAAGATAGATGAGCCATCCTGAAGAAAACAACGATATTGTAATATTCGGAATGTGGTCGGCTTCTGTGAATTTTAAATGAAGTAGAAGTTGGTGAGCAGTAAAGTAGGATCATCTTGCAATCTGTCTTTTAATGAAATTGGTTGAGTTTCATATCCAAGTATCAAAAATATTTGGAAAATGAAAAAGTCCACACGGAAAGTAGGTAACAAACTACAAGCGGACAATTTTGCTCACCTGTCAACTATCGATGAAATTTCATCCCATCGCGTAGCCATGTTGTGTTATTCTTCTTTTTTGGATGCTCTTCAGAATCAGCTCTCCATTAAATGGCATTCACACGGTTTCTGTAAAAGATAATCAAGAATTACCTATTGATAGTCAATGAATGATGAATGGAATGCTATTTTTCATAACGATAACGACTATACGAGGATATATTGAAAAATTCTTAACCTACTATAGAACCAAACAAAATTTCAATGTCAAAATATTTTATTACTCAACATATTCTCCTCTTAATTGGATACATTTATTACAGCGAACCTGCAACGTCTCTAGACCTTTCAAAAAAAAATTTTCTTCTTGCTCTGCAAACCAGACCTCCACAGCTTTTATTACCTCCTCGTTGGAAGAAAATGTACGACCTTTCAAACTTTTTCCAGTTGAGGAAAGAGATGATAGTCGGACGGAGCCAAATCTGGTGAATTCAAACCCTAAATCATGAATTTTTTGCATGGCAACACGAGATTTGTGTGCAGGGGCGTTGTCCTGCAAAAACAAAACACCTTTGGATAGGTTTCCGCGTCTTTTCTCTTTAATTTTTTCCCATAGAGTGGTCAATAATGTCGAATAGTAATCTCCAGTTATTGTTCTACCCTTACCTAAAAAATCAATCATGATTACTCCATGGCAATCCCAAAAAACTGAAGCAAGAACTTTTCCAGCAGATTTTTGGACACGAAACTTCTTAGGTCTTGGAGAACCGGAGTGTCACCATTCCATCGATTGTTGCTTTGTTTCTGGATCGTAGAAATGTACCCAAGTCTCATCCATAGTAACAATTCGGTTTAAGAAGTCTACATCATTTTCAAATCGAGCACAGATCGAACGCGATGCTACTACCCTTGCACGCTTTTGGTCAACATTCAAACATTTGGGGATCCATTTTGCACAATTTTTCTCATGTCCAAATTGACGTGAACTATATGATGAACGCGTTCGTATGCAATATTCAGTACTTCAGATATCCGTTTTAGCCCAATTCGACGGTCTGTTAAAAACATGTCATGAACTGCATCGATATTTTCGGGGACTGACACAGAAACTGGCCTTCCCGATCGGTCATCATCTTCAATGGAAAATTTACCTCTTTTGAAGCTTACAATCCAATTTTTCACGGTCGCACACGAAGGACATTGATCACCTAGGGTATTAAGCATATCTTCGTAAATCTGCTTACCTCTTAACCCTTATAAATACAGGTACTTGATGATGGCTCGATACTCTAATTATTCGATTTTGACAATTTCGGTGGACATATTTTTTCTTTAAATTTATTGCGTAACTCTGGTTTACTTTTTTGACGTCAAACTTTACACTGACACTTCTAATAAGTTATTGTTCGTGTCTATAGTAACGTAATATTTTGTTTATGCAGGGAACTGGTCTAGGCTAACTAGATATCAATACATCCTCGTTTAATAAAGAAATTGTTAGAAAATGTCGGTGTTCATTATCAATAAAATTCTGTGTTGTTGGTTTTAATCTACCTCATTCAAGAAATAATCTTGTCGTTTATCACACGACCTATGAATTCTAATGGATTAAACTATCAAAATAATTTTTGCATGATTGTGCTTTTTGATAAATAATTTCATGCACAATAATTTCAAAATTAAACATCTCGACCGCTTCGCGGTCTCGGGATTTCATTAAATTATTGTGCATTCCAAGCAAAATCATGCTCATAATATTTTGATAGTTCAATCGATTAAATTTATAGGTCTTGTGATATAACATAAGATTATTTCTTTCAATTCAGTGGCATGTGTTGGATCAAAAGAGAAGGTATTGTCGACATAGAAATTTGACATGTAATAATCTAGGTTGTTTGATGGGCTCACAGGCTGGTGCGAAAATGAATTTTTAACGCTAAAAATAAGAAAAAAAGCAACAGAAAATCGGTTTTCCACCATTGGTGTGGAAAAAGCATGATTTTTTCGCTACTATTTAAAGTTTTCGAAAAACATACCCTTATCTCCCACGAACAATTGTCTTGATGTTTTTTTTGTATTTGGAAGGTTAAGTGATCATTTTAATTGTTGAAATGTCTAACTTGGTGGTTTATTGATCGTTAAACCGCCTAAAATTGAGAAAAGTGTGAATCCCAATATTTTCAATAATTTTCACGAAAAGTAGTTTAAATCAGGTTGAATTCAGTTTATAATAAATTATTTACAATTAAATTCTTGAATAAATAATTAAACCACAAAATTGATTTTTTAATATCATTTTTATTCTTTTTTACACTTATTGAAAATCATTGAAAATATTGAGAAAATCATGATTCAGAGAGACTTGGATTTTCTCGATTTTAAGCTCGTTAACGATCAATAAACCACCAAGTTACATAGACCATTTTAAAGAAGACATGTCAACAATTAAAACAATCACTTATAGACCTTCGAAATACAAAAAAAAACATCAAGACAATTGAAGATAAGAGTATTTTCAAGTTTCTTCTGAATTGCGAAAAAGTTAAGCTTATTCGACAACAAGAAAGACCTATTTCAACAAATTTTCATCTGAATTGAATGATATACACGCGAGAAAAAAGTTAAATGCTAAAAAATCGGTTCTCCACAAATTTGGCGGTTGATTTGACATTATGTCAAAAATAGTTGAACACAAAAGTTTTCGATTTTTCATTATCTACGTTTAATTTTTCGTTGAATTTTTTCCGCCAGAAGGTCACGTTTCGCCGCAAATTGTAAAAACCGTTTTCAACCCCTAAACTGCATCCCCATTTCACCATTTTCAGTATTTTCGTGTTTAAAATTCTTTATTCCTTAAAGTTGAAACCTCAACAACATTTTCCACCTGGTCCTTGCCTGTTACTGTTTTTCTTTTTCATTTTTTGGATTGACGTGGCCTTTACTTGATGGAAATTCATAGTATATGACACTAAGGTAAACACGATTAATTTTCCACAGATTTGTCTACGCGACATGTTTCGATACACAGTATCTTTCTCAAGCGAATGTAATACATTAAATTATTCTACGTTGAACATTACTTAAATACTCTTCTTAAAAATTGAGGTAATTACGAGCTACCTATGATAAAAATAAAATTGAAAATACAATGTAGTTACCTGTAAATCTCAAAACATATCTACTACTCAATTAGTTGAAAAGATTTAGCAAAGGGGAACTATTAAGGTCCAATTGATCATTTAGTAAACAATTTGAATTTTTCAATGTATTAATTTCCAAGATATCTAAATAATTAAGTCTAATACCCTTATTTTCAACATGAAGAATTTCAAAGTTTTCATCGAAGTCATGGTCTTCTTCCAAAATATGATTGGCATATGTAGAATGTGTTTTATTATTTACATAATTCATACGGTGCTCACGTACGCGGCTTTTGAATGGTCTACCAGTCTGGCCTACATATACTTTGGAACAAGATCCACAATTCAATTTATAAACTCCTGATTTTTTAGATTTTTGTGTTTTATCTTTATTATTTTTAATAAACCTTCCCAACGTGTTATCTGTTCTGAATGCTACTCTTAAATTTTGTTTTTTCAAAAATGACGCTATTTTTTCTGAAACGGGCCCTGAATAAGTTAGAGTTCTGTAATTATTGTCAAGGTTCCTCATAGTGGGATACACGTCTTAGACCTTTCTATGTAATTTTTTAGCAAGAATATTCTCTATTAATTTGTTAACTGTTTTATAATATTTAATTCTTTGCAGAAATTTTCTTCAGAAAGAGGAATATTTACTAATCTATGTATCATACTATGGTATGCTGATATTTTATGTATACAGGGTGGGTCACGGTCGATGGTACCTTAGACGTTTACGGAGAACGGGACATGGGATCATTCTGAAAATTTGGTTTCTCAAGTAGTTGCTCTTGGTCTATCGATCTAAAATATTTTCAGCAATGCAGCGTTGCCGCTTATACCCGAAAGTAGCAGCATCTTTGTTATTTCAAATGGGTCACCCTGTATATTACCGCATTTTTGAACTTCTCATTCCTTTCTAATCATTTCTGTCTCATACTCTCCTATACCTATCTCTAACGGTTTTAGAGAAACATAGCTCGAATTGAATGTTTATTTCTGCGGTATTTGGATTCTTAGGAAGTTGCAATTTTGTGTTTAGTTCATCAAGATCATGTACATTGATTCTGTATAAAGAAGTTTGTTCTGCGTTATACAGGGTCGTTCAAAATTCATGATCTTACTGCTAGATACGGAAAGGGTTGAAAGTGCGTTTTTTTAAATGGAACATCCTGTATATTATGAAATATCCTGAAAGATGACTAAATTCCCTTCGAATTGATATATCATGTTTCTATACCTAAATAGCCAGAATTCCGAGATAATCGCAATTTTCACGTGCTTGAATTATTTGCCGGAAATTTTTCGAGTCCATGAAATTTCTTCGAAATGTGCGTGACCTAGCTAAAGTCACCACTATATCCAGAACCACATAATGAATCTTTCATATAAATTTTACAAATATCACATTCCCAAGAGTTCACTCACCAGGGAAATAACAAGAGTAACGGCACACCACAATGAGCCCCGCAAACACGGCGGGCTCATTTACCAAAAACTGGACTTGTTCCATGAACGCCAAGACTAAGCACCAAGTCACCTCTATAGAGGACTAAGACCACAACTCGTTTTTTTGCCGAAAACTTTTTCCGAGAATCCACACACCCCTTACAAATCACACTTCTAAAATCTGATCAATCTGACAATCAACCCCTGTATTAGCATAGCGGGAGATAGGGTATACTAATACCATGATGTAGGAAGGTAAAATCTAAGTTACACCTGTCAACACCAGCGGGAGTGCCTCACCTGTTCCTCTTGAGGAGCCGAGGAGACACTACATTCGGGACAACGCCGACCCCTGGCAACAGGGGTCGACGGAGCCTTCCCACCCCAGCACTCCCTCACAACCTGCGGGATCCCTGTCAGCCCACGGAGGTGGGCGGAAAATATCAAGCAGAGTTGTGTTGTACATAGATTTCACCGAAATGCAATGTAAATAGTTAAATATCTGAATATACATGTTTTTGAGTTTGAGTTTGAGCTCAGCGGTAGTGTTGCGGGGATAGCTCGAACGGAGAGCGCCGGTTCTCCGATATCCGAAGCCAAGCAACGGTAAGCGAGGCCAGGGTTTGGATGGGTGACAACGGACCTCTTTTCGATATTCTCCTCGGATCGTGCTAGGAATCGCACGTTAAAAGGTAAGACCTCGTTAATCCTTGGCTCGCACAAGTTTCGACTTTTGAGGGCTGCCGTTCGTAAGGGGACGACAGCTGGTTAACGGAAAAAAACAATTTTTTAAACAATTTTATGAGTCGCTAGGTCAATGGTTCAATCCACGATAAGAACATAACTTTTTTATTTTTTTTGTTCCAAATTTAAACACATTTATTGTTGAAAATTTTGTTAAGTATTTTACATATCAATATTTCAGTGGTTATAAATAGTTCAGGTGAAACCATCTTTAGTTATTTCTTATGAATTGTGGATGATTTTCATTTCTCGGTGTGAAATTTTCTTACCGAATCCCCCTCGTGCTTGAATTAATTGCCGTAAATTTATCGTACATGAATTTTCAAAGAAAATTCATGTACTCGAAAAATTTACGGCAATAATTCAAGCACTTGGGAGATTACAAGTGAAAATTGCTATTATCTCGGAATTCTGGCTATTTAGGTATAGGAATATAATATATCAATTCGAAGGGAATTTAGTCATCTTTCAGGATATTTCATAATATACAGGATGTTCCATTAAAAAAAACGCACTTTCAACCCTTCTCGTATCTAGCAGTAAGATCATGAATTTTGAACGACCCTGTATAACGCAGAACAAACTTCTCTATACAGAATCAATGTACATGATCTTGATGAACTAAACACAAAATTGCAACTTCCTAAGAATCCAAATACCGCAGAGATAAACATTCAATTCGAGATATGTTTTGGATAAAAAATATGGAAAATAACCAATATCTCAAAAACCGTTAGAGACAGGTATAGGAGAGTATAGGACAGAAATAATCAGAAAGAAATGACAAGTTCAAAAATGCGGTATTATACAGGGTGACCCATTTGAAATAACAAAGATGCTGCTACTTTCTGGTATAAGCGGCAACGCTGCATTGCTGAAAATATTTTAGATCGATAGACCAAGAGCAACTACTTGAGAAACCAAATTTTCAGAATGATCCTATGTCCCGTTCTCCGTAAACGTCTAAGGTACCATCGACCGTAACCCACCCTGTATATGGATGTATCGAATTATTATGAATGGTGATGTCAGTATGGGAAGGTTTATGAAAAATAGAAAAATGGTGTTTGTTGTTGATTTTACCTATTGTCAAATCTAAAAAAATTCAATGATTTTTCTATTCCTATTTCTATTGTGAATTTAATGTTTGGGTGAATACTGTTAATATATTTATGAAAGATGTCTAACTGTCTGTTGGTACCTTTGAAACAAACTATAATGTCATCCACATACCTGTACCAATACAAAAACTGTTGCGAGAGTAGGTGCTTGTGAATTATTCCTTCAAGTTTGTCCATGAATATATCTGCCAATAGAGGACTCAGCGGATTTCCCATGATCAAACCTTCAGATGAAGAATCTATTTTATTGTCAAATTGAAAGTAATTTTGTTCAAGTCATATCGACAAAAGGTCTAATATCTCTTGTTTACCCAGTTATTAAACAAGATATATTAGACCTACCGTGTTACCGAAATGTCGTGATATTCAATAAAGTTTGTGTGTTTTCTATGGATAGTTCATACAATATTAGATAGTATTTTATACATGCCCCGTATAACTTTTGATTCAGTTGCGGTGATGATTAATACTCAGTTGAATTTTAAAATAGATATGAATGTTCACTAGATCATTCATTATTAAAATCTCATTCCATTAAGGTCAAAACAACAACTGAAAGAAACCTGTACCGTAAATAGAATACAACCCATGTTGCCTCTGATTCATGTATTAGGAATTACTTATCGATCTTCATCCCGACACAAAAAAGAGCCTCTCCCAAGTCGGAATAAATCTGGAGGTAGCAGCAGAAACTAGGCCAATGGCAATGCTGAAACCCTGGGGAGCTCACCAGACGTAATAATTCAGTGAAGCCATTACGTAGAGAAAGGTGTGAGGTATTAGCGCTATTAAATCCATTACCATACAGTGTGACGTCGATTATTTCCGAATAACCGCCCTCCCAACGTAATGGTTATGGCTTTCCGTAATATTGTAATATTTTATATAAAACGTCATTATACTCATTTGATGCTCAATTTTGTTTGTAAGAAAATATTTATATTATCAACATTTATTTGTTTTTCATTCACTTTATATCATTTTTTAATTTGTAGTTAAATAGTTTATAAAAGTTTGTCATTTTCACATTCATTTTATTTGAATTGTTTTCACGCCAAAGGTTCAAAATATCAAATAATTCGATGCATATTTTATTGTTGGATTACGTGATGCCATATCAACAACAAACTACCACAGCTTCAAAATTACCTTTCATGAATTCTCAGCATAAACTCTCATGCAACTCATCTAAAGAATAAAATATTAATCATACCTTTAAGAAGTGTAATCGAGCGAATAGTTATTTGTTATCGCAAGTGTCTATACAATTCTACAGTGTGGTTCACTAAGTGTGCAACAAATGGGAAACTTGTTTTTTATAGGTTTTTCAGAAAATTTTATTTTTGACAAAAGTTGGTGCATGTTCCAAAACTATACAGAGTTTACCTGAAATGGCTTTATGACAAACACCATACAGGATAGGCCAAAAAATATAAAGTTCGTTCAGGAGTAAAGTACCCTTATTTCAAAAAATATAGAAATATATTAACGTTAACTGAAAAGGCAGAATTAGTTTTAATCTGTGGTGATGGTTATAAAACAATGCGCGAAGCTGCAAATATTTTCAACGAGCGGCATCCAGACAAACAAATTTGCTATTCAAGTGTAAGTGGAATTTTAAAGAATTTCAAACAGACCGGCTCACTAGAATATAAACATAATACGGAGCGTACGAAACCTGTATGCACAGAAGAAAACCAGCTTGACGTACTTCAAGCCGTAATAGAAAATCCTAGAAGGTCCACCCAAGAAATTAGTGATTATACCGGCATAAAAAAACCTATGTGAAGCGTTTTCTCAAGAAACATAAGTACCATGCTTACAAACCTACATTCATTTGTACATTGCAAGAGACTATGATTTGAGATATGATTTTTCCATGTGGATTCAGGGTGAAATAGAAGAACAAAGAGATTTTCATCGATGTATTCTGTTTGGAGATGAATAGACTTTTACAACAAATGGGGTTCTATCATCACAAAATTGCAGATGGTGGTCAGATGTCAACCCAAATTTTATTATTGACAACAAAAATCAATACCATCAAACGTTTGGTGTGGTATATTAAATGATACATTACTAGGTCCGTTTTTTTTCGAGAGAATTTGAACGGTGACAGGTACTTGAACTTTTCTCATCCAGACCCTCAACTATGCCTCCCACTATATTAAGAATTGCAAGAGTAATGGAGCGAATTTTTCAAAAACCATACTGTGCATTATTCAAAAATTGGTTCATTTCAATATTGTGACTCCACTCAGGTAATGGATGAAAATAGAGTCCAAGCGAGACAAAGCAAACTGTGGGTTTCAAAACAAAACTCACGGAGTTTCATAAGAGCTATTGGTACTGAAAAACTACGGCACTTTATACGACAAAATGTTGAAAACAGAAGAAATAATTCACTCGTTCCGCCTGAAACTGTTCCGCATAAAAAGCGGCATCCTACGCGATACATATCTGCATATTTACCGGAAGCAACAATGCCATAAAGAAGAGGAGATATTGTGAAGTTACGTTCGGAGCGAAAAGGGCACTCGACCGAGTATTTCGAGTCGAGAGGCTCAGAGAGATTAAATACACTCTGTGAGTACCACAATCGCCAATAACGAAATTCGCAGAAACTTCGACGTCCATTAGCGTAATGAGGATAATCTTTGAGCTTTCTTTTTATTTTTCATTAAGAAACAACCAACTTCAATGTTTGTATAAGAATAATATACACTAGTTGATGAAACTAAAAAAATGACATAAATATAACATGACTAGATACAGAAAAATTACTACTTAAACAATGAAAGCTAGAAAACCATCAAGAGTGGTATAATTGTGGTCATGTCCTTTTCAGCACAGTCGCTGGTTTTGGGACTAGTCCTAGACGTTCAAATAAATATCTATGATTATGTTTTTCACTTGTCAAAATGTTTTCATGAATGTAAAGTTACCTTATTATTAATAGTCATTCACTTTTTCAGCATAATAATAACATAAACGACACATTTCAATAAACACTCAAATTTCACACACGTAAATAGCTCATGAACATAACCAAGTTTATGGCAGATATCGTAAACGACGACTTACGTTACTAGTTACGAGTTACGTCCATACAAATGCATATTATACAGGGTGTCCGGTAAACCTTGTACAATAATGAAATTGGTGATAGACCAGGTCATGACTGTTCAGAATATCGGAATTTTACCTTAATAAAAATCTCACCGTTTTCGAGATAAGGAGCAATTTTTAAATTTCTGAAAAATCACTACCTCATCTTGGAATCTTGACTGCCATGTCTAAAAATTGGAATCAATTCAAATATCTTTACTGCTGAAGATTACTGATGAGTGATGCTTTCAGACGTACAAAACAGTTTTTCAGAAAACGATACAATTTTTCAAGAAATGAGGGTAAAATGTCAGAATTGAGTTTCACCAATTTTTTTAACAACAGTTTGACATTTGAAAAAAGACATAACCAAGTGGAAGTGGATATTCATTACAAAAGAATGCCCAATTTGTCCAGACTCTACCATGGTATAAAACATACGATAATTATTTTCGGAAGGAGTAGAATTTCTATTATATTAGAGTGTGATGTTATTCTGAGCTAAAATGAACTTCATAAGACTTTGTCAGTAATGTCTTTTATTTTCATCCTGTCAAGATGAAATGATTAAATAATTATGAGTAATAACGAATCAACTACTTGGAAGCATTCAATGAGATGTAAAGAAGGAAATAATAATTCAACGTTTTTTTTTGAAGCAACATACATTATAAACCAAAATAACGATTATTCAACATCGCACTGAATAATATTACAAAAATGTTATTTTCCATCCACTCGTAGTCAGAGACATCTCTTCAAAAAGAACCTTTTCAAATGCGTTATAGCATTGTTTAAATAGAAGTAAGATAGTTAGTCAATGCCTGTGTAATTGGTGTTGGACGCAAACGCGAGTGTCATCTAGCGTGATTAGTTACAAACATGAATATTTGACGCCATTTTAATGCAGGTTCCTTCAAAAAACCCTTATTTTAATGCTTTTCCATTGTTTCAATCAATTTACGACATGACTTGGAGGCCAGATCACTGAAGTTACGACATGACTTGGATGCGAGCTCACTATCGCCATCTACATGTCGCATCCATTTTGATCCAATTATAATCCCATAAGGTTGACTAACTATCTTCTATCTAAACAATGGTTATAGGTTATAGCCCCCAAATCAGCGATCCTCTGAGCGGCATTGTGCAATCAGATATCGTTCTGCATAAAGCGCTGCTGCAGCAGTAGCACTACCTCCACATTCATAAATGTAGTGCATATGAGCATATTCTCGGGTAGTATAACGTGTGTATGGCATGACAAAGAAATAAATACCACTGAATAAATCAAGCGGAATAATTTCAAAAAACTACGACAGAAGTCACAAGTTGTTAAAACAAAATGTGACAGCAACCTAATAAATTTTTTCGATTCTATTTACAGAAGATCCATTCATGCACAATGCTGTATTTTATTTTTTCATCAGGAAACTATTGCTTCTTCGGATTTAATTTTCGACAAGGATTCACCTCCTAAAAAATTTTGCACTCATTTGGTTACACGCTGTATATCTGCCAGTCTCTGAAACTTCGTTGAACTCTGGATGTTGGACAATTGCGACATTTATCACAAGAATTCGTATTAAACGGTGCTATGTCGGAAAATCGACATTTCATTTCGATAATTTTATTAGGCTTAATTACATGAAAAGTTAATTTTTTTGACATCCTATTTAATGCTACCAAGCAGTCTATTCTTTATTATTGATAATCATTATCTTTATCTTGATAAAATCGAAATAAAATAATTTTTGGGAGAAAGTATAAAAGTTGATGGAAGCTTAGAATAAAACCGTCTAATTCAATGAAAAACACTTCCTCCAAAAATAATTATAGTTTGTTTTATACCATGGTAGACATGACATGACTGGACAAAAAGGGCATTCTTTGAAATGAATATCCACTTCCAATTGGTTATGTTTCTGTCAGACAATAATGTTAACCTTCTTAAAAAAAATTGTTGAAACTCAAATCTGTCATTTTACCCTCATTTCTTGATTTTTTTTTCACTTTCTGAAAAACTGTTCTGTACGTCTAAAAGCATCGCTCATCAGTAATCTTCAGCAGCAAAGATATTTGAATTCGTCTCAATTTGTATACATGGCACTCAAAAATCCAAGGTTAGGAAGCGATTTTCCAGAAATTCTTAAAATTTCCGTTATCTCGAAAACGGTGATATTTTTACTGAGGTGAAGTTCCGATATTCTGAACAGTCATGACCTGGTCTATCACCAGTTTCAATATTATACAAGGTTTACGAGACACCCTGTATACTTACTCTTTAATGCTAATCCCGCCAATTTTCACGGCGAAAAGCATGCCGCGTATGCGACCCGTTTACGATGTGCGCATGCTCGTGATCAGTGTAGTTTTGGTAAATCGTTGCCAAGCTTGAACATAATTTGGAGTTCCATTTCAGAGATTTTTGTCATAAGGCAATAAAACACATGTCATTTGAAAGAGAGAAATTTGACAGCGTATTTAGGACTTTTCAAAACAGAAAAGAACCTTTTAGAGATAGATAATTCCGGATTTTATGCTCGAAAGAAATTTATTTAAAACAATAATGTACCCTATGATACTGTAATTATAATGACCGTGCAACAGTGCTTTTTCATCAACGGGAATACTTGTCACTAAGATCTGTCACTCTTGTCAGAGACAGAGACGGTTTTTAGAATTTCAGATTTTCTCTTGTCGTTTTGTGTGGTGTTTGTTGTTGTTGGTTATTCTTTCATCATTCGTGAATTTGCTTTAATCTTGTTCCTTTAAAGACAATTTCTGATAAAGCCGTTTCTTCCTACAAATGAATGAACTGTTTAGTGTTGTGTGAGGAAAAATACCTGAAATAAATCATTTTTGGTAGATAATGAAATTATTTATGTACCTATATGCTTTGCTCAAAATAGCTTAAATATTATTTTAGCTTGACAAAAAAGGCATTATTTTTGGTTATTGTTTTAAAGAAGAGACCCCAGCAGAACATTTGAGTGAGAGGTGCATTTAGTCAACATAAACGTAACTTTAGCACAAGCCTGTCATAAACATAACTTTGAAAATAATTTTGTATGAGACCTAATATTACACGAGTTTTAGATTTAGTCATACATTTGAGAATGATAGGTACATTTTATGACATGAAACTTTAGGTACACGTGAATTATGGACACTATTATTGTCGTAAAAGTAATATTTTTATAAATTTGGAATTTTCAAAGTGACATGTTTTTAGCATAAACTTAATATTGTTGTATAAATGGTGCCATTTGATTGAACAGATTCAACTTTCGTTTTTAACATATATTTAAGCACAATTTTAAAATGATGTTGAATAAAGGTGCATTTAGTCAATATCATTTTAAAGTTGTGCTTAAATATATGTCAAAAGCAAAAGTTGAATCTGTTATATCAAATAGCGCCATTTATACAATAATGTTAAGTTTATGCTAAAAACCTTTGATGTTACCGCTATGTTTATGATAATGCTTGTGCTAAAGTTGACTAAATCCACCCTAAATGCACCTAAAATTGTAGTTTGTGGCAGACATTTTCCTCATGGAGATTCATGTGAAAACGACAATAGAATAATTTGAAACCTAGTGCAGTACCAATACTGTGTCTGCGTAAGCATGCATGGCGAGTGATACAACTTTCTATCACACTGCTTATATTATGAGTTCTAGATTCATACAAAAAGTACTAAACATACACAGAATCGCCTTAGAAAATCAATGTCAATATGGAAGTGCTTTTCTTTTGATGGAAAGAAAATGCATCTGGCCTCACTTTTTCATGCACTCCCATTGTGGAAATTGCACTAAGGTAATACAACCAGAAATACTCGTAGAAATAGCATGTTAATCTCTTCAAATGATTTAAATTAAATGCAGTTTCGTATTTTGACATGAATCGTTCTAGAAAAAAACCTCGGGCTTCCAAGCATCCAATTTTATAAATCCAATTTGAGTTGAATTATTTATATTAGCTGAAATAAATTTTGATAGTTTTTTGTACTTTCATATTATTTTCCAATTCAGTGCTTCATTGAAATTCGCGCCGACGATTTGGGGTGGTTCCGTAGGTTTTTGTTGGTTAACTACAGCTGAAAAGTGAATGTGATACCAAAAATCAGTCGCTTCAGAGTGGTAAATAATAATAATAACCGTACTCTACTTTCTGATGGCCTTTGCTGAATATTCGGGATCATAAATGTTGTAATAAGGATTATGATCCCTGGGTATATTGTGACAAGAATGTCAGAACGACATTAGTCTTAAAGTCAGTTGCATAATAAATAATTATATCTTTGATTCTAACGTATTATTACATGGCGCAGTCAGGAAAGAACTAAGTAATTATAAAACGAATAATGGAATGTGCAGGAAGATTACCCGATCAATTGAAGTTTGATTCAAATCTTAGTGAGAACTTCAAAAGGTTCATCCAAAGCTTCAATATATATCTATCAGCAACTGGCAGAGATGATAAAGAAGATAAAGTAAAAGTAGCAATACTATTGAATTTAATAGGACCTGAAGGGGTTGAAATCTTCAATAATTTCAAATTGACAGATGGAGATAGAAATAAATTAGAAAAAGTCGTGAAAGAATTCGAAGCTTACTGCAATCCAAGAAAGAGTCGAGCCTATGAAAGATTTGTATTCAACAGCAGATTTCAAGAGGAAGACGAATCATTTGATCATTACATGACAGACTTGAAGAAATTGGTGAAGTCGTGTGAATATGGTGATCAGGAAGAATCAATCATTGTTGATAGGGTTATTCTTGGTATACGAGATAGAGGTTTACAAGAGAAATTGCTGAATACACATGAATTAACACTAAACGTTACTGAAGAAACTTGCCGTACTGTAGAAATAACTAAAAAGCACATGGAAACATTACAAAACAGAGACAAATATGTAGATGCAGTGAAAAGAAAATTTTCAGAAGAAGAAATTAGAAACATTGATAAAGAGAAGAGAAAAGTTGATAAATGCAGTGTTGAAGGAAGGTGTCCTGCGTATGGAAAGGTTTGTCACAAATGCCATGGAAGAAACCATTTCAGTTCTGCATGCAAATTGAAGGCTGTCAGGGAAATCGCAGAAAACAATATTGAAAGTCAGTTTGAGTCATTATTTGTCGAAAGTATCGTACAAGTTGGAGAAATAAAGGGAAAAACACATTGTACCACAAGACTGATTATTGGTGGGGAAGAGATTACTTTCAAGCTAGATACGGGATCAGATGTAAATATTTTACCGAAGAAGCTTCTACTTCAAATTTGTGAGAAGAATGTGATCGAGAATGTGAACAGAAAACTGAAGAAAACACCCATTATTCTGGAAGCATATGGAGGAAAAATGAAGCCTGATGGAATTGTGAAAGTACAATGTCTTCTTGATCAAGATAGAGTGAATATTGAATTTTTAATATTAGATTTGAATGTCAGTCCTCTTTTAGGGTTGTCTACGTGTATTGACTTAGGTTTGATAAAAAAGTCGATGATTTAAATTTTACAGAAAAAGATAAATTCATCAAGGCCAACAGAGATATTTTTGAAGGATTGGGTAGTTTCAAAGAAAATTGTCACATAAATTTGAAATCAAATAGTATTCCTGTTGCTAAACCAGCTAGACGTGTACCTTTAGTGATAAAAGATAAGCTGGCCAAAACATTGAATGAATTTGAACAGAAGGGAATAATAGCAAAAGTTGATGGGTCTAGTCAGTGGGTAAATAATCTTGTCATCTTGGAAAAACCTGATGGGTCATTACGTTTATGTATTGATCCTCAAGAATTAAACAAATGCATACAAAGAGAATTTTATGAAATACCTTGTATTGAAGAGATAAGAAGTGAATTGTGTGGAAAAAAATATTTCACTGTTCTAGATTTTAAAGATGGGTTTTATCAATTGAAATTGGATGAGTATTCTAGTAAGCTGTGTACCTTTTCTACACCTTTTGGTTGTTACAGATTCTTAAGATTACCCTTTGGAATAAACTTAGCACCGGAATTATTTCAAAAAATTAATATTCAAAACTTTGGTGATATTCCAAATGTTACCATTTATTTTGATGATTTGTTAATCTCAGCTTCAACCATTCAAGAACATGATGATACACTTAAAAAAGTGATTGATAGAGCTAGACAACTCAATGTAAAATTCAACAAGAACAAAGTGCAGTTTCGGCAAACAGAGGTAAAATATTTGGGAAACATATTTAACAATGAGGGTATGAGAATTGACGTTCAGAAAATCAATGCCATTAAAGATTTGAAACCACCTAAAACGAAAAAAGAATTACAGAGATTATTAGGATTTGTTAACTATTTGAGAAACTATGTTCCTAATTTAGCTCAGTTATCAAGTCCCTTACATGAATTGCTGAAAAAAAATATAGTATTTCAGTGGATCAAAGTTCATGATATTGCATTAGAAGAGGTCAAAAAGGCCATAATTAATGCAGGTATACTCACTAATTTTGATCATACAGGTTGATGCTTGTAGGGATGGGCTAGGATGCTGTATGTTACAAAATGGTAAGCCAGTAGCGTATGCATCTCGAAGTCTAACAGAAACTGAGAAAAGATATGCGATAATTGAAAAGGAATTATTGAGTATAGTGTACGCAGTAAAAAAGTTTCATAATTTTGTATACGGGAGACATATAAAAATAACCACAGATCATAAACCGAATGTTAGTGTATTGAAAAAAACCGATAAACCAAATTCATTCAGCGAGGTTACAAAGATTACGTATGAAGCTTTTGAAATATGATTTAGAAGTTTCTTATATGCCAGGCAAATATCTGTACTTGGCTGACTATTTATCAAGAAACTGTTCTGATGAAAAAGTTGATGATGATTTACAGATGAATGATATTGTACATAGTGTTGAGAAAAATTTGAGAATGTGTGAGCAAGAAAAAAATGAATTCAGAAAGAATATAATGGAGGATCCGATATTAAAGAAAGTATTAGAATTTTGTAAAATGGGTTGGGCCCGAACAAAATATTATGGAGATTTAAAAACATATTATCAGCTGAGACAAGATATCCATGTCGTGGATGATCTTATTTTTTATGGAGATAGAATTATTGTACCAAAATGTTGAAATTACTCCATGAAAGTCATTTCGGAGTGAATAGAACTAGAGATAGGGCACGGGGAGTTTTGTTCTGGCCAGGAATGTCGAATGATATAGGAAACATGATAAAAAGTTGTGATATTTGTGAGCGTTTCAGGTGTGCGAATGTTACAGAGCCTCTCATATTGCATGATATCCCTGAACTTCCTTTTCAAAAAATTGGTTGTGATATATTGCAATTTGGAAATACTAGTTACTTAGTTGTAATTGACTATTTTTCCAAGTGGTTGGAATTAGTTTCATTGAATGGTAAACAAAGCTCAGATATTATTAAAAATGGGGATTTCAATTCATAACTAGCAGTCCAAGGTATCCCAAGTCTAACGGTTTAGCTGAAAGGGCGGTTCAAATAACTAAAAGTCCAGAGACATAAAGGTAGGGCTTATGGAGTATCGAAACACTCCTCTAACTGGGTTGGGAAAATCACCTGCTGAATTGTTGTTTGGTAGGAAATTGAAAACAAAATTGCCCCTTGCAGTCGATTATCCAAATGAATTCAGAAGAAAATTTCATGAAAAACAAAAAATTCAAAGGGATAAACATAAACTATATTATGATATTGGGGCTAGGCGTAAAAGTGACTTTGATGTAGGTGAAAAAATTGTTTATAGGAGAGGAAAAATTTGGGAGCAAGCTGTGATTGTTTCTAAATTGAAGTTTCCACCTCGTTCTTATCAGATTAAAACCAAAGAAGGTGTAATATTGCGAAGAAATAGTAATGACTGGAGAATTTCACATTCTGAGAGAATTGATAAGAAAGATGAGATACATGTTCCCAACATTGAAATTGATTCTGGATCTATTGACAGATCAAGTCATCCCACTACAGAATTATATTCGGACATGTCTGAATATAGTAGAGTTTCCTCAGAATCCAGTGAAAGTACGAGTACACCTGTGCGTATGAACCACAATGAAGGAATTCAATTTCAAAAAGACTATAAAAAAGTACACGAAACATAAAATTGACCAGAAAATTTGACAATTTCAATTTGTATTAATTATGTTGGCATTGGCAAATTTGTTTTTTTTTTCTGGAATAATTGTTTTTTATATGGAAATGAGTTATTGTTTGGTGAAGTTACAATTATATTCTCATTTTCATGTATTTGAAGAGGGGGATATAATGTAATATTTATTGTTATATTCACTTAAACAGGGAGATGTTGTAATATTCATTATTGTTATATTCATTTTTGTAATATTTACTTGAAGATGGAGATGTTGTAATAAGGATTATGATCCCTGGGTATATTGTAACAAGAATGTCAGAACGACATTAGTCTTAAAGTCAGTTGCATAATAAATAATTATATCTTTGATTCTAACGTATTATTACAATAAATATGTGATTTTACCGTACTGATGAGAGCTTACGCTCGAAACACGTGTGTACGGTTGCACAACAATTTGAGGGCTATACCCAATAACTTTTCTATTTATATATTTATATATTGCCCCTCGATGAATCCATCCATTGAATGTATTCAAATCGGCTAAATACAAATAAGAGGTATAAGTACAATGAGGTTTCCAACCTTGTTCTCCGAGATTCAGAATTAACGTTTGTTAATCTTCACAAGTACCTTAATATTTTACTAAAACCGGGCCTGTTACAAATATCACTAATGACGCGCATGCGCATTGCGGACTAGCCTGAACTTTTTACAACACTTCTGACATGGGGATTAGCATTCTAGAGTAAGTATATAATATATATTTCTATGGTTACGTCGTGGACAAAATTAGGCAAAGAGAGTAAACTAACAGGAGGGTTTAATAAGCTCTAGCCAATCAGAATCTTGCACCTTCAACGTGTCATAGTGACGAACTTGGACATGAGTACAGAGTCGAACTCGAACCAAGGAACAAAACTGTCACCTGTAACTCTCATATACCAAGAGTGCGGAGTGTGCTAGTCCGTCACTATCTATAGAGAACGACGGCCATGACATTTCCAACTACGTCAGATTTCATCACAAATGTTCTTTCATCTCTTTCTGTAAGTGCCCCCTTTGACTTATGGGGATTAGACTCTCCTAGTCAAATAACGTTTAGTCTCCTTGGGCAATGGCCGATTCAAATACTTTCCTGAACTCAAATGAAGATGGCGTACGATTAATTTTTGTTAAATTCAATTAGTTTTTTGTGGTTTGAGACGATAAAGATCTTCATACAACGATATAACAAGAAATTTTCAATTATCAACCTTGTACAATGAGAGGTGTGACGCCATCTCCTGGTATCGTCAGAATTCATCAGTAAGGTTTGCTTTAAACTTTCATCCTTTTTAGATATCATCATATCTCTTCTGGATCATAGAATGCTTACATCGTTGTTTGATATCTGAAATTTGGTGAAATTTTTACCCATTCAAAAGTTTATTCGAAAATGAGTGCGAACCGATTTGGCCAAGAAAAATTAGAAAATTAATATAGAATTTCACTCCAATAAACACTGTGAAGACAAAAAAATCCATATGGAATCAGTTTGAACAGTTTTACAATTTCAGAAACTGTAACACAATTACTTCACGCACCCACCTTATTACGGACAAGTGACAGATGCCAGCCGTTCGACCAGTTGTTCCATGATCAATGGCGGCATTGGCTCGCATGTTTATGTTTATACTCCGCCCAGTGTCCAGTCATATTTTCTATAATTTCGTTTGTGATTAATTTTCTTTGTTAATGTAGTAATGAGTTATTACATATTAAATGAATTGTCTGATTCACTAAATGATTTTAGCTGCACTAAGTTCTTAATTTAGGAACCCACCTAACCTATTACATTTTGGCGGCCCACGTTCAGCGTTTTTATCGTGATTATATTTGTTCTTAAATATTTCGAGAACTGACCGAAATATATAAATAGAGGGTTAGGTTAGGTTTGAACGTGAGTGGGCCCGTATCAGCCCCTCCACTGCGACCAATGGCCTATTGTGGCTCACCGTATGGTTATATTTCTCCCAGTATATCCAATCTCTTGACGAAATTGAGGAATGCATTGGGAGAACAATTTACCAGGTTTTCTGGCCTTACTGTCGTATCGCCAAATATTGAGAATCTGGTTCTGGCCGCTGCAGGGCATGTACACAGAATGTGTTCAGCCGTATTATCATCCTCCATGCATAGCCGGCACTCTGCATCTTGTGCAAGTCCGATTTTATGCATGTGATGTTTGAGTTTGCAGTGGCCAGTAAGCAAACCTACTATAACTCTGAGATGCGCTCTGCTGAGTTCTAGCAGTTTGTCAGAGTCCTGTTTTTTTCTTGTACACGCAATACATGCTTTGGAATGGGCTAGGCCCGGTAGACTACGCCAGTACTCGGGTCTTCAATAGAGGGTACTGTCATGACTTTCAGAGATGAGTATTGAGGTCTACAGGAGTCCGCATATCCTACTCCAGATAATATTCTTATGGCTTTTTTTGTAATATAAAGACATCTTTAGCATAGGCACTGTTTCCCCATAGTATTGTGCCGGAAGAAATTCGGGAATGGAAGAAAGCATAATATGCTGATAGTAGGGCATGCGGACTGATAATAGTTTCAAGTTTCTTTAGTAGAAATAGGTATTTTGAGAGGTTACCACACAGCTGCTCCGTGTGTCATCAAGAGTGATGCCAAGCATTTTTACACTATTGCCTTATACTTCAGAAGCATTAGAGGAGAATAGGATGTGTTGTGTTTTATTCGTGTTCAATTTGAGGTTAATTATTCTGAACCAGGTTTCGGCTCTTTCTTGTGCCAGTTTTATACAGTGTGACCCACTTAAGACCGGAGCACCCCTATAAAATGTTTCAACCGATTCGAATGATTTTTTTTTTCATTAGGTAGACATTCTAAAAGTCTACTAGGACATTAGCGAATTTTTTCGTGAAATTTCGACTCAGCCACTGGATTCAGCATTCTTCATTTAGGTGAATTCTAAAATTTTATTTGAAAATATTCATTGGCAACAAAGCTATAACATTATTAATTTTGATAACATGCCATTATTTTTAAATATTTCAGACAAATTCTGAGAATCGGCAACACTGTCAACAGAAACGTAGATCATTGAGGTTTCTGATAGAAATTCGCTTTCATAACACAAATTGTTCTCGAGTTATAACATCTAGAATGGTATTTTTGGAAAAAATTTAAAATCCATAACGTCGAGAAACCGGCTCCTCGAGATATCGATAATTGTACAATCAACCAAGAACTTTCGAATGAACTGAAAACTTTATTTTGATTTAATTTCCATATTTTACGATGGCTAACAAATGACATCGATAATACAACATTGAGTAATTTTGGTCCTAATCAATAAATTTCAAATTTTTGTTGCTTCCACCAAACCACCATTCAATTCAATACATTTTTCATATCTCTTTCGAATATGTTTTACAGTATTTTTGAGTCCTTCTGGTGTTATTTCTCTACAAGCTTGACGTATTCTTTCACACAACTCCTGTCTAGTTCTTGGGCGGGATTTGTAGACTTTTTGTACAAGAAGACCCCACAAGAAGAAGTCAAGTGGAGTCAAATCGGGGGACCTTGGTGGCCATCCAATCAATTCACTTCCTTGACCAATTCAGTGACGAGGAAACTGTTCATTCAGCCATTGTTTAATAATTCCAGCATTATGCACAGAGCATCCGTCTAATTCTAAATGTAAGTTTATTCGCTCAACAATAGGAAGATCATGAATAGGCATTCCATAGTTCAGTTCTGAGAAATTCCAGTAATTTGATGGCATTTATAGTTCCTTCGAAAAAAAATGGGCCAATAATTCGTTCATTTAATATTCCGCACCATACATTAACTTTTTCCGAATATTGTCTTTTGCATTTTATAACCCAATGAGGGTTTTCGGTTGCCCAAAATCTTGTGTTTTGAGATGAAACAACACCGTTAGTCGTGAAAGTGGCTTCATCGCTGAATAATATATATTCTAAAAATCGTCTGTTACTCAGGTATTCTCCTTGTGCCCACAAACAAAATTCAAGTCGTTTTTCTTGATCTCCGTTTTCCAGGGTATGCAAAAATTTGGGTTTGAATGGTTTCATTTTGTTTTTTCGTAGGCATCTCCGTATCTTTTCCCTTGGTAAATTCAAATCTAGGCTTGCCACTCTCAAACTGGCATTGGGATTATTCCTAAAGTAATCTAATACAACCTGTTCGTGTCCATTCCTTCTTCTCACATTATTCCTCAAAATATTCTTCGATACAGCGCCTGTTTCATTGAAACTTTTATTTATTCTGTGCACTGTACTATTACTGATAGGGGGCGATCTGGATGTCGATGATTGAATATTCTGCACACTTCTCTTTCACTCCTATCATTGTATCCAGTAAGACGCACAATTTCAATTTTTTCTAGCAAAGACAATTGTAAAGCCATAACGAAATTTGCAATCCTATTGCAATTGAATATTGATCAATACCTTTCTCACATTCGAATTGAGACTCAATCTGTCATTGTCAGGGCTTACTTTTGTTTTATTCAAATAAGTATTAAAAATAATAACGTCATCACAGCCTACCTTTCTCGAGTTCGATACATTTTAAAAATTTTAATTCAGTAATTGTATTTTGACACTAGCGAACGAAGAGGGAAACAAAATAACTTTGTGGAAGAAATCGGATAGCCTGTATGAGTAAATAATACCAGAACCCAAAAACTCTGACAGTATCTTTCAAAAATTGTTTTAAATAAATTTTTATGACAAGCTGTCTTTTCGACTTCATTACTTTATTCCGAATGTGTACTCGTTCCTCGTTCCTAGATGTTATAACTCGGGAACAATTTGTGTTATGAATTTGAATTTCTACCAGTAATCTCAACGATCTTCTACGTTTGTGTTGACAGTGTTGCCGATTCTCAGAATTTGTCTGAAATATTAAAAAATAATGGCATGTTATCAAAATTAATAATGTTATAGCTTTGTTGCCAATGAATATTTTCAAATGAAATTTTAGAATTCACCTAAATGAAGAATGCTGAATCCAGTAGCTGAGTCGAAATTTCACGAAAAAATTCGCTAATGAAATTTAGCAATTAGAACATAAAAAAAATCGTAGTATACCCTGAAATTTGGAATATTTTGCAAATGTTTTGTTCAAACGTAGACTTTTGTTACTCTTCCTGCTGAAAAAAAAATTGAGTCGGTTGAAATTGTAAAAATATGTTAATGGAATTTCAGGAAAATGTCAATTTTATCTCTTATTTTTTTTTATTTGTCAACAGATTTCGATGAAATTACAGTCAGTGATATTTCGAGACTTCCTGAATCCAGTGGTGTAGTCAAAGTTCTGATAAAAGTTTTGAAATTGAATTGGTGGGTTGATTAAACGGCATATTTTTCAAAATTAATTCCCTCATAACTTTTTTATTGATTGACGCATTTGAACGTTATTTACATAAGAACCATTTGAAAATGTCGCGAATCCAGTGGTGTAGTTAGAATTTTTCTAAAAAAATCGCTTGTAATTTTTTTAGATTTTTGACCTTGAAAAATCAGATTAGTTGGCCCTGGAAATAGAGATTTATTCATGAAATTTGGTGTCCTAGTAGACTTTTAGAATGTCTACCTAATGAAAAAATAAATCATTCGAATCGGTTGAAAAATGTAGATTTTATAAAGGTGCTCCGGTCTTAAGTGGGTCACACTGTATTGGTCATTAAGTCTGTCTTATTATTACATGAGCTTGTGAGAGTTGTGTCATCCGCGAAAGCGATACAGCCGTATGGATGCATATATAGAAGAAGGTCGTTCATATATATATATATATGATAAATAATAATGGGCCTAATACGGAACTTCAAATTTCCCTGTGGAACTTCAAATTTCATTACCTCCATGTCGGATCCATTATTTGAGTCTAGTGAAATGCATACTTGTCTGTTCGATAGATAGGAAAAGAAGAGGGAGAGAGTTACTCCTCTGATACCATACTCTTCTAGTTTTTGATGAGAATGGAGTGCCACACACAGTCAAACGCTTCTGTCAAGTCACACAGAGCAGCTGCAGTGTGTCTACCCTTTTCAAATCCCTCACTAATATCATCAACAATTCTCTCCAACGCATGAATCGTAGATGACGCTGTCTTAATCTGATGATGAACTTCTGTACACGTTTTCACTTTGACTGAGAAATTTGACAGATCGCGTCGCACAATCTAGGCTGTGTCAAGTCACCGGTCGGACAAGGCACGCGCGTTCAGTATGAAGTATGACGATGAGTCGGACCGATCAGATGATTGAAAATATTGGTCACATACATACAGTTCTAATTAGGTCGTCAAGTCAACCAAATGACCGCGCTGGTCTAGTCATATTGGTCAGACCGGAGACTTGACTCAGCCCTAGTAGAGCTCTCGCAAAATTCGCAAACGGTCCATTCCCTCTCCCACGTTTCCGCTTTGGTGTGATGATACCTTAACTGTTTGATAAACAATTGGTGATTTTAACTGGACCACGAACAAGATTAAAGAATTCTGGGTAAAATTCATGCAATTCTGAGTATAATCACTTTCATTTCAGATCGATGACTTGGGTTCCAGTTTTAGCTTTGAACCCTTCAAACACATATTTGCGTGATTTCTGCATTTATTATCGCGTGTGAACTGTGGATTGCACGATTGTTGCAATTATCGTGTTGCCATAAGGAAAGTTCAAATATTTTGTAGTTATTTGGGGCCAAGATAACGCTAACTGTTCGTGATTGGAGCTATTTTTCATGGAGAAATGCGGAAATAATGTTCCAGCTCATTAGGAAAGTGACCTTAGCAAATAAATTTATTGGGCACGATTTGATCAATTTTTTTGTGCGTATAGAACATTATTTTGA
Source organism: Chrysolina oricalcia (assembly GCA_944452925.2). Classification (NCBI taxonomy): domain Eukaryota; kingdom Metazoa; phylum Arthropoda; class Insecta; order Coleoptera; family Chrysomelidae; genus Chrysolina; species Chrysolina oricalcia. The sequence goes on from OX101824.2 coordinate 50,650,716, forward strand.
AAACCTATTCATAGTTTCAGATTGTTTGAATCTATTGAGCCATGAACTTATAAAAAAACATTGTGAGCAATATACAACTTATAAAAAAAGAGATGATTCGTACACGTGTATTTATACTTACAACAAACATATATAACCTTAAGAACCAAACACATTATTACATTTATGAAAGAGAGTGTTGCTGAAATATATTTATATCAGTCAATAGGTGATTCTTAAAACTAACTATAAAATATACTGACTAGCAGCATTTTTCAGATAAATTGGAACACAGTTGTGACTTTAAAAAAAATAGAGTTTTGGTTATAAGTTCTGCTAACCAATGGTACACGAAGATCACGTCTACATCTAGTGTCATGCTCAGGAACATCCTGATTGGGAAGTAAAATATTCCTGCAAATATTCAGGTGTCATACCAGTTTTTATTTCATCAATGAGTATGAGGGTATCGAGTATTGAATTCATTGATGTCTCACGTGCACAACAAAGAATGATTCTCGTAGCTCAATTTTGTGATTTTTGTAAACAGCTTAGCACATTTTCATTCACCAGATAAAGCACAGTGGCACAGTGGTTGATATAAGGAAGTATAAGGGTATTACATATTATAATTTCACTCCACTGCGTGAGATGTAGAGATCATCCCCTCAAATAATAGATTTTCATGGCAATTGTTCTTATAACATTTTTTATTGTGTCTAAAGAACAGTTGACGATCTACCAACACTCCTAAATACTCAAATTTGTGAACCACTTCTATCTAGACACCAACCATCGACAGTTTTGGTGCTGATTTCATCACTTCCCTATACATTTTCAACATCTATTTCGTTTGGTTTCTATTTATTTTCAATAAATGTCCACAGCAATAATTGTGAATAGCTTCTAGAGTTTCGTTGATTGTATTGAAGCATGTTGAACGGTTATTTCCAGTATAATAAATAACAGCGTCGTCAGAAAATACAACATCCATCCACCACCTCAACCATATCATTCATTTATACTACAATACGGGACCCAGAACACTACCTTGAGGTACTCCTATATTATTATCGAGTGTGCCAGAAGTAACATAGTTAAGACGTAACTTTTACTCCCGATTATCCAAAAAATAGTCTGCAATCCATTGGAGGTATAAAGCTGCTTCTACAATTCCAACAGATTCCAATTTTTTCAATAATCTGGTTCTGTCAATTGTCTCGAAGGCCCTTTGCAAATCAAGAAAAACGGTCAATGTCATTAGATTTTTTCGCTTTTCAGTTTTTGTGTAATTTGAGTTAATTACACCCGTCAATTTCAGTCTATAAAAAAATTAGAATTAGGATCTGGTTTATATCCATTCAATAAGAGAACATTATATACTTATTCACCAGAAGACGATTGCGGATTCAAGCAATTGAAACGTTGTGAAAAATTTGAAAGAGATAGAAATCTTTCAACCATTAAGATGATGGAAGTCCGAAATATATATATATATATATATATATATATACATATATATATATATATATATATATATATATATATATATATATATATATTTGACCAACGTATAAAGTGAGGTCCGCTTGTACAAAAATTACGGAAGCTGTGAGGACCATGTCGAAGTGAGGTCCGTATACGGACCTCACAACGTTTCTGCCGTTCCGTGTGGAGGATCCTCCTCTGTACAAGTTCAGTGACTCACCTGAAAATCGTTCTAAGTGAGACAGATATAGTGTTTCGTTCCTTTTTGTGCATTCACAACTGTTAGTTGAAATATCGCGTGAAATATGTGGTCCTCACTTTGGTAGAAATATAGAAAAAATCGTATATTGTAGTTTGGGGATTTGTCACTTGAAGGCGCTGCTGAGAATGTATATTTTCTGTACGTGCGTATTCCGTTCCTTGTGGGATTATATGGTCAGCACTGAGTGAGGTCCGAAAATGTGGCAACATATCGTGTTACGCTGAACACATTGATGTTTATTAGGTAATGGGTATCACTATATTTCACCTCATTTTCTTTACTTTTGCAAGTTTTAATTCAAATTGCCCTGTTTTTTAAGGATGTAAATGAGTGATTCTGAACCTGCTGAATTCGTTCAACAGGGTTAAATAATCTGTGAATCGAAAACTACCCCTCAACAACCCTCCGAAGTAGAAAAATCTTGAAACAATAGAAATGCCGAATTCTCTAGGTTTTTTGACAAAACAAATTTTTTTCACATCTGCTGAATACATTCAATAGAGTGGAATAATTTTTGAACCAAAAACTACCCCTTAACAATCTTCCGAAGTAGAAAAAACTTAAAACAGTTGAAATACCTGTTGCCCGAGGTTTTTCTGACAGAAATGACTTATTCTTCTCCTGCTGAATACTTTCCGTAGGGTGAAATATTTGTGAATCGAAAACTACCCCTCAACAACCCTCCGAAATGGAAAATATCTTGAAATAGTTTAAATGCCCGTTGCTAGAGGTTTTTTCACAGAAATTAATTAATCCACAACTGCTGAATATGGTCTATTGGATGAAGTAATTTCTGAAGCAAAAACTACCCCTCAACAACCCTCCGATGTAGAAAAATCTGGAAATAGTTGAAATACTCGTAGCTCGAGAGTTTTTTGCAGAAATGAGTTATTCTGTACCTACTGAATACGTTTCACAGGGTGGAATGATATGTCAAATAAAAATTACCCCGCAACAACCCTCCGAAGTAGAAACTTTTTGAAATACTTGAAAAACCTGTTGCTAGACTTTTTTTGACAGAGATAAAATAGTCTACACCTGCTGAATACATTCTATGAAGTGAAATAATTTGTAAACCAAAAACTACCCCTCAACAACCCTCCGAAGTAGAAAAATCGTGAAACAGTTAAAATACCCGTTGTTTGTTTTTTTTTTGAGAAATGATTTATTCTACACCTGCTGAATACGTTCGATGGAGTGAAATAATTCGTGAACCAAAAACTACCCCTCAAAAACCCTCCGGAAGTAGAAAAATCTTGAAACAGTTGAAGTACCCGTGGCTTGAGGTTTTTTGGAATAAATTAGTTATTCCACTCCTGTCGCATACGTTTTATAGGATGAAATAATTTGTGAATGAAAAACTACCCCTCAACAACCCTCCAAAGTGGAAAAATCTTGAAACATTCAAAATTACCGTTGCTGGATATTATTTGACAGAAATAAATTATTTTTCACCTGCAGAATATTTTCTACATGGTAACAAATTTGTGGATCAAAAACTACCCCTCAACAACCCTTCAAAGTAGAAAACTCTTGAAATAGTTGAAATGCCCGTTGCTTGAGGTTTTTTGACAGAAATGAATTATTCTATAGCTGCTGCATATATTGCACAGGGTGAAATGAAAATTAACCCAAAAACTACCCCTCAACAACCCTTTGAACTGGAAAAGTTTTGAAACATTCGAAATATCCTTTGCTCGATATTTTTGAAAGATACTGATTATTTTTCACCTGCTGAATATGTTCTATAGGGTGTCAAAATTTGTGGATCAAAAACTACCCCTGAACAACACTCCGAAGTAGAAAAATCTTGAAACAGTTGAAGTGCCCGTTGCTCGAGTTTTTTTGACGGAAATGAATTATTCTTCACCTGCTGAATATGGTCTATAGAATAAAATAGATTGTGAACCAAAAGCTACCCCTCAACAACCCTCCTAAGTTGAAAATTCTTGAAACAGTTGAAATTTCTGTTGCACGAGATTTTTTGACAAAAATTAATTATTCTATACCTGTTGAATACGTTATATAGGGTGAAATTATTTGTGAAATGAAAACTACCCTTCAACAATCCTCCAAAGTTGATAAATCTCGAAAGAGTTGAAATTCTCGTTGCTCGAGGTTTTTTGATGGAAATAAATTATTCTACACCTGTTGAATACGTTTTATAAGGAAAACTGATTTGTAAATCAAATACGACCCTTCAACTACCCTCTGCAGTAAAAAAAATTAAAGCAGTTGAGATACCCATTGCTCGAAGTTTTTTTGACGGAAATTTACTATTGTTCACCGGCTCAGTACGTACTATGAGGTGATATATTTTGTGAACCAAAAACTACTCCTCAACAACCATCTGAAGTAGAAAATTTTTGAAACAGTTGGAATACCCGTTTCTCGAGGTTTTTTGATAAAAATTAAATATTCCGCACCCGCTGAATATGTTTCATGGTGTGAAATAATTTGTGTACCTAAAAATACCACTCAACAGCCCACCGAAGTAGAAAAATTTTGAAACAGTTGAAATACCAATTGCTCGAGATTTTTTAATGAAATGAATTAATCGACACCTACTGAATACGTTCTCTAGCGTAAAATGATTTTTGTATTGAAAACTACCCCTCAACAACCCTCCGAAGTAGAAAAATCGTGAAACAGTTAAAATACCCGTTGTTTTTTTTTTTTACAGAAATGAATTTTTCTATACCTGCTGAATACGTTCAATGGAGTGAAATAATTCGTGAACCAAAAACTACCCCTCAAAAATCCTCCGGAAGTAGAAAAATCTTGAATCAGTTGAAGTACCCGTGACTCGAGGTTTTTTGAACAAAATTAATAAATCCACTCCTGTTGCATACGTTTTATAGGATGAAATAATTTGAGAACGAATAACTACTCCTCAACAACCCTTACGGAAATGAATTATTCGACACCTACTGATTACGTTCTATGGCGTAAAATAATTTGTGTATCGAAAACTATCCCTCAACAACCCTCTGAAGTAGAAAAATCGTGAAACAGTTAAAATACCCGTTGTTTGTTTTTTTTACAGAAATGAATTATTCTATGTCTGTTGAATATGTTTTATACGGCAAAATAATTCGTGATTCAACAGCTACCCCTCAACAACATTATAAAGAACGTTATCAGCAAGTTTAGAATAATACATTCCCGTGGAAAAACCTCGAGCAACGGATATTTTTGAATAACATAAGCAAAAATAAAAACCGTTTGCTGGGAAAACCGTTGCTGCTTTTACACTCGTCCTCTTGTCTGTTTATGTGTTAATTCACTCATCTGTACTATCTGGTGAAATTTATAGTCCGTTAGCCCGCTGCCAAAATGTATAATGATTTCATAACGTATGCCATGTAGGGTTTTGGTAGTTATAAATATAATGATCAATGAACTAGCAAACTTAGCGCTTGCCCGTGGAACATAACGATAATAATAATAACTACTTTTTTTTCTCAAATACATGCATAAACCCGTATAGAATTTGTCAGAAACTAGTTGATTATTGTGGATTGCATAGAGAAATCACGTATGTTGATGATATTTTAGCGTATGCCAAGCATGATACCAAACGATATTTCATCGAATGAAAATCAGACGGAAACCGATCGGCATACATGTCGCGTTGTTCCGAAGGACACCATATGCCCACAATTATGTTGAGAAATAGGGCTCTTCGAATCTATACGTGTTTTTGCATGTCTTTGGGAAAATGAAGTATAATGAAATTTATAATTATAATACGATTATCGTTATATAATTATAATATAATTTAATTAAAACAATAATTATTGTTATTGTTATGTTCCACGTGCATGCGCAAATTTTGCTTGTGCATTGATCATTATATTCACAACTACCAACACCCTGAAGGGAATACCTTATAAAATCATTAGACAATATGGCAGAGGGCTGACGGGCCAATAGAAAGTGAATTTTGACCCGCTTCCAGTGGACCGATCAAATAAAAATTTGGAATGTGTTCCTCTTTCCTGTGACAATGCGGGATTGAACTTCTTTTAGAAAAACTGGTCGGAGATAATGGATTTAATATCAAATTAATGAATTCAAGATGGCGAATTGCGATTTCTGTTCTTATGGTCTGATTCTATACAAAATTGGAATACTGAGTATTTCGGAATATGAGGTCAAGATGGAGAACGAGCTTTGAGATTCTATTCATAATCGGCCCTTGGGGGATATTTCAGATTATGAATTTTAGGTCCAAATTGATAAATTCAAGACGGCGGATAAGCTTGGTGTTATTGGTCAGTTTCATTCAATTTTTGCATGAAAAGATGTTTGGGGTCGGAGTTTAGGATTTTTTTTTATGAATTCAAGATGACGAACGGGTTATGTGATTATGACACCATTCTGATCAAAATTGGTGATTGGAGTTTTCGAGAAAAGAGATTATGAAATTTTTTTAATTTGAATTGGCAGCTACAATTTGGCCAACGAGTTTTGCAATTATCGTCTGATCCAAAAATACTATGTGGGAGTTTTCGAGGTTTCAGGATTGCGAAGTTTCTGTGATCATTGCTCGTTTTCTATCAAAGTTGATGTGTAGGTTTTTGAAGTCAGAGATCGTGAATTTTGACAAAACGATTCATGATTCAATCGATCATTGGATGCTCATCGGATCGAAGAGTTAGAATACACAATATTGAGTATCAAGAAGCCCTGGTATACTGAAGCTCTTATGGAAATGAACAGAACGAGGAGTATCTGATTACTTATGACTAAAAATACGAAAAAAAAAACATTTAAAGACAAGCTTTTATTCAAATTCACTGAAAAGGAATGAATAACATTGGGAGAGAGAAAATTTTAAAACTGCTATTGAATACACTAAAGAAAAAGTCTGCTTCAGATGTGTTACGTCGGTTATTCTGTAAGTAACACATTCAAAAGCTAGAGATTGTTATTTCAGCTACATCACACATATAATGCAATGATTTTCACCTCTTTGTGCATTTGAATGAGTACCAAAAACATTTTGAATATTTTTTTTCCTTTTTAGCGTCTACAAATTAAAGTTTTTTTTGTTATTCCGCTGTTTACCACTAACTATTATATATTCATTTGTTTATTCTATTTTCTTCTGGTTTCAAAGAGAAACAAACACCTGTAAAATTTCGAGAACATCTTCGGAATCATGATGAAGTAACTAGGAATTGGGGTTCCCCTTAAACATTTGGAGTATGTAGGCCGAACATTTCCGTAGTCAATGATCTCCAACTCTTCGCCGTTCTTTGAAAGAATGAGTCCTGGTGAATAGACGGCAGTATCGAAGGTGACAACAATAGGTGTGATGACTGAACTTGTTGATGGAACTGATAAAGATGAAACGGCCAAAGATAGTTCAGAAGAGATTGGGTTATCAAAACATCTCAAGAAGGAAGACAGTTCACCAACCCTTTTGCGGTGTTCCAGATAAGTAAGGGAATCAGTGCCTTTTTCAAAATATTTCATTTCTATTTATGATTCAATGAATAGTCATGTTAGGTATGTTTATTCCTATCGTATAGGATTAAGACAATGAGCACCGTCCTGGTATGGCTGGACACCTTGTTTCTTTGTTCATTGTGAACAATGCAGATTTTTTTATATGTTTGTCACTTGTTATTTCTCTTTCTTATTTAATATTTTGTCGAATACATTTATTCTTTGTTTCACCTATTCTCCTATCTTTTTACGAATCTTTCAATCTATTCCTCAATCTTTCTTTCAGATGGACTGATTTAATCGATTCTGATTCGATTGTCTAGCAGATATTAGTATAATGTAAATCAAAGGGAAGTCCATATGATTCATCATCCAACGCTGTATTTGCCAGTAAAGCACTTGTCTTTTGTCAGAGGGTTGCCTTATATTCCTCACTTATTCGATTATCAGACAGAGATAATTTTTTACGTCAAAATTTTCACTTAGTTGAGACAGTTTCCATATGAGGAGTGCAGCCCCCAAACACACACTGACAATTTTAGATTCTGTCTAAAGAAACGACAATCGTTCAGTGGCTCAGAAACTCGCTAACTTCTATGGAACACAAAAATATTGAAAAATCCGCGCAGTATTGGCTGGGAAAGTAATTGTTTTCTGTCAGATATTTTCAGAAAGATTTTTGGAAAGACGGGTGATTTGACTTTGTCAGATTTCACAAATGACGCTATAAAGATACTGAATATAAATTTATTTATGAATTACTCGATACAGTCTAATTACAACAGTTCTTTATATTCTGCAAATACATCGTTGTATTCGTTTTATGATCCATCCTAACAAAATTCAAAAACATACCATGCCTTCAATTACTGAATTTTATTGGATGAAATGAAATCGAATTACCTATCTTTCAACACATTCCCACAAAGTGGAAAATATCTGGCAGAAAAGATTTTCTTTCCCTGACAGATATTGAATTACATCTGGCATCTATTTCTGCAACGTTCCTCAAAGCGGTCACAATTTCAAGTGCTAATTGTGATCAAATAGTGGATATTATGCCTCATACTTCAACTACCAAGCAATTGAATTCTATATTTCCGTTTTTGTCAATCACATTCAATTATCTTGATATGAAAAAAGAAATTGATAGCCAAATTTCGTAAATACCCTAACTCTTTTACTCAAAGTTATATGTTTTGATGAAGCACTACTGCTTTGCAATGGTTTTATTTTATTTTGCTCGACCCCATGAATGACTTTCCTACCTATATTTCATCTCTCATTTGTACTACTTAGGTTAAGTGTAAGAGAGACCTAAACTAAACTTCGCCTATTTCGTACCGAAGAATATAAAGACGATTTATTATTGTTTTTATCATTTGATTTAAAATGACCATCTGCAGACATGTTTCCACATAAGAATCCTACTGTCCCACCAAACAAATGGTGCCCTCCAAGCATTAATTACCCCTCATCCAGGAATGCAGTCGCGATTTACAAATATGTCAATTTCTGCGACTCACGATATGTCAATATTTTTATTTAATTCATATAATTTTCATCATACTCTCCGTATCGAACTTTGTCCGAAATAATACTGAATATTGCTTTCGTTGACGAATAAACCGCCAGAATTGTTTCCATATACTATGCAGTACTGACTCACAATCATAATTTTCGGAAGAAAATATTTGATAACACTACTTGGCAGAAGCTCATCAAACTAATAATAAAAATTAATTAGGCAATCCAGACTTCTGCAGTCAACCTATACAATAGGTATAATCGACGGCAACAGAAAATAACTAGATACACTGATGATCGGCAAAACCATGTGGGTTGAGACATGTTTTGGCGTTGAGATTGGGATAACATTGCAAAGTAGTTCTTGTAGAATACTTTGCCAAGAATCTATCAGTTTTAATTCAATTGTCGTAGGGGACAGTAGTTGTTTTCTGTTAGATACTTGTCGACGATTATACCTATTGTATAGGTTGAATGCAGAAGTCTGGATTGCCTAATCCATTTCTATCAATAATTATAATTTTGGCTTGTCTGTACTGTCACATGTACCGTTAAAGTGCCGATCGTATGTGAAGAGAAATTTGTGAAACTTGGCAACGTTCAGTGGTCCTCACTTTATACACATCATACTAATAATTAGGTTATACGGACCTCAGTTTGGTAGGATTCTGCAGACAAATAAACGGACCTCTCAATGATATCACGGAAGTATGGTCCTCACTTGGTTCCGATATACTCGTAAAAATCAAATTTGAACTGTTCAGTAATTCAAGCGTATATTAGAGAATCTTGGTGCCCCCACTCTGAACAAGAACAGAAAAGGGTATGACGAGTGTCTAGCACCTTTCCTTCCAGTGGTCCTCGCAACGTTGATTTTACGGTGTGTCCTCAGTTTGATAGTTGGCGCTATATATATATATATATATATATATATATATATATATATATATATATATATATATATATATATTCTAACCGATGCCACGAATGTGTGGTTGGCTTCCTGTTGTTGACTTCCTTCGTTTCTATTTTTACATCCAAGTATTGTACATCTTCGCACTTGATTTTACCGTACTGAAGAAAGCTTAAGCTCGAAACACGTGTCTACGGTTGCACAACTTTTTGAGGGTTATACCCAATAACTTTTTTACTTATATTTTCATATATTGCCCCTCGCTAAATCCATCCTTATTTATATATATATATATATATATATATATATATCAGAAAGAATTTATCGAGGGGCTATATATGAAAATATAAAGAGAAAAGTTATTGGGTATAACCCTCAAATTGTTGTGCAACCGTAGATACGTGTTTCGAGCTTAAGCTCTCATCAGTACGGTAAAATCAAGCACAAGGTCTTCTAACCGAAGCCACAAATGTGTGGTTGGCTTCCTGTTGTTGACTTCCTTTGTTTCTATTTTTACATCCAAGTGTTGTACATTTTCGCACTTGATTTTACCGTACTGATGAGAGCTTAAGCTCGAAACACGTGTCTACGGTTGCACAACAATTTGAGGGTTATACCCAATAACTTTCCTCTTTATATTTTTATATATATATATATATATATATATATATATATATATATATATATATACAGGGTGTCAATTTGAAAACTTCCCACCCTTAATATCTTCCTTCCAGTAAACAATATGAGTAATCGAAAAAACAGGTCAATTTTATTGTCAAGGGGGACACTTTCACGGACTATTTGTAGCCTTCGTGGTTCAACCCCCTAGGAGGGGTAGATGTTACCCCTAGAATTATAAATGGGAAGGGGGGTCAAGTGGCACATCATTTTGATGGGCGTTCAATTCTTGTTCCAATGGTACCCTGACTTATTATTTTGTGATGAGCATTTTCCGAGAAATTGCGTTCTAAACTAACAGAAGTAATTATTAGAACGCCTATACTGAGATGCATTATTGTATTGACTCCCTTTAATAAAAATGGATAGAAGAGTAGGTGGCACCGCTCCAACCCTTGAATGACAGGAATAAATTTATTACGCATGGGATTTTTTATTTGGTGGTTATTTTCCTTCTACACAATAAAATTTAATTTGCGAGAAAGACATTTCCAACATAAAATCTACTTACGCTTATCTTATTAGCTGTTCGAAATGTTGTCCATTTGGCTCTAAACAGTAATACAGTCTGTTTTCGAACTCTCCTCTAACATTACGGAAAACTTCACTAGGAATTGACCGGCATGCTGCTGTAATTCGTCTTTTAAGTTCGTCAATATCAGAAGGTTGTGTTTTATAAACAACGGATTTAAGATGCCCCCAAAGAAAGAAATCTAAGGGTGTTAAATCCGGTGATCTCGGAGGTCATTCAACTGCTCCCCTTCTGCCAATCCATCTACCCGGAAATCTCTCGTTTAACCACTATCGGACGGGAAGAAAATAATGAGGTGGAGCACCGTCCTGCTGGAAATGTAACAGATCCTCCTGCAAAAGTTCATTACCTTCTGCATCAATTTGAGTTTCTAGCTCGTGAGTTATAAGAGGATCGATAGTCTCTTCAAGCATATCAAGGTACAGATTGCCAGTCAAGTTTTCGTCCAGAAATAATGGACCAAGAATGGCATTTCCAAGAATACCAGCCCAAACATTAACTTTTTGTGGGTGTTGTGTATTCCCTTCCCGAAAAATATGTGGGTTTTCGTCACTCCAATAGCGACAATTTTGTCTATTAACATTGCCATTCAGAAAAAATGAACACTCATCGCTGAAACAGATGTTTAACAGAAGATTAGGGATGGTATTGACTCGATGAGACATGATTTCACAAAACTCTATTCTTCTATCATAATCATCCTCGTGGAGCTCTTGAAGAATCTGCATTTTATATGGATGAAATTTATGCATTTTCAATGCTTTTCTTATAGTCTCGCGTGACATTCCCGTCTGTTCTGATACTGATCGTAAGGAGCTCGTGGGCTCTGCAGCAAATGTTCCCAAAACTTCAATTTGAGCTGCTTCATTTAGTACTCTGGGGTTATTTCTTTTTTTATTTGTCACTGAACCAGTTTCGTAAAACTTATTCACCAAATCAAGCACATACCGGTGACTTACATTACAATTTGGATGTCTTTCGTTAAAAAGACATGCCGCCCTTCGTGCGCACTTTCCAACTTCGCCATAAATTACAATCATTTCAATTCTGTCTTGAAGAATGTAAACCATTTATACACTTTCATACACTTATTAAAGTAATTCCTAAACAGCCCAACAGGTACAACGGTATTCACAATACTACCACATTGTTCAAATTTGCTAACCAATTTTTTGCCGGAAAACAGAAACTTTTTACAGCAGAAGTAGCAAAAAAGGAAGGCTATCTGTACAATTTCTGCGATGACACTTAGAAATTCAGCATTTAATAAACACAACTTTACTACCATCTACGTTTTACTATTAGACTACTTTTTTATGTAAAGTGTTTGGAGCTAATGGCTAATGTTACCCCAAAAAAGGATTGGAACGGTACCACCTAATATTCTAACCAGTTCTGGCCAAACCATGCATCTCAGTATAGGCGTTCTAATAATTACTTCTGTTAGTTTAGATCGCAATTTTTCGGAAAATGCTCATCAAAAAATAATAAGTCAGGGTACCATTGGAACAAGAATTGAACGCCCATCAAAATGATGTGCCACTTGACCCCCCTTCCCATTTAAAATTCTAAGGGTAACATCTACCCCTCCTAGGGGGTTGAACCACGAGAGCTACAAATAGTCCTTGAAAGTGTCCCCCTCGACAATAAAATTGACCTGTTTTTTCGATTACTCATATTGTTCACTGGAAGGAAGATATTAAGGGTGGGAAGTTTTCAAATTGACTCCCTGTATATATATATATATATATATATATATATAAAAGGAACAAACACATTTTTTTTTAAAAATAACATATAACCCAACTTTTTTTCCAAAATGATCGGTTTTCTCTCTCTCTTATGGCCCTTGCTTCCTAATTTATTTCATCAACGGATTAATTTTTCAGTTTTCAATACTTAAAATTATCCCGAACATCGTAAGTGAAATTTTTCAATGAAACAACTGTCGATGTAGCAGATAAAAATGTTTTCATAAAAACTCACGTACGCTACTGCCAACTGGCTACGTTCCCTGATTGAGAAAAATATCGAACAAATTAAGCAATAGGTAAGTGAATTACAGAGGGGGAAACAAAAATACGAAACACTCTGTACCTATCGATAGATTTAAAATAATATTGGTAATGCTGAAATGAGAAAAAAAAAACAAGCTTACTTGCGATACTAACATGGCATATGGTTCCATTTAAAAATCCCGATGACGTCACTTCTCCACCAAGGGCAAATTTTAAAAATATTTTTTCTACATTCATGCAAAAAGCAAAACTTTATTGAACTATATTCAGTGGAAAAAGAAGTTCTTTATTGCACTAGTGCAATAAAGTTTTTATTGCACTCATCTGTCATTCTACTTCAACGTGCTGTCATCATGACAAACATAAACGTTTAAACCTACTACATATTTAGCAGATATTCGGTGAGATTGGCAATAGGTACTTCACTACGAAATATTCATATTGAAAATTGCACCAATTGTTCATTCACTTTCAACATTGAGGGTAAAAATAAAGTTTGAGTTAAATTGTTCGTAACGTATTAGTTCCTGTTTCAATGCAAATCGATATTAATAATAAAGTATTCAAGTTGCGCTTTTCATTTTCCTACACCTAGTGCCGCACCTCAATAAATCATTTTTTGCTTTTTGCATGAACGTAGAAAAAATGTTGTATGCAACTCGTGCAAAAATTGTTTATTTCACTCGACGTGTTGTCCAACTCGGCCTAACGGCCTCGTCGGACAATTTCACGTCGAGTGCAATAAACATTCACTTTTTGCACTTGTTGCATAAATAACTATTAAATCATACAAAGGCAATGTGGAATAACCTTCAACTTTTATTCGAACCTTTTTTCGATTACTCTCATGTTACCTGAGAAAAATGGGTGGGATCATACATTTGACCAACTCTGATTATCCAATAATACATACTAAAGCACTGTCAATTGGCACTACTTGAATATAGTAGTAAAAATATCTCAATAAACTTGTAGTAATCGCCATTAAATATGATGAGTATACAAGTGATAATTCATGGAATATATTGGAAATTCACATTTAAAGTCAAGTTATGACTAAACATTATATTACATGAGGTATGTAACTGTACATGTATATGCATGGCAAGGCAGTACCCATATGGGATCATGTAATCTGATGGAAACAATATTGACAGTGCATTAGCCATACTCGTAAGAAGGCCAAAGCCTTCTAGGATTCAGTGACCTTATAGAACAAAGAGATTAACCGACATCTAATTGAATATAATTGTTATTCGATTTGAAATCCGCATTCCAAAGTTCCCCCCTGAAATCAAAATAATACACCCTATCGTCATGAAATATTTCGTTACCCCCGAACCTTGAGAATACTCGAACTTCTGTCCAATTATGACTTCTGATCGATATTCTATTAAAAGGTTATCTGAATTATATATGATTTCTTCAAATACTGACGTGGACTGGCCATGAAACGAGTCGATAGTTTACAAAATACCGCAACCTGTATATTGGAAAATATAAATCATTGCACTGAACGGCTGTCTGCAGTTGTCAGGCCTGCGCTGACATTTCAATTTTCGCCCGTGCAGCATGTACCGGTATGTACAAGATAAATTGAGTTTTCGACCTAATTCTCAGTAATTAGTGTTGTGTCCGAGTTGACTATGGCGAATGTTAACACCCAGTTTTATGACGCTTTGCTTTTAATTCAATAAAAGCGGCGATTGTCAAAATGAACTACTTGGATGATGAAGGGGTTTTAGACCGTCCGGTGATGACACATTTTGTACAATGTTTTTTTATTGGGTGCCTTTTTTAAAGTTATAATTATTATAGGTTTTTAAATTACCAAATATATAAGACTGCTCGCACGCAGCGGCGTCACCAATAAATTTTCGATATACGTTTAAAATTGACATCTACGAACGATTTTTCAATACAGTGTGTCCCACTTTGAGCAGACACACCCTCGTATTTCATTGAGAATTAAATTTGATTTTTTTTTCATATTATAGTACCCAGGAATAACTACCTTTATATTCATGAAACAATTGGTATATCCATTTTTCACGGCTTACTATGCCCAATTGAAAAGTAAAAAAGTGAGGAAAACATATTATGGATTTTTTCATTACAAAATTAACATCAAATTTATTTGTAGCTAGCAATGTGATTAACTCTTTTTCGTCAGTAATATTTGCTCAACTTTCAAAATTTCTTCACTTTTCACAAAATTCCCCAAAATGTCCAATCAATACTGAGAAAAATAACCAAATATTACTTTTCCATGGCAAACTGTGACCACTTGAATAGTGAAAAATTGGGAAAAAATAAATCAAGGATCTTTCATTGAAAAATTAACCCCAACTCCTGGTTTTGGAATGTCTCAGAACCTCAAAACTCAATGCTAAATCGTTGACATGCACAGGGTGTCATATGGCAATATCACCAACTCATATTCATCCATAATGCTAGGTTGATTTTGAAATGTCTTTTACTGTCACAAAGTGCTCAAAAATATTCCATTATTACTGTTCAAAGTAACCAAGAATCACTTTTTCATGGCTAACTATGACCAACTGAAAAGTGAAAAATTAGGAGAAATATATTATGGATAAAAGATTATCACTGAACTTACATCAGATTCTGAATCAGAACACTCTAAAACCCCAGATCTCAATCCCTGAGAAATACCAAATTGGGTTATTTTGAGAATTATTGCGCTTATCAATATATTCTTTTTCCGCAGCTGCAAATTCACATTAATTTATAAAATTGGTATTTGCAGAGTATTCGAAACCCGTTTCTGATGTTAGTTCAACGATAAAAGTATCCATAACCTTGATTTCATTGAAAATATGAACAGGATGTTCATAAAGTCAGTTGTGGAATCATCTGCGACTGAAAGTTGGAATTTAGTCGCTGTTTTCCATCGTACAAGATAACCTCTCTTGAAAGGGATTCATGTTTTAAAGAGAAACATTCTTAATTGAAAATTGAATCAATACATGACTCCTCTGGAAATGGAAAAACCCTACGAGAAAATTGAAGTTACTTTTTTGTAATATCTAACAGAAAACAACTACTTCCCCGGCAAAAGCCACGCTGGACATTGAACTATATCTGATAGATATTGAGAAAGACCCTATATAACTTGAGAGAAAAATCTGAAAGTGAAAATTTGCATTTTTCATTCAGATAGTTGATTATTTATTAAATGTCCAGTTTCCATTGGAGATTCTTATCTATGAATGAGATAAGGGAGATTGTTATTCAGAAGTATCACTCACAGAAATCACCCTGTATCAATGAAGGTGTCTTACAGAATTGCCGCATCTTTGTCATTTCCCACTACTATTGTAAGAATTGACACCACTGTACCCGTTTGAAGTTTCTACTATTCAGGTGATGGTTGATGGTTTCAGTTGGAATTGGCTTGCAAATCCACTCGATTGAAACTACACCAACAATGTTTTTGAAACGGAAAAGAAAACTGTAATTCACAATGAGCTTATTACTTTAGGCATAAGATATCCGGAGGACTGCTCATTGCTAAAATCCTATACAATAGGAAAAGTTGGGTCTAAAATCCATCAGAAAACAACTACTTTCCTGGCTAATGCCACGACGAACATTGAATTACATCTGATGAAATTTCCGTGCAGAGTTCCTACAAGGTTATCTCTGCAATTGCTTGGTTGCATGGGAATGTTCATCGAAACATTCGGACCACCTATATATCGATTTCGGAGTGTTGCTCCTCATCAGTATAGGGTAGGTCTAGCAGTCAATAACTAATGACTGCAACGAATGAATCGACAGCCAAACCCATTTACAGACCGAAACTGAGACCGCGCCCGCACAGTGGATTAATTCCAAACTGCGAGCGCCATCTCAGTTTCGGTCTGTAAATGGGTTTGGCTGTCGATTCATTCGTTGCAGTCATTAGTTATTGACTGCTAGACCTACCCTATACTGATGCGGAGCAACACTCCGAAATCGATATATAGGTGGTCCGAATGTTTCGATGAACATTCCCATGCAACCAAGCAATTGCAGAGATAACCTTGTAGGAACTCTGCACGGAAATTTCATCAGATGTAATTCAATGTTCGTCGTGGCATTAGCCAGGAAAGTAGTTGTTTTCTGATGGATTTTCGACCCAACTTTTCCTATTGTATAGGATATTAGCAATGAGCAGTCCTCCGGACATCTTATGCCTAAAAACAATGTTTTTACTGTGGATATAGTTTTGAATAAAAAAATCTTATTAGAAAAATTTATTCATAATTATGTTTTATAAAATTTCAGCTGATTTAATAAGAATTATAACCAAACCGAATTAATTTCTGACAAGTGTGCTGAAAGTAATTTTTTAAAATAACTTTTGAAAGATTCCTCGCCAGCATTTCGGAATTTTATGCAAATTGCTAAATCGTGATAATTCACAATAATTTATCGAAATACAAAATATCGTACATTAAATAATTGGTCAGAGATGGTCGAATTTTTTGTTACCTCAAATTGTTATTTGAATAGTATACCTACTACAAATCCTGTTTTAAGTGTTAGATTATTGTCCCGATTTATTACAAAAAAAATCATGTTAACAAAACAATTCCAACGCATTGCAACCTTTTCTTTTCACTTATTTATTTGATAATTTCAGGGCTTTCTACACGAGAGAAGTGTATGAAATTTATTATTCGAGGGTTTATCAGTTCAAATTGCAAGAAGAACCGATTTGCATACATCAAAAAATCGTTCGAAGATATAAATTTTAGTACAATTCTTCTGGACTTCCATTGTCTAAAAACAAAGAAAATAAATTATTTGCATGTGTTTGAGTCACGACGTTTCAACAGTTAAGATATCTCGGATACTTATTATATAGCATGCAACTAATGTACCTGCTAAAAAGGTAATTATGATCTTCGTGGGGTCTCGCAGGTCTCAGGTCATCAA
Organism: Chrysolina oricalcia; assembly: GCA_944452925.2. Lineage (NCBI taxonomy): Eukaryota > Metazoa > Arthropoda > Insecta > Coleoptera > Chrysomelidae > Chrysolina > Chrysolina oricalcia. Next base: position 50,668,520 of record OX101824.2, read on the forward strand.
TGTTAATCAATGTGATACTACGACCTTTTTCTGGTGAGTGTTATTATTGATGACCGGCCTTGACACAGAGTTTTTAATGAAATCTCAATCGAACTAGTTGAGTGATAAGTGCTAAGTATCAAGTAATACCATTCGTAATCAACTCACAAAAACAAGACCACCCAACGAGAATAGTGACTCCAAAATCTGCATTTACCGTGTTCCTTGTGAATGTGGGATGAATTATGTTGGAGAAACTAAGAGGCCACTAAATGTGAGAATCGGTGAAAACTCAGCAAGGAGAAACATCGTAGTCAGGAATAGCAGATCACGTATGGACTGATCAGCACAGCGTCGCATGGTCGGAAGCCGAAGTTATCCACAAAGAACAACATTGATATAAAACAAAGATTATAGAGTCGGCTTATATTCAGAATAATGACGTGTTGAGTCAGCCGAGCATAGAGATACTACGGAATATGTGGAAGCAACTAATCACTCAGCTAGATCGATTGAGATTTCAAAATAAAATCTCTGTGTAACACTCACCAGAAAAAGGTCGTTGTATCACATTAATTAACATTGATGATCTGTGACCTGAGAGACCACACGAAGATCATTTACCTTTATAGCAGGTACATTAGTTGCATGCTATATTATGAGTATCCGAGATATCTTGTCGAATTCACACACTTGATAACGACAGTAGATGTTAACTGTTGAAACGTCGTGACTCAAACACATGCAAAGAATTTATTTTCTTTGTTTCTAGAAAATTGAAGTCTAGGACAATTCTACTAACACTAATGCATTGTCAACCACTTTCGAACATATAAATTTTAAATAACTATTGAAATTTGATTTGGTGACGCTACTGCATGCGAGCAGTCTTAGATATTTGGTAAGGGCATTTAAAAACCTAAAATTATCATAATTCAAAAAAAGCATACATTCAAGTGATGTGAAGTTTGTTCCGACAGCTTTGGCGACAGACTGAAACGAGCTGGACTGGTTGAGACACTCGACGTTTCTGGTATACATGTTTGCCTTATCATCTAACAAATTGCCTCTGCGCATTGTGTTGGATCTCCAAAAGAGAAACACACTTTGTTATGTACCCTCGAGAAGGACATTTTAATTACGAAAATTCTGTATATAAATAATATTTCTTTCGTAACGTTATTTCACAGGAAGCGTTTTCAACCTAACTAGAGTATAATTCACATATTAAGATAAGAAGGCATTTTCGCGCCCACATACGCTTCTCGAGCAGAAATGCATTTTGCTGTGATGACTTTTTTGATCTTTTATTCGCAACTCGGAGTGAGATGTGGTATTATTATGTTTCTGACTAGGCTATCTAATGATTGTACACACATTGTTTTTTATTTCCGTTTGGGAATAAATATTTGATTTGACATAATGAAGTAACTAGTAATATCCAGTGAAATTATTTGGAATCTACCCGGTAAACAACTACTTTTTTTCATGGAAATGTTATGAAAAACGTGGAAAAACCTCCGAGCAATAAAAGATAAAGAGAGGCCTTCTCTGTCTCTTTCTTGAAAGCAACATACCCGACGTTGTTTACAAACATCTCAGCCCGAATCATGATAAAAATGGGCATTGTCGGATATATCCGTTTGCACCCGGTAACCATGTTGGAATTCCATGTTATATTCACTCTTAACTTGGCGATCATGTTTGTTTACGCCCGTTTACGACTTATTTATTGTCTTGTCAAATCAAACCATGGGCGTTGCAGCATGGCAATCATGGCATAATCCCGATTTTGTAACAAAAATACACTATTTGTTGAAATAGCTGTAGAAAACATTGTTACTATTTAAGTCGACCTTAAAAACAATTACCCATCAATAATTATGATAAAACTTGTTGCAGTGTAGGTACACTAAGGAGTAAATAAGCAAACTCAACTCTTCTGTCTTGTTGGAATGTCTTTCGAGTACTTAAAACATAGCGTCGTTGATACTGCAATACGAGCTATGTCACGAAACATTTATTTCACAGGAGACTTTAAAATTTCTATGTGCGGTTATTTTATATTTTGAATGTCAAAACAATGACCGGTATAAATTCTTATGCAGTAGTTATTTTTTTTCTTTGGTGTTTTGGCATCGACTGCTATGGTCATTAGTAGTTATTATCTACAGTCTTCTGTAAAATAAATGTTTCTGAACATTCTCGTATTGCAGTATCAACGATGATAGGTAGTTTAGTGATATTTTATACTTTGAATTTGTTGGACATGGAATTTACTTCACTGTTCTGCAACTATATTATAATAACTAGGCAGTTATGTGTGTGTGTGTGTTTGAAATGTATGCTATTTTAGATTAATTCGTGATTATGAAACCGATGATATGGATGTAGATGATACCAGAAGAAAGTGTTTAAAAGTAGCAACTATAATCCGTCAGATACAAAAAATTAGACTACTTCAGCAAAAGAATAGAAAAATGCAATCAAAAATTTTAATTTGTTTCAAGCTGGACAGATGATTTACAAAAAGCAAGTCATCGCTCCACCCTGTGAGCAAATCAAGACTACATCAAAATAGAGCTGTTGTTTGCTATGTCTGCCAGACTTCTTCAGAGATACATGTTGACCCCTATTTAACTCATAAACTTTAATGACTCTCACCTGTTTGATGTTTAAGAAACAGAAATAAAATAATAACTACATGAGAAATTCTCGTTTTCCTACCAGGCAGACTTGTAATATCGATCGCTCCCTGAGCCTAACTCTACATACGTAGAGACATTACTTTTTGACAACTCTAAAACACTTTTTGATTATCTGCCCCAGGAAATCAATAATCTAAATTCAGAAAAAAATCATAGAAAAAGAGTTGAAGAGCTATTAAGGCTTTTACTACACTTTGGATGAGTATTTCAATGATACACTTTCAACATAAATTTGAATGTAATCTGTTATGTGTATTATAGTTTATGTGTAAATTATTATGTGTATTATAATGCATGTATATCATATATATATATATATATATATATATAAGTGAAAATAGAGTATATTTCGTTTTAATTCCGAGAGCTCTAACCTTTGACAGCTGTTTCGTGCTAACGCACTCATCAGAAAGGATTTATGGAGCTCTCGAAATCAAAACGAATCCACTCAAGAATTAATACCGTGAGGCAAGACAGAATATAACAGGAAGTTATTCATGACATCTATAGTCACTAGTTGAAACTTAATTTGACACGAACCAAGGAATCCATAAATCCTTTCTGATGAGTGCGTTAGCACGAAACAGCTGTCAAAGGTTAGAGCTCTCGGAATTAAAACGAAATATACTCTATTTTCACTTAGATTCTGCTTGCGTTCCTCATAACGTATTAGAAACTTGATTGAACCTTGGGTTGGTCAGAACAACGAATTGTTGGCTGCCTGTCAATTTGTGGACAAACCTCTACTTTTGGATTCCTTGGTTCGTGTCAAATTAAGTTTCAACTAGTGACTGTAGATGTCATGAATAACTTCCTGTTATATATATATATATATATATATATATATATATATATATATATATATATATATATATATATATATTTTTATTTATTTTTTTTTCTTATGAATAGCTTGACTACTATACTGAAATATTTGCATTTTAATGATAATGACAAAACTTTCTCATTTTCTCCACACCAGAGGGCACTAAATTGAAAAAATAGGAATTTGTCAGAACCATTGCTGTTACATCGGTTCGTATCTAACAGTTATATCCGAATTCCACGACCATTGTGATGACATGACACTCCAAAAACATGGTAATTTCCAGATTATAATCAAGTTCCGATGATAATCGTGCATGAGCGTTTTACTTCGCACATAAACTTGAAAATAGTGCGTCAAATTAAAGATTCTTAAAGTTTATGTGCAAAGTAAAACGCTCATACAGCATTATTATTGAAACTTGATTAAAATCAGGAAGCATGGTGTTTCTAGTTTGCCATATCAACACAATTGTCTTGGAATTCTGATATAACTGTTAGATAAGAACCAATGTAACAGCGAGGGTTCTGGCAAAAACCAATTTTTTTAATTTAGTGCCCTCTGGTGTGGAGAAAATGAGAAAGTTTTTTCATTATCATTAAAATGCAAATGTTTCAGTATAGTCAAGCTATTCATAAGAAAAAAAAATATTTTTAAATAGATGGGAAAATATTTTTAAAAAATTGCTATTTTCAATTTTTTTGAATTATCTCTTGAAACTTTGTTTATGTGTATAAAATTGAATTCTAAGTGACTTTTTCAAATAACTTTTTTTGATATCTTGCCATCTTACCCCTTTTTTTTTGCCGTTGCATTCCAATTTTTTTCATTTTGCCGCCATTCTAGCGATAACGTGACATCTGTCAAAATCGATTTTTAGGTTATCGGACATGCACAAACTTTTCCCCAGAATATTTTTTCCAATACTCCAATAAAAAAAAATTTTCCCATATGGTACATACTTTTTGGCGGTCACTATATATATATATATATATATATATATATATATATATATATATATATATATATATATATATAGTGTATAGTTTACTGAAGTGATCCAACAATTTGAATATATTTACTTTTTTACTTCAGCACTTTCAGTTATTTTTTCAGTATTTATGACCTTGCTTTGTCAGCAAGAATCTAATTTTTCAATACAGTATTTTTGTTTGACATTTCGACAACACACGTGCTTTCCAACCAGGCATGTTGTCTAGATATAAAAATATAACATGAAAAAAATTTATCATCACGCCGCCACTGGTTCTAATCTTACATCCGAATATCATAACAGTAACAACTCGGAGGTTACCCCTCAGTCTCACACTATCACAAAGGATAGTGATATGCAGCTTTCATAACAACGTGTGTTGTTTATTGTAGAAATGGCACCTCTAGGAAAAACCATCCCAGTCGGCTGAATTGTAGTGCCATATATGACGGAACAATGTTGTGCTGCTCTTGGATGTAAAAAAGAGCAATACCTGCAAAACATTATAATTATTTTCTTATAGAGAGAAATGTATAAACATTTATACTGGTTTCATAATTATTGGCAAATACCTCAATTTTTTTTTGACTGTGTGGAAGAGCAATCTCTACGACCCTTATATGCATATGAAACCATTTTTCCAAATATTTACTCGTAGCTAGAAACCGTTTGTAGATAGCCCTAAAGATAAGAAAAAAAATCTAGGATGAGCATGATCTGATTCGTGAAAATCCCCCACATCAATTCTCATTTCTACTCAAGGCAAGTGGGTAAGTACATGAAAACAAACTGTTTATTTTTGACATGAAATTGCCAGGTGAGGAAAATTCAGAGACAGTTTGTGCCATACACGGAATTTCTGGTGACACGCAAGTGGTCCTTTTTTATATATTTATGGAGTAATTCCCAGAGATCAATATCGTCGTTTTGGATACGCATGACTGAGAACGGATTAAGTATTACTACCTTCAACATGAAATGTTTCGGGGTATAGGCATTCACCTGGGATTTATTAAAAATGTAGTTCAAACAATTGATCGGCCATAATTTCTTCTCAAAATGGTATTATGGCTATGACTGTTCGCCACAGCAAGGAATGACTGTTCGCCACAGCGAGGAATTAGATGAATTTATAGGGTGATACCATAAGAGGTTTTTCTCCAAATGACATTAAAAGCGGCCTTTCAATGATACTTGGCAGGCTTAGAAGTTGTATCTACTTTTAATGCCTAGGCAGAAAAAGTCCACTTTTACTGCCTAGGCAGAAAAAGTTCGTTCAATTTCTTTGAAAGATCGGAAAAATAGACAATCAGCACATTTTCAGAGAAAGATCCTATATTTTTCTTCTGTCTATATTCAATGAATTTGCTGTATGTGAGTTCAGTTCTTGATTTTTCTGGTAAAAGGTTCAATTCCACATCTCGCGCCTGGTCTCTTATCTCAGGTGGTGTTAATTGCATCAATTCATCCTCACTTTGCAGTAAATCCATTACTAACATGACAACTTTTCAAAATTGACAATGACAAAGTAAACAGTAAACAAACATATTCAACAAACGTCATCAGCGGTAAACATAGTAACGCAGGGCCCAGTTACCATGGATAAAATAATTTAGTTATTTGGATATTGATAATGAAACGCAATTTAAATATGAAAAGTGTCGATTTTTCGTGGAATTGGAACAAATTTGAAGAAAAAATTATATGTTTCACACGGCAGAAAAGCAGATTTAATGCCTTGGCTGGTTTCATAGCCTCGCTACGCTCGGCTATGAAACACCAGCCGCGGCATTAAATCTTGTGCTTTTATGCCTAGTAAAACAAATAACTATTTTATTTCTTGGGATAAACTTTTTTCGTAATCCCATACTGGTATTTTGATTTAACGGTATTCAGATGACAATTGAAAAGTTAATGTTAGCAGCCTCCATCCGTTAAGATTTTTTAACGGCCGGTGGCCGATACATCACTTGTTCAAATATTTTTTCAATACTTTATTATGCTTACAATAACAATAATTATATTAATAATACTAACTATTTATAAATTTGAAAGGTAATTTGACAATTGCTATTATTTGAAATTTCTATTCCATCGATGAGAGATTTACCGTCTATAGCACCAGTATTTGAACTTGTTGTCGGTGTGGCCTCATTACTTTGAAATAGTTGTCTCGTTATCTTCATTCTCTTTGAAACTGAATTTTCAAAATACGACTCCGCCACCGCAGAGGAGTTCCAACCTCCAAGTTCTTTTACCGATAGTAGATCGCCACCATTTTCTACAAGCATAGTAGCATCTGCGAAACGAGTGCCCTGTATAGAGCTGAGGATTTTACAGTTTTGAGAATGCTTCAATTTTCTTTGGAACAGCTCCAATGGTATGCCCACAACTTGTTTTACACATTTACCATTCCTATAACCAAAGGTTCAAAGGTTTATTTATTTCTTGTTGGACAACATTGTATAAGAAAAGGTCAGTGTAAAAGTGTATACAAAAACGAATAAAGTATATGCTCTAAAATTCAATAGAATATACATGTAAATAAAATCATATAATAAAAACAGTTTAAAAGGTGAAGCATGCTCCAAAATTGAAAGAAGAGTTGAACGAAGAGTTTACTGCATTCCATTGAAAAATTCATTCATGTTATACGGACATAAGTTTGTTAGATGTCTTTTTAGTTGATATTTGAACGTCTTTTCACGTTCTATATTTTTTATAGATGGTGTGTGATTAAAAATTCTTCCTGGAGCGTTATATGTGGCGTTTACTCTGCTCAAAGGCAAATTTAGATCATTTCTATTACGGGTATTGTAATGGTGTAAATCCTTATTTTTATAGAACATATTTTCATTTTTCCTGACGAACACACATACCTCAAATATATAAACTGCAGTCAAGCTGAGAATTCCCAAATTTTTAAAAGAATCTCGACATGACTGTTCTTTTTCCAGGCCAGCTATAATTCTTAGAATTTTTTTTTGTTTGACAAAAACGTTTTGAGAAAATGATGAGTCTCCCCAAAGGCATACTCCATACCTTAACCTACTTTCGACTTCTGCGTAATACAATTGAAACCAATGAAGAATCGCTTATTTTCCAAATTTGAAGGCCGCAAATCTACGTAGTTTTGGTATAAACCATAGGCATCAAAAGGAAGTGCTTCTTTGGGAATAATAAATCCCTGTTCTTTTTGGTTTTAGTATACCTCAATGTATCCAAAACTCTGGTACTGGTGCTTTCAAAATCATACAGTCAGCTTAACAAGTTCGTCACATCTACAAAAAAACGACACAATTTTAAAACCATTTCAAGCAACCATGTATGATCATCTGCCTTCAACAAAAACTTAGTTACTCCTTCTTCAGACAAAATTTCTGCTTTCAACAAAAATAATTTTCCAAATCTGAAAATACCATTTCTGTAGGTGATGCTCTAATCATTGTTTATATAGAAGATATAGTTAGTCAACTTTATGGGATTATAATTGGATCAAAATGGATGCGACATGTAGATGGCGATAGTGAGCTCGCATCCAAGTCATGTCGTAACTTCAGTGATCCGGCCTCCAAGTCATGTCGTAATTTGATTGAAACAATGGGACAGCATTAAAATCAGAGTTTTTTTAAGGAACCTGCATTAAAATGACGTCAAATATGCATGTTCTATCGTGGTGGCATTTAATATGTGTAAATTCATCATGAATGATAAATAAAGAGGAAATAAAATCTTCCAATTTACACAAAAAATATATACTTGTAACGTGCTTACAATTGTTTCGACACACGGTGTCATCATCTGAGCGAGTTATGTTTACGTAACCGAGTACGGCCAACATGATTTCTGATATTTTAATGCGGTAGGATATCTTACGCATCATAACATAGATGGCAGATAATCATTACAGATTAATGACTTTAGAGGATGTCATAAATCACTAACTTACGAACGAAAGAAAAACAAGAATCAATAAAGAACTAGGTACCCAACAATATGAATAAGTCGCAAAATTATCGAACTAAACGAAAAGTATTAGTAGAGCAGAAAAAACACGATAATAAATTAAAATTTGAATACGTTGATGCCAATGACAATTAACCAAACAAAATCAATGTCAACATTCGAATACTCCAAAATTTCTCAGTAGGCACTCCGGTTCGGAATATTGGAATCGTCTATTTTCGACGGATGCGCCATCCATTGACGAATGGAACTGTCATGCCCATTGAAATTACAGAATGGAGAACTTTGTGTGAAACAATATCGAATCAGTTTCTATACATCTAGGTGTTGTGTAAAGGAAAAATACCTGAAATAAATCATTTTTGGTAGATAATGAAATTTTTTATGTAGCTATATGCTTTGCTTAAAATAGCTCAAATATTATTTTAGCTTGACAAAAAAGGCATGAATGAGAACATTTGAGTGAGAAAATTGTAATTTGTGGCAGACATTTTCCTCATGAAGATTCATACTGTGTCTGCATACACATGCATGGCGAGTAATACAACTTTCTACCACACCGCTTATATTCTAGATTCCTACAAAAAGTACTAAACATACACAGAATCGTCTCAGAAAATTAATGTCGATATGGAAGTGCTTTTATTTGATGGTGAGGAAAATGCTTCTGGCCTCACTTTTTCATGCACCACCATTGTGGAAATTGCACTAAGGTAATACAACCAGAAATACTCGTAGAAATAGCATGTTAATCTCTTCAAATGATTTAAATTAAATGCAGTTGCGTATTTTGACATGAATCGTTCTAGAAAAAAAACCTCGAGCTTCCAATTTTATAAATCCAATTTGAGTTGAAATTATTCATGATAATAGCTGAGATAAATTTTCATAGTTTTTTGTACTTTCAATTTATTTTCCAATCCAGTGCTTCCTTGGAATTCGCACCGAAGATTTGGGGTGGTTCCGTAGGTTTTTGTTGGTTAACTACAGCTGAAAAGTGAATGTGATACCAAGAATCAGTCGCTTCAGAGCGGTAAATAATAATAATAACCGTACTCTACTTTCTGATGGCCTTTGCTGAATATTTGGGATCATAATTCCGTGAAAATATGTATTCAAATCGGCTAAATACAAATAACAGGTATAAGCACAATGTGGTTTCCAACCTTATTCTCCAAGATTCAGAATTAATGTTTATTAATCTTCACAAGTAGCATAATATTTTACTAAAACTGGGCCTCTTACAAAAATCACTAATGACGCGCTTGCGCATTGCGGACTAGCCTGAACTTTTTACAACACTTTTGACATGGGGATTAGCATTCTAGAGTAAGTATATAATAGTCGCGTTCGGTATTATGATCTCAGATTCAAGCAGATTTTAGTCACGTGGCCTCAGATTAATCGGATCAATCGGTAATAAAAGAACGAAATGGACGTAGGTTTGACTTTGACATGCTGTTAACCAATAACCACATTCAAATTTGAATCGATTTTTTCGTAAAAAATCTTTAAGTTTGAAATTTGAACCTTTTGAGGATTTCAATAATGAATATGCAAAAAACAATGTTACTTTTTGTTACGGAAAATCAAAATATTATTTTTGATGAGATAACCATAACCTCACACTTCCAAATTAATCGTACTCGTCTGCCAAAATTCTCCGAGCAAACAAATCAATCTCGGACTGGATAGATTTGACAAACCGAACGATCAAGATTTACCTCCGCTACAATCGGTTGCAATAAACGAACGATGCAGACTAATCTGAGCAGTCGGACGTAAAAACCGAACGCGCTTAATATATATATATATATATATATATATTATATATATATATATATATATATATATATATATATATATATATATATATATATATATATATCTTTATGCACCAGCGGGCGGTAAAGTACACTTTACCGCCCGGTTCGCCATGCGTAAAGTGGCACTTTACCGCCCGTGGGCGCATTATGGCCCGGCGGACCGTAAAGTAGACAAAATTCTCAAATTGTCTATACTCACACATCATTTCATGCAATTCCTAACACGAATTAGAATCATTTCAGTTCAATAGAGCAATACTGTTTCTAACATTTCTAACATAATCGTTGGCAATTTTTTCGGTGATGATCTATTTATTTGAAATAGATTCTCCAATATAGCACTCAGCTACTATAGTTTCACATTCCTCATATTACGTTACCCTTAATTATTGTATGCATAACGTATGAAACGTGTAGACCTTTGCAATTCAAGTCAGTATTTGTGATTCGCGCTATAAAACCGCTAGTGCATGAAATTTTGTATATATCACGTGCGTAAAATGCGTTTAAGGCCTTCGGCGTGTGATGGCCCTCGGCTTACGCCATCGGACCATCATCCACGCCGCAGGCCATAAACGCCAACTTTACGCCCTTGATACATAAATAACTATTATGGTTGCGTATGGTCATTTTTGTAACCGTAGCAACGGTAGGTATAAACAAAGGCGTTTATAGATGTTAAATTAAATTGTCAGATCGATATCCAGAACCATCATTGAGTTTCTTGAGTAAAAATGTCTTCAAGTGTAGTATATGATAGGTATGAAAAATGGTGCAGAGAAAGGAAAATTGTTAACTTGATGAATGAAAAGGGATTGTTAGTATACTTCAATGAACTAAGCAAATTACAGAAGCCTTCATCAAGTTTTCACGTAATTCTTGAGAGAAAATTAACGTTTTGTTGAATTTTTATAATAAACGATTTATTTTGATTGAAATTTACTTCTTATCTCATTACCGCACTAGTGCGGTAATAGATTCAAAAAAGCACTAGTGCGGTAAAAAACGTCATTATGACATTCAAAAAAGTGTCAAATCATAATCTTTACTTGACAGTTGTAGATAACTATAAATTGAACGGAAACTTTGTTTCTTTGGTAATTGACGGGAGCAAGTGATTTCATCTGATGTTATTTGCCTAACTAGTAAGTACTAATTAACAATTCCTAAATTTCATAATCTCAAACTTTTCGTCAATCAGAGTATTTACTTCCAGGTAAGCACTGAAGATGAGGCAAGTCGAAAGCGTTTTGCAATAAATATAAAATTGTACACTTATATACAAAAAATCTTTGCTTCATTTATTACATAAAGTGTATTCAGCTTCCCACAATCATTCTATTTTTTATGATTGCCGTTACGACATTTTTAAACATTCAACGATCACAAATGAATAAAGATAATACAGATGGCTACAGTTTCTCTGAACGTGGAAGGATCCCGCAAACTCCTTATGGAATTTGGGTCCCAGTGGATTTCTTCGAATTTTTGATATGATGTAGTCCATGTAATTCTCAACCAATGTTACCATTACGCCAACCCAAAAATATAAACACTTTTGCTGCTAGGGGGCGTTGAAATCACCCCTTGCACAGATTAGACTATTTATTTTTGAATCCGATAACAAAATTTTCATTTGTTCCATTGTTGCTAATGTTCCACAATATTGTGCTGTATTATATAAAAAATTCTCTTCCCCCCCTTCTTCCTCCCAACTCCTATTAAGAAACGCAAAAAACTTTCTGGAGGGCCTTTAAATGTATCGCCGAATGTTCAAATGTACCTGAGTAAGGGAAATAGCAGTTTTCAATGATTATCCCTCTTCCCCCCAAAGGGTACAAAACGAAAAAATGTCTGTGGACTTTTCTGAATTTTCATTATGATGCAGTTCAATTTATTTTGAATAGAAAAAAATTGTGAGACAAACCCCAAAAATTGATAGTTTTGATGCTAGGTGGCGTTGAAATCATACCTTGCTCAGAATAGACTATTCATTATTATAGGCGGAAACAATATCTCTACGTATTTTAGTTTAGACAATTCTGTAATTTTTATTAAAAAAATCTTAAACCTTCCCCTTACCCCCAACCACTATTTTAAAACTCAAAAAAAATTATTCAGGCACCAACTCAAATTCAAATTATTGATGTTTAATTTTTATTTATTTTCAAGATTTTCGCCCAATTAATTGATATTCAAATAACATGAACTACGCCCTACCAAGAAGTCAGCGGAATCCACCAATCTTTTTTTGAAAGGAGGGAATGGTGAAATTAAACAACTGTACGATTTCCTTAATTTGAGCTGATTAAAACATTTATTTTTATAAAACATTCACAAGTTATCGAGAATTATTTTTTCGTGTTTTAAAATAGGAGTTGGGGTAAGGGGGAGATTTTATATATTTTTTAATAAAAAATCACACAATTGTTCAGCATAATCTAAATTATTAGTATTTTACGTAACAAGTCCGGAAAATACTGTTTTTTTGGACGATAGACCAAATTCTAGGACGAGCGTTAGCGAGTCCTGGAAGTCTACGAGTCCAAAAAAACTGTTTTCGGACGTGTTGCGTACACTATTTTTTCGGCAACCATGTAGAATAACAAATCAATGAGACGCATTTTGTCTAAGAGACGAAGAGAGGTCGACTTTCACCCATCTATTAACCGGATGAAACGATTCCAAATTTGAATATTTCGAACATTTCAGTTCTTATTTGTATTATATATTGAAATTCGAACAGAAGATAGGTACCAACAGAAACATTCTAATTCTTATTTACATTAATATTTGTATTAAAATTCCCGGCCTAGTCAGGGAAGTACGTACTTCCCGGACTAGGCCTGGAAGTGCTACTTTCCCAAAGAAAAAGTGTCCGGGAAGTGAATACTTCCCGGATGGTTGCCGAAAATATAAGTAGAGATATTGTTTCCGCCTATAATAACGAATAGTCTATTCTGAACAAAATATGATTTCAACGCCCCCTAGCTTTAAAACTATTCATTTTTGGGGTTCGTCACCCTATTGATTTCTATTCAAAATAACTTGAACTGCATCATTTCAAAAATTCAGAAAAATCCACCGACATATTTTCGTTTTATGTCCTTTGGTGGGAGGGGGCAAAATCATAAAAAAACTGCTATTTTCCTAATTCAGGCATATTTAAACATTCGACGATACATTTAAAGACATTTAAAGACATAATACAAGCACCGCAGTGCTTAGATGACTTCCTATCAATCTGGGGATACAGTACAATAATCTATTTTTGATTATTTTTTTATTTTTTAATTGTTATTATATTTAGGTATGTATTATACTTATTTGATAAGAGAGAATATTTAATGCAATGTTATTTATATGTGTATACATTGAATTGGCGTTAGAAATTCAACCCACTTTTGTAGGTCAGCCCTCGAGTCAGCCTGTAGAATCAGAAAACAAAAGGATTGTGAAGAAAATAGATTTTTTTTGGCCTCTAAATTGCTATATCCAAAAATCCGAAAAATTTGACGAGCCCCAGGAATACATGAGAGAAATAAAGTTGACAAGTGCTTGTCCCTTGTTATAACACATTTTATAAATCTGCAATGTGAAATAGAAACAAACACTGTCAGAGGAAATAAATACATTTTAATTTAGATTCGACAATTTTTTTTGCGTTTCGCAGTATGAGTTGGGGGGAAGAAGGGGGTGAGAATTTTTTTTATAAAACATTGGCTACAATGGAACAAGTGAAAAATTGTTACCGGATTCAAAAATAAATAGACTAATCTGCACAACGGGTGATTTCAACGCCCCCTAGCAGCAAAACTGTTTACATGGACTACATCATACCAAAAATTCAAAAAAATCCACCGGGACCCAAATTCCATAAGGAGTTTGCGGGGTACTTTGGGAATATAATGAATGAAATAACGGACCTGAATCGATATGTTATATGCAGTGTATTGTTATTAGTTATTAGAGGCCATGATAGTCACATATGATACATTCGAAAGAATATGAAAAATTTTTGTTGGACAGTAATTAGAAGGATTTCAGAAAGCGTATAGTAAATGAGTATTATTTTCAATTCTTAGTTCAATTATTTTATTTGTCTAGTCATTTTATATTTTTGGTCTCAATTTCAGGGTCTCATGCAGTAACTATTTTAAAGACTACAAAATATTCACCCTTTCAAATCTGTATATCTACAAAGTAGCTCTCTTGATTCATAAAAACTGAAAATCTCTGGAACGAACCGCAGATAGACACCATTATCCTACCAAATTATAGATACAACCGAACGCGCAATGGACCCCTGTATACGGGAATAAAAATCTATAATCATCTCCCGCATTCCTTCAAACTCTTCTCGTTGAATAAGTTTAAAAAAGAACTTAAAAAATTACTATATCAACATGTTTTTATGATCTTGATGAATTTTTCTCAATCAACTTCCAATGAACTTTGCTAAACAGATATTCTTAATTTTATTTATATATTTTTTTGTTTTGTTCTATTTTTTACTCAATGTATTTAATTTCTCATACGGGGCATTTAATTATTAAAATCGTTATTGGTCAACGCTTTCCCTAAGCCATTGGCAATTGGTATCAATATCAATATACGAACTCAAACTATTTACCTAGCTGGGAAATAAAGCTATCTATTTATGTTTATCTCATTTTATACATGACTTTTCCTAGCCAATATACTTGAAAACACCCAAGGCAATTGAGTATCTTTATAATCTAGTAGAATTTGAATCAAGTTGAAGCAACCAATACTATCAGAATCATTGAAAATATTAGTGAACTAGTGCGTATGGATATCCTCGCGTATGTTTATTCTTCGAACCAGCCCTGGAAATATGTTTTCAAAACTTCAATCTACTGGTTTTCAGTTTTACGTTTACAGTACAATTACGATGAATTACAGTAACCAAGTTTCAAAATCCTAGCCTATGAAATAGAAAGACAATATTTGACACATTGAAAACTTATCTGTAAATTTCTCAAAAAGTGTTAGTTTTAGAGACAATATCATGTTATCCCAATTTGTTGGGATGAAATAGTTTGGAAAAATGATATTTAGAGATTGTCAATTTAATACCTCTGTATAAAATCTTCTGTTTGAGAAATGGTACTTTCAGTCATTTGGTGAACGGAGATACCTACGAGAATTACGGAAATTTATTAATAGAAGGCTGAATATTTCAGCACGGCTCGTTGGATTATCTCGTTGCGTCGTTCTTTTGTTATAAGACTCGGGGAATACTTAAGAAGTTTCCAGTGGTTTTCAAAGTATGCACAAACATTTTCTCTTCTCCGTTATCTTCATTGAGCGGCGTCATTGTTTCTACTGAGATAATTTGCAATGTGGAATGTGTTCAATAATAAGAGAAAATAGTATGAAGAATTTATTGGGAATGAAAGAGAAATGAGAATACTTGTCGCATGGAAATAATGTTATAGATATGGAACTTTTAATCATATTGCATAGTTTCAGAAAAATCTCACGTTGAATGGAATTGCATACCTATGTAATATACGTGAAATTCATAGTTGAATGAAAACACATTGGAGTCATCTTGTGTCGCCATTTTTGATGAATTTGTTCGTTTGGCCAGAAGAGGGCCCTATCTGATTTTTTGTCACATGAGTTCTGGTGATACTTTTATTCTGATTTGAAAATGGAAATCAATTTATTGAAACAAATTTTGAAAGAAAAATACGATTTATCAATGGAAAAGTAAACACTGTTAAAGCAAAACGATAAACTCTTAGAAGAAAAAGTAAATGTACTCCATATAAAACTATCAATTAACATATTTTCAGCGATGCGAGAAAAAATTAGTCAACAAAAATCAACCCAAAGTAGTTCAGCTGCAAATACTGACAATATAAACATTAAAAATCAAAATCAAAATTCTCGAAACTTGAACAAGAAGAAAGAACTGTAAGAACAACTCTGAATCGAGGAAAATTGAAAACATTATTCAAAATTATCACTACTGATCCTACACGTATTAATAGAAGTATAGACACTATGTATATAAACTTCCAGACTACCAATTGTTGAAGATACCCATTTTTTGATTCCGTCATATCGTAACCTGTTTCTGTTTTAATGGGAGTTCCACAAGGTTCAACTTTTTTTATAATATTTATGAGTGACATAGAACTAGTAGAAAACCAGACCAGAATAAGCTCCCGCTCTCCATAAAAGCAGCAAACTCAGTTGCAGAAGAATTCGCAGATGGTGTGAAAGTAATGGCTTGGTAATAAATATTAGTGAAGAAGTCTTCATGGTTTTACAACAAAAAAAATCATTTCATATGATCAGTCTCCCCTAATAAAAGTTAATCACAAATCCATGGAGCAAGTAAGCAAGTAAGTTAGATCAAAAATTAACACAAAGAAAATCTTGTATCAAAAATGTGTTTTTTAATAAACCAACTACCTGGAAGAGTCTTGATACATTTGGACTGGTACAGTTCTGGGGGCCCATACAATAAAAGTTTTCAAAGGTAGAAAAACAGATAAGATGCCTAGGTGGACTAAAGTATGATGAATCATGTAAGAGTAGTACATTCACCAAGTTAGCCAAGTTAGCCATACCACATTTATATATTAACTATGAATATAAAATCAAATGTACCTCGCCAGAAATGATATGATTCACAGCTATAATATACTAGAAGAGAAGAACTACGACTACTCTAGTCTCGTTTGGACCTGGGACAAGACTCTGAGAGTTATCAAAGTATAATCTGCTATAACCTTGCACTAAGTCTGTTTGTGTGCGGTGTGCGTGTGTGTGTGAATTAGGAAGCTTCAAGTCAGCCCTATACAATCATCTCGTATAAAATGCATTCTACTATGTTGAGGAATTTTTTACAATCTACAAAAAGTGGAGGATTTAAATACTGCTACATCAAGAATGATAGGAAATCTATTGAAATCTTTTATAACTTTGATGAAAAATATCTGGAGTCCTGATTCTTCTCGGAAAATGATTGATACTTCACATTTCGTCCATCTATTCAGAAAATTTGCTGCTACTTTTGATCGTAAAGTCCCAGCAGATTCAGAAACATCTACTGGTAGGCTCATCTGAAGATTCAAACAAGAAGAGTGTAGATAATCATCCTTCACAAAACGATATGATTATCATGAATGATTATCCATATCTTCGTCAAGATATGTGTCTACTCATAATTCCAAAATTGTGGAAACATTTGCCGGTCAACTGAAGTCTATATTTGGATGCACTTTTTGTAATTACTGCTCTGTTACTTTTGAATTTTTCTGGGTACTTTCAATCCCTTTTCCAGACTTACCAAACGAAGTTGTAAATTTAACACAATGTAATGAACTGTTGACAGAAGAGGAGGCTTTGACTGACGATGCGAGCCCATACTATTCAACTTGGAATAGGGAATTCAATAGGATGATTCGTATTCAAACTTTTACAGAAAGGACATGGCACTGGATACATGTATTCCTAGGGCTCAACGGATTTTTTTTATTTTTGAGTATATTATTCTAGAGGTCAAAAGAAGCAACTTTCTTCATTAGACTTTTTTTCTGGCACTACAGGGTGAGCTAAAAAATTGGGTTGAATGTCTAATGTCAGTTGTGGAAAATACTGTCTGTAAGTTGATTTTTCTTGATTTTTGGGTATAATATGCTGTGAAAAATATCAATTGACTTTGATTGGTGTGCATACTTACAGGACGAGGTAGAATACGCGATTTTTCTAAAATCTGTTTATTAACTTCTCGCCCAAGTGTGGACTTTTCATTGAATTTCTCGACGCCAAGAGTTTTCCCCAGGTTGCTCGTGTTAGCATTTTTGTTATTTTACATGTATGTACCCATATACAGTGTGTTTCACTTCTCATGGAAACACCCTCGTATCTTCTGTAATTATTTAGGTAGAACCATGAAATTCGCAGGATCAATAGATACACTAGAAATGAACTCACTGCGCAAAAGGGAATATCCTACGTGATATACACTACACGCCAGCAGCGATGGAACCACCCATTTTTTCATCGCTGGTGGCGTGCAGTGTATATCACGAAGGATGATCATTAGTGTGCTGTGAGTTCATTTTTACTGCTTCTATTGATCCTGGGAATTTCATGGTTCTACGTGGAAAATTACGGAAGATACGGGGGAGTTTCCATGATAAGTTAAACACATTATAATTTTTCAGGACTGAAAATTTTTCAGAAAACAAATGGATTGGTGGTAATTCGGAGATCCTGGACACGAATCCGAAGGAATATCGGACCAATTTTGCCTCCTTATATAACCTTCCGGAAAAATGGGTGGTTCCATCGCTGCGGGCGTGCAGTGTATATCACGTAGGGTCACCTTTTTTTGTGCAGTGGATTCATTTCTAGTGTATATATCAATCCTGAAAATTTCATAGTTCTACGTCAAAAATTACGGAAGATACGAGGGTGTTTCCACGAGAAGTGAAACACAATGTATATGGGTGCAACCATGTAAAAAACAAAAATGCTAACACGAGCAACTTAGAGAGAACTTTTGGCTTAGAGAAATGCAGTGAAAAGTCCACACCTGGGCAAGAAGTTAATTAATAGGATTCAGAAAAATTGCGTATTCCGCCTCATCCTGTAATATGCACACCAATCAAATTCAATTGCTATTTTTCACAGCATATTATACCCAGAAATCAAGAAAAATCAACTCAAAGGCAGTATTTTCCACAATTGACATTATACATTCAACCCAATTTTTTAGCTCACCCTGTAGGCCAGAAAAAAGTCTAATGAAGAGAGGTGCTTGTTTTGACTTCTAGAATGATATATTCAAAAATAAAAAAAATCTGTCGATCCCCAGGAATACATGTATCCAGTGCCATGTCCTTTTAGTTATACATTTAAAACGTGTTTCTTCGACTGATGGCAGTGAATTGGACAATGTAATTGATTTTTCCATACAAATTTGAGTTTGGACCAATATTCGGCTCAGGATGGAAGTAATACTATTTATAATATCTACGCAATATCGAATCATAACGGCAGCATTTCCAACGGACACTATAATGCAAATTGCAAACACTCTATTCTAATTGTTGGCATCTCTTCGATGACTCCCGTGTTTCTTCCACGATTGATCCTCTCATCTCCCAGGAAACATCTGTACTTTTCTATGAGAGAGTTGATTATCTGAATTTGTGGGTTTTTCCGGGTTTTTCTTCAACTGAAACAGCAAATGCGCCATTACTTCGAGTCCCGGGCTTCAATCAAGATTTTCATCTTGATATTATTTTATATTTGAAACGATTATGTATTTTTTAAATTAATTTTTATATCTATGAAGAAGAAGAAGAAGAAGAAGAAGAAGAAGAAGAAGAAGAAGAAGAAGAAGAAGAATCTTTATCTAACCAAGTTACAAAAAATATTGTTTTCGGCAAGTCAATACTATACCACAGTATATGTGTACACTCAAGGTTTACAAAATATAGAGTGGAGAAATACATAAAATATATAGAGATACTTAAAATATTTAAAATACATAAAATTTGAAATCGTTGGACAAACCAGATTTTTAAATAACATCAATTGTTTCAAAAAAAATATTTTTGTCAACTTTCTCACATAAAAAATTTAAAAATATGTAAAATATAAAAATAATTGAAATATAAAATATATAACTACAGTATATATATGCAAATTTAAAGTTTACAAAATGTAAAATCAGGAAATATATAAAATTTGAAACCGTTGAGTAACCCAGTGTTTTGAAACCTTGAAATTGTTTTCGATTAATGGTCATCGGTGACATAGCAGTTTCCTTGAAAATTTCGTCACTCAACTTCAAAAAATGGTGTGTGAAAATATTCTTCAACTGTATAAAAACAATGAGATAAAATATGTCTTTTGATTGTGGATTTGAATTTTCCAATATTATTCAATGATTTGATACTGATTTGATTTGGGGCAATCTACATGAGATCTAAGTATTAATTTGCAAAGTTCTCAAATTTTATATTTTATATGCACCTTAAACTGTTTTTTTCAGTTAATATGTTAGCATTTCTGTTCTTGGATCATCTGATAAATTTTATAAATGTATGTAATACAGTTGTAGAATTTTCAATGCTGAATGAATTCTATTCTATTTTATGTATAAGTAAGTATTTTTGATAACACATTTCTATAGTGTTTTTTAGCAGTAATATAGATTCCCTTTCTATCATTGGGAATGTATTTCTCTCAGAAAGAGCCTATTTTTACGCGGATAAAGTAAAAGAAAACAGCCGATTCTGATTTGAAATTATAATTTCTGAGTCAGAAAGAACAATTCACTGTCATGTCTACTTCAAAAGTAACAACTCTACTTTTACATTCGAATTAGGATCCATCTATTAATAGTCTATCGATTGAATTCTCGTTCACCATAATTGATTCTTTGAGTTGTTTGTTATAGAAGTACGCTAATTAATTCCATTGGCTTTAACTACCCGATGAAACGTTAACCATTGTCCAACCCAAATCTGTCTCATTTGTCCGATAAGACTTTTGTATAGAAGCATATTCCATTACAGATCAGTGCTTTCAATTCGAGTTAACTACCTATTGTTATGTGGTTGGAGATTGACTGCTTATTTTGATGTCAAACATTTCAACTGCTTTGGCCATTCTCCTCAATCAACAGACCTGTGTTCATTCCAGGCAGTTTCTATCCAGATTTCTTATTCATTGTTTTGATGGTATTGCCGAACTGAGATGAAGTATTGAGTTGAAATGTCTGTAGATAGATAGATAGTTTCTTGGCCACGTTATGTAAAAAAATGCTTTTGTAGCAAGTCAAGACAAAAATGTTTGAGCTATACAAATAGATGAATAACAAACATTTCAAATGAATAAAAATAAAAAAATGCGAACAGTTCAAATAGAAGAGTAACATAGTATGTATATAACAAACATTTTATTTACACGAACACAACTATCAACAGAGACATAGATGTATATGAAAGACAAAAACATGATGTGAATAACTAAATAATTAAAAGTCCATAATTAGAGTGATTTAGTTGGTGTTGCCGGATATTCGTTGACACTATAAAAACAATGTGTTGTTAAGATATTTTTGGTTAACCTCTTGAAACTACATAGAGTTAGATCTTTAACAGTGGGTTGCAATACATTATAAATATTAACATTAGAAGATTTGCACCTCTAGTGTTATGTTCATGGACCTGTGAATTGGTCAGATGTTTGTTTTGGTGGTTATGAATTTCCAAAAGAGATTGATAGGTGAAAATAGAAGGTACCGTCATTATGTTTATATTTTTAAAAAGGGGTCGGCAGGTATCTCTGAAACCGGCATTTGCAATTATTCTAGTAGCTCACTTTTGTAGTAAGAATATTTTCTCAGCATTGGGGCAGTAGCCCCAAAGTAAAGTTCCGTGGCTAGCATGAGAATGAAAGAAAGCATAGTATGCTGAAAAGAGAGTGACCAAGCTGACAACATTCTTCAATTGCCTAAGTAAAAATAGGTATTTGGAAAGTTTCGAACATAATTCTTCAATGTGATATGACCTATTCAGAGTCTCGTCTAGGATGATGCCTAGTAGTTTGACAGTTTCACCTTTAGCTGTATTATTGTTTGTAGGGAATGTGATAGTTTGAGTTTTATCTTTATTTAGTTTCAAAAGGTTAGCATCGAACCATTTCTCAGCCTGATTTACCAAGCAAGCAGGTTCTCACAGTTTTGGTTAGAACATAGGAGAGTTGTATCATCGGCATAGATTACGCATTTTTGTGGCAATAAGTGAAAGAAGAAGTCGTTTATATAGATGATGAACAATAGAGGTCCCAGAACGGAGCCATGTGGTACTCCAGACTCGATTGGCAAAAGATCCGAAGATCTGTTTTCACCAAGATCAATGCATTGTTTACGGTTGTTCAGGTAAGAGCTGAAAAGGGAGAGTGCATCTTCTCTGATTCCATATCCACTAAATTTCATCAGTAGATTGTGATGAGGAACACAGTCAAACGCCTTGCTCAAATCGCACAGTGTAGGTAAGCTATGCTGTTTTTGTTCAAAACCATCAACTATGTTCCTGACCATACGAACAACAGCTTGTACAGTGGAACAAGATTTTTTAAAAGCATATCGATCAGTGTTAAGGAGATTGTTAACTTCAAAGTAGAGATTTAGCCTATTTTGAGAATAGTTTTAAAAAATTTGCCATATATAGGGACGATAGAAATGGTCGATGATTTTCAAGGAGGTTTATATAACCCTTTTTAAAAACTGGAATAACCTTACTGATTTCAAATTTATCTGGAAATGTACTCTCTCTTATACAAGCATTGAAAAGACATATGCGAGTGGCTCAATCAAATAGGAACTTGTTTCTTTTATTATTCCACTATTGGAAGCAATTGGAATTTTTCAACTCACTGAAGGCATTGAAGACTACAGATGTGTCTTTGGTAGAAATGTTGGAGAAACTTTTTTTGACAACTGGACTGATGTTCTCTCCATGGTCTCCTCCAAATTTTTGAGCATGCCCTCTTACAGGTAGTCTAGTTTCGAAAATATTCTCCGTTTTTTAGGTTTAGATAGGCTTGTTAGATAGTGACAAATCGATGAGGATCCTTGTTTAATTTCTCTCTTATTTCATAACTTTATTCCTCTTTACTAAATCTTCGGAGATTCAGTTCATTCTCTTCTACGGTTGCTCAGGCGGGCCCCACACTTTTTAAAAGACGTCTTAGACCCATGTTCACTTTGGAGGAAATGATCATCATAGAAAAAAAAAATGTTTTTTGTCTGTCGGTCTATATCTGTTAGCACTTCAAACCTTTATATTCTCGGAACCATGTTAGAAATCTCTTTTAAATTTGAATCATTCCAATAAATCGAGAACTGTATTTCAGTATTTGTCAGTTAATACAGTTACTTTGAAGCAATTTCAATTTTTCGTTATCTGGAAAATTTTTACAGAATTTTCCGTTTTTTTCGTTTTCACTTCCAACGATACAGGTTCAGGAATTGATTTGATCCATTTCTTGAAGATGTACTTCAAAATGTCCTACAGAAGTGTATAGTTTTTGAGAATTACCAAAAAATTCTAAATATGTTTTTCCGGCAATTATCCGTAAACGGTCCAACCAGAACTATTTTTCACGGAAATGATCGGAAAACAGGAAAAAATGAAAAAATAGAAAAAAAAATATTGCAATTTGCAAAATACGATTGATCTCAGAAACGGTTGATATTTTGAAAAATTTCCATGATATCTTTTTTGACCGTATTCATAAACTCAAAAAAAAAATGAAAAATATATGTATTGACCGTGCTTACGAAAAAAATTGAAATCCTAAAATTACTTCGGATACGTCTTCACAAGCCATACGTGTAGATTTTGACCGTTTTCCTCCAAATCGATTAAGAAGTGGAACACTACGAACACTAAGAAAAAAGTGTCCTTCAGTCCTTAAAAAGGACCTACAAATATTTCAATCAAAATTTCTTCATCACTTAAAAAAAATAACAGTCGCAAAATTTGATGAAATAATCAATTTATGGTAAAACATTTAATATTTTATTTATTTCGCAAGAACCATACAGGTTTATGACAGGAAAAAAACAATAAACACAGTTTCAACTGAAATAAGTTAATTAACTACTAGATATTTTTGATTTTCATATTATTTATACAATTCATAATAATAATTTTTTTTTAAATTTATTTCAATTCTCATTTTACCATTGGATTTCAAAGAATGTTGCAATTCATTGTGATGCTTTATTCTTTTGAAGTGAATTGATTGTTGACCCACATTTTCTTTCACTTTGATTACTGACAAATTATCTGATTGCCTCGTCAAGTGGTTATGATTATTGTTGATGAGGTTGAAAACCAAATCAGAGTAATTTTGGACTTGATGAAAAAAGTACAAAACTTTAACTTATAAAGAGAATAGATATCCAGAATTTGTTTTGGTTTTTATAAATTTGTTGTTGGTTCCCTCCCTGTACTCTAGTTTGAATATACACTTGATGATTTTGTTTTATAGTGTTTTTAATGGTTTAAGTACACATTCTGTTGCCATTCCCCATAATAAGATCAAGTACTGAAGTTTGGAAAAGACTAAAGAATAATAAATTAATTTCGAATATTTCAAGGGTAAAAAGTTTCTGATTCCGACTACTGGAGATAATTTCTTCCTTGATATTTCAATACGTTTGGACCATAACAAATTTTCATCAATATACAAGCCAAGAAACTTCAAAATAGGAGCATACCTGATGATTTCACTTTTGATATTGATATGTTCGTTCTTTGAAATCGACAAAAGTCGATCTTTTGGTCACAAACATAAATGATTATTTTTTGTAATTTAAAGCTAGTTTATGGTTCATTAGTCAAGATGATATTTTCTCAATGTCATTCAACAGGTTTTTTTTAGTTGTTGTAAACTATATCCCTTGTAAATAATGGTTGTATTATCAGTAAACATTTTGATTTTTCTAACTAATTCCAAATCGGCTAATGAATTAATATATATGAGAAAGAGTACAGGACCAAGTATTGATCCTTGTGGCACTCCACATAAAACCGTTTTATGCAATCCCTCAGTATATTCCATAAATAGTTTTCTGTCTACAGGTAATTTCTGAACCATTCGTGAGCACTTCCTCTCACACCTAGATGATGTCCAATAAAATTTTGTGATCAATTGTGTCAAAAGCTTTCTGAAGATCAAGCGACAGAATAACACATTTTTCATCCGAATCTATATCAAATTGAAATTGAGTAATGACGTCAAGAACTGCATCGCTAGATCTTCGAAAATCATACTGCCCATTATATAATTATTTTTATTTTACAAGATATTCAAAGAGATTCATGTATTCTACAATGCATTTCTCTTTCAATTATTTTCGAAACTATTGATAGAATCGAGATGGGTCTATAATTGTTCATTAGATCTTTTTCACCTGCTTTGAAAATTGATGTAACTTTCGCAATTTTCATTTTATCTGGAATTATGCCCGTTATGAAAGTTAAATTTATTATTCTGCTCGTTGCCAAGGAGCTGGAAAATCGACACCACACACGAAAAACAATAAAAGTATTTTCAAGCAGCACTGAAAGCGCTTGAATCCAACTGCTTTAAATCTAGGGCAGTATGGAACTGCAGAGACAACTTAAACCGACTGGCGCAACGCAACAACGTTACCCTAGTCTGGATACCAGGTCACACAGGTCTAGAAGGAAATGAAATAGCGGACGCCCTAGCAAAAGGGGGGCCCGAAACAACGTTCACTGGACCAGAACCGGTAATAGGTTTAGCATATAGCACTGCCAAGAATGTCATAACAGCTTGGGCAGACAATAAAAGACTCGAGTACTGGCGTAGTCTACCGGGCCTAGCCCATTCCAAAGCATTTATTGCTTGTAGAAGGAAAAAACAGGACTATGACAAACTGCTAGAACTCAGTAAAGCGAATCTGGCCACTGCAAACTCAAACATCACAATCACAAAATCGGACTTGCAGAAGATGCAGAGTGTCGGCTATGCATGGAGGATGATGAAACGGCTGAACACATTCTGTGTACATGCCCTGCAGCGGCCAGAACCAGATTCTCAATATTTGGCGATACGACAGTAAGGCTAGAAAACCTGGTAAATTGTTCTCCTAATATGCATTCCCCAATTTCGTCAAGAGATTGGATATACTGGGAGAAATATAACCATAGGGTGAGCCACAATAGGCCACTGGCCGCAGAGGAGGGCCTGATACGGGCCACTTACGTTCAAACATAACCTAACCTATAGGTTCTGATTTCACTGCTTTAATAATTTTGGTGCTGATTTTGTCCAATCCTGGAGACTTTTATATCAAGCGAATTTCTATGATATTAGATGATAAGAATACATCGAAAAAATTATAGTAGAAGTTGAGTTTCCCTATTCCCCTCCCCAATTTTCCAGGGCGCCTATCGCCTTGATTTATAATAGTTTTTTATGAAAACAAATAAAACAAACAGCAATATGTTAGTAGACACATTTCCCCCAATTGAATGACAGTAATCCCCATTCCGCCTGATTTCCTCCCCCCAACCCCCAAATTTTTCCGGGTGCTTTGCTACCGGGTTTTGAATAGTTATTTTGCAAATAGTTTTGTATTTTTGATTATTTACTTTCCATTCCCCTCCTCTGACCCCCAAAATGTTCTGGGCGCTTCGCACCTGCATTTTTGATTTTTCTCTGTTTATTGCCTACCCCAAAATTTTCCAAGAACTTCGCGAACCAATTTTTGATTATTTACTCCCTTTTTTTCCGATCGTTTTTCGCCAGGATTTTTATAATTTTTCTGACTGAAAAATTATTGACTTGATTAAAATTTCAAAACTTTTTTCTAAAACGCTGAAAACTCCAACGCTAAATGAGATATCGAAAAAATTCAACAGATCAGTCTAGAAAAAGTTCCTATCCTTTTAGAGATAGATTACTCCGAATTTTAGGCGCGAAAGAAATTTATTAAAAACAATAATGTACCTTTTTCTACAAACGTCAAAAAATGACAAGGTTCGCGCATTGACAACAGTATGCGAAGTGGCACTTTTTTTCATTTTCATTCGTTACCATGACACCGTGCGCGAAGTAATGTGCGAAATATATTTCGCACACTGCATGTAAACTATATGGGATTTTCATATTCTAACCTATATGGTCCTCAACTCCTCAATCAAGCAAAAAACAAGAAATCGTTTATTTATTAATGTAGAACAATAATTAAGGCTTTCAAATTGTGAGAAAATTTTACACTACCTAATTTTATTTATTATTTACAATGTTAACATTAATGGTGCAGCCAGTGCACGAACCAATATTTATTCCTAAACCAGATAAAATTGCTGATATGCATTTTCATACTGCCGCCTCGATTTCTCCGGTAAAAGGTTGGAAATTACGGAATTGGCCGCATCTATCAAGTTAGGTGGGGTACTGCTTAGTTCATCGTCGCTCGAAATTTCCATTCTTTTACAATAATAAATATCACGCACGAAATTGACGCGAATAAAAAGTCACTCCAAAATAATTATCAAGAACTGTCACTTTGAAATAATTGTCAACAAATGCCATTTTATTTCCATAGTTACAGTAATTACTTGATTTGGAAAAATTATTTAAGCCAGTTCAATACTATTCTTCATAGTTATTACTTATTTTAGAACAATATTTTTGACGTTTGTAGAAAAAAATTTGTTTGCATCTCATGAGCGAAATACTTTGGTAATCTCGACTATTTTTTTTAACTCGGCTGCGCCTCGTTAAAAAAAATCAGTTCTTGATCACCAAAGTAGCATTTCGCGCACTAGATACAAAAATAACTATATGCTACTGTAATTATAATGAACGTGCAACAGTGCTTTTTCATCAACGCAACGGGAAGACTTGTCACTAAGATCTGTCACTCTTGTCAGAGACCGAGTCGGTTTTTAGAATTTCAGATTTTCTCTTGTCGTTTTATGTGGTGTTTGTTGTCATTGGTTATTCTTTCATCTTTCGTGAATTTGCATTAATCTTGTTCCTTTAAATACAATTTTTAGCCGTTTCTTCCTAAAAATGAACAATGAACTGTTTAGTGTTGTGTAAAGGAAGATACCTGAAATAATTCAATTTTGATAGAAAATTAAATTTTTTATGTACCTATATGCTTTGCTCAAAATAGCTTAAATATTATTTTAGCTTGACAAAAAAGGCATGATGTTTGGTTATTGTTTTCAAGAAGAGACCCCAGCAGAACATTTGAGTGAGAAAATTGTAATTTGTGGCAGACATTTTCCTCATGAAGATTCATGTGATAACGACAATAGAATAATTTGAAACCTAGTGCAGTTCCAATACTGTGTCTGCATAAGCATGCATGGCAAGTAATACAACTTTCTACCACACCGCTTATATTATGAGTTCTAGATTCCTACAAAAAGTACTAAACATACACAGAATCGCCTCAGAAAATTAATGTCAATATGGAAGTGCTTTTCTTTGATGGTAAGGAAAATGCTTCTGGCCTCACTTTTTCATGCACCCCCATTGTGGAAATTGCACTAAGGTAATACAAGCAGAAATACTCGTAGAAATAGCATGTTAATCTCTTCAAATGATTAAAATTAAATGCAGTTGCGTATTTTGACATAAATCGTTCTATAAAAAAAACCTCGAGCTTCCAAGCATCCAATTTTATAAATCCAATTTGAGTTGAAATTATTCATGATAATAGCTGAAATGAAGAACCCCGCACAAATCTTATGGAAACTGGCCCTCTGTCGATTTGGCTGTTACTTTGAGGAAACGAAGTTCTCGGCATCCCGAACAAAAGTCTTCACGGGCACAAAAAGATCCTATGAGTAGTTTCGGAGGTATGGGACCTACAAGTCCAAGACTTTTAATGATGTTGCACCTGTAAGTAGACTTAGCAGGGAGTCAAAATAACCGTGAACTTGATCTGGGGCTGTTGAAAAATAGTATTTTTGAATCCTATCGTTTAAAAGCAAGTGATGGAAATATCGGAAAATCGGGGAAAACCTGAAAAAACGTGGAAAACTCGCTTAAAATCTACATTTTTCGCTGTCGAGATGTAAACAGTCTAGATTCTTTCAAAAAAATATTTTATTTTCAGAACTTCAAACCTCTCGCTTAATAATAAAGTGTGGTAGAATCGGAAAATCCAATACAGAAAAGCTTGGAAAACGTACTTATTCAAGAGGAAGAAAATGCCTGTACACACGTCGTGACAGACTCGGATGCAGGTTGCTAACCCGAGACAATACGTTTGATAACTGTATTTGAATTTTTTTGTTTATCAATAAGATGAGAAAAAAATTCGCGTGAGCAATAGTTACATACTTATACAAAAGAAATGGCATTTCCTACTACGCAAATTCTTTCTATAGACGCTATAATATGTCCATAGATCACCTTGTAATGTAAATAGAATTGTCAGTTAGACAGACGAAACTTCATAACTGTCATCCGTGAATATCTTTTACTACTAGATTTTAACCCTCCAGTAATCGGGTGATGTGAAAGCACATACATGGTCGGGTTGTGTCTATCAGACCCAAATTGTAAGTGGGGGAAAAAACTTTCCAACAAAATTTGAAAAAAAAATCTGAGTTATAAATGTATTCTATGATTGTTTTAACATGTGTAATTGCATAAATAATAATATGAAAATAAACAATTCAAGTTTTCTTCCACATTTTCCAAACGACCAAAAAAAAATGCAACAATATACATTTCAAACCATAAAACTCAGTTTTGAAGAACAGGTTGAAAACAATCTTCGCACATTGGTTCAATATGCTTCAAGCAAAGCTATTTATGACATTTTTCACAAAAATATAGCGTTATCCGATTTTGCCAACGGGCGCGCACCCCCCCCCCCTGTTTGTCATTTTTCGGGATTGACAATGGGTTATGAACAATTCCGCTGATTTTTTCCCAGATGTCCTGTATCTTAGGGTCATCTGCAATAGCAGTCACATGATCCTTCAATAATGCCAAAGCCAACGGCCAACCTAAGTTCTTTCAAATACAAGCGTCTTTCCCTAATTACTTTAGTCGGCCTTTATGGACCACATAATCATTTATTCCGGCAATATTCAGAAAATTATAAAATAGGGTCATAGGCCATCTTCTCGCATTTCTACTGGTATTATAAGCACCAGTGTTTTGATCCACTGAACCAATACCTGCCTTTGTCAAATCATAAAATGTTGAAAGGTTTCTTGCAGAAAATCTTACAAAAATGGTCGGGTGGTGTCTGTGAGACCACTATTTCTCCTACTACGCGTAATTTTTAAGATAGACTGGTATTTTTTCAAAAGTACCTCTAGAACCGATTGATTGAAAGGTACAGGCATGCGCAAGCAGATCAGCCACGAAACAGATGAATCCGAATAGGAAACGAGAAACGATTGTCCCACAGACCCCACCCGACCACCGGAGAGTTAAGCAAGTTTTCCACGATTTTTCAGGTTTTCCCCGATTTTTCGACATTTCCATCACTTACTTTTAAACGGTAGGATTCAAAAATACTATTTTTCAACAGCCTTAGCTCAAGTCGACGTTTATTTTGACTCCCAGCTAAGTCTACTT
The DNA here is from genome assembly GCA_944452925.2 of Chrysolina oricalcia. Classification (NCBI taxonomy): domain Eukaryota; kingdom Metazoa; phylum Arthropoda; class Insecta; order Coleoptera; family Chrysomelidae; genus Chrysolina; species Chrysolina oricalcia. The sequence goes on from OX101824.2 coordinate 50,698,979, forward strand.
ACAGGTGCAACATCATTAAAAGTCTTGAACTTGTAGGTACCATACCTCCGAAACTACTCATAGGATCTTATTGTGCCCGTGGGGACTTTTGTTCGAGATGCCGAGAACTTCGTTTTCCCAAAGTTACAGCAAATTCGACAGAGGGCCAGATTCCCATAAGGTGTGTGCGGGGTTCTTTTCTTAGTTTTTTGTACTTTCAATTTATTTTCCAATCCAGTGCTTCCTTGAAATTCGCACCGACGATTTGAGGTGGTTCCGTAGGTTTTTGTTCGTTAACTACAGCTGAAAAGTGAATGTGATACCAAGAATCAGTCGCTTCAGAGCGGTAAATAATAATAATAACCGTACTCTACTTTCTGATGGCCTTTGCTGAATATTCGGGATCATAAATATGTGAAAATATGTATTCAAATCGGCTAAATACAAATAACAGGTATAAGCACAATGATCCAACCTTATTCTCCGAGATTCAGAATTAATATTTATTAATCTTCACAAGTTCCATAATATTTTACTAAACCGGGCCTGTTACAAAAATCACTAATGACGCGCTTGCGCATTGAGAACTAGCCTGAACTTTTTACAACACTTTTGAGATGAGGATTAGCATTCTAGAGTAAGTATATAATATACATTTCTATGTATTTGACTCAAGCAATCGGACTCACGCACTATTGCCCCACCCTGTTTTTCAAGTAGTCCTGCACAATACATTGGGTAGCAGTAAGTCCGTGTCCTAATTCATTTTAATGTATTCATTCAAGACTAATTTGCTTCCTTCGGAATCTCACTTTATTGAAACAGCTCGCTATCTAATGTATTCCTGATCTGATCAATTCAGTGTAAAACGTGTTGTGAGCTACGAATTGCCAACGTCTAACGATATATTTCCGGAATAGGAAACATTAACCGGAGTTACCTCATGTCGTGACAGGATGCTTTGAAATAGTGTTGGGGTTAGTGGGGACGAGGCGACCCTGGATTAGCTAATCTACTGTCTTGACAGTAATGTACGAGCGGCTCACAGACTACTCTTTTTATTTTATTTGGAAGTGGTTGACGATGTATTAGTGTTAATGGAATTCTTCTGGACTTCCATTGTCTAGAAACAAAGAATATAGCTAAGTAATAAGTGGCTTCCACACATTCCAAAGCCGAAGCCACTTATCCCTCAGCTAGATCGCTTGAGATTTCGAAAAAACTCTGTATCAAGACCTGTCAAAATCGGTCATCAATAATAACACTCATCAAAAAAGGTCGTTGTATCACATTAATTAATATTGATGACCTGAGAGAGACCCCACGAAGATCATAATTACCTTTACAGCAGGTACATTAGTTGCATGCTATATAATAAGTATCCGAGATATCTTGTCGCATTCACACACTTGATAACGACAGTAGTTGTTGACTGTTGAAACGTCGTAACTCAAACACATGCAAAGAATTTATTTTCTTTGTTTCTACACTATGGAAGTCCAGAAGAATTCTACTTACTTTTTTATCTTTAGTGTCACCGTTAATTTCTTTTTCTTATTCAGTTTTTTCAAAATTATAGTTCATACAGTTTATCATTTCAAAATAATGTAAAATAACGTTTACGATGTATCCTATTGATCGGCTACCACTGTTATTTTTTTTCTTAAATCACTCAATACGTGTATTAGGTCATTTCTCAAAATTGTATCTTCTAATTTTGACCAAGTTTGATTTTATTCGCGTTTTGTTAACCTTGTTCAAAGTTCGTTGAGTTTTCAACTTAGTGATGAACGATTTCAGAAAGAGATAAAAATCATCAAGGAGATAGCAATTTTTTACTATATGGGACTCTCACGTGATTCGATAACTTTGATAAAATCTTATCTTCTCAGATATGCCACAGATGAAGTGGTAATCAATGGTATAAGTATTGAGCCCTGTAGAACAATGAAAAATTTGGGACTATTTATTGACGATGATTTACGGTTTAAAACACATATTAAAGAAAAGCTATATGTCGTTAAGAAATCTTTACCGTAACAGGACAATTCTAAACAAAGATTTGAGAAAACAGTTGTGTGAAACCTTAGTTTTGAGTCACTCAAACTATGGCGATTTGATTTATGGACCGTGCCTCGATATACGAACATCAGCTAGAATTCAAAGAATTCAAAATTCATGTTTTCGTTTCATTTGTTCTCTGAGAATGAGAGACCATTTAACTCCATATATAGCGGAACTAGGATGGCTTGATATGCAGGACAGAAGGAATCTTCACCTTGCATGTTTTGCCCATAAAGTTTTAGAAAAAGGAACTCCTTCGTATATTAGAAAAAACATGACATATCGGTCGGTTGTTCATGATGTAAACACCAGAAATAGGAATCTTCTTGTAATACCCAGGCATAAAACTGCTGCGTTCAAGAGGTCATTTTCTTACTCTGCAGCAAAAATACTCAACTCTATAAATACAAAAATAAATCATCCCATGGATTTAAGAGAGCTTATAATGAATATATTCTGGTTCTATAATACCTGCTTTTAAATGTCTTATAAATAGGTACAATATTAATGTTTGTCCTCTATGCATTTCATTTATGTGAATCTCTCCTTTAGTTTTAAAACTTGTTAAATTGTATATGTAGACATTTTTTCTTTATTTGTGAAATACTTATATGTAACTGGTACTCGGTTAAGTAGAGCAGTTTATCTGGACTTCGCCGAGGATAATTAAAATAAAGACATTTAATTTTTTTTTTCCTTGGTGTTTTGGCATCGACTGCTATGGTCATTAGCCCTACATTTTATTATTATCATTATTATTATTATATACAACAGAAGTTTGATATACATAATGAGGAATTCAATTACTCAACACCAAAATTATATTAGGAGTTAAGTGAAAGAAGAATTCATTCAGTGAAGTTTTCTCTGTCTGAAATGAATTTGGCCTATTATTTTCATCCTTCTCAGAATATTTTGTATTTTGTTTGTTGCTCATTATTGAAAATAAAAAAGGCGATTATAATAATAATTATTATTATTATATAATTGGTGATTTGCTGAAAAAAAATTCAAATTGTCCTTAAGACAAATAACCACACTGGATCGACCTAAAGACAACAAGAAATACAGAAAAAAAAATAATGAAAAAATCGAAAACCTTTGTATTCAAGACTTCTTGATATAATCCCAAATTACCTGTCAAAATGGCGGAAAGCCAATTTTTCAGTATTTAATGTCTTTCTCGCGTAAGAATAATAATAATAATAATATTAATTGATCCTTTAGACATTCCTTAGAACGTGTGGATAAGTCGAGGATTACAAAATGTCACATATATATATATATATAAACATACATATACATATACATACATTCACGAATGCAGACATATATTGTTAAAAATAGTTCAGTCAGATATTCATTAATATTGTAGTAGGCCTAGCTTTTCAGTATGCTCGTTACAGTGTTTGTGAGTGATTTTATATACAGTGTGGTCCAAAGGTATGGAATAAATTCATTTTTAGCGTTATTATGTATTTTATGAAAAAATCCTGAAACAGGTCAATTTTTATTGGCAATTTGACAATTTACAGTATGAAAATATTACCCCCTTCTTGCACCCCCTCTGAATTATGAGCACCCCCTCAAAAATTTTAAATGAGAAGGGGGGTCGTGTGGCATCTTGTTCGAAAGGGATTTTCATTATCTGTTCAGCAATACTAAGTTTTTCATATTTGGTGCAACCATAACGAAGAAAATTTTTTATTAAAATTTAAAAATATTGACACTGTAAATTATGTATCCGTTGAAACAACCTGAAACAGGTCGATTTCTATTCTCAATTTGACAATTTATAGTATGAAAATATCACCCCCTTCTTGCACCCCTTCTGAATTATGAGTTCCCCCTCAAAAAATTTGAATGAGAAAGGGGGTTGTGTTGCACCTTTTTCAAAAGGGATTTTCATTCTCTGTTCAGCAATACTGAGAAAATTTATTCTGAATATGTAAAATGTTGATAGACTGAAGGAAATAATGTAACATAATGTTTAGGAAGTATATTTCAATTTGTTTTACAGTTAAATTAAATGTTCAAAATGACCACCATTCACTTCTTGACAATAAGCAAGGCGATCTTGGAATTCTCGTAGAACATTTTGTAGGACCTCAGGGGTTGTTGTTAATTTCTTCCGATATCCTAGTTTTTAAATCTGCAATATTGTCTGGTCTATTGAAATATACTTTTGATTTTAAATAACCCCATAAAAAGTAATCGAGAGGAGTCAAATCGGGGGATCTAGGCGGCCATTCAATCGTTCCACGTCTGCCAATCCACCTATTGGGAAAAACTTCTGTCAAATAATCTCGAACAATACGTGTGTAATGCGGTGGAGCTCCGTCTTGTTGATACCAAATTGATCTATCTATTCCATTTGGATCATTAACATCGGGAAAAAGTCTTTTTAATGTAGGCACTAAAAAGTTCATCAAAAAACCTAGATAAACCTCACCATTAATTGTGCCTTCAAAAAAATAGGGGCCAATAATTTTGTTTTTAATGATACCAGCCCAAACGTTCACTTTTTTGGGATATTGTGTGTGAGCCTCACACATCCAATGAGGATTTTCTCTGCTCCAATATCTACAGTTTTGTCTATTAACCGTTCCATTTAAATAAAAAGTAGCTTCATCAGAAAACACAATTTTGTTTATGAACTGCAAATCTGCTTCGATTCTATCCATCATCAGTTCACAGAATTGTTGCCTTCTATCAGGGTCATCCTCATTTAACTCCTGAACCAACTGAACTTTATAAGGATGGTATTTTTCTTTATGTAAAGCTCTCAATATCGATGATTTACTTACATCATTGTCGGCGGCAAGTTGTCTACTTGTCATATGCGGATTTTCCTCAATCGCTAACAGTACATCTAACTTTTTCTCCTCATCCAATGCAGCATTTCGACCTGGTTTTTGACGAGTTTTTACATGTCCAGTTTCACGGTATTTTGTTTCTATTTTGCTAACTGTAGATTGTGATACGTGTTGACCAGGGTATTTATTATTGAACATTTCACAAACTTCCGTTTGAGTTCGTGTTTTATTACCGCATCCAAGCATAATTAAAATGTCTATTCTTTGAGTTTCGGATAAATGAGCCATAGATGAATCGAATACACACAAAAATATTTTTCAATACACCGACGTCTGCCAGCAACTCACAAATATCAAAATAACAGTAGTTTACTAGATTGACATTATATTATTTATGGGTTTTGTGAATAATTTTTTGGTGTCTTCAACGACTTTTTCCTGACTTTTTTAGCAAGACAGATAAGAAAGTATAAATTGTCAAATTGAGAATAGCAATCGACCTGTTTCAGGTTTTTTCAACGGATACATAATTTACAGTGTCAATATTTTTAAATTTTAATAAAAAAATTTCTCAGTTATGGTTGCACCAAATATGAAAAACTTAGTATTGCTGAACAGATAATGAAAATCCCTTTCGAACAAGATGCCACACGACCCCCCTTCTCATTTAAAATTTTTGAGGGGGTGCTCATAATTCAGAGGGGGTGCAAGAAGGGGGTAATATTTTCATACTGTAAATTGTCAAATTGCCAATAAAAATTGACCTGTTTCAGGATTTTTTCATAAAATACATAATAACTCTAAAAATGAATTTATTCCATACCTTTGGACCGCACTGTACATATAAGTACAGGCATTTACTGTTTAAAAATGTTCAGTCAGATATTCATTAATATTGTAGTAAGCCTTGCTTTTCAATATGTTAGCTACAGTATTTTTGAATAGTTTTATAGATGATATACTCTTTATATGGTCTGGTAAATGGTTAAATAATTTAATACCCATATATCTAAAGCTGTGTTCGTATTTGGAACTCTTGTGGTTAGGGACACACAATAGATTATTTTGTCTTGTATTATATGTATGATAAGAAGCGGTCGTATTGAATGAGGATAAGTTTTCTTTTGTATATATCAAACAGTAATAAATGTATATACAGGGAAAGGTCATTATTTTATTGTCTATGAATACTAGTTTGCATGGAGAACCCCATTTGCAATTAAAGATCTTTCGGACTGTTTTCTTCTGTGTAATCAATATTTTATTGTTATTTGTTGAATTTCCCTAAATTATAACATTATAGCATAAGTGTGTAAAAACAAGGCTATAGTATATATTTATTAAAACTGATTGTGGTAACGAATATTTGATTCTGGATATTGCAAAAAATGATTTATTTAGTTTTTTGTTTACCATCTCTACATGTTCTGTCCATTTTAGAGAATTATCAACTTCTAATCCCAGAAATCTAGTTTTAAGGCTAGTGTTAACTGAAATGTTATCATAGCTCAGTATAAGATGTTCTGTATCTGGATTACGATTAATAATAATTATTAATAATTTAATGTACATGAAAATTTGTAAAAATACGTCTTTTTGGTGTCGAATAAACATGATTTTTTCGCAATTCAGAAAACGACTGGTTTTCGAGTTATGTAAATTTTTCGAAAAAAGTACCCTTATATTCCACGAACAATTGTCTTGATGTTTTTTTTGTATTTTAGTCAATAAGTGATCATTTCAATTCAATTCAAAATAGTCTTGGTGGTTTATTGATCGTCAAACCGCTTAAAATTGATAAAAAAGTCTCTCTAAATCATGATTTTCTCACTATTTTCAGTAGTTTTCGACTTTTTCTATTATTTTTACAACAAAATGTAGTTTATATTGAATTATTTATATTAAAATGTTTGAATACATAATTACACAATAAAATTAATGTATCAATATCGTTTTTATTCTTTTTCACAACTATCGAAAATATTGAGAAAATCATGATTCAGAGACACTTGTGGTTTAACGATAAATTAACCACCAAATTGAGACCATTCCAAAGTAGACATTTCAACAATCAAAATGATCATTTATAGACCTTCGAAAAACAAAAAAAACACCAAGACAATTCGCCATTTTCCTAAAACTCCAAAATCGAAATGAAGGTTATTTTTTGAAACCATTTTGCATTTGCTCCCCACCTTGTGAAAGATTCAACTCAACATTCAGTTATAAAAAAATTAGAGCCTTTGAAACATAGGAAAAATTAGAATATGTATAGTTGTCGTCAAACATATAAGATAAATAAAAAAAGGCGCAAAAAATGGTCGTTTAGCACGAAATTCATTCCCATGCCGACGACCAGGATCGGACTAGTACATATGCCGCTAAATATTGTGGTGTGTGCAGATTAATCAAGTTAATTTAACAAAAGCGCTGCAACTTTTGTATTCAGAATAATCCATTTTAATAATTATTAATATCCTTAGATTAGGTAAACAACTGCCCCGTCGAAATCTAATTTGCTAATAGGTGCGCGTACCGCATACAGCTGTGATTTCTATTATAACTACGCCCGACCCTGCTTTGAAAAAAACATACCTAATTGCTGTGCGGGCCTTTACATCTTCCGCGCCAAGTGTTAGGTGGGGGCGATAGGTGGAATAATTTGAATAAAGTTAGAGATGTCAATAATTTTATTTATTGATTTATTGCAATTTTTGTCTGAAAAACTGTGTTTGGTTATTGACAAAATAGGAATTAATTTCCTGGTAATTTCCTGAACTTATGTAAGTATTGATATTGGGTGGTATGATTAAAAAGAGTATTTGCTTGTACTTCAAGTAAGAGCTTTTATTTCCTAGTATTTTGTGGAGTATAATGTTTTACATAAAGTAAATTCTTCGATGGGAAGTGTTGACTTAGGTTAGAAGTATAAACTACTAGTAAATACTATGACAAGATTAACCTCAAATTGGTTCGATTGTTGTTGTTTGTTCTGTGGTACTTAATAATCATGAGTGAGAGTAATGATAGTGTTGAACCAAGTGTCGAGGTTGCTGAAAATGTGGAAGTAGATCTCCAGATGGCATTCGTCATTTTGTTAGAAGATGGTAAAATACTTTCTGACTAACGGCAAACTCCAGCAAACAAAACAGAAAAAGAGAAAGTAGCTAAATCACACGCTGAAGCGTATACCAAGAATACCCAAGAAAATTCCTCCATTTTCGTTAAATTTGATAAAGCTGCTCCCCTCGTTTCAATATGATTTCCTAAGAACTCTCTAGCTACCTGTTCAACATTGTTTTTATTGAACCTGAAAGTACAGAGTTTAATAGTAGCAATCTAGCTAAAATAATTGACCTACCGAAATAATTTTCTATATTGTACCTCCCCATACGTTCTACTCTCACACATTTCCCTCCCTTTCCTACCATAATTCATAAAAAAAGCCATAACACCTCTTCAATTGAGGATATGAAGTTAGTCTATGAGTAGTTTCTTTAAAACTACACCAAACACTCCCAAATGGAAGAAATACTTGACAACATTAGTAATTACTGCAGTATTAACTTCTATATATCGAAGTAAATAAAGCAAAGTATAGAGTAATTGCTATTAGTACTTACTTCAGTGTTACTTCAAGAATTATGTGGAGTAAATGCTTTGATTTCTTGAAGTAAAAACTACAACATGGAGCATTAACTTGAAGTAAAAGCAAATACTCTTTTTAATCATACCACCCATTGACTCACACTGAATTTAGCCAATATTTTCATGTGATTACCATATAAGGTGAGTATGGCGTGGTACTTACTATGCATTTTTGGCAGAAATATATACTTTTGGATTGATAACCTGCTTAATTTTTTTGAAGGACATGTGAGGACTAGCACAATATTTGCTTATAATGGATGATTCCTAAGGTGGACCGGTCCGTTCATTAATTTCTCACAATGCAAGGAAAATAATGTCTATAGGTGAACATGCAAAAGACAACAATTCATTTTCGAGATGCAGTGCGTAGAGTTGAAAATTGATATTGAATTTACTTTAATTACTGGAGGATCACAACATACCCAAGAGCAGATTAATAAAAATATGATTCTATGAAACAGAAAGCCAGTTTCCAATATTGATTATATTCCCGAATTTGATTTTAGGATATGAAAGAACATTCAGTTTTATGCAAGAAATAAATGAAGAGTCCAGTGGAAAAACGATGAGGTTACTCTTTTTAAAAAGTTGAGAAATGCGAAATCTAATGTGAGTGTCATCGTTTTTACACTGTGCTGCCTACTTTCGACCGCAGTTTTTTATGGAATGTCATTGTTTGTCCCCAGTAAGGTTTGGTATGTTGATACTGTGAGCTATAAGCTAACAGATGCCGCTAAAATGTCGATTTCGGAAAAAATTGAACCTCATCGGTTTTCCACTGGACCATTCAAATATGATTGCACTAAAACTTGATAGAAATCACCGATAACAATCGAGAAAACCATATTCGGCACCAAAATTTAATGTAATTGTGTTGGATGAAAAGTTCATTCAAGACACCCATATGATCAATATAATTGTTGAATTTTAGCACAATTGATCATTGACATACCATACTGAGAGCTTCCATCAGAAAAATTCACATAGGGTGCAAATCATCTATTAGAAAATCTTCAACCGCGAAAGTATTATTCCAGTTCAAAGTAAAGTAATTTTTAGCAAAAAAATCTGTATTAATAATGATAACGTGGCAACGCACTACCCGATCTGAAAATATAGGATCACAGAGAGTTCATATAAATAAAACACAGGGCGATTAATTGGAAAATTGAATTTATTTTCATGGAAGACCATGTTGGTATATGCACTTATATGAGAATTCTCTGCTCTAGATTATTTTTAAATTATCTGAACAAAACATCTGAATTCCTGACAATCCATATGTTGAGTAGTGAAGAATGCAGTACTCAATGAACACTCTGTATATACGAGAATGTTTTAAATTTTTTTCTTTGTTATTCTTTTTGTTGAATAACTTTTTAATGAATGATAAATCGAATCATTATACTGCATATATTTTTTAAATTGTATCTTTGTACTTAGTATCGATCTCTAGTATACTCGTTTATCCAAACAAAAATAATTAATTAATCCTCTCTCGATAATGAATTTGATGCAATTGAAAAATTTTGTACCTATGACGAATTTACCTATAATGCACTAGCTATTTCAAACTCTTGCACCACTTGCCCCCAATATTATGTGGCCCTTTCCAGGCAGAGATGGACAAGATAAGGCCATTTTTTGCGTCTTTTTTTATTTATCTTATATGTTTGACGACAACTATATGCTCTTGTGACGTAGAATGTCTTCACTAGATTCTAGTATTCTTTGTTGACCTAAGTTGGTGGTACTGATATGAATCTGACAACAATGGAACCGCTGACATTTGCTAACATTGTTTATTTTGTTCTTGTCGTGAAATTGTTATTGGAAGATCACTTTTACAACTTGTGAAAATGGAGAAAAACTTTTTTAAAACTAGCAGTGGAAATTTGCCACCCGTAAATTATATAATGAATCACGCATTTTTATCTCGCAATCCAAACTATTCGAGAGTGGAGATGAAAGGTATGAAAACGTTGAAGAAAGTTCTGTTTATTCGGAATTCATTCTGATGGCATGAATATCCTTTAAAGGGCTGCTTGATCAGGCTATGATGATGATGTGGTTTATATGCAGCTGAAAAGGTAGGGTTCTATTTGTATCAAGTGCCGAATAGTTCCTGAGCACAAAGTACGAAGCACAAAAACTATGGTGTCCGTCCCACTATAGGTTTCGTTGTATTTTTCATACCCAATAAAGAGCCTCATTATTATTAAGCAAACCATACTTTGCTGTAGCTACTATTGACGACAGTAATGATGAAATAAAAAATTGTGACTTGAATGTTGTGTAGCATCCCAAGGTAAGTTTCGGATTATTTCCGTTTTCGAGCATACAACATACTCAGATTTTGGTAATTTTTGCTACCACTTTTTCATACTAGTTGCTCCGTCGAACCGATAAAAAGAGTCCCATATTGGTGAACGGTTATTCAAGAATCTATAGTGAAAATAATATCAGCAGCCTTTTTCATCAACAGTAAGAGCTCTGACAGATCGTGCATTAAATGACAGTAGACAGTAGTGACTTGACAACAGATAATCAACAAATGCCTCCACGATTCCAACGTTGTCGGATTGTGTCAGTGACGTAGAATGTCTGTGAGAGAACACTTCTGAAATCCGAATTTTCATAACTAAATACAGGCGAAAAACGATATGTGAAAATTAAGCAAATATATATTTCGATACATTTGAGATATGAAGATCTCAATGACACACATTTTGAAATTTAGGAAATCAGCGAATTGTTTGTGGAAGATAAGGATATTTTTTTCGAAAAATTTACACAACTTGAAACCTAGTAGTCTTCTCAATTAAGGAAAATCATTCTTTCGACTCCAAAAAATTCATATTTCAACAAATTTACATCTGAATTGAATCATTCACAAGCGAGAAAAAAATTTAATTCTGAAAAATCGATTTTCCGCTATTCTGACGGTTAATTTGAGGTAATGTCAGAAAGTGGTGAACAAAAAAGTTTTCAATTATTTTATTATCTACAACTTTCTCATTGAACAGTTTCCGCTAGAAAGTCACGATTCGCTGTAAATCGCAAAAAAAGGAATCAACCCTTAAATTGCATCCTCATTTCATCATTTTGAGTGTTTTCGTGTTTTTCCTCAAAGTTAGACTTAAGACAACATTTTCTACTGGGTCCTGCCTATCCCTTCTTTCCTTTTTCACAAAAATTATAGGCACCAGTCTATAATCCGAAAGACAAAATCACAACGCGATAGAATTAAAATAAAGATCAGAACTAGTGAATCAGTGTTTTTTTTGTTTTAATCCATCGTAATAAGGAGAAAATTGAACTGCCATTCTCCAGACTGTCAATTGGACAAGAAAACCCCAATTATATTGGGATTAAATGTTACAACAAAATATGTACCATGAAAGAATATAGTTGCTTCAACACCACTCAACTCAAACATAATCTGAAAGCAAAATTTTATATTTAATATTCTCACAGATCTCTTAGACGTTAAGTTTTGCATTAGCTGAATATTGTATTCATTACAATTTTACAACCAAGTTTTAATATAATTTTTATTTTGTCTATAAGATATATACAGGCCGTTTCTTTTATCATGTGGTAACATTGCTATATTCTAAACCGTAACAGATACGAAGACGATTAAATGGGAGAAAAGGTAACTATTGTGGAGAACAGTACAATGGTCAAAGAAAATTTACAGGGAGTCTCGCCCTTCCCGAGTTATACAGGGAAAACCAAAAGTGCTGTTATTTGTTTTTTACGAATAGAACTGTTATTTCTGAAAATATAAAAAAATTCATAAGGAAAGTTTTAATGTATTCTAAATGTACTATAAAAATGTATTAATGAATCTTTGATTAAACGTTTCGTGTCAACACGGCCACCATCAACATTTCTTTTTCAAATACGGACCTGTCTATTTTAGTACAAATATTGATAAAGCGATAAAATCACAATTCAGTGGTATATCACACTTGATATTTTCATAACGTTTCATTTAAAATAACAAGCATCCTCAGTGACAACAATTTTTAATTACGGTCCTGTCGTTAGTTCTTTTGTAAATTATTTTGATTTCTTCAAAACCTATTCAACTGATAATTTTTATATCGGAGAGTTAGGTTTTGTGGAATCCATAAACGACCTAACGACAGGACCGTAATTAAAAATTGTTGTCACTGATGATGTTAGTTATTTTAAATGAAAAAAATATCAAGTGTGATGTACCACTGAATTGTGATTTTATCGCTTTATCAATATTTGTACTAAAACAGACAGGTCCGTATTTGAAAAGAAATGTTGATGGTGGCCGTGTTGACACGAAACGTTTAATCAAAGATTCATTGTTACACTTTTATAGTACAGTTGCGGCCAATAAAAAATGGGATAACTCTTATAGCAGATTTTTGTTTATTTCTAGTTACTTGAATTTGTGTTATGAATATGTCACATGGCAACATTGAATATTTGACATCTATCAACCAATTCCAAATTAGGAAGTAATCATGCCGCATATACATGCAGTGACGAAAGGTGGAATAATCGCAAAAATAGACAACTGTCCCTTTTTTTTGGCCGCAACCGTACATTTAGAATACATTAAAACTTTCCTTTTCCATTTTTTTATATTTTCAGAAATAACAATTCTATTCGTAAAAAACAAATAACAGCATCTTTAGTTTTCCCTGTATAACTCGGGAAGGGCGAGACTCCCTGTTAATTTTCTTTGACCATTGTACTGTTCTCCACAATAGTTACCTTTTCTCCCATTTAATCGTCTTCGTATCTGTTACGGTTTAGAATATGGCAATGTTACCACATGATAAAAGAAACGGCCTGTATATAAGCTGTTAGATAATGTACTGACCATCAATATTTTGACGATTCCCATAATGTGCTGTACCTGTATTGTAACATTCAGAGGAAAATAAATTATCTATCTATCATCAATAAATGGCTGAGATAGAGATTATTTAAATTTACGTATTTTAGCGTGGAACGTCTTTGGTCTCCGACTCGTCTGTGACGTCACGCCACATGTCTGAGATCGCCACTCCACAAATAATTACGTGTCAGATCCTTAGCCGCGCCAAGGCACACATATCTAGTACTTTTAGGTCCAATTAAGTCACGCCTCATTAGTTTGCACCACTTCTTCCTTTTATTCATGTTATTTGGTACATGAAAAAGCAATTTATTGAGGTTTTTAATTGTCGTGCTTTTACACATAGGCACAATACAATATTTGTAGAATATTTTTTTAATTTCATCGTTTAATGAGCAATACACAACACGAACGGCGCAAGTGATTGAACACCGATACATTTGTAAGCTATCTGCGAATACCAGTCGCATCGTTCATGTGGCGTGACGTCACGCACTAGAGCGCTGCGTACTATGAAATCATTCTTCCAAGCGCAACTTCAAAGTCCCATAACATGAAATCACCTGTTTTGCCATTTTATATAACAAATATTTTCTCATATATCGAACAGGAAGCACCATAAGCGTTGAAAATGGAAATAATAAAATTAATGAGTTTTAGAGTCAACATAATCGTCCTTTTTGGATAGATTGAAACCGTTCGTCGAGTTTAATTTCCTGTGCGTATAATAACGGCTACTAATAACTGCCGCAGTATGAATTGTTTTTTTCATCCTGGCAGCCTAAACTCCAAATATATCAGGAAAGGAATATTCTGTAACACAGTGTGATTTTTTGGCAAACCAGTTACCATTACATGAAGATATACTATAGGGAACAATTGATAATGAATATAATGAATAAAAATATTCTTTATTGCCTGAAGATTCACAATTCATTCAGAAAAATAGGCCAAGCTATAGATACAAATAAGAGGCTCTTTTCACACAAAATAAAAGACGCAAACGGCCTACACTACTTTTTATACGAAAGTTCGTAAACGAAAACCCTGGTTTTCGCCCCAGCAAAATCGCTTTGTGGAATTATTTAAACAAAACATAGTGAAAAAAATTACAACTTTTTTCTTTCTTTGCGAATATCTCAAAAAGTATTGAAAGGAATCGTTTAACACTCGATGGAACTTTTGTAGAAAATTAAAAATCCTACAGAATGGTATCTAATTCAACCAGATCGGTGCATTTTTCACTGAGAAAAGCCGGGAAAACCTCTAACAAGTGTGGTAGTTCTCCAGCGAACCCCCTGTAGAAACATTTAATCATTCAATTAGATGCAAGATAACTTCGAAACGTAGGGAAAATAATTAAAACAATAAAAAACCCATCGTAAGACAAACTACAGAAGGGAAAATCTAACGTAAATTCTTGTATTTCAGATGCACAAAAGATTTCAATTGATTAGTCACCAGATCACAGCTGGTAGACCAGATGGAGTTATATTTCTCTTAGGAATTTATAGACTATAAAAGTCATAAGGATGTATTTATAGATGTAATAAATATAATTACAATACGCGTTTTTTGAAATTTCCTGTTGATAAATCCCAATTTTAACCCATTAAGGATGACGTGGAACCGATTAACATTATGAAATATGAGAAAAAGACTATTAGATTTTTATTAATAGCCGTAATTAGTGTCTCTATTGTTTTAGTTTATTACTCATTAAAATAAAATTTACAGCTTCTCGAGAATATAAAATGACCAGTAAGCGTATGTTCGAGTCAGTATTCAGTCAGTTCCGATTCAACGAGTGAAAAATCGCGATGGTCAATTCTCAATTATAGAAATGAATCGATAGTTCATATAGTTTGTGGCTCTTATCCAGTGATGTTCAGCCCCGAATTAGAGAGTTTTCATTTCGAGTTCAAGAACAACAATCAGAATCGACGTTTCGTGATGACCATTTTCGTGTATCTAATTAAAAGTAGCAGTCTGCAACGAATCAGCAATTGTAGTCGAATCCACTAGTTTTCTCGAGCCAGTAAATACTCCATTTTCATAAAGTCTCGAAAATATGTTTCAACAGTCGTGAATAAAGTTCCCGAATCCTCGGTTTCGCCATAAATTTCCCTTCAGAGAATGTGTACCTTCGTTTTTCAACAAGTATAACATTTTTTGCCACGCGTCGGCATTAACAGCTAAAGATATGTAAGTGATACATGTAAATCATCCTCTCAATTCAGTTGACATTCTGGTCTGCAGTAGAATTTTTGAAGTTGTGTTGAACAGTTTATTTTTGGACCTATTGTCTTTCTGTTTCATGAATCAATTATGAATGCATTCTTGAATACTATTGATAACTGTAACTGAAGATTCTTTTCTATCAGTATAAAAAGCAGAATTTAGCCCATAAGTTTTTTTATGTCACTATAATATACAGGGTTGTGCGAAACGAATTTTCAGTTAAACAGTTGCCGATTTATTTTTAGAATCAATAAAAAAAATTCTCGTTTACTGTTCGTCGATTATATACATGTGATGTTTTGAGTCTCATATAAAATTTTAGTAAACTTATAAATTAATACAGTGTGTTTCGAACCATAATTTATAGCTGTCGCTTCTCACTTTTGTTTTTATGAATTTCATTATGGCTTACTGTGGTCAACAATCATATATGTTCATTTTTTAGATCAAATTAAATTAAGTTCAAGTACAGTTTTTCTGAGTTTCTTTTACTGTCCTGAATTACCAAGCATTATAAACACGTTTCGAGAGTACCCTACAATCAATTTTTTTTTTAGGATCAACAAGTAGTATATTAACATAAATACAATAAAAATTAGGTATATATAAACATTATAAAAGTATAATAATATAAAAGTGTGAAATGAAAACCAGGACAAAACCAAACAGCAATCAACGATGAAACTCCTATGAGCAAGACTCATAAAAAAGGACATAAGCGTCTCCGCTCACAATTAATCCTACTGCAATTGGAAATACACGCGAGTCATTATATTCAAACCACGTGCCTGCATGTGGATGTCTACAGTAAGCTGTGTAATGTCCACTATTAGAAGTTCCACTGTGGACAATGCATACAGGTTGTAACAAAGAGGCAAAAGCCTATTTGCTGCATAGTTGCTCAAATCGAACCCTGCTAGAGGAAAATCAATTTCAACATTCAACTTTCTATTGAAATTTCCTCCAGGAGAAAAACTTTTCAGATGGATCACTAAAATTTTTGGAAATTTATGAGTGGAAATGGATTTCGTGAATTTCCTTCTCACTTCGCAATTTGAACAAAAAGGTTTCTCAACACCATCTAAAGTTTCTTTTTAGTGAAAGAATCCAGACATTGCGAAAGTCTTAGTTTGCCTGTTCTTTGCGATATACGGGAACCAATTTCCTGGATGATCTTTTTCGCATGAGGGCCGAGAGTGCCGAATGTTTCAATTGCTACTGGATAGAATATATAATTGTCCTTCAAATTTTGGTATTTACGGTGTTTTAAGTTTTCTGCCAAAGTAGCTGCCGAACCACTAGAAATGGAAGTTGAAGAAACATGTGACTGTGCCAAAGTGTCTACACAGGTGAAATCCCAGATAACAGGTTTTCCTCTCTGCCATGGAATGAGTGTTATGCCATCAGGCCTTTTGCCGTCGTCTCTACAAATACCAACTGGTTCTAAAATTGATGGAATTTTTGCAGATGAAAGTGCTCGTTTAATTAGGTCATTCACTGCCTGATGTCTTCAAAAACGACCGGCACTATATCTACAACTAAGTCCATGAGTACCTCTGCCATCTACTTCTGTACCGCATTTGCAACGGTGTTGGACACAAATCATCGAACCTAAGCGAAACCCAACAGCAATCCTGAATGACTCATTGTCCAACATCGTTCCAAGGATGAAACAGGAAGAGCATACAGCCACGCTCCCGCATCTTTCGATGAAACTGCTTTGAGCCGTGCCATATCTTGTGGAGTCGTAGCAGACTGTAGCAGTTTGTCGTGTTCAATTTTTATAAGCGGAAGATCCCATGCACGTTGAAACGTTCTTTGTTCTGGAGGTGAATTAGAATTTGTTCGACTGATCCAAATTTGTTCAGCTTCTTTCAATAAGTTATCAGAAGGAAAATTTGTAGGTAGAATCAGATTCGTTAAATCGGCAACATTATAAACTGATGACAGGAAAGCGGGCAATGAAAGAGAGGATGCTGAACGAATTCCCAAGCCCCCCTGAGAGACCGGAAGTTATGCTTGCAACCAAGAAGCGTCATCCATTGGGTTATTCAATAATAATTGGAGAGAGTCTCGCAACGCATCATCAAATTTGTTCAAATAACTCACATTATGCCAACAGGGACTGCAATTCAAAGTATAAGTAAGTTTTGGAATGGCCATGCAGTATTTCAGGAGGTGAAAGGCAATATGGGTAGGGAGAATTGATAATCGGGGGGACATTGTATTGAATTTTTGAAGTTTCTCTTCGAAGCAGGGAGTGAAGGAATCATTGGTAAGCGGTGCACCAAGAAGAATAAACCTCTTTTATCAACATGTCTTATTCCAGGAGCAAGATTAAAGAAACTATTGAAGATTTCACTATCGAAGCCTTCAAGAAAAAAGAGTTCACACTTGTGAAAATTCAGTTCCAGACCAATATCCGAGGAATTATCAATAATTGATGAAAGTGCTAAAAGAACTTCATTTGCGTTTCCTCCAAAAGAACCATCGTCCAGATACCAAGCGTTATATTTTTTATGATATCATTAATTGAGAGACAGAAGAGTGTCGGAGATAACGGATCACCTTGTTGAAGTCCACGTTCCGACATTATTATATCATCGCCAAAAGACAGAATAGAATGCTCAGAGTAGCACTGTAGTATCCAATGATATATTTCAGGAATATACTTTCTAACTTTCTCGAACATCAAGTCACGATTCCCCATATTAAAGGCATTTTTGAAATCTAATTTAATTTAATCAATTAAATCATTACTCAGCAGCTCGAGTATTGGTTTTCGATGCTGAGGCGTTTCAGGGCTTTTATTTTGTCATCAGGGCAGCCTCTTGGCGAAATAAATTGGTTTCGTATGTAGTGTTCTACATACAAGATACCATTTTTCAAAAATTCATACTTCTTCAGATGGACAAACAATATTGCGGAAACTGATATATGATATCGTATGGTTCAACTGTGTGCAAAAAGGTTTCTGTCCGACGTGTACTTTTTGCACAATCGCTTTATAAACAATTTAAGGGCCATTCTTTCTAAATGCGCCGATTTCAGGGAAATCATCTGATTCAAATTCTGTGAAAGGCATTTGGAAGTAGAGATTCATATCTACAATTCGTATAGTTTGGATTTCCACCTGAGAGGTGGTAAATGTGTTGAAAATGTCACTGGAAGTTACTCTAAATGCTTCAAAGTGCACCCGAAATCGTCCGAACTCAACTCGAGTCAACTTCAGTGCGACTTCGGGTGACTTCGGACGCACTTTGAAGCATTTTGATCAACTTTCAGTGACATTTTTAACACATTTCCCAAATCATAGTGTGAGAATTTTGACATCGAATTATTGTTACTCACGTGCTATTGTTCGTCTTCCATAGCACACTTTAATTAAAATCTTCCGCTATGAGGAGATTCCAAAAGTATTTTTTATAAAATCTCAATTATATCAGTAGTTTGTGAATTGTAAGGAAGATTGTGGATATTTTACTAAAACGTAATTTTTGAAAAAAAACTTTTCTTGTTTGATATTAAAAAAATTGGATGCGATTCCAGTCAAACCGGAAGTGTCATATTTGGTCTAATACTTGCTAAATCACTTGCACAATCAATGTACTGAATTTCAAATATCCATACAACGAAGATACAGGGGGTCAAATTAGTTACTGGTTACCCGGTACATCATGGACTACGTTAATTACAAAAGTGGAAGAAGAGGGCATGAATAAATCCAATGACTTTGATTGATTTCATGGACTAATTTCGTTCTCTCAAACCCTTCGTATTCATAAAAAGCGCCATTTATCATCCGTTACTCGGTAACTTCTTCCATTAGCGAACTTTCAATCCGGGTGATATCTAGTTCAGCTGTACAATGAAATCCTCCGCTCGATCAATCCAGATAAATTGTACCCAGTTCGTCTCCAATGTTTATTACGCTCGTCCGTTAAATCCAGTTGAAATCATTCATTCATTTTGATTTCACGAGGTGTTTTTTTTTATGTTGAAATATTCTATAGTCGTTGTACAGCTTACTCTTTTTATTTTTACGCTCCTGAAGATGGTAACTTTGTTGGCGAAACGCGCGTCGAGTGTGATTTTGACGTAGTTCTGGCGTTTTGGTAGTTTCTATTTTTTGAATTATTCACTCCATATTAACTGAAACATCCGTGATTTTCGGATCCTCCGTAAACATTTTAGGTACTCAGATACCCACCCACATGAGGCACAAACAAGCGTCTAGAAACACCAATTCTACTTTTGATGGCGCAGTTTCGCATGCGCACTGTGTCCGCGACAAATTTTAAATACCAATTTTCATGTTGATAGCTGTCAGTACCTAATTGTTATTTGTTGTGAAGTAATCGAATTTGAATCGAATGATTTTTAGACTTCACAGGTGGGTTTATTTGATAACTGATTTGTTTTTTTGTTGAATAAACTGTTTAAAATGACTTGGTGCACTATTTGTAACAAATCGTTTTACGATGTTAGTAGTTTGAGAGGGCATGGAAAAAGTTCCACCCAGGTTAGTAGGTATACATGATTATTTTTCTCTGAACACTGATAAAAATTATGAAAAATGTAAATCCACCTATATTTTCAGATGAACTGGATAAAATAGACACCCCCCAGAAAAGAGAAAAGCGTTGAAGCTAGCTGTGTTGAATGTGGAAAATCATTCTCAACAAATTCAAATTGTATCCAACATGTGAAAACTTTCCACTCTGGGTGGCTATTCTTCAGTTTTAGGGAGTAGAAAAACCAAGAGAAAACAGGCACTTTTCTCTTTTAGCGAACATGAGTATATTCTTGAATTTGTTTTCTCTTACCTGTCGAGAGAAATAACTCCCTGACATTTCTCTTGGTTTTTTTTTGAGGGAAACATCAGGAAATAGAGATTTGAAAAGTCTGTTATTTTGATGTGATACTGAAATAGATGAGTTGATGGATGATTTGATATCCGATCAAATATTTAATGATGAAGAAACTGCTCGAGAACAGGCTGAAGGTCGCAGGATACTTTGGAGGAAAGAAAATCCATTCAATTTGTATGATTCACAAATCAAAAAAAGTATATTCAGGCTTTCCAAGCCAATGGTTAGAAACCTAGAAAAAAAACATTACTTTAACACATTAAAAAGGGCATTTGAAATGTTTATATCCTCCCGTGTTCTTATTCTTAGTCTAACCTAACACGTTAAGATTTTTGTTTTTACAGTGCTAACACTAACACATAACCCACAAAATGAAAATATCCCAACCTAACCTAATAACCAGACATAACCTGAGTTTCCTCAAATGCGGAACTGCGCCATCAAAAGTAGAATTGGTGCGGCTAGACGCTTGTGTCAATCATGAGGCTCTGCTGAACAAATTGTATTATTATGGAGGGAGGGAAGAGGCACATGATTAGTTTGCTTCAATCAATCGATCAATCAATATAATATAATATAATTGTACGAGAAAAAATTTTCTTATTGACAAAGCGTTTTATAACCTGAAGTGAGTATACCGGGTGATTCTTCAAGGTGGCTCTCCTCTATAACTTTTATATTACTGTGTAGTATAGTTCAATTTACATTTTTTGACATATTTACTTGCTTTGTCGTACTTTTGGTTTGGCCGAAAATGACCCCAACGTTCGATTTTTAAATGGGACATCCTACACATTTTCACTTATTTTGATCGAGAATAACATTCTAAATCCAACAACACCTCACTTCAATATTTGATAAATGAAGTAATTTTCAATCAACTTTTAATTTTTTGATCTGGAGTGCCATGAATCGTGTGAATCGCTTTATTCTTGATCAAGTAACATGGGAAAAACGACTTTGAGGCTTATGACTTCACAGTCGTTTCAAGAATTATTTGAAAGTCGCAAATATGAATTTGTCCAGTTAACTTGATTTTTCCAAATGGAAAAGTCATTTTCTCACGAATAATTTGATACCACACACTTTCACTTCATTTTCACTATTTTTCTGAATACTTGCAAGAAGCGATCACACCTAATAACAAATAATACATATTCGGTATACTTATGCACTAGTCCTGATATTCTAGTTATCCGTGACAAGCAATTGAAGCTGTTGCTAATGACTTCACAGTCGTTTTAAGAATTATTTAAATCGCAAATATAACCGTTGGTTCATTAAGGTTCTAAATGTTCCAAATATCCACCTTCTTGATCACGGCAAGGTTAAAATTTTTCAATAGTTGCACGCACCACATTAATTAGTTGTTCCGCAGTGATGTTCTGGAATGCCACTTATACCTACTCTAGTTCTTCAGAAGTAGCTGATGCTGTTTTATACACCTGATTTTTCCACGGAGAAAAATCTAGCGGAATACGATGCGTGGTGAACTAGAATATGAAAAAAAAATAATACGTTATGAAAAAATATGACAACTTGAGAATGTACCTCGCAGGCCACTGAATAGGTCCATTAGTGCCAATCCACTTTTCTGGGAAGGTGTTATTCAGATGTTCTCTTACTACTTGAGAATTGTGAGGTGGCGCTCCATCTTGTTGAAAATAGATATCAACTTATGGGCCGTGGTGGTCGGCTGGTAGTGCGTTCGCCTCGCATGCGTGGAGTCGTGGGTTCGATCCACCGATTCACCGGTCTCGTGCATGGCATCACACGTTAAAAGGTAAGGGCTGCGTCTTCCCTAGCTCACACAAGTCTCTCGAATACTTCCGAGGGTTGCGCGTAGGGGTGCAATCGGTTGACGGAAATAACAATTTTAACAACAATTTTAACAATTTAACTTGGTTAGCCAGTGGCAAATCTTCAATGAAATCATTAATTCGATTTGTAAGAAACTGTAGATATCTTTCCGCAGTAAGTTGTCCGTCGAAAATTATTGTACCAAAAGCTTTCCTCCGATAATACCCATCCAGCAATTGAAACCAAATCGCACTTGAAAATTTCCTTCTTGCATCAGATGTAAATTTGTTTGAGACCAGTACCTTTTATTATTCCGATTGAACAAACCCAAGTTGGTGAATCGAGTTTCATCTGAATAAATAATTTTGAATGGAAAACGTACAACATTTCTGTATTTAATCAAAATCAGTTGCAATAAGTTAATATTCGGTTGTGGTCGTTATTGTAGAGATGTTGGTGTAGTTGGTACTTGAATGATCGATAAATATATTTGTGAAGAATTCACCAAACGGACGAATAACAATTTGGCGAATTGAAGCCATTTAGTTCAGTTCAATATAAGCCATCACGTCTACTTTCTTTTCTTCACTGACGATGGAGTCATTGGCATTTTCTTCTGGTTCATTTCGCATCTTCCTTTCCAGTATTGGAAAATGATGCCGAGTGGGATGGCGACGGTTAGGGAATCTCTGAGCATACATTCGAGCTGCATCAGTTGCATTCTTTTTTGCTTCTCCGTAATTTAGCAGCATGCCAATTTTCTCGTTTCTAGTATAATTTTATATATCGAATTATAAACTATGCAACAAATAAATCTTTAAAAGTGGCAGCATATTCAGCTTCAATTGTTTGTCACGGATAACTATAATAATAGTGCATAAGTATACCGAATTATTTATTATTAGGTATGATCGCTTCTTGCAATTATTTAGAAAAATAGTGAAAATATTGTGGTATCAAATTATTCGTAAGAAAATGATCTTTCACAAAAAGCCGACGAGTCCATTTGAAAAATCAAGTTAACTGGAAAAATTCATATTTGCGATTTCCAAATTATTCTTGAAACGACTGTGAAGTCAGAAGCCTCAAAGTCGTAATTTTCCCATGTCACTTGATCAAGAATAAAGCGATTCACACGATTCATGGCACTCCAGATCAAAAAATTAAAAGTTGATTGAAAATTACTTCCCAAATTTCGTTTCTCTATCTTCAATTACAAAAAAGTTATAGGCGTGAGCCACCTTGGAGAATCACCCGGTATATTAAAATTTGACAAATAGGCTGGTGCCAAAACGAATTTTAAACGCCGAAAATAAAAAAGAAAGTAAAAGGCAAGGACCAGGTGGAAAATGTTGTTGAGGTTCCAACTTTGAAGAAAAATAAAAAAAAAATACGAAAACACTCAAAATAGTGAAATGGGGATGCAGTTAAGGGGTTGAAAATGGTTTTTTTCGATTTGCTACGAAACGTGACTTTTTAGCGGAAAATGTTCGATGGCAAAGTTGTAGATAATGAAAAAATTAAAAACTTTTGTCTCAACACTTTTCGACATAACCTCAAATTAACCGTCAAAATTGCAAAAAACTGATTTTTCAGTATTTAATTTTTTTCTCGCGTATAAATGATTTAATTCACATGAAAATTTGTGAGCATATGTCTTTTTTTGGTGTCGAATGAGCATGATTATTTCGAAATTGTTCGTGGAAGATAAGGGTATTTTTTTCGAAAAATTTAAATAACTCGTAGTCTTCTGATTTTCGAAAAAAAATCTTGCTGATTCATCACCAAAAAAGACATAATATATCAACAAATTTTCATCTGAACTAAAAAAAAACTGAAAAATGTTTTTTTTTTTGGCATTTTGGCGATTAATTTAAGGTTATGTCAAAAAGTGTTTATCATCTACAACGTTTTTATTAATTTCTTTATTTAGCACAAAAAGCTAATATTTACAGTCATAGGTAAAATATATAATAATACAACATATTAAAACATATGAACTTTTATATGAGTCGGTAGGCAAGAGTAATAGTGACAATCATGTATGACACTTGCGTAATAGACATAATTTCAATTCTTTTTTGAAAGTTGTAATAGTTGTAACAATTGTAACACACCATGCCTTTATGAAAAATAGATTTTTCGGAGCTTTTTTTGTTTTTTGTTGAGACTCGTATGTCTGCCCTTCTTCGTGTGTTGTAGTTGTGTAAGTTGTTGTTGTATACTAATTTAGATGACAGATATGATGGGGTTAATGAAATTTTCATTTTGTGGATTAAGATCATGGTGCGGTATTCCAAGTAATATTCTACCGAAAGCCAGTTCAATGTACGTAACATGACCTTGATGGACGCGTCTTTTGGAACTCTCATGGCTTTATTTTGTAATTTCTGCATCCTTTCCATCTCATTTTTATTTGCCAGGTATAGTATAGACGATGCAAATGTGAAATGGGGCAATATTATCGTAGACCATGGTGTTAAAGATGGTGCCACTCTAAACAAGAAGTTTATGTTTTTTGATATTTTATTGGTAATGTAAGAAATATGTTCTTTGAATGTTAAATTTCTATCGATAATAATACCCAAGTATTTAATCTTTTCCACCATTTCAACTTCCTCATTACCAATTGTAATCTTATGATTATTATCTTTGAATTCTGCATACTTTTTATGGTTGCTAATTAACATGAATTTTGATTTTTTTGCATTAAGTTTCAACAAACTGGCGTTACACCATTGGAAAATATTTTCCAGCTTCGCGTTGATTGTATCTGTTAGGTTTCTATATTTTCAGAACAGAAATACAATAATGTGTCATCGGCAAACAGATGGATTCGACAGTTTTTAACCGAGTGAATAATATCTTTGATATATAGTAGAAATAGCAATGGTCCCAATGTACTTCCTTGAGGTACGCCGTTTTTATTTAAGACTTCATTTGATATTGTGTTGTTAATTTTAGTTACCTGTTTTCTGTTCTGTAAGTAATCAGTGAGCCAGTCGAGTGCTATTCCAGTTATACCATACTTCTCTAGTTTGATAATTAATTTGGCCCTGTCAATTGTTTCGAATGCGCGCTGGATGTCCAAGAATACAGCTCCAATCATAACATTATTATCATTGTTTTCTTTTCAATCATATAGAACATTTTGTACAGCTGTCTCGCAGCTGTGGCCTTTTCTGAAACCTGACTGATTTGAATATATCATGTTATTTTCTGTTATATATGATGTGAGTTGTTCATAGACTATTCTTTCGATTAGTTTTTCTAGTGTTGCTAACATATTAATTGCTCTTAAATCACTAGCTTTATTGGAGTTGGATACCTTAGGTATGGGATAACTGTTGACAGCTTAAGGGCCGATGGAAGTTTGCCTGTTAATAATGAGGTATTAACTAAACTAGATTCAAAAGAGGTTTTTCGATACTGTCATATATTTTTTTAAGGATTTCCGCTGTTATTTCATCCGGACTACCTTTACTTGGTAAGCTAAATACTACCTTTCTCAACTCTCTGTACTGAGTAAAAAATTATTCAATTTATTGGTTGGTGTTTCTATTTCATCTATCGAACAAATTTCGCTAGAAGGTCAGGTTTCGCCGCAAATCGCAAAACAACGTTTTCAACTCATAAACTGCATCCCCATTTAACCATTTTGAGTGGTTTCGTGTTTGAATAGTTTTTTCCTGAAAGTTGGAACTTCAACAATATTCTCCACCTGGTTCTTGCCTGTTACTGTTTTTCTACAGCTATTGAAGATCATTGAAAATATTGAGAAAATCATGATTCAGAGAGACTTCTTGTCGGTTTTTATAAATGTTAAGCGGTTCAACGATCAATAATTGGACCCCCATGTCACATGAACCATTTATTTTGTGAGTAGACATTTCAACAATCAAAATGATCACTTAGAGACCTTCGATAAACAAAAAAACACCCGAACAATTGTTCGCGGGAAATAAGGGTTTTGTTTTCGAAAGATGTACAAAACTCAAAAACTAGTAGTCTTCTGAATTGCGAAAAAATTGTGCTGATTTGACACCAAAAAATACACATGCTTATAAATTTTCATGTAAATTTAATCATTTATAGGCGAGAAAAAAATTAAATTCTGAAAAATTGTTTTTTGCCATTTCGACGGTTAATTTGGGGTTATGTCGAAAAGAAGTGGATACAAAAGTTTTTGATTTGATTTTTTTTTATTATATACGATTTTGCTTCCTAACATTTTCCGCTAAGAGGTCACGTTTCGCCGCAAATTGCAAAAAACATTTCCAACCCCTAAACTGCATCCCCATTTCACCATTTTGAGTGTTTTAAACATTTTTTCCTTGAAGTTGGAACCTCAAAAACATTTTCCACCTGGTCCTTGCTGTTATACAGTGACCGCCAAAAAGTATGTACCATATGGGAAAAATTTTTATTATTGGAGTATTGGAAAAAATATTCTGGGGAAAAGTATGTGCATGTCCGATAACCTAAAAATCGATTTTGACACATGTCACGTGATCGCTAGAATGGCGGCAAAATGAAAAAATTGCAATGCAAAGGCAAAAAAGGGGTAAGATGGCAAGATATCAAAAAAAGTTATATGAAAAAGTCACTTAGAATTTAATTTTATACACATAAACGAAGTTTCAAGAGATAATTAAAAAAAATTGAAAATAGCAATTTTTTAAAAATATTTTCCCATCTTTTTAAAAATATTATTATTTTTTCTTATGAATAGCTTGACTGTACTGAAACATTTGCATTTTAATGATAATGACAAAAATTTCTCATTTTCTCCACACCAGAGGGCACTAAATTAAAAAAATTGGTTTTTGCCAGAACCCTCGCTGTTACATTGGTTCTTATCTAACAGTTATATAAGAATTCCAAGACTATTGTGTTGATATGGCAATCTAGAAACACCATGTTTCCTGATTTTAATCAAGTTTGAATAATAATGCTGTATGAGCGTTTTACTTTGCACATAAACTTTAGGAATCTTTAATTTGACGCACTATTTTCAAGTTTATGTGCGAAGTGAAACGCTCATGCACGATTATCATCGGAACTTGATTATAATCTGGAAATTACCATGTTTTTGGAGTGTCATGTCATCACAATGGTCGTGGAATTCGGATATAACTGTTAGATACGAACCGATGTAACAGCAAGGGTTCTGACAAATTCCCATTTTTTCAATTTAGTGCCCTCTGGTGTGGAGAAAATGAGAAAGTTTTGTCATTATCATTAAAATGCAAATGTTTCAGTATAGTCAAGCTATTCATAGGAAAAAAAAAATAATATTTTTAAATAGATGGGAAAATATTTTTAAAAAATTGCTATTTTAAATTTTTTTGAATTATCTCTTGAAACTTCGTTTATGTGTATAAAATTGAATTCTAAGTGACTTTTTCAAATAACTTTTTTTGATATCTTGCCATCTTAACCCTTTTTTACCTTTGCATTACAATTTTTTTTCATTTTGCCGCCATTCTAGCGATCACGTGACATGTGTCAAAATCGATTTTTAGGTTATCGGACATGCACAAACTTTTCCCCAGAACATTTTTTCCAATACTGCAATAATAAAAAAATTTCCCATATGGTACATACTTTTTGGCGGTCACTGTATATTCATAGTTATAATATGTTCCTTTGTATATTATGTTATGGTTTCACTACATTTGGGTAACTTGTAAAGATTACAAATAAAAGTACTTGAAACACTTGCCTGGTACTTTTTTCCTTATTTTAAGCGTTTAAAATCCGTTTTGGCACGAGTCTATTAAGGGAACAGCAAATATGTAATTAAGGATATCTTCTGCACTTGAAGAAGCTGTTCTACAGCGAACAATTGTGGGTTTGTGAACCTCTTTCGAGAAATCATTTCATTCATAGTTTCTTTATGGATAATAAGGAAGTACTCGTAAGTTTATTTGTCCACAGTCAAATGTGTTAATTGTCTAGTCATTCCACTCCCGGTAGTAAGTTGTAACGAAAAAGTTGCAAATACTTTCCCCTTGTGAATAAAAATTGACGAACCCATCAGCTTAATATTTGTCGGTTACCTGTTTACTCCTGTTTGATGTATTTTAAGCCGTGAGCTTCTGGATACAAAATATTCCACCACTCAATCAATGATTACACTATGAAACATTTCACAAATATCAACTGGCACATGCACTTATCAGCTGCTAATTCTCCATGAACAAACCGATTCACTAAGTTTCAAAAAATTATTTATAATTTACACCGATGTACTCGTGCTTACTAGACCGAGGAATAAGAACAGAACACGTTGGTAAACAAATGTCGAGATTTAATTCTAATAAAAAATTCGACAATTTGGACTCGTGCCATCAAGCGAAAGTGTGAACTGGATTTGCGTGGGATTGTTTTGGGTCACTTATACCTACATCACTCAGAAATGCATTATTGCCGTTGACACATGCTTCGGTGGTGTTTACATTTTTTAAGTGTCTCTTTTTACAAAATAATAGAGATTAACCTTTGCTCTGAGTCATTACAGAGATTCCCAACTAAACGCACCAACCCAAAAAACTTTGGAAAAAATCAATATACCATGATGGTATAGTAATTCACAATTCACTTCCAACTGAAATAAAAAAGTGATAATTTACAAGAGTAAAATCAAAAAAAAAAAATGTTAAATCCTTCATTGAATCTAACTATTCTCGATAAAAAATCCAAAGGTAAGGTAACATTATTTATATTTTTATTTGTTATGAATTATACTTGTATTACTGTCTAATAAGTTTGGATAATAATTTTGTAATGATTTTTTTATATCCCTATTATAAACAAAATTGTTTCTAGGGATAGTAATAAAGTACCAATATATTCATAATAACATGACGAATAATACTCATCTTACATGGTCAATAATTTAAGGTAAGTCGTTCAACCTTTAATTATACTTCAGGTGGCCACGTCCTCAATATCTCCCTGTAGATGTTCAGAGTCCTCCGATCAAAAAGTGTTATATAATGGACAATTTGCAATAAAAGTCAATTTCCAAATTATGCCCTCATTATGAATAACCAAGAAGCAAATGAGTCTTTAGTGGAAGAATAAGTTTCATATAATTCCTAAATATTGTAAAATCCACTCTTAAAATTTTCTTAATTTGCCTATGTCATCACGTGACAGCAAACGCGCCTACTATTGGTGTGACGTCAAATGGTCGAGGCTGTCATGCTTGAAGTTTGAAGGTTGTGTTTTTATTTTGATTACTGTCAGTTTTCACTGTTTTCAGATCAGTAAAGTTGTGTGTTTAGTGTCGTTAACTTTGTATTCAGTTGGTATAATTCAATTACGGTCGTTGTTGAAAGATATTTATTGCATTCATTCATTGTTTTATTGTCATCTTGTGTTTGGTTTATAATGGAACCCGGATTTCAAAAGGCAGACAGTCATAATCTACCAAAAATCGACTCTATTATGATGGCTCTGTTTTTTGGACCTAATCCGGACTTCATAAGTGCCGAAATGAGAGGAATAAAAGCTTTAAGGTAAGTGTTTTCATGCCTAGCAGAATCAAAGAGTTATCTCTCGATCTTCCCAAGAAAACTTGAAATGCAAGGTTAGATATTTCAGAATGAAGAAAAGATTTGTGCATGAAATACCAATTCATATTATAAGGTTCCCTTTTCATTATTTATATTTTCATTATTTCTTGCGTTTTTGTTGTGTCCAGGCACAGAAAAAACCAATTTACTGGGACTATTGACCGACGGGAAAAACTGGCGAATATGGACACTTTACCGATTTTAACGAAATTTTCACAGATGTCTTAAAACAGCGAATAATTGATGAGATAGTTTTTTTTGCGGAAAGCATGTTTTTTGGATTTTTTCGATAAAATGTGTGGCAGTACATACCCTATAAGTATACAAATTATAACTAGTTTATTGAACCAACTGTCTGCTTCTGTGCTGTCTATTCACTTCCAACAAATAACAGTAACTAGGTATAAAATGCTAATTTCAAGCCACACAAGAAACGATTCATACTGGGAACGGTTTTAAATTATCATTAGTTTCAATTCATTTGAAATTGAAATCCATAACATTGATAATAATATTAAATTGTCAAATGCCAAACACGGTGAAGTCTGCAAAGAGAACAAAGCGACGTTGCCAGTTTTATTTTAATTCCTGCAAACCGGGATCAGTTTGAAGGTTTTTGAAATTATGTTGAAAAGAACTAAAAAATTGTTGAATTTGAGGCTGTATTTTGTGTTGATGAAATGACGGAAGGATCTTGAGAGGTTGACTGGAGAACGTATGCGGAAATATCGGTTTTTATTTTCTTTGGAATGGCATTTTTCTGAAGGAATGAACCCGCTTACGTCATATTTACCGAGCTCAACTTCGGCATTTCTTGCGACTCTGCACGCAGATCCAATTTTTGAAGTGAAAGGAGGTAGTGAGAGTTCAGCTACAGAAGTTTCTCACGATCTCATCACTTTTTGGCGCTCAAAACGTCACTGTGCTCAACGTCATTGTGCTCGCTCCGATCTCCCCCATTTACGTCCCGATCTTACTGATAAGACAGATCTAATCTTTCAATGTAAAAGAAGAGAGAACAACCTGACCTAACTTTGGCACTTTTGTTACAGACGTTGCTTTCGATCCCTTTACTTTTTAGCTTTGAAACAGTAAATTGAGATAGTTGTTCGCTGCGCTCACGGTCATTATGCTCGCTTCGCTCGCCCCTATTGGGCAACGACGACTACACACACATTTAATATTTTAACGTAAAAGAAGGGAAAATCACCTAACCTAACTTCGTCATTTTTTCTGCAGTTGTTTACGGTTCGATCACTTTTTAGCGTTGAAAACATTAACAAAAATAGTTGCTCGCTTTGCTCGCCGTCATGTTATGCTCGCTTCGCTCACCCCTATTCCGCCCCGACAACTGCACACATGACGAAAAAGAAGGGAAAACCACCTAACCTAACTTTGGCACTTTCGTTACAGAATTTGCTGACTATTCAATCACTTTTCAACGTTGAAAACGTAAACAAAAATAGTTGCTTGCTGCTCTCGCCGTCACTATGCTCGCTTCGCTCGCCCCTGTTCCGCCCCGATAACTGCACACAGATTCCATTTCCTAACGTAAAAGAAGGGAGAACCACCTAACCTAACTTTGGCACTTTTGTTACAGAACTTGCGATCCGATCACTTTTTAGCGTTGAAACCCTAAATGAAAATAGATGCTCGCTGCGCTCGCCGTCATTATGCTCGCTTCGCTCGCTCATATTCTGCCTCGATAACTGCTCACAGATTCCATATTTTAACGCAAAAGAAGGAAAAATCACCTAACCTAAATTGGAACCCTTGGAAATATTCGCAATTTTTTTGTGATTTGACTCATACGGCGAAAAAATAATTGTTATGTAGTAATATCTAACTCCAGACTGAAAAATTACATGTTATCATTCATCATTCAGCGCAATTTTTTCGCCGTGTACGTCGAATCGGAAGAAAATTGCGGAAATTCGCAAGGACATGAAAGAGCCTTTAGGAGGTGGACGCACGCTGAAGAAGTGAAAGTTGGCAACGTTGCATTTGAATGTATCCACCCGATCCGATCATGTTCATGAGAGCTGTCATTGAATTTGTCAAATATTTTTGAAAATCGAGTTTAAAATTTGAACTCCGTAATTTCTTGAGCTTCATTCAGTCAATTAATCTCCTTTATACTTCTGAGAGACTGAGAGTTGATGTTTATAGTTAATGACCAGTTATTTGGATTGGATATTACGTGAATTGTCTTGGACTAGGGAGTATTTGTGAAGTGACCACTATGAAGGATTTTCGCCAAAAAAAAGGTTCTCACAGACATTTCCGCGGAAAAATTTAGATTGGTAAAGTAATTTTATCATGTTTTATACAATCTGTGCAAATTTCATGAAAATCGGTAAAGTGTACACATTCGCAAGTTTTACCGACCGACGTATTAGTACACATTGGAACAATACAATATTTTAGAAATCCTTTGCTTTTGTCTTCCATTCTAACACTACATGTAGTTATCCAGCATCCAGCAAGAACAAGCAAATTAAATTTCAGAACGTTTAGACCAATATAAACGAACCTGGTACTTTAATCTCTAAAATTCCTAATGGATCTATTGACAACAATAACACAAATGAACCATCTGACGTCACAAGATGGCCGCCGATAATCGCGCGCGTTTTCGTGTAAATTTGAATCCTAGTTCATGTTTTAATTTATTACTGGGTGAAATATTCGAAATATACTTCCACAATTGTACAGACATGAATGATTCAAGATGTAGACTAATATATATTTTTTTCGGAAGATATGCAAGTTGCTCATTCCACTGGATATCTGTTTGAGATATCCAGAGTAAGGTTACCTTCCTTCAAATGTATTTCAAATTACTAAGGGTGGATTTAGTCAACTTTAGCACAAGCATTATCATAAACATAGCGGTAACATCAAAGGTTTTTAGCATAAACTTAACATTGTTGTATAAATAGC
This sequence comes from Chrysolina oricalcia, assembly GCA_944452925.2. NCBI lineage: Eukaryota > Metazoa > Arthropoda > Insecta > Coleoptera > Chrysomelidae > Chrysolina > Chrysolina oricalcia. Next base: position 50,731,815 of record OX101824.2, read on the forward strand.
GCCATTTGATATAATAGAGTCAACTTTTGCATTTGACGTAAATTTAAGCACAATTTTAAAATGATGTTGACTAAATGCACCTTAAAGAATTCTTGAAACACGAATATGAACATAATAATATACCTGGTGTCCACAGAAACTGGCTCGCCTCTATAACTTTTTGTGTTTGAAAATAATGGAATGAAATGGAACAAAAATTTCATTAAATTTTCCTTTCAAGGTAAGGTTTCACAATTATTGATTCACCATACAAAATTATTATCTATACCCTTGGAAATTATTTTTATAGGCTTTTCAATGATGTATCACAAGAAGGGGTTTGCTATTCAAAATTTTTTAGTTGGGGTAGGTTAGGAAAGTGGTTGATGGAGGTGAGTCTTTTATGTCATTTTAGTTTCCCCTTCCTATCATAGAAATAGTTTTGAACATTTTTTGATATCATCTTTCGTTTGTGATATATAGCCCATTGTAAGTATTTAAATTGTCACACTTTGTACATAAATACTGTTATACATATATATGTTAGGTTTAGTACAAACTTTTTGATGATTATGAATTCGTAAGAGTTTTGTTTTATCGGAATTGAAGTGAAAAGAGTTTTTATTGAACCATGAGTTGACCCCATTGAGCACATCAGAGCATTTCTGTGTTAGATAATTTTCATTTTTATCAGATTATCAGAGACTGTAACAGAGGTGTCATCTGCAAAAACCACAAAAGATCCTTCTTTTGTTGCATAATTAATTTCATTTATGTACAGAATGAACAACACCGGACCCAAAACAGATCCTTGCGGCACACCAATACTCATATTCAAAGTATTAGAGCTAATAACAGAATTAATATCGTTTTCTTTATACTGAATGCTCACGTACTGTTCCCGCTCTTTGACGAAAGAAGTTATCCAATTTTTTGCAGCACCTTCTATACCATATTACATCAATTTTGCTAGCAAATTATCATGATTTATGCAATCGAATGCCCTGCTGAGATCGCAAAAGACCCCAAGAGGACATTCTCCATCTTCTATGTATTTTATTAATGTATTTAAAAAAGAGTTAATCGCTGTCATCAGTAAGGTTCAGTTTATAGATATTTCTAAAAATTTGTATAATTTATTTTTATGAATCTCACATAGTTTCGGAAAAAATCCCTCAGAAGCAGAGCTTGTGCGAGCAAGAGAGAAATAGAAATAGTTTTGCATATTTTCGAAGATCGATAAACAGTGTATAAAATTTTAATTACTTGGATAGGAAAAACTATTCCGACTATTGAAGAATTGACTCGGGTTCAGTCAATTCTTCAAAACATTCTCGAGAATCATTTAATATCTGAAAGTTCCAACTAAAAAAGTTATTTTTATGGTCATGGTGTCATAGTGAAAAAAAAATTATTGAAACTTTTTATTTGATCTGAAAAACTGAGCTGTTCAATTTTTCAGATGAACAGAAGGAAGATTAATTGTTACTTTTTGCCAGTACAAAAAAGCAGAAAATTGAACAACCAACTCGAAAGACGTCAAAGCGAGGCAGGACCGTCATCTCGAGAAAACCGTTCTATATCAGAAGAAAATATAGAAAATGAAAATATTATTTTCGATATAGGTAAAACAGTTGGCCGAATAATAAATGAACATGAGAAAAACATTTTTTTTAAATTTACTTGGCATCCCACATAATCAACCTACAATATTTCAGTACCATTGACAATGCTTTCCGGTTCAATATACATTTTTAACAATATTTTTTGATCATAAATACTTCCTACAAAAAAGCACTTTGATTCACTTGTAATTTGGACGTTTGTTAAGCAGTTAATTTACGATTTTTTTCGCGTGTTGCTTGGAAGGGGTTGATTTTAGAACACGTGTTCATGGTCACAAAGTATGCATGTATATAAGGTTTTCTATTTCATATAAGTAAAGATGTTGTGAAAGTGTTGTTAAGATGTTATTATACCTACTAATCTCCAATCCGATGACTTGTTTCGTTTCATATTTTCTGACATTCGTTCCTAACATTCAACTAATGCCAACTAATAATATTCTAAATCTAGTTGAACTAACAACTCACCTTTTAGCAAAGAACTCTTGAGATATCTGAATATGCAGGAACTTTATTGTTGGCACCAAACCATACCTCATAGGTCTATTTTATCACACATATAGGTACTTTTCGTTATTTAAAATCACCATTTCTAGATTTGAATTATACGTTGAAGCACTCATTGCTGATCAGAAATGATGGGTTCATTTGATTTAGTACCTACGGGTGATCTGGTTCAAGAAACAATACTTAAAAAAATATCCGTCGTTTCGTACAAGTAAATGTGATCTTTGGCATCAAAAATTACTACAAACCAATTTTGAGTAGATTCGGGCCATGATTCACAAAACTCGTTCACTATTTTGTATTTTTATTTAATTAAATATATTAATGCATTGTCCACACCCTAATATGAATATCTTAGTCTAATTGTATTTATTCTATGTAATTTTTAAAATGATCTGGATAACCAAAATATTACATAGTCAAATTGTTTTACAATTTTCCATATTCCTAACTAGATTTCTATCGATGAAATTTTTGCGAGTAATTTATATCAATAGTTGTCATGCCGAGCAGTGTTTATACGCTGTGGTTTAGATTTTGGTATATACGAGGAAATATCATTTGGATCAATGCCAAGGAGCGTTAAAATAAGTGAAATGAGTGTTTTTTTGAAAATCTGTATACGGGAATTTTCCGAAGAGTTCGTTTCAGTTCAAATATTTTCAGTTGTCTACGACTTCCGGTTTTTTACCTTGAAAATCGACTGTAAGCGTTTGACGGTTTGACCCTGGGTCACCCAGTATATTCTAAAGTTAACATTTTTCTTATTTTATTTGATTTTTGCACTGGATATAAAATTCTCATGAAAATGATTTACCACACTTGATATTTTGGTTCAGCCATTTTGGAGGTATTTGATATTTTTCATTTATATCTAGTATGCCATCCGTGAAGGATAGTTTTGACAATGAAAACATCTCATAACTGCTGGTGTGAAATTTTTGTTGGAATCAATAAAATAAAAATAAATGTCAAATTTTTCTTCATTTTGCCAAAACTGGTAAATAGCAAATGCAAGCAAACTATTTCTCAAACTAAACAAATAAATAGATAATCGTCAAATAAATTGTAATTCTTCCCAAAAGTTTTCCAAGTAATGGCGCGTGCCATACTGGTGACAAATGAATAATATAAAATTTATCAAAAACTGCTAAACCAAATAAACAAGTGTGGAATATCATTTGAAAATGAAATGGTGTTCCATAAGAAAATTGGTAACTTCAGGTTTTACAGGGTGGGTCACGGTCGATGGTACCTTAGACGTTTACGAAGAACGGAAAATAGTATCATTCTGAAAATTGGGTTTCTCAAGTAGTTGCTTATGGTCTATCGATCTAAAATATTTTCAGCAATGCAGCGTTGCCGCTTATACCAGAAAGTAGCAGCATCTTTGTTATTTCAAATGGGTCACCCTGTATATTACCGCATTTTTGAACTTGTCATTCCTTTCTGATTATTTCTGCCTCATAGTCCCCTATACCTATCTCTAACGGTTTTTGAGATATTGGTTATTTTCCATATGTTTTATCCAAAACATAACTCGAATTGAATGTTTATTTCTGCGCTATTTGGATTCTTAGGAAGTTGCAATTTTGTGTTTAGTTCATCAAGATCATGTACATTGATTCTGTATAGAGAAGTTTGTTCTGCGTTATACAGGGTCGTTCAAAATTCATGATCTTACTGCTAGATACGAAAAGGGTTGAAAGTGCGTTTTTTTAAATGGAACATCCTGTATATTATGAAATATCCTGAAAGATAGCCAGAATTCCGAGATAATAGCAATGTTCACTTGTAATCTCCCAAGTGCTTGAATTATTGCCGGAAATTTTTCGAGTACATGAATTTTCTTTGAAAATTCATGCACGAGATAAATTTACGGCAATTAATTCAAGCACGAGGGGGATTCGGTAAGAAAATTTCACACCGAGAAATGAAAATCATCCAACAATTCATAAGAAATAACTAACGATGCTTTCACCTGAACTATTTATAACCACTGAAATATTGATATGTAAAATACTTAACAAAATTTTCATCAGTAAATGTGTTTAAATTTGGAACAAAAAAAAAATAAAAAAGTTATGTTCTTATCGTGGATTGAACCATAATAAGTGGAAATTTTTCTGTCAAACATTTGACATCTGACAAGTTGATATTTTGCTTTAATGTACAAATGAAGGTCTAGTTTTCATGTGAAAGGAGATAATTATGTATTTACTAGATATTTGGAATGTGTCTGAAAATATTTTCTCCACGATTATTGCAGAAATTGTCAATTCTGAAATCATATTTCAGAAGAAGATCAATACACCATGTGTCACAAGTTTTTATCACAAGTCACGTAGCTCAGCGGTAGTGTTGCGGCCGGTCTCACCAGGCTAAGAGTACATGACAACCGACCCCGCAAACCTGGTGTGGCGTTATATGAGTCGCTGGATATCTTCCAGGAGCGCTGGGTAGAACCGGTGCCGTAGGAAATCCAAGTTGAGAATCTAAAACGTCAAGTACGGTTTTTTGCTTCTAGCCTTTTCCCGGGCAACATCCAAATTATAGTCCTCACAAACTACCAACACTCAACTTTTTACATTGAATGGGACGACAACACGCGCATAAGCTTTGCAGGAGGCGCGAATACTCCAGTTACCAACATTATTTCTGCCAAAGGTCGACATTTCCGTGCACCAGCGGAGGCAGTGACCAGCGCCCTCTCTATATGGGGACCCTTGGCACTGTCAAAAGGCATCGTGCACGTCACCAGGGCTGGCAACAGCAGGGTGGCGTGAAGCACACTTGCCGTCCTCTCCTTCCTTTCATCCTATCCCCCCGCCGGGCGAAGATGGACTGAAGAAAAAGTAGCAGCTTCGGGTAGAATAATGAATTGTAAATAATAACTTTAATAGAATAAACTTTTATTTATTTATTTATTGATGAGTCGCTAGGTCGATGGTTCAATCCACGATAAGAACATAACTTTTTATTTTTTTTTTGTTCCAAATTTAAACACATTTATATATGAAAATTTTGTTAAGTATTTTACATATCAATATTTCAGTGGTTATAAATAGTTCAGGTGAAAGCATCGTTAGTTATTTCTTATGAATTGTTGGATGATTTTCATTTCTCGGTGTGAAATTTTCTTACCGAATCCCCCTCGTGCTTGAATTAATTGCCGTAAATTTATCTCGTACATGAATTTTCAAAGAAAATTAGCCTCGTCGCTTCGCGACTCGGGTAATTTTCAAAAAATTCGTGTAATCGAAAAATTTCCAGCAATAATTCAAGCACTTGGGAGATTACAAGTGAAAATTGCTATGATCTCGGAATTCTGGCTATTTAGGTATAGGAACATAAAATACCAATTCGAAGGGAATTTAGTCATCTTTCAGGATATTTCATAATATACAGGATGTTCCATTTAAAAAAACGCACTTTCAACCCTTTTCGTATCCAGCAAAAAGATCATGAATTTTGAACGACTCTGTATAACGCAGAACAAACTTCTCTATACAGAATCAATGTACATGATCTTGATGAACTAAACACAAAATTGCAACTTCCTAAGAATCCAAATACAGAAATAAACATTCAATTCGAGCCATGTTTTGGATAAAAAATATGAAAAATAACCAATATCTCAAAAACCGTTAGAGATAGGTATAGGGTAGTATGAGAAAGAAATAATCAGAAAGGAATGTCAAGTTCAAAAATACGGTAATATACAGGGTGACCCATTTGAAATAACAAAGATTCTGCTACTTTCTGGTATAAGCGGCAACGCTGCATTGTTGAAAATATATTAGATCGATAGACCAAGAGCAACTACTTGAGAAACCAAATTTTCAGAATGATCCTATGTCCCGTTCTCCGTAAACGTCTAAGGTACCATCGACCGTGACCCACCCTGTATAACAAAAATTTAAAAGACCGGTTTCACATTTAAATTCCACAAAAAAAAAAATTACAAAAAAGCCCAGTTTGAATCATCCTTTTTGATAATTCTTATAAAATTTATATTCACCAATATAAATATCATTCAAAATTTTAACTGATGAAGTAACTTGATTGAATTTGCAAAATTCAGGAACTAATCATGAACGAAGAGAAAGGTCAACACACTGAAAACTATTGAGAACAAGGCACCCTGGGCACCCAGAGTCTCCATGAAGTGAGTGATGATACAAGTTGCACGTAAATAATTCAAATATTATGGACCTAGCAGAAAGAATTTGGTAGAATTCGATGCGAATAAAACCCAAGCATGTCTTTTCTCTAGGAAGGCCGATCTCACATGGGCCAACGTTTTCATGTTAGGAGTATCTATACCAATGCAGTAGGTACCCTTTCATAGAAACGTCATGTGATGAACATTGCCAAAAGTGCTTCCTAAAAACTTTCTCTGTTTCGTGCCAAGATCTATTTCACTTTCCGTCAATTGAATATGATTTTTAAGGCACTGATCCGACCTGTCCTGGAATACTGTTTCTGGCAAACCAGACATCGGATCAACCTGGAAATTTGACAGTATGCATAAAAAACATGATCTACACGCCTAAAGTATCTTAGACGATGCGGCGTTGCCGCTTCTGCTGTAAAGTAGCAGCTACTTTGATTTTTCAAATAAAACACCCTGTATATAATATCATATTATGATTTCTTATTAGTTTGTCAACAACTTCATGTACTATTTCCCTATACCAATCTGTTACCGTTTAAGAGATATAAATTAATTTCAATTTCGATTTTTTTTTACCAAACATCTACTTTTATAAACGCTGATAATCTTGAACTCTCTGGAACTAAGACGATCAAATTGGAAATGGAGTGGAGACATACTTAAAAGCTAACGGCACTTCAGTTCATTCCAGTTTCATTTCTACTACCTGTGGCGTCCCTCAGGGTAGCATACTGGGACCCCTCTTATTTATAATTTTTTTTGATAGCCTTATGCAGGAATTTCCTCATCATTATGTAGCAGCGTTCGCTGACGATACTGTTGTTACAACTTCTAACAGCAATCTAGATATACTATCTAAAATGTCATCTAGTGCGGTTAATCAAATGATAAACTTCTGCAATGTTAAGGGACTTGTGTTAAACGAAGTTAAAACTGAAATGATACTTTTTAGCCTGACAGATTTGAATAAAAGTCTGTTTGTTAAACTCAACAACAAAACTATTGAACAAACGAGGGTTACTAAATATCTTGGTATATTTATAGACGAGCATCTGACATGGTCGTGTCAAATAGATGCAGTATTAAAAAAACTGTCAATCTACACTTACGTACTTTGGCAGCTTAGGGAGAAAGTAGACGCTAATCTTTTATTACTATATTATTTTGGATATATTCAATCCTGCCTTTCTTATGCCACCTTATGCTGGGGCAACTGTGCTAGGGCTGATGAGGTCTTCAGAGCTCAAAAGAGAATAATTAGAATTATGTCATTTAAACCTTATTCCTATTGTTGTAAACAATTATTCCCTGAGTTAAATTTACTAACATTTCCCTCCCTGTTCATTCTTGCGTCAATAATGCACGTCAAAAATAACCTATCTGACTATCTAGTTTCTAGAAACAATCAATATTGTCTTAGAGTAAGCATGGATTTGGCTTTACCCAAGCACAAATTGACTAAGGTAGCCAACAGTCCTATCGTGCTACCAATTAAATTATACAACAAACTGCCAACTGAATCAAAGAAAATCTCAAATAATCATAAATTCAAAAATACTCTGAAAGTTATTTTAATTAAGAATTCATTTTATTCTATTAATGATTTTGTTAATTGCAACGTCTCTGACCTCGCATTTATTACTTTGCTGTGATATCTTTTTTGTTTGTCTGTAAAATTTCTTTGTATTATATGTATTCTACAAATTATTTGTGTTAATTTTTACTGTAAACTTTTCTAAGTTTTTTAAACTTATTTTGACATTATCCAATACTGCAAAGTCTATGGAAATAAAGATTTGTATATTGTATTGTATTGTATACCATGCGGATCCTCACTTCGGAGCCATATTTTTATTTGCCTCATACTGGGTCGTTAGAAAATGCAGATATTTTATCACATGTAAAAATTAGTGAAAGTCAATTTTTTCAAATGTATATTTCCACATTTTTGAACTCTTCAGCCAATTTTAGATTGACTTTGTTCAGATAATCCTATTTCGATTTCCAACCGTTTTCGAGATAAACTGTTTCAAACAGAAACTGACGTGGTTTCCTTGGATCAATCACTCTTTTTTGATATTTAACATCTATTTTATACTATGTATATTTAATTTTTCAACAGTCACCAATCAGTCAATTCGAAATTGATATGTTCCTTAGAAAAAGTTATAATTTGTTTGCATTGAGATATTGAGTGTCTTTACCGTACAACATTGCAAATTAGTATTGTTTCATAGTGTGCTTTGGAAAAATAATTGATCCAATTTTGAAACGTCAAATTGTCGTTGGTGGTTTTGACTGATTGTGATACCAATTATAATAAAAAAAATGTCAGGATTAGGTTACAGCAACGAAGATTTCTTGAATGTATTAATAATTTATGGTGAGTGCAATAGAATTGCAAGTAGAACATGCCGAGTATTTTATGAAAGATATCCACAACTTGCGAAGCCGAATAATAATGTGATAAATCGACTTTTAAAAAACTGTAGGTTGAATGGAACCTTTCATCCCAAAATCATTCGTAGAAAGCCTGAAGTGGATGATGATGACAATAGTATAACTGTTTTGGGATTTTTTTATGAATTTGCAAATGCTTCTCTACACTCTACATGACAATTTATCCTCGTAGAGTGGAATTCTTTGAATGGTTACTTCTCAAGACTCAAGAGGATGAACATTTCCTAGACAATATCATATGGACAGATGAGGCCAAGTTTACAAAGAATGGAATTTTCAATAGACACAACAGTCATTATTGGTCGTCAGAAAATCCCCATGTCGTTCGCCAAAGGGGTTTTCAAGAAACATGGCAATTTGATGTATTTTGTGCCATAAAGAGTGAGTAATTTTTTTATATCGCGTTTTATGATGATAACTTGAATGCAACAAGATTTACTGAGAAATAGAATTCAAATGATTTTAAATAATAGGCCAGGAAGAGAACGTGTATGGTACCAAATGGATGGTGCTCCACCCCATAATTCTCGTTTAGTAAGAGAAGCTTTAACTGAAATCTTCGAAGATAGATGGATTGGTAATAATGGACCTTTTCTTTGGCCTCCTAGAACACCAGATGGCAATCCATTAGATTATTTTGTGTGGGATTTCATTGAAAATATGGTTTACTCCGACCCAATAACAACAATGGAAGATATGAAATCGAGAGTTAGAACTGCTTTCAATAGTTTAACTCCAGAATTAAACAGAAGCGCTACACATGAAAATCTTCTGAAGAGATTACATGTTTGTTTCAGTAGAGGTGGAGATGTGTTCGAACATTTTCTGAAATGCACTGATAATTGAATTGACCTACTGATTCATGAATTTATTTTCAGTTCGTGTGTCAGCGTTAATAAAACTATTTTTTGAAGAGAAGTTTCATTTGATGGTTGAAGAGTATTTTAATAATTATTTATTCATTCTATTATCTTTGACTGATTAAGGAACATCGAATGGAATCTGTTAAATTTCAATAATAAGTGATGAATTCAAGGGAACCACGTCAGTTTCTGTTTGAAACAGTTTATCTCGAAAACGGTTCGAAATCGAAATAGGATTATCTGAACAAAGTCAATCTAAAATTTGATGAAGAGTTAAAAAATGTGGAAATATACAGGGTGTTCCATTAGAAAAAATTACTTTCATTAATTTTTTCATGTGATAAAATATCTGCATTTTCTAACGACCCAGTATGAGGCAAATAAAAATATCGCCCCGAAGTGATGATCCTCGTGGTATCACTCCACTCCATTTCGAATTTGATCGTCTTAGTACCAGAGAGTTCAAGATTATCAGCGTTTATAAAAGTACATGTTTGGAAAAAAAAATCGAAATTAATTTATATCTCTTGAACGGTAACAGACAGGTATAGGGAAATAGTACATGAAGTTGTTGAGAAAGTGATAAGAAATCATAATGTGATATTATATATAGGGTGATGCATTTGAAAACTCAAAGTAGCTGCTACTTTATAGCAGAAGTTGCAACGCCGCATCGTCTAAAATATTTATTTATGCATACTGTCAAATTTTCAGGTTGATCCGTTGTCTGGTTTGCCAGAAACGCCTAATTAACGCTCATCGAGAAAAACCCTGTATATGAAGTGCAGCCCCATGCTGAAACTTTTGCATTCTGTCCAAAAAATACCCATTCGTCTTGCTCGGTTTTCTGGAATACCGCAGAAAGGTTGGCAATCTGTCTATGTTTTAGAGATATTTTTATGGACGATGCTCTTCTGAAATATCAGCAATCGCTTTTGTTAGCAGTCCTGTCGAGACTGACTCTTCTAGCTCAGTCTTCACATCCTTTTGTCGTCACTTTGGAGACATGCCAAACATCTCTTTCCCAGGGCTTGTTCTTCCAAACGAACGGCAAAGCTTTGGAACTCACTGCCTCGGGAGGTCTTCCTGCAGAAATCCAAGAAGATCATCAACTCGTACCTACTTTCCCTCGGCTCCAACGATGTTTTCTCAACATTACTGGATTTTCCTCTCCGTAACAAAAAACTATGTATGAAAAACAGTCATGTCAATATCTATGATGGTGATGTACCAAAGTGATCAGTGATGAAAAATATATTCTGCTGATAGCAGAATGGAGTGAAAGAGTTGAAAGAAGAAATCTAAATGAAAGAGAATCAACCTATTGAACTGGCCATTGTCATACTCACAATAATGGTACACCTATAATAATGATATGAAAATAATCCATTGGGTTGACCTTCAACTATCTAATCATATTATGAGCTTGTATTCTTTGTTCCATTTTTATGTTGCAATTCATTGATCGATACGGTTACTTTATTTGTTATTGAAACATTATCATGATTTTTATAAGTTTCATCAATTAGTTGAACAACACTTGTAGGTTGAAAACTGATAAGTGGTAGAAACATTGCAATTCTTCTACTTTATTGAGGTATATCTGTCAGTTTTTTAGACTGTTTTTGCATCTAGATCATCACATTGCGTATAGTAGTAACTCAAAACACTCCCCAAGTTACAATTCTCACTCATCATTTCTGAATTTGAGTAGCTATCAAACCCCCACCCCCTCAGAAAACCCATGGCATACTAAATGAATGAACCTGTGTGAAACCCCATCATTGATCTGAACCTTGCACATCGACACGTCCAAGGCACTCGCACGATGTGCACAATTCGAATGCATCTGCATGCATTTGCAGTGCATAACGCATCTGACCGTCAAAATGCCGCCCCCACGTTTCGCTTTAAAACCACCGGAGGAACTGATGCGCCCTGTTCAAAGCTCCATCAGTCGATCGTGGCGGCCGTGAATCTGCGAAAAATGGCGCCTGCGTCTTCTGGGCGTCGTGACGTCACTCGCGATGTGGGGCAACGTCATCGAGTGATATGCTACCTTTTTGGCAAGTGAGGGTGGTAGAGATTATGTTGGCGATGGAATGAAGCTGCACTGAAAGAAATCAGGACTAGCGTAGTAGGTGTTGACGATGAAAATGGAATGACAATGAAAAAAATTAACCAAGTATATCAATGAAATAGCACATTGTTTCTATAACATGAGTTTGCTTCATAGAGCAGAACAAAGCAACAACGTCCATTGTTCTGAAAAGTTACCCAGGTAACATACATCACTGAGAGGTTATAATTAGGATCTTATGCGAACTCCTATTGCGAGGTATCGGTGATCGCAATGTTCTCATAGTTAATAAATATTTGTTTGGGTGCCTTTCATTTACAATTTACAAAAAAAAACATTTGATAACCTTAATTTTTTATGTGTCTCGGAGATTGGTGTCAAGGAAACCCAGTTGGAAAATATCGTTTTTCTACATTCATGCAAAAAGCAAAACTTTATTGAACTATAATCAGTGGAAAAAGAAGTTCTTTATTGCACTAGTGCAATAAAGTGTTTATTGCACTCATCTGTCATTCTACTTCAACGTGCTGTCATCATGACAAACATAAACGTTTAAACCTACTACATATTTAGCAGATATTCTGTGAGATTGGCAATAGGTACTTCACTACGAAATATTCATATTGAAAATTGCACCAATTGTTCATTCACTTTCAACATTGAGGGTAAAAATAAAGTTTGAGTTAAATTGTTCGTAACGTACTTATTAGTTCCTGTTTCAATGCAAATCGATATTTTCTATCCAGTAGCAATTGAAACATTCGGCACTCTCGGCCCTCATGCGAAAAAGTTCAACCAGGAAATTGGTTCCCGTATATCCAAAGAAACGAATGACCCTTCTTGATTCAGAAAATCAGTTTTTGTTTTCAAAGAGGTAATGCAGCCTCCTTTTTTGGAACCATGCCTAGTTCTGAAAGACTCGATGAATTGGCGATGGTTGTTCCTTTCAAATCAACAATAAAATATTGCCCACAGATTCCTCATAAAGAAAAAAATCCTAAGAAGGAGAGCACTATCAATGTTTTTGGTCTTAAAAATTTGATTAACATAAACAACTCCTGTTACATGAATTCCATCATTCAATGTTAGTCGAACACTAAATGTCTTCTTGAGTATGTAACTACAGATGTTTACATGGAAGATATTAATACTAAAACGTCTAGTATGAAAGGAACTTTAGTCAAAGCTTTTGCGAACGTGATTAAGGAACTATGGTCACAAGATTTATCGGATGGTGTTGTCGATACGGGGTCATTAAAAAGTTATATTCAAAAATTCGCGCCTCGTTTTTTCGGTTTCGCCCAGCAAGATGCTCAGGAATTTTTGAGATACCTGTTGATGGGTTTACATGAAGAATTGAGTCGAAATACAGAGGAACCTGTAGACTTAATGGCAGATATTGATAACAATATGAGTGACAATAAAAAAGCCGTAGAGGCTTGGTTGAGATTCTTTCGGAATGACAACTCGAAGATAGTCGACTGCTTTGTTGGCCAACTTAAATCTTCATTGGAGTGTACGTTTTGTGGTCATTGTTCGGTCACTTTTGATCCATTTTGGGACCTTTCCATACCACTTTCGCAAAGAACAGGCAAACTAAGACTTTCGCAATGTCTGGATTCTTTCACCAAAGAAGAAACTTTAGATGGTGATGAGAAACCTTTTTGTTAAAATTGCGAAGTGAGAAGGAAATTAACGAAATCCATTTCCATCCATATATTTCCAAAAATTTTAGTGATCCATCTGAAACGGTTTTCTCCTGGAGGAAATTTCAATAGAAAGTTGAATGTTGAAATTGATTTTCCTCTAGAAGGGTTCGATTTGAGCAACTATGCAGCAAATAAGCTTTTGCCTCTTTGTTACAACCTGTATGCATTGTCCAACCACAGTGGAACTTCTAATAGTGGACATTACACAGCTTATTGTAGACATCCACATGCAGGCACGTGGTTTGAATATAATGACTCGCGTGTATCTCCAATTGCAATGGGATCATTTGTGAGCGGAGACGCTTATGTCTTTTTTTTATGAGTCTTGCTCATAGGAGTTTCATCGTTGATTGCTGTTTGGTTTTGTCCTGGTTTTCATTTCCCACTTTTATATTATTATACTTTTATAATGTTTATATATACCTAATTTTTATTGTATAAAAAAATCGATATTAATTATAAAGTATTCAAGTTGCGCTTTTCATTTTCCTACACCTAGTGCCGCACCTCAATAAATCATTTTTTGCTTTTTGCATGAACGTAGAAAAAATGTTGTATGCAACTCGTGCAAAAATTGTTTATTGCACTCGACGTGTTGTCCAACTCGGCCTAACGGCCTCGTCGGACAATTTCACTTCGAGTGCAATAAACATTCACTTTCTGCACTTGTTGCATAAATAACTATTTTATGCTAGACATAATAAAAGACAAAATATCAGAACGAATACTATTGACCTTAGCAGCTATTACTGAGCAACACATTGAAGTGTGCGCTATTACTCTTTGAGGGGCAGACCTTTTCCAAATAAATATCATCCGCACAAACTAACCGGAAAATTTGATAGTTTAATCAGTTTTTTTCAAACAGGCGTGAAAATACGAAGAACGTTACATGTTTCGACATCTTCTTGAGAGTAGATGAACTTTATCTTCGAATAGAAATGTTGCTGACATTGGCTAGATGGCAATAAAGGTAAAAATAAATCATAAAATGGTGGTTTACTTTTGGTACCACCGCGCACATAGCCAAAATTCTTGGTGGTACATTATATCACCCAATGCCCTTCAAAGAGTTATACAATTAATAAACGCAAGCACATCATACTCAATTGTTACAGATCTCCCAGTGGAGAAGTTGACATATTCTTCAACAATATTCATGATGTACTTGACTCCTTATATAAGCCTGGAACAACTTATTTTGTTTGTGGTGATTTTTATTTCGATCTCTATTCTAACGCACATTTTAAATCATTGTGCACGTTGATGTCTTGTTTTAATTTTCGACCATTGGTGGGTTGGCCCACAAGAATCACGAACACGAGTTGCACCATTATAGACCAGATTTTTTCAAACTATACCAACGAGGAAACGTGTTACGTTTTCGATAATGACATATCTGACCATCGTACAATACTTCTAGAATTGAATAGCTCTACACAGTTGAAGTCTTTGAATAAAACACAATTGAAAAGATGTTTCAATGACAAAAACATAGAAAATTTTGAGGTAATTTTGAGAGAGGAAAATTGACTGGGTTTATATGAATGTGACAACTGCGACGAAGCATTCCGTTATTTTTATGACATATTCATGTATAATTTAGAAATAAGCTTTCCCAAACGTAATAGTATATTGTGCAACAAGTGCAGAAAAGTGCTAATTTCTCACGAGTTTGAAAAAGTTGCGGTGAGAAATTGCATTTCTGCTCGTGTTACACACTATACTTTTTCTACAACACCCTTTTTGCTAAAAATAATACTATACTATAAGACGGAATGAAATGTCAGTGACTCATTCTTATATTTTCCTCTTGAAGTTGAAGGTAGTAAATTCAATGACAATGAATTAACTTGTTCTCTTAGTTCTGGCGGAGTATTTTTAATTTCAGAACTGTCGCTATCCATTTTAGTTCAATCTCATTAAAAAATGACGGGACAAGAATATTTTACGAATATTTTATGCTTGACGTTTGTTGACATTCAAATGATTCGATAGATGTTGCTCCGTTGCCTAGCAATGGATAGTGTGTATGTGGGTATTTGAGACAGCAGTAGTGATGTCTATGATTTTTGTTCAGAATATTATGAATTTGTACGACAATTTCCCTCATATTATATAAACCAATAGACTTTGTCTATTCATTCTTAAAGTTGCCTGATCGAATATCCCTTCGAAATGCAGAATTTTCAAAATATACTTTCACCTTGCTGTCACGAAAACTGTATTGATTAGAAATTAGGTACTGAAAAATTTTGGCACAGAAATGTCACTTTGTGGCACAGAAATGTCACTTTGCGGCACATTAATGTCAAATTTCAATTATTGTGAGAAATAATCATGTTTGCGAACGTAAAACTATGCAGAAAAGCATGTTTTGGAGTGTGGTTGTAGAAAAAATGTATTTGAATAGTAGTGATAAGGGGTGGATAGATGATACTGTGAAGAAATCAAGTTCTGCACTTAGATATATTTTTAACTTGAAGAAAAATAACCCTTCATATGAACATAAGTACAAATTTGAAAAAAAAACACATGCAGTTAATTAACCGTGTGAAAAAGAAATATTATCAAGAAAAAATTATTGTTTCTGAGAATAATCCTCGAGTTCTATGGAAAGTTGTATCTGATCTTACAAACAAAAATAAAATGACAAACAATAATATGTTTATCAAAACTCCGAAAGAAATTATTGAGGACCTTACAGACATTGCAACAGTACTCAACAAGTATTTCATAGAAGCTCCCCAAAAACTCATTGAAAATATTCCTAAAAACCATGACACAAATAACTATAGCGGTGATCCTATATACTTGAGTCCTTTCAGTATGTTTTTACAGCCTTTTAGTGAAATGGAATTACTCAATTTGATAAACTTGAAGATGAAAAACAAAAGATCAGCTGGTATGGATGAGATACCTGTTTTTATATTGAAAAAAGTATTCAACATCATCATTGAACCAATGACATTTTTAGTTAACCTTTCATTCATAAGTGGTACTTTTCCAACAGGTTTGAAATTAGGAGCGGTAACTCCAATCCGAAAAAATAATAAATTGAACACTTTGGACAACTTCAGGCCAGTGACTTTTCCTCAGAGCTTTTCTAAGATTTTAGAATATGCATTTTTAGAACGCTTGATGAATTTTGTTAACACATGTAACATTTTGATTCCCATGCAACACGGTTTCCGTTCTGGAAAATCCACTCTGACAGCCTTACTAACCTTGTTCAAGAATTTAATAGATTTCATGGATAAAGGCGAATACCCTGCTGCAATTCTATGTGATTTGAGCAGAGCCTTCGATTGCGTGAATCATTCAAAGTTGTTGCAAATTCTGGAATCTTACACCTCTCACCTGGATCTCGACTTTCCTCAAGAACAGAAATCAGTGTGTGACTCTGAAATTCGAACACAATGGTGTAACATCGACCTCTATTTCAGAAACGAGTCAGGTTCGGTCTGGCGTACCCCAGGGTTCTATTCTGGGGCCAGTCTTGTTTCTTCTGTATATTAACAATATAGATAAAGAAATATCCCACTCTTTATTTACTGCATATACAGATGACATATCACTACTGATTTCCCATGTAAATACAGAAGCTCTCAAATACCAATGTGAAGATCTCTTGAATGCAACTTCCACGTATTTCAATAAGCATGACTTATTTTTCAATACAACAAAATCTCAACTGATACGTTTTCATACGTTTTCATAATTATCAAAGCAAAATTGAAGCACTCGAATTAAATATTAATAACAGAAGTCTACGCAGTACCAACTGTGGAGTAAAATTTTTAGGAATGAGTATAGACCAGCATCTCAACTGGAATTCACACTGTGAAACAATTATTTCCAAATTGAGCTCAGTAAAATATATGTTCAAAAATCTACGATTAGTTTTAGATAAGAATCAACTGAAAAGCATTTACTATGGTCAGGTTGAATCTAGATTACGTTATGGTGTTTGCTTGTGGGGCAACTCAACCATGAGCAAAAAAGTTTTTATTGTACAAAAATCCATTTTACGGTGTATATTCAATGCTCCAAAGAGATATTCATGCAGAACTCTTTTTACGACTTATAATATTTTAACCCTTGTTAGCCTATACATATATGAGTTAGCTATCTATATTTTTCTCAGTAAAAGCGATTTCAAACTCAATAAAGATATTCACAATATTGATACCCGGAAAAAGGAATTTATACATACTTCTGCTGCCAAGTTCAAAACAACTCAAAATTCTCCAGATTTCATGGGCCCTAGAGTATTCAATAGTTTGCCAAGTTATATAAAATCTGTCTATAAACTGACGGACTTCAAGAAGTCTTTGAAATTGTTTTTATTAAACAAATGTTTTTGTAAACTAAATGAATATTTTAGCCTAAACTGAGTAGTAATTTTAAAGTGTTTGTGAATTTCATTGTACTTTTTCGTGTTTTTAGTCTTTACATTATTTCGTCCTTCGATTTTATTTTTATGGCTATTCCTATACAAAACCTGTTTTTGTCATTTTAAGGAAAATGAAGAATTTGAATTTGAATGAATAAGGAGAAGAAAATTTTATTTTGTATTAGGTAATTTTATTCAATATTAATAAACGCTATAATTTAGTTTACTAATAAAAAATAAATAGTTTCTTTGAGGTCGATATTTTTATAATTAACAATATAAATGTATTCCTAATGACATTAGTTGTTGGGTGATATTACTAAAAAATTTATTTATTATTGATTTTAGGTTTATTTAAAGTGAATAAGTCATAGTACCAGATAATAAATATTCATTGAGAATACCGCGCTGACCATTATTATCAAATCCACGCGATAGGTGCCGTGGTTGGGCTCGCTGATGGGCCACGTGTGTCACGTCGTACTTCGGGGTTTCGTGGTTTATCTTATGGTCACAGAATATCGGCCGATATTCTGTGTTATGGTCGTGTGTGCGCCACTTGCGTTTTGTAGGTTAAGAAGCATGTGGTGATTATTTATTTTTATGTGATTGAAGAGTAATTCAAAAATACAGATTTGCTAACCGACGTTTCGTCTTCCGGCCACCATCCCCAACTTTATTTTTTCTCTTGGGCACTCCATTGGATTCTCTCTGTTTTGAATAAAATCAGATTTTACCTTTTCAATGATGTATCATACTTTTTCGATAAATTGGAGATATTGAAAAAAATTTATTCCTATCAAAATAGACTTTGACTTTGATGTTTCTAAATTTGACTTTCAATTTGTTACACTCAAAGACATTTTGTTATTTACAGGTCATTGAATTTTTGGCGAAAAATGGCTTTCACGAATGAAGAAAAAAGAGATTTGATACAAATTTATTACAGTGGTAGGAAGCACTTGCCTGACCCCCGTGGATCAGGCGAAAGCTAACTCTGCCTTTTGGTAGATCTGTAGACATCATTGTCAATGTTTGTTTCTCTCTGCTTCTACCAATAAAAGCGTTTACTATTATTATTATTATTATTATTATTATTATTATTATTATTATTATTATTATTATTATTATTATTATTATTATTATTATTATTATTATTATTATTATTATTATTATTATTATTATTATTATTATTATTATTATTATTATTATTATTATTATTATTATTATTATTATTATTATTATTATTATTATTATTATTATTATTATTATTATTATTATTATTATTATTATTATTATTATTATTATTATTATTATTATTATTATTATTTTTTTTCTCCTTAGGAGTGTACCAGTCAGGCCCTGTCTCCGGTGCTCCGACCCATCCGGAGGGCGCGCTGGTGTCGTTAACCCCAATAACCACTCCCTACATCCGTAGGGTGAGTGATTATTGGGTCCGAGAATCGTGTGCCCTGAGTAGACGAAGCGAACCAAGTATAACGGCCTTCTGCATTCTTGCTGCTAAGATTTCTGCCATATTACGGCAAGCAGGTAGTATTTTCAAATTGGAGAGCAGTGTGTCCATCATTCCACCAAGGACTCCTATGATCAGAACCACCATTTTGACAGAATGGTCCGGATATAACCTGCGGAGTTCAAAGAGAAGATCTCGATATTTAGTCCGTTTTTCCTCCTCTTTTCGAACGATATTAATTTCGCCTGGAGGGGAAAACTCCATGACGAATATCGTTCTACTTTGGTGGTCGAGAAGGACAACATCAGGCTTATTGGCTTGTATTTGCCTGAGGGTGGGGAATGAGCAATAGATTCGGCATCTCTCATTCTCCACCACGGACTCAATATCCCCCGGAGCATAAGGCAACACCGGTGTCTCGTCTATACCGTACGAGTGTCGTAGGTGGTAGTACAACACTCGTAGCGCCGCGTTATGCCTGTGGATATAGGCTGAGACCGCATAAGATGGGCATGCTGATAGCAAATGCATTACGGTCTCAGGTGCCCCACGACATGCCCTGCATCGGGTGTCAGGGACGTCTATACCCATCACGCGACTACGGTAGACAAGGGTGTTGAAGACACCATCCTGGCAGGCCATTATGAATCCCTCGGTCTCCGACTTTAGCTCACTCGACCTGAGGAAGGCAAAGGTCAAGCTTTTGGATAAGCCAAGGTCTTCGATGTTATGAAAGAAGACACCATGCATTGGCTTATCCATATGTAGCTGTAGCAGGACCTCTGTCTCCGCAGCTTTTATCTGAGCTTTTTGCTGAACGGGTCCCAACTCGGTGACAGAGTTTGGGTTAGCCCGTTCAGTGTCGAAAACGAGACCGAGTTCATCGGCCGCACGGGTAGCTGCCTTAAAAAGGAATGCTCCAATCCCTGCTTTCTCATGGTCGCGGACCATGCAGAGAAGGGGATCTGAACTCCTGATGACTTTACAGGCCCCATCCAGAACCATTCTGTTATGCAGACACTCCAAACTCAAAAGTCCACGGCCTCCCCGTTGTCTGGAAAAGTATAACCGTGGAACGGACGATTTAGGATGCAAGCTCCTATTGAGATGCATCATTTTGCGAGTCTTAACGTCAAGTTGTCGCAGCTCTTCCTTAGTCCACTTCATCACTCCGAAAGAGTAAAGAAGGATCGGAACGGCAAGCATATTAGTTGAAGCAACTTTGTTCTTCCCCGACAGTTCTGATGACCAGATCTGTCGGAGTTTATGCTGATACTTGCCGCGGAGAGAGTTTTTAACTGCAAATACCTCTTGGGAGCGGCGTTGTTCCACCCCAAGGAAGGTATAAGTCTCTCCGGCATCCAGATGATGTAGGATGCTTCCGTCTACGAGCTGGACATCCTCTCCGTATTCCTCGCATCGTCCTCTTTTGAGATGAACCGTGGCACATTTGTCGATCCCAAATTCCATACCGATAGCATGCGTATATTCTTCCACCACCCTAAGGGACTGATGTAGGTCCCTTTCTCCAGAGGCATACAATTTGAGGTCATCCATGTAAAATAGATGGGTGACATTATGCCTCCGGTTGCTGGGGGTGCCGCAGTTGTACCCACGGGTATTCCTGAGCGCAACGGACAATGGCAATAGTGAGATGCAGAAGAGAAGAGGGCTAAGAGAGTCTCCCTGAAACACACCTCTTCTAATGATGACCTGCTCAGTTTGGACTATGTCTCTTCCAGATCTTATGGTGAAGCGAGTCCTCCAGAGCGGCATCAGTTGTCCAATGCATCCCACAATTTGACCGGGTACCTCAAGGCATCTGAGCAAATGCATGATTAACTCATGTGATGTTGTATCAAATGCCTTGCGGTAATCGATCCAGGCCATCGAAAGGTTACGCTTATACTGCACGGAGTCCTGCGTGATACATCTATCGATGAGCAGGTTCTCCTTGCACCCGGCGACCCCTTTCTTTGACCCTCTTTGCTCATTTATCCGTTCATACACCGGATCAACTGCGGAGAGAATGCGCGTGTATAATATGCGCGTAAACACCTTATAACACGCATTCAAGCATGTTATCGGCCTGTAATTCTTTGGATCAGACAAATCTCCGTTTTTGGGGATGAGCACGGTTCGCCCCTCGACAAACCACTCTGGAATCTGCTGCTCCCCATCTAGCCATGAGTTGAAAACTCTGGCCAGATGGCGGTGGGTTGTTGGAAACTTTTTCCACCAATAGTTATTCAACCCATCAGGGCCTGGAGCAGCGAAATTCTTAGAGCCTTCTAGGGCCCCTCGTACTTCTTCCGTGGTTATCGGAATGCGCAGATCATTGAGCTCAGGCTGCCGAAGCCTCCTGCAAAATGCTTCGAACTGCGCTAGGGCTGGAGTATCTACATTGAGTGGTTGCGGATACTCATAGATATTCTTCCAGAATGTTTCCACCCGATCTGCAGCCGGCGGGTTATCGACAACACGTGGAGGCTCTTGGAATAAGCGAGAAGGTTTATCGCGGAACTTTATGTTTTCCGCGATACCTCTCGCCCGCCTCACTAGTGACTTCTTTGCAGCCACTAGCATTCGTATCCTATCAAGGCAGTGCTGTTTGATGGTGAACAGCACACCTTGATTTAATGTGTGGTGAGCTCGTCTCAGTTTTGCGGCAATTTGCCGCACTGCGGGCGTGAAAGGCCTATTGGCCGCCACGAAGTCCACCACACACTGGATACGAGACGCGTGTTGTCTCGCCGACTTGATCTTGGCTTCCATCTTGTGTACACGTCGTTCATGCCTCCCTAACAGAGCGGTGGTGTCCCTCCTCTCCGTTTGGGATAGAGCATGAGCGGCGTCGTACACGACAGAATTGATCTGCCAGATGTCAGCCTCTTCTGGAAGAACATCGCCAATCTCCGCATCCACCCGTGCCAGTTCTTGCGGCTTCAGGGGCTTCATATTGTGAAGCGCCCTGCGGGTTCTGATATCCTCCATCAGTGGAACAATCATAGCCAAACCGACACGTGGCATATCTGCCACTTCGATAACTGGCTGAGGAGGAGCTCTAACGTAGCCTCGAGCCCGAAGATGGGATACATAATCCCTGAGATTTTGTGCGGAAAACGCTGCATGCTCTGGGTGTCTCTCACACCACAGAGCATGCATTCTCGCCATGTATCCTCTCCGGGCGGGCTCACTGCTCTCGTAGCAATGCAGAAGTCCGTCCCTTAATTCGTCCGTCCACTCAAAGCGTCCGTTGTTATCGCGGTCGTCATCGTTTGGCAAATCGTCGTTGGCCCCACCACCTTGCCTATGACCCCTAATCCGAGGGGGTCGGTTGTGGGGGCCTTTTCCTCGATCGTTTGGAATCGAGTAGTAGAGTTTACTGGGGGGTTAACCCAGTAAACCCACGGCCGACACCGGAGGGAAAGATGCTTTTTCCCTCCCGGATGCGCATGAGCTGCCGGTCCGATTTTGCATCCTTTGCTCGGGTAGGTGGTGTCGCTACTCACCAGGGCCTTAGGTGTTGGTTGACCCCCCTGCCTTTTTATTATTATTATTATTATTATTATTATTATTATTATTATTATTATTATTATTATTATTATTATTATTATTATTATTATTATTATTATTATTATTATTATTATTATTATTATTATTATTATTATTATTATTATTGTTATTATTATTATTATTATTATTATCTCTTTTGAATTAAAAATTCTCCAGTCGGACCCTGTCTCCGATGCTCCGATACATTCGGAGGGCGCGCTGGCAACATCATTACCCCAATAACCACTCCCCAAACTATGGGGTAAGCAGCTATTGGGTCCGGGAATCGTGTGCCCTGAGCAGACGTAATGAACCGAGGATGACAGCCTTCTGCATTCTTCCGGCTATGATTTCTGACATCTTTCTACATGCCGGTATGATTTTTAAGTTCGAGAGTAATGAATCCATCACACCGCCAAGGGACCCTATTATCAGAACAACCATTTTTACAGAATGGTCTGGATAGAGCCTGCGGAGTTCGAAGAGTAAATCTCGATATTTCGTCCGTTTCTCCTCCTCCTTTCGGACGGAGCCGAAAACTCAATGACGAATATCGTCTTACTTCCATGGTCGAGGAGTACTACATCAGGCTTATTGGCCTGTATTTGCCTCAGGGTGGGAAATGAGTAGTTCCAGTAGATTCGGCACTTCTCATTCTCCACCACGGACTCAATATCCCCCGGAGCGTAAGGCAACACTGGTGTCTCGTCTATACCGTACGAGTGTCGTAGGTGGTAATATAACACTCGTAGAGCCGCGTTATGTCTGTGGATATAGGCTGAGACCGCATATGCTGGACATGCTGACAGCAAATGCATAATGGTCTCAGGCGCCTGACGGCAGGCCCTGCATCTAATATCAGGGACCTCTATACCCATCACGTGGCTTCGGTAGACCAAGGTGTTGAAGACACCATCTTGGCAGGCCATTATGAATCCCTCGGTCTCCGACTTCAGCCCACTTGACCTAAGGAAGGCGTAGGTCAAGTTCTTGGATAAGCCAAGGTCTTCAACGTTTCGGAAGAAGACCCCATGCAAAAGCTTATCCCTATGCAGCTGCAGGAGAGCTGCATTTTCTGCGGCCTTCACATGGGCTTTTTGCCGAACGGGAGCCAACTCTGTGACAGAGTTCGGATCACGCCGTTTGGTGTCGAAACTGAGACCGAGTTCATCAGCCGCACGAGCTGCTGCCTTAAAGAGGAACGCTCCAATCCCTGCGTTTTCATGGTCACGGACCATGCAGAGTGAAGACACTCCAAACTCAAAAGTCCTCGTCCTCCTTGTTGTCGGTGGAGATATAACCGAGGAACGGACGATTTGGGATGCAAGCTCCTGTATAGGTGCATCATCTTGCGAGTCTTTACGTCGAGTTGTCGCAGCTCCTCCTGAGTCCACTTCATTACTCCGAAGGAGTAGAGTAAGATCGGAACGGCAAGCATATTTGTGGCAGCAACTTTGTTCTTTCCCGACAGTTCTGATGACCAGATCTGTCGGAGTTTGTGCTGATACTTGCCGCGGAGAGAGTTTTTGACAGTTATAACTTCTTGAGAGTGGTGTTGTTCCACTCCCAAGTAGGTATACGTCTCTCCGGCACCCAGATGACGTAGGATGCTTCCGTCTATGAGCTGGACGTCTTCTCCGTAATCGTCGCATCGTCCTCTTTTGAGATGAACCGTTGCACATTTGTCGATCCCAAACTCCATGCCGATAGCCTGCGTATACTCCTCCACCACCCTTAAAGACTGACGTAGGTCCTTTTCACCTGAGGCATAAAGCTTAAGATCATCCATGTAGAATAGATGAGTCACCTTATGCCTCCGGTTGCTGGGGGTGCCGCAGTAGTATCCACGTGTTTTTCTGAGGGCAACGGACAATGGCAATAGTGAGATGCAAAAGAGAAGGGGGCTGAGAGAATCTCCCTGAAACACTCCCCTTCTGAAGATAACCTGATCTGTTTGGACTCTAGCTTGACCTGATGTTATAGTGAAGCGAGTCCTCCAGAGTGGCATCAGTTGTTCAATGCATCTCACTATTTGATCGGGTATCGCAAGGCATCGAAGAACGTGCATGATTAGCTCATGCGATGTCGTGTCAAATGCCTTGCGATAGTCGATCCAGGCCATCGAAAGGTTACGCTTATACTGCGTGGAGTCCTGCGTAATACATCTATCGATGAGCAGATTCTCCTTGCATCCAGCGACCCCTTTCTTTGACCCTCTTTGCTCATATATCCGTTCGTACACGTGTTCAACTGCGGTGAGTATTCGCATGTACAAAATGCGGGTGAACATCTTATAACATGCGTTCAGGCATGTTATCGGCCTGTAGTTTTTCGGTTCCGACAAATCTCCCGTTTTTGGGATCAGCACGGTTCGCCCCTCGACAAACCAACCGGGAATCTGCTGCTCACCATTCAACCATGAGTTGAAAACTCTGGCCAAATGTTGGTGGGTGCTGGGAAATTTTTTCCACCAGTAGTTCCCTAGTCCATCCGGACCTGGTGCAGCTGAGTTCTTCGAGCCCTCAAGGGCTCGTCGAACTTCTTCCGGGGTTATCGGGTCGCGCAGTTCATTGATCTCTGGCTGTTGAAGCCTTCCGCAGAATCCTTCAAACTGCGCTAGGGCTGGAGTGTCTACATTCAGTGGTTGCGGATGTTCATAAATATCCTTCCAGAAGGTTTCTACCTGATCAGCGGTCGGCGGATTTTCTACAACACGCGGAGGCTTTTGGAACAATTGAGAAGGATTATCGCGGAATTTTGAGTTTTCTGCGATGCTCCTCAATTGCCTCACTAGTGACTTCTTTGCAGCCACTAGCATTCGTATCCTGTCAAGGCAGTGCTGTTTGGTAGTCAACAGCACTCCTTGATTCAGTGTGTGATGGGCTCTTCTTAATTTTGCCGCTATTCGGCGCACTGCTGGCGTGAAAACCCTGTTGGCTGCCATATAGTCCATCACACATTGGATACGAGACGCGTGTTGTCTCGCCGACTTGATCTTATTATTATTATTATTATTATTATTATTATTATTATTATTATTATTATTATTATTATTATTATTATTATTATTATTATTATTATTATTATTATTATTATTATTATTATTATTATTATTATTATTATTATTATTATTATTATTATTATTATTATTATTATTATTATTATTATTATTATTATTATTATTATTATTATTATTATTATTATTATTATTATCCTTAGGAGTGTACCAGTCAGGCCCTGTCTCCGGTGCTCCGACCCATCCGGAGGGCGCGCTGGTGTCGTTAACCCCAATAACCACTCCCTACATCCGTAGGGTGAGTGATTATTGGGTCCGAGAATCGTGTGCCCTGAGTAGACGAAGCGAACCAAGTATAACGGCCTTCTGCATTCTTGCTGCTAAGATTTCTGCCATATTACGGCAAGCAGGTATTATTTTCAAATTGGAGAGCAGTGTGTCCATCATTCCACCAAGGACTCCTATGATCAGAACCACCATTTTGACAGAATGGTCCGGATATAACCTGCGGAGTTCAAAGAGAAGATCTCGATATTTAGTCCGTTTTTCCTCCTCTTTTCGAACGATATTAATTTCGCCTGGAGCGGAAAACTCCATGACGAATATCGTTCTACTTTGGTGGTCGAGGAGGACAACATCAGGCTTATTGGCTTGTATTTGCCTGAGGGTGGGGAATGAGTAGTTCCAATAGATTCGGCATCTCTCATTCTCCACCACGGACTCAATATCCCCCGGAGCATAAGGCAACACCGGTGTCTCGTCTATACCGTACGAGTGTCGTAGGTGGTAGTACAACACTCGTAGCGCCGCGTTATGCCTGTGGATATAGGCTGAGACCGCATAAGATGGGCATGCTGATAGCAAATGCATTACGGTCTCAGGTGCCCCACGACATGCCCTGCACCGGGTGTCAGGGACGTCTATACCCATCACGCGACTACGGTAGACAAGGGTGTTGAAGACACCATCCTGGCAGGCCATTATGAATCCCTCGGTCTCCGACTTTAGCTCACTCGACCTGAGGAAGACAAAGGTCAAGCTTTTGGATAAGCCAAGGTCTTCGATGTTATGAAAGAAGACACCATGCATTGGCTTATCCATATGTAGCTGTAGCAGGACCTCTGTCTCCGCAGCTTTTATCTGAGCTTTTTGCTGAACGGGTCCCAACTCGGTGACAGAGTTTGGGTTAGCTCGTTCAGTGTCGAAAACGAGACCGAGTTCATCGGCCGCACGGGTAGCTGCCTTAAAAAGGAATGCTCCAATCCCTGCTTTCTCATGGTCGCGGACCATGCAGAGAAGGGGATCTGAACTCCTGATGACTTTACAGGCCCCATCCAGAACCATTCTGTTATGCAGACACTCCAAACTCAAAAGTCCACGGCCTCCCCGTTGTCTGGGAAAGTATAACCGTGGAACGGACGATTTAGGATGCAAGCTCCTATTGAGATGCATCATTTTGCGAGTCTTAACGTCAAGTTGTCGCAGCTCTTCCTTAGTCCACTTCATCACTCCGAAAGAGTAAAGAAGGATCGGAACGGCAAGCATATTAGTTGCAGCAACTTTGTTCTTCCCCGACAGTTCTGATGACCAGATCTGTCGGAGTTTATGCTGATACTTGCCGCGGAGAGAGTTTTTAACTGCAAATACCTCTTGGGAGCGGCGTTGTTCCACCCCAAGGTAGGTATAAGTCTCTCCGGCATCCAGATGATGTAGGATGCTTCCGTCTACGAGCTGGACATCCTCTCCGTATTCCTCGCATCGTCCTCTTTTGAGATGAACCGTGGCACATTTGTCGATCCCAAATTTCATACCGATAGCATGCGTATATTCTTCCACCACCCTAAGGGACTGATGTAGGTCCCTTTCTCCAGAGGCATACAATTTGAGGTCATCCATGTAAAATAGATGGGTGACATTATGCCTCCGGTTGCTGGGGGTGCCTCCGGTTGCTGGGGGTGCCGCAGTTGTACCCACGGGTATTCCTGAGCGCAACGGACAATGGCAATAGTGAGATGCAGAAGAGAAGAGGGCTAAGGGAGTCTCCCTGAAACACACCTCTTCTAATGATGACCTGCTCTGTTTGGACTATGTCTCTACTAGATCTTATGGTGAAGCGAGTCCTCCAGAGCGGCATCAGTTGTTCAATGCATCCCACTATTTGACCGGGTACCTCAAGGCATCTGAGCAAATGCATGATTAACTCATGTGATGTTGTATCAAATGCCTTGCGGTAATCGATCCAGGCCATCGAAAGGTTACGCTTATACTGCACGGAGTCCTGCGTGATACATCTATCGATGAGCAGGTTCTCCTTGCACCCGGCGACCCCTTTCTTTGACCCTCTTTGCTCATTTATCCGTTCATACACCGGATCAACTGCGGAGAGAATGCGCGTGTATAAGATGCGCGTAAACACCTTATAACACGCATTCAAGCATGTTATCGGCCTGTAATTCTTTGGATCAGACAAATCTCCGTTTTTGGGGATGAGCACGGTTCGCCCCTCGACAAACCACTCTGGAATCTGCTGCTCCCCATCTAGCCATGAGTTGAAAACTCTGGCCAGATGGCGGTGGGTTGTTGGAAACTTTTTCCACCAATAGTTATTCAACCCATCAGGGCCTGGAGCAGCGAAATTCTTAGAGCCTTTTAGGGCCCCTCGTACTTTTTCCGTGGTTATCGGAATGCGCAGATCATTGAGCTCAGGCTGCCGAAGCCTCCTGCAAAATGCTTCGAACTGCGCTAGGGCTGGAGTATCTACATTGAGTGGTTGCGGATACTCATAGATATTCTTCCAGAATGTTTCCACCCGATCTGCAGCCGGCGGGTTATCGACAACACGTGGAGGCTCTTGGAATAAGCGAGAAGGTTTATCGTGGAACTTTATGTTTTCCGCGATACCTCTCGCCCGCCTCACTAGTGACTTCTTTGCAGCCACTAGCATTCGTATCCTATCAAGGCAGTGCTGTTTGATGGTGAACAGCACACCTTGATTTAATGTGTGGTGAGCTCGTCTCAGTTTTGCGGCAATTCGCCGCACTGCGGGCGTGAAAGGCCTATTGGCCGCCACGAAGTCCACCACACACTGGATACGAGACGCGTGTTGTCTCGCCGACTTGATCTTGGCTTCCATCTTGTGTACACGTCGTTCATGCCTCCCCAACAGAGCGGTGGTGTCCCTCCTCTCCGTTTGGGATAGAGCATGAGCGGCGTCGTACACGACAGAATTGATCTGCCAGATGTCAGCCTCTTCTGGAAGAACATCGCCAATCTCCGCATCCACCCGTGCCAGTTCTTGCGGCTTCAGGGGCTTCATATTGTGAAGCGCCCTGCGGGTTCTGATATCCTCCATCAGTGGAACAATGCGATTCTCCTCCACAGCCAAACCGACACGTGGCATATCTGCCACTTCGATAACCGGCTGAGGAGGAGCTCTAACGTAGCCTCGAGCCCGAAGATGGGATACATAATCCCTGAGATTTTGTGCGGAAAACGCTGCAAGCTCTGGGTGTCTCTCACACCACAGAGCATGCATTCTCGCCATGTATCCTCTCCGGGCGGGCTCACTGCTCTCGTAGCAATGCAGAAGTCCGTCCCTTAATTCGTCCGTCCACTCAAAGCGTCCGTTGTTATCGCGGTCGTCATCGTTTGGCAAATCGTCGTTGGCCCCACCACCTTGCCTATGACCCCTAATCCGAGGGGGTCGGTTGTGGGGGCCTCTTCCTCGATCGTTCGGAACCGAGTAGTAGAGTTTACTGGGGGGTTAACCCAGTAAACCCACGGCCGACACCGGAGGGAAAGATGCTTTTTCCCTCCCGGATGCGCATGAGCTGCCGGTCCGATTTTGCATTTTATTATTATTATTATTATTATTATTATTATTATTATTAAATAAAATTTTTAATATTATTATGCTTTGAAACTTGTTCTTCTCATCCGATTTCTTACTTTCATAATTACAATAACTTCTTAACTATTGCAAAAATAACAACAATGCTTCCGGTAGTTTTGTAATAATTATTTAACAATTTAAACTTTCCACTACAGTTCTAACTCTACTGTTTATTTAATTATTGTCTATTATTCATTAAAAAAATCCTAACTTTTCAATTGAAAAATACAATTATCTAACTATTATCTCTCATTATTCAATAGAGTAATGTAGGTTTTTTGTATTAATTTTGTAAGTCACCATTAACGGTCTTTAGCTTTCTATGAGAAACGTATATCGTCAGATGGCAGTGCGAGTTCTCTCGACGTTAGGACATCGTAAATGTATTTAAACTTATATCCCGAAAGACGACAACCTACTTCAGATAAACAAGCTGGAACCGTGGTTCAAAAATGAACTTTTGGAAAAATACTCAGTGGAGTATATCTGGAGGCGAGAGTTCTAATAGGCTCCGCCTACCAGCAATTTGTTATACCATTGGCCGACTCAAATGTTCGGCCAGTGTATAATTTAAAGCTCTTTTGGCTGTTTTAAGCCCCATGACCAAACTTGCTCTCTATGCAGATGACACGGCAATCTTTGCTGAGTCATCTCATGAGAGAGGAGTAACATCGACGCTGCAACTTCAGATAAACAAGCTGGAACCGTGGTTCAATCGTTGGAAGATCGGAATCAATGCAGACAAATGCAAGGCCATACTGTTCACGAGGCGACGTAGGACACCCGAGGGCCATGTTACTATGAACGATGAGAGAATTCCATGGGTAGATGAAGCCGTATACCTAGGAGTAACCCTGGACAAGAAACTCACGTTTCAGAAGCACGTCTCCCACAGATTGGCTATAGCGAAAGCCGCGAGGCATAAGCTGTACCCACTCATCGGACGTAGGAGCAACATGGCACTCGAGTTGAAACTACGCCTCATCAAGACAATTCTTCTGCCTATCATATTGTACGCATCCACTGCTTGGGGGCAGTGCGCGAACAGTTATAGGCAGAGGATACAGGCCTTCTTCAACGTCTGCCTGAGGACGGCAACAGACGCACCACAATATATGCCCAACAGGTTCATATATCGAGACTTAGACATCCACCCGGACTATATCGACAGACTGATCAGACAACATGTGGGGACTACTCTAGACAGAGTAGAGACCCACACGAACCCGCTGCTCACGGAGCTCCACGAGAACAGACGTGAGCAAGACGACAGAGACAGAGACAAATACAGACGTCCAGTAAACCAAGGAGACAACGGCACCCCTGAAGAAGTACGGCGTAGGCAAGACCTTCGGCGACGCCAACGTCTACTTCAACAGGCACCAAATCACGATTAATCATGCCTTTATGTTTCAGATACCAAAAAGAACCGACCAAGTAGTAATTTCAATTTCAGTTAACACAGCACTGGGCCCTCAGCCGAGAGATTTTTCAGGCCTTCAGCCAGTTTCAGGGGGGCACCATGCACAGTAAAGTAAAGTCATTGTTTAAAAGTCAACTCATGTCAGATATAAGGGAGCTACAAGCCGAGAATTGGCTGGGCACTCCATATCAAACGGTCAGATTTTATTCTGCTGATCGCCAGTCATCAGGATGAGGAACCACTTTAACGAGCGGGGGTGGTGGATAGGGGGGTGAGTTATTATATCAAAATCTCACCGGGTTTGGTTCATTTGAAAAGTCAATGAAAAAATACGGAGACAGAATCAACAATCAAAATTTGATAAATGAGGTATGAATGAGGAAAATTAGACATTGTGTCATTTTCAATGAAAATAGAACTTTGAACAAACAACAATAATTCACTAAAATGTAAAGACAAAAGTAAATCACAGAAAATGCTCAAAATGCTGGCCTTGTACATGATAATACAACTGTGCCCTTCTTCGAAAATTATTCAATGCACTATTAATTTCCCTCCTCCTCAATCTTCCGAACTCTCTAACAATGCTATGTTGAAGGTCCTCAATATTTTGATATTTCCTCTGACCATAAACTCTATTTTTCAGTGTACCCCATAAGAACGTATCCATAACATTTAAGTCTGGAGACCCTGCTGGCCACCTCACCGGCCCATTATTCCCTATCCATTTACCACCAAACCTTTCAGTCAGGTTAATTAGATACTCGTCTGGTAGTGTGCGGTGGAGCACCAGCATGTTGAAACCAGATGTTGCTATAGTTAGCCAAAGGTAGATCATCCAAATAGTCTTCGAAAATCGTCATTAAAAACTGATGATAGATTTCTCCATTCAGAATTTCATCAAATAAATGAGGACCCAAAATTCTATCTTTGTAAATTCCTGCCCACACGTTAATACTAAATCGCACTTGACGTCGAATTTCTCGGAACTGCCTGGGGTTGTTTATGCTCCAAATGTGTTCATTATTCCGGTTGAATATCCCACAATTCGTAAAAGTGCTTTCATGCTTTCATAACAAAAAATTAAGTTGATGATGTTGGCCGGAAGACGAACGTCGGAAAGCAAATCTGAAAATACCATTATGTAGCAAGGAAAAAGTAGCAATGTAACATTATTTTCGAGATCCCAATTGTGAGGATCGAATTTGAAACACCCTGTATAGTGAGACCTATATTTATTGGAAATAAATTTGAATCAACTGTTAATGAGGTATATTCAAATAATTTAAATGCTTCAATTGTTTCTAATAAATAAACGTTTATTCCGCAATATTCGAATGAATGATTTATTAGGTGTTAATTAATTTAGTTAACTATGAATGAACTATTTTTTCAGTGTAGAATTCTTGGAGTCCTCATATTCTATTTGCCAGGTTCCCCAGGTAGCACATCATATCGGCTGAATCTTGGTTTTATATTGGGCCAATATAGATATATTGTAAACGAAAAAATAATATTTGTTCAATATGGGTGAATATTCAGAAAAAAATATTATATTAATAATATTGGTGGAATATTGGTTGAACCTGTTCTAAATGTAATATTGGGTCAATATTGGTTGAATAATTTCTACCAATATCGATAATACAATATTGCCTACATATTGTTTTCAACATTTAGAATAAATATTGCAATCCCAATATTCCAGTCATATCGGTTCTATAGACCAAAAGCCACCAATATGAATCCCTCCCCCCCCCCGTGGGAATTTATGACTTATACTATTTTTGTTGGTGGTACCTACCGGATGAAGAATTGAATTGTTTGCCTCTCTTAAATTACAGCATATTCCGGAAAATAAAGAAAAACTGAAGAATAAAAAAAAAAATTGTTTTGTTTAAGTTTAATTTTACAAAAGGGTAGGTACATTAGTTACCATGTTTTTTTATGAACTTATTTGGTATTCATTTAAGGTCTAATAATGAAAAAAAAATTAAAAAATCTCAACAGCATATGATTTTATAATATCTTTCATAATCAACTGTCATTTTCATCATCCTCGTATATTATGTCGTCTAAGTTTTGTACTTCTGGTTCATCTTCATCTTCAAATTCGTCTGGCTCGAAGGTTTCTGGAACGTCAAGCAGTTCGAGTGGCAACGGATCTCCTTTAATCCAATCGAATTTGAGTTCACCATTTTCCAATTTCCACCCATGTCCCACTGGAGTTGGTGTGGAGGGTTTAGCTACATGTTCGTTATTCCATAAGTAACATTGGTAGTTGACACGTTTTATGTGGTTTTCTAATGACGTTTTGCATGGAGGAAGTAGACTTAAATCCATACCTTGATTGTTGGGCAGAGAAAATGCAGTTGTGGGAGAATACTTTTGTATTTAAAATTATTATTATTTATTTTTCCGGTATATGTATATAAAAATGTATGTGTCGAAAATTCTCACGGGGGGAGGAGGGGTATACAACAGCCTCCGCTCTACTAGGGATAAAAAACTATATTGTATCTCCAAGATAGCACATTGGTTGAAAATCATTCAATTGTTCAACAAATTGTAATTACTCATATTGGGTCAATATTGGTTAAATGATATTTAACGATATCGATAAAATAGTATTGTCTTCATATTGTTTTCAACATCTAGAATAAATATTGCAATCTCAACATTCTTCTCATATCGATTCTAGAAATAAAAACATTATTGTATATCCAAATGTGCACATTGGTTGAATATTATTTCGCCAATATTCAACAAATCTTATTAACTTATATTGGGTACAATAATATTCACCGATATCGATAAAACAATAATGTCTCTATATTGTTTTCAACTATAATAAGATACATTTCAAATATTGGCCGAATGTTCAATGAACCATATTAAAATTTTATTATGTTCAAACCTGGATAAAAATCCGCTAGGTGCCTCTACATATAGAACGTCTTATAACACCTACGAAAATATATTGAATACATCACGTGTCAACAAATGCGTGTACTCGGATAGTTTGAAGTAGGGTGTTTCACCTCTTCCGACTAGCTCACACCGCCTATCCGAAGTACAGCATTGTCGCAAAAATCTCAGCAACTCCGGAACTCTTCATTTATTTGGAAAACCAGCAGGAACGTGTCTGACATACGAATTCTTTCTGGATTTGTTGGTGTTGCCAACCAACGAGGTCCCATTAATTCGCATGCCAGGCCGAAGATACCTAAAAACCAGAAATACTATTTACACTTAAAACACTACTGAGCCATCCAGAAGTGAGGGCTTCTCTCCTGGGAATTGTCCGAGCCCTCGGGCGGCTCCTGGATGACTGCCTAAAACAGCCATTTGAGCCTTTATTTATACACTGGCCGAACATTTTAGTCGGCCAATGGTATAACAATTTACTGGTAGGCGGAGCCTATTAGAGCTCTCACCTCCAGATATACTCTCCGAGTTTTTTTCCAAACTTCAAAACTTTAGTATTTCTGGCAGATTATGACACGGCCCCCCTTTAAGGGATCGCTTGGCATGCGGATGGAACGTCGTTGGATTTGCCCTGAAAAGGGCCAGTTCTCTCGAACGTGTACCTAAAAATAAAACCTAAAAGAGAACTATGTTACAGCTACTGGTTATCCAAATCTTGCAGATGTTGTTGCAGGCTTATCGTAGGAATTCCAGGTTACTCCTTTACGAAACTTTTATGGGATGTGCCATATATCCACATTCGCTCATTATCCAGCTTCCAAAGAGGGGCCATACGTCTTCGCCCTTGCCCACTGGCTAGGACAACCAACCGTTTCTCGATTCACCAGCTCGGTATTAGCTCTTCATTTCATCCAAACGGGTCACCCCATAGATTTCGAGAAAACGAAAACCATCGCCCCAGTACGTTCAAGAACTTCTCGTTTTATCAGAGAAGCCATCGAAATCGAAAAACGGCCGGATTGCCTGAACATTAAAGATGATAGCCGTAAATTGAACCCCATTTGGAAGCCCCTTCTTCCAACCGTAATTACCAGGCCACGTGAAACTTATCCGCAATCAATTATTATCCCATTAACTCCAACTACACAGCAGGCACCAGCAGACAAGACAAACGAGAAAACCCGTAAGACCCGCCCACCTCCAGGTAGCCAACCACCTATAAATACTACAGTGCAACCAACATTGGATCGTCTTTTGAGATCAAGGAGTAGGCAGGTTGAGACCTTGATATCTCTCAAGACCACGACTCGAGGAGTAGGCAGATAGAGGCCTCGCAGTCACACTCTTGAAAATGGCTCCAAAGCAGGAGCCGAAACGTCGAGTTATAAACTCTCAACGCGGTTCAACCCATGAACTTATTAATGTACATATATATATATATATATATATATATATATATATATATATATATATATATATATATATTTGCACTACTACATATAAATCCACCTAGCGAAATCTTTCCACGTTGAATGAGAGCTGGACTACTTGTGTACGCGATTATCCACTCTCAAGTTTGAATTATTACCTAACAAGAAGGCCCCTTCTTTCTCGTAAGCTTTACTCCGCGACAGGAAATTCCATCCCGATATCCGGGATGGATTCTACAAATTTGCGTCTGTCTGATGAGACCGAACCCCGCCGAGCTAGCCGGTTCGAGAGTGGAACTATTCCCTCTAGTCCATCAAAAATGGAGTCCCAGCCTAGACGACACACGTAACTTGTTTTCAAGAAAGTTTATTCAGTGGTTTTGGCGACCAAATATAACGTTGGAATATTTTGCCAATAATTTCAGAATATTGTACCTACCAGCGATATTGTACCAATATCACTGAATATTTTGAGGCCAGTATTATTCAAGTAATATTGGACCCATATCGTCGAATGTTCACATTTTTTTCTCGCCAATATTCAATTTTCGTCATGGTAGGTTTCCACCAGGAAGTATTGTTTTTTCTATTATTATTGCCTCATGTCTTCTTGTAGAGTTATTGGACAGGAATTATATAACAGTCACTTTTTTGTACTGTTTCTGTTATATTCACCCTATAAGAGAATGGCGTGACAAATAATATTATACATTTATTATTAATAATTACCGCATTTTCTATGATCAGTAATTACTCGAACAAAATAATTAAAGGCACTTCAATTCTACCGCATGCAGAGCCATGCTTATCAATAATCGAAATTGTTTAAACAAGACACTCTATTGAATAAAGTTTTTTCGAAATTCAGACCAAAACATTATATACCAGGATCCCATGCCTATTTTCAAAAATGATTATTAACAGGCTGAACTTCCTCAGTAGCTTCATTTTGCTGAGACGCCCAAGTTTTTCCTCTACGAAAATTCTCGATAGTGGTAGCTACTAGCTAATAAACTGCGCAGGCATCAATTAGGTCGATTTGGTGAGTGCAA
This sequence comes from Chrysolina oricalcia, assembly GCA_944452925.2. Classification (NCBI taxonomy): domain Eukaryota; kingdom Metazoa; phylum Arthropoda; class Insecta; order Coleoptera; family Chrysomelidae; genus Chrysolina; species Chrysolina oricalcia. The sequence goes on from OX101824.2 coordinate 50,768,381, forward strand.
AAAAGTCAATAATAACAGTTAGTTTTTCAGCTGAACCTCGAAATAATTCGAAAAAGTACTCGAAAGAACTTATGTCCTACAAAATGGATGGTAGGACTGAAGATTTCCCCTCTCCCGACATGTACCAATGACGTGGTCATAAAAATTCATTAATAACCAGCGGATTTTTTTACCGTTGCTTGGTTGATATTTGTATAATTGAATGGTCATATTGTCCTACAAATTGGATGTACCAATGGACCATGTACCAATTGACTTTTTTGTACTCACCAAATCGACTTGATTGACGCCTGCGCGTTTTATTAGCTACCACTATCGAGAAATTTCGTAGAGGAACAAGTTGGGCGTCTAGGCAAAATGAAGCTACTCAGGAAGATTCAGCCTGTTATTAATCATTTTTGAGAATAGGCGTGGGATCCTAGTCTATTAGTCGGGAACATAATTTGAGATCCATCAATAGAGTCAGAAAAAAAAGCTGCATTGAAAAGGAAAAATAAAGCTGACTGTCGGTTTATAGCAAAAATTACTAATAATACTCTAGGCCCCAGTGATAGAAGTGTTGGCGTTGAAATGCTCTTCTAAGAAATATACGTGATTATGTGCAAATGATTTGTCAACCCTGTAAGGAATGGCGTGACAAGCATAATTATGAAAATGTATATTCAAACCACAATGATCATTACTTTCTTTCAGAACGTGGTTAGCAAAACAACGTCAAAATGCTCTGCACTTGGGAGCTGAGAATATACCTGAGACTTGCGACAATTTTTGGCATCAGTCCTTGCATAACAGAAGAAATTGTGTTGATTTCATTGAAAATATGAACAGGATGTTCATAAAGTCAGTTGTGGAATCATCTGCGACTGAAAGTTGGAATTTAGTCGCTGTTTTCAATTCTGTTAGATATTACAAAAAAGTAACTTCAATTTTATCATAGGGTTTTTCTATTTCCAGAGGAGTCATGTATTGATTCAATTTTCATTTGAGAATGTTTCTCTTTAAAAAATGAATCCCTTCCAAGAGAGGTTATCTTGTACGATGGAAAACAGCGACTAAATTCCAACTTTCAGTCGCAGATGATTCCACAACTGACTTTATGAACATCCTGTTCATATTTTCAATGAAATCAACATGCCATACCCATGACAGGTTTTATGTCAGAAAAATATTTTCAAAGTTTCACCCCACAATAAATAGTCCAACAATTCCTCATTACAGTGTGAAATTGCTTCTGAAGAGTATGTTTCCCAATTCTTCCGACCTCCCTGATGATCTTAGAAGAGTGAAATAGATTTTTGTCGACCAAAATGTATTGGAGGCCTAGCGAAAGAGATGCAATTATTCACGCATCAATGGAATGAGCGATTTTAGGTGAGTGATACTTCTGAATAACATTCTCCCTTATCTCATTCATAGATAAGAATCTCCAATGGAAACTGGACATTTAATAAATAATCAACTATCTGAATGAAAATGCAAATTTTCACTTTCAGATTTTTTCTCTCAAGTTATATAGGGTCTTTCTAAATATCTATCAGATGTAGTTCAATGTCCAGCGTGGCTTTTGCCGGGGAAGTAGTTGTTTTCTGTTTGATATTACAAAAAAGTAACTTCAATTTTATCATAGGGTTTTTCCATTTCCAGAGGAGTCATGTATTGATTCAATTTTCATTTGAGAATGTTTCTCTTTAAAAAAGAAGAAATTGTGTTCAACATCGTATCAAAATTATGTTGTTCCATCACATCATATTCTCTCGTGTTTAATATCCTTTTACTATACAGACATGCATCTCGAACAAATAACAAGAGTTCTTTCATAGCGTTGAGTTGGTTGGACACTAGCATAAGAGCAGTTTTCACCGTCTGCGTGGTGGCAAAGAGCTCCTTTAATCGTTCTAATTGGATAGACCTTTTGGCTAGACTTGTGCGAGCAAGTATATGGCACCATCGATGCCACAGAAAAAAATTGTTCAGAATTTCCACGATACTAACTACACATGCAATGGCTTTCGTAATGATCTATGTTATGTTATACGTATGGTCCAGAACAAAAATGGAGCGTGACATCTTTTTATATTTATCATTATCTGCCTTCCCACTACAACGTTCTCAGGAATTCATTTTTGCGTTCTTCACTTGGAGAGTGATGAATGTATTCAAGTGTCGCTATGATAGCGTGGCAACTGAGATTGAGGAAACAGTTATCTACACTTCCTAGAAGAACGCGGAGCCACGGATCTATGAAACTGAGATTCCGAAAAATCAAACACGCGTACACTGATTTATACAGAGCCGTTGAGGCATTTAATCGTATATTTGGTTTGGGCATATTACTTCACCTGGGATGTACGGTATCAGCACTTTTGAATATATTCAATTGGGGTTTGTGATATACCCCCAGCCAACCCCCTGTAGAATCATTTAATCAGTTAATTGAATGCAGGATAACGTCGAAACGTAGGAAAAATAATCAAAACAATAAAAATCCTATCGTAGAACAAACTACAGAAGGAGAAGATCTAACATAAATATTCGTATTCCAGATGCACAAAATGTTTCAATCGATTAGTCATCGGAAGCACAGATGGCCAAAGACAAAAGTTGTTATTGTCTTAGGAATTCACAGAATATAAAAGTCACGAGGATATATTTATAGGTGTAATAAATATAATTGCAATACGCGTTTTTGACATTTTTCTGTCGATAAATCTCAATTTTAACCCGTTAAGAATGTCAGAAAACTGAATTAACACTATGATATATGAGAAAATGACTATTAGAGTGTTATTAATAGCCATAACTAATGTCACTATTGTGTTAGTTTATTATTCATTATATTAAAATTTATAGCTTCATGAGTGTATAAAATGACTCGTAAGCGTATGTACTTTCAGTATCAGTCCAGTACTCTTTGAGTATCCATTCGGTAGTCCATCCAATATTCATGCAGTTACGAGTTCCGGGCAAAAGATATAATGTTTCGCGAATTTTAATCGTCAGTTCGCAAGTCAGTTCCGGGGTTTTAATTCCTAGTCGTAGGAATGAATCGAAAGTGTCATCTCAGCATTTTTGCAGTATCCATTCAAGTTTTCGTTTAGTGTTGTCCAGAAAAAACGTTTTCATTTCAATATGTGGTTTGAGACAGCTCATTATGAAATGGCGTATTGTTGAGGCAAATCAGAGCCTGCAACAATCTTAAGTAATGTAGTTACGGCCATATGGATCTGTGTACCCAAGTATATAGTTTTCAATCTGTTAGTTCCTGTGAAGAATAATCGTTGAGTTTTTATATCGAAAACAAAACAAGTGCTTTTCGTACCAAAGTAAAGAAAAGGTGAAGTTCTACGATCACAATATTAAATACAGTTTTTCTAAGCCCTTCAATGAAAATCCGCATCTTTCCGAGATACCTGAAGGCGTCGTCACATCATAAATTGTGTTGAATCATTTTCGACACGCGACGTTCCTCCCTGACAACTGGTGCTGTGCGTTTCCCTGATGTTTATCTTATGTGAGTAGGTCATTGACCTTAAATTCCCGAAAAGGAATATTTGTCACATCTGTTCGTACCCATTTTCGACTATATAATAAACTGAATGTTCCTTTTATACTTGTCTCAGATATTTTGTTTTTGTTTTACAATCAATTCTGTTTGCGTATTTCTGACGTTTTGAAAGTGACTTTTGCTGTAGACTCTTTTTGTAAGAAATTCGTTTTTACCATTTTCTTTTAATAATTCTTTTTGACCTGCACCGGGTGATACAAAACGAGTTTACAGTTATTTATCTGTCACCAGATATTTCACTTTAAAATTAATTATGCCATTCTTTTTCTCGTTTTAAAACTCAGTAAGAGTGGCTAGTGTTTCATGTTTTTTTGATGTTGTCTTTTGTACCATTCAGTCATTTTATAGTTTTAAACAAATATTGTTTTGATGCACTGTATACCTTTGCAGTGAGATTTGCATGTTGTTCACACGTTTAACGGTCTGTCTATATACAAAGTGAGATCCTGTGATTTCACACCGAGAATTTAAACCGATATCTTTTGTTTTATCTTTAAATAAATTAATTTTAGTTATATCAATGTTTGTCTTTTCTTTCTCCTCTCATATTAACAAGCATTCTGTACTACGTGTTGTGACGAACCATAAATGAATCAGTGAAGCCTTTTTCCGCCGCTCGAAGGAGGTTTTCCCGGTATGACGACGTAACAGCGCTTTTCTTTCGTTTTCGACACCTGATTAGTCTAGTGTCAAAATAGGAGTGCGCTGTCTCGTCGACGTATCGTTTCGTGTGAAGCACCATATACTGGGTGTTCCACAGGTTTGCATTACTTTCCTGATGATAACGATAGCAAATTGGGACGTATGATAGCTGCTGTGTGTAACAATACTATTTTTTATTCGGTGAGTTTACCAGATTGAAGTACGACAGTATAACTATTCTTTATGTACTTCATTTTGTTTTAACGTTTTAACGGCACGATTTAAGGGAAATCGTCGTATTCAAATTGTGTGAATGGCATCTGGAAGTAGAGATCAATATCTACAATTTGTATATTTTGGATTTTCACCTGAGAGGTGGGAAATGTGTTGAAAATGTCACTGAAAGTTGATCAAAATGCTTCAAAGTGCGTCCGAAGATACGTCCATGGTCCGAATTCGCACTGAAGTTAACTCGAGTTGAGTTCGGGCGACTTCGGGTGCAGTTCAGTCTCTTCTTTAAGTACAAACAATGACTATTCCAGTTAATATTTTCATTAATCACCAGACCCAGAATTTTTGTCCCATTTGTATTTGTCTATTAATACCTTCATCGTTGACAGAAACAGTTGATGGTGAACAGTTTTTTTGCCAGCTGAGAAATTTCACGATTTGTGTTTTAGAGGCATTCAAATATAGAAAATTCATGCTACACCATTCATAGAGTCTGAAACTTGTTCACTTTTTTATTGTGCTTCAATTTCGTTCTTATCCGGTACTATCAAAGAGGTGACATCAGTATACATCGTTACATGAGACTCTGTTTGGTAGTTATGAAGATCATGGTGTACAACAGAAACAAAATTGGCCCCAGTGTAGACCCTTGCAGAACTCCTATGTTTACCTCTGGTCTGAGTGTTGTACAATTTGGGTTTTCAATTTACTGATTGGTTCCTTCATTTTGTCTATTTCGGCGTTGATTTCGTGTTTGATTTCATCAGTGACTATATCTTTGATTTTGTCCATCTTCGACAATGAGAGAGAAAAATATTCTTTATTGTCTAAAGAAGTTAGTATCATTGACAAAACTCTTTATTTTATGCCTTTCCTGAAACTCGCATCTTATCGGATTTTTCTAATTCTTTGATAAGATTTGTTGCTGGCAGTGGTAGCTTAATGACTTTGGTTTGGCGTAGGGTATAATGGGAGTTGTTTGAAAGTGATTTATATGGTTTTTGATTATACACAAGGTTTCTAAAATAAAGATAGTTACTATCATAATCTTATATTCGCGAAAGAATACCCACTGTCTAGGGTTTATCGGTATGCATGTGCTAATGGCATGTGTTTTGGCTTGGAATATTGTATGGTGTTGTTCCCTAACTTCATATGTTCTGCTCCTATCCCTGCATAATTATGTTTTTGAATCATCTGTTTATCAGATTATGTTTCCAGATGATAGTGATACTACTGATACTAACTCCCGAGTCCTATTCATTCTACTTGAGCTGCGTTCTGAATGTTATTTTTTGTATGAGTATTGGGGTAGCCCCTCCCCCCATTAGTGTGACGACCAAAGGAAGAGAGGTTTAGCAGCGGTTGGAGTGCTGTTCATAGCAAAAAATTCGGCAATAAATACTTCTGAATAACATTCTCCCATATCTCATTTATAGATAATAATCTCCAATGGAAACTGGACATTCAATAAATAATCGACTATCTGAATGAAAATGCAAATTTTCACTTTCAAAATTTTTCTCTCAAGTTATATGCTCTTTCTCAATATGTATCAGATCAAATCAACAAAATTGAATATTGCACTTCAAAAAAATTACATCTTCTTCAAGATACAATTTCAAAAAATTTCATCGAAATCAAATTATTATTGCAAGATAAAAATATAAAAACATAAAACCACAAAAACAAAAAAACGAGTTTTTTGCATTTTTCTCAATGTATATACAGTTATGTCCCATTGGCTCGTTACATGATATAACAGCAGACCTTCACTAGTTGAGTCAACCTCTACTAGTGAGTCATATCGACAGTTCCAAATATTGCCCTGAAAGAATGGTGCCAAAATCGAAAGCTACATTGAAATTTGGAATTTAATGAAATTCAAAAAATTTACATCAATTGTTACAGAATATTTTGGTGATTCCACCCCAGGAGACAGGAGACCCACCTAAGCAATTGATATGCTTGTGTTGTGGCGTTACTGGATCCCAGCGAGGACTAAATTAACTAAATACCTAAATAATTGGCAGTACAGATAATTGAAACTTACAGTATAAGGATGAAGAAGTAAATTGGAAGCGATTGAAAGAGAGTGATAGAGTCATAGAGAGAGAGGGATAGAAGAGAAGGAGAAAGAGAGAGAGATATTGAGAGAAAGAGAGAGGGATTGAGAGAGAGAGATAGAGAGAGAGAAAGACAGAAAGAGAAGGATATAGAAGTAGAGAGAAAGAGAGATAACAAAACGAGAGAGATGGACGTTGGGGTTAGATGTTATTTTTGTGCATAGATTTGGAGAAATGGAGTGACAGATTTTATTATTCTGTTTTCTAAAAACAAAGTCTTATATATTCATTGTGAAATATAAAGTTTTTGATTGAAGTTATATATTTATATAGACGATATAGATTTTTTACGTCATAAGGCAAGTAGTTATAAAGTTTTGGTCCAAAAAAGAAGATAAATCTTTGTATGTGAGTTTTTCTATAAATTGGTAAAGCAATCGACTTATTTTCGACGGATCTAGTGTGTTTTGTATTGAGGGTAACATATCTATCTGTATTATGGAACATCTATACCAAGCACTGGTAGATATAAAGACCTGTTATATCCAACATTTCCCTATAGAGCTGATTGGTAGAAAAAAGCTTGTTTTTTATATATATTATTTTCAATAATGTGTTTTGCATGGACTGAAGTTTCGAGATTGTGATATTGAATAAGCCCCCCCCCCCCAAGCTGTAATGCAATATCTAATAACCGACTCCGCCAGTGAGTTGTATAATATCAGTAGATTTTTTCTATTCAGGATATCTCTTATGCTGTAGAATTTATGGATTAGTTGTCTCAACCTTTTTGTAACATGTGCACTATATTCATCCCACCTTAGATGCTGATCGAGTATAATACCGAGATATTTGATATTTGATGTTTTTTTTAAATTGGGACAGTTGCATGTGTTTACGTTATTACAACCATGTATCACCAGTGAGTTGTAATTAGGCTGTTCTGTTTTGTAAAGTGAAAATGAAATGAATATAGTTTTTTTTTACATTTAGACTTAAAATATTGTGGTTAAGCCAAATTTTAAGATTTTTTAGGTCTTTTTCTGAGTCATCCTGTAATTGTTGCCACGAGTTACCCCTATATATAATTGCTGTGTTATCAGCATATGAGACTACAGTGCCTTTGAAATTATTAATTAATACAATACTACTAATATATATGAGGAAGAGTACTGGACCCAGTACTGCTTCCTGTGGAACACCAATTTTGACATCTATGGGTTCACTTTGACAGTCCCTGAGTTTGACAACTTGTGATCTTTGTGATAAGTAATTCTGCATTAGATTTAGCACGACACCTCTGACTCCATAATTTTCAAGTTTATTCAGCAACAAATCACGAGAAACTGTGTTGAATGCCTTAGCCAGATCAAGAAAGACTGCTAGGCATCTTTCCGATCTGTCCAAGGCATCGACAGCTTTTTCGATGAAATCTAATATAGCTTTTTCGGTATTTGAGTTACTTCTGAAACCAAACTGTCTATTTGTTGTTACGTTATGTTTAGTGAAGAATGCGGTTAGTCTGGTTTTGGTACTCTCTTCAAAAATCTTAGCAAAATTATTTATGACAGAAATAATTCGGTAATTGTTCATGTCATTATGTTTAGCTGATTTATATATAGGGGTTACAAGGGATTCTTTCCGTTGTTTCGGTATTTTACCACTTCTATAGGAGAGATTGATAACTTGGTCTAGAGGACAACTAATATGGAGGTGTATTATAATTACTTAATTTTTTGTGGCCGGTTGGAGAAAAATTGATGAAGGGATCATTGGGTCGTGGAGAAAATTCTCTGGGAGTTGCTCACATTTTTCAATTTTTTTAGCCAATCGATTCCCACATTGGTAAAAAACTCATTGAATGCATCAGCTTTATTTTCATTATTTGTTATTATTTCACCCTCTGAATTTTTTATGGATATATTGTTAAGTGACTGTTTTTTGAGTTTTTATTCGTTATCAGTGATATTTCCATTAGGTCCTATAAAATTGAAAGAAGAAATCTATGTGATTATGTGAAAATGCTATGTCGACCCTGTAAGGAATGACGTGACAAGCATAATTATGAGTTTACTAATTAAACCACAATGATTATCGGTTTCTTCCAGAACATAAACAGTAGAACGACGTAAAAATTCTCTGCACTTGGGAGCTGAGAATATACCTAAGAACTGCGACAATTTTTGGGATCAGTCCTTGTATAACAGATGAAATTGTGTTCAACATCATTTCAAAATTATGTTTGGTGCTCCTCAGTTCCTTAACATTATATATTTATGTGCTCAATATCTTTGCACTATACAGAATTGCGTCTGGAACAAATAACATGAGTTCTTTCATAGTGTTGAGTTGGTTGGACAATAGCATGATATCAGTATTCACCATCTGCGTTCTCGCAAAAAGATCCTTAAATCGTTCTAATTGGATTGCCGTTTTGGATAGACTTGTGCGAGTAAGTATATGGCACCATCTGTGCCAGAGAAAAAAATTGTTCAGAATTTTAACAATACTTACTCTACATGCAATCGTTCTTTTAATGATCATTGTTGATGTATACTTATTTAACGAAATAAGAACAAGAACAAAGGGCTTAATATATCCATCAATATTTACCTATGCATTACAACGTTATCATGAATTCGTCTTCGTGTTCTTCATTTGGAGCGTAATTGATGTATTTAAGTGTCGCTATGACAGCGTGGCAACTGAGATTAGAGAAACTGTTATCTTTACTTCTAGAAGAACGCTAAGCCATGTATCTATGAAACTAAGATTTCGAAAAATCAAACACTCGTATACTGATTTATACAGAGCCGTCGTGGAATTGAATCGTATTTTTGGTTGGGCCATATTTCTAGTACTGGGATGTACGGTAGCAGCGCTTTTAAATAAGTTCAATTGGGGGTTGCATGTCTTTTTAGATGTTACCGATGGAAAATTGGGACTTATGATAGCTTCTGTGACCAACAGCGGTATATTTTATTCGGTGAGTTTACCAGATTCAACCATTTAACGCCCAAGTTATTTTCTTCTCGAAATTCATTTTGAAAATCGAATGTCTTGTTATTTTGGACATCCTGAAGATATATAATGGCACTGACCAAAATAAAAATGGAGTTTAAATAGGACGCTGGGAGGATATGAGTTCTTGTTCGTACTACTTAAATGAAAATGAAACTCAAAATTCCAAAAAATAGTTATTTTTGTATTAATTGCATAAAATGAGTGTTTTTAACGGTACAGAGAGTATTAATTTTTAGGTCGAGGCCAAAAATTCTCTCGAATGTGCCATGACAACACGAATTTTATAGGCGAAATACAGACAACATTGTACAACTGTGAATGTAAAGGACCCCGCAAACTCCTTATGGAATTTGGGTCCCGGTGGATTTTTTTGAATTTTTGGTATGATGTGGTCCGTGTAATTCTTAACCAATGTTACCATTGCGCCAACCCAAAAAAATGAGCAGTTTTGCAGCTAGGGGGCGTTGAAATCACCCTTTGCGCAGATTAGACTATTTATTTTTGAGCCCGGTAACAATATTTTCACTTGTTTCATTATTGCTAATGTTGCACAATATTGTGCTGTTTTATAAAAAAAATTCTTACCACCCCCCCTTTTTCCACCACCTCCTATTACAGAACGCAAAAAAAATGTTTCTCGAGTTCCTTCAAATGTATCGTCGAATGTTTAAATATGCCTAAATAAGGAAAATAGCAGTTTTTTATGATTATCCCCCCACCCCCCAAATGACACAAAACGAAAAAAGTTCGGTGGATTTTTCTGAATTTTGATATGATGCAGTTCAAGTTATTTTGAATAGAAATAAATCGGGTGACAAACCCCAAAAATGAACAGTTTTGATGCTACGGGGCGTTGAAATCATACCTTGCTCAGAATAGACTATTCATTATTATAGGCGGAAACAATATCTCTACGTAATTTTGTTTTATTTTATGCCGAACAATTGTGTAAACTTTCATAAATTGAAAATCTAAAACCTCCCCCTTACCCCCAACCCCTATTTCAAAACACGAAAAAAATAATTCAGGCACCACCTCAAATTCAAATTGTGGATGTCTAATTTTTATTTATTTTCAAGATATTCACCCAATTGATTGATATTCAAAAATCATGAACTACGCCCTAGTAAGGAGTCAGCAAACTCCATCAATATTTTTCTGAAGGGAGGGAAAGGTGATATTAAACAACTGTACGATTTCCTCAATTTGAGCTGATTAAAACATTTATTTTGATAAAGCATTTACAAGTAGTCGGGAATACATTTTTTCGTGTTTTAAATTAAGGGTAGGGGTAAGAAGGAGGTTTTAGATTTTCATTTCATGAAAAATTGTTCGGCTTAATCTAAACTAAAATACGTAGAGCTATTATTTCCGCCTATAATAATGAATAGTCCATTCTGAGCAAGGTATGATTTCAACGCCCCCTAGCATCAAAACTATTCATTTTTGAAGTTTGTCACCCAATTTATTTCTATTCAAAATAACTTGAACTGCATCATATCAAAAATTCAGAAAAGTCCACCGAAATTTTTTCGTTTTGTGTAATTTGGGGGGTTGGGGGATAATCATAAAAAACTGCTATTTTCCTTATTTAGACATATTTAAACATTCGACGATACATTTGAAGGCACTCGAGAAATATTTTTTTTGCGTTCCGTAATAGGAGTTGGGGGGAAAAGGGGAGGGGGTAAGATTTTTTTTTATAAAACAGTACAATATTGTGCAACATTAGCAACAATGAAAAAAGTGAAAATATTTTTACCGGGTTCAAAAATAAATAGTCTAATCTGCGCAAGGGGTGATTTCAACGCCCCCTAGCAGCAAAACTGTTCATTTTTTTGGGTTGGCGCAATGGTAACATTGGTTGAGAATTACATGGACTACATCATACCAAAAATTCAAAAAAATCCACCGGGACCCAAATTCCATAAGGAGTTTGCGGGGTCCTTTACATCGTCTGAAATATATCAAAAATGGATACTTCCAATACAATTTTGGACCCCCGACTTTAATCTCGGATCCCCGACTTTAATCTCGGGGGTCCGACCTTAATCTCGGGGGTCCGACTTTAATCTCTGGGATCCGACTTTAATCTCGGACCCCCGACTTTAATAATCTCAGACCCCCGACTTTTATCTCGGACCCCCGACTTTAATCTCGGGGGTCCGACTTTAATCTCGGGGGACCGACTTTAATCTCGGGGGTCCGACTTTAATCTCTGGGGTCCGACTTTAATCTCGGACCCCCGACTATAATAATCTCAGACCCCCGACTTTTATCTCGGACCCCCGACTTTAATCTCGGGGGTCCGACTTTAATCTCGGGGGTCCGACTTTAATCTCGGGGGTCCGACTTTAATCTCGGACCCCCGACTTTAATCTCGGACCCCCGACTTTAATCTCGGGGGTCCGACTTTAATCTCTGGGGTCCGACTTTAATCTCGGACCCCCGACTTTAATAATCTCAGACCCCCGACTTTAATCTCGGACCCCCAACTTTAATCTCGGACCCCCAACTTTAATCTCGGGGGTCCGACTTTAATCTCGGACCCCCGACTTTAATCTCGGACCCCCGACTTTAATCTCGGACCCCCGACTTCAATCTCGTACACCCGACTTTAATCTCCGACTTTAATCTCGGACCCCCGACTTTAATCTCGGACCCCCGACTTTAATCTCGGGGGTCTGACTTTAATCTCTGGGGTCCGACTTTAATCTCGGACTCCCGACTTTAATTTCGGACCGCCAACTTTAATCTCGGGGATTCAAATTTAATCTCGGACCCCCGACTTTAATCTCGGACCCCCGACTTTAATATCGGGGATCTGACTTTAATCTGGGACCCCCGACTTTAATCTCGGGGGTCCGACTTTAATCTCTGGGGTCCGACTTTAATCTCGGACCCCCGACTTTAATAATCTCAGACCCCGACTTTAATCTCGGACCCCCAACTTTAATCTCGGGGGTCCGACTTTAATCTCGGACCCCCGACTTTAATCTCGGACCCCCGACTTTAATCTCGGACCCCCGACTTTAATCTCGTACACCCGACTTTAATCTCGGGGGTCCGACTTTAATCTCGGGGATCCGACTTTAATCTCGGACCCCCGACTTTAATCTCGGACCCCCGACTTTAATCTCGGGGGTCTGACTTTAATCTCTGGGGTCCGACTTTAATCTCGGACCCCCGACTTTAATTTCGGACCGCCAACTTTAATCTCGGGGATTCAAATTTAATCTCGGACCCCCGACTTTAATCTCGGACCCCCGACTTTAATATCGGACCCCCGACTTTAATCTCGGACCCCCGACTTTAATCTCGGGGGTTCGACTTTAATCTCGGACCCCCGACTTTAATCTCGGATCCCCGACTTTAATCTCGGGGTCCGACTTTAATCTTGGACCCCCGACTTTAATCTCGGACCCCCGAGTTTAATCTCGGGGTCCAGCTTTAATCTCGGGGGTCCGACTTTAATCTCGGGGGTCCAACTTTAATCTCAGACCCCCGACTTTAATCTCGGGGGGGTCCGACTTTAATCTCGGACCCCCGACTTTAATCTCGGGGGTCCGACTTTAATCTCGGGGGTCCGACTTTAATCTCTGACCCCCGACTCTAATCGTCACATACATTCTTCGATATCTCGTTTTGTTTTCGAGTTGTTGATGTTTAAAAAAAAACGATAAATTTTCTTGAAGTCGAAATACCAATTTTTTTTATAGAGATAAGAAAAATTTCACACAAACTTTTTGAAGACATTTTTGAGGACACTGAAACTGTTCTCATACATTTTTTGCTATCTATTCTCTTTCGTTTTCGATATCCCGTTTAGATTACGTATTTTTGATGTTTTTAGTAAAAAATGGTAAAATTTCTCCAAGTCTACAATTTTCTATATCAGAAACGTTGTTAAACTGCGGGCGTAATTCGCCTGGAAGAATTTTGGGGAGGGGTAAACAATAAAAAATGCGGGCGCAGCGACCGGAAAGAATGGGGGGGGGGGTGTAAATAAACAAAAATTTGGGGGAGAGAGTTTAAAAATTAGGTGGGGAAAAGAATATTCCGTTTATTTTTCAAAATATGAAAAAGTTTCATACAAACTTCTTATACAGTTTTCCGAGCATAATAAAACTGTCATATACATTCTTCGAGTTTAAATGTTTATAAAAAACGGTACATTTTTTTGAAGTCGACATCTCATTTTTTTTTATAGAGGTATGAAAAACTTCTCATAGGAACTTTTTGTGACCTACTGGAGGACAATGAAATTGTTCAACATACATTTTCTCGTTTAGTTTTCGAGTTTTTAGTAGAAGATGGTTAAATTTCTCCAAGTCTGTAATTTTTCAATCAAAAAAATTTTTATTACTCCAGGCGCCACGCCCCGCCCCCGGAAAAATTTGGGGGAGGGGTGAACTTTCAAAAATACGGGCGCAAAGCTCTGGAAAAAATTGGCGGGCGTGTGACCCCTCCCTCCTGTTAACTTTTGAACGGTTTGTCGTACAAATATGAAATAAAAACCATTTTGAATGGTACTACTTTTTTAAAGGGAAGACATTGTGATTGCTAGATAGAAGGGGTGGAGAGCATATCAATTCGAAAATTTAAAATGGCATGGGGGGGTCAAGTGACATATCATTGAAGAGAGAATTCAATTCTCGTTTTATCCATCTAAATTTTTTCGGATTTCGTTCATATACAGGGCAATTCAAATTTGACCCCCACCATTGGGATCTCCTAAACTACAGGAGATACGTCGAAGCTTAAATTGGGACAAAGTTGCGTATTCTGGTGCTTAACAAAATACTGTTTTGAAACTTGGAAAATTCAGAGTATTTCCAGAAATATCGGAAAAAAACTGAAAATTGAAATGAATTTTCGTTTTCATTTTTTTCTATCGTTATTTGACAACATAGCTCAAAACCAAAAGTACTATCCGACGTTTCGTCTTCTGGCATTCATCATCAACTTTTTTTTCTGTTATGGTCGCCATATTGTTTTTTTATACAGAAAAATAGTGATTCTCATTCTGATTTCATTGATGTATAATTTGTTATGATTTGCACTTCTGAAACCACATATATTAAAAAAAAAACAACTTCATCTGAGATAGTCATGACTCCATCGAAAAATTTTGTTTAATAAACACTAGTTGTCAGAACTCATTAAACATCATAAGTTTGCACAAATACTTCAGTCGAAATGTCCTCATTCTCAAATGAAGAAAAACGAGATATGTTAAAACTTTATTATAAATTTGATAGGAATAGTACGAAAACAGCACAAATTTATTTTGAATTATATCCGGAAAGACAACAGCCGTATAGAACATTATTCGGAATTTTGGACAAACACTTGGCTGAGTACGGTGCGTTTCAAAAACCAAGAATGAAATATGGAAGCAGAATGGAACAAAATATTAGACGTAACTTATTAGCCGAGGTAAAATAATTATTCATTCCATATTCAAAGAAGTATAATTATTTTTGGTACTTTTTTTAGATAAATGCAGATCCTTCCAAATCAACACATCAAGTTTCGGCAGAAATGGATGTGCCACAGACGAGCGTTTGGAGGGAATTCAAAAAAAGTGCGTTGAAATGTTATAAGATACATATTTCACAAAAATTACATCCAGGTGATCCTGAGAGAAGGATGGAATTTTGTAGCTGGCTCTCGAATAGGGTAGACCCTACAAACTTCTTGAAAAACATTATTTCGACCGACGAAAGTACTTTTTCGAATTGTGGTGATTCTAATAGAAATAATGAGCACATTTGGAGTGAAAATAATCCACGACACTTCAGAGAAGTCAGACCTCAAGTTTGGTTTCGTTTGAATGTGTGGGCTGCAATTTATGACTACCGAATACTTGGACCTCACTTCTTCTCTGATACTTTGAACGGGGAAACCTATCTTCGGTTCTTCAGAAACGAATTCGAAGAATATATGGATACGTTTCCCCTTGTTAATTATAACAACTGCTGGTTTCAGCATTACGGGGCTCCTCCACACAATAAAAGAGCAGTTTGCGAATATTCACACCAAAGATTTCCTAATAGGTGGTTAGGAAATTCTGGACCAGTGAGGTGGCCGGCAAGGTCACCTGACCTTACAGTTTTAGATACTTTCTTGTGGGGCACTTCAAAGAACAGAATCTATGGAGAGCAAGAATATGACACATTAGAGACAATATCATCACGCAATTCAGGTCTATCAGAAGAAGGGATATTGTTAGGGCTGTTCTTAACTTGAGACGACGAGCTCGGTTAAGTATTCAATAGGAAGGCCATCATTTCGAACACTTGTTGTAATACTTTTTGTGCATTTTTTACAAGCTCATGATTTCATTATTGTTTTTGAAACGCACCGTACTCAGCCAAGTGTTTGCCCGAATTCCGAATTCCGAATAATGTTCTATCGGGCTGTTGTCTTTCCGGATATAATTCAAAATAAATTTGTGTTGTTTTCGTACTATTCCTATCAAATTTATAATAAAGTTTCAACATATCTCGTTTTTCTTCATTTGAGAATGAGGAAAATTCGACTGAAGTATTTGTGCAAACTTATGATGTTTAATGAGTTCTGACAACTAGTGTTTATTAAACAAAATATTTCGATGGAGTCATGACCATCTCAGATGAAGTTGTTTTTTTCTAATATCTGTGGTTTCAGAAGTGTAAATCATAACAAATTATACATCAGTGAAATCAAAATGAGAATCACTATTTTTCTGTATAAAAAAACAATATGGCACCCATAACAGAAAAAAAAGTTCATGATGAATGCCAGAAGACGAAACGTCGGATAGTAAATCTGAACATGAAAACGTGTAGCTGAAAAAAAGTGTCAATGAAAATGTACTTTTGGTTTTGAGCTATGTTGTCAAATAACGAGAGAAAAAAATAAAAACGAAAATTCCGCTTTTCAGTTTTTTCCAGATATTTCCGGAAATACTCGGAATTTTCCAAGTTTCAAAACAGTATTTTGTTAAGCACGAGAATACGCAACTTTGCCCCAATTTAAGCTTCGACGTATCTCCTGTAGTTAAGGAGATCCCAATGGTGGGGGTCGAATTTGAATTGCCCTGTATACTCGAAATATCAAGTGCAGATCTCGATAAATTTGAACGGTTTAATGTGGAGCAATAGGACAAAAAAAATTGAATGGTATTACCGATACTACTTTTTGAGATACGATATATTGATTACTCGTCAGATGATGCAGGGGGTACATCAACTTGAAAATTTCGAAAAGCAGAGATCGCCATTGTGAAAATACGTATTACCGAAAATCAAAAAAAATACATATGGTTGAAAATATAATTGAATTATCTCTTCAACTATATGTAACTTGACCTCCTATTCTATTTGAAATTTTTAAATTGATGTGTCCCCCGGCGCCCTCTATCGGGCTATTACAATGTCTTTTATTACAAAAAGTAGTATCGGTGGTACCATTCAAAATTGTTTTCGTTCAATGTTTGTATGTCAAACCGTTCAAAAGTGAACATAGGGGGGGATTAAAAAAGCCACACTGTACAGTTAATATATGTTATTGTTATACTGTCTTGTAAAAATTTTCTGTCATGTCTTTTATTGTTTATTTTTCAAGTCAAATAATGTGATCAATTATTTTATCTATTATATGAACTATACTTTCAGTAATATGACCTGTCCCATCTACATAATGTAGCACAAATAATCAATAAAGCTATACATCTATTTACTTGATGATGTGACAATGCTTTGTCAACCCTATAAGCAATGGCGTGACAAGCATAATTATGAGTAGGTTTATTTAAACCACAATAATCATGGTTTTCTTTCAGAACAACGTTGAAATGCTCTGCACTTGGGAGCTGCAAATATACCTAAGAGTTGCGACAATTTTTGGCATCAGTCCTTGTATAACAGAGGAAATTGTGTTCAACGTCATATCAAAATTGTGTTCAGTGCTCCTCGGTTCCCTAACATTACTTATTCTTGTGTTTAATATCTCTAAACTATACAGCATGGCGTCTGAAACAAATAACATGAGTTCTTTCGTAGTGTTGAGCTGGTTGGACAATTGCATAAGAGCAGCATTCACTTTCTGCGTGCTAGCAACAAGCACTTTTAATCGTTCTAATTGGATGGCCCTTTTGGCTAGACTTGTGCGAGCAAGTGTATGGCACCATCGGTGCTCGAGGAAAAAATTGTTTAGAATTTTCTCAATAATAACTTTCCATGCATTCGTCTGTTTGATGATTGCCATCGAGATATATATGTGGTTCGAAACAGGAAGAAAGAAGTACATCTTTATATATTTATCTCTAACTGCCTATGCATTACAACGATATCACGAATGCGTATTTGTGTTCTTCATTTGGAGCCTAATGGATGTCTTCAAATGTCGCTACGATAGCCTGGCAACTGAGATTGAGGAAACAATTCTCTTTACTTCTAGAAGAACGCTAAACCATAGTTATATGAAACTGAGATTTCGAAAAATCAAACACTCGTATACTGATTTATACAGAGCCGTCGTGGAATTGAATGGTATTTTTGGTTGGGCCATATTTCTAGTTCTGGGATGTACGGTGGCAGCACTTTTGAATAAGTTCAATTGGGGTTTGCATATCTTTCCAGATGTAAACGGTAGCAAATTGGGACATATGATAGCTTCTGTGTCCAACAGCGCTATACTTTATTTAGTGAGTTTACCAGATTCAAGTACGATAGTTTAACCACTGTTTAAATAGAAGTAAGATAGTTAGCCAACCTGTTGGGATTATTATTGGATTCAAATGGAGGCGACATGTATAGATGACGTCAGTAGTCCAAGCAATAGGGTAAAGTGCGTACAAAAATTAATATCCGAAAACAAAAAATATGAGCGTATAGGAATTTGAAATTCAGCATGAGTTTCTATTTCATGCGACCCGATCGTGATTTCCGAACCTAACCTAAAAAATTGGCAAAGTTGCGAAAAGCGGTTTTTTGTTGATAACTGAAAAGCTACAGCTCCGATCAAAAATACTCAAATTAGGAAATTGTAGGTATCAAAAAGATCTATCAATTGAATCACCTATATTCTCCGGAATCTTGATACTTTACGAGTTATATCGGAAAAACCGTGAAAAATCGGGTTTTCTATAACTCGTTAACTGTAAGGTATTCAAAATTGTTACTTACCGTTATGTGTAACTTATGACAAGTTAAAAAAGTCTTTCTCTGAAAAATTGATAAATATTGATTATTTTTCAAAATATATGAAGTTTTCTCAAAAAAGATGCTCTCTCAATGTGGCTACTCTTGCTCGGGGAATGATGCTACAGTAACGATTCATGGCTTATTTTTTTCTGTAAGAGTTGTTCTTTCATATTATCGAAAACATCTATCAACTCTATTCCAAAATAATCCTGCTCAATCAATTCCTACACAAGACAGAATTAATTCCAATTTCCCATAACCACTCAACAAGAAAAAATCAGGTTACAAGTTATAGTACCCTGTTTGTGATTAGGGGCGGTCAGAAAAATAAGAGAACTGTCTGTAACGTCTGTCAATACACGTTTCAATATAATAGCAAACAAATCTTATTCAATCAATCCTATCTTCACAGTCCACTCCTAATCACAAACATTTGTGATCCATAGGTCGCTGGTTCATATCCGGCTCGAAGGACCACAAATGTTTGTGATTAGGAGTGGACTGTGAAGATAGGATTGATTGAATAAGATTTGTTTGCTATTATATTGAAACGTGTATTGACAGACGTTACAGACAGTTCTCTTATTTTTCTGACCGCCGCACACACGACCTGCTATCATGAAGTCAGAGTTGCTCGGCGTTGCCAACAGTTATGTAAAATAGTAAACAATGCTAAAAATATAGTCTTCAACAAAGTCTTTAACATACCCAAAACTGAAAAAGGAATAGGACAAAGGTCATTAAATTATCTAGGACCAAAATTATTCAACGCCATCCCAGAATCACTAAAACGTCTCAACTCTTACAAATTATTCAAATTTAAAACTATTCAATGGATTCGCAGTATTAAAAGAATCGATATTCAAAAGTTTATAGATACCAGGGATCCCTTTTATCTATTGTAGAACAATAATTGAGAAATAATGATTGGTCATTGCTGTTGAATGTTTTTTATAGTGTTAAATTATTTTATTGTTACTTCATTTTGCATGCTACTATACATTAGGTTAGGTAAGTTTATATTACATTGTGTATACTCTTATAATTTATAAAACAATGCGGTAGAAAAAAAATACCAGAACTAAACGTGCCAATATAAATTGAAAAATTCAACCCACGCACAAGTTTACTTCTGTGGGGAGTTCTTCAGTTTATTTGCCATACAAAATGTTAGCATATTTTATTATTATTACTATTGTACTTATTTTTGGTGAATAAAAATTATTAAAAAAATTGCACACATTTTTTACATGTTTTTTCAAATACATTGCTCAATTTCTTTTTTATATAAATGACTTTTATGAAAATGGATTCCTAGAATGATTTCAAGCATTCAAAAAGAAATTGAATTCCTACGATCGCTAGGAGCCGAGATAAATTTTTTATTTCAAAAGAATCTGGAAGACGCAATAATCATCGTACAGAAGTCACCTTCAGGGATATTAAGGTTGAATACCTATATTTTCCATAAAAAAAATACTAGGATATGTCTAGTTCATTTGCAGTATTATTAATTGATGAATAAAGTGAGGCGTGCAGGCGCGGATCGCGATAGATGTAGCGGGTGGCAAAGTGGGGATAGCACTGAAAACTTATTTTTTCTACTCCCGTATGTGAATTACTAACGTCAAACATCGATAAAAATATGTAAAGCTTCATTTCACGAATCGGTGTGTGAAGTGCCATGCTTTTCTTATGGGATTTATTTCACGCACCGGTGCCATAAGAGTCAATACAAATTCACACACCGGTCGCTGGTCTAGAAAGGTGGAGAAATTGACAAATATGACAGTTCCCGCAGAGTGAAGTTCAGAGTTACATCAGTTAATAGACCGTAAATAGTACGACGAAATTTTGATTTAAACCGATTAGCCGTGTATTTCACGCAAATTTCTGATGGACAGCATTGAAGTACTCCCATCAACTCCTCCAAATATAACGTTAGCAGCCAGTGAAGCAAGTTCATCGTTATTGCCACAAAAATCGTTGGGAATTTACGAAAACACTTTGGAAAAGTTTATGCAATGGCGCAATACAAACAACGTCCAATCATTCTCCGAAAGGTAATATTAGCCTACCTATCTGAATTATCAACAAAGGTTAAATCTTCTACCTTATGGAGTCACTACTCAATGTTGAAAAGCACCCTTAGTGTTAAGTACAACGTACAAATTGGTGATTATCCGAAAGTTCGCGCTTTCTTGAAACGGAAAAACGAGGGATACATTCCTAAAAAATCACGTGTTTTGGAAAAGGAACACGTATTAAAATTTCTCAAAGAGGCACCCGATGAAAATTTCTTTTAATTCAATCTCTAAGTAAAAGGTCGTAGAAAAAGTATAGTGTGCACCACGTGCGTGAAGACTTTTTTACGCTCGTGCGGATTTTGGAACTCGCCTGCGGCTCGTTCCACAAACTTCCACACTCGCGTAAAAAAGTATACTTCTCGCACTAGATACACAATATACTAGTCGTTCAAAGTGGCTTGTGCTTGAAAAATATTGAGTATCTCAGTTTATTGTTCACGTACGTTTTCTTTTGCAATGTACAGTAGTACTTGAAACTGATCCAATAACTTTTCTTTTTTTTTTTTCTAACACTGTCAGGACGAAAGTGTCTTTAATATCAACAGTATTCGCGTCCCCACTGCGCCACCCGCTAAAATTGCATCGTTCCGCGCCTGCACGCCTCACTTTGTTCATCAATTAATAATTCCACAAATGAACTAGACATATCCTAGTATTTTTTATCGAAAATATAGGTATTCAACCTCTATCTCCATGAAGGTGACTGCTATACGATGATTATTGCGCCTTCCAGATTTTTTTGAAATTATCTCGGCTCCTAGTGATCGTAGGAATTCAATTTTTTTTAATGCGTGAAATAATGCTAGAAATCTATTTTCATAAAAGTCATTTCTATAAAAAAAAATAAGAAATTTATTTAGAAAAAACATGTAAAAAAATTGTGCAAATTTTGTAGTAATTTTTTATACTTGAAATAAATGAAATAAATATACTTTTTCGTTGACCTCTGCAAAAAATTACATTTTACGTACTAATTTCCGGACGAAAAATCGACTATTTTTTAAGGCAAGTACTTTTCGTCCGCAAACACTTTTCGTCCGCAAACACTTTTCGTCCGCAAACTCTTTTCGTCCGCTGTGGTCACTATGATACGGCACGGTACGAGAGCGGCGATTGAGTCATTTTCGTAAATCCACGTTTTAATTAATACATAGGCGCCTGTGACAATAACTGTCATTTGCTGTTGTCAAATTAATTATTTACGAAATCCGCTAGATTTTACGTGTGAATTTAGACCGTGGTGTGAATATTAGTGTTCATAATAATCAAGAATTGATCGAGTCTGCAGTTCGAAGAGTTGGACGTAGCTGAGACCAGCAAACATGCTAGTACTTACTTTCATAATAGTTATTTATGTACCAAGGACGAAAAACTGTCTACTGTCTCGCCTGCTTGCTATCCTCGGCTGCGCCTCGGCTATCAATTTGCAGGCTCGACTATAATAGACAGTTTTTCGTCCTTGGTACATAAATAACTATTATGAAAGTAAGTACTCGCATGTTTGCTGGTCTCAGCTACGTCCAACTCTTCGAACTGCAGACTCGATCAATTCTTGATTATTATGAACACTAATATTCACACCACGGTCTAAATTCACACGTAAAATCTAGCGGATTTCGTAAATTATTAATTTGACAACAGCAAATGACAGTTATTGTCACAGGCGCCTATGTATTAATTAAAACGTGGATTTACGAAAATGACTCAATCGCCGCTCTCGTACCGTGCCGTATCATAGTGACCACAGCGGACGAAAAGTGTTTGCGGACGAAAAGTACTTGCCTTAAAAAATAGTCGATTTTTCGTCCGGAAATTAGTACGTAAAATGTCATTTTTTGCAGAGGTCGACGAAAAAGGTATGTAGAGGTCGACGAAAAAATGTAATATGCACCTCGGCGAAAAACTGTCTACTGTCTCGCCTGCTTGCTATCCTCGGCTGCGCCTCGGCTATCAATTTGCAGGCTCGACTATAATAGACAGTTTTTCGTCCTTGGTACATAAATAACTATATTCGATAATATGAAAGTACAACTGTAACACTAAATAGTTATTTTTGTATCTAGTGCGCGAAATGCTACTTTGGTGATCGAGAACTGATTTTTTTTAACGAGGCGCAGCCGAGTTAAAAAAAATAGTCGAGATTACCAAAGTATTTCGCGCATGAGATGCAAACAAAATTTTTTCTACTAACGTCAAAAATATTGTTCTAAAATAAGTAATAACTATGAAAAATAGTATTGAACTGGCTTAAATAATTTTTCCAAATCAAGTAATTACTGTAACTATGGAAATAAAATGGCATTTGTTGACAATTATTTCAAAGTGACAGTTCTTGATAATTATTTTGGAGTGACTTTTTATTCGCGTCAATTTCGTGCGTGATATTTATTATTGTAAAAGAATAGAAATTTCGAGCGACGATGAACTAAGCAGTACCCCACCTAACTTGATAGATGCGGCCAATTCCGTAATTTCCAACCTTTTACCGGAGAAATCGAGGCGGCAGTATGAAAATGCATATCAGCAATTTAAAGAGTGGTGTGAAGCAAATAAAGCCAGAAAAATATCTCTCACAATTTGAAAGCATTAATTATTGTTCTACATTAATAAATAAACGATTTCTTGTTTTTTGCTTGATTGAGGAGTTGAGGACCATATAGGTTAGAATATGAAAATCCCATATAGTTTACATGCAGTGTGCGAAATATATTTCGCACATTACTTCGCGCACGGTGTCATGGTAACGAATGAAAATGAAAAAAAGTGCCACTTCGCATACTGTTGTCAATGCGCGAACCTTGTCATTTTTTGATGTTTGTAGAAAAAACGCTTTTTAGATTGCTACTTGCCCATTGTATACAGCAGTGCCTGTGAGCTGCTCAGATTGGTACGGGAGGTTGTGGGTTTCGTTATCTGCCAGTTTAATAGATATATCCTTTGACAAAAATTAGATACTCGAAATTAAAGAAAGAAAAGATATATATATATATATATATATGTGCTTCTCAACAGTAAAACAAAAAAATTCTGAAAACACTATATTTACAATTTGTTTCTAAATTTGGATACAATAAAGAAAATTATTTATACAATTGGGGTTTGAATTTCTAGAAAAGTATGATTGAAAAGATTGGAGTTTACAAATTTGGCAAATAATCGCTTACAAATGTCTGGTTTGTTTACTTTTATGATCATAGTGTTTGCGATGGTGTAGGAAGACTTACTCCAGAGCTCTACTTCAACGTTGGATGTAGGAGCCTTGTAGGGTGTCTCGAGACAGTGGCTGCTCTACTAGCTGGATACAGTTTGTAGTAGCTTATCTGGTATATTGGAGTCTTTCCTAAAGCTCAGATGTTTGAATGCTGAAGTTACACTGTGAAGAAAATAAAAACAAACCAGTACCTTGTCTCAAATTGACAAATGCGATAAGAATAATCAGGGAAAAATCAACTTACAGATTAACTACAAAAGGTTGTTACAGAAATGGTAAAATATTATATTTTTACAAAAATTACATTTGTCTAAAAAAATAACATGTTAAAGATTTGCTGAGTTAAACAATGTGTTAAAGATCAACATTGTGTGAAGCACAAGAATTTACGATAAAGTTTAAATTTAGAATCTTCTCATACAAAATCAGAGAAGGCGAATCTCAAGCGAGCATGAGAAAAATAATTATGATGAAATATTGTTTTCATAAACTAAAGAATAAAATATTCAAATTTGAACAGTCATTCAGACTGGGAAAAAGGATATCAAATTATTGATCTTTCTTATCGATAAATATAAATAATTATGGAATGTCTGAGACTGAGGAGAAAGAGAAAGTGTAACGATAAAGCGTAATGATAAAGTGTACAGATAAATTGTAACGAGAAATTTCCTCGACAAGTATAAATCAAAGATATGTCTTCAGACTGAGGAGAAAGATAGTGTACTGAGAAAGTTCCTCGTTAACAAATTTGCAACGCAAGCAGATGGTTGTTTTGAGTCTTTCTCCTGACTGAGGAGAAAGAGAGAGAGTACTGAAACAGTACCACGATATCAAATTTCACAAAGCAAATGAAAGGTTGTTAAGACAATAGATTTTCTCTTTGGCTAGGTCTTTCCATGTAAACGTGGCTAGTGAGTGATCCAGAATAGATCGAACCTAGAGTTCGGAGAATCATGAGTGAGTCAAGCTTCTACAAATTGTAATTTAAATTAAATGAAAGCAATGACTCACCCACGAATTCCGTGCTCCTAGCTACCAGACCAGTCCTTGTACAGATCACCAACCAGGTTCAGGAGGAGTGCCTTTAGCTCCTATTCACTGTTCACACTTCTAGCAGGTTGGTATTCTCTGAGCGTTCCAGGAAAACTTGTGGAATAACTTGTATCACTGAAAATCATAAAGCAGGAACAGAAACAGGTCTAATTGATATTTAAAGTCGAAATATAATAAAATTAATCGAAATCATCAAAACATGTGAATCATCACTTTTAGAGGTTATGTTATGGACTGGTTAAATTTTGACATTCTCGGACCGACTAGTCAAAAGACGATACGAAACGTTATTCAAATGTTAATAAGGTATCAGGATTATATTAAATTATTTAAGATTGAAAATTTTGAAATTATTATTTATGAGTAACGCTCATGAGGCCATCTTTGTTTCACCAGAGACGTAAACCAAGTCGCCAAAATGAATTTAATACATTTAAAGAAAAATCTGCCAAAGAGAAAGTCGATATGTAGGTACATCGATTCGATCAAATAATCGAATTCAAATTAATCGTTATAAAATATACGACCTTTCATTTCTTCGTTTTGGAAAATCAGTACATTTCCCGAAGGAATACTCAAAACACCTAAATGCCTTGACTGCTCGCTTCAGAAAGGGCCGATGAAGGGCCTCCAAGAAGGATATCCCTTCCCTCTCGCTCTTTCTATTTGCAGTGTTACCAATGTAGTAATGTTGCATTTCACATCACAGAACAATAAGGTACATCGGAACAAACTATCTAAATGAGATGTTCGGAATGAACTATCTCAATCAGATGTCAAATCTATTTAATTATGATATAATTTCAGATGGAAATTATAAAAGGAACGCAATGTTTTACATTTCGTTACACAACACTTACAGAAAAAAATAAGCCCTGAATCGTTACTGTATCATCATTTCACGAGCAAGAGTAGCCATATTGAGAGAGCATCTTTCTTGAGAAAACTTCATATATTTTGAAAAATAATCGATATTTATCAATTTTTTTGAAAAAGAACTTTTTGGATTGCCATAGGCTACACAAAACTGTAAGTAACAATTTTCAATAACTTACAATAAACGAATTATAGAAAACCCGATTTTTTACGGTTTTTCCGATAAAACTCGATTAGTATCAATGATATCGAAAAATTATAAGTCATTAAATTGATAGATCTTTTTGATACCTACAATTTCCTGATTCAATTTTTTTCGATCGGAGCTGTAGTTTTTTGATTATCAACAAAAAAATGCTGTTCGCAACTTTGCCAATTTTTTAGGTTATGTTCAATCAGGATCGAGTCGCATGATATAGAAACTCATCCTGAATTTTAATTTCCAATACATTTATTTGTATTTTTCGGATATTAATTTTTGCACGTTCAACATTGGGCCGCAGTTTCTTGGACTACAGTGCCCAAGTAACAATTTAAATGCCATTTGGATTCAAGTTTTACGAAATTATTATGATGGTCAGGTGATGGCTAATTTTACTTATGCAGGTCATACATTATTCCTAATACGCTCCGAGAGCAAATGGATTTATGAATCGGTTTCAAACACTCCTGAAGGCTATAAGATGAAACCATTCAGCATTTCACAATATTTGTTTTTATGAAAGTTTCTCAATGGCTGTTTACTCGTTCACGATAAATCTTTTTGGTCTTCAAATAATCCATATAGAAACTCAGTTTAATGATGGTTTTATAGCACTCCCCAAATTTTATTAAGGTTTCAAGATATACTCCGAGGACCCCTATAAATTCAAAGCATAAAACTATTTTTACTTAAATGCCAGTAAATCTAACCAGTGATAAATGAATCTAAATATTGCCAAAAGCTGTATGAGATTATTGAAATATACAAACGATCTTTTCTAGGGCTATCATAAAATTGAACGGAAGTAATGAAATATGAAATGTCAAAATTATAAGTGGCAACTAAAAATAGTAATTAAACGTTTCACAACAAATAAATGAGTATTTTGGAACCTTTGGTGTGAATACAATTCAAGGAAAAGAACCTACCCGAACACCAAAACTACGTCACAATCACAATCGATGCGCGTTTTGCCAGCAAAGTTAGCATCTTCAGGAGCTAAAAGCGTTTAGCGTTAAAATTTTTTTTAATCCGTTCTTTTATTTTCAGTTTCATAACACTCCACTTGCAGAACGATTTGAAAATTTTCCTATTTTTAAATGTGTCCAAAATAGTGTTCTCGACCTCCTCTGTCGATTTCACATAGTTACTAAAACACCTATTTTTAAGGCTAACCTCGACTCGATCGTAGAATTATCACCAAATCTAACCTTACCGAACCTAAAATTATCAAAATTGGATAAACAAAATTTTCCCAACAAAAATACGGTTTTTTCAAGTTAAATATTTCATCAAAAGTTTTTGTAGATCTGTTCAAGTACAATAACTATGCTATTCACAACACGTAGGCTTTTTCGTGGGTTTTCCGAAAATGATCAAAAATGGTTTCTAGTAAAATTTGAAAATCTGTCGCCGTCTTCGAGTTTTTGGTGGTCTCCGAGACCGATATCTCTAGAGCTGGATATCGGTCTCCGAGCTCTAGAGACTCAGCCACCTACAATCTAGCTAAGTTCCTACTGCCGATTATCCAACCACTGCAAGGCAATACCTCGACGTTTGTGAACAACTCCAGGCACGTCGTAGAGATCCTGGAAGGGGTCATAGTAGTACCAGGAGACCAATTCGTCAGTTTTGATGTGGAAAGTTTCTATACTAACGTCCCGGTAGAAGAGGCCTTACAAATTATTCGCAAAAATCTGCAAGAAGACACAGAGCTGAAGAACAGGATGAACCTACCAGTCTGGGCATTATGGACCTGCTAGAATGCTGCCTGCGAAATTGCAACTTTCAAGAAAAATACCGTTTTTTCTCCCAGGAAGTCAGACTACCGATGGGATACCCATTATCGCCCTTGGTAGCAAACATCTATATGGAACGGTTTGAAACTTTTGCTACAGAGACAGCCCATAAGAAACCTCAGATGAGGTTGAGGATACGTTTGTCATATGGAACCACGGAGACGAGGAACTTGACGTCTTTCTGGAACATCTGAACAACATCAGAAGGTCCATAAACTTCACCTTGGAAAAGGAGACCCAAGACGGTTTACCTTTTCTAGACGTGAAAGTTCGAAAGGACAATGGTGAGTGCCAAACATCAGTGTAAAGACACTGGACAGTACCTGAACTTCGAATCGAACCATCATGGTGCTACAAAGAAAGGGGTTATTCGATCGCTGGTGGACCGTGACTACAACCTGTGTACCATCGAATTGGAAAGATCGGCGACGAAATGGGTACCCCAAAAAACATATGAAAGAGATTCTAGCTCGCAGGGGGGATAAGAACAAGAAACCAGATGAGCCGACACAAGCCGCCCTGTGCGTTCCATATGTTAGAGGTCTATCGGAAAGAATAAGGCGAATTGGGTCAAAATACAAAATACGGACATGTTTCAAGTCAGGTAACACTATTCGCAGCCATCTCACAAAGACGAGACCACGTAACGCTGACATTGACCCCAAAAACTGCATCTACCGCATCCCTTGTGAATGCGGTAAAGTTTATCAGCGTTAGACTCGCTGAACACAAAAGAAACACTCAACGAGGAGAAACATCAAAGTCAGGGATAGCGGATCATGTCTGGACGACCCAACACAACATAAAATGGACTGAAGCCGAAGTCATCCATGAAGAAGAGGGCTGGTATAGAAGGAAATTTAAAGAGAGTGCATATATTATGAACAACAAAGTCTTCAGTCAAGCTAGCATAGAAATCCGTAATGTGTAGAAACCCTTAATTAGTGGCATGGATCAATTGAAATTGCGATAAGAATTAACAATGCTGTACCGGAGGGGCCCGGCTCTGTAATTAACAAGCTTACCTGAACATCGGCAAATTACCCCTAGATAGTGTTATACACTTGATAACGACTGTAGATTTTAACAGTAGAAACGTCGTGATTAAAAATTGCAGAGAATTGAATTTTCTTTGTTCTTTTTTAGACAATGAAATTCTAGAATAACCTTACTCACAAAAATACATGTTCTTCCATAGTTTTTCCACTTTCTAATCGAGTTGGAGGAACACGGTTTGAACCGTTGGTGGGGCTTGTAAAGACGTATTAGAAGCCATTCAAGAATTTTTAATTTTATTGTTACTACGGTCAATATATCAATTTTCCGTTTTTTCTAAATATTTTTATTCATTTTATAGGAAAAATGTCCCAACATTCTTTGCAGACTTTCTGAAGGCAGTCATAAAATATCAATTGGTGAATTGTCGAAATGTGAACCGTTCGTGAGATATTTCGTATTTTTGAAAATTCAAATTGTCATTTTCAGGTTCAAGAGATTTTTCACATTCTTTGCCAAAGGTATTCCATCAAAGAGTTGATCCCTCAAAAAGGCCAAAAAGGCATCACCAGTTAGCTCCGCTGATACACGGGGCTAACTTGATAGAGCCCTATCAACCCATTATTGTAGAGGCCTGCCCAAGCGTTTATGTGACAGAAATGCGCGAAAGACTTGCGGATTTTCCTGAGCCCAAACATAACTATTGTGGGAATTGAAGATCCCGTGTCTGGTGAATACAGCCTCATCTGACCATAAAATATTTCGAGGCAAATTAGGATCTTGTCTGGTGCACTCAAGAAGCCATTCACCAAACTTCTGTCGATGTGGCAAGTTTTGTGGCTCTAGGACTTGTTCCTATCGGAAATAGTGTGGATGCAAACGATTTTCGCGTATACCCCATACCATAGTTTGCGTTAAACCATTTCGAGGAGTTGCAGAACTGCTTCATCAACAACAACAGCACGATTCACTGTACGTTCGATATGAGTTGGAAAACATGACCCGGTATAACGAAGTCTTTGCACAGCACCCAAAATTGATCGTGATTTTGGATGACGTCTATTTGAAAATTTTCTCGCGTTTTTTCGAACACAAGCCCAGGCATTTCCATTCACTGCACCATATCTAACAATCATATCCCAATATTGGCGAGACGTGAGCGCTGGCATATTGAACAGTAGCGATGTACAAAAGGCGTCAAAATACGATCACTGATGCAAATCAAACTGACGAAATACTGACATGACATGATAGACCAGTACCCCCATTTAATTTTGTGTAAGTGGTGGTCAATCTCCCTGTATTGACCAATCCAGTTACTCACTAATCAACGCCCTCCGTATCAACGTGCAGTTGCACAAATTCAAATATAATGAAATTAATTTTTACACTTCATTATTTTATCGTTGCCGTGGAGTCCGCAATATAGCTTTTCCATGACAGCATTTTAGGAGGTGTTCCTTTCGCATTCTATGACTGTATGCTTTCAAAAGTCAGTACCATCCTCGAATTTATTAAAATTATTCACGTACATAAAAGTAACTCCTAAAGGGTGTTTATTAAAGACATCCTAATATTTAAGGGGTGACTCATTTTGAAATTGAAAAATAGGCTACTTAGCGTTATTTTCTCTTTGGAACCTGCATTCACCAGCTAATGGCTCGGTCTGCCAGATAGGTATTGCTATTGGTGCTATCAGGAAAAGGCTAAAAAGGAAGCAAACTTAATAAACGACAATTGCCGCGTTCGTTTGACATCCACGTGCTAGGAAAGTGATAATACAAAAATGTGTTAGAACAAATAATTCTGAAGCCAATTTTCAAGGATGTGTTCAATAAATTGTGGTATTTTTCTTTTCAGGCAATGACAACATTCCTCGTAATAGCTTGTGACAGACTTGAAAGGAGTGGAGCAAACCTCATCAACGCCTGCTTTGTTCTGCAAGAGCAAATGGACAAATCCTACATCAGCGACGAACTCACTTTTCTTATTCGATACCTACAGGAGATGAAACCGGAAATTTCAGCCATTGGAATGTTTTACGTCAACAAAAGAGTTTTATCGACAATTCTTGTATTCACCACTTCCTACGTGATTGTTATTTTACAGTTCAAATAAGATAATTTGGTTCAGATACGATATCAGTTTTTATACATATCGAACATTTTGATTTTTTGTTTCAAAATATGAAAAACTTTATAGGAACTTATTGTAGACCTGTTCGATGGCACAAATACTGTTCATATACATTTTTGCTATACCACGTTTCGTTTTCAAGGTTTTGTTGTTTTAGGAAAAAAAAACGTTTTCCATAATTTTTCGTTTTTTTATATGACGAAAAAAATTATCTACATTTTTTGTGGACTTTCAAGAGGTGATCAAAAACAATCTTGTGAACGTTGAAAATCTCAAAATTTCAATTTCATTTCAAATCGACATTTTTTGGAAAATCGCTGGAAAAACCCTGTTAGCATTTTCTGATCATTCTCAAAAACTATACACTTCTGTAGGACATATTTAGTGAGATGGCTTAACGAAATTACCGTTACCTGGCGGATAAATGCGCCAAATTTGGTATGAAGGTACCTTAGGGTATACTTATGAATGTTAGCCTAGGAGCCCTCTGGAATTTCTAAACAATTTTATGTAGGGCTCTAAAATCCAAAATGGCCGTTAAATACGTCAAAATATCACGTTTAACACAAGCCGAATAAATTTTGTATTACAGCGTCAAGCCAGCTAAATATAATACAAACTCAACTTAGGGTAGTCTACATATTAAATAATATACAATGAAATATATCCCTATCATTATTTACAGTAATTTATAAGTATAAATGTAAAGCTAATAAGAGATAAAAAAAAGTTATAGCTATTCATTCCATGGAATTTAGTATGCAACAGTCATGTAACTGGTAAGTTCCACGAATGACCGACACTCATTCATTTTCTCATCTGTGTTTTTATCTTGTAGGTTTGCCTTACGAGTTAGGCTTCTGTAGCGATTTCTAAGCTGGACACATGCAAGGTGGTATTTGGCTTTTTTTCTCTCCTCCAATTATTCTGTCATGAGCCTGTATGTCATTAGGCTCAGTGATCATGGACCGAATATTACTGTCGGCATCAAATGTTGAAACTTGATGGAGTGGACCTTCATCATTGCCCTTCTCACAAAACAAGCAACAATCTACGTCCAATGCTACGCGTTTACTAGGACGTGGGTTTTGACAAACGCCCGTTTGTTTTCTCTTCATTGCCTTTGCCAGCTTCGGATTATTAAACTTCAGATGACAAGATTTGTGTCATGAAGCGGAATGAGAAGCAAAGTTTTTATTCCAAAAGAAGATTCAACTGGGAGATCATCAATGCTTCGAAAATGTTCTACATTCTTTAGGAATGTTGTATAAGCATCTGTTTTTTCACCACTTGTGCCTGGAGTCAGTAAAGGACATTTCAAGCTTTCACCAATGTCACTCTGGCAAATTACGCATCGATCCCAGTTCACATCGATGTTAAATTATCCTCGAAAAAATCTGGGCTCAGATTTAGCAGGATATTTTTTGTGGTTGTTTTAGAATACTTACTTTTATTGGAAATTTAACGAGTTAAATTACCTACATGAAAGGAAGTATGAGAAAACCACCGGAAAAAATATCCTGCCAGATCTGAGCTCGCGTGGAATTTGGTAAGACAATCCCATGAATTCATGAATATCAATTCAATTAAACGTTATTCAACAAACTAAAAGAACAACAAGTAGAAGAATAATGTTCAGAAAGAATAATTCTTACTGGAATATTATTTGCTGTTTAATTCTGTTTAATTCTGTCTTAATCTTGACAATTGTCAAACTGACGCGCAACGCTTGATAAACGAACATGCTAGCGTTGCTACGGTAACGTAATTTATCCGATATTTTTATCCACTTGCATTCCTGTTCCTTCCTATTTAGCCGATAGCAAACTACGATTTTTGTATTCACAAATGGGAATTATTATACATGAGTGGGATTGTCATATAAATAAACTAAAACGAAATCCAATATGTTAATTATTAATACAATAAATTGAGGTAAATTATTCCAGGGTTAATTAAGGTAAAAGAAATTGAATTAATCCAAGATGGTCAACATAATTGTTAAATTATTGTTAAAATTGTTATTTCCATCAAACGGCTGCCCCCTTACGAGCAACCCTCAGAAGTCTTCAAGAGACTTGTGCGAGCTAGGGAAGATGCTGCCCTTACCTTTTAACGTGCGATGCCATGCACGAGGTCGGTGACGGTGTGGTGAAAACCCGTGTACCTTGACATAGCAAGCGAGAACACTACCGGCGCGCCTCCAAGACCAATGCAATACAACATTACATATCTACCGCGTTGTCTAAAAGGTACCGTGAAATATAGAAATGTATGTTTCGATACTTGGACAACGTTGACGCATATTTGGATTGGGGGCTCTCATAGTCCAATGCAATGTCTTCGTGGGTTGCGAAATATAAAAAAAAATCAAAAAACAAATAATTTTTCTAAATTTTTTTGAAATTTCAGGGGCTCCTAGACTAAAATTAGTAGTTATACCCTAAGGTACCTTCATACCAATTTTGGTGCTTTTATCCGCCAGGTAACGTTAATCTTAAAATGCAGCTCTAAGCCACCTCACTAATTGAAGTATATTTTCAAAGAGTATGGATTGGATCAATTCAATTCCTGAATCTGTATCTAGAGAAGTGAAAACGAAATTTTTTCCGGATTTTCCGATCAGGAAAGTGGCAAGTGTTGTGTTCGAGCTATTACAATGATCCAAATTTGCCTACCGTTTTTTGGAGCCACTCATATATTCATTTTCTCCTGAACATTATGTCGTTCTTCTCTGAGAACCACGCCCGTTCACAAAAACGAACGAGATGCCGGAGCACCAGTGTCCTTAGTACCAAAAAAAGTTACAATTACACAGAAAAAAAAATTTTGATTATAATAACAGAACGGGTTCTGTAACGAATGTAACGAAAAATTATTTTAATATGTCATAATTTTTCTACCATCGACAGAAGCGATGTCATAAAAAATACAGTGTTCTACCAAATTTCTGTTAATTTCAAAATGGATTTCTGTTGGTAAGTATTTCCGATCAAATATAATTTCTTTACCATTCACATAATTTCCTTTAATATTAATAAAGTCACATGAAATTAGAATACCTAATCGAATCGTATAGTCTCTTTGAACCATCACTGCCTAAAACAAACTCTTATACTCTGTATCATTGCTTTCTTATCGACACTTGTGAATTCTCAGTGATTTTGAGTTGTATGAAAACTTGTAGGAATCGCCTGAATTTAGATAAGGAATTCCTGATCCAAACCATCACATCCTGATCTTACTGTTTCCACAAGATACCCAATAAAATTGGATACGTCATACTATGCTCATTATTTAAGAAACTCTAAACTGTGAGCTCAGTGGACTTCAATCTTCCAGAGGAAAATAGGTACGCTTTTGCATTAATTCGGTTATATCCACCCTATAAGGGGATGGCGTGACAAATGGCATTTCAATTGTCACCACAATTTCCATGTTCCGCAATTATTCCAGCAAATTAATAACATGTACTTGAATTCTAACGGACGCATCGCCATGTTTATGATTGAATCTTGTTCGATTTTCACTCATATACACTTACCCAGATCGGGAATAAATGATAGTCATTGTCGATCGATGTTTTATCCCTTTTGCTCCCATTTACATGCACTGAGGTTTGCCAGGCAATTACCTGCTAGAAAATAACTGCCCTGGCTGAAACCGTGACGAATATTGAATAATATCAAACAGATACATGACAGGTTTTATGTCAGAAAAATATTTTCAAAGTTTCACCGCACAAGAAATAGTCCTACAATTCTTCATTACAGTGTGAAATTGCTTCCGAAGAGTATGTTTTCCAATTCTTCCGACTTCCCTGATGATCTTAGAAGAGTGAAATAGATTTTTGTCGACCAAAATGTATTGGAGGCCTAGCGAATGAGATGCAATTCACGCATCGATGAAATGAGCGATTTTCTGTTAGTGATACTTCTGAATAACATTCTCCCTTATATCATTCATAGATAAGAATCTCCAATGGAAACTGGACATTTAATAAATAATCAACTATCTGAATGAAAATGCAAATTTTCACTTTCAGATTTTTTCTCTCAATTTATATAGGGTCTTTCTCAATATCTATCAGATGTAGTTCAATGTCCATCCAGCGTGGCTTTAGCCGGGGAAGTAGTTGTTTTCTGATAGATATTACAAAAAAGTAACTTCAATATCGCAGGTTCTTTCCATTTCCAGAGAGTCATGTATTGGTTCAATTTTCAATTGAGAATGTTTCTCTTTACATCAAACAGATACTTGTAAAATATTCCTCATTGCAAATGCTCCCGGTAACCAACACTACCTGAATTTTGTTTTGATTTGTTTTGATTTTCCTCTTTTAGTGCAAGTATAGGTCAATACATACAGCTTTGAGGCGATTTGTTCCCAGTTCGAATCATCACAGCACTCTTGTCATCTTCTGGCAACAAATTGCCAAAAATTCAAATCGAATAACTCAAAAACCTAGAAAGGCAGAAAACTGAAAATAAAGTAAACATCTCAGTAGTTAATAAATTCTCTTCTAGATATCTGTACATCAGATGTACAAATAATATTCATTTCAACTTTTGTTGTGCTCGAAATGTTTGAACAGAGGACGCTTCTAGCGTGAAATCCACCATGCACCCCCTAAGGTTGAGGCCCGGAAGGATGAACGCCCCAGCACTCGTACTCACTCGAAAGCTCACCCCCCCTATCCACCACCCCCGCTCGTTAAAGCGGTTCCTCATCCTGATGATTGGCGATCAGCAGAATAAAATCTGACCGTTTGATATGGAGTGCCCATCCCATTCTCGGCTTGAAGCTCCCTTATATCTGACATGAGTTGACTTTTAAAACAATGACTTTACTTTATGTGCATGGTGCCCCCTGAAACTGGCTGAAGGCCTGAAAAAACTCTCGGCTGAGGGCCGAGTGCTGTGTACTGATTTAATTGAAATTGAAATTACTTCTTGGTCGGTTCTTCTTGGTATCTGAAACATAAAAGCATGATTAATCGATATTTGGTGCCTGTTGAAGTAGACGTTGGCGTCGCCGAAGGTCTCGCTTCCGCCGTACTTCTTCAGGGGTATCGTGGTCTCCTTGGTTTACTGGACGTCTGTATTTGTCTCTGCCTCTGTCGTCTTGCTCACGTCTGTTCTCGTGGAGCTCCATGAGTAGCGGGCTCGTGTGAGTCTCTACTCTGTCTAGAGTTGTCCCCACATGTTGTCTAATCAGTCTGCCGATATAGTCCAGGTGGATGTCTAAGTCTCGATATATGAACCTGTTGGGCAGGCGCTTGAGGAAGACCAGTATTTTACTGATCTTGTGCCTTTTGACCTTCCCTATATTGTTTTTGTATGTATTTTTGTTGGAATGGTCAATAAATGAAATTATTATTATTATTATTATATATTGTGGTGCGTCTGTTGCCATCCTCAGGCAGACATTGAAGAAGACCTGTATCATCTGCCTATAACTGTCCACGCATTGCCCCCAAGCAGTGGATGCGTACAATATGATATGATAGAATTGTCCTGTAGTTTCAACTCGAGTGCCATGTTGCTCCTACGTCCGATGAGTGGGTACAGATTATGCCTTGCGGCTTTCGCTATAGCTTATCTGTTGGAGACGTGCCTCTGAAACGTGAGTTTCTTGTCCAAGGTTACTCCTAGGTAAACGGCTTCGTCTACCCCTGGAATTCTCTCGACGTTCAGAGTAACATGGCCCTCGGGTGTCCTACGTCGCCTCGTGAACAGTATGGCCTTGCATTTGTCTGCATTGATTCCGATCTTCCAACGATTGAACCACGGTTCCAGCTTGTTTATCTGAAGTTGCAGCTTCGATGTTACTCCTCTCTCATGAGATGACTCAGCAAAGATTGCCGTGTCATCTGCATAGAGAGCAAGTTTGGTCATGGGGATTAAAACAGCCAAAAGAGCTTTATTTATACACTGGCCGAACATTTGAGTCGGCCAATGGTAGGCGGAGCCTATTAGAACTCTCTCCTCCAGATATACTTCACTGAGTATTTTTCCAAAAGTTCATTGTACAAGCGCTGGAGTAATTCAGTTCAAGAATTTCTGATAGACCACGCCCCGCGACCTAGCGGCTAAAAAAGGCCGCAAAAACTTGCACCATTCCCGTAGGCAGAACAGCCGAAAACGTCAATGAGAGAAAGGGGCAGCATGCCGATTCTTCCGAACCCGAAGACGAAGATGGCTTGAAGATTTAAAAGGCCTGACAAAGGAAGAAGGCAACCAGAAATAGAGACGAGCCGGCACTAGGCCCCACAACCCCCAGGACACCCAACGACTGGAAAACCCCAAGGGCTCCAAAAAGCCACCAGCCATAAATATTCGAGATAAGGGTGAGTGGTTTCAAATTTCAACAGCCCTGAGAGAATGAAGGGTCAATGACAGATATAATCTACTTATACACTAAGACAGAAATTGATTGGAGAAGTGCTACAAAGATATTTGAGGCATCAAAGATAGACTTCTTCATATACCAACTGAAAACAGAAGTATAGTTGTCGTCAAACATATAAGATAAATAAAAAAAAGGCACAAAAAATGGTCGATTAGCATGAAATTGACTCCCATGCCGCCAACCAGGGTCGGACTTGTACATATGCCGCTAAATATTGTGATGCGTGCAGATTATTCAAGTTAATTTAACAAAAGCACTGTAACTTTTGTATTCACAATAATCCATTTTTATAATTATTAGTATCCTTAGATTGGGTAAACAACTGCCCCGTCGAAATCTAATTTGCTAATAGCTGGGCGTACCGCAAACAGCTGTGATTTCTATTATAACTACGCCCGACCCTGCATGGAAAAAACATTCCTAATTGCTGTGCGGGCCTTTACATTTTCCGCGCTAAGTGTTACGTGGGGGCGATATGTGGAATAATTTGAATAAAGGTAGAGATGTCAATAATTTTATTTATTGATTTAGTGCGATTTTAGTCTGAAAAACTGTTTGGTTATTGACAAAATAGGAATTAATTTCCTGGTAATTTCCTGAAGTTATGTAAGTATTGATATTGACTCACACTGATTTTAGCCAATATTCTCATGTGATTACCATATAAGGTGTGTATAGCGTGGTACTATGCATTTTTGGCAGAAATATATATTTTGTGATTGATTTTTTTTGGAGGAAATGTGAGGACTAGCACAATATTTGCTCATACAGGATGATTCCTAAGGTGGACCGGTCCTTTCATTAATTTCTCACATTGCACAGAAAATAATGGCTATAGGTGAACATGTAAAAGACAACAATTCGTTTTTGAGATGCAGGGCGTTAAAGTTGAAAATTAATATTGAATTTACTTTAATTACTGAAGGATCACCAATCACATACTATTCAAGATATCCAACGAAGGCGATCCATTACATCCAGTGGAAATGAGATATAACCGGATGTATAACCGGATGGTGTGAGTTAGACTGTATGTTTTTCACCCACCCAGCTATTCAGAATATTTTAGGGAGTCACAAAATACCCAAGAGCAGGTGAATAAAAATATAATTGTACGAAACAGAATGCCAGTGTCCAATATTGATTATATTCCCAAATTTGATTTTAGGATATGAAAGTACATTAAATTTTATGTAAGAAATAAATATATGATTGCACTAAAACTTGATAGAAATCACCGATAAAAATCGAGAAAACTATATTTGGCACCAAAATTTAATGTAATTGTGTCGGATGAAAAGTCCGTTCAAGACACCCATATGATAAATATAATTTTGGAATTTTAGCACAATTGATCATTGACATACCACACTGAGTGCTTCAATCAGAAAAAAATCACACATTGTGCATATCATCTATTAGAAAATCTTCAAACACGAAAGTACTATTCCAGTTCAAAGTGAAGTGATTTTTCGCAATAAAATCTGTATAAATAATGATAGCGTGGCAACGCACTATTCAATCTGAAAACATAGAATTACAGAGAGTTCATATAAATGAAACACAGAGCGATCAATTGGAAAGTTGAAATTAAGTGGGCCCTTCACGTGCAGTTTTTCGTGACTTCCAAAGTGACACTCCATCGCTCCTCTCCAAATTCGAACGTGAAGTGTCAACATGCGCCTGGCGCTTCTCGCATCTGACGCGGTGCGAGACGTTCCAACCTTCTTAAACTTCTAGCGCGATTGGAACAGAGGAGTCATCCAAAACTGAAAGTGATGGGACAATTCCCGCGCCGCTCCGACTGTAGAGAAGAACAGTCGAATTGAATTGTAACGAGAAGACAGGTATAGTTGCTTCGAGTAGTCTTAATGTAATTTCGGCGCAAGTACCATTTTTGGACCAATACTCTGTGTCTTTCTTCTGGAATCTTCATTTTCTAATTTTATACATGCAATTTTTCTCTTTGAATGTAAAGAACACATCGCGAAAAAAGGCCCACTAGCTATCGAGAAGCTTCGAGGAATGAAGTTGGCGTACTATATTTGAATGTGCATGTAGTTTGGCATGCAACTTCGCTCCGAGAGTGACGCGAACGGAGTGCGCGTTGGGAATCGAAAAATAACTGCACGTGAAGCTGGCCCTTTTTATTTTCATGGAAGACCATGTTGGTATATGCACTTATTTGAGAATTCCCTTCTCTAGATCAATTTTAGATTATCTTAACAAAAATATCTGAATTCCTGACAATCCAGATGTTGAGTCGTGAAGAATACAGTACTGAATGAACACCCTGTATATACAAGAATGTCTTTTTTTGTTGAATAACTTTTTAATTAATGATAAATTGAATCATTATACTGCATATATTTTTTGAATTACTCGTATCTATGTACTTAGTATCGATCTCTAGTATACTCATTAATCTAAATAAAATTGGATTAACTAATCCTCTGTCAATAATGAATTTGATGCAATTGAAAAATTCTTTACCCATGGCGAAGTTACCTATAATGCACTAGCTATTTCAAACTCTTGCACCACTTGCCCCCAACATTATGTGGCACGTTCCAGGAAAAGATAAGACCATTTTTGCGGCTTTTTTTATTTATCTTATATGTTTGACGACAACTATACCTGTGGTAATTAGAGGTAGTACAGTCGCTAGACAGATGTTCCACTCGGTAATGAGCTATGGATTACTGAGTTGGGGAAAGGCAAGTTTCACAAATTTACAGAGAGTTTCCATGTTACAAAAAGCTGCTGTACGTAGCATTGCAAGAGTTAACTATGGTGAACATTGCAAACCACTCTTTCAAAATTTCGGCATAATGACACTGTTTGCTCAAATCATCTATGAAAATTTGATACATGTTAAGAAAAATATACTTACTTTTACAACACACTCTAATGTTCACAACTTCCATACTCGCAACAGACATAACATCGTGCCTCTTAGGAAGAGATTGGAAAAAAGTAAATCCCCCTTTTCCCCCTTTTCAATTTGCTCTCTCGTGAAATGAGGGAACTACCACTAGAATCTTTCAAAAAGAAAATTAAAAAAATTCTTATCAAAATTCAATCAAAAGATTGACGAGTTCAGTGAATCACTTAGTGACTCACTCACTATTTTACCTCATATTCGTTGTTGTGTTTTATATACATGTATGTTTCATATACATACCTATATATTTATAATATTTGGAATTTATATCATATTAAGTGACTAATTTATGTAATTTTTCTGTTCTGTTTTGTGACGTTTTCTTTGTTACATGGCAATGTGTAATGTTCTTATGCTCTGTATATGTTAAACAAAGAAATACATTATCTATCTATTATCTATCTATAGGTAGTGTAGTTATGAAAATTGTATTTGCTGGTTACCTAAAAAAATTGTTTTTTGTGAAGGAGAGAGGTTGATGTAGAATTTTTATTGGAGTCAACTTTTTTTGGATTCGAGATTAATATGTATGTTTTCTGAAGATTGACTCGTCAGAAAATATAAATTTTAATTAGTCAAATTTTCAAAATTTACTTACTCACCAAGTTTTTATCCTTGTCAGTATTTTCTATATCAGTGTTCCTACTTGGCAACATTAGATGGGAGAGATTTGACTACTACAACTAACCAAGTGAGTACTTCTAAATCAGATTCATTGGCGCCTAATTATATCTACTTCGGAAAATAGAGAATAGCTATTTATGATACAATTTCGTAAAGTAGGACTTTTTTGTATGAGCATGAAGTTTGTTGAATGAGGAGAATTCGTGTATTATCGAAGGTAATACCACGAGTGCTTCAAATTTTATCTATAATTTTTTCTTTTCCACGAAAACTTATTTATTTGGCAAAAATATGAACACAAACCGATTGATAAAATCACGAGTCCGTCAGGACGAGTGATTTTATCTAAATTCGGTTTGGTTGAATGTTTTTGCCTCAAATAAAGAAGTTTGAGTGATGAAAATAAAAAATTATCTGATAAAATTTGAAGAACGAGTTGTATTTGGAAAGATTTTTTTTTCATTTTATTATTTTATTGAACTCAAATAATACATAAGCTAACTGGCAATACGATAACTTTTTGAACAAGTGAAAAAATTAATTATTTGAAAAATTACAGTTATTGAAAACACAGTTTTTGTAAATAGTTTGGCCAGCAGAAACAGCTGTCTCTTCCGACTCATGTGTGGATATAATATTGGTTGTTGATGTATTAGTTAATGTTGCGGCTGTTGTTGATGTATTTGCAATACATGCCAATTTGTTCGTTCTAACTTTTCCCATGATATTTTTATGGTGTTCTGCATCAATGTGTAAATAAGGCTTCAACGAAGATGCTGTGGCATGACCTGTTATTTTGATGGCTTCTTGTTCCTGTATACCTTTCTTCATTAGATGAGAAACCAAAGTTGATCGGCTTGAGTGATTAGTTATTTTTCTTCTCTTAGTGTCAAATCCACATTTTTCAGCTGATTTATTCAACCATTTGCCCATTTCATTCTTCCCCACTGGTACATTTTTATACCTGGGGGTCTATTCTGGAGATTTAACGTATACGAATTCAATGTTGTTTCTCTTTCCAACGCGCTGCGTTTGTATCGCTCTATGACGTTTCAAACGTTTGAAAACGTTTTCGCATGAACTCGAGAATAGACCCCCAAGTAGCATTTGCATTTTTCCAATAGAGATTTGGAGTGAGAAAAAATCGATCAGTAGTGAGTAGTTTACCGCGTTTATCCATAAGCTTGTGGGGCACCGTTGAGGATTCTCTGAGTTAGGTGTCAACCATTTTGTGTCGGTGCATTTTTTATTCCCACCCTGGCAAGTTTTACTAAATATAGGATTATATTCTAATCGTCCTGTTTTATCACCTGCATTATTTAATTTCTCCCGGATATAATGGATAAGGCAATTAACACCTTCACCTCCGCCCCATTCTAATTCATAAAAAATAATATGAAAGAACTTCATTTGTAGACCCGAAGGTGTATTTTCGTCACACGAATTGATCATACTCGTATATTCTTCTTTTATATTTGCTGCCCAGTCTTCCAGAATTTTTGCGATTACTTGAATAGTCGTATCGCTTTGTAGCTGGTAGTTTCTGATTCTGCAAAATGCTTCAAACTGATTCCATATACATTTTTTGAATTTAATTGTATTTTGTGGAGTGGAATTTTGAATTAAATGTTCAATATTTTCAGTGATGGCACTGAATCGATTTGTGTTCATTTTCAATAAACTTCGAAGCACTATAATCTGTCAATAATGACAAATGCAAAGTAAAATTTTGATGTTTCAATGTAAACAAGGTATTATCGATGAGGAAGCAGTTTTATCAGTATAATACCAAATAATTGGCTAGAATAATGAATTGCTATTAGTTGAAACCACCAAAATGTCAGATTTTGACTTGTGAAAAAAATAATCAGTAGTAATATCACGACAAAATGCTGAATTTAAAAAAAAATGCTGCCATTTCTATATAAACAACACAAGTTGTTATGAAAGCTGCATATCACTATCCTTTGTGATAGATTGTGGGTGAGGGGTATCCTCCGAGTTCGGAGGGGAAGATTTGTTATTGTTATGATATTCGGATGTAAGATTAGAACCAGTGGCGGCGTGCTGATAAATTTTTTTCATTTTATATTTTTATCTTTAGACGACAACATGCCTGGTTGGAAAGCACGTGTGTTGTCAAGATGTCAATCAAAAACACTTTATTAAGCGAAAAATTAGATTCTTGCTGACGAAGCATACAATAAGGTCATAAATGCTGAAAAAATAAATGAAAGTGCTGAAGTAAAAAACTAAATATATTCAAATTGTTGGATCACATCAGTAGACTATACACTATACCTACACTATATGTATGTACAGTGCGACGCTTAATTATGGAACAAATTCATTATTTCTGAATATAAAGATATTTCGGAAAAATCCTCGGACAGGTCGATTTTCTTTTCCGATGGGCCAATTTTTGAACCTCACCCAAAATATATAGGGTTATCCGCAATTGAGTAAAAATGGCTTTGGTGATATTTTTAAATTGGACACCCAGTATATTTTTCCATATTTGGTTAGTAGGGATCGTCATTATGAATCCAACTTCCTCGTATGTCTAATGAGTATTACTGCGAGACTCCACACGATTCAAAAGGTTAAAAGTCTCTGTCGCACTCATTGGGTATATGGAGAAGTTTTGTGGCCATATCTCCTCAGCCGTTTGACATAATCCCATCCAACTGGATTTGTAATGACGATCCCTAACCAAATATGGACAAATATACTGGGTGTCCCATTTAAAAATATCACCAAAGTCGCTTTTCCCCAAATGCGGATAACCCTATATATTTTGGGTGAGGTTCAAAAATTGGCCCATCGGAAAAGAAAATCGAACTGTCCGAGGATTTTTACGATATATCTTTATATTCAGAAATAATGAATTTGTTCCATAATTTAGCATCGCACTGTATGATATACATGCATTATAATACACATAATAATTTACACATGAACTATAATACACATAATAATTTACACATAAACTATAATATACATAACAGATTATATTCAAATTAATGTTGAAAGTGTATCATTGAAATACTCATCCAAAGTGAAGTGAATGCCTTAATTGCTCTTTAACTCTTTTTCTTATGTTTTTTCTGAATTTAGATTATTGGTATTCTGGGGCAGATAATCAAAAAGTGTTTTAGAGTTGTCAAAAAGTAATGTCTACTTATGTAGAGCTCAGGGAGCGATCGATATTAC
Source organism: Chrysolina oricalcia (assembly GCA_944452925.2). NCBI lineage: Eukaryota > Metazoa > Arthropoda > Insecta > Coleoptera > Chrysomelidae > Chrysolina > Chrysolina oricalcia. The sequence continues at coordinate 50,812,655 of OX101824.2, forward strand.
AAGTCTGCCTGGTAAGAAAAGTCTGCCTGGTGAGATCTGTTTTGATGTAGTCTTGATTTGCTCACAGGGTGGAGCGATGACTTGCTTATTGTAAATCGTTTGCCCAGTTTGAAACAAATCAAAATTTTGTTTTGCATTCTTCTATTCTTTTGCTGGAGTAGTCTAATTTTTTGTATTTGACGTATTATAGTACTCGTTGCTACTTTTAAACACTTTCTTCTGGTATCATCTGAGTTCATATCATCGGTTTCACAATCACGAATTCCTCTAAAATAGCATACACTTCAAACACACACACACGTTATTATAGGGTTATAGTTGCAGAACAGTGAAGTAAATTCCATGTCCAACAAATTCAAAGTAAAAAATATCACTAAACTATCTATCGTCGTTTATACTGCAATAAGAGCAATACGTCCAGAAACATTCATTTTACAGAAGACTATAGCTAATAACTACTAATGACCATAGCAGTCGATGCCAAAACACCAAAGAAAAAAATAACCACTACATAAGAATTTCTAGCGGTCATTGTTTTGGAATTCAAAGAATAAAATAATCGCGTGTAGAAATTTTTATGTAGTACCTATTATCATTTTACAGACTCCTGTGAAATAAATGTTTCGTGACATAGCTCGTATTGCAGTATCAACGACGTTTTAAGTACTCGAAAGACATTCCAACAAGACAGAAGAGTTTGAGTTTGCTTATTTACTTCTTAGTGTACCCACACTGCAACAAGTTTTTTCCTAATTATTGATAGGTAATCGTTGTTAAGGTTGACTTAAATAGTAACAATGTTTTATACTGCTATTTCAACAAATAGTGTATTTTTGTCTCAAAATCGGGATTATGGTAATCATCATGCTGCGACGCTCATGGTTTGATTTGACAAGACGATAAATAAGTCGTAAACAAACATGATCGCCAAGTTAAGAGTGAATATATCATGGAATTCCAACCTGGTCCCCGAGTGCAAACGGATATATCCGACAATGTCCATTTTAACATGATTCGGGCTGAGATGTTTTTAAACAACGTCGGGTATGTAGATTTCGAAAAAGAGACATAGAAGCCCCTTCTATATCTTTTATTGCTCGGAGGTGTCATTAATGTCAGTTGAAGAGTTGAACCGTCAAAATGACGTTTCTCTATTCACAGAAATTGTTGTAACTATGGAAACGTATAAATGAAGAAGAATCGAAACACCGATTTGAAAATACCACGTGCTGGAGGCAGTTTTTGAAAAGTCCTTTTCTCATTGGTTTGAATTCAAGAAATGATGGCAATTGGTTGGTTTATATAATATGAGGGAAATTGTCAGTAGTAATATCCCGACAAAATGCAGAATTTTCATAAAATACTTTCACCTTCCTGTCACGAAAACTGTGTTGTACAGCAACACAGTTTGAAAATTCTGCATTTTGAAGGGATATTCGATCAGTCAATTTCACGAATACATTAAATTATTCTGGACTAAATGCGTATTGCTGGAACGGTTCATCATGTGTCATTAATGTCAGTTGAACCGTCAAACTGACGTTTCTCTATTCACAGAAATTGTTGTAACTATGGAAACGTATAAATGAGGAAGAAGCGAAACACCGATTTGAAAACACCACGTGCTGGAGGCAGCGTTTTCGAAAAGTACTTTTCTCATTGGTTTGAATTTAAAAATTGTTGGCATTTGGTTGGTTTATATAATATGAGGGAAATTGTCAAATAAAGACTTCCGAGTTATATTTGATGCAAAATACTGTATTTTTCAAAAATGCATAAATGTATGAACAGTGTGTAAAAAATTAATTTACGCACAGTTGACGATTTTACGCACAGTTGATTTTTTTCTCAATTGTGCGAAAAAGTATCACTTTACGCACTGTCAGCAGTGAGTTAAAGCTTAGTTTACGCACTGTCGTAAAAAAAGAAGGCTTTCGTTGACCTGTAAGCTTTAAGTAGACTGATTTTGGGTATGTGAGGTGCAAGAGTAAGAATGGAGTGATCCAATCTTGTATCCCATTGGCAGACCTTTATTGTTACTATGACTTTGTATTTTTTTCCTTCTGTCAATAAATACATATATTATTGTTTTATTATTATTATATTATTATTATGTACAAGATTCTTATTGCCTACATCTGATGATACGTTTCATAAAAAATTTGAAATTTGGTTATTATCAATCAAGTTCCATCGAGATTAAACCGTCAAGGTCAGTCTTCACAACCCTTTGTCATCACTTTGGAGACATGCCGAACATCTTTTACCGTTCTTCTAACGAACGGCAAAGCTTTGGAATTCACTGCTTCGGGAGATGTTCTCTGAGGTATACAGTCTACAGAAATCTAAGACGAACACCAATTCCTAGCTACTTTCCTCGGCACTCACGATGTTCTTTGAGAATATCACAGGATTTTCCTTTTCGCGTCAACCAAAAAATAATGGCAGCATTATCAATGTAAACACATTAATTTTGTTTCATGGCTAATAGGCCAATCAAGAGAGCATTTTTTCTAACAAAAATACTAGTAGAAAACTGACTACCATCACAGAGAAGAATTCAATTCAATTCAATTTATTTTTGGTCAATCGAGCTGAAGATCTATAGGACAAGTCAGGTTGTACATATAAAATTTGGTAATAAAATTACAGAAAATTGACAGCACAGCAAACATTCACAAGAACATAAATATATAAAAAATCTATCTATCACAGTATAAAATTGTCAAAGTAATCCTTCAGGCTATAGGGACGTAGGTTGAAGAGAAGTGTTTTTATTTTATTTTTGAAAAGTAGCAGGCCATCGATGTTTTTTATTTCTTTTGGTAGAACATTATAAACTCGTAGCCCCAAGATATCTGGTTATTTTTGGGATAATGTGAGACGAACGTTTGGGAAATGAAATTAATATTTTTCCTAGTGTCATGGTTATGTATTGATTCATTCGTGGTTAATTTTTCCCTCTGTCTGTGAACGTAGATCAAGAGTTCATATATATATATATATATATATATATATATATATATATATATATATATATATATATATATATATATATATATATATATATATATATATATATATATATATATATATATATATATATATATATATATATATATATATATATATATATACAGGGTGTCAATTTGAAAACTTCCCACCCTTAATATCTTCCTTCCAGTAAACAATATGAGTAGTCGAAAAAACAGGTCAATTTTATTGTCAAGGGGGACACTTTCAAGGACTATTTGTAGCCCTCGTGGTTCAACCCCCTAGGAGGGGTAGATGTTACCCTTCGAATTTTAAATGGGAAGGGGGGTCAAGTGGCACATCATTTTGATGGGCGTTCAATTCTTGTTCCAATGGTACCCTGACTTATTATTTTTTGATGAGCATTTTCCGAAAAATTGCGTTCTAAACTAACAGAAGTAATTATTAGAACGCCTATACTGAGATGCATGGTTTGGCCAGAACTGGTTAGAATATTAGGTGGTACCGTTCCAACCCTGTATTAGGGGTAACATTAGCCATTAGCTCCAAACATTTTACATAAAAAAGTAGTCTAATAGTAAAACGTAGATGGTAGTAAAGTTGTGTTTATTAAATGCTGAATTTTTAAGTGTCATCGCAGAAATTGTACAGATAGCCTTCCTTTTTTGCTACTTCTGCTGTAAAAAGTTTCTGTTTTCCGGCAAAAAATTGGTTAGCAAATTTGAACTATGTGGTAGTATTGTGAATACCGTTGTACCTGTTGGGCTGTTTAGGAAGTGTATAAAAGTGTAAAAATAGTTTACATTCTTCAAGACAGAATTGAAATGATTGTAATTTATGGAGAAGTTGGAAAGTGCGCACGAAGGGCGGCATGTCTTTTTAACGAAAGACATCCAAATTGTAATGTAAGTCACCGGTATGTGCTTGATTTGGTGAATAAGTTTTACGAAACTGGTTCAGTGACAAATAAAAAAAGAAATAACCCCAGAGTACTAAATGAAGCAGCTCAAATTGAAGTTTTGGGAACATTTGCTGCAGAGCCCACGAGCTCCTTACGATCAGTATCAGAACAGACGGGAATGTCACTCGAGACTATAAGAAAAGCATTGAAAATGCATAAATTTCATCCATATAAAATGCAGATTCTTCAAGAGCTCCACGAGGATGATTATGATAGAAGAATAGAGTTTTGTGAAATCATGTCTCATCGAGTCAATACCATCCCTAATCTTCTGTTAAACATCTGTTTTTTTTTTCTGAATGGCAATGTTAATAGACAAAATTGTCGCTATTGGAGTGACGAAAACCCACATATTTTTCGGGAAGGGCATACACAACACCCACAAAAAGTTAATGTTTGGGCTGGTATTCTTGGAAATGCCATTCTTGGTCCATTATTTCTGGAAGAAAACTTGACTGGCAATCTGTACCTTGATATGCTTGAAGAGACTATCGATCCTCTTATAACTCACGAGCTAGAAACTCAAATTGATGCAGAAGGTAATGAACTTTTGCAGGAGGATCTGTTACATTTCCAGCAGGACGGTGCTCCACCTCATTATTTTCTTCCCGTCCGACAGTGGTTAAACGAGAGATTTCCGGGTAGATGGATTGGCAGAAGGGGAGCAGTTGAATGGCCTCCGAGATCACCGGATTTAACACCCTTAGATTTCTTTCTTTGGGGGCATCTTAAATCCGTTGTTTATAAAACACAACCTTCTGATATTGACGAACTTAAAAGACGAATTACAGCAGCATGCCAGTCAATTCCTAGTGAAGTTTTCCGTAATGTTAGAGGGGAGTTCGAAAACAGACTGTATTACTATTTAGAGCAAAATGGACAACATTTCGAACAGCTAATAAGATAAGCGTAAGTAGATTTTATGTTGGAAATGTCTTTCTCGCAAATTAAATTTTATTGTGTAGAAGGAAAATAACCACCAAATAAAAAATCCCATGCGTAATAAATTTATTCCTGTCATTCAAGGGTTGGAGCGGTGCCACCTACTCTTCTAACCATTTTTATTAAAGGGAGTCAATACAATAATGCATCTCAGTATAGCGTTCTAATAATTACTTCTGTTAGTTTAGAACGCAATTTTTCGGAAAATGCTCATCACAAAATAATAAGTCAGGGTACCATTGGAACAAGAATTGAACGCCCATCAAAATGATGTGCCACTTGACCCCCCTTCCCATTTAAAATTCTAAGGGTAACATCTACCCCTCCTAGGGGGTTGAACCACGAGGGCTACAAATAGTCCGTGAAAGTGTCCCCCTTGACAATAAAATTGACCTGTTTTTTCGATTACTCATATTGTTTACTGGAAGGAAGATATTAAGGGTGGGAAGTTTTCAAATTGACACCCTGTATATATATATATATATATATATATATATATAACCCATAAAATGGAAGTTTTCTATGACGTTTGAACATTTCCCTAAATGTGGTTCCATTTGGGACATTACTAAACATCGCACAATTCTCTTTTGGGCTACAAAAACATTCTGAAAGCTACACGAGTTACCCCAAATGATTATTCCATAAGTAATTCTACATTGAATTTCACCAAAGTAGAAGAGTAACATTCCATGAATATCCGAAATGGATTTTAGAGATCTTAATTGATAACATGCTTCACAGTGCTTCACAGTGAGTATTGAATGATAAATTCTGGTTCAATTTGACACCTAAGAAAGTAATACATTCCTGTTTATCTATTGTTTCGTTATTTATTACTATATCTAAATTTGTAATTTAATTATTTTGCCTCGCTTTCAAGTTCACATGACTGGTTTTGGAAGCATTTAAGAACAATGAGTGTTCGTAAGACCACTTGCAGAGTGACTTGCAACAGGAGTTAATTTTATTTTGTATTTGAGCTGAAGATTTGTCTGTGAATAATAGCGTGGAATCGTCCGCATAAAGACAAGTAAACGCATCGTGGAGTACTAGAGGTAATTCATTGATATAAATGATAAATAATATGGGACCCAGCACAGACCCTTGGGGGACCCCTATTCTACTGGAAAGTAGGCTAGAAATGTGCTCTGTTTTCACATTATCCTTTTTGTGATTAATCTTGACCTGCTGAAGCCGTCCGTTCAGGTAGGAGAAAAACCATTCATAGTTTTTCGCGAATCCCATATTGATAAAGTTTATCCATCAAGAGTTCATGCTGGACACAGTCAAAAGCCCGGCTGAAATAACAAAATATTCCAACCGAGCTCTCGCCTGCTTCCATAGAATCCAATATTCAGTCAGACAGTCCGTAGTTATATTATATTGTTTTCGACTCGCAACTGTCATTTATTAATTTGTTAATTTTTTATTGTATTGCTTATAAAATGAAGAGTACCTGATAAAGCAATCTGGTTGGGAAACGAATTGTAGATGATTGAAATACGAACAAAATGGAGTGTTTTACCACCCTGTCGGATTATTAGTAACGGAGAAAAACTGTAAAAAGCGGAAAATTTTGCGATTTTTTGAAAAATTTATAACTCCACCATTTTTCAATAAGTAGGATTGGCCATTCTCATGAACGTATTAAATCATGCGTACTTCATGTGTGCACAAAACTGGCGCTGTCGGATATTTGGTTTTCGAACAATGACAGGCAATCTGGAAAGATTGAAGTACCTACGTGGCGCTAGTTAGGCTGGAGTCTAAGATGTCTACAAACCCTGGTGTGTCGAGTGATTCGATTTTGTTTTGATTTTTCAGAAGAAAAATAAACAAAAGAAATAGTGGTGTGCTTCTTTAGTCGGGTCCAGAGATGGCGCCCTTATATAGAATTTTAGTCTTGTCAATATTCCAGGGATATGGTGATTGATGACTGTTGTCAATTTTATGGAATTTCAACAAACTTTAAATACAATTCAAAAGTGAATGATTGTGACAGAATCTAAATTTCATAGAGCGATTTCCTTGTATTGATTATTATTTTTAATGTGTTTCTTCATTTTGCTGTATATTTTCTTAGACATTCATCCAATAATAATTTAATTATTCTGATTCTGATCATTTACTTGATGAAGATCCATATAGTAATTGTACAAACTACACTGAAACCCATTCGATCCTTCACAAACTTTATTTAATCAGACAGTGAAGAAGCTAGTGTGCAGGCAAAACATGTCTGATAAAATAAAATTTGTGAATATCTAATCGTTTCCTGTGTAGTTTGTACAATAATAATTTGTATTTGTATCATTTGTGGGCAATCCAGAGAGACGAACAAAATAATTCATCTATATTCAGTACCTAAAGTGAGTACTACCATATTATGAAGATTATCACATAGTATCTTGTATTATTAGAAAACATTTTGATGAAAATCATGGCAGGAATATATCACACACGGAATCCTGCCATTCCCGCTTATATTATATTATATTAGCACAAGATTGACAGGTTCTAATGGTGAATTTGCATAAAGCTTAATTTCTATATTTCTAAATGAAATGCGTGGTTATTACTGTAGTTGATTGCATTTCAGTAAAAAAATTATATAAATAAGACGAAAATGTAACAAATAAAACTTAGTGGTGATAGTGATTCAGTAAATTCCAATAATTACGTCTCTTTATTCATTTCATTCGTCGGCAAAACTTAAAAATGTCGGCTCATGTGAATTTAGCCTAACAAGAAAAACGACCGTGGCGGTGCTCGCAAATGTGGAATATTTGGGAAACAGACCACTATTTCATTTGTTTTCTCTTAATCAAGCTGGCGAATTGTCTCCCGTTTTATCCCACAGTTTTCCAGGTATGAGTTGACTCACCAGGGTTTTTAGACATCTTACTGGAGTCTATCAATTGTCATTTGTCTATGTGGGCTTATTTCAATATTCAAATATTGTTGTTTGTCACAGTGTCACACACATAGGTGTTGTGCACAATATCTATTGAAGGCACAGTCCATGGTCCATGTCATCTGAATACTAAATCTTAACGAATCATTAGGTGGCCATAGTATCTGCGAGGCAGCAATCTCATCACATTTTTCGACTATTGAGCTAGTTTCAAAATAACCGTTTCTGTCATACAAATAAGATGCCAATCTAGAATCAAACAGGTTAAATTTCATTCATTACTCCAATCTGGAAATGACTATTCATCATTGCTGGAGTGGAAACAAGATTATTTGAGGTTATGACTGATTACCTTTCTGTTGAAGGCTCGTTCACATCCTTGCAAATATTCGCAAGTATTTTGCGATTCGAAACATACGGCGAAAAAATTGCGGCGAATGATGAATCAGCAAAGGTATGTTCATGCTCATACGAATTTCAGAAAATTCATGCGAATAAAATGGTGGCTGAAAATATCGCAATGAAGTTGAAATGTTTGAACTTTTTTGCGAATTCGCAAATCACGAGACCACAGAATGCATAAAATGTGTTTGTGTTATTATTTTATTAACCTCAAATCCTCAAAATTAAAAACACAGGTGAACAATCATATATCATCTCATAATTCTTCAGTTCTCATTTTATGAAAAAAACAATAGGAAAGTTCGTTGATGTGGATGTTCTTCGCATCATGGAATAAATTTTTTTGAATGGGTTAATTGTACTCTACCAGTTGTATCGGCTTTGGAAAGAACGTGAAGCTTCCAGAAGAAAAAAAAAGAGTTGTAGTATTCGAAGCATTTTTAAAAAGTCGAAAAATTCATGGTGATTATCACGGCCTCGTTCAAGAAACGAAACTAAATGATCCCAACAAATATTTTAATGATTTTCGTGTGACGTGTTCTCAGTTTGATCATTGTTTATATAGAAGATAGTTAGTCAACATTATGGGATTATAATTGGATCAAAATGGATGCGACATGTAGATGGCGATAGTGAGCTCGCATCCAAGTCATGTCGTAACTTGATTTAAACAATGGGACAGCATTTAAATCAGGGTTTTTTGAAGAAACCTGCATTAAAATGACGTCAAATATTCATGTTTGTAACTAATCACGCTAGATGACACTCGCGTTTACGTCCAACACCAATTACACAGGCATTGACTAACTATCTTACTTCTATATAAACAATGGTAGGAGCATTGTTTATATATAAGATAGTTAGTCAACCTTATGGGATTATAATTGGATCAAAATGGATGCGACATGTAGATGGCGATAGTGAGCTCGCATCCAAGTCATGTAACTTCAGTGATCTGGCCTCCAAGTCATGTCATAACTTGATTGAAATAATGGGACAGCATTAAAATCAGGGTTTTTTGAAGGAACCTGCATTAAAATGACGTCAAATATTCATGTTTGTAACTAATCACGCTAGATGACACTCGCGTTTGCGTCCAACACCAATTACACAGGCATTGACTAACTATCTTACTTCTATATAAACAATGGTTTGATGAACTCTTATCAATAGTGAGGCCAGAAATAAAGAAGTCACAACAGAACCCATTCCTCCTGCAGAAAGGCAGTTACTTTTATAATCTATGCCTTGCTTTAGGATTCGGGATGGAATACTTTTTATTATTACCAAAGAAAGAATAACCATTATTAATAAAACTACAAAACCAACAAAACATTAAATTCTGGGTACTTTGACTTGCCCGCATTGACAGTGACAGATTTCATCGCATGACTATGAACGTCAAATTTTGTCGGTAATTCCCTAATTTGCGATTCGCATAAATTTTCTGAAATTCGTATAAGTATGAGCATACCTAATGCAGTACCTACTAACCAACCCCAAATACTGAAAAATGACATGTTATGATTCATCATTCACCGTTTTTTTTTTCGCCGTATGAAAAAATGCGAAGGTCCGCAAGGGTATGAACGAGCCTTAAGTAGTCTTTTTTCCAATAATTTTTGCAATCCTATTTTTGTTAAAAACCCACTCATTTTATGCTCTATTGCTTGGTGTATATTCTAGTACATTCTACTTGAGTGAGAATGTTTCACATGGCGAAGTAGTTATTTTTGATTTATTATTTGACTGAATTTTTGTTTTTACAGATAAAAATATGATCATTTGATATGAACAGATGACATTTATCAGTTGACTCAACCTCCTTTCACAGTTCCAGATACGCCCTTGAATAAATGGTGCCAAAGCGAAAGCTACTATTTTCCAATCGACACTATAATAAAATCACGGCTCATGAGAAATCTACATAATTTTGTGAAAATGCTTTGTCAACCCTGTAAGGTATAGCGTGATATCATTATTTATAATATGCATATATTCCAACTATCAAAACCTCAATCTTCAGTGGTTCATTCCAGAGCCTGGTGAGTGGATCTATATAAAAATGATCTGCACTTTGGAACTGAGAGAATACCTCAGAATAGCGACATGTTTCGGCATCAGTCCTTGTATAACAGATAAATTCTTGTTTTACATCATATCAAAACTATGTTTAGTGCTCCTCAGTTCCTTAACATTATATGCGTTTGTGTTAAATTCCTTTTTAGTATTCAGAGAAGCAACTGGAAGAAACGACAAGATTTCTTTCGTAGTGCTGAACTGGCTGGACATCAGCACACGAACAGCTTTAACTCTCTGCATTCTCATAAAAAGCTCCTTCAATCATTCCAATTGGACAACTCTTTTGGCTAGAGTTCTGCAAGACAATACATGGCACCATCGGTGCCAGAGAAGAAAATGGCTCAGCATTTTTAGAACGTTAACTCTCCATGCATTCATCTTTTCAATGCTCCTTGTTGAGATATTCATATGGCACGAAACAACAACAAATATGGACACAGTCACATACGTTTTATTCATCACTTATGCTTTGCAACGTTACCAGGAAATTGTTTTTGTGTTCTTCGTGTGGAGGTTAGTGGATGTATTCAAGTGTCGCTATAACAGTGTGAAAATTGAGATCAAGGAGACAATTATGGACAACTCAAGAAGAATTTTGAGCCATGAGTCCATGAGACAGAGATTTCGGAAAATCAGACACTCATATACTGATTTATACAGAGCAGTTATGGAAATGAATAGTATTTTTGTTTTGGTGATTTTTTTAGTCCTGGCATGTACGGTAGCAACACTTTTGAATGGCTTCAATTGGAGTTTGCATTACTTTTCAGATGGTAGCGATAGCAATTGGGGATTTCTGTTAGTTTCTGTGGCCATCACCGCTATATGTTCCTCGGTGAGTTGATCAGATTCAAGTATAATTTAACTCTTTCGCGAGCAAATCATATGCCTTCAATTTTTGCCAATTCCATTTGCAGTTTCACTGTACTTTTATACTCAATGAAGACATCTGAGCAAGAGTGAATTCAGTTTTTGATTTTTTTTGTTTTTAAATCAAGGTGGGATCTATATTTTCCACTGGCTGCCAAGATTTTTGTGAGGGCTCGGACGTTGAAGAGTTGAATGGCCTAGCAGTTGTAGGAAATATTTGAATACTACGACTTCACTAGGTTTGAAACTATAATTGGACACCAATAATATGAATAATACGACTTCGCTACGTTTGAAATACATGGTGTCTGAAACTCGATGGCCTATTAGACGTTTTTGGAAAAAGGGGTGTACGATTATTCTGAAAATTTTGGTTTCTTGAATAATAATTTCTGCTCTATCGATCTAAATCATTTTAGCGCTGTTGCGTTGCCACTTATATCGAAAACTAGCAACAACTTTGATTTTTCAAATAGAATACTCTGTATATTATTGCATTTTTCAATTTGGTATTACTTACAAAATATTTTGATATATCACTTCCCTATACCTATCTCCTGTGGTTTTCGATAAAATCATTAATTTTCTTATTTTTGGTGCGAAAAATAGCTTCAATTAAATGTTTATTAATGCAGTATTTGGAAGTAGTTTGACAATGTCCTGTGTATTAGTTAAGACTAGATGAATTCGTTCCTCATTATACAGGGTCTTTGAAAATTTGTGATTTCACCGATAGATACAAAAGTGGTGAAAAGTGCGTTTTTGACTTTTTGTTGTCTTTAGTGAGGAATTGTAAAAAAGTACCTAATTTTTCGTTTTTTTGAAATATTTCCCGAACGGAAAAAAGTCATGTTTTGTACGTTTCTGGTATCGTGTGAAATCTGAAAATCTGTCACATTCGGTAAGTTTTTGGTGGTTTTATACTATGTTTATTTTCCATATTATGAAACAAACTTCTGGGGAACTTTTTGTACGTCGATCTGGACAAGCTAGAATACTATGGTATTCAGGGTGTACCGATGAAATGGTTTCGAACCATATCTTATTCATAGAAAAATACAGGTAAAAATCGAAGATAGACAGAATTCAACATTAGCTTATTACCACTCGGAACCGAGTCCTATGTACTCAGGTGTTCCACAAGGGTCCATCCTTGGTCCCACACTATTTCTGAACTACATAAACGCTATTGTTTGCAACTTTCCTTCTGTCTCATTCTTCCTTTTCGCAGATGATACTAGTATAATAATTCGTGCAAACGAACAACATCTGTGGAGCGCGGCACAAAACACAATGAATGATTTATATGACCGGTTTTTAGCAAACAAACTTTCCCTGAATATTGATAAAACGCAAAGCATATTTTTCAATCTTCATCGCGATACACGGGACATCGGCCTCATAGTAGACGGTAAACATATTGGTCCATCAGATGCAACAAAGTTCCTAGGTATCCTCATTAACAGTTAATTAACTTGCACAGATCACATCAGCCAACTGAACTCCAAACTATGCAAAGCAATATTTGCCTTACGGACCATCAAAATTAATATAAAGGAAGTAGTAGCCAAGACAGTATATTACGCGTACTTCCACAGTCTCTTGAAATATGGTATCAAATTTTGGGGTCTGCAGTTTCATCGCATAAGACTTTTATCATTCAAAAACGAGCTATTCGAATGCTTTTTGGTCTCAACTTCAGGGTCTCATGCAGGAACTATTTCAAAGACCACAAAATATTCACCCTTCCAAATCTGTATATCTACAAAGTAGCTCTCTTGATACATAAAAACAGAAACTATCTGGAACGACCCGCAGATAGACACCATTATCCAACAAGGAATCAATTAGTCATCCTACAAAATTACAGATACAACCGAACGCGCAATGGACCCCTGTAAACCGGAATAAAAAATTTATAATCATCTTCCGCACTCCTTCAAACTCTTCTCGTTGAATAAGTTTAAAAATGAACTCAAAAAATTACTACATCAACATTTTTTTATCAACTTCTCAATCAACTTCCAATGAACTTTGCTGAACCAATATTTCTAATTTTTATATATATATATATATATAAGTAGAAAAGTTATTGGGTATACTCAAAATGTTCTGCAACCGTAGACACGTGTTTCGAGATTAAGCTCTCATCAGTACGGTAAAATCAAGTGCGTAAATGTACAACACTTGGATGTAAAAATAGAAACAAAGGAAATCAACAACAGGAAGCCAACCACACATTTGTGGCTTCGGTTAGTACGGCTAGAAGACCTTGTGCTTACAAGGCAACAACTAACGTCGCTACGGAGGCAGCTATAGCTACCAGCGTGACAATCCTACCCAGGAAAATACAAATAAGGATGGATTTAGCGAGTTGTTAAAATCTGTTTTGGTTTATTAAATGCATTAAAAAATAAGGCTCAATTATACAGTTATGTGTGAATATTCTGGAGTTAATATTCAGATTATTTGCTATTCTGCCAGTTTTATGGTGAGACTGCTATTTCGCTTCATGAAACCATTGAACCAGTCTGTTACAGGTAAGTTATCTACGAACCTTGGTTCTGTCACCCCAAGCTTTGTCAAATATTGCCTGACAATATGGTCGATGTCGATCGGCTTTAAGGGGAAACCCCAATTGGCGCAAAGTTGCAAGCCTTCAGATAACATTTTCTCTTCATTTTCATCTAGAGCGGATGGTCTTCCATACTTGAGCTGATGTCGTCCGTGATAATGATCATTGATGGTCGAGTAAGGGATGGCAAATCGTTCAGAGACAGCCCTCATCGACATCTTTTTTTGTTTCACCGCCGCCACTGCCCTCTCAAGGAATTTCTCATCATAATTCTTCTTCCCCCGACGTCCAAACTTTTTTTGATAGTGCCGAGGCATCTGAAGACGAATGAACAGAATTAATATAGACATTAAATTACTTTCTCACTAAACAGGAAATTGCCATATGCTTGGCAACTCTGTAAAGGTCGTTTACTGTACGTAAGTTCACTAAACAGATGATCGTAGCCTAACATATTACTTGTAAAATTAAAAAGTATAAACATATTCGTAATACTGAAAGTGATCGAAATTACCCCTCAACAATGGATTTTTTTTTTAAACCTCCAGAAGAGCCTTTAAAAAATGTATTACAGTATTATTTTTCTTTATTCACATTGACAAATAACTATGTTTTCCCGTACATTCACCAGTTATTTTCCTTCAAGCAAGTTGTGAGCTGTGGAATCAATCGTTTTCGCATGTTTCAATTTCAGCCAATTATCAACTCTTTATAAACACATTTTTCTCCACGTACTAACCTTATTTATCAGTAAACACTCTTCACTCGAGCACGGCTACACTCTTACTGAACCGGTTGTCAACTGTTGACTACATAAAATACGCAACTGTTCCATTTTACGCGCCAATTTCTTCACAGGGGCGTGCTTGATCGACTTTTCCTCGCATGATCGAAATTACCCCGTTTGACGGTACCTAATTTACTTTTGGAGAAACGAGGTCACTTAACTTAACTTTTTAGAGAAAAGCTTTTATTAAAATGCACTAAAAAGAAGAAAATACATTTTAAAGCGAATTAAACCCATCATTATAAAATGTTAAATGATGTCGCGAGAATGAATCCTAAGGTAAATTAAAATCTAATTTACAATAAGAAATACATAAATACTTCTCGCGACAAGCTTTCATATCAAAATTTTGTAATGTAACAAAATGAAAGATTTAATTAACTTTGAGATTTATTTTCTTCTTTTTAGTGCATTTAAATAAAAGCCCTTCTCTAAAAACTTTTTTTAAAGCTCATTTTATTTTATGTTCTTTTCAATATTTCTCATAGAATCTTTAAGATCATCTAAAGCATTACTCAGTTCTAAATTCGAAGTATAGAGCAATGTATCATCTACGAATGGATCAAGTTCATGTGCCCCAGGAACATACTAAATATCATTTAAGTATTTTATAAATAAAAGTGGCCGTAGAACACTTCCTTGGGGAACACCATTGCTGACATCTATCTAATCAGATATTGTAGAAGTGATTTTTAATTTGTTTTAAGGAATCATCATCTTCAAATCAGTTGAAAAATTAATCACATCGAAAAGTAATGATTTTTTAAATTTTTTTTCAGGCCACGACAACATTACTCGTAACAGCTTGTGACAGACTCGAGAGCAGTGGCACAAACCTTATCAGTGACAGCTTGATTCTGCAAGAGCATATGGACAAATCGCACACCAGTGACGAACTCTTGTTCCTTATTGACTATCTTAAGGCAATGAAGCCGGAAATTAGCGCTGTCGGATTGTTTTACGTCAACCGAGGTGTTTTATCAACAATTCTCACATTCACCACTTCGTACGTGATTGTTATTGTAGAATTCAAATAAAACAAATTTGGTTTCGAAACGTTGAGCGTCTTAGGTGTTTGCTGCTTGCTGACACCGGTGTCAGTTTTTGTATATAGCATATTCATGGGTTTCTAGTTGCAGCTTCATACCGAGATTTTGCCAAATGTGTCTTACTCACTTCCTACACAGCACCGAAAATCCGATACTCATGTGAAGTTGTCGCCGACTTTTTGCAAAAGCACAAAACTTGTTTTGGAGTTCTGGGTAGATTAGAAAGAGTTCTGGAGTTCCTTTTTCAAATTTTCAATGGTTTGTGCATTTTAATAAGAAAAATAAATTAGCGGCGCCTTCTTTTCCGTCAAAATGAGTTATTGTGGTATTTTTCGATAAATATGGAAGAGTTCTGAAGTTCTTGATCGTTTTTCTACCGAAGTGAAAAAGTTATTGAAAGAAAAAAGAATCGACATTCAAAATTCACCCTTTTGAAAGAAAAAAATAACAGATACTTCAGTGCTTTTGTTCTGCATCTTCTCCAGTCTCGCCATCTGAGGCTTGGGGAGGCTGCAGTAAATTGGACAAGCATACGTCATCGTTGGTCTGATGACCAGTTTGAATCTTTCTTGGATTTTTTATAGATTTGAATCAAATTTGTTGACGGCGACTCCCCAGGCTAGTATAGCATGATTCGGGTGGCTTTCTACAAGTGCATAATTTTTGACAAATATTTGAATCTATATAAAATAGAGCAGAGTTATTTGATTGGGTGGTTACTATGACATTCATCTTCAAATTGTCTAATACGAATACATTATTTAGTATTTTCTACACGCGTGAGATAGAAATATCTTAATTATTAACGTTACGCTTAGTGAGTTATGATTTGGTAAGTATTTTGTATGTGATGTGAATAGAAGAAAGTGAGTCTTCCCGAAGATAACTGTTGAAAGGCGGTTTCTGAACCAGTCAAATACTTCACTTTCTGCTTTAGCTCTTAGTGAGTTCCAATCATCACCATTCAAGATCATTGCAATATAGTCGGCACTCCTCCATTAAATGGTAATTTCAATAAATCATTTATAGGTATAGAGGTTGAAAAGAAGTTGATAAGAAGTATTCCACTGGTCTTGAGATGCTTTTGTTATCATTTATTTTACATTACTGAATCAATTCGAATGCTTGCCCTCTTATTCCTATTCCATCTAACATTTTTAGGTGATGAGTATAGCTGACACTATCGAATGCCTTTGCGAGGTCAATATTCGTATACAAAGTGCTGGTCTTTTTCATCAATGCTAATAATAAAAATAATAAAGGTCTTTATTATTCATAAAAATACAATTGATTTCATGCTAATTTGAAGCGTAGGGCGAAGTTCAATACATTCTGGATTCCAGAGAGGACCAGAATGTCTGTTCTTCCACGTAACCTCGAAAGAACGATAGATGAACACAGGTACGATAAAGATGAAGAAAATATGATAATCGATTTCTATCGTAAAATCAAAACCTTTCAATTTATTAGCTATCATATGGTGCGAAAGGACCCCGCACTAATAGGTAAAATGGTTCTCGGTGAAATTGTCTGAATTTTCAGTATATTGTAGTTTTCGATGTACTGATTGAACGTGCAGTTGCGCAAAGTTCGTTGGATAGATTTTGAAATACAGGGCGTTCAAATTAAAAATCAGTAATTTTTATTTAATTGTTTTCTTGGGATTTGAAAGTGCCAACTGCATATTTTTTCGTTCACATTATCAAAGTACCTTCATATTACTAAATGTCATTCAGATGATGCAGATTATATCATTATGTACAGAGTGAAAAATAAAAACATTTTAGTAATGTCTGAAAATTCGATGTAATAACGAAATATTGATGAGATTATTTTGGCATGCAATATACTATTCTTATTCCATCATTGATCATAATTCTTCCATTTCCTACAGGGTGATATGAAAAATTGGTGAAATATATGGCTGGTTCTTTTGTACATATCCTGTATATTCAAGTGAATTACCATCCTCCGAAGTCAGCTGATACCGTATAAATATGATTTAGTTGGGATATATAGGGTGATCATGAAAATTTTCGATAATAATAATTACAAAATATCAATGTTTCAGAAATCACCGTGTAATTTACGAATAACTCGGTAAAATTCCTTTATTATTATTTAGTATATTCAGCAATCTATCCTCAACACTGTCCCAAAAATTCAGTTTCCTACTATGACTGGTTTCATAGTTATTAATTGAGAAACTTACTACTATTTGTATGACAAGCTGAAGGAACTTGTTCACGCGTACATTCTACTAGTGGCGAAGATTTTTCACAAATAGTGAAACGTGAGGAAGTGGAGATCAAAATGAATTTACCATTATATGAAGGGTGATGACCAATGACGGTCCATCCAATTCCATCTACCATTTAGGAACTGACTGAATATACGACACATCAGTTACAACTTACAACTCAGGCATTAGCCAGATAAAATTCCTAATGCTTGGATAGTTTGACTCGCCCAATCGTGGATGAGGCCCCGGTACGGGAAATCACTTATCACTGAAGGTGACCAGGAACAGCCTCAACCGAATCCACCTCCCCCGTAGCAGCGCTACGGTCCTCATACAGCAAGAAAACCCTTTCGCCTATCGGGTACATTTTAATTCTGTCGTAGACGGAGAGTGAATGAAAAAGAAAAATCAATTAGTTCTATCAGTGATAATTATTATTACTTTAATGTATTGAACTACCTATATTGATGAAATATAATAGATGTCTTTGTTTCTATTGATGGCCAGCAAATATAAAAATCATGGAAACTTCTATCCGAGTGGAACACGCATTGGAAAAAAACCGTCGCTGCCCAGATTCAAATTCTCCTATTAGAAATAAAAGCGTTCTATCAATCATTTTCACTTTTCCCAGATAGTTTGTTTCTCACGTTTCACTATTTGTGAAAAATCTTGGCCACTAGTAGAATGTACGCGTGAACAAGTCCATTCAACTCGTCAGGCAAATGGTAATGATTTTCTCAATAAATAACTATGAAACTAGTCATGGTAGGAAACTGAATTTTTGGGACAGTGTTCAGGAGAGAATGATGAATATATTAAATAATAATAAAGGAATTTCACAGAGTTAATCGTGAATTACAGGGTGTTTTCTGAAACGTTGATATTTTATAATTTTTATCCACGAAAATTTTTGTGATCACCCCATATATCCCAACGAAATCATTTTTATACGGTATCAGCTATCTTCGGAGGATGATAATTCACTTGAATATACAGGATATGTACGAAATAACCGGCCATATATTTCACAAATTTTTCAAATCACCCTGTAGGAAATGTATGAATTGTCACTAATAATGGAATAAGAATAGTATATTGATTGCCAAAATAATTTTATCAATATTTCATTATTACTTCGAATTTTCTGACATTACTAAAATGTTTTCATTATTCACTCTGTACATAATGATATAATCTACACCATCTGAATGATATTTAGTAACATGAAGGTACGTTGATGATAAGAACGAAAAAAAATGCAGTTGGCACTTTCAAATCCTGAGAAAATAATTAAATAAAAATTACTGATTTTTAACTTGATCTGCATTTATCTAAAAAAGTACCAAAAATAATTATACTTCTTCGAATATGGAATGAACAATTATTTTACCTCGGCTAATAAGTTACGTCTAATATTTTGTTTCATTCTGCTTCCATATTTCATCCTTGTTTTTTGAAACGCACCGTACTCAGCCAAGTGTTTGCCCAAAATTCCGAATAATGTTCTATCCGGCTGTTGTCTTTCCGGATATAATTCAAAATAAATTTGTGCTGTTTTCGTACTATTCCTATCAAATTTATAATAAAGTTTCAACATATCTCGTTTTTCTTCATTTGAGAATGAGGACATTTGGACTGAAGTATTTGTGCACACTTATGATGTTTAATGAGTTCTGACAACTAGTGTTTATTAAACAAAATTTTTCGATGGAGTCATGACCATCTCAGATGAACTTGTTTTTTTCAATATCTGTGGTTTCAGAAGTGCAAATCAAAACAAATTATACATCAATGAAATCAGAATGAGAATCACTATTTTTCTGAATAAAAAAACAATATGGCACCCATAACAGAAAAAAGATGATGATGAATGCCAGAAGACGAAACGTTGGATAGTAAATCTGAACATGAAAACGTGTAGCTGAAAAAAAGTATCAGTGAAAACGTACTTTTGATTTTGAGCTATGTTGTCAAATAACGATAGAAAAAAATAAAACGAAAATTCTGATTTTCAGTTTTTCCCGATATTTCCGGAAATACGCGGAATTTTCCAAGATTCAAAACAGTATTTTGTTAAGCACTAGAATACGCAACTTTGCCCCAATTTAAGCTTCGACGTATCTCCTGTAGTTTAGGAGATCCCAATGGTGGGGGTTGAATTTGAATTGCCCTGTATAGCGAGTATAAGTGGGGAGAGATGCTCGAGCCCTGCAGAACACCTGCTTCGACTGGGTATCCCCCAGAGAGATTTATGTTTACCCTTACCGCAATAGATCGACCCGTGATGCACGAGTCGATCAATTTCACTGAGTTCAAAGGCATGCCTGCCTGTAGCATCTTGTTGACCAGACCTTCGATCCATATGGTGTTGAAGGCCTTTTCCATATCCAACAGGGCCATGAGCGTGTTGAGACCTTGATTGAAGGCCTCCTTCACCCCGTGTACGATTCGTACTACCTGTGAGGTCGTGTTGTGACCTCTGCGGAATCCGAATTGCACGTCCGGGATGAGTTTCAGACTCTCCTCAAGAGTCAGCAGCTTTTTGAGCAATAAGGCTCTCCTACAAAAACACAACAATCAACATTAGCATCAGCCTGCAAAGTGTAGGAAATTGATAGTGTGAAGTTAGCCACACTTTTCTGGCCACAGTTTCTGACGTGGAGTAAATCTTAGTTGGGATTGAGGAGTGAACGTCCGCGGTGTTGCCACATCAATTATTTTTACAGATACGTTCAGAATCAGTTTATTGTGTTATTTGCAGCTAGAGAGGAGGTTAGAATAATTATTCATGGAATTACTGAAATTTGTTTGCAAGTTGAAGTTTTGGAAAATCAATAATTATACATCTGCCGGAAAAGTTTCAACTACAAAACAAATTAAACTGCAACTCGATGAAGGATCTCTGGAAAGATTTGAAAACAGGGTCAAATTAACTTCACCCGCCGTAAAATTTCTGTACTGAAATAAAGTTTTAATTTGCGCAGTGGTAAACTTTGTAATAGAGTTCACATGTCAAATGGACACAGAAGCCACTGTTTTTGTATCTTTTCTTGGCTCAAAATAATGCAGAAAAAACTATTCAAATCAATTTGTTCGGCCGTCGGAATGACTGCAAAAAAAAATAGAGTTTGATTTCTTGCATCAGTAAACTCCGTGAAGGAGTCCGCGTGTCTGATTGAAAAAAATACAGTGAGGTAGAGGGCTCAAAATAATGCGGAAAAGGTTATTCAAATCAATTTGTTCGGCCATCGGAATGACTGAAACAAAATAAAGTATGAATTCTTGCACTAGTAAACTCCGTGAAGGAGTCCACGTGTCTGATTGAAAAAAATATAGTAAGGTAGAGGGCTCAAAATAATGCAGAAGAAGCTATTCAAATCAATTTGTTCGGCCGTAGGAATGACTGAAAAAATATAAAGTTTGAATTCTTGCACCAGTAAATTCCGTGAAGGAGTCCGCGTGTCTAATTGAAAAAAATACATTGAGGTAGAGGGCTCAAAATAATGCAAAATCGGCTATTCAAATCAATTTGTTCGGCCGTCGGAATGACTGAAAACAAATAAAGTTTGAATTCTTGCACCAGTAAGTTAACTTTGTGAAGGAACCCGCGTGTCAAATGGAAAAAAATACAGTGGGGTAGAGGGCTCAAAACTTTTTTTTTCGGTCATTCCGACGGCCGAACAAATTGATTTGTATAGTCTTTCCTGCATTATTTTGAGACCTCTACCTCACTGTATTTTTTTTAATCAGACACGCGGACTCCTTCAAGGAGTTTACTGGTCTAAGAATTCCAACTTCGTTTTTTTTCAGTCATTCCGACGGCCGAACAAATTGATTTGAATAGCTTTTTCTGCATTATGTTGATCCCTGTACCTCATTGTATTTTTTACAAACAGACACGCGGACATCTTCACGGAGTTTACTGGTGCAAGAATTCAAACTTATTTTTTTAAAGTCATTCCGACGGCCGAACAAATTGATATGAATAGCCGATTCTGCATCATCTTGAGCCCTCTACCTCACTGTATTTTTTTCAATCAAACACGTGGACTCCTTCACGGAGTTTACTGGTGCAAGATTCAAACTTTATTTTTTTCAGTCATTCCGACAGCCGAACAAATTGATTTGAATAGCCTTTTCTGCATCATTTTGAGCCCTCTACCGCCTTTTTTTTTCGATCAGACACGCGGATTCCTTCACGGAGTTTACTGGTCAAAGAATTCAAACTTTTTTTTTTCATTCATTCCGACGGCAGAACAAATTGATTTGAATAGCCTCTTCTGCATTATTTTGAGCCCTCTACCTCACTATATTTTTTTCAAACAGACACGCGGACTCCTTCAAGGAGTTTACTGGTCTAAGAATTCAAACTTTATTTTTTTTTTCAGTCATTCCGGTGGCCGAACAAATTGATTTGAATAGCTTTTTCTGCATTATTTTGAGCCCTCTACCTCACTATATTTTTTTCAATCAGACACGCGGACTCCTTTACGGAGTTTACTGGTGCAAGAATTCAAACTTTTTTTTTCGGTTATTCCGACGGCCGAACAAATTGATTTGAATAGTTTTTTTCTGCATTATTTTGAGCCCTCTACCTCACTGCATTTTTTTCAATCAGACACGCGGACTTCTTCATGGAGTTTACTGGTGCAAGAATTCAAACTTTTTTTTTTCAGTCATTCCGACGGCCGAAAAAATTGATTTGAAAAACAATTTCTGCAATATTTTGAGCCAAGAAAAGATACAAAAACAGTGGCTTCTGTGTTCATTTGACATGTGAACTCCATTACAAAGTTTACCACTGCGCAAATTAAAACTTTATTTCAGTACAGACATTTTACGGCAGGTGAAGTTAATTTGACCCTGTTTTCAAATCTTTCCAGAGATCCTTCATCGAGTTTCGGTTTAATTTGTTTTGCAGTTGAAACTTTTTCGGCTGATATATAATTAGTGAACTTCAACTTGCAAATAAATTTCAGTAATTCCATGAATAATCATTCTAACCTCCTCTCTAGCTGCAAATAACACAATAAACTAATTCGGAACATATCTGTAAAAATAATTGATGTGGCAACACCGCGGACGTTCACTCCTCCATCCCAACTAAGATTTACTCCACGTCAGAAACTGTGGCCAGGAAAGTGTGGATAACTTCACACTAATAGGAAATTGTACGATTAATATTGATATAAATAATGAAATATGAATTTGTAACACCATGTTTTGAATATTAAAAACTGAAATTATTATTATACATGCATTATAATCCTTGAGAACATACCAAAAGTATTTATCGGTTACCAAAAGATTTCATTTCATTCAAGTATCCTCCGAACTTGGTAGAATCCGAATTCCTCCTCTCAGAAAACACATTCAACGTTCAGTTGGATCGATAGAGGTGCGACCGCGAAACCGCCACCTGCTACCGCCGTCCAAAATATTTCTAATATGAGCCAAGGCCACCAAGTCCTGCACAGGGTGTTTCTTAATAGCATGCTGATATTTGACGAGGTTATTCTTGGAATAATTTTGTGAAAATCTTCAGGTGAACAATGTCCTGAAGGTCTTAACTTTTGAACTACAGGGTGTTAAAGTTTCAGGATTTTTTTTTATTAATAATTAACAAGCTTTTATTAGGTTCAATTGTTACTAACAAACTAACTAACAATTTAATAAAATCTTGGAAAATAATTTTCACCTACGTCTAAAAAACCTGCAATTTGATACGCATATCAAAGAACGATGGCAATACAAGAATTTCTTAAGAAGAATGTAATAATAATAATGATGATGTGAGTTGGTGATTTCAATTTTCACCTACTTCCAATCGTCTGACTAATCTACAATTCGGCACACATATTAAGGATCGACGACAGTAAAAGAATTTCATAATATTGATGTAATAGTAATAATAATCGTCAGCATTTTAACGGTGAGAAAACGATGATAATGTTATAGCTATTATAGGCAAATAAACAAATCAATTTTTCTCATAAAAGTTCAACTTAAATTGGTCCACCGATTTCTTTTCTGTAATTCGGTCGTCACGGAGGGTTGAATAATTAGCAATAAAGTTATCACCCCCTGGGGGGGGCAACCCCCCCAAAATCGTAAAAACTTTTTTCTGGAAGGTATTTTCTTGACATTTCAGCTCTGGGCAATAAATATGAGTGAAAATCAGTATTAATAATGGGGGGGAATTATTTTCAACAATTAAATCCCCTCCCGAGGCATGAACCCCTTCCCGAAATCTTGTTTTATGTGGTATTTTCTATGAATATGTAAAATTGTCAGTCCTGAGTAATGAAACTGAGCGAAAATTTGTAAAACTAATAGGTATAAATTATTAGAAACGATTTTCCCGCCCCCGCATTAGGGGCACATCCCCCGCATCGCGGAAACATTGGGGTGAGAGGGAAGGGGGAGAATATTTGAAAAAACTCTCAAACTCCTACTCTTAGATATAAATGTGGGTGAATAATTGTTGAGAATTGTCTTTATTGAGATTTAGAAGTATTGTTATGAGAATTATTCGCAAATTCGATAGAAGATCAACTTATTGTATAAATCGAACGCGGACCGGAGGTACCAAAATATGATAGTGTTTTCAAATGATATCGAGAAAGGGTATGGAGAAATGAATCCACAAGTAATCACCATCAAGAAATGTATAGGAAAATATATTTATTCACTCATACAACTCATCATCTAATTCATCTTCAGTCTGCTCGTCTTCATCTTCACAATCCGGAACAATCACTGCCAAGTTTCTACAGATATCTGTGGTACATTTATTACAAACATTGGTACATATAGCACATAAAAATCAAAGCGGGTACACTTATGGGAGTGTCGAGAAAGTTTAATTCACAAAAATGTTAATATCAAATTGGTAGTTTCCCCTGAATTCATCATGGCCAAGTTCTGAAACATTCAGTAACACTGAATAGAAAATAGAAAAACCTTGGTCAACTAGGCAAACATTTATATTCTGCAGGTACATTTTTGAATGAGTCTATAAAATCCTAAGCATTTATGCATTTTAAGCAAGTTCCATTCAATAAAATGTTAATAACAAACTGGCATTTTCTCCTGAATTCCTAGGTAGACCTTTGTAATTTTGGAGATTTAAGTCATATCTAACATTGCGATATTTTGAAACAGAGCTGAGTTGAACATGAAACAAATATTTAAAAAATAAACTCACGATTTTCAATTAATAACAGTGACAAAGCACTAAAGACATGTTTCCTCGTCTCCGACTATCGATGTTATCCCAGTATCCAGTTTTTTCTGCACAGGAACTTTTATATTATCTGACGGGACAGTTCCTTTGGTGCACTGTCTTCCTCGGTCTCGAATCCCCATATTCCATCAAGGACTGATTTTATTTTTCTTTCCATAGAACAATAATGCTATCAAAATGCCGAGTAACCTCTATTTTAAGTACTTAAAAGATATACTGGATTGCATTTAAAATTTGTACAAGTAACCAAATTTGTATGAATATTTTCAATAAGAGCAGGGTTTTTTTCTGCAAACTGGCTTTTCATTCATGTTGATACGTGCTTTTATCATTTGAATTTATAAACTCCCTCAAAATTTTGTAACCTAAAATATGCGAAGAATTGAAAACACTCGTATTTAAAACCAACATTATTTGGACCGGTTAAACGTTAGCAATTTCACAATGAAGTATTCCTCAACTGTTCATTTTACTTTCTAAAGTAATCACTAGCATTATTTCACGAAGTCAGGAACTTTAATATTATAAGATTTTCAATTGCAATTTTGCAGCTGGCAACTGCGCGTATAAATATAAATAATATCAGAATACAAAGCTCCGATCTTTATCTTCAAAATGACGTAATAATCATCCGAATTGAACATTTATGTGAGGAGTTATAGAACTTTACTTCACGCGCTGGTTGAAAAAAGGCACTTTGGCGAGAGCCGGCGCAACACCTGCCCCATTGAGAAAGCATATAAGTTCAACAATTTTTTTCAAGAATACCGTGCGATTCCTCAAAATTTTGGTTGGGACAGTTTTTTGTATAAATTTGTGCTCTTTCTGAATATCAAGTTATTTTTTTATTTCAGTTAAATTTTTTGACATATTTCGAAATTACCTCAAAAATTAATTTTAACGCGTTTTTTGGGGGGGTTCCACCCCCCTGGAGGTGCTATTTTTTCTCAGAAGTAATGTGCAGACTGTGTTCTACAATTAAAAAAAAAATTATCGACGGTGCAATTTAAGTTGAGGTTGATAGCCCTGTTGATTGATCAATTAGTAAATGCTGTGGTTATGAAGATGTAAGTGAAAAGCACCACACGTAATATAATTACATGATATGGTAATGAAATGATGATAAAAATAGTGAAGTTTGTCTGCTCGGTACATTTTTTTATTGAGTACGTTGTGGGTCTATTGGAACTACTCATTCCCCATCCTTAGGCAAATACAAGCCAATAAGCCCTCCTCGACCACTAAAGTAGGACCGTTTTCGTCACGGAGTTTTCCGCTCCAGGCGAAACAAATATCGTTCGAGAAAAGGAGGAAAAACAAACCAAATATCGAGATCTTTTCTTCGATCTCCGCAGGCTTTACCCAAACCATTCTGTTAAAATGGTGGCGCTGATCATAATGGTGGAATGATGGACACACTGATATAGAATTTGGAGATAATACCGGCTTGCCGAAATGGCGAAATATGACAAATGACATAAATGATTATTTATTTCGACTTGTAATCCTTGTTATTTGTTACTGTTTATTGTGTTTCGAAAAAAAAAGTATCCTGGAAGAGGGTACTCTGATTAAAATGATTGGAAAATGTCCCCAACTTTGTAATCAATTGGGGTCAAATTGTTATGATTATAATTGGGACTAAAACTAAAGTAATTGTCTGAAATGTACAGATTTATTCGAAATTCATGATTAGGACAGTGAGTGTGATAATCGACATTTTCCGGTCTGTCTAGTTTTTTTTTTCATATAAGAACAAGATTATGAATATAAACGTA
This sequence comes from Chrysolina oricalcia, assembly GCA_944452925.2. Classification (NCBI taxonomy): domain Eukaryota; kingdom Metazoa; phylum Arthropoda; class Insecta; order Coleoptera; family Chrysomelidae; genus Chrysolina; species Chrysolina oricalcia. Next base: position 50,839,503 of record OX101824.2, read on the forward strand.
GATAGTAAAAATATTCAACAAAAGTAATAATTAAAAAAGTATAGTATTCAGTATAAAACAAAGTATTTTTGTAGACGAAATGAACAAGCTAGTAGCCATGTATGCCTAATGTAAAGTATACAGGGTGGGTCACGGTCGATGGTACCTTAGACGTTTACGGAGAATGGGAAATAGTATCATTCTGAAAATTTGGTTTCTCAAGTAATTGTCGCTTATACCAGAAAATAGCAATATCTTTATTACTATGAATGGGACACCCTGTATATTACCGCATTTTCAAACTTGTCATTGCTTCCTAAGCATTTCTGCCTCATACTCTCCTATACCTATCTCTCGAATTGAATGTTAATTTCTGCGGTATTTGGATTCTTATAGGAAGCTGCAATTTTGTATTTAGTTTATCAAGATCATTTATATTGATTCTGTATTATACAGGGTCGTTCAAAATTTTTGATCTTACTGCTAGATACAAAAAGAGTTGAAAGTGCGTTTTTTTTACATGAAACACTATGTATATTATGGAATATCTTGAAAGATGACTAAATTTCCTTCGAATTGATAAATCATGTTTATATAGGTACCTGAATAGCCAGATTTCCGAGATAAGAGCAATTTTATAAAAAAATCAAATTATTTTTCTCATATTCATCCAAGATGGCTATTGAATATCATGATGGTACATGTCATTACGAAAATTTGACAATGAGTGCATTATCAATAATACCTTTGTATGTTTCTCATCGGAAATGACTCAAAAAGAATCGAAATGGAGGAAAATAACTACTCAAACGAAGTTCTGATGAAATTGTTTATTCTTCATGGAAATTGTGAAGGAATTATAGCAAGATCGTGCAGAAAATTCAATGAAACGTACCATGAATTACAAACAATGAACAAAATAAAGTTTCTACGGATACAAAATAATTTCATTAATTATCTGTCAAAAATTAGAAAACGTTCACAATAAATTTTCAAAATGCCGACCATTGGCTTCAATGCAGTTGATCACTCGTTCTCGCAGGTGTTGTTTACTGTGCACTGGTGTCATGTATACTTTTCTCTTTAAATTACCCAACAAGAAAAAATCAAGTGGGGTGAGATCGGGTGATATCGCAGGACAATTGCACAGACCCAAATGTCTGAATCAGCGATCGTCGAACATTTTGAACAACTCCTTTGTTACTTCTTTAGTAACTGGAACCAACTGCTGCGATACTCTTCTAATGACAGATTGTCCAAGAAGTCGTTCACAACTGACCTTAAATTTGAAGATGTTTCTTAGAATTCAACGGTTCATCGTAAATAAGAAAACTTATTCGGTTATCCTTAAGAATGTAAAATACGTTGAAACCAAACTTTTTCTGATATCCCATTTCCTTACCAACATTTGGATTTTGATCAATCCAGAAATGCTCGTTCCTTCTATTGAAAATTCCTTCTCTGGAAAATTTTGATTCGTCTGTCCAAATATTTTTTTTATAAATAGGGTGCGAATAAGGATCATTTCGCAAACTTGTACCCTACTTTGATGATCTTCTGGTTTTGAAACTTGAACTTTTGTGAACTTGTATGGGTGCATGTCATGATAATGAAGGATCCTTCCTAGTGGAAGCTGGAGGATCAGCATGGAAATAGACCAAAACATTTATTATGTTGTCTTTATCTGAAGTTATAGGCTCCGGTAAATGTTGTTCCGTTTTTAATTTTGATCCATAATTAATTAAATTATGTTGTAATCGTACAAACTTCCTCTTGTTCATTGGTTGTAAATCAGGGTACGTTTCATTGAATTTTCTGCATGGTCTTGCTATAATTCCCTCACATTTTCCATGATGAACAATTTCATCAGAACTTAGTTTCAATAGCAATTTCCCTCCATTTCAATTCTTTTTGAGTCACTTCCGTTGGGAAAGGTATTATTAATAATGTAATACTGTAAAATTTTCATAATATCATGTACCATCATGACATTTAATCAGGGTTGGAAAATATCATGATTTTTTTTTTAAATTCAAAAATCGTGATTTTTATTAAAAAAATCAAAAAAACCAAAGAAAAACGTGATTTTTTCAATTTTTTTTTTATTTTGAATAATAATCGATAGGGGAAGGTTGCCTATATTGGACCGATTTTTAGATTTCTTATTATAGTTTCTAACGATAACATAAACTATTCTTTTAACTATTTCGTAGGACCCTTTGGGATGTTGGCTACTTGCAGGAATTTTTTCAGAATTTTGTTTTAAAATCTTTTATTTTTTATAACCGTTTTAAAAAACCTCTGCAAGTGGTTCAATAAGGGAAATGATAATAATAATAACTTTATTCAATGAAAGTGTAACGTTATTACAAGGAAACAAAGCGAACAAAGTGGGGCAAACGATAAGTGCTATTGTACTTGTTTCGTATATATGAAGACAATAGACGTCGAGATCATTTGAGTAATGTGGATAAAATAAAAATGTAATACTAATAAGATAAAATACACTATAGTTACAGTACAATATAAATAAAATAGTCGAATTGAATTTCTAAGTATATAAAACTAACACAAACAAACAGGAACAATCGATAAGTGATTAAACACTTGTTTCGATATAATAGTTATTTAAGTAACAAGGAATGTAAAGACGTGTTAACATTCAAGGTGAGCGAGTACGAGCCGAGGCAAAGCCGAGGCTTGTCGCTTGCCGAGGATGATAACAGTCGATACATTCCGTGTTACTTATTACGTTTTTCCCGCTGCTTGTTGACATTTCTCAAAATTTGCCTGAATTGAAGTTTGTTTTCTTACCCTTCCTTCATGATTATTCGTTCGCTATTTCATTCTAAGTTGCTTGTGCGTGTAACTAAGTTACCGAATAAGCAGACAACAATAATATTCAAAAGGTCTCATAACCTAAAAATTGATATGAATGAAGCTGAAGGTATTACTTGTCAAAGGCAAAGTCATTATTACCCTAGGCATGTAAATGACACTATTTACATTCCGTTGTCAAGATGAATTAGTAAACGAATGATATAGGCCATTTACCTGTTTTGTTGCTAAGCATGTATGGACTATTTACAGTGTCGGCAGCGGGAAAAATAAGTAAAACATATAAATGATTTTAATTGAAGACATCACATGGTAAATGATTGCTTAATACACAGAACAAACATATGCATATATACCCTCGTAAGAATGAAATGAAGTGAGGTTAATAAATCTGTTACAGGAATTTTTGAGTTTCTCTCGTGAATAATTTCAGTTGTTTTTTGAAATAGAATAGACTAGGTATTTTTCGGATTGTTTCGGGCAATGAATTGTACATTTTCGGGGCGTTAAATGAGAAACTAGTCATTCCGAGTGATTTTGTGATTTGTGGAATGATATAGTTATTTTTTTGTCTGGTGTTGTACGTATGTGTTGGTAAGTCTCCTGAGTTTTTAAGAGAATGGTACCGCATGGTCACATGGTAGTAATAAAGTTGTTTTATATTAAATACTTCTGTTTCTGTATAAAGAAGGTCAGAAGTATATCTGGATGGCTTTCCCAAAATAATTTTGAGAAATCTTCGTTGTAGAATTTCGAGGGGTTTGAGGTGCGTTTTCAAGGCGCCGCCCCATGCTAGTATGCCGTATCGAAGATGACTTTCAACGAGCGCGAGATACAATGTTAATAACTGATGTGTTGGTAGAATTTTTTTCAAATATTTCAATTTATAGAGAATGAATTGTAATTTCTTGATGATGTATTTTATGTGTATGTCCCATTTCATGTGGCAGTCTATCATGACTCCCAGATATTTAACATTATTTTTAGCTGTTATTGTTAGGTCAGTTTCTCCGTCAGATATTTGAATATCGGTGAAAGGGGGAAGAATTGTTTCATTGCAGCTAATAGGTAAATAGTTCGTTTTCTGAAAATTTATCGTTAATAGTCTGTTTTCAAGCCATTTCTTAATCAGAATAAAATCCGTTTGTACGATTCTTTTCACTTCTTTCCATGAATCAGCTTTGTAAAAGATTGCGGTATCGTCGGCAAATCCAACAATGTCTCCTTTACTCTTCACTGAAAATAAGCCATTCAAATAGATGTTGAAGAGTAGTGGTCCAAGGACCGTACCCTGAGGCACCCCGTATTCAACAGGTAAGGCTTCACTAATAACATCGTTTATTTTAACTGTTTGACGTCTGTTCGTGATGTAGCTTTTGAATAAATCTAATGAAGTATTTCTGATACCTATATCCTCTAAAGACTGGAAGAGTAATTCATGGCTTACGGTGTCAGAGGCTTTTGACAGATCAATGAATACACACAGAGAGGATGGCATCTTGTGTGGAAGTTTTTTGCTTGAATCCATACTGCCGTTCGGAAATTATACTATATTTTTTTATAAAACTTTTTAGTCTGATTTTCAATACCTTTTCAAGAATTTTTGATAAGTGGGAGATGAGAGATATAGGCCTATAGTTATCCGCTAGTTTTCTGTCGCCCTTCTTATATATTGGAACAATGAAGGAATCTTTGAAAGCTTTGGGCCAGATACCAGTTTCCATACACTTGTTGAAAATATAAGTGAGAGGTTCGATTATATATGGCGTGACGGTTTTCAGAGTTTCCGCTTTAATTTCATCTGGTCCTACGGCTTTATGGTTTTTCAATTGATTAATAAGGTTTTTTAATTCATGCGGGTTTGTCGGTAAGAGTATGATCGAATTTGGAACGGACTACTGGTTTTAAAGTTTGGATCGCGATTTATTTTTTCTGCAAGTTTTTTTCCAGTGTTATTGAAAGTTACATTGAATTCGTTCGCAATCTCTCTATCATTTGTCATCGTTACCCCTAATTCAGTTTTGATTTCATTTACTTTAATCTTCGTTTTTTTTGTTTTACTTCTTGCACAACATCCCATAGAGCTTTTGCGTTTGATTTACTGGTTTCGATTTTACTGTTGTAATATTCAAATTACGTTTTCTCAATAAGCGTTGTCAATTTATTCCTATATTTTTTATACCGGTTTTTCAGGTTGTTGTCGTTTGGGTTTTTTCTTATTAGTTTTGCCATGTTGTTTTTTGTATTCGTTGATTTAAGTAAAGCGTTTGTCATCCAGGAAGTGATTTTTGTGTTTTTTCTTTTGATAATTTTTATGAAGGTAGAGTTGTGTATAAATTGGTTTCCTTAATTGGACCTGCGGGTTCCAAAATTGGACCACGTGATTTATTGCAATAAAAAATTTGTTTAACACGTAAGGTCATATAAAATTGTCCTAATTTAAAAAAAAATTGTTTCACAAAAAAAATGAGATTTATTCGAAAACTCTTCGAAATTTTTTTTTACTTTGTCAAAACTTAAAAACATATTCATGTTAAAAAATAAAATAAACGACAAAAAAATTTAAAAACATACATGCAAAAGACAACTTAAAGTTTTAAAAGTAGGTAACACTAAGAAAATAAACACATCATGATTGGGTTAAACACAATCAAATAAACACGATATCAAAAAGCTTAAAACTGTCATTCTAATCACCAGCGCAAAAATCACAAAGAAACTTTTCCTTTGAAGGCACATGGGCACATGATTCATGTACCCAGTCTCTACACTTCAGACATTGGATCATGTCTTCAACGACACATTCTCTACAAAATTTGCAATACCACTCGCGTTCATTTACTACCAGAATCTAGCTGAACTTTACGTTTTACAGTTTTCTTCTTATCTGGAGATGCCTGTTTAGCAGCTAACTCATCATTATATGGACTTGCAGTAAGTATCTGTGCCTTCTGGGCCCCTCAAGATGTTTTCTTGGCTTGTTTTACAACTGGACTTCTTAAGACTTCTTCGATTAATACTGACACACTTTTGGAAGCAGAAGAGGGCCTTTCTTCAGGCTCGATCAGACGCTTAGGCTCCTTTGCTCCTAATCCGTCGGCATTAGGCGTGGACTTGATGGACCTCTTAGGTGCGGAAGTAGTTGCTGTGACTTGTAACTGTTTGTCAATGTCATTAGACGTAGGTTCACGCGAAGTCGATGCTTTAGCCTCTGATGAAGTGGACGCACTTACTTTAGAATCATTGGCTTTGGGCTGTGCCGCAGACGAACAAGAGGATGCTTTGGCCTTTGAAGTAGATGCTTTCTCTTTCTTGATGACACTTAGACCGGAAGTCGACGCAACTACCTGAGATGTAGATTCAAATACGTTACGGTTCAAAGGGGCCATGTAGTGTACTAACTTTCCTATTAGCAAATCTTAATCATTTGGATTGAACCTTTAATTAATTTTATATCAGATTAGAATGACTCTTAATGTCCCATCCCATTATTTATTCATACATATAATTCAGCGCGCTGGTTGGCCGTTAGCGTGTGAATTCTTTAAGCTAGAGAAATAATATGTTTGGTTATATCATGATCAAAATACTCTCATTTAACACAACTTCACAGAATAACACTTTTGTAGAGATTAATTCAGCTATAAAACCCTCATATGTGATCTCAATCATGACAATGAATTTTACTCACCTATATACTCCCGTCGTCGGTTCATTGCTCTGGATTGGTAACACTTCAACTTATCGAACATGCACCTTTAATTAGCCCGTTCAGAGCTGATTGGTTTCAGTAATTCAGTAATTTTGGTTTGGTTCAATTATTGACTTAACTAACAAAGGAAACTCGAGAAATAGTCTGTTTTTCATTTATTAAGGCAAACGGAGATAAATAAATTATAAAACTGTAAAAATATGCGACTAGAATATTAATATTTACGAGAAAAAAGGATATAGAGAATTTACTTTCACAATTAAAATCAAAATACTGGAAACTTCAACAATTAAATAAGAACAGACTGAAAACAATATTTTTATAACTCAAAACAAAAACCTATCTAATTGACAATATATTATCTAGCATGTTAGCTTACCAAGACCATCTTTAAATACGTGAAACTGATTAGAGACTTTGACAAAATAAATGATAATATACTTAAGAAACCCTTCAACTCTGAGAAAATAGATCGGACATGTCCCAGGTCAAGGTGAGGCCTTGACCTGAGTATTCTTCACTCGACTTACTGCTTCAAACACAACATTTCAACTAAAAAACTTGGTTTGAGATCTCCAACGGTTCAACTCTATAATTCGTTAAAAGATAGGGGGGATGATCCCGCCCTCAGAATATTTTACTTATAAGAAATTAAGGTAGGTGTCGCTACTTGAATGGTCTTGGCATTCTAAACTCTATTCTGGTATTCTACAGTGCTAATTAATTACATGTATTTTCCTATTACGTGACATCATATGGTTGACCGCCCCGTACATTTCAGAACTAGCGTCGAATGTGGTTTTGTTTCACTTTGATAGAAAACGGTCGACAAAAAACTATCAAACATTCTCTTTTGTTCGTCCGATGTCACTCTGCCTTCTTACTTTTAAAATAACAATAATTTGCATGCATTTACAACGAGTGACCTATTTCCATATATGTATTATTTAAGACAAAAATTAATTGATTAAATGGTCAGAAATATATTTACGACCTTTCGTTCCTAGAATATCTATAGCATCAAACGAGTTGTACCCAGATGGTAAACAATCGACCCTGGGCTATTCAGGCAGAAATTACCAGATTTTACAATATCTTCAAAGTTGAATGGATTTTCTGATTCTCACGAGAAATTTATTGTTTGTAATATGTCCTTCATAAATTTTGAGTTCCATTATTTCTGTAACTAAAGTTCGGTATTATCGCCCAGAGGAACATGTGGGATGCAACTTTCTTATTGAAATGGATTTGGTCCCACGACCAGAGGCGTCTCAATATTCTATTACAGTAGCGAGCTAGGGGCTCATCGTCGCTGTCATCAGAATCTGACACATCTTCAGAATGGTCGCTTCTCTCAATGGGTTCATTTCTTGTCAAGACATCCACAGGAGCAAAATCTACGTTTGAGAAAACATTTCGATCAACGGGCCAAATTCCAGTTTTTCTGAAACCGTTCATAGCATTTGCCATAACCGCAGCTCTGGGATAGGCTTCCCCAAGAAGCTATGCAACCTGGTATTGCGAGACAGCTAATCCTGGATGAGACCTTAGTCATTTTTCATTTGATTCGGTGCAATACAATTCTAAGGGTTCAAAAATCGTCACGTCTAATGGCTGAAGTCTGTGGGTCGTATGGCCAGGGAGTTGTAAGATGATAACACCATTTTCGCGAGCAAGTTCAATCGCTTCGAGGTTTTTTGAGTGTGTGCTGTGACCGTCCAAAACAAGCAAAACCTTGCTGTTAACTGCTGGTTTTACACACTTTATAAAGTTTTTAACCCAGGTCTGTTTGTGTTAATGTACCCAGTATCCGAGATTTCCACCAGACAATCGGGTGGAGCACCAGTCCTCAATTCAGGATTAGCTCGTTTTCTTTTGAAAATAATCATTGGGGCGACAAACTGTCCAGAAGCACTTGCACATACAACAAACGTAGTATTGACTCCTCTCTCACCAGTTGCAACTGTCCCGACCTGCTAAAATCTTCTGGCACTTTTTTGCCACCGTCGAAAATCCGGACTCATCCACGTTGAAAATTTCGGCAGCTGTCAATTGATTTTCATCTACAGTTCTTTCCAAGATATCGAAAAAATTGTAGACATTTTCACGATTAAATCCCTTGCATCGTGCTATGGATGTGGACTCCGGTTGTCTGAGTGTGAGGGTAGGATGTCGTCGCATGAATCCGTAGAACCACTTTTTTCCAGCTAAACATTTTTCTTTGTTGAAAGTATGTTTTATTTGGTTCTTTTTGGCTAGTTCGAAAGCGGCTTTGCACACTTCCTTTATTGTTACTCCGAGGAACACTTTTTCCAAATAAAGAATATGATTAGCTAGTGCGTCCTCAAGTTCTTTGGAAAACACGGTTGTTCGTCCAAAGCTTTTAACATCTTTATTGGCAAATTTATTTTTGCATTCAAGATACCTTTTAAATGTCGCTTTTGGAATGTTGAATACTCGGCATGTTTCATTGAATCCATATTATCTCGCTCTATAAGCATTTATAGCTTTTTTCATATCTTGTAGACACCACGGTCCATATGGTTTACTATCCTTTTTCTCATCGGAAGACATCCTAGAAGCAAAAATTTTTGTTAGTTTCCTAAATTGGACCAGACATAGGGACTTTCGCCTTTTTAACAGATCTATTTTTTTTCATTGTGAAGAAATATTTCTTGTTTATTTTTTTGTGTATTTGAATATAAAACAAGTGTTTTATAAATTTTTATAATTGGGATCCTCAATTGGACCGGTCTAATTTCGGAAACCACATGGTGGTCCACTTTAGGCAACCACCAAGTGTTTTTACGAAACTACACCGTAGAGAAAAAGATAAAAACAATATAACTAGGTAATAGGGGGAATAAATAAAGAAAAACTTACTTGATAACCAGGTAATAAAAGTTTTTCCTGACAGTGACTCTGCATTTGCTTAGGGACGCGTGCAATTCTTACATCAAAATGGAGAAATTAAGATTTTTTCGCTGCACACACCAAGCGCTGGCCGCCAACTAGTTGAGTTCGGTATCAATCAATGTCTCTAGGCGGGAGTAAGATACCATGTTGCCCAGTGAATTTTCGGTTTCGTAGTTTCTGAGAAAAGTATGGTGGTCCAATATAGGTGGTGGTTCAATTTAGGCAACCTTCCCCTATGTTTTGGTCCATTTTAAGTACCTATGTATCTTTACATGCAAACGCAAACAATAACAAATAGCATTTTCCTGTTTTGACATATCTTGTATTGGTTTATTCTTGTCAGACCTTGCGAAATCAAGAAATCGCCTCGCGCCGTAATTTCCCTTTGAAAATCCTGTCGAATCTTGATTGCACCAGTCACAACGTCACAACACAAAATACAATAAAACGACGAGAACTCGTAAGCTGATTCATTTGACAAATTTTATTGAGACTGTGAGTGTGTCTGTGCCCAAGTAGTGAACTTAACTGAACAAGTAAAGTCAGTGTAGAATAAAAATGAGTGGAAGGAGGAAAAATCCAATTTGGAATTATTTTATAGAAAAAAAAAATCAAAAAAAGGAAAAAACGTGTAGTAGCGCTATATGTAAAAATTGCAGAAAGAAAATGCAAGGAATTGTCCAAAGATTAAAAGACCATCATGAAAAGTGTAAGAACGCTTGGCCAAGTAATGAAGAAGTTAATTTAACAACTGCAGGTATGTACTATGTACACATATTATGTCTTACAAGTAGTATGACTAGTATGGTAATGGTATGATATAGTAGAAACAGAAACTAAAAAATTATTATTATTTCATTATTAATTGCTATTCTTCATACAATGAAAAAGTGCTAGATTTTAGTACGGGGTATGATTTGATATAAATAGAAACACAATACAAGGATTACAAGGAGCGCTAAAATCTTACTTTTTTCCATATAATTTATTTTTAAATATTTTAATAATTATTATTAATTCAACAGCTTATCTTATCATTTATCAACCTAAATAATTTCTCGCTTTTTTACAGAATATGAAGGAACAGATCTAAATTCAGATTAAGCAACTATTGCAAGCGGAAGGGCTTCAACGTTTTCCAATTCAACCACCAGTTTTGAAAATCGACCGCCAAGTTTAGCTTCGTCAAGTTTGTTTGTTTTTGGTTTGTCAGTGCCATCAACATCGTCATTATCATAAAAAACGAAAAACGGATGTTCCCGGTCCCGCTAATTTAATGAACTTTGTTATGCGGACATCTGCAAATAAAAAAGAAGAAATAGACAAACAAATCGCAAAAGCTGTATTTGCAACTAATACTAGCTTCAGATGTTCAGACAATTCGCATGTGAAAAAGCCCCCAACTCTTCTAGAACAAATCCACGAGGAAGGAAAAACACAATGTTTTGGAAGTCTTTCTGGTCAGAGTGTAAACATGTCTATTGATAGTTGGTCTAATGTCCACAATGAGCCTGTAGTTTGTGCCACATTAACCACTGAAAATGGACAATAATTTTTGTTTGAAACGATTGATAAATCAGGAAATCCACACACAGGCTATTATTTAACTGGGATTGCTTGCAATTTAATTCTATCTTGTAAATCTAAATACAACTGTGACGTAAAATCTTTCGAAACAGATAATGCAGCAAACATGTCACTTATGAGAAGAAATATAGCAAATAAACTAAAAGTAGACTCTAAAATCATAACTTATGGATGCTCAGCTCACCTTTTGAACTTATTATGCAAAGATTTAGAAATAAAAAATATCAAAGAACATGTTACACAAATTATTAAGTACTTCCGAAATAATCATCTGGCTAGGGCAAAATACATGCAGGCAGGTGGAAAAACATTAGTGCTTCCGAGTGACGTAAGATGGAATAGTATGTCAGCTTGTTTAGAGGTAAATACAAGTCAATGGGAGAAATTGTTAAAAGTATGTGAGGAGAATGAAAAAGAAATAGACTCAACAATATACGAAAAAGTTTCAAACATTGGTCTTAGACGATCAGCTAAACATCTTAAAGCCTATAGCTCGTTATCTCAAATGCAAATTTTTGAACACCGATATGAACAGGCACTAACTCCCTATCATTTTGTGGCTTACATTTTGGATACAACCAGAACCAAATTTAAATTGACTAGTGCAGAAAAAAATTCAGCATTAAATATCATACAAGAAATGTATGGAAATAGTGGATTCCTACCACTCATTATAAAACTTGAAGCCAAAACTGAACCATTTTCAACAGTTTTCAGAAGAGGTGTTATCCAGTGTTAGTGCCTTACAGTGGTGGGTTTCACAAAAGAATATTCCTGAAGTTGCTAAACTTCTTCCTATTCTGAAACAATTTTTATGTGCTGTCTCCTCGTTCGCTTCGGTAGAGAGAGTATTTTCTACATTTGGAGTGGTTCACTCCAATTTACGAAATAAATTAGGAATGGAGAAAGCGGGAAAATTAGTATTCCTGTACAAATACTATAATGAAAATTAACGTTGCATTTTTTTGAAAATATCTATTATCAATTTTTTCAATATTAAGAATATAGTTTTATTTGCAGTTTGTATCAGTTTAATTTGTATTTTGAGTATATTTTATAAAATAAATAAATGTTATTTCTGATTTCACATTTTTTATTTTATTCATTGAATAAAATAAAAAAAATCACTTGATTTAAATCATTGATTTAAATCGTGATTTAAATCAAATTATTTAAATCAACAGAAGAACTTGAGCTTTCAAAGCAACGACTAAGGTCTTCTAACCGAAGCCACAAATGTGTGGTTGGCTTCCTGTTGTTGACTTCTTTTGTTTCTATTTTTACATCCAAGTGTTGTAAGTCTTCGCACTTGATTTACCGTACTGATGAGAGCTTAAGCTCGAAACACGTGTCTACGGTTGCACAACAATTTGAGGGCTATACCCAATAATTTTTCTATTTATATTTTTATATATTGCCCCTCGATAAATCCATCCTGATCTATATCATTTACTGTACTTATTTGTAATTTGTACTTATGACTTGAGTTTTTCAACTGTTTCAAATTGAAAGCTTCAATAAAAAATCTATCTAATCTATCTATCTATCTATCCATGAAAATCTCAGCCATTTCTTCGACATTTTCACTTGCATACATGTTAGTCCAAGTATCGTATTCCATATCTTTTTTCAAATTTTCAAAGTTAGTTTATTTTTTATTTATGTTATGGTCACAGTACTCTCTCCCTTTCAAATTCAGTTCGACAGCAACTGCAAAGTGATATGAAACGCTTATTTCGAATGTATAATTATTATTATTATTGTACAAAAAAGTTTTTTTTTGTATGGCAATCTTAAAGTAAATATTTGTGGTAAACCGAATACATATATAATGATATAAATAAGAAACCATTCGTTTTCGCTGTTTTCATCATGTCATTTTTGTTTATCACTGGCTCTCGGTATCATCAAATGACCAGAATAATAATATGCTTCCTATCGAATGCAAATAAAAGAAGTAATGAATAAATGTTTTCATTTAATGTACCACTGATATCGGCTGAGTTAGTAACAAATCTGTAGTTCTTCCCTGCAGTGTGCATCTGTTATCTCCTTCGAAGTGCGTTCTTCCTCTCAAATTCACTCACTGAATAAGTGGAGCAGTCTAGTTCATTTGGAAACAAGAATAGGATGAGATTAAGCGTGAGTTGAATTTTTGTTTTTTAGAATTAGGATGGTTCCAATATAAATTTTAAACGCTCTAATAAGAAATTAAGTAACAGATAAGGACCAGGTAGAGAATGTTGTTGAGATTTCAACTTTGAGAGAAAAATATTTAAACAAGAAAACACCCAAAATGGTGAAATGGCGAGGCAGTTTTGGGGTTGAAAACGGTTTTTTGCGATTTTCGGCGAAACTTGACTTCTTATCGAAAAATGTTCAATACAAATGTTGTAGATAATAAAAGAATCTGAATTTTTGTTTTCAATACTTTTCGACCTAACCTCAAATTAACCACCAAAATGGTGAAAAACCGATTTTTCAGTATTTAATTTTTCTCTCTCGTATAAATGATTTCACTTACAAGAAAATTTGTAGGAATATGCCTTTTTTGATCTAGAATGAGCATGATTTTTTCGCAATTCAGAAGACGGTTATTTTTTGAATTATGTACATTTTTCGAAAAAAATACCCTAATCTTCCACGAAAAATAGTTTTTTGTATTTCGAAAGGATCATTTCAATTGTTGACATGTCTACTTCCAAATGGTCTAATAATTTGCTGGTTTATTGAACATTAAACCCTTGAAATTAAGAAAAAAAGTATCTCTGGTTCATGATTTTCAAAATATTTTCAATGATTATCGACTTTCTTCATTATTTTTATTACAAAAAGTAGATCATATTAAATTATTCACATTCAAATATATGAATACATAATCACTACAATAGTTATTTGTTTTACTAGGAATAAGAGCACAAGATTTAGTGCCAAGGCATTAAATCTGCTTTTCTGCCGTGTGAAACATATAATTTTTTCTTCAAATTTGTTCCAATTCCACGCAAAATCGACTTTTTCATATTTAAATTGCGTTTCATTATCAATATCCAAATAAATAAATTATTTTATCAAAGGTAACTGGGCCCTGCGTTACTATGTTTACCGCTGATGACGTTTGTTGAATATGTTTGTTCACTGTTTACTTTGTCATTGTCAATTTTGAAAAGTTGTCATGTTAGAAATGGATTTACTGCAAATTGAGGTTGAATTGATGCAATTAACGCCACCTGAGATAAGAGACCAGGCGCGAGATGTGGAATTTAACCTTTTACCGGAAAAATCAAGAACTGTATATGAACTCACATACAGCAGATTCATGGAATATAGACAGAAGAAAAATATAGGAGTTTTCTCTGAAAATGTGCTGATTGTCTATTTTTCCGATCTTTCAAAGAAATTGAACGAACTTTTTCTGCCTAGGCAGTAAAAGTGGACTTTTTCTGCCTAGGCAGTAAAAGTGGACTTTTTCTGCCTAGGCATTAAAAGTACAACTTCTAAGCCTGCCAAGTGTCATTAAAAGGCCGCTTTTAATGTCATTTGGAGAAAAAATTAATTTATTGATATCGTTTTTAGGCTTTGAAAATCATTGAAAATATTGAGCAAATCATGATACAGAGAGACTTGCCGGTTTTTCTCAATTTTAAGCGGTTTGACGATCAATAAACTACCAAGTTACATAGACCCTTTCATAGTAGACATTTTAACAATTGAAATATTCGCTTATAGAACTTTGAAATACAAAAAAACAACACAATTGTTCGTGGAAGTTATTGGTATTTTTTTCGAAAAAAAACTTGTCGTCTTCTGTATTGCAAAATATCATGCTTATTTAACACGTTGACTGCCGTGCTCATTTTCAAATTTTTGGTATCAGAGCCGAAGCAAAATCGAAAATTTTGTCCCAGAAACCATTATGGACTTTATGCAGGTACAGCCTACAGAAGATAGTATATCGTTGAATTTTTCGGAAATTGAGACTCTGAGTTTACAGTATTCATCTTCCAAAAATTCGTTGTTTTTACTGATTTGTCTGCCTCGCCGACTCGGTCTGTGCGTCGAATGAGAACAATTTGCAACGCAAACTTGTTACTGAAGCCGTCTCGGTCTGTTTTCGCGATATTATCGACAATAATTTAGACCGATGGCTTCAAGAACAGTTCAATTGGCTCGGTCCCATAGACCGAGTTGGCCTGGTGTATCAACCTCAACCTCGGTCTATGAGACCGAGGTGGCTCACCAGAATAATTTTTCCTCGGTCTCATAGACCGGCATGGCAGTCAACGTGTTAACACCAAAAAGGACATATTCCTACAAATATTCATCTAAATTGAACCATTTTAACTCGAGAAAAAAATCAAATACTGAAAAATCAGTTTTTCGCCATTTTGGCGGTTAATTTGAGGTTATGTTGAAAAGTATTGAATACAAAAGTTTTTGATTTTTTTATTATCTTCAACTTTTTCATCAAACATTTTCCGCTAGGAGTCCACATTTTGCCTCAAATTGCAAAAATCCGTTGTCAACCCCTAAACTACATCCCCATTTCACCTTTTCGATTGTTTTCGTGTTTAAATATTTTTTTTCCTCAAATTTGGAACCTCAGCTACATTTTCCACCTGGCACTTGCCTGTTACTTTTTTCTTTTTAAAAAAATTATAGGTCTAAATAGTACATAGCTTTTCTCAAAGTAGTTTTTCTGATAGTCTGACACTAATAGCAGAGGAACGTTAGACCAAAAAATGTGTTATCTGGGAATCGGTCAAAATGTTTCCATTTCAGATGTTCATTTTTCAACGTCGATAATTAAAGGTACTTTAACCTTCATAGATTAAAATCTCTTCACACTCTAGTCGGAATTTTTTGTTTTTAAAGATGCTTCTTCCTTAATATTTCTGTTTGTATGTATTTTATCAACGAGTCTTTTGAAATCAGGATAATAAGAACAATACAGGAAAAAAACTACTGCAGTTAGTTTTTGATAGTTCATTTTGATGTTACATGTTGAAAATAGTTGAAATAGTATATTTCATTACGAGTTCAGAAAATATGCGTTTTCCGTGCGTGCGAGACATGTTCCCGTGGGAGGCGAAGCCGAACACGGGAAGTCGTGCAAGCACGGAAAATGCATTTATGGACGAGTAATGACCAATATTTTCCATTATATCTACCTGAAAACCACAGATTGTTGAGAAACATTTATTTTTAATGATGAAGGAACAAATACATGTAGGGTAATTCGAGGATAGATGTTCAAACATTGAATTGTGATTGCTGTTAATTTATATAACGAATCTTTATTGAGTTTAGGAAAATGTCCTGAACACTAAAATTCATAAAAAAATTAAACTTATGTTTCATAAAAAAAAATTAAAATAGTTAACAAAAACCATCTCCCCACAGTGCTGAGGTGAGATGGCGCAACTGAAAACAAAAGATATTTTGGCCAAAATGTCACTTTGTTTTACATAAAACAACACCACAGTCATGGCAAAAGTTAACAAACTTGGAGCAAGACTAGTGAAACCATTTGAAGCAACGTAAGCAATTTATCCAGTCGTCAGATTTTGTGGTACAAACTGACAGCCTCGGGTTTCTCTGCGGAAATAACTTAAGCCATGGAAAACCAGGTAATCGTGATTCCTTATTAAAAGTTAAAACGATGTTTAATGCCCAGCTGTTCGGCCAATTTGAAAACCATACTTCGCACGTCAGTTCGAGTAGGAGCAAAACCGTTTTATGGGAAGTTTTAGGATATGTTGGACCAATTTTGCCTCAGCAGCTTCGCCTAATGTGGAGGAGGGTCCAAAAATACCTTTCTTCACATTTTTTCTCAGATTTCTTCTTCGTAGAGTGGTTGCCGGTACCCCAAAGTTTCGAGCAGCATCATTCACTCCCATTTTATTTTTATTAACGGCTTCAATGACTGCGGTTAATTGTTGTTCGGTCCAACTAGCCCTGAAACAACTTCCAGTGCGTTTGAATATTGTAGGCATACTGGAAAAAAAAGAAATTTTAATGAGCCATCTCACCTCAAAAATATGTGAGCCGTCTATCCTCGTTGTGAGAGGAGAGATGGCGCACATCACAAACCAAACACGTTTTGAAATATGCGGAATTTTAATGTTATGTAACAAAACTTGAATGTTTTTACTTACCTGAAACGATGAATTGAATAAAATTAATAAATAATTTAAAGTTCACTAGCACGAAAACAATTTCGGAAAAAATATATTTGTCCCCACCGGATCACGTATGAAAAGATTTTTCAATAGGCCTTCAACCGGTAAATTCAAACTTTACGGCAGCTTGTTTACAATGAACTGAATGAAGTACATCAGATCGCAACAGTTCATCTTCAACACTAGCGGTGGCGCTGTAAAACCATTGCGCCATCTCACCTTCTGCGCCATCTATCCTCGACTTGTCAACAAATGCGTGTACTCGGATAGTTGGAAGTTAGGACGCATTGCCTCTTCCGGCTAGCTCAGACCGCCTATCCGAAGTACAGCATCGTCGCAAAATCTCAGCAACTCCGGAGCTCTTCATTTATTTGGAAAACCAGCAGGAATGTGTCTGACATACGAATTCTTTTTGGATTTGTTGGTGTTGCCAACCAACGAGGTTCCATTAATTCGCATGCCAGGCCGAAGATCGCTAAAAACCAGAAATACTATTTACACTTGACTCTACTATACACTACTGAGCCATCCAGAAGTGAGGGCTTCTCTCCTGGGAATTGTCCGAGCCCTCGGGCGGCTCCTGGATGACTAAAGATTTCAGCCAAATAAGCCTTTATTTATACACTGGCCGAACATTTTAGTCGGCCAATGGTATAACAATTTACTGGTAGGCGGAGCCTATTAGAGCTCTCGCCTCCAGATATACTCTCCGAGTATTTTTCCAAACTTCAAAACTCTAGTATTTCTGGCACATCATGACACTCCCCCCCTTTAAGGGATCGCTTGGCATGCGGATGGAACGTCGTTGGATTTGCCCTGAAAAGGGCCAGTTCTCTCGAACGGGTACCTAAAAATAAAACCTAAAAGAGAACTATGTTATAGCTACTGGCTATCCAAATCTTGCAGATGTTGGTGCAGGCTTATCGTAAGAATTCCAGGTTACTCCTTTACGAAACTTTTATGGAATGTGCCATATATCCACATTCGCTCATTATCCAGCTTCCAAAGAGGGGCCATACGTCTTCGCCCTTGCCCACTGTGTCAAATTACCCCAGCCTCCTGGCTTGGGAACAACCAGCTGGCTGTGGAATGGACACTTCCATCGAACCCACGAAGGATATGGGCATCCTCGATTCCACTGGCATAACTCGCTTCAGATTCATTCCGAAAGTGCATCCAACAAAACTTTCCGATAAGTATCCTCAAGTCCGGGTTACTGGAAAAGTTGTTAAATTCTTCGAGGGCCCCGTCTCCCACTGGAAACGGTCGTAAACTCCTGTTTACTTGCCCCACGTTGGGCGCCATGTCAACAAATGCGTGTACTCGGATAGTTGGAAGTTAGGACGCATTGCCTCTTCCGGCTAGCTCAGACCGCCTATCCGAAGTACAGCATCGTCGCAAAATCTCAGCAACTCCGGAGCTCTTCATTTATTTGGAAAACCAGCAGGAACGTGTCTGACATACGAATTCTTTTTGGATTTGTTGGTGTTGCCAACCAACGAGGTTCCATTAATTCGCATGCCAGGCCGAAGATCGCTAAAAACCAGAAATACTATTTACACTTGACTCTACTATACACTACTGAGCCATCCAGAAGTGAGGGCTTCTCTCCTGGGAATTGTCCGAGCCCTCGGGCGGCTCCTGGATGACTAAAGATTTCAGCCAAATAAGCCTTTATTTATACACTGGCCGAACATTTTAGTCGGCCAATGGTATAACAATTTACTGGTAGGCGGAGCCTATTAGAGCTCTCGCCTCCAAATATACTCTCCGAGTATTTTTCCAAACTTCAAAACTCTAGTATTTCTGGCACATCATGACAGACTTACCCTATTATTAATTGAAATATTTATGGTACAAAAATATCCAGAAATTGCCGCAAAACAAGCGTTATTTACCCTGTTGGTGAGGAAATATTCAAACAATTTGCGATTTCTAGAGAACTGTCAACAACATATTATTTAATGTTGACATGTAAATAGGCGACTATAATGACACCAGCACACCGAAAATTTTTCCGTACGGGCGCACGGAAAAGACCCTTTTTCAGTATGCTAAATAAGCATGTAAATATAGTGTTTTTAGATAGGTATAATGAAAACGATATTTACTTCAATTTCTTCCTTTCTTTATCTACAGTACATTAATTGAAATTAAAATTATTCAAAAAAGATGATCTAGAGTACTGGACAAGGGTGGGTGATAAATTTACAACTCTTCATAAGAGAAAAGTAAAATACGAATATACAGTGACCTCCAAAAAGTAAGTACCATATGGGAAAAAAGTTTATTGTTAGAGTATTGGAAAAATATTTCTTGGGGACAGCTTGTGCATGTCTGATAACCTTAAAATCGATTTTGACACATGTCTCGTGACCACTAGCGGCAAATTGGGAAAAAAATCCATGAAGAGGCCAAAAATGGGTTGAGATGGCAAGATATCATAAAAAGTTATTTGAAAAAGTTGCTTGAAATTTCATAGCAATTTTTTGAAATATTTTCTTATCTCTTTACAAAAATCAAAGTTTTTTTCTGAATGGCTTGACTATAGTGAAATATTGGTATTTTGATAATAATGAAAAATTTTTCTCATTTTCTCCGCCCCTGGGGCACTAAATTGAAAAATGTGGTTTTTTGCCAGAACCTTCGCTGTTACATTGGTTCGTATCTAAAGCTACATTTCCACCGGAGGAACATTGAGAAACTTTTTTGTTGCTGTTGCTTGTTTCCAAAAATGTTCCAAAATGTTTCTAAAAGTTTCTTAAAATTTCCCTATGTTTCGGCAACAAATGTTGACTGTTTCTACTTGTCACCTGTTTCCATTTCGAGCGGTAAACTTCAAAGGAAAATAGGGAACAAGGGTAAACAAATTCGTGTTGCTATCGCAGTGGAAACGCCGAGATTGCAACTTGTAAGCAGTCGTGTCGCAGACGTTTTCAATAATCAGTGTAGTACCTACGAAAGTGAATAAATACCTATATTATTTATGATGTCCTTCAAGTGGACAAATGAGTTATCTGTCGAATCAATTGAAAATTGCTTGCCTATAATTTGTATCCTCTTTTTTAATTAGGGGAGCAATTTGGTACAATAACCACTCCATATCGGTGCTAGACATTCGTAAAAAAATTTAACACTACCATTAGCTGTTCTTCCCGCATGTAAATCGTCTTCTTTCAATACACTAAGTAAGTGAATGCCACTGTATTGTTTCCTTTCATAAAGACTTGGCCTCACCCAGTATTTGTGTTTTCTTTTTCCCAGTTTTTTCCCTTTTTTGAAGATATCACTAAAAACGCCGCCGCTGCTAACGCTACATCATCATCTTGCTCCATATTCAAGCTGTTTGCCAACATGCAGTGGAAACACAAGTTGCGTACTCAAGAAACAATATGGGACTATTGACAATTTTAGTTGCTTTAGTGGAACCAAGAAGTTTACGTATGTTGCCGTAAGTTTCTACCCATGGGAACAAACATAAACAATAAGCAACAAAAAAGTTTCTCAATGTTTCTCCGGTGGAAATGTAGCTTAACAGTTACAACAGAATTCTAAGACTATTGTGGTGATATAGCAATCTAGAAACATTCTGGTTCAAACGCTCCCCCACCTCCTTGACCTTGACCTGGAGAAATTCGAAAAGTACATCCAGACAAATTGGGGCAACACCAAAAATGAGATTTCAAGCCCAGCAGGCGGTTTCTTTACCTGTCAGTAAATCATATTAGCAGCTCTCTAACTATGATGGTCGTTGTCTACTTGTACCCGATTTGTCTTTCTCGTACAATTACTACGGAACGAATAACCACGGCGAATGTGGAAACACCCAAAATTATCCCTCTACATTACCTGTTTCCTCCAGATAATGCAATTATGAATAAATTGAAGTTACTTTTTTGTAATATCTAACAGAAAACAACTACTTCCCCGGCAAAAGCCATGCTGGAAATTGAAAAAAATCCACATTTTAGATAATTTTTATTCAAGAAAAAAGAAACTACCCAAAAAGAAACTACTGCTGGCAGTTTCTTTTTCTTGAATTGTATTCACACCAAAGATTCCAAAATATTCATTTACCTATTTAATTTTTATTGTATTTGTAACTTTCAAATTTCCTGAACGGACCATCCTTTCGATGAAGAACGAGCATTGACAAGACCGCAAATCATAATGACAGTTCTCATGCAAAAAAGTGATCTCGAGATTTGAGGTTAATCGACATTTAACTGATTAATACTGTAGCGAGGTGTTATAATGACCGATCTGATGTGAATTTATTTGTTTATTAAAAAATATGGAAAGGCTTCGTGAAAGGGACGTTCGGATAATTTACTGAGGGTAGATTTAATTTTTGCAATGACTAAAATTTAAAATCGTTCCTTGAACGCTGCTTGAATACAGGAATATTCAGTTGGGGTTCCAATTTCTTACACCACCCCACACTATGAAAAATTACTTCTAGTGATGGAATGAATCATATTTAAGATATCTTATCAACATCCGAATTTATTACACTGCTTCATCACCGTTGAGAATTATTTTATTTGGTTAATCCAATTAATTCTGGAGTGGTTGAGATATCTGAAATATGATTAATTTCATCACTAGAAGTAATTTTTTAGTGTGGGGTAGTGTAAGAAATTGGTACTCGACTTGAAACACATGAATCGCGTGGTTTGACAGAATAAAATAATTCTCAACGGTGATGAGCAGTGTAATAAATTCGGATGTAGATAAGATATCTTGAATATACAGTGACCGGCAAAAAGTATGTACCATATGGGAAAAATTTTTATTATTGGAGTATTGGAAAAAATATTCTGGGAAAAAGTTTGTGCATGTCCGATAACCTAAAAATCGATTTTGACACATGTCACGTGATCGCTAGAATGGTGGCAAAATGAAAAAATTTTTAATGCAAAGGCAAAAAAAGGGGTAAGATGGCAAGATATCAAAAAAAGTTATTTGAAAAAGTCACTTAGAATTCAATTTTATACACATAAACGAAGTTTCAAGAGATAATTCAAAAAAATTGAAAATAGCAATTTTTTTAAAATATTTTTCCATCTATTTAAAAATATTATTTTTTTTTCTTATGAATAGCTTGACTATACTGAAACATTTGCATTTTAATGATAATGACAAAACTTTCTCATTTTCTCCACACCAGAGGGCACTAAATTGAAAAAATGGGAATTTGTCAGAACCCTTGCTGTTACAGCGGTTCGTATCTAACAGTTATATCCGAATCCACGACCATTGTGATGACATGACACTCCAAAAACATGGTAATTTCCAGATTATAATCAAGTTCCGATGATAATCGTGCATGAGAGTTTCACTTCGCACATAAACTTGAAAATAGTGCGTCAAATTAAAGATTCTTAAAGTTTATGTGCAAAGTAAAACGCTCATACATCATTATTATTGAAACTTGATTAAAATCAGGAAACATGGTGTTTCTAGATTGCCATATCAACACTATAGTCTTGGAATTCTGATATAACTGTTAGATAAGAACCAATGTAACAGCGAGGATTCTGGCAAAAACCAATTTTTTTTATTTAGTGCCCTCTGGTGCGGAGAAAATGAGAAAGTTTTGTCATTATCATTAAAATGCAAATGTTTCAGTATAGTCAAGCTATTCATAAGAAAAAAAAATAATATTTTTAAATAGATGGGAAAATATTTTTAAAAAATTGCTATTTTCAATTTTTTTGAATTATCTCTTGAAACTTCGTTTATGTGCATAAAATTGAATTCTAAGTGACTTTTTCAAATAACTTTTTTTGGAATCTTACCATCTTACCTCTTTTTTTGCCTTTGCATTGCAATTTTTTTCATTTTGCCACCATTCTAGCGATCACATGACATGTGTCAAAATCGATTTTTAGGTTATCGGACATGCACAAACTTTTCCCCAGAATATTTTTTCCAATACTCCAATAATCAAAATTTTTCCTATATGTTACATACTTTTTGGCGGTCACTGTATATATATATATATATATATATATATATATATATATATATATATATATATATATACAGAGCTATTCAAATTCGAGTCTATGCATGGGGATTTCGATAACGGTAAGAGATAGAGGGTTGGTTAAATGGGGGCAAAGTAGCGTATTTCAGAGGTTAATTATATGGATGAAAAAAATCTGACCTAGCTTCTTCAGTTCTGGAGTTATACAGAAAAAATCGAAAATTTCGAAATTCTTCTTTTGCCTATATCTTTTTATTTTACGAAGATTTT
Source organism: Chrysolina oricalcia (assembly GCA_944452925.2). Classification (NCBI taxonomy): domain Eukaryota; kingdom Metazoa; phylum Arthropoda; class Insecta; order Coleoptera; family Chrysomelidae; genus Chrysolina; species Chrysolina oricalcia. Next base: position 50,862,976 of record OX101824.2, read on the forward strand.
TTTTTAATTTTGCCACTTTGCCATAGCAACTTTTTGTAGCCTTTCCAAATATCTGAATAAAAATTATATACAGGGTAGAACTCACAAACATAATCTGTCACAAACATAACATTGTATTTGATCATATACATAGCTTTTCATATTTTATAACTAATCACACAAGAACTTGTTTAATTATTATCAAGAATTGAAATAACAGCCATTATAAGTAATCATAATCAAAATAAATGTTCAAATTGACGACCTTCTCGTTCCAGACATTTACGGAGTCGTTTTTTTAAGTTATTATTTGCTCTGAAAATATCTCTTCGCCGTAGTGATGCGAAAGCGTTCATGATTTTAATTCTTAAATCTTCTATATTTTCAATTTCGTTTTGATATATTCTATTTTTTAGTGTACCCCATAAAAAAAAGTCAAGTACACTGAGATCAGGGGATCTTGCAGACCATCTTATAGGCCCATTATTTGCTATCCATCTGTCTTGAAATGTTTCTTGTACAAATTGATTAATGTCTCTTGTGCAGTGTGGACGAGCTCCATCGTGTTGAAACCACAACCGATTTAAATTAGCAATGGGAATATCATCGAGATATTCACTGAAAGTTTGTCTGAGGAAGTCTAGATAATGTTCGCCATTGAGCGCCCCGGCATAGATGTACGGACCTAGAACTCGATCCTTCAAAATTCCAGCCCATACATTTAGACCAAACCGCACTTGAGGTCTCACTTCTCTAAAATTATGTTCATTGGTTTGTGACCAAACATGCTCGTTGTTCCTGTTGAAAACACCACAATTTGTGAAACGAGTTTCATCCGACCAAATAATACTATTCAAAAAGTTTCTGTCATCGCCCAATTTTTGCAACATCCAATTACAAAAATTTTGCCGTCTTTCGGCGTCTCCTGGATACAATTTATGAACAATTTTAACTTTATAGCATTTGAATCTGTTTTTTCTTAAAGTACGCCATACTGCAGTTTGCGACATATTCAATTCCTCAGCAATTTGTACTGTTGATTTTGATTGATTTGTATTGATCTGAAATATGGAGATGAGCCTAATTAACATTTTTTCAGTATTACCTACTTACCGCTTGAAGTATGTTTTCCTGTAACTCAATAGGAGTTTTGTTTCCATATTTTCTCCTTGGTTTTGTGAAAGATCCATATTCGCGAAGGTTTCTGTCCAAAAGTCTGAAATATGTGGGATGCGGCTGATGTCTTTCAGGGTACAGATCTAAATAATTTTCAGCGGAAAGATGAATGTTTCTATTATTTCTGTAGAAAACGTTAACCATATCTCTTTTCTGCTCTGTGGGGAAACCCATTTTCAGTACTAACAGATTTTTCATCAAATACCAACGATAATTTCCAAGAAACTGTCAAAATATTGACAAGTGAGGTGAACTAAATATTTATTTTCCAAAGCATACTATGAGAACTCAAATGGTTTAATCATGATTGTTGTATATAGCAAGAGAATGCCCATGAATTTGCTGAAAAATATAGGTAGTTCGAAAAGTGAGTAACAATAAAATATTTCCAAATTGGTGTCTGAAGTATGAAGATTGCCATTCGAAGATTTTTTTCCAATGATTATATGCACATACACGTACTAGGAAGAATAAGTTTTCACATTTTCGCACATTGATCATGGGTTGCGTGAACTGAAATGTGGATGAATTCTTGAAGAAGACAATCTTCGTCGAATAATGTTGATTTTCTTCCAAATCCTATGCATTCTATACCTTATTCTATGATATATTTTTTTTAATTACAGCTGGAATTAAAAAAAAAATTGAAATTTTACTGGTAATAGTTCAATATTTCCAAAACACTCTGTAATTCAGATGAAAATACTACGTCAATATGAAACATGACTCTTGGCATTCAAAAAAATGCAATAAAAAATACAGGTCCGTATTTGAAAATTAAAAGTTGAGGGTGGCCCAATTTATACGATACCCTGTATATAATTTTTATTCAGATATTTGGAAAGGCTACAAAAAGTTGCTATGGCAAAGTGGCAAATTTAAAAAAAAATCTTCGTAAAATAAAAAGATATAGGCAAAAGAAGAATTTCGAAATTTTCGATTTTTTCTGTATAACTCCAGAACTGAAGAAGCTAGGTCAGATTTTTTTCATCCATATAATTAACCTCTGAAATACGCTACTTTGCCCCCATTTAACCAACCCTCTATCTCTTACCGTTATCGAAATCCCCATGCATAGACTCGAATTTGAATAGCCCTGTATATATATATATATATATATATTCATTCCATCACTAGAAGTAATTTTTCATAGTGTAGGGTGGTGTAAGAAATTGGTACTCGAATTGAAAGATATAAATCGCGTGGATCGACAGAATAAAATAATTTTCAACCTTGTTGAGCAGTGTAATTAATTCTGGAGTAGATGAGATATCTGAAATATGATTCGTTTCATCACTAGAAGTAATTTTTCATAATGTGGGGTGGTGTAAAAAATTGTTACTCGAATTGAAAAACCTGAATCGAGGGGTTTGACAGAATAAAATAATTCTCAACGGTGATGAGCAGTGTAATAAATTCGGATGTAGATAAGATATCTTGAATATGATTCATTCCATCACTAGAAGTAATTTTTCATAGTGTGGGGTGGTGTAAGAAATTGGTACTCGAAATGAAAGATATAAATCGCGTGGATTGACAGAATAAAATAATTCTCAACGGTGATGAGCAGTATAATAAATTCAGATGTAGATAAGATATCATAAATATGATTCGTTCCATCACTAGAAGTAATTTTTCATAGTGTAGGGTGGTGTATGAAATTGTTACTCGAATTGAAACACAAAAATCGCGTGGATTGACCAAATAAAATAATTTTCAACCTTGTTGAGCAGTGTAATTAATTCTGGAGTAGATGCGATATCTGAAATACGATTCGTTTCATCACTAGAAGTAATTTTTCATAATGTGGGGTAGTGTAAAAAATTGATACTCGAATTGAAAGATATAAATCGCGTGGAGTGACAGAATAAAATAATTCTCAACGGTGATGAGCAGTATAATAAATTTAGATGTAGATAAGATATCATAAATATGATTCGTTCCATCACTAGAAGTAATTTTTCATAGTGTGGGGTGGTGTATGAAATTGGTACTCGAATTAAAACACATAAATCGCGTGGATTGACCAAATAAAATAATTTTCAACCTTGTTGAGCAGTGTAATTAATTCTGGAGTAGATGAAATATCTGAAATATGATTCGTTTCATCACTAGAAGTGATTTTTCATAATGTGGGGTGGTACAAGAAATTGGTACTCGAATTGAAACAAATGAATCGCGTGGTTTGACAGAATAAAATAATTCTCAACGGTGATGAGCAGTGTAATAAATTCGGATGTAGATAAGATATCTTAAATATGATTCATTCCATCACTAGAAGTAATTTTTCATAGTGTGGGGTGGTGTAAGAAATTGGTACCCCAATAGAATATAATTTTGTTACCCAATATAATACTTTGGTGTATTTGTTCAGGTTTATTTTCACATAAAGCGATTGTAATTAATGTGTAAGAATTTTTGTTCATAATGAGATGCTCATATTCTTTTTGAGGTGAAGGTGTGGTGTAGCATTAGTCTAATATTGCACCACGCCCCATTTTTCGGAAATCCACGCCTGTAAAAAATAAAATTTTGTTGTAATAAATTTTAATTAATGTGTAAGATATTCTCATTTTTTTTCTGTAGGGTAGGTGTGGTGTAGCATTAGTCTACACGGAAAAAAAAATTTAATAGTAGCAAGTAAAATTTGCATACCACCAAGTGAAAATTTGCATACTATATGGGACAAGTACACGCTTTATTATCCATTAGAAAAATTAGATTCCTGAATTTGATCACTTGCTGTTACTGATGTAATTTCAGGAACGCAATGTAACCTAACGATATTAAACTCTTTAATAGAAGCAAACTTTTTATTTTATAAGCCTCAATCTACGTTTTACATGCAGTAGGTGCTCAGTTTGATAACTACTAGTGACAAGTAAATCAACCATTGATGAAGAATGATTTACTCTCAAATAACTCATATACTTAAATCTACTAAATAATATATTAGTTGTTACTATACAGTATTCTACTGCAGCAACATTTTTAGATTATTACAGTAATTTTAGTTTACTTGGCCATATCAAATGACTCAGTTGTGGGTAGTTTATTATTGTCTTACCTTTAATAGCTTTCATTCCATCTTTGGTATCGGGATACAACGGACTCTATTGAAATATCCACTTTCCCTCAGTTTAGAGTTATTAGCAAAGAAGGGTCATTTGTTTTTTATAAAGCCTTATTTTCAACACATTCGTTACATTCTTGAATTTGAAATGATATGAAAGGTTCGGTTGCAACACGGTAGCAATGATTCAGTTTAAACTATGAAAAACGTACTTGCATGGCATATACAGCCTAGCAAAATACACTACTCAAGAAATACTGGAGAAAGAGATTGCAGTTCCATGACAACATTTTATCGTGAACTATAAGTTCATGTGGAAAGAAGTATAAAACATTTTGACGGTTCTTTTAAACAAATCATCGCCTCTGGCCATACCCTTACTGGATCACCCAGTACAGCCTGTATCACAATTAAAAATTTATAGGAACTTTGTTGAATCTGTTTGTATTCATCAGTATGAATGCTAATACTAATGTCTTTCCTCATTATCATCATAACAAACCCAAGTTATGCATAACATGATGTAGAATTAGAACGTTCTGAAAATTGGAAATAAAAGATGCCTAATGAGGAAATGAAATAAAAATATGTACATTTTTAATATTTTTATTGAAACAAAACTGTAGTTCAGTTTTTTGGGAAAATTATCCTGATTCTATTATACATAAAATGTCAATATTCTAGAAATGTTAGGTAAAAATCGACATTCTACATACCAACAAGTAAAATACATAAATCAAACTAACACTATTCACACAACTCACAACAGTAATAATAGTATAATTCCGGCACACGAAGTAACACGCCCACATACAACTACTAACTCAAATGCTGGAATTGGAATGAGGCCAGTTTTGCAAAAACGTTGATGATCAGTGCAACGGTTACTACCGATTGATCCCGAACTGGTCGCATATCAACAAGTTATTTGAACAGTTTCATTATCGTAGGAACACCTAGCTCTATTGCAAATAAACTGTTGTGTTATGCCTGTAACACGAGTCTCTGTTGTTATGATATAGTTTTCAGAAACACAAAGTACATAAATATGAATATACACTTTTACAGCGCTAGTAAAATATTGACCTGACATTATACGAAGTGAATTATCTAATGTTCAAAGCACTTGCTGTATGTAAACAATATTAGGGTAAAGTGGGGGAATACCGGCCGTCTAAGGCGACCATTCATGTATGGCAAAGTTTTAATAGTTACAAAAATGGTATTCAGTGACAAAACAAAGAATTGTGTACTAAAATACAAAATATAATTGAAAACATTTATAAAACGAAACTAAAAATTCTATAAAATAATAACGTAAACTGTCTTCTGTCCGGTATTACCCGGTCAATCGGGGTAATACCGGCCGGGTGGCCGAAATTGCCCTCAAGTAATTTTTATTGGCAGAAATCGGAAATCCAGTTGATATCATCGATATCAGTACATTCTTTGTGGGCCCATTCTGAACACATTGTGCATCTGACCCACAATTCTCTGTTTTTACCAAATTCGCCACATATTAGACATATGTCTTCATTGATAGCATTGTCTTCATCTGAATATTCTTGATCTTCTTCATCTTCATCTTGAACTTGATACTTGGCAATTTTTGCTTTTCTACTAATTTTTTCTCGTAAAGGAGCCAGTGTCGCTTAATACATTTCGCTTAACTTTCTTCACATTTTCTGCAGTTTCGCTTAATACATTTCGCTTAACTTTCTTCACATTTTCTGCCTTCTTCTTTTTTTCAAACTTTTCTTGTTTTTTCTTCTCTTTCTCTTCAAGAAGTATTTTCATTGGGGTCGAAGTAAAAATCTCAGAATGCTGCTTGTTTTACCCTTTTTTTTAGCATTTCCATTATATTTCGAACAACTTGGAATAGGTTCGAGTAATTCAACAAATGAAGTCGCTTTGGTGGTTTTATTTTTTTGTGAAATTTCCTTTTCGTTTCTTTCAGAACGTTTAGCATCAATCGTCTTTTGTCGAGCTGTTTCGAATGATTGTTCAGGTGTTTTTTCGAGTACTGCTTCTTGTGGTTGTTTGTGTGTTGCTTCTGGTCTTTCTTCGGATATTTTTTCAGATATGATCTCAGGAGTTTCTTCAGGTATATCTTCGGCTGTATTTTCGAAGTTGTTTCCTTCGTCATTGAAAACAACTCCTCGAACAGCTTGCCAGTTGTCGGCAGGTAAAAAATCTTCATCTGAAAAAATATCCCGGTTTGCAGGAAAAATTCCTGTGGCTTTAAACCCATTAATTGCCTTCTCCGCAGTCGCTACTCTGCCAAAAGCATTATTAAAAAGTTCGGCAATTTCAGTAGCAGATATCCTTTCACCCACATGAGTTCTCATGTATTTGTCACATTCCGAATAATACGCTTTTTTAAAGGGACCAAAGAATGTAACATCCAAGGGTTGAATGCGGTGGGAAGTGTGAGGAGGTATAGTTAGTATGATGATACCTTTTTCTTTGCAGAAAGTATATGCCTGTAGAGGGCAATGCGTGAAAGAGGCTTTGGAATACTTCTGAAAATGCTCAAGCCATTCCACAAACAAATCTTCCGTAATCCATCCATTATCTGAACACGTATAAAGCGCTTCTGGAGGACCATTTTTTTTAGCTGTGGAGCCATTCGCTTCCGGGCAAAGATAAACATTGGAGATATATACATACCCGATGCACTCATTGCACACATGACAGTTGTATTCTTTCCTCTTTCGGCACTGGTTGCGAATCTCACTCTTTTCTGGCCCTTCTCTGCGTAGATTTTCCCAGGATTTTGAACACTGGTAACGCCTGTTTCGTCAGCATTAAATATTCTTGACTGAGAAAATTTATATTTTGCCATAAGTTCTTCTAAGTTGTCATAAAATCGAGAAACTTCTGCTCTATTAAATGAGTGTATTCTATGTATGCTGAGTTTCTCCGGTTTCCTCAAAGAAATCTGGCTATTTCTTTTAATAAAGCCTTCCAACCAGTCTCGCCCCGCCGCTTCATTCATTTCTACAAAAGGATGCTTAAGATTATTTTTTTTTGCATAATCATAGGCACAGCGCTTTACTTCCAAGGGTGTTATTCCATAAAATAGTTTAGAAAGTTTAATAATTTGAAAAGTAAGTGCTTCTTCCTCTTCAGCCTTACTGAAAACTGGCTTGCGTCCTAAAGCTGGTTTAGAAGATGTTCCAGCTCTACGGCGATCCTGCAAAGTTGATCTAGGTATACCGAAGGCTATTGAAACTTGTCTCAAACTGCGTCCATTTTCTATCTCTTGTAAGGCACGCCTGAGGCTTTCTTGTGTATATGAGGCTTTGGCCGTTTTTCTGATGTATTTTCGAGGCATCTGAAAAAAAAGTAATAGGTTGTGGGTAATACCGGCCAGGCCGATATTTCCCCCAACGGCATGGTCGGTATTACCCCATATTTACGGAAGTTGTAAATCATTTTTTTTCTCAAATGAATAAGGACTAGATTGAATTTCTATGCTAGAGGCATGAAAGACCATTAACCATTCATATTACTGCAATAATTTGAAATAAATTCATATATTTTTTAAGTCGGTACATACCTTTCAAAAATTACTTGCGTTATAAATACGACCTTCGATATTGTAAACTATCGCAGAAATGTTTAACACGTCCACCCTTACATCGCAGACAACACACACTGAAGCCAGACGTTAAAATACACTGACTGACTTATCCCGATAGTGGAGGGGGATACAGCAGCGGAGAAATTGGCTGTCCGGAATTCCCCCCGGGTCCGGAATTCCCCCACTTTCCCCTATAGCTACAAGTTCATGCGTTCAGAATACTCATTTTTTTAAAGACAAAAGGTAATTTTTTTTAATATAGGTATTCATTTTCTTACCACAATCGAAAAAAAGTCAGGAAAACGTTTTACTTGGACCATTTTTTTCCGTGTAATATTGCACCACGCCCCATTTTTCAGAAATCCACGCTTGTAAAAAAATCGAGTTTTGTTGTAATGAATTGTACAGTTCGACAAGCTTAAGGATGCCTCTGAGATGCGCAAACGATAGAAAGCGTGAGTAGATGTGCGACAAAGATCGACTACTGTTTAATAAGGCAGAGCGATTGAGCTCCTGCGCCACTCCAGGGTTTTGTCTACTGCGCAACCAATTCTCGGAGGCATCCTTACGCTTGTCGATCATTAATTAATGTGTTAGAAATTCCAACATGTTTATTTTTTGTGTGGGCTACAAATGCTGTTTCAGCATTAGGTACATCATAGATTTGACTGGTGCACTATTATGAATTACCAAATCGGTATTTTCACACGAAATATTACTGAAACGTGAATTCATTTTTGCTCAAAATTATGGAATAACTCCAAATCTGATCGATTCTGTGCGTTGCTTTGACGGGATCCAATTAACACATTTTATTGTGAACAAATCTGACTCTTCGAAGATAAGCATGAATGAAGAGATATTTGCTGTCAAAGGTCGCCTATATCGTTCACGTCTGTAGCTGGTACGGAAAATTAAAATAAATGACCTCTTGTCGACGATATAAGAGCGTTCGCTGAAAAAAGACATGTTATCCGTGATATAGCGCAAGAATAATAAACTGGCCAAGAATTGAATTTATTTTTGTCTGGTTCTTTACCGTTTTTCCATGATACTGGGTAAATCCAAACGGATGGCTTTGATTGAATGTGTGACTGTTTTTGAAGGACGTGTTTTTTTGCCCCGATAAGTTGCTATGTTTACAAGATAAGTCACTTAGAAAATAAATAAAATAATTTAAAACAATTGTTACACAATGAGTTCCTGAAGTAACGCTTAAATCATTGTTTAAATAGAACATAGTTAGTCAATGCCTGTGGAAAAGGTATTGGACACAAACGCGAGTGTCATCTAGCGTGATTAGTTACAAACATGAATATTTCACGTCATTTTGATGCAAGTTTCTTAATAAAACCCTGATTTTAATGCTGTCCCATTGTTTCAATCAAGTTACGACATGACTTGGAGGCCAGATCACTGAAGTTACGACATGACTTGGATGCGAGCTCACTATCGCCATCTACATGTCGCATCCATTTTGATCCAATTATAATCCCATAAGGTTGACTAACTATATTCTATATAAACAATGCTTAAATTCATTTTCTACTAATTATAAATGCAAAATCCTGAAACATGTCACTTTTTATACAGTGTGGAAAGTCTAACTGGAACAAATTCTGTAACTTGATAAATGAAGGTTTATCTCAAAATTCCTGAAACACGTCAAGTTTTATTTTCAATGGGGCATATTACAAAGAGATGTGTTATTCTTTTTAATTATCTGGGGGGTTACAGCAACCTCCAACTTTTTTTTTAAATGGAAGGGTAGGTTTATTGATTTTTTATTGGAAAGCTTGTTCAATTGCAAATACAACTCCATATTTGTTTGTTACGTTTTATAAGCAATGTGACGGAAAAAAATGAAATAAGGAAATAGTTACTGAAATTACTTTAATGCAAGAAATGTTCAAACTGCTCTCCACCTTGTTGCTGACAATATTCCAATCGATAATAAATAGCATTCCGCACATTTTGTAACACTTCCGGCGCTACTTGACTAATTTCATCCCTGATTCTTTGTTGAAGCTCGGCGATGTCGTTAGGTTAAGTGGCATACACCTTGCTCTTTAGATATCCCCGTAAAAAAATCTAATGGAATCAGATCGGGTGATCTGGCTGGCCACTCAATTGGGCCCCTTCGTCCAATCCACCTATTTGGAAACACTTCGTGAAGATAGGTTCGTACATTTTGAGCAAAATGTGGTGGTGCCCCATCTAGTTGAAACCACAGCCGTTGGTCATATAAGTTGGGATCCAAAGGATTGGGGAATAAATTTACTAACGTAGGCATCAGTTCGTCTTGGAACATATGTATGTTACATCTCCATTGAAAAAAAAAGGACCTACTATGCGATCCCCAATAATTCCAGCCCAGACGTTTGTTTTTTGAGGTCTTTGGGTATGGCATTCACGCATCCAACGGGGATTTCGTCAGCCCAATAACGGCAGTTCTGTCGATTGACGTGCCCATGTAATGTGAACGTAGACTCATCATAAAACAGCACCCATTCCACAGCAATTTGTCCACCATCGATAGCAGCCATCATTCGTTCGCAAAATTCGAGTCTACGATCAGGATCATCTTCGTTAAGCTCGTGCAGGGTTTGCATCTTATATGGGTGCTTTTTGGCTGCTTTCAGAATTTTTGAAACGCTTGTGTGACTGACACCATGAACGCGAGCTATTTGCCTAGCTGGAGTAACAGGATATTCTTCAACTTCCAACAATATGTTCAACTGGGCGTCTTCGTCGACTTTTAAACGCTTTTGTCGAGGAGCATCCCTTGCGTGGCCCAACTCCCGATATCGCTTTTCAATTTTGCTAATCGTACTTCGAGTAATTGCAGGTAATTCTGGATGAACTTCAGTAAACAAATGAGCGACTTCAGCCTGTGTTCGACTTCTGTCCCCATATCCGATCATCGTTAAAATTTCGATCCGATGCGTCTCGGTTAAATAGGGCATTGTCTTATTTTTCTGTTGTAAGTTACACGTTGGACTGCAAACACACCAACAAATCAATCACATCCAGTTCAAATTGACCAAAAACCTATCGAGCAGGTATTTGCTTGAGCTTCTCCGGTAAGAAACAGTGTACCTATACACAGCAAAAAATCTTATACTGTCCACGTCGTAGTCAGGTATAATTTCAGTAACTATTTCCTTCTTTCATTTTTTTCCGATACATCGCTTACAAAAACTAACGAACAAACATGGACTTGTATTTGCAATTGAACAAGCTTTCCAATAAAAACTTAATAAACCTACCCTTCCATTTAAAAAACAAAAGTTGGGGGTGGCTGCAACCCCCCAGATAATTAAACAGATGAACACATATCTTTGTAATATGCCCTATTGAAAATCAAACTTGACGTGTTTCAGGAATTTTGCGATAAACCTTCATTTATCAAGTTACCGAATTTGTTCCAGTTAGACTTTCCACACTGTATATGAAACTGCAGTTTTAGGCTGATGCCAAAACGAATTCTAAACGATTTAAATGAGAGAAAAATAACAGGAAAGGGGTAGGTAGATAATGTTGTTGATGTTCCAACTTTGAAGTAACCGAAATTTAAACACGAAAACACTCAAAATGGTGAAATGGGGATGCAGTTTAGGAGTAGAAAACGGTGTTTTAGGATTTGCAGCAAAACGTGACCTCTTAGCGAAAAAGTGTTCGATAAAAAATTTGTAGATAATAAAGTAATAGAAAACTTTTGTATCAAACACTTTTCGATATAACCTCAAATTATCTGTTAAAATTTTTCAATATTAAATTTTTTTCTCTCGAGTAAATTATTCAATTTACATGAACATTTGTAGGAATTTTTTTTGGGTGTGGCGAAAGCATAATTTTTTCGAAATTCAGACGACGACTAGTTTTCGACTAATGTATATTTTTCGAAAAAAATACCCTTATCTTCCACGAACAATTATTTTTTCGTATTTCCAAGGTCTGTAAGTGATCATTTTAATTGTTGAAATGTCTACTTTCAAATGGTCTATGTTACATGGTGCTTAAGCATTTCTGAAATTTGGAACATTGAATATGCTCACTATAGAGCACTTTTTGACATATTTGGAAAAAAATCTAAATTCTGTTTTTTCCGGAAATGACATCATTTTTCGATTTTCAAATAGGACACCGTGTATATTATTACATTTTTGAAATCTGCATAATTTTCTGAATCCAATGATACCTCATAGTTGGTATTTCATTCGTCAGAATAGCTATTTTATTTTTCGATCTAGAGAGCCATGAACTGCCTAAAATTATTCCAAATAATCAAAATAATGCTACACTATCGAAATTTCTGACCGATGAAATATCAACTATGATTCAGAAAATTATGCAGATTTCAAAAATGTAATAATTCACAGGGTGTCCCATTTGAAAATCGAAGGTTTGATGTCATTTCCGAAAAAACCAGAAATTGTTTTTTTCAAATATGTCAAAAAATGCCCTATAGTGAGCATATTGAATTTTCCAAATTTCAGAAATATAGCTACAGAAACGAAGTCATGCATGAGTCTGTATCACACGGTATAGAAATCGACTATAAATTACGAAACTCGTCTACCATTTTCAATTCCTGAATTTTTACGGAAAAATCATTATCTTCGAACCCAAAAACCACTACATAGGTAAGGTAGAACCCGCCCAGAAATTACTAAACTTTTCTGTCATCTCAAATTCACGAATTTTAACAGAAATCATCAGGATCTCTCAACCCAAACACCGATTTTGAATCGAATCGGACATAATCACAAAACTCGTCCGCCATCTTAAATTCATCAATTTTGACAAAAGATTCATAATCTCTGAGCCAGAAAAACCCACAGACAAATTTTGAATCGAATCGGACCATAATCACAAATCTCGTCCGCCATTTTGAAATTATTAATTTTGACGAAAGGTTCATAATCTACGACCCCGAAAACCTGCACATACCCATTTTGTATCGAATCAGAAACCAAATCACAAATCTCGCTTTTTTGTTTTTTCTTTAAAAGCATTATAATGGATTACCCACCTGCTACTGGAATTATGAACAGTGAACACCTATCAAATATCAAATGATTCGGACGTCTGCAAGTGTAAATTTTTTTCAAAGATTCCATATTACAACCCACATATAGCATACAGGCATTGTTTAAATAGAACATAGTCAATGCCTGTGGAAAAGGTATTGGACACAAACGCGAGTGTCATCTAGCGTGATTAGTTACAAACATGACTATTTGACGTCATTTTATTGCAGGTTTCTTCAAAAAACACTGATTTTAATGCTTTTCCATTGTTTTATTCAAGTTACGACATGACTTGGATGCGAGCTCACTATCGCCATCTACATGTCGCATCCAATTTGATCCAATTATAATCCCATAAGGTTGACTAACTATCTTCTATATAAACAATGATACAGGTCAAATTAGTATGAAACGTATAATAAGAAAAATTCGCTAAAAAAATAGAATATACTGTTTACGTCAGCGCTGTATACTTATTTTGTGCTGCATGCATGTCATGTTTTATTTGACATTACCTTTTATCTGATATTTCAGACGTCATTATCTATTTCTATTTGCGGTATACTTCTTCTTAAAATTCACATTCAAAACATTCCCGAGATAGTTCATACAGATTTTGCTAAAATATTTTTTTATTCTTGATATTGTGTGACTGAATTCCATTATATTCATACATTTGAAATTTTCGTGCAAATTTTTAGGTTACCACGAAAACAATTAGGCTTTAATCTAGATTTGTAATTTGGAAGAACGAGCACCGAATTATCTAATTCGGACCTGTATCTATCGAGAATCGCCAAGTTAGAAGTGAGGCGGAGTATGTATTTAGGCTGTGTCAAGTCACCGGTCGGACAAGGCACGCGCGTTCAGTATGAGGTATGACGATGAGTCCGACCGATCAGATGATTGAAAATATTGGTCACATATCAAACCTGCCCTCGACGTTTACGGAGTGGTCACGGTCAGGTGAAGTAGGAAGAAATGGTAGATTCTTCAAATTACAACCTAAAAAAACTCGAAATATATTAGGGCAGACGATAATTTTAATAAAATTTAAACAAAGTGAAACTAAAAGGCACATAGTGACAATTCATTTGTCGTTTAGTTATCGTAATTATGAAATTGAAACAGCTAAAGGTTTCTTAACAGTATGAACTGAAAGTAGGTAGGTATTCTTTATCCATTAGAATCATTAGATCAGTAAAGTAACTTCAGCAGTCTAGAAATAACTTTTACCGGTTTCTCAGCTGGAACGATAATTTTTAATAATGCCGTATTTCTTGATTATTTCTACGAAACTATTAAAATTACCAACTTCATATAGAAAGCACAACCAGGAATCGATTGTAATTCCTTCAATGTCCCAATAATAACAAGATCATCATCATCATCATATCTATAGCATAAAATGGTATTCTTGTCATTAGATTGCCACCAAGATTAGGAACTGCCATTAGATAGGTACTCAAATCTTTAATAACTAAAACTACAATGAGCAAACACTCCAATAATCGAAATAATATCAAAGCATATAGATACTAACGCTTCACACGTACGTGTATAGCACACTTAACTCAAAGAGTTCTGTGGTATAGTGGTAATATCCTTTGATAATAATTGATTATTGTAATTATTAACCAGTGAACATTTTGGTGCGTTTTATTGTAGGCAGAAATGCTCTTCTCGTAGAAGTAGAATTTGACACATCTGTTTTTTTGACATCAAATATATCTACTTTCTCTATTTTCGCTACGATCAAATTTGAGGGTCGCAAAAGTAGATAATTGGTTGAAAAATGAAAATTCCTAAATCGTAGCAGAAATTGACACTATTGACATTGAAAGAAGTTTAAAACATATTATGATGGTTGCGTTGATATATTCTATGAACAAATTAACTCAATTATTGACAAGTTAGTACCGAAAAAGAAAATTAATGGCAGTTTTCCACCATACTTCAGTAATAGTACAATTAAGTTAATTCAAGAGAAAAACAAGGCTCACAAAAAATGGAAAAAAACTCTACGTAACAATAATTACATAATTTTCTCCGAGTTGAGGCGCAAAACCAAACGAGCCACCCAGACAGACTATGATAAATATATCAAGTCAATTGAGAACGAAGTTCCAAAAAATTCCAAGAAATTTTGGCAGCTTGTATCTTTGAGAAATTGTCATAATAAAATTCCAAATTCAGTTACACTTGATGATGAAATTGCGGAGGGTGAAAATGTTACAGAACTCTTCGCAAAATACTTCAGCAGTGTCTATCAACCGTACGATCAAAAATGTATTTCTCGAGTTTCAACTTCAACTTCAGACGATAAAGATTGCCTTAGTAAACTGAAAGTTACTGAAATGCAGGTTCTTGAATCACTTTTAGAACTAGACGAAAATAAGGGAGCAGGTCCCGATGGTATTCCATTTTTGTAAAAAACTGTGCAAAAACGTTATGCTCGCCTCTCTGCCATCTATTCAATTATTCCTTTCGTGAGTGTGAATGTCCAAATAAATGGAAAGTAGCCTTTGTTGTTCCGATCCCAAAATTAGGAGATAAAAATAATGTCAAAAATTATAGACCAATTTGTAAACTTAATATATTCAGTAAGGTACATGAACGTCTTGTACATACAGATATGATTAAGGCGGTGAAATCTTCCATAATATCAGAACAACACGGGTTTTTTCCTAAGAGATCTACCGAATCTAATTTAATTATATATAGTGGGTACATCCTCTCAGCAATTGATTACCAAATTCAAGTTGATTCTGTTTATACCGATTTTAGTAAAGCCTTCGACAAAGTTGATCACAACATTTTAATTGCAAAGCTGTCTGAGATCGGTATACATGGTGATCTGCTTCGCTGGCTCTCCTCATATCTGTATAACAGAACCCAAATTGTTACTGTGAATGGTTTCAGATCAGTACCTTTTGTTGTGACTTCTGGCGTTCCCCAGGGTTCCATTTTGGGCCCACTACTTTTCATTATATTTTTGAATGACGTAGGCTCCTGCTTCAAATTCTGTAATTTCTTAGCTTATGCAGATGATATTAAAAATTTTTCCCAGATTTCAAGTATAAGTGACTGTTTATATTTCCAACAAGATCTAGATAGATTCTCAAAATATTGTGAAGATAACAAACTTTTTTTAAATTTGGACAAATGCTGTTCCATCTCATTTAGTCGTAATAAAACAAGCTTCGCATATGCGTATAACTTTAATAATAAGAGTATTAAACAAGTCAAAGAGGTAAAGGATCTTGGTGTCATCTACGAAATTAGTATGTCATTCACATCACATATTGAATCAGTTGTATCAAAAAGTAATCGTATGTTAGGATTTGTTTTGAGAACTTGCAAAAATTTCACATCACAACAAGCTCTGAAATCTTTATATTATGCCTATATTTACAGTAGGGTGACTTATGCATCTGTGATATGGTGTCCTCAATATGATGTATACAAACATAAACTGGAAGTGATTCAGAACAAATTTTTGAGATTTCTCGATTACAAGGCTACAAATGTATATAATCATATGGCTAGTACAGACCTTCTCAGACAGAAATATAATTTAAATTCATTAGAAAAATGCCGAGAACACTCTGATGTTATGTATTTGTACAAATTATTAAATGAATATATTGATTCACCCACCATTTTATCTAACATAAGCATTCACGTTCCAAATAGACTTTTAAGGAATAACCCCCTCTTTGAGATAACATTTCACAGAACTAACCTGAAAAAAAATTCCCCCATCAACAGAATGGTATATAATAGTAACTATCTCGAAATAGACATTTTCAATATTTCAATCAGTTCTTTCAAAAAAAAAAGTGAAACAAGCCATTTAATGTGAATTTAGATGTATAGGTAAGATAATATTCATAGTAAATATTTAAGCTAGGCTAACTCGCAATCTGTAACATTTTTGTATTTGTATTTGTGGATGTCGATTTAGGCATGTGCCTGTTGATATCCTATGTGACCATTAAATAAATAAAATAAATAAATAAATGATCTTTAATTTCTGTACATTTCAGTTTGGTTGTATTTTGAAGCTCAAAAGACTTCATTTACACATATTAAAACGATTTTGATAGTGAACCCTCTAGTTAAAATGAATATGAGTGTTATGGATGTGAGTAAAGTTATAGATGGAAATGTTCAAATACGTATAGGTTGTACAACGACTTTTATTTACATAATAAAGAAGGTGGGTTCATATTGATTCTCAATTCATTAAAAACCTCTGTTGAACCTGCATTTTAAAATCATATCCTAAATAAATATACAAATGGATACAAAAAAAGAAGATGATGACTCTGAAAGTAGCGAAAGTTCAAATACATCAGTGGGATGATATAGAAACATTGTGTCAAATCGATTTATGTATGATGAATTGAGAAAATCGTCCAGATAAATATCAAAGAAATATTTTTCAGTTCCCATTTGTTCCCAACCTACAAATATGCTATTATTTTTAAAGGGTAATTCCGGTTTATTTGCTACTTCACTCAAAGCTGCCTCGAAAGAGGAAGGTGTGAAGGCTTAGGAATCACCTCTTCATAATGATTTTTACATTCTGAAAAAGTTTCCTGAGTAAAAATTAATCAAGGAATTCGCATATATTATAAGTTTATTGCACTTGAAATATTCCCGCCTAGATCTAATCCTCGAATAAATATAATACTACTCGCGCCTTCTTCCATTGTCTATTTCGGCTGTGGTAGTTGTTAATGAAAGCAAATTATTCATATTGAATGTATCATTTATAATAATGGAAACTATGAGTTTAAAACTTTTTACAGATATTTAGGAAATTTTAGAATGATCTGACTTCTATTGGAAACCCTGAAAATGCGTTTTTATGATACTCTAATTCTTCTACTAGTAGATGTAAACTCTAGTGGTCAATGAAACGCGGCTTAGTAAACATAACCCTTTTATAACTGTAATTTCAAATAGTTTTAAGGTCGTCAAGTCAACCAAATGACCGCGCTGGTCTAACCATATTGGTCAGACGAGAGACTTGACTCAGCCTTATTCCATCGGGAGAACACGCACTGCCATCTGGCGGTATACGTTTCTTATATAGGAGACTAAAGAACTTTAAAAAAAAATATAAACACGAAAACACTCAAAATGGTGAAATGAGGATGCAGTATAGGGGATGAAAAGGTTTTTTTGCGATTTGCGACGAAATGTGACCTCTAAGCAGAAAATGTTTGAGAGAAAAGTTGTAGATACCAAGAAAACCAAAAACTTCTGGTTCCAACACTTTCCGACATAACATCAAGTAAACTGTCAAAATTGGGAAAAACCAATTTCTCAGTATTTAAAGGTGCATTTAGTCAACATCATTTTAAAATTGTGCTTAAATATATGTCAAAAACGAAAGTTGAATCTGTTATATCAAATGGCGCCATTTATACAACAATGTTAAGTTTATGCTAAAAACCTTTGATGTTGCCGTTATGTTTATGATAATGCTTGTGCTAAAGTTGACTAAATCCACCCTGATTCTTTTTTCGCGTGTAAATGATTTTATTCGGATGTAAATTTGTAGAAATATTGTTACGGGTTACTTTGAGCTTACCAAAAAGTTACAAAGGATACGTAGTACTGATTCAGAAATTATACGAACTACTTCGAAAAGTCAGTTTATTATAATAATTTCCAGATATCAGACTGAAATATATTAATTCACCAAGAGCCATAATCCAGTCGTGGAGAATTCTGAAATAAAAGGTGATTAGGTATTGAAAAGATAACCTTACGCAGAACTTACCAAAGCTGCTTCCTGCTTCTTGCTGTAATTGGAAGTCCAAAGGGTTCATCGCTTGGATAATCCTTCGGTTGATTCACATTGAGCAATGCAGAATTCCAGTTGTGGGGGCGAATATATTCCATAGTTAGAGGCATGAATAGCAAATTCATCTGGGTTATGAATAATAACAATAGTAACGTAACCTCACTTTATTTGACAGCTCAGAGTACATTTGAACTAATTTCTTTATCTGTTTGGACAGCCAGTACTCTCAACCTAGAATTTAAGGAGAGCCGTTGAAAGTAACTAGAAGGGAGAGGGATTTTTAAGGTAGAAAAAAAGGGTATTCTCGAGGCGTTCTTTTTTTTGGTGACCTAGGAAGGTTGGAAAAGGTGTCTCGCGATTTTGCGGATTTTCTTGAGAAAACCTTGGTAATTGTTGAGAAATAATAGTCAAAGGAAGGTCCACTGACTGTTCCTAAGGGGATTTGCTCACAGTTACCAAATTTCAATTAAAATCACTCACCTGAGTAGATACTCGAGGCCACCCCACATCGAGGTATGTTATGTTCATTGTTATACCAGAACTCAGCTAAACTACCGTTTAAACTCAGTCATACAATAGTTCCATTTCCATTGCAGGGCCTTTTTGTTAATTGGGGTTATTCCATTTCCCATACCGAGTACAGCACAAGTTCCTCATACTCGGAAGCAGTATTTCTTCCAGCGTAGAGATTGGCTATACTCCTGGGACGCTAATGCTAGTGCGAGAGATGATAACAGAGGGACCAACCTCACTCCATCCTGTTGCTAGTGGTAGATCTATGCTGAGTAGGCCAAACCTAATTTTCTTGTAATACGCTGCATGATTTCCACTGCTTACCATCACGCCAGGAGCCTCTTAATCAAGTGAGCTGTATCTTTCCTTCTAATTTCAAGTTACCTCCAACGTATGGCCTGATGCCGACCTTTTAGATGCTAAAACCAAGTGAACTATAGTATTTTATTCATGAATTGCTCATAACCATTACTTACCTTTATGCTAGTTGAGCACCTTAGGTATCGATACTCAAAGGGGAATTCTTGTAGCTTTTGTAGTGCTTTACCTTAGTCCAGCCCTGCTTGGCTAGTAGATTGGGCTTGAGTAGAACGTTTAGTTATTGCTGGTTATCTAGCTGCCCACTCCGTACAACAATTAGTCAGTGCTAACTCTATTGAATTATTTTGCTTTCTTGGTAAACACTTGATATATACCTTGTTTGATTTAGAAAGGAAATTAAACCACCCTACAACCTGACGTTTGTACGTTGTATTTGATTTACCCACACCCTGGTCAATCCTATTAGTAGGAGAAATGGCTTTTCACCATCAAAATAACTAGAAGCCTTAACAATATTTTTATTTGATAACGAACGAGCATGATTTTTTCGCAGTTCAGAAGACGACTAGTTTTAGAGTTATGTCCATTTTTCGAAAAAAGTACCCTTATCTTCCACGACCAATTTTTCTAGTATTTTTTTGTATTTCGAAGGTCTATAAGTGACCATTATAATTGTTGAAATGTCTACTTCCGAATGGTCTATGGAACTTGGTGGTTTATTGACCGCCTAAAATTGAGAAAAACCGACAAGTATCTCTGAATCATAATTTTTCTCAATTTTTTCGATGATTTTCAATCGTTGTAGAAAAGAATAAATATTATATTATTAAATCAATTTTGTAGTGTAATTATGTATTCCAATATTTTATTATGAATAATTTAATATAAACTACTTTTTATTATGAAAATGATGAAGAAAGTCGAAAATGATAATTAATAATAATAATTAATTGGATAATGTGGCATGTTGTCGTACACTTATGGGAGTATTGAGCAAGTTTGATTCACAAAAATGTCAATATCAAATTGGTATTTTCCCCTAAATTCCTACTTGGACCATTAAAATTTTGAAAATTTTGAGTAACATCAATTCCAAGTTCTGAAACAACAGTAACACTGGTCACTTTCCGTTGAATAGAAAAAACTTGGTCAACTAGGCAAACATTTATATTCTAAAGGTAAATTTTTAAATGAGCGTATAAAGTCCTAAGCATTTATGCATTTTAAGCAAGTTCCATTCAATAAAATGTGAATAACAAACTGGCATTTTTACCTGAATTCCTAGGTGGACCTCTGGAATTATGGAAATGTAAGTCATATCTGACATTGCGATATTTTGAAACAGAGCTGAGTTGAACATGAAACAAATATTTCAAAAATAAACTCAACATTTTCAATTAATAACAGTGACAAAGCACTAAGAGATGTTTCCCCGTCTCCGACTATCGAAGTTTCCCCAGTATCCAGTGTTTTCTGCACAGGAACTTTTATATTATCTGACGTTTACATAGAGCAACGTTGACTGCTGCCACTGCGCACCGACAGAACCGCGCCGCTGTATACTACACAGCGGCGCGCTAGCTGCCGCATTGACAAGGTCCCAAGCCGATTTTTTCAGGTTTTAGAATCTCAATGAGTTTAAAGCAGGTACACTTCGGGACAGTTTCCTTTGATGCACTGTCTTCCTTGGTCATATTCCATCAAGGACTGATTTTATTTTTCTTTCCATAGAACAATAATGCGATCAATTGCCGAGTAACCTCTATTTTCAGTACTTAAAAGATTTACTGGATTGCATTTAAAATTTGTACAAGTAACCAAATTTGTATGAATATTTTCAATAAGAGCAGGGTTTTTTTCTGCAAACTGGCTCTTCATTCATGTTGATACGTGCTTTTATCTCCGAGTTATTAGCATTTGAATTTATAAACTCCCTCAAGATTTTGTAATCTAAAATATGCGAAGAATTGAAAACACTCGTATTTAAAACCAACATTATTTGGACCGGTTAAACGTTATGCAATTTGACAATGAAGTATTCCTCAACTGTTCATTTTACTTGCTACTAGTGATAAAACATTATTTCAGTAATCACTAGCATTATTTCACGAAGTCAGGAACTTTAAAATTATAAGATTTTCAATTGCGATTTTGCAGCTGGCAACTGCGCGTATAAATGTAAATAATATCAGAATACAAAGCTGCGATCTTTATCTTCAAAATGACGTAAGATTCATCCGAATTGAGCATTTATGTGAGGAGTTATAGAACTTTACTTCACGCGCTGGTTGAAAAAATGCACGTTGGCGGGAGCTGGCGCAAACCTGTCCCATTGAGAAAGCATACAACTTCAACAATTTTTTTCAAGAATACCGTGCGATTTCTCAAAATTTTGGAAGGGTCAGTTTTTTGTAAAAAATTGTGCTCTTTCTCAATATCAACTTATTTTTTTTTTGATTTAATGTAAATTTTTTGAGATATATTGAAATTACCTCAAAAATTAATTTCAACGCGTTTTTGGGGGGGGGAGGGTTCCACCCCCCCTGGAGTTGATAATTTTTCTCAGAAGCACACTGTGTTCTACAATTTAAAAAATAATTATAGGGGGAGCAATTTAAGTTGAGGTTGATAGCCCTGTTGATTGGCATATTGTTGGAAATGTCAAAAATAAAAAAAAATTATAGCAACTGATTTCGAAACAAGTTTGTGATAAATATGAATACCTAAAAATTTACCACGGTGTTGTTTTTAGAATACGCGTAGAAACATTGGTAGCAGGAGGTTGAAAATTTTCAATCAATAGTTTTATAAAGTAGTGTCAACGAAGAATCCAGTACGTATAAGTTTAAAAGGGAAAAATGAAAATGCCAGATACCTCTTGAATAGCACCTACTTGATATAATTAGTGAACTTGCAAAACTGTCCTGAACTCCAAGTACCAGCAAGAGTTTTCCAAACATTACGGAAATCAAGGTTTTCATCCAAAGCTTCCATTCCCTGGACCAGACATTCACATAAACTATTAAGAAGACAAGATTTCATGGAATTTTATAGTGACATTAAAAAATTGAATACTTAATATCGACTACGTAGTGAGTTGAAGGACGATTGGGACTATTAAGACCTGGTTGAAAGTAGTCAATTTTCTGATTGTGTTCAAGTATTGAACTTTCTGTGACATTATCGAATGAGCCTATCTGGGGCGTACGGTTTGAGAAAGTTTCCATGGAAACACTTTGATTGCAAAAGTTTGATGAGAAACCTAAAATAACACTGGGATATATTTTTGACGAAATCCACCAAGAAGACATCTACTAAATGATATCCTTTCTTTTCAGATGGAAAAGGAAGTATGGACTATTCTAGTACTTGCAACACTCACCAGGCTAACTTCTCCAGCCATTGTGACGACAAGTGATTTAATGAAATGTTCTTATGGCGAAAGAGGTTCTCTGACAGCTACATGCGTTAACGCCAACCCAGCTTACATCAGAAATACACCCTATAGGTTTGACCAACTGGATGAAACACTGAGATGTGAAAACTGTACCTTATCGATAGTGGAATCGGGAACATTCGATATATCTGGAAACCAAATTAAATATCTGGATCTCAACGACAGCAGAATTGAAAAGATCCAACAGAAGGGACTGGTAGGATTAATATTCCTAGAGCATATAACCCTCAGCTACAACAAAATCAGGTCTATCTATCCAGGTACATTCAGTGGAATAAAAAAACTGAAGATCGTCGATTTATCTCACAATGAATTGAACATACTCTCTGATGACGGGTTTCTGGAACTGGTGAATTTGGAGTCGTTGGACTTGAAGTTCAACAAGATTGAAGCCATTGCTACCAAGGCTTTCAACGCCCTCAACAAGCTCCTCAAACTCGATTTGTCCAACAACATGATCAGTCAACTCAACAAACTTTATTTTGGCAACCTCACATCCTTAGAGATCCTCAATCTGCAATACAACCACCTAACCATACTGAAAGGTGACGAATTCACGAACCTCACTGCCCTCTTGGAACTCAATTTGGCGAACAATAAACTCTCATCTCCGTTGATGGAGCTCAAACCAAACAACCACCTAAGACGACTTCTTTTACATAGCAACGTCATTTCCAAGATAGACCCAGAGTTTTTGAAGGGGCTGCACTCTCTGGAAGAGCTGGATCTGAGTAACAATGGAATAAGTGAGGTCTCGCCGAAGTCCTTGCAGAGCCTATTTCTGCTTCGAGTTTTGGATTTCTCTTATAACAAGTTGGTGACTTTCCGAACTGGTACATTCACAGGTTTGCCTCAACTAGAAAGGTTGAACTGTTCACACAATGCTATAAACGATTTAGAGATCACGGGAGTTTTCTCGCTGCACAGTCTTCATGCACTGGACCTTTCCTCCAATTTCATCACAGATTTTGACTACGTCGGACTTATATCCAGATTACCTCGCATATCCTACTTGAGAATGGAGAACAACCTACTGCCATGTTACCTCGAAGATGAGATGGCAACATATTTCTCTGAGGACAACTTCAAATTTGTCTTATACGATGACACTATTGGTTCCTTGAAGTGTGTGGATGAACCTCCTAAAAAAACTCTCACGGTGGTAGACAATCAGACAGCAACGCTGGAGCCGATTTCATCTCAAGTTACTGGCGCAGAAATTACCTTAATGGTTCTTATTTGCATTATCTTCATATGCCTTGCGTTCCTGTTCTATTTGCAATTCAACACTTATAAAGAGCTCAATAACAAATCCGCAGCGAGGTCTGGGTCGGCTTCCAATCTGATAGCTTCTGACGGCACTGGAGATGAATTCTTGAGAGAATAAAACTCTTTTCTATGTTGGAGCATTCTTCCATACCGAGGAAGGAAGAACGTGAAGTTATATTCTGGTTTCAAACTGTAAATAAAAAAAACTAGCGGAATAAATTTATTCAATATTTTTTATTTCTCATTATGGTATTAATAACTAATCTGACATAATCATGCTGACGGAGCATTGGTTGAAAACAAATGAAAATATCTTCTTGGTTGATTATGCACTAGTTTCTAAGTTTTGCAGAACTTAAGCCATTCATGATGGTACTCTAATTCTCATAAAACAGTCGATATTGGGTCGTATCCCTCTTAAAAATATGGATAAATACAATTTGACGTTGTAGTGAAAAAATCTCCGCTTTCTTAACAGGCTAGTGCAATTTAATAGATATTTCCTCAATTTGTTTGTATAGAGTCCCTAACTCGGGTGTCATGAGTTTCCTCCATAAACTGGAAACCTGCTATCTGAACTACCTGCTGTATGTCTTTTGATAGTGGCAGGTGACTTCAACATACATTTTGGTGACCATCGTACACATGGAAAAATGCTAAATAATCTCTTTGGATATCTCAATTTATACATTAGAGATATAAAAAAATAATGACACTACAATTGACTATTTCTGAAGTAACTTTGAAAATGTTATATGTTTGGTGGTACCCTCTGATCTATCTGACCACGAAGCTTTAATCAGTGAGGTGGGTACTCGGGTATCATAAGTTTCCTTCATAAACTGGAAAACCTGCTATCTGAACTACCTGCTGTATGTCTTTTGACAGTGGCAGGTGACTTCAACATACATTTTGGTGACCATCATACACATAGAAAAGTGTTAAATAATCTCTTTGGATATCTCAATTTATAGATTAGAGATATAAAAAAATAATGACACTACAATTGACTATTTCTGTAGTAACTTTGAAAATGTTATATGTTTGGTGGTACCCTCTGACTTATCTGACCACGAAGCTTTAATCAGTGAGGTGGGTACTCGGGTATCATAAGTTTCCTCCATAACCTGGAAAACCTGCTATCTGAACTACCTGCTGTATGTCTTTTGACAGAGGCAGGTGACTTCTACATACATTTTGGTGACCATCATACACATAGAAAAATGCTAAATAATCTCTTTGGATCTCTCAATTTATAGATAGAGATATAAAAAATAATGACACTACAATTGACTATTTCTGTAGTAACTTTGAAAATGTTAAATGTCTGGAAATATGGAAGGTTATATAGTAGCAAGAATTATAAAAATTTCAACATCCATGTCTATCAAAAAACTGGGAAAGCAATCCAGAAATTCATAACGCATTCCATGAATATTCCTACAAGCTCAAAACCAATTTTATGAATGCATTTCCGGTCCAAAAAACCAACTCAGATAAAAGAAAGAAACATTGGATAACCACTGGAATCAAGGAATCTGCTGGAAACATGAGATCCTTGCATAGCATTCGTAAACATACAAACGAGCCATTCTCCCTCAGGTTTTACCTCAAATACAGAAGTAAATATCGAAAAATCATCACGATAGCTGAAGAAAGTTATTATAGAGACATACTATAGGAGCTAATAATATGTTGGAAAGTAGGGAACGAAATAAGAGGAAAAACTAATACACCCCAACATATCACAATTGACTCTAACAAACTGAATTCATTCATTCAGTATTGCACGTAACCTCACTGAAAATATCCTAGTGACCAACTCAAAATTTCATTATTGGAATCAAAAGTAACACCTGTATTTGGGAATGGGTCTCACTCTAATTGCCAATAGGAAAAAAGACCAAGACAGTGTTATATAAAGTAATGCTGCCTGCTATGGAATTAAGTATTTACAGTAATGACACAAAGTTATTGCCCTCAATATGATGTTTTCATTGTTGTTATGGTCAATTTTATTTGATATGAAAAAAAAGGTATTTGACGTTATTAAAGTGTACATCAGTACATTTGATACTCTCAATTGATTTTACTTATCGTTATTGCATATCGTCATTCAGCCTTATGCTGTATCACTTCCGCTAAGCATAACGTCAACGTTATTCGCCACTTCCGCTATTTTGCTAAGATCGGTATGCTGTATCGTGGTGCCCGTAACGTGTTTCGTTAACTTCTTGCACTATTTCAGAACATAGCGATCGTAATTTAACTTGACGTATGACCATAACTGTCCAAGTTTTTAGTTTATTTTTCGTGTTTTCAATAATTTCCGCCCAAAAAACGTATTTTTGAGGAATTTTTCATGCCGCTTTACGCAAGCAATTAGAGAATAATATTCAAATCTTACTTTTTCCGTTGACTTCAATCAGTGACATTTTTAAATAAGGTTATACAGTGTCAATTTGAAAACGTACCACCCCGAATATTTCAGCCCCCGCAGAAAATCTAAAAATATGCAAAAACACGTCGAATTTATTTTTATGGGAAGCATTTTGTAGGATATTTTTCATTCAAATTTCGTCAACCCTGAGGCGGGGGTGGAAACAACCCCTAAAATCTTAAATAGAAAGGGGGGTCGAGTGATACTTCATTTTAACGACCGTTCAATTACCTATTCAAAAATATTACATACTTGATATTTCTATCCAGTACTTTTTGAGAAATCAGGTGGAAACTCTAAAAAGGTTTAGGGAACAGTGTTTTGCAATCAAACATAAACAAAATAACAAAAAGACCTTTATTTTATCAAATGTTCAAAATGTTGTCCATTATTTTGTAAACAGTAATACAGTCTGCTCTCAAACTCTTCTCTAACTTTCCGAAAAACTTCTACCTGAATTTCTCTACACGCAGCTGTTATCCTTCTCTTCAAATCTTCCAAATCTCGAGGTTGTGTTTTATAAACAACCGATTTCAGATGGCCTCATAAGAAGAAATCTAGAGGCGCCAAGTCGGGTGATCTTGGAGGCCATTCAATTGCTCCTCTTCGACCAATCCATCTACCAGGAAATCTATCATTTAGCTACTGTCTAACTGAATGAAAGTAGTCTGGTGAAGCTCCGTCTTGCTGAAAGTAAATAAGATTTTCTTCAAAAACCATATTACCAGCCGCATCTAGTTGATTTTCCAAAGTTGATGTTATTAGCGGGTCTATTTCTCCAAGCAGATTCAAATAGAGCTCACCAGTTAGATTTTCCTGAATGAATGAAGGTCCAATAATAGAATTTCCCAGAATACCAACCCAAACGTTCAATTTCTCTGGAGACTGTTTGTGACCTTCCCGAAAAAGACGCGGATTTTCATCGGTCCAGTATCGGCAATTTTGTTTGTTAACATGCCCATTTAAAAAAAATGTACACTCATCAGTGAAGGTGATATTTTTCAAAATATTCTGGTTGACATTCATCAGATCTTCATTGTTTCACAAAATTCAATCCTTCTGTCGAAATCATCGTCAAAAAGTTGCTGGAGAATCTTCATTTTGTATGGGTGGAATTTATGTAATTTAAGCGCGTTCCTTACTGTTTCGTGAGACATTCCTATTTCGTGACCCATACTTCGAAGTGTCGGTTCTGCAACGAATGAGCCTAAAACTTCTATTTGTGCAGCTTCATTCAAAATGCGTCGATTCCTTCTTTTTTTATTAGCAACGGAACCAGTTTCATTAAACTTAGCCACCAATTCCAAGACATATTATGATTTAAATTATTATTCGGATATCGATCATTGAACATTGCTGCCGTTCTTCTAGCGCATCTTCGACTTTCCCCATAAATGATAATACTTTCAGTTCTTTGTTGAAGTGTGAACACTATTTTACAAAACAAATTTTTGACACTGAGGACTGAAATGTCATATTTTGTTGTTGTTGTGTCAATGTGAAAAACGTCATTTCAAAACATCAATGTGAAAAGTTAATTACTTCTTGTACAACTTGCAGAAACGACCACTTCACTTGTGGCACCTGAAGTAGGAATGTCTTACACAACAGAATAAATTCAACCCCTATAAATTGAGGTTCTACGGCAGCTTTTCAATAATGATTTCAACAGAATTGAATATTGTGAAGCAATGGCGGATCTGATGAATGCCTACAAGAATATTTTGCACAATAATTAATGACGAGTGAACATTTTTTCAAATGGGCATGTACAAACAAAATTGCCAATACTGGAGTGATGAAAATCCGTACCTTCTTCGGGAAGGTGATATACAGTATCCAGAAAAATTCAAATTCTTGAAAATGCTATTATTGGACCTTTATAAGCGAAGTGGTCGTGGTGATAGAGTCTTTGGCTTCCACCCAGGCGGTCTGGGTTCGATCCCCGCTCGCGTATCACTGAGCTGAAGTGGTTCGGATTCCACTTTTATTTAAACTATAGGTCCCGGATCTCCCTTGCTCACACAAGCTCTGCTTTTGAGGGGTTTTCTCCGAAAACTTGGGAGTTTCGTAAAAACAAAAAAAAAATTTATCCATTCAGGAAAATCTATCTGGTGAGCTCTATTTGAATCTACTTGAAAAAATAGACCAATTTTTAACATATTCTTTGGAAAATCAAAAACATTTGGATGGTAATATGATTTTGCATGAAAATCATAATTACTTCCAACAAGATGGTGGATCTCCATCTTGTTGGACAGTGGCTCAATGATGAATTTCTTGGTAAATGGATTGGTCGAAGAGAATCAATTCAAGAGTAAACTTACCTCGATGAAACTGTCATCGGTTTTATTTCTTCGTTTTTTCTCTAACGACTTTTTTTGTACAAATGATTTAACGCATTAATGTAAATTTGGGAACTTCAGTAACTTTTGAATAAGATATTAAACCAAAAAAAAAATGATAAACGATTAGAAATCAAGAATATTCCGAGTTCTTATGAAACTACTTAGTATGTACAAAAAAAAATATTTAAAAACGTGAAATAGCTTCACTTAAAGAAAAAATAAAGAACTCAAATAGAACTAAATGTGGCCTCAAAGCTGCGAATGAGTGCCCTTCGCTCACAAGAGATTGATGAAATCACATAGTGTGAGTCTTGATAGCCAGTGCTCAAATAGTTCACTATCGTCACTGCCAATCTTCATAAATAATGACTTCAAACTTGACCAGGGCAGGGTGTGGAAAAAATTCTAATGTTTCCTCTAATGCGCTATGATTACTGTTGTTGGCCACTACAATCACCCGACTTAGAGCCTCTAGATTTCTTCCAATAGGTGCATCTAAAATCAGTTGTAAGCAAAATATAATCTCGAGATTTGGAAGAGAGAGGAGAAAAGAAGCTGTGAATAGAGACATTCAGGTAGAAGTTTTTCATAGCGTTAAAGAAGAGTTTATTTTATTACTATTCACAAAGTAATGGTCGAAATTTCGAAAATTTTATAAAATGAAATTCTTTTTGTTATTTTATTTAGTTTGATGGCAAAAACGTGTTACCTAAACATTTTTAGAGTTTACACCTGCTATATCCAAAGATACTCGAAAGAAATATCAAGTATGTAGTATTTTTGAAAAGGAAATTGAGCGGTCTTGAAAATGAGGTATCACTCGACCCCCTTTCTATTTAAGATTTTGGGGGTTGTTTCCACCCCCGCTTCAGGGTTGACGTAATTTGAATGAAAACTATCCTACAAAATGTCCCCCATATAAATAAACTTGATATGTTTTTGCATATTTTTAGATTTTCTGCAGGTGCTGAAATATTCGCGGTGGTACGTTTTCAAATTGACACACTGTATATTTCATTCAAGATATGAACAATACGTGGAAAGAAGAATGTTACGCGATATCAGCAATCCATTGGAATTGACAGAAATTAATGTTCAAAAGCATTTTCGCCTATTGAGAAAGTCAATGAAGACTTTAATTGAAGTTTTTTGGGGCCCATTTCACAGCAAAAAAAACGAAGTACATCTACTCGAAGAGCTCATCATAAACATTCCTTCTGAATGATTGTCTTCGTTTTCAGATGGAGACAGAAATATGGACAGTTCTACTTCTTGCAACTTATTTGAGCTCAGCGTCACCCAGAGACTCGATGAGATGCGCATATGAGGTCAGAGGCTCTCTGACAGCTACTTGTTACAATGTGGACTCTCGCTATATCCAATTGACTCCCTACAAGTTTGATTTTTTGGATAAAACCTTGAAATGCTCTAACTGTACGTTGTCAACAATATACGCTAGAAACTTTGATAAGTACGGGAACGAAATAGAGTATCTCGATCTGAGCCGCAGCAAAATTGAAGAGATTCAAGCAGAAGGCTTTATAGGATTGATGTTTTTGAAGCACCTCAACCTAAGCTATAACAAAATCAGTTCCATCCATGGTAAAACCTTCAGTGGAATCAGGATGATCGAAACTGTCGACTTGTCCCATAATGGAATTACATCAGTTCTTGGAAATGGCTTTGAAGAGCTGATGTATTTGAAATCCTTACATTTGGGGTTCAACGCTATCGAAGTAATCGATATCAATGCATTCAGTGGCCTCAAAAATCTCATCGAACTGAATCTGTACAACAACATAATTAGCAACATCGACGAACGTGTTTTCGCTGACTTAACATCTTTGGAAATTTTGAACTTGGAAGACAATAACATAAGCTCATTGAAAGGCGACGAATTCTCTAAGCTGACTGCTCTCCTTGAACTCAATCTAGCAAATAACAAACTCAAAGCTCCGATGATAGAGCTCAAACCTAACAACCGTTTGAAGCGACTTTATTTACAAAACAACATGATCACAGAGTTGACTGGGTTTCTGAAAGGATTGCGCTCTCTGGAGAAGCTGAATCTTGCAAACAATTTGATCAGTGATGTTTCCCATAAAACCTTACAGGGCCTCCACCAATTAGGCACATTGAATTTATCTGGTAACAAATTGAAGGCTCTCCGAACTGGAGTATTCACAGGTTTACCACATTTGGAAGCCATAAACTGTTCACATAATGAAATAAATGATATCGTGATCACAGGAGTGCGATTGTTGTATAGTCTCCATACCTTGGATCTTTCTTCCAACTTCCTGAAGGATCTGGACTACAGTGGATTGACAGAAAGGCTGCCAAGTCTCTCCTACTTGAAATTAGAAAACAATTATTTACCATGTAATCTCGAACGTGCCGTAAACTCTTTCTTCTCTGAAGATAACATTGAAATTGTCTTATATGAGCCTCGTATCGGATCTTTGGAATGTGTGAACGAATCATCCAATGGAAATATACCTGAAGTTAACGAAATCGTGACGGTAACACCACCTGTGCCAACAGATTCCAACTGAAAGTGCTATAAACTGATTGATCCAATTTTTATAAACTGATTGTTTATCTACTTAAGTGCAACTTTTTCTTTATGAAATGAATAATTATACTGCCATTTTTCTTAGATAATTTCAATATGTGTGTATGGCCTAAAAAAACCTGAACAATAATATATTAGTTATTTGTATTGTTGTTGAAATTGTTTTTTCGTTAACCAGCTGTCGTCTCCTTACCAACGGCAGCCCTCAGAAGTCGAAACTTGTGCTAGCCAAGGATTAACGAGATCTTACCTTTTTACGTGGGATTCCTAGCACTTTCTGGGGCCATCACAAAAATTTCTGCATTCGCTATGGTTTGAACCATCGCCGACTAGCAGCCAAAGTGATTGAAACAATGTCGCTTTAACCACTCGGCTACCTGGCCCCGTATATACCAATATTTGTTAACTTTTCCATTATAATGTAAAAATGGTCCTACTGGAATAAAAATCATTACTTTTATTTTTTTTCTCAGTAAGGAATGTTTCAGACAGGCCCTGTCTCCGGAGAAAAACCGACAACCAATCTCTCTCGATCATAATTTTCTCAATATTTTCTATCATTTGCAATAGCTGAAAAAAGAATAAAAATTATATTAATGCATTCTTTGTAGTGTAATGGACCTTTCCAAGAGATATGAGGTAACACTGAAATTAGAAAGTAAACACGCTAATATCACTCGGGATTTTTTATTTATTTTTTCTGACCGCTAGTTTATCTATAATCAGAAGAAAAGTGGTTTCGTGACGTCACGTTCATCAAAACTAAAATTGGCAACGTTGTTAAAGTTGTGCACCAAATTCTCATTCAAATATGTGTCGTATGACAGTTGTCATTTGATACCAGATGGGTTCTTTCATCTGTTTCACGGTGCGATCAATAAGAATAGTTTGTCTCTGTCTAACTCATTTGCCTACCCATTTGTTACAAGTGAAGCAGTTCCATCAGATCTAAACTTCAACGAACACTACCTTGATTTATTTTTTGAGGTTAATGCAGTTTTGAAAGCTTTTGTTGTTTGTGTTCTAAAATTTGTTATTAATTCCTGTATCTCCAGTACCTGTATCCCTGCAATAACTGAACATGTCGAAAAGGTGCTTTGTACCCGGTTGTCTAAACACCAGTGCAAATTCCATTAAACAATTTTTTTATGCACTTAAAGATGAAGAGTGTCGGAAAATGTGGTTCGAAACAGCGAATAAACCTTTTGTGAAAAGCGGAAATATATGTTTTTGTGAAAAACATTTCCAAGTGAGTACTTTACGTTATCGGGCTCATTCTCGAAACAAAAAGAAAAGTGGTGTTACTTACGTAGTTTTATCTGCTGAATTTCGTGGGGGTCTCTTATACTTTTCGAGTTATGACCTTTTGAATCTTGAAAATCGACCATTTTCAAACACGATTTGTTCAGTAAAAATCGCAGAATATACCTCCTTCTTTTTGTCGACACTTTTTTCATTCCCTAGTCAACTCTTATTTCACAATTACAAGCACCAAAACCAAACGTTACGGAAAAAATTAACCTTCTTATATTTCACTATTCTTAACCTCACTCTTCATTGACGTCCGTTCTAGAGATGTGGGAAAGGTTATGTATACTTTATAAGAAGGTTGATTTTTTGTATAAAACGTTTGGTTTTAGTGCTTGTAATTGTGAAATATGAGTTAATTAGGGTCTCCAAAAAGTGTCAACAAAAAGGAGGCATTTTCTTCGATTTTTTACAGAAAAAATCGTGTTTGAAAATGGTCGATTTTCAAGATTCAAAAGGCCATAACTCGAAAAGTAGATGAGACCCCCACGAAATTCCTTCGGATTCGTGTTCAGGAGATAAAACTACGTAAGTAACACTACTTTTCTTTTTGTTTCGAGAATGAGCCCGATAAGCTTACCTTTACCCAAAGCAGAGTTCAAGGAATGATTTTAAATTTTAGTCATTGCAAGACCGTGAACAATTACACAAATAAATTCACACCAAATCGTTTATGATAACACCTCACTACACTATTATCGAATTTATCAGTTGAATGTTGATTGTTGAATGTAAATAAAATAAACATTAACCTCACATCTCCATATAACTTTTGAGAATTGAGAACTGTCATTACGATTTGCTGTGTTGTCAATGCTCGTTCTTCATCAAAAGGCTGACCCGTTCAGAAAATTTGAAAGTTACAAATACAATAAAACATAGCTAATATATGGATTTTTATCTATGAGTTGATCAAGTGACAATGTATTGATTATTTCTCAACGGCTTATATCATGCTAGAAGTTATATTTTTGCCTGTTTCAGAACGTGGATTATATTGGGAGGTTTTTCCGATGAACGTGACGTCAGCGGCACACTTTCAAATGTGATATTTTTTTAAAATGAAAGAAAAATAATGGAACTTTTTGTAAAATGGACTTTTCAGACTAACAACTATCGATTTAACCCTTTCAGTCCCAACTTTTTTTGTTCTTTCAAAAAAATTATTTTTGCATTTAGTTAACTTTAGGGGGTTACTAGGTACAACAAAAAACGATTTTTCAATTTTTAAGTTTGACAGTCAACGATTGACAGGATGTCCATCATAGCGGACATTGGGGCTATATTGAATATTAAGGTTAAAAAAATATATAGTATTCTATTTTATTTTTATTATTATTAGTTACAAACTTACAAAGTTACAAAGAGTGGAATAAATCGAAATTGTTTTAAAAATTATTCTGAGTGGAATTTTTTAAAACAATTTCGATTCTTCACAAAGCAAAGGTGTACCTTACACTTAGTGCAAAAAACATGCGTTTTGCCTTTACATGATAATTGTTTGCACCTTGTTGCTTCCTTTTCGTCGTCATACTCGGGAAAATGATCCACCATATCTTGCTGAATTGCTCTTATTGGTCTTACTTCTATCATTTTCCGATTTTGCGTCAGAGGTGAATTATCACAGGATACTTTCGGCCGACCAGCACTCCTCTTTATTAGGGGGTTTCCCACCAAAATTAAAGATTCACCAATGTTTAATTTAAACTCCAATAAATCCATTAAGTCTTTTGGAGGAGTGTTTACATTATTTTTTCGGTATTCCGACCAACTGTTGGCACAAGCTACATCAAAAGCATGGAAAATAACCCGCAATGTCCACTTTCTGGATTTAATGAAAACCCGATAATACGATAAAAGCTGGTCCAGAAGGTCAACACCTCCCATTGATTTATTGTAAAATTTTATTGACTCTGGTCTCTTTATGTTTATAAACTTTTTTTCCTTTTTTTCCCATCTTTCCACGATATCTTCTCTGCCTTTGCCAACAAAGTTTGAACCAACCGTCACAGGTTTGTTGTCTTGCCATTTACATAAAACAACTGTTCCCTCATTGTTGACTACTTCTTCACTGTAGCCTCGATCAAGTTTTCTAAAATCTTTATCTGATGTGAAAGGTGGTTTCTGGAACCTATCTATTCTAATAGTTCCTACGGAATATATACTTTTTTTTATATAGCTCTTCAAATAGTAGGTAACTGGAAAAATAATTGTCGAAATAAACAAAACTATTTGCAGATACATCTTTTGTAAGATGAAGTACTACTGATGGTCCCAATCCAAATTTTGTCAATGTGTCTTGTGGTAATTCGGTTGTTGAACCTTGGTATACAAAGAAATCGTAAGCAATACCGCTGGCTCCACAAAGAACAAAAATTTTTATTCCCCATGGACAAGGCTTGTTTTTCACATACTGTTTCATTTCCAAACGCCCAGTAAATTGTACTATCTGTTCATCTACACATAGATTTGTTTCTTTTGGCAATTGAAGACATCGATTTCTCAGACTATCTAGGATTGGTCGAACTTTGAAAAGTTTGTCTATGCAACCTTCTGGCTTTTCAAGATTATTTACAATATGTAAATTTTTTCTCAATTGAGAAAACCTTTTACGACTCATCGTGTTGCGAAAAATATGTATTTGGAATTTTTTGTTCCAGTACATTCTTATTCGTGGCAGCGATAAGCAACCCATTAGCAAATGTAGTCCAACTAGTCTTTTTATTTCTACTTGATTAGTTGACTTCATCTGAGTACCATTCTGTAAGCTGTAGATATTTGTCATTTCAGACATATTTTCAAAACTACTCTCCGGAAAATATTTCAAAAAATAATCTATAGGATTTTTGTCTTCGCCTAAATCGGATGTATTTTGGTTTGCAGTAAAACCTGCGGCTCTGACACATTTTTTTCTTGATATAAATTTTCTTTTTGACCAGCGTATATTTACTTTTATTTTTTGTACTTTTCTATTCGCTGATTTTGTTTTTTGAGGTTTTTTTGTCCTATCAGAAATATTTTCATCCTAAAATATAAATATTATCTTATAGTATTATTTATTCTATTGGTCTCAAAGTTTTAGCTCACCTCAGGAAACTCTACCAACTCAACTATTTCTCTATCAACTCCCGAACTTTCAATTATTCTGGTTTCCTCAACTGTCTCAATTTCCTCCTCATCATTGCTTCCCCAATCCGATCCATTTTCCAAAGAACTGAGGATACTATCCGTTTGCTTTTCGATCTCTTCGTCATCAAATGCAAGCGATCGTAACAATTCCTGGTCATTGGGATCATCTAAGTTAAAACCTAAAAAATACATAAATTTAGGCCCAATGTCCATTTCAGTGGACCTTCTTTTCAAACAAATGATTTCTCAGTACGTATCAGAGTTAGGCAATTGTTTCAAATTCACAATAAATTTTAATGGTTTTTCTAATATGCCCTACACCTTTTAGCTATCTGTTGCAAAATTTAATATCAAATAATTAAACTTTTACTTACAATGTTTTTTGCTCCCTGACGCCGCCATTGCACCTAACACAACAACTGATGATTGAACTCAACGGTTACCAAATTTAGACTGTTTTGTTGTCACGTATTCATTTACGAACATAGACAGAACCTACCAAACAGATGGGTAACGCAACCAGCAATACAAAACACTATTACGGGTTGCCGAAATCTAGGTCCATTGCAATGGACATAGGGACTGAAAGGGTTAAACGAGTTTTGTAATTTATTTTCCGTAAATGTAAAGGTCCATTATGTATTCAAATATTTTATTGTAAATAAATCAATATAAACTACTCGTTGTTATAAAAATATTCAAGAATGTCAAAAATCATTGAAAATGTTGAGAAAATCATGATTCAGAGAGACTTTTTTTAGAGGCTTAATGATCAATAAAACACCAAGTTACATAGACTATTTAAAAGTAGACATTCGAAATACAATAAAACACCAAGACAATAATTGGTCGTGGAAGATAATGGTATATTTTTCGAAAAGTCTACGTAACTCGAAAACTAGTCGCCTTCTGAATTGCGAAAAAATCAAGCTCAATCGACACAAGAAAATAATTAGCTAACAAATTTTCATTTAAATTAAATCATTTATATGCAAAAAAAAATTATATACCGAAAAATCCGTTATTCGCCACTTTGAAGGTTAATTTGAGGTTATGTCGAAAAGTGTTCAATACAAAAGTTTTCGATTTTTTATTATATACAATTTCCCATTGAACATTTTCCACTAAGAGGTCACGTTTCGCCGCAAATCGTAAAAAACCGTTTTCAATCACTAAACTGCATCCCCAATTCACCATTTTGAGTGTTTTTGGTTTAAATATTTTTTTCCCTTGAAAACAAAAAAAAAGCAATTTATTTCCAACAGGGGTACTCAGTTAAAAATTAAAAAAGAACTTAAAATAAGACAAACGATCAAGAAAAATTTTCATGAAGGAATTTACAACAGGGTGTGAGTTTTGTTGGTTTATGACACGTTAACGAGCACTTGTTCTCAATTTGAATCCCCTCACCCCCTCTTGCCTGACATTATCAAGGGCACGCCCCGCAACTCGCTCAAGTTAGTTCCGTTTCGGCCGTAAGCGAGACCGCATGTCGTCGGTTTTGTTTTCGTCGCTTATTGTGTTATTATGTCGTCAAAAAGTGGAGAAAGTGGATCTGTTTCCACAAGAAATAAAACAAACATTTGGTTAGTTGGTCAAATGACGCATAATTTGAGTGCAACGAAGTTGCCATCAAAGAAGTGTTGCAGTTGTTTTTTCACTACAAAAGCGAAAACAATAAATGTACTCGTGATTCTGCTACTTCGACCGCTTGTGACGTCTTGGCAATATGGGAAAAGGCTGGAGTACCGACCAGGTTGAAGAAACATGTGATTGCTAAAGTGGAACAATACTTCAAAGAGTGGCAAAATCTTAAAAAGAGTAAGGAAAAACGTTCACAAGCAATGAGACAAAAAGAGAAGAAATGGCAGCAAAAAATAGACGGATTGTTTGATATTGCACATGCTAATGCCTTGAATATCATGAAGATTGAAGAAGATAAACAGTTTTTGCTTGCACAACGTCAAGAGGGCCGTTGGGGTCTAATCGGTGCAGTGGACAAAGCGAGTTTAATTAAAGAGGCAAACATTCAAAAGAAACACAACTTTTGCTTTCATCGTCCACAACTACTAGCACAGACTCAGACACAAGCATATCATCTGAAATTGTGATTGCCGGTCCTTCTACGGCTAAGCCACCAGCGCGTAAACGAGGTCGAGTTAAGTTGGTGGATAGTCATTTAGCTTCAAGTCTTGACGCCGCCAAACTGAGTGACAGAAAAGCTACGATTGTAATCACATCTACACTGAAAAGTGCAGGCCTGACCCCATGGAATTTACTGTCAACAGGTCGTCCATTCGTCGTCAGCGTCAAAAGCATCGTAAAGAGATGGCGGAGTCTTTAAAACGTGAATTCAAAACTAATTTGCCTTTGACTGTTCACTGGGATGGAAAGCTACTCGAAGATATCACTGGGCATGAAACCGTGGATCGTCTTCCTATTTTGGTGTCAGGGCAAGAAATTGATCAACTACTATCGGTCCCAAAATTTGACCGTGGAACAGGAGAGGCATGTGCGTCAGCTGTCTATGGTACAATACTGCAATGGGGATTGAGCGATAAAGTGAAGTGCATGTGCTTTGATACGACCGAAGTCAACTCGGGACTAAGGAATGGAGCATGCATACTACTGGAGCAAAAAATGGAGAAAGATATGCTTTGGCTTGCATGTCGCCATCATATACTGGAGATAATGTTGGAAGCTGCCGTGAGCAAAGCACTAGGTCCTTCAAGTGGGCCTGATATTTTAATTTTCAAAAGATTTAAGAACTACTGGAGCAAAATTGACCAGACTGACTACAAAACAGTAACATCTGATCCTCATTCGCTTGAATTAGTTCAAAACGTAGCTCAGGATATGATTTCCTTCGCTCTAAAACAACTTAACCAGTATCAGCCTCGAGATGATTATAAAGAGCTACTCAACCTCACTGTTATTTACCTAGGAGGAGTTCCTGAGAAACGAACATCGTTCAGAATGCCAGCAGGACTGCACAGGGCTCGCTGGATGGCAAAAGCTATGTATTGCTTGGAAATATTCTTATTTAGACACCAGTTCAAAATGACCAAAAGAGAAGAAAAATGAATTAGAGATGTTTGCATTTTTTCAGTCATGATTTACGTTAATTACTGGTATCAAGCTTCTGTTGCTTCGTCAGCGCCCAGAAATGACTTGCAGCTATTGAGGGACCTGATTATATTCGAAAATATAAATCCAGCACTATCCAAAGTTGCTTTAAAAAAATTATGGGACATTTGTGGTACTTGTCAGAGGAGCTCGTATCATTTGCATTCTTTGATGATGGAATTGCTTCAGATACCAAACAAAAAATGGTACAGGCATTAGATAACGAAGGTCACGATTTCTCTCCAAAGCAAATAAGTCTGGTTCTGGGTACCAAAGATATTGCAAAAAAAATATCGAAGACTTCGTGTCTAGTAATTCATTCCGTTTCTTCGAGATACTTGGAATATCATCAAATTAAAAAAAAAAAGATGTTGCAGACTGGCCAGTTGATGAGGAGTATAAAGCTGGAAGAGACATAGTGCGGTCAGTGAGAGTAGTCAATGATATTACAGAACGTGGTGTTGCATTAATGGAAGAATTAATAAGTTGATCACCATAAATGAAGAGCAAAAGCAATATCTACTCTTGATGGCCAAAGAATTTAGAAAAAAATATCCCGACTCTAAAAAATCAACCCTTGTTAGGTAATTTTTTAATTGGTTTGTGTATTTTATGTTAAAACTTGATTATTTACATTATTTGACATTTCATTTCTTTTTGTTTCCACTGCTATAAATAAAATGTGGTTATTTATAAAAAAAGTCTTCATTTTTTACATTCCCGTTTTTAAAAGTCCCGTTGCGATCCCTAAACATTAATAATAAATTCTAAAAAAAATATCATGTTTCTTTCTAAGCCTATATATCACTTTGCGAGGGTGCCCCAACACATTAAAAAAAAATATTGTGAGCAAATAAGGACCACCCTAACGATTATTATAAGTTATTAACAATACATGTAATAACAGCGTTCAAAGGGTTAAAATGAATATCACAATCTTCCAAATTTTGTTGAAGCTACTGCAAATAAAATTGCTTCGCAATAAAACTTCAAATGGTGTCGACCTCCGATTCTAGGTACTAAGAAATTTATATCGTTTAGAAGAACACTACTATCGATGTTGTTGTTAATTAATTTATGCAAGAATTTTGTACCAAGTGTAATTCTTCTTTTTTCCAAAAATATCATTTCAAATCGCGACAACAAAATGTTATGATCGATACCTCTTACAGGATATTCCATCGACTTTCAGACATAAATATTTTAGGAACTTTCTCTGTACACTTTCAATTGCCTTTTCTGGTACTTGTAGATTTGGTTCCTTGTCAAAGAGCCATATTCTAACTTGGATCTGGCTTTTACTATTTCTGTAAATGAAACCAAGCATCCCATTCGCGTCCACAACCGTATTTTTTATTTGTGTGTTGAATGTAAGTTTACTATCATATGTGATACCAAGGTCTTTCATCTCTTGTACGCGGTTGATTATTTTGTTGTCGATTGCGTAATCATATATCTAGGTGCTCGATTTTTTTTTTGTATCGTTACACCAAAGTTTGATTGAGTCTAATTCGAACTGTACTCGCTGACAATCAGTAATGTCATCGATTTTATAATATAATTTGAGATCGTCTGCGAATAGTAAATTAGGAATATTCAAAGAGGTTCAGGTCATTAATAAAAATTAAAAACAGAAGAGGCCCCGATTAGAACCTTGTGGCACGCCGGACGTAACTACGTATGAAGCAGATTGAAAGATTCATATTCTACAAATTGATTTTTTTTCAACTAGAAATGATATTATTAAAATAAGCAGTTGTCTAGATAAACTCAATTTTGTTAATTAATTTAGAAGAATATAATGGTCTATTTGATAGAAAGCTTTTTGAAAATTCAAGTACACAACATCAACTTGCTTTTTTTGTCCAGATAAGTACAGATATATTGATTTAAACATGCAAGATTTGTTGAACGAAGCCATGTTGAGTAGGCAAAATTACTTTCCGAAAATGAGAGTACATGAAATTGTACATACATATCTCGAAGAGTTTGGAAAAATGGCATAAAATAGAAATTGCTCTATAGTTCCTGATATCGCTAGAGTTTCCTTTTTTTAATATTGGGCAGACTCGAACTGTGTTCCACAACTCTGGGAAAACACAGGTTTTCAAAATTAGGATGAATATTGTCATTAGGTACCGACAGTTCTCCAATATAGTCTTTTACTACATGACTGGGAATACTGTCAATACCTGCTGTGAGTTTGTTTTTTAGTTTTTCTGAAGCAGTAACAATATCAGTTTCAGAAAGAGCACCTATCAAAAAAAAAATAATTATTTGGTTCCAATATTACTATCATACTTTTTTTATGGCCTAAGAATGAAGTTTGCAATGCATATGCCAAATCCCAAGGAGGAAGAATTGAGCAATTTTATCTTTATTAATTTCTCGCAGCAGAATTTTCAAATAATTGTATTTATTTATGCAACCGATCGGAATGTTTTTTTTTCAATTCGAAAAGTCCATCAGGACACCAAATTTAATGAGTAATTCTTCATTTTCTGGGACAACTGTTCTCATTTTTCAAGGTTAAAAATCTAAAATTATTTTTTTAGAAGATATCTCACCAATCCACTGGATTCGCGACATTTTAAAAATAGTTCTTGTTGAAAGTTTGTTGAAACTCGTCCATCAATAAGAAAGTTATAAAAAAAATTAATTTTGAAAATATGCCGGTTAATCAACCCACCAATTTATTTTCAGAACTCTTATCAAAATATGGAATACACCAAGAAGTCTCGAAATATCACTGGTCAGAATTTCATCAACATCTATTCATAAATAAGAAAACTACACGATAAAATTTTTTTTAAATATGTTGGAATTTCATGAAAATATCATTTTATTTATGATTTTTCATTATTAGTTATCAATAGATTTTGATGAAATTCTGATCAGTGATATTTTCAGACTCCCTGAATCCAGTGGTGTATTATGAATTTTGGATAAGAGTAGAAATTGAAATGGTGTGTTGATTAAACGGCATATTTTTATAATTTAATTCTCCCATAACTTTTTTATCGATGGACGAATTTCAACAAAATACCAAAATTAACCATTTGAAGATGTCACAATTCCAGTGGTGTGGTCTGATTTCTTCTCAATAAAATTGCTAATAAATTTTTCAGTTTTTTACCTCGAAAAAAAATAGTTGTCCCTGAAAATGAAGATTTATTCATGAAATTTAGAGTCCCAGTGGACTTTTTGATTATCTACCTAATGAAAAAAAAGCATTCCAATCGGTTGAAAAAAGTATGTTTTATAAAGGTGCTTACATTTTAAATATGTATGAAACATCGATATCATGTTTCCGGCTTATGGCTTTTTTTTTGGTCTTGAAATACTATTTTCTTCTCACATGCCAATTCCCATCAACGAGAAAATGAAAAAATTTCCACAAATTTTCCTACAACATGCAAAGCTTATGGGAATTTTATTATGATGTTTATCCATCAACAGAATCATATGGTTCAAATGCCATAAACGAGAAAATTTGCCGGAAAACGAAAAAAAAATTTCACAAAATTTTCCGTCCAGAAAATATACTTCAACAGCTGACCGGCTTATGGGAAATTTTTTTCGGGTTCCTAACGATATTAA
The DNA here is from genome assembly GCA_944452925.2 of Chrysolina oricalcia. Classification (NCBI taxonomy): domain Eukaryota; kingdom Metazoa; phylum Arthropoda; class Insecta; order Coleoptera; family Chrysomelidae; genus Chrysolina; species Chrysolina oricalcia. Next base: position 50,905,730 of record OX101824.2, read on the forward strand.
ATTTCATTCTGTTGATTGCCATAAGCGAGAAAATGCATCAGCAACCAACTATTTTTTCACAAGATCGCGCCCCTATTTCAACCCTTTAAGCACGTGCAAACCTTATGGCTTTGGTTTTTCACTATTAGATTGTTATACCTATGTGTTAAAATGCCATAAACGAGAAAAAGAAAAAAAAACAATTTTTTTCTTCAAAAGGAAAATGAATTTTCTATATGCCTAGCACACGTCCGATCGCTTAATTTTAATTTTTTGAGCTCAACACCGACATAATTTCCAGTGGTTAAAATCCCAGAAGAGAGAAAATGAGTCAGCAAAATCTGTCGTTATCTGACGGTCTATAAGTTACATGCCGAGTTGACATCGGTATAGTTGTCGTCAAACATATAAGATAAATAAAAAAAGCCGCAAAAAATGGTCTTATCTTTTCCTGGAACGTGCCACATAATGTGGGGGCAAGTGGTGCAAGAGTTTGAAATAGCTAGTGCATTATAGGTAACTTCGCCATGGGTAAAGAATTTTTCAATTGCATCAAATTCATTATTGACAGAGGATTAATTAATCTAATTTTATTTAGATTAATGAGTATACTAGAGATCGATACTAAGTACATAGATACGAGTAATTCAAAAAATATATGCAGTATAATGATTCTATTTATCATTAATGTAAAAGTTATTCAACAAAAAAATTACAAATAAAAGACATTCTTGTATATACAGGGTGTTCATTCAGTACTGCATTCTTCACCACTCAACATCTGGATTGTCAGGAATTCAGATATTTTTATTCAGATAATTTAAAATTGATCTAGAGAAGGGAATTCTCAAATAAGTGCATATACCAACATGGTCTTCCATGAAAATAAAAAGGGCCAGCTTCACGTGCAGTTATTTTCGATTTTTTCGATACCCGACTCGCACTCCCTTCGCGTCACTCTCGGAGCGAAGTTGCATGCCAAACTACACGCACATTCAAATATAGTACGCCAACTTCATTCCTCGAAGCTTCTCGATAGCTAGTGGGCCTTTTTTTGCGATGTGTTCTTTACATTCAAAGAGAAAAATTGCATGTATAAAATTAGAAAATGAAGATTCCAGAAGAAAGACACAGAGTATTGGTCCAAAAATGGTACTTGCGCCGAAATCACTTTAAGACTACTCGAAGCAACCATACCTGTCTTCTCGTTACAATTCAATTCGAGTGTTCTTCTCTACAGTCGGAGCGGCGCGGGAATTGTCCCATCACTTTCAGTTTTGGATGACTCCTCTGTTTCGAATCGCGCTAGAAGTTTAAGAAGGTTGGATCGTCTCGCGCCGCGTCAGATGCGAGAAGCGCCAGGCGCATGTTGACACTTCACGTTCGAATTTGGAGTGGAGCGATGGAGTGTCACTTTGGAAGTCACGAAAAACTGCACGTGAAGGGCCCACTTAATTTCAACTTTCCAATTGATCGCTCTGTGTTTCATTTATATGAACTCTCTGTAATTCTATGTTTTCAGATTGAATAGTGCGTTGCCACGCTATCATTATTTATACAGATTTTATTGCGAAAAATCACTTCACTTTGAATTGGTATAATACTTTCGTGTTTGAAGATTTTCTAATAGATGATATGCACAATGTGTGATTTTTTTCTGATTGAAGCTCTCAGTGTGGTATGTCAATGATCAATTGTGCTAAAATTCCAAAATTATATTAATCATATGGGTGTCTTGAACGGACTTTTCATCCGACACAATTACATTAAATTTTGGTGCCAAATATAGTTTTCTCGATTTTTATCGGTGATTTCTATCAAGTTTTAGTGCAATCATATATTTATTTCTTACATAAAATTTAATGTACTTTCATATACTAAAATCAAATTTGGGAATATAATCAATATTGGACACTGGCATTCTATTTCGTACAATTATATTGTTATTCATCTGTTCTTGGGTATTTTGTGACTCCCTAAAATATTCTGAATAGCTGGGTGGTGAAAAACATACAGTCTAACTCCCACCATCCGTTTATATCTCATTTCCACTGGATGTAATGGATCGCCTTCGTTGGATATCTTGAATAGTATGTGATTGGTGATCCTTCAGTAATTAAAGTAAATTCAATATTAATTTTCAACTTTAACGCCGTGCATCTCAAAAACGAATTGTTGTCTTTTACATGTTCACCTATAGCCATTATTTTCTGTGCAATGTGAGAAATTAATGAAAGGACCGGTCCACCTTAGGAATCATCCTGTATGAGCAAATATTGTGCTAGTCCTCACATTTCCTCCAAAAAAAAAACAATCACAAAATATATATTTCTGCCAAAAATGCATAGTACCACGCCATACACACCTTATATGGTAATCACATGAGAATATTGGCTAAAATCAGTGAGTCAATATCAATACTTACATAACTTCAGGAAATTACCAGGAAATTAATTCCTATTTTGTCAATAACCAAACAGTTTTTCAGACTAAAATCGCCCTAAATCAATAAATAAAATTATTGACATCTCTACCTTTATTCAAATTATTCCACCTATCGCCCCCACGTAACACTTAGCGCGGAAGATGTAAAGGCCCGCACAGCAATTAGGAATGTTTTTTCCATGCAGGGTCGGGCGTAGTTATAATAGAAATCACAGCTGTTTGCGGTACGCCCAGCTATTAGCAATTTAGATTTCGACGGGGCAGTTGTTTACCCAATCTAAGGATACTAATAATTATAAAAATGGATTATTCTGAATACAAAAGTTACAGTGCTTTTGTTAAATTAACTTGAATAATCTGCACGCATCACAATATTTAGCGGCATATGTACAAGTCCGACCCTGGTTGGCGGCATGGGAGTCAATTTCATGCTAATCGACCATTTTTTGCGCCTTTTTTTATTTATCTTATATGTTTGACGACAACTATACTTTAAGTGACATCACTCCATGATATGGGGAGTTATACAGTTAAATGAAATAGAAATTGCAGGATGGTGAACATCTATACAACACAATCTTCACAATTGGTTATTACAAGATCGAGCTTGCGATTATTAATGTTTGTTATTGAGTTACAACTTTGAGAAGCAGTGTCGTTAAACTCTATGTCGTACTTGGAAAAGTTGATATCACCAACCAATAGAAAATTTCCATCAGTGATAGGATCGGAACTTTCCAGAAAGTCGAATAGTGTTCCGTATGATTATAAGAGCAACTAGGAGGAATATAAATTACGATGATGCTTGAAGTAAAGCTGCTAAGCACTAATTTAGAGCCTATACTATATCAACTTCAGGGAGGGCCTCTCTTAAAACTGAAAATGAAATTAGTAGAAGCCTATAGCAGTCTTTGGATGCCAATACGACACCACCCCCTTTAGTGACATCATTGGGTGTTAGATCACGATCGCATCGAAATATGTTATACATTGACGGGAAGATTTCTTCTTCTTCTTGACAACGCCGAAAAATTTTCGAAAAAAGGAAATACCTCCGTATGTAAAACGTTTTGCTCAGTTCAATGGTAAGAAAATTTACATTTAAAAATTGATGCTTGGTGTTGCCCCGTTTCGAAATATTTTTATACCACGCAACAAATCCGTATAACTTTTAACTGAAATATTGTTTCACACTCTTCATGATAGGCGAAATACTGTACTTCCTCACACTAATGGGCTACCCTGTATATAATATGGATGCTTCCTTATTTCAAACACTCTGTATTCATAGCTCCATCATTTTGGTCGACAAACAAACCATTCTGATTGATCCTCAATGATAAACTCAATGAACTTATAACCTCGTAGGCGAATTCATTCACTGAAGAATTGAGTATGTTGTTTACTACACCCTGTATAGAGAAACGCGTTTGTTACTCTGTATTATGGAGAAGTAATTCCCACGAATTTCAGGAATGTCCAGTCGCACCCAATATTGAACAATAATGAGATATTGACTTTTTTTTTATTCAGCTGAATTTCTCCAAAAATCACAAAATTAATGATTTGGCGCCCTCTAGCGCCGAATCGGGTGTTATAATCGAGTTGTGCCAATGGAGACTTTTACTCAAGATGACAAAATATCAGAAATTCAGCAATTTTTACCGAAAGACTTTTTCCCAATGGATGTAAACTGCTATTTGTCAACACTTCGAAAATTCAGAACTGTAGCAATTTTTTCCAAGCTAATAATGCGCAAATTCATAGAATCCTTGTTTTCAAAATCTTCCGTTCATATGAAAGGGCTGCAAAATCAGACACAATATAATTTGAACCTGCTCTTCATTCCACTGGAGTCTCAAAACTTTTGCAATTACTATCAAATTTTGGCAAAATCATGTCTATATCTACTGGCCTATTGCCTCCAATTTCATATTTGAATTCGTAAAGCTGGCCATCAAAGTAAAATAATAGTGCCTTTCCACAGAAGTGTGGATTTTTCATCACAAACTTTTATTTTCAGGTCTTATGGATAATGATGATAATTCCATCCCTCCTACTCGCTTCGAAGCTGATGTCATGCAAATATGGCGAAAGAGGATCTCTAACAGCAATTTGCACGAATGCCACAGCCGCCTACTTCAAGATGACCAGTTACAGATTCGATTACCTTGATGAAACTTTGATATGCTTGGATTGCAGTTTGGATCGTCTTGATTCTGGTACATTTGATATAGCTGGCAACGAAATCAAAACCTTGATACTCAGAAACAGCTCCATATTCAACATCCACCCCAAAGCCTTCGTCGGAATGATTTACATGGAGAGACTGATACTTTCTGATAACCCTGTACAGTCTATCACTCCTGGGGCTTTCATTGGTATCAGAAAAGTGAAATATTTGGAACTGGAAAATGCAGTGCACAGATTGGAGACGAATGTGTTCAGAGAACTATTTATGTTGGAAATACTGATACTGAGAAAGAATGCACTGACAGAGTTGAAACCAGGAACTTTTGAAGGACTTCACAATCTGAAAATTCTTGATTTGGGAAGCAATTCATTAACTAACGTGAACGATACTTTCGATCCTCTGGTGAATCTACTGGTACTGAGGTTGAACAAGAACCTGATTCAAAGAATCTACGGAGACGAGTTCACTCAACTGAAATCCTTATTGGTCCTCAACTTGAATGAAAACCACCTAAGAAACTTCTCGATAAACCTCAGTTCCGACAACCATCTGAGAACTCTCAACATGGCTTCAAATAGTCTATCTCTGAGTAGCTTCAGTCCTGAAACTTTCAAAAATCTGAACAACGTTGAAGAACTTGATCTGAGCGGAAACGTATTCACAAACTTGACATCCACGTTTCTTCACGGACTTTTTCGACTGACTGTCTTGAACCTGAGTGGAAATAAACTAACGAATGTCAATACTGGTTCCTTTACAGGTTTGCCTTTCCTCAGAACATTGAACTTATCGAGCAATCAGCTGAATTCGCTAAACCTAACTGGAAGATTGATGTTGCATTCTTTGAGTAAACTCGACTTATCGAAAAATAATATACAATCATTGAACTATGTGAATTTGGTAACCAAAGCTCCAAGACTGAGGTATATCAATCTGGTAGATAATCTTCTGTCCTGTGAATCGGCAACGGAGCTAGAAACTCTTTTGAATGAAGATAACATCAACTTCATGATTACATTCGATAATACAGTGCCAGCAGATTGTCCGAAAGCAACGGAATCTTATAATCAAATTATGACAAATTTCACCGAGAACCTTGTTCAATCTGAAGTCAGTAACACTGTTTTGGCCTGGATGTTTGTACTTATTACTCTAGTGATTGTACTGGTAGGGGTATTATTTTATGTACAATTCTTTATTTTGCTCAGGATGAGTAGTTGCTCCTTTAAAAACACAAGAATTATGAGAAATCTTGGTTCGATTCGATCAGAAAATGTCTGATCAAACAATCAATGTTCAAGAACTTTCAATGGATCACATTAGTTTTATATTTATTTGATTTTTGTAAAATACATTTATGCGGTGCTATCAATAAAGATTTTTTTGAAACCATTTCTTCATTTACAAGTTCAACTATCTAGTTTATAGGTCCTGTTATTTTCTTGAACTATTGCTCAAATCCACAAAAACAAGTATAAAAGTACATCGTTGACCAACTAGCCGCTTCACAAGGAATATCAGTACTTCGCCTTTCCCCGTATTACTGCGAGCTGAGTCCCATAGAACTAATATAGGCCCAAGTGAAAGAGAATGTATCCCGGAAAAACACGACCTTCAAAATGAAAGATGTTGGAATGTGCGGTTAGTGACGTGACCAACGACAATTGGTTGACCATGTTATAACCGTAGAACATGCTATGTTGAAAATTGACAATATTTTTGATTGATTGACTGTGTTTTATTGTACAAAGATTACAAATCTCATTGACAAAGCTTAACTAAATAAAATACAAAATATATATGTATATATATATATATATATATATATATATACAAAGCAGGAAATTTTTTGGGTATAGCAGCAAGCAAAACGTGTACTCTTTTAACACTATATTTCCGATATTTCAACAGTGAATACTGTCATCTTCAGGGAAGCTACAAGTAACAAGCAAAATTGTACGATTAATGGAAAGAAAACTTTGAAGAAGAACCACTTACTGTGTTGATGAGAATGATTGCTATGGATGTAATATTAAAAATTATAAACAACATGTCATGTAAGTCACATGTGACAAAGATGAACAAAACACATTAAAATACGTCAAACAATAAAAATATTAATATTAAGTCATTGTTATAAAATTTGTTTAAACATTTATTTGAATTATCTCCACACGTGGAGAGATTCAAATGTAACATAAGAAATTTGGTTAGGATTATTCGACAACAGACAGTTGACATTATTGACATTAGATGTCAGACACTTTTGAAGTGTGACACGAAACCACGAATTGGCCGCTGCTAGTGGGTGAAATTAACCAATTGTCTCAACTCAAAAGAGATGAAGTGTTCCCTAAGGGAGAATTATTTAAGTTATGTGTAATATTATTGTCGATGAGGAGTAAATATGAATAAATTTCACTTAAGTGATTAACGTCAGTTTTTTTATTTAAGCAAGAATCTGATTGAGAGATGAAAGCCATTTCCATGAAAAGTCTTTTAGTGGTATTGTTTTCTTTAGTCAAAATTTTTTTATTACTATAATTCATGTTATGACCAGTGCTATTAACATGTTCACTTAATGCACATCTTTCAGGATGGCATCTACAGTCACTTTTATGTGCAGTGATTCTATCTTTTAATGTCCTCGAAGTCTGACCTATGTAAGTTTTATCGCAATTCGAGCAAGGAATACAATACACCAACTGTGATTGTGAAGTTAAAGGTGTTTTATCTTTAACTTTGGTAAAAATGGAATTAATTGTTAATATTGTTTTATTTGCAATTTTTATGTTCTCAAAAACTTTGAAGATTCTAGCAAGCCTGGGTGAGACATCTGCGATATAAGGAAGAGAAGTGAAAAAATATTGGATTTGGATCCTATCTGCATCATTTGTAGTAGTGATATTATTTTGCGAAATGTTATTGATATTATTTAATGAATCATGTGTGTCTATGGTAGACGTACTGTATAAAATCTTTTTTAATAGTGAAGGAGGATATGAATTATCAATGAATAAATTATATAAGATTTTTAAATTTTGTTGATGAAAAGAGGAGTCAGAAATACAGAGTATTCGATGTTTCATTTGTTTAACCAAATTAACCTTCATGGATTGTTTATGGTATGAGTGATAGTTCATAAATCTTCCACTACTTATGGGTTTTCTATACCAGTCAATGACTAAGGTATTGTCCACTGTACGACGAAATTTTGTGTCCAAGAAGGGAACACTATGTTCTTCGTCTTCACGTTCTATGGTGAACTGTATATACGGGTCATAACTATTGAATACATCAACTACTTCTGTAGTTCCGTGATGTGGTAAGGCTATAATCAAGTCATCCACATATTTTTTAATGAAAAACAATTTGAAAGGTAAAACTTTTAGGACTGTATCCAGTATGTCATCCATGACATACATAGCAAGGATGGGACTAATTTTTGCCCCCATAGGGGTTCCAAAAGTCTGTTTGTAAAATTTATTATCAAATGAGAAATAAGTATTATTGAATAAGAAAGTAATAAGATCAAAGAAAGTTTCTTTATCAACACTACAATGATTACTGATACTATCCCATCTTTTATCAATGGCTCGTATACAAGCATCCAAGTAAACATTACTAAAAAGTGAGACTACATCCAAGCTCGCTATAACATAGCCCTCGGGGAGTTTCATTTTATTGAAAATTTTTGAAACCTCAAAAGAGTCTTTAATATAATATTCATTATCAAAATCATACGAAGTGGTCAAAATATCAGTCAAAAAAGATGCCAAATATTCTGTTGGATTACCAATACTAGAAATAATTGGTCTTGCTGAAAGTGTAGGTTTGTGGATTTTAGGCAAAGCATAGAATTTTGGGCACACACCTTTATAATTGGTGAGTTTCTTTTTTTGAATTTCATCTATTTGTTTTAAATTGAACATATTTTTTATTAATTGGTTACATTTAACTTGTATTTGTGACGTAGGGTCTCTAGGAATTAACAAGTAGGATTGGCTATTTTCTATTAATTGATTGGAAAGATTCATGTATTCAGATTTTTCTAAAATGACAGTGACATTACCTTTGTCAGATTTAGTGACCACTAAGTTTGGATTATTTTTCAAAAACATTTTTGTTTTATTGTATAAATTATGGAAAAAATTAGAGGAATATTCCTCTAATTTTTTCCATAATTTATACAATAAAACAAAAATGTTTTTGAAAAATAATCCAAACTTAGTGGTCACTAAATCTGACAAAGGTAATGTCACTGTCATTTTAGAAAAATCTGAATACATGAATCTTTCCAATCAATTAATAGAAAATAGCCAATCCTACTTGTTAATTCCTAGAGACCCTACGTCACAAATACAAGTTAAATGTAACCAATTAATAAAAAATATGTTCAATTTAAAACAAATAGATGAAATTCAAAAAAAGAAACTCACCAATTATAAAGGTGTGTGCCCAAAATTCTATGCTTTGCCTAAAATCCACAAACCTACACTTTCAGCAAGACCAATTATTTCTAGTATTGGTAATCCAACAGAATATTTGGCATCTTTTTTGACTGATATTTTGACCACTTCGTATGATTTTGATAATGAATATTATATTAAAGACTCTTTTGAGGTTTCAAAAATTTTCAATAAAATGAAACTCCCCGAGGGCTATGTTATAGCGAGCTTGGATGTAGTCTCACTTTTTAGTAATGTTTACTTGGATGCTTGTATACGAGCCATTGATAAAAGATGGGATAGTATCAGTAATCATTGTAGTGTTGATAAAGAAACTTTCTTTGATCTTATTACTTTCTTATTCAATAATACTTATTTCTCATTTGATAATAAATTTTACAAACAGACTTTTGGAACCCCTATGGGGGCAAAAATTAGTCCCATCCTTGCTATGTATGTCATGGATGACATACTGGATACAGTCCTAAAAGTTTTACCTTTCAAATTGTTTTTCATTAAAAAATATGTGGATGACTTGATTATAGCCTTACCACATCACGGAACTACAGAAGTAGTTGATGTATTCAATAGTTATGACCCGTATATACAGTTCACCATAGAACGTGAATACGAAGAACATAGTGTTCCCTTCTTGGACACAAAATTTCGTCGTACAGTGGACAATACCTTAGTCATTGACTGGTATAGAAAACCCATAAGTAGTGGAAGATTTATGAACTATCACTCATACCATAAACAATCCATGAAGGTTAATTTGGTTAAACAAATGAAACATCGAATACTCTGAATTTCTGACTCCTCTTTTCATCAACAAAATTAAAAATCTTATATAATTTATTCATTGATAATTTCATATCCTCCTTCACTATTAAAAAAGATTTTATACAGTACGTCTACCATAGACACACATGATTCATTAAATAATATCAATAACATTTCGCAAAATAATATCACTACTACAAATTGATGCAGATAGGGATCCAAATCCAATATTTTTTCACTTCTCTTCCTTATATCGCAGATGTCTCACCCAGGCTTGCTAGAATCTTCAAAGTTTTTGAGAACATAAAAATTGCAAAATAAAACAATATTAACAATTTCCATTTTTACCAAAGTTAAAGATAAAACACCTTTAACTTCACAATCACAGTTGGTGTATTGTATTCCTTGCTCGAATTGCGATAAAACTTACATAGGTCAGACTTCGAGGACATTAAAAGATAGAATCACTGCACATAAAAGTGACTGTAGATGCCATCCTGAAAGATGTGCATTAAGTGAACATGTTAATAGCACTGGTCATAACATGAATTATAGTAATAAAAAAATTTTGACTAAAGAAAACAATACCACTAAAAGACTTTTCATGGAAATGGCTTTCATCTCTCAATCAGATTCTTGCTTAAATAAAAAAACTGACGTTAATCACTTAAGTGAAATTTATTCATATTTACTCCTCATCGACAATAATATTACACATAACTTAAATAATTCTCCCTTAGGGAACACTTCATCTCTTTTGAGTTGAGACAATTGGTTAATTTCACCCACTAGCAGCGGCCAATTCGTGGTTTCGTGTCACACTTCAAAAGTGTCTGACATCTAATGTCAATAATGTCAACTGTCTGTTGTCGAATAATCCTAACCAAATTTCTTATGTTACATTTGAATCTCTCCACGTGTGGAGATAATTCAAATAAATGTTTAAACAAATTTTATAACAATGACTTAATATTAATATTTTTATTGTTTGACGTATTTTAATGTGTTTTGTTCATCTTTGTCACATGTGACTTACATGACATGTTGTTTATAATTTTTAATATTACATCCATAGCAATCATTCTCATCAACACAGTAAGTGGTTCTTCTTCAAAGTTTTCTTTCCATTAATCGTACAATTTTGCTTGTTACTTGTAGCTTCCCTGAAGATGACAGTATTCACTGTTGAAATATCGGAAATATAGTGTTAAAAGAGTACACGTTTTGCTTGCTGCTATACCCAAAAAATTTCCTGCTTTGTATCCTAACTAGTCAGCAAAGACTACCCTTCTACTATATATATATATATATATATATATATGTGTATATATATATATATACATACATATATATATATATATACATATATATATATATATATATAAATGTTCCAGTGACTGTAAAACAGTCGAAAACAATCCTTTAGGAACTCACTATACCTTTGACAGATATAATTCAATATCTGTCGAGGTATTAGCCAGAGAAGTAGTTGTTTTCTGTCGGACATATGCCATACAATCTATACAAAGGTATAGCGAGTTCCTAAAGGATTGTTTTCGACTGTTTTACAGTCACTGGAACATTTATTGCTCCTTGAAACAAGTATTCAGCATATATATATATATATATATATATATATATATATATATATATATATATATATATATATGTAACATTTGGCTAGAGGTAACAATGATATTAAACATATAATTAATTAAAAAAGTAAACATCGTTTCGTCAAAATAGTTCCTAGTGACTAATATTAACCACAGGTTGATGGAAGATTGCCATTGCCCATAACAATAGTAGATCCCTGCCGAAGAAAATCGATCGTTTGTTCAAACCATTCTTCAAAAACGTTACCATTTTTTATCAATTCGCAATCTTAAAATTATCACCAAATCTAACCTTACCTAACCAGAGTTACCTTAAGAACATAAATTCGAAATCAAAAATTCCCATAAGAAGACGTTTTTTCAAGATATGAAAAAGTTTCAGAAGATTTTTCTGTAGACCTATTCATGGACAATAAGATTGGTCATATCCATTTTTTCGATATCTTGTTTCCTTTTTGATGTATACACTCATTACAAAACTGAAGACTCCGCAAATTTTCCGAAACCTGTAGACATGATTCGGCACGGGGGTTAAGTTCGAAAAATGAGGCCTCCACCCAATACAAATCTAAGGGCGATGCAAATTTCCTGAAATTTTCAGACAGAACACAGCAAGGAACACTGAATTCGAATAATGAAGTCTCGGAGGTCTCCACCCAACAAAAACCAGAGGCACTGCAACTCTCACCAAATTCACAGACTTGGCAGAGGCCACTGAATTCGATTAACGATGTCACCGAGGTCTCCAGCCAACAAAAGAGCGAAGACACCACAAATTCAACAAAATTCGTAGACATGACTCAGCAGAGGCCCACAGTATTCGAAAAACGAGGTTCCCCGAGGTGTCCACCCAACAAAATTATGAAGGCACTGTGAATTCCACCAAATTCACAGACAGGACTCAACTCATCTCGAAAAATTATTTCCCCGAGGGTCTGTTAATTTCACTAAATTCACTGACAAGGCTCTGTAGAGGTCGCTAATCAACAGTAATGAGGAAGTCTACATTAACAAAAAAAGACGGAGACACTGTAATAAAATATTTTGTAAGCCACTGAACAATAAGCCTGTACGAAGAGCTGGAAAAGAAAAGAAAAGAAAAGAAAAGAAAAGAAAAGAAAAGAAAAGAAAAGAAAAGAAAAGAAAAGAAAAGAAAAGAAAAGAAAAGAAAAGAAAAGAAAAGAAAAGAAAAGAAAAGAAAAGAAAAGAAAAGAAAAGAAAAGAAAAGAAAAGAAAAGAAAAGAAAAGAAAAGAAAAGAAAAGAAAAGAAAAGAAAAGAAAAGAAAAGAAAAGAAAAGAAAAGAAAAGAAAAGAAAAGAAAAGAAAAGAAAAGAAAAGAAAAGAAAAGAAAAGAAAAGAAAAGAAAAGAAAAGAAAAGAAAAGAAAAGAAAAGAAAAGAAAAGAAAAGAAAAGAAAAGAAAAGAAAAGAAAAGAAAAGAAAAGAAAAGAAAAGAAAAGAAAAGAAAAGAAAAGAAAAGAAAAGAAAAGAAAAGAAAAGAAAAGAAAAGAAAAGAAAAGAAAAGAAAAGAAAAGAAAAGAAAAGAAAAGAAAAGAAAAGAAAAGAAAAGAAAAGAAAAGAAAAGAAAAGAAAAGAAAAGAAAAGAAAAGAAAAGAAAAGAAAAGAAAAGAAAAGAAAAGAAAAGAAAAGAAAAGAAAAGAAAAGAAAAGAAAAGAAAAGAAAAGAAAAGAAAAGAAAAGAAAAGAAAAGAAAAGAAAAGAAAAGAAAAGAAAAGAAAAGAAAAGAAAAGAAAAGAAAAGAAAAGAAAAGAAAAGAAAAGAAAAGAAAAGAAAAGAAAAGAAAAGAAAAGAAAAGAAAAGAAAAGAAAAGAAAAGAAATTTATCAAAATATTTCAAAGATGTCTCGAGGTATTGGCCCGACAATTCACCCAACATCTAAAAAAAAATTCTAGGGTCCCAAATATTTCCCAAATTATTGGTCAAAAAGGACCCCGCAAACTCCTTATGGAATTTGGGTCCCTGTGGATTTTTTTGAATTTTTGTTATGATGTAGCCCATGTAATTCTCAACCAATGTTACTATTACGCCAACTCAAAAAAATGAACAGTCTTGCTGCTAGGGGGCGTTGAAATCACACCTTGCGCAAATTAGACTATTTATTTTTGAACCCGGTAACAATATTTTCACTTGTTTCATTGTTGCAAATGTTGCACAATATTGTGCTGTTTTGTAAAAAATATTCGTACCCCCTCCCCTTTTTCCCCCAACTCCTATTACGAAACGCAAAAAAAAATTTCTCGAGTACATTCAAATGTATCATCGAATGTTTAAATATGCCTAAATAAAGGAAATAGCAATTTTTTATGATTACCCCCCCCCCCCACCCCCGAAATGACACAAAACGAAAAAATTTCGGAGGATTTTTCTGATTTTTTGATATGATGCAGTTCAAGTTATTTTGAATAGAAATAAATCGGGTGACAAACCCCAAAAATGAATAGTTTTGATGCTAGGGGGCGACGAAATAATACCTTGCTCAGAATAGATTATTCATTATTATAGGCGGAAACATTATCTCTTCGTATTTTTGTTTTATTTTATGCCGAACAATTGTGTAAATTTTTGTAAATTGAAAATCTAAAACCTCCCTCTTACCTCCAACCCCTATTTCAAAACACGAAAAAAAATAATTCAGGCACCACTTCAAATTCGAATTGTGGATATCCAATTTTTATTTATTTTCAAGATATTAAAAATTGCTATTTCCCTTATTTAGGCATATTTAAACATTCGACGATACATTTGAAGGCACTCGAGAAATATTTTTTTTCCGTTCCGTAATATGGGTTGGGGGAAAAAGGGGAGGGAATAAGAATTTTTTTTATAAAACAGCACAATATTGTGCAATATTAGCAACAATGAAACAAGTGAAAATATTGTTACCGGGTTCAAAAATAAATAGTCCAATCTGCGCAAGGGGTGATTTCAACGCCCCGTAGCAGCAAAACTTTTCATTTTTTTGGGTTGGCGCAATGGTAACATTGGTTAAGAATTACATGGACTACATCATACCAAAAATTCAAAAAAATCCATCGGTACTCAAATTCCATAAGGAGTTTGCGGGGTTCTTTGAAATGTTTCCGTCTCTAAATTCTCACCCTGTACAAAGAGAACGATTTGCAAAAAAAGAAACCCGACGCTAATGACGTATAGACCAAGGATGAATCTTTCCACCTCTGGTTGAAAATCCAACATCGGCCAAGAAATGTCCAAGTTATATAGCTAGTCAAAATTAGGCAATTTTTGGCTGTCCCACTTCATCTGGCAAGTAGTTTATTACATTAAAACTAGAAGACATAATCTGAACACTTTTCAATGTTTCATCTGAAATAACTAACATCATCAGTGACAATAATTTTTAATTACGGTCCTGTCGTACTTCTTCTGTTGATTCGATTTGAAACTTCGGCCAGAGCTTGAACTTTAAACGACGTTGTCCGAAAATAATGAGGGCCCGGATAAAAAATTTAAAAATCGAGTCAGCACTGTTATTTAGTTCTCAACAGAGGAAGCGACTCGTTATTTTAATCACGAAAATAAACAAAAAGTTTGCCGAGGTGCAAACTTGCCAAAATACTAATCGCTCAATCATGATCCAGCAATTTCCGAAGAACGGTTTGAATATTGTACTGATGGAAATTTAACGGCAAGTCATATAATCATTTGGGGTTATTTCAAAATTAAATTCAGAAGGAGCCTGGCTAAGCACCAATGAAAAGAGGCACTCTCGCAATGGACAAGATTTGATTTTTTTATTATGGAGTAATTTAAAAAATTTAAGTAAAATTAAACAAAAATGTGAAAGAATCATTCATTGAAATATCTCTTGAAATGAAAAAGTTATGGGAGAAATTGAAGTTGCGCTTGGAAGAATAATTTCATAGTACGCAGCGCTCTAGTGTGTGACGTCACGCCACATGAACGAGGCGACTGGTACTCGCAGAGTGCTTCCAAATTTATCGGGGTATCACTTGCCACTACAAATATTGTATTGTGTCTATGTGTAAAAGCATGACAATTAAAAACCTCAATAAATTGTTTTTTCATCCAAATGACATCAATAAAAGGAAGAAGTGGTGCAAACTGATGAGGCGTGACATAATTGGACCTAAGAGTACTACATATGTGTGCCTTGGTGTGGCGATCTCAGACATGTGGCGTGACGTCACAAACGAGTCTAGACCAAAGACGTTCCGCGCTAAAATACGTAAATTTAAACAATCTATATCTCAGTAATTTTTTGGTGGATTGAAGAATAATACACTGATACAGTATATACATTAATAATATGGTCGAATACAATAATGCAAAATGAAGCTGAACACAATTTGGAAAAGTTCAAGTTTAACGTAATATTTATTTACAAAATTGATCATATCTTTGTAATAAAGACTGCTGTGCTGCGGAAAAGATGGGTCATACATATGTAGCTAATAGACTTTCTCTGATTTTGTTCTTAAAAAGTTGTAATTTCATTTGCTTGAGTGGTTCATTATACTTCATTATACAGTTGATAAACATTATATGAAAATCTTCGGAATATGGTGGTTCTATGGGGTGGAAGAGAAATGCGACCTCTATGTGGTAAATTCAGATGATTAATATCTGCCCTATATGTTATTTTATTGTATAGATATGGAGGACTCTTTTTATCAATTACCGAATGTGATAGGACTAAAAAATGGAGTTTTCGCCGATCTTGCATTTTCAGCCACTTTGAGGGTTTCATCATGTGGGAAATGGGATCATATTTCCGCAGACCATATATAAATCTGAGACACGATTTTTGCACTTTTTCCACTCGACTCATATCACTTTGATCCAAACAGGGACCATATAAAACATCGCAAAAATTAAAGTGGCTTAGAACCAGTGCATCACTCAAAATTCTTTTGATTAGAGTCGAAACTAAATGTCTGTGAGGGTAAATCATTTTCAAGGAGCAGTATGCTCTTTGAAGACAATGACTAATTTGCTTCTTGAAACGAAGATCTGTGTCCAGATGCAAGCCCAAATTATTTACATTGTCAACAAAATGTAATTCTTTGCCTTGAATTTCTATTTTCATGACCGGTTTGATTTGCTGCTTGTTTTTCCCAAAAATCATAATGTTTGATACCAAAGCATTGATTTTCAGTGAATGTAGGGTAGACAGACTTACTAATTGACCAAATCTTCGATTATTGCTTGTTGCTGTGTGTCATCAGCATATAAATGGGATCTACAAGTTTTTATACTTGATAAAAAATTATTGGTGTTTATGTTAAATAACAACGGACCAAGTATAGAACCCTGAAGAACGCCACAAGTCACTTTCTTTCTCACTGACTACCCGATAGTAGTCTCAAACGAGGGATTGAAGGGTAAGACTTGAACTTTCAGAATCCTGGGTATAAAATATGGAATACATGTTTCCATCACCCAGAAACTTCTATGAATTTCCGCAACTATTGGATTTTCTAGTACAATTGTTTGAAGGACCTATACAGAAAATTCACCCAGTATCTCATTTAGTCTCTTACCAGTTTTGAAGCTCATACCACGTAATTTGATTTCAGCTAACGAAACTCAGCCCTACTGATCTCGTTTATGAAAAAGCGGTCTCTGGGATTCACGGAGCAAACACACTTTTTTGAGTTAACAATTTTGTAGAAGTGGAAGTGGAGGATCATTGGGAAAATTTCGAAAAAATTCCAGGATGATACGAAATCTATCAAGTACTATTTGTGATTTTCACCCTGTTATTTGTTATTAGAAAAATTGAACCTTTACGGTGTAGGAGTTATTCCCTTAGCTCTTTTCCATTCATATCTCAAGGATAGAAAACAGTCGGTGTGCTTCAATGGTATTACGTCAGAAACAGTAGCAATGAAATATGGGGTCCCGCAGGGCTCTGTTCTGGGGCCCCTCCTGTTTATCATATATGTAAACGACTTATTTTACCATCTAGTTAACTCAATCTATATCATGTTTGCAGATGACACCACCATTTTTCATCAAAATTTATACGAGAAAACAAAAAATGAAACTACTGAAAAAAAAGCCGAATCTTGGTTTGCAGCAAACAGTTTGAAACTCAATGCAAGCAAAACCAATCAAATGATATTTTCTTCACAGTTAACAAGAATTAATGAACCCACAAAATTGTTAGGAATTTTTTTAGATCCCTCGCTGAATTGGTCATTTCACATCGAGAAGCTCTGTTCTAAGCTTTCTAGCTAAATTTTCATTTTGAGACAACTAAAAAATGTACTAAGTTCTGACACACTAATGAATATCTATTATGCTTTTTTTCACTCGCACATTTCTTATGGGGTAACCCTATGGGGTAATGCATCTTACTCTGTAAAAGTATTTAGGCTTCAATAAAAAGCTATCCGAATTATTGCTAATGTTGCCTTCAGGGACCTTTGTAAACCTTTATTTCAGAAATTTAAAGTCATGACACTACCTGCTCTTTATATATTCCATCAAATACTAGAAATTCATACTAAAAATAATGAACTGATTAAAAATTCAAATTTTCATGACTATAACACTCGCGGTGCTGGGCATCTCAGACCACAGAGATATAGATTAAATAAATCCGCAAATAATTTCCTAGATATCGCTCTATATAATAAATTACCCTCCAGTTGGAAGATTTTAGACAAGCCTTGCTTCAAAAAAATATTGAAAAGATACCATTTAGAAAATGGGTTTTATTCAATTCAGGAGTATATGGACACACCGGTCAGTGATATGTGAAGTTATAGTCAATAATTTCATTTTATTTTAATATATATATATATATATATATATATATATATATATATATATATATATATATATATATATATATATATATATATATATATATATATATATATATGTGTGTGTGTGTGTGTGTGTAGTAGTAGATTCACGTTGTTACATGTTTATGTGACTGATTCAATGTTTTTTTCTAATTTTAATTTGATTTTGAATGTTTTTTCCTGGACCTGCTACAAATATACATTGTATATGTACGTAGTTAAATAAAATTATCTTATCTTATCTTATCTTATTAGCAGGAAAAAATCAAATTATTTATGTATTTAAACATTCAGCCGAAAGTCCATATTTTTACTTTTCCTCTTGGTTATTTTTGTATTCAACTTTTCTGAATACTGTCTCAGTGGAAAATGAAAGCTGAAGTCTCACTCTTCAAATCCCATGTAGTGATATATCTTTTCGTTTACTGGCTTTCAAAGGCCAGGCGTTTCTTGATAAGGTGATGAAGAATAATTTAAAATAAACCTATTGAGTTTCTCAATGTGAACCAAAATGTTCTCATTGTTCAATGTTCTCTTTTGAAAATATTAAAATGTGAAGGAAAAAATATATTTTCAAAATAATTTTTCATATTTTACCTTGGGATTTTTGATCAAACGTCGTAGTGGATAACTTTTTTTCTTCTCTTTGATTTTTCGATCAAACGTAAGGTTTCTCAGAAAAAGTGAATGGGAGTTTTTTTTTGTCCCCAAACTTCTTAGTTTGGTCTACTAATATTTTTTCAATTTTCAAGTTGTTTCCGTGATACGGCCGGGAAAGCGTCGGAAAAATCTTTGAACAGGATTTTCATAAAGTAGGGCCGGAACTCATTGGATACCTGTTCGTCTATTATTAAACTAACCCCATACCAAATTTCATGAACTTCCAATTTAATTTGAAACGTTAAATGAAAACTAGATCCATATTTCATATCAACCTCATTTCCAGTCTTGTATGAAATATTTTGGGAGGGGCAATGGAACTTCATTCTTTATAATTGTACCTGTACATTTCGCCATCACGTTCCAAGTTTGTATCACTGTACCCCCTTCGTAAAAACGGATGTCCTCTCGTAGTTATATATGGCTTTTATACCATTGTGAGAATTGTCTGCAATAAAATATTCAGTGACGTAGTTGAAACCATTTCACCTGGGAGCAGAGAAATGTATATTAGATAGAGTAAGTATATAATACCGGGTGGCTACGGAAGTATTGCTTACGGAATATCTCAGTTATTGTATGAAGTGGGTTTGTGAAATTTGGAACGTCGATATAATGACATAAGAGCTAGAATTTGAGCATATTGACATGTCGAAGTTAACTTCCGGTCTGGCCGGAAGTAACATCAACTTTCTTATTTTAAATGGAAACCCTATTTTTTTCTTTTCGCTTTATTCAGCATTCAATTCCCTTTCTAATGACATATCACAAGTTGGTATCTAACCAGAAACTAGATCAGAAAAAAATTATTATGGAAATTCACCGAGTAGGCCGTGGAAGCAAAATGAAAGCCAAAAATTGAAAAGTTGGCTGTGGAAACCATACGTCACTTGATAACAGTTGCTACTACTGTGATATTTTATTTTCATTCGTCGGCGTTATAAAAAGAAAATATTGGAAAAATTGGGAAATAAAATATACTCTGTAGGTCCATAACTTAAATAGGAACATACAACTTTTTCTTGCCTGTACTATTCAGCATAACCATTCCTTTCTAATGATATAATAGAAAGTAATTTTTTTTAAATGAAATACCAAAAAATCCAATTATTATTCTTCAAATAACGAAAAAACAGATTTATCGAAAAAAAAAATTCAAATTGATAGGATTAAAGATAAAATAAATTCAAAACAAATGTTAGAAATGCATTCCCTCAGCGTCAATACTTTAACGTAATTGACTCTGGTGATATTTTCATGTAAAACGTTTCTCGACATTTGGGGCGTGATATCTTGGAAAGCTCTACGAATTTTTACTTCTAGCTCATGTAGAGTTGTAGGCTGTGTGGAATACACCCTATTTTTAAGATGCCCCCATAGAAAAAAGTCGCACGGAGTAAGATCAGGTGACCTTGGTGGCCACCTGACTGGACCATGGGTTGTTATAAGTCTATCTTGAAAGCGATTTTGAAGGTAATTTCTCGCTATTCTTGAATTATGAGGAGGGGCGCCATCTTGGTGGAAGTACATTCTCTCAGTTATTTCCGCTGGTAGGTTGTTAATGAATTCCTAAATTTCATTCGTTAAAAAATTAAAGTATCTCTCTCCGGTTAGTTGGCCTTGAAAAAGAATGGGGCCAACAATATGAGTTCCAACTATTCCTGCCCAAACATTCACACCAAATCTCTCCTGGAAGCCGCCTTGTCGAAACCGGTGCTCGTTTGCTATCGCCAAGTACCTGGAACAAAAGACCGTTCACACTTTTAGCACTTTACACTTCGACTATCGACAATAATCCAAATAAAGTACAGTACCTACCATGTATTATTCCTGTTAAATAATCCATTGTTGGTAAATCTTGACTCGTCCGTAAACAAGATATAATAGTTAAATAGGTGATTCTCAGCATTTTGTCGAAGAAACCAATTACAATATTCCAGGCGCCTTTCACCGTCATTTTCATACAAATGTTGATGCAACTGATATTTCAATCGATGTTTTTTCAAAATTTTCCTAGCAGAGTCCTTACTTATAGCTAATTCGGCGCCAATCTGCCTTGAGGAAATTGTGCTATCATATTGTACTAAAGCTAATACATTAATTTCAGTTTCCTCATTAATAACAAATGCTTCTTGGTCCTCGTGAACATCAGGCTCAGTTCTTAATTTTTCTTCAAGCCACTGGAAATACCTTCTTGACGGTTGCTGCCTCCCTGGATATCGCTCTAAATACAATCGTTCAGCGGCATAAGAATTTTTTAAACATTCACCATAAATGAGAAGCATGTCAATTTGTTCGGTTCGTGAATAACTGATTTCGATTTCCAAACCCTTTTAAAATGGCAGAATCAAAAACACTACTTCGAACGTCAAAATAATATGGATAGCAGCGTTCGTGACAGCTCTCATTTCTTTTTTGTTTCATTCCAAAATACATCTTAATCAGCCTACTTGTTAATATTTTGGTTCGAATGATTATTGCAATGGAATGATTATTCTGAATAGCACAAACATCGTCCATAGGTAGATATTAGAATATCTATGGACGATGGCACAGACCAAGTACGTTTATGTTCCTATTTAACCTAGAACCTACAGGATATAATTTATCATTCCACATTATTTTTAATTTTATTTTTGCGTATGGCGATAATCTGTTTTGTTATTTGAAGAATAATAATTGGATTTTTCGGTATCTGAGTTCAAAAATTTATTTTCTATTAAATCATTAGAAAGGAATGGTTATGCTGAATAGTACAGGCAAGAAAAAGTTGTATGGTCCTATTTGAGTTATGGACCTACAGAGTATTGTTTTTTTCCCAATTTTTCCAATATTTTTTTTGGCGTCTTTTTATAATGCCGACGAATGAAAATAAAATATCACAGTAGTAGCAACTGTTATCAAGTGACGTATGGTTTCCATAGCCAACTTTTCAATTTTTGGCTTTCATTTTGCTTCCACGGCCTACTCGATGAATTTCAATAATAATTTTTTTCTGATCTAGTTTCTGGTTAGATACCAACTTGTGATATGTCATTAGAAAGGGAATTGAATGCTGAATAAAGCGAAAAGAAAAAAAAATAGGGTTTCCATTTAAAATAAGAAAGTTGATGTTACTTCCGGTCAGACCGGAAGTTAACTTCGACATGTCAATATGCTCAAATTCTAGCTCTTATGTCATTATATCGATGCTCCAAATTTCACAAATCTGCTTCATACAATAACTGAGATATTCCGTAGGCAATACTTCCGTAGCCACCCGGTATATATTTCTATGCCTGGGAGTTCTATCAGTATTCTGTTCTTAACGATACTCTACATTATTGGAAAAAGAATAATGAATGTTTTATTAATCTATCTATGTATCAACTGTGAGTAGAGGCAAAACTTCCCAATAACGCAAGTCAGTAGTGAGGAGACTCAATTTGTTGCATTTTTTTAAAGCTCAAAAAATCACTGATTTCGAAGGATACTCGGGAAAAAATGGTACAACTAAAATGTTTTCCTGTCTTTTTTCGATTGTAATAAGAAAATTCATACTTATATTTGAAAAAAAAATCATTTTGTCTCTACAAAAATGAGAATTCTGAACACATTAACTTGTAGCTATAATATTATTCACATACAGCAAGTAGTTCGAATATTAGATAATTAATTTTGTATAATGTCAGATCAACATTTTACTAGCGCTGCAAAAGTGTTTCCTAATATTTATCAACATTGGGTTTCTGAAAAGTATATCATTACAACAGAAACTCGCGTTACATGCATAATACAACAATTTAAATGCAGTAGAACTTGGTGTTCCTACGAAAATGTAACGTGTTCACATAATTGTTGATTTTCGACCAGTTCGGTATCAATCGGGAGTGACCGCCGCACCTGTTAAGGGGTGGGGTGTTCATCGATGATTTCGCAAAACTGGCGTCATTCCAATTCCAGCATTTGTGAAAGGACTCGTATGTGGACATGTTATGTCGTGTGCCGGAATTAAACTGTTAAACTCTCTATATATCTTTTATAGCTCGGAGAGGATGACCTATTTCGCGCAGTGAGTTCATTTCTAGTGTATCTATCGATCCTGAAAATTTCATGATTCTACGTCAAAAATTATGGAAGATACGAGGGTGTTTCCATAAGAAGTGAAACACACTGTATGTATTTTACTCGAGAAGATCGTGGATTTCATACATTTCTAGAATGATGGCATTTTATGTATGATAGGATCAGTAGAATTTTCCAAAAAAACTGCATTAACATCAGTTTTTCATTCTTTCAAGGGAAGTGTAGATTTTTTTTGTTTTTTTTTTTTCATTCAAGAATTGTACTTGTTGATTCAATCGTTCGTATACTTTGTATTCATCATATTCACATGTTTTTTTTTCTTCGAGTTTTATAAGTTCTGAAATACCCAAAGAGTCATTATTAATTTATTTTGATATAAATATTTCAGTTCATGGAATGTAGAATGTACATTTTGTCCTAAGATTTCTAGAGTATTGCCATTTTATGTATAACAGGATCAGGAATTTTCCAAAAGACTGAACAACAGTTTTGATTCAATAAAAATATTGAAAATTTACATATCTTTATTTCCCTTCTTCATTACCTTCTTTTTTCAATTTTCAGAACGTTCTAAGTAATTCTACTTTATGTTATACATAACTCGTATTTGGTATGATCGTAATGGGAAAAAAGACATTAGCTTGCCTGTTTTTTCATTCATACTGAATAGAAAAGATTCACCAATGTTCCAAAATTCCATATTTTGGAACAGATTGTACTGTCATGTTTCATAGGCCCCACATTACAATAAACCAAGAAGTGATCAGATAGGTGATGTAAGTCTACAGTTCC
The DNA here is from genome assembly GCA_944452925.2 of Chrysolina oricalcia. Lineage (NCBI taxonomy): Eukaryota > Metazoa > Arthropoda > Insecta > Coleoptera > Chrysomelidae > Chrysolina > Chrysolina oricalcia. The sequence continues at coordinate 50,929,524 of OX101824.2, forward strand.
CCAGTCATCTGGTTTTAAATTGTCATGAACAATAACATAGTCCAATAAGGAGGACGAAGACTGAGTCACCCTGGTTGGAGTTTCTATTATTTCTAAGATATCATTGAGTTGAGTATAGTTCCTATCTAAGATATCTAGACCGTTGATGTTGAAATTGCCCATACATATAATATTATCTGATTGAGGAGCTACTGCAGTTAGACTCTCTACGAGTCAACAAACAGTTCACGAAAAAATATTTTCATAATAACTGATTTACTACGGACTGATTGGATATTGATCAATAATAATGTCACGGACATTTGTTTAAACTTTTTATTGGACGAAAAAATTTTGTTTCTAATACATATTGTTTCAATTTGTTGGTTTTCTGAATTTGATTTATCAACCGAGTGGTCAGGTGTTTTCAGAAATAAACTCGAATAATGCATTTATCATATGCAATTTTGAAAAGTCATTTCATGTACTTAATTCGTATCCATGATAATATTTATAAATTTTATTTATTTATAAGTCTCAATGTCCTAAGCAACCCTGGTACTACGTCCCTGTTGAAATAGGTCGTGGGCAGCAGTCTCACTCCTCAAATGCCACTATTTCATTCTTGCACCGATGTCGTGGGTGTAATTACGTACAGATGTTACACGTTCTGTCTTTTTTCTACCGGATAGCTTTACATTTTGAAGCAGAGACTTGTACCTGTATCACGAGAAGAGATGGCATCGTCGGATTACATATAATTACCTGTAGTGAAAGAATTAATTAGTTTTCAAAGGAAGAGATGAGTACTTATCGTTGCCAGTGAATTGATATATTGATTTTCTGTTAAAAGTTTCAAATACTCTAATACTATAATGATGGCTTTACAACTGATACACCCGATATCTCCATATTTGTGAGTTGAATTTTGATTTGGTTAACGCTGTGGAATTATTAAATGTGAATTTTTTGGAGGTATTGGCTGATGTGGCTCCTGATAAAGGGTTGGTAACACCTGATCTTCTAACCAATTCTACTAAAATGAGACTGAATATAATAATTCTTGTTCAAATAATAACCTGAAAACCATGCATCTCAGTGCAGGCAAGTTTTAATTACTTCTCTATGTTTAAAACGCAATTTTTCGAAAACTGTTCATCAAAAAATAATACTCCCATTCAAGATTCTTAAGGTAACATTTACCCCTTGTGCCACAAATGTTCATTGAAGGTGTCCCCCCTGAAAATAAAATTGACCTGTTTCTTGGATTTTTCGTATTTTTCGTTAGCTATGGTGATGCTGCTGTGGGTTATATGCAGCCTTAAAGGGAGGGTCCTATTTGTATTATCAATTGCCGCACCCTGATCACAAAGTATGGAGCAAACCAGATTTTGTTGTAGCTACTATTGATGAAAGTAATGATGAAATAAAAAATGTGACTGTGAATGTTGTGTAGTATCCGAAAGTAAGTTTGAGTATACTACCCTCTTCGAGCATACAACATTGATTTTGGTATTTTTCGATTTTTATAATGGTTGCTCCGACGTTCTGATGAGTCCCACATCGGTGAAGTGTTATTAAAAATCTATAGTAAATATAATATCAGCAATAATTTTTACTTCAAAAGTAAGAGCTCTGACAGATCGTGATGATCCAATGACAATCGACAAATGCCTCCACGATTCCAACGTTGTCGGATTGTGTCAGTGACGTAAAATGTCTGTGGGAGAACACTTCTGAAAACCGAATTTTTATAACTAAATACAGGCGATAAACGATACGTGAAAATCAAACAAATATATTTTTCGATATATTTGAGATATGAAGATTTCAATTACATATATTTTGAAATTCAGGAAATCAGCGAATTTCCCATAGTACGAATCGTGCGGGGGTCCTTTAAGGTTCATATAAAGTAAAAAAATTCGCATTTCTTGATGGCACTGACAAGATATGTTTTTCAAACCATAGTTGCAGCGATCTTTTATAATATTTCCATATGAATTACAGTTTTCTGCAACGGTCAACCATACTGCTAATGCAATATAGCCAAATCTCATAATTATTCGGAGTACTGCGAAATAGCTCATATATATTTTTTTTCTTGGTGTTTTGGCATCTACTGCTATGGTCATTAGCCAGGTCTTCTGGATAGGCCTTGTTACCAACTCCATACGCCACTTTAGGAGCAGCACTGTTAATTTTTAACGCAACAGTGAGTCGTGGAGCATTATTCCCAGCCGACACGAGCCTCAATCATTCAGACTTTCACATCTGAAAATGAAAAAAGATCGCACCGTCTGGTGAATTTGGTGAGAGTTGCAGTGCCTCTGGTTTTTGTTGGGTGGGGACCTCGGAGACTTCATTATTCGAATTCAGTGTCCCTTGCTGTGTCCTGTTTGAAAATTTCAGGAAATTTGCAGCGCCCTCAGATTTGTATTGGGTGGAGGCCTCATTTTTCGGACTCACCCCCGTGCCGAATCATGTCTGCAAGTTTCGGAAAATTTGCGTAGTCTTCAGTTTTGTAATAGGTGTACTACACCACATTTTTCAGAAACAGTGATGTATTTTCCTTGTCTGCAAATTTCCGTTTATTTGCAGAACATCCTGGCTTATCATGAATAGAGACCTCCATTTGTTCTATAAGGGGTTAACTTTTGAATCGTTTTCAGTGTTTCCAAAGGTGGGGACCATTTTCTTTGAAGTTGGTTCATTCTTTTTCTTAGATTTTGGTTTATTGACGATGCCTGTGCAGTCGGTTTTCCTATGGGAGGAGATCTTGAGAATCTTTGGAATTACCGCTTTTTTCCGGGTCACTTGTATATTATCTATTGTATTCATTTCGTTTGTTTTTTCTGATATTCGGGGTGGCAGTGCCCATGGGTTTGTTATAGATATAGTCTGTCCGTCCTTGATCTTGCTTAGATTAGATTTACTTTTAGCACAAACAATATTATTAAGAAAATTGTTTTACGTTTGCTACTGTCATATTATGACAGCTCTCATGGGTCTCATGATAGCTCTCATATTGTGATGACTAATAATATACAGTGTGTCAATTTGAAAACGTACCACCCAAAATATTTCTGCCCCCGCAGAAAATCCAAAAATATGCAAAAACACGTCAAATTATTTTTTGTAGGATAGTTTTCATTCAAATTACGTCAACCCTGAAGCAGGGGTGGAAAGAACCCTTAAAATCTTAAATGGAAAGGGGGGTCAAGTGATACATACTTGATATTTCTTTCAAGTACCTTTGGAGATAGCAGGTGTAAACTCTAAAAATGTTTAGGTAACACGTATTTGCAATCAAACTAATAAAATAACAAAAAGAATTTTATTTCATGAAATTTTCAAAATTTCGACCAATACTTGTGTTAGAGGAAACATTCGAATTTTTTCCACACCCTGCCCTGGTCAAGTTTGAAGTCATTATTTATGAAGATTGGCAGTGACGATAGTGAACTATTTGAGCACTGGCAACCAAAACTCACACTATGTGATTTCGTCAATCTCTTGTGAGAGAAAGGGCACTCATTCGCAGCTTTGAGACCATATTTAGTTCTATTTGAGTTCATTATTTTTTCTTTAAGTGAAACTATTTCACGTTTTTAAATAATTTTTTGTACATACTAAGTAGTTTCATAAGAACTTGGAATATTCTTGATTTCCAATCGCCGTATAATTTTTTTTTGTTTAATATCTTATTCAAAAGTCACTGAAGTTCCCAAATTTACGTTAAATCATTTGTACAAAAAAAGTCGTTAGAGAAGAAACGAATAAATAAAACCGATGAAAGTTTCATCGAGATAAGTTTACTCTTGAATTGTTTCTCTTCGACAAATCCACTTACCAAGAAATTCATCATTGAGCCACTGTCCAACAAGATGGAGATCCACCATCTTGTTGAAAGTGATTATAATTTTCTTGCAAAATCATATTACCATCCAAATGTTTTTGATTTTCCAAAGAATATGTTGAAAAGGGGTCTATTTTTTCAAGTAGATTCAAATAGAGCTGACCAGGTAGATTTTCCTGAATGGATAAAGGTCCAATAATAGCATTTTCAATAATTTTAATTTCTCTGGATACTGTATATCACCTTCCCGAAGAAGGTACGGATTTTAATCACTCCAGTATCGGCAATTTTGTTTGTACATGCCCAGTAATTATTGTGCAAAATATTCTGGTTGGCATTCATCAGAGTAATTAACTTTTCACATTGATGTTTTGAAATGACGTTTTTCACATTGACACAACAACAAAATATGACATTTCAGTCCTCAGTGTCAAAAATTTGTTTTGTAAAATGGTGTTCACACTTCAACAAAGAACTGAAATTATTATCATTTATGGGGAAAGTCGAAGATGCGCTAGAAGAACGGCAGCAATGTTCAATGAACGATATCCGAATAATAATTTAAATCATAAATATGTCTTGGAATTGGTGGCTAAGTTTAATGAAACTGGTTCCGTTGCTAATAAAAAAAGAAGGAATCGACGCATTTTGGATGAAGCTGCACAAATAGAAGTTTTGGGCTCATTCGCTGCAGAACCGACCACTTCACTTCGTAGTATGGCCCACGAAACAGTAAAGAAAGCACTTAAATTACATAAATTCCACCCATACAAAATGAAGATTCTCCAGCAACTTTTTGATTGATGATGATTTCGACAGAAGGATTGAATTTTGTGAAACAATGACGGATCTGATAAATGTCAACCAGAATATTTTGCATAATATCACCTTTACTGATGAGTGTACATTTTTTTTTAAATGGGCATGTTAACAAACAAAATTGCCGATACTGGAGCGATGAAAATCCGCGTCTTTTTCGGGAAGGTCACACACAGTATCCAGAGAAATTGAACGTTTGGGCTGGTATTCTGGGATATGGACCTTTATTCATTCAGGAAAATCTAACTGGTGAGCTCTATTTGAATCTGCTGGAAGAAATAGACCCGCTAATAACAAGAACTTTGGAAAATCAACTAGATGCGGCTGGTAATATGGTTTTGGAAGAAAATCTTATTTACTTCCAGCAAGACGGAGCTCCACCACACTACTTTCTTCCAGTTAGACAGTGGCTAAATGATAGATTTCCTGGTAGGTGGCAATTGAATGGCCACCAAGATCAACCGACTTGGTGCCTCTAGATTTTTTCTTATGGGGCCATCTGAAATCGGTTGTTTATAAAACACCACCTCGAGATTTGGAAGATTTGAAGAGAAGGATAAAGGCTGCGTGTAGAGAAATTCAGGTAGAAGTTTTTCGGAAAAGTTGGAGAAGAGTTTGAGAGCAGCCTGTATTACTGTTTACAAAATAATGGATAACATTTTGAAAATTTGATAAAATGAAGGTTTTTTTGTTATTTTGTTTATGTTTGATTGCAAAACACTGTTTCCTAAACCTTTTTAGAGTTTCCACCTGATATCTCCAAAAGTACTGGATATAAAAATCAAATATGTAGTGTTTTTGAATAGGTAATTGAACGGTCTTCAAAATGAGGTATCACTCGACACCCCTTTCTATTTAAGATTTTAGGGGTTGTTTCCAACCCCGCTTCAGGGTTGACGTAATTTGAATGAAAACTATCCTACAAAATGTCCCCCATAAAAATAAACTTGATGTGTTTTTGCATATTTTTAGATTTTCTGCGGGGGCTGAAATATTCAGGGTGGTACGTTTTCAAATTGACACACTGTACATGTAACGAAGTATTTTACACTTGCTTTTGGAAGATATAAGTTACTTCCTACTCATATGCTGAAAGTCATCTCTGCATAATATAGTATTATGACATTGAGTATTGGAAATCAATCTGAAACTCCACCAAATATTTATGGGACTGAATGGGAATAAACCTCTGGTTTCTCCGGCGTTATCGATTCACTGCAGATGTTCATTCGGCATCCGTAAAGCCAAGTTCATCTCGATAAAGGAAATTCAATACAGTCGCGGCGCGATCAAAATAGAATTCGATGGTTTTTATCTAATGTCTTTGCAGACTGGCCATTCCGGTGCAGCTGTGCACTTCCAGTGTGAAATCGAATGGAATTGCCGGCCCTGATCACGTACTTCGCTAATGTTAGAGTTCAAATTTTCTATTGCATATTGTGAAATTAGATACGTTTGCTAGACCGGTGTGACAATGATATTCCTATAACTGTTCTCGAGCATTTTCTGGGTTGAATGATTCAAAAAGTAAGCTGGTTTCGGCTGGTTTTCAACAATTTGAAAACTGCAGTACCACAGGGCAGTCACTGTGGATCACTGTTATTTAATCTTTTCGTAAACGATATTGTTAGTGAAATTTCTAATTCCAGCTGCTTATTATTCGCAGACGATCGTATCATTCAGTCCTCTCTTGATTGCCAACATCTTCAAGATGATATGAACCATGTTGCTGACTGGTGTAGAAGAAATGGTATGGAACTAAACATTGATAAATGTGCTGTAATGTGTTTCAATCTAACATTACGGAAAACTTCACTAGGAATTGACCGGCATGCTGCTGTAATTCGTCTTTTAAGTTCGTCAATATCAGAAGGTTGTGTTTTATAAACAACGGATTTAAGATGCCCCCAAAGAAAGAAATCTAAGGGTGTTAAATCCGGTGATCTCGGAGGCCATTCAACTGCTCCCCTTCTGCCAATCCATCTACCCGGAAATCTCTCGTTTAACCACTGTCGGACGGGAAGAAAATAATGAGGTGGAGCACCGTCCTGCTGGAAATGTAACAGATCCTCCTGCAAAAGTTCATTACCTTCTGCATCAATTTGAGTTTCTAGCTCGTGAGTTATAAGAGGATCGATAGTCTCTTCAAGCATATCAAGGTACAGATTGCCAGTCAAGTTTTCTTCCAGAAATAATGGACCAAGAATGGCATTTCCAAGAATGCCAGCCCAAACATTAACTTTTTATGGGTGTTGTGTATGCCCTTCCCGAAAAATATGTGGGTTTTCGTCACTCCAATAGCGACAATTTTGTCTATTTACATTGCCATTCAGAAAAAATGAACACTCATCGCTGAAACAGATGTTTAACAGAAGATTAGGGATGGTATTGACTCGATGAGACATGATTTCACAAAACTCTATTCTTCTATCATAATCATCCTCGTGGAGCTCTTGAAGAATCTGCATTTTATATGGATGAAATTTATGCATTTTCAATGCTTTTCTTATAGTCTCGCGTGACATTCCCGTCTGTTCTGATACTGATCGCAAGGAGCTCGTGGGCTCTGCAGCAAATGTTCCCAAAACTTCAATTTGAGCTGCTTCATTTAGTACTCTGGGGTTATTTCTTTTTTTATTTGTCACTGAACCAGTTTCGTAAAACTTATTCACCAAATCAAGCACATACCGGTGACTTACATTACAATTTGGATGTCTTTCGTTAAAAAGGCATGCCGCCCTTCGTGCGCACTTTCCAACTTCGCCATAAATTACAATCATTTCAATTCTGTCTTGAAGAATGTAAACCATTTTTACACTTTTATACACTTATTAAAGTAATTCCTAAACAGCCCAACAGGTACAACGGTATTCACAATACTACCACATAGTTCAAATTTGCTAACCAATTTTTTGCCGGAAAACAGAAACTTTTTACAGCAGAAGTAGCAAAAAAGGAAGGCTATCTGTACAATTTCTGCGATGACACTTAAAAATTCAGCATTTAATAAACACAACTTTACTACCATTTACGTTTTACTATTAGACTACTTTTTTATGTAAAGTGTTTGGAGCTAATGGCTAATGTTACCCCTAATAAAGGGTTGGAACGGTACCACCTAATATTCTAACCAGTTCTGGCCAAACCATGCATCTCAGTATAGGCGTTCTAATAATTACTTCTGTTAGTTTAGAACGCAATTTTTCGGAAAATGCTCATCAAAAAATAATAAGTCAGGGTACCATTGGAACAAGAATTGAACGCCCATCAAAATGATGTGCCACTTGACCCCCCTTCCCATTTAAAATTCTAAGGGTAACATCTATCCCTCCTAGGGGGTTGAACCACGAGGGCTACAAATAGTCCTTGAAAGTGTCCCCCTTGACAATAAAATTGACCTGTTTTTTCGATTACTCATATTGTTTACTGGAAGGAAGATATTAAGGGTGGGAAGTTTTCAAATTGACACCCTGTATATATAGAACTAGTAAATAGTGGGGCTTTGCAGCAAAATCAAAGAGTACTCTTTAAAGTTTGTCCAAGCTTTCGGAAATTTAATAACTTATTTCCATCATCAGGGATACTACAATTTGCATGTGTATGTAATATAAAAAATATATATGTACGGTTAACTTACATCTTTGTTGAGATTGTTCGACGCGATGTTATTCAACCATAAGTGGCACATTGTGCAAGATGAAAATTGATATAAAACAAGTGAAATTGTAAAGATGTCATAAAATATTTAGATACAAATACAGTGGTACCAATTTACAGTTACCAACTTATGTTAGAGTCCGTAAATCCGATTTTTAATTGGTAAAGCGACACCTAGTGAGGTAGGATGGAACCTGAATTAAGTACATTTGGCATGTAACTAAATGTCTTTAGTACATTTTCATTCTGGATCTTGATGTGTTGAAGTAGATCCAGAATGAAAATGTACTAAAGACATTTAGTTACATGCCAAATGTACTTAATTCAGGTTCCATCCTACCTCACTAGGTGTCGCTTTACCAATTAAAAATCGGATTTACGGACTCTAACATAAGTTGGTAACTGTAAATTGGTACCACTGACTAAGTCATATGTCATGTCAACTGTCTGTCTTCTCTTAACCAATATCATTGATTTGGCCTGACGTGGTCAAAATATAAAGTAATTTTAACAATTTTAAATGTAACGTATTTGTATCTAAATATTTTATGACATCTTTACAATTTCACTTGTTTTATATCAATTTTCATCTTGCACAATGTGCCACTTATGGTTGAATAACATCGCGTCGAACAATCTCAACAAAGATGTAAGTTAACCGTACATATATATTTATTATATTACTTACACATGCAAATTGTAGTATCCCTGATGATGGAAATAAGTTATTAAATTTCCGAAAGCTTGAACAAACTTTAAAGAGTACTCTTTGATTTTGCTGCAAAGCCCCAGTATTTACTAGTTCCATTCCTAACTAGTCAGCAACGACTACCATTCCTCTATATATATATATATATATATATATATATATATATATATATATATATATATATATATAACTTGTTCAGCTGTTATTTTATACTATATCATTGTAATTAAAGAGGTTTTCCCGTCAAATAAATAAATAAATAAAATCTGCAAAAAATAAAAGCTCTCTACTTCTACTCTATACTGAAACAAAAATATTTTCTGGGTTCATTTATATATGCGTTGTGTATTTAAAACCAATATTTGGAGCGATATAGTATATTCCATTACGAGTTCAAAAAATAGTCTTTTTCCGTGAGTGCGCGATATGTTCTCGTGAGACGCGAAGCCGAACACGGGAAGTTGTGCAAGCACGGAAAAAAGCATTTATGGACGAGTAATGAACGATATTTTTCATTATATCTACCTGAAAACCGCAGATTATTAAGAAACATTTATTTTTAATGATGAAGGAACAAATATTAATTGAAATATTTATATTAATCCTTTATTTAGTCTAAGACTAATGTACATGTATAAATAAATAAAATAAAATATAAGTCACTTAATTAGATAAAAATACAATAAAAATTAAAACAGCAAGAAACATATCAGTCAACAAATAAAATAAAAGAACGATAAATAAATATCAAAGTCAAGGCTTGCACTCATTCAGCATGATGTTCTTTAATTTTACTTTAAATATAGGTAACGACCGTGCGTTTTTCAGGTCATATGGTACAAAAATATCCAGAAATTGCCACAAAACAAGCGTTGTTGATAAGGAAATGTTCAAACAGTTTGCGATTTCTAGAGAACTGTCAACAACATTTCATTCAATTTTGAGATTTAAATAGGCAGCTATAATGACACCAGCGCACGGAAAAAATTTCCGTGTGGGCGCACGGAAAAAAACTTTTTCCAGTATGCTAAGTAAGCATGTGAATATAGTGTGTTCATGTCCTAGCATATCGTTATATTATTCAGATAGGATGCCAGCAAAATTAAAACGAACTCATCACTCAACACCATAGATACGCAACAAGATCGAAGAATCAATATTGTATACGAATAGATTCTAATAAATCAGTAGGTCGAAAAAGCTACTCCTACTTGACACCAAAATTATTGAGGAAACTGCAACAAAGAATAATCGATGAAACTTATTTGAAACGCTTCAAAACCGAACTTTCATCATTTGTCGAATAAACGGACGAAACAAAAATACACAAAATGACAGGGTCTCAATTTGAAAACGTACCACCATTTATATTTCGACCCCTAAAGAAAATCTAACAATATGCAAAAACTCTTTAAACTTATTTTTAAGGGGGACATTTTGTAAGTTGGTTGTCAATAGAGGACTTTGGATAAGGATTCAGTGATGCCACCACACAACTTTTGGCTTTAAAACTACTGGCACGTTTTTCGGCATTTTTTCTTCATGTCAGGGTTCCTGGCACCCTCAGGAACCTCATAATATGATTGAAATTGTTCATAACGACGAAAATATTGAGATTTTCTATAAAATATAAAACACTAGGGACTTTAATTTTGTTTAGGGATTTTTCTTTCAAAATGGCGCTAAATTCAAAACTAGATCTCGAGTTTTATTATTGAAAGAGGTATTGTGTAGTCTAGGAAGTGCCGTATAAAGCCACCGTGGGGTCCGTAGCAAATCTGAACAAGAGGCCTTTGATTTGCATTAAGTATTAAAGTATAGAATATAAAATAAAACAGCACATTTACAAAAAGTGATTTAATCTGAGCAAATTTGGAGATACGATTCACTGTTGCGTTCCAATTAACAGTGCTGCTCCTAAGGTGGCATATGGAGTTAGTAACAAGGCCTACCAGAACACATGGCTAATGACCATAGCAGTCGATGCCAAAGCACAAAAAAAAAACACTCGTCAAATCAATATTTCCAATTTTATCACTTTCTATGTTCATTATATTGAGGTCGTTTGATGTTCTTGTCCCGTTGTGCTTCTTAAAACATTTTTAAAACGCTTTAACGTTGAAAAAGAACGTTCTCCGCTGTAGTTGGTGATTATCAAAATCAAGTGAATGCGAAACACTATTCCAACATTTGGGAAACACGATTCCAATGAATTTTATGTCAACAGTTTATAAACTTGAAGTTCCTGAGCCTCGTGCTTTTTCTTTCTGCTGTCAATATCAGCAGCCACATCTGTTTTCAGCAGCTTCGCAAACTGCACCAGTTCATTGCCCAGACTGTCTTCCACATCGTCTAGGAAATAATTGATAATAGTTCTTTTTAAGATCTTTTCTGTATTCCAAATACACTAGTCACTTGATGGTAAGCTTCCACGCATTTAGCTAATGCAGACAATTAAAACAATAAAAACATGAATTTCAAAACGTTGCCTGGGTGTTTGATGTTCTACAACTTCTTCGAGAGTAGTAGACTTATGAGTATCTTACTTATGAGGTCTGAGTAGAGCTGCTGCTGAAATGGTCGTACTTTGTATTTCGCTTGGGTTTTCTTGAAGTTGATTGTTGATATTCTTCACAGCCAATTAGGGCTTTGGCTTTTGCCTCTATATCTAAAAATTTGGATCGTACTGCATGGAAGTATCCTTGTAATGATTTATAAAGAGCGTACCTATCTCGTTTTAAGATCGGACGACTGCAACGAAGCGTTAGTCGCTTGCAAGTGTACTAGAATTTCATTCCACGCTATAGTTAATATTCCCATTTTTAACTTTATTCTTTTTCTTTAGGTGGTATAAAAAACATATCTTACTGGATAGTTTTTTTTTACTTTGCGCACAGGCGCGGGGCCCGTAGCATTTGCTTACTGGCTAATTTGCTAACTGGTACTTGGTGGCATGCTAGCTGGCAAATGCGGCACTGAGTGTAGGGTTATTTCTTTGTCAGTGAACATTCGTTCCATGAAAAAGTTCAAACGTAGAAATGATATTCAACCATTTTAACTGTTATGATTAAAATGTAACACATACCCACAAAACTGAAACAAAATACAAATTCTGTGATGTAACCTCAAAGTATTCAGGCCAAGAGCATTTTAATCAGAAAGGTAATAAAGTTTGTTTATCCGTGAAAGTTACCTCTCAGAATATTTTCGAGATTGATCAGCTATTTGGCAACTAGGAAACGTGAAATACGCGTCATTTTGAAAGAAAAATCCCTAAACAAAATTAAAGTCCCTAGGGTTTGGTATTTTATGGAAAATCTCAATATTCCCGTCGTTATGAACAATTTCAATTATATTACGGGGTTCCTGAGGCTGCCAGGAACACTGACATGAAGAAAACTTGCCGAAAAACGTGCAAGTAGTTTTAAAGCCAAAAGTTGTGTGGTGGCATGACTGAATCCTTATCCGAAGTCCTCTATTGAATTACATTAACCCACTAGCGGGGGCGGTCACAACCCCTAAAATCTTAAATGAAAGGGGGAATTGCGTGATACCTCATTTTAAAGATTGTTCAACTATACCTTTTCAAAACAGCCACATACTCAACCTTTCTTGTTAGGCAGTTCGCGAATACTCTGGTAAAAACTGTAGGTTTCAACAATTAATTAAACTATTGCAAAACGGTAAATTTTTTAAGCTTTTCTTATAATATCTAACAAAATAATAAAGAAGCATGATATTTATATATAGTGGTCAGTTTTTCTTTGTGATGGACGGCGGATATTTTATTTGTCTCAGGGCGCACAAAACTCTGAAACTTTGAATAGGTACTTTAAACAGTTTCTACAGTAAATTGTGTATTGCGAGCAAAACCGACTGTCAACAAATATTCCGAGATGTAGTTAGCTGTTTATAATTTTTGAGACCATTTCTTTTTGCCAAAATAACTTTGATGTAGAATTAGTGTTGTTTAATGTTTAATGAAACATATCTGAGAAGTAATAATTTATATCATAAATATGTCCTGGAATTAGTTGCTACGTTTAGTGAAACTGGTTCCGTAGCAGTAAAAAAAAAGAAATAAACCCCGTGTTTTGGATGAAGCAGCACAAATAGAAGTTTTCGGCACCTTTACTGCACAACTCTCCACATCACTTCGGAATGTGGCATGCCGAGCAGAAATGTACCACGAAACAGTAAGGAAAGCACTCAAGTTACTTAAATTTCACCCGTATAAATTGGAAATTCTTCAACGATTTCGACAGAAGAATTGAATGCAAACCAAAATATTTTGCACAATATTTGCTTTACTGATGAGTGTGGGTGGGTACGTTTTTTTCAATGGACATGTTAATAAAATTGTCGTTACTGGAGCGATAAAAATCCGCGACTTTTTGTAGGGAAGATCATAAATAGTATCCAGAGAAACTGAACGTTTGGGCTGGTATTCTTAGGAATACTATTATTGGACCTTTATTCTTCGGGAAAAATATAACTAGTGAGCTCTTCTTAAATCTGCTTGAAAAAATAATAGACCCCTCAATAACAACTAGTTTGGAAAATCAGTGGCTACATGACAGATTTCCTGGTAGATGGATTGGCCGAAAAGGAGCAATAGAATGGCCACCACGATCACCCGATTTGTCACCCCTAGAATTCTTCCTATGTGGCTGACTAAAATCGATTGTTTATGAAAACACATCCATATGATATTGAACATTTGAAGAGACGTATAACAGTTGCGTGTAGAGAACTTAGGCAAGAAGTTTTTCGGAATGTTAGTGAGGAGTTTTAGACTAGATGACTTTATAATTATTCAGCAGATAATGGATAAAATTTTAAAAATCAAATCAAAAATCACTTTTTATTAATTTTTCATGTTTTATTCCACAACAATTGATACTTGAATGTTTTACTTAATTTATCCAAAAAGTACTGAGAAGAAAGGTCAAAAAAACCACAATGGTAACATTCACTAGAAGAACATAGATTCAGCACTGTTCAGCACTGTTCAGGACTGTTCGCCTCGACGGATCAGATTTAGGATGGCAGCAAGAGGTGAAGTATCTAGGACTAACCCTAGACTCAAAACTACTCTGGAACAGACACGTATAAAAGATCGCTAACAAGGCAAAATCATCACTGATGGTGTGCAGGAACATTGCAGGAAAAACATGATCACCTACGGAGCAGTAGTGTGGCACGGTAGAACCGAACTCGCCACAACAAAGAAAATCCTGGAGAAAGTACAAAGACTAGTATGTCTTTGCATAACAGGAGCAATGAGGTCAACTCCAACAGCAGCAATAGAGGTCATTCTGGACCTCACTCCTCTCCATCTCATGGTGAGGAGAACTGCTTGGGGAGCAAACCTGAGGTTGGCCAAAGTCGGACTCAAAGGGACAGCACACAGTGTAAGGGGCTCAACCCCCACCGGAAGTGCACACCTTGCCGATCTCCCAACTGACGAAATTACCAGGAAATTTAGTTTCGAGAAATTTTTTCGAGCGGAACTAATACCAAGAAACAATGGAGCACAGAATCCATTCGAGCACAGGGTAAGAATACCATTACATGGTACACGGACGGGTCTAAAACTCCCGACGGAACTGGAGCAGGAGTATTTGGTCCTCGTACCAAGTACTCCGAACCCATGGGACACTTTCTAGACAGGAACTACCGGAACAAGGAAATTGCAATCCTCTCCGATAGTCACGCAGCCATCAAAGCGTTGAGCTCATATAACATCAATTCGAAGATGGTCTGGGAATGCCTAGAAAAACTTAATGATCTAGGCAGGAACAACAAGGTGATCCTCCTCTGGGTGCCTGGGCACGTCGGAGTAGAGGGCAATGAACAAGCAGACACCCTGGCACGAAAAGGGGCATCAACGCCACTGATCGGGCCAGAACCATTCTGCGGACTTGGAAAATCTTACTTCCAAGAAGAACTCAATAAAATTGAAGAAGCAATGAGAGCAACATACTGGCAAAGACTTCCAGGGCTAAGGCAGGCCAAAGATCTCCTCGGCAATTTCAACCGAGCAAGATCGAAAACACTGATTAACCTCAGCAAAATTAGTCTACAGACAATCACAGGATTTCTAACGGGGCATTGCAGACTCAAAGAACACCTAAGGAAGCTAGGCTTATAGGAGGACAACACCTGCAGATTCTGTGGGGAACATCCAGAAACACCTCACCACATATTGATGGAGTGTTATGCTGTACACCACAATAGATTAAATATACTGGGATCACACTAGCTGACTGTGGAAGAAATACCACAAATGGACCCCCTCAAAATCCTAAAATTCCTGAAGGAATTGAGGCTTGAGGGGCTGCTGTAAACGATAACACCTTGAGATAGCAGAAGAAGATGGGGCACAATAGATCTAACTAGGTCGCAGCGCATCAGTCACCATCCATACCTACCAATACCAATACCAAAGGTCAAATATGTGGAATTTTTGAAAAGGTATAGTTGAACAACCTTTAAAAAGAGGTATCACTCAATCCCCTTTAGATCTTAGGGGTTGTGTCTGCCCTTGCTAGAGGGTTGATATAATTCAATTAAAAACCAACCCATAAAACCTCTTCCTTGAAAATAAGCTTAACATGTTTTTGCATATTCTTAGATTTTCTGTAGGGGCCGAAATATAGCGAGTGGTACGTTCTAAAATAACAGAGAAGAGACCCAACATGAAACATCAAAACTTATCTAAGACGTGTATATGTTCAAAATACAAGTATAGGTTTTTTTGGAAAAGAACGCAAAGTTTTCTCCACAAAGTTTAATAGTAAAACAGGATAGAAATCCTGTTTTACTATTAAACTTTGTGGAGGCGACTTTGTGTTCTTTTCCAATAAACTTGGTCTTCCACTTCGTGTATGGACTACTACCTTCACAAGTATAGGTATTATTTTGACTTACTTATACTCTTTTAATGAATTTAGTCCAGGGAAGATAGAAAAAAATAAGTAAATTTGGCCGTCACACAGATATCGAGATGCGGTTTTCTGCATTGTGTTCAGGAAGGTCACAGCAAATGAGTCTATAGGGTGTGGTTTCTCGCTTTATTGAAAAATGCTTTCTGGGCCGGAAAATGCATTTTCCAATTGCATCACTACTTGCACCATTACAGGAACGACTGGAAACTCAGAAAAATCGCTTGGAAATTGTTACTCGGGGGTTGTCGGGGCTGCCGAACTCGATTCTGGCATTAAAATCAACCGGGGGTGCACGAGGGTGGCTCTGTGGGGGTGCGCGGGGGGTGAATTGGGGGAGAAATGGCAGCGTACATGAAACTCATTACTCGAGGGTTTTCGGGGGGGGATGCCGAATTCAATTCTGGCATTGGAATTCCTCGGGGGCGGCTCCATGGGGGTTGCGGTGGTGGTCAATTGAGGGAGAAACGGCAGCGTGCATGAAAATCGATCCAAACTCGCTACTCGGGGAGTTTTCGGGGATGCAAAATTCAATTCTGGCATTGGAATTACCCGGGGGTGCACGGGGGTGGCTCTGTGGGGGTGCGCGGGGGTGGAATTGGGGAGAAATGACAGCGTACATGAAAATAGATCCAAACTCGCTACTCGGGGATTTTCAGGGATGCCGAATTTAATTCTGGCATCGGACATCCCCGCAGTCCTTTGAGGTCCCCCAGGTCCCCCAGGCTGTGACTCGAGATGCGTGCAGGTAATTTCAATGCCAGAATTGAATTCGGCATCCCCGAAAACCCCCTAGTAGCGAGTTTGGATCGATTTTCATGCACGCTGCCATTTCTCCCCAATTCCACCCCCACAGAGCCACCCCCGTGCACCCCTGGGTAATTCCAATGCCAGAATTGAATTTTGCATCCCCGAAAACCCCCCGAGTAGCGAGTTTGGATCGATTTTCATGCACGCTGCCGTTTCTCCCCCAATTGACCACCCCCGCATCCCCCATGGAGCCGCCCCCGAGGAATTCCAATGCCAGAATTGAATTCGGCATCTCCGAAAACCCCCGAGTAACGGTTTTGGAGCGAGTTTCATGTACGCTGCCATTTCTTCCCCAATTCAACCCCCGCGCACCACCACAGAGCCACTCTCGTGCACTCCCGGGTGATTCTAATGCCAGAATCGAGTTCGGCAGCCCTGACAAATCCCGAGTAACAATTTCCGAGCGATTTTTCCGAGTTTCCAGTCATTCCTGTAATGGTGCTAGTAGTGATGCAATTGGAAAATGCATTTTCCGGCCCAGAAAGCATTTTTCAAAAAAGCGAGAAACCACACCCTATACTCATTTGCTGTGATCTTCCTGAACACAATGCAAAAAACCGCATCTCGATATCTGTGTGACGGCCAAATTTAGTTATTCCGGCTGATTTTGATCTAAATGCACTGGACTAATTGTGAAAAAACCCGTATATATTCACCACATACAAGACTGAACAATACTTCTGTGGATGTTGAAAATGCTTTTTCTATTTTTCTATTTCTTTTTTGTACCTCTTAATTATATGAATAAACTTTATGATAAATATTATTAAAAAAAAGCTAAAATTGGGCCAATTTCCGGTGCAACCAGAAGTGCTACGTAATTAATTTTTTTATTCAAATTTTAGTTCACTAATAGCATCCTAAATTGTCGTACCTTGAATCGGATTATTTCTCTCAAAAATAGGGGTGTGCCATCTTTCAAACTCACCTGGTATAAGACCCTTGAGAGAGATCATTTCAGACTACATTACTGCCTTGGAATAGCGACCTCCTAAGATTTGGAAATCAGCAGCTCTACAATGTACACGAAGTAGCAAAAACATGTAATTTCATCAGAAGGGAAAATCTGAATGTTTTTTGCTAAACAAAGATAGTTAGTAAAATGTATAGAACCGCCCATTTTTCTTAGTTGATATGACAGTTATCGGAAAAATATTGAATAAAAGTTTTTGTGAAGTCGAATAATTTTTTGATATGCCATTGGTGGAGGAGTGAGGTTATCAGCAAATTTTTTTAAATGGAACCATGATTTCAATATTCAGTAAATGTAGAGTAAAAGAAAAATGGCATGTACTTAAAAGATTGAATGTCACGAAAAGTTAAAACAATGAAATCCCAAATTTTTTAAACAATGTGGAAAATATTAATAAATATTTTATCGATTCTACGAAAAATTGCACGCCAATAAACAGTGATTTGACTGATTATTATAATCATAATATCAAAACAGGACTTGAAAATGAGTTTGTTTTTACAAAAGTTTCTGAAAAAACTATTCGTGATGTTTTAGTCGATATTAAATCTCGAGCCTATGGCAATGATGACATAAATATAATAATCATTCAACTATGCTGTCCTCTTATAATACCCATTATCACCCATATAATAAATGAATGTCTTTCGAAAAACTACTTTCTCAATACAAGGAAGTTTGCTACGGTCACCCCACTACCAAAAATAAGTCAACCAATAGAACACAGTGATCTTCGTTCGATTAGCATTCTGACGACCTGCTCTAAAATTATTGAAAGAATAATGGAAACACAAATTCGTAACTTTTTGACAACCAGTAGTATCCTACCAATCAAACAATCGGGATTCACAAAAGGGTATGGCTTCATGTTTGCATAACAGAACACAAATTGTAAAAATTAAGGAGGAGTCACCCACTCCCATGAAATTGCTTTCTGGAGTACTTCAGGGAAGTATTCTTGGTCCTCTCTTATTTACATTGTATACTTCGAATTTTATTAACGTTTTAAAATCTCTCTTTCAATTTTTCGGATTTGGATACAGTTATACATTGTATCAACACTGATCTAGATTCATTAGAAAAATTATCAACCGATCATGCTTGATATTTGGTAGACAAAATATCTCAGCCTCTACAAATAATCAAGTTCTTTGAAAATAGATACATCTATACGTTTCAGAGAACATATTACGAATAAACTGAGAAATGCATATTCTTCACTTGAGCTGATTACACGCAGACAATTTCTACCATTGCGATACAGTGCACGGTGCTTGTCTGAATAGAGCTGATGTTCGTCGAATACAGAAAGTGCAAAATTCGTGTGTTCGTCTTATTTATGGCATACGTAAATTTAGTCGAATATCTATTTCAGACAGGCCCAAACAGTTAATATGTATAATAGGCGACGTCACCATATGGCGGGTATGTACAAATCGAAAACACCACCTTATCTTCACAAAAAATTAAAATTCAGGACAGACGTCCATAATCTAAACATTCGCCGTCGAACATTGTTTACTGTTCCTAAACACAATAAATAAATATAAAGACGTTCTTTCTCCTACAATGTCGCAATTTGTATCAATAATATTTGCAAACTAGATCGTACACTTCTAGAATCATCTCGAACAGCATTCCGTTTCAAATTCAAACAATATTTTTTCGATGTACAGTGAGCTCGTGACTAAATTGTAAATATTTCTCTCTTTCGCTTTCCTCTTTTCCTTTTTTCTTCTGTTTCCTTCAATTTTATCAACACAAACCGTGAAGGAAGAACAGAAACAGTATCAGCTGTTATCTGAATCAATGTACCTTTTACTCACTATATTATTCCTATGTTGCGATATTATGTGTGTCGGTAAATTTTTGTATTAATTATTGTTATTAAAATGTACACATGGTGGTTATTAAAAATATCATTATTATTACTATCATATCATGTTTAGTATAGTTACTTATACAAAGCTTAGCTTTTAGCTCCTGAAGATGGTAACTTTGTTGGCGAAACGCGCGTCGAGTATGATTGTGACGTAGTTTTGGTGTTTGGGTAGTTTCTTTTTTTTTTATTGTATTCACACCAAAGGTTCCCAAATATTCATTTATTTGAAAGCTTGTCTTTTTCATTTAAGTACTACTAATATTACCCCAGTGTGTTTCGTATTTTTGTATCCACCTCTGTAATTCACTTACCTAATGCTTTTTGTTCAAAAATGTACTCAGTTGGGAAATGCAGCTAGACGAATTTTCTAGCGATATGGCAATTTGAATCAGACTGTGGCGTACGCGAGTTTTATTTAAAAAAAAGTTTTTAAATGCTACATTAGCAGATGTTTCATTAAGAAATTTCACTTACGATGTTTAGGATGATTTTGGGTCTCAAAATCTGAAATGAATCCATTGATAGTAGATAAAATATTTGATATAAGGAGAAAAAACATTTTATTCCGTTTTTGAACAAAATTGGTGTATTGAATGCTCGAACTGTAGTATTGTCTCTTGACAATAAGCTGATCTCTGAATAACGTCCTGAACACTGTTAAACACATTCTCTTGAGGAATTTCCGACATTTTTCGCTTTATGTAAATCATCAGAGGTATAAGTTCTGTCGACATGGCTCATACTTTTAACATGACCTCATGAAAAAGTCAAGTGATTTAAGATTTGGACTTCGTGCTGGCCACTCGTTCGTAGCACGTTGTCCTATCAATCTGTTCGCAAAGATCTCATCTAGATAATTCCTTACTTGCATCTTGCATCTTGTTGGAACCATACGTTTCTGTTGACGTTACCGTTTCCGCCGGGATGATGGAAAAACATCATCCCTCAGAAGATTCGAATAACGGTCTCCACTCATTGTACCATAGATGAAAAATGGTCCCATCAACTTGTCGCCCATATAAATACGAAACACACTGTATCTATCAAGAGAGTTAAAATAATATTAGCACCACTGCAACGAGAAAAAAACAAGCTTTCTAACGATGCTGAAGATGATATGGTTCTAGTTAAAAAAATGTCAATGACGTCACTCCTCCACCAATGCTACTTCAAAATAATCTTAGGATTCTTGAAAAGGTGCTGACTGAAGTAATAATAATAATAATAATAATAATTTATTGCAGAAAAAAAATATATATATATAAAAATTACAATGTTTGTATATTATACCTGAAATACCTTGAGTTTAATAATAATATATATAAATATATATAATACATGTTGAAAGCGTGAATTGAAATATCTACATTTTATTTCATTGCAATAAACAATAACCCAAAGAAACCATGGACGGTTGTATATGGGGTAGTAAGATCATTTTACAATTTTTATTTTTCCTAGTTGAAGTAGCAGTGATTACGTAAATGTTGACAAAATTCATTAATAATCACAAGACAAATAGATAATATGTATATATCCATCCTTATTTATATATATATATATATATATATATATATGTATATATATATATATATATATATATATATGCTGAATACTTGTTTCAAGGAGCAATAAATGTTCCAGTGACTGTAAAACAGTCGAAAACAATCCTTTAGGAACTCACTATACCTTTGTATAGATTGTATGGCATATGTCCGACAGAAAACAACTACTTCTCTGGCTAATACCTCGACAGATATTGAATTATATCTGTCAGACATATGTGCAAAGATCCTTACTTTGAAGGAACAACTTTGCAAGAGCTCTCAGAGACAGACAGCAGGACACCGCCTGATCCAAACAAGGAACCAACTGCAGACCGGTTTCGGGATGAAGTCCCTCATCAGTGCAGTCCTGGTTATCACGGTTGTATACACGCGGGGGCCCGGAGCCCGTCATCGTTCGCCGGGATGAACACTGCAATCGCTTACAGGATCCACCACGGCAACAGATTAGAGAGCGCTCCAGAAGGACATTTCGGATGCGAAATGGTATATGCTGAATACTTGTTTCAAGGAGCAATAAATGTTCCAGTGACTGTAAAACAGTCGAAAACAATCCTTTAGGAACTCACTATACCTTTGTATAGATTGTATGGCATATGTCCGACAGAAAACAACTACTTCTCTGGCTAATACCTCGACAGATATTGAATTATATCTGAGCGCTCTCTAATCTGTTGCCGTGGTGGATCCTGTAAGCGATTGCAGTGTTCATCCCGGCGAACGATGACGGGCACCGGGCCCCCGCGTGTATACAACCGTGATAACCAGGACTGCACTGATGAGGGACTTCATCCCGAAACCGGTCTGCAGTTGGTTCCTTGTTTGGATCAGGCGGTGTCCTGCTGTCTGTCTCTGAGAGCTCTTGCAAAGTTGTTCCTTCAAAGTAAGGATCTTTGCACATATGTCTGACAGATATAATTCAATATCTGTCGAGGTATTAGCCAGAGAAGTAGTTGTTTTCTGTCGGACATATGCCATACAATCTATACAAAGGTATAGTGAGTTCCTAAAGGATTGTTTTCGACTGTTTTACAGTCACTGGAACATATATATATATATATATATATATATATATATATATATATATATATATATATATATATGTACATTACTAAGTTCATGGGTTGAACCGCGTTGAGAGTTTATAACTCGACGTTTCGGCTCCTGCTTTGGAGCCATTTTCAAGAGTGTGACTGCGAGGCCTCTATCTGCCTCGCAGTCACACTCTTGAAAATGGCTCCAAAGCAGGAGCCGAAACGTCGAGTTATAAACTCTCAACGCGGTTCAACCCATGAACTTAGTAATGTACATATTTCTGACCGCGGAAACCTTTCCGAACATATATATATATATATATATATATATATATATATATATATATATATATATATATATACTAAAGACTCGTACAATAAAAATTTAAAATTTAATAATTTGGAAATATAAGAAATATAAATAGAATTTACATTGAGGGGAACTTCATTCGAGAGAAACAGATTCAATTATTTTGTGTATTTCTTTCCGTTCCGTTTGAAATATGTATGATTTGAAATATTTTTTAAACATTTTAAGACTGTTTATTTTCAGTAGATAATTTTTATAAGTTTCATGTAATTTGTTGAAGATTACTGAAGAGAGGTATGTATAACATTTTTTACCAATTGTTTTATGTATAGTTTTAACGGTGATATTACTACTTACGTTTTGTCTTGTGTTTTAGCGGTGCTTTACATTTTTTAAATCAATGTATTGTAATAGTATAACTGTCTAAGATCCAATAAGTGACTCTCTGTAAAAACCGAGACAGATGGGTATAATAAGGGCTTTCTATAAATTATTTTCAAGATTCTTTTTTGGAGTACATCTAGTTTTCGCAAGTGTGTGTTTGAACATGCACCCCAGCTCAGTATACAATATTGCAGGCGTGATTCGACTAGAGCATGATATAAATTTTTTAACTGATTGAGAGTTAGTATCTTACGTAAACATTTGAAATTTTAGAGGAGAATTCTGAGTGTTTTACTAACCTGCTCAGTGTGATAATTCCATCTTAGATGAGAGTCAATGGCAATTCCAAGGTATTTCATCTTATTAGTTGTATTTATTTTTACATCTTTACCGTTTACTTTGATCTCTAGAGTTTTAAAATCCGGTAAATGATTTTCGTAGCTAGCAAATGGGATGTAGTAAGTTTTCTCGAAATTTACTGTGAGTAACTTATGACTGAACCAGTTGAAGATGTTTCCCAAATCTTGTTCAATTTCTTTTTTCAAATTCATCCATGATTCAGAGGAGTACAGGATAGCTGTATCGTCGGCGAAGCTGTAAATTTTTCCAGTAGATTTCTGAGTGAATAAGTTATTGATGTACAATGAGAACAATATCGGCCCAAGAACAGTTCCTTGCGGCACTCCATAAGATAATTTTTTTTCATGACTTACAGTTTTACCAATTTTTACCGACTGTTGACGATCTGTCAGATAGTTTTTCAATAGGTCGAGTGCTATTCCTCTAATACCTGATCCCTCCAAGGCCTCGAATAGCTGAAAGTGATCTACAGTATCGAAGGCCTTGGCAAGATCTAGAAAGACAACAATTGTTGGCTTTCTAGTATCAATGCAGTGATTTATTTCACCCGTTAATTTTGATGTAATATCGTCTGTTGATAACCCTGTTCGAAAACCAAATTGCTGATTCGATATTATGTGATTTTTTTCGAAGAAATCATTTATCCTCTTTTTCAATGACTTTTCAAATATTTTAGCAAATGCGTTGATAAGAGAAATTGGCCTGTAGTTGACTACATCCTTTTTATTGCCCTTTTTATGTATTGGAATTACTATTGGTTTTTTGAAATTTGAAGGACAAATTCCTGTTTTATAAATAACGTTGATTAAATGTTGAAGCAAGGGTGCTATCTCATTTTTAATCATTTTGATTGTCTCCGTTTTGATTGTGTCTTCCCCGGGGGACTTACCTGATTTCAGTTCCTTAATAATTAATTCAATTTCGTTCCTCTCGACAGGATATAAATAAAATGATTTCTGTATCGACTGGAGTTCAGGTTTAGGTGTTGAAGGTTTTTCTATCTTTTCAGCATAATTTTCACCTACAGATGCATAGTGTTCATTGAAGTAGTTGGCTGTTTCTAAAGGTTCACTAATGATTTCTCCAGATTTGGTTAGAATTTCTTGAATGGTGTGTTCTCTGTTCTGGCCGCTTATTCGTTTAACTATTTTCCAAAGGTTTTTTGTGTTTTCTGAATTTTTCTCTATTTCATTCTGATAATATTTAGATTTTTCCTCATGTATTATCCTGTTTAGCTTATTCCTATATTTGTTATATTCAACTTTTTTTATGGGATTGTTAGGATCTAACTTTAATTTTTTATGTAATTCCTGTTTTGTTTTTGTTGAGTTTATGACACCTTGGTGATCCAGTTCTTGCGTGGATGTTGATGGTTTTTAATTTTGACTTTACTTGTGTTCTGTTGAATTAAATGATGTATCTTGCTTGTTAGTTCATTAGATAGGAATTCAGAATCTGTTGAAGAGTAAAATGGGTCCCAATTGGTGGATTTTATGGCTTCATTTAGGTTATCATAATCAATGAAATATTTGTATCTTTCGTTTGATGTGAAATTTTTTTCATATATTATTGGGGTACCCGCAAGTATAGTTTTGTGGTTATTTATACTGGTACTACAAGTTAAAGATATGCAGTTATTTTGTATGTCATGCTTTGTTTTCAAAAATAAATGATCAATGCAGGTAGTCGACTCACCCTGGGAATTTGTTACTGCATTTATAATAGACACAAAATTGTACTCAGCCATTATATCTAAGTAATCACTAACATATTCATTTTTTTCTTCCTTCAAAATACCTATAACCTTCAACTTCCAACCAAACTTTTTTCAATAAATCCCATATTGGCTGGGAAAAAAGGTCGGTTCCATAAATTTGACGAACACTGTAGGTACGTATAAAATGCAAATAATGTCTTCAATCACCATCGTTTCATCTCGTCCTGTACATTTACTGTTACCCGTAAATTACAAAAGCTAGCTTCGACTAGCGAAAAAGTTCAAATTGAAATTGTTCATGAAACTGCATCGGAATGTACTTTCTAAAATTTATCGCTGTATCCAATAGGATAATTCAAACCTCAGTAGATATTTATGAGGACATGCCTAAGAACATGTCCAAACGAGCAAATAAAGACAAGCATTTAATTTACAACTCTTTTGTACGGTTCCATCTTAATTCAAGAAGATCGCGTATCTGCTGGCACGCTGCAGGTAGGTATGCAAATAGATGTACATTATTTCATGCAATAAAAATGAATTTATGCTTTATGCAAAGCAAAAGTTGAAGAATTTCTACACGTTAAATATTACTGAGACAGAGACGATGTGAAATTGTGAACAGGATGTAACATCAGTACAGTAAAGATTTTGTTGATCTAGACTTCCTTCAATATGGACTTCATTTAATGGGATAGTTTCCTCATACATGAAATTTCTCGTGATATTCCATTCAAAAGCCATTTTCCCGTGGAATTTTGAGAATCAAGGACGATTTTCTTGAAAATTTGGAGTTTGGTATTATTCATAACCTTTTTTAAAATCTACCCTACGTCGAAGCGAGCTTTTGCCCTGGGAAAACAACTTTTTTTTTCAATCGAAATAACAATTGACTAATTCTAAGCAACTCCTGGTCAATAAAGTTTTTTTGTAAAGTCGATACTTTTCGAGTTATTAGCGACTGAAACAGTGCATTTTTCATTGAAAAAAACACGTTTTAACCGTTTTTTATGAATAACTTTTTTTTAAAATCAATTTTTTGCGAAGACATTATTCTGCATGGAAATGTAGCTGATAAAACAAAGAGATTCGTGTCTGAAAGACCTATGTAAACTCAATAACAACGCAGTTATTGCTCTTTGAAGGATGGTTATTTTCGAAGAACCCCGAAATTGAGAACCTTCAACTCAAATAACTCGAATATGGTAAAAAGTACATTAAAAAACCTTTTGAATTAGTTCTGATAAAAGTCTCTTGCATGAGAATTGACTGACTTATGACCAAAATAAAGTCACTCCCAATTTTTTTAATGTATTAATTAAACCCTCGTCATTACAACCCTAATATAAATTAAGGGCTTCCCACTTGCAGCTAAATTCAGTTAGGTATCTCCGAGCAATAAAAGATATAGAGAGGGCTTCTCTGTCTCTTTTTCGAAAGCAACATACCCGACGTTGTTTACAAACATCTCAGTCCGAATCATGTTATAAATGGGCATTGTTGGATATATCCGTTTGCACTCGGGGACCAGGTTGAAATTCCATGTTATATTCACTCTTAACTTGGCGATCATGTTTGTTTACGTCCGTTTATGACTTATTTATCGTCTTGTCAAATCAAACCATGGGCGTCGCAGCATGGTAATCATGGCATAATCCCGATTTTGAGACAAAAATACTCTATTTGTTGAAATAGCTGTAGAAGACATTGTTTACTATTTAAGTCGACCATAAAAATGATTACCTATCAATAATTAGGAAAAAACTTGTTGCAGTATAGGTACACTAAGAAGTAAATAAGCAAACTCAATTCTTCTGTCTTGTTGTAATGTCTTTCGAGTACTTAAAACATGTCACGAAACATTTACTTCACAGGAGACTGTAAATTGATAATAGGTACTATATAAAAATTTCTACGCGTGATTATTTTGTACTTTGAATTCCAAAACAATGACCGGTAGAAATTCTTATGTAGTAGTTATTTTTTTTCTTTGGTGTTTTGGCATCGACTGCTATGGTCATTAGTAGTTATTATCTACAGTCTTCTGTAAAATGAATGTTTCTGGACAAAGCTCGTATTGCAGTGTATCAACGACGATAGGTAGTTTAGTGATATTTTTTAATTTGAATTTGTTGGACATGGAATTTACTTCACTGAATGAATGATGGTTTTTCGGGTTTTTAGGCCGACGTTTATTTAGAAAAAATCTCGACGTTTCGCCAACACTTGTTGTGAACAAGTAGTGTTCAGTGATCGGAACTGTAAACATTTCTCTTGAAAATGCCAACCACTCGTGTTGGCGAAACGTCGAGATTTTCTCTAAATAAACGTCGGCCTAAAAACCCGAAAAACCATCATTCATTCAATGATGGCCGCGAAAGCCTTTCACGATTTACTTCACTGTTCTGCAACAATAACATTAAAATAACTTGACAGTTATGTGTGTGTGTTTGAAATGTATGCTATTTCAGAGGAATTCGTGATTGTGAAACCGATGATATGGACACAGATGATACCAGAAGAAAGTGTTTAAAAGTAGCAACGATAACTATAATCCGTCAGATAAAGAAAAATAGACTACTCCAGCAAAAGAATAGAAGAATGCAATCCAAAATTTCAATTTGTTTCAAGCTGAAAAGACGATTTACAATAAGCAAGTCTTCGCTCCACCCTATGAGCAAATCAAGACTACATCAAAATAGAGCTGTTGTTTGGAATGTCTGCAGAGATGTCTTCATAGATACATGTCGATCCCTATTTAACTCATAAACTTTAATGACTCTCACCTGTTTGATGTTTAAGAAACAGAAGTAAAATAATACTTACATGAGAAATTCTCGTTTTCCTACCGGGCAGACTTATAATATCGATCGCTCCCTGAGCCTAACATAAGTAGAGACATTACTTTTTGACAACTCTAAAACACTTTTTGTTTATCTGCCCCAGGATACCACTAATCTAAATTCAGAAAAAAACACAAGAAAAAGAGTTAAAGAGCTATTGAGGCTTTTACTACACTTTGGATGAGTATTTCAATGAACACTTTCAACATAAATTTGAATGTAATCTGTTTATGTGTAAATTATTATGTGTATTATAATGCATGTATTCAGTGTATAGATGTGATCCAACAATTTGAACATATTTACTTTTTTATTTCAGCACTTTCATTTATTTTTTCAGTATTTATGACCTTATTTTATGCTTTGTCAGCAAGAATCTAATTTTTCGCACAATACAGTATTTTTTATTTACATCTTGACAACACACGTGCTTTCCAACCAGGCATGTTGTCGTCTAGAGATAAAAATATAACTTGAAAAAAATTTATCAGAACGCCGCCACTGGTTCTAATCTTACATCCGACTATCATAACAATAACAAATCTCCCCCTCCGAACTCGGAGGTTACCCCTCACCCACAAGCTATCACAAAGGATAGTGATATGTAGCTTTCATAACAACGTTTATTGTTTATATAGAAATGGCACCTCTATATCTTTTATTGCTCGGAGTTAGGTATAATTGATATGATCCATGTGATTTGATCGGTTTGAAATGCTTAGTTTAGAAATAGTTATTTACGTAATCAGTTATGAAAAGACCCATATTGTTCGATGAGTGTAATATTTGCCAAAACGAGCGAAGCGAGTTTTGCAAATTACGCGAGTCTTTTCATAACGTATTTCGTACAAAATTTTATCTAACGATATCATTTCATGACAATATATCTCCTTGCTTAACAACCAATCAGTCTATTTCAAATTTTGAAATTCAGCCAATAGAATCGGAATTACAGTGAAAATATAGCTTGTCGCTGTATTTTCACGGTGATAAACCTGCTTAGTTTTTGTTTTACTAGCTGTCAAGTGAAAATAATGATTTAAATTATAAACGTCAAATCTTTGTGTTTTGACTTGTTATATTTCTTAATCAATATGAGCGATCGTTGGGGACAAATGACTATTGGTATCATAGATGAAGCAGTGGAAAAGAGTATTCCGTTGAATACGGCCAGAAATAAAGAATCAAATACCAGGCAATTCAACAATTTTGCACAAACAGGGGTTATATTGTCAATGCGAATACCACAATTGTGGAGCTGGTTGATATTTTGGAAGATTATGCCTGTAATATGACCCCAATTTTTCTCTTTAGTGTGAGGACTAGCACAATATTTGCTCATACAGGATGATTCCTAAGGTGGACCGGTCCTTTCATTAATTTCTCACATTGCACAGAAAATAATGGCTATAGGTGAACATGTAAAAGACAACAATTCGTTTTTGAGATGCACGGCGTTAAAGTTGAAAATTAATATTGAATTTACTTTAATTACTGAAGGATCACCAATCACATACTATTCAAGATATCCAACGAAGGCGATCCATTACATCCAGTGGAAATGAGATATAAACGGATGGTGGGAGTTAGACTGTATGTTTTTCACCACCCAGCTATTCAGAATATTTTAGGGAGTCACAAAATACCCAAGAGCAGATGAATAACAATATAATTGTACGAAATAGAATGCCAGTGTCCAATATTGATTATATTCCCAAATTTGATTTTAGTATATGAAAGTACATTAAATTTTATGTAAGAAATATATATATGATTGCACTAAAACTTGATAGAAATCACCGATAAAAATCGAGAAAACTATATTTGGCACCAAAATTTAATGTAATTGTATCGGATGAAAAGTCCGTTCAAGACACCCATATGATTAATATTATTTTGGAATTTTAGCACAATTGATCATTGACATACCACACTGAGAGCTTCAATCAGAAAAAAATCACACATTGTGCATATCATCTATTAGAAAATCTTCAAACACGAAAGTATTATTCCAATTCAAAGTGAAGTGATTTTTCGCAATAAAATCTGTATAAATAATGATAGCGTGGCAACGCACTCTTCAATCTGAAAACATAGAATTACAGAGAGTTCATATAAATGAAACACAGAGCGATCAATTGGAAAGTTGAAATTAAGTGGGCCCTTCACGTGCAGTTTTTCGTGACTTCCAAAGTGACACTCCATCGCTCCACTCCAAATTCGAACGTGAAGTGTCAACATGCGCCTGGCGCTTCTCGCATCTGACGCGGCGCGAGACGTTCCAACCTTCTTAAACTTCTAGCGCGATTCGAAACAGAGGAGTCATCCAAAACTGAAAGTGATGGGACAATTCCCGCGCCGCTCCGACTGTAGAGAAGAACACTCGAATTGAATTGTAACGAGAAGACAGGTATGGTTGCTTCGAGTAGTCTTAAAGTGATTTCGGCGCAAGTACCATTTTTGGACCAATACTCTGTGTCTTTCTTCTGGAATCTTCATTTTCTAATTTTATACATGCAATTTTTCTCTTTGAATGTAAAGAACACATCGCAAAAAAAGGCCCACTAGCTATCGAGAAGCTTCGAGGAATGAAGTTGGCGTACTATATTTGAATGTGCGTGTAGTTTGGCATGCAACTTCGCTCCGAGAGTGACGCGAAGGGAGTGCGAGTCGGGTATCGAAAAAATCGAAAATAACTGCACGTGAAGCTGGCCCTTTTTATTTTCATGGAAGACCATGTTGGTATATGCACTTATTTGAGAATTCCCTTCTCTAGATCAATTTTAAATTATCTGAATAAAAATATCTGAATTCCTGACAATCCAGATGTTGAGTGGTGAAGAATGCAGTACTGAATATACAAGAATGTCTTTTATTTGTAATTTTTTTGTTGAATAACTTTTACATTAATGATAAATAGAATCATTATACTGCATATATTTTTTGAATTACTCGTATCTATGTACTTAGTATCGATCTCTAGTATACTCATTAATCTAAATAAAATTAGATTAATTAATCCTCTGTCAATAATGAATTTGATGCAATTGAAAAATTCTTTACCCATGGCGAAGTTACCTATAATGCACTAGCTATTTCAAACTCTTGCACCACTTGCCCCCACATTATGTGGCACGTTCCAGGAAAAGATAAGACCATTTTTTGCGGCTTTTTTTATTTATCTTATATGTTTGACGACAACTATACCTCAAAAATCAAAAGGTAGATATGACGCAGCATACCAAAGGTTTGAAGAATGGTGCCAAACGAAGAAAATTATAGTTATAACTGAAAAAGTGATGTGGGTTACAGAGAGAGAAGTGCAGTGTTCAGCCTGTCGGAATTAATACGTTCGGAAAATTGCCTAGAACGATTGCACAATTTCTTGGCTTGATAAATCTTACTGAGTATACTGGGCATTGTTTTAGACGTACTTCTGCTTCATTGCTCGTAGATTCAGGAGCTGATATTCTCAGAATAAAACAGCACGGAGGCTGGAAGTCCAATACTGTTGCGGATAATTCTTTAGGCAATAAAAAAAGAATTGCTCAGGAAATCATGAATGGAGAATCTAAGCTTGAGCCAGCTTCGAAAAGATTGTTTAGAGAAGACACGAAAGAGATCAGAACAGAAAAAGTTATAGCAGAATTAGGAGAAACATCGGGTTCCGCTTTGAATTTTGTTAATTATACTTTGAATAATCCTGTTTTCAATATTTTCAAAGAATAAAATTAGTAGTTTCTTGTTCTATCATTACACAACTAGTTGCGTAATGAATATTACACAACTCTTATTCACTTGTCTCAAGTGACAGTTTTGAAAAAACTGACGTTTCAAAATTCACAAACGTCATGTAATACCTTACTTTTCGAAACTGAATTAGATAAAAATAATTGATTAAATTGAAAACGACATTTTTATAATTTTGAAAAAAAAAGTGCATTTTTCATAAAGCAAAAAGTATTCATAATATGGAAAAATGTTTCAACTATCAATTGTACTATTTTTTTACTAAATATGTTGTTTTTTATTTATTTTTGTATCATAAAAATTAAAGGAGATATGGCGGTTCAAAGTTTGCATTCATGAACCAATTGTGGCTTACCCAGCCCCTTTGAACTCACCCCTTTTCAAAATTGAGTGTTTCGAACATTTTGAATTAATATGTCGTTAAAGCCCTCGAAATGCTCTACAAAATGCTATTTTTAAACAGTGTTTGCTTGAAAAATTAAGTTACCGTCGAAAAACATACTGAATTTTTTTAGTTAGTAGGTCGGAATTCCGACACGGAAAAAAATTG
Organism: Chrysolina oricalcia; assembly: GCA_944452925.2. Classification (NCBI taxonomy): domain Eukaryota; kingdom Metazoa; phylum Arthropoda; class Insecta; order Coleoptera; family Chrysomelidae; genus Chrysolina; species Chrysolina oricalcia. Next base: position 50,961,672 of record OX101824.2, read on the forward strand.
TCCAAGTAAAACGTTTTCCTGGAATTTTTCGATATTGAAAAGAAAATTAATACTCATATTATAACAATATCATTTTGTCTCTAGAAAAAAGAAATTTTCTGAACTACATATAATATTGTTTACATACAGCAAGTGGTTCGAACATTAGATAATTCACTTTGTATAATGTCAGGTCAACATTTTACTAGCGCCTGAAAAGTGTTTATGGGAAAAGACATTATAGCTTGCATGCTTGTTCATTCATTCATTCTGAATGCAAACAGATTCAACAAAGTTCCGAAATTCGTAATTTTGAAGCAGGTTTGTACTGGGTGATCCAGTAATAATAATAATAATCTCTATTGGTTTCAAAGACCAACAAGGTATAAAACAAGTCAACATTTAAATAAGCGAACAAACAGATACATTTAATTACACAAAACAGTACAAGGAACAACGAGAGTCCACTATGAAGATAGGAACTCACCCATTGTATAAAACATGTTATTTAATAAGTACGTCTTTAGGGCTTTTCGGAATCTGAAGTAAGTCACTTCTTGTTTAATATTTGGTTGTAGGTGATTGTATACCCTAATTCCATTAGGTATGGGCCCGTTAAAAATGATTTTGAGGTGTGTAGAGGTGACGACTAAATCTTGTTGGATAGTTGTGTATGTCGTTAAGACAAGGAATGCTGTTTCTGTTGTTATAAATGTAACAGGAAATTTCCAATATATATATATATATATATATATATATATATGCAGAATGGTGGTAGTATTTATAATTTGTCAAAAAGAGGTCTGCATGATTCTCTTTGCTTCTTGCTTAACATTGCTCGTATGCATTTTTTCTGAACCGTAAATAGTTTTTGTGCTGATGGTGGCCAGAGGCGATGATTTCTTTGAAAGAACCATCAAAATGTTGTATACTTCTTTCCATATCAACGAATAGTTTACGAAAAAATATTCTCATAAAAACTGCAATATCAATTTCCAGTTTTTCTTGAGTAGTGCATTTTGCTAGCCTGTATATGCTATGCAAGTACACTAGTGTTCCTAGATTATGAATTGAATCATGCTTCCTTGGTGCAACCTAACCATTCATCTCACTGTCAATTTGAAAATTAAATGAATGTATTGAAAATAAGGCTTTATGAAACACAAATCAAAGATTCAAAGGATCAAAGGTTTCAAAGGTTTATCAATTTCTTGTTGGACAACATACATTGTAAGTCAGTGTAAAAGTGTATACAGAAACGAATGAAGTATATGCTCTAAACTTCAATAGAATATACATAAAAATTTAATCAAATAATAAAAAACAGTTTACAAGGTGAAGCATACTCCAAAATTGAACGAAGAGTTTACTGCATTCCATTGAAAAATTCATTCATGTTATATGGTCATAAGTTTGTCAGATATCTCTTCAGTTGATATTTGAACTTCTTTTCACGTTCTATATTTTTTATAAAGAATGGTATATGATTAAAAAAAATTTGTTCCGATTCTTCCGGGAGCGTTATATGTGGCGTTTACCCTGCTCAGAGGCAAATGTAGATAATTTCTATTACGGGTATTGTAATGGTGTAATTCCTTATTTTTATAGAACATATTTTCATTTTTCCTGACGAACACGCACATACCTCAAATATATAAACTGCAGTCCAGCTGAAAATTCCCAAATTTTTGAAAGAATCTCTACATGACTGATCTTTTTTCAGGCCAGCTATAATTCTTAGAATTTTTTTTGTTTGACAAAAACGTTTTGAGAAAATGAGGAGTCCAAAGGCATACTCCATACCTTAACCTACTTTCGACTTCTGCGTAATACAATTGAATCAGTTGATTCTTTTCCAATATGGATTTTATATTTATGAACATTTAGTGCCGAGATGCAAGTTTGGCACCTAGCAGATTGCAATGCTTTTTCCAGTTCAAACAGGAATCAGGAATCAATAGTGAGACCCAAAAACCTTTCATTTTCATGGAAGTCAATAACTGCATCGTTGTGAAATATTTCAATATGTTCCAGTGACTTTTGGGCTGTATGAAAATGTAGTAATTTGGTTTTATCTGTATTGATATATATATATGTAGAGTAGTTTCACAGTTTTCCTTTAGGCTGACGTTATCTCTACCAGAGAGTAAAAGAGTCGCCCTCATAGCTCGTGACTTTTATATCTGGTAGGAAATTACCTATCTCATTGACATATAAAATGAAAAAGAGTGGGCCGAGTACCAAGCCCTGTGGGACACCTAGATCAAATTGAATTCAGGACGAGAGTACAGATCGGACTGAATCTTCTTTCTGTGTTTAATTGACACATATTGGAGCCTTGCTTTAACAAATGATTCTATCCAGTCCAGACAAACACCCCTAATACCATAATTAAAAAGTTGGGAAAGTGATATATTGTGGTCCACAAAAGCGCAGCTCAGGTCACAAAAAAACACCTACAGGACACTCCTTATTGTCTATAAAGGTGACTAAATCACTATAAAACTGATAAAGTGCAGTACTGCAGTACAGTGTTGACTTTTCGGATCTGAAACCATGTTGACTATTCGAAAATATATTGAGATTATTCAAATACTTGAGTAACCTATCCAAGAAGCAATACTCAAAAACCTTAGAGAAGCTATTTATTTATTTATTTATTTATTTAATTTTTCATTTCCATACAGACTCGAAAGTCTTTTTACATGGAAACTATAACTAGATACATTATAATAATATCTATACATAATCACACACTGAATATAACTTCATCTGTAAATACATTTCGATTCCTATATAATTAGGTACATTTTATACTGATATTTCTAATAGATGATTGACAATTGTATGCCTGAACTCTGAGAAGGGAGCGCTGAAATCTAAATTCTTCAAAGCATTGATTTCGTTCGCCATTCGAAACATGGTTGAGAGAGGACTTAAATAAGTAATTCTTTTACTTGTCATAGGTAGTCTGAACAGTAGTGGACATCTTGTAGGATATGGAGGAACATTGAAATGCATGAGACCCAGTAAAGTTTCATCCGCAATGTTACTGTTGACAACCTTGTACAAAAACATCATTTGTGTTACATCTCGTCTAGTAGAAAGCGGTAATATTTTGAATTGTTGTCTCAGGTCTGCAGATCTAACTACGTTGTAGTCCGGCCATCGATGTTTTTCTTTGAAATAAAGATATCTTAACAATTTATTTTGAATTCTTTCAATTCTATCCAGATGCAATTGTGGTTGAGACTTCCAAATAAGAGAACCAAATTCTAGTCTTGGTCTTACCAGCGTGACATATAAACATTTAATTGTGGATATATTTGAAAAAGAAAAGCTGTTTCTTAGAATGAATCCTAACATTTTATTGGATTTTTTACAGATTTCATCAAAATGAGTCGCAAATGACATGTTGGAATCATAAGTCACTCCCAGATCTCTAACTTCTTTCTTTCTACTAAGTGTGACATCCCCGATTTTGTAAGAAAATTCGATAGGATTTTTCCTCAAAGAAAAACTCACTATATTACACTTATCAATGTTGAAATATAATTTGTTTTCAATTGACCAGTCATGTACTCTATCAATATCTTTTTGTAATGCCACACAATCTCTGACAGTTTGAATTTCTTTGAAACATTTGAAGTCGTCAGCAAAAAGGAGTCCTCTGGAATAATGTAAGCACTTTGCAAGATCATTGATGAATAAAACGAACAGCAGAGGGCCCAAGTTGGATCCTTGTGGAACTCCTGAATTAATCTCACAAACGTCAGACAGACGTCCATTAATTCTTACAATGAAGTTTCGATTCTGTAGATAATTCTTAAAGAGACCATGATTAATTCCAAATTTGTTTTCCAACTTTTAGAATACTTGGGAACCTGCCATCAGTATATGAAAGATTCACCAAGAAAGTCAATGGTTCGGAAATTATGGTGATAATTTTTTCAACAAAAACATTGGTACCTCGTCTGGTCCAGAGGAGCTTTTATTTTTAAGTCTCTCTTTGAGTAAATCACTTAGCTCATTTGTCGTGAATGGCAATAAAAACATTGAGTGGTTGAAATCTAGTGCGTTCCGGAAACTAGAATGATTCCCAGACTGAACACTAATTTTATTTCGTGATTTAATTGGAGCATCCTGGAAAAAGTATTGAAGAGATCACAGACAGTTTTTGGATCTTCGATGTTCCCATTATAATAATTTGAAAATAATGCTGCTGTAGAACACCGTACAGTAGCAACTAATAATTTTTTTGTAGATTTAAGTTTACCTATGAGTTATTTGAGAGTAAATAATTCTTCATTAATGGTAAATTTACTTGTTACTGGTAGTTATCAAACTGAGCACCGACTGCATAGAACGTAGATTGAGACTATAATAAAATGAAAACGTTGCTTCTAATAAAGAGTTTAACATCAGTAGGTTACATTATGTTCCTGAAATTACATCAATAACAGCAAGTGAACAAATTTAGGAATCTAATCATTCTTGTGGCTAATAAAGCGTGTACTTGTCCCATCTAGTATGCAAATTTTCATTTGGTGTTATGCAAAATCTACTTGCTACTATTTTCCTTGGAGATAGTAAGTCGGAATAATAAAAAATAATTACTGTTGCCCTTCTACGACTTCGTAAATTCCAGTTGAAAGCTGTTAATTATTCCTGTATTCCTCGTATACGGCACGGCGCATAGGTTGACAACGCAACCAATACTGAAACAACCAGTAAACATCCCAAATCATCAGCAAAAATCGCGGCACCTTGCGTTCAAATATATCAGCACACTTATCTCATTCCGGCCATCGGCATCGCGGCGGCGGTGGAATCTCGAGAAAGAACAAAACACTTCCACCGCGAGTCACGTGATTCCGGCCAGCTTCTTGAGACGGCACGAAGACAGAAGGCGAAAGTGCTCACGTGCATGCAGTCAGTACCGAACGCACGGTGCAATTGCAATGCAGTTCCGGATGATACTCAGTGTCGTCCTTCTCGCGGTTTTCGCCACCGGCGTCGGTGCCAAAAAACACCCCGAGCGGAAGGGTCAAACGATTTTTTCAGAAGATTACTCGAAGTATGCTGGATCTCATCGGCATGGTAATAGGGCTGTTGCTCTTGCCAAAAGTGGCGAGATGAATAAATTAGTGGTGGACACTAGAACTGGTGTGCAGTATAATCCTTACAGCAAGCATCATCCAGGGTAAGTACATACTTCACATCAACTGCAATAATACAATCCTAGTTACTAGTCATTATTAATGACCTGTGATAATTTAAGATAAGAAAAGATTAAGTTCTTTATTATTTCATATTTTTGCTGATGACACATTGATCTACTTCTCATGTAATAATCACATGAATCTCACAGTAACTATCATAGAATATTAATGTACTATATTGAAGTAGCTTTCCCTATGAAGAAAACGAAAACAGGAGGAATTTTAAAGACTCAATTGTCACCTGAATTATTAGATTTAAAAAAACTAGTCACTCGATATAACGAACTTTCAAATACAGATGAAATCTACAGAGAACCTAGCAGACAAATAACAGAAACTTACAGGAAAAAACTAAGGGAACATAATATAATCAGGCGAATGGCAATATTGACTACGACTTCATGATAAGCTGTGTCAATAAGTGCGAAAACTCCATATAAATGGTGGCAGTTTCTACTGCTGATGTTATAGCTTTAATAATATCTCTGAAAACTTCAAATGCTAGTGGTTACGACGACATTTCAAATAACCTTTTAAAAAAATGTCAGGAAAAATTAAGCTATCCCCTGACACATATCATCAATATATCAGTTGAAAACGGTATTTACCCTGATAGATTGAAGCTAGCTCAAATAAATCCAATATATAAAAAAATGACCCGCACCAAATAGAGAACTACAGGGCAGTCAGTATCCTATCCAACATAGGTAAAATTTTTGAAATGAACATGAAGAACCAATTTCTGTCATTTTTAAATAAAAATTAAATGCTTTCCCCCCATCAACATGGTTTTACGTTGGGTAAGTGCACAGAAACGACATTGAATGCTTTTCAGGAACAGATAGTAACAGCTCTTGATAGCAAGGTTAAAATTTGTGGACTTTTCATTGATTTTTCACGAGTTTTTGACTGTGTTAACCACGAGCTGTTATTATCAAAAATGGAAAGGTATGGGATAAGAGGAGTAGCCTTAAAGTTGATGCGCTCTTATTTAACAAATATACATCAAAGTGTTGTTATGCAAAACACACTACTCATAAAACAGGGTGTGCCTCAAGGTACCATGTTGGGCCCCCTTCTGTTTCTCATGTATGCAAATGATCTCATTCACTTTTTACAGAACCTGTCAACGATCCAAGTGATCACGTATGCTGACAATACAAATATTATAGTATCACAAAAGGATGTCGAAAGTCTTGTGGAATCAACTGAAACTGACTATAAAAAAGTTATTTTGTGGTCGGCAAAAAACCACCTAACTTTAAATGTACAAAAAACAGTGTTAGTTAATTTTTCCCTGAGCAATCAAACCGAAACCCTCTCTATCTTTGAAAATGAGGATATAAGAGTAGATGCATCAGAGACTAAATTACTGGGTGTCAATATTGATAATAAATGGAGCTGGGAAACACATATTGATAGTCTCTGTGCAAAACTACGTAAGAACTGCTATGCATTGCGATTTATGTCCAATCACTGAAGCAAATCTATATTGTTAAGTTTATATTATGCCAACATCAATAGCCATTTGAGGTATGGGATACTTAACTGGGGTTCATCTGCTTCATGGGAAAGAGTTTTTGTTTTACAAAAAATGGCAATTAGGATATTGGAAGGTATCTAGGATGGAGGGTCTCATGTAGAGACACTTTCAAAAGTTTAAGCATTTTGACTGTAGCAGGCCTGTATGTATATGAGCTGTGTATTTTTGTCTATCAGAACAGAGATAAGTATGCTCGTAATGGAGAACATCATCTGCACGAAACAAGATCTAGAAATATGCTTGTTCCAGGCCAACACCGTACAAAAAAGTTTCAGAGAAGCCACCTGTTTCTTGGCTGCAAGGTCTACAATAAATTGGATCAGAATATTAAAAGTGCCGCTAATATAAGAATATTCAAGAAATCATTGAAAACCCATTTAATAAATAAGAATATCTACTCTGTAGACGAATTTCTCTTATAATTCGTGTATAAAATCTTAATCGTTTCTTTTCACTTGATAAATGTCTCTATACTGGTATTTTTGTTTTAAATTGAATTTACATTTATTTTATATTCTAGACGTTTTCTTTGTTATTGTACAACTGTACCTTTCAACAAACGAAATAAATTATATTATTATTATTGAAACTTTAAAAACTATTTACAGTTTGCGTTGTGCTAATAACTTCGATCCAACCCTTGCAACTGAATTGAAAGAAATCATCGGTAATTTAAAAAATAAAAATGCTGGATGAACTTTCCAAATATATTTGCAAACCTCCCAGACTCTGCTATCGAGATATTGGCAGAACCCACCAATCAATCATTTGAACAGGAAGTCTTTCCTGAATTCCTTAAAACATCAATAATAATACACAAAAAACATCAGACCCGTCAAATTATCATCCAATATCGCTTGTAGGGGTTTTACCAACAATAAAACTCCGACATAATTTTTATTTGCAAAGAAAATAATCTTTATCTAAATATTTCATATTCATTTCTTTTCTTTCTTAAATTCAAAGATAATAGAAATGGGTCCTTTGTCCGACTATTAATGTTTATTATGGGGAAATAACTGGGAATGCCATATTTAAATTTCTGGTAATCGTTACGCTCGTACTACAAAATTTCATATACCTACTCGTGGGAAATGTATGTCATTTCATGCTCATTGTACAATATACTATTAACGCTTTAATTTCATTAAACAAATCATTGGAGTCTATATTCTTATTATCCTGATCAGTCAGTCGTTCTTCAAGAACAGAACAACGTTTTGAAAGATCGTTGTCACCTAATTTGGATATGTCGCTAAAAAATCCGAAAATATTATTATTTACTCTTTTAATAACTCAAATCGGTTTTTTAGAGAGCTTAAAGTTTGATCTATAATTTTTTGGAAAAAACTAATTTTAAAGGCGGTTTTTGGATCATGAGGGGTCTCATCTCGGTGTTCATAGTCAAACAATTTTGGTTTAAATTTCCTCCTGACCGTTGGTAACGGTGGAAAGTCTTCTTCAGTTTCGAGAGAGAGTGCTACTTCTTTTGCTTGTACAAGAATTTCTTGAAATGATTGGTCAGATCTATATTGCTGGAAGTGATCAACTAAATTTTTTAGGTAGGTTTGGTATACTTTAATATTAATTGTAGCACTTTGCATTAGTTTGCTGACAATATTCATAGGAAATAAAACGTCATGCCAAATAATAATTCCACCAATAAATTGAAATTTTTGTACAGACGTTAAGAGGGAACTCGCTTTATGTCTTGCATCAATGTGAAAATAATTATCTTTACCTACTTCTAGAAGATTTTCGCAAACCTGGATTAAATAAAGTTCAAGGGGCTTTATTAAATCAATTATGCTGGACCATCTTATCTCACTAGAGGCTTTAGACTCAACCCGGGGACATTTTTTCTCATAACATTCCACCTTTTTGTGGATGACTTAAAAATGATATAACTCTTGCACAAGATTAAAAAAGTTTATTGTAGCATCTGATACCTTAGAAGCGTCATTAACTGTTAAGTTCAAAGTCAGAGTCGCACAAGGTACAAAAAGGGCTGCCGGATTTGCATCAAGAATGCGTTTTTGAAGCCAAACATGCTTTCCTTTCATGTTTGCCCCATTATCATAACCTAGTCCCCTAATATGTTTTATATCTAAATTTAATTTTTTAAAAATTTGTGTCACAAATGTATACAGGGTGTTTCATAATAAATGCACAGGACTTCCGGATGTGATAGCTCGTTCAAAAATATGAAAAAAACTTTTTATTAACTTACCCTCTAAAATTCAACATTTTCGAAATACAGGGTGTTGAAATTTAAAAAAAATTATAGTTTTTTGCGAATATCTCTGGAACCGTTTATCGCACAAAAAACCGATTTTGAATGCATTTTCTACTCATAATAAGCTATGTTTTGTGCAGAATTTTTATTTTTTAAAATTCATAATTGGTGAAAATTTTGAAGGGGTAGTGGGTGTTTTTTTCTCCAACTTCTACGCCACTGGAAAAAGTATGATTTTGAGCCGCCTACTTGAAGCGCCAATGTTTTCTACACAAAAAAGGTACTCTTGGTCATAAGCTCTGAAGTTGACCGTTTTCAAGAAAAATCAACTTTCATGTTAAAAAACATAGTAAATTTTTTTTAATACCAACATAGGAATTGGCAGAAACTGGATGATATATACTAATAAAATTATGTGTGTATTTATACCTAATCCTATTTAATTTCTGAACTTACATTTTAAAATTAATTTTTGTTTTTTGTTTTTTTTTGCAATTTTTGACCCTGGGTTTTGGCGCCCCCAATGGATGGCGCCCGTGTGCATTGCACACTTTGCACATATGGTAGCGGGGGCCCTGAATTAGTAGATTATACTATTTATTGAAACGAGGAAAATCAAACCATTAATGACTTTTCTCTAAAATTTTTACCTAATCAAAGTGGGTGAATAAGATACTGTATTATTTTGGTCTACATGCTTAACCAAGTATATTATCATTTTTTTAAATACTCGTCTCGACTGGGGAGAATTTTCAAACTATACGTGTTTTCGAAAAAAATTCCAGTAATAATTGAAGCTCTAGTGGTATTATAATTGAAAATTTCACACCTCTACTTTCTAACCAATAAGATGCCTTAATTTTGACTAGTTACCAGGGCAACTGAAAAAAAATTCCGGAAATTTTTTCGTGGCTCCACGATATTTAAGTGGAAATTTTTTGACAGTTGAAAAGGTAAACATATGATCTACAACCATTAAATATTGTAGATATACCTGTGAATAATGCAAAATTTCTATAAGAATTAACATTACTATTTATTATTCGCTATAAAGTTTCATTAAACAGAAAACACAATTTTGTTTAATTATTATGCAATAACAATTTATATTTCAAAAAACGTAGGATCTACAAACATAGTAAGATTTAAATGTTGCTTGAATTCTAACCCATCCTCTCCTCAATGGTGAATAGGAAGGTGACGAATTAATTAGATGTCTGTGTTTTAAGACATGTATGTAATATTTTGAAACAATTTTGTTCAAATCTCTTTTACGCAAAAGGCCATATTTACTTGACATCTGCAGCAGACTTTCTTGGATTTTCGTAAACAAACCATTCGACTCTAACGCTTCCTGGTCGCAATCTTCCATTAAATTCGTTAAACTCAAAAAAACTCTCTACTTTCTCTTCTCTGAATAGGTTTGAGACGCGTAATAATAATTTACTCGTTATTTCCAAACACCGGTCTGCTCTTTTTACCCGCAGTTTTTCATATAATGCTCCAAAGTTATATAATCAACTGCCCAGTGACTTTAGATCTTACACTCTTTCGAACTTTAAAAAAAGGTTGAAGGTCCAATTAAGTATGAAAAAATAAGCATAAAAATAAACTATGACCTGAGCTATTTACATGGCAATAACGAATTTCGAACCAAGCTCATTTGTGTACCTTCTGATTAACTTTTGGAATCAATATCATTTATGTTAAGGTTGAGTTGAAAAACAGCAGCTGCTGATACTCCGCCTGTTCATCATCTTTTCTTTTATTCACGTATTTTAATCGTAGGTATTTTTTATTTTTATTTTTTTTATATTTGATCTGATGATGAATAAAGTCGATTTATTATTATTATTATAAATATATTAATTTTGGATGACATATTTGCAATTGACTCAACTCTTTGCAGTATTTACATAAATTGTACTTTTCAAAGCATTTCATTTTTCTCAAATTGTTTAACGCAAGAAATGTTTACATAAGAATATCTTTGTTTGCTGGTTTACTACACAGTAATAATAATAATAATAACATAATAATTTTCTTAAAATATTCGTGCCCTCAAAAAAATTTCAGGAAATAATTTAAGCTCTTGTGATATTATAAGTGAAAATTGTGAATATTGAATAATTTTTTATCTTTCGATTCATCATTTTATTGCTAATTGATTTCCTTTGAGCAAGTCAATTCAATTCTTACCATTCACTCAGCATCCCCAATTGGAGATAAATTAAAACTAAGATCCAAGTTAAGATAAACATCAGAATAACTACTCATACATTGTTATTCATTTCAATCATTGACCATTTTTATAAACATTATCTGCCAAATGAGTTCCATTCACAATTAATTGTAACATTTTTATTCAATCAATCAATTAATTAAATTGTTCAATTACATACTCTATAAAAGGAATGCATATTAATAATCAAGCGTTAACAGGGACCAAGTTTCTTGTAGAGAATGACAGCACAAGAATTATAGCATTCATTTGCCAATATATTCTTTATATGAGTCTACTTGGAATACAGGAAAAACCTTCATCAGAAGCAGTATTCAATCTACGATTCAACATTGGCAAATCAGGAACATCAAAGGTGGAAGTAAGTGCTTGATTTACTTAATTTCATAGCAGAACGTGTTGGTTATTGTGTTGAATGAAAATAAAATAGGAGGCTGTTTAAAACAGAGTTAATGTATGGAAATCTCTGGAACAAAATGCATTGAATTGAGGTTAAATTCGGAAGTTATAAACCCTGTATTTCGAAAACAAATCAGGTTATGAACACGAAATAAGCTAAATATTGTAATCATTGTCAAACCAAGAAGTCACAAATCAGCCAGAAAATTTCGACAGATGCAGTCCATCAAAAAAATTTTTTTTTGGTGAAAAATCACCAAAATTTTTATAAATCATTTTTCAAAAAAATTACACGGTGTGTTCAGAAATTGGCACTGAAATTGGCTATCTCGAAAATTATGGAACTAATATTTTTCAAATGGCAACCCCCTTTTATCTCAACGCCAGTGGATTCTACGCTAAAAAATAGAGAGAGTTTATGCTTACAACCCGTTGTTATCTTATTTTCTACACTTAGTTTCTAGTTGAAGTAGTTTTCAAAAAGTTAACCAAAGATGGTCATGTATTGTCATATTGACGACTAATAAAAACCAAACAAGTCAAATATTGAATATAATTTTTCCTAAAATACGTGTTTTGCCTAGTCCTTTCGAGCCTTGTGGAAACATTTTGAGTCCAAGAGTATTCAATTCAGCCATACTTGACGCCAAACTAGGTTCAGAATGTCACAGAACGAAAAAGATGTTTCGAGAAGAACTAACAGGTTCAATGCAGGGATCCCTCCTTCAAGATACAGTCCAAATGAAGAAAATACCACTGCCTCCAAAAAATCCGTCAGATCAAAGAACTCCAAGAGTTCAACAAGTAAAATACTAAAGGAAATCTAATTAAAGAAATTGGAAGCAATCAATTAACTACGGGAAGAATATGAACAAAAAAAGTTACAAAGACAAATAGCTGTAGTTGAAGCACAAGCATCACTAGAATTAGAGTTTCACGAAAATTGTTATGAAGGAACAAAAAGCACACAAGGTGAAAATAAGGAAAGCGATGACAATAAAGAAGTAAATTCGATTGAAAAAACTCAAAGAGCACAAGAAAATGTGAAATCTTGGTTGTTAGAGGAAAACTTTATCCACTCAACTCAAGGTAGTAATGCATTTATACCGCCAGAAGAATTTTATTCTCAAGCAGCTAACAATGTAACAACTGAAGTTATAAAAGAATTTACAACTGCTACACAAGCCATGACGCAAGCATTCAAATCCTTAACCGATCCACCCAAAGTGTCCTTAAGAGGTGTGTGGGAACGGATGATCCGATCAGTTAAGGATGCTTCAAGAACAGTTTCAACCCAGCGGAGTCCCAAAGAAAAAGTACTCCAAACTCTATTAGTCGAAATAGAGTATAAAGTGAACCCACTGACTTACTTCTCTTCAGATCCTAAAGACAAAAGAGCTCTGATACCCAATCATTTCCTTATAGGGAAATCAAATGAAGTTACTTCACCAGGTAATTTTTCTGATTCTGATCTTCACTTACGGAAACAATGGCGAATCGGTTGAAGGTTCGCAGATCAATTCTGGAAACGAAGGCTGAAAATTCAGAGTGAGAGTCGTCGATGTAAAAACTGCAACTGGAGTTTTTCGACGACCAATAACAAAAATGATATTGTTGAAACCGGTTTAACATTTTTTCGTAGGCCAGGAAGATTTTATCTTAGTAGTTTTCAAAAAGTTAATCAGAGATAGAGATGCATCAAGTCAAACTAGTTTGATTTTACTCAACAAACTTGACTTGACTTGAAAATCAAACTTTTTATGTAAAAAAGTTTGACTTGACTTGATTTCTGTATCTTTAGGTTTGATTTGAAATCAAACTTCTTCAAACAGTTTGAAGTTTGAATATCATATTGCGCAACGTGTTTACTTCCAATTCTAATAATTGAGAGCAAATTGGTTATAGTTCATATTTAGAAGGATACGCTTGGCTTGTTACGTTTGTTTTGAAGTGTGTGCGTTGTGCGATAATGTCTGAAGTCGAAATGTCTGAACCTGAACCTTTTTCATGTAGCGGCTCGGAATACGTACCAGAACAAAGTGAGTCTGATTTTGAAGATTTCCCCCATGCAAAAACTATGAAAAAAAAATCTGTAGACGAGGCAAAATTAATCAACAAGAAAAAGAAATATACAGATTTTTTTGATGTTGCGGCAGGCGATTCCAAAACAATGAAAATTGCAAAGTGCAAATTATGTAAAAATAAAGAACAACGGTATAAAATGCCAAATAGTGGTACTAGTTTTTTAAAACGACATTTGATGAAGAGCCACAAAAAATTGTATGAAGAAGAATTTCCGCAGGAAGCAACAACTTCTAGAACAGGTAGTATTTGTGGTAGTAACAACATAAAACGTTGGATCCAAAATTGTAAAAATGACCTGGTAAGTTTTTACACAATTAATCCTAGAACCACAACTGTGTTACCCCACTGCTCGCTTTTTTATGACTGCGCCAGTGGTTTTTGGCCTTATAGAGGTCAGCCACCATCTACCTTCGTAATAAATTTACTTAAGAGGCCCCGATATCACGTGGTAAATTCGAACGCCGCCGCGTAGCGCCGCGGTCGCTATAGTCGCCTCTATCAAAATCGAGTCAAAATAGTTTTTGGACGGCATCTCCTTTATTCTTATAGTTGAAAATATGCGGTTTGTTTTATTGTACTTGTAATTTTTATTACCAGGGGGCTCTAGTGCCAGATTTCTTGATTTTTGATTAGTTTCTCTAAAATGGTGTCAAAAATATTTTTTTGTTTGTTTTAGAATTCTACTGGGCAAACTGAAAATAAAACTTTGGACTTGGAGACAGAGAAAAATAAATTTATGGATCTATTAGTGGAGTACACTGTAAAAAAATATTTGCCGTTTAACTTCTTTGAAGATGATATAACCCACAAATTATACAACTACATTAATCCAAACTTAATTGTCCCTTCAAGAAACCAGTTGAAGTCACGAATATTTTCCAAATTTGATGTTTTGAAAAATTCAGTAAAGATACTTTTAAATGCTTGTGATTCAAAAATTTCGTTTACGATGGATGGATGGTCTTCCCATTCGATGACGGGCTACTATGGAGTAGCCGTTCATTTTATTGATAGTGACTGGACATTACATTCTTTTTTATTAGATTTTGTACCCGCAAAAGGACAACATACTGGCGTTGCAATGGCAACTTTGTTTTTTAAAATAACGGCTGAATTCAATATTACACACTCTATTCAAGGTATTACTACTGACAACACTAATAGTAATTTCACGTTTTTAAAAGAATTGGGAAACAATAGAAAATTTTGATGGTGCGAATAAGCATTACGTGTGTTTTGCACATATTCTTGACTTAGCTGCTCGAGATTTAATGCAAGTGTTTGAGTTAACGTCTGAAGAAAACGAAGACGAAGACTCTGATACTAGTGATAATGAAAATACATTATCTGAAAATACTGCAACAATTGCAAAGGTTAAGGTAATTTGTAAAAAAATTAAAAACTCCGAAATGTTAAGATTAAACTTCGCAAAATTTTGCGACTCATTAAATTTACACATGACCATTCCCAAACTGGAGGTAAAAACCAGATGGAACTCTACGTTGGAAATGCTGTCCTGGGCGTTACAATTCAAACGTTCGATTAATATTCTTTGTGACAATACCGATACTCTTTTACATTTTCGAATACATGATACAGAATGGAATGTTATTGAAAGAACATGTAAGTATTTACAAAGTTTCAAAACCCTGACTACAATTTTAGAAGGAGAGAAATATTCTACCCTTCCTATGGTGGTCATTGGGATCAATACGCTACTCGACAAACTAGAAAGATGGGCGCATGAACTAGATAATAAAGAAAATAGAGACGATCTTGATGCAAAAATAATTCTTGCCCTTCAGGCAGCTCGCGATAAAATTGTTAAGCATTACAGTAGGACTAATTGGATGTATTGTATCGTTTTAATTTTGGATCCTCGTCATAAAATTGAAACGTTTTCTCTAACGACATGGGGACAATCCTTGAAAGATGAAGCCATCAAGAAATTTGAAGAAATTTATAAAGAAAATTATTATTCACCTTACACTGACAAAGAGTCACCCCAAACCCAAACTGAATGTACAGTCAGTGTGTTCGAAAAAAAGTCTGATGAAGTTACCGATTTTGATTTAGACTTGTTTGGACTTTTCCAATCATCTCCAAAAATAAATAGAAATGAAAATCCATGGAGATACGAAATCGACAAATACGCAGCTGAATCACGAGCTGACAGTACCGAGGACATATTAAAGTGGTGGAAACGGCACGAAACTGCATTTACAACTTTATCAAAAATGCCGAGGGACTTTCTTGCCACCCCAGCAACATCAGCCTGCATAGAACGCTATTTTTCGAGAGCTTCTTTGACAGTCACAAAAAAACGAAACCGATTAAATGACCAGTCTATTAGAACATTAATGTGTTTAAATTCGTGGCTTCAACAAGAATCCTTAACAAATTTCACACAAGGATCGCAGGAAGAGGTTACTATGTAATATATTGTTGCTTTCACTTAATTTTTAAGATCTTTACTTTCCACGAAAAATTTTGAGGTGACAAGTTCGAGTTGATTAAAAAAAAATATTTGAAATAATGTATTTTCGTTTTGTTTGAAATAAATGTATTTGTTGTGCCTACTTACTATATTTAACATAAATATTTTACCCATTTAAGGTATATCTACTAAATAAATTATTTTTCAAACTCTTTCAAACTAGTTTGACAAACAGTTTGAATTTTCAAACCTGTAACCATTGTCCAGTTTGATTTGACTTGAATTTTTTTTCTGATAGATTGACTTGAGTTTGACTTAAATTCAAGTCAAACTCAAGTCAATCTCAAACATTCAAGTCAAACTTGTGCAACTCTAATCAGAGATGGCTAATAAACTACTAATAAAAACCAGATAAGTCAAATATTGAATATAATTTTTCCTAAAATACGTGATTGTGAAATTGTTTCAGTCTCATCTCGTTTCGAAGATGGTTAATATATTTTAGCGTTGAATTTTTCCTCCTATTCATATCATTTGGGTGAAATATTGAAGAGTAAATTGCCTCTTTTCATTCAACGAAGACATTTTTCATCTCACCCAGTTCAGTTAGAGTTAGAAAATGAAAGAGAAGAAAGTTGGTAATATGACTAGGATTTCGGTCTCATTGCGTTTCGGGCACGATTTTAATACTTTCCACTGTAATTTTTTTCACCACAATCGGAAATATGTGTAAAATATCAAGTAACATCACCTCAGTGTTCTATTTTGTGAAAGTTAGAAAATGAAGGAATCAAATTGTAATATTTATGCAATTTAATTCAAATATTTGTTTGTTTTTTTGCCTTAGGAAGCAAAATTATGAAACTCCATCATTCCAATTATCTGAATATTTTCAGCAGAAAAAAAGTTACGTAACGGCTGTGCCATCTTAAGCGTTCAGCTAGCACAACCCTTTTTTCTCCGAAACCACTTGAGTTGAAAAATTAGCAGTTAGGTTATAAAATAGTTATTATTCAATTAAAAAATGCGGTATTAGTTTCATTTGATTGTGCTGAAACGGCTGTGCCAGCTTAAGATACGTAAGTAATTTTGATGCAGAAATAATAACTTTGGCAGCTATGACCTTTTCAAGTACCAACAAAGAAGTAGATATGCAATTACATTCTAGGAAAGTTAAATGACTACAATTTTCCTCTTTCTTTCAGCAACACACTAACTACACATTTATTCAGCTATTGTCACTATGTTTCTCTCAAATAACATTGGAAAATTCAAAAGAGCCTCTTATTTTTATCCACAGCTTGGCCTATATTGTTCACTGCTGGCCAACAATGTATGGGAAACTATATTCCCA
This sequence comes from Chrysolina oricalcia, assembly GCA_944452925.2. NCBI lineage: Eukaryota > Metazoa > Arthropoda > Insecta > Coleoptera > Chrysomelidae > Chrysolina > Chrysolina oricalcia. Next base: position 50,979,169 of record OX101824.2, read on the forward strand.
AGAAGACATTCGATATTCCACTTGATACTTTGCCGTAGTCGTAGAGATCGGAAAGCATGACCCGAACCTGCAGTTTCGGTATCAGTTTCCAAAGTTACGTACCACGTTAAAATTCTTGAATATCCAACAACTCCATCGCGCTATCGTAAAACATATCCGCAGTGCAATAAACAGAGATATAGAGGTAGATGCAAGGTTCGCCATAAATATTTGAATACATGGTCATTCCTGTAACCGCCTTCGCAGAAGGATCGAGTTTCCTGCATTTCATGAAGACAACTCGAACCAAATCATTACGATGTTACTTTCGGAATTCTACGTGTCGCGTTCTTGGTTCTCTAGAATTGTGTACAGTTTCAACAAATTTTCCATAGCTCAGCTAACCCCATATACATCTGCAAAGAAAAATTATTGAAACAAAAATAATAATAATTTTTAGTAATCTATTCACAAAAAGATAAAAGGCATAAGATGTCCGGAGGACTGCTCATTGCTAATATCCTATACAATAGGAAAAGTTGGGTCGAAAATCCATCTGAAAACAACTACTTTCCTGGCTAATGCCACGACGAACATTGATTTACATCTGATGAAATTTCCGTGCAGAGTTCCTACAAGGTTATCTCTGCAATTGCTTGTTGCATGGAAATGTTCATCGAAACATTCGGACCACCTATATATCGATTTCGGAGTGAACATTTTTATAGTATAAACCATTTTCGAAATTTTTCAAATTATTTAATTAAGTAAATCGAATACATTAATATACCAAGACTTAACCAAAGATATGCTTACAAAAACACATGATGGGGACATTTTTTTAACGTCTGTCTTCCATTATTTCTGAAAGCGTACTATTTTTCGATACAGTGACGTACCACAGTAATTTAGAAACCAACAAGTAGCCTGGGAATTATTTTTGTCAACAGATGTTCTTCAATAATTTCGGAATACAGTGAAAATCGTATGTTTATCAAAACATGCAATAATTTTTTGAACATTTATATAGTTTTTTTAGTACAATTTGGTCTTAGAATAGAGTAGAGGTGTTCAGTCAAAAAACTGTCGAGTTGAAACTTGAAGTTTTTGGGTAGGTAGAAGTCCTTTGTGGATCATGGAAAGTTATATGCATAATAAGGAATAGTTCATAGTTCTCTGAGAAAAATACCCCATTTATCATGAAAATTTCCACAATATTCAGAAGAAAAAAATTACTGGAATATTACGTCATTGAATACGTTATTTTACATGACGAATAATGTAATGAATTACATAAAACATAGAGGAGAGGTACGCCCCTTAATTTTACTATGGTTTTTAAGGTACAGGTTTCAAATTTGGTATGTTGTTATAGTACTTAAATGACCGAAATATACCCTAAAAAAACGCTCCCAAATGGCAACAAGCTTTTTTCACTTCGTCATGTTGAAAAATGATGAATTATCAGATTACTAGCATGAACAGTTTTGGAAAATTCTGAAAGGAACCAAGAATACGATTATTCTCAAAATTGAATGTTCTTGAACGAAGGCGGCTTTGAATATATGGAAGCTGAACAAATACGTAGAAAAAAGTGTGGAAAAAATGCAACTGCGGCTTGTATTCTAGACAGAGAACGATTCTCTCTCAGATAATGCCAACCAAGTAGAAACTATTCCGCACGTTTGGAAAGGCAATTCAGGATGGAAACAGATGTCTGCTCATGAACCACACCGGTTTATTATTGATCAACAGACGGAAACCAAAGTCTTGGCTGTTGTGTATCCCACCATCTCTCTTCGGCAAAACGAACAAGAATTATCTCGAAAGATCCTTAAAAAACATGAGTTTAAGCCCAATAAATATCAGATACATCAGTGCCTTCAAGAAAATGATTATGAGAGAAGAGTCCAATATTGGAATTGGCTACGTGAGAACCACATAAGGAACCCTAATATTGCGAGAAACATTCTATTTTTCAATTGATACGAATCTTGGTATGTTCAATTTAAATAACACCAGATACTGGGCAACTGAAAACTCCATAAGACAATGTAATTTTCTGGAACAGAACGAAATAGCAGGTTTCATAGAGAATGTACCTCTCGATGTCCACCAAAACATTCATTTCCATCAGGATGGTGTATCTTCTCATAATTCCCGAGTAGTGACCAGTCACTTTGATGAACAATTCCCAAATCGATGGATTGGCCGAATGGTTCTACAAGATGACCTCCGAGGTCACCCAACCTCACATCACTTGATTATTTTTTATACGGGGTGTTTGTGAGTGTGAGTTTTCGTTTTTCGAATGGACTGTAACTTTGTAAGCTGCTGGAAAACTGCTACCGCTCTTGAATTCGTAATAAAACCAGGATGCTGATTTCTAGTAGTTTTATTACGTCTAGCTAACAAATTGTGATAATAAGAGGCAAAATGCGTAATGAAGTATTTTTTGGGATGTTGTTGATAAAATTGTTTTTCGAGTCGTTATGAACGACGGTACTTTATGACATTGTCATTTATGAATTAAAGGGTGATGCACATAAATGTGGAAAAATACGTAAAACGCAACATGAGTTACCTGAAGATCCAGGTGTGCTCTTCTAGACCTACATCAAAGGAGGATATGGAAGAGCAACAATTGCTAGTATTACTCATGCTCAGTTAAATGAGGTTATGGAAGCCATGGAGTAAAAAGAGCATGTTTCTATTTGAGAAATGTTCTATTCAAAATATAAAATAGTCTGGCTAATTGGTATACCCCAAAGCCAATAACCCAATCACACAAACACATTTGAGAAATGGTAGTTGTGATCATTCCTTCGTGGGTACTATTTCATTTTAAGCAAATTATTGGTACTAGTTGGAAAATATAGAAGGTGCAATTTCATGAGAACCAAGAGAACCCCAATTAATTGAATTCAACTGTATCTCACCTCGAAGCGTCCTTTGTCAACTGCCGACGCCGTTTGTCAGTTGTGATGATTCAAGTTTAATTTTTATGACCAACCTTGTTCGATTGAACAAACAACTGTATTTTTCAGATGATTTTAAATTTTGAAAAAGTATTTTGTAACAAATTCGAAGCACTTTCGGATAATCATAAAAATATACAGAATGTCATTTGAAAGAAAAAAGTTTGGGTTCACTCCGGTGAAACAGGAAGTGATAAATTCTAAGATGTTGCGTCAAAATACGCATATTTAAGTACTATAGCGACATACCAAATATGAAACCTATTTCTTCAAAACCATAGAAAAATTGGGGGACGTACCGGACCTTGTGGTCACCCAGTATATTACGTCAACACATTGCCAACGATGAATTGTATGAATATGCTCAGCAGTTCAGTTTGCTTCAAATAATGCTTAGTAGATGGATATGTACTTGACTCTAAACATATCACCAATCATTAGGTACTTCATTTTCCTTCTTGGGCTATACATTAGCAACTAACCCATTGTTTGTTGATCATTACTTTCATGAAGTATGCAAATTATTGCTGTCTACTGGAGTAGGTACACAAAGCTGGAACTTAATTTCCACAAATGCATGCCGTCATCACAAGCGAAGTGTCTCATAAATTTGTATCGACAATTACAGCAAACTGCTGAAGAACGTTCCAACGCAGAAGAAATCACGAAGCTGCTTATCACTGTCTGTTTCGACACTGCCTCGTGCTACACTCTTGCACGACAATAGACGATCGAGCATAATTGCATTATTCAATACCAACTGCCACGATTGGTTTCAATTATTCCTTGCTGGTGGATTTTTTTTGTTATTCGTTGGCCTCTTGTTCAGATAAAAGCATTGTTCACATTTTATGGAATGAGCTTTGAATCAATAACTTGTTATTTGCAATTTGTCACCTTTATTGATGGCGGAAGTAGCAGCTAAAAATTATAAAATAACAAGTGAATGCTCGGGACTTAAGGAGCTCGGAAGTTGAGGAGCTCGGAAGTTGAAGGTTCTAGAAGTTCTAGATATTTGAAAATTACGACTCTACAAGAGGACTGACTCTCGCGCGTAGTGCTCCGATTCGCGAACACTTCGCAAAAACTCGGAAGTTGAAGGGCACAAGGGCGGATCCAGGATTTTTTTCTGTGAGGGGCACAAGGAACCCAAACTATCTGGTTCGTTTTATTTTCAACCCATAACTGAGTCTGAAGTGTTCAACTCTATTACTCAGCTGAAAAACTCCAGCTGTTTTGACCTCTACGATCTGAACAGCAGAATAATAAAGGAATCAGTATACTTTCTAGTTGAGCCATTAACCACACTGTATAATGCATGTATAGTTCAAGGTGTTTTTCCTGATGAATTGAAGGTTACCAAAATCATCCCTATTTTTAAAAAGGGAAATTTTTAAAATTTTGAAAATTACAGGCCTATATCAATTATACCCATATTTGGTAAGACTTTCGAAATAATTTTGAAAAATAGATTGGAGGTATACTTTGAGACTAGAAATCTCCTGAACGAGTGTCAATTTGGTTTCCGTAAAAGCTGTTCCACAACTCAACCTGTAGCTAGAGTGGTTAGAGAGGCTGTCGATGGCTTTGATGAAAAACGGCTGACGGCAATCAGTCTCTGCGACTTGAGCAAGGCCTTCGACTGCGTTTCTCATCATATTCTACTCAATAAACTCTCTGACTACGGTGTGAGAGGAGTTACACTCTCTTTATTGAGATCCTACCTGAACAACAGAAAACATTGTGTGGTTCTTGGCCGAGATGTATCTGATTTTGAATTGATGAAAACAGGAGTGCCCCAGGGCTCTGTATTGGGTCCCCTGCTTTTCATAATATACAATAATGATTTTTTCTATCATATTCTGCCCAACAAATGTGTAATTTTTGCCGATGACAGCACACTCATATGCTCAAATGAAAATTGTCAAAATCTCATTGCAAGTATGAAGCTCATGGAAAGTCAAGCTGAGAAATGGTTTACTGGCAACCTTTTGAAGTTGAACAAAGAAAAAACACAAAACTTGATTTTTCTTGTGGATAATAAAATGAAAAAACGGGATAAAGTAAAACTGCTAGGAATCACACTAGACGATACTTTAAACTGGTCTCACCTTGTTGATGAACTTTGTTCTAAACTATCATCATATATATTTATCCTAAGGCAATTGAAGACCATAGTCAGTGAATCAACTCTACTAACAGCGTATTATGCTTTATTCAACTCTCATGCCAGCTACGGGATTGTTCTTTGGGGAAACTCTACCTCATCAGACAAAGTTTTCAAGCTTCAGAAAAAAGCTGTTAGAATTGTGGCGAATGCAGGTTTCAGGGACACTTGCCGCCCGATATTAAAAAAACTGGGAATAATGCCCCTTCCTACACTATTCATTTACAAATCTCTCCTTGAAATTCATGAAAGTAAGAATGATTTCAACACCAACTCACAATTTCATGATTACAATACACGATCAGCTGGTCTCATGAGGCCTGCAAGGATCAAGTCAATGAAATCTTCCTCTAACTCCCTAGATGTACAACTGTACAACATTCTACCATCAACAATCAAAAAGTTACCTTTTCAATCGTTCAAAACAACTATCAGAGCTCAACTGACATCAAAATGTTACTACAGTCTGAATGAATATAGGGCCGACTCCCTATGTTAAACTGGATCCTGCATTTTAAACATGTTGATTACTGTCCAAGTGTAGGTTTGTGTGTATATATTTGTATATATTGTATATTTATATATTGTAATTGTTTGTTTTCGTTCTCTTTCTTTAGGTTTTATTGCATGTTATTTTAACCAATGTATTCACTGTTTTATATTTTTACCTGACTTGCTACAAATGTAACCCTACATAACGTGGTCAAATAAAAGCTATCTATCTATCTATCTATCAATAAAAATTTTCATATACATTTTTTTGATATCTCATGAAGTTTTTGAGATTTCGGAGTTTTATTAGAAAAAAAATATAATAAATAATGAATTTTCAATCAGAAAAAGCATAAAAAACCCATGCGCGAAGCGCCTTGAAAAATATGGGGTGATGATGGAGGGGGGAAATTGTCAAAAACCTTGGCTCAAAGCGTCCGGAAAAATTTGGGAGTCCAAAATTTCATTACATGAAGAAATTTTATAAGAACTTTTTGTAGATCTGTTTGAGTACAATTAAACTGTTCCCACACATTTTTTTCGATCTTGTATAGTTTTCAAGTTTTTGATATATTTCGAAAAAAATGTGAAAAATTACCTAATTTTTCGTTTTTGTGAAATATTTCGAAAATATAACGGAAGAAACAAACTGACATTTTTTGTAGACTCTTATGAGGTGATCAAAAACGATAAATCGTGAAATTTTAAAATCTGTCGGCATTTTTGAGATTTATGGTGTTCTTTTAAAATTAAATCCAATATTCAGTTTATTTTCCAAGATATGAAAAAGTTTCAAGAACATTTTTTGTAGACATTTTTGAACAAAATAAGACAGATACTTTTTCTAGATATCTCGTTTAGTTTTCGAGTTTTTGGTGTTTTTCGAAAAAAATGTGAAAATGTTTCTCAATATTACTTCGTTTTTTTAAAATATTTCCGAAACGATTATTTTTTATTACGGAAAAAATGTTTTCACATTTTTTTTTACTTTTATGAGTCGATCAAAATAGATGAATTGTGAAATTTGAAAATCTATCGCCATCTTTGAGTTTTTGATAAAAAAAATCAATATTTTGTTTATTTTCCAAGATATGAAAATAAGTTATGGAAACTTTTTGTAGACATATTTGAGGATATTAAAACTGTTCACATTTTTTCGATATCTGGTTTAGTTTTCGAGTTTTTGGTGTTTTTGAAAAAAATGTGAAAATTTTTTCAAGTCCCTAATTTGTCGTTTTTGTGGAATATTTCTCAGACTATTGATATTACAGAGAAAATGTCTCCACATTTTTTGTAGGCTTTTATGAGATGATCCAAAAAGATAACCAGTGAAATTTGAAAATCTGACGCCATCTTTGAGTTTTTGGTAGTTTAAAAATTAAATTAAACTATTTTTCAAAAAAATTAAAAAACTCCATGAACATTTTTTGTAGACCTGTTAAAGGGCCTCAGAACTGTTGATATAAAATGTTTTGATATCTTTTTTTTTGTTTTCGAATTTTTGAAGTTTCAAATTTTCTTCTATTTTTTCAACTTTTTTCAACTTTCCAATAGATTTGCAGTAAAACGGTTTGGAAGTATCAGTGTGGTTTGTGAAGACGTATTCGATGCAATTTCAAGATTTTCGTACGGTGAATATATGAATTTTATTCAGTTTCACGTTATATGTGAGTATTCAAAAATAAAGTGAGGTTGAAAAAAATCTTTCTGAAGACTGATTTCGGAATTTCAGCTGGTATCAAAATAAAAAAGTTAAAAAATTATTATTTTAACTATAAAAGTTTAAACGTTTTTATTTTTTACTTTTATAAAAACTGTTTTTTCTGTGCAATTTTTGTTCGTAATTGCCCATAATTTTATATTTTAGAGCCCTGAGGAAGGCGAAATATATTGCCGAAACGTTGGCTAACTGTGAAATACTGGTTTTTCTATAAGAGACCTAACCCCAACAACTTCTTTTCAAGATATTATTATTATCACAAAATTCAAAACAGGCTCCAAAAAGCCCTTTCTCGGTCATTCATTAGTACGCCACTGCATATTGCAACACGAAGGGTGTAAACTGCTCACATAGACAACTCATTTGCGAAGTGGTTCATCGAACCTCCATGAACGTGACCTTATTGATAACCGATGTATATTATTGTGTGCTCTACAATGAGATATCAATCTTTATGTGGATATATGGCATTGGTAATAAGTCTGGATGTTGAAATTAGCGATGGTTCTTTGAAGTCTTACAACGTTTAGATACACAAATGATGACAGTTCCTGTTAGAACAAATCCGGAAGTAGTGATAAATGCATTGGCGATCAATCCTCCTACCTTTATGGAAACAAACATATTGATAGTACCTTTATTATATACCAAGAGAAGAGATTTTTCTCAGCCGAGCTTTATCATTATTATTATCCTGAGTCTTCTGGACCTGAGATGCGAAATATAGAGGAATCATAAGTTGAGAGGCTAAGCAAAATCTTCTCTACCTTGCTTTATATACTATTTTTTCCGGTTCTAGAAGATTTATTCACTTTCACAATGATAATTTGAAAAGAAGTAGTAATATTTTCCTTTGTGAAAATATGCGATTTCTTTGATTTGTATCCTTCTGATAGTCTTTTCAGGAATGGTTATTGTACCTGCTTATGTCTACGTCTTCGTTTTTGGATAACATGGTTCTCATCATCGAATATTGGCTCTATAATGACAACGGTTTCTGTACTTTTGATTTCTGTTGAGAGTTGGCCAATAAAACGAGTTCTGTGGGTTGCTTTACCCTTTTTAGGCTGATGCCAAAACGAATTCTAAACGCCTAAAATAAGAAAAAAAGTAACTGGCAAGGTCCAGGTGGAGAATGTTGAGGGGCTTAAACTTTAAGGAAAAAGAGTAAACACGAAAACACTCAAAATGTTGAAATGGGGATGCAGTTTAGGGGTTGAAAACAATTTTTTGCGATTTGCGACGAAACGTGACATCTTAGCAAAAAATGTTCAATAAAAAAGTTGTAGATAATAAAGTGAGTGAAAACTTTTGTATCAATCACTTTTCGACATAACCTCAAATTATCTGTCAAAATGGCAAAAAGCTGATTTTTCAGTATTAATTTATTTTCACTTGAATAAATGATATAATTTACTTGAAATTTGTAGGAATATGTCTTTTTTGGTGTCGAATTAGCATGATTTTTTCGCGATTCAGAAAACGACTAGTTTTCGAGTTATGTATATTTTTCGAAAAAAAAATGCCCTTATCTTCCAATAACAATATTTCTGCTGATTTTTGTATTTCGAAGTGACCATTTTAATTGTTGAAATGTCTACTTTGAAATGGTCTATGTAACTAGTTGTTTTATTAATCATTAAACAGCTTTAAGTTGAGAAAATAGTTTCTCTGCATCATGATTTTCTGAATATTTTCAATTAGTTTCGACTTTTCTCGTTATTTTTATAACAAAAAGTAGGTAGTAACGAACAGATGATGAACCCTCTACTCTCATATACATCTACTACGTAGGCTTATTATGGCAAGTACCTGTCAGAAAACAACTACTCCCCTGGCTAAGACCACAACGTGTATTGAATTAAATCTAAGATAATTGTGCAACGTTCTTCAAAGCATCAGAGGACGCAGTTGCAAGTTTTGATGATTTGGACAGGGTGACCACCTGCAGATTAGTTTCGAGGTTGTTGCCTCTCATCAGTGCAAGGGTAGGTCAACACAGACAGAACTGAAGCCATTTGTTCCGCGTCCAAATCATTGCACACTCCTGTCGACAAATGCGTGTACTCGGATAGTAGAAAGTAGGATGTTTCGCCTCTTCCGGCTAGCTCAGACCACCTATCCGAAGTACAGCATAGTCGCAAAAACTCAGCAACTCCGGAACTCTTCATTTATTTGGAATAACCAGCAGAAACGTGTCTGACAAATGAATTCTTTCTTAATGTGGTTGGTGTTGCCAACCAACGAGGTTCCATTAATTCGCATGCCAGGCCGTGGATACCTAAAAACCAGAAATACTATTTACACGATACACGACTTTACACTACTGAGCCATCCAGAAGTGAGGGCTTCTATCCTTGGAATTGTCCGAGCCCTCGGGCGTCTCCTGGATGACTGCCTAAAACACCACTATGCACCCCCTAAGGTTGAGGCCCGGAAGGATGAACGCCCCAGCACTCGTACGTACTCGAAAGCTCACCCCCCCTATCCACCACCCCCGCTCGTTAAAGCGGTTCCTCATCCTGATGATTGGCGATCAGCAGAATAAAATCTGATCGTTTGATATGGAGTGCCCAGCCCATTCTCGGCTTGAAGCTCCCTTATATCTGACATGAGTTGACTTTTAAAACAATGACTTTACTTTACTGTGCATGGTGCCCCCCTGAAACTGGCTGAAAAAACTCTCGACTGAGGGCCGAGTGCTGTATACTGAGTTAACTGAAATTGAAATTACTTCTTGGTCGGTTCTTCTTGGTATCTGAAACATAAAAGCATGATTAATCGTGATTTGGTGCCTGTTGAAGTAGACGTTGGCGTCGCCGAAGATCTCGCCTCCGCCGTACTTCTTCAGGGGTGTCGTTGTCTCCTTGGTTTACTGGACGTCTTTATTTGTCTCTGTCTCTGTCGTCTTGCTCACGTCTGTTCTCGTGGAGCTCCGTGAGCAGCGGGTTCGTGTGGGTCTTTACTCTGTCTAGAGTAGTCCCCACATGTTGTCTAATCAGTCTGTCGATATACTCCGAGTGGATGTCTAAGTCTCGATATATGAACCTGTTGGGCATATATTGTGGTGCGTCTGTTGCCATCCTCAGGCAGACGTTGAAGAAGACCTGTAGCCTCTGCCTATAACTGTTCGCGCACTGCCCCCAAGCAGTGGATGCATACAATATGATAGGCAGAAGAATTGTCTTGATGAGGCGTAGTTTCAACTCGAGTGCCATGTTGCTCCTACGTCCGATGAGTGGGTACAGCTTATGCCTTGCGGCTTTCGCTATAGCTAATTTGTGGGAGACGTGCCTCTGAAACGTGAGTTTCTTGTCCAAGGTTACTCCTAGGTAAACGGCTTCGTCTACCCATGGAATTCTCTCGTCGTTCATAGTAACATGGCCCTCGGGTGTCCTACGTCGCCTCGTGAACAGTATGGCCTTGCTTTTGTTTGCATTGATTCTGATCTTCCAACGATTGAACCACGGTTCCAGCTTGTTTATCTGAAGTTGCAGCGTCGATGTTACTCCTCTCTCATGTGATGACTCAGCAAAGATTGCCGTGTCATCTGCATAGGGAGGGAGTTTGGTCATGGGGTTGTCCGACATAGGCATGTCTGCAGTGTAGATCGAAAACAGGTGTGGCGACAGTACTGCTCCCTGTGGTACTCCTGCTTCTAGCCTCCTTCGTGAAGAGATTAGAGCATTTCCGACTTTGCATCGGTAATGTCTACCCCCTAGGAAGGAGTTTATCAGCTTGACCATAGGTATGGAGTATCCGGCATCAACCAGTTTTGCGATCAGCCCATCGTGCCAAACTCTATCGAAGGCCTTGGAGACGTCAAGGAAGACTGCTCCTGTAAGATGTCCTCTTCTCGTGCGGTTCCAGCTCTGGATGGTGGCGTCCACTATCCGGGTGACCTGGAGTTCTGTTGAGTGTTCCTGTCTGAAGCCGAATTGCTCATCTGGTAGGATGTTCAATTCTTCAGACATTGTCTCAAGTCGAGTCCTGATCACCCTTTCTGCGACCTTACTCATGGCAGGTGTTAGGCTGATGGGGCGGTGGTTTTGCGGGAACGTGTGGTTCTTGTTGGGCTTCGGAATCATGATGACCGTCGCTTCTTTCCAGCTGGATGGAAAGTGTCTAAGTCTGAGTACAGCGTTTATGATGTTTGTCAGGGCTGCTAGTCCTTTCCTAGGTAAGGCTTTTAGTGCCCTGACTGGGATGTCGTCTGGGCCCGGTGCTTTCCTGGTCTTGGCTTGTCTAAGTATGGTCTTGATTTCCTCTGGAGATGTCGGCTCTAGAAGAATATGTGAGTCGTCAGTTCTTCTGAGCCGTCGGATCGTCTGGTCTACGTGCGTTTCCGTGTCCTCGACCTCATCGGTGTAGTTCTAAAACAGCCAAAAGAGCTTATATTTATACCATGGCCGAACATTTAAGTCGGCCAATGGTATAACAGATCGCTGGTAGGCGGAGCCTATTGGAACTCTCGCCTCCAGATATACTCCACTGAGTATTTTTCAAAAGTTCATTTTATAGTATTTCTGGCAGATTATGACACTCCGCTGGTTTGGTCAACTCTGGTTCACGCGGTGAAGCGGTTTCTAGGCCGCTCCACCTAGCGAGCAGAGGGAGAACACTCCAAATCTCCGGGTTAAAATATTTAATCGAAGAAAACAGAGTTCTTTGGGAGATCGTTTAGTAACGAGCAGTCGTTACCGACCGATGATGAACCCTCTACTCCCATATACACCTACTACGTAGGCTTATTATGGCAAGTACCTGTTCGTTACTAAACGATCTCCCAAAGAACTCAGTTTTCTTCAAAAAGTAGGTAGTTTATATTAAATTATTCATGATAAAATATTGAAATACATAATTACACTACAAAATTAATTTAATAATATCATTTAATTCTTTTCTATAACTATTGAAAATCATTGAAAATATTGAGAAAATCATGAATCAGATAGCTTGTTGTCGGTTTTTCTCAACTTTTAGCGGTTTAACAATTGATAAACCACCAAGTTACATAGACCATTTGGAAGTGGACATTTCAATGATTGAAATGATCACTTATAGACCTTCTAAATACAAAAAACACCAGAACAATTGTTCGTGGAAGATAAGGGTATTTTTTTCCTAAAAACCTAAACTAACTCAAACTAGTCGTCTTCTGAATTGCGAAAAAATTAGGCTCATTTGACACCAAAAAAGACATATGTTTACGAATTTTCATGGAAATTAAATAATTTATACGCGAGAAAAAAAATAAATACTGAAAAATCGGGTTTTAACCAATTTGAGGTTATGTCGGAAAGTACAGCATACAAAACTTTTCCAATTTTTCATTATTTACAACTTTGCTATTGAACATTTTCCGCAAATCTCAAAAAACCGTTTTCAACCCCTAAACTGCATCTCCATTTCACCATTTTGTGAGGTATAGTGTTTAAATTTTGGAACCTCAATATAATTTTACACCTAGTACTTGCTTGCCTGTTACTTTTTTTTTTCTCAAAAATTATAGGCACCAGTATATTCATCTTCACGCCATTTTTGAAATAGTTTAAACGCTGTCTCATACTGTACTCGGGATTTTTTTGGTACAAGACTGTTCATAGCCAATTTTACTCCTTCCTCTATGTAGAATGCTTCGCTGAATTTTTTTAAAATTTATATTCGCGAACTTTTCTACCTTTACCTTCTTCCTGTTATAATATTTCAGTTAAAATTTTAATAATTCAATTTGGATAATTAAAAAATACCACAAACAAATATTGCAACCAATACCACAACCAACATCGCTACCTTGGTAATGTCAACTTAATGAATACGTTGATCTTAAATTTAAATGATATGAATATCAGGTGTGTCAAAATGTTGCCAGTTTTTCATTTAATTATACTTCCGCGTCAAAAAATATTGTACTGTGAGAACTGTGCTTGAAGCACAGCATTTCCTGAATAAATTAAAGCCAACAGCAAAGAATTTAACTGATAATAAAATTTTACATTTTCTAACAATATTTTTACAAACAACAAATCCTATTTTTATTAGAAACGATATGGATACAAATAACACAAAAATATGTTTACATTTTTGGTATTGCCTGTCACAGAAGAAAAAATCGTGAATCAAATATGATACACTTCACTCTTTGTTAGAAATGTTGAATATAGCTGAAGTTTCGTTATTTCCTAATAGATGGCATTGGGGGAGAGAAAAAGGAGACGATACATTATTCAATTTAAATTTGACAAATAAAAAATGTCTAATCGTTTGTATCATACACATTGCACAATTTGACCTCTTCATCCCACACATGAAAATAATTATTATTTCAAAATGCAAATGAAACTAATATTTCTGAAAAAATATGGGTGCAAGTAACACAAAAATTTTTTTACATTTTTTTATGCCTGTCATCAAGAAAATGTCTTTTATCAAATGTGACCCTTTGGTGCCTATGTTAAATACAGCTGAAGTTTCGTTATTTCTTGACGTTGCGAGTGAGGTGAAGCAGACTATACAGTTTGCATATTCAATTTAAATAATTTGACCAATAAAAAATTTCTAGCATTTCTATCATATACAGGGTGTTAATTAAGTACGTTGACAAACTTCGGGAGGTGATTCTTTGAAGGTTTTCAGGACGAAAAGTCCCTTGGTTTTCGAGATACAGGGCGATAAAAATACATTTTTTTCAAGATTTTTTAGAGTTAACTTCGACATTTTCGACAATAATCAGTTCAAATTAGGCAAGTACAATCCATTCAATAGGGCGCACGATACAAAATAATGCATTTCTCAAATAATTCACAGGGTCCTCCTTTTTTCAGAGTCAAGCTTTGTTCAACCCTTCAGAATTTTTTTTTCCGCCGCCACTGACATATTATGAGAAAGGAATAATCAATGTTGTTTCATTTAACATCTTTTTGATATCTTGCATTTTTTCATTTACTTGTACGGTTCAGGGGCTATAATGAAAATATTAATTTAAACATTTTCCAGTGTGGCATAACATTAGAAAATTTGAAAATTAAACATTTTCAATTATTGTAAATTGATGGAAATATTTTTTCAGAATTAGAAAAATCTACGATGAATAAAAATTATACAATAAAAAATATAAAGACAAGCTTTTATACAAATGCACTGAAAATGAAAAAACAATTTGTTTCATTTTTTGTAGGTTATTCTGTGAGTATCAAAATCTTTCTGTACAAGATTACCTAGATCAAACAATGAAATGAATTATTTTTTCCTTTTCAGTGTATTGTATAAAAATTTTAAAATGTTTTCTTTTTATAATTTTCATTTTTAACATTTTAGTTTATTTTTTATGTGAAACTGAAAATCTCCAACCCAAAAACCATCACATACCAATTTTGAACAGAATCGGATCATAATCACAAAACTCGTCCGCCATATTGGAGCCGCCATTTTGTTTTTTAACAAACATTTTTTTAATGAATTGTCACCGGAATTACGGAAACCTGCCAAATTTCAAATTAATCGGAGTATTAGAAGTGGGTCAAATTCAAGTTTTATTAAATTGTTTGTTAGTTAGTTACAAGTGAAGCTAAATAAAAGCTTGTTATTGTAAAGATGTGATTTCTTTTTGTGATATCTAACAGAAAACTACTATCTCCCCGTCACTGCGGTACGCTGGATATTAAACTAGATCTGACAGATATTGGGAAAACCTTAACTTTCAACCTGAAGATTCTGATGGTAAAAATGTGCATTTTCATTGAGATATTTGATTAAAAATGTTTTTACCCATCAGTCTTGATAGAGAACTCATACAAATTTTTTGTTATTTTAAAAAAAGATATTTTTTAGTTTTCAATTGAACGTTTCCTTTTCAACATAAAAAACTTCCGAAAGGTAATCCTGTAATGGAAGATAGTTAATAGGGTTTATCTAATAGTCGCAGATCATTACACATTTGATTTTCATTTATGAATCTCTGGTCATAACTCCGAAAAACTAAATCAAACAAATTTTTGTTTCCGTACGGAGTACATTATTTTATCAGAAATTTCGGTTTGTTTTTTCTTCTGCAGTAACGCAGAAATTTTGTAATCAATTTGAATTCATAAAAATAGCAAAGTGGGCTTTGATATTAATTCATTTATTTAAATATCAACAACTTGACAGTTATCGAAAGTTGAGAAACTGTCTCATTGTTAATTCTTCATTAGTGCAAGCTATAAAGCAGATTCATTCAATATTCCTTTGGATAAAATGGTTGAATATACAAATTCAGAAATGGCAGACATGCAATTAATGTATGGAATGGCTGATGGTAACGCTCGTGCCGCCAGACGAATGTATCTAGAAAGATTTCCACGTCATATTCCCAGCACACAAATGTTCATCAATATTCACTCCCGTCTTCGTGAAACGGGTACTTTCAAGAGGTCTGCTGTTCTCATAGGAAGACCCAGGAGAGTTAGAACAGTTCAGATAGAAGAAGCTGTACTTAACGAAATTGAGCAGCATCCAGACACCAGTACAAGACAAATTGCGGCACAGTTTAAAGTAACCCATGTATTGGTATGGCAAATTTTAAAAGAGCAACATTTTCATCCCTATCACATACAGCGTGTTCAAGTTCTTCTGCCAAGGGATTTTCCAAAGAGATTAACTTTTTGCACTTGGATTCGAAATAAATTGTTGGAAAATCCATGGTTTTTATCTCAAGTGTTATTCACCGATGAGGCATGCTTTTCCCGTAAAGCCATTATTAATTTTCACAACAATCATATGTGGGCTGATGAAAACCCACACGCCGTGATTGAAAACCATTTTCAAGAGACGTTTTCTGTGAATGTTTGGGTTGGAATTGTAGGGAATTTCCTTATCGGGCCACATTTTCTGCCTCATAGACTCAATGGTGACCATTATCGACATTTTCTTGAATTCATCTTACCTGGACTCCTAGAAGAGATCCCACTGAGGGATAGAATTGGAATTTGGTTTATGCATGATGGTGCTGGTTACTGGAAAATGTTTGCGTTAATATTTTCATTGTAACTCCTGAACCGTACAAGTAAATGAAAAACATCAAGAGAGCAAAAAGATGTTAAATGAAACAACATTGAATATTCCTTTCTCATAATACGTCAGTGGCGGCGCAAAAAAAAAATTCTGAAGGGTTGAACAAAGCTTGACTCTGAAAAAAGGAGGACCCTGTGAATTATTTGAGAAATGCATTATTTTGTATCGTGCGTACTATTGAATGGATTGTACTTGCCTAATTTGAACTGATTATT
The DNA here is from genome assembly GCA_944452925.2 of Chrysolina oricalcia. Classification (NCBI taxonomy): domain Eukaryota; kingdom Metazoa; phylum Arthropoda; class Insecta; order Coleoptera; family Chrysomelidae; genus Chrysolina; species Chrysolina oricalcia. The sequence continues at coordinate 50,995,771 of OX101824.2, forward strand.
GTCGAAAATGTCGAAGTTAACTCTAAAAAATCTTGAAAAAAATGTATTTTTATCACCCTGTATCTCGAAAACCAAGCCGTTTGGGACATATGTTTATATGAACATTTCGTCCTGAAAACCTTCAAAGAATCACCTCCAGAAGATTAGCAACGTACTTAATTAACACCCTGTATAATATGGAGGGACCAAAGAGGTTGGGACAACAGAACTTTACCAATAAAAGATGACTAATAATTTGTATCATATATGATACGGAGGAACCAAATAAATCAAGACAACAGGATTTGACCAATCGAAAATGTCTAATTCTGTATCATATCTGATACGACCAAAGAGGTTCAAACAACAAGATTCCAAACGCAGTAACTTATAGAGGCAAACCGATTTATTGCTCTTCTACAGTTGTACAGATCTACTTGAATGAACATCTTCAGACTGTGGAAAGTTGGAATTCACATAAAGCTATTGCAGGAACAGAATGAATAATTTTTAAATGAAAAACAAGTATTGAAAATGCTCTAACTGCGAATTTTTTTCAAGAGATTAATTTAAAAAGTTGTTGCAAAGTTTTGTAATCCTTTGAAATGAAAGTGGTGCTAATTCAGATGGTTGGTCATTCTAAGACGTGTAACAGAAAAATAACCTCCATTTCAACTGATTTTCAAATTGATTGGTACTCATTCATGGTGGGTTAGAAGATAGTGAAAAAAGGAAAAACTTGAAACCTCTGGAAGTAAAAGAAACCTGAGATAAAAAAGGAGCAATTTTTTTTAAAATCCAACAGAAAACAACAACTTCCCCGGCTAAAGCCAGGCTGGACATTGAAATAAATCTGATAGATATTGTGAAAAGGTCCCTTTATAACTTGAAAGAAAAAATCCGAAAGTGAAAATTTGCATTTTCATTAGGATAGTTGAAATGAAATTAAGATATTTTTTGTAAAATCAACAGAGTAACTTTTCACATTTTCTTTTTAATTTATATTTACAAGAATTTCTTCGACAATTCAATTCTCGCACTAAAAATGCCATGTTTCGCGGTGTTTTGTCATTATGACAGAGAAAATAGTTTGCCCCAACTTTTCCAGCGACAAATCGGAACCTAACTTTTGAAAGCATGACAACCAGCATGGTAAACAAATTTTTGATGACGTTATGTCAATTTTTCTCAAACTTGCGTTGTCAGAAAATTATCTTATTAGTGGAAATATCGCGATTTGGACAGTCTTCGAGTGGAGAAATTGAAGAAGCCATCAATAATAATGTGCCTAGCAATACTGTGAATTCAACTGCGTCAATTTGGCGACAATTTGCCATGTTTTGTTTGGAAAAAAAATATGAACTCATTGCAGAAACTTCCACTGAAGTGTTAGCTTCTATTTTATGTGTTTGGGCATTCAACATAAAGAAGAACAATGGAGAAGACTATAAAAAGAGTGCAGTAAACACGATTTGGAACACTTCAGCAAAAATGTTACAAGAGGAGTACTTCAAAGAATATAATAGTTATTTAAGTAACAAGGAATGTAAAGACGTGTTAACATTCGAGGTGAGCGAGTACGAGCCGAGGCAAAGCCGAGGCTTGTCGCTTGCCGAGTATGATAACAGTCGATACATTCCGTGTTACTTATTACGTTTTTCCCGCTGCTTGTTGACATTTCTCAAAATTTGCCTGAATTGAAGTTTGTTTTCTTACCCTTCCTTCATGATTATTCGTTCGCTATTTCATTCTAAGTTGTTTGTGCGTGTAACTAAGTTACCGAATAAGCAGACAACAATAATATTCAAAAGGTCTCATAACCTAAAAATTGCTATGAATGAAGCTGAAGGTATTACTTGTCAAAGTTAAAGTCATTATTACCCTAGGCATGTAAATGACACTATTAAGTTCCGTTGTCAAGATGAATTAGTAAACGAATGATATAGGCCATTTACCTGTTTTGTTGCTAAGCATGTATGGACTATTTACAGTGTCGGCAGCGGGAAAAAGAATTTTTAATCCGTTCACGGACATACAGTTTAAGAAAGCGTGAAATGCATGCTACACAAAACGCAAAATTGTGCAAGCAATCCAAGAAAAAAGGAAGGTGAGTTCTAAGGCTCTCACAAAACAAGAAATTTTTGAAATGGCACTGTTCTGGAGTGAAGAAGAACCTTCAAAGAAAATTTTATCATATTGCTGCCTATGAATTGGCTTGGAGAGGTGGAGAAGCAGCAACTTGTGAGGTATTCTATTTTAAAATCGAGACAGACAACCGTGGAAGAGAGACCGGAAGAGTTGAATATACGAGGATGTATTGATATCTAGTTAGCCTAGACCAGTTCCCTGCATGAACAAAATATTGCGTTACCATAGCAACGAACAGTAACTTATTAGAAGTGTCAGTGTGAAGTCTGACGTCAAAAAAGTAAACCAGAGTTACGCAATAAATTGAAAGAAAAAATATGTCCACCGAAATTGTGAAAGTCGAAAATTTTGAGTATCGAGCCATCATCTATTTTCATCGCATTATGTATATAAGAATTCTTTCAAAAATGAAGTTTTTACTAAAAAATTATTATTAGGTCATTCAAACGATTGAGAAATTAGTGTTTTTCATAAAATGTTTCCAAAAATTGTAAGAATGAGTGATGATAACCTACAAAACTAAAACCAATATGTAGGACAAAAATTTACAGGTCTTGTGATTTTATCACTTATCTTCACATATTTTATTCAAAAAATGGTGGTGTCTGACTGGTCTATTTCATGATGAGCGAAATAATCAATGTTAGTATGAATTGAGAGATCTGTTCGTTATTTCAAATGCTGTCGCGAAATTGCTATTTCATTCGACAGGTTAATGTGAAGTGCTAAAATCAATAATGCCTGTTGATATTTTTCGTGATGTATCGTTCATGTACTCAAGTTTTGTTGAATTATGGAAAGATTCATTGGGCAATTTACAAGTCAAAATATATAATTATTCAATTCGATTACTGGTGAAGCCACCATTCAATATCATTCACTTCTGGTACTCTTATGATATAAATAGAACTTTCAGTTTTCGTGCTAATTATAGTCCTAATTCAAGTTACTTAACCTACTTCCGTAATCTTTCACTGTTACTTTTTATTTCAAATACGCTGTAGGTACTAATCTCTCAACTGTAAAATAAAATGTTCTTCCATTTTGCCTATCAGACTGCGAGATTTTACATCTTTATTTAAATTATTGTTTATTTATACAGGGTGTTTCTTAAGTACGTGTAGAAAATTTAGGAGCGTATTGCTGACATCAAAATAAGAAGAAAAGTCTCTATAAACATATGTCCACAAGTAATTCGTTTCTGAGATACAGAGTGTCAAAGTTGAATTCTTATTTTTATTTTTTCTGAATAATTTCAAAATAATTTTGATATTTGGGAAAAGTTTGGTATCTGGGAATATTTATTATTCAGTTTGTGTGAATAATATATTCTTGATAGAGGTCTCTGCGAGCAACTGTTTTCGAGTTATTGAGATTTGAAATAATCGATGCAAGTGATTTTGAATGACAAGATTATTTATTTCAAAATAAATTCAATTAGAAATTAGTTTTTTTCACAATTAACACAAAATTTGATTTTGTCATTGAAAAATCATCCCAGATACCAAACTTTACTCGAATATCACAAATATTTTGGCATTTATTCACAAAAAAAAACAAATATAATAATTAAACTTTGACACACTGTATCTTAGAAACGAATAACTTGCGGACATGTGTTTATGGGAAATTTTTTTCTTATTTCGACGTCAGCAACATGCTCTTGAAGTTTCTAAACGTACTTAAGAAGCACCCTGTATATTTATTTGACGGGAAAACCCCTTTAATTACAGTGATTTAGTATAAATTAGAATAAGAGTATATAAAAGCAATGTGGAATAAACGAAATTATTTTGAAGAAACAGAACAACAAAACATAGTTAACAGCTTAAGATTATCCAGTATATATTTTGTAAGTGATTTCTTGATTAGGTACGAGGATATGTTAAGTACACAGAATTATTTGAATTATTCATTTTTTTATAAGCATATCAAATCACATCAGATTTCTGGTAATTGAATTTTCGCGCTTCGAAAGCACCTCACTCGGAAATTCTGCGCATGCGAATGGTCAGGAGACATTCCGACAGTCAAGCCATGAGAAGTGACACGCTAACAGGTTTGAATGGTACTGTTCGATAGTGCGCGCTTGAACGTTTTCACGCTACTTATGCAATCCGCTTCGTTTCGTAACCCGCTTATAACAACCAAGAAGTTCCCGCCGGCCGGCTCCGCTTGACGCAACTCCAACAACCACATACAGAATCACACCAAAGGTGAGTGAAGGGCTTTCTCGAAATTTTGTTAAGAGTTTTGTTGATCTATGTGATGCGAATTCTGCCTATAGTTTTACCGTCCACGTAAAAAACAGACATTTTTTGGTCCTTCGAGCCGAATTATTTGAAATTAATTTCATAAATTTCGTAGGTATTCACCCACCATTTTATATTTCTTGCCGAGAAAGTTCCCTGTTCATTGCTGAACAGACATACAGGACCGGATTCAGTAAAGTTATTTCAGTTAAAATATTAATTTATTTTCTTTAATATGCCGCCAGATGATAATAAAATCAAGACTGCTAAAGCTCATAGAGAAGTTGAAATATCTCGTCTGAAGGAGCTAGCTGCAATTGCCAGCAAGGCCGTAAATGATACTTCAGTTCGTTCAGAGTTCATACAACGTTTCAAACTGATTGAATCTATAAATTCAAATTTTCTTAAGCAGCACTACACAATCGTAACATTACTTTCAGTCACAAATGAGGCTGAACTTCCTGCTCAAGACTCAATAAGACTTGATTTTGAAAAATTCTTAGTATAGAACCAAACAAAATTTCAATGTCAAAATATTTTACTCTCAATTGGATACATTTATTACAGCGAGCCTGCAACGTCTATAGACCTTTCAAAAAAATGTTTCTTCTTGCTCTGCAAACCAGACCTCCACAGCTTTTATTACCTCCTCGTTGGAAGAAAATTTACGACCTTTTAAACTTTTTTTCAGCTGAGGAAAGAGATGATAGTCGGGCGGAGCCAAATCTGGTGAATAAGGGGGGATGTTCTAGTAATTCAAACCCTAAATCACGAATTTTTTGCATGGCAACATGAGATTTGTGTGCAGGGGCGTTGTCCTGCAAAAACAAAACACCTTTGGATAGCTTTCCGCGTCTTTTCTCTTTAATTTTTTCCCGTAGAGTGGTCAGTAATGTCGAATAGTAATCTCCAGTTACTGTTCTACCCTTATCCAAAAAATCAATCATGATTACTCCATGGCAATCCCAAAAAACTGAAGCAAGAACTTTTCCAGCAGATTTTTGAAAACAAAACTTCTTAGGTCTTGGAGAACCGGAGTGTCGCCATTCCATCGATTGTTGCTTTGTTTCTGGATCGTAGAAATGTACCCAAGTCTCATCCATAGTAACAATTCGGTTTAAGAAGTCTACATCGTTTTCAAATCGAGCACAGATCGAACGCGATGCTACTACCCTTGCACGCTTTTGGTCAACATTCAAACATTTGGGGATCCATTTTGCAGCAATTTTTCTCATGTCCAAATTGACGTGAACTATATGATGAACGCGTTCGTATGAAATATCCAGTGCTTCAGATATCCATTTTAGCCCAATTCGACGGTCTGTTAAAATCATGTCATGAACTGCATCGATATTTTCGGGGACTGACACAGAAACTGGCCTTCCCGATCGGTCATCATCTTCAATGGAAAATTTACCTCTTTTAAAGCTTGCAGTCCAATTTTTCACGGTCGCATACGAAGGACATTGATCACCACAGGTATTAAGCATATCTTCGTAAATCTGCTTACCTCTTAAAACCCTTTTAAATACAGGTACTTGATGATGGCTGATACTCCAATTTTTCGATTTTCACAATTTCAATGGACATATTTTTTATTTTAATTTATTGCGTAACTCTGGTTTACTTTTTTGACATCAAACTATACACTGACACTTCTAATAAGTTATTGTTCGTTGCTATGGTAACGCAATATTTTGTTTATGCAGGGAACTGGTCTAGGCTAACTAGATATCAATTCATCCTAGTAAATGCCAGTTAAGGAAGTGTATGCTTGAGGCCAATCTGCAGACTGAGTCAAAATTCAAAGTGTATTCTTCCCCCTTGTTTCTGATACCTACTACTGATGAGAGTTGCAGTAATAATGTTCCATTACCTCCCTGTCTATAGAAAGATTATGGACGAGGAATATAGGCGTGGTCACACATCGGCAGATTCAATTAACACTATCTATCGCTTCCAGTGAGCCATGAAGGCTGTGAAATCATAAAATAAAGCAAATCCCATTTGGCGCTGAGAAACGCTTAGATAATATCGATACAATTTGCAATATATCACGATGTTGGTATATGTGCGAGTTTGTACAACATTATGGCACCTCCAGCATTCATACGGGGTGTTTCCAGGTGGACAAAATTCGTTTCTCGCAGCAGCTGTAATAAGTTGAAACAGTAGCACAATAACAATTTAAACCTAATGCCTTAAGTGGCACTTTTAATCGCGAGGCAAAAAGTTTGAAGCCCGAAGCTGAGGGATCAATAGAACTTTAGTTCCGTGGTTTCTATAGCATGATATGCATCTAATCTTCGAAACTCCATTTTTTCGAAGCGGGCCAAAAATAAAAATCCAGAGCAAGTCGCCTACGTCATTGCCAAAATTCCCGGAATTCATTGAGAGGATAGTCATAAAACTAATAGCTGGCTGGCAAGAATTCGAATCTTAGTTAATCCGATTACCAGAAATGTAACTGTGCGAAATTATCCCACTATACAGTGGGGCCCATTTTTAATGGAAACACCCCCCTAAAATTTGAAGTTGTGAACCGATTTTAATAATTTTTTTTAGAAATGTCAAGTACTAAAATGTCTACCTTTGGACAAAATTTGAAATGTTTATTCCAATTTTGAGGGCATACTACGATGTTTTTTCTTAATAGAAAATCGGGATTTTTTATTAGGGATTTTTTTTTTATTGAATAAATTACCACTCCACTGGATTCAGAGTGTTTCGAAACAGGTGTGACCAAATTTCATGAAAAAATATTCATTAATAACAAAGTTATGAATACTCAAAAATTCGAAAACTCACACAGCTAACAGTCACAAAAACACCCTATATCAACCATGAAAATATTTTTTTTATGATTTCAACAATAAATTGCAACCGAATGAAAAAAATTGATAGCGTAAATTTATTTAATGAAAATGACGGAATTATACATTCACACAATTCAACTAATACTGAAGCAAAAAATTTTAATAAACGTAACTATGACAACTAATTATTGAAATATTTCGATTCAGTGCAACAATTAATTCTAACTCATATTCTAGTAGCCTCTACTAATCCACCATGTATTTCGATACATTTGTCGTAGCGCTTACGAATATTTCTGATTACGTTCCTTAGTCTTGAGGGGTAATATCTGCACATAGGTACCTGTCGAATTCTTGCACAAAGTTCATTTCTATCTCTTGAGCGGTTTTTGTAAACATTTTGTGTGAAGTCTCCGGAGAAAAAAGTCCAAAACTGTGAGGTCTGGAGATCTGGGTGGCCACTCTATAAACGGACTACCACGGCCTATCCATCGGTTTGGAAAATGTTCGTAAAGCCATTGCCTCACAGCTCTGGCATAATGAACTGAACACCCATCTAACTGGACAATTAAATTTGATCGTTCATTGATTGGCATCTCGTGAATAGCATCCCAAAACTCGTCTAGAAACCTCTGCGCATTAATGTTTTTCTCAAAAAAGAAAGGAACAATAATTCGTTCGTTCAATATTCCACACCAGACGTTGTTTTTTTTGGGAATACTGGCTTTTACAGTTCATTCATTACCCAGTTAGGATTATCCGCTGCCCATTAGCGACAATTCTGTGATGACACTACTCCATTTGTAGTGAAAGTGGCTTCGTCGGTATATAAAATATTTTGTAGGAAATTTCTATTGTTTAAATATTCCCCTTGGTCCCATAAGCAATATTCCAGACGTCTTGCTTCCTCGCCTTCTTGCAGTGTATGTAAAAATTTTGGCTTGAAAGGTTTAATATTCTTCGCCTTGCGACATTTCCGAATAGTTTCTCGTGGAATATTCAAATCTAAAGTGGCATTCCTTATACTGGCATTAGGATTATTTCCGAAATAATCTAAAATGATTTGATCATTCCTGTCATTTCTGTTTCGTCTTTGTACAGGATTACTTTTCAACATCATTTTTGATACTGCGCCAGTTTCATTGAATATTTTATTTATTTTATTTACCGTACCGCAGCTAATACGAGGACGATCTGGATGTCTCTCATTAAATACTCTACAAACCTCTCTAGCACTTCTAACGTCATCTCCCGAAAGGCGTACAATTTCAATTTTCTCTCTTTCGCTCAATCTTGCAGCCATGACACAAAATAATTCGAAGAACTGTAAGGTGAATATTGTTGACAATAGTACACTTAAATCTTCAATAGGTTGATACGGTTTCATAAACCGATATTACCAAATAACTATGAAATTCCAAGTTCTGAAACTACTGTAAAGGCTTTCAATATTTTCCCAAATGAAAATTTATTGACGGACAAAATCCTTTTTCGATAATCTTTGAAATTAAAATTCGGTTATAATAAATATGACCATGAAACTATTCAGAAATGTGAAACATTATTTTATTTGGAAATAAAATGTATTTTGGGTAAAGCCGCTACAACGTCATCAATTTTTTAAAAAAGAAGTTCAATTTAGCCACTGGCTTTGCATTACTTCATACGATAACAAAATATTTCGAAAAATCGTGCTGTAAATATCACATGTGTGAAATATTGTAACAATTTTTGCATGTTCAACACACATTTCATACAATTTTTAAACTAATCAAAATGGTCCTATAACTTGCTCTCAACGAACTAACGTGCATGATGCCAAAGAATATCTACAATACTGAACAAGAAGCGACACTCTTATCGGCGCCTTTGATGTTCGGTGGGTAATTTTTGATGACCTCCGCCATTTTGTTGGGGTGTTAAAGGTCGGGACACAGGAAAAAATTCATTATTGAACGACAGAAGCTGCCTTCGTGTGCCGTAGGAAGCGTTGCGAAATGAAAAGAAATATATTTGGTATGATTTAAGATTAGCTGATTTATTTATTTAATCATCATACGAGAAAGTGTTGAAGTTTTTCAAGCACAGAAGTTGTTAAAAATTACTTAAATAATAATACAACCACAGAACAAAACTATGTCATAGCACAGATCATAATAATTCTGACAGTTGACAATGGCAACAATGAATCAGCTGCATCGACATAACCTTGTTAATGATCAGCTGTTCTACATCCGCCATTTTGCCAGTAAACATGCGCACTAGAAAACGATTTTCCCCCACCACTGCCACTGTCGCTTCTTGTTCAGTATTGTAGATATTCTTTGATGATGCTATGAAACCTGAACACTCATCAAACTATCAGCACTTACAACTCAGTATTTATGAATTTTAAATATATCTGAGCGTATGTTTGTTTATATTCATAATAAGTCAGTATACATTCAAATCATCACCTTTTTATAACCATAATTTCTGTCGTAAAGTCATTTTCTGGGATGTGTATTCACTCTCGGTTTATATATTTTGTCACCTTCAAACACAAACAGAAGCGTCAAATGATTCTGACATTTTCAGTCGCCCAGGAAGTATGTTTAAAACTGTTCGCTTGCGGAAGTCTTCACTGTGTTCCAGAGTCGTTTCATGTTTATTTCGAAGGTAAAAATCAACACTCAAAATAGAAAATATTTCAACACAAGTTAACGTACATCGATCAATTATCGTTTCACTGGCTCACAGAGAAACAAAGGTCATCATGTATTTTCTATTTAAAATAGCTTTCGGCTAATTTGGCTGAAACTTAGATATGTTATGGATCTTTATAAAGGGTGGCCACTTTTTTAATGGAATTGTATGGGTAACTTCCAAACCATACTAGTAAGAAGGTCGGTGAAATGGAGAAAAAGTTGCACATCTGAATGCATAATCTATCGGTGAGAACTAATCGAAAATAGCAGGGCCGGTTCTTGAAATATGACGAAAAAAGTATATTCGATCATTTCTGTTTTTTTGGTTATACTTCATTTATTTTCAGAAATATCAAAAAATATTTTGAGGGTTTTTTATTCGAGGGGAAATTCTCTTTGATTTGACGTCTTCAGATTTTGTATTCAACGTTTCGTATTCTCAAGACCACCTTCAACATTTTTTTTTAAAGACGGACTTGGATATTTTATGACATTGTTCGAATTAACTTTTCATTCTGAGTCCAGATGTGTATCATACAATGCCATTTGAAGACGGGTTTCGGGTAATATGGACCGTAATAAATTGTTTATTAAATTACAGTCACGGGTGTGAAGTTATCCACATCCACAAGAAGATACACGAAGAAAAAATATCGATTTTTTTAATTTCTATACTGGACTTTTTGTATACCTCTAATCATTGAATATGCTTTTCCCGGCGGTCATCTCAGTAAAAAAACATGGTGGCTCGGTTTTCCAAACAGTCTAAAAGGGTGGAAATGGGGTGAAAACCCATAAAAAACTATATTTCGGCAAGTTGACTTTGTACACCTTCTATTTTCGAATATGTTGTTTCTCGTGGTCGAATTGACTAGAAAAATGCTATGCCTGAGTTTTTCAGGCCGTCTAAGGGGGTGGAAATGGGATTGAAAATCATAATATAACTATATTTCCGAAAGTTGACTTTGTACACCTTTCATATTCGAATATGTTATTTCTCGTAGTCGAATTGACTGGAAAAATGCAACGTCTGAGTTTTTCAGGCCGTCTAAGGGGGTGAAAATGGGGTTGAAAATCATAATATAACTATATTTCGGAAAGTTGACTTTGTACACCTTTCATATTCGAATATGTTGTTTCTCGTGGTCGAGTTGACTAGAAAAATACTACGTCTGAGTTTTTCAGGCCGTCTAAAGGGGGTGGAAATGGGGTTGAAAAACTTAAAAAAACTATATTTCGGAAAGTTGACTTTGTACACCTTCCATTTTCGGATATGTTGTTTCTTGTGGTTGAATCGACAAGAAAAATGCTACACCTGAATTTTTCAGGACGTTTAAGGGGGTGGAAATGGGGTTGAAAACCTTAAAAAAACTACATTTCGGAAGGTTGACTTTGTACACCTTCCAGTTTCGAATATATTTTTTGTCGTGGCCAAGCCTGAGTTTTTCAGGGCGTCTAAGAGGGTGGCAATGGGGTTGAAAATCATAAAAACACTGTATTTCATAAAGTTGACGAAATATAGTTATATTATGATTGTCAACCCCATTTCCACCCACTTAGACGGCGTGAAAACTCAGAAGTAGCATTTTTCTAGTCAATTCGACCACGAGAAACAACAAATTCGAAAATGGAAGGTGTACAAAGTCAACATTCCGAAATATAGTTTTTTTTAAGGTTCTCAACTCCCTTTCCACCCTCTTAGACGGCCTGAAAAACTCAGGAATAGCATTTTTCTAGTCAATTCGACCACGAGAAACAACATATTCGAAAATGGAAGGTGTACAAATTCAATTTTCCAGAATACAGTTTTTTTATGATTTTCAACCCCATTTCCACCCTCTTAGACGGCCTGAAGAACTCACGCATAGCATTTTTTTAGCAAATTCGACCACGAGAAACAATATACTTGAATTTGAATAGTGTACAAAGTCAACTTTCCGAAATAAAGTTTTTTATGATTTTCAACCCCATTTCTTGTCAATTTGACCACGAGAAACAACATACTTGAATTTGAATGGTGTACAAAGGCAACTTTCCGAATTATAGATTTTTCAAGTATTAACCCCATTTCCACCCCTTTAGACGGCCTGAAAAACTCAGGCGTAGCATTTTTCTAGTCAATTCGATCACGACAAACAACATATTCGAAAATGGACGGTGTACAAAGTCAACTTTCCGAAATATAGTTTTTTTATGATTTTCGACCCCATTTCCACCCCCTTAGACGGCCTGAAAAACTCAGGCATAGCATTTTTCTAGTCAATTCGACAACGAGAAACAACATTCGAAAATGGAAGGTGTACTAAGTCAACTTTCCGAAATATAGTTTTTTAACGGTTTTCAACCCCATTTTCACCCCCTTAGACGGCCTGAAAAACTCAGGCATATCTTTTTTCTAGTCAATTCGACCACGAGAAACAACATATTCGAAAATGGAAGGTGTACAAAGTCAACTTACCGAAATATAGTTTTTTTTATGGTTTTTCACCCCATTTTCACCCTTTAAGACTGTTTGGAAAACCAAGGCACCATGTTTTTTTACTGAGATGGCCGCCGGGAAGAGCATATTCAATGATAAGAGGTACACAAAGAGTACAGTATAGAAATAAAAAAAATAGATATTTTTTACTCCGTGTATCTTGTGGATGTGGATAACTTCACACCCGTGTTTCCGTCATCTTCAGTTGAATCAACATTCAAGTAATAAGATCCTTATCCAAGCTTTATTGGTTTGGATCTGTTGTGAATTTATATTCAGAGTTCATTTCTATAAAGTGTACAATACTTCTAGCATAAAGTGAATAATAAGGAAAAAATAAATGAGAATCCATGATTATTCAGTTACTCGAATATTTCAATCAAAGAATTAATATTTGTCATTTGAAAAGCGAGTTCCCAATCGTCCGTGCGCAATGTGGACAATCCACTCGAGTTGTACAGTATACGACAACATCTCAAATCTGACATTTTGAGAGAAAAAAATGTTTTGATAAGATAAATAAAAATAAGTAACTGGTCATCAATAAGTCATCGAAAAATAAATTTTAATTGTTCAAAACCTCTACCACTTTTTCAACGATAAAAAAAAACAAATTCGACCATTTAGGTTTTTCAGTTATGCTTCAACACATTAAAATAGAAAAATGAAGTCAATTCTCCAGAACTTATTTAATTCTTCGAAAATTTAACAATTCAACAACAAGAGCTGATCTGAATCTATTAGATTTTTATTTGTGGGGCATCTCAAAAATAAAGTGTATAATACAACGAATGAAATGATTGAGATTCTCCGTGAAAAGATTGAAGATGCATTGAACGATATCCAAATAGAAGCCATAAGCAATTGCATGAGAATGAGAATGAATATCAGAATTGCCATGCAAGTGTATTGAAGAAAATTAATTTTTATTTTCGAATAATTTGGTTTTTATTTACTTAATTTCTTTTTGTTATTATCAGTAATTGCGTTTTTAATTACCTACATCAAGTTTTATTGCACTTGTTGAATTGCTAAATTTTCGTAGAATTAAAAAGTTCTGGAGAATAAATAATGATAATAATAATAATTATTTCGCTTGTTTAAAAGTATAAAATTATCACAATTAATATTTGTGTTAATGTTATTTGATATTGAATTTGTAAATATTGTTTTGAATGAACATTGTGTATATTTAAAAAAAGAGAAGAAAGTATGTATGTCAAAAATGGATTGATGTCACAGGAAAAAATAAAGGTGTCATCCATTTTATTCTTTACTAATAGTTCAGAAAAGAACCGGAAATGGGTTACCTACCAGAATCAAGACTTGCCGTATTTCAAAAACCTTTTGCAAAAACTGGAGTTGATTACTTTGGAACGTTTTTTGTAACTGTAGGACGAAGATACGAAAAATGTTGGGGTGTAATATTTACGTGCGTGACTACGAGAGCAGTTCACATTGAAATGTCTTGGACTCTGAACACAGCTTCGATGGTAATGGCACTGAAACGGCTTATTGGAAGAAGAGGTACACAAATCTTTACTCGGATAATGCAACAAATTTTCGGTGCGTAAATCGAGAACTGTTTGAAAAGGTTCAACAATTAGATAAGAAAAATCTGATAGATCAAATGGTAGCCAAAAGGATAACTTGGCACTTTAACCCGCCAGCTGCATCACATATGGGGGGAAGCTGGGAGAGGCTCATCCGCTCTATCAGAAGAAGCCTTGATGTCATACTGAAAGAGAAGTATCCGAAAGATGAAGTACCTACTGATGACAACATTCGTAGAAATTGAAGGAGTGCTAAACTCGAGACCTCTTACCTATGTATCAGTAGATCCTGAGTCACCAGAAAGTTTAACTCCGAACCATTTTTTGATTGGTTCTTCTAATGGACAACTTCCAGATGCCCCCGAAAATGCAGAAATTGACTTGAAGCGTCAATGGAAAATTGTTCAAGCTCTTTCAGATTAGTTTTGGAAACGCTGGCTCAAAGAGTATCTACCAGAATTGAACCAAAGAAAAAAATGGCACGAAAAGAAAGATTCTCTCAAAGAAGCTTGGACTCTGAACACAGCTTCGATGGTAATGGCACTGAAACGGCTTATTGGAAGAAGAGGTACACAAATCTTTACTCGGATAATGCAACAAATTTTCGGTGCGTAAATCGAGAACTGTTTGAAAAGGTTCAACAATTAGATAAGAAAAATCTGATAGATCAAATGGTAGCCAAAAGGATAACTTGGCACTTTAACCCGCCAGCTGCATCACATATGGGGGGAAGCTGGGAGAGGCTCATCCGCTCTATCAGAAGAAGCCTTGATGTCATACTGAAAGAGAAGTATCCGAAAGATGAAGTACCTACTGATGACAACATTCGTAGAAATTGAAGGAGTGCTAAACTCGAGACCTCTTACCTATGTATCAGTAGATCCTGAGTCACCAGAAAGTTTAACTCCGAACCATTTTTTGATTGGTTCTTCTAATGGACAACTTCCAGATGCCCCCGAAAATGCAGAAATTGACTTGAAGCGTCAATGGAAAATTGTTCAAGCTCTTTCAGATTAGTTTTGGAAACGCTGGCTCAAAGAGTATCTACCAGAATTGAACCAAAGAAAAAAATGGCACGAAAAGAAAGATTCTCTCAAAGAAGGTGATATAGTTGTGATAGCAGACAACAACTCACCTAGAAATACTTGGCCACTGGGAAGAATCACAAGAACATATCCAGGTAAAGATGGCATAGTAAGGGTGGTAGAAGTGAAAACTCAGAACGGAGTATATAAAAGACCTGCTGTCAAGATGTGTAAATTGAAAACGGAAGAGTGAAGATTCTTCACTAAGGGGGGAGAAATGTTAATGTTATTATTGAATTTGTAAATATTGTTTTGAATAACATTGTGTATATTGAAAAGTATGTATGTCAAAAATGGATTGATGTCACAGGAAAAAATAAAGGTGTCATCCATTTTATTCTTTACAAATAGTTCAGAAAAGTACGATAAATAGTAAAAAGAAGAAAACAAGTCTTTTAACAATTTGTGTACAATAACAAGGAAGACGTCAGTGTAAAAATAAATAATATATAGATAAAAACAATAAATTGACATGAAAAAATTGACTAAAACATATGGAGAGAAGTTACATTTTATAAAAATGGTTATTAAAGCTCCTCAACGGTGTAGCAATTTTTTTCTATAAGATATGCTTTTAGTTTCCTCTTGAATATGGAAATATTCACTGAATCCTTAATAGACGTATCTAACTTGTTATATAGTTTCGATCCGAATTGACTTCATAACCGAAAAACCTCAATGGTCAATTTTTGTTTTAATTTTTAGAAATTGAAAAAGTGGTAGAGGTTTTGAACAAATACAATTTATTTTTTGATGACTTATATTGTTGATCAGTTACTTATTTATCTTATCAAATCATAATTTTTTTTCTCTCACATGCATAAAAAATGTCAGATAGGTACCAGTCATTAAATTCGACTGTTTTTTTTTGTTGTTGTGTACTGTACTACTCGAGTGGATTGTACATATCGCGCACGGACGATTGGAAACTCGCTTTTCAAATGACAAATATTGCATTCTTTGATTGAAATATTCGAATCATTGAATAATAATTATTGATTATCATTTATTTTTTCCTTATTATTATGCTAGAAGTATGTTGTTGTATTTATAGAAATGAACACTGAATATACATTCCCTACAGATCTAAACCAATAAAACTTGGATAAGGATCTTATTACTTGAATGTTGATTCAAATGAAGATGACGGAAACTAACTGTGATTTAATAAAATTTTGATTACGGTCCATATTACCCGGAACCCGTCTCCAAATGGCATTGCATGATACACCTCTGGATTCAGAATAAAAAGTTAATTCATAAGATATCCAGGTCCGTATTTAAAAAAAATTGTTGATGGTGGTCCTAAGAATACAAAGCGTTGGATACGAAATCTGCAGACGTGAAATCAAAGAAAATTTTCCCTCGAATAGAAAACTCTTAAAATATTTTTTGATATTTCTGAAAATAAATGAAGTATAACCAAAAAACAGAAATGATCGAATTTACTTTTTTCGTCAAATCTCAGGAACTGGCACTGATATTTTCGATTAGTTCCCACCGATATATCATGCATCCAGATGTGCAACTTTTTCTCCATTTAACCGACCTTCTTACTAGTATGGTTTGGTAGATACTCATACAATCCCATTAAAAAACTGGCCACCCTGTAGATTACCTTTTGCTATGGAGATAACATCTCAAAGGTACATATTTACAATGTTTATCTACCTCCTAGGGATGATTCCGCTAGATTATGCTCCAATACCAACCTTCAAGAAAATCATTATGAACTCGCAGGTGGAAAAATCATGATATTTGGGGATTTCAACTTTCAAATTCAGTGGCATACTAAGGTAACTAGAGGCCCTAGGCGCAAGGCAAATTCGGGGCCCATTCTTTGTAAGATTTGTAACAGGCGGTTTTTTTTATATTTGGATCAAGGTCACGCATTTTCCTGATATTTTAGAATTGGTTAAAATTTTGACTTCACCAGGAGTTTCACGAAAAGTTTTCATTGTTTTATACTTGTTTCTTATACCGTTATTACACAGTCTTCATCAAACAAAGAAAAATATTAAACCAAGTAAATATAAACAACAGTTTCCACCAGAAATCAAAGGTTTGCATAATCACTTGTGTGAAATGATCAGATTGAGAAAAGAAATAGATAATCAAAATTACCCTGAAAGATATAAAATACTGAAAAGGGAATACAAAATAATGACACAAAACTACTTGAAAAAAATAAATAATGACAGAATACAAGATAGCAGAAACATAATGAGAGAATCGTGGAAGATAATAAATGAAAGCCATGGGTAGACTAAAAATTCATTAATTATAATTGAAGAGGGAAAAAACTTGACACCTATAGAGAAAGCAAATTTCATCAGCAATTATTTTATAAAAGTAAATCAAAATCATATTTCTCCCAATTATAATATAGAAATTGATCCATCTTTCAGAAGTTTTTTTTTTCTCTTCCCAACCACTTCTGAAGAAATTGTCTCCATCCAAATAAATCCACAATCACCGCCATTGAAGTCTGTTTGGAATTCATTTATAAATCACTCAATAACAAGGAAAACACTCTAGGACTCTTTTTTGATCTCAGCCGAGCATTTGACACAGTGGATCACAATCAGTTATTGCAAAAAATGTATGGAATGGGAATACGTGGAAAACCTTATGAATGGATGAAATCGTATCTATACAAAACAAAATGAGCATTCTCTTGAGAAGAATGAAGATATAGATTCATATGATACAAGAAATAAAACGAATATCCGTCAGCCATTTTCTCGCCTAGAAATTGGTCAACATTCACCATAACATATTGGAGTCAAGTATTTCAACAAGTTCAATAACTCAGTGGACACGGAGGTGGCTACACATCCGAACAACTTAAGTTGCTTTAAAAAAAAGGTTCAATTATTTTTAACAGACCATACTTTTTACAGTACAGAGGAATTCCTCAATTTTTAATTATTGCATTAGACCAAAATCTGTGTCATATGTACAATAGTATATTTTATTTTTATATCTATTTTATTTTATAATTAAGTTTCTATTTCGTTGTATGTTTTACTTTTGTAATTGACTAGTCTGATAGGTTTGTACACTGTATATTTTATCATATGTATAAGTCTCATAGATGAATAAATTTCTTTCTTTCTATCTAAACAAAGATGACTAGAGATAGATACTTTACACTGTTATTCATTTATGATAATAGGAACAATCAAAACCTTCAAACAATAAAATTGCTTTTTACAATTACAGTATTACAGTACAGAATATTTAGAAGAACTCCAGTCCAGTCAAAGTTAGAATACTTATTTGGATCGGAAACATATCGGACAGTGAGAAATAAATTCATATAAGTATCGGAAATATTCTTCTCTCTGGTCTAGAATTTAAAAGTTAGTTTCCGAAACCCATTTTATACAGGGTGTTTTATACTTGAATGCTGATCCTGAATGGCGATAATCCTTGGATGATTTTAGGAAAAATTCTTCATATGAACATAGGTCCGTAACAGCGTCTTTTCTGAGATACAGGATGTTGGAATTTAACAAAAAAATCAGTTCTTCCCAATATCTCTGAAACCGCTTTGGCTTTTTTTCAATTTTGGTACATGCCAAGTATGCATAAAAAACATGTTTTCCATAATGAAGGATTTCTTAATTTTCATCAGTGGCATCCCTGTTAACATAACCTGTCATATTTTTCATCGAAATAATGATACGCCACTGTATTTTTTCCAAATAAATGTTATTTTTGCAATTGTCCTTTATCTTCTCATGAAAATGTTCTCCTGCCTTTTTTTCGTCCGGCGAAACGGTTTTTGAGTCAGAAAATAAAATGCATCCATTTGCTTGTCACTAGGCGAAATCAGACGCTGAAGATTTTCTTGTGGGCTAGAAACATTTAGTTTGCTAAGAACACCTTTCGTTGTTTTCAACATAAACAATTTTGACATTTCTTTAGCTAAATACGTGATATTATTCACTCTGTAAAAACTTGTTTATTAAAAAAAAAACATGGTAAATTTTACAAATACCGAATTAGCAGACATGGATTATCTCTATGGGCTTGCTGACGGGAACGCTTATGAAGCCAGGCGACTGTATCAAGAGCGCTTCCCAAATAGAATGGTTCCTGATGCTCGAACGATTTCAAACACCCACAGAAGGTTATGTGAAACAGGAATTTTTGAGTCAATGCATCATTTGAAAGGAGCACATCGGACTGCAAGAACTCCAGCAATTGAGGTAGCTGTTTTAAATTCTGTTGACGAAAATCCTGAAATGAGTACGAGGCAAGTTGCCAATAATTTGAATATTGCCCTTAGTCTGGTATGGAGGATTCTTCATGATTATTTATTATATCCCTATCACATTCAACGGGTTCAGGCTCTACTTCCTCGAGACTTTCCGTTACGAGTGAATTTCTGCCAATGGTTTCTCCAAAAAGTTACTGAAAATTCTTTATTTGACAGAGAAATTTTATTCACGGACGAAGCTAGTTTTACCAAAAACAGGATCAGAAATTTTTATAATAATCATTTTTGGGCTGAGGAAAATCCGCATGTAATCGTGGAATCTCATCACCAGGAGCAGTTCTCATTGAATGTCTGGGCTGGAATTATTGAAGATTACCTAATTGGACCTTTTTTACCACGGAGATTAAATGGACATAATTATCGCCGATTTCTTGAAGATAATTTGCCAATTCTGTTGGAAGATGTTCCTATTTTAATGCGAAATCGCATGTGGTTTATGCACGATGGTGCACCTACTCATTTTAGTGCTCTGGCACGCGAATATTTAAACCACACTTCCATAATCGCTGGATAGGTCGTGGGGGAACAGAGTCATGGCCGGCTAGATCCCCAGACTAAACAGTCTCGATTATTTTCTTTGGGGACATCTAAAAACTTTGGTGTACAGTCAACCAATTCAAACGGAGGAAGAATTGCGAAACCGCGTAATAGTTTCCTGTGAAGCCATAAGGAATACTCCAGGGATCTTCCAAAGAGTACGCGAGTCCATGAGAAGGAGGGCAGAAACGTGCATACTTGCAGGAGGCGGACATTTTGAACACTTAATTTGATTTTGGTATTTTTTGTTCATAATTAGTTATGTTTTAAAAAATTTAAATGTATTTTTATGTATGCATACTCATTACAAAAACTTAATAATAGTTACCATAAAATTATAAAAATATTGCTTAGATCTTTTGGGTACCACAATTGTGAAATTAAGACAGAGAAAAAATCGAATAGAGACAAGCAAATGAATGTATTTTATTTTATAAATCGAAAACCGTCCTCCAGACGAAAAAAAGACGGTAGACCATTTTTATGAAAAGATAAAGGACAATTTTCATCATTATTTTGATGAAAAATATGACAGGGTATGTTAACAGGGACGCCACTGATAAAAATTAAGAAATCCTTCATCGTGGAAAAAATGTATTTTTATGCATACTTGGCATGTACAGAAATTGAAAAAAAAGCCAAAGCGGTTTCAGAGATATTGGGGAATAACTGATTTTATTGTTAAGTTTCAACATTCTGTATATCAGAAAGGACGCTATTAAGGACCTATGTTCATATGAAGAATTTTTCCTAAAATTATCCAAGGATTATCGCCCTTCAGGATCAGCATTCAATTATGAAACACCCTGTATATCTTATCCTTCCAACATGAATCATATCAATTCGCCAAGAGCCATATTGTCATTTCCATGGCCTCCCTGTATTTATTGTGTGCGTGTAAAACAGAACACCTGTAATTTCCCATACGTTCATACCTTGAACAAACTTTGCATTTTATTATTTATGCAGTTGGTCGAGATTTACCCCGAGGAAAGCCGGCATATATCACTACTTTAAATTCACAACAATGGAATGCACCAAAATAGCCTCAAGCGTTACCTTAACAGGAAAAGGAAAAAAGCTTTTGTTGTTTTCATTCCGTTCTTTATCGTTATAATGGATATGGGCATAATGTGCAGCCTCTTCAAAGAGCAAGCAACCTTGCAAACTCATACAAGTGAATTCAAAACGTAGTTTGTCCTTATAGACCAGTGCTGATGCATTTCTGAGATGAAAGAAGAATTAACACAATGTGACCTACTGGAAGAGGAGCAAAATATTGTTGAATGGCAAAGTTGTTGATAATAAAAAGATCTACAACTTTTGTATCTAACATTTTTCCACATATGAGCCCGCTAAATGCAAAACTCTGTATGTGACATTTTGTTGATTTTACAGTAAACGATAAAAACGTTTTGTGCTTATGTTTCTCTTCTCAGAAACCTGAAGAATGTTTCTAATAGTAGTAACTGATAACTTTAATCGAACAGCCTTGCAATTGTACCTATAGATGGCCTAGCGGATTGGAAAAATAGGTATAAAAGATGTACTTGCAGAGTTTTGCACTTGAAAGCTAAATTTACGAAGTTTTGCATTTGTACTTACCCACTTCAATCATAACAAAAAATCCATGTTTTTTATAATTTATTGCAACTGCACAGATACTCTCTATTCTCAGGGATTGTTTTGGGGGTTGGCTGAATGATACACAGGACCAGGAGTTCCAACAAAGCTTTATTCTGGGGGGTTGATAAAGCACGTTTTCTTGATATATTTTCTACAACTAAATAAAATGACCAGGCATCAAGCGCAAACGTCGTGTTGTCCGCCACTCGATAGAAACCAACAAGGCTCAAAATATTCAGTGTATGAAAATTCAAGAAAAAAGATAATGGTGTAAATCTGACGTGATTTTAGCAGTATCGTCCATCAACTAATTTCCACAGCGCTTGAACAGCTCAAAACTTTCGATAGTGAAATAAAAAGTTGTTATAAAAAGTGTCCTGTTTTTATATCTCCCACTGAAAATATCTTACCAAGTGCGCGGGTTTGAATTTGATATTTCTGCAACTCACAATACACACTCGGCATCAAAAGTTGCCTAACTATAAGGGAACTAAATTAAATTCTCGATAAGCTCGATTTTGTCATCTGACAGACAGAACCTTGGTGTTTTAAATAAATAATGTCTTTATACAAGTGTTAATTGAATTCCCACAAGTGGTTTCAGCACACAACATAGAACATAAAATGAAAAAATTATTCTAACAAAACCAAAAAAGAACATTTTCCCAAATCCTGACTACTAGTTCTTCTTTTAATTTATTGCAACCACAGAACTCATACTTATATCTTATGACTAGAACGCGCTTTATGTATCCTCGGCTACTCTAATCTTGAACAAATCGTGGGCATCCGAAAAGGGGACAAATTTCACTAAGGAAGCACATACGTTATCTCTTGTACCTTCAAGAGCAAATGAGTAGTAAATAAGTCGTATGTCTAGTCAGTTTACCAGTTTGTTTGTAAACAGAGCAGCGTTGTCAATTTTGATTCTTTTGGTGTTTTGGGCGATTTATTAAAAAATAAAAAAACAATTTATTGTTTATAATTTATATTGGCCATTCTATACGATGAGGTGTTTTGTTAAGGATTTTGGTAATTCTTGGAGAAGGGAAAAAATGAAAATAGTACATTCCATAAGTAAGTACTTGGAAAACATTTCAAAATGTCCCTACAATATAAAAACCTTTTCAGATTTCCGAAAGCTAATTTCAGAGAATGATTCCGTGGACCAAGAACTCAAGAAGTGATCTACATTTGGAATGGTCTCAACCACATCTATACAAAATTTGTTCGGATCATTTCACAAATGATTGTTTTGTTCCGATAGATCCAGCCAAGACTGAAGCCAAATTCACTTCCAACACTTGATTTACCTGAACTCAGTGATTGTGATATCTTCAATCCAGACCAGTCAGGAAGAACTGATTTCACAGTTATGTTATTGTCTCTGAATTCAAAGTGTCCTGTACGAAGAAGTTACAAAGCACCCTTGAGAAAAGCCAATCAACACTTTTGGAAATCATTTTCAAAGACAACTGTTGAATATATGAGGAAGAGCACAAACATTTCTGACATATATTCCAAGTAAATCTCCTTTTATTGGCTTCAAAATAACGATCTCTACAATGGCAGTTTTTGATGAAAATGTCAAAAGTAATACACTAGAATACCTGTTTACACATTCATTTTTGTACTTTGAGTGAGGTGAGATTTAAAATTGAACTCTATATAAAAGATGATCGTAATGTATTTTATTGAATCAAATATATATTCAGTACGAAGGCTATCAACCTATATAAGTCCTGCTTCTAGGTAAATTGAATTTACAATAATTGTGGAGATTATCATTTAGTCTCATATTATAGGTATGTAGTTAATGTATTCAACCAAACAGAGTTTGATTATGAGAAAGGACAGGGGACCAGAATCAAGCCATCTTCTGTGGCCCTCTGAAGGGTTGATTGTAATATGGTTGAAATGTGAGGTCTACATAAAAAGAAAAATGACTAATATTATTCAGTAATCAATAAAATAAATTCACAGTTATGTTATTCATTCTTTCATTCCCATTTCCCAGCATGTGCTATTTGATACTCAAATATTCGAAAGTTTATTGATGACAAAAAAAAATTGTAGAATTAAAAATGATATTCAATTAACCACTTGACAAGTATTCACATCATAAAATACTGGAAGTGAGATAGGTGTGTAAAAAAATTAAATACTTTCAGTTTCAAACATGAAAGAAGCGAAAAAAAGTCACGATACGATGAGTAGCCTTATTTTCAAATTGTTTTTGGGAATTTCTTCAAATGCAGAAGATCAATTAAAACAAAAAAAAACTGAAGCCGAAAACGCATCATAACAAAGTTGGGATTTAGTTTCACTGGAAAATCATTTGATTTCTATTTTCATCATTGTTTCCCAAATGACTATTATTGTCCTATAACTGAAAAGTTGGCAGATTCAGTTGATACCTACTTTCGAGGTATGTGATTGAAAGCAAAAGAACGAATGGATAAGATAAAATTTTAATGAAAGAAATTCAAAATCTTCCAGAATCTGCATTGAACATGTTTCAATAAATGTTTCATTTTGTAATGATGGAAGTTATACAATTAGATCCATAGAAATCATAATATATATAGAGTAAGTATATATATAATATATATCTATGATTAGATCCGAGAAAAGTTACAGATTAGTCTGAATCAAATCTACCGTCATTCATCATAAGAAAAATCAAGATGTTTCCTATGTCATCTTAAAAATGGACAGTACCTAGTTGGGTAGGAGAATTGTTCGATGTGAATCATTAAGATCTTGCTATCTATCATTCAGTAATTTATTCTATTCTAAACTCTTTATTTATGGGAGAGAAACAATATTTCAAATGTTCTGATGTCCCATTTGAGAGAAAATGAAATATCCCAGTTTCAAGACAACAACCCATTTCCTATCCCTAAGATACGCATATGATTTTATGCGCCGCTACTGTGAAGAGGACAATACAGTGTTGTAGGTTATGCATGATTTGTTCATCCGCCATATTTGAAACGCATTCTAGTCATAAGATACAAGTATGAGTTCTGTGATTGCAACATAGAACATAAAAGAAAAAAAATTGTTTTTGCTTCTGCAGAAGTTGCCTTAGCAATATTGTCTTTTGTCAGAAGACAAGTAGATCATGCATCTATTAGGGGTGTTCCAAATGCCAAATTATACGTAGTTTCTGAAGTAACATAATCTAACATTTTGAGAATTATTCCTTCCGCAATAGAGATCATAGAGTTTTTTGAAATTTATGTGACATGGAAGGTACAATCTAGTTGTATGGCTACGTCTATAATGTGATTCAGCGCATGTCAAGCTTTCTATGAAAGATTTTATTGACTGTTTGATTTGGTCATTTTTGTCCTTAACTCTGTCTCCCCCTCTTTTTTCTCTTGGTGTTTCTCCGTTCAAAAAAATATTGCGTGCCAGCCTTTCTATTCTGAATGGGCTCAACAAAGTAATTCCATGAAATGCGCATTTGCAAACCCTTAGTTTAGTTCCATCCTTTTTGGAAACATAGTAGCGAATTGAAATAGATTTTCTCTTTTTGAAATTTCTTCTGGGCTGAACTCCCTCACAATACTTCAATATGAGGATATCTTGTTCAATTTTACTACTGCATGAGTAGATTAGTTTGTGAAATTGCTGGATATCCGTCATTGTTAGAGTTTTACATGCAAAGGTTTTATTGCCATGCCTGCATGTCGGGTAAACAGGTAAACCTTTTGGTTTCCGCCTATAAACAGTAATAATTTGATCATATTCTTTCAAAAACCTAAACCAAACTTCCTCTGGGCTTGCAATTTAAGCCTATTCCAATTATGTTTTTGAACTGGTCGTTTCGACCTTTTCCACATTCACAAGGTAAAATTGGACAATTACTTTCCATTGTTACAATGATGAGCGATCTGATTTAAAACCGGTACTGAAAGAAACAATCAACATGTCGTTATCGTCACGCGGTCACATCAGGAGTTGTCACGTGTTGACAATTGCACCCTGGGATTGGTTGTTTAAAAGTACGGAGTTTTGCATTTGACACATAGATGTTTTTACAGAGTTTTGCATCTGACGTTAACATTTACTGACTTATAACATGTAAAATATGAAGTTTTGCATCTAACAATCTGTACAGTGCTTTTGTCCATTACTGAATCTATCTAACCCACGATTAACCTCGTTTTTCATTTTTTGCAAATACAGAGTTTTGCATTTAGCGGGCTCATATATAAATTCTCTGTTGACACTTAATATAGATAGCAAAGTAATATCATAATATGCTGATGAATACAGAAGTTGTAGATATTTATTGCCAACAACTTCATTTAGCTTTTTTTGTAGGAGGTTAATTTTCGCTGCAAATCGTGAGAAAACATTTTTACCCCCAAAATTTCACCTCATTTCGCCCTTCTTCATAATCGAATCCGTATTTATATCGGACCTATTGTCGTAACATGAAATCAATATTCTCGAATGGATTCAAATGTTAATTTCATTAATTTTAGTAAATAAATACGAGTTCCGAATTTTTGAAAATCTGTTTTTAAATTTTTTCGCGTTTTCTCGAAAAAAAATACTTTTTTATTACCTAATCTGACAGTAGACGATTTAGCGGAAAAAATGACGGCTGGAGAGCTTCAAAAGACGAACTTTACCGGTGAAACTTTTCAGTTGAAAGTGAGGTCGTTTTTCGGAATTTGTCGAAAAAAAAAGGAAAAATCTGTATTTCGCTACAATAAAATTACAGCTCACTTGACACATAATGAGTTATATTTCCACTAAATTTCAAGAAGAAAAAAATTAAAATCTGAAATATCTGTTTTTCCGATTTTCCCTGAAAATTTGATGTAATGTGAGAAAATGTCAGGTACAAAAGTTGCAGATCTTTTCATTATCAACAACTTTGCCCCCTACTTTTTTGTGTAATTGATGACTTGTTTATTTTGTGGAAATTCATGATCACTTTAATGAAACGAAAGAAACACAATTTTGTCTTATTTCCACTAGTTTTTTATATTTACGACCGGTTTCGGGCTTTAACCCATTATCAAGTATAAAAACTAACTAATACAATTGTACTCTTAGTTATATAGGGAGTTTGCAGGTAAACTGGATGGAGAGGTAATTAAATGAAAATAAATGAAATCAAATGAACATGGGTGAAACGATATAAATTCAATACTGGAGGTTATGGAAATTACCTGGGTTGTCAAAATCACAAATTCAAAAGTGGAGACCTACATAAATCGAGTTGCTCGTTGAGGGTTCTATATTTATTGATTTCCATGGCTTCCAACAGATTCATTTTCTTTCCTTTATTACATGTGTGTAGGATTTTGAGATTATCTTTATTTATCTTGTGTTTGGATTCTTGCAGATGTTCGTACACCGAAATATAGAACCCTCAACGAGCAACTTGATTTAGGTAGGTCTCCACTTTTGAATTTGTGATTTTGACAACCCAGGTAATTTCCATAACCTCCAGTATTGAATTTATATCGTTTCACCCATGTTCATTTGATTTCATTTATTTTCATTTCTCCATCCAGTTTACCTGCAAACTCCCTATATAACTAGGTTTAAGAGTACAATTGTATTAGTTAGTTTTTCTACAAACGTCAAAAAATGACAAGGTTCGCGCATTGACAACAGTATGCGAAGTGGCACTTTTTTTCATTTTCATTCGTTACCATGACACGGTGCGCGAAGTAATATGCGAAATATATTTCGCACACTGCATGTAAACTATATGGGATTTTCATATTATAACCTATATGGTCCTCAACTCCTCAATCAAGCAAAAAACAAGAAATCGTTTATTTATTAATGTAGAACAATAATTAATGCTTTCAAATTGTGAGAGATATTTTTCTGGCTTTATTTGCTTCAACACCACTCTTTAAATTGCTGATATGCATTTTCATACTGCCGCCTCGATTTCTCCGGTAAAAGGTTGGAAATTACGGAATTGGCCGCATCTATCAAGTTAGGTGGGGTACTGCTTAGTTCATCGTCGCTCAAAATTTCCATTCTTTTACAATAATAAATATCTCACGCACGAAATTGACGCGAATAAAAAGTCACTCCAAAATAATTATCAAGAACTGTCACTTTGAAATAATTGTCAACAAATGCCATTTTATTTCCATAGTTACAGTAATTACTTGATTTGGAAAAATTATTTAAGCCAGTTCAATACTATTTTTCATAGTTATTACTTATTTTAGAACAATATTTTTGACGTTTGTAGAAAAAATTTTGTTTGCATCTCATGCGCGAAATACTTTGGTAATCTCGACTATTTTTTTTGAACTCGGCTGCGCCTCGTTAAAAAAAATCAGTTCTCGATTACCAAAGTAGCATATCGCGCACTAGATACAAAAATAACTATTTTATACTTGATAATGGGATAAAGCCCGAAACCGGTCGTAAATATAAAAAACTAGTGGAAATAAGACAAAATTGTGTTTATTTCGTTTCATTAATTTGCCCCCTACCTTTTTTCTATAGGTGGTTCACCCCTTTCCACCCTTCTCCATTTTGTCGACTCCAATTAATTTTTTCCGTCATTCGAATAACATTTTGCTCCTCTTCTAGTAGGTCTCACGGTGTTAAGTTTTTTCTCCCGCTTTCATATTTTTTGACGTCATCAGCACTGGTCTATCGTTTTTTCATAGTTTTAAAGTGTGTTAATCATTCTGAAAGGTTGTTCCTATCAAGTTCTCTATATTTTCGTTGTTGAATTTTCTCGTATAGTACCAATAGAGAATAAATTATTACTGGATTTTTTTTGAGCACACGAATATTTTGACAATACAAATTTTCAAAAAATTATTCGTGTAGGCTTTGTATCTTAATTCAAAATGATAATAAATGTCATTTCATGTGCGAGGTGCCAAAAGTGAAAAGCATAGTATTTTTTTTATGAGAATGTCTCGTTTTGGGGAAGAATACCAGAATGAAATTAATAATAATCAATAATAATTTGCCAAAACACAAAATATAACACTAAATGTACAATTCAAGCAGAAAGTGTAGGGTAAATAGAGACGGTAACTCCCAATAAAAAAAGATATTCAACATCTGCCTGTTTTGATAAAAAAAAATCACCTACTGTATAGTAGATTAGATTTATTAAAAAAAAAGAAAATTAAACCATTATTAACTTTCCTCCAAAAGTTTCACTTAACTGAAGTGCGTTAATAAGATATGTATCCTCGAAGTAATAGAAAACTATACTTATTGGTTTACTGGCGTAGCCAATTATGTATCAATTATAGTGAAATAAATTTGTAGAAAACTGCTGACTCATTTTTTATTATTCTGTAACTAAAGTCGGTTCATTTTATTTTATTTAAACTAATAATACATGCATGTGAGTTTCATTTGCTTTGGTTTATTTCAGCAACGAAGTCCTAGAAGCAATGGACAAGGGAGATCTATCCTGTGGGGTCTTTGATTGTATAGATCATGACATTTTAATGAGGAAACTTTATAAATATGGAATTCGAGGAAACTCTTACGACTGGTTCATTTCATATCTGGAAAACAGAAAGCAAATAGTAGAACTCAATCAAAAATATAATATAGCTAGATCGGAGGCTTTGGGTGTGTCTATGGGGGTCCCACAGGGTAGTATTCTCGGTCCAATATTATTCATTATATTTATTAACGATATTAACAAGGTTATAGAAGACATAAACACAGCTCATATGATCAACTATGCTGATGATACCAACCTTCTATTAACAGGTGCAAACTTACCAGATATCATTAAAAATGGGAGCAAAATAATAGAACAATTCAAAGATTACTTTCTAGAGAACAAGTTGGTTTTAAATGATGGAAAAACAGATTGTATCATGTTCAAAATCAATAACAGTATAGATACACCACAAAATATAATCATGGATAATCAAAAAATTATTTGTAACACTTCAGTGAAGTTTCTGGATATATACATTGATGACACTTTAAGTTGGACTAGTCAGATAGACAACCTTTGCAATAAACTGTTCTCGGTAATATACGCCATGAGAGTTCTGAAAAAAAATGTTGACCTTGAAGCACTAATATCAGTATATTATGCGAATTTTTATTCTGCCATGAGACTAGGGATAATCATCTGGGGTTCAAGTCATGGGTGGAACAGAGTTTTCCCATGTCAACAGAAAATGATCAGAATAATTTTCAATATAAATACAAGAAATTCCTGCAGAGGAATCTTTAGGTTACACAGACTAACTGCGTCAGCAATCTACTTCTATGAATTAATAAAGTTTATTATCAATCATCCAGGCCATTTTGACACACATCGCAAAACACATATTTACGGGACAAGGCAAAGAAAAGACTTCGCATATCCCATTCATGCAACATCCTTATATGAACGTAGCACTATCTATAGGGCAATGAAATTTTATAATAACCTCCCACAAGATATAAAAGATATTGGAGTTGCCAACAGATTTCTGAAATCTGTAAGAGAATTTCTATGTAACTTAGAGCTCTACGATACTGATGAATATTTTCTGGCCTGCAGAAATTTATGAATCCAATTTTATATCTACAAAATCATACTATACATTGATACATAATTTAATGAAAAATTAGCTCTAGTTTTAATAACAATGTGAAATGTCACATATTTTAAATTATTTGTCTTTGCAGTGTTTGAAACCTGAATCCATTCATTTAGAATGTTTCATATCTTTTTTAAACTTACATGTAAAATTTTTGATATTTTAGAAGTTTTTGACGTATTTCTCAGACAAAAATATTCTGCCACTCTTGTGAATGATTATAAAATACTCTGTGGAAATAAATGTATTTATAAATGTATTTATACCAGATACTGCTTCGAGTTCCTTATAAGAAAATATGTCTCCACCAACGTTAGTGCAATGAAATTACCAAGAATAAAGACTTGAACTACCACCAGCTGCCTTGTTATTATTGTGTATTTTTTTTTTACAAAGTCGGCAATTTGTATTTTATTTAACGTAATCTTAACTGATATCCTTGACCAAAATTATCTCTTGAATAACAAGTCAAATTTTTTTATTTCAATCATTAGAGTCGTCTTTTCCCTGCCCATCGATTCGAATATAGTTCGAAAATTTTGCCAGAGAGTATCTATTAAATAATTTGAATGCCCTTGGCAAGTCCAGCTTCAAAAAATGTCGGATTTTTCAGTTCGAATTTGACTTACTGTAGCCCCTAGACTATAGATGAAATATTCTACATTACCATTCTCCAACTGTGGTTATTCTGAAAATAAGCAATCTTATTGTTTTCTTCGACTTCATTTATTTGCAACTCGGATCTATACACTTGGCGTGACAAAAATAAAACAGAAACCGTACGCGAGTGACTTTAAATAAATACGAGTGTGGAATAATCGCATTCTATTTCTGCTTGAACCACATGCTCCGACATAGTCTATTAACTTAACCTCCCGTTCTACACGAGACGAACTCATTATCATTAAAACATTGATATAACAAAAAGTCTTGAATCTTTACGTTGAATGATATGATCCAATGTTTCGTTCAGAATCAGAATCAATTTAGCCATCGCAAAAATATGCTTGTGTATTTGATCTGCACCAAAGACAAAGGATGCTTATCTGACTAGTCAAAACAGAATAAAATGTATGTATTAAATACAATTCGAATTTGAATTACATCACATACCTGTATATTAATAACACACATGCCTATGCAAATACAAACAGATTCAAATGTAGGTGAAGTTTTTCAAAATTGTAGAAACTGTTCAATTGTATGAAATGCATTTTCCGCTAGGAATTTTTTAAATTTGGTCTCAACTGATTTACTGCACCCTTGAACATGAGGTTTTAGACTTTTTAATCAATGTGGTTCCTATATAATTATGTGAATTCTGGCATATTTTTAATGTAGAATAAGGTTGATGAATATCATTTTTTCGTCTGGTGTTGTGAGAGTGCACATCCTCGTTCTTCTCAAACATATGTTCTCTAGAATGAATGTTAGGTAATGACATGATCTGTGCTCATAAACTCATTTTTACAAGTAGTTGTTGGGTGAACATTGAACATAGTTCAAAGTTTTTTTTTTGGTCAATAAAAGCATTTTCAAAGTGTGAGGATGATCCCCAGAATATCAGACCATATTGTAGAACTGACTGCACCAGACCGAAATACAACAATCTCAGAAAATCTAAAGACACTATTTCTCTCAGATTCCTTAACATGTTTGAGCATGTACTTAACTTGGTACATACTATTTTTATATGAGGTTCCCAGGTTAGTTTTAGGTCCAGTGTTATATCCAAAAATATTATTGTGTATGTAGTTTGAATTGATTTATCTTGAATAATTTAAGATATATTTCTTGATATAAATCACATAATGTATGTTTTCGTATCATAGAGACAACCGAGAAGGATTATATATTCGCTCTGATATTCCATTTCTTGTGAGATTGTCTTAAGATAATTCTCATAGACTCGGAATAATTTTCTACACTTTTAAATGGTGAAGATTCTTACCCGATTGAAAGGCACTGTAAAAACGTCAAAGACGTCACCATAGAGAACATTGGACAGATGATTCCTAGACTAAAGACAGTAACCACCTTAGGATAGCCTACTAAAAATATTTTTTACCAAATACCAAGTGATGATCCTATCAATGACCCATAAAACTTTCAATCTACTTATACTTTGTTACAATATTTTAATGCAAAATCCGGCCCTGATTTTTATTTGTACTATCGCAAAACATTTTATTGTCCTTGCAAAAAATTCTTCATTGACATTTTCTTAAAAGAACCCCTAAAAGTGAATTTGTTTAGTTTTTGGAGACTATACTGACATTTGAATATTTATAATACATATTTGTATGGTTATAGTTTACAAAATGACTGAAAAATGAAGTTTATTAGAATTCTGCTATAATTTTTAATAAAAAGAAAAGTATGTTTCAATAATTTTTTAATGGCCCTGGTATAAGCCTCATCAAATGAATGTCAAATAGTAATAAACATCTGACATTTTTTATTTGTCATTTTGAATCACCGTAGCAACAAGGAAGAAATAAACCTGTCAGTCAAAACACTGCCTTGTCAAAACCAATTTTACCGTCCCAGCTTTTTCTAGTAAGATAATTTTTCATGGATTCTTGATACGAAGATTTACCAGAGTCAGTTTTGGAAGCGGCTAGAACTGCAAACTTGGATCTACTACCATCAAAATCCCGTCATAGGTATGAAACGGAGTATATTTTGTTTGAAAACTGATGCTAGAATAAGGGAATTAAAGGTGCATTAATGGCCGATTTCACCAACTGATTCCTAAAGTTAGGAAATACCTAAATCGAATTTAGGAACTACCAAGTGCAATTTGCGTTTCACCAAGCGTCTAGTAATGCTTAATAGTGATAGGAAATACCTACGTTTGTTATTTTCTATCACTTTTGATCATTACTTTACCGCTTGGTGAAACGCAAATTGCAATGGTACTTATACTGTTTCTAAATGACTAGCAAAATTCAAAGGACGAGACAGATCACGGAAATGTGCGCAAACATAACATGAATACACATGCGCACAAAAAATAATGAGCACTTTTCACATAAAATGAACCTACTTCAATGACTATAACTTATCCCGACAGACCCGATCTCATGCAAACCCAACCGAACTTACCCGACTATACAATACAGTTAGGTTGCGTCTTTTCTATCTGTTTGCGCATGCGCACTTACCAAAAATGAATGTTTGAGATCCGACACGTTTATTCAAGTAATTATTTGTTCGCAAAAAATGCCTCCTAGCTCTGTCTATTTAAAAATATCTTTTGTGCATTCAAAATATTAATACCAAGATTTTTTCCAAATCCTGTTCTCACAACGGAATGGCTTGTTTCATAACAAGGTAGCCAGTATCAATGTCTTTCATTGAATCAACAACAGCGAGTCTTAAAAACTTTACAATACAATGCGACGTTGTCAGATTCCCTAAAATTCCTGAATACTGAATACTCATGAATATGAAGTGTTTGTAGTGGATAGTTTTCAGAAGTATTGGCGCCCTAGAGTCTGGCACTTTTTTCACAAATAATAATAATAATGATAGTTCCTCATAAACACTCAGCAAGAAGATATTCAGCACGAAATACGTAAGCAAAGCGAGCACGCGCATTCCTATTACTACTTTGTAACTTATGTAACTTATCTCTTACTTCTTGGTGAAGATATCTGCGAGACAGACACGAGCGCGCGCATTTCCATTACTACTTTGTCGATTTCTGTCAACTTTGAGTAGAAATCTTCATACCTTATCTGTTAGTGAACAAGACCAGAAATACGCGAGCGCACGCATTCCCATCACTACTTTGTCGATTTCTGTCAACTTCGCGCACGCAGATTCGCGAAATGTCGGGCGAGCGCGCTCGCTTCTCTCGCGTATTTCTGGTCTTGTTCACTAACAGATAAGGTATGAAGATTTCTACTCAAAGTTGACAGAAATCGACAAAGTAGTGATGGGAATGCGCGCGCTCGCTTCGCTAGCGTATTTCTGGTCTTGTTCACTAACAGATAAGGTATGAAAATTTCTACTCAAAGTTGACAGAAATCGACAAAGTAGTAATGGAAATGCGCGCGCTCGTGTCTGTCTCGCAGATATCTTCACCAAGAAGTAAGAGATAAGTTACATAAGTTACAAAGTAGTAATAGGAATGCGCGTGCTCGCTTTGCTTACGTATTTCTTGCTGAATATCTTCACTAAGAATGGTTCACTCTTCGAGTGTTTATGAGGAACTATCATTATTATTATTATTTGTGAAAAAAGTGCCAGTCTCTAGGGCGCCAATACTTCTGAAAACTATCCACTACAAACACTTCATATTCATGAGTTTTCAGTATTCAGGAATTTTAGGGAATCTGACAACGTCGCATTGTATTGTAAAGTTTTTAAGGCTCGCTGTTGTTGATTCAATGAAAGACATTGATACTGGCTACCTTGTTATGAAACAAGCCATTTCGTTGTGAGAACAGGATTTGGAAAAAATCTTGGTATTAATATTTTGAATGCACAAAAGATATTTTTAAACAGACAGAGCTAGGAGGCATTTTTTGCGAACAAATAATTACTTGAATAAACGTGTCGGATCTCAAACATTCATTTTTGGTAAGTGCGCACGCGCAAACAGATAGAAAAGACGCAACCTAACTGTATTGTATAGTCGGGTAAGTTCGGTTGGGTTTGCATGAGATCGGGTCTGTCGGGATAAGTTATAGTCATTGAAGTAGGTTCATTTTATGTGAAAATTGCTCATTATTTTTTGTGCGCATGTGTATTCATGTTATATTTGCGCACAATTCCGTGATCTGTCTCGTCCTTTGAATTTTGCTAGTCATTTAGAAACAGTATAAGTACCATTGTTTCATAGGTGCAGTTAAAGTGTTGATGGGAAAATTTTGTGGTTATCAATTTTTCTTACTCATTCACTAAAATATTCCATGTTAAGTCTTGTTCAAACCCTCGCGAATTTCGCAATTTTTCTGCGAATAAAATGGCTGCCAGTCATGCCGGACCAATCGTCGATGCAGAACCATGTCGGCAGACATTTTATTCTCAAAAAAACTGCGAAATTCGCGAGGGTATGAACAAGACTTTATACGTGAATTGAATATTTCTGGAATCACACTGGCAATGTCGCTTCGCCCTTACGTCAATGCCATTGTGACCAACATGACAGATATTAACTGAACAAAACAGCATGAATTTGTTGATTTTGTTATTGCTAAAATAAAGTAGAATTTGTTGATAAAAAACTGTTTTCAATGAAAAAAAAAAGTGTTAAACTGGTGAATTAGGGTGTGTATGTTGTGCTGGTGAAAATCAGGAGGCATTTGAGTGTGTTTTTCGAAGAAGAAATGTGTGCTAGAAAATGCCAGTTTTCATTCAAAAAAAGGCCCGTATCTCCGAAATTACTTGAGACCGCCAAAAATTTCATTTGGATTTTTTATTCAGGAGGTCAAACTACGTAAGTCCCAAAATTTTTTTTGATAGCTTGTAGCGCCCGGTTAACGGAATTTTACCAAATTCTTTTTGATAGCTTGTACCTAGCGCCCGGTTAACGGAATTTTACCCCCTACTTTAGGAATCAGTTGGTGAAATCGGCCATTAGTCAACATCATTTTAAAATTGTGCTAAATATATGTCAAAAACGAAAGTTGAATCCTATATAAAAATTTGAGCCATTTATACAACAATGTTAAGTTTGTGCTAAAAACCTTTGATGTTACTGCTATGTTTATGATAATGCTTGTGCTAAAGTTGACTAAATCCACCCTAAAACTTTTGAAGAAGACGTTTTTTGGCTTATTTCGCTGAATTTCCAAAATATGCAAGCCAAACACTCTTTGGTCCAGGTACTCAACGTTAAAAAGTGTAATTAAACTTAAAAAATACGTCAATTTAAGCAAGTTTTTCAAGGTCACGGCATATATAAAAAAACATTGGAATTAGACCAAAATAGGCTAAAACTTTCTTGAAAGAATACATTTTTAAGTTTATAAATGAAGCACCTGACGAAATTCATCTTCATATAAAAGTCGCTACGATTTTTGGTTTGGCGAGCGCATGTAGGCGAGAAGAATTAACAAAGATGTCTTTAAATCATATTGATGACAAAGGAAATATTCTATTGATAAATGTTCCAGGCACAAAAAACCACTCTTTCAGAAGCTTTGCGATTTCTGAGGAAGCTGAAAATGTAAAATTGCTCAATTTGGTCAGAAAGTATGTGAGTTTAAGAAAGTCTGAAACCCCACATGAGCGATTTTTCGTGAAATATGAGAAAGGAACTTGTACTATACAATGTATCGGAATAAACACCTTCGGAAAAATGCCATCAGAGATTGCAAGTTATCTGAAGCTTCCAAATCCTGAATTATATACTGGCCACAGTTTCCGACGTTCCATCTCCACAATGCTTGCAGAGTCCTGAAAAAGAATAACGAATATTAAACGCCTCGGAGGTTGGAAATCTTCCAGCGTCGCAGAAGGTTATGTAGAGAGGTCACCAAGTTTCCAAAAGGGCATATCCAATAAAATATTAAACTTCACTGACGCTGTCGCTGGCCCTACCACTTGTCAGCAACTTTTACCAGTACAGTACACCCAACCTTCAAGTCCCCAACCCCCAACCTTCAAGTCCCCGACTTCATTGAATAAAATTTCAGCCTCTGCAATTAATTTACAGAATGCTACAAATTGCACATTCAATATTAATATTAATAATAATTAATTTTTTAATATGTATTCAATGGTAAATGTTTCTTTATGTTAACTTTTGGGTTTTTCCGCACGCTAGTAGAAAAAATAGTGTACCTAACACGTGCGTAAAGTGACTTTTCCGCATGCGATTGCTGGCCGAACTCCGCTAGCGCGTCGTTTGGCCATCTGTAGTCGCGTGCGGAAAAGTATCACTTTTCGCACTTGTTAGGTAAACTACTATTACAGCTTGTACTTCTTGAGACTCCTGTTTTACATCTAATAATCTTTTGTGGCCGACAAAAACGTCTTTGCATGAGGAAGATGCTCCCCAGAAAGTAATTCCACATCGAAGGCGAGATTTAACTTGGGCATAGTTAGCTGTTTCTGGTCTAGAATATAACGAAGGTTTTTGATAAGATGGTTCATAGAGTTCAGTTTTGATACGATTGTTCCTCAATGAACTTTCCAGTTGAGAAATTCGTCCAAGTGTACAACTAAAAATTTCACCGTGGAACACGGAGAAACTTCATCGTTTCCAATTTTCAAATTGAAACGGGCGACCTCTTTTTGTTTAGCGTGGAATCTTATTAAGTGTGTTTTTTGGTTATTCAAATAAAGGGAATTTTCCTTAAACGACATGTTCAAATTTTGTAGGATTAAGTTTCCTTTGGTTTGTAGATTTTGATCTATTTCATCTGATATAACTAGTGATGTATCATCTGCCTATAGTGTAATTCGTGTAATTCGAAATGAATGGTTGGTTTTTAGTGACAACCTTTTTTTGACCACCCACTATACAATATTGTTCATTTCACTGCATTCTTAAATTATTATATGCTACAGAAATAATCAATTATCATGATGGTGGCCAGAGTCTGGTTCCCTTAACTTTGAAATTCTCCGAAATATAATCAAGATCTGCTTGTCACTGACAAATGAGGATACAAAAAGTGAATAACCGCTGAACTCTTCAAAATAATTGAAAAAATGCATCCAACTTGCAATTAATCTCCGAAATGAAGCCATCCGCATGACAATCAATTAATCAATCCATGAGTAGGTATCTATTGTGAGTGGTTTTTCAAATGTCTGATGAAGACCCAAGTACACAGAGTGAATAAAATGCTGTCTGTTATTTGAAAAATCAGTTCAATATTGACTTTCAATGAAAATTAATTAACTAATTAGGTATGTTGAAATAGACATTATTTGGTTGGCATTAGGAGCGGCAATGGTAATATGGAAAAAAAGTCCTACTCGTCTCTTTCTATCCTACTTTTTCCAGGATAGTCCAGGAAGGAAATCTACTATCTCATTAATATCATCACTATTTTATCGATTCTTACAAAACAATCCCTCCATACGCAGTGTTGATCAGTGATAAATCACCAGAAATTGTTAACAACGAAGTACTCTGCAAGTTCTTCAAAAACCGTGTGGATACCTCATTTTTTAGTTTGTAAACTCCTTTGAAAAGATTTTTTATTCTATTTTCGTATTTTTTTTACTTCTTTACTGCTAACGTGCAAATTGAAATCATCAGAATTTTTTGTCAGCAAAAACATATTCTTTATTCCAGCTCCTATCCGTCTGATTTGTTCTGATACCAATTTATTGTTATTTGTCGATTTCTGAGATGTTTTGATAGTTTTCATTGAACATATTAGATCAACAGAATAAAACACATTATTTAAAAATATCTTATATGCTAAATTGATATCGAGACATTCGGTGCCGATGCAATTGACTAGGGTGTGCCACAAGTAACAGTCCTAGGACCCATTCTATTTAACATTTATATCAACGGGCTGTTCTCACTCGACAGTAGCGGGGAAATTTATATATTTGCTGATGACACAGCAATTTTCTACAGGTCTGATAACTGGGAAAACCTGAAACGAAAAGCCGAGTCTGATTTGCACTCGATAAAAAATTGGTTTGAATATATGCTACTCACGTTCAACACAGAGAAAACAAATTTTTTACCATTCAGCTGTAACTCTCTTGGTCTGCCTAGTCTCAGCAAACTAGATATAAAAATGAATAATGATTTTTTTTTCATGGAACCTGTGAAAGAAATTAAATACTCAGGCGTCATCATTGATTGTCACTAGAAATGGGACTCACACATAACGTATGTAGTGAAAACATTAGGATGTATATTGTATAAATTTAAAAAACTCAAGGAAAATTTAACATTTAATCGAATGAAAACGCGTTATCAGTCTCTTGTAGAAAGTCAAATGCGGTATGGAATTCTTCAATGGGAGTGTGGAATGGGGTAATCTTAGACCTAAGACAATTATACTTCTTTATCACAGCATAAAATATCACGACTTAAAGCACCAAAATAAACTCCCAACCCACAACTACAATTAATACTCGGAGAAAAACTCATTATATACCACCCTTGATGATCAAGTCTACCACACAGCGAATGTTCCACAATTGCATGTTATACAATAGCATCCCAGATGAATTGAAAGGTATAAGAGTCAGCAGAAAATTCAAACAACGATTGAAAGAGTTTATGAAAGAATTCCTAAGCATATGAAACCTTCGTTATTTGAGAACTAAGAATAAATAAAATGTAATTCATTTAATACAGATATTGAAACAAAAATTGTTTGCATTCAATATATATCATCAATATTTTCTAATATTCGTTCGTTTCTACGAAAAAGTGTTTTGTCAATCATCGAGTAATTTATATATTCTTCTATTTTTACTTTTCACTATAATTATTTCATTGTAAATAGGCATGGATGTTATAACTGATAACCTGTCCTTATCGTTGGTATTACCATCGTATTTTACTTCATTATTGCGGCCTATTTTTCATGTTTTTTATGTCATAATGATTGTTTTTATCAGTGAGACCAAATAATTTTATATTGATTCATACTACCTTTTGATGAGTAACTACAAGTCTCAATTTTGTTATAGATATATTTTATATTCCGAAGTCAAGTCTCCGTTGATACCCAAGGAGAGATCCTCTCCAATCCCGAAAATCTATGGCCTTCCGAAAATTCACAAACCCGGATCCCCTCTCAGACCCATTGTCAGTGCGTTCAACTGCTCAACACAACGCTTAGCGAAACATATTTCTAACATCTTCAACCTATAATTCAAACATCCCAATCCCACGTGGAAAACTCTTACCATTTTATCAATCGAATTCAACATATCCAATTACGACATCATAGTTAACTTCGACATCGTCTCCCGATTCACCAACATCCCTATTGATGAGACCCTCACCATTTTGAAAAACAAGCACGACATATCACAAGACATTATCAATCTAATCAAACATTATACCGGGTGGCTACGGAAGTATTGCCTACGGAATATCTCAGTTATTGTATGAAGTAGGTTTGTGAAATTTGGAGCGTCGATATAATGACATAAGAGCTAGAATTTGAGCATATTGACATGTCGAAGTTAACTTCCGGTCTGACCGGAAGTAACATCAACTTTCTTATTTTAAATGGAAACCCTATTTTTTTTTTTTTTCGCTTTATTCAGCATTCAATTCCCTTTCTAATAACCAGAAACTAGATCAGAAAAAAATTATTATTGAAATTCACCGAGTAGGCCGTGGAAGCAAAATGACAGCCAAAAATTGAAAAGTTGGCTATGGAAACCATACGTCGCTTGATAACAGTTGCTACTACTGTGATATTTTATTTTCATTCGTCGGCGTTATAAAAAGCCGCCAAAAAAAATATTGGAAAAATTGGGAAAAAAACAATACGCTGTAGGTCCATAACTTAAATAGGAATATACAACTTTTTCTTGCCAGCATAACCATTCCTTTCTAATGATATAATAGAAAGTAATTTTTTGAAATGAAATACCAAAAAATCCAATTATTATTCTTCAAGTAACGAAAAAACAGATTTATCGAAAAAAAATTCAAATTGATAGGATTAAAGATAAAATAAATTCAAAACAAATGTTCGAAATGAATTCCCTCAGCGTCAATACATTTATTGACTCTGGTGATATTTTCATGTAAAACGTTTCTCAACATTTGGAGCGTGATATCTTGGAAAGCTCTACGAATTTTTACTTCTAGCTCATGTAGAGTTGTAGGCTGTGTGAAATACACTCTATTTTTAAGATGCCCCCATAGAAAAAAGTCGCACGGAGTAAGATCAGGTGACCTTGGTGGCCACCTGACTGGACCATGGGTTTTTATAAGTCTCTCTTGAAAGCGATTTTGAAGATAATTTCTCGCTATTCTTGAATTATGCGGAGGGGCGCCATCTTGCTGGAAGTACATTCTCTCAGTTATTTCCGCTGGTAGGTTGTTAATGAATTCCGAAATTTCATTCGTTAAAAAATTAAAGTATCTCTCTCCGGTTAGTTGGCCTTGAAAAGAATGGGGCCAACAATATGAGTTCCAACTATTCCTGCCCGAACATTCACACCAAATCTCTCCTGGAAGCCGCCTTGTCGAAACCGGTGCTCGTTTGCTATCGCCCAGTACCT
This sequence comes from Chrysolina oricalcia, assembly GCA_944452925.2. NCBI lineage: Eukaryota > Metazoa > Arthropoda > Insecta > Coleoptera > Chrysomelidae > Chrysolina > Chrysolina oricalcia. Next base: position 51,036,981 of record OX101824.2, read on the forward strand.
GAAACAAAAGACCGTTCACACTTTTAGCACTTTACACTTCAACTATCGACAATAATCCAAATAAAGTACAGTACCTACCTTGTATTATTCCTGTTAAATAATCCATTGTTGGTAAATCTTGACTCGTCCGTAAACAAGATATAATAGTTAAATAGGTGATTCTCAGCATTTTGTCGAAGAAACCAATTACAATATTCCAGGCGCCTTTCACCGTCATTTTCATACAAATGTTGATGCAACTGATACTTGAAGGATTTCAATCGATGTTTTTTCAAAATTTTCCTAGCAGAGTCCTTACTTATAGCTAATTCGGCGCCAATCTGCCTTGAGGAAATTGTGCTATCATATTGTACTAAAGCTAATACATTAATTTCCTCATTAATAACAAATGCTTCTTGGTCTTCGTGAACATCAGGCTCAGTTCTTAATTTTTCTTCAAGCCACTGGAAATACCTTCTTGACGGTTGCTGCCTCCCTGGATATCGCTCTAAATACAATCGTTCAGCGGCATAAGAATTTTTTAAACATTCACCATAAATGAGAAGCATGTCAATTTGTTCGGTTCGTGAATAACGGGGCATTTTTTTAATATTCCACTAACTGATTTCGATTTCCAAACCCTTTTAAAATGGCAGAATCAAAAACACTACTTCGAACGTCAAAATAATATGGATAGCAGCGTTCGTGACAGCTCTCATTTCTTTTTTGTTTCATTCCAAAATACATCTTAATCAGCCTACTTGTTAATATGTTGGTTCGAATGATTATTGCAATGGAATGATTATTCTGAATAGCACAAACATCGTCCATAGGTAGATATTAGAATATCTTTGGACGATGGCACAGACCAAGTACGTTTATGTTCCTATTTAACCTAGAACCTACAGGATATAATATATCATTCCACATTATTTTAAATTTTATTTTTGCGTATGGCGATAATCTGTTTTGTTATTTGAAGAATAATAATTGGATTTTTCGGTATCTCAGTTCAAAAAATTATTTTCTATCATATCATTAGAAAGGAATGGTTATGCTGAATAGTACAGGCAAGAAAAAGTTGTATGTTCCTATTTAAGTTATGGACCTACAGAGTATTGTTTTTTTCCCAATTTTTCCAATATTTTTTTTGGCGGCTTTTTATAACGCTGACGAATGAAAATAAAATATCACATTAGTAGCAACTGTTATCAAGTAACGTATGGTTTCCATAGCCAACTTTTCAATTTTTGGCTTTCATTTTGCTTCCACGCCCTACTCGGTGAATTTCATTAATATTTTTTTTCTGATCTAGTTTCTGGTTAGATGTGATATGTCATTAGAAAGGGAATTGAATGCTGAATAAAGCGAAAAGAAAAAAAATAGGGTTTCCATTCAAAATAAGAAAGTTGATGTTACTTCCGGTCAGTCCGGAAGTTAACTTCGACATGTCAATTTGCTCAAATTCTAGCTCTTATGTCATTATATCGACGCTCCAAATTTCACAAACCTACTTCATACAATAACTGAGATATTCCGTAGGCAATACTTCCGTAGCCACCCGGTATGTCTAACAGATACTTTCCCTTCCAAAATTCTTTCTACCGACAAATCAAAGGTGCCCCTACGGGATCCCCTCTCTCACCTGCGATTGCCAATATTTTCATGGAAACCCTTTCTTCAGCCACTCTTAAACCTTCCTGCTGGTTACGATACGTTGATGACACTTTCTCACGATGGAGATAGAGAGCAATTCAACTCTGTAATTCTTAGATTTACTAATCACAAAAAATTCCCAACAAGGTTTTTCATATACTGTTTATAGAAAACTGACACACACAAACCAATATCTTAACTCTCAAAGTCCCACCATCATGCGTCGCAACTCAACTTCGTCATAAACACTCTGATATCCCGCTCCAATCGATTAACTGATGACCACAACAAACAATCCGAACTCCACAACGTGAAACAAGCTATTCTCCAAAACGGCTACAGATCAGACCACATAGACAGAAACATACACAAACAACTTCAGAAGTCATCAGGAAACAAAATCGAACCGCAAGTTAAAGACCGCATATCCAAAGTCATCTTCCCTTACATCAAAGGGGTAACAGACAAAATCAGCCGCGTTTTCAGAAAAGACAAAATCAAAACTATCTTCACCACAGAGCAAAAGCTGTCACACCTCATCAGATCAACGAAGGACAAAATTCCCAACGAAGATCACAGTATATACGAAATTCCCTGTTCTACTTGCCCCCATTCGTATACAGGAGAAACTTCAAAACAGATCCATTTCCGAACCTATCAACACTCCCTTTCAGCTAGAAATCGGGACACCAGCTCCGCATTAGCCCTTCACCTCATTCAAACCGGTTTCTCCATAGATTTTGAGAAAGCCAGAACCACCGCCCCAGTACGTTCAAGAACTTCCCGATTCATCAGAGAAGCCATCGAAATCGAAAAACGACCTGATTGCCTGAACATAAAAGATGATAGCCGTAAATTAAATTATATTTAGAAGCCCCTTCTTCCAACCGTAATTCCCAGGCCACAGAAAATTTGTCAACAATCAATTACTCCAACCCTAAATGTTCAGCAGGCACCCACAGATAAGATTAACGAGAAAACCCGTAAGACCAACCCACTCTCAGGTAGCCATCCACCTATAAATACCAAAGTGCCACAAACCTCAGATCGTCTTTTGAGATCAAGGAGCAGGCCACGACACGAGGAGTAGGCAGATAGAGGCCTCGTAGTCATTCTCTTGAAAATGGCTCCAATGCAGTAGCCGAAACGTCGAGCTACAAACTCTCAACGCGGTTCAACCCATGAACTCAGTAATGTACAAAATCTTATTATGTGTATTTGTGTGTATAGGTAGGTGTGAGTGTGTGTGATTTTTTTATTTCTATATTACTATTTTTATTTATACAAAATTGTTATAGAGAATATTTAGAGAATATTTTTTATTTAACTACGTTACATGTTATAAAATGTGTGTAGCAAGTCATGTTTGGTTTATGTATGAAAAATATATAAAAATGTAAAAATTTAAAATTGTAAAACAGAATTAAAATTGAAATTAACAAGTAAATAGCGTTACAACACAACTTTACAAACACAAGAACTCTGTAATTATATTTCTTCTTAAATTAAAGAGAAACAGTGACATGTGTGTTACCACAAAAATGTGTTCTGAATTCATCGACAGAATAGAAGCAATACCTCAACAAATAATTTTTCAATTTCCTCTTGAAAGTTTTCAAACTGAGCTCCTTGAAATCTTGAGGCAGGATATTGTACAGAGAATAATCTAATGAATTTTTTTGCGATACGTGCAGACGAAATCGATTTATTCTAATGTGATGGGAGTTTCGTGTATTGTGTCCGTGAATATGAGATTGTTTCGTCAAGGATGATTTCTTCTTATGTATCTCGATCAAAACGAAATATAAAAATAAAGTTGGCAGTGGCATAATTCTAAGTTTTTTGAAAGTTTCTTGACAGTGATCTCTGTATCCAATATTAGCCAGTACTCTCAATGCCTTCTTTTGCATCCTAAATATTTGAATGGAGTGACATGAATTTCCCCAAAGTTGTACACCGTAACTAATATGGGAATGGAATAGTGAAAAATATGAAGTTTTTAATATATTTGTGTTAGTGATGTACCTCAATTGGCGAAGGACAAATAGAGAACCTGAGAGTTTTTTCTTCAGTAGGGAGATATGTGCAGACCAGTTGAGTCTATTATCTAATGTAATGCCAAGTAATTTAACTTCATTAGTTTCACAATTAGACAAAATCTGATTATTAGCAGATATCTGGATGTATTGTGTTTTCTCACCATTTAGTTTCAACTTATTAGATAAAAACCACTCATTAGCGCTATTAGTTACCTCGTTGAGTTGAAACTGTAGCATATCATTACTTTTATCCGACAGAATAAAAGTGGTGTCGTCCGCAAAGAGCACTGATTTGAACGGCATCATATTATTGCACAAGTCATTTACATAAATAACAAATAAGAGCGGGCCCAAAACGGACCCCTGCGGAACACCATGCTGTGTGGTTTGAAAGTTTGATAAGTTACCGTTTATCATTACTGCTTGTTGACGATTAGTAAGATACGTTTTTATTAATTGAAGCGGAATACCCCTAACCCCGTAAAAGTTCAATTTCTCCAAGAGAATTTCGTGTGAGACGCAGTCGAACGCTTTAGACAGGTCACAAAGCATCAACGCAGTCTGATTGCCCTTCTCAAGCTCTTCAACCACACCAGACACGACGTCAAACACTGCATGTATTGTTGAACGCGACTTTCTGAACCCATATTGTGAGTTACTGAAAAAATTATTATCCTCAAAGTAGGCATAAAGCTGAATTTTAATTATTATTTCAACCACTTTACTGAATACTGAAATAATACTTATTGGTCTGTAATTATCAATGACTGCTGCATCTCCTTTTTTAAAAAGGGGCAATACTTTAGAGAATTTGAAGATGTCTGGGAATATACCAGTACATAAAATCAAATTAATCAGTATAGTGAGAGGTTGTATTATTATAGATGAAGTTTCCTTTAGTATTTGGCTATTGAGTTCATGGGTATCCGAACATTTGGAGTCCTTCAACGAATTAATCGCTTCCAAAACTTCTACCTCGTGAACTGGTCGAAAGAAAAAAGACTTACAAGGAGCAGGAAATTTTTTAAAAGTTAAAAGGTCTTCGTTTGTAACATTCGGGAGCGAATTTATGATGTTATCCGCTATGTTGCTGAAAAAGTTATTAATCTCATCACATGATAATTCGATTGTAGGGTTTAAATTGATTTTATTTCTCTCGAAATTTACTACTTTCCAACAAGCTTTAGATTTATTTTTGGACGTAGAAATGTACTCATCATACGCCATTTTTTTTGCAGATCTCAATTTGTTACCATACTCTTTCTTGAGCTGTTTGTACGCAATGAAACCATTTGGATCCTTGGTTGCGTCTGCTACTTGTTTGATGCTGTGCAAATTATTTCTCAACAGTCTCAAATCATCTGAGAACCATTGAACCAGTGGTTTGTTTACTTTTGATTTGCATTTTTTTAGAGGAAAGAGTTTTAATGTGAGAGTGTTATAATTGTTAACTAGAAAGTTTGCTAAATAATTTGGGTCAACTTCATCGTTAGAAAATATTTGCCAATTGATGTCACATAAATATGATTTAAGCTTAGTTATACCGTTAGGTGATATGTGCCTTTTAAATCCAGGATAATTTACATGGAATTCATTCACAATATTAATTTTGGCAAATTGGCCTTTATGATCAGATAAACAGGGTTCATATACACCTGTGGTAAGCAGTTCATCAGAAATGTTTGTAATTATATTGTCAATGCACTTAGAGGAAGTAGCCGTTACTCTGGTATCTTCTTTAATAGTGACAGATAACCCAAATGAGGTTAACAAGCAAGTAAAGTTCGATAGAACTTCGGATTCAACTTTGAAGTTTATATTAAAGTCTCCTAGAATAATAATTTTTCTATATTTATGTGTGAGTTGATGTAAAACAATTTCAAAATTCGTGAAAAATACATCGATATCTCCCAAACCCGATCTATAAACAAGTACCACAACCATTTTCAAAGGAGCTAAGTAGATTGCAGTAAATTCACACTCTTGTTCAATACTGAATTCTTTCAAGTCAATAAGAGAATACTTTAGGTTCGAGTCGTTACTGTTTTTCAAGTAAATGGATAAGCCACCATGTATTTTGTTATATCTGCAGAAACAGCTAATCAGTTTATAACCGTGAATATTAATTTGTTTGAGACATTCTTCACTCTGCCAATGTTCGGAAATACATAAAACGTCGTAGTAATTATCAATTAAAAAAGCATTGATTTTTTCGACTTTGTTAGATATACCTTGTATATTAATGTGGAACATACTCACTAGCTTCTTTTCATTTACATTATTCATGGTACTCAAACATTTTGATGAAGAACATTTTTCGTCATTGATTTGTTTTGAAGATGATGGTTTATTCACAGTACATCCGCTGTTTACTGTCATGCATCCAATATGCTCTGTGACAATCGAGGGTATAAAAAATTTGTTTCTTCTGGAGATTCAAGCTGATGATCACCACTGAAGACACCCTTTTCTATGAATACTTGGTTTGGTTTTACAGAATTATTTTGGGGATATTTTGGGGTTAGTCGAACATCAGGTCCTACGTGAGCTTTCTTCTGGCTAGTTTCCCCATTGCATTCGGTGATTGTTTGATAGGTCTCCGTTGGGATTCGTTTTCTTGCAAAGTCGATGATTGATTTACTCAAAAAGAATTTTCCTAGATAATTTAGTCTGTTGCCATTATTATAGTTGGATCTCCTCAAGTAATTATTGCACTCGAAAATGTATATATTTAATAGATAGATAGATAGATAGATTTTATTAATCCTTTTTGCTACAGGTTATGTAGATGGGACAAGTCATAGTTTTGTGTATATCGATACAGATGTAGTTAATTAAATCTAAGATGTACAAGCACTTTAATATATACATACATAAAAAACTCGAAGTATAAATAAAATATGAGAAAACAGGACATTTAAGAATAAAATTAAATATATTGACAGATAATCATCATAGGTATATGCTCGACCTTAATATAAATGTATGTAGAAGTGTAAATATAAAAAAAATATATACATGAGTCTAATAAAGAACATAGAACAATACTGTGACAAAAACATTTTAAAATAAAATAACATTTTCAGAATAAATACGGTCGTGCATTGCTTACTTCAAGTGTAAATTCATCCACTGTATAAAAACATTTTTCTGATAAAAAAAGTTTCAATTTTTTTTTAAAGTGTTAGATGACAAGTTCTTTATATCATTTGGCAATAAATTATAAAGGCGAATGGCAGCAAATTTAGGAGATTTTTCATATTTAGCGTGATTATGTTTTTGTGTAGTTAACGTATTTTTATTCCTTATGTTATAATTATGCATTTCAGCTCTCATTTGTAGGAGTCCTTTGTTTTCATGAATATGTGTTAATATTTTCAAAATGAACAAACTGGTAACAGTCAATATTTTATTTTGTCGGAAAGTCTCTCTACAGGAAGTTCTATAGTCTAGATTGAAAATCATTCCCAGCAGTGCTTTTTGCTTTATAAAAATCCTGTCTGATCCAGTAGCTAGTCCCCAGACAGCAATGTTTTGATTTATAATCGAATGGAACTTGGCATAATACACTGATATCAGTGATTTTGTATCAAGCTTATTCTTGAGAGATTTCATCAGGTAATATGATCGATTCAATCTCTTACATGTGAAATCTATATGTTCTTGCCATGTGAAGAATGAGTCGGTCATTGTTCCCAAGAATTTTGTTGATCTGGCCAATTCTAAAGGTTCGTTTCGGAAACTGATATAATTAATCTCATCTGTGTATATTTTAAATCAAGTATTTATATGTTCGTGAAGCAAGTGCATTCGCATGTTTTTCTTTATTGTATTTGATATTTAACTTGCACGAATAAAGCTTTTTTTCTTTGGTGTTTTTGGCATCGACTGCTATGGTCATTAGCCACGTGTTCTGGATAGGCATTGTTACTAACTCCATGCGCCACCTTAGGAGCAGCACTATTAATTGGAACGCAACAGTGAATCGGTTAAATTAAATTTAAAATTAAATTTAAAAAATCCCATCCAAACTGGGGCTCGAACTCCGGACCTTTGGCTCAGAGTCAGACGCTCTAACCACTACAGATTAAAATTTTTCATAACCCAACCTGTCCTGCAAACTTTGTAGTTGTCGGTCTGACATGTCTCTTGATTTGACAGTGTTTGTTGAGTTTATCTGAGTATCGTGTTAGGCAGCTTCCTCAGTATTCATCAACACCTTTATACCAAGATGATCTCCAAGGTGGAAATCTACGAAGTTTTCTGAATATTCAGTAGAACAATTGATGAGAAAGTAGTCAATTTGTGTTTTAGTCATTTCACCATTTTTATCTACGGTGCATAAGATCAATATGTAGGGGTTTTACCAACAATAAAACACACAATAATTTTTATTTTCCAAAGAAAATAATCTTTAACAACATTTCTGAATATTTTTATTTCTTGTTCTTCCTTACATTCAAAGATTATGGAAAAGCGGCCTTTGTCCGATTATAAATGTTTGTATGGGGAAATATTAAAATCCGTTAAAATAGTTTCAGAACTTGGAATTCCATATTTAGATTTCTGGTAATCGGATTACCTACTATGCCAAACCTTGCCAGCCAGCTTTAAGTTTTATGACGACCCTTTCGTAAGTCGGAGAATTTGGGAATTTTTGAATGACGTAGGCAACTCGCCCTGGGTTTTTCATTTTCTCTGGCCTGCAATGAAAAGAGGGAGTTTGAATGATTTGAGAAAATAGTTAGTTAGGCTTGAGTTTATAAGCCGCGATGTTCTCAGTTTTTCGAGCTCCTCGACTGGCTTTTATCTGGTCGAGCTTGTTGAGAGTCATTCACTAGCAAACTGTATATAATTTTAATTGTTAGTTGTTTTTATTATGTAACATGTGTTAATATATCGTTATGGTTACTTATTAGCTGCTGTACTCCGACATTAACATAAACCCTACCTAGATCATAATCTGAAACTTTTACAATAAAACAATGGCTCGGCAACCTTCTAATATTCACCCAGTAGGTATTATGGTGATATTGAATTGGCAGGGTCTTTCAAAGATGAAATCGAATTAACAAACGATGAAAATAAATATAAGACGAATCTCTCTTCAGCCAATGAACTTCTCGTGTTTGTATATTTTATCATTCATCATCGGTGTTCTGTGTTTACGATATATTTCACTCGGGAAGATGTGTTTGTTGAACTAAAAGAAACAAACAATTGATAGAGGAGGCTAGACATAATTCCCAAACATTGGTGAATGTATGCCGATATCAGATTTTTACTTCCATGGGAGTATAAAACTCATTTTCGATAAATTACTCCATAATTATTGTTTGGAATTAGACTAAAGCTTGAGATTTGAGGTGACATTGATAAACAAGACGTCGAGGAATTTGAGAAAAGAACTGTTACTTCCAAACAATATCTGAAAATCTTCAAATGATAATTTCGATAATTTTTTGGGATATTGTAGTACAAGTCACTAGAAGTTGCACATGCAAGTTTGAATTAGTTTCTATGTCCAGTTTCAGATATATGAATTTTTCAAAATCATAAAAATTGCTGTTTTACCAAAACATAGCAAGATTCACTCATCCAAAAGTATATTTTAGATGATTAGTAACAAAATAGTAGCATTGCTGGTTTGAAGAAAGTCGAATGTCATGTCAGTTAGTCGATCGTTACGATATTATACAGGGTGGGCGAAAAATAGTAACAATTTAGGATATTTTGCCAATCTTTATCAACGGACCCTATGGTGAGACCGAGCAATTTTCATTGGGAAAATACCTATTGGGATTCTTTTCTTACGACAAGAATATTTCTCTAAAAGTTTAGACTTTTTTACAACACAGTAATTTTTTTCAAATGTTTGTTTTTTATACTACATACTAACAATAGCCACACAAAATAGCCTTTTTGAGTCGATAAGTCCGCTTTGGAGCCAAAAGTATTTGAGAAAGGCTTATAGTAATTGCTCAATATGATCAGCTTCAAAAAGTTATAATCACATTTTATACGGGGGCTGTTTACAAATATTAGTTGAAATCGGTTTTGTACGTAATATACAGGGTGTTAATTAAGTACGTTGACAAACTTCGGGAGGTGATTCTTTGAAGGTTTTCAGGACGAAATGTTCATATAAACATATGTCCCAAACGGCTTGGTTTTCGAGATACAGGGTGATAAAAATACATTTTTTTCAAGATTTTTCAGAGTTAACTTCGACATTTTCTACAATAATCAGTTCAAATTAGGCAAGTACAATCCATTCAATAGTACGCACGATACAAAATAATGCATTTCTCAAATAATTCACAGGGTCCTCCTTTTTTCAGAGTCAAGCTTTGTTCAACCCTTCAGAATTTTTTTTTCCGCCGCCACTGACATATTATGAGAAAGGAATAATGAATGTTGTTTCATTTAACATCTTTTTGCTCTCCTGATGTTTTTCATTTACTTGTACGGTTCAGGAGTTACAATGAAAATATTAACGCAAACATTTTCCAGTAACGCATAACATAAAGAAATTTGAGAAGCAAATAGTCTAACAAACTTGAAGGGTGATTCTTTGAAAGGTTTCAAGGTGAAAAGTTCATATAAACATGTCCCAAGCGGCTTGGTTTTCGAAGTACAGGGTGATCAAAATACATTTTTTAGGAGTTTTTGTAGTTTACTTCGAAATTTTCGACAATAATCGATCCAAATTAGTTCAAATTGGACAAGTACAATCCATTCAATAGTGCGCATGATATAAAATAATTCATTTCTCGAAGTGTCATTGCCACTCTCCAAAGATTAGCGCGTGACGCAATACGTCATTTTGTTCTCATTACACAAATAGCTATTTTCTGCTCGTGTAGAGAAAATGTAATGTTATGGAGCTCCCATACATTTTTTACCATAACTCAGGTTGAATATGTATTGCACAAAGTTAATTATGGCAAAATAATTTTGGACATTTTCAATAGTGAATAACTTTATTATCAAATACTAGAGCAAAGTAACATAAATTCCCTAGGAATAAAATTAAGTTCAGAAAAGGACCATTATTGAAATTGATATGTCAGAGCAGCTGCTGGAAATGGCCACCACCAACTTCAATGCATGCGTTTATGCGCCTAACCATAGACTGGCGGACACGCTCAAAAATACCAGGAGTGTTTCTTATAATTCCGCATGACTCCTGTATGCGATTCCTCAGGTCTTCTTCACTTTGAACTGGAGTTCGGTACACTGATGATTTAAGGTGCACCCAGAGGAAAAAATCAAGTGGATTCATATCGGGTGACCTTGGTGGCCAAAGTTGTGGCCCACCACGCCCAATCCAGCGATCAGAATAATTCTCTTCTAAATATTGGCGTGCAACCAATCTGAAGTGTACTGGAGCACCATCATACATAAACCAAATTCCAATTCTTTCCCTCAGTGGGATCTCTTCTAGGAGTCCAGGTAAGATGAATTCAAGAAAATGTCGATAATGGTCACCATTGAGTCTATGAGGCAGAAAATGTGGCCCGATAAGGAAATTCCCTACAATTCCAACCCAAACATTCACAGAAAACGTCTCTTGAAAATGGTTTTTAATCACGGCGTGTGGGTTTTCATCAGCCCACATATGATTGTTGTGAAAATTAATAATGGCTTTACGGGAAAAGCATGCCTCATCGGTGAATTACACTTGAGATAAAAACCATGGATTTTCCAACAATTTATTTCGAATCCAAGTGCAAAAAGTTAATCTCTTTGGAAAATCCCTTGGCAGAAGAGCTTGAACACGCTGTATGTGATAGGGATAAAGTTGTTGCTCTTTTAAAATTTGCCATACCAATACATGGGTTACGTTAAACTGTGCCGCAATTTGTCTTGTACTGGTGTCTGGATGCTGCTCAATTTCGTTAAGTACAGCTTCTTCTATCTGAACTGTTCTAACTCTCCTGGGTCTTCCTATGAGAACAGCAGACCTGTTGAAAGTACCTGTTTCTCGAAGACGGGAGTGAATATTGATGAACATTTGTGTGCTGGGAATATGACGTTGTGGAAATCTTTCTAGATACATTCGTCTGGCGGCACGAGCGTTACCATCAGCCATTCCCTACATTAAGTGCATGTATGCCATTTCTGAATTTGTATATTCAACCATTTTATCCAAAGGAATATTGAATGAATCTGCTTTATAGCTTGCACTAATGAAGAATTAACAATGAGACAGTTTCTCAACTTTCGAAAACTGTCAAGTTGTTGATATTCAAATAAATGAATTAATATCAAAGCCCACTTTGCTATTTTTATGAATTCAAATTGATTACAAAATTTCTGCGTTACTGCAGAAGAAAAATCAAACCGAAATTTCTGATAAAATAATGTACTCCGTACGGAAACAAAAATTTGTTTGATTTAGTTTTTCGGAGTTATGACCAGAGATTCATAAATGAAAATCAAATGTGTAATGATCTGCGACTATTAGATAAACCCTATTAACTATCTTCCATTACAGGATTACCTTTCGGAAGTTTTTTATGTTGAAAAGGAAACGTTCAATTGAAAACTAAAAAATATCTTTTTTTAAAATAACAAAAAATTTGTATGAGTTCTCTATCAAGACTGATGGGTAAAAACATTTTTAATCAAATATCTCAATGAAAATGCACATTTTTACCATCAGAATCTTCAGGTTGAAAGTTAAGGTTTTCCCAATATCTGTCACATCTAGTTTAATATCCAGCGTACCGCAGTGACGGGGAGATAGTAGTTTTCTGTTAGATATCACAAAAGAAATCACATCTTTACAATAACAAGCTTTTATTTAGCTTCACTTGTAACTAACTAACAAACAATTTAATAAAAGTTTAATTTGGCCCACTTCTAATACTCCGATTAATTTGAAATTTGACAGGTTTCCGTAATTCCGGTGACAATGCATTAAAAAAATGTTTGTTAAAAAACAAAATGGCGGCTCCAATATGGCGGACGAGTTTTGTGATTATGATCCGATTCTGTTCAAAATTGGTATGTGATGGTTTTTGGGTTGGAGATTTTCAGTTTCACATAAAAAATAAACTAAAATGTTAAAAATGAAAATTATAAAAAGAAAACATTTTAAAGTTTTTATACAATACACTGAAAAGGAAAAAATAATTCATTTCATTGTTTGATCTAGGTAATCTTGTGCAGAAAGATTTTGATACTCACAGAATAACCTACAAAAAATGAAACAAATTATTTTTTCATTTTCAGTGCATTTGTATAAAAGCTTGTCTTTATATTTTTTATTGTATAATTTTTATTCATCGTAGATTTTTCTAATTCTGAAAAAATATTTCCATCAATTCACAATAATTGAAAATGTTTAATTTTCAAATTTTCTAATGTTATGCCACACTGGAAAATGTTTAAATTAATATTTTCATTATAGCCCCTGAACCGTACAAGTAAATGAAAAAATGCAAGATATCAAAAAGATGTTAAATGAAACAACATTGATTATTCCTTTCTCATAATATGTCAGTGGCGGCGGAAAAAAAAATTCTGAAGGGTTGAACAAAGCTTGACTCTGAAAAAAGGAGGACCCTGTGAATTATTTAAGAAATGCATTATTTTGTATCGTGCGCCCTATTGAATGGATTGTACTTGCCTAATTTGAACTGATTATTGTCGAAAATGTCGAAGTTAACTCTAAAAAATCTTGAAAAAAATGTATTTTTATCGTCCTGTATCTCGAAAACCAAGCCGTTTGGGACATATGTTTATATGAACTTTTCGTCCTGAAAACCTTCAAAGAATCACCTCCCGAAGTTTGTCAACGTACTTAATTAACACCCTGTATATGTTTGTTAATTATTTTTGAATGGATCTCCCAATTTGAATCATATTTTTCAGTTATACTTCCAAGTAAATTACCCTACACTCAGGTAAGTTTCATTCATTTCCTATGTCTGGTTTTTGAACTATAATTTTCATCAAGAAATAAGATTGGATAATATCTTCTATAGATAACATCTTCTATAGAATATCGAAGCGTATAATCTTTGGATTCTTAATCATCGGATTACAAAGATTACCGCGCTTTGCTTCGCGTCGTGCGGTAACTATCTTTGTCGAGCGGCAATCAATCACTTTGCGCTCTAAATACACAAATAGCTATTGTAACGCTGTAAACGTAAATATATTGTGTTTGATCAAAAATAGATTTATCGGAAAGCAAAATAAAAAATATTGCTACAACTAATAAATATATTGACACAAAATTTTATATATTTACAAAAACACTTTTTCTTTATCCCCTAGCCAAAAGTACCAGGCCGGAAAGATCAATGTCCATGGCCGGCTGACGACAGAATTTTTGCGGCCGGTGATATGAACACGAATTATTTATTCTGTGCTTGCTCGTGTCAAACTCTCGTGTTAAACTGTCGTGTCGTGAACTCGCGAAGAATTCATTCAATTGTGTTAAAAAAATGGACGAATCCTCATCTGAAGGTTCCGCAGACGAGGAATTTTGACGAAGAGGCAAAAATTATTGTGCGATCCGAAACGATTGCAAAAAAAAACCTTCTGATCGGTATCTGCTCGTCTACAACACGTACAAAATATGGCGAGTAGAAAATAAAAAATCTCTATACAGCTCAGAAGAAAATAATTTGATTATTTATTTTCAAACCCTTAAAGGAAAACTGACACCACCAACTTTGTGGAGCATGCTCAAAAAAACGTTGAATGTGATGAGGGTATCAACATAAATAATTTTTTGAACCTAAAATGTCTGATAAAAAGTATAAAAACGAACGCTAAAGGATACAAGCCAAAAAAGGCTTTCGTTTTAAGATGGGAGCAAATCATTAAATTTATGAACGAGGCTCCGGATCAAACGTATTTAGCAATGAAGGTAAGAGTCATTTACGTTTTCTCTTCTAGAATAATACTTTTTTAGTTAGTGCCGTTCAATTTGTTCATTGAAATTTTACTGATAATTGGGATCTGCGGTTGCCTTCGATGTGATGAAATAACGAACATCAAGGTTGAAAATGTGGAAGATTTAACGAATAAATATCTGGTGTCCATCAATCAAAATAAAAACGACCATGCTGGGCAATTTGTCATTGGGAAACTTTTTTACAACACTGTAAAGAAATATATCTCACCGAGACCATCGGAGAAATTCAGCGACCGCTTTTTTATCAAGTATGCAGAAGGTAAATGTGCCCGAATTGCAATTGGACGACATATAATCCGAGAAGTCCCCGAAAAGATTGCGGTCTATCTGAAATTTACCGAACGAAAGAGATACACTGGTCATTGCTTTCGCAGAACGTCTGCAACGCTTCTCTCCGATTCTGGTGCAAATGGTTAACAGCTAGGAAGATGGCGTTCAGATATTATTGCCCAGGGATACATAGAAAATTCTATGCACAACAGGGAAATGATATATAGGTAATGGCGTTACCCAAAAAATTGCAGAAACAAACATACATTCGAAGCCATCTACCAGCGCGCAGACCATTGTACCTGAAAACGATGATTCCGATTTTCATATTAATCTATCGGATTTTGAGGAAGAATTCACTTTTGATGAGGTTGATGCCACTCAAAGTTAGTACAAAAAATATACACTCATTTAACTATAAACGCACCTGTGTATTAATTATTATTCACAGTAGATTTATTTTCAGATAAAACGGTGAAAAGTGGTTTCACTACAGCAAGAAATAATCCAATCTTTATCCCAATGTCGAATCAAAATAAGTCAGATGTCTGCAAAAAAAACTTGTTTTGGGAAAAACCGGTAATAAAAATAAATTTTCTAAATAAAAAGAATGTCCTGCCGTCTACATCCGAAAAAAGAAAAAAACATTAAAGATTCGGACAGCGAAAATCAAGTAGCTGTTGAGCCACCGATATTCAAAAGAAGAAATGAACAGTGAAGGTTCGGGAAATAAAGTTTACAACGATATAAGTTCAACACTGAAGACAGACCGTTTAGAATTTTCCAACTGAACTATTAATAATTGTGTGTTCAACGACGTTCCATGTGAATGTAATAAAGAAAACAAGCCCTAAAATCAACAAAAAAAAATGTTCATAAAATCAGTTGTGGAATCGTCTTGTCATTTTTACCGTAGGTTTGTTTTCATTTCCACGGGAATCATGAATTTTCAATTTTTAATTGACAATGTTTCTCTTTTCAAATTGATTTGATGCTTATGTTATAATGTTGGTTTTATGTCATGTTCAAGTTTTCAATGCCCGCCCCGACCAGCAAAAACCTCGGCTTCGCCTCGGTCTTGCAAAAGTCGGGCGGGCATTCCCCCCTTGTGCTCGCCGCCCTGCGAGAAGGACAGCTTCATTGGATTTCACAATGGCCGGCTGACAGCCGACAGCTTGCAGCATTAATTACACGGAATAAAAAACATTGATTATGCCCGTACTTTCGGCTAGGGGATCAAGAAAAATAGTATACAACCCACGGCCCGAAAGTTGGATGCCCTGGCATATGCCAGGAAATCCAACTTTCGGGCCTAGGTATGTAATATACTATTTACCCAAACGGCGCGGCGCCTCATACTAAATTGACTTACTGTACAGGCGATATAATATACGAATAGTGAAGTCTCTCCAAGATTGTTTCGTGAATATTTATTCCTCATGCCGTCATGCTCATTTAGTTGTTGTTCATGAAATGGATTATACTTATGAGAACAACTTTATTATGGATTATACTTACGAGAACAACTTTATTTATTCCGAATGTTGTCGAACTTCAGGAGGAGTCATCGCTTCCACTTATTTATTCAATCACCCGTCGTTGAATCACGCAAAGAATCAAAATCCGCAAACAAGATTACAAATTGCCATTAATTAATCACATTCATTGTTACATTCTAGCCTTAGCTTCTGATGATACATGGTGTGGTTATGACTAAACTTGACCCTACCCGAGCATGGGTCATCAATCAAAATCCGCATTAATTTTTTGGCAGGCGCCTTTCGTTCTCAGACCATTATATCGTAAACTTTTTATTTTCGCTTGGGAACTCTTCGTACAATAGCCGAAATTACCGTACCCGCAAATTAAGAGTTTCAGTAAGTTATGCATTAAGTTGCATGCACGTTGCTTATTTTCTTCCAAAGTGCTGATTAGATGACTTGTGAAACAATTTTTTCAAATTTTTTTTGTAGGTATGTAATTCACAAGTTAATCTGGTTTACTGGGCTCTTTATATGGGAGAAGAAGCATTTCGTATGCATGAAGCTATTGGCCGAATCATCACGCCACAGTGGTACCGATAGTCAATCTGACAGTACAATAGCTAATTGTGTGTTTAGAGCGCAATGCGATTGATTGCCGCTCGATAACGAGAGTTACCGCGCGACCCGAAGCGAAGAGCGGTAATCTTTGGAGAGCGGCAATGACACTATGTGCTCGAAATACACACATGATTTTTTCTACAAATGCAGCTCTTAGACATACAAACAATAGACACTTCATTCAACATAGGCATATAATATTACCTATGAGAAAATTTACATTCAATAGTAATCGCAAATGTATAAGCTATCAAAATATCCAATTATTTACATCTCTAACAAAAGGAAGAAAGGGAAAATACTTGCCTGAAAAATACAAATAATAACCGAATTCCGAGATCGAACTCACGCCAAGATCGATAAACCAGTTTAGTAGGAAGCATCTCTAACCCTAACACCACCGCAGTTCCCCAGAGTGCTTTGAATTTCTTGTGTTCACTTTCCATCACGCAAGAATGAGTTCGTTTTCAACAAAAGCTAGGGACATCGAGCGTTTTTTCAATATTCTCGCTCTAGAGCGTAAAAGCTGTCGGAAAACGTCAACTCTGGGTTGAGATTTGAAAGCGTCAAAGGCTACTTTAGTAAGCGGTAGCAGAAAAAATTATTTTTGTGAAAATTTGGGCAAATAAATTGTACTATTAGCTTGAATTTGACACTGTCAATCATACAATTTTATTTGAACACTTCGAATTTATCGGAATCAGAGGGGATGCTTTGAGGTCGGGACACACCATTCCGATCTGACCCCGATCCGATGATGGCCCGAGTTATCGGATCGGTGTGGTATCGGCAGGGGTGGGCACACATAGACCGTCAGATAACGACATATTTTGCTGACTCATTTTCTTGTTTCTGGGATTTTAACCACTGAAAATTATGTCAGTGTTGATCTCAAAAAATGAAAATTTAGCAATCGGACATGTGCTAGGTATATAGAAAATTCATTTTCCTTTTGCAGAAAAAAATTGTTTTTTTTTCAATTTTCTGGTTTATGGCATTTCAACACATGAATAGGTATAACAATCTAATAGTGAAAAACCAAAACCATAAAGTTTGCACGTGCTTAAAGGGTTGAAATAGGAGTGCGATCTTGTAAACAAATAGTTGGGTGCTGGGCAATATATAAAAATATAAAGAGAAAAGTTATTGGGTATAGCCCTCAAATTGTTGTGCAACCATAGACACATGTTTCGAGCTTAAATTCTCATCAGTGCGGTAAAATCAAGAGCGAAGATATACAACACTTTTACATCCAAGTGTTGTACATCTTCGCACTTGATTTTACCGTACACGTGTCTACGGTTGCACAACAATTTGAGGGATATACCCAATAACTTTTCTATTTATATATATATGAAAACATCAAATTTGCAAAAAGTAATGTTAAGACAGTCTCCAGAATTTTTACTGAAATTAAAACACCTTTAGATAACAAATAAAAATCAAATATAATTTATGAAATACCTTGCACTGACTGTGACCTAACGTATATAGGACAAACTTCCAGAAATATGATAGGTCGAATTACATCCCATAAAAGCGATTGTAGGGGAGGTGTGAAATCTTGTGCATTATCAGATCATGTGATCAATAAAAATCATTGCATGGACTTCAATAACACTAAGATATTAACAACAGAAAAAAATTATCATAAAAGAATATTTTTAGAGATGGTCGAAATTGGCAAAAATGAAAAAGCAATGAATAAAAGAACTGATATTGATAGAATCAGTCAGATTCACACCTATTTATTAAATTTAAATAATACCTAAACGAAATTGATAGCTAATTCATAAATATATACCATTCAGACCACTAAATTTTACATAAAACGGTAAAAAGTTATTTTTACATGAAAATTTCACACCTCACTTTTAGAGAGAACCAAAACATTCGTTCTTATTTAGATGCCATGGCAACCCAAAAAATTTCCGGAAATTATTATCCTCCTGGGTACCCTGGCCGAAATTAATAAGTGGAAATTTTTCTGTCAAATATTTGACAGGTGATAGTTTATATTTTGCTTTGATGTACAAATGGAATTGTATTTTTCATTTGAAATGAGATAATATTTCATATTTATGTATTTATTAAATATTTCGAATGTGTCTGAATATTTTCTTCACGATAATCGCAGAATTTGCAAATTCTGAAATCAAATTTCAGAAACACTTCAATACACCAGTTGTCTACATGTAACTCAACTCCCCGTGGCGAGTCGGTAAAGTGTCCGCCTCGTGGTCGTATGGTCACTAGTTCAATTCCCAGTGGAGCAAGAACATTTTTACTTTTTTTTTTTATTAAATTTAAAAAAATCAAATTGAAATTTTGTTAAGTGTGTTTTACATATCAATATTTTCAAGCATCTTTTTTGTACTATGCATATAAATAGTTCAGGTGAACCATAGTTAGTTATTTCTTATGAATTGTTGGATATATTTTGGTGTAAAATTTTCTTACCGAATCCCCCGCGTGCTTGAATTAATTGCAGGAAATTTATCTCGTACATGAATTTTTTAAGAAAATTCATGTACTCGAAAAATTTCCGGCAATAATTCAAGCACTTGGGAGATTACAAGTGAAAATTTCACACCTCACTTTTAGAGAGAACCAAAACATTCGTTCTTATTTAGATGCCATGGCAACCCAAAAAATTTGGGAGATTACAAGTGAATATTTTCATAAAAAATATTCTCCCATCCTCATTCCTATAATTCTTTATACGTTAGAATGTAATCATCAAGATTTCACCCATCATTTAAAAAAATAGAAAGATGTCAAGTTGAACGATCATTCCTGGCATAATTTTTTGACATCATTTTATTCTCCTGTGTTTTTCTTTTTATTAGGAATATTTTCGATGTTTTTACTTGATTGCTTCAAAACTAAACCTCATGATGTGAATGAAAAGAATAAAATCGACAAAGTTGAAGTACCCTTCTCTCCAAATATTTCCACAAAGTGGAAAATATGAGGCAAAAATCTGACAGAAAACAACTACTTCCCTGGCTAATGCCACGACGGATAT
This sequence comes from Chrysolina oricalcia, assembly GCA_944452925.2. Lineage (NCBI taxonomy): Eukaryota > Metazoa > Arthropoda > Insecta > Coleoptera > Chrysomelidae > Chrysolina > Chrysolina oricalcia. The sequence goes on from OX101824.2 coordinate 51,056,991, forward strand.
TGAACTACACCTGACAACGTTCTTCAAGGAAGACTCAGTTGCAAGTGCTTATTGTAGACAAACAAAAGATTATCCTTAATTTGGCTGGGGATGACCACCTGCAGACATGTTTCGAGGTTGTTGCCTCTCATCAGTGCAAGGGTAGGTCCGAAAACTTTGAGTTGTCTTGTCCCTGCCAAATGAATTACAACCTACTGTTTATCTAATAATTTCCTACGGATGTAGCAGCGACCTACAGTAAGTCAGTCGCTGCGCCATCCTGAAAGTTCTTGAACGTACTGGGACGATGGTTCTGGTTTTCTCAAAATTTATGGAGTGACCGGTTTGAATGAAATGAAGGGCTAATGCGGAACTGGTGTCTCGATTTCTAACTGAAAGGGGGTGTTGATAGGATCGGAAATGGATCCATTTCCGATACTATCAACAAAAGAGTCGTTTTACTGATCAAGGTACCTGAAACCAAGACCTGCACCTCAAAAAGTTTTACCATTGAGGAAAAAAGCGAACTTAGTTAAAAAATACATTGCACAACGACCAAAAGGATGTAAACAACGTAGGTGTTTTTTAACCTACAGAAATAATAAATGCATTGAGTTACCTGTAGGTAAAAATACTATAGGAAGTGTTCCTTCTATCATAGCGAAATACTTTAATTTGGAAAACCCGAAAGGTTACACCGGACATGTCTACGCCGAACGTCGCGTCGTCACCGCTTCTTGTTCAAGGTGGTGCTTCCTTTGAAACACTAAAATTACATGGTAAATGGAAGAGTAGTACGATAGCGGAGAGCTATATTGAAGAAAGTATCTCCTTGAAGAACAAAATTGTTACAATGATAGCCCATTCCGTTTCCGAAAAAGAAAATGTTTACGTTCCGAACGAAACCGAATGCACATTGAGGAGTTCATCATCGGCCAACTCAAACTCAAACTTGGTACTAATTTTTCAGGAACATTTCAAAATTGTAATTTCTATTTGCGACAAAATAATTAGTCCCTTTTCTATGTACAGTTATAAATAAAACTTTTCTGAGTAATTAATTTATTGAACTACATAAAAAAACATTTAGCGGGCGTTATGATTCATAATGCCCTCCATAACGCCCCGGGCGTTATGGGTCTTTAATAGCAACAGTTGCCAAGGTATCATAAAGCAATAATGGACAAGTGAAAAATTAAATAATTTATTGATATTTGACATAATTGTGTATTATTGCCAAAAGCATTTTATATTCGAAGGTAATGAGGCTAGTTTCTGATTTCATAAGAGTCTCTGTAGATGGTTATATAAAATAGTTATTATAAGACTTCAGTTGAAAAAAAATATTATTTCATCGGCTAGTTAGAATGTTCTAAATAAAATCTTATTAATAGTATAATTTTTACTAATCTTTATGTTAGTTAACGGAAGAAGTTTAGACCCTTGTCTATTTTAGGGTTGCAGTTTCTTACCCTCACTGTGGTCCAGTTTGACCCAAGGACCTGTTTTTTTACGTTATTTATAATAAAGGTTTTTTATGCTCCCTCATAATAAAAGTTCAATTAGAATTTTAACAATCCACAAATAACCTTACTTGTAATAGGTTTAAAATTTCGAGTCAACACCTGCAACAAGCGTAAAAATTTAAGCCCAGTGATTGACCTCCGTATTTTAACAACAAACAGAAAACACCCAGACTATTGTCGATTTTAATATGAAATGAGAACATTTCATATGGAAATTGCAAAATGAGCATCTATGAACCACTTTGTATATTATCTATTAAACCAAACGATTTAGACTGATAACAACGTTCAGAATTGTTGAAAGGTAAAAGGTGGCCTGACCTCCACTACAGCTTTATACGTTTATTGAGAGCTCACCAAAGATATCAATTCTATTTCTATTCTATTTTTATATGTTCTGCAAAAAAAATTCTAAAAATTATATACAATAAAAAACGCACTCACCCATCAAGCAGCCTCTTCTTTGACACTGGTATATTGGACCTCAGGCAACTATACATCTAAAAACAAATCTTTACTCAAAAGAGTCGACCACAAATATGAAACAAGATACAAAGAAAATGATCATGTTCAAACTATTAGACCACAAGCCCAGGCACATTTTCAGGGGGTGGTTTTATACACCACGAGTCATATATAATGTTGAAGTACTGGTCGAGAAACAAACGTTGGGCACTATGCCGTCAATTTTCCGGGGTACAGGTGAGTGTACAGGCGAGTTGAAATGTCGTAAAAAAGGGGGTACTTTTTGATTACTTTATACATGACGGCAATATTCTCGTCAAAGAGGCAATGAAAAAAGAAAGCTCTAAAACCCATTGCCGTCAAAAAATAGCGGTACAGGGAGTAGGAATTTTTTTTTGAAATCGGCGATTTTACCCACCCCCCCCCCCCCCCCCCACCCCAGTTAATCGAATACTTGACGGCGTTGATTCAGTTAACTTTGCCTTTCCTTAAAAAACTATAATACATCTATGCCGTCAGAAAAGGGTGGTACATGGGGTCAGAAATCGCGAATCAAAACCCGATTTTTACCCCTTGTGGGGGTGGTCATTTTATACAACCTAAAATTTAGCTGTTTCAATGCTATATCCTTCAAAGATAACATATTTTACTATGCCGTCAATTTTATATGGTACAATACGCTGAAAATTGTGTTTTTCATGTCGAAATCAAATTAGTCCGACAATGCAGCTACTTCCTATTAATTTTGGGGACATTTGGTTTCAACAGAATGGTTGTTCGAGTCACAATGTCACGAGTCACGACCAGTGACACAATTTCTTTAAAACACATTTCGTGTTCGCTTAATATCTACATGTGGTATGATATTGTGGCCTCCCAGATCACCAGATTTAAATGATTTCTTTCTTTGGGAATATCTGAAAGAATCCGCGTATCGACATGCATTTCAGAGAGCAACATATCCTGATGAATTAAGGGGCAAAATTATCCAACTTTGTGCCTACATTACGCCAAATCTACTCCGTGATATGAGATTATCTCTGTATCACCAGATTCGGCTATTGTTTGGCACAACAAGGTGGTTTATTTGAACCTTTATTACATTAGATTTTTTTGTGTTAGTTGAATTTCAATTTATTTTTCAGAAGTTAAGATTATTATCTTTTCGGAGAAAGTAATTTATTTTAAATTCAGCAAACATGCAGGACATTATTGTACAGGATGGGAGAACTGAGGCAGAAGATGATAATACTGGTATGTAACAGATTTCTTGCAAAATTAATTAATAAATTTCTTGTAATATTAATATAGGAAGCTAATGAAACGGAATCTGCAAGTGATTCATCGAGAATTCTGTTGAACAATCATGAATATTGTATTATAGTATATTCCATGTTTTGAAACTTTTTTTATCTATTTATTATGAATTTTCAATAAAAATACCATAATCATTGACTGACGCTTTTAAAACTTTATGAAAGACTAATGCCTTTTTTATGAAAATTAATAATAGTTATCTAGTTAATAATCTTTCATAAAATTTTAATTATTTATACATTGTTATTCAAATCCTTAATCACTTATTTTATGAAAACTAAAATTTTCTATAAAAATTTTAATTTATACTGCTTTTTTGATGATAAATCACATATCTGTGCATGAAAGTTCGCAATTCGATTTTTGGGCCGAAATTGAATATTCCCAAGATTATCGTTAAAATTTTGAAATTCTCATATTACGTAAAGTTTCCTTTTAATTTTGACGGCACCACAATTTTTAATTACAATTTAATATGATCAATATTATATTGCTAATGACGTCTTGTAATTTTTGACCAAAATTATGACCAAAATGGTAGGTGAAATAAGTCAAAAGTAGCAAGAGATTTCACGTCAAATGCATAAAATATAACAAGGGAAAATTGACGGCACCAACTTTTCTATGTTTTTTAATGTTTAATGAAGTGCTATCCACAATAATATTTCAAAAATAAACTCTTATAAATGTGCAGGCAATTTTCAATTTTTTTAAATTTTTTTGTTTTTATTCATTCTGTATTTCAATTGGGTACCATGAATTATTGACGGCATAATTATAAAGCCATTATAAGTAGTTTCTGCTTAAAAAAAACCGTATGCCGTCCTGAAATAAATGACCTTATAAGAAAACATTGATTTTTTGCTCTAAAATTTTAGTAATTTTTTATTTATTTCTTTATGAACCATAATTTTTTGACGGCACCATGTTTAGAATACTCAATAAATGTTAACTCAAAGCTAGAAATCGCTGCCGTCAAATTCTAAATGACCACCCCCATAAGGGGTTAAAATCGGGTTTTGATTCGCGATTTCTGACCCCATGTACCACCCTTTTCTGACGGCATAGATGTATTATAGTTTTTTAAGGAAAGGCAAAGTTAACTGAATCAACGCCGTCAAGTATTCGATTAACTGGGGAGGGGGGGGGGTAAAATCGCCGATTTCTAAAAAAAATTCAGACCCCCTGTACCGCTATTTTTTGACGGCACTGGGTTTTAGAGTATTCTTTTTTCATTGTCTCTTTGACGAGAATAGTGCCGTCATGTATGAAGTAATCAAAAAGTACCCCCTTTTTTACGACATTTCAACTCGCCTGTACACTCACCTGTACCGCGGAAAATTGACGGCATAGTGCCTAACGTTCGTTTCTCGACCAGTACTTCAACATTATATACGACCCGTGGTGTATAAAATCACCCCCTGAAATTGTGCCTGGGCTTGTGGTCTATATCGTATCGAAAAGAAGCGTTACATCAAGGAGTTATACTACTCTATCTCTGAAATTGTACAACCACTTACCTGAAACATACGAAACTTACCTTACTGTGATAAACTCCATAGATATGATTAAAAATTTATTCAAAAAATACATCGTTCAACTTGGAAGGGACACCGTACAAGACATTATCGAATGTTAATTCAAACTACATGAATATTTTCTGAAAAAGTATTATATAAACAGTATTTAGTTCTCTAGTACAAGTTTTACCATTATATTGTGAACCAGTGGTCAGAATGCAGAAAATTTAATTAACGCCACGCACAACCAAATCGGTTACAGTGGAGTCTATTTGTTCTTTCTGTTTATTCAGAACCAGCAAACGGTTCAATGTTTTATTTTTTATGTACACACTTGCTGAATGTGTTCATTAATTGAAGAAGACAGAAATCTTTGGGAGATCGTTTGCTAACGAACAGTCGTTACCGACCGATGATGAACCCTTTACTCCCATAAACACCTAACTATGTAGGCTTATTATGGCAAGAACCTGTCAGAAAACAACTACTCCCTGGCTAAGACCACGACGGGTATTGAATTAAATCTAACAGCTACTTGTGCAACGTTCCTCAAAACATCAGAGGACGCAATTGCAAGTGCCCTCTATGACCAACCAGCAGAATTATGTTTTGATTTGGACGGGGTGACCACCTGCAGACTAGTTTCGAGGTTGTTGCCTCTCATCAGTGCAAGGGCAGGTCAACACAGAAAGCACTGAAGCCATCTGTTTCCCGTCCAAACCAATACACACTCCGCTGATTAGTCAATTCTGGTTCACGAGATGAAAGCAGTTTCTAGGCCGCTCCACCTAGCGAGCAGAGGAAGACACAATTGCGTCCTCTGATGTTTTGAGGAACGTTGCACAAGTAGCTGTTAGATTTAATTCAATACCCGTCGTGGTCTTAGCCAGGGGAGTAGTTGTTTTCTGACAGGTTCTTACCATAATAAGCCTACATAGTTAGGTGTTTATGGGAGTAAAGGGTTCATCATCGGTCGGTAACGACTGTTCGTTAGCCAACGATCTCCCAAAGATTTCTGTCTTCTTCGATTAAATCTCTCAACCCGGAGATTCGGAGTGTCTTCCTCTGCTCGCTAGGTGGAGCGGCCTAGAAACTGCTTTCATCTCGTGAACCAGAATTGACTAATCAGCGGAGTGTGTATTGGTTTGGATGGGGAACAGATGGCTTCAATGCTGTCTGTGTTGACCTGCCCTTGCACTGATGAGAGGCAACAACCTCGAAACTAGTCTGCAGGTGGTCACCCCGTCCAAATCAAAACATAATTCTGCTGGTTGGTCATAGAGGGCACTTGCAATTGCGTCCTCTGATGTTTTGAGGAACGTTGCACAAGTAGCTGTTAGATTTAATTCAATACCCGTCGTGGTCTTAGCCAGGGGAGTAGTTGTTTTCTGACAGTTCTTGCCATAATAAGCCTACATAGTTAGGTGTTTATGGGAGTAAAGGGTTCATCATCGGTCGGTAACGACTGTTCGTTGTTCATTAATTATTTATACAGTGCGGCTTTTTTTAGTCCTCCCCCACGTTAACTTTTGAACGGTTCGACGTAGAAACATGAATGAAAAACAGTTCGGAGGGTTTCACCGATACTACTTTTTGAAATAAAAAATATGATGATTGCTCGACAGGGGGCGCGGGGGGGCACCAAACGGTTTTTTATTCATGTTTCTACGTCGAACCGTTCAAAAGATAACAGGGGGGGGTGGCTAAAAAAGCCGCACTGTATACTTCCTGTGGACTTGCAACGTTTTTACTGTAACATTTTTTACTGAATAAACTTATATTATTATTATTTGATAAAATAGGAATTGCGGTCTGAGCAAAATAGAAACCCACAAAAAGTTTGACCTATTTTTACGTATATTGTTCCACACAAGCATACTTTTTGTGTAGGTATTATGATTCCTCTCCAAATTGTATATGAAATATGGAACAATGTAGCTGAATATGAAACAATGAAGCAATTTTAAAAACCAACTTGACCGATCTGTTCAGATAACCAGAGTATTGAATTTCTCGTGGCCATAATTGCATATTACTCGGTAGAGTACACCCACGTTATATATTTAGTGAACGCATATAATACGATAATCGAATCTTGACCGGATGGAAACTGACTTGATACCTAGTATCATATTCACTCATTTCATGTTCTGCACTGGCCAGTTTTCAGATGTACTCAAACTATCAATAGCTATTTGTATTACTAGGGAGGAAAGTGCCACTTTTCCTCCCGCAAGATGTACACTGACCGGCAGAAAAAGTGGGACAGCAACATAATTGGTTATAGTATGAAGCAAAATATGTGTAGTGGTTTGAAACTATACGAAATCGTGTATGGTGTTGTTCCAAATCGATTTCGCGTTGAAACATTGTCATTCGACAAGGACAAATTTGATTTTTAGGGTAGCAAGTGTCAGAACATAATTCAGGTACAAGACATCAGCAAAGAATAGGCTATAATAACATGTAAATTCTTCATTTAATAGCGAGTGTCTCCTTCCCTAGCTCTTATTACACATTCAAGTCGACGATGCATGCCTTCGATCAAATGTTGGATCGCCTCTTGTGGAATGAGATTCCACTCTTCCTGTAATGCATCTCGAAGTTGCTGCAGTGTCAACAACTGCCCACGAGGATGTCTGATCCCTCTTCCCAGCGTCCCATACGTGTTCGATGGGATTGAGGTCAGGACTGCGTGCTGGCCAATCGAGAACGTGAATTCCAACGTCCTGGAGGTAGTACCGAACAATTCTGGCATCAGAATGAAGTCTTCACCAATAAACCCCGCAAATACCACCACATGCTCCTCCAGGATATCATGTATGTACCTTATAGCCGTCACAGTACTCCATCTACACATACTAGAGTTTTTCTAATCGTATGAACAAACAATAAAAAATCAACAAAAACGCCTACAGAATGCTAAAATAATCATACAACATATTTATTATACACTGAGAAAACTGTAAATTGCAAATAAGCCAATTTTTCTTGCTGTCCCACTTTTTATGCCGGTCAGTGTAGTTTACTGCCCGACGCGAAGCGGAGGGCAGTAAACATCCAAGGGAGGAAAAGGCACTTTACTCCCATGTAATACATATGATTTTTCCTCCTACTCACTCAATAAAACCTTTTATTTTGATACAACCGCTTATATTACCAAAATATCCTTTTTCTACAACCGCTTACCAAAGTAGCTTTTGACGCTTTCAGGTCTCAACGCAAAGTTAACGTTTCCCGTGAAATGTCATATTGTGACTTTGTTTGCAAATAGACCTATTATTACTTGATGGAAAGTATAGACAATACAGTCATGTGTATCTGAGAATCTGCGGTGGTACAATGGCTAGCGTCTTGGGCTTGTAATCCGAAGGTCCCGGGTTCATCTCCTGGCAATTACAACTTTTTTTTTTAAGAACGTTATTTTACTTTTTTCTTGTTAGTGATTTGAATTATTGGACATTTAGAATTATACATTTCGGATTGCTATTGAGTGATTTTCTCATAAGTAATGTTATGTGCCTATTAGAATGAAGTGTCGATAATTTTTTTTCTAAGAGCTGCGCTTGTAGAAAAAATAATGTGTGTATTTCGAGCACAAAGTGTCATTGTCGTTCTCCAAAGATTAATCTCTTTGTCGAGCAACAATCAATCACTTTGCGCTCTAAATACACAAATAGCTATTAAAGAACTAGAGTAGAAGTAATATTCATGTTTGATTTTTACCAGAATACAGGATATATAAGATGTTCTAGAAATTACGGAAACAATTTGATTATAATAGATTCACAAGTTTCATCGTTTACAACTTACTTGAAATGAGTGGGAGGAAAAGTACTTTCCTCCCTAGGGAGGAAAAGTATGAGTTTCCTCCCTGGTTTGAGGGAGGAAAGTGTGTACTTTCTATAGGGATAGGAGGAAAAAGTTATTCCTATCCACAAAAAAATGATATATAGCCAGCGATGAATTTTGGAAAGGTCCTTAACAAATAGTAGAATTGACATCTTTGGAGAGCTCTCAATAAACGTAGAAGGCTGTAAGGGAGGTCCGTCCATCTTTTACTGAAGGGTTGTAGCGGAATTTTCCTTAATATCCCAATGAGTGTAAGTAATCTGAAGGTTTCTTAGGTCTGAGTCGTTTGGTTTGGCTGTTGTACAACCCGCCCTCAGTTGATAAATTTCTCCAAGATTCATAATTTCATGAGATATTTATTTAAATATAAAAAAAATATACTACTGTTTTAAATAACATTTCAATACTTGTGTATGTTTCACTCTATTGAGTGACTGTCTTTTAGTATTTAATTTGTGTTTTGTCTTATTGACTTGTTGGATATACTTGTTAATATTATTGTGAAAGAAAACTGGTTCAATAAAATTTTGATTGATTGTCAGATATCAATTATTATTAGTCACGTTACCCAAGAACTAGCTTGTAGGCTCAAGGAACAATTGAGATATTTCTGTCAACTATAAATTCCAATTGTACTGAAATTAACGTGTCGCAATTATGCAAATGGAACAAGAAGAAAATGCTTTTACCAACTCAGCCGGTCAAGAAACAATACGTCTGTAAAAATAAACGCTAAACACCAAGAGGTCGTCCATTTAACACTGGAAACAAGTCAAATGGAATGAATTTATGTGGTAATTACACTAAATTTCAACAAGAGTGTCACAAATCATTGTAATTCATTTTTTTGTTAATTCACAACCATTGAGTGCATAATTTATAGCTTTCGAGTGAAGTAACAAAATGATCAGAAATGATATGCGAATGTTGCAAAAGATCGTAAAACGTTCAGTTGTTTTAATTTGATGTTCGGGAACCCAAAGAGCAGCTATTAACATAATTGATATTGCAAATGCAGGTCAATTCATGCAGTAAACTGCAATTCAGCTTGTTCAAACACAATAATAAATTTAATGTTCAGCTCTTCATTTCCATGATCAATTTTTAATGATGTAAGAGTAAAACCAAACAGAATATGCACATTTTTTTCTTACAATGGAATTAGGTATATTCAACACGAATCCCATGTATTGAGGAGGATTGTTTAAAGATTAAGTTTATGATATCGTTTTACGGCCAAAACCGCACCACTACCACACCACTAGACAGCATTACTCACTACTATCAAAAGATAATCCTATCTACAAATTAGTATAGTTTCAATATTTTCCAAAGTAATTGGAATATGGTGATCACACATTCGTCACTCTATGTGATCTCATCAAACCCTTCGACTTTGTATCTGCCCATTGTATCTTACCATAGCACTTTCACGGGCCATCAGAAAAATGTGTGCAGTAGCTAGGGTTGGAACCAGCGACCGGCAGCCAAAGCGATTGAAAGATCTGCCCTTCAACCACTCGGCTACCTGGTCCTATGCCTTCTACTTTGCCTCTCATGATATTTTGATTGAGAAACTCAGCTACCATAGAGTCAGGAAGCACATCTGAACATCTAGGCAAATAATCCCAATTCTGATATCATCCCTATCAAAGCTCGGTTTTGGAACCACTTCTGTTTTAAGTCTATAAAAATGATCTCTGTGATTTTGTTTCACTTGCATCCTCTTTGCGGATGACAGTAACTCAAGTATTCGTCATGACTCCTATAATAATTGATCAAGAAAATTTTATGAGGAAAGCTGAACCAGGTTCTCAACAAATAAACTTTCTTCAAACAATCTTCATCTATCCAGTGGCGTGAAAGTTGGGAAGGAATAATTTGGTGTAGGTACCCATCCGCCGTACGCCCAAATTACATGGGGAAATTTTGTAGCCGTTAAATGCTGTGTTCCGGAAGGATCCATTTCAGCACCAACACTGTTTCTTCTTCATATCAATGATTTGTAGGCAGCTATCTCATGTGAAGTGCCAAGCTTTGCGGATAATATAATAATAATAATAATAATATAGTTTATTCGAATAATTAATATAGATACAATACAATACAGATACTATACAGATACAATACAGATAAAAATTTAATAAACATTAATCAAATGAAGGAATAAACACTGTGAACACTAAAGGCTAGGCCTTGAAAGTGTCATCCTTAGCTTGATACCTTCTGTGATATCATCATCAAATTAATAAAAATTGTAAAATATTGTAGAATTCAAAAAATTGTAAAATATTGTAGAACAGTCAAGTATAAAATAGTAAAATAAATCACTCAAATAAAAAATACAATAGAATAACATCACTAAATGTACATAAACAGATTAACAAGATTACAGGTAATAAATATGGTAGAGATAAGTTAAGGTGCTAAGACAATTTAGGAATATTCGAATGATGATAAAATATTTCAAAAATGGTCATTGTTATTAACGTCAACAAACTGGTGCACCATAAGACGAGGTATACTACTCATCCATTTTTTCAGTTTCGATTTGAATAGGTTCATCGAATTTATGGATTTGAATTCTGGAGGTATTGTGTTATAGAACTTTGGTGCTAGGTATACAAAACATCTCTAAAGCTCATTTTTTTCAGGTCTTGGAATGACGGAATTGTTTTTGTTTCTGTTTCATATTTGTGGTTTGAGAAGGAGAGTTCCGATTTGAACTTGTGTTGTCTCGTGACAGTCGTTAAGAAATATAATTGTCGTGCATCAAAAATGTTCGTATCTAAGTATAACTGATTTGTAGGGTGGGTATATGGCTTGTTATAGATTATTTTCAGAATCCACTTCTGAATTTTTTCCAGGCGAAACATGTAATTGTTAGTGGCAGCTCCCCATGCTATCAACCCATATCTAATATGGGACTCTGCCAGTGCATAGTACAGCATCTTCAATTGATCTATGGCAAGGATTCTTACAAGATATTTGAATTTATAAAGAGTAAAGCGAAGTTTCTTCAATACATTGTTTATTTGCGAATCCCATTTCAAGTGGCGATCTATGTATCCACCCAGATATTTAATGTACGGTTTAGAGAGAATTGTGGTTGATGAGTTATCAAAGGAGAAGGTAAGCGAATTGTAATCTGGTAGGTAACGGGAGTACGAAGTAAATGGCAGAAATAGAGTTTTATTAAAATTGATTGTTAGAAGGCGGTTTTTCAGCCAACTAATGATTTTAATGAAGTCTCTTTCACTATTTTCCTTCAGTAGAGTCCAGCTAGGTGCTTCGTACAAAATGGCTGTGTCATCGGCAAAACTCACAATTTCTCCCTCACTCTCCAGTTTGAATAGGTCATTTATATAGATATTGAAGAGTATAGGTCCAAGGACGGTTCCCTGTGGTACTCCATACGAAACGGTTTTGGTAGAACTCTTCGAGTGGCCGATTGCTACCAGTTGTTTTCTGTCGGCAAGGTAACTTTTAAATAGTTGGTAAGAAGTTCCTCTGAATCCAATACTCTGCAGTACATTTAATAATTGTTCGTGACTTACTGTATCAAATGCTTTCTTTAGGTCGACAAATATACAAAGTGTAGGCTTTTTTGTGTCAATATTTTTTGTTATTGCTGACATAGTACCCTTCATACCGATTTCGCTTCCAAAGTTCCGATATCTGCCCGTGAAACTAGAAAAGGAAGAGGAAGGAACGTGAACGATTTAAATATGGACCTAGCAAAAATTGAGTAGGGTCTATCAACTTGGTAGAATTCAATGCGAATAAAACCCAAGCATGTGTTTTCTCTGGAAAAGCCGATCTCACAGTGGCCAACGTAATCATGTCAGGAGTATCGAAATCGAAATCTAAAAAATCTAATTCACTTATTGTTCTTCCATCCAACCCTTACATAATAATATGATTACAACAAAATGATATTAATATATAAGTATTTGAATATAATGTTTATGAAATGTGTTTTAGAAATACCTCGAGAAAAATTTTGCAAAATTCGAATTTTGATTTTTTTTGTAATTTTTATATTAAAGTCCGATTTTCAATTAATGGTTCTGAATAAGAAGCTACGAAAACAATAAATTCGTCATAAAGTAGGAATAAGAATAAAAAACCTAATATTCATTATGAAAAAATTCAAATTTTGTTTATTAGTTGTTACTAAATCGGACTTTAATATGAAAATTACAAAAAAATTCAAAACTCGAATTTTGCGTTGAAATTCGGTATGTAGGGTCAAAATCGATTTCTAAGCAACTTTTTCGAATAACTTTTTTCGGTATCTCCAACGCGACGCAAAATATCGAGAATTTGCCCTTTTCGCGGGATCGCAGTAGGCTGGGTTTAAGGCTGTCACTCGGGCTGAGTATTGCGAAAAGTGCGGCCCATGAAGGTATATGTCTGTACCGAAAATCAAATCTCTGCTTTCAAAAATGAGTGTGTCACACTGTACAGTGTCCTTCATAAAGTTCGCATCATTTGGTAAAAACTTTTATTAATAATTTATTATGAAATTCGACTTGGGCGTTAAGTTGCGCTCCAAAAAATATGAAAAAAGACACACTCGTATGTGGTCACGTGACTTTCGCTACCTGTCGAAATTAATATTTTTTCAAATTAATTGCTGAAAACAGTCTTATTTATTCGAATTTCAAAAAATTTTTGAGGAAAAAGTTGTTTCTTTTTTGATTATACATCTACATTTTCGATTTGAACGTTCTATAGCAACTTTCACTTTTTTTCCATTTTTTTGATAATTACAAAAATTCTGGAACATTAAAAAATTCGTAACTTCGACAAAACTGTCTTAAATCAGTAGCTCCAATGTGCGACTAACTTTCAATCACAAATCATCAACAAAAATATGTTTTTCTCAAGAAAATGAGAAATACTGCTTAACATTTCTGTTATGTTTGATGCAAAGTTAACGTATCTTCAAGCATGTAGGATAAGAATTCATTTAAGTGGATTTTTTCAGCATTAAAATTATACCAAAGTCATAATTCGAAATATCATAAAACTTCTTTACGTATCTAACCAAAGTTTACGACTTTTCACGGTACAAATCTCAAATTAAATACTCTCCTGTCTATGAAACTTTCATCAATTTTGTGAAGTAGCCTATGGAGACAAAAGAAATGGGTAATCTATGATAAAAATCAAATGTTTTTAAACAAACTTACAAAAAAAATATTGTCAACCTCACTCAATTGAGAGTTCTAGTGTGTAAAGTCAAACAAAAAAATTTAAACTTATTTAATAAAAAAACACAAATTATGAGAAAGAATTTTTGAGTCTCTCTCAACTTTACATTTCTGTTTGTCACCCTTCTTTTTCAATACATAACATAGTTCTTCTGTGTATATTTTTTTTATGTCTTTTCCTGGGTGTCGTATATTAAAATCCTCAGCGACTTGTCGATGGGGTGTACTTTCTCCACACATTGAAACAATCTCAATTTTTTCTTGTACCGATAAAATAATTACGTTTTTTTGATTCAAACTTATTGAACCGCGTATTTAACTATCAAACAATGCTAAGTACGAAATTTGTTTCCAAAGCCTATTTCACAAAATTGATGAAAGTTTCATAGCCCCATAGCCGGGGGAGTAAGTATTTAATTTGAGATTTGTACCGTGAAAAGTCGTAAACTTTGGTTAGATACGTAAAGAAGTTTTATGATGTTTTGAATTTTGACTTTGGTATCATTTCAATGCTGAAAAAATCCACTTAAATGAATTCTTATCCTACAAAAGAAACAACTTTTTCCTCTAAAATTTTTTGAAATCCGAATAAGACTATTTTCAGCGATTAATTTGAAAAAATATTACTTTTGACAGGTAGCGAAAGTCACGTGACCACATCCGAGTAGGTCATTTTTTATATTTTTTGAAGCACAACTTAACGCCCAAGTTGAATTTTATAATAAATTATTATTAAAAGTTTTTCCCATATGATGCGAACTTTATGAAGGACACTGTATATATAGGAAATTGATGAGTCATCTCATACTTTATTTACGCACAACAGTTTGTTGAAAAATTACTTCTCTCAATTCTAAAAATGGAAACAAAAAATAAGAACTACTTGTTGACTGCTGCTTACGAATACCTATGTTAAGAGGGCCTGTTAAAAAGGATTTGTGAATTTACCGAAGAAACATCCGTAGTATAATATTGACTCAACGAATAAACTCCGGAAAAACACGTGTCCTTTTTAACAGAATATCTGTTTGTTTATGACTTTATGTACATTTGTCGTTTTCTCTTGCTGCTTGGAAAATTATGCAACGCAACGGTACACGGTCTCCGCGGTTCCAATTAGTACATTGCAACAATTCTTCCTCAAACATTCGAGGTTGCAGCTGTAGATATTTATGTAATGTTGGTTCTGGCTTTTACGGAAGCATGAAAACGTCTTTCGTGAATGATTACAGTGATTGTGATAGAACATTAAAATTTCAATGTCGCGTTTTTGAAAAGTCGAAGAGTTACGAAAGATTTTCCTTAATTCATGTTTCCTAATCAGTTTGTCCACAAAGTTCACAGAATAACCGTTCATCTCAGCCACCTCCCTCTGTTTTTATCTCATTGTTTCTTTTATTCTAATGAATACCTCAACAAATAACCAAATAACGTTGATAATTTGTTATGTCTGTCTTAAGCACTTCAAAACGATCTCATTTCCAAACCTTGGGAGATATCCCTATTTTAATAATTCGATTTGTCAGTTTTTTGCTATGGGAAAACCGGAGAAATTTTTGGGGGTTTTCTGTTTTTTTTCGTTCCTATCTCTAACGATTCATGTTCAGCAATTGATTTAATCCATTCAATATTATTTGCGCTACTTCAATATGTCCTATAGAAGTGTAGAGTGTTTGAGAATGATCGAAAAATGCTAACAGGCGATTTTCCGAGAAATTTCGATTTAAAAAAAAATTAAAACGCCAAACTGTTCATTTAAATTGAATTTAGAATAATGCGACAGGTAGAGCTCGAATTGACGAATAAATCCTACTGGAACTATTTTTTAAGAAAATTATCTACAAAAAATGTCTATAAACTTTTTTGAAAACATGGAAAATGGAGATATTGACCGTACCATTGAAATAAATGAGAATCTAAAAGTTGCTTTGTAAACATCTTTACAAGCCACATCGATATTTCGAAAAAAATGTTGAAATATATTTTAAAAACGTGTAAAGTTTGGACTCTCTCTCTCTAAAATCACCGAAAACTCGAAAAAAAACGAAATTTCGAAAAAAAATTCATAAATAGTTTTATAGTCCTTGAACAATTCTACAAAAAGTTTCTCCACAACTTCGAAAACAAATGAAGTAGTATTTGCTGAACCTGATGAAATTATTAATTTTTGGTGAAAAAATAACAAATTTACCAAAATTTCAGTGCTTCGCGCCCGTTTTTTTTTATTATTTACCCCTTCCCCTCTATCCCTCGCGATTTTTCCGAACGCAGAATGCCCTTATTTTTCATTATTTACTCCCCGGAATATTGATTTTTTTTAAACACCAAAACTCAGAGATGACGCCAGTTTTTCAATTTTCACAATATGCATTTCTGATCATCTTTTTTTGTGGTCCCTTCGTTTTGAAGCCGTGCCATAACCGTGCCGAAGGGGAGGATTACCGTTTGCAACCAGTATTTGATCAATAATTGTTGGTCATTCGATAGTTACTGTGTTACAAACAGGAATGATAATTTGAAAGAACTATTGCGTGAAATTGGTATCTGCGATCTTATAATAAATACCTATTGTATCAGACTTGAACCTTTGTTTTCACTCAAACACTCGATCCCTCTTCCCAAAGGGATATGCAATACCCTTGGTGATCAATGTCCTTCGTATGCGACCGTGAAAAATTGGACTGCAAGCTTCAAAAGAGGTAAATTTTCCATTGAAGATGATGACCGATCGGGAAGGCCAGTTTCTGTGTCAGTCCCCGAAAATATCGATGCAGTTCATGACATGATTTTAACAGACCGTCGAATTGGGCTAAAACGGATATCTGAAGCACTGATTATTTCATACGAACGCGTTTATCATATAGTTCACGTCAATTTGGACATGAGAAAAATTGCTGCAAAATGGATCCTCAAATGTTTGAATGTTGACCAAAAGCGTGCAAGGGTAGTAGCATCGCGTTCGATCTGTGCTCGATTTGAAAACGATGTAGACTTCTTAAACCGAATTGTTACTATGGATGAGACTTGGGTACATATCTACGATCCAGAAACAAAGCAACAATCGATGGAATGGCGATACTCCGGTTCTCCAAGACCTAAGAAGTTTCGTGTCCAAAAATCTGCTGGAAAAGTTCTTGCTTCAGTTTTTTAGGATTGCCATGGAGTAATCATGATTGATTTTTTGTTTACGGGTAGAACAATAACTGGAGATTACTATTCGACATTACTGACCACTCTACGGGAAAAAATTAAAGAGAAAAGACGCGGAAAGCTATCCAAAGGTGTTTTGTTCTTGCAGGACAACGCCCTGCACACAAATCTCATGTTGCCGTGTAAAAAATTCGTGATTTAGGGTTTGAATTACTAGGACACCCCCCTTATTCACCAGATTTGGCTCCGTCCAACTATAATCTTTTTCCTCAACTGAAAAAAAGTTTAAAAGGTCGTAAATTTTCTTCCAACGAGGAGGTAATTAAAGCAGTGGGGGTCTGGTTTGCAGAGCAAGAAGAAAAATTTTTATTTTGAAAGGTCTAGAGACGTTGCAGGTTCACTGTAATAACTGTTTCCAATTAAGGGGAGAATATGTTGAGTAATTAAATATTTTGACATTGAAATTTTGTTTGGTTCTACAGTAGGCTAAGAATTTTTCAATATATCCTAATAAGAAGACTTTTCGATTTTACTAGTGTCCCTGAAAAACAGGGTAATCTGTCACTGGCAGGATCAGGTTTCGCTTCAAGTCTAATACAGGCTTGCATGGTGTTCTTAAAGTTGCTTCTGGCTGAACACCCGTGGATTCGTTCGTTTTGAAAGTCCCTCGAGTTTTATTTCAATTAAAAAGGTCAATATTTCGCGAGATCTAGTACCCCGAAAACCTTGCACTGTTTATCCGCGACCAGCTGTAAGTCCCTATCCGGGTGTCCTGAATGTAGCCGTTTTGAAGGCAAAATATAGGCGTTGTCGTATATCACTAGAATTAGTTTCAGGAAACCAGAGCACCTCCGTACCGTTTACAGATCCAACCCTGATGAAGAAATATACCGCGTGTTTTCAAATTAGCTGAGTAAATCCAGGTAGAAATCAACCTGATAAGAATACAAGTAATAATCCCCTGAAGCTCACACCTTGACATGTCTCTCGAAAGTACCGGCACCTGCTTACCGTTCAGAACTCGTTGCCCCGACTGCAAGTTTGCATTCCTGAAAATCATTTAATACAGATTTAATATTTTAAGTTAGGTATATTGTTTGGTTGCATGTCTAGTTGAAGACTATAGTAATAAATTATCAACTTGTCACTGTTTTCCTGAATCTTTCATTTCCTGACCTAGCTCAACTCCGACAATCACAACAGCAGCCGTTACTACATGAAGTGCAAATGTTGCCTGTAACCTTTTGAAAGCGTTTGGTTCTTGAGTCACCCCATTTGACACCTGGATCCATCTGAAGCTGCCATGGGCCTTCCTCCTATGCAAATTAGGGTGAGTGGAGCGTACCACTTAAAATAACTGGCGCCCGAGGATATCGTTAACATTTTAGTGATATAAAATATAATTAGGAATGTACTATTTTATAAATCACTCAATTCGCAGACATCCCATGGCTTTTCGGTTTCTCTTCTTATTCATTCACCACTTTATAGTTTGTAAGATGAATTGTTGTATTTAATTCGAATAAACCAAAATATATTGTTGTTTTGTTGTTAAAATTGTTTTTTCCGTTAACCAGCTGTCACATCGTCCCCTTACGAACGGTAGCCCTCAGAAGTCGAAACTTGTGCGAGCCAAGGATTAACGAGGTCGTACTTTTTTACGAGCGATTCCAAGCACTTTCTTGGGCCATCAGAACAATTTCTGCAGTCGCCATGGTTTGAACCATCGCCGACTGGCAGCCAAAGTGATTGAAACAATGTCGCTTTAACCACTCGGCTGCCTGGCCTTATAAATTCAGGCAGGGGTACGCCAAGGGTGCCCCCTGAGCCCTATCAAATTTAACATTGCCCTAGAACCCGTTCTCCGGGCCGCTGCTAATACGCAAAGGGGATTCAAAATAGGTGACAACACAATCACTGTCCTTGCGTACGCAGACGACCTGGTTCTAGTTGCTGAAACCCCCGAAGACCTCCAGCTTATCCTGGATCGCACAGGAGAGACAGCGGAACGGTGTGGACTCACCTTTAAGCCACAAAAATGCGCATCTCTAACGTTAAACTGCCGGAACCGGGTCGTTTGCCACAACACCCAATACCGGATACAGGGAAACCAGTTTCAGCACTGGAGGAGGGGCAGGCGTACGAACACCTTGGCATCCCCACCGGGTTCCACGTCGATCAAACGCCGGTAGACACAATCGACAGGATGGCGAGGGAGTTGGAAATGCTAGATTCGTCACTTCTAGCACCGTGGCAGAAAATAGACGCAGTGAACACTTTTATCCTACCAAAGATTTCATTCGTTCTACGAGGATGCCACGTCCAGAAGAACCCCTTGAAAGTCCTCGACAAGAAGGTGAAGAGTGCCCTGAAGTCCTGGATGAACCTTCCACAGAGAGCAAGCCCCGAGCTCCTGTATGTTCCCATGAAGAAAGGAGGCGCTGGAGTCCTACCATTGGCCGACCTTGTTGACGTGGCAACCATCGTACAAGCGTACAAGATGGTGACATGCGCAGAAGCCCTCGTCAGAGACACCGCGCTCTGCCAGTTGGTCGAAGTGGTTCGACGTCGGATAGGGCGCCATCCATCGGTGGGAGACCTAGCCCGCTATCTGTCTGGTGACCTGACAGGTGAATTTGGCAGAGATGGCGGCGACATAGCGTCTTTGTGGTCCAGAGCAAGAAACGCATCAAGGATACTGTCCAACAGGTTGGACATGAAATGGACGCGTACCGAAGAGTCGCTCTCCATCGTATTGGGACGAGATGATGGGCCCTCAGTTAAAATAACGCCATCTACCCGTCACAATCTGGAGTGGAAGCTCAAGGATTCCTTAAGAAACCTGTACGCGTCCATTTTGGCTCGTAAACCGGATCAGGGCAAAACCTTCAAGTGCTTCTCGAAGAGTGCCGCCAGTAACCACTTTCTGAGAAGCGGTTTTGCCACAAGGTTCTGCGACTGGCGATTCATCCACAGAGCCAGACTAGACTGTGTCCCCTTGAATGCCACGAAACGTTTCGGAGACGGTGATAAACGCTGCAGGAGATGTCAAGAATTCAACGAGACCCTGCCTCATGTCCTGAACCATTGCAGAATCCACTCTGCAGCGTGGCAGAGGAGACATAACGCCATTCAGGCCCGCCTGGTGAAGGCGATCCCGCAGCGTTTAGGGACGATCTCCGTGAACAGGCAGGTCCCCCACACTAATAGTAATCTGAGGCCGGACATAGTTATCACCAACGAAGCCGATGCCAAAATTACTATTATCAACATCACCGTACCCTTCGAAAACGAGCCACAAGCCCTCACCCGAGCCCGCGAACTTAAGAGGGAAAAGTACGCCGGCTTGGCTGAGGAGTTGCGGGCGCAAGGGTACGAAACGTCGGTTGATGCCTTCATCGTGGGGGCCCTGGGCACATGGGACCAGGAGAACGAGCCAGTGTTGCGACAGTGCTCTGTATCGCAGAGATATGCGAAGCTGATGCGCCTGCTCATGTGCAGCGACGCCATCAGATGGTCGCGCGACATCTACGTCGAGCATCTGACGGGCACCAGGCAGTATGTATAACGAGCAGCTGTCTTGTGATATTGTGACCACCCATATATATTTATTTACCATATTTACTTACTGTTGTATCGTCATTTTACATTTTATCGTGATTGTATTTTATATATTGACTATTTATTTATCTGTTTTTTTATCATATTTTATATATTGACATTTAAATTTTTATACCTCTCGTGATTATCGGACTTTATACAAACAATTTATTATTTATAACATTTAGAAATGAAAAACAATGTACAAACTTGTAAATTTAAATATTTATTAATAAAAGTATCAATCTATTGAGCTTGGGATTTATTCCAGGAATATGGGCCGTGGTGGTCGGCTAGTAAAAGCGTACGCCTTACAAGCGTAGGGTCGTGGGTTCGATCCACCGATTCACCGGTCTCGTGCATGTCATCACACGTTAAAAGGTAAGGGCTGCGTCTTCCCTAGCTCACACAAGTCTCCGAAGACTTCCGAGGGTTGCGCGTAGGGGTGCAATCGGTTGACGGAAATAACAACAACAACAATATTCCAGTTCAATATCCGCCGCGCCATTTTCCATTGTCAGACTGTAAGGCCGGGTTTCACCAATAATTTAATCCCGATTTAGGAAATAACCAACAATTTAAATCAGGCGTATTGCTCAATTGGTTGTTTTTGGTAAGTTAGAAGCATAGAAATATAATAAACACATTTCTATGGTTAGAAGTAATCTCAGTTCGCTTAATCTACGCTCTCCGGCCTATCCAACTCACCAATGATGGCCAGTTAAGCAATACGCCCGATTAAAATTGTTGTATTTCTTCTAAAGCGAGATTAAAGTTTTGGTGAAACCCGGCCTAGATTAGATTATCTTTTAATGTATTCAACTAAAATCCTCATTACAAGGTTGATTACAATATTCATGTATGAAGTGAAAGTCACACTTACTAATATACCTTACAATGGGAGCAAATAGTAGTTCATAAGTATTATCTTGAATAAGTCAGTCTATCAAGATCACAACAAAAAGGAACTATATTCATAAGGTAATCAATAAAAGAACGAAAAAAAAGAAAAAACAGCATTATCATTTCAAAGAAACGATCGCACCTTCATTGCACTGACAACAAAGTTGGTTATTGCGGATATGGTTTGGAAGAAGTTTTCGTCCAATGAGGTGGCCAGATACTGTTCATACCATTTTTTTTCAAGAAGTTTTCACGTAAGCTATTATAAAAGGGACATTTTTTATTGTTTTCTGTTAAGTGATTCTTGTCAGCGTATTCTTATAGAACCTTGAGTTTTCTATTCAAATCTTGCCGAGAATCACTAACCAATATTAAGCGGTCTGCGTCAGGCTCACTCTGTTGTCAATGTTCAACCCCTCTAATCCCTTAGAATAAAAGAACTCTTCAATATCATTAAGAAATATAGAAAAAAATAAAGGAGTGAGGGATTCACCCTGTAAGACTCCTTCAGCAATATCATATGGTTTGGTAATGGAATCAGCCGTTCTTATACACATTGTTGCGTTATCATAAATACATTTTATCATTCGAAATAATTTTGCACTAATTCCAATTTTGTAAAGCTTTTCCCACATCAGGCCATGGTTGATTGAGTAAAATGCTTGTTTAAAATCCACAAAAGCAACATGTACTTTTCGACCCTTAAGTCTCAAATGGATCTGAATCAACGAATTGAGGATAAAAATATTATCGAGACAGCCACGTTTCTGACGAAACCCTGACTGACACTCCACAAGAATATTGTTGATTTCCATAAAAGTGGAAATTCTTTGGAATAAAATCAATGTGAACAGTTTGGCACAGCATTTAACAAGGGCGATTCCCCTATAGTTTTCTGGATTTTGATTTGGGCCCATTTTATGTAACATTGATAATGTTACATCTGACCAATTATCTGGTGTTCTTTCAGTTTTTAGGATTCTATTAAACATATTGCAAATATACAAGCGCCAGTTTTGAGGTAGATACTTGTAGAATTCATAACAAATTCCATCTTTGCCTGGAGACTTGCCCCTCTTGATATATCGAGCCCGGCCTAAGATTTAACAACTCTACAAGTAACGAGAATGTAGCAGAATACTCACTGATATAATTTCGCATTCCCTGTACTTGTTAATAACACATTTCCGATATTCGTTTCGTGTAGAAACAAACCCATTATTCCTTATAGGAGAGCTAGTTATCGGAGATAGTCTTTCTTATATGTATCGTCTCATTTAACACCATCAAGAACCATAATGGCACGAATAAAGTACGCGTGCATACACATTATCCCGGCAAATGTGTTCTCGAAGGCGGATTACTGATTATGGAATTACTTCACGGTTGGTTTATACTTCGATGTTCGTATGGAGATTGTTTGAATTAACAGTCATTGATCGGCTATCAACATAATCGTATAGGATGATACAATTCGACACCCCCAACATGTCAATACTTCGAAAAATTAATAACAGAAGGAGCTGTGAATGGTGTTCATTCAGTAAAAGTAGATGTCACAGTTCAATCACATCTTTATACAGTGCGGCTTTTTTTAGCCCCCCCCCTGTTAACTTTTGAACGGTTCGACGTAGAAACATGAATAAAAAACCGTTTAGAGGGTTTCACCGATACTACTTTTTGAGACAAAAAATATGGTGATTGCTCGAAAGGGGGCGCGGGGGGGCACATCAACTCAAAAATTTTAAATGGCATGGGGGGTCAAGTGTCACATCGTTGAAAAGAGAATTCAATTCTCTTCACAACTATCTGAATATTTTTTAATTTTGTTGAGAATTTTTTTCTCAATATCGATTTATATGCCTTTCGAAATTTTCAAGTTGATCTGTCCCTAGCGCCATCTGTCGAGTAATTTCAATGTTTCTTCTCTCAAAAAGTAGTATCGGTAATACCCTTCAAAATATGTTTAGTTTCATTATTACACAACAAACCGTTCAAATTTAACGAGGTATGAGTAGTTTTCAGATCCACATTTATTTTTGATATTTCGAATTTAATTTGTGAAAAAAATTTCAACTATATTAAAAAAAAAATTTGATGGTTGTAAAGAGAATTGAATTCTCTTCTGCCATTTGAAATTTTTGAGTTGATGTTCTCCCCCGTGCAATCACCATATTTTTTATTTCAAAAAGTATTAACGGTGAAACCCTCCAAACGGTTTTTTATTCATGTTTCTACGTCGAACCGTTCGAAAGTTAACAGAAGGGGGGGTATTTATTAAGAATTTAAAATTATTTAGAACATTTTTCAGTGATAATTAAAAATCCCATCTTTATATTTATTCAGAATATAAAATAATTCATTTTCATGCAATAAATACATTGCATGACATTGCATGACATTGCATGAAAATGTTAATTACAATCTCAAATAATTGAATAGCTGGAACTATCTAGAAAGAATGAACCATATTATGGTTATTGTTTTGGCACCTGAAATATAAAGGAAAATATTATTATATTTTGATTTTTATAAAAGTAAAACACACGAAATATTATTGTGTAATAAATTGTAAACGAACGATATTGTCACAAAGAGACGACGAGTTTCAAATAAATTACATAGAAGCAATTCAAAAGAATTGAATAATCCATTCCAAGGACTCATAAATATCCAGCAGAACCAGTAAAATTTCCGAAAAGAATTTAACAGAATCAAACAGATTGCCGTCAATAATGGATATGAAACCTCCATAGTAGACAAAATTCTAAAACCAAATCGGAAAACTTCAAATTCTACCCTCAAAGTAGAGAAAGGAATAAACATCGGATGCATGACTAACATATATCGGTTATTCAACAAACAAAATATCTAATTTCCTTCCGAAACAAGGTAACATTCAAGACAAATAACAATTTGCATTCATTCATAAATAATTCAAAGTCAGCACGTGAAAAATTAAAAAAATCTGGGGTCTGCAAGTCAATTGTGATGACTACAACTCTTTATATATATATATAGGCCAGGCAGGCCGTAGTTTCAACCAGAGATTTGAGGAGCATTCAATATGTTACAGATCAAATATACAAGATTCAAACTAATCCAATCACCTCATAGAAAATATTCACAATTTCACAAAAAATCCGGAAATTCTACACATTCAACCAAAACGTCTGAAATTAAATCTGGGGTCTGCAAGTCAATTGTGATGACTACAACTCTTTATATATATATATATATATATATATATATAGGCCAGGCAGGCCGTAGTTTCAACCAGAGATTTGAGGAGCATTCAATAAGTTACAGATCAAATATACAAGATTCAAACTAATCCAATCACCTCATAGAAAATATTCACAATTTCACAAAAAATCCGGAAATTCTACACATTCAACCAAAACGTCTGAAATTAAATATATTGGAATCTATAGAAATAAAAGAAGTCTGGCTAATGAAACAACTCAATTCTGAATGATCAAATAGACCTACATAATTCACCAATCTTTACCTACCTATGTAACTTCCAGTATTTAAGTAGATGACCTAGGTTATTTCAGAAGATGACACAATGTGTAAGCAATAAATGTTAGTGTTCTGTAAATTATGAATTATTTCATTCCTATTTGTTTGAATAGAAGATCTTTCCGTTAGGTTA
This sequence comes from Chrysolina oricalcia, assembly GCA_944452925.2. Lineage (NCBI taxonomy): Eukaryota > Metazoa > Arthropoda > Insecta > Coleoptera > Chrysomelidae > Chrysolina > Chrysolina oricalcia. Next base: position 51,082,180 of record OX101824.2, read on the forward strand.
TTCTGGACTTTTATTTTCTAAAAAAGAATAAAGAAAATTAAATTCTCTGCATTTTTATTCACGACGTTTCAACTGTTAAAATCTACAGTCGTTATCAAGTGTATAAATGCGACACTCTCAAGGATACTTCTTATATATGATATGGCTAATTTTGTGTCATTAGTCTAGGGGTAATTTGCCTGTATTCAGGTAAGCTTGTTAGTTAAATTGCCGGGCACCTCCAGCACAGCATTGTTAATTCTTATCACAATTTCAATTGCTGTACAATGTTAATTTCTCCGATTTTTGTAATGTTTTCGTGAATTGTTCACATTAGCTTTCAAATCAAATATCATGAGTTGGAATACGAAGCAGTTGTTTTTCCCGCAAGAGGACGCCAAAATGAAAAGTTAGGTAGCGAGCACTCACATCTCTGAATTCCTTATAGAATTACTTCTTCAATGCTGTGTCTCACTTCGTACTTTCCCTAGTCGAATTGCACGAGTGACCAAGGGGTGGGGACAGTGGCATGACAGTTGAGATTAAGATAGGAAGATGTTCCCCTTGGATTTAAAATCAACATGTTTTTGAATTTTTTTCACAAGAAATCCAGATCTCTTTCTTGGTCTTTCTGGACCTCGTTGTCATTCCAGTTGGTGTCAACTGCAGTGGTTCTACAAATCGTTGCTTCCTTCTCTTCTGCTCGTCGGCAGTGTGAGCAGTCGTCTGGGCATGGTCTCCTTGACAGGGCATCTGCGTTCTTGTGGTCACTCCCTGCTCGATGTTCGATCTCGAAGTCAAATTCTTGGAGTCTTTCTATCCAACGTGCTACTTGGCCCTCGGGGTTTTCGAACTGTATAAACCATTTAAGGGCTGCGTGGTCGATCCTTAACAGGAATCTTCTCCCGTACACGTATTTATAAGTGTTCTACTCCCTTGACAACAGCCAACAGTTCTCGTCTGGTGACACAGTAGTTAAGCTCCGGTTTACTGAGAGTTTTACTGAAGTATCTGATGACATTCTCTTGCCCATCCTGGATCTGGGACAAGACAGCTCCAAGTCCCACGTTGCTGGCGTCCGTGTCCAAAATGAATTTTCCACTCGGAAGGGGATAACTTAGAATTGGTGCGATGATCAATGACCCTTTCAGCTTCCGGAACGAGTCTTGGTACTCTTCGGACCATTGGAACTTTGTTTGACCTTCCTTGAGCCTGGTCAGTGGTTTAGCGATGTTGGCGAACCCCAGCACATATCGGCGATAGTATGTGCACAAACCAAGGAAACTCCGTAGTTGGTGTATGTCTTTCGGAATAGGCCACTCCTTCACTGCTTTGATCTTCTCGTCATCCACTGCTAGGTAACGTACTTCTTTTTGGAACAGGTGGCATTTCTTGGGGCTCGGCTTCAATCCAGAGTTTCTCAGTCGCAGGAATACTTCCTCCAGGTTTTTTACGTGGTCTTCGAATGATTTGCCAACTACAATAATGTCATCGAGATATAACAGACACGTCCTCCATGAAAGTCCTTTCAGAACCGTCTCCATTAATCTCTTGAATGTGGCTGGAGCATTACAGAGCCCGAATGGAATAACAGTGAAATGCCACAGTCCTGAGCCGATTGTAGATTGTAGGGGGTCGTACAGGCTGTGTAGCCTCACAAGCACTTCGACCTATAAGTTCTTTTGTGCGGGACCCTTGGTCTATTCGAGGCCCGGGATTCCAAGACTTCTTGTGAAGTTTATCAGTTTCCTGGGAGCTAAGTTCCTGATGTCGGAGGGCGTTAAAAAGGCCCCTTCCAGGAACTTAAGCCTCTTGCAGAAAAGCGCTGGGTATTCGCAAAGCAAATGTTCTGCAGTTTCCGCAGTTCTCGCAGTAGCGGCAACTATCACTCTCTGATTTACCCATCTTTTTGAAGAGGGCAGTGTCCAGTTATCTTGTCTAACTCGAGAAGCTGTTTAGCTTTCTTTGGCGATAGGCACATTAGTCTTTTCGCTTGTCTTTGTCCTGGCACTTTATTCCAGTGAGATTTCATTTCATCGGTTTCCCAGCGTCGGAACTCCTCTTTCAAGTGGGCTTTGGAGAGTCCACAGAAGGGTCCTGGGACGGGAAATTGTGTGTTTGCCCCTTCTTTGGCAAGGCAATCTGCTTCTTCGTTACCTTTAATTCGTTTGTGACCTGGCACCTGGACCTGATTGTTTGTTGCCAGTTGTCTCGGGGATTTTTTACAGTCCCAAGTCAGCTTAGACTCACAGGTGTATGACCTCAGAGCTTTTAGTGCTGGCTATCTGATAGTATATAGATTTCTGCCCTTCGAGTGCCTCTTTCAAGGCATTCCTGGGCACATAATTCTGTAGCATGTACTTCTGCTTGGAAGATGGTTGGGGTGTTACCAAGGGGTTTTGAGAGCCTAAAATTTGGTCCTGTAACGCCCACTCCAACCCCTTCATCCATCTTAGATCCATCTGATGCATCCCTTCCCAGTTGAGGTCCGTTCTCTGTGCATATTTGGTGGCTGTTTATGACCACTTCAAACTGCATTTCGAAGTCGTACCTAACTGGCATGAAATCTGTCGGTTTAGACATGGCTTCTAGGGGAATGTGTTCTTCAAGTGTCTAATCAGATTTCCCGCTTTTGAGTTTTTTGTCTGGCTCAGCCCGAATGGCATAACAGTGAAATGCTACAGTCTTGAGCCGATGGTGAAGGCTGTCTTTTCCCACTTCTGACACCACAACAAATTCACTCTAAAATAATTTATTGGACGTAATACAATGATTCAAGAATTTCAACACTCTAATTTATATCACAATCACTGGACTATTATTTATATTCGACTTCTGCTTCACTGACTGACTGTCCGACTCTGCTGCGTGGTTCTTTTTATATTCACCGTTCATTTCGTGGAAAGCTCACGAAATTTCGGGTAAGCCTCTATTCGTCCAGATTCTTCTCGGTGCATAGCGCCTCGAAAGTCATTCGCGGTCAGGCGCTGACTACGTGAGCGTTCAGATACGGCATCGCCCGCAGCATCGCCACAGTAATTTCAACTTTAGCATAACTTGAAACCTTTGATCCAATTAGTTTACTGCTGATACCAATAAAGCGATAGTATTTTTGAACTTGGTGAATTCAGTTGGCAGTTTTATCCATTCCAACAATTTGTTTTTTTAAGAATAAAAGTTTTTAGATATTTACTGATGAAGTTCTTTTCGAACCCGCGTCTAAAACTCGAACAATCGAAAATTTAGAATGATCCGTATGTGATTCCTATAACTCAATAATAAACAATCATAACTAATATAAAATTTAGCAGACACGGTAATTCAAATTTTTTCATGATTAGTTTTCATGATATAAATAACATAGTTACAAAATTTTGACCCATATGCATGTGACCATTTGTCCAATGAAGTTCAGTTTTGTGTCTAATTCTCATCACCTAAACCAAAAAGCCCATACCCCTCCCAAGAAAAAAATTAGCGACGCCCTTTCTTTTCCGTTAACATTTAACTCAACAATACCATAACTAACCAGAGAACATCTATTTTGAACTTGATAGTTCAATTTCTCATGATATTATAATGGATTTTATTTTTGAAATATTACTTCATATATATAGTCTGAACAATTTACAATTTCGAATTCATCATTCAACGAAGGAAAGTGACAGGACATCCATCACAATAAAATCACGTTACTGAAAAGTATTCCTCAACAACGTAATGGAACTTGAAAACGAACGGCGATCTGACCATCAATAATGTATCAAGGCCATCTGAGATCTGCGCTCAAGTAATCTCTGTTATGGAAGATAGATTGCATCAGATGCGTAATCTTGACATTGGTGTGCGGACATTCACACCCACTTGAAAAATAAAAGATACTGATTCGGTCAGTATGGGTTATAAAATGAAAAAGTTGTATTCATGTACATTTATTACATTTGCGAAGCGCTTTTGGCTATCAGAAGTAACAAAAATGATTGTAAACATTTGGTCAATTCCATAGACATTGATTTGTCGAAAGCGTTCGATTCAGTAAGTCATGACCTACTCCTACAGACACTAGAAGATATAGGAATCAGAAATAAATGTCTCTAATTAATTGAAAATTATCTGAACAATAGAATCCAATCTGTGAGAGTAGACAATGTAAAAAACGACAAGAGGAAAATAGAGTATGGCGTGCCTCAGGGGACTGTATTAGGCCCTATCCGATTTAGTATCTATCTTATTGTTTTCGATAAAGAGTCGGGGGGAGATATTGGGATTTGCTGACGATACTGCCATCTTTTATAAAGCAAATACTTGGCAAGAGTTGAAAGACAATGTAGAATCAGATATTCCTTATTTAAAAACTGGCTAGAACACAAATTATTAACTGTAAATTAAGAAAAAACATATCATATGCCATTCAGTTGCAATAAATCGAAAGTCTAACGATAAACACCATTGGGCAACATCACACTATTCTACCTGAGAAAAAAGTGAAATATCTAGGCGTTATAATGGATACAAACCTCAAATGGGATGCACATATAAATTATTATATATACAGCAAACTAAGATTCATTATACACAAATTTAAGTACTTAAAAAATATTCTACCTTTTTACCAACTGAAAGTCTTGTATCATGCTTTGTTGACTATAATTCTAAATTTCGTTTGCCATCAAAGTGTTTGTTAAATATTTTGGTGTGAAATGTTCCTACGAATTTCCCGTGTTCTTGAATTAATAACCGAAAATTTTTTTTGTGCACGATTTTTCAAGAAAATTATCCCTCGTCAGCGACTAGGGATAATTTTAAAAAAATTGTGCACTCCAAATATTTCCGGTAATAATCCAATCACCAAGGAGATTACAAGTGAAAAAAGGTTGTCGAACTCTTATATGCATGCATGCGTGCAATTGTCATTACCAGGCATAACACATGGTATGGTATCTATCCAGAATAATCAATTGACAATATATTTTCAACGATTTATGATCCTGTCACAATATTCACGCAAATCTTTCACTGCGGATATAATCTACTAATAGTCATTGATATCCGACAGGAGAAATATTTACGCACGTCGGAGTAGATTGAATTATTTCCAAGTGGTTCTTTCTATCTATCTGTCATTTCTCTTATTTATTATCTAACGATAATGGTTATGATTGGCAACAAACATGAAACCTCTTATATAGGGTCTTTCACGACTAGCGTTCGTTAGGAATATATGGAGAACCAAATATTCTGAGAACACTTCTAAGAAACTGCCTTGATTTCGGATACTGTTTCGTCTGTCATCAACAAAAAAACATTCGTAAACAATGAGGCTTATCCAGAAAATTCGTTGAAAGACGCAGAAAATTCACTTAGAATTTCGTGGACGTCAATATACGGTGGAATTCTGTGAATGGTTTCTCATCAAGAAACAGGAAGACCCTGAGTTCATGAAGTACATGATAAAAATTGACTAAAACATATGAAGATAAGTTACATATTATAAACATTGTTATTAAAGCTCCTCAACGGTGTAGCAATTTTTTTCTATAAGATATGCTTTTAATTTCCTCTTGAATATGGAAATATTCACTGAATCCTTAATAGACGAATCTAACTTGTTATATAGTTTCGGTCCGAGGTAGATATGACTCTTTTGATAAAGAGAGGTTCGGTGGGGATTCGGTATTAGTAAACCTCTAGCTCTAGTTGGATATGGATGGTCTTGTTGATATGCCATAAATTTTTGTTTATTTTTATGAACGTATATGCACATCTCATATATATATAGACCGGCAACTGTGAGTATTTTTAGTTCTCCAAAAGAATTTCTGCATGTCTACCGCCATCCTAATTTGGCAATTATTCTGACAGCATACTTTTGCAGAATGAATACTCTTTCAGCAGAAGAGCTCATACCCCAATTCAAGATTGCATAGCGTAAGTGACAGCCAATAGTGGCATGATACAGATTCAATAGAACTTCCTTTCCACAGTGATTTGACATAAATCTCAATGCGTAACAGTTCTTTCTCAGTTTATCACATAGTGAATCAATATGAGGACTCCAAGTGAGTTTATAATCTAGAGTAAGACCCAGCATCCTCGTTACTGAGTTGGATGTCACCTCTAGTTGACAGTCTTCATAGATTTTGAAAGTTTCGGTGGTGTTGTGAATTGTAAATTTTACCAATGCTGTTTTGCTGATATTGAGTGCTAAATGGTTTTTATCGGCCCATGTCCTTACTCTCTCATAAATGGTTTCTGTTGTTTCTGCAACTGTTACTGCATTGTGGTCAGTGACAAGAAAGTTGGTATCATCAGCATATGCCACAATATGTACCTCCGAAAGACTATGAAGATAGCTTATCAAGTCATTTGCATATATAAGAAAAAGCAGTGGCCCGAGTATGGATCCCTGTGGTACTCCTTGTTTACAAGGCAAGGACTGACTCTGAGTATCTTGAACTATTACACATTGTGACCTATCCTGTAGGTATGACTTCATCAAGTCTTGAGCCACACCACGGACTCCATATCGATGCATTTTCTGGATCAGTAAGCGGTGATCGACACAATCAAACGCCCTACAGAAGTCAAGCAGAGCTTGTGCGAGCAAGGAAGATCTGGGACCAACAGTTCAATTTAAAGTGGAATCCGAACCACTTCAGCTTCATGATAGGTATCTGGGGATCCAACTCGGGCCGCCTGAGTGGAAGGCAAACGCTCTAGCACCACGACCACTTCACTGTAGAGAGCAACTTCCTTATTTCGAATGAAACACCCTGTAGATCACTACTTTTTTTAAAATTTCCCAGCAGATTTTAGGCCCACTTTGTGTAGCAATGCATATCAATCCAGGACCTGGACAAGGATGCACATAATCCATATATATTTGTATATTATTTCATGTTAGTTCTGTCTACATTTTTTTTTATCGGCAAAGAATCGACTGGATTTCATAACGTACTGGAAAAAGATTGCGTAAAGGAGGAACAATGCATTGTAGTGGTGCACCAGAGCATACATCGTGCCATATCAAACATTCGATGCCAACTATGACTTTGAACTTTCAATTGCATGGGAATGCAGGAATGCAGAGCTTCTTCACAAATACCAGACTACTCGAATTTTAGAAGAAGATTGTTCTGTATTTTTCGCAAAAGCGTCCAAATCCATGCATAAAACATGATATTCCGGCTTCACCACTATCAATTCGTTACCGAAGGCAACTCATTGCTACAGCCTGTTTGAGGATACTCTTTGAATTATAGCCGTCTGTGTTAAACGCATCAACGTGAGAGCTTTCAGCATAATTTTGCATTCGAGATTACAATATGCAAGCCCGAACTTTTGATCTTTTTGCGTGTACCAAGAGTTGGAGGTACGCCAGTTTTTGTTGTCAGCCGTTTCGTTATCGTATAGTACAATGATTATATGGTCGGGTATTAATAGACATGCTAATTGTGATTATACGTTATAGGTTAACACGGTGAATAAAATTTAATGAAGATTAAGCCTAGGAAAGTCTAGAATGTATTCAATCTAATTTTTTCGAAAAAATGTATATCATAGAATAAAATAAAAGAAACGAAAAAAGCGAATTTATTCTTTATACGTCAATAATATACCGTAACCTCTCTGTTTGGCTGAAGACAGCTGTTCCATAAACTACACTGTACCGCTATTTGTTGTTCAGTTTAAATTTTCTGCGTGCTTTCAGCACAAAAAGTTCAGCTTTGTCATTTAGCTTGATACGTGTAAGACAAGATCAGGTCGAGTTTGATTGTCAGTAGTTTCAAAGAGTTCAGTCTCTTTGTATGCATATACAGTGTGTCCATAAAGTAACCTCCCCCCCTGTTAACTTTTGAACGGATTGGAATTTTCGCATGAAATTTTTTTTGGAGGAATGGCAGTTCATAAGCTAATTTCTGACGACAAAAAAATGTCTATCTTTCAAATGACATGGGGGGTTGAGTGATACCTCATTCGAAACGTCTTACAATTCTCTATACGTCCCCAAAATTTCAAACAAAAATATACATCCAAAACCAAATGGCGGTACATAATGTTAGAGCTCTGCCATATGAGGATCTTTTCGATTGCTATTAATGAGCTCTAGTAAAATCATCAAATCTTTTTTGGTATCATTAAATGAAAGTTTTTTGTTGTCAAAAAGAAGCTTATGAACTACCATTAAACCAAAAAAAAATCAAAACAGAATTCCAATCCGTACAAAAGTTAACGTGGGAGGGGTTACTCTAAGAGAGTTCTTACATTATGTACCGCCATTTTGTTTTGGAAGTATATTTTTGTTTGAAATGATGGGGACGTATAGATCTGCTAAAAATGTCTCATAGAGACTGATAAAAAAATATTTAAGAGAATTTATGAGATCGAAGTTGGATAGTGAAACCGCAAATCCGTATAGAGCCATAATCGATATTCATCAGTATTTAAAAGACATTACAGATACATATTCCTTTAATTTCTAATGTGTTCTTAGACAGAACTTTTATCCGTTTCTATCAGCGATTACTGGGATGGATGCTACATGTTTCTATGAGGTCCTGCAGTTTGAAAATAAATTAGAACGTATGAGATTTCATCGCAGTAACTAGATTATTTAAAAAAAATCATTGATATTCTGCGAGGTCTGCCAGATTGTTCCTGGCGCGTTCCGTATGAAGATTGAATAAATAATCTCGTGGATTTTATAATTTTATATGCACTTATGCACATAAAGAATAAAGTCATTTTCAAATTAGAAAAAATATGTAAATTACACATTCATTCTAACAGAAACGAAAAGGAGGTAGATCGGATGCAGCCAGTTAACACCATCTTTTTTTTCCTCGTCTTACCGCAGTAAAAACAATAAGTTGCGAATCGCATGCGGTGCGAATATTCGTGGTGTTGCGAATTTTCCGCGTTGGTTTAGGGGAGCCTTTATTATCACAACTCTCATCTTACCGTGGTTGTTATTTACTTACTCTGATCCCGCTCTATGAAATGTGGTCTAGGACGCACCATCTTCCGAGTAGAGGAAGAAGCTCTCCGAGTAGCCGGTTAGAGATTCATTACATACATGCAGACGATGTATGAGGATTACCTCTTATACAACGATTCAGACATTCAGAGCTAACGACTCATGAAAGATCTATGCAGTTCATTGGAATAGAAACGAAAACTGTTTATCAGCGAATACATTTGACATACGAGGGATATAATAAGTAAATTAATTAATTCTCGATTATCCGATTATGATAAAAAATCATTATTTGTAGGCGTAGATAAAATAACTTAGGGTACATTATGATTCTTTTGATATGTTTTGAACATCTGGAGTAAAATAATAATATTAATCTATTCGAATATTTCAGCAATATTCTAGAAAGGTTTTCCTGGAATGTTGCATGTCGTTGATCTTGTGTTGATCTTTTTGAAATATTATGGCATGATATGATAATAATAATCTATTCGAATATTCTTAAGAATATTTTGTTTAGAATTTTCCACTTGGTTTCGTTTCTACTGTTGGATCTCATGAAATCTAAAAGGATTCGCATAAAATTGGACACGGAATTCCAAATACAGATTGAACCATCAAGTGCTGAACACACTTTTTTTATACGATACCAAATGAGATTATAAATTGTGTATTTCCACACATAGGTTCTCAAGATTTTGAATGAGGATAAAACAGTATTTTGTTTGAAATTGGAATACCTCATCGAATCGTGTATATAGTCACTTTGCACCACCATTGTCTAAAACAAACTCTTATACTCTGTATCCTTGTTTTCTTATCGACACTTGAGAATTCTCAGGTATTTTGAGTTGTATGAAAACTTATAGGAATCGCATATAATTAGATAAGGAATTCCTGATCCAAACCATCACATCGTTATCCCACTTTTTCCACAAATACCCAATAAAATTGGATACGGAATTTCTGATACAGATCATCGAATACTGAATCCACTTTCTTCATACGATACCAAATAAGATTAGTAATTTTGAATTTCCACACATTTCTCATACGTTGACAAGCTTGTGAATGTGCATATAATTTCGTTGTGATTGAAAGTGGAATACCTCATCGAATATCATAGTCCCCTCAAACAACCACTGCCTGATACAAACTCCAATGACATGTATTCGGGTATGCTTATAAATTACACCTACTTATATATCCTCATACATACTTCCAAAACGTGTATGTGCCAGGGATAACGTACGTGTAGGTTACAGACTTTCCAAGTAGATCCTTATAATTTCTCATAATTCGTCTATATTTTTTTATGAGATTATATGTGATATTTTTGGCAGGAGAGCATTGTAAGACGTTTCGAATGAGGTATCACTCGACCCCCATGCCATTTGAAAAATTCTTTATAGACAATTTTTTTGTCGTCAGAAAGTAGCTTATGAACTGCCATTCCTCCAAAAAAAAATCCAATCCGTTCAAAAGTTAACGGGGGGGGGGGTTACTTTATGGACACACGGTATAATATATGAATATGATAAGTATATGAATATGATACATGAATATGATATATGAATATGATACCTATATGAATATGATATATGAATATGATATATGAATATGATATATGAATATGAAATGACTATATAAATTACTTCCCAATAATTTAAAATTTTCGAAAAATGTATGTAATCCTTTTTAAAAAACAGCTAAAATTCTTCTTCAATGAACATTGCTATTATTCAGTTGAAGAATACCAAGTCACCCAAATGTTACATATGTAATGTAACGATTTTTATTGATTTCCTTATTTTCTCTATTTTTTATTTATATATCTGTTTCTATTTATACTTTTATCTATACTTATTTATGTACACCATTCTGTAGTGACCGACTGTCTGACTTATTATTCCTATACTTTTGTAGTCTCCAGAAAAATAAAACTAATTTGATTTTTGTATTCCACTATGTATTGGTCGATGAAAATCTTGATGTAAATCTTCAATCACCATAATCTGATGGTGGTTCGATTTAATTTCTTGTAACACTCTAATTTGCTGTGAAGCTGCGAATTCAGATAAATCTGTAATTCCAAAAGATTCGGTCGATCATTCAGTATAATATATTTTTGCAGTTAGCTCCTCAAGGAGAATATAAATAGTGAAAAATATATGAGTGTTTAATTAAAAAAATTGGAATTGTGAGCGTGGGGAGTGGGCGTGAAAGTTTTACCAAATATGAATAAAGATAAAGATATCCCCCCTTTGTAACAGGTTTTTTGTGTTTTTCTTAGAAACAGACTCGTCAAAATTTCTCAATTATGGATGGATACTTTCATAAGTGGCATTGTCAAAATAATGATTTATCTATAAGAGGATATGACTAGTTATAGTCAGAATAGATCAATGAAAGATTAAATACAAAAATAAAGACAAAATCAAGAAATACATGAAATGATACAGCGGAATAACTTCTATTGAAAATAATGAAACTTTTTAATTTTTTCCACTAGTCGCGTAAAATTAAGATATCTTACAAATGAATCTTCCATTTTTAACAAGCGTCTAGCCGCACCAATAGACCGCGGGCATATCTGACAGACGACAGTAAATAACAGTTGTCAATCCAGCCTGCTGGACAAACAAACGGATCTACTAATGCTTATTGTGCATTTATCTCATATTTTAGAATAAAAATTCAAGATAATGCCTTAATTTTGCGCGATTGTGAAATGCGGAAGTAAAAGCGGCAGAGATAAGGTTTCATTCCATTGACTCCCTTCTATTTTCGACAATAGAAAAAATATTAATCCTCTTGCTGAAAAGATAAGTGAATTGTGGATTCAGGCAACTAGAAGAGCAGATTTAACTACTGAGAAGTTGAAATGAGCAACGGCATGTTCAAAACATTTTGTAAATATCTCTCCTGGTCATCCTTAGACAACGTGTTGAAATAATCACTTTTATCAGCCATATCACAAACAATCTCGTTGCAATCAGGAAGAATACTGATTACAATATCAAATTACGTTCCCCTCTTTCAGGTATACTAAGAGTAAACCTTTAATCTTCTCAGAATTGCCATTATAATATCATTAAATTACCATTGTTGTTTATTCAGATACGGTTTGTTTGTCCAGCAGGCTGATTGACAGTTGTCATGTGACGTCAGATGCCCGCGGCCTATTCTACTTTTGATGCCGCAGTTCCGCATGTGCACTATTTGACAAAATTTGAGAAAACTCAGGTTATGTCTGGTTATCAATAATGAGAAAACATTTTCAAGAAAAATACTTTACTCGGGTGAGTCTACATTCCATAAAAATGGAGCGGTGAATCGTCATGATTTTCATTATTATTCAGACCTCTGAATGTTGCGGGGGTATTAAAAAAAACTATGTCTGCCACTACTTTTAGTTTAAGTTTACTTTATTTGGAGATATCTTCATTATGATGAAAGATAGACAAAATATTGAGTCCATAATGTTGAACATTGGATTCTATTTGAAAGTGTACCCGTACAAGCAAGCAAAACATTTTCGAAAGAGGAGCTTCTTATTTCTTCGCCATGAAAGAAGTGATCTTAAGCGTATTCGTACCTCCATTTGGATTTTTCAGGCAGTAATTTTAGTGATGTTAAATTTGCAACCGCTTCAGTATTAGGTGAAGTACATTGATCGTCACTGTCAATCACTATATCCATATTTTATAGAATTTTTAAAACGGTTTTTTGTATCACAAGTTTGATGATGCATGTGCATAACAGACAATTCAAAAGTTTATGTGACGTTTTCGTCATATTAATTTCAAAGCACACATTAGCTGTTGAAAAGAGAAATATTCTCATTGAAAATTGAAAAAACATAACTTATCTGTTTATATTTTCGAAAAAATCAACATGTCATAGTCATGACAGGTTTACGTCAAGAAAACTTTTGTCGTAGTGTCACCGCACAAGAAATAGTCCCACCATTCCATCATTGCAAAGTGAAATTGCTTCAGAAGAGTCTGCTTTCCAATTCTTCCGACCTCCCCAATGATTTAGATGAAACAATTTTCGTTATGTTGAAAAAGATTAGTGCGAAATAATATTTAGATCAAGTTTTTTCGTTATTTTCTGCAATATTATTTTGAAAGAATGTGTACTTAAGTGTTCGTAATATATATTTTGAAAAAATTATTATTTAAGAATTTTTTGTTTTGCTTCCAAAAAGTGCCAGTCTCACAGACTGCACGTTACCAGTTGTGTTTCAAAATTCCAAGTTACCAGGTAGGGGTTAATATAGTTGAATTTTAATAGACATATCACTGTAGAGTGATATTTTACTTTTCAACTCTAGGGTAACATTATTCATGTTTGTAGTGTCTGAACTGTGTACGCGATTTGTCATTTTCGCATTTAGTCGTATGAAAAATGTTATACATCCATTTGTTCAAACTTGTACACCCTGATAAATCTAGTGAAATTCAGTCAAAACAAATACTAAATAGACACTACCACCCTGTAGATATCAACCCTAGAAAATATCTCCAAATAACATAATAGTTATTTATGTATCAAGGGCGTAAAGTAGGCGTTTATGGCCTGCGGCGTGGATGATGGCCCGATGGCGTTAGCCGAGGGCCATCACACGCCGAAGGCCTTAAACGCATTTTACGCACGTGATACATACAAAATTTTATGCACTAGCGGTTTTATAGCGCGAATCACAAATACTGACTTGAATTGCAATGGTCTACACGTTTTATATGTTATGCATACAATAATTAAGGGTAACATAATATGAGTAATGTGAAACTATAGTAGCTGAGTGCTATATTGGAGAATCTATTTCAAATAAATAGATCATCACCGAAAAAATTGCCAACGATTATGAACAAATGTTAGAAAGAGTATTGCTCTATTGAACTGAAATGATTCTAATTCGTGTTAGGAATTGCATGAAATGATGTGTGAGTATAGACAATTTGAGAATTTTGTCTACTTTACGGCCCGCCGGGCCATAATGCGCCCACGGGCGGTAAAGTGCCACTTTACGCTTGCTGAACCGGGCGGTAAAGTGTACTTTACCGCCCGCTAGTGCATAAAATAACTTTATTAAAATTACCTACGTTTTCGGTGGATACATAAGATTAATGTCAATATTCTCCATATCATCTGGAATGATTAATTTACTAGGCTTTTTTAGTTTTGAAGAGACGTCTCTGCTGATTAATGTTTTTATTGTGAGGTGTTTCACAAGGAATTCTGTAGGAAAACGCAGTATTGTACCTTGTACCTTGTCTTATTCCAGAACCCTCTGGATTGTATGTGCCAGATCGGTGGCATATGAAACTACTTTTTAGAATTTTTTCGTGGAGTAAGAACCATGTCCATTAATAAAATGACTTTTCGTATCTTTTTCCACTTTGCTTTTCCAGTAATGAAATTCATCCTCCTTGGGGAATTTTATGTTCAAGGATGTTATTATTATGTCATGAACTACTTTAAAAAGATTCAATATCTTTGATTTGTCAAAATTTCCTTCGCTACATAAGCAACATTTCAAGGTCCCTTCAGTATTGCCTAGGTGATGATTTTTCTTATGATAATTGTAATTTTTTGGATGCATGAAATGTTTACCGCATTCATCACATTCATAAGTGTATTCCTTCGATTTTGTTAGATCATTTATTTTATCTGGAAAGGAAAAAATTAACAAAAGAATGTTAAAAAACAAGATTTGTTATTTTTACTAAGTTTAAGACAAACATAATATATCCGAATAAAATTTACTTACCAGAGTGGAAAGTTTTCACATGTTGAATAAAATTTGAATTTGTTGAGAATGATTTTCCACATTCAATACAGCTTCAACACAGCTTAAACGCTTTTTGGGGGCTATTTTATCCAGTTCATCTGAAAATATAGGTAGATTTACATTTTTCATAACTTTTTATCATTGTACAGAGAAAAATAATCATGTATACCTACTAACCTGGGTGGAACTTTTTTACATGCCCTCTCAAACTACTAACATCGTAAAACGATTTGTTACAAATAGTGCACCAAGTCATATTAAACAGTTTATTCAACAAAAAAACAATTCACTCATTAAATAAACACACCTGTGAAGTCTAAAAATCATTCGATTACTTCACAACAAATAACAATTACTGACAGCTATCAACATGGAAATCGGTATTTAAAAATAGGCGCGGACACAGTGCGCATGCGGAACTGCGACATCAAAAGTAGAATTAGTGTGGCTAGACGCTTGTCCATTTTTATGGCATGAAGAATGCTAACTAAACCATTAGGAAACGAACTTAAGTTGATACATGAATGGTGGATACCTGAATCATCATTATCTTCCTTTAAAATCGTGTGACATATTGAACATGCCGAAAGCCTATTCCAAATTTTTTCATTTGTTATCTCTACTCATTTATATTTTTGTTTCAGGCGTCATGTTTGTACCAGAAATCAAGAACGTCCAGTGAAATCCAAGCAAGCATATTGTAAACCTACTTTCAAAAATTATGTGGTCAACTGTCAAGGGAATCAAATTTGCAAAGGAGTAAGGTGAATATTCTGTACCGTTTTTGGCTCTATAGACGTACCAATAGATTTCAGCTGTAACTTCAATTTCAATTTTTCAGTCGACATCATCATAACAAAAATACAAATATATCATATATAATATAAATAGAAAAGTTATTGGGTATAGCCCTCATATTGTTGTGCAAGCTCTCATCAGTACGGTAAAATCAAGTGCGAAGATGTACAACACTTGGATGTAAAAATAGAAACAAAGGAAGTCAACAACAGGAAGCCAACCACACATTTGTGGCTTCGGTTAGAAGACCTTGTGCTTACAAGGCAACAGCTAACGTCGCCACGGAGGCAGCTATAGCTACCAGCGTGACAATCCTACCCAGGAATATACAAATCAGAATGGATTTATCGAGGGGCAAGATATATAAAAATATAAATAGAAAAGTTATTGGGTATAGCCCTCATATTGTTGTGCAACCGTAAACACGTGTTTCGAGCTTAAGCTCTCATCTGATTTGTATTTTCCTGGGTAGGATTGTCACGCTGGTAGCTATAGCTGCCTCCGTAGCGACGTTAGCTGTTGTCTTGTAAGCACAAGGTCTTCTAACCGAAGCCACAAATGTGTAGTTGGCTTCCTGTTGTTGACTTCCTTTGTTTCTATTTTTACATCCAAGTGTTGTACATCTTCGCACTTGATTTTACCGTACTGGTGAGAACTTAAGCTCGAAACACGTGTCTACAGTTGCACAACAATATGAGGGCTATACCCAATACCTTTTCTATTTATATTTTTATATATTGCCCCTCGATAAATCCATTCTGATATATAATATATATTATACAAATATCATTTAGGATTAGGATTTACTCAATTTTGAAGAAACGTTGATAGAAACCTGTTAAATGAGTGAATGACAAAATTATTGTAACTTTCCCATTTACGGGCTATTTATGAATTGAGAATGAAAAAATAAACCAATGATTATGGTGTAGAAAATTTTTCATTGTTTTTCAAAATACTCTCCTTTAAGTACTAAGTTCATGGCCGGTTACACCAACTTTCTCAGCTAAAACTCGGCTCAGATTAATGTTCAAATTAGATCAAGAATTATTGCACCACCAGGCTTAACTAAAATCATAGCCACCTAATCGAAGCGGTGCAACCGGCCATCAATGTCCTGTCTGACTTGAGAAAATGAGGAGAGCAAATCAAACTTAAATTTTCCACGTCATCACCTATCAACTACTGAAAGAGGTGCTTTATATGCGAGTATCAAATTTGTGTGTGTGTGTGTTTGAAATGTATGATGCTATTTTAGAAGAATTTGTGATTGTGAAACCGATGAAATGGACACAGATGATACCAGAAGAAAGTGTTTAAAAGTAGCAACGAGAACTATAATCCATCAGATTAAAAAAATTAGACTACTTCAGCAAAGGAATAGAAGAATGCAATAAAAAATTTTAATTTGTTTCAAACTGGACAGACGATTTACAATAAGCAAGTCTTCGCTCCACCCTGTGAGCAAATCAAGACTACATCAAAATAGAGCTGTTGTTTGGTATGTCTGCAGATATGTCTCCAGAGATACATGTCGGCCCCTATTTAACTCATAAACTATAATGACTCTCACCTCATTATTTATACTATACTCCATTCCAAATAAGAATACAGTAGGTGGCGCCATGATCAGTGAGGAAAACTCACACAGCTAGATTTTGTTGCGGCTACGGAAAGCGCCAAATTTGAAAAAGTTACTATACTTTCGGAGAGCAGCTTATATAGTATTGCTCTGTGTGATACTGGCTTGGATTTCAACCAATTAGCATAAAGTTCGAGCTTCCAGCACTGCATTCTTATTTGGAATAGAGTATAGAGACTGTTTGATGTTTAGGAAACAGAAATACAATAATAACTACATGAGAAAATCTCGTTCATAGATAAAAATACAACATGAAACAAATTCATCAGCACGCCGCCTCTGGTTCTAAGCTTACATCCGAATATCATAACAATAACAAATCTTCCCCTCCGAACTCGGAGGTTACCCCTCACCCACAAACCATCACAAAGGATAGTGATATGCAGCTTTCATAACAACGTGTGTTGTGCATATAGAAATGGCACCTCTATATATTTTATTGCTTGGAGGTAGAACCCAGAGCGTTGAAAATTTCAAAAATTGTAGCAGTCTCATTCACATCAGAGGAATCCATCTGGTTTACTACAAAAGATATTTGAGAGTATTAATGAAGGTTCTTGGAAATGAATAAAAATGTTTTTCTTTTATTTATAGACTAGTTTACGAGACTCACTACAAAGACGTGGTAACTACAAGGTCTTCCAACGAAGTAGTCCATTTATGTTGTCCAGGATGGTCACAGAACAGTAACAGGAGTCATGGTTGTCACAAACGTAAGAATTTCAACTCATTTCTATTTATAATAAAGAAGATTTTTTCGTATCACTAAAACACTTTTTTTTTTGCAGCCACTTGTAGAAAACCCTGTCTCAATGGTGGAAAGTGTGTGAAACCGGAATTGTGTGCTTGCTTGAAAGGATTCTCAGGACAACAATGTGAAATCCCTTTTCACGCTCGTGAGTATATTATTCTTGACCATGAACTAATCCCAAAATTATCACTAATATTTGATACAGTTATCGGATTGGTATTGGTATTGGTAGGTATGGATGGTGACTGATGCGCTGCGACCTAGTTAGATCTATTGTGCCCCATCTTCTTCTGCTATCTCGAGGTGTTCTCGTTTACAGCAGCCCCTCAAGCTTCAATTCCTTCAGGAATTTTAGGATTTTGAGGGGGTCCATTTGTGGTATTTCTTCCACAGTCAGCTGGTGTGATCCCAGTATATTTAATCTTTTGTGGTGTACGGCATAACACTCCATCAATATGTGGTGAGGTGTTTCTGGATGTTCCCCACAGAATCTGCAGGTGTTGTCCTCCTCCAAGCCTAGCTTCCTTGGGTGTTCTTTGAGTCTGCAATGCCCCGTTAGAAATCCTGTGATTGTCTTTAGACTAATTTTGCTGAGGTTAATCAGTGTTTTCGATCTTGCTCGGTTGAAATTGCCGAGGAGATCTTTGGCCTGCCTTAGCCCTGGAAATCTTTGCCAGTATGTTGCTCTCATTTCTTCTTCAGTTTTATTGAGTTCTTCTTGGAAGTGAGATTTTCCAAGTCCGCAGAATGGTTCTGGCCCGATCAGTGGCGTTGATGCCCCTTTTCGTGCCAGAGTGTCTGCTTGTTCATTGCCCTCTACTCCGACGTGCCCAGGCACCCAGAGGAGGATCACCTTGTTGTTCCTGTCTAGATATTAAGTTTTTCTAGGCATTCCCAGACCATCTTCGAGTTGATGTTATATGAGCTCAACGCTTTGATGGCTGCTTGACTATCGGAGAGGATTGCAATTTCCTTGTTCCGGTAGTACCTGTAGAGGTTGAAATGGATGCATCTTGCTATGACGTGAATTTCCGCTTGAAAAATGCTTGGGAAGTGTCCCATGGGTTCGGAGTACTTGGTACGAGGTCCAAATACTCCTGCTCCAGTTCCGTAGGGAGTTTTAGACCCGTCCGTGTACCATGTAATGGTATTCTTACCCAGTGCTCGAATGGATTCTGTGCTCCATTGTTTCTTGGTATTTAGTTCCGTTCGAAAAAATTTCTCGAAACTAAATTTCCTGGTAATTTCGTCAGTTGGGAGATCGGCAAGGTGTGCACTTCCGGTGGGGGTTGAGCCCCTTACACTGTGTGCTGTCCCTTTGAGTCCGACTTTGGCCAACCTCAGGTCTGCTCCCCAAGCAGTTCTCCTCACCATGAGATGGAGAGGAGTGAGGTCCAGAATGACCTCTATTGCTGCTGTTGGAGTTGACCTCATTGCTCCTGTTATGCAAAGACATGCTAGTCTTTGTACTTTCTCCAGGATTTTCTTTGTTGTGGCGAGTTCGGTTCTACCGTGCCACACTACTGCTCCGTAGGTGATCATAGGTCTCACTATCATGGTGTACATCCATCGCAGTATTGATGGGTTACAGCCCCATGATTTTGCCTTGTTAGCGATCTTTTCTACGTGTCTGTTCCAGAGTAGTTTTGAGTCTAGGGTTAGTCCTAGATACTTCACCTCTTGCTGCCATCCTAAATCTGATCCGTCGAGGCGAACAGTCCTTAGGTGCTGAATCTTTGTTCTTCTAGTAAATGTTACCATTGTGGTTTTTGATAAGTTAATTCTCAATCCCACAGAGAGGCACCATCTTCTGGTAGTCTCTAGCTCCCTTTCTATTAGATCACAGAAGGTTCCTTCGAATTTGCCTTTGGCCATAATGACTATGTCGTCAGCATATCCAAGGCAAGTGACTCCGTTCCCGGTAAGTGTTCCGAGTAGTTCGTCTACTACAGTTATCGTATAGACCAATATTCCTTCTGAGAATGATTATCTTGAATTAGTTTTTTCTGTATTCGATTACCTCCCAATTTGCACAAGATGTTTCATAAATAATCCCACAATATTCCATCATCAGTTCTTGCATAAAATTATATCTGATAATTGTAATTTTTTCTAGCGAAATGCCGAAAACCATGTCTAAACGATGGAAAATGTGTTGGGGAAGATATCTGTAGCTGCCTGAAGAATTTTGATGGTTCCCAATGTGAAATAGATTTAAACAAACGTAAGCAATTTATTTCAACAGAATGAAATCCTGCAACTTAAGAATTAGATTACATTTTCCAAAGTTAGTGACAATTACCATAAAATCTCTGCAAATTTCACATCATAACCATTTGTTCCTCTCTCCACTCTATAGAAAACAATTTTATGCCGTTTTTTCCATAGAATGTTAATAATAAAGTCGACATAAACTCCACTAATTTCATAATCGATTGAATTTCTTTCATTGTACAATTTCATGAAACTTTCAGTTACACATTATAAATCAAATCAGGTCCACCTCCTAAAATGATACATTTTATTTTTCCAGCTCATTGCAGTAGAGGCTGCGAGAATGGTGGCATTTGCGCTCGAGACGAAGTCTGCAAATGTCCCAAAGGATTCACCGGACTGTACTGCGAGCATGATATCGACGAATGCAAAGAAGAAAAACCTTGTGATCAGATTTGCTACAACACCCATGGGAGCTACACGTGTCAGTGCAGAGAAGATTTCGTTCTACAAAATGACGGACAATCGTGTTGGAAGGAAAGTAAGGACAAGTTGATAGGTTATAGTAGCTTTTATGACAGTTCTCATCCCTCATTATTGGTTAATATTGATTCAAGATTTCCAAGGTTGTCTTACTTTCTCCTTATTTTTGTTCCATCAAAAGTAACTGAATGGAAATCAAATATATTTTTTTTATATAAATCGTATAAAAACCAGTTCAACTGGTAATTCACTATATACCGTGACTGGTTCCCCTGTTGCTGTACGTAGCTTACAGGATGATGGTTCAATTTTCGCTGGTGTTTTGGTAAATGCAGGGCTAGCATATGGTGCAAGGCTCGTTGTTGATGAGACCGTCTACAGATTTGTTCTGACGTTAAAGGAAAGCGACATATGCGTTGTTAACGGGGGCTTGCTGGATACAGGCCGACGATTACCCCTCCTCATCGACCTTCTTCAGTTTTCCTGCGTCGGTGTCGATTCTTTGAATGTTGGACATTTGATATGCACTGCCCAATTTTTCTGCAATACCAGCATCTTGTCTGTCTGTTCTCAGACAACACTTCCTTGATTACTTTTTTTAATGCAGCTTCGATAGAAGCAGGCTCCTGCATCTACGAGATGTGTTGGATGAGCAAGTGTCTATTACTCCAAGAGATGGCGCCTGAGGATAGCGTCCAATTCACCGGCTTATCGCATTGTATTGTTAGGTATGGATGGTGACTGATGCGCTGCGACCTAGTTAGATCTATTGTGCCCCATCTTCTTCTGCTATCTCAAGGTGTTCTCGTTCACAGCAGCCCCTCAAGCCTCAATTCCTTCTGGAATTTTAGGATTTTGAGGGGGTCCATTTGTGGTATTTCTTCCACAGTGAGCTGGTGTGATCCCAGTATATTTAATCTTTTGTGGTGTATAGCATAACACTCCATCAATATGTGGTGAGGTGTTTCTGGATGTTCCCCACAGAATCTGCAGGTGTTGTCCTCCTCTAAGCCTAGCTTCCTTAGGTGTTCTTTGAGTCTGCAATGTCCCGTTAGAAATCCTGTGATTGTCTTTAGACTAATTTTGCTGAGGTTAATCAGTGTTTTCGATCTTGCTCGGTTGAAATTGCCGAGGAGATCTTTGGCCTGCCTTAGCCCTGGAAGTCTTTGCCAGTATGTTGCTCTCATTGCTTCTTCAGTTTTATTGAGTTCTTCTTGGAAGTAAGATTTTTCAAGTCCGCAGAATGGTTCTGGCCCGATCAGTGGCGTTGATGCCCCTTTTCGTGCCAGGGTGTCTGCTTGTTCATTGCCCTCTACTCCGACGTGCCCAGGCACCCAGAGGAGGATCACCTTGTTGTTCCTGCCTAGATCATTAAGTTTTTCTAGGCATTCCCAGACCATCTTCGAGTTGATGTTATATGAGCTCAACGCTTTGATGGCTGCTTGACTGTCGGAGAGGATTGCAATTTCCTTGTTCCGGTAGTTCCTGTCGAGGTTGAAATGAATGCACCTTGCTATGGCGTGAATTTCCGCTTGAAAAATGCTGGGGAAGTGTCCCATGGGTTCGGAGTACTTGGTACGAGGTCCAAATACTCCTGCTCCAGTTCCGTCGGGAGTTTTAGACCCGTCCGTGTACCATGTAATGGTATTCTTACCCAGTGCTCGAATGGATTCTGATCGCATAGTGGATGGAAGAATTATATAATGTAGTCCCGAACGTGTATTATATGAAAACCGGTGACTGCCAGCTCGGGCACCTTGCGTTCGTTAGTAAAAAAATTAATCACTTTTTCGTAGGTTAAAATCCAACCGATTGTGCGGTGCGTCCAAATTCGTTTATACATAGAAAAACATTCTTAAATATGATTTTTGGTGACTGCCACTCGAAATCGGTTGCTAAGCCGTGACTGCCAATAAAAAACAGGCTAATAAAAATTTTGAAAATCCGACTCATATCAAAGTGAATGAAAATCGGATATGACGTCATTGAACACATACAAAGACCATTGCCGGGTGACTGCCACCTCAAGGCCGTTGCTTTCTACTGACTGCCAGCCCTCTAAAGTTTGCTCTGCATCGCCCGGCGCACTTGAAGACTGCCAAGATATCAGTATTCTTTTGTATGGCATTTCGGCCGAGATATTGATATACGTTGAATGGTATAAAATATACATATAGTTTATCATAAACCAAGTGTAAAATGGAATGTTTATAATAAAAAATCATATTATATATGTTCTGGCTGGATTATTATATATTCGACGAATTGAGGAACCTGCTTACCCTTCAACCAGACAAATGCATATTTGTTATTTTTCACAATCCACCCATATTCGATGGGGCAAAGATTGGTTGGGAATCTCTGGTGGGCGTGACAGCAAATATTTGCAATGTATTTTGCTCCTAGAACTTGCTCTACGAATTCTGATTTGCAAGGGGGGATTGTCGAACCATCAAAAGTCGTCGCCTTTTTTGCGAATTTCTCGTTGACGTCATTGACCTTGAAATTGTTCCAGAAAATGGATAATTGCGCCTCGTAAACATGTCGTGGACAACTTGCTAATTTCAAATGGAATACCCTGTATTTCATCATGCGAAAATAGTAGAGAAGTTGATCAGCATCACGTTTTGTATTTATTTTTTATTTAGCTTATTGGGCTAAGGGTGGATTTAGTCAACTTTAGCACAAGCATTATCATAAACATAACAGTAACATCAAAGGTTTTTAGCATAAACTTAACATTGTTGTATAAATGGCGCCATTCGATATAACAGATTCAACTTTCGCTTTTAACATATATTTAAGCACAATTTTAAAATGATGTTGACTAAATGCACCTTAATAATTATAAAAGACAGTTTGTTCAAAGATGGCTTCAATTTTTATCTTTTCAGGTGATGACGGTGGTGGAGGTTCAGAAGCCAAAGATCTGGAATTCGAACTGTTAGACAAACGACTACTGAAGCTTGAAACAGTAAGTATGATCAATTGAAGTTTCAAACGGTTTTACAAGATTTTATTTCATTTGCAGATGATGGATGAAACTCATAAGAACGATGTCTCCAAAAACGATTTAGATAACGTTTATAAGGACATGGGTTCTATATCCGAGAATATACGTAGCTTGAAAAATAAAATAAGTGATGTGGTAGGTACCATCAGCCAGTAGTTTCGTTCGCATTCTGAACAGACCCAGTATTATCGTTCACTCGTTCGCATAGCACAGAGCGGGGTAAATAGTATTAAATATTTTATTAATTCCGTAAGACGATATAGCAATCCTGATCGAACAAATTAATACAAAAGGCAGTTGTCCTTCACTTCAGCTTCTCAGGAAACATAATTTTCCTACCTATTAGAAAGGAAAGTAAAGGAATTGCATGGCATGGGAGGAAAATGGATGGTATGAAATGGGTTGAATTGGTATGGCATTGGTGAGTGGGACAGATTGGGTTAGGATGGGATGGAACGGGTAAGAAAGGGGGAAAAGGAAACAACTGTGAATTGAGTAAGGTTATTCTGGACTTTCATTGTCTGAAAAAGAACAAAGAAAATTCAAATTATCTGTAATTTTATTCACGACGTTTCAACTATTAAAATCTACAGTCGTTATCAAGTGTATAAATGCGACACTCTCAAGGATACTTCTTATATATGACGGCTAATTTTGTTTCATTAGCCTAGGGGTAATTTGCCTGTGTTCAGGTAAGCTTGTTAATCACAGTACCGTGCCCCTCCGGTACAGCATTGTTAATTCTTATCGCCATTTCAGTTGATCCATGCCACTAATTAAGGGTTTCCACACATTACGGATTTCTATGCTTGCTTGACTGAAGACATTGCTGTTCATAATATATGCACTCTCTTTGAACTTCCTTCTATAACAGCCCTCTTCTTTATGGATGACTTCGGCTTCAGTCCGTTTAATATTGTGTTGGGTCGTCCAGACATGATCCGCTATCCCTGACTTTGATGCTTCTTCTCGTTGAGTGTTTCTCTTGTGTTCAGGGAGTCTAACGCTAAGCGGTCTCTCAGTTTCTCCAAGATACGCTTCACCGCATTCACAAGGTAGATGCAGTTTTTGGAGCCAATGTCAGCGTTACGTGGTCTCGTCTTTGTGAGATGGCTGCGAATGGTGTTACTTGACTTGAAACATGTCCGTATTTTGTATTTCGATCCAATTCGCCTTATTCTTTCCGATAGACCTCTAACATAAGGAACGCACAGGGTGGCTTGTGTCGGCTCGTCTGTGCACCCTGTGCGTTCCTTATGTTAGAGGTCTATCGGAAAGAATAATGCGATTTGAGTCGAAATACAAAATACGGACATGTTTCAAGTCAGGTAACACCATTCGCAGCCTCACTTCTCGGTTATGACTATCTCCACACTAGCAGAACGTGCTCGGAGAATATGTGAACCTGAGCATCTACAGGATGAACTAGAACATCTCCAAACAACCTTGAGATCGATCGGATATAGTGTACCCGAAATCAACAGGGCCATAAAACCGAAAAGTTCCACGAGACAAAGTAGGGAGGAGGCTCAAATAGTTACACGTGCGTATCTTCCATATATTCCTAAGGTCACAGCAGACAGAATTGGAAAACTCTTGGAACAACAACATAAAAATGGTCTTCAAACCCACCAAGAAAATACAAAGCCTTAGGTCGGCAAAAGCCAAAAGAGACCCACTATCTGCAGCAGGGGTATATCACATACTTGCGAAAAGGTATACATCGGAACCACAAAAAGATCGATGGGAACAAGGCTGAAGGAACATCAGAGGAACTGCAGATTAGGCCAAACGGACGAGTCAGCAGTGGCAGAACACGCGCTCAGTGAAGGAAACCACAAGATTCTGTTTGAGGACGTGAAACTTCTTGCCCCCAACCAGGGATACCATAGCCGACCTGTACGGGAGGCAATAGAGATCCACAAACACACGGAGAATTTCAACAGAAAAGAAGAAGCTGTTAACCTCAACCGAATATGGAATCCCATTCTTAGAAATTCCAGAGTAACAAAAGAAAACTATGACATTGAGACAGCAGTCAAAAATATGCTTAACCCAGATACGAGAATAAGTAATTCTGAAAGAACAAAGGATATCAACGACATTAAGCCGACAGATACGGTAATTAACTAACAGGACTACCTAAATCAGAATAAATACAAACTTCGCAGACGGAATCTCCAATCATCTGAGATTATTCATGATGTACAAGCCTCTGAAGAAGCTAGCCACTCGCGCTAGCGAAACGTTAGGAAGAAATTCCAAAAAACGACAGCCTTCAAACACGAGTGAAAATTGTGATACTGAAAACTTCGGCCGCGAAAGCATTAACCATTTTGTCATTATATCAGTTATTATTAAAAAACTGTTTTTTTTTTCAAAATTTCATCACCCTGTATCTCAAAAGTTAAGACTTTTAGGACATACGTTCATAGGAAGTTTTTTCCTAGAATGAGTCGGAGAATCAACCCCTTGAATCTTTAGCATGTCTTCAAGGAACACCCTGTATAATTCAGAATTTTATTTTTGATTTTTATTTATTTTGACATGTTTTCAGGAAAACTATAGGAATGATATGTACGTTTTCAAAAACAAGCTGAACAAAATCGAGAAAAAAGCGGAACAAGTGGATGAACTCATCATTAAATATGACCGAATCAAGAAATGTGCTTTTTACAATAAAATTTGCATATGAGATGTTGTGACTGATAATTTAGGAATTTGTGCATATGTAAATTTAAGATTAGTGTAAGAACCCAGTATTTTGTGAAAATAATTGTAATTTTAAGCACTGCCATTGTAATTTTTATACCTATTTATAATAAAAACAATTTTTTCTACTCACCTAACTACACTAAATGATCCAACAGTCATAGATCCTCATCTGGTCATCTGTGTTTAAAATTTTTAATAACCATAGAGGTACCATGGCCCATTCTTCACAGACATCACTAAAGAAGCTTAGTAAAACTCAAAGTCGTCTCCACAATATACAGTGTGTCACACATAAAGTTTGCAACAAATGGAAAATTTCACTTCGCGGTTAGTCTGTGTTTGAAAAATGAATGAAAAACAGCTCCTGTCCTTTTGTCATGTGCTACTCTAAACCTGTAAAATTTTACATTTCTTTCGAAAATCCTTAAAAAATCAGTTTTTTGGGCATAATTTATACAAAATTTCAGACAACTGATTCATAATAAAATTTCTGTACATGTCTGCATTAAAATTTTCTCTAAAAAAAATATGGCCTGTATGCCATGTATATTTAACGATTTAAGCTGGATTTATAGATTGAGTCGCAGCCGCAGTCGTTGCAGTTGACGTTGCCGTACGAAGATAAATGTGCCGTTGTTCATGCATATGTTTATAGATTCGCTGCCGTTGCAGTTGCTGTTGTCGCTGCCACCGGGTAGTTAACCAACTTTTATCTTGGACGGCAGCGGCAGCGGAAAATGACATGAAACTCAAAATGTCCTTGTCAAAAATGAACGAATAAATGTCACATGATTTAGGTTATGTATTTTGTTTACATGCCCTGTGTCAAGTCACCGGTCGGACCAGGCACGCGCGTTCAGTATGAAGTATGACCATAAGTCGGACCGACCAGATGATTGAAAATATTGGTCACATACATACAGTTCTAATGAGGTCGTCAAGTCAACCAAATGACCGCGCTGGTCGAATCATATTGGTCAGACCGTAGACTTGACTCAGCCATGGTTTGAAAGCAAAGTAATGCTCATCTTCAGTTGAAATGAACAGGAGTTAAACTGAATCTGAAAACACTAATTACAATTTTGGAAAAATGTGTAAATCTAGCAACGACTGCGGCTGCGACACAATCTATAAATCCAGCTGTAAACTTGAAATCTAAAATTAATACTTACATGGCATGGGAAGCGTTGAAAAATGAAAAAACACAAACATTCTATGTATGATTTTGATATGAAACCAACATGAAAATCAAACTGTTTGGAACATGTTTTTCAAATTCGTTGTTTGAAAATGAATGAAGTGGAACGGAAAGTTGAATAAGTCGATAATGAAGGATTCTGTAAATAGACGAGGAAAGTGTGTCGTCACAAATGTCATTCTTGTCGAAAACTGATTCCAAACAAAGAATTTTAGGTGACTTTCTCTGTTGATGATTTGCTGCTTTGCTTATTAGTTTGTGTTTGGTTGTTTAGATTTTGTTTTCTCAAGCGAAAGGAGTTGAAAAATCTTTACGGAAACAATCGGACAAGCTAATTTAAATTTGACGGATGTTTGTTTGGAATCAGTTTTTGACAAGAATGACATTTGTGACGTCATCACTTTCCTCGTCTATTGCCATCAGAGAAACGACAAACCTTTCAGGAATTAGTCATTGTTCGCATAGGAAAAATTTGCATTACTCACGGTTATTCTATATATTATACTGACAGGGTTACCGCGAAAAACAGCTTTCAGAGTTCAGGTGACCAGACGTAACGTGCCACTGCTACCAACATAACTAATTTATTTAGATGTTTTGTATTTAGCTATCCTTATTCTTCTTGAGTGTCCTTGTTCTTCTTGTTTGTAATTAATAATCTCTTATGACCTCATCAAAATGGAGGTTTCGCGGTAACCCTGTCAGTATATATAGAATAACCCTGACACCACTTTGGTTTCGGTTTGTTCAATTCTCCCTCTAAAGACTTGTTCATACCCTCGCGAATTTCGCAATGTTTCTGCGAATAAAATTGCTGCCAGTTAGCCAGTTATGCCGGACCAACCCGATAATGTAGAACCATGTCGAGTTCGTTGAATTTGTTCAATTTTAAAGTGGTGGATCATTGGAAAACACATAAGCATAAGGGAGGAGACCAATGATAGTCATTATTGTTATCAACAATTTTGGATGAATAGTCATCAAATCGCTAACAATTTCGAATGGTTATTCTGTCTACGTAAGGTAAGGTTAGGCTGGCTAGTAATAATAAATAAGCTCTAGCCAATCAGAATCTTGTAGCATCAACGCGTCATTGTGACGTACTTGGATATGAGTACAGAGTCGAACTCGAACCAAGCAACAAAACTGTCAGCAGTAACCTCATATACCAAGTGCTAGTCCGTCACTGTCTTTAGAGATCAGCGGCCATGACATGTCCAACTACGTCACATTTCGTCACAAATGTTCTTTTATCTCTTTCTATTAGTGTCCCCATTGTCTAATGGGGATTAAACTTTCCTTGTTAAATTTTAGTCTATTTGAGTAATTCACGCCTTTTCAACCCAGTTTGCCTTCTTCTTGTGACATTTAAACTTACCGCTATTACAGTGACCAATCACAGAGCGTGCCGTGCCGTGCACTTTATTGTCGTCTCAAAACACAAACCAACATTGTTTTGTGATTACTGCTGATGAGTGAAGAGGTTATGATGACAGGTGTCTAATGACTTTAATGTAAGGTTATGTAATACATTTTATTTTGAAATATTATTCAAAATTTGATATTGATAATCAAATACATATCAACCTATCCAAATTTCAAGTGCTGAAGTGCTCTCCAGTTTTTTCCACATTACTTGGAAAAATGTCGACAACAAACAAAAAAATTAAATTACCAAGTGGCGATGATATGCCTCTTGTTGGATGTGAGTATTCCTTAGGTTTTCAATTCTATTCTGAATTCCACACAAAAATTGTAATATTTTTCAAGTCGGGACATGGCTTGTCAGAGGAGAAGTGGGGACTTTGAAAACTCTTGATCTAGCTTTGGAAGCAGGGTACCGACTATTTGGTAAGCTAGTAAGCCATTAATGCATCAATCCGGCGCAGTTTTCTGTTAATTTTATTTTCAGATACCGCTGCAATGTACGGTAATGAAAGCGATATAGGACAGGCCCTGAAAGAACTCTTACCAAAACATAATTTATCGCGAAAAGACATTTTTATAACAACAAAACTGTGTAAGGGTGCAAGAGCTTTATTATCGATTGAATTTCACTTGGAAAACTGCTCTTTCAGACCCAGATGATCACGGCAAAGCTGACGAGGCAATAAAAAAATCTTTAAAAAAATTGGACTGCAGCTACATCGATCTCTATTTGATACATTGGCCAGGCTCTTACGGATCCGGACAACATTCAACTTTACGAAGCAAGAGTTGGCAACAAATGGTTGAATCTGTAAACAAGGGTTTAGTTAGGAATATTGGAGTTTCGAATTACACTGTTCGTCATTTGAAAGAACTCTTGAATAAAGATTTTGGCATCAGACCAGCTGTCAATCAGGTAAAACTGTGAGGGCTATGAGGAATTTGTTTCAGTTTTTGCTTCTCACAAATTGACAAAAATGTTCTTAGCCTCATCAAAACATATAATTTAACAATCGTTTTTTTTATTTTCATAGGTTGAATGGCATCCCTTCTGTCATCAAAAAGAGTTATATGACTTCTGCCAAAAAGAGGGGATATTGTTACAAGCATATCAGTCACTTGGAGGTGCTGGTAACCAGGATCTACTAGATGATAAAGAAATAAAAAAAATTGCTCAAAAATTGGGAAAAACTCCAGCACAGGTAGGTACTGACCGATTTAGATGAAATAACTGGTAGGTATTCCAACTCCTAACAAAAGTGTCATGTAGAGGGAGAGGGAAAGAGTATGAATATAAAATCTTGAAGACTAAGTAAGGGCGTAAAACTAATCTTAAATTAAAGTAAAATGCACACAAAAAATTAAATCGGAAGAAATACCAACAACAAAGTAAAACCAGAGTTGGTAAAATAGTATTAAAATGTCTTATAAAACAACATAAAAGTTAGCATATGAGAAACACTTTACAACATATTATAAACCTGTTTTTCTGAATTTTTCTAGGGATTTTATTTCTTTGATGTGTATTATTATTGATGTGATTGAATATGTTACAGCCTCCATAAATGACTGAAATCAAACTAGGAACAGTAATGAAATCGGGAGTTTAAATGTTGCCAGCGTGACGAGTGGCGTGATGTTTTAATTATTTCATTTTTTATTTAAGAATGCTATTTATAATAAAATTAGTTTCATACCATACTTAATTCTATTATATCCTATTCATTGTAGATCAGTGATAGTTCTTACTAAGGTTGACAATAAATTCATATATATTTCTTAATATACCTAATAACCTAATATAAACTAAGCTTATTGTAATGTAAATCACTACTTACTATTTAGTAATCACTTCACTGGTGATACCTACCTCTATGTTGTTTTCCGTAAATAAGTGATTTAACACTTGTTTTTTGCAGAACGTATTTATCATACCTACTATTCTGTTTTAAATTATATAATTTTATTTTTATTTTAAACAATTTTATAAGTATAAATAAAGAGGAAAGTAAGATTAATCAATTAGTTTTATGAATGAAATATAGTTTTCATTTATAAACATCCTACATTGCATTGAATTTTTTTTTTGTAGTTTTTGATATTTCTAATACTCGAAGATAATAAATTGTAAGGGATAGATAGCAAGCAAACCTTGTATGTAAATTTTGTTTTAGAATTACAGTTAGATATTTTCAGTAATTTGTTTATGAAGAGGTAGTGTCAAATTTGTGAAAATGTTTCTTAATTAGACACACCTTTTCCTTAACAAAAATTGCAAATACTGTTAATATTTTGCGTTTAACAAAAATGGGTTTGCATGATTCACGATTTTTTTGCACAAATATCTTATTGGGCGTTTTTGTAGTACAAAAACCGAGTCTATGAGATTCTTATTACACACACCCGAGAATGGGGATTCCGTATCACAAGTGAGATTCTACTAAAGAATGGTACACAACCTTGGAGGAAGAAAGACCAAGTTGATTCGATGTAACTCTTAAGACATAACATCCAGAAGACAGTGTTTTGTACAATCAATCTCCGACATTAATAAGTTCGATTATTTGAAAAAAGAAACTATCTATTGTCTACTCTATTGACTCCATTAACTTTTTCGCCCAGGAAAATATTTTTCACCTATACTTATATTTTTACTTTTTCAAGATTCTCCTGCGTTGGGCGGTGCAGCAGAATGTTGCAATAATTCCAAAATCCAAGACGAAAGAATATATCTTCAGTAACCGTGACCTTGATTTCACCATTCCAGAAGAGGACATGGAAACTCTGCTCAACTTCAAGCAGACCAAGTACGATTGGGATCCCAATACTGTACCATAAAAACATTGATTTCCCAATAATTATTAAATGTGTCTTTTTGCCAAACAGTTTCATGCATTTTCATGGGATTATTGGTAAATAACATTTTAAACAAATATTTTATTTTTTTATTTCAAAACATAACTGGTGCATTTTTCTCATCAGTTTCTGTTTCAAGGTATGGATTTATGTTTGATGTATATTTTATTAATGTAATTTCTTCAAGAAATTAATAAACATTTGAATAATTGCTTATAGTTTATTCTTTCATAAAACTCCTTCATATTTTGAAATTGTCCAATTTTTTTGTGTTACATTTGAAATTGTGAGTATTATGTATTTCTGATATATTTTATTTTATTTGTCGAAAGATAATAACCTTTTCCAACTTCCATATGATTGTTGTTAAGTTCGAATTTTAGACAACTTCATACCTCTTTAATATGAAATAAATGCAACTTCGTATATATCTTTATTAAAATGTAAGTAAATTTCACATGAATAACTCCATAATGTGAGCAGATGTAATATCCAAATGGGCATCTTATGTATAAAATATAATCAAATTTATTTTTAAAAGATTTCAAGTATAGAATAATATGATCTAAATAATTAATAAATCTTTCACTAGACAAAATATCTCAAAGCAACCTTTTTTTACCACTCATTTGCAATTGAATTATATAAAATGGTTCTGTATTAAATTTTTTACAAACTATTTATCCTATCTCCTCTAGGTTTCATATTCTTTTGAGACATTATACCCTTGTGATACCTTGAGATGAAAGTACTTTACTTTGAATACTTTTACTCTAAATACCTTTTGAGACAAAAAGAATGTTTTCAAATCACTTTTAATAGGGAATGTTTAGATTGAAATGATAAACTATTGAAGATGATAGAAAAGCCGAATTCTGTTCAAACAAATGATGCGCCCTGAACAAGAAATTCTGATAAGACTTGTAAAAGGGGTGGAGTTGAATCAAAGAGGAGGGTTATTTCTATAGCAATATGTGTCCTAATAAATTATATATTTATCTTTTTTCCGTTTGTTAAAAAAAGGTTACTTTGGATTGTGTGCCCAAAATCTACATTTAGCTATATTTAAGAGTTTTTTTTAGAGATCCTTCATTTTCAATGATAAAAATTTATAATATAAATCAAGTGGGTTAACTTTGAAATTAATACTACCACATTACTGTATGCACTATGGCAAGAACGTTTACATACAATTATTTCAAAATATCACAAATTTGTATCTTGGATAATTAAGGTAAATATTATTAAGACCCAATTTTAAAGGCATGTAAAAATATCCATATTATATATTTTATAGGAAATTTCAAAACAAGGAGTAAAATCAAGGTGTACAATCATGCAATAAAACCTTCCACCCAGCAAAATACTCCAATAAAATGCAATGTTCAGTTCTGTTTCATTTAAAATATGTCAGGGGATGACTGCAAAACTTCAAACAGAAGATTTCCTGATCACAAACATGTTATATACAGGGTCGCTGATATGTATGGAAACGGTCGATTATTTCCTAAAGTAAGATAGCTAGCGAAAAATGTTGAGATACAAAAGTTCTAGGGTTTTTCAAAATCCATCATATTAACGAAAAATTAAGTATACAGTGTCAGTCAAAAAGTCAGGACGAAACAAAGTTGCCTTTTCTCTAATGAGACACCCTGTATATTATTTCACATTTCAATTTTTCTCAAAATTCTGAACAAAATTTATTCAGCACATCATTTCCTAAATTCAACAGATTTCGAGATAACGAATTTTCAAAATAAGTTTCTAATAAATTGTCCAAATATGTTTTAGTTCATTAAGTTCATAAGTCCATCAAGTTACCTTTGAAAGTTTCCCGCTCCATAACAACGCCGCGTCGTTCTTTTGTCTAACAGTGATGATCTTAACAACACATGTCAAAAATACATTTAGTGTAAATAATTTTCTCGCAAAAATGGCACGTTTATCTGATACTGAGCGTATTGAAATTTTAATGATCATAGGATACGGTGATAGAAGACGAAGTTGTGACCAAGTAGTGGATATTTTTAATGACTTGCATCCCAATCGGGAACCCATTTCTAAATCAACCGTTTCAAAAACTGCAGCGTTTTCATGAAACTGGAGGTGTCAAAGATCGACCAAAAAGTGGAAGACCAGTAAGCGTTACAAATGAAGAAAATTCTTTGAATGTCATGTTAGATGTGGTGGAAAATCCAATAAATTCAGCATTACAGAGAGCTTTGAGTCGATATTCCATTCAAAAAATTTGCAAACTGCAAAAATTCCATCCATATAAAATTCATTTAGTACAAGAATTCATTGAAGACGATTTTGATCGTACAATCGAGTTCTGTGAAGTTATTATGGATAAATTAAATGAAAATGTCAACTTTGTCAACCACATATTGTTTTCTGACTAATCTACATTTTGTTTAAACGAGCACATAAATCGACACTACTGTAGGTATTGGTCAGACCAAAATCCACATTGGATTGAGGAAGTTAATACTCAACGGCCACAAAAAGTAAATGTCTGGTGTGGTATTATTGATGGACACGTCATAGGATCTTATTTTATTAACGAAAGTTTGACCTCTGAACGATATTTGTCACTTTTACAACAGCATATTATTCCCGAGCTTAGACGATTATTCCCGAATAATAACAATCCCAATTTGCTGGCAGAACAAATATGGTTTCAACAAGATGGGGCTCCTCCACATTTTGGACGTGTGGTACGGGCATATCTAGATGAAACTTTTCCTGATAAATGGATTGGGCCCAGGGGAGCAATTGAATGGCCAGCTAGGTCTCCCGATATGACCGCACTTGACTTTTTTTATGGGGTCACATAAAAAATGTAGTCTACAAAAATAGGCCGCCAATTATCGAAGAGTTGCAAGAAAGAATAAGGCATGATATTTCTATCATTCCTCCTCACATGGTTTTAGATTCACTACAAAATTTTGTTCAGCGAGTTCATTACTGTCAGGAGGTAAATGGTAACCACTTTGAGCACCTTATTAAATAGAAGTCCAGAGGAAAATTTGTTGTTTATTAAAACTTGTTTTCTCTCTTTTTCTCCTGGCATAACTATTGTTTCATAAAATTTCAAATATCCTAGACATTCATTAAAAAATAAATACATTTTATCGTTTCATGCATTTTTATCAACCCCGAACAAATACGCTTTTTTTATTTCTGTAAAAAATTTATAATTAAATTGTAATCATATCCACATACTCCACCTTGTGTGACTTTCATAATAAATATCCATTGTTTTTATTTCGTGCTTTTTCTTTAATAAATATGAGTGTAGTAAGAAGTTACTTTCAAAATTCGATATCTCGAAAACGGTTGAGTTTAGGAAATGATGTGCTGTATCAATTTTGTTCAGAATTTCGAGCAAAATTGAAATATGGAATAATATACAGGGTGTCCCATTAGAGAAAAAGCAACTTTGTTTCGTCCTGACTTTTTGACTGACCCTGTATACTTAATTTTTCGTTAATATGATGGATTTTGAAAAACCCTAGAACTTTTGTATCTCAACATTTTTCGCTAGCTATTTTACTTTAAGAGATAATCGACCGTTTCCATACATATCAGGGCCCTGTATAATATGAGACATGGACACAAAATGTTTCAAAAAAATTGTTGGCAATCACACCATTTGCTGCACTGAAATTTACAGAAATACAAAATTTAATAATCCGTAGAAAATTCGGCAGTCACACCCCAAAATAGGAATTGACAAATTAATCGAAATCGAAAAAAGAATTAATCGAAGATCGAACTTCCCAGCATGAAAATAGGCAAATTTTCCCCTAGTTTTTATGGGCAAAGAACAATATCCAGATATGTAATTACATGTGCAAAAAATTAATAAATCTTAATGTAGTCCCTGCTAATAACCTTATGGATATAAAACAAAAAAGTCTTATATTAATTTCAGCCTCATTATAAATATAGTTTTTATAGATTATTTTCAATTGAAAAGAGAGCACTGTAAAGAGTTTGAATTGCTTCAGTAACTTTTCCACAAAATCTGTCAACATGAATTAGGAAATACCAGTTCTTAGAGTGAGCCAAAGATGCCCTGTCACTGAACGCACTTTTTCAAAAATAAGTTTAAAGTGTATATTATGAACTAATACTGTTTAAATAATTTTTTTTTATCACAATCCACGTATTAAAAAAAATGGAATAATTGATTTTATCAAATATCAAAGCATATCCAAAGTCCACCATATTTGAAAAATGCGTGTCCTTATAATGCCTTCAAAACTTTTTTCAGCGAAATTTTTGGCTCACTTTGTACATATTAGCTGTGAATGATTGTGACCAGCAATACTAGCAATTCTTCAATGGCACGATGATATTCGTTTTTTTTTCTGCGGATTCCTATCCGTCATGGTTTTCACAAATCAGAATGAGACAAAATAATCCATTAAGAAAACAATTGCAACTAGCAACCATTCATAGCTTCCTGATACTGCCAGAAATCAGGCAATTCATACAATTCATAAAATATGCGATCAATTTAGATGGTTTTAGGAACCTTAAGTCCAAGATCATAAGTTGAATATTCAAAAACAACGACTAAGAAGGGATACGGCTTGGCAAATCTAGCTAGGAATGTCGAGAAACGTATGAGATGCGCGACTTTGGAATGAGAAAGTATTCGGACGGTAAAGAGGGTAGCATAATTGTACATTCAGTAATAAAACTTCAAAGTGAACTTCTCTCTTAATTTTTGTCCGTGAGCTTCCTTTCGGCGCTATATGGACATGCCTCGCTGCGAGAAGTCCGTTCCCATCCGGCCTTTAACCGGCGTAGACAGCGACGCTGTATCGGGGGAATGCAAAGTCTTGCTCTAGGCAATGCTGCATCCCATGTTATATTGGCACTTTTTTATATTTTTGCTGGCACGGTTTAACCATAACCATGGTTTTACGGCGGACTTCACAAACACTTAAATCTTGGGTGAATGCACGTTCTTTAGACGGCGGACATTACAACACATTAACCTGACTTCCACCACGAGGCCGCCATCTGACCTCTACCGCTGCCGGAAGTCGATTCTTCAAATTGAACTTCATGATGCGACTTGTTTCGGACTGTACTGAGCTCTTCTGCTACGATAGGCGTGGCGATTTCACATTCAGAGCTAGATTTGTCAAGCTGTACTTCAATTGGGTCCCGAATCAACCATGAACTTGGCCTATAGGCTCTCATTAGTTTTAAACCAATCCTCAATCCATATAAAAAGGCCTGTTTTTTATTGTTGAACTTACTACATACACATGGTGTAAACGATTTATTTTATATATTATAAAAATTACAATTTCATATATGCAAAATTACTCATATTGTGGCAGTGATTGGATTTAGAATGGGTTGAAAGCAAAAATAGATATAATATGAAAATCACTTTCGTGTGAGATTTTGTCTGATAAATATGATGTTGACAAAACAATTAACATATTGTCCAAAAGGTAGTTTATGTTAAAAAGATATTTTATTTTCAACATTCATAACTTTTTCAGTTCAAAATTGGACCTTTTCACTTTAAAGATGATGCCGATTCACTTCAACATGAATTAAGTATCTACAAAATTTGCTAACAATTAGGAAAAAATATTATTACTAATGGAAATATAAACTTATGAACTAAACTACTGAACTATATGCCACTTCTATAAAGATATAGGTACTTAAAATTGAAAAAATTGAGCAGTTTATAGAATATATAAGAATTTGAATAGCACTGGTCACTAGTCTTCAATAAGTCCATCTTGCAAGTATAATAATACGCAATCTAAAATTAGTTTAAATCAATTTTACTGATATTAATTTTTCTTCAATAACAATTTTTAAATCAAATTTTACCCAAGGCAGATTCAGAAAAAAATTGAATCAGTTTGAATTAATTCTACTAGTATTTATTTTGCTTCAATAACAATTCTTGAATCCATCTTCACCTAGAGCAGATTCAGGAAACATTAAAGAACATCAATAAACGATGGCATTTTCAAGTTTCATAACCAAAAAGCCATCTAATTACATCTTATCACATTAAGTGCCAATAAAAGTGGCAAATGGCAACCAATAGAATTAATTCAATTGCCAACTCTCAAATAAATAAATCAATATTATAATAAATCAAAATTATATTTGAATTAAAAAATTTATCAGAATGTATAATTTCATAACTAAAGCGTTATATCGATTGATGCCGATGTAATAAAAAAGAAAAGATGCAATTTCTTTCTCTGAATAAATTTAAATCCATTTTTACATATTATACTTAATACTGGAGCAAAATTTTCGAATTGCTAGGACGTTACTTTGACTTTAACGGACTCTTTGAAAACTTATTCATATTTCTCATAATTCTATTCTTGCTTAGAAATATATGCAAGAAAGACCATTGTATTTTGGAATACTTCATGATAATATAAATTACTTTTGTTATTCATCATTTATTTAGAAATATTTGCAGTTGCTTTCGTGGTAGTTCATTACTGAATAAGCAATTATTTTTAAAATAAAATTTTAATTTCTGATTTTGTTAATTTAAAGCAGTGGCATCCATGGTCCATTTTAAATCTCTCAAATTTCGGATGTTTTTAAAACACGCTGTACAACATGTATAGAATTTTTAATAAATCACCGACATGTTGTACCTCAGATTTATTTATGTAACCTTGCAAAGGCAATGGTATATGCAAAGGAAATGTACACACAGAAAATGATGAGGTACCTGCGATTATATTAAAAATGAATAGTGTTTTCATTAGGAAATTCATAAATTACATGTTCATCACTGATAAGAAATATAAAGAATTAAATGACAGCTATTTTGGAAATGAGTTTACTGAATTTTTTTGGTTGTTTTCCCGTTTTATTGAATTTTATTAGCATATTCTGTGTATTCAATAAATGATTTCCATAATGAAAAATCATGTATTAACCAAGAAATGCCTGATCTAAGGGCTTCAAATTGAACTGACAAAATCTATTGAGAATTAATTATATCATCATTGATAGCCAGGGTTCACATCAAAAACTATTTCAGTTTTAAATCAATAATATACCCTGTACCTCCAAAAGCAAGAGCTTCAAGCCCATGGTAATGGGTTTACGAAAGAGTATTTCATCCTAAAACACTCAGTATAATTATTAGTACACTAAGTGACAGCTGATATATAGTGTGACCTATTCAAAATGGAACCACCCCTGTGGAATACACATTTTACAATCAATCTCATTTTTTTATACCAAGCATCAAAAACTTTATCTTGACACAAATATTCATATCTTTGGTTTCATTTCCAAGACACTCTATGGTTTTTTATTTGTTAGAAACGGCAAAAGTTCATTAGGCAATTTTTGTTTTCATGTTTGACTGCACCACTGGATTCGTAGTCGTTATAAATAAAAACCCTCAAAATTTCATGAAAAAATATTGGTTAACAACGAAGTTACCACAACTTTAATTTTATAATTTTAATTTAGATTATAGACATATTCAAAATCTGGCAACACTGTCGGTCGAAAGTAGAACACCAGTGAACTTGTACAGTGAATATCCCAAGTCAATAGCTCATTTCGTTCTACAGTTAGGTATAACCAAAGAATATCTACAATACTGAACAAGAAGCGACAGTGGCAGTGGTGGGGGAAACCGTTTTCTAGTGCGCATGTTTACTGGCAAAATGGAGGATGTTGAACAGCTGATCATTAACAGGGTTATGTCGATGCAGTTGATTCATTGTTGCCATTGTCAACTGTCAGAATTATTATGTTCTGTGCTATGACATAGTTTTATTCTGGTGGTTCTATTATTTTTTAGATGGAAGAGCAACGTCTGATCCTGCCATTTGATAGGATTTTGTATTTTCTATTCTTTATTGTAATTTAAACTGTTATAGATATTCCTATCAATAAAATCTATTATTATTAAGTAATTTTTAACAACTTCTGTGCTTGAAAAGTGTCAACCCTTTCTCGTATGATAATTAAATAAATAAATCAGCTAATCTTAAATCATACCAAATATATTTCTTTTCATTTCGCAACGCTTCCTACGGTACGCGGAGGCAGCTTCTGTCGTTTAATAATGAATTTTTTCCAGTGTCCCGACCTTTAAGCACCCCAACAAAATGACTGAGGTCATCAAAAATTACCCACCGAACATCAAAGGCGCCGACAAGAGTGTCGCTTCTTGTTCAGTATTGTAGATATTCTTTGGTTATACACACAGGAAAAAATTCATCATTGAACGACAGAAGCTGCCTCCGCGAACCGTAGGAAGCGTTGCGAAATGAAAAGAAATATAATTGGTATGATTTAAGATTACTTAGCTGATTTATTTATTTAATTTTCATACGAGAAAGAGTTGACATTTTTCAAGCACAGAAGTTGATAAAAATTACTTGAATAATAATACAACCACAGAACAAAACTATGTCATAGCACAGAACATAATAATTCTGACAGTTGACAATGGCAACAATGATGGTGGATTTATGCAGCAATCATAAGCCATAAGTCTTAAGTCATAAGGAAGAATATTCGTCCATGATTGGTTGGTCCGTATATTCCAACCAATCATTGACGAATATTCTTCCTTATGACTTAAGACTTATGACTTATGATTGCTGCATAAATCCACCATGAATCAGCTGTATCGACATAACCTTGTTATGGTGGATTTATGCAGCAATCATAAGTCATAAGTCTTATGTCATAAGAAAGAATATTTGTCAATGATTGGTTGGAATATACGGACCAACCAATCATTGACGAATATTCTTTCTTATGACATAAGACTTATGACTTATGATTGCTGCATAAATCCACCATTAATGATCAGCTGTTCAACATCCGCCATTTTGCCAGTAAACATGCGCACTAGAAAACGATTTTCCCCCACCACTGCTACTGTCGCTTCTTGTTCAGTATTGTAGTTGTAGATATTCTTTGGCATAACTCCTGAAAGTATGGTAATGTGAGCGACAGTGTTGCCAGATTTTAAATATGTCTATAATCTGAATAAAAATTATAATCAAATACTTTCTCCAAAATTCAAGTTGTAACTTCGTTGTTAACCAATATTTGTTTATGAAACTTTGATGGTTTTTATTTATAACGACTGAGAATCCAGTGGTGTAGTCAAACTTGAAAACAAAGATTGCCTTGCCTTGGAAATTAAACCGAAGTTATGAGAATTTGTGTCAAGATATAGTTTTTGATGATTCATATTAAAATAAAAAAGTTTGAGATTGATTGAAAAATGCGTCTTTTACCTTCCATTTTAAATGGGTCGAACTGTGTGAAGAGCAAAATAAATGATAAATAACAAAAAACATGAAAAAAATAAAAGATAAAAATTAATTCTGTATCAGTAAAAATACTCTACGCATAGATCACATCACTTATTAGATAATAAAAAACACAATCTATTACTGCGATTTCGAAGGCGCTTTGAATTGAATGAGCCTGGTGAGCATGCTCATAATACAGGGTATCTGTTTCTGGCGGTGCATAGTTATGGAATCAGGAACGTTGCTTTCAAAATCCAAAGCAACACGTTGAGATACGAAGGTTAGGATTGTCATCACATCGTATTCGTGCACCTTCTTTTTGAGCTCCTCACAGAGAGACTGGATAAACCATGAACCTCTGGTTGTGTTACGCCATGAATAATAACCTAGGAGATTTCATCATTTTAGTATTCAACATGGATTATACAGTGTGTCCAAGATAAGATGAACAGCATGGGGATATCGGAAACGGTAAGAGATACGGGGTCGATTAAATTAGAGAAAAGTAGCGCATTTATGTGCCCAACAATATGCCATTCAGAAAGTTTTAATACTCCGAGTAGTTACGGAGATATCCGAGAAAAACCGAAATTTGAGAATTTCGTTTTTATTTTCTCCTAGGTTTATTTTCAAAGGAAGTATAAAACAAATAGCACTTTGTCATGGCCACCTTTTAAGGACTACCTGATAACGTAATCAGAATTTTTCTGCGACGTTTCGTCTTTTAGAAAACATCATCAACTTTTTATTTTTATATGGGCCGAAACTAAAGAATACCCTGTATACGACTCCATTTTTCATTGTGAATACAGTAACGTATCACACAGTATGATTTCAGAACCATTTCTCGCGCAAAAGGAAATTTAGTGATTACTTAACCTGTTTTTCTTCAATTTTAGATAGTAGGCGCTGGAAAAAAATACACATAATGTTCTGTTGTCATAATAATACTGTAGTTTGGTAGAAATTTTGACATATTACCGTTCCTACATTCACATCTCGTTACCTACCTAATTTGTGTTAAAAATGGAAAACGGCAGCTTTTCGAATACTGAAAAGTTTGATATGTTGTCATGTTACATGTTGTGCCAAATAAATTGTGTTGATGCTGAACGCGCGTACTCTAATAAGTATCCAAAGAGGCGACAACCTGGTAAATCAATATTTAGACGGTTAGTTTTTAATTTAAAAGAATACGGATCATTTAAAAAACCTGTGGTTTCCCGACAAAAGCTATCTAATGAAGAAAGTCAGTGTGATGTGTTACAGGTTGTTGTCGAAAATCCTGAGATATCCACTCGCACCATTGAAGATAATACCGGAGTAGCCAAATCCATCGCTCACTTCATTTTAAGAAAAAATAAATATCATCCATATAAATTTAGGATCTGTCATGGACTCAGACCAGGTGACGATGCAATGCGAAGAACCTTTTGTGAATGGTACACTAGAAAATGCCAAGACGATGAATAATTTGGTCTGATGAAAGTATGATCACCAACAATGCTATTTTTAATAGGCGGAATGTTCATTATTGGTCACAACAAAATCCGCGTGTACACAAAGTGTCCAGACATCAACATCGTTTCGGTTTTAACATGTGGGTTGGAATTCTCGGTACTAATGTAATTGGGCCCTTTATCTACCAAAACAATTTAACAGCAGAGCGGTACATAAATTTGTTAGTAAATGATATGGAAGACGCTCTAGATAATTTGCCATTAGCGGTTAATCACAGCTGCTGGTTTCAACAGCTCCAGCACATAACTCTAGAATTGTTCGTGATTATGTGAACCATCGCTTCCCAGGACAGTGGATTGGTACTCATTGATGCATCCTGGCCTGAAAGGTCCCCCGACCTAACCCCACTAGACTTTTTCCCTTAGGGGTATATCAAGAATCAAGTGTACTCTAATCATAATTTTCAAAATAAAGAAGATTTGCTAAGATCGGTTACTGCATCCTTTAACAATATTTTTCCGTTATGTTAACTCAAGTCTGTCTGTGAGAAGAGCGTACTTGTGTTTAGAAAATAACGGCGCGTTATTTGAACACTTGTTATAAGTTTCTGTTTATTTTCCTGAAATACATATTAGCTCCTTGTTATTACATTACAATTACATTTATAAACGAAACTTTTGATGCAACAACGCAAATATTCCGGCAAGTGGTAAGTTAAAATTTATACTTGTATAAATAAGACTAATTAATTTACTTCATGTATCAAAATGTGACATTTTTTCCAGCGCCTACTATCTAAAATTGAAGAAAAACAAGTTAAGTAATCACAAAATTTTATTTTGCGTGAGAAATGGTTCTGAAATCATACAGTGAGATACGTTGCTGTATTCACAATGAAAAATGGAGTCGTATACAGGGTATATTTTAGTTTCGGCCCATATAAAAATAAAAAATTGATGATGTTTTCTAAAATACGAAACGTCGCAGAAAAATTCTGCTAACGTTATCAGGTAGTCCTTAAAAAGTGGCCATGCCAGAGTGCTATTTGTTTTACATTTCCTTAGAAAATAAACCTAGAAGAAAATAAAAACGAAATTCTCAAATTTCGGTTTTTCTCGGATATCTCCGTAACTACTCGGAATATTAAAACTTTCTAAATGACATATTGTTGGGCACATAAATGCGCTACTTTTCTCTAATTTAATCGACCCCGTATATCTTACCGTTTCCGATATCCCCATGCTGTTCATTCTTATCTTGGATACACTGTATATTTCCGTAGGAGGTAATTATGAGATCCGAAATTGATGTTTGAGGAAAAAATTCCGGAAGTTATTTCATTCTTCATTAGGAATAATCCGAAAGCAGTAGAACATTTTTGTAAATTGTAAATTGCGTCGCGAATCAGAATGCGTGACACGAAAAGCAAAAACGCTGTATTGGGAACTCACCTTTAGGTAACGAACATGCAGGGTTAAGGCTCGTTCACACCTTGCGAATATTCGCAATTTTTTTGCGAATCGACTGCGGAAAAAAAGCGGTAAATGATGAATTATCGTGTAATTTCTAGGTTACATAGAAATATCCTACCCCCAAATACTGAAGAAAGACATGTTACGATTCTTCATAAACCGCAATTTTTTTCGCCGTATGAGTCAAATCGCAAAAAATTGCGAATGAACGAGCCATTAGGGATTGAATGAACCCGAGTAGGTTTCCAAAAAAAAATAAAGTTCAATAAGTGAAAGTTACTTCTTTTGATCAATGGAATGATATATCTGAAAATAAAATAATTCTGACCACCCACAGGATTGCATGTATCCAGTGTCATGTACTCTGATGTTTCTTATTACAGAAAAATGTTAGCTAGCGCGATACAAACCTTTGACAGTTGAATACACAATGAGAAAATCTGCCTGCACCGGAATCCTGTAAGTATTATAGATTTCACCGTCAGTCTCAGTTTTACACAGCTTCACCCCACCATCAAGTTTATCACCTTGGCATGCCTGCATGAAAAACATCTTCGGTTTACCTAAAAAAGAACTAATAGTAAGAAACAGAAAAGGCAATATATGCAATAATATTACCTGCTAGCGAAGGGCATTTATCGGCCGTAAAGGGTGACCAAAGATAGTCTGGCTTATATGGGGTATCTTTAGCAT
Organism: Chrysolina oricalcia; assembly: GCA_944452925.2. Lineage (NCBI taxonomy): Eukaryota > Metazoa > Arthropoda > Insecta > Coleoptera > Chrysomelidae > Chrysolina > Chrysolina oricalcia. The sequence goes on from OX101824.2 coordinate 51,126,974, forward strand.
ATATTGTTCCCATCTCACCATGAGAAAGAACTGCTACTAAAATGCAGTCATGGGAGCTATGGTCCGCCCGTGCAGCTGAATACAACAGGAAATAATGGGGGTTCACACTTTGAATGTTTCAAAAAAAAAATTGAGAAGTCATACAAGTATAATGTTATCGAGGTTAGATGCTATCCGCACATGAAACGGTATTAGCCAATTAAAGTAATCTTCGAAGAGAGAATGAAAATAGTGGTTCAAAAGAGTAGATACACTAAGCGGGCATGGCCCCAAGATGGCGGCCAATTTGGCGGGAATTTAGAACTGCTGGTTTGGTTTGAACTTGCTCGCGGTCACAATCATGGAACATCATCGGACGTTGACGATCGAATCTGCACGGAACATCAAGATGGCGGACGGCGCGAAGTTTCAGTTGGGTTAAAGATAGGGGGTCTAGTGACCATTTTAATCGTTAAAATGTCTACTTTGAAACGGTCTATGTAACAAGATGGTTTATTCATCGTTAAACCGCGTAAAATTGAGAAAAAGTCTCTCTGAATCATGATTCTCTCAATATTTTCAATGATTTTCGACTTTCTTCATTATTTCTATAACAAAAAGTAGTTCATATTAAATTATTCATAATAAATCAGTGAAATACTCAATTGCTCTACAAAATTGATTTAATAATATCATTTTATTCTTTTCTACAACTATTGAAAATCATTGAAAATGTTGAGAAAATCATGATTCAGACAGACTTTTCGGTTTTTCTCCATTTTAAGCGGTTTAACGATCAATAAACCACCAAGTTACATAGACCGTTTGGAATTAGACATGTCAACAATTAAAATGATCACTTATAGACCTTCTAAATACAAAAAACACCAGAACAATTGTTCGTGGAAGATAAGGGTATTTTTTTCGAAAAATGTACACAATTCGAAAACTAATCATCTTCTAAATTGCGAAAAAATCATGTTTATTCGACACCAAAATAGACTTCTACAAATTTTCATCTAAATCGAATCATTTATACGCGAGAAAAAAATTAAATACTGAAAAATCGGCTTTTCGCCATTTTGACATTTAATTTGATGTTAGGTTAGGTTAGGTTTGAACGTGAGTTGGTCCGTATCAGGCCCTCCACTGCGGCCAATGGCCTATTGTGGCTCACCCTATGGTTATATTACTCCCAGTATATCCAATCTCTTGACGAAATTGAGGAATGTATTGGGACAACAATTTACCAGGTTTTCTGGCCTTACTGTCGTATCGCCAAATATTGAGAATCTGGTTCTGGCCGCTGCAGGGCATGTACACAGAATGTGTTTAGCCGTTTCATCATTCTCCATGCATAGCCGGCACTCTGCATCTTGTGCAAGTCCGATTTTATGCATGTGATGTTTGAGTTTGCAGTGGCCAGTAAGCAAACCTACTATAACTCTGAGATCCGCTCTGCTGAGTTCTAGCAGTTCTAGCAGTTTGTCAGAGTCCTGTTTTTTCCTTGTACAAGCAATAAATGCTTTGGAATGGGCTATGCCTGGTAGACTACGCCAGTACTTGAGTATTTTATTGTCTGCCCAAGCTGTTGACATTCTTGGCAGTGCTATATGCTAAACCGATTACCGGTTCTGGTCCAGTGAACGTTGTTTCGCCCCCCCCCCCCTTTTGCTAGGGCGTCCGCTATTTCGTTTCCTTCTAGGCCTGTGTGACCTGGTATCCAGACTAGGGTAACGTTGTTGCGTTGCGCCAGTCGGTTTAAGGTGTCTCTGCAGTTCCATACTGCCCTAGATTTAAATCAGTTGGATTCAAGCGCTTTAAGTTCTGCTTGACTATCTGAAAATATTTTTATTGTTTTTCGTGTGTGGTGTCGATTTTCCAACTCCCTGGCACACATTTCAATGGCATATACCTCTGCCTGAAATATCGTAGCTAGTTTGCCCATACTGAACAAGCGTTTCACTACTGGGTTCATCCCATATATTCCGGCTCCGACGCCTTCCTGAGTTTTGGAACCATCGGTGAACCAACGTTCATTTGCCCTACATAGGTTGGTTTCATTCCGGAACCAGTCTTCTTTTTCGGGAAAGACCACAGTGTAGGACGTGTGAAGGTTAATAGTTTTAGGCATGATGTCTGAGGGCATTCCTAGAATGTTGTGAGCTCCAGCATGCCGCTGCCTCTCATGACACATGCCTGCGGTAGACTAATGGCCGCTTGATAAAGTCTGTATGTTGCCCATCTTGCCTCTCTCTCCAGAACTAAGTCTTCCATTGCTGCCGTTGGCGTGGAGCGAATGCTTCCAGTAATCGCCAGGCACGCTTGTCTCTGTAGTCCGTTAAGTTTAGCAATTTGAGGTTATGTCAAAAAGTGTTGAATACAAAAGTTTTAGATTTTTTTATAATCTACAACTTTTCCACCAACAATTTTCGCTAAGAGGTCACGTTTCGCAGCAAATCGCAAAAAACTAAACTGCGTCCCCATTTCACCATTTTGAGTGTTTTCGTATTTAAACATTTATTTTCCTTAAAGTTGGAACCTCAGCAACATTTTCCACCTGGTCCTTGCCTGTTACTTCTCTTCTTTTTCACAAAAATTATTGGCACCAGCCTAATATACGTTTCTTTGATGAGGTCGAAATCAGAATATGAATCGATTGTTTGGTCTCCAATGTATAATATTCATATCATAACGTTAGAAAGGGATCACAATACATTTCTGAGATATTCTTTATACAAGACAAATATTATTTTAGAAAATCATAATTACTTACTGACTCTACAACTCTTGAACTTGGAAACTTTGGAAAATAGCAGGACGTTTAATGATTTAACTCTAATATTCAAAATCTTGAGTGGGATGATGATGATGATCATTAAGTCTATTTCAGTCATTAATGTTTGTATGCTTTTAAATTTTATGTTTACATATTGGATTACCAATCTAGGTTTAGTATATTGTATGTGTCAACGCATTTTAACAGTATATAAGCTGTATTGTATCGAAATGGGGTTTTCCCGTAGATAGATAAAATAAAAATTTCAGATTTTTCATTCTTACTTACATTTAAAAACCAATCGCCAAATGATGATAAATGGGAACATTAAAATCACCTACCTTGTTTGATATGATACTCGACGTCAGCATAATTCAAATCCTTGAAGACGTGAACGTCAAATCCTAATGCTACCAAACACTCTTTGAGGTTTTTGCAATCTTCATTAGTACCTGAACGGGATTTCAAGTCACCACATTCGAATACTTCATGATTGAAAATGAATGCTAGACCTCTTTTCGGATGATCCATTTTGTAGTGGGTAGCATATTTTGCAACGGGCATGCGCGCGTAGACTTCTCCAGATTGGCCTCTGAAAGAGCAAATATGTACATTCAGCAAGGTGGTGATTTGAAAAAGGACATTCGGCTATATCTCAAGAATAACTGCCGTTAGTAGGTAATTTTACCCTTGTTGAGGAAACATAATAACAAAGTAATTAACACTCTTTCAACCAATAAATACATCAATACCGGTGTTCCACAAGGGGGTTACTGGGGCCACTGTTGTTCATTTTATACCTGAATCACTGTTTATAGCTGAAACAATCAGTGGGATCACTCGCCGCCATTTTCTGTAACAAGATAGAATGAACAATCGGGAAACAATTCAGGTGCGAAATAGATTTGCTCTAAAACTTACATAGTTGTCGAATGTACTAAAAGTATTCAGTTTCCAGAAGTATACACATATCTCGTGTATGGTTTTTCATTGAAAAAAAAAAATGGTTTTGTTGATGTGGGGGGAATATTTTATAAAAAAATGTTACAAAAACATAAATGCCAATAATGATACATTTGGCAATTTAAAAATACCCAATATAATGTAATACATACATGTCCTTGAAAACTGTTCGTGTGAACTTTTTCAACATTTTCCACAAAAGAAGGTGTTGGAAAAAATATCAAAGACTGTCTCTTAAAAATTGATTTTTGTATGCCTTGTCAAAACTTCCCAAAACATTACTTGTGAGGGGTAGGCTTTATTATACCATTAAATTCCTAAATAAGAATATAAAGTCCACAAGTAAAGTAAGTTAAGTTATATGAAAAATCGTTTTCAATATAGATTTTCAACTTTTAATTTCCAATAAATAAGAATTGGGAATTTGTGTTTTTCATTTCACTACACCTACCCCAAACTTTATTCCAGTTATTTTATGATCTTTGTGGATCCATACGAGTACCATTGGACTTTACCAGATCTTACAGACTCCTTGGTTTTCATTCAAGATCCGGACATTAGAAAAAATTATACAGTATTTCGAATAACTTCAAATGTACAATGACTAATGACTAGAGTGTGGTAATCACTGATATTGGAATGACACGTATCATATAACATTTCTCATCTTGCTTAAATTCTTTATGTATACTACCTCAAAAGCTTTCGGTTATTTATTTTTCATACGTCATACATTGATTTCAAAACTTGTCCAGTAATCACAAAACTTGTCCGCCATTTTCAGTTTTTGTCACAAAATTCGAAATCTTTCACAAAACCTCTACATTCGTTAAAAAAAATATAGTCAGCCCATAATTAATAGTTATTTGTGTATCAAGGGCGTAAAGTAGGCGTTTATGGCCTGCGGCGTGGATGATGGCCCGATGGCGTTAGCCGAGGGCCATCACACGCCGAAGGCCTTAAACGCATTTTACGCACGTGATACATACAAAATTTTATGCACTAGCGGTTTTATAGCGAGAATCACAAATACTGACTTGAATTGCAATGGTCTACACGTTTTATATGTTATGCATACAATAATTAAGGGTAACCTAATATGAGGAATGTGAAACTATAGTAGCTGAGTGCTATTGGAGAATCTATTTCAAATAAATAGATCGTCACCGAAAAAATTGCCAACGATTATGAACAAATGTTAGAAAGAGTATTGCTCTATTGAACTGAAATGATTCTAATTCGTGTTAGGAATTGCATGAAATGATATGTGAGTATAGACTATTTGAGAATTTTGTCTACTTTACGGCCCGCCGGGCCATAATGCGCCTGCGGGAGGTAAAGTGCCACTTTACGCTTGCTGAACCGGGCGGTAAAGTGTACTTTACCGCCCGCTAGTGCATAAAATATTTTATAACTTTAAACAATAATGAAAGACAATCATTTTAAATAAAAAAACAGACATCAACACGGACAAAAGATCCACCGGTTAGTGACCCATTTTTTAGTTCCCATTTATATGTTGAGCATTGAATAAGTTGCCAGCGGCTGTATGCGCGTGGGATAATATTACAGGTTGCGCAATGGACAAACGAGAACAAAAAGATCAAAGTAGCGTCGCCAAGTGATCTAACTGATTCTCATAGCTATAAACTGTGCCTGAATGATGTCAATTAGATTCAGGAATGTGAATTCATTAGCCTTTTTGCAGATGACATCTTGCTAACGAAAGTGATATTGATCTACCGAATGCCATTCAAAAAATAAAACGAACACTTGGCAAAATATCAGAATTTCTCACAATCAATAAACTGAAACTCAGCATAAAGAAAACAAAATCTATGATTATAACCACTCAACATAAAAACTTTGGTTGATAAAAACTTGATAAACATGGATATCTATGGTTAAACAATTGAATTGGTTGAAAAATTTAAATATCTTGGATTTGTGATAGGCAAATCACTGAACCTAAAAAAAATACTTCCAATATATTCATAACAAAATTGCAAAAACTATATTCTTTTTCACAGTTAACAGCAGATATCTGTTATTTCAAACCTCCTTAGTGGTTTATAATACAATAATCAAACCATTAAGTAAGTAGTACCCTTTAATATTGTTCCTTTTCAGTTCCAACTTTATCTCATCATTGCAGAAACTGCAAAACAGAGGAATGAGAATACTGTTGAAATGTAACAGATACACTCACATAATGTCTTTGCTTCAGGTTCTTGATTGGCTTTCTCTTGAGGACTGATTGTTTTGCAGTTCTATGATTTTTATTTTCGAACTAATATCTGGAAAATTACCTACTTTAACCAACTGATTAATTATCAAAATTAAATTCATGACAATTCTACAAGAGAAAGCATGAACTTTTATGTGACAAGAACAAACTACACAAGATCAATGAATTCACTATTCCAACAAGGACTCATTCAATACAAAAAATGTCCAAAGGATAAGTAGCAGTTGCATTATGCATTTCAAAAAATTACTTATAGAATTAATACCTGAAATCAAAATATATTTAAGTATAAGTTCAAAGTTCATTTACCACATTTAATTTTTCTATAACTTGTAAAGTATAATAAAATTTTAATTTTTTTTTCCAATTTCATTTCATATTCTTGCTACAATATTAATATTATTAAGATGTAACATTTAGAGAGAGAGAGAGAGAGAGATAGAGAGAGAGAGAGAGGGAGAGAGAGAGAGAAATTTACTTTATTGTCCAAGAAATCAACTTCTTATTGACAAAGCATGGTTATGATTTAAATAAGTAAAAAACAATCACACACTATCAGTTAAGAAATCAACACATCAGATGCAAAATCTGTGGGTGTGTAAAACTAACAGAAACATTGACAAAAAAAATATATAAAATAATACTTAGGTGTAAAGATTAAAATCACATGAAAAATAAAATCATGGCAGAGTTTCACTGTAAAATTCCTCAAGATTGTAATATGCTTTTCTTTCTGAATTTGTAATACACTCTCTTATTTCTGATGGTACATGATTAAATATTTTTTGCTTTAATAGATCAGAGAGTCTTTTGCCAAAGTGGATTTCAGAATAGGGAGAGGCATTTTAATTTCTGATGTTTGCCTTGTTACATATTTTGTTTGGTTTTTAGGGTTTTGGGAATCAACTGTATTATATTTTTTGTGTATTAGACATACAGATCATAGAATGAAAATGCAGTTGAGAGTTAGAATTCCACTGCTGATGAATAATGGTCTACAGGGTTCTCCCATCCGAGCTTTGCAAAGGTATCTAACTGCTCTTTTTTGTAGGACAAACACTAATTGTTACAATTTTTAACTGCAAAATCCCCAAAAGGCAATTCCATATCTCAAATGAGCCTCAATCATTGAGTGACCATCTTCGCTGTAGGTTTGCTCAGTTGAGTAATATCCCGCTGCTAGTCTTTTTGTCAATGTTCTAATATACTGCTCAAATTCCAATTTGTCATCAATTAATATCCCTAGGAACTTTGAATGATTTTTCTTTTCTAAAGTGTATCTGTTTGGGATCAAATCATCAAAAAAGTGCTGAAAGTAAGTACATTTGTTTTGTTTTTTCCATTGGAATTACACCATTTTTTAACCATTCCAAGATCTCTAGTGATAGTATCTTTAAATTGCTGGTAATTTTTTTCATGCCAGAGGATGGTAGTATCATCTGCAAAAATTGTAAAATTTCCTCTAATTAGAATGAAAGCTAGATCATTTATATATAGAAGAAAAAGGATTGGACCCAGAACAGATCCTTGCGGGACACCCGAATACCTCTCATTACTGTGTGATAGTTGTCCATTTGATTTTATTATTTGTTTTCTATCACTTAAATAATATTGTATATTAGGGTGATATACAGTACTGATAAAAGTTTTTTTTCTCGCATTACACATCTATCTAGTGGCCAAAACGATTTATTGTGCAACAGTTGAAAAACACAATTCCTTTAATTATTTAATTACCCATTTTTTCCTCGAGCATCCCTCTCGTCTTGTTCCCTCCCAAAGCATTGTCCATCTTCAGCATCTTGAAAATCTTCATCAGGGTTATTGTGGCCATTGCCTACTACATCAGATCCATTGTTTTTAGAACCCATTTTACAGTAGGAAACCTATTAAGATCTTCGAACTTTTTAGTACTTCTCAAATGTGCAATTCAAATTTCAAACTAATAATTGCTCTGCTTATTTATAATTATTTCTTTATGTGCTCAAGGATCTAGTCACAGTGACACCAGTAATGCAGAAATATAGGAATAACTGATAAGGGATAAGGAGATAATCAATCGAAATAAACAAATTTACCAATATTCTTTGTTTAAAATTTGTTTTGGTACTGTGTGAATTGTGATATACTGATTTCTTCTTCTTCTTCTTTTATTTTTTTTGGCTATTGCTTCCTTCTGGCGCATTCAGCCAATGCGTCTCATATACTGATTTATGATTTGATTTGACATTTGACTGATGTTTGATCAGTGTTTAGTGTCCTGAGCCGCTTTCCAACGACTCATTGTGTAGCTCTGAGTAACTCAGAGGAGCTCCTGAAGTGATCTCACAGACCACGAAAGAACAGAATCCGTTAAATAACATGTATTTCTGTCAATTGAACTGATCTTGAAGTGATCTCGGGTTATAGGAATTATAGGATAGAGGGAGAAGTACAAGGACACTGAACACTAACTATCTGTAGAGGATGTAGGGTATTGAAAGGTAGAAATGGATACATATGAAACTCATTTTCTCAAAAAAATTCCGATGTACAGATTTAGACATCGTAAACCATTAGAATGCATCGCGCTGACGCCATTTGACAGGCCCATAAAATCAGTCGATCAGGCTATCCTCTACAAATAATGTTCAATGTTTTTATTGGGAGAGGTAAACAAACCAAAGTGGCACCAAAGTAATGCAAATTTTTTTTACGCAAATAATGCAAGCCATTGACTGAAAAGGAAATTAAACAAATCTACAGATATTGTTTAATTTCCTTGATTGACTGAGACATTCAGTTTGTTTCACATACAAACGAAAGAGCGGACTCATTGGTGTTCGTGGTTTAACAGTGGGTGATCTAGAAGAAAACCTCTTTGCGGGAACTGGGAAGCACAGAGTGATTGTATAAAATGGTTTGAAGTTATCAGAAATGGTTGAAGTTACTTGTAGCGAGATGGATTTTGTATTTATGAAATATGTATACAGCCATGGTGATAAAATTCTAGTATCTTCTAGGTATTTTCAAAATTGATTTTTCTATCATAACCCCTATTCAAGTAACCGCCACTGACGCTGTCATAAGCTAATGGGGAGAGAGTAAACTAACAGGAGGGTTCAATACGCTCTAGCCAATCAAAATCTTCTAGCATCGACGCGTCGTAGTGACGTACTTGGACATGAGTACAGAGGCGAACTCGAACCGAAGAAACAAAACTGTCACATGTAACTATCATATACCAAGAGTGCGGAGTCCGCTAGACCGCCACTGTCTATGGAGAATGGCGGTCATGACATGTCCAACTCATAGATATATATTATATATACCTACTAAATATATATATTATGATTTATATGGTCCAACTACGTCACATTTCGCCACAAATGTTCTTTCATCTCTTTCTATAAGTGCCCCCATTGTCTTATGGGGATTATGGTGGATTTATGCAGCAGTCATAAGTAATAAGTTTTAAGTCATAAGGAAGAGAATATTCGTCAATGATTGGTTGGTCCGTTTATTCCAACCAATCATTGACAAATATTCTTCCTTCTTACTTAAAACTTATGACTGCTGCATAAATCCACCATTAGACTCTCCTAGTCAAATAACGTTTGGTCTCCTTTTAAGATGACTGGAAATATTTCGCATACGACAGCTCGCATACGGAAAGATTAGATTCAGTTTGAAAATAGCACATCCTGCACTGAATAAATAGTTTGATTGAAATATGAGTTTTCGTGGTCTGTCAGATCACTTCAGGAACTACTCAGAGCCACTTACTATGACAATCGGCTCTATTATTAATTGAACGCGCCTGTTTTCATAAAGGCTCCTTCATACCCTTGCGAAGATTCGCAAATATTTCACTATTTCCATTCTCCACTATTTGGATATTACCTCCGAGCAATAAAAGATATAGAGAGGGCTTCGTTGTTTACAAACATCTCAGCCTGAATCATGTTAAAAATGGGCTTTGTCGCATATATCCGTTTGCACTCGGGTACCAGGTTGGAATTCCATGTTATATCCACTCTTACCTTGGCGATCGTGTTTGTTTACGTCCGTTGTCAAATCAAATCATGGGCGTCGCAGCATGGTAATCATGGCATAATCCCGATTTTGAGACAAAAATATACTATTTGTTGAAATAGCTGTATAAAACATTGTTACTATTTCGTCGACCTAGGTGTATTCTTTCGACACAAATGTTCTGAACAAAACGAGAAATAATGATCATGATCGAGGTGTCCTTGTTCTTTCTAAATGTGTTTCATCCCCACCACAGTTTTTTTGTGAACATGATCCGTAATCCCCCTGCCCCTGAGGAACATACCGGAATTCGTGATTGGAATGTTTGGAACATATCGAACTTCACCTTTGTGGTTCTGTGTCATATGCCGATCCATTTTGCATCAAAAAATTATTTTTTTGCTTCCAAGGTTAGGTTCCATACAAAACATAACCACAAAAATAAGAAGTTTGTTCTTTTGAGGAATCATATTTGTGATCCGGATCCCTATTTCACAAACTTGATTTCAAAATCACGTTCTGAATGTTTCTGAACTAATGTGTCGAAAGAATGCTGCTCTTAAAAACGATTACCTATCAATAATTAGGAAAAAACTTCTTGCAGTGTAGGTACACTAAAGCCTGATTCACATAATGGGAGTAGCAGTGGCGTCACCCCCCTCTATTGATAAGTTAACCACTGGCAAACATGTTTAGACGACGCTGAAAATTCAAGGTCACGCTGCTGAAAGTTTGATTCATTTAAACTTTTTGCAGTAAAATCCAGCAGTGTTCGCATTTCTAACCTTAAAATTATCATAAAATCGAGATTGCTGTTATGATTCCTTTCTACTGCTTTTAACAAACAATTAGTTGAAAATTTTCATCCCAATGTTACTCATTTGGATAACAGCGTCAAAAGGGGCGGAGTCACTGCCTTTAGTGCCACTGCTACTGCCATTATGTAAATCAGGCTTAAGAAGTAAATAAGCAAACTCAACTATTCTATCTTGTTGGAATATCTTTCGAGTACTTAAAACATAGCGTCGTTGATACTGTAATACGAGCTGTCACGAAGCATTTATTTCACAGGAGATTGTAAAATGATAATAGGGACTACATAAAAATTTCTACGCGCGATTATTTCGTACTTTGAATTCCAAAACATATTGACCGGTTTAAATTCTTATGTAGTATTTATTTTCTTTTGGTGTTTTGGCATCGACTGCTATGGTCATTAGTAGCTATTATCATTGTTTATATAGAAGTAAGATAGCTAGTCAATGCCTCTGTAATTGGTGTTGGACGCAAACGCGAGTGTCATCTAGCGTGATTAGTTACAAACATGAATATTTGACGTCATTTTAATGCAGGTTCCTTCAAAAAACCCTGATTTTAGTGCTGTCCCATTGTTTCAATCAAGTTACGGCATGACTTTGAGGCCAGATCACTGAAGTTACGACATGACTTGGATGCGAGCTCACTATCGCCATCTACATGTCGCATCCATTTTGATCCAATTATAATCCCATAAGGTTGACTAACTATCTTCTTTATAAACAAAATGCTATTATCTACAGTCTTCTGTAAAATATTGCTCGTATTGCAGTATCAACGACGATAGGTAGTTTAGTAATATTTTCTTACTTTGCCATTGTTGGACATGGAATTTACTTCACTGTTCTGCAACTATAACATTATAATAACTTGGCAGTTATGTGTGTGTGTGTTTGAAATGTATGCTATTTTAGAGGAATTAGTGATTGTGAAAACGATGATATGAACACAGATGATGTACCAGAAGAAAGTGTTTAAAAGTAGCAACGAGAACTATAATCCGTCAGATACAAAAAATAGACTACTCCAGCAAAAGAATAGAAGAATGCAATACAAAATTTTAATTTGTTTCAAATTGGACAGACGATTTACAATAAGCAAGTCATATCGCTCCACCCTGTGAGCAAATCAAGACTACATCAAAATAGAGCTGTTGTTTGGTATGTCTACAGAGATGTCTTCAGAGATACATGTCAACCCCTATTCAACTCATAAACTTTAATGACTCTCATCTGTTTGATGTTTAAGAAACAGAAGTAAAATTATAACTACATGAGAGATTCTCGGTTTCCTACCAGGCAGACTTGTAATATCGATTGCTCCCTGAGCCTAACTCTACATAAGTAGAGACATTACTTTTTGACAACTCTAAAACACTTTTTGATAATCTGCCTCAGGATACCAATAATCTAAATTCAGAAAGAAACATAAGAAAAAAAGTTAAAGAGCTATTTAAGACTTTTACTACACTTTGGATGAGTATTTCAATGATACACTTTGAACATAAATTTGAATGTATTATAGTTAATGTGTAAATTATTATCTGTATTATAGTTTTTGTGTAAATTCTTATGTGTATCATAATGCATGTATATCATATATATATAGCGTAGGTATAATGTATAGTTTACTGATGTGATCCAACAATTTGAATATATTTACTTTTTTACAATGTAGCCCCTTTCCGCTACAGTCTGTACGCATTGTCAAATCATAGTGGGACTATCTACAACGGACACTACACTGCCTACTGTAGGCATCCGCATGCGGGCACGTGGCACGAATATAATGATTCTCGCGTGTCCCCTATTTCATCCAGATCCCTCGTGAGCGGAGAGGCTTACGTTCTGTTTTATGAACAAGAAATCGCACCTTTGAGTTCTATTTTTATTATATATTGTTAATTTTACAAAATGTCTAATGAAAATAAACTCTTTTACTTCAGCACTTTCATTTATTTTTCCAGTATTTATGACCTTATTGTATGCTTTGTCAGCGAGAATATAATTTTTCACACAATACAGTATTTTTGATTGACATCTTGACAACACACGTGTTTTCCAACCAGGCATGTTGTCGTCTAGAGATAAAAATATAACATGAAATTTATCCTCACACCGCCACTGGTTCTAATCTTACATCTGAATATCATAACAATAACAAATCTCCCCCTCCGAACTCGGTGGTTACCTCTCAACCACAATCTGTCACAAAGGATAGTGATATGCAGCTTTCATAACAACGTGTGTTGTTTATATAGAAATGGCACCTCTATATATTTTATTGCTCGAAGGATATTATTACATTACTGGTAAATTACATGATAATTAATCATTTACTGCTGTCTGAGTCGAATCGCAGAAAAATTGCGAATATTCGCAAGGGTATGAATGAGCCTTATTTGGAGGGAAAAAAACCGTTGGAAACATGGAGACTGACAGATGACGGTTGTCAGTTGTCATGGTATAAAAAGCAGACAACCTGGAATTTCGTTATCATTTTTCCCGCTTCTTTGTTTTGGTTGCTGGTTGCTGTGTATCGTATAAAAAAACTGTTAATTAACAAATAAAATCATGTCTGGACGTGGAAAAGGTGGAAAGGGCAAAGCGAAATCCAAATCCCGCTCGAGCCGTGCAGGTCTTCAGTTTCCCGTTGGTAGAATTCATCGGTTACTAAAAAAAGGTAACTATGCCGAGCGCGTTGGTGCCGGTGCCCCGGTTTACCTGGCCGCCGTGATGGAATACTTGGCCGCCGAAGTGTTGGAGTTGGCCGGAAACGCGGCTAGAGACAACAAAAAGACGAGGATCATTCCGAGACACTTGCAACTTGCCATCAGGAACGACGAAGAACTCAACAAACTTCTGTCCGGCGTTACCATAGCTCAGGGCGGTGTCCTTCCGAATATACAGGCGGTTCTGCTGCCCAAGAAGACTGGCGGTTCAGGCTCGGGTTCTGGCGGAAAGTCTACCAAGTCCCAATCGCAAGATTACTAATTTTATACCTGTTCAAAGTAAGATGTATTACCTGTTTCATTTGTTTTTGTTTGTGAAATAAATTTATTTCCACTTCATTCTGTATTCATTCATTTGTTTGAACCAATAAACGTTTATTAAATAATTTTTTTGTCATTGTCTACAACCCACGCCCTATAATCCTTGACTGAATACATTGAGAATTGCTTTGAGGAGAATAAATGCTGTTTAGGAATTTTCATTGACTTATCTGCTACATTTAACTGTGTAGACCACCAGACAATATTAACACCTTGACTTCCAAGAAATTCATACTGACTTACCCATGGTGCCATAGAAAACGGGTACCGTGTAACAATGATATCCATTCAGTTATCGCTTCATATAGAGATTTCAAATTTGAAGTAAAGGTATAGGATTGAAATATATGAAATTTTATTGAAACGTTCCTACAGAACGAGTCATAAGTGCTGACTACTTCTTTATAGAAAATTGCTCTTTGTCTATTTTCATCAGCCTAACAATTTTCAAGGAATACTCATCATGTAGGATTTGTTAAAATTCGTCGAGTAGGGTGTAGGAATGGATTCATACACATATTCCTGTCTTTTCAGTTCAAAATAATAATGATAAAGTAATATTTATTTATTGCCAAATATGAACTGACTTCTTATGATGAAATGATGATTTCTGGTAAATTTTATGGACGAATGGACCAAGCCACATGAACACTTTAGAACATATATTGAAAGTATGATTTTATGGACAATTCGTCTCCTGAAATGAATTTTGTGGGTTTGTAACCTTCCATAGTCTGAAAAAGAGTTAATGTGAGATCAAGATATAGGTAATCTATAAAAGTTTAAAAGGGCAAATTAGTAAATTGTATATTGTGCATCTAAAAGATATCCTACTTTGAAGAAAATTTTACAAACTGGTAGTTTATGAAATATAATATCCAAATTGGCTCTTCGTGTGGCGGTAGTGATCAAGTCAGCGGTTGCAATTGTATTTTAGTAGAATGTTGCTATTAATCAGAAAAGTAAATTTACTCAGATTCACAGCTTATTCATAACATTTTTGAAACACCTCTTAAACTAGTCTGCTTTTGGTGTGGTAAAATATTCTTGCATGTTTTGAGGTGAATCAATACCATTACCTCACCATCCTCTACTATTAATTGTGTTGTGAAGTTCATTAATACAGTGTTCGACAGAACCCTTTGTAATATTTGAAGCAGAAAAATAGAGAATGGAAACAAAATGGAGTTGAAATGAGAACGGAATTTCACAATAATTTGAAAGTGGCCAAATTTGCGTGCAACGTAACCAACTCCCAATTTATGCTTTCTAAGTCGATGATGTTCCATTCGGAGCATATAAAAGATCGATACCGTTCTCTTTTCAACCATATTCACAAACGACTCATGTGTTGATTTATCCTGGATTCATCACTTACAAAAAAAAATTACGAGTTCAATATATGGCCTATATTCTATATCACCCAGTACAATGAGAGAGTTTTAAGAAGTACCAATCTAAGATTGAATGTATTCAATAAATAGATTACCACGACTCCTTTGTAGAAAAAGCGTTTGAAGCAGCCGTAGTACAGATACAGATACATTTATTTCCACAGAGTATTTTATAATCATTCACAAGAGTGGCAGAATATTTTTGTCTGAGGAATACGTCAAAAACTTCTAAAATATCAAAATTTTTACATGTAAGTTTAAAAAAGATATGAAACATTCTAAATGAATGGATTCAGGTTTCAAACACAAAGAC
This sequence comes from Chrysolina oricalcia, assembly GCA_944452925.2. Taxonomy (NCBI): domain Eukaryota; kingdom Metazoa; phylum Arthropoda; class Insecta; order Coleoptera; family Chrysomelidae; genus Chrysolina; species Chrysolina oricalcia. Next base: position 51,142,532 of record OX101824.2, read on the forward strand.
AAATAATTTAAAATATATGACATTTCACATTGTTATTAAAACTAGAGATAATTTTTTTACTAAATTATATGTATCAATGTATAGCTTGATTTTGTAGATATAAAATTGGATTCATAAATTTCTGCAGGCCAGAAAATATTCATCAGTATCGTAGGGCTCTAAGTTACATAGAAATTCTCTTACAGATTTCAGAAAACTGTTGGCAACTCCAATATCTTTTATATCTTGTGGGAGGTTATTATAAAATTTCATTGCGATATAGACAGTGCTACGTTCATATGAGGATGTTGCATGAATGTGATATGCGAAGTCTTTTCTTTGCCTTGTCCCGTAAATATGTGTTTTGCGATGTGTGTCAAAATGGCCTGGATGATTGATAATAAACTTTATTAATTCATAGATGTAGATTGCTGACACAGTTAGTAGTCTGTGTAACCTAAAGATTCCTCTGCAGGAATCTCTTGTATTTATATTGAAAATTATTCTGATGATTTTCTTTTGACATAGGAAAACTCTGTTCCACCAATGACTTGAGCCCCAGATGATTATCCCTAGTCTCATGGCAGAATAAAAATTCGCATAATATACTGATATTAGTGCTTCAAGGTCAACATTTTTTTTCAGAACTCTCATGGCGTATATTACCGAGGACAGTTTATTGCAAAGGTTGTCTATCTGACTAGTCCAACTTAAAGTGTCATCAATGTATATACCTAGAAACTTCACTGAAGTGTTACAAATAATTTTTTGATTATCCATGATTATATTTTGTGGTGTATCTATACTGTTATTGATTTTGAACATGATACAATCTGTTTTTCCATCATTTAAAACCAACTTGTTCTCTAGAAAGTAATCTTTGGATTGTTCTATTATTTTGCTACCATTTTTAATTATATCTGGTAAGTTTGCACCTGTTAATAGAAGGTTGGTATCATCAGCATAGTTAATCATATGAGCTGTGTTTATGTCTTCTATAACCTTGTTAATATCGTTAATAAATATAATGAATAATATTGGACCGAGAATACTACCCTGTGGGACCCCCATAGACACACCCAAAGCCTCCGATCTAGCTATATTATATTTTTGATTGAGTTCTACTATTTGCTTTCTGTTTTCCAGATATGAAATGAACTAGTCGTAAGAGTTTCCTCGAATTCCATATTTATAAAGTAGAGGTGCACAATCGGCGGTCATTATGACCGCTATGGCTCAGGAGAGGTGTTAATAAAACTTAAACAGATATGGGGTACCTGCTTTGATTTTTTTAAGTAATCCTTTTTGCATCACAGTCCTGCAGTAGTTGTTGATAATATCATGGGTTCATTTGTCTGTCACGAGAGGAGTGCCTCGGGGTTCTGCACTAGGGCCACTCTCATTTCTGAAATATAAATGATATATGCTAGATTCCATATCATGCAATAGTTTGTTAACAACTATATGTTTGCCGACTATACAACCTTTTGTATACAACTTGAAAAGGGGACTATGATCACTTACTTATTTATCAAGATATAATGATTATGGCACAGGCTAAGATGTGGTTCACAGCCAATGACCTTTTTTGAATTTAACTAAAGCCCACTGTGAAATCTTCAGTGTAAATGTTACAAATAGTTTGGATGAGAATGAGCATTTAAAATTCCTATGGTAATTTTAGACCCACAACTAAGGTGGATAGCTCACATAAACTGTCTATGTACCAAGCTGTCACAGTAATATTTGCGTTAAGGAAAATCCGACATGTCCCACAAACATGGAAGCAACAGTATCTGCATATATTATACATTGTTTCACAGTCACTTGATGTATGGAATTCAGTGTTATGGTAATGCCGTATCTACACTTATTACTAGAATTTTCACATGCAGAAGGCGGCAATAAGAACCATTTTAAATTTACTTTGAGATACCAGTTGTAGAGAACTATTTCCTTCATTGAAAATCATGATAATCTAGTCACTTCACTTTTATAAAAGTTTAATATCAGTTAGGTCAAAGATAAATGAACATACAACAAACTCGTCAATTCACCAGGCACAAACAAAATTTGCTGGTGCCATTATATCGTCTGCAATGAACACAAAGAGACAACCTTCTTCCCATAGAGTTTAGGAGTGAACCCTTAACACTATTCAAATATCAATTAAAACGAATACTGTCCGATAATTGTTTCTACAGTATACTTGAATTTGAGGCATTGATCAAGGAGAACGAAAATGTCTTCATGAACCAGAATATCCTGTGATTTTATTTATAACTGTAACATTATTTATACTCTGATGACATTGTATTTATTAACATATTATAATTTGCTTCTTTGTCTTATTGTATTGTGCCTTCTATTCATTCATTATTTTATGCTATCCTTTTATATTATTATATCTTTTATTCTTGATCTTCAACCAATTGACGTTCCTACAAAATGTAAATGTTTTCTAAAGGAGAATAAATATATTATAATTATAATAAATTCAGTGGACTGAACTAGCTTTTGATTGTGTTTCTCACAATACGAAATTATATGGAATGGGTACTCCAAACCTCATTAAATCCTACCTAACAAATCGATTCCAAACAGTATTTTATAACAATAGTTTGTCCAACTTCAGAAAAGTATAGTTCGGAGTCCCCCAGGGTTCTGTTTTGGGGCCACTACTTCTTCATTATCTTTATAAATGACTTGCCCCCAATTTTAACACCTCATGATAGTGTTCTGTTCGCGGACGACACCCTCATATATTTTCATAAGGACGATGATTCCCTAATTTTGATAGCTGCAGAGGCTGAAGGTAAAGTTGAATGACGAAGAAGTCAACAAACTTCTGTCCGTCGTTACCATGCATAGCGCACGGCGTTGTGCTTCCGAATATACAGGCGGTTTTACTTTCTACTGCCCAAGAAATCCCCATGGTATTCCTTTAGTTCGGGGACTGCCCTAAAAAAGAATCTTTTTGCCTTTCAATTATATCCGGTATCTCTAAGAACAAGCTCTTGTTGGAAAAACGTGGGAGCAATTCATGTTTGAATAGTTTATTGCTATACCATTTTATTGGTTGTGTGGAGATCCATACATTTGAAATATTGATGTGTTGAATGTAATGAATGAATGGATATTCTGATGAAAATTATATATAACAGGATAAGATCTGTTCAGTAAAAGATTAGCAACACATCTTTAACCATCTACATAGGCTCAAAATGTTCATGTGACTACTTTTCTATGAATCCACCCAATACTGTAGTTCTCAAAATAATACCACTAAGCGATACAGTTATATTTGCCAATAATGCTAGTGACTCAGTGGATGTTAACAATGCTGAACTAAATGTTTCATCTTTCATCAACAAAACATGTTCAGAAGCAATTTCACTCCAAACAAGGAACTTATAGTAACAGTTCTAACAATCAATGTACAATCCCTGCAAAATAAAATTGATCTATATGTATTTTTCGAAAACTAAAACTTTCCTCATATTGTTTTGATTACTCAACATTGGCTGAAAAAAGGACAACCTATACATATATTACAACTTTTGCAACTGTGGAGACACTTTAATACTGTGTAATAATGAGGTAGTCAACAAACATGGAATCCTTCTAAAATAATCGCAGAGGCCATGTTTTGGTACTTAGGCATTACTTTTAACTGTTAATAACTTTTCTCAATAACGTTTTGCCGAATTTTCTGAAATAAGGGTACTTTACTCTTGTACAATTTTTATATTTTTTGACCTACCCTGTATGTTGTATCATTTGCAACAATTCTGAGACAACTATTATGGAGCCACAATAGGCCATTAGCCGTAGTCGAGGGCCTGATATGGGCCAACTCACGTTCAAAACCAAACCCAACACCTAATATGATTTTCGAACATGCAATATATAACTGTGATTTTTCCAATAAGTACTACCAATAGTTTTTATTATATGTTTTCAATAGTTTTTATTATATGTTTTATCTTAACTTCTCATTAGATTAGATGTTGTTCCTGTAATACTGTGACATTTTTATCAACATTTTTTTGCAATTGTCACTTTTTCAATAATTTTTTTCACAGCTACAAATTAGAGCAGTGATTTGGAAATATTTATAACTTCAGTAAATTCAAAACAGTCCCAATTGATCATCTTTAAAAATGCTCAGTTGAAGAATTTATAGAATTATTGAATAATAACTCGCAATGATCCAACTATTACTAATATATGTACTGATAATTCTGACCATTACTTATATTAAATTTCCTCTTCTTTTTTATTTTGTTAATAGCAATCTTATGTATTTATAAACTGTCTTCTTGGGGTTTTATGTGCCAATTTTGCAGTGGATACAGACTTTTTTACATGGTGGAAGCCATATCGTGAAAATAGGAGGCTGTAAATCATTCACAATTTTGGTACCTTCAGGTGTTCCTCAAGGATCCCACTGTGGACTTCTGCTATTCAACTTATTTATTATAAAACTTATAAGGGTACTTACTTTTGCTGATTATATAAAAATATTCAAATCAATTTCTTCTACATAATATGTCTCACTCTTGCAGAAAGGTTTGTCGCAGTTTTATGATTGGAGTGTTATGAATAACATGGATTTGAATATCCAAACGTTACTGCCCAATATTCTCTAAAATTAATACCCTGTTTTACATGAATACAAAATCAACAACTTATCAATTAATAGAAAGTCAGCGATAAAGGGCTTGTTTGATTGTGAATTGAACTTCAAATCACATAATGAGTATATTGTAGCTAAATTACTCAAGCTGTTGGGCCTCATTAACAGATCTGATAAGGACTTCAGTTTTAATACTCTCAAGTTGAAATCTGGTGTCCGTATTACAAAATACATAAAACCCAAATTAAGCTGTACAAAATACTTGGGTCGAAATATGCATAAAAGGTTACTTAATTAAGTATTTGACAAAAATGAATTATCTGCATGATAATCAGTATGACTTTCGTGAATCTTGTGATACAGAGTGTGCCAGTGTGTATCTGATCACTGCTATTCTGATGAAATTAGATTCGGGTTTTTTGTGCGGCATCTTATTGCTGGATTTACGTAATTGATACTGATGTGAATCATATTTTATTAGTTAAACTCAGACAAATTGGTATCAGAGGCAATGTTTATGCTTTATTTGAAAATTACTTCAGTGGAATGCAGCAATTTATTTATATGAGGGGGGGCTCAACCTCCATGAAGAGAGACATATCTTGTAGAGTACCCCAAGGGTCTATCCTTGAGCCTGTTTTGTTCCTCATTTATTTAAATTCGATTTGCCTGAATTTGAAAGATCATTTAAAATTATTTTCGGATGATACTAGGGAAAAAGTCCTCAAGAAAAAAAGGAACAAATGTAAGGTGACCTCAGTTTGATTTCGTTGTGGTTAAAAGAAAATAAGTTCACTTTTAATTTTAAAAAATCTAGCTGTATGTACATTCCTAAAAGATATTTACCGGAAAACCAGATTAAACTTCTCAATGTGGATAATTCTTGTATACAATACAAAAAAAAAACTTCAAATTTCTAGGTTTAATCATTGATCAAACTCTCTCTTGGTCTAAGCATCTTCTGGATCTAAGCAAAAAATATCGCCTATTATTTGCATTTTGTACAGACTGAGGTCTTATATTCCACTTAAGCATCTTGAAAATGTTTACATCAGTTTGATGTATCCAAAGCTTCAGTATTTTATTTCGATTTGGGGAACTCCAACAAAATCAATTTTGATACCTTACAAATAAGATTATGAAACGTATTTTCAAATTACCCTACTTGGATCCAAATTCAAAATTATGCAAACCAAGGAATCTAGGTATTAATTCATTATTCAAAATGAAAATTTGCACGTTTATTCACCTAACAAAAAATAAGAAAAAAACATTTCAAACTCTATGTTGTTTAAATCTACTTAGGTCTAGTAGACCATTCATATGTTTGTTTAAAAGTGGTTGACAATGTTTCACTTTGAGTAAGGTTATTCTGGAATTTCATTGTCTAAAAAAGAACAAAGAAAAATTCAATTCTCTGCAATTTTTAATCAGTGATTAAAAAAAGTTTTTTAATAATAACTGAGTTAATATTGTAGACCAGTGGCGTCCGTACGGGTATTGCATTGAATATTTTTGGAGAAAAAAATACTACGCCACTGCTTTCTCCTAAAAAAAACTTTTGAGATTCTCATTCATTTTTGAGCAAATTTGATGAGTTTTCTTTGTCCGACGCATGGTTTTCGCTTAAAAAAATAAAAGTCGTGTCATTTCAGGATCAATTCTTCAAAAATCTGATGCGGTGTGGAAATGTTTGTGCTTCGACTGAAAGCAAATTGAGGGATCAGATTTGTTCCAAAATGAATGAGAATCCAAAAAAATGTGTAATTCTTGTCAGATGCTCGGTACTTATTAAAATAATTAAATTGAAATTGCTTCATATCGCAGTACCTAACATTTTGTTGACAATAAATCGTCCGATAGTAATTTACCTACCTGTTTATAATTGATATTTCTTTTCACCACTTCTTAATATTTTCATAATAAATGCATCTATGTCGACAATACCCGAATGGATATCCGATATTAATTCAGCTACCTGTCTGTAATTAATAGTATATTTTGTTCTTCAAATCACTATAAATATTGTGTTTTCACTGGTTATGAATACCATTTTGTGTTTGAAAAAGTTATAGGAATAGCGAAGCGCACTATTATTTACTTAATTTTTAAGTGTATTATTGAAGTTATTTCGGTTGTCCGCTGTTTTTCTGAATATCGGTAAATATGGTGAATTACACGAATGCAGAAAGGGCGGGAATGCATTACGTATATGGCCTCGCTGATGGTAATGCAACAGAAGCCAGACGCATTTGTCAGGAAAGATATCCTAATCATGACTTACCAGATAGCCGTGCCTTACCAGATAGCCGTACCTTTTCAAATATTCATCGCCGACTTAGGGAAACTGGTAGTTTCAAGAAAGGTACTTCGGAAGGTAGACCTCTAAGCGTCAGAACTCTTGAAATTGAGGACGCGGTTCTGCAATAAATCGAAGAGCATCCTGAGACGAGTACGAGGAAGATCGCTAGAACTATGAATATTTGTCATCAAATTGATTGGCGTATTTTGGTTAATTTTTTGTTATACCCATACCATATTTTCGTTTAATGTATGGGCAGGAATTATTGGTGATTATCTAATAGGCCCATTTTTTCTACCAGGACACCTTGATGGACGGTCTTATTTACACTTTCTCGAAGAAAAACTAAATGGGTTGCTTGAAGATGTGCCAATTGCGTTAAGGAATCGAATATGGTACATGCACGATGGAGCCCCTGCTCATTTCAGTGTAATTGTCCGGAACCATTTAAATAGTTTATCAAAATCGTTGGATAGGTCGCGGAGGACCTCAGCAATGGCCAGCAAGATCCCCTGATCTCAACAGTTTAGATTTCTTTTTATGGGGGCACCTTAAAACTCCCGTTAATACTTTAGAAGATTTAAGAGAGCGAATAGTTGCCTCGTATGAAACTATTCGAAATGCGCCGGGAATATTTGAACGTGTGCGTAATTCCATGCGTAGACGGGCGGAAGCATGCCTATCAAGTAAAGGTGGCCATTTCCAACAATTTTTATAATCAGTGTTAGTATTGACAATAATTAATGAGTTTAAACTTACTTTTACAAAATAAAATGAAATTCGTTTTTGTACAAGCTGAAATCCATATTTTTTGGATTCTCCTTCATTTCAGAACAAATCTGATCCCTTAATTTGCTTTAAGTCGATGCACAATCATTTCCACACCACATCAGATTTTTGAGGAATTGATCCTGAAGTAAAACGATTTTAATTTTTTTTTTTGCGAAAACCGTGTGTCGGACAAAGAAAACCGAAGAGATTAAATTTGCTCAAAAATGAATGGGAATCTCAAAAGTATTTTTTATTTCGAGGAAAAGCAGTGGCGTAGTATTTTTTCTTCAAAAATATTCAATGCAAAACCCGCGCGGACGCCACTGACAGAGAAAACGAAAATTATTGATGCACAGAAGACATGTACCTAATTTTATGAAGATGAGTACAATATTATCCCAGTTATTAAAAAACTGTTTTTTTTTTCAAAACTTTATCACCCTGTATTTCAAAAGTTAGGACTTTTAGGACATACGTTTATAGTTTTTCCCTTAAAATAAGTCAAAGAATCACCCCATCAAATATTAGCATGTGGAACACCCTCTATAAAGTGAATTCCTAGTGCCAACTTTCTTGGTTCTCCACAAAAAAATTGTCAATATTTGTGCAGTTTAGAGCCAAAAACGTCTAGTTGTTTTAGCAGGATAAAAAGGCGTGGAAATATCCATTAATTTTGTTGGTGCTTCATCAAAATGTATCTATCACAAACATTTCCCATTCCTTGGGATAAATGTTATTTTAATACTTGGGAATTAAAAAAAAATCCATAGACCGTCCCATGGTTCTTTATATTGATGATGACAAAGCATAAGATCACATGCAGTTGTAATGATAAATCAGTGTACATAGTCCTAGCTAGCAGTTTATTGGAATATTTTACAATTTTTTTGCAATTTTCTCGAATAAAACAGAGTTATACAAATAATTACGGAACTACAATTTACCTTAACCTAGAATACAAATTCTAGATGTGCTATCACTATTAGATTCATAAACATTAAAACACTTGAAACACTGAAATAAAATACTAATATTCAACACCTGATAATGTATTCGCTTGTAACAAAAACATATTTTCAAACCAGAATGATTTGCACCTTCCGAGAGATTAAGTTAATTTGTTGATCCACAATAATGAAAAAGAAAAGTGGTATTTCCAGGTGAAGCTAAGTTGTCCATTCGCAATCTATTTGCTACCTATAAACTATCTGTGTTGCTCCGAGAGCATCATATACCGTCTACTGGATCTGCTTCGTCTGCCGAACTGATATCATCACCAAATTCAATATCTTCGTCGAAACCTTCCTCCACGAAGGTGACGGTTTCATTAATTCTAACTGATTCTGGGAATTCCCCGTATGTTTTCAGATTACGCGCCTCGTCAGGAGTGTATTTCAAAATTACATCGGCTTTGGCGTCTTGATAGTCTCTCAACCCAATTAGTATAATGTCACCCTGGTTTATCCAAACCTGAAAAAAAAACGTGAAATTAAATTTGGTACCCACAGAATAAAAACAGATGCAGAATTTTAATTATTGTTGTCGAATGTTGAAAAGAATTGTCAGAAACTTGGTTATGATACCAAATCAAAATACACTTTATTGCCTGAAGATCTTATATTTTTTATTTTTTTTTTTTTTCGATTTGATTCCGAGAGTTCCAACCTTTGACAGCTGTTTCGTGGTCATCCACTCATCAGAAAGGATTTATGGAGCTCTCGAAATCAAAACGAATCCACTCAAAGTTAGTACCATGAAGGCAAGACAGAATATTACAGAAAGTTACTTATGACATCTACAGTCACTAGTTGAAACTTAATTTGACACGAACCAAGGAATCCAAAGTTAGAGCATTGTTTATATAGAAGTAAGATAGTTAGTCTATGCCTGTGTAATTGGTGTTGGACGCAAACGCGAGTGTCATCTAGCGTGATTAGTTACAAACATGATTATTAGAAATAGAAAGAAATATATTTATTGAAATAGACAGCCTAATATACAGAAATATATATATATATATATATATATATATATATATATATATATATATATAAAATATAGTAAGCACTAGCATACACAATATTATTCATACAATATTCAGTGGTATTTAAATATTTAAAACATGAAATATATGTAAAATATAGTAAGCACTAGCATACACAATAGTATTCATACAATATTCAGTGGTGTTTACAACATTAAATATAAAAAAGAAATTTTAAATTAAATTAAAGTAGTTGGAATAAACAGATAGTAGGTATATTAAACATGTTTGACAATTCAAACAAATATGAGACAAGTTTGCCAGTTCACACAATTTTGAAGACGATGGTTAGTTAGAAGCCATTTTAAATTATAGAAGGTTACTGGGTTTGTGATGAACAACTCAACTAGTATGATATTGTGCTATGAGATGTTGAGTAAGAGTTGATTTGAACTGCTGGATAGTCTTGCATTTTTTTTATTTCATTTGGAAGTTTATTATAGTCCAAAAGTCCTCTGTGAAATAGAGAATTTGTGGTCCTCGTATAGTTTGTTCTTGGTACACATAGTTCGTTACTACCTCTTGTAGGATAGTTATGTATTTGGTGTTGGTAAGTAATGAATTCATTAAAATAAGACGGTGCACCTTCATGGAGTATTTTAAAAATGAGTATAATTGAAAAGTAGAATATTCTATCTTTTACTGTTAACCAATTAAGAACTTTAATCATCGATATAATTGGGGTATGTTTGTTGCATTTCAACAGTATTCTCATTCCTCTATTCTGCATTTTTTGGAGAGTTGAAATACTATTTCCGTCCAGCAAAGCAATTATGGTAGCACAATAGTCGAAGTGAGGTTGTATTATTGATCGATAAACGGTCGTGTTTGATTGAAACGTAAGGTTTCTACTGATTCTTGTGAAAAAGAACATTTTTTTGGAGATTTTTTTAACATATATATTGGAAGTGTTTTTTTAAATTTAAGGTGTTATCCACAATAAAACCAAGATATTTAAAGTCTTCAACAATTTCAATGGTTTCATTATATATTGAAATGTTAATTGAATTTACATCAATGAGATTGTACTTATAAGTAGTTGTTAGTATCATTGCTTTAGATTTAGCTACATTCAATTTGAGTTTATTGGTATTTAAAAATTTCGACATATCTTGTAGTATTGCATTTATTTTGCTAACAGCATTGACAATGTTTACGTCACTTACAGCAAGTAGAGTATAGTCTGCAAACAGGTTGATAAATTCACAGTTTTCAATATATTTAATATCATTCAAATATATTATGAATAACAGAGGGCCGAGTACACTACCTTGTGGGACACCTATACTAATGGATATATTACTTGAGAGTATATTATTGACTTTAGTGTACTGTGATCTATCCGTTAAGTAGCTATTAAACCATTCTAATACTCTACCAGCTATTCCGTAATACTTCAACTTTGAGAGGAGAATAGATATATATATATCTATCGTCTCAAAGGCCCTTTTGAAATCCAGGAATACAGCGACAACAAATTTATTATCAATTAACATTTTCCATTTGGACAAGGTAAGTTGAAGTGCAGTTTCACATGAATGCTTAGACCTGAAACCTGACTGTTGATCAGTCAGCAAGTTATTGACTTCAATATACGAACAAACTTGGTTGTAAACAGCAAGTTCTAGGACTTCTTCAAGTGATGGTAGGGTGTTAATTGGACGGAAGTTAATAACTTCATTAGTATTGCTGATCTTAGGCACAGGGACTATTGTACTAATCTTAAGTTGTTTTGGAAACTGACCATTTTTCAAAGAGGTGTTAACAAAGTCAAGTATGACGTGACCCAAAACTGAAGAAATACTCTTAAGAACTTTGTTATTGATAAAATCAGCGTTGCATTTATTGTCAAAACTACAAATAATTGATTTCAGTTCCTTCATGGTTCCTTCATGGTAAGTGGTATTTGACGTCATTTTAATGCAGGTTCCTTCAAAAAAACCCTGATTTTAATGCTGTCCCATTGTTTCAATCAAGTTACGACATGACTTGGAGGCCAGATCACTGAAGTTACGACATGACTTGGATGCGAGCTCACTATCGCCATCTACATGTCGCATCCATTTTGATCCAATTATCTTCTATATAAACAATGGTTAGACGTTTAACTATACTCATTGACAGGCAGCCAACATTTTGTTGTTCTGACCAACCCAAGGTTCAATCAAGTTTCTAATACGTTATGAGGAACGCAAGCAGAATGTAAGTGGATTCGTTTTGATTTCGAGAGCTACATAAATCCTTTGTGATGAGTGGGTGACCACAAAACAGCTGTCAAAGATTGGAACTCTCGGAATCAAATCGAAAAATACTCTATTTTCACTTAGATTCTGCTTGCGTTCCTCTTAACGTACTAGAAACATGCAGGCGCACGGAAAAATTTTCCATGCAGGCGCACAGAAAAATTTTCCGTGCGCATTATGGCTGCCTATTTACATGTCAAAATTAAATAATTGTTGACATTTCTCTAGAAATCGCAAATTGTTTGAATATTTCCTTACCAACAGAGTAAGTAACGCTTGTTTTGTGGCAAATTCTGGATATTTTTGTACCATAAATATTTTAATTAATAATTCATGTTTTTGTTCCTTCATCATTAAAAATAAATGTTTCTAAACAATCTGTGGTTTTCTGGTAGATAAATAATGAAAAATATCGTTCATTACTCGTCCGTAAATGGCTTTTCCGTGCTTGCACGACTTCCCGTGTTCGACTTCGTCTCCCACGGGAACAAGTCGCACACGCACGGCAAAAGCCTTTTTTCTGAACTCGTAATGAAATATACTATGTCGGGCAGGATATTAACCCCTACCACTAATGATTTTCAAAATAAATTCATAAATCTGTTTAAGTTCTCGTAAATGGGGATTCTTTTGCCGATAAAGATGCTTAGAAGAGGCTTAAAGAGGCTTACAAGGAGCATTTAAGCTTTTCCATTTGAGTATTTTTTCAATTTAATAAATAATTTGTAAGATTTATCTCTCTCCTTAATTTTACTATATATTTTGTTGTCAAACCATGATCCATTATTTTTAAAATGACAACTTCTTAAGGAAAGAAGTTCTTTATTGCACTAGTGCAATAAAGTTTTTATTGCACTCATCTGTCATTCTACTTCAACGTGCTGTCAACATGACAAACATAAACGTTTAAACCTACTACATATTTGAAGGAAATAACGATGTACAGTTACCAAGTACTAATACGTTTACAGCAGTAACAAATCAAGAAGTGGATTTAAAAAGTACTTCACTACGAAATATTCATATTGAAAATTGCACCAATTGTTCATTCACTTTCAACATTGAGGGTAGAAATGAAGTTTGAGTTAAATTGTTCGTAACGTATTAGTTCCTTTTTCAATGCAAATCGATATTAATAATAAAGTATTCAAGTTGCGCTTTTCATTTTCCTACACCTAGTGCCGCACCTCAATAAATCATTTTTTTGTTTTTTGCATGAACGTAGAAAAAATGTTGTATGCAACTCGTGCAAAAATTGTTTATTGCACTCGACGTGTTGTCCAACTCGGCCTAACGGCCTCGTCGGACAATTTCACGTCGAGTGCAATAAACATTCACTTTTTGCACTTGTTGCATAAATAACTATTATCTAGATCATTTGGTTTACTGAATTTTCAAGGAAATTGACTGATATTACCAAATAATCTGTGATTTTGGGATATATGTGGACAACAGAAAATGAAGTTGGCAACACCATTAACTGCCTTAAAAATAAAAAAGGCTCCTGGTGAGGATAATATAAGGGCAGAAACACTCAAACGAATTACAGACGAAATAAAAAGACCCCTTACCCATCTAATAAATAGAATATTTGAAACGGGGATATTCCCAAATATCTTTAAAATAGGACTAGTGATATAAAGCTGGAAAAAAACGAGATCTCGAATTATAGACCAGTGTCACTCATATCCAACATATAGAAAATCATCGAAAAGCTAATAAGATATAGGCTATTGAATTTCCTCAATAAAAATAAAGTATTATGTGACAGACAGTACGGTTTTAGAGAGGGAAAATCGACCGAAGATGCCATATTAAAATTAACTTCTGAAATATACAATGCGCTAGACAAAAAAACTCCTGCAATCTGCATATTTGTCGACCTCTCTAAAGCATTCTATACTGTTTGTCACGAAAAATTGCTGAAGAAAATGTGGTCATACGGAGTTAGAGGACGTGCATTTGAGCTCTTCGAAACTTCCCTAACTGGAAGGTACTATTCTCAGTTTCGCTGATGATACAGCTATTTTTTACAAAAATAATTCATGGGAAACCCTGAAAAAAGAAGCTGAGGATGATATGCGAAAAATAAAAAAATGGTTTGTATACAATATACTCACGTTAAATGTAAAGAAAACTAAATACCTCCCTTTCTCCTCAAATGCCACCAACTTACCGAATCTAGGACCATTAGTCTTGAGTGATACAGAAATTATTCCAGAATGTGAATCGATAAAGTACTTAAGCATTATGATCGACAGGCATATGCGCTGGGATATCCACATAAACAAAATACTAGGATTACTAACTAGATTCAAAATTTTGAAGGAATTCCTAGATACTAGACATTTGAAAATTATATACCATGCATTAGTACAAAGTTTGATGTCTTATGGGATATTAGGATGGAGAGGTGTTAAAGACAATCATCTAGACAAAGTAAACGTTGTTCAGAAATGGATACTGAGAATAATTTTCAGTAAAAATATTAGATACCCCAGCGAAGCATTATATAAAGAAAATCGAATATATGACGCAAGACAGTTATTTGCAATGAAAATTCTACAAAATATACACAAAGAAAAAATACAGTTTCAAAAAATAAACCACCGCTATGACACACGGAATAAAGAATATAAAACGGTTTTAAATAAGTGTGAAAAAGCAATAGGTCAACACAGCTGCAAGTACATTAGCTCCAAGTTATATAATTACATGCCGAAATACCTAAAAAATTTCAAAAGTTATAACGAATACAATAAAAAAATCAAAGAATGGTTATTTACGGAAAACCGAATAGTGTTTAGTGATATCATAAAAATGCATGAGAATATATAAATGCATGAGATTATTGTATATAGGTGTATGTGTGTGTGTTTGATAGTATCTTTCATCCTTTTCCCAAGTTTTTATAAATTCTTGTTTATATTCATTCTCCGAATCATATAAATATAACAAGTTAGATTTAGATGCGACCTCAATATGGTCCCTATACAATATTTATATTTCACAAATACAATATTTATATTTTCACAAATCTTTTATGTTACACATATACAGGGTGGCCCATCGAAAACTTGACATCGGGGTTTTGGGTGATAATATCGCAGATGTGGAAAAACCCTCGGACAGGTCGATTTTAGTTTCGAGGGGGACAGTTTGTTCTCCTACATGCACCACCGTCACGGCAACACTCGAGGTGTGGGGTGAACAACCCCAAAAATTTTAATAGGGAATAATGGTGGAGTGGCACATCTTTTGAAAGCCCGTTAAGTTCTCTATCCAACGGCGTCCCGATTTTGAAGTTGGGATGAACCGTTTGGGAAAAAAATAAATTCAGGAATAAACCTGTACGAAAGTTAAGAGCTTACTTGTACGTCTCTGGAAAACTCATTTGCCAGTTTTTGCAATCTATCATTTATTTGCTACGTTTTTTTCGCGGTACCCATGAAATTTTTTTAATAAAATAGAACAAACAGATAGAGCATGCAGTTTCTGTTTTTCACGTGTGTACACGTGTGTGGTATCGTACGTCGAAATTAAAACGAAACAATGGTGTATACAGTGGCAGAGCGGGTTGCGTTGATTGAACTGTATTATGAAAACAATAGATGTGCGAAAAGGGCTGCGGAACGGTTCAATCAACAATATGGCAGGACTGTGTCGCGGCAGTATGTGTCTGAATTAGTATCAAAATTCCGAGAAACGGGATCGGTAGCAAATAAAAAACGGCAAATCGAACCGCCAGTAAGAAATGAGGCGACAACAGTGGCAATTTTGGGCCATGTTGAGGTTTACCATACGTTGAGTACAAGACAGCTAGCAACTGTTTCCGGTATCTCAAGAACTAGCATTCAGCGTATTTTAAAACTACATAAATTCCATCCTTACAAAATTAAATTAACACACGAACTGAATGAAGATGATTTTGATCGGCGTTTACAATTCTGTGAGGTACTAAGTGAGCAGGCGATTGCAAATCCTCAGTGTCTGTTCAACATTTGTTTTAGTGATGAATGTTCTTTTTTTTTAAATGGTATAGTTAATCGCCATAATTGTCGATATTGGGCTGATTCGAATCCCCATATATTTCATGAGGTACATACGCAATATCCTCAAAAATTAAACCTATGGGCTGGTATTTTTGGGGATCGTATCGTGGGCCCCCTCTTCTTAGAAGGCAATCTAACAGGAGAAATGTATCTGGAACTGCTTGAAGACAAAATTGAACCAATGTTAACTAACATTATTGAAAATGACCATCATTATCAGGAAGATCAGTTGATATTTCAACAAGATGGTGCTCCTCCGCATTATGCTATGCCTGTTCGGCGATATTTAGATCACCACTTCCCTGGTCATTGGATTGGTGGGCGAGGTTCTATTGAATGGCCCCCACGATCACCAGACCTGTCTCCCTTAGATTTCTTTCTGTGGGGTCATTTGAAAAGCAGAATTTATGCTACACCACCAGCTTCACTAGCAGATTTACGGCAACGAATTACATTAGAATGTCGCCAAATCACCCCAGACATGCTCCAAAATGTACGAGAACGTTTTCAACAAAATCTGTATCATTGCATGGAAGTTGGAGGTGCGCATTTCGAGCATTTGTTACGATGAGACTAATGTAAGTGAATTTTACTCTTAACTTAATTATGGCTCATTTCCGTTAGAAAAACTGCCGACCGTTTTGTTTCGAGAATTCAACGGGCTTTCCAACGATGTGCCACTCGACTCCTATTCCCTATTCAAATTTCAAGGGTTGTTCACCCCACTGCTCGAGGGTTGACCTGACGGTGCTGCCTGTAGGAGGGCACAATGTCCCCCTCGAAACTAAAATCGACCTGTCCGAGCGTTTTTCCAGATCTACGATATTAGTACCCAAAACCCCCATGTCAAGTTTTCGATGGGCCACCCTGTATATAGTTATAGACAGTTTAGTAAGAATTTCATACAACGCCACATACAAGCTGATACCAAAATATCAGCTTCTGTGAAATTGAATGGTTTAATTACATATTTACAACGCCACATACAAGCTGATACCAAAATATCAGCTTCTGTGGAATTGAACGGTTTATTTACAGTTTTACAGTGTTCTATTATGTCAAAAATTGTAATATTTATTTAGTAAATCAACATATATTATTATTATTATATTATTGGTTATACAGCTTCAATCCATAAGTTGCGAATTAATCCTTAATTTTATTAACATTGTCTGTATAAACAATATTGGTAAAATTGTCAAGATCACTCACTAGCTTGCATACCTCTCTGGATGTATCATCAAGAGAGATATATTTACTTCAACATACACAAAAGCTAGGTAGTATATTTTTATATACACATTGTCTAAGAAATACGTCAGAATAAAACCTTTCTATAAAAATAAAATAAAACATATAATACATCAATACGAACATAAAACCTTTCGATAAAAATCAATAAAATATAAAATACATCACCTGCAGAAATTCTTCCAGAGTATAAGGCTCTAAGTTGCATAGATAGGTATTACAAGATTTCAGGAAGGTGCCTGCAGCTTCAATGCTCTTCACTTCATATGTAAGTTTATTATAGAATTTAATCGCCTTAAAGTGTGTTTTTTTGTGCAGTGGATAAGCAAATAGCTATTTATATAACAAGTTGCAAAATGAGCGTGTTTTTTGCATCAGACGTGAACATTGGAACACGAGCGTAGCGAGTGGTCCAACACGTCGTGTGCAAAAAACCCGCTATTTTGCAATGTGTTATATACATGGCTTTTTGTA
Organism: Chrysolina oricalcia; assembly: GCA_944452925.2. Lineage (NCBI taxonomy): Eukaryota > Metazoa > Arthropoda > Insecta > Coleoptera > Chrysomelidae > Chrysolina > Chrysolina oricalcia. Next base: position 51,160,287 of record OX101824.2, read on the forward strand.
ATTTCGTTGGAATATTTATTCATATACAATCATGGATTACACTGAATACGGGCATCGGTCAATAACTATTTTAATATTGCTTAGTACTTTACATAGCACGAGTCTAGAATGATGGTTGCGATTCGGTTGCCGGGAAGTCGGTAGCGGAGACACTGCCGGATATATAGCCGTCAGTTGACAGTTGTCATGGATAGATACAAACATATTGAATTACCTGACGGACTGTCTGATTAAATTCAAACGAAAATGAGTGATTCTGATACAGAAAATAATGTGCTAAGTAATATTGAAGCTGCCGCGGAGGAGGCATTTACCTATATTGTTGATAATCGAATAAAGAATGAATCTACTGAGTTGACTGAATTTACTGAAATTATGAGCATCCCATTCATACTTCCAAATGAACATCAAAACTGATTTCCATATTCACACTAGTGTGAATATGAACTCTCATATTCGCACTTGTGCAAATATGACCGTCATTTTGACATTCAAATTGTAAACAAAAAGTCGCCATATTGAAACGAAATTACAAAAATGATCTTTATGTCTGGTTTTGTAGGTATGTGTGTGATTATTTTTAAAGATTAAAAAAACTTTGGCTGTTTAGTTAAAAATTGTATACAGTCATAAACATAAATTTCCGGTACTGTCAGTATTTTTTGGCTTTAAAGACTCTTCTTCCTTTATCTGTCATTTTCATATTGAAGATGAGTTTGAAAGATTTTTCTTTGGCATAAAAAAACTATCTTTAAGTCCGTCCTGGAACCTGAAATGGATATCCCAAACTTGTCGGCAGAGTAACATAAGTGCATCATGATCAATATGTTTTTTTTTTAAACTCTCAGTGCGTATATTGTTGATCACAACAATCTGTTGCACAAATTGTCTATGTGTCCTGCCCAGTTCATAGTTTCATTTATGAGCACCCCTAAAAATTTTACTGAGGATCCAAGCTATTTTACTGTTACCGAAATTGATATTATTGGGGCTCTCAATGCCGTTATTTACCTTGAAAAGTATTCATCTTTTTGTTCTTTCTAGCATTCGATTCCATATCTTTAAAATTTGGACCTGATATCAAAAAATTTGAATCATCCACATGATTTATTGAGTGAGTGGTAGATTGATCAGTTACTGTATTTTGTATATCATTCACAAATATGATGGAGAATATGGGGCCAAGAATACCTCCCTGTGGTACCCCCACGGGAATCTCCAGAACCTCTGACCTTACTGTACCATGTTTATGCTTGAGTTCCACAAGTTGTCTCCTATTTTTCAAATATGACTATGACCAGTTATATCCCTTGCCTCATGCTTCATTCTTAATGAGTTTATGTAATAGCAAATTAAAGTCAATGCAGTTGAAGGCCTTGGATAGATCTATAAATATTCCACATGATAAGTCTCCAGTATCCAAAGCTTCTAGAATTATGCTGCTGAAGGGAACCAGAGCTGTCTCAACAGATTTTTTTTTCAGATATCTATGTTGATAGGCGTAAAAAATGCAGTATTCAAAGAAAGATACAATCCTTCGAGCCATTGCAAATTCAAATATTTTTGAGAAGCATGTTAAAAGTCTTATGGGACTGAAGCTGCCAAAGTCTATAAAATTAACTTTTTTTGTGTAAAGGTTTAATTACAGCCAATTAAGTTTGTTTGGAAATGTTTGAGCAAATCAATTGGAATTTCATTTATTTTTCATACTTTTTACCATAGAAACAATCTCTGCTTCTGTTGCAGGCATTAAGAATAGGGTTTGTTTGTGATATTTGGTAAAATTCCGTTAACCGGGCGCTACAACATACAAAAAAATTTTTTTTTGGGACTTACGTAGTTTGACCTGAACAAAAAATCCAAATTAAATTTTTGGCGGTCTCAAGTAATTCCGCGCGCGCAGATTTGCGAAATGTCGGGAGATCGCGCGCTTTCCCATCACTACTTTGTCGATTTCAGTCAAATTTGAAGAGAATGCGCGTGCTCGCTTCGCTAGCGTATTTCTGGTCTTGTGCACTGACAAATAAGGGATGAAAATTTCTACTCAAAGTTGACAGAAATCGACAAAGTAGTGATGGGAATGTGCGCGCTCGCTTCACTCGCGTATTTCTGGTCTTGTTCACTAACGAATAAGGGATGAAAATTTCTACTCAAAGTCGTCAGAAATCGATAAAGTAGTGATGGGAATGTGATCGCTTTGCTTGCATATGTCTTGCTGAATATCTTCACTAAGAATGGTTCACTCTTCGAGTGTTTATTAGGAACTATTATTATTATTATTGATGAAAAAATTGTCAGTCTCTAGAGCGCCAATACTTCCGAAAACTATTCACTACAAACATTTCATATTCATGAGTATTCAGTATGCAGGAGTTTTAGGGAATCTGACAACGTCGCATTGTACTCTTATCAAGTCTCATTGTTGTTGTTGAGTCAGTAAAAGACATTGATACTGGCTACTTTGTTATGAAAGAAGCCATTTCGTTGTCAGATAACTGGATTGGAAAAAAAATCTTGGTATTGATATTTTGAATGCACAAAAGATATTTTTAAATAGACAGAGCATGTAGCAGGCATTTTTTTCGAACAAATAATTACCTAAATAAACGTAACGGATTACATTAATTTTTGGTATATGCGCATGCGCAAACAGATAGAAAAGACGCAACCTATCCGTATCGTACAGTCGGGTAAAGGCGGATTTAGCGGATTCACAATGCTTAATTTAGTGCATATGCGTAATTTTAAATCACACCTAATCCATCAAAGTTCAATACAGGGACTCGATTGAAATGATTTACCCGTTTCACAATTTATAAAGATATCCCTGTGTTGAACTGTTATGGAGTATGCAGAAAAATTACGCATTTTAAATCAGAAAAAGTCGCCTTAAAATTACGCATGTGCACTAAATTATGCATTGTGAATCCGCTAAATCCGCCTTAAGCTCGGTTAGGTTTGCATAACATCGGGTCTGTCGGGTTGATTATAGTCATTAAAGTAGGTTTTTTTATGTGAAAAGTGTTCTTAATTTTTTTGTGCGCATGTATATTCATATTTGTTTGCGCACATTTCCGTGATCTGTCTCGTTCTTTTGAATTTTGCTAGTCATTTAGAAGCAGTATAGTACCATTGTTTCCAATGTGCAGTCAGAGTGTTGATGGGAAAATGTTGTGGTTATATCAACTCATTTTTCATACTCATTCACTAAAATATTCTATGTGATACGTGAATTGAATATTTCTGGAATCACATTGGCAATGTCGGAAAATTAGAATCGCCTTTCCGTCAATTCCATTGTTACCAACCTGACAACAAAAATGACAGATATTCAGTAAACAAAACAGCATGATGGTTCTTCAGGTAGTAAGGCCGACTTATGTTGAGAGAAGATCTCGACGTTTCGCCAACACGAGTGGTTAGCATTTTCAAATTTCAAGAGAAAGTTTCTGGTTTTTTATTTCCCTGTCAAATGACACCATGTAAGTGACGATGGCCGCGAAAGCCTTTCACAATTTATAAAACAGCATGAATTTGTTGATTTTGTATTTGCTAGAAAAAGATACAATTTGTTGATAAAAAACTGTTTTCAATGAAAAAAAAAAGTGTAAAACTGGTGAATTAGGGTGTGTATATTGTGCTGGTGAAAATAAGGAGTCATTTGAGTGTTTTTCAAAGAAGAAACATGTACCAGAAAATGCCAATTTTCATTCAAAAAAAGGCCCGTATCTCCGAAATTACTTGAGACCGCCAAAAATTTCATTTGGATTTTTTGTTCAGGAGGTCAAACTACGTAAGTCCCAAAAAAAATGTTTTTGTAGCTTGTAGCGCCCGGTTAACGGAATTTTACCTGATATTTTATCAGTCTGTCACAATAGTTCTACCATACGTAGATTCACTGAAATTTATCCTTCAAGTCAGTCTCTCAACTCTTTCTGGTCAGCACAGAGATCTGAAATATATCTTCCAGTCACAGCTAAGGGAAGTTAGTAGTTCTCAAAGCTTACAATTTCCGAAAGTTCGAACACACAAAGTACCTACTGCTGTCACAGTTTTTCTGTTACCCTGGAGACCCTCTGTACACCTTTTGGTAATGATATATTTTTCAAATAACAAGAGGGCAATCTTGTTTTCCTTCCACTATTGATGCGAATTTATCTGAACTTTACAGGCATTTTCTTGTCCTGTGAATCTCAAAATACAAAGGAATAGGTAATCGACCAGTTGAGTTGTCCAAAATAATTCGATCTATAAGGGTTCAATCTAGGTAGGATTTTTAATATAATAATGACTTACACTTCGAGTTGCTTATAGGTTAAAATTCAGCAGAGCATGAGGGACTCACCTTCTTCCGAAGTTTTCCTCTTATATGACATAACCTCTTTACTCCATCAAAACACATTGCCTCTAGCCTTCCATTTCCTAGCATTTTTGTTACTTGTGCATACTCTTGTCCGTCTTCTTTGAATACTAATTCACGCTTTTCCGTTTCATTTTCATTTTTACCTCTCCTACGATTTTTACCTCCTTTACCTAAAATTATTAAGGAAGAATTATACACAAATCACACTTTGAGTGGGCTAAAATAATGTTTACTACGCAAATAAATTTACAGATAATTTTAGAGATGAAAAATAATTCTGAATATTTCTACCACTGTGAAAATGTTGAAGGTTTTCATGATATACATATGCCACAAAGTTCGTAGCTGAATACCTTTCTTGAAATATTAGCTACCGGAGTGAACTTACCTTTATTCTTAGGCATTTTGTTTCCTTCGAAAGTTACACTTTAATAATTTAGCTTGATTTTGCTAATAATTCTGACTTTTCCAAAAATATCTGAAATATTCGTCAGTGACCACACAAATTGTCTCTGACAAACGTGAGAAAGAGACAGAAGCTCGGGACAGGAAACAAAACAGACACAAATGAATACCACAGAACACTGTAAATCTAGAAATGCTGCGTGCGCATAGTCCCTGCCGGCCGTAGTTCCAAAGTTGATTTTTATTCGTGTCAAAGATGGAGTCCTATCCTGACGTGCAAGAACATGAATCACGTTCAAAAAGAATCAAACTTGATTTTTGCGAATCTAATATTGGTGAATTGTGCAATGGAGAAGGGTTTTCTTGTTTTTCCACATCGTCAGCGGGCCCGATTGACATCTCTGAAGGTAAAATTTCTAAAATATGTTTGGTTGTTTAGGGTATTTCATTGATCCAATATGGCGACGAAAAACAAAGGCGAATCTGCGGACATTTTGTAGGCGTGGTACTCTGGATTTCCAATAAAGTTTGGTCAACAAATCATTATTTTTTCAGCATTTCAATTTTTATTTAGATCTTTTCTATTTATTTCATCAATTAATTATATCGAGTTTTGGAAATAATCAATAAATTGTCCAGCATAGTATTGATTTTGTTTTTATTTACCTTATTTCAAGGACGCATCTGACTATTATTGCATTTTGATTAGTCAGCATATAAAATAGAATTTGTTTTGTTTAATTTCTCTGAACGAAATGTCAAATTATTGTCGCCATGCGCTAATGACGTCATTTCCTTTGCGCGAAATTTTGAATGAGTTTGTAGTAGAAGTAGTTTGTTATCCCAAGAAACAGTTTGTTTATAGTAGGGAAAGAAAAAATACAGAATACCTACCTTACTTATTTATAAATAATAGTTAATACCGACAATTAATAAATCATTATAATAAAAAGTTATCTATGTGAATTGAATTCAAAATATTTGTACTGATAGTAAAACTGGCTGAGAAAAAATAATAATGAATTATGAATAAATGAAGTCATTATACAATCAACAGAGAAAATATTTATTGATTTTGTTATTGAAAATTGACACTTTTTAAATATTTTTCATTTTATTCTGTAGTGAATTGTATATCACTTTACCATCATCAAAAATTGACTATTTTCCAAAGTTACTTCTGAAATTGCTAAGGCTCAAAGAGTTTGCTCGTCTTGTTTATGAATGTTATTTACTCTAATAAAATTTAAATTTGAAATTTTCTGGAACAAATTTTGACTTTATAAAGTGAATTTATATCTAGTAAACTTTTGGAAGTTCGCGGTTGGTTCTGAAATCGGCAAGTTGTAGATACATTTCATTAATTTATTTTCTACCTAGTTTTTTAAGAGGAATTATCGGTTACCCAGATGGATATCAAATACTGTATGTAAGCTTGAATGGAAGACAAAAGTAAATATTTTTTTAGGTATTTGAAAGGCATACATTTTCTAATTTTGAACAGAACATCAATGACTGACCGGTGTGAAGTTAGCAGCCGTTTTTATCTAGCAGCCAGTGGCGCCGGGTGTGAAATTAAATTCGGCTTTTGATCCGAATAAACTTTAATTTCTGTATATAGACTACTGAAAAGTCCGAGAATGATATACCAAGAGATGGTTGATTTGCAGGCCGTCTAAGGAGCAGTTTATACTTGTCTATTTTTGGAAAATCATTCTGAAACATCCCTCAGAAATGTTTAGCCAAGTTCATTTTCTGTATATAGACTACTGAGAGGCACAAAAATGATATACCGGGAGATGGTTGTTTTGCAGGCCGTCTAAGGGGCAGTTTATACTTGTCGATTTTTGGTAAATAAATCTGAAACATTCTCTCAAAAATGTTTAGCCAAGCCCTAGAATGATATACCGAGAGATGGTTGATTTGCAGGTCGTCTAAGGGACAGTTTGTACTTACCGATTTTTGAAAAATCATTCTGAAACATCCCTCTAAAATGTTTAGCAAAGTTCATTCTCTGTATATATACTACCGAGAAGCCCTAGAATGATATGCCGAGAGGTGGTTGATTTGCGGGCTATCTAAGGGGCAGTTTATACTTGTCGATTTTTGATAAATCATTCTGACACATCCCTTAGAAATGTTTAGCCAAGTTCATTTTTTATATATAGACGACTGAAAAGCCCTAGAATAATATACTAAGAGATGGTTGATTTGCAGGCTGTCCAAGGGGCAGTTTGTAATTGTCGATTTTTGGAAAATCATTCCGAATCATTCCTCGAAACTGTTTAGCCAAGTTCATTTTCTGTATATACACTACTGCGAAGCCCGAAAATGATATACCGAGAGATGGTTGATTTGCAGGCCGTTTAAGGGACAGTTTATTCTGAAACATTCCTTAGAAAAGTTTAGCCATGTTCAATTTCTGCATATTGTTGCTATTAAAATTGTTTTTTTTTTCGTTAACCAGCTGTCGTGTCCCTGCGAACCGCAGCTGTCAAAAGTCGAAATTTGTGCGAGCCAAGGATTGACGAGAACTTACCTTTTAACGTGCGATTTCTAGTACTTTCTCGGGCCATCAGAAAAATGTCTTCAGTCGTGAGATTCGAACTCATGCCGGTACCCAACGAATGATTGAAAGATTGATGTTTTAACCACTCGGCTATCATGGCCCATAGAAAACAATTTTTAATATAGTAATTACTCAAATGTGAAAAAAAGCGTTGGTGATTTTTACGTATATTCTTGTATTACTAATATTTAGCGTTCAAGAGCTCAAAACAATTTATAATTGTACAGAGCACCTTTGCTTTTTTACATTGGAGTAATTACTATATATAAAATTATTTTCTACTTTTCAGTCAATTTTAGGAGTAAAGCATGTTCTTCAGTTTCACTTATAATTTTATTTTTACTTTTTTCCGCCTTTTTTTTACATGTTCAAAATTTCATGCCAAGGCGAAACACCTACTTAACAATTTTGATTCAAATCGGACCATAATCACAAAACGGATACGCATGTATAAACTGCCCCTTAGACGGCCTGCAAATCAACCATCTCCCGGTATATCATTCTTGGGCGTCTCAGTACCCTATATACAGAAAATAAACTTGGCTAAACGTTTCTGAGGAATGTTTCAGAATGATTTTCCAAAAATCGACAAGTACAAACTGCCCCTTAGACGTCCTGCAAATCAATCATCTCTTGGTATATCATTCTCGGGCTTCGGAGTAGTCTATATACAGAAAATGAACTTGGCTAAACATTTCTAAGGAATGTTTCAGAATGATTTACCAAAAATCGACAGGTACAAACTGCCCCTTACACGGCCTGCAAATCAATATGTGCACTATGAAGACTCACACTGAATAACATTGAATCGACACTGGGTATAACTTAAAAAGCAACAAATCCAAGCGGCCATTTGGAAAGTTTTGTTTATGTTTGTCCAAAGTTTCTAATAATTGATTTGGCTTCTTGTTATAAATAAAAAAAAAGCTTTGAAAAGATTATTTACTGTTATTATAAGTTGCAACAGTAATATGTGTAAATTGAAAAGGCAAATATTTGACACATAATAACTACTGCCCTGGCTAATACCTCGACGGATATTGAACTACATTAATAGGTATCTGTGTAACGTTCCTCCCTGAGGACACAATTGCAACTATTTTTTGTAATCAAACAGAAGACAAATAAAAAAAATGGTATGTTTTTCATTCTTTTGAAATTTGACAAAGTTCCCGAAATCTAAGGTGGTGGCAAATTGTATGTTTTCGGTTATAATTATTGGTCACATGTGCATAAAAATTACCGATAATTTTACAAGAAAGCGTGTTATCTAAAAATTGCACGAGTTTGTTTTCATATTTTGGCGAAAGAGCCCGAGTCCGAGGAAGTAGGGCTCTTTTACGAAATATGAAAAGAACCGAGTGCAATTTTTAAAGATGAAATGCTAGAATGTAAAATTATCTGGTCATTTTTATGCACGAGTGTAATTCTTTGGCAAATTTCAGGAATAAAGAAATATTGATTTTTTTTAAATATCATATTACTGACATTTTGCGATAATTGCATTCTTCTTATGAGAAATTTTATTTATGAAGGAAATATTGAAATATTTCAGGAATAAAGAAATATTGATTTTTTTTTCTGAGAAATATCATATTACTGACATTTTGGGATAATTGCATTCTTATGAGACATTTTATTTATGAAGGAAATATTGAAATATTTCAGGAATAAAGAAGTATTGATTTTTTTTCTGAGAAATGTCAAAGAAGGTACTGGCAGAGTATAAATAAAATTGTGCTAGACACGCGACATTTTTTCACTTTTTGAAGTTTATCTGACAATTTTCAGTATTCTATGTGGTGTGGTGTCTCGGTAACGGGATAAATAATATTTTACTCTAAAGCTGAATTTCGAAATTGTTGCAAAATTAGGGAACGAAAAAGGACGGTATTTTCTTTATTTTTTACCATTTTGCCACTCTTGCATTTTTTGTATTTTTTCTCTACAATATAACCACACTAATTTACATATTTAACAAATTTAATTAAAGTTCCCATTCTTTTGTTATTATTGCTCAAGTGTTTGATTGGCCTAATACCAATAAATACAGAAAAAATCGGCATCTTCAAAATTAATACTTCTGGCACTAGGTCGAATGATACCTTTCATATTAAACATCATTACCGAAACTACGGGCACCACAGCCCTTTAACAAGAATGGTAAGGAATGCTAATAATGTAGATTTGAACTACTTCGGCATACCATTTTCTACTTTCAGACGTGACCTAAAAAACGGAAATAAAAAATAAAAGAGTCAAACACTTGGTTCAATGATACTGGGTGAATGTATGTGATTTTTTTCTTATTTTATCAATGACTATAAATGTTTTTGTGTAGTGAGTGTATATTTTTTATATATGTATATATGACAACAATTTTTAAAAACGTGTATTAACGCTTTTTTGTGTAGTATATTTTATATGTATATTTAAGACCGCAATTTTTAATCTTTAAATTGTACAATGCTGTAATGGACTTCCGTAAATAAATAAATAAAAATCTTTCTTTCCTCAGTTTGGTCCCAGTAACTGGGGTTCTAGGATACTAAAGATACGAGGATATAATGAAAAATTCTTAGGCTACTGTAGAACCAAACAAAATTTCAATGTCAAAATATTTTATTACTCAACATATTCTCCTCTTAATTGGATACATTTATTACAGCGATCCTGCAACGTCTCTAGACCTTTCAAAAAAAATGTTTCTTCTTGCTCTGCAAACCAGACCTCCACAGCTTTTATTACCTCCTCGTTGGAAGAAAATTTACGACCTTTTAAACTTTTTTTCAGTTGAGGAAAGAGATAATAGTCGAACGGAGCCAAATCTGGTGATTAAGATGGGTGTTCTAGTAATTCAAACCCTAAATCACGAATTTTTTGCATGACAAAATGAGATTGTGTGCAGGTGCGTTGTCCTGCAAAAACAAAACACCTTTGGATTGCTTTCCGCGTCTTTTCTCTTCCATTTTTTCAGTGGTCAGTAATGTCGAATAGTAATCTCTAGTTATTGTTCTATTCTTATCCAAAAAATCAATCATGATTACTCCATGGCAATCCCAAAAAACTGAAGCAAGAACTTTTCCAGCAGATTTTTGGAAACGAAACTTATTAGGTCTTGGAGAACCGGAGTGTCGCCATTCCATCGATTGTTGCTTTGTTTCTGGATCGTAGAAATGTACCCAAGTCTCATCCATAGTAACAATTCGGTTTAAGAAGTCTACATCGTTTTCAAATCGAGCACAGACCGAACGCGATGCTACTACCCTTGCACGCTTTTGGTCAACATTCAAACATTTGGGGATCCATTTTGCAGCAATTTTTCTCATGGCCAAATTGACGTGAACTATATGATGAACGCGTTCGTATGGAATATTCAGTGCTTCAGATATCCGTTTTAGCCCAATTCGACCGTCTGTTAAAATCATGTCATGAACTGCTTCGATATTTTCGGGGACTGGCCTTCCCGATCGGTCATCATCTTCAATGGAAAATTTACCTCTTTTGAAGCTTGCAGTCCAATTTTTCACGGTCGCATACGAAGGACATTGATCACCAAGGGTATTGAGCATATCTTCGTAAATCACCTCTTAACCCTTTTAAATACAGGTACTTGATGATGGCTCGATACTCCAATTTTTCGATTTTCACAATTTCGGTGGACATATTTTTTCTTTTAATTTATTGCCTAACTCTGGTTTACTTTTTTGACGTCAAACTTTACACTGACACTTCTAATAAGCTATTGTTCATTGCTATGGTAACGCAATATTTTGTTTATGCAGGGAACTGGTCTAGGCTAACTAGATATCAATACATCCTCGTATAAACAAAACTAATTATAAATTATTCTTAATTTATGAAAAATGGATTGTAACTAACAAACAATGTAATACAATCTTGGAAGTTAATTTTCACCCGCTTCTAATATTCCGAAAAATCTGAAATTTAGCACACATATCAAGGACTGATGACAATACTAGAATTTCATAATAATAATAATCCTTATGTCGGGGCGTGGCGCAGTGGTTAGAGCGTCCGACTTTGGGTCGAAAGGTCCGGAGTTCGAGCCCCAGTTGCGGCTGGGATATTTTAATTTAATTTGACCGATTCAAATCTCGTGGCTGGACTGGGGTGAGTCCTGCACGGATTCACTGTTGCGTTCCAATTAAAAGTGCTGCTCCTAAGGTGGCGCATGGAGTTAGTAACAAGGCCTATCCAGAACACGTGGCTAATGAACAAAGTCACCAAAGAAAAAAAAATAATAATACACATTTGTAAATTCAATTTTTTCAATTTTCACCCACTTCCAATCCTCCAGATAATCTAAGATTTTACCGACAATACAAGAATTTGATAATAATAAAAATGATGTGCATTTTTAAATTAAAGTTTTACCTACTTCCAATTATCTGAATAATCTGAAATTAGGCAAACATATCAAGGAGCTACGACGAAACAATAATTTCATAATATTTCTTATAAATTGAAGGACACTGGATGGCTTAGCATGTTTAATCGCCGTAGTCACCACATGGCAAGCTTTTTCTATAAAGTCTTGAAAAGTAAAATACCAAACTACTTATATAAAATTGTTGTTGTTGTCATAAAATTTTTATTTCCGTCAACCGATTGCACCCCTACGCGCAACCGTCGGAAGTCTTCGAGAGACTTGTGTGAGTTAGGGAAGACGCAGCCCTTACCTTTTAACGTGTGATGCCATGCACGACACCAGTGACCATGCGAGGCTTTGAACCCTCGACCCTTCGCTCCAAAGGCGAACGCTCTACCACCACGGCACATATAAGAAAGTTACATTCAGAACGGATATACACAACCTAAATTTGCGGCGTAGAAATATGCTAATGATTCCAAAGCTCAAGAAGCAATTATTCAAACGCTCTTTCTCCTACAATATAACACTTTTTAGCGATATCATGGCGATATCACTCGATATATATCATATAAATATCATTGATATATATCGTGATATTTATTCGTTGATATCATGGATATATATCACTCAGTATAAATTACTATGTTGAATAGGTTGAAATCTCGTCATAAATTCAAGAGAGATCGGTGTGGGAACTCCCTAATCATTCGGTATAATGTTAATTGTCGGGGAATCCCATTTATTTGATGTGTGAATCCCCTTACTATGTGCGGTCGCGTGTGTCTCCTTTTCTGTTGGTATTAACAAACGCAGTTCAAGTTGTAGCCGTAGTAGGTGCAAAGTGCATTTGATCAAAATAGAAATAAACAATATGTCCAAAACTAAAAGTGCAGTGCGGCTAAAATTTGAATTGGCAGATGAAGCCAGTGATACTGGGAAATGGGCTAAATGCAAGAAATGTAAGAAATAAATGCAAGGAATTCCTTCCCGCATGGAAAAACATTTGCTCACTTGTGATATAGCCGAAGGGGGTGTTCACTTTTGGTTGTTTTGTTTAAAATTAAACAAATATGCTTCTACTTTTGGTATTCTCTGTATCAAAAAAAAAATAATAAATATCCAAATTTGATATATATCGGATATATATCCGATATTTTGATATTTATATAAATATCATGATATTTACGAACCCTGTATAATGGATATTCCAAATTTTTCCAAGTCACTTGATGTATTCAAAAAATGGTACAAACGATTTATGTTTTCTCGACAATGATTAGTATTAAGTAGTACATAACATGTTATATTTATGTTGCGTTTGAGGATCTCCCTTGCTCGCACAAGCTCTGCTTTTGAGGGGTTTTCTCCGAAAACCTGGGAGTTTCGTAAAAACAAATTTTACAAAAAACAATATATTTTTTTTTAATTTACAATAGGAAATTATTTCTAGATACATTTCCACTCTTTATTTGTTTTTTGTTACGTCAGTTTAGTTAGGATTATTTTTTGTATTCTGGGGCAGCTGTGGAGGAATCGGCCACTTGGCCTAACAGTTCTCCTATTATTTACCATTGTACATTTCTTCTCTTCGTGTTTCTTGTATTTATGGTGAATAATAAATATATTAATATTATTAATGTAATATTGATAATTATAATGAGAATTTTTAAATTAGTTTTATCTGAAATCATATCGCCTCATTTCCGTCGTTACCAAATGTATGATACCGAGTTTTCGTTAATTAAAGTAAACTTTGGCAATACAATTCCCCGCCAAGTACAGTTATGGTACTGTTGAAAGGCGTATGATGCCAGTAATTCTGTGTTGGGCATCTACAGTAGGTACACCTGCTGCTACTGAATCCATATCAAACTTACTGTCCTCATTCAACTTGACTATGCACGTTGAATCAGACACGCGTTTTTCACAATGTACCTTTACCCACATTGATTATGTTTGTAGCAATTTTGAGGATCGAGTGGTGTCTTGCTCTGTTACTCCTTCAGGGTTATCAGATCATGAAGCAGTCAGCTGCAGCATACTATTTGATTTCACAAAAAAGGCTAAAAAATGCAAATTTGGAAGACTCTTTAGCAGAGCAAACTATAGTAGGTTGTTTCAGAATTGTCTTAATGGCAACTGGGAAAGTATTCTCTCCCGAAGAGAACCATTTTTATATTTCATGAAGTGTTATGTTATAATTACAATAGATCTTTTCCTAGACAAAAAATTAAAATAAAACAAAACAAAAAATCCTGGCTGACAATAGGATTGAAAATCGCATTAAGAAACTTGCGCTCACGGCATTACATACGGAAATTCGCAAATGAAGAGTCATTCTACAATTATTTCAATAACTATCGAAGAATATATAGATCTAGTATTAAGTTGGCAAAAGAAAGTTACTACCATAATGACAAAATAACGGCCAAACATGATCCCTTAATAAACATGTAACATTTCACCATTGGGGAAAGCCTCAAGGTTCCGTCAAACCAAAGCGGGACGCGGGAGCGGGAACGGAAAATTGAAACCGTGCTAATTGCTAGAAAAACAGTAAACGTAGCAAACCATATATATTTCTCTGCTTGTCTGCATTCCGGAATGCGAATATTCACACCGGTATGTATTTTTCCATATCCCACATATCCCGCGTTGGTTTGGGGAAACCTTTATTCTGTATGACACAGATATTCATGAACTGATAGAAATCATAAAGGATATCAAAAACAAGAACTCAGCCAGATGTGACGAAATATCTATCAAAATCATACAAAACCTTCCTATACGTGCCCTCAACGTACTAGTATCGCTGATCAATCTCTCCCTCCACACTGGCGAATTTCCCTCTTTCTTGAAAACCTCTAATGTCATTCCCTTGCACAAATTTTCGGCCCATCTCTCTTGTTCCTACTATTATTGCCAAAATCATAGAAAAAATAGTCACGACGTCTATTAGAATTTTCTAACATTAATAAAATAATTAGTGAAAATCAGTTTGGTTTTCAGAATAAGAAAAATACGAATGATGCAATATTCTCATTTCTTTATGAGGTCTATTCACAAAGGCATTTGACTGCGTTGATCACAAAATACTGTTGAGAAAACTTCAGCCGTACGGATGCTGAGGAGTGACTCTCACATGGTTCGAGTCAAATCTTTCTGGGCGATATCAGATGGTTAAAACAACGGAACTATCAAATAAAAAGGAAATCTCATCAGGAGTTCCGCAAGGATCTGTGCTCGGACCTATTATATTCCTGTTATATGTTAACGACCTCACTAAAACCAAGATTTCTGGTAAATTCACTCTCTTTGCAAATGATACCACTATACTGTGGAAAAGCAAGAAGACCGGGCTGGGGATGACCACCTGCAGACATGTTTCGAGGTTGTTGCCTCTCATCAGTGCAAGGGTAGGTCCGTCAACTTTGAGTTGTCTTGTCCCTGCCAAATGAATTATAACTTATTGTTTATCTAATTATTCATTACGGTTGATGCAGCGACTTACAGTCTTTTGCTGTCTCGAGGAGTGCTTATTGATTTTCCTGGTGGGTGGCACTGCGACTGACTTTACTGTAAGTCGCTGCTTCATCCGTAGAGAATAATTAAATAAACAAAAAGTTATAATTCATTTGGCAGCGACAAGACAACTCAAAGTTGTCGGACCCACCCTTGCACTGATGAGAGGCAACAACCTCGAAACATGTCTGCAGGTGGTCATCCCCAGCCAAATTAGGGATAATATTTTGTTTGTCTACAATAAGCACTTGCAATTGAGTCTTCTTTGAAGAACGTTGCACAAATATCTGTCAGATGTAGTTCAATAAGAAATAGTTATGTATTAAAGCCTATAATGGTGATAATCTCTCCGATATGAACATGAGTGCAGACGAAAGGGAAAACCATACCACCATATGCGCTCCAGGGCGACTTTACAAAAAAAGGTGGCGCATTTGCTATTCCAACTGCAGGAAAAACCCGGAACGATTTGGAACTTTTGCACAATGCAAGCAAAGGTTGTCAATTATTTAGAATCTTTAAAAATTTATAAAAATAAACATACCGGTTTTTACGCAGCTTACCCAAATTGTCGCACGCAAACATTATTCAGGTAAAAGTCATTAATGACCACTCTCTTAATGACAGGCGCAGAATAGATTTAAAGGTATTTAAGGATAGTTATTCAATAACTCAACCTAGAGTATTTATTTGTTAATGTAACTGCAGCAGGTAAAGTTAATTTACAAATAAAGTGGCATAAAAACATAGAAATTTTTATTTCTCATTTTTCGTTATCTTATTTGCTGAATGAACCCAAATTTACACCCTTAGAACACATGTTTTGATAGAGTTACTGTTTAGCAATAGCAAATTGACAGGGTTATACTCAAAATTAAACTTCACTTCCAATTTCCATTATAAAATCATCCATTGAAATTCTCTGTTATTTTCGTGGTTTTTAATAATATCCTGAACCTAAAATGAGTGGCAACATACGAATACTTTCTTGTGAACCCTGTAGATTTAAAATGAAAAATGCATCATTGTATTATTGACTTTTATTAATTAAATTATTTTCAGGAATGCCATTTTTAACAAAATCATGAAATAACTTTATGGAGGTTTTGGAGATTTATCAGAATATAATAAAAACTGTTCATGAACAATGTAAGATCAGCGTTTTGTTTGTATTATCTGAGTTTTTTCATAACTGTGTTTTACACACGAGAAGTTTGACAAAACAATCATAAAATGAGACACTTGGGCACATCGATTACCTCATTGTCATTGTCAATTAACAATATTCCTCTCTTACAGGCATTTCAGCGGACTGCGACTCAGGATATGAAGCATCGACACTTGAATCCTTGCCTAGGCCTTCAGAACATCACGCATCCCTAACCCCAAATTCAGGATACATTAATGAAAGTATGTCCAGTATTTCGGAACCATTCCTTCAAACTCCCACACATCCAGATCAGTTGGACACATCCCAAGACAGTCTGGAAGATGATGATAATGCTTCCACGGTTAGTGAAATTAGTGGTTTATCCGATTTGTCAGGACAAGACTGGAAACCCATGGCTGGCAGTATGATATGGGTAAGTCCAATTAACAGTCCTAAATCTTGGACTGTTTATGAATCTTTTTTGTTTCAGATACAGCAGCAAATGCAAAAGGGTGTGAATCCAAGAATTTTACTCACAGAATTAGGTGTAGATTATAGTCAGATTCCAGACTATGTCGATGATATTACAATATGGAAATTGATTATCAATATGTTAGCAGAACCACCCCGGCGAAATAAACTGAGGCATGTTAATACACTGGATGATATTGTTCGTTTGATGAGAGGTAATATTTTCTTTGCTCACTCTGTTCAAAAAATATAAGAATGACTCCCGTTTTAGGTGCCCAGAATATAATCGTTCTAACTGGTGCTGGTGTTTCTGTTTCCTGTGGTATTCCAGATTTCAGATCCAGAGACGGCATTTACTCTAGACTAGCTATAGATTTTCCGAATCTTCCAGATCCTCAGGCAATGTTTGACATCAGTTATTTTACCCAGGATCCCAGACCTTTCTTCAAATTTGCGAGGGATATTTATCCAGGAAAATTCTTGCCTAGCCCTTGTCACCGGTAAGAAACTCCACTGTTTAATTTAACTCAGCAAGGTTTTGGATTATTGTGGACAGTACACTACCTACTAGTTGTAAGCGAAATCTTTCCCTTCTGGCCGTAAATCCGTTCCTTCAGGGTTAGATAGCTGTGTACGTCTTTGGTAGAGATACAGGGGTGTGGGTACGCGATACCGGATGTCTGAGGGATTAAAATTGGATAAGTATCCGCCATTTGAGTTCAGCTAGTTCAGATAAGCAGGAAGGCCGTACTTTTCGGATGCGTAGGAATTTTAACAAACGGTTTCTTGTGCCTGATTTGGGAGTAACGCGTCCGGAAAAATAAGCGAGGAGGGGTGGAGGAGAGATATCAAAATTCGCTTGATAAGCCACAGTGCTAGCGAAACATGTCACGAGTGTAATTGAATCTGTGGAAATCTTATAGTCTTTTCCTCAGTGTTATATACAATAGATTTTCATCAAGTAACGGTCAAACCAATAAAAAAAAGCGATTTCATTGGACACCATACGAATCAGCAGTTTCTTTTTCATCATCAGCATTCGTTTTTCTCTTCTGGAAAACGAAATTTCAAAGCAAAAACCATAAAGGAAAATAAATTCTTTGCAAATTAAACAAAACCATGAAGGAAAATATTTTTTTTACAAATAAAACAATACCATAAAGGTAAATGAATTATTAAAAAATAGAAAAAACTTTTCAATTTCAAAGTATCTTCCAAAATCATCAGTCAGAATCTTCTGAACTAGAGTCTTTATAATGGGCTGTAAAGGGGGTAATACCACATACTCATCTTCTTTTTTGATAACATGTTCAACAGAGTTTTTGGTGGTCTGCTGCTAGACCTTTCTTTACGAGTTCTACAACCTTTTTACTCAGTTCTGAAGACTGGTTACATTTTCGTAATTCTGATTTTATGTCTATTGGGTTATATATGCAGTAGTAAGGGAGTAGTCTGAGAAGAGTACGACCCTGCTCTTTGAAGCCAATATGATACTCTAACTTTGGACCTTTAATAACAGTAAGCAATGCTTTGTTTAATGGGACTTTTTTTACGCTCACTCGCAGAAATAGGTATATTTTTTCAGACATAAATGCTAATATTTGAGATTTGTTAATGCTACTATTTATTTATTTATAGCTTCTGTGGCTCCATAAACCTTCGACCAATACCGGCACTATATTCACTGATTTCATTGGTTCAAAGGGAAGTTGACACGTAAATCAAGTCCACGTGGACTGGCGGTTCGTCTGACTTCGTACGAGTAGGATACAATATTTTTTGTTTCTCAATTTGGCATGAATGCCGTGCGTATATATTAAATATTTATTTCTCCTCATATAACTGTGTTCTGCAATTGATAATGGAAGAGCCATAACATGCAGAAATTATTTGTAGTTTTATTGACAATAATTTGAATAGTGATAATATGTTTGTTTATTTCAGATTCATCAAACTCCTGGAGAAGCACAAGAAACTTCTTCGAAATTACACGCAAAATATAGATACTTTAGAGAAAGAAGCTGACATCCAAAGGGTAATCGAATGCCACGGCTCATTCGCCACAGCGACATGCACCAAATGCGGCTACAAAGTCAAGGCCAACAAGATCAGGGAAACTGTGCTGTCTCAGCTGATTCCCTTGTGCGAAAAATGTCACGAAGGTAGACCCAGCTCGGTCTGTACGGATGATTTGAAGTCCCCGACAGACGGTGGGGACTTCAGAGATCTCGTTGGCTCGGGAATCATGAAACCCGATATAGTTTTTTTCGGGGAAGGGCTTCCCGACACTTTCCACGAAGCGATGTCCGCTGACAAGTCCGAGTGCGACTTGCTTCTGGTAATAGGCAGTTCGCTGAAGGTTAGACCGGTTGCTCTCATTCCCAGTTCCTTGCCTGCCCACGTTCCGCAAATTCTCATCAACAGAGAGCCTCTGCCCCATTGTCATTTCGATGTGGAGCTGTTAGGAGATTGTGATGTCATCATTAATCACCTTTGTCACCTGTAAGTGAAAATTCTGAATTTTTTTAAATAGTTGAATATTTACAGTCGGCCGGCAAAATTACTATTATCAATAAATGAATAAAAATTCAGAGTTATCAAGTCGGAACCTCGAGATCCGAATTACGAACTCGGCATTATAAATTTCCTAGTTAGTGAGTCGGAATTCCGAGGTAGTAACTCAGAATTCCAAGATACTACGTCAGAATGATGGAATTTCGAGTTTGCAAGTGGAGTTTCGAGATAAGAAGTCATAATAAAAATATTCGTAGTTAATAAGTCGGAATTCCTAGATAGTAAGTCGGGATTTCGAGTCAGTGAGTCAGAATTCCGAGTTATTGAGTCAGAATTCCGAGAAAGTAAGTCGGAATTCCAAGATAGAACATCGGAAGTCAGAGGTATTGAGTCAGAATTATGAAATTCCGAGTTGCCAAGTCGCAATTCCAAGATATGAAGTCGGAATTGAATAATTGAGAATTAGTAATAGGGGATTCCGAGATAGAAAGTCGGAATTCCGAGGCACTGAATTATGAAATTTCGAGTTTGCAAGTCGGAATCAGCAAATTCGTAGTTAGTAAGTCGGAATTCCTAGATAGTAAGTCGGAATTCCGAGAAAGTAAGTCGGAATTTCAAGGAATTCAGAGGTATTAAGTCAGAATTATGGAATTTCGAGTTACCAAGTCGCAATTCCAAGATATGAAGTCGGGCTTAAAAAATAGCGAATTAGTAACAAGGAATTCCGAGATGGTAAGTCGGAATTACGAAATAATAAGTCGGAATTCTGAGATAGAAAGTCGGAATTCCGAAATACTGAGTCAAAATAACGGAATTTTGAGATACCAAGTCGGAATTCCTAGATTCGAATTCAGAATTCCGACTTGCTATATCGGAATTCTAATTTACCATCTCATCATTTTCACCTCTCTCGAAATGTCGACTTATGTACTCGGAATTTTATAATTCCGACTTGGTAACTCAAAACTCCATAATTCTGACTTAGTATCTCGGAATTCTGACTTACCATCTCGGAATTCCGACTTACTGTCTCGGAATTCCGACTTATTTACTTTCTCGGAATTCTGACTTACTGTCTAAGAATTCCGACTTGCTATCTCGGAATTCCGACTTACCATCTCGGAATTCCGACTTACCATCTCGGAATTCCGACTTACCATCTCGGAATTCCGACTTACTGTCTAAGAATTCCGACTTGCTATCTCGGAATTCGGACTTACTGCCTAAGGATTCCAACTTACCATCTCGGAATTCCGACTTACCATCTCGGAATTCCGACTTACTGTCTCGGAATTCTGACATACTGTCTAAGAATTCCGATTTGCTATCTCGGAATTCTGATTACCATCTCGGAATTTCGACTTACTGTCTCGGAATTCTGACTTGATGTCTAATAATTCCGACTTACTATCTCAGAATTTCGACTTACTGTCAAAACATTCCGATTTACCATCTCGGAATTCCGACTTACCATCTCGGAATTCCGACTTACCATCTCCGAATTCCGACTAACTATCCCGTAATTATAACTTGATGTCTAATAATTCCGACTTACTGTCTAAGAATTCCGACTTGCCATCTCGGAATACCGACTTACCATCTCGGAATTCTGACTTACCATCTCGAAATTCCGACTTACTATCTCAGAATTCTGACTTACTGTTTAAGAATTTCGACCTGCCATCTCGGTTCCGACTTACCATCTCGGTTTCGACTGACCAGCTCGGAATTCTGACTGACTATCCCGTAATTTTGACTTGATGTCTAATAATTCCGACTACTATCTCGGAATTTCGACTTACTGTCTAAGAATTCCGACTTACCATCTCTGAATTCTGACTCACTGTTTTAGAATTCCGACTTGCTATCTCGGTTCCGACTTACCATCTCGGAATTCAGACTAACTATCCCGTAATTATGACTTGATGTCTAATAATTCCGACTTACTATCTCGGAATTTCGACTTACCATCTCGGAATTCTGACTTACCATCTCTAAATTCAGACTCACTCTCTCTGAATTCTGACTTACTGTTTAAGAATTCCGACTTGCTATCTCGGTTCCGATTTACCATCTCGAAAAAAACCTTGCCCTTCTACGCTTTTGTACTGTAGAAACAGGGTCAATGAAAAATTGTCGGCCACAGAAACTCAAATCAGCAGATGGATATCAGTTTTTATAGTGCTTTTTATACTCATTACAATGATGCTTTTTTAAAACTGGTACAAACATTTTCAACTTGAAAGTTTGTTGTTCATTGTATTAGTTATAGATTTAGATCCCTCATTTATTTTTCTTGGGGCCAATAAAGATTATTATTCTTATATTAACGTGAATTTGTAATAGTTTTTTCGGTAACCATCCGGGAAGTGTTCACTTCCCGGACACTTTTTCTTTGGGAAGTGCTCGAATTTTAATCTAAATAAGAATTAGAATGTTTCTGTTGGTACCTATCTTCTGTTCGAATTTCAATATATAATACAAATACGAACTAAA
Source organism: Chrysolina oricalcia (assembly GCA_944452925.2). NCBI lineage: Eukaryota > Metazoa > Arthropoda > Insecta > Coleoptera > Chrysomelidae > Chrysolina > Chrysolina oricalcia. Next base: position 51,182,173 of record OX101824.2, read on the forward strand.
ATGTATGAAATATTCAAATTTGGAATCACAGCCAGGGTAGTTTACTCTTGATCAAAATTATATTTTTTGTTCCCCCCTGTACACCGTTTGGAAATTTAGAATTTTAATAACTCGAATACAAGTATCCCGTAATGCACCAATTTTTATGAAGAATAAAATTTTCTGACAAATCGATGATAAAAAAGTTTCCATATGGTGCAAATTTTTGAAACTCACTGTATATAGTCATGACCACCTTTTGATAGGCAACCCATTTTAGGCGTGTTCGTCTATTTATGTAACTTCATAAAAAGTATGTTTCATCCGGTTAACAGATGGGTGAAGGTCGACCTCTCTTCGTCTCTTAGACTAAATGCGTCTCATTGATTTGTTATTCTATATGGTTGCCGAAAAAATAGTGTACGCAACACGTTCGAAAACAGTTTTTTTGGACTCGCAGACTTCCAGGACTTTTCTCGTCCAAAAAAACATTATTTTCTGGACTTGTTACGTAAATTACTATTGTTTCACACAAAATATTTGAAAATTATTGCAATATTTTAATTTTTTTTCAGTTTGGGTAGTAGATGGAAAGAAGGCACCGACGCATCTCAAATGCTTCATCACACTCCTACACTCTTGCCGTTAAAAGATCCCCACCCTCCCGACATACCTGAGACAAATACGTGTATTGGAACAATAATAACCGAGCCAAGTTGTCTAGAAAACGAATCAAGTTTGACATCAGATAAAAACCAATGCATATGTAATATTAGTACAAACACAAGTTCCTTAAATTTAGTAAAAGATGCAGAGATTACAAATTGTACATGTCCCAAAAACTACGAGTCAATTAAAAGCGATGGAGACGAACACGAACTAAAAATAGGCAAAGAAAGACACATGAGCATAGACTCGGCCAGAGATTCGGGTATAGGAGAAAACTCCAATTTCACCGATAAGTATGACGAATCCGACGAAAACTGCGACGAAAAGGGAAGCAGTTTCAGCCTAGAGATTTGCAATAATCCATCTACTTCGTCGGAAACAAGAGAAAGCGTAGCGGATCTAAGGGGGTACTGGCAACCGAAAGTAAAGAAGAGTTTGGCTGACAGGCTGCCAGAAAACGCTTTCCACTTGATCCCTCCGAGTCGGTACATTTTTCCAGGAGCAGAGGTGTATTACGATCCTGATGAGAAGCTGCATTACGAGAATGATACGTCGAGTTCTGAAGATTCTGAAAGTGAGTCTGAATATGGAAATCAGAATGAATCTTTCTAGTTCTTCTGCCTTTTCGTTTTGTTACTGCTAGGTGTATCCTTGTTGTTATTTTTATAAATATTTTAAGGACACTTGTCGTTGATGTGCTCATGGTGTTTTGTTGTCAAGTCGGTGGTGAGGATTTTTCCGCAGTATTTTTTGTGTAGTTTTACACATTCCTACTATTTTTTTGTCTGTTTAATAAGATTCATCTGAAAACAGACAGATGTAGTCTTTTATTTTGACATGTATGGTTATTCACAAGGTTTATGTTGTTTGGTATAAAAAAATCTGAGTTATAGTAGTATCCCATTCTCAGTTATCTTTGTCTGTATCTTTCGAAATTATGTTTTACAAGATTTCTCAACTGTCTGGAGGTTACCGACAAAACTGAGGCAGTTTTTTATACATTATCTTTGGCAGGGATACGGTTGATTAAAACTAAAACAACGTGAAAAACTAATTAAGATGATGTTAGTGCTAGGTACTACTGACAGTCTACAAGTTTCAAATAAGATTTCTAATTATTGTAAAGAGAAACATTCACAATTGAAAATTGAAACAATACATGACTCCTCTGGAAATGGAATAATTAATAAATAATCAACTGTCTGAATAAAAATGCAAATTTTCAATTTCAGATTTTCTCTCTCAAGATATAGGGTCTTTCACAATATCTATTAGATGTAGTTCAATGTCCAGCGTGGCTTTATCCGGAGAAGTAGTTGTTTTCTGTTGGATTTTACAAAAAAGTAATTTCAATTTATCGTAGGTTTTTTTCCATTTCCGGAAGAGTCATATATTGGTTCAATTTTCAATTGAGAATGTTTTTCTTTACAACATGAATCCCTTCCAAGAGAGGTTATCTTGTATGATGGAAAATAGCTACTAAAGTTTAACTTTCAGTCACAGGTGATTTCACAAATGACTTTATGAACATCCTGTTCATATTTCCAATAAAATCAAGATTTCTAATGTTTTATTAACTGTGATTATACTGAAAGTAGACATCAGCGTTCATTCAAATTGAATTAAATATTTACATTTCGTATTCTTGTTGAATTTTAATAGAAAACTAGTCATATTTAAAATATGTCTTCAATGTACTTTCACTTTTTACTTGTAATTTTTGTGCAAAAGTTCCTTGGAAAATACGCTTTTGTCCCTTTTTAAATTCTTTGTTTGAATATACAGGGTGTTATGTAGCTACGTGGCCAAACTTGAAGTGGTGATTTTTTGAGTGGTTCCAACATTAAAAGTTGTCTAAATTTTTAAAAGAAATCGTTTTTTAGTAAATAATATCTTGATAATCCTTCAACCGATTTTGTTGAGATTTGGTAGAGTTATTTAGGGTAGTAATGGGCTAATTTAGCCCTAACTAGATCAAAATTATCATGCCCAGTGGTGTCCTGAAAGGCACCTTAATCAATATTTTTGACAGAAAAAATGTGCTCCACTAATGTTTTTGCAATTTTTGTATTTTTTCGCAAAAAAAAAACTAAAACTACAACTTTTTATTTCAAGCATTTTTTCCGTATCTGGCTTTGATTCTGAGAAAAAAAATCACTTCATTGCATATCCCTGAGACAACATAATAAAAACTTGTTATTACATGGTTTATTAGGAATACAAATGAATCTGTTGAGCTAAAAAATTGTTTGTCTCATTTGACCAGTGGTGTGCATAGTGGTAACGCCAGAAATAAAAAAAATGTCTTACAGGAAACACCCTTTATTAAAACCACACTCAAAGAAAAATGAGCAACAATTTTTTTCGGTAAGAAAACATTCAACAATAAGTAACACAAAACTTACAATAGTTACTCAAAATGTCCTCCTTAAACTTCAATGCAAGCATTACCTCGTCTTAACATCAATTCCCGAACATGTTGAAATATTTCCGGCGTATGTCTTATCTGATCACATGAATCCCGTGTTCGTTGGATTCATCTTCAGTGTTGACTGTAATTTTACATACGAGGGACTTTATTAGTCCCCGAAGGAAAAAATCTAAGGGATTTAAATCTGGTGACCTGGGCGGCCATGACCGGATTTCTCCATAAGTTGCATCCGTAAAGTGAGTTGAGTGCATGAACCACATTGCTCTTCTTACCACCAGTGGGACATTTTCTAATATTACTGGTAACACAAATTCCGAAAAATTACGATACTTGACCATTTAATCTCTGTGGTAAAAAATGGGGTCCAATGAGATAATGACCTACAATACCACTGAGAAAAGTTGTAGGGAATTGAAATACGAACGGAAGAAAACTTGAAAACCCGGAAAATTTTGCGTTTTTATTTAAATTCCTCCTAACCTAACCTAACCTAACCTAACCGCCATTTTTCTAGTTGTAGAGCTGGTCCATCTCATGAAAGTATTGAATCATGTGTATTTTATTCGTGCACAAAACAGGCGCTGTCGGAACATTAGGTTTTGCTCAATTGCAACTTGATTTTTTTGTGCACTCTCTAGCAAGGATTATTAAGATATTTACGAAAAAGAACGATTTCTTTTGAAAATATTTGATACCCTGATATTGAAAACGAAGTATTACCAGACCTATGTTAATATAAACTTTTCATCTTAATTAAAATCACTTAAAGAATCACCCCTTTAAAGTTTCACCACGTACTTAAAAACAATAACTAACTCCACTGCAATTTTCATGAAAAGTTTATAGTATTTGAAGAGTATATTTTACAAATGGCAGATTATTCATAATATTACACTACTCATTGTAAAATAATGTTGATAATAATAATAATAAAAATTTAGAATTCAACAGATTGTGAAACCAGAATATAAGCTTTCAATGGATCTGTCTAACTTTGAAAAGGTCCCGTATATAAATTCCAGAACAGATCTGAACAAATTTTTATTGTAAATTTTCCGTGGATGACCAACATTAATTTTTCTCAAACACCGATTTTGAAGTAAAACTAAAAATGTATACAGTGACACTTTTTGTAAATATTTTTTGTAAATTTTCATTGTTATTGTGTGTGTGTGAATGTTGCATGTAGCCTAATACACAGGGCGTTTAATTTTAATAGGAACAAATTACCTGCATTAAAAATCAATTGTGTATTGATCTCCCAAAAGATGAGATGTTTCGGATTTTCTTTTTTTTTTTTAATTTTTATCGATGATTGACGAATGTTTGAAATGACTGATAATTTATTTATTTTCTGAGGCCCGTGTGCATGTATGTATGTCTATTGTCAGAGTACCTTATTTTTTATATTGGTAGGTTAAAAGTAGTTTCTATGTTACTCACTGATATAACAGTTCTTCCACAATTTTCTAGGAATTTTGTCTTATGAATTTTGTATGTATCAAATATGACTTGAAATTTCATATATCATTTACATTTCTTGAAGATAAAATTGTTTTAGGGCAATATTTCAAATTTGATTCAAAAGGCAAACTTTAATCTTTCTAATTTAGGGGAACTTAACTTCTATCAGGATCTAGTTTTCAATAGCTTATTTTTTCGATTCAAAAGTCCAAAATGAGAAAGTCAGTTTGTTTAAGTTTTACTTATTTCTGAACTTCCAGCTATGGGCATGGATCATTTCTAAGATGATAGTATTAAAATACCATTATCTTCAAAATGATTATACAGGGTGTTTCTTAAGTACGTGTAGAAACTTCAAGAGCATGTTGTTGACGTCGAAATAGGAAAAAAAGTTCCCATAAACACATGTCCGCAAGTCATTCGTTTCTAAGATACAGAGTGTCAAAGTTTAATTATTATTTTTGTAAATAAATGCCAAAATTTTTGTGATATTCGAGTAAAGTTTGGTATCTGGGATGATTTTTCAATGAAAAAATCAAGTTTTGTGTTAATTGTGAAAAGACTAATTTCTAATTGAATTTATTTCGAATTAAAAAATCTTGTCATTCAAAATCACTTGCATCGATGATTTCAAATCTCAATAACTCGAAAACAGTGACCTCTACCAAGAAAATTTATTTTTAACACAAACTAAATAATAAATATTCCCAGCTACCAAACTTTACCCACATATCAAAATTATTTTGAAATTATTCACAAAAAATAAAAATAAGAATTCAACTTTGACACTCTGTATCTCAGAAACGAATAATTTGTGGACATACGTTTATAGGAACTTTTCTTCTTATTTTGATGTCAGGAATATGCTCCTAAATTTTCTACACGTACTTAAGAAACACCCTGTATAACCGCATAGTTTTAAAGATTTGCATGAATTTTGTACTGAAAAAAATAAATCAATCAATTAAATCAATTATTTGTAACCCAAGTTGAGGAACTAATTCCAGCCTAATTTAATTAGTCATAAACGTACAGTCTCATGTGTTTGTCTCAATTTAATGCTAAGTAATGTTTGGGCTTTATCTTCCAGGGAGACAAATAAACTTTATTATTGAATGTATTGAATCTACAATTCATATGTGGCTGGAATGAAATGATTGACAAAAAAATACTATACAGGGTGTCAATTTGAAAACTTCCCACCCTTAATATCTTCCTTCCAGTAAACAATATGAGTAATCGAAAAAACAGGTCAATTTTATTGTCAAGGGGGACACTTTCACGGACTATTTGTAGCCCTCGTGGTTCAACCCCCTAGGAGGGGTAGATGTTACCCTTAGAATTTTAAATGGGAAGGGGGGTCAAGTGGCACATCATTTTGATGGGCGTTCAATTCTTGTTCCAATGGTACCCTGACTTATTATTTTGTGATGAGCATTTTCCGAAAAATTGCGTTCTAAACTAACAGAAGTAATTATTAGAACGCCTATACTGAGATGCATTATTGTATTGACTACCTTTAATAAAAATGGTTAGAAGAGTAGGTGGCACCGCTCCAACCCTTGAATGACGGGAATAAATTTATTACGCATGGGATTTTTTATTTGGTGGTTATTTTCCTTCTACACAATAAAATTTAATTTGCGAGAAAGACATTTCCAACATAAAATCTACTTACGCTTATCTTATTAGCTGTTCGAAATGTTGTCCATTTTGCTCTAAACAGTAATACAGTCTGTTTTCGAACTCCCCTCTAACATTACGGAAAACTTCACTAGGAATTGACCGGCGTGCTGCTGTAATTCGTCTTTTAAGTTCGTCAATATCAGAAGGTTGTGTTTTATAAACAACGGATTTAAGATGCCCCCAAAGAAAGAAATCTAAGGGTATTAAATCCGGTGATCTCGGAGGCCATTCAACTGCTCCCCTTCTGCCAATCCATCTACCCGGAAATCTCTCGTTTAACCACTGTCGGACGGGAAGAAAATAATGAGGTGGAGCACCGTCCTGCTGGAAATGTAACAGATCCTCCTGCAAAAGTTCATTACCTTCTGCATCAATTTGAGTTTCTAGCTCGTGAGTTATAAGAGGATCGATAGTCTCTTCAAGCATATCAAGGTACAGATTGCCAGTCAAGTTTTCTTTCAGAAATAATGGACCAAGAATGGCATTTCCAAGAATACCAGCCCAAACATTAACTTTTTGTGGGTGTTGTGTATGCCCTTCCCGAAAAATATGTGGGTTTTCGTCACTTCAATAGCGACAATTTTGTCTATTAACATTGCCATTCAGAAAAAATGAACACTCATCGCTGAAACAGATGTTTAACAGAAGATTAGGGATGGTATTGACTCGATGAGACATGATTTCACAAAACTCTATTCTTCTATCATAATCATCCTCGTGGAGCTCTTGAAGAATCTGCATTTTATATGGATGAAATTTATGCATTTTTAGTGCTTTTCTTATAGTCTCGCGTGACATTCCCGTCTGTTCTGATACTGATCGTAAGGAGCTCGTGGGCTCTGCAGCAAATGTTCCCAAAACTTCAATTTGAGCTGCTTCATTTAGTACTCTGGGGTTATTTCTTTTTTTATTTGTCACTGAACCAGTTTCGTAAAACTTATTCACCAAATCAAGCACATACCGGTGACTTACATTACAATTTGGATGTCTTTCGTTAAAAAGACATGCCGCCTTTCGTGCGCACTTTCCAACTTCGCCATAAATTACAATCATTTCAATTCTGTCTTGAAGAATGTAAACCATTTTTACACTTTTATACACTTATTAAAGTAATTCCTAAACAGCCCAACAGGTACAACGGTATTCACAATACTACCACATAGTTCAAATTTGCTAACCAATTTTTTGCCGGAAAACAGAAACTTTTTACAGCAGAAGTAGCAAAAAAGGAAGGCTATCTGTACAATTTCTGCGATGACACTTAAAAATTCAGCATTTAATAAACACAACTTTACTACCATCTACGTTTTACTATTAGACTACTTTTTTATGTAAAGTGTTTGGAGCTAATGGCTAATGTTACCCCTAATAAAGGGTTGGAACGGTACCACCTAATATTCTAACCAGTTCTGGCCAAACCATGCATCTCAGTATAGGCGTTCTAATAATTACTTCTGTTAGTTTAGAACGCAATTTTTCGGAAAATGCTCATCAAAAAATAATAAGTCAGGGTACCATTGGAACAAGAATTGAACGCCCATCAAAATGATGTGCCACTTGACCCTCCTTCCCATTTAAAATTCTAAGGGTAACATCTACCCCTCCTAGGGGGTTGAACCACGAGGGCTACAAATAGTCCTTGAAAGTGTCCCCCTTGACAATAAAATTGACCTGTTTTTTCGATTACTCATATTGTTTACTGGAAGGAAGATATTAAGGGTGGGAAGTTTTCAAATTGACACCCTGTATACTATGGTATGGTATGGTCAGAAAGTAGTTATACATACTTGAATCAACTTTAGGGGTTAACTTTTGAAATATTTTCAGAACTCAGAGTGGCATAATCAATTTGAAAGCATGAAAAGAATTGTTCCATGAAGAAAATTATTCATACATGAATTTATCCAGGGTTATTATTAACGTTTATTGAAATTAAATCATTGATATTATTACAAGCGACAAGAATAATATAGTAAAACTAAAATAAATGTAATGAGCCTGTAGGGTGTCCTTTCAATGGAATTAGTCTTTCTCTAACCTGAGGCAAATAAAATAAGCCGTTTCACTGTAATTCGAAAAATTCTATAAACAGTATTTTTAATGGTGGTTTTTTAAAATACGACTTCTGAAGTATCTAGTTTTTTCATTTCCAGTAATAAAGGGTACACCTTTTTGTATCCAAACTTCAGAAAATTCAATAATATACATGTTCCTTGTTAGTTTTTCTGGCAACACCTTTTTTCAAAATTATACATCCACTCAAAATGGAAGCTGAACTTCCAAACAAATGTGAATTTTTGTTTATATCAGTAAAGCATAGTATGGTGATTGAAATATGTATTTATGTTATTTATTTTCAAATATTTTTCATTAAGGTTGGTGCTTTGAATATATTTCACGGTTATATATGGTATTTTCTCGAATTAAACATTATTACTACATATTGTATTTGCAGTTTTTTATTGATTGATGATTTGCATTTTATATAACAGATCAAATAGTTTTGTCGATACAGGGAATTTATCATATACCTTTGAATGTGTTTTCAAAGTATGTGTGGTTGGTTTTTGATATACTCGTATTCTAGTGGTTGTGCACAAAACATTTATTTGTATATTTTATTTTAATTAAATAGAACATAAGTTTTGTCAAAATTGAAGAACTATTTACACTGAACTACAAGTTAACTATACTCCGATAATGTAAAAGGTATCTATCTGATAAGAACGAAAAAGAATAAATTATTCGAAATAATGCTCTTAGTTTGATGAAAAAATTACTGTTTGATTTTACTACAAAAGCTTTAATATTATTCATGTAATAATATATTATTTATTTGTTTTTGATTGATTTAAAAAATAGTATGTAACAGTTTTGATGAAACCTCTAAATAGGTATATTTTTTTCGTTGGTACCTGTTTTCGTGAAAAGTATTTTTTCAGTTTGCAATATACTGTCTTACTATGTTTGACTGTCTTCAGTTTATTAATCATAATTTTTGATAAACTTTATTTGAAACCCTTTGTTCCAATGTTTTCAAATATTAGTGAATGCTGACATGTTTTTATGAAAAAAAAAACGTCAAATTCACATTCAATTTTCCTTAGGTTGAGCTAAAAATAGTATGTTTTTTTCTGTGACTGGAAAAACGTTTGACATTTTATCTCTGTTTACAGGTAACAAAATATCACTTTTTATGAAATTACTTTTTCCCACGGGAAAGAGTACTTTCCCGGGAATAAAGTGGATACTTTTTTTTCGGGATATATATATATATATATATATATATATATAGTTGTGAAGGTTAGACGACTGTCTAAGTTGAAGAAGAATCCTTTAAATTCGGGTATGCAGTCAACAAGGGTATGGAAAAAAAAGTGTACTCTTTTTTGTATTCAAGCTTTCGAGTCATTTATTGGCTGTTCATCAGGAACTCTACAATGAATTGAAATTGAAACATTATTTGATTTGAAAGAAATTAGGCACGTGTGTACTTACGAAAGTGAGGTTATAAATCCCTTTCACTCGTCGTTGTGACATGATATTTCATATAGTACGGCGAGTGAAAGGGATTTATAACCTCACTTTCGTAAGTACACACGTGCCTAATTTCTTTCAAATCAAATATTTGGAGATTGTTCGTACTGCTATGTACTAGCTGAAGGTTTGCGCCCCGTAAATAGAGTTGAGACCTCTCGTAAGCCGTGAATCGTGTGTAATTTTAATGAACTTTTTCATGTCTTTAGGTTGTTCTAGTGTGGTTATTTGTCTTAAGAACGTTCTGAACTTTTTCTTTTTCAACAAATTATCTACCATTTTCGGCGAATACCCATTACTAATGGCTATTTCCTTAATGGTTTTTATTTCTCGTTGAAACCGTTCAACACTGAGTTGAAAGTTCAACGCCCTGTGAACAAGGAAATTGAAACTCGCCATCTTGTGCTGGTTTGAATCAACAGGTATGAATCTGTTAGTGTTGGTTGGCTTTCTATAAATGTCTATTTCTACACGTTCCCCATTCCTGATTACCAGTGTGTCCAAAAATGGCAACTGTCTGTCAACTTCCATCTCCACCGTGAATTTAATGAAATTAAATTTATGAAATTAGCTGTCGAAACTGCAATAGTGTATATTATTGCGGATCATTTATTAGAAAATTAATATCCAAAATTTAAAATTAATAAAACCTGTTGATGATTACAGAAAATTAGATTGTTATGAAAGTACTGCTATTCGAAAAAGAGGTTCGGAACCCTTGCTTAATAATGATAATGGTCCATTGAATTCCAAACTATTTGACTTGATACCAGTAAAGGAATAATTAAGTGCCTTTGTTGTATTGTTTATTGGGCGGGGTTGTACCTGTCATCAGGTAGGGTCACTTTCTAATACATAGATTACCTCATGGTAATTAATTATTTGATATAAATGGCGATTTACAGTTAGTTTGGTAATCCCTACTGATGAAGATAACTTTGTTATTGAAATGCACATCTAGGAATTAAATTACTTGTGTGGTGAAGGGATAAAATACTTTATGTTCTCACTGAGTGACACCACAGGCGTCTACTATCCCATTTTCGATTGCGATGCGTATAAAACAGGCGGCGATCCTTTGCTGCTGCTAGACAAAGGGCTATGTACATTCGGCAAAATTTAATATATTCTTCAGCAACCACAAATCTGTTTACATCATTCTTTGTTTGCTTAAGTTTCACAATTAATAACGTTCTCGAATCTCCAATGGCATCTAATGTTACCTGGCTGATTTCACAAATTCGACAAGCTCCTGCAATCCCAAATACAACATCAACCTTGGCCCTTAAATAAACTTCATCGGGAGCATTCTATAAAATAAAAAAACATTAATTTGTGTACTCGTGAAAATGGTAGCTTTCTTGGGCGTGTAACCTTTCCCATTTTGTTGCAGTAACTTAATTAGTTTGAAATGTCTATATTATTATTGGATTGTAACATTCTTTTAATCATTGACAAATTCGGCCACACTGTTGATGGCTTTTGTTGTTGTGCCAGTTACGAAAAATAAGCCAGTATCACCGTCTCCTACAAAGAACTGTATGTGTATTTCATCTTCCATTCCATAAGTTTTGAATAATAATAATAATAGGACTTTATTCAATCAACTACAATATAACAATATAAACATACTTATATGATTGAATAGGCGGAGTGTCACTGCCAAGCAGTGTTTTTCAACTCAACCTTCAGCATGGAAACTAAATTAAATGGTATAATAGAAAGTACTAATAATAAAATTTTTAAATAATATAGAACTAAATTGAATCGTCAATTCTCAATAATATCAACAATATCAACGACTGTATCAATTCAAAACTATATGAAATCCCAAAGAAGTATTACCAAATGCCTATACGCAGTTTCGTAAATTTTCCGAGTATATTGCTGGCAATAATTTTTGTAACGCTGCTTTCGCTGCTTTAACTAACTCCGGTGGAGTCGGAGAAAACTTGAAGTCAGACATTTTTTAACTTTGTATTATTCTAAATAACTACTAAACAACCACTAATTTAATTTTTTTAAAAATAAAATCACAAAATTAAATTGACAGATATGAATACTGTAAAGGTTTCCTTAGCGACGAAGGTCTAATTGTCGGGAGTAATTACACAAGTGCTTCAAAATTACCGATAATTTTCCATGAAATCATGTTGTCTAAATACTGCATGAGTTTATATTCATATTTTGTCGAAAGAGCCCGACTCCGAAGGAGGAGGGCTCTTTCAGCAAAATATGAGAATAACCGAATGCAGTTTTTTTACTGACAACATGCTTGAATGGAAAATTATCAGGTTTATTTTGATGCATAAGTGTAATTCGGTAGAATATTTCCGTAGTTAAAATTCAGTATTTTTGCCTGTCAAGATGACAAATGTACATTTTAACAATCGTTACTATAGATACACGGACCGAGCGGGTAATTTTCGATACCTACCGGGTAATTTTCAGCCTGAAAATGTCCCGCCGGGAATTTTTCGCTGTAATTGATCGAAAATGTCCCGCTTCATATGGGATTTTTAACATAGGATGGAAATATTCGCTATAAGTACAACAGCCTCCTGGTTCAAAAATTCACGTTTCACATCGATAATTTTCTGGCTTCAATATTGAAATAATATGTTTTTTTAATATTAAATCGTCATTTTTTCCGTCACAGAAAAAAAATAGTGCGTTATACACGGGAAAAATATTTGATTTAGCTCTCGGTTTTTGGTCTCCCTCCGTTTCGCGTTGATAGACAACACAACCTCAAGCTAAAAGCTAATACTTTTTTCCTTGTATAATGAATAACTTTTACAATAAAATCTTCAACAAAAACTATGTTTATTGAACGTCCGTAATTGATAACTGAAAATGTCCGAGTGATTATAAATTTAATTATAAACTGTTGTGCATTAGAAAAAATAATTAAACATAAGGATAATAGGTAACCCCCGTGACTTAAAAATAAGATTTTTCAATAACAAACTCGGAATTCAAATGATTGAGTTTATTCATCGATGGCTTTGTTTCAAATAATTTATGTACATGCGGTTGAAATTTCAAACATTCACTAAGGTTATTCTGGACTTTCATTTTCTAAAAAAGAACAAAGAAAAATTCAATTATCTGCAATTTTATTCACGACGTTTCAACTGTTAAAATCTACAGTCGTTATCAAGTGTATAAATGCGACAATCTCAAGGATACTTCTTATATGTGATATGGCTAATTTTGTCATTAGTCTAGGGGTAATTTGCCTGTGTTCAGGTAGGTAAACTTGTTAATAACAGTGCCGGGCCCCTCCGGTACAGCATTGTTATTTCTTATAGCAATTTCAATTATGTATACATAAGAAGTATCCTTGAAGTGTCGCATTTATACACTTGATAACGACTGTAGATTTTAACAGTTGAAACGTCGTGAATAAAATTGCAGAGAATTGAATTTTTCTTTGTTCTTTTTTTAGACAATGAAAGTCCAGTATAACCTTACTCAACGTGAATCATTGTCAACCACTTTCAACCAAACGGTTCAAACATTCAGTTTTCAACCAAAATTCAATCTTGAAGAATGCACTAAATATCCAAAATGATCTGTTCAAATTTCATATTCCGGATTTATGAACTCATTGAAGGAAAATATGGTTAATTTGTAGTTCAGCAAGTTGTTTTCTATGTCAGTAGGGGCCAGTTGTATCGATTTAGCCTAACCCTGGTTCAACTAAATACAGTTCAGTATTAGTTATACTTTCGTTCCTCAGTAACTGATCTCGATTTAGTTGAACCTTAATCAAAATACTTTAATATAAGTAGAATAAACCTAATTTGAGTATGAATTGAGTTCAGTTGCTTAGGTTAAGCTGTTCCAACCTAGTTTAGGAGGAACAAGACATGTGATCGGCATATCTTAGATAGGTGATCAGCAAATCTTAGATACATGATCAGCAAATGTTAAGCAACTGAAACAAATTTACTTGGCTGAGACTGAATTAGGCAATACAATTCACCGATTCAAGTTGGATCAATTGCTAGGCAGTAGTTATTCAAGTTTCTTATAACTCACCAATTTAATTTGTATCAATTAAGCGATAATTGAATCAAGTTTAATTGGAGTTGAACTGTATAATTGTATCAAATTTCTTCAACTCTAGAATGTGATAGGATAATTCTCAGTAACCAAACTGAGTTTAGTTGAACCAGGTGGCTCCTACTTGCCTGTAGCTTAGGTAAGTTGTATGAGCTGAGTTCAACTCTAGTTTACCTATTCCATTTATAAGAGCCCATGAGAGCGATCATATTTTGGGCGGTTTTTAGGGTAAAAGAGCCAATTGACGACTCAAATACGGTTCGTCGTATCGATTTAAAACAAGAACAGGATTCTAGAGTATGTTCTATTCTAGGTAAGTGCTGTAATGGAAATTGAAATTTCAATCCACTTTTTCACAAAAAAATCTCAAAAACGTCCCAAGAATGCAGTTACTTTGAATCAATTTTTTGGGTAGATGAACAAATAATTTCAAAAAAACATTACAGCACATACATAGATCAACGTATTAGCTTTCTTTTGATACCAAATTCCTTTCGATTGGATAACGATTGCTTCGAATTTCATTGGAAGAGAAATACCATTGCATCTGCCTCGATTATCTGTGAAAATCATCGTGAGGTGCTGCCGCAGACGTAGGTACATAGAATCGAACGTCTTCTAGAAGCCTGTCCTTGTTTGGAATCGATACGAAGAACCGTTTTTGAGTTATCGACTCTTTTACCAAAAAAACCGTACCAAATGTGATCGCGGTCATGGTCTCTTAAAGAACTAGTAATGTATTTGGGGCTCATTTCTAGTAACTGGTCCGAGTTTAGTCAAACTGGTAAATTTAGTTTACGGCACTGCTGATAAATTCGAAATTTGATTTGTAAGCAATAAATGATAATTCATATGTAGGATGATAAGTTAAGGTTATTATTTTTGTACAAGTATTTATTTAGATGTTTGTCTTTCTGTTTAGTTTTTGTGTAAACATTAGTAATTTTAGTTTGATGATATATTGATGAATACAAACACTTATTAAAGTTATATTTTGTAATAACATTTTCTATTTTTATTTATATTTATGTGTACATATTTATTGGTCCTAAGCAATACATTTGTTTCTTCCGACTAGCTTTTTATTTTCTATTGTGATTCTTGTGGAATATTAGTCAATACCTATCGATATTGTGATAGTTTGTATACAGGGTGGCCCATCAAAAACGTGCCGCAAGGCATTACAGGCTGAGAATGAACTTTTCGACAACATCCAAAAACACGTTAAGTTTGTTTGTGGCTAAACGCATAGTAAAACCTGCAACCCCCTAAGTGGGAGTGTCATTCCCCAACTCTTTTCAAATGGAAAAGAGCTTTCAATAGGGAATGTGCAAGTGATTTAAATTTACCTGATTTTTTTACTTTCGATACTTTGTTGTCTTGACATTACACCTAAACCATTAGTTTATCATTTAGTTTGTATTTAACTCCATAAAACCTAAGGTTCATATAAACCCATGAAAAAATTTACGGCAAGTTTAAAAATTCTGAAAAAAATTCGAGTTATTTTGGCATTCAAATTAAATAATTAGAGTGGTGTAGAAGAAAATCTGATTACCAGTTTTCGAGGAAAAAAATAAAAACCTAATTTTTAGAGGTTTTTTTTAAGTTTTACCAAAAACCACTCATCAGATTCCATTTCAAATATCATTACATATCAATGATCCCTCACAATTTAAAAAAAATCTGAAAATCTTGTTATAAAATCAAAGACAGTTGAGAAGAATCGCTTTTGCAAGTGATATTTATATGAATTTTAGAAGACTGAACATTGAGGTACTATTCATACTAGTATTCAGACATAAAATCAAACGATTTATATTTTTAATAATGATTTTCAAAACCTCGGACAAAAAACGGTAAATCGCTCCAGTAAGTGACCCTCTGTAGTACATGAACAAAAAGACGAAAATAGTTCTGCTACTGTCCACAAGGTATTGCACAGAATTATTGTCACTGTCATATTTACTGTACAGCGTTGCCAATACTTCTAGACAGCGATGTAATTTGTTTAATTTTTCGAAAATGAAAGTTACGTCGATAGGGGTTTGTCAGTTCATCAGTTGTATGTTGGTATGGTCCGCCAAAGCCTTGGAGTTCTTGGACACAATTGAAGAAGTATGTAATTAATAAGTTTTATGTTTTGCGATTTAAAATATCAGTTTTGGAAATAAAACAGTACGCAAAACAGAATTGAAAAATAATAATAATAATCATAATAGCGTCTTTATTGTCTATTCCAGTTGTTTTTGAATAACATTATATTATATACATAAAAAATAACGGCATAATAGGCGGAGTTCAGCTTACAAATTTGAAAAAAAATGAACCAACTTTGAAGAAAATGGTCCCCACCTTTAGAAACTCTGAAAACGATTCAATAGATAACCCCTTTTAGAACAAAAGGAGGTCTCTATCCATGGTAAGCCTGGATGTTCTGCAAATCAACGGAAATTTGCAGACAAGGAAAATACAACACTGTTTCTGAAAAATGTGGTGTACACCCATTACAAAACTACAAAACAGAAGACTCCGCAAATTTTCCGAAACTTGCAGACATGATTCGACAAGGGGGTTAAGTTCTAAAAATGAGGCCTCCACCCAATAGAAATCTAAGGGCGCTGCAAATTTCCAGACAGAAATTTTCAGACAGGACACAAGCAAGGAACACTGAATTCGAATAATGAAGTCTCCGAAGTCTCCACAAAACAAAAACCAGAGGCACTGCAACTCTCACCAAATTCACAGACTCTGCAGAGGCCACTCTGAATTCGATTAACAAGGTCACCGAGGTCTCCAGCCAACAAAAGAGCGAAAACACTACAAATTCAACCAAATTCGTAGACATGACTCAGCAGAGGCCCACAGTATTCGAAAAACGAGGTCCCCGAGGTGTCCAACCAACAAAATTATGGAGGCACTGTGAATGCCACCAAATTCACAGACAGGACTCAACTGATCTCGAAAAATTATTTTCCCGAGGTTTCCACCCAAAAAAAAAACTAGAGACTCTGTTAGTTTCACTAAATTCACTGACAAGGCTCTGTAGAGGTCGCTAATCATCAGTAATGAGGCCCGCGAAGTCCACATTCACAAAAAAAGACGGAGATACTGTAAAACTGAAATATTTTGTAAACCACTGAACAACAAGCCTACACGAAGAGCTGGAAAAGATAAGAAAAGAAAAGAAAAAAGAGTATTGTCTGTGAATTTGGTGAAAGGTGTAGTGCTTCCGGTTTTGGGCCGTGGTGGTCGGCTGGTAGTGCGTTCGCCTCGCATGCGTTGGGTCGTGGGTTCGATCCACCGGTCTCGTGAATGGCATCACACGTTAAAAGGTAAGGGCTGCGTCTTCCCTAGCTCACACAAGTCTCTCGAATACTACTGAGGGTTGCGCGTAGGGGTGCAATCGGTTGACGGAGCTGGAAAAGAAAAGAAAAGGATAAAGAGTATTGTCTGTGAATTTGGTGAAAGATGTAGTGCTTCCGGTTTTGGTTGGATGCAGACCTCGGGTGACTCAAGATTCGGTTTCCATGTCCCTTGCTGTGTTATGTCAACAAATTTCAGGAAATTTGTTGCGCGCGCCCTCAGATTCGTCTTGGATGGAGACCTCATTGTTCTAACTCAACACCCCATACTGAGCTATGTGTGCAAGTTTGAAAAAATATAATAGGAAAGTTTGAACCCAAATAATTATAATATTGATTTAGAAATGGAATTGGATGTTTTCCACCATCATGAATCATGACTTTGTATGTGTCTCATCAATGTTGACTTGTTACTATAAACCTCATGTTTAATGTCTAGATAAAGAAAATAAACTTTTCCGAAAGCTCGACCAAATAACAAAGAGTATTATTTTAAACAGCCCAGTATTTTGACTGCATTGAGGATGCAGTCATCGGCATTTTTCCTCAACTAGTCAGTCAAGACTACCCTTCGCCTTATACATATTATTTATATTCTATATTTCTAATGTAGATAATACAGTGAATAAATAATTCATTATTGAAAAGAAAGAAATCACAAAATCATGTCCACAACGAACAAGAATTTTAATAATAATTACTATTACTAGTAATCCGGTTATCCGTTATATAGCTACATAATGCATTGAACCACATTACCACAATTAACACCAGATAATAATTTATAATCCTGTGAGCTATTTCGCAGTACTCCGAATAATGTTGAGATTTGGCAACAATTCATTAGTAGTAAGGTGACCGTTGCAGAAAACTGTAATTTATATGGAAATATAAAAGATCGCTGTAACTATGGTATGAAAAACATCTTGCCAGTGCCATCTAACAGTTCAGAAACGTGAAATAGTTGACTTAATATGAACCTTAACTCAAAAGCTGCTTTCCATTTAACGTAAGGAGCTCCTCTGAGCTACCCAGAGCGTATGACCATGCGTTCCATTTAGCGGGGCTTCAAGCACCGATTGATATTCCCCTTGCCCCTCGAGCACCACCCGTTTTATTGGTGCATGAAGCACAAGTAGACAAAAGTCAAAACGCGAATACATAGTTTTTTTGGCGAAAAAGTCAGTGATAGTAATTTCCAATCTCATGGGCTTGTAGCTCTGGGGCTTCACACTCCTAAATGGAAAACGCCTATAAAGTGCAAAATAAACGCGCGGAATTCAAATTTGCGAAATAATAATAATAATTAATAATTAACGTCTTTATTTCTTTCAAATTACAATTGTTTTGACAGCGACAGCTTTCGAAAGAAAAGGGCGGAGTTCAATTTATTTGGAGATTAGATCTCTAATAATAATGCATCACCGTTGGTCGAAACGAAGAATGACGTCACATGGCAGGTCATGAAATTGATCTGTGTTGATATTCATACTGTGCCAGTCGTCTTTCATAGAAAATTTGTTTTAATTTATATATCCGTAATGTTTTCCATTACACAGTGCGATTTTGGTCTAGTGACAATTGTAAATTATCAAGAACAATGACTGAAAGTGGTTTTGTCAAAGCACAATCCGACAATCTACCAAAAATAGATGCTTTTATGATGACAGCATATTTTGTATCCAATCCATCCTTCTCAAATCGGTAATTCGGGAAAAGGACTTATTGTGTTATAAAAATAATACAAACTTCCTCTTTAATTAACAATTTTATGAAAAAATAACTCCTCCCTCCCCCCCCCCCGTATTGACGGCCCTGGTCCGGTCTGAAGGCTGCTTTATAGTTGGTAACCAGCGGAAAGGTGGAAAACCGTAGGAATTATATTTGGAATTTAAAAAATATGTTTTTGAAACAAATATGATTTTATTTTATCTTAAGAAATTAAAAAAATATCCATACGAAACATCTTCACACGCAGTACCCTCGCTATAATAATATATGGAAACATATTTAAACTATAGTGTCTGGATCCCAGGCATATTGCTTTCGGTTGAAATTGTTCAGAATGCTCATATCAGTTTCTGGGATGCTGAAGTTGAGATCGATATTTTGTTCGATATACTTTTGAGAACGAGCTTTTGGAATGATGGCGATGCTTTGTTGGAGAGCCCAGCGAAGTAGAACCTGAAAAAATAAGGATTCAATGGGATAATTTCGTCCTATCCTATCGTGGTATCGTGTATAAAAATTACATCAGTGCGGTAGTTTGGGTCATAAGTTCCTAAATACATATATATTTTATGGACAGAAACAGTTTTATAGGGAATTTTGTGCATCACGTTTAATTCTATGGATTTTTTGACAGTTTACAATCAGTCTATCAAGAATATAACTAGCTTCAATCCTTCATGTACTTTTTATTCTTCACTTTTTTGTCAATGCTTGTGAGAAACTCTTAAACAACACCTGATCAGAAAACAATACTATAATTTGTATTGCTTAAACAAACTTGTAATTTGACCGACAAAAATGCTTTCATGCTTTTTCCCGCCATTGAAGTAACTGTTATATGTTAATTATATTATTTAATATTATATTAGTAGATACGTTGGACTTTTTTTCTAGAAAACCGTACATTTCAGATATGGTTCATGGTCATCTAAGATATATATTTTTATATTTACCTGTGCAGGAGTTTTTCCTAGTTTCTCCGCAATTTTCTTGACCTCAGAGTTATCCAGTAGATCTTTATTATCAGTCCCCCCCAACGATGAATAAGCCTGAAGCAATATTCCTTCTTTTCTACAAAATTCTAATATATCATCTGAATGATATTTAGGATGCCACTCGACCTGAAACAAGTAAATTAAGGATGACTATAAAAATTAATGGTTATAATTATCAATGATTTGGGATATTTTTATTTTCTTGGTAAAGTTGAGTAAGGGTCAACCTTTTCGATAAAGGGGTGGTCGTGAAATTTTATTTTGCTTAGTAAAAAAGCGAGCATTTGTCTGACCGACATATTTGCGCACCCTGTATATTATTCAGTGCATGTTGAAAAGGTGCGTGATCCGTTCAACCTTGAATATTCGCGATTCACTCACTGCAAGTTTTTTCAAATGATAATTTACATAAAAATGGCGTGTGTTCGAGAGGCTGCATCTGCCATTTTTTCTAAAAAAAACTCGAATAACTCACAAACGGTCCATTTTGGGTGAATGGTATGATACATGAGTTAAAATTGAAGTCATAGAGAAAATAAAAAAAATTTGGTGAAATACAGGGTGTGACATTATTTTATTTTTAATTTTAATTTTTTTCATTTATATCACACATTGAGTCAACGCAACCCAGAAAAAAAGGCCGATATGGCACGTAACCGCATGCCCATTATTGCGTTTTAATCTCCGAATTTACCTGGTTTACTGCTGGTACAACGCCATGGTTATTTTTCATCAGTTCCGTTAAATGTCCAATATTGTAGTTGGATACTCCAATGTTCCTGGTCAGGCCGTTTTTCTTGCCTTCAACTAGCTGCTGCCAACCGTCATCACGTGATTTTCTGAGTTGACTGGCCGTCAAATTCGCCCCAAGGACACCAGGCCAATGGATCAGATAAAGATCAATATATTCGCAGTCCAAATATCTCAAGGATTGTAGAATTGATTCGTATGCCTTTTCTCCTTGATTGTAGGGATCTAAATGAAATAAAAATTAAAGGAAAATCAAAAGAGGAGCAATTAGAACTTACATAATTTCGTTGTTATGAATATATCACTTCTGGTAAGATTATGCTTGGGAAGAAGCTCTTTTAGTGCTTTTCCAATATCTTCTTCGTTTTTGTACAAAGCTGCTGTATCTAGAATTGATAAATGAAATGATTGATGAAGTGAGCAATTGATTATTGTGTACACGGTCTATTTATAACCCACCTATGAGGCGATATCCAGAAGTCAGTGCCAAATCGAGCACTTTTCTGACTAATTCAATTCCTTGTATCTGGTAAGTTCCAACTGAAAAAGTGGTTTGTTATTCTAATAAAGAATACTTGGGTTAGGTAATATCGATATTTGAAGTACCCATCATCAACGTTATCATTGCCAATAAAAACAATTGTTAAATGTAAAAGTTGTGTGGCTATGAATTTTGATAAAATGCAGAATACAGTAGCAGCACCATTTCAGGGGACACAATTTTTTAAGGACCTCGCACCGTTCCTATGGGAAATTGGCCACTTGGTAAATTTGCTTGAACTTTTCATATATTGTAGAGCTCGTGATGCTGATCAAATGTCTCTCTTAATTGCGACAAAGCTCTAAATTCTATGGTTTGGATTATAAGTACAGGATGCTGAAGTTAACTTTTCCAAAATTTCAGATATGCCCATTATTATGAAGACATTTTCTACTTCAAATCAACTATATGCATCGATTATTCACATGGCCATAACAAACTCACTATAAAGTAACACAATGGCAATTGAGACTACTTTCCTGTTCTTTAATTTTTCTAATTTATCACTGTAATACAAAATAATGTCTTCAGCATATGTTTGAATCTAGAAAAGTCTAAGGTGTACATGGTGGAAAGAAGGGGAGCAAGAACCGAGCCCTGAGGAGCCCCGTGAGCGACACCAAGCTCGGTCTATTTTTTATTTTCAATAACTACACATTGAGTTTTTCCATTTAAAAACTACTCAATAGACGAGGAAAGTGTGTCGTCACAAATGTCATACTTGTCAAAAACTGATTCCAAACGAAGAATTTTAGATGACATTCTTTGTTGATGATTTGCTGCTTTGCTTATTATTTTGTGTTTGGTTCTTTGGATTTTGTTTTCTCAGGCAAAAGAAGTTGAAAAACCTTAACAAAAACAATATCGTAGCTATCGGACAAGCTGATTTAAATTCGACGGTGGTTTGTTTGGAATCAGTTTTTGACAAGAATGACATTTGTGACGTCAGCACTTTCCTCGTATATTAATGACCTGGATATATGGTCGAAACCAAAATATTCTAATTTTATAAATAGTAATTGATGATTCATGGTATCAAATGCTTTTCCATAACGAACGGTTACAAACAATTAGTTTTATTTTTATCTCAATTGCTTATTATCACATCAGTAATTCCCAGAAGTGCAATAGTTGTGGTATGACCAGGTTGATGAATAGGTGAAATTTTATTTTCGTTGACGTAGTCATAAATTTAACATTTTCTGTCTGGTAACATACCGGGTGTCCCACATTTTATGTGACAGGCAATATCTGGTTTGTTGAAGGAGATACACAAAAATGTTTCATACAAAAGTTTTAGGAGTTCATGAGAGCTATATTTTGATATAATTTTTTAACATACAGGGTGTTTGGTGTAGGTGCTACAGACCAAAATAGTATTTTTTAAAATAGAACGTCCTGTATATTATCACATATTCAGATTCTACGTTGTATTCTGATATCATTTCACGTTTAGTTTTTGAAATTCTGTTACGGCGTTTGTTGAGTTCTTGCTTGAAATGTAAAGTCTTGAGAACGACTATTATTTTTAAAAATATCTCATACAATTATTCTCTCTGCATCAGATCACATGAAAATCAGTCAAAATTTTGGGTGTTCGAAGTAATGGTTTCAATTTTGAGTTGTGGAATTCAGTCAGGAATCATTTTGAATATGAAACAATTGCGAAATTGAAAGAGGTGTATTCGAAAACAAATCGTTAATAACAATGTAAATAATATTAACTTGATAAATCATTTCATAAGAATGGTAGGTACCTAGATATAAGTCATAAAAATTGTTCAAAGATATTATACAGGCTTCGAAACGTCGAATCACTTCTATCGTACAAGTCGCTCTTATAATATTAGGCGTAATATCAATGCACGCTAGTCGAATTTTCATTTTCAGATCATCCACATTAAAAGGGGGAGTAGTGAAAACAATATCTTTTAAATAACCCCATAGGAAAAAATCAAGCGGTGATAAATCTGGGGAACGAGCCGGCCACCGAATTGGACCTTTTTTACCAATCCATCTATTTGGGTACGTTCTATCCAGATATTCAGTAACAACCTGTGAATTGTGATGAGGAGCACCATCTTGTTGCCACCAAATTCCTTGTCGTTCTGCTATGGGAATATCTTCCATCAACTAGATCAAATCATTTTCTAGAAAATGTAAGGTCCTATGATGCGGCAATTGAACAATCCACACCATACATTAATACCCCCAGTAGTTTGAAAATTACTTTCGCGGACCCAGTGGGGATTTTCTTGAGACCAATTAATAGTGACTGTTATGTCGATTCACAACTCCATTATTGTGGAATCGCGATTCATCGCTCCACAAAATTTGACTGAATATGTTAGGATTTTCATGTAATATTACCTGAATACAAGCAATGAATTCAAGTCGTCGTTCAAAGTCCGTGGGTTTCAAACCTTGTACCAACTGAATTTTGAATGGGTGGTATTTATTTTCTTTCAGAATTCTCTGTACAGATTTACTCACACCGACTTCTTCTGAAAGAGTACGTATAGAAACATGTGGATGAATAATGATATAAGCCAACACATTCAGTTCTAACAGATCTTGTATGATGACGATGCTTTATAGTAGAAGGAAATGACCCAGTTCGCAATTTTTCTTCAACTCTAGAAAAAGTCATTCGTGACGGAATGGGTCTGTCTGGAAAACGTTCTTGGTATAGACGTTGTGCTTGACGGCAGTTTTTCTGACATTCCCAAAAATTAATAACATATTAATGCAATCACTTGGACTAAACGCGAAAGGCATACTGGAGTTTTCGCGCAAAGAACACAGTTACTGTTTTGCAAAGAATCACTGAATCGAACTGGACAGTAGATACAATTCAACAACATTTGTTACTATGGCATCAACAAGCATAAGCTACTTGTGCAATATAAAGCAATTCACCCTCAAGTTAGTCACATTCTCAAGAATTTCAATATTATATTCAACTGATATCGATATCGTATCGTAGAGGTGAGAATAATGGTTTGTATTCAGTAGTAGTCTAGTTCAATTTAATATAAGATATAGACTGGATTCGTGTACGAGTAAATAAGTTTTTTTGAAACCTTATATTTAAGGAAAAGTGCAATAACTCAACAACGCCGTAACTGAATTTCAAAAACCAAACATGAAATGATATCAGAATTTAACGTAGCATCTGAATATGTAATGATATACAGGGCATTCTATTTTAAAAAATGGAATTTTTGTCTGTAGCACCCACACCAAACACCCTGTATATTTAAAAATTATATCGAAATAAATATAGCTCACATGAACTCATAAAACTTTTGTGAAAAACATTTTTGTATATCTCCTCCAACAAACCAGATATTGCCTGTCACATAAAATTTGGGGCACCCGATATTTATTGGTCTAATCAACAAAAGTTTATTATTTTTATTTATTGGAAATATTAGTGATTTTTTCAAACCCCAGGGTATACCGCGGAAGATGGCTCGCCTTTATAACTTTTTTGTTTATGAAAATAATGGAATTAAATTTGGAGGATCTGCATTAGACATAAAACTGCGTTTTCCAAAAGTGACTCAAATTTTCGATTTTTAAATGGGACAACCACTATATTTACACCTCTTTTGTCTCAATATGACATTCTGAATACAACCATATATCATTTGTTACTTTTTGTAAACTTTTTTTAATTTTGAATTTTATTTTCAATCTAGAGGGGATACGTTCGAATAGACCAGGATCCCACGACTTTTTTCAAAAATGATTACTAACAGGCTGAATCTTCCTGAGTAGCTTCATTTTGCCGAGATGCCCAACTTTTTCCTCTACGAAAATTCTCGATAGTGGTACCTAATAAACTGCGCAGGCGTCAATCATGTCCATTTGGTGAGTGCAAAAAAGTCATCAATACTTGAAAATGGTGTAAAAGCCGAAACCGGTCGTAATAAAGTGTTAGTGGAAACTGGACAAAAGTTATATTTTTTCTTCCTTTTCTTATTTCATCATGAATTTCCACAAAATAAATAGATCATCAATCATACAAGTTGATTTGAAGATATCCATAGCACTCATAGCACAAATATCACATGGTTGTATTCTTTATGTCATATGAAAACAAGTAAGTGAAAATATACAGGGTGTCTTATTTGAAAATGACGCTGAGTTACATGTCAAACGATTCCGTTTTATGTCTCAAACAGATCGTCCAAATTCCATTCCATTATCTACAAAAAAAAAGTTATCGAGGCGAGTCTCTTTCCGCAGACACCCGGTATATTCCATTCAATAAGCATTTCTTTATAATGTGGATGATAATTGGTGTTAGATAAGGAACACATAACCTGATCATTTTCTTAGAAATTTCATCGCTTCCTATTGTATTTGACTTGATATTATTGATCAGAACTTATTCCCCAGTGACTGGTAATAAATGAAATGTCATGTAAGAGTTGAATGAATTCTTTAAAAAAATTATTTTGTTTTTGCTGAAGGCTCTGAAGCTATACCTCCTTATTTGATAAAATGTTCATTTATATCTTTAGTACGTATTCCATACATTTTTCGAATCGCATTGATCTGAACTTTTTCTTCCTTACAGCTGTAAACCATATTGATTATTCCATTAAAGAAATCCATTGAACAAACATATAGATAAGATTTTATCAAAATTGAGTCATCAGCACACAACTTGTATCTTCAACTTTTTCTTCTTTAGGCATTAATAACGATGATAAGGGGTGGGTTATATTAAGCAACCCTTTACAAATATCTTACGTCCAACCATAGGCATTGGATCGCCTGTATTCAGTTTGAACGTCATATCTTTTGCTAAAACTGATTGATCCTGAAGTGACACTCCAAACAGGGATGAGAACACCAACAAAAAAAATGGCACCAAAAACCTGCACGGATATAATGAAAACGCCATTGTAAACAATATGCTGGCACCTACCTTCACTAACTGGTAGTGAACTGAAACTGACAATTTATATATTACTTATTTCTTTTACAAACAAGATAATACAGCGAAGGTTAACAAGTATTTTGATTGATACCATCTGAAAATTCTGAGAAGTAAATAATGTAAATTCGGTCTCATACCAGTGAAGATCTGAAACAGTGGTGTGCAACTCCAAATCTGTTTTAAATTGATTGTACATTCGGTGTAGAAATGTCCGAAAATCGAAATAGAAATTTGTTTTCATGAACTGTTAGTAGAAGTACCATACGTCATAAAACCATATAATAATAATAATAATATTTATTTTACCAATAGCAAAAATACATAATGGTATTTTACAGAATCAGATGCCAGACTGGCAAAATAAATAGTAGAAACCCACAAAGGCTGGGCCTGTACGTGGGTATTAGTTATTCATATAGGTAATAATAGGATAATACTAACAGTATGTAATAAGTTAAATACTCAACAAATCATGACGTGCATCAGCGAAGGTGGGCTTCGCATAATTATTCACAAATAATCAAGAACCACAAAGTCAAAGACTGTCAGAGGTACGAGTTTATGTGAATTAATTATTTCTATATCCTATAACGACATTTTTAGAGAATATAAAAAGAATTCAGTTGAAATTGTCCAGGTGATGACATTGTACAGTTATGAGATTTGTTAGATAATAATAGTAATTTATCAACAATAATAATAAAATAATAATAGTAGAAGATTGATTTACGAGTAATGAAGCATGTGTCTGACTGTAACGAATATTTACCCTCTTCCATTTCTCAACTTATTATCAACTTTTTAGTTCTATTAAATTACTAACCTTCTTTCAGTCATTTGACAATAAGAATTTCTTCAAGGCATTTTTGAATTTATAGGGGGAGGTGTTCTTTCGAATATCATGGGGTATAAAATTATATACTCTTGGAGCTAGAAACATGTGACATTTTTGTCCAACAGTTTTAATTGATGCTGGAATGATGTGGTCATTGTTGGTGTTACTTCGAGTTTGGTACTGGTGTGATATGTGAGCGAATTCATGTTTTCTTTTAAAGTATAACAATGCAATTTTGTTGAAGTATAATTGTCGCGTGTCCAACACTCCTATTTCATTGTATAGGAGATCGCTGGAGTAGTTCTTATCCTTTCTGTAAATTATTTTCAGAATGAGTTTTTGTATTACTTCCAGCTTATCTAGGTGAGTATTTGTGACTCCTCCCCATCCTATGATACCATACGAGATACGCGATTCAACAAGCGCATGGTAGATCATTTTTAGGTGGACTAAATCTAGCACTTTTGCAAGGTATTTGAACCTATGTATCATTGTCCTAATGGTGTTATTAACTTTTTTGATATGACAATCCCAACGCAAGTGATTATCAATAGTAATGCCTAAGTATTTGGCCTCGTTTGTCGACTTGATTGTTACCTCATTTCCTTGGTTATTAATTTGGAGGTGAGTGAAATTCGGTAGATTATTTTTGTAATTGGCCAATGGAAGGAACATCGTTTTTTGTACATTTACAGTCAATAACTTACTGTTGAACCAGTCAAAAATCTTGCTAAGATCAGTTTCTACTATTTGTTTATATAGATCCGTTTTGGGGGGAAATGACTTCCACCTAAAAAACACCGCTGGTTTAAAAAAGCCTGTTTTTTGCCTACAACTCGTCAATTGTTGAAAATATTCATTATTAAAAAGGGAGCTTGATAAATTTCCTAAAAAAATAGTTTTTCTATTAACCTTCCTGTATAAGCCATAGTTTACGAAAATATAAAAATGGAAATTTTGACAAAATTCTCATTATGGATTTTTACGTACGTGGCTTATTGAAAAAATTAAATTGCTAGATCACTGGTCAAGCTAGGATGAAAATCAAATTGGATTTTGAAAGTAATAAAAAATACTTGCAGTCTTCACCATTTTTAGTGGTCGTCCTAGTTATGTATATCAATATGTGTAATTATTATTATCGACTGATATCTTGTGTTCATAACTGCTCACAGCCCCAAAAATATTATATGGCTTCAATACAATTTATAAATGTGTTCAATCATAGGTTAATGGTATAAGTTGGATGCACAAATGGTAAAAAATAA
Organism: Chrysolina oricalcia; assembly: GCA_944452925.2. Taxonomy (NCBI): domain Eukaryota; kingdom Metazoa; phylum Arthropoda; class Insecta; order Coleoptera; family Chrysomelidae; genus Chrysolina; species Chrysolina oricalcia. The sequence goes on from OX101824.2 coordinate 51,210,449, forward strand.
AAATATTCCTGTTGAAAAAATTACTAGCATCTTGAAATTTTCGTTGATTGTTGTTATTTACAAATGAAAAATAAAACTGAAAACATTGAAAATTAATTCAATATTTTCTTCCACATCATATATCATCAGTCTCGAAATTTTAATCATTATCCAGTCACAAAGTTAAAATGAAAAGAAAATTCAAGAGGAACTCACAATAAATCACAAAGGAATACACATACAAATTTAAACTTAAATATTTTCTGCACATATAAAATGATAAATTTTTCAAAAATCTAGATATCATAAACACGTCCTAGGTAAAGAAAAAAACTAAGCTTAAAACATATTTCAGTTACAAAACGTTATTTCTCGAAAATACAGGATGATCCTTTACGAGGGCTATTTAAGATCTTGCTGCTCCAAATTTCAACTTGTATTACTTTTAGGAAATACGTCTAATTAGCACTCATCATCAAGAATCATACAGATCATTATTAAACTACAAATATAATCTGCCGAAGAAATAGGTAATTTTTAAAAAAATTAATTATCAATACTGCTCAATGAAGCACGTTTTTATGAAGAACGTTGCGTCATTATCGTTTTCATGTAAATCAGCAAAAATATCCACATGAAAATATACTACTTTTTTACTAAAAAATATCAGGGACCCCACTGGTGGAGCAATAGAAAAACTTTTCTGACTGGAGTGTGTGGTTTCGTATCCTATCAAAATATACCATAATTGAAAATAATGGGCATCTGAAGTAGGTATACTTTCGGAGATATTATATAATATCGATTCAAAAATAAAAAATGCATCACCCTGAAGCAAAAAACCAAGCCGTTGCGGAGATATTTGTTCTTATGCACCTTTCTTAATAAATTAACCCGATGAATCACACTCTGAAATATTAGCAAGTTATTAAGGTTTATTACATTGACATACGTACAAACACTTGCAATTAATACAAACTTTCTGTTGGGAGTCTTCAACAACTACATAATATGTTTGACTAGAAAAGAACTATCTTGAATAAATCTTGAATCTGAAAGGAATTTTGTCTAAGTACCTACCCAGTCAACACACGGACATTCGATGGATATCCACTGGACATTAATTTTGGACATTGGGGATATCCAGAGGACATCCAGTTGATATCCGGTGGGTATTTTATGGACGTCCGGTGGATATTCCGAGTGGAACAAGTTGGACTTCCATGAGATATCCTTCTGGGATATCCATAAGATATCGTTCAGGAATATCCATGAAATATTTTTCACGAATATTCTCAATATGTTGTTCAGGGACATCTATAAGATATCCACAAGGATATCCATAAGATATTGTTCACAGATATCCAAAAGATATCTTTTAGGGATTTTTTTAAATAAATAAAAATTACTTTGGTATGACAAAACAGTAATAATTTCCATTAAATAAAAACGAGAGGATAAAAATATGTATTTTTACTCTTATTGGTGAAAAAACAAATTATGATTAAAAATATAAAAAATGTGAATATATTATATTGTAATAATAAAATATTATTTTTGGAACCAAAAATAAATTAAAAACAGGCCACTCAGAGAATGACAATGTTGGGGTTTTTCCTGTTTTTTCGAAGCTAGCAGATGTATTTCTTTGGCTATTCGTATATAGCCAACTTTTTATTGCCTCTTCTGACATTTTCCTATATTTGCTGCCAGCCCATTGGAATTAGCTGCATCTGAAATTAACTGAGTAAACACTAATCCTATACCACATAAGTGAAGAAAATTCATGCCGGAATAAGGAATTAATTTTCTAAAGATTGGAAATAAAATCAAATTCCATTGAAGAATTTACTATGTGTATTCTTCATTACAGGCAGAACTTTATATGAAATATATTCTCATTACCTAGTAAAAGTTCAGCCAATTTAAGTTCAACAAAAACTCTTTTTTTGCCCCATACCAGCTATATTCTGATGTGTTATATTGGATGAAAGACAACGTTTTATAAAATCATATAATGATGAACCTCCCATTTTTGAAACTTCATCGACCTGAAAAAGATATTTTTGATAAAAAATAGGGAAAACATTATTCACAAACAACAGCTCTGAATTTCTCCTTGTTGTCCAAATACTCCACCAATTGTTTGATTTTCTCAAGGAATCAATGTGGCTATGATCAAATTCTACAAATATCGATAAAACATCCCTACATGGTGCAGTTATATTATTCATCTTATCTGTTCGCATGTTTCATATCTGATAGCAAGTCTGTTAGTTTCATGAAAAGTATTTTCTGTAACTGAATTGAATACGAATCAATTATCCAATTATCCACTCGTCTGCAGAACTATCAAATTATGTAACAAGAGTTCAAGATACATAGGAACCCTGGTGTGATCTCTTATAGCTGTGAAACCGACATACAAAAGTGTTAAGGTACGGCCTACTTGATTCGTGATATTTTTACTGCGTTGATACCGTTTCACCTCTTTAGCACACAGATGGCGGCAAAATTACAGATTCATGATGACGCTTGGACAAGTGTCATGTTATGTAATTTTCAACATTGAATTTTATTTGTTGAGATATTAATTAACCATAATTTGTAAACATTCAAATTTTAATCAAATAATTATGACTCAGTACTTCGGAATGTTGGAAACTCGGTTATTTTCGACTTATACGCCATCCATCGACGAATGAAGCCAACGGTATCAGTGCAATTACAGTCTCAACAACTTTGTTGAAACAAACGCGAATCACTGATAACACCATGGTTTCTATACATCTTGCAAGAGTTGATGAATAATCAGAATTATTATTTTCAATAGACATTATTTCATTATCAGGATTGATGTTGAAGTCGACCATTGACGAGATGGAACAGGCGTCATTAGTGAAGTTTGTAGACTCTTTAACTAATACTCGTTCGGATTCCAATTTTTATTTTTTATAAGTACATCAGCCTTTTTGTTTGAAATTTCTTGATGTTATCCATCTTCTCTCACCTAATTGTCACAAATGCATTGATTGAAAATAGTTTAAATATTATATTTCTACCACTTACTATCAAAATGTATTTGAAGGAATGAAAAAAATCAATTGCCCAAAACCAAAATCCTCAAAATCCGCGTGAATTAAACCGGGAATCAGAGACATAACTTAAGTATGTAATGGAAAACCAGTAAAACCACAAAAGTAAGCAAGTAAGGTTAAGTTTTTCTTTCGCACAAATCGCACAGCCAGCAATCACAGAACTGACGACGAATAAACTGCACGACATACGCGCTCTGTGATTGGTCACTGTCATGGCGGAAAGTTTAAATCACAAGACAAGAAGAAGGCAAACTGAGTTAAAAATGAGTGAATCACCAGTCAACCTAACCTAACCTGACGTAGATATAATGTTAGCCATTTATCGAATAATCTTCCAAAATTGTTAATAAAAGCAGCGTTGGTCGGAGCTCTCATATAGTGCATTTTAGTACAGAACTTAAGAATGCAAAACATTAATTATTTTATATTTGCTTCGGATATTTTATGGACATCTGTAGAATATCTTCCAACGGTTCAGGAAAAAGATTATTTTCATAAAGATACAATTTGTGTATGTTGAAGAGAGAAAAAAACATCGATATCCGTGATTCCGTTACACAAAGGTGGGGATATTGAAAATCCAGCCAATTTTAGACCCATTTCATTGTTACCTTCCCTTTCTAAATTAATTGAGAAACTTGTAAAAAATAGAATGATGACTTTTTTGGAAAAGCACAACGTTATCCATTCTTTTCAATTTGGGTTCCAAAGATCGAAAGGAACAAGTGATGCTATTTTTAACCTACCACAGGATGTTTATTTCAATCTCAATGATGGAGATGTTTCGGCAGCGGTTTTTTGTGATCTAACTAAAGCGTTTGACTGTGTCAGCCATAAAATCCTGTTGAAGAAATTAGAAAGGTATGGCTTCAGAGATATAGTTCTGAAGTGGTTTGAGTCGTATTTATCAGGTCGTACGCAAAGCGTGTCTCTTCAGAACAAATTATCGCAACAATTATTGATCAAATGGGGAGTACCTCAAGGATCAGTGCTTGGCCCAATTCTCTTTTTAATCTACATAAATGACCTAGCCTCAATAAAGATTACGGGAAAGTTTACTCACCTTACTTTGGATTAATAGAAATGACGTTGATCTGCATCAACAAATCAATAATGATGTTATCAAGGTAAAGCAGTGGTGTGATGCCAATTTATTATCGTTAAACATATCGAAAACGAATATCCTCACTTTTAAAGGTCATCTGCCAGAACTGTATCTGGGTAATGAAGTTATTAGCAGTACAAGAACAACGAAGTTTCTTGGCTAGTACATTGACGAAAAGTTAAAGTTTGATGACCATATAAAAAAGCTGGGTGGAAAAATAGCCTCTGGATGTTTTGCAGTGAGAACGACCTCGTGGGAACTTGGTATAATGGCATAAAAATGTTCAATCACTTACCTAACGAAATTAAAACGATTATGGATACAAAAAAATTCAAAGTTTCTGTGAGAAATGTTTTACTCTGCGGAGCATTCTACTCGTTGGACGAATTTTATTCCGTGAAATTTTAGATTTTTTTTGTTGGGTGATTTAAATCGACTGATACGTAACGGTATTCACTTTGTATGTGCTATTCTGATGTATTCTATTTTATTTCTATTTTATATTATCACATTTTAATTAATTGAAAAGATCAGAATTCTGAATTCTGAAACTGACGTGTAGTATTGTTTGAAATTTATTTTATGTATTTGTTTTTTGTATATATTTATAGACTTTTACTTATATGAATAATATGACGTGTAGTAACCGCTCTACAAATTTTATGTGAATGAATGACATGGTAAATGTTTAATGTGTTTTAAATTTGTAACGAGGTATGTATGAAAAATATGCACATATTCTATTGTTATTGATGTTTGTTTTTTTACTGTTCTGTTTTTCACTTTGTCAATAGGAATTATCATTCTTTCAGACAATAAAGTAAATTTGATTTGATTTGATATCCTTCAAGGATTTCCATAAGATATTCCTGAACTATATCCATAGGATATCCATGTAATATATCTTATGGATAATCTCTACGGATATCTTATGGATATCCATTTCAGATCCAGTCGGAAAACGAAAGATACGAGTATTCTTGAAATGCTTCTATTCGTGTACGAGCATGGAAGAAACTCAGAAATTGATAATATCAAAATCAGTCTTGCAATTCAATCACATCCATAATAACTGTGGATATTTTATGGATATCCATAGGATATTTGCTGAAGGACATCCATTTCAAATCCTTCGATAGATATCCCATGAATATCCATTTCAGATCCAAGGATATCCCGACCAGAATTGGACATAAAATGGATATCCATAGGATATCGTGTGTTATCTGGGTAATTGGAATCATCAACTTGGTGTTTGGAAAGTTTGAAAAATATTAGGTGATTAATTCATAATGAATTTTAAATTGTCTGTGAAACGGTTCACGGGAGACAGTATTATTTTACCGAATTTAGAAACATATCCATCTTCGTTATAACTGTAAATGTTTTGTATCAGACCAATTTAATTTTTTCAGTCTCTAATTAAGCATTCGTAGCCTTGGGCTTTAGTGTCATTGACTTGTCTACCTGAACGACGATGTTGATTTTTTGTCAGCCAAGGTTAATTAGTTCGACAGCATATTAAATATTGCGTAACCATAGCAATCGACAATATATGCCATTGTCAAAGGACCCCGCACTTTTCTTATGTAAAGTGGCGACCTGTCAAATTTTCTGAAAGTTTAGTATGTTGTTGTATCCGATTCAGTAACCAAAAGTGTCAATGGGCCCAACCCAATCCGATGGCTAGTTTTCTAAATACGGGGTGTTAAAGTTGAAAATTGCCCAGATTTTCGGATTTATTTTTTATTTATTAAAAGTTAGATTGGATTTCTGTTGCATGCAGACGTTTACTACATGTTCTAGTAATGAAATTAGTGGATGCGTATGATTAAAAATATTTATATTTACAAGGTGATTCACGAATGTATGACGGCAGTTTTTTGCCAAAATTCACTTTTTCTACTGTGACGTCAGGAAGGCATATTTTTGAAACGTTCTCTTCGATATAGTATTTTGACGAGAAATTATTGCAAAGAACATATTTTTTATACAGGGTGTTTCACAGAGAGAACGACTAGACAAAATTATTTTCTTTTAGGATTAATTCGAAACCCTGTATTTATGGATTGATTTTTGGGAAAAGTAATACCACAAACATTTGTGTGTCTCTAATCTCCAAAATATTCAAGGTGGTTTATTCATAGGAAGGTATTCTATTTTGGGAAAAGTACAAAAAACATGATCAACCTGTATTCAAAAATTTCCTCGGTCAAATGTAACTATTTCCTCATTATATATTTATTTTCATACCATCTTCAGAGGTATGAATTCTGAATCCGATACTATGACCAGATTTCGAGATACAAGGCGTTAAAGTGGAAAATCACTGATTTTATCAGTTTTTCCTTCAAATTGAAAAGCCGGATTGATTTTATGTTGCGCCTATGAGTTTAATATGAGTTTGGGTCAGATATACATGGAAAGGTTCAGCTGAAATTATTTACTGTTACAAGGTACAAGTGCGGGGTCCTTTCAAGTAAAAAGTCAAAGCATAGTTGTGTAATAAAATTAAGGAAAGCACGTCAACAGAAATTGAACAAATCGAAAACCGTGGGAGGACCTAATCATCAGCAAGTTCAAGTTGACTTGAAGGGCTTGAGTTGACAGGCAATCAAATTCACGACAATATTTTTTCCAAAGGGATGCCTCTTATTTTTTTCCCTCCAAATTTTTTTAATAATTTTTTCTTCAAAAATTCTTTTTTGTTCCTTGTTTTTTCTTCGAAATTTTTTACTCCAAATAATTTTTTAATTTTTTTCTTCAAAAAATTTTTCAATACCCTTGGCGATCAATGTCGGTCGTATTAGACCGATTGTCAGCAAAAAGAAACTCAAAGCTGATTTTTTTTGAGAAGTTAGCAAAGAGAAGTTCTTGGATTCTCTACAACAGTCTGCATTACCTGCAGTTGATGCTCGTCATCATTTACGAGGATATATTCGAAAATTTCTTAGCCTACTATAGAACCAAACAAAATTTCTAATGTCAAAATATTTTATTACTCAACATATTCTCCTCTTAATTGGATACATTTATTACAGCGAACCTGCAACGTCTCTAGACCTTTCAAAAAAAATGTTTCTTCTTGCTCTGCAAACCAGACCTCCACGGTTTTTATTACCTCCTCGTTGGAAGAAAATTTACGACATTTTGAACTTTTTTTCAGTTGAGGAAAGAGATGATAGTCGGACGGAGCCAAATCTGGTGAATAAGGGGGGTGTTCTAGTAATTCAAACCCTAAATCACGAATTTTTTGCATGGCAACATGAGGTTTCTGTGCAGGGGCGTTGTCCTGCAAAAACAAAACACCTTTGGATGGCTTTCCGCGTCTTTTCTCTTTAATTTCTTCCCGTAGAGTGTTCAGTAATGTCGAATAGTAATCTTCAGTTATTGTTCTACCCTTATCCAAAAAATCAATCATGATTACTCCATGGCAATCCCAAATAACTGAAGCAAGAACTTTTCCAGCAGATTTTTGGACACAAAACTTCTTAAGTCTTGGAGAACCGGTGTGTCGCCATTCCATCGATTGTTGCTTTGTTTCTGGATCGTAGAAATGTACCCAAGTCTCATACATAGTAACAATTCGGTTTAAGGTCTACATCGTTTTCAAATCGAGCACAGATCGAACGCGATGCTACTACCCTTGCACGCTTTTGGTCAACATTCAAACATTTGGGGATCCATTTTGCAGCAATTTTTCTCATGTCCAAATTGACGTGAACTATATGATGAACGCGTTCGTATGAAATATTCAGTGCTTCAGATATCCGTTTTAGCACAATTCGACGGTCTGTTAAAATCATGTCATGAACTGCATCGATATTTTCGGAGACTGACACAGAAACTGGCCTTCCCGATCGGTCATCATCTTCAATGGAAAATTTACCTCTTTTGAAGCTTGCAGTCCAATTTTTCACGGTCGCATACGAATGACTTTGATCACCAAGGGTATTAAGCATATCTTCGTAAATATGCTTACCTCTTAACCCTTTTAAATACAGGTACTTGATGATGGCTCGATACTCCAATTTTTCGATTTTCACAATTTCGGTGGAAATATTTTTTCTTTTAATTTATTGCGTAACTCTGGTTTACTTTTTTGACGTCAAACTTTACACTGACACTTCTAATAAGTTATTGTTCGTTGCTATGGTAACGCAATATTTTGTTTATGCAGGGAACTGGTCTAGGCTAACTAGATATCAATACATCCTCGTATTTTCATGTATTATAATTGTTCATTGTTCTATATTTTCATGTATTATACAACGACCTCTTAGGAAGTTGTATTATCTACGATTGCCCCCCAGCGGACCCCAACTTTTTTATTTGACGTTTTAGGCCCATAGTTACTTCTAGGAAAATGATCCCCGTCGAAAAAAAATTTTTTTCGAAAATTCTGTCTGTCGGTCTGTCTGTCTGTCTGTCTGTCGCTCTGTCTGTCTGTAGCTCTGTCGTGGCACTTTGGCAGGCTCGCATTTCCAAACCCTTTGAGATATCGCTTTGAAATTTGAACCATATCAATAACTCGAGGACAGTATTTCTCAAATTTTTTTGTTTTGCGATAGGAAAATCAGGAAAATTTTTACGGGGTTTTTCCGGTTTTTCCTACTTTACTCGATAGCGGTTCAGGAATTGATTTTTTTCTTGCAATATTTTTTGGAGGTATACGCCTATATGTCCTACACAAGTGTATAGTTTTTGAGAGGGATCGGAAAGTGATTACGGCTTTTCCGGGCGATTTTCCGAAAAGTGAAAAACTCAAAAATACGTCGAACCAATGATTGAAACTGAATTTCAAAAACTGCGATAGGTAGAGCTCAAATAGAGGAACAAAATATATGCGGACCATTTTTCACCAAAATGATCGGAAAACTGGGAAAACTCGAGAAAACTAAAAATAAAAATTTGTATTTTTTAAAAAACGGAATAACTCAAAAACGGTCGATATTTCCCCAATTTATCAAGAGTCCTTTTTTGACCGCCTTCAAAAAACCTACAAAAAATGTGAATAAATTTTTTCCGTAAAATCAATAGTACGGGAAATATTCCAAAAAAATGGAAAATCGAGATATTGACCGTACCAATGAAACAAATGGAAATCTTAAAACTTCTTCTGGTACGTATTCACTAGCCTCACTGACACTTTGAACCGTTTTTTTCCAACTTGATTAAAAAGTGAAAAAAAGTTGAATTTTTTTTTTTAAATTTTGAAACCTCAAAATCTCGAAAACGATACAAGATATCGAGAAATTGGATATGGGAAGTTTTGATGAACTTGAACAGATCTACAAAAAGTGTTCAAAAACTTTTTCCATATTTTGAAAATTTTCAATTTTTTTATCAATACTCAAATATGGCGACGTATTTTCCAACTTCACATATCATCTTTTTTGATCATCTCATAAAAGTCTACAAAAATTTAGATAAAATTTTTCTGTAATATCAATAGTCCGGGAAATATTTCACAAAATCTAAAAATTAGGGACTTAAAAATAATTTTCGCATTTTTTTCGAAAAACACCAAAAACTCGAAAACTATAGGAGATATCGAGAAAATTTATATAAACAGTTTTAATATACTGGAAGATGTCAATAGAAAGTTCTGATGAAATTTTTTCATATCATGAAAAATAAAAAAAATATAGACTTTTTTTTTATAAAAATACCAAAAACTCAAATATGGCGACGGATTTTCCAATTTCACAATCCATCTTTTTTGATCATGTCAATAAAGTCTACAAAAAATGTTCAATAATTTTTTCTGCTATATCAATAATCTGGGAAATATTTCGAAAAAACGAAAAATTTGGGACTTAGAAAAAATTTCCCATTTTTTCCAAAAATCACCAAAAACTCGAATAGTAAACGAGATATCGAAAAAATGTACATCAATAATTTCATTTATCTCAAAGATGTCTACCAAAAGTTTCAATGGCATTTTTTCATATTTTGAAAAATAAACAGAATGTTGATTTTTTTTTATAAAAACACCAAAAACTCAAATATAGCGACAGTTTTTCTAGTTTTACAATCAACCTTTTTTGATCATCTCATGAAAGTCTACAAAAAATGTAACAAGATTTTTTCCCTTAAATGAATAGTCTGGGAAATATTTCCTAAAAACGAAAAATTTAGTACTTTCAGATTTTTGAATATCCACTTACCCCCTCCCCTTCGAATTTTTCCGGGCGCGAAGCGCCCGGATTTTTGAATATCCACTGACCCCCTCTCCTTCGAATTTTCTCGGGCGCGAAGCGCCCGGATTTTAATAAATCCACTTCCCCCCTCCTTCGAATTTTTCCGGGCGCAAAGCGCCCGGATTTTTGAATTTTTACTTCCCCCCTCCTTCGAATTTTTCCGGGCGCAAAGCGCCAGGATTTTTGAATATTTACTTCCCTCCACATCCTTCGAATTCTTCCATGCGCGAAGCGCCTGGATTTTTTCGTATTTAACGTATCTTCCAAATTTTCCATTTCTTGAAAAAAAAATTGCGATTTGTAAAAATTTGGGACTTTATAAAAACACCAAAAACTCAAAGATAGCGACAGATTTTCAAGTTTCACAAGAAAACCTTTTTTAATTATCTCATAAAAGTCTACAAAAATTGTTTGAACATTTTTTCCGTGATATCGATAGTCTGGGAAATATTTCACTGGAAAGAAGTTTTCATGAAATTTTTTTAGACACGTATTTTTGTGGAAAATTAGTCAAGACAGTCATGTATTGAAAACACGTATTTTTGTGAGAAATTAGTCAAGTCAGTCATGTGTTGAAAACGCGTATTTTTGTGGGAACATATTCAAGACAGTCATGTATTGATAACGCTTATTTTTAAGGGAAATTATTCAAGACAGTCAGGTATTGAAAACGCGTATTTTTATGGGAAATTATTCAAGACAGTCATGTATTGAAAACGCGTACTTTTATGGGAAATTATTCAAGACAGTCATGTATTGAAAACGCGTTCTTTTATGGAAAATTATTCAAGACAGTCATGTATTGAAAACGCGTACTTTTATGGGAAATTATTCAAGACAGTCATGTATTGAAAACGCGTACTTTTATGGGAAATTATTCAAGACAGTCATGTATTGAAAACGCGTATTTTTGTAGGAAATTAGTTCACAGGTCAAGCATTGAATACACGTATTTTTGTGAGAAATTATTCTAGACAAGACAGTCATGTCTTGAAAAATATACTGGGATTTTTTCTCAAATTATTGGTGTCCAATTATAGTTTCAAATAACAGTAGTTGTATTCATATTATTGGTATCCAACTATAGTTGTGAACGCATTAAAGTCGTTGTAATCATATTATTGGTGTCCAATTATAGTTTTAAAGGCATTAGGGTAGTTGTATTCATATTATTGGTTTCCAATTATAGTTTTAGATGCATTAAGGTCGTTGTATTCATATTATTGGTGTCCAATTATAGGTATAAAACAACATTGAGGTCGTTGTATTAAACAACTTCTAGGCATTTCAACTTCCGAGCTTTCGAGAAGTGCTCGCGCGAAGCGCGAGGTCGAGCGCTTGCGCGAGAGTTAACCGCCGGAGGCCAAGTCTGAGCGTTAGGTGGATCCTAGCGTAGGCGGATCCCACGCCCAGACTTGTTATTATTGCTATTTAATCTATACCTTACCTTATATGTGTTAACATTTTTGTTGGGATGCCGTTATGCATTTGGAAACAATTGTCTATTGACTTGTTTTCTCAAAAGCCAAATTGTGAATCAGAAAAAAAATTATTTTCATTGAAGAAGTGTACTACCCTAATTTTAATCGCGTATGCAGATGATATATCGCTACTAGTGTAGGCAGAGAACACTGAATCTTTGAAAAACAAATGTGAAGTTTCCTCAACTAATGACTCTAATTTTTTCAGTGAACACGACCTATTCTTGAATCCACAGAAATCTAAAATTATTCGTTTTTACAATTATCAGAATAAAACTAATTCATTTCCAATAAATATAAATGATACAACCTTATTAAACGATATCATAGTGAAAGTTATAGGCTTGCATGTACACGAACATCTGAATTGGCATAAACATTGTCAAAATTTTATCTCTAAATTGAATTCTATTCAGTATGTACATGTTTGGGAACTTAAAAGTGTATTACACAGAGCACAACTCTGTAGCACACACTACGCAGAGGTTGAATCAAGACTGAGATATGGCATCTGCTTGTGAGGCAACTCAACTATGGCCAAAAATGTTTTCATCAAACAAAAATATATTTCTAGTACTTCTAGAATATCTTAATGTAGACCAATAGTTACCACTAATGGAATTTTAACTTTTGTTAGTTTATACATCTATAAATTGGCAGTTTATATTTTCAGTAACAGAAATGATTTCAAAACAAAGACCTGCACAATATGGATACTCGAAGAAAGAATGAAATTCATACCCTTGTTGCCAGGTACAAAATTAAACAAAATTCTCCCAACTACACTGGTCCCAGAATTTATAACCATTTGCCACATGATGTTAAATCATCTTTTAATGTTTATTTTATTGAAAATATGAACAGGATGTTCATAAAGTCAGCTGTCGAATCATCTGTGACTGAAATATAAAAATTAGCCGGAGAAGTAGTTGTTTTCTGTTATATATTACAAAAAAGTTACTTCATTTTATAGTAGGTTTTTCCATTTCCAGAGCAGTCATATTTTCAATTGAGAATGTCTCCCTTTACAACATATTTTAGTGTTAAACAATTCAAATATAATTTAAAATCATTTCTGTTGACTCAGTTGACAGTTGACTGGATAGATTTTATTTTAAATATGACTTATTTGTATTGTATATTTTTCTATACTGACTATTCCTAAACAAAATGTACTTTTGTCGTTCAAAGGAAAATAAATTGATTTGATTTGAATACAAATTTCAAAGATTTTTGTGAAGTTGTTAATAAATGTTATATATAAAATCGGTATATAAATGGTCAGCCGAAATTAAAGAGGGCAGAAACTGTTACAGATCAACACAGATAGTCTGATTGATTGTGATTGGCTGTATAGTTGTACAGATCCTAACAACTTATTTGAAAATTTTATAAACAACCTAACTCGAACTAACTACAATCGAAAGTTATACACCCTTCAAAAGAATGGTTCAATACCGATATTAAAAATGCCATTTTTGATCGGAATTCTGCTTTCAATCGAGTCAAAATAACACAGTCTGATGAAGATTGGCACAATTATAAAGCAAAAAGAAATGCAGTCGTTACTCTCTTAAAACATACCAAATTAAAATAGGTACTTTGAAGAAAAAATTGATGAAGTCAAACATGATTCTCGACTTATGTGGAAGACGTTGAAAAAAGTGGTTTATCCACAATATGAGAATATCTTTAAATCAGTTAAAATAAACGGTGTTATGGCAACTGAAAATTTGCCGAATACTTTTAACGAATATTTTGTGAATAGTATTGAAGAGCTCACAAAAATGTTCATATTGAATACAGAAGCACTTTATTTAAGTCCCCTGAACCCAAATGAAAAAGAACTATTCAAGTTGAGAAATATAGATGTATCAAACTTGAGAGATATAATATTTACGCAAAAAAATAAATATTCCGAAGATGAAATCAATTTCAAAATGATAAGGAATATCTCTGGTAATATTGGTTATCCTCTATTAAATATTATCAATACATCATTGGCAGAGTACAAATTTCCAGATGTTTTGAAAACATCTTTGATAGTACCTGTAGGAAGGTTAGCCACTCCCAATGGATGGTTAGCCACTCCGAATGTCAAATGTCATTGGTTGGAAAAAGGTGAGCAACAGCACACAAAAATGACAGGCATGTTGTCATGTACGATGATGATTCCAACTCAATTAATAAAGTGTTAATATCTTAATTATGGTTTCATTGTTAGACTAAACAACCATAATTAACATGGCGCAGTCGCGAGTCTAGTGAAATAGAGTTTTGAGAGTTGAAATCAAGAATTAACGGAAATAAAGCAGACATGGGAGATAGCAGAGGTGTGGCCCCCATGCTGATGGCGGGAAATGTAGCAGAAAATTGGAAAATGTGGAGGTCTCGGTTTGAAAACTATCTAATAGCAAGTGAAATTAGCAAAAAGGAGGAGGCCATCCAGTGTGCACAGGCTCTTCATTTCATAGGTGAAGAGGGATTTCAAGTATACACAACTTTTCAATTTGCAGACGACGAAAGAAATAAGCTGCAAGTTTTATTAAATAAGTTTGAAGCACATTTTCTGCCGAAAGAGAATCTGACGTATGAGAGATATAAGTTCTTTTCATATAAACAACTCCCTGGACAAGCATTAGATCAATATGTAACTGAAGTTAAAAAGATGGCAATAAAATGTAAATTAGGAAACCTACAGGATGAGCTAACGAAAACTGTATTGATATGTGGAGTAAACAATGGGTCCATAAGAGAAAAACTTTTACAAGAGGATGACACAGTAAGCCTTGACAAAGTAATTGAAAAATGTACAATCTTAGAAATATCCAAAGAGAGAAGTGAATCGATGGCTATGGCTGGTGGCTTCAATGGTATGTCAGTAGATGCTGTAATAAGGGACCAACATAAGAAAAGAAGTGAAAATCAAGACAAAATTCAAGAGGGTAATAGGAAAATTAACAATTGTTCTAGATGTGGTATGTCTCACCCAATAAATAAATGTCCGGCTTTTGGTAAGCAATGTAATTATTGTCAGATTAAAAATCATTTCGAGTCAAAATGTAGTAAAAAGAAAAATAATATTAAAGTAAGAGAAATAGTTGAGGAAGTAAATGAAATTCAGCGATTTCCTGATTATTCAGATAATTTAGAGCAGTCTTTGTTTATAGGTTCTATAAATTACATTAACTCAATAAATAATGAATGGATAACAAATTTAGAGATAAATAACAAAAATGCAAAACTTAAAATTGACACAGGTGCCATGGCAAACATAATACCTTTTGATTTGTACAAAAGTTTGGGTTTGTCTTATAAAAAGATAGGTAAAACAGAAATAAAATTGAAATCATACACTGGTAATGAATTGAATGTGCTAGGGAAATGTAAATTAACCTGTTTCAAAAATAATAATTTTTATGACTTAGAGTTTTTTGTGGTAAAAGGCAATACTCCAGCAATTTTGGGGTTGGCTGCATGTGTGTCTCTAAATTTGATTAAGAGAATTGAGAATGTGAATGTACAAGGTGGGGAATACTCAAGGATAATAAATGCATTTGGTGACGTATTTGCAGGAATAGGGTGTATATATCAAAAATGTTCGATCAAACTAGAAACAAACAGTCAAGCAGTTGTTCATCCAATCAGAAGAGTAGCTTTTCCTTTAATGGAACCATTAAAGAATTGTTTAAATGAATTGATAAAGGAAAACATAATAGAAAAGGTAGAAGGCCCTTCTGATTGGGTAAATGCTTTGGTGTTGGTAAGGAAACCAAATGGTAAATTAAGAATTTGTTTGGACCCCAAGGATCTTAATAATGTAATCAAACGTGAACACTGTAAAATTCCTACTTTTGAAGAAATTTCCAGTAATTTAGCTGGTGCAACAATGTTCAGTACACTGGATGCTACAAACGGATTTTATCAAATACCTTTGGATGAGGAGAGCTAAAAACTTTGCACCTTCGGGACGCCTTTTGGTAGGTTTAGATTTTTGAGGCTCCCTTATGGTATCAAATGTGCACCTGAAATATTTCAGGATCGGTTTAGGAATATTTTTGGAATAATCGAGGGTGTCGATATCTATATTGATGATATCATTATATGGGGGGAAAATAAAACAGAACATGATGAAAGGCTAAAGAAAGTTTTAGAGACAGCTAGAGAGAATAATGTTAGGTTTAATTTAGATAAGTGTAGGTTTGGACAACAGGAAATTAAATATATGGGACATGTTATTATCAATAAAGGAATATGTCCAGATCCTTCCAAAATTAAAGCTATTTCTCAGTTACCTAGACCGGAAAATAAACAGGATATACAACGATTGTTAGGAATACTTACTTATGTAAGTAGGTTTATAAAAAACTTTTCTGATAGAACTGAGCCTTTAAGAAATCTTTTAAAAAAAGATGTGGAATTTATTTGGGATGAAAAAAAAGAGGAGGCATTTGCAAATTTAAAAGAAGTTCTGACTACTAAACCTGTGTTGCAATATTTTGATATAACAAAATCAACTACTATCTCGGTAGATTCGTCAAAATCAGGGGTAGGGGCTTGTCTTTTACAGGAAAGTCTTCCGTGTGCTTATGCCTCGAAAGCATTAACTGAAACACAAACACGATACGCACAGATTGAAAAAGAATTATATGCTATATGCTTTGGCTTAAATAAATTTGATCAGTATGTATTTGGGCGTAAGGTAATTGTTGAGACAGATCATCAACCATTAATCTCGAAGAAACCATTAAATAAATGCCCAGCAAGGTTGCAAAGGATGTTATTACAACTTCAAAAGTTTGATATAGACCTACGTTATAGACCAGGTAGAGAATTGCTTTTGGCAGATGCTCTGTCGCGCGCATTTATAACAGACGCTCAAAGTGATGACTTGGATGATGATCTGGAAAGTCAAATTTGTATGGTGGAATTAGAATTAAATGCTACGCCCGAAAAAATTAATCAATTGAAAATAGAAACTGATAAAGATCAAATTTTGAAAGACCTGAAAGAAGTTATTTTAAACGGTTGGCCTAATTGCAATAAAAAACTTAAAAATCATCTTAAAATATTTTGTCCTTTTAAGTCAGAGTTAACGGTTGTAGACGGACTAATTTTTAAAAATAAATCGTTGGTAGTACCAAAATGCTTTCAAAAAGAAATGTTAGATCGAATTCATTACAGCCATTTAGGAGTAAATAAATGTGTAAAATTGGCACAAGAATCTTTATTTTGGCCGGGCATGACACATCAAATTAAACAAAAAATTGCAAATTG
Organism: Chrysolina oricalcia; assembly: GCA_944452925.2. Classification (NCBI taxonomy): domain Eukaryota; kingdom Metazoa; phylum Arthropoda; class Insecta; order Coleoptera; family Chrysomelidae; genus Chrysolina; species Chrysolina oricalcia. Next base: position 51,227,592 of record OX101824.2, read on the forward strand.
TCATCAATGTCTTACACACGCTAACTCACAAAATAAAGAGCCTTTACAGTCACATTTAATTCCAACGTTACCTTGGAATAAACTAGGTTGCGACATTTTTGAAATTAAAGGTCATAAGTATCTTTTGGTAATTGATTATTTTTCTAAATACATTGAAATAGCAGACTTAAAGAATAACTTAACAAGTCATGCTATAATAGAAAGTCTCAAATCGATATTTGCGCGTCATGGGATTCCATTAACATTGGTCAGTGATGGAGGTCCACAATTCACTTCTCAAGAGTTCATTAAGTTTAGTCGTGAGTGGGAATTTCAGCATATTGTGTCTTCGCCTACATATGCTCAATCCAATGGTATGGCTGAAAGACATATACAAACCATGAAAAAAATGTTTAAAAAAATTGCGGATGATAAAAAAGACATATTCATGGCTCTTCTCCACTATAGGTCAACTCCGGTTTTTGAAAGTATATCACCGGCTGAAATTCTTATGTCTAGGAAACAGAACAAATTTAATGGGTACAAAACATCAGTCAAAGCCAAAAATTGCTGAAAATTATAATAGTAAAGTGATTAAAGAAAGACAGGCACTTCAGAAACATTCATATGATAAAAATTCAGCTCGATACTTACCCAGGCTTAATATAAATCAGAATGTATATGTTCAAGTAAAACCTAAAGGTTATTGGTATCCGGGTACTGTAGTAAGTAAATTTAGAGATAGGTCATATAAATTGCAAATGAATAATGGTTCAGTCATTACTAGAAATCGTAGATTTATCAGGCCTTATGAAAATAATATAGAAAGCAGGAACACTGGTTTAGAAAACCGTTATTCATTGGCAAAAGAGGAGGAAACATGTAAGAATAAAGAAGAAATTAGGTATTATTTAGAGTTAGAACAAGTGGATAATGTGAACAGTGACATTGAAAGCGACCAGAGTGTCGAAAGTGAATTGGACAGGGATAGCAATAAAGACATGTTTTTACAAGAGGATCAGATAGATCCTATGTTAAATACGGATAGGGAAAATCAAATGTATAGTGGTAGGAGTAGTGACGATACAGAATCTATAACTATGGATGGTAGCAACTGTTTTGATTCAGATTCAGACTTGGAGGAAAAGTTTGTAAATAAAACATTTGTAACGTCATCTGGACGAATCTCAAAACCACCTCCAAGACTGAATGAATAGGTTTAAGTACTTTAGAAAGGGGGATGTAGGAAGGTTAGCCACTCCCAATGGATGGTTAGCCACTCCGAATGTCAAATGTCATTGGTTGGAAAAAGGTGAGCATCAGCACACAAAAATGACAGGCATGTTGTCATGTACGATGATGATTCCAACTCAATTAATAAAGTGTTAATATCTTAATTATGGTTTCATTGTTAGACTAAACAACCATAATTAACAGTACCTATACCAAAAGTTCCAAGGACGATGTTATTCGAGGAACACAGGTCCATTAATACAATATCTTGTCTTGAAAAAATATTGGAGTTAGTGCTGCTGTCAATAAATCAATCTGGTTTCAGAGAAGGACACTCGTGTGAAACAGCACTCCAAAAAATTATAAGTGAATTGAAATATTCCATGGATAAGAATCTTGTTACTGTACTAGGGTTTCTCGAATTAAAAAGAACTTTTGAAGTTGTAGATAGAAACATTTTGCTATTGAAATTGAAACATTATTTTGGCTTACACTTGATTTCAATCATATTTAGAAAATAGATATCAAATGACAAAAATTTGTGAAGAATATTCGAAAAAAATAGAAGCAAGCAGTGGAGTACCTCAAGGTAGTGTATTGGGGCCTCTGCTCTTCATAATGTTCGTAAATGATATTTTTTTAGTTGAATTGGGGGACTGCAAAATGCACCTTTTTGCTGACGATACAATAATATATGTGTTCGGTACACGTGTGTTGATATTGTCATTGAAAAATTAAACACAGTTTTATTGAAAATTGGATGAAAATGAACAAACTGCTTGTGAATCCAATAAATCAACTTATATGATAATAGGGAAAAATAAATATTTGATAGAGCAACATAAAACTACTGTAGAATTTGAAGGTCTAATATTAAAAAAAACTTGAAAATACTAAATACTTGGGAATCATTCTCGATCAGAAATTGTTATTTTCACCACTCGTTGATTATGTTTGTAAAAAGATATCAAAAAAGGTTGGTTTTGCATATCGTGTTAGTAGGGACTTAACCTTATATGCTAGGCAAGTTATATATAACTCAATTATAAAACCACATTTTGATTATTGTGCAACAATTTTATACATGTGTTATAGTACAGACGTAAAAAAACTTCAAATTTTACAAAATCGCTGTATGAGATTTATTCTGAGGAGTTCTAAATATACTAGCATTTTATCAATGCAAATGACATTACATTGGCTTCCAGTCAAAGAATTCATTCAATTTCGTACGTTAGTTTTTATATATAACCCATATAGCACTCGATGTCCATTTTGGGTCCAATGGACGTTCTATTCTGGATGTGCTTTGTACATTGCGTATAGTACGTCTCATGGATGTTCAATGGACGTAAAATATTGGACCAACGTGGAACATCAACTTGAGAACAATTGTGGATGTACAATGAATGTACAATAATGGACCAATAATCCAAATTTTACTTATTATACGGATATATGTACGTCCATTGGACGAACAGTACTGGATCAACCTGATACGTTCATAAACTGTACGTATTTGGATGTATATCTCAAATGTTCAATATTGGATTTGATCTGTACGTTCAATATTTTACGTTTTTGTACGTCCATTGGATGAACAGAACTGGGTCAAATGGAAAGTTCCATAATTGTACGTTTAAGGATGTATACCGAATGTAAAATACTGGACCACATAAGTACGTCCATTATTGTACGTACATTGAACGGACAGCACCTGGTCAACTTGAAATGTCTTTAATTGTCCGTTTTCCGGTGTACTCGGAATGTAGAATTCTGGACCTCATATTTACGTTCACTATTGTACGTTTTCGGATGTACATGAAATGTAGAATCCTGGACACGATCTGTTCGTTCAATAAGCTACGTTTTTAACGTTATTTGTATGAACAAAATTGGATGATTTGGAAATTTATATTTTTAGACGTTTACGAATGTACACCGAATGTATAGAATATCGGACCATACAATATGTACGTTGCATGCGGCTCTCAGTCATTTTGAACTTCTCGCCATAAACAAAATCACAAAGCATCTACTGTCGTCTGATGGTAAGGGATATCCGCCCAATCGCCGTTTATGGGTGTCATGTCATATGCTAAATGATGTTTCGTTTGTTTTGCTTCTTAGTCCGCCATTTATTATTGTATTGGTGTTGTTACTGTTATTGTTGGTTGTTGTTACTGTTATTATTGTTGTATTGTGGGTTTTGTAAATATTTTTGAGACTTGTTATTGTTAATAGTTTGGTGAAGATCAAAGTGTGTGAAAAGAACAGAGGTTACGTTAGGTTCAATGAATATACCAATAAATGGTGAAATAGATATAATGTTATTGTTAGAAAAACCTGTAATAATGGCCACAATAGGCCATGAGCCGCGGTAAATGGACTGGTACAGGTACTTTCAAACGTAACCTAACCTGTAAGTCTGAAAAAGATGTTCTTTTTCTGAAAATGTGGCTGGAACTTCCGATACAGGTCCTGATGTTTGCTGCTGTTGTCCAGCACATAAACAAATTGTTCAGATAGGTATGCAGGATAGTTCAATTCAGTTTCAAACTGAATTTTACAGGGAGTTGCAGAACAATCAAGAGTAGTGACAACAAGAAAAGACAGAAGAATCCATCTCAGAAGGGCAAATGAGAGGAAAGGGCAATAATACTAGTCTAGCTATTTTTGTTCATGATACCTACTTTATATTTGGAAATGTGCATTACTTAATTTGTAAATGTTCATTTTGATACGTATTTTAGTTTTTTTGTTGTAGATTGTGTGAAATGAGAGTTAGGAAGTTCTCAGATTTGTTTTGACTGATGGTTTGATATTTCATTTATATTTTATGTTTAATTTTTTGTTGAAAACAATAGTGGATTTTTATTTTAGAATATTATCCTTTTTTGAATGGAAATATAGTCATATCTATTAAAAACTGTTATAAGTAATAAAATAAGTGAGTTTTTACCAGATTCTTATTTTATTGAAAAACTTTTACCTGTGAAATTTCTAGATCCATATTGTACTTCCAATGGACGTCAACTGGGTCCTATTTTCGTATATCCCATGGACGTTCTTTGTGTACGTCCATTGAACATCCTCGGCGTACGTACATACGATGTTATATCCAGTGTATCTGGACATTTGATGGACTTATATCGGACATTTATGGACGTAACGGGACGTACAGTGGACGTCCATGAGATGCATGCTGTACATCCACTAGATATCCAGTGGACGTTCTTTATGTACGTGCATTGGACATCCACGGCGTACGTACATAGGATGTTATATCCAGTGTATCTGGACATTTAGTGGACTTATAAAAGACATTTATAGAGGTAACTAAATATATATATGATGAAGGCATGAGTGAATATAATAACTTACCTGAAGCTATTAAAACGTCTGGAAACATTGGCATATTTATTAAGCAATTGAAAGAGCATTTTTTAAATTAGTTAGCATTAGGTACGAAATGTGATAAAACTTTTTTGTGGAATATCTATTTATATTTATATATACATGTATTCACCAAGTTTTTTGTAGTGATCGTTCTTTGTAAATTTGTGACGGCTGAAATTTTTATTGTTTAACTTTCTAAATTAGTTTTAGTGATATATTAGTACTTATTTGTATGTTAGCTCTCAGCTAAATAAATAGATTTCTCTCTTTCTCTCTGATTTAAAGTGAAGCTGTGTGTTTTAAATTAAATAGTTTTATGTAATATAAATTAGTGTTGCTGGAAGAAAATAAATCAACGTTAAGACTATTTTTATTACATTTTTTAAGTTTCGCTAATGATAGGAACAATTGATACAATGAAATCCTAATAATGTATTCATAAATTTATTAAAATTTCAACGCGGTTGTAATTAACATCAAATATTTTCACATTCATCCACTGTTGGAAGTTGGTTGATTCGGAGCTGTGTCGTTTGGTTTAGGTTAGATCAAGCCTTTCCCAAATATCGGATGTTTGCTCCATGTTGTTTAAGATGTGCATGTCTCTTTCTGGTATACTGAAATCCAAGGCCATATTTTCTTCGATGTATTTTTTAGAGCGCGCCTTCGGAATTATGCCGATGTTTTGTTGAAGCGCCCACTTCAGAAGAACCTTAAAATAATTCATTTTCAAAAAATGTCGTTAAGAAGAAGTTGTACTATACTATAAAACAGTGGATGCAAGGGTTTGATAGTCCCTAACTTTTTTGGTTCATTTTCCACTTTGAGTAAATTAAAAAATAATTAAATATTGGTAAAGATGTCATATATGTTCCCTTTTTCTTATTTTTTCAAAATTCGATTTAGTTCTTTCTGAAAAATATCGCAAAAGTGACATGTTCAAATTTTTTCATCCACTAATAATGATAATTAAACCTTGAAAGTTAGGGACAACAAAACCCTTCGATTGCAACATTTTAGATGCAGATAGTAGCGCCACAGTCTTTCAGTTTGTAAGGTATCACTTCCACTTGTGCCCGCCATGAAGTACGTACGGGCAAAAATTTTATCATTAAAGTATAGGAAACATTTTTTTGATGATTTTGACGTATGTCACGTGACAACTGGAATGGCGGCAAATAGAAAAAATTTCTATGAAGTAGCCAAAAAGTTATCTGAAAAAGTTGATTAGACTTTAATTTTATACCTATATACAGAGTTTTAAGCATTAAATCGAGAAATTTGAAAATATCAATTTTTTTGGAATATTTCCCAATCTCTCTAAAAATATCACAGGTTTCTCTTCTGATTATCTTGATTGTAGTGAAACATTTCTATCATTTGTTCGTATCTAACAGTTATATTATGCACAATTATCATCGAAACTTGATTATATTCAGTACAACACGATGTTTTTGGATTGCCTTATTATCACAATAGTTGTGGAAATCTAAAATTGATACACCCTCGACGAATTTAAATTTTTAATTTTGAATAACAGACTGTGCCTTTACAAATATTTTCTGTTTTTTTTTGTTGTTGTTTCTTGATTATAATCAGTACAACACGATGTTTTTGGATTGCCTTATTATCACAATAGTTGTGGAAATCTAAAATTGCTATACCCTCGACGAATTTAAATTTTTGATTTTGAAATAACAGACTGTGCCTTTACAAATATTTTGTTTTTTTTGTTGTTGTTTGTTATTTATTTTTATATGTGTATGTTTGTTCATTTCTGTCATTTCACAAATTTTATATTTACTTACCTACTCTTGTTATTTCGTATTTTCTTGTGATATATTTTTGTTTATTACGATATTTTATATTTACGGAATTCATAGCAAGTATTTCATGACGCTTTCCTTGTTATTGTATTTATAGAAATACTTCATAAATTTAAAGAAGTGATATACAATTACTATTATTATTAATGTAACAGCGAGGGTCCTGACAAAACCGTTTTTTTCAATTTAATTCCATCTGTTGTGGAGAAAATGGGAGAGTTCCGTCATTATCATCAAAATTTTCCACTACAGTCAAGCTATTCAGAAGAGAAAAATATTCCAAAACAATTGATATTTTCAATTTTCCCGATTTGATACTTTAAACGCTTTATATGAGTATAAAATCAACTGTTAAGCAACTTTTTCAAAATAACTTTTTTCGATACCTTGCTATTCTACCCCACTTTTGGCATCTTCATAGTATTTTTTTTATCACAACGGAAATTCACTGCGACTGAAGCAGTGTTTTCAGATACGAAGAAATTTCCTTATCCATATCAATATTTGAGTCACGGAATGGAGTTTAATCTTAATTTTTCAGAAGTTGCGCATCTTGGCTTCGGTCATGAAACAGAATTTCACACTTATCACATATTGTTTTACGATTGACCAGTGGATGAGGAAATTGACAGACAATAAAAAAAAAAAATTGGCACCATTTGGTTGGGACATCGCAAAAGGAAGGAGAAATCTGAGATATTTTATCGAGATGGCTCGAAACAAATCATAGTAGATAAGAAATCAATAAATATGGCATGAGAATCGTGCTTTTTCAAATTGGAGTAGAGTCAGAAAGATTTCTTTCTTGCGATTTAGAGGATGTTGAAGTAACACCTGAAAAAATAATCTCATTGTGTTACCTGTGCTGGAGTTTTTCTTAATTTCTGCGCAATTTTCACGACGTCAGAATCCTGCAATAATAAATCTTGATGGCCTGTTCCTCCCAGAGAACCCCAAGCTTGGAGCAATACACCTTTCTCTCTGCACACATTTAATAAGTCATCTGGATGTGACTTAGGATGCCATTGGACCTAGGAGAAATATAGAAATTATATCAATCAATGTTATGTTTTTTTTAACGGAATGCCGACTGTGAATGGGTTAGGGACCACATTTTAATGGGTCAACAGATTCATTCAAAAGTATCGATTATATTAACATTTTCACGACAATGTGGCGCATACAGTGTGAATATAAAAAAAGATATAAAGAAATGTCCGAACTCCTTTTAATGAAGGAAAACCGGGGGGGACCAAAACATGCAACATATGAACGAACATTGATACTGTAATAAAAATATTCCTAACTCTGTCTATGTAATTTATTTCAACTGTACATAAATAGTTAATATATTTAAACAAAGTCACATTTATATTGACTAATACTGCTTAGCCAACTCTGTATGTTTCACTCTATTACTACCACGCTTTCGGCTGATATGGTTTCTTATGTGTTATTTGTTTGTCATTGTTATGTTTTTTTGCTAGAGGTGCTTTATGGTAGAGGATATCTCGGCAGAAGTTCTTTGGCAAGCGGTCAGGTCCGTCTGCAGTTTGTTACAATACTCTCACCCTCTCGTGAAAAACCTATCTCAGTGTAGAAACTTCTGAGTTTTTGTTTGAATGGAAACTCACTAGTTTTGAAAACATTGCGGGGGTTTTGAAAATATTGCAATCTGAACCAGTTTAACTCTTTGTCACATTTACAAAAATGGTGGAGGTTTAATGGCATTGAGTCTGGCGGTTGCGGAAATATGTTCAAAAGTCTTTCTTATATGTTTTATGAGTGTAACTGAAACTAGGGAGAGAAGGAATGTCAGAAGTCTCTTTTACACTATCTGGGCAAATGAGGTAGTTTTATGGATATATCTTCGCAGCGATTTGACAAAATCTGGACTCGTAATAATATATACTGTGTGTTTGTTGAATTAAAAAAAATACTCCCAATGTCGTATCAACTCAAATGTGGATACTCTTTTTACCTAGAAGTGGTTAAAAAAATTATCCATAAAAAAAATCCCAGTTTTTTTTAATGTAATTCCTTCGAAATCGTTTTAAAATCCCTATGTGTCATCACTCGCCATATTGAATAACGCAGGTATAAAATCAATCAATCAATGTACTTTATTGTTTAAGAAGAGTTTTCTTATTGACAAAGTTAAAACAGGCACATATATTAGCGTATACAGGGTGTTTCTTAAGTACGTGTAGAAACTTCAAGAGCATGTTGTTGACGTCGAAATAGGAAAAAAAGTTCCCATAAACACATGTCCGCAAGTCATTCGTTTCTAAGATACAGAGTGTCAAAGTTTAATTCTTATAATTGTTTTTTGTGAATAAATTCCAAAATATTTGTGATATTCGAGTAATGTTTGGTATCTGGGATGATTTTTCAATGACAAAATCAAATTTTATGTTAATTGTGAAAAACTAATTTCTTATTGAATTTATTTCAAATTTAAAAATCGTGTCGTTCAAAATCGATTATTTCAAACCTCAATAACTCGAAAACAGTTGCTCTCAGTGACCTCTACCAAGAATATATTTTTTACACAACCTAAATAATAAATATTCCCAGATACCAAACTCTACCCAAATATCATTATTACTTTGAAAGTTTTCACAAAAAATAAAACTAAGAATTTTACTTTGACACTCTGTATCTCAGAAATGAATTACTTGTGGACATGATATGTTTATAGGAACATTTCTTCTTATTTTGATTTCAGCAACACGATCCTGAATTTTCTACACGTACTCAAGAAACACCCGGTATATATTGAAATCAATACACATGCTACCAAGGAAACAAGGAATACTTAAATTATAAAAACAAATCAATAGAAAATATAAAAAATGTGTAAAGATAAAAACTAAAGTAAATAATCAAAAACCTCATCAATCATTTCGTATGCATTTGATTTCTAAGTATTTTTATCGAGTCCTTAGGGCTTCGAAACCAATAAAATAAAATAAAAATATGGCATATCGTGGATAAATTTTAAAATAAAAATGAAATATGTCATGATTAATGATAAGTAAATAAAAAACAAACAATACATGGGATTAAAATGGCCAAATAGGTTTAACACCTCCAGTAAATATACAGTGTCCGCCAAAGAAAACCTAAGGGAAACTTTTTTATTAATAGTTTCTCAGACAATTCTATTCCTTCTAAAATTTGGTGCATTCAATTAGACTAAGTACGCGAATATCGGTTATTGCCAGTGTCGTGCGCCTAAGCGGGAAACGTCCGTTGGTCTAAATTCACTATAAAGTGACAATTTGTATTTGAAAGAATTCAGTTGAGGAGAAGTAGTCTGTGAAAACAAATTAATGAAAATTCAATGAATTAAAGCGACATTTTCTTATGTCATTTGCACTATTGTTTGCACTCCAACTGAAATTTGTCATCAATTGTTTTAATTTTTCTTTCCTACTAGTATATGAGATAATTAAAAATTAGCTCCAACTAGGAGAGAAATTTATCTTCTCGACTCGAACACAGAATAAATGATGATAATGATAAACATATTGAAAAGTTACTTGAAGTGCTGAAAGAGAAATGATTTCCAAAATATACTGAGATTAGACAACATTCAAGTTAAACCTTTGTACAATTATTATTGATACAAGGGCATTTTACCTGGTTTACTGCCGGTTTGACACCATGATCATTCCTCAACAGTTCTTCCAAATGACGAACATTATAATTGGAGACTCCAATGTTTCTTGTCAATCCATCTTTCTTGGCTTTCACCAGCTGCTGCCATTTTCTATCGCGTAATTTAGAATTGAAATCGAGTGAGTTTTTTTGTCTGAATACGCCTGGATGATGAATCAGATATAGATCTACGTAGTCACAGCCCAGATTCTTCAAGGATTGTTTTAATGCTCCATAAGCAAGTTCAGCATTATCCTCCATAGGAGCTTCGGACATATTTTTTCATCATTTTATCAAAAACAGTGGAATATGTGATAATATTGTTAAAAATTCACAATTTTACAAAAGATTACTTTAATAAATCGACCATTTTGTCACATAAATTTGTTGTCTGGATTCATCGAATCCTGTTATGTACTTATTCATTAATTTGGAAGTTAGTCATCCTTTCTCAGGCAATTAACATTCAATATGCACACGCCACAACGATTTCACAATTAATAGTATCAATATTTCCGAGTTGCTAAAAGGTGATGAGTTCAGAACTTGGCAACCAATACTCGGCGATCATGACGGCAATATGCAAACACTCTGCTCGCCTACAATTGATAACTCAACTCGACTGAAATCTAAAATCTGTTCTCTTCCTTCAAAACTTCAAGTAATCATTTTCCCAGCTGTATTTGTATTTTCGTATATCTACCCCTCTTGTCGCCGTGTCTACGATTGTGATAACTATTACACCAAATCTAATCCCTAATTGAATAATGTTCATTCACAAAAGTTCATAATTTTATAATACAGGAAGGAATCACGAAGCTTTAGTTATAAAACTACTACTGAACTAACTCAAAAGTTGAAGTGGTATGAGGGACAATGATAAAAAATACATATTTTGAATAACACATGAACATAATTTAAAAACTTTACAATTATATCTATAATAATTAAGGTGTAGGTACGTCATATTCCGGGTGTATGTCATATTGGTAAACGAAAAAAAAAGGAAAAAACCCGAAAGAAAATTCCCGGAAAAAAACCCCCGGAAAAAATACCCCCGGAAAAAATACCCCCGGAAAAAATACCCCCGGAAAAAATATCCCCCGGAAATAAAAACGGAAAAAAACACCGGAAAAATACCCCTTCGAACAATCTTTAGCTATTACATATATTACATACTAACAGATTTAAACCACAACTAACAAGATTTATCAAGAGATGTTAGGGGTCGAATAATAAAGGAGGATAGCTTGAAAAGGACGTAGAAACATTAAAGCTGCTAACAATCCTAGGGTTCCATCTAGTTTATCCAACCTCATCATAGAAGGCGTAATGATTAATATTGATTTCAAATTTAAAACCTTCTTGGAAAAATCCTATAAATGAAATATTTTTGGATTGTTTCCAGAGGGTATTTTTTCGAGAGTTATTTTCCGGAAATAGATTCAACAAAACCAATAGTTTTTAATTTTTATATTTTGTTTTAATATTTTCAGAAGAATGGAAAAGGGCAGGAGATTCCGAAAATGCAAGATTTCTTTTGAATGACAATGGTGCAGACGCTGAAGAAATTACTGTGATTTTTGCTGATGATCACTGTTTGAGATATTTAGCAGCAGCAACCACGTGGTACTTTGTTGGAAACAGAGGCTGCTTTTACCACCTTCGCCAGGGCACTCTCAGAAAATTTCAAGAATTGGGCCTCCAAAAAACATATATGGAAAATCCAAAATTGAATAGTTTCTGCGGAAAACTGGATGGGCTGGCTTTTCTACCAGTGGATGCCGTAGACGAAGGGATGACATATCTGAAGAAAACTCCGGAGGCACACGAATTTTTTGCTCTACTGAATTATTTTGACACTACTTATGTTTCGGGATCATCCAGAAAAATAGTAAGTATTCCAAATAAAAATTAGAAAAATTGATCCTTTGTTCGCCCCGAAACTCTGGAATGTTCATAATTCCTCCTTGTCAGGTGAAGACAGAACCAACAACCAAACAGAGGGGTGAAACAACAGATTTTCCAGTTTGTTGGTCTGGATTACCCGACTGTTTGGACGTTGATAAAGAAGATGAGGATGGAACTGGCTGTGGATTCAGCGAAGTTGCAAAATGCAGAATTACAGCCCGAGGTGAAGAAAAAACGGGCCACCTACCAGATACTACAATAGATTGAAACTATTATGTCAACAATATAATGATCAGCAAAGAGATATAGCTGGTTTTTTAAATGCCATATCGCATAATATAAGATTTAAATTTGAATATACTATAATAGCTGAATATTATTCGAAGGTTTTTTTTTCCGGTTTTTTTTTCTGAGGATTTTTTTCTGTTTTTTTTCCCGTTTTTTTCTGTTTTTTCCGTTTTTTTTTCTAGATTCGCTGGGAGAGACAGCCAATGGCGATTTGAAAATTATTATAACCCTTTAAGGTAAAACCGTTAACCAAGCGCTACAAACTACAAAAAAAAAATTTTGGAACATACGTAGTTTGACCTCCTGAACAAAAAATCCTAGTGAAATTTTTGGCGGTCTCAAGTAATTTCGGAGATACGGGCCTTTTTTGATTGAAAATTGGCGTTTTCTGGTACACGTTTCTTCTTTGAAAAACACACTCAAATGCCTAATTATTTTCACCAGCACAATATACACACCCTAATTCACCAATTTTAAACTTTTTTTTTCATTGAAAACAGTATTTTATCCACAAATTGTAGCTTTTGCTAGCAAATACAAAATCAACAAATTCATGATGTTTTGTTTAGTGAATATCTGTCATTTCAGTTGTCAGGTTGGTAACAATGGAATTGATGACGGAAGGGCGTAGCTAATTTTGCGACATTGCCAATGTGATTTCAGAAATATTCAATTCACGTATCACATGGAATATTTTAGTGAATGAGTATGAAAAATGAGTTGATATAACCACAACATTTTCCCATTAACACTCTGACTGCACATTTGAAACAATGGTACTCATTCTGTTTCTAAATGACTAGCAAAATTCAAAAGAACGAGACAGATCACGGAAATGTGCGCAAACAAATATGAATATACTTGCGCACAAAAAAATAAAGAACACTTTTCACACAAAATAACCTACTTTAATGACTATAAATCAACCCGACAGACCTGATCTTATGCAGACCTAACTGAGCTTACCCGACTATACGATACGGATAGGTGGCGTTTTTTTTTCTTAGTGAAGATATTCAGCAAGAAATACGCAAGATAAGCGAGCACGCGCATTCCTATTACTACTTTTGTAACTTATGTAACTTATCTCTTACTTTTTGGTGAAGGTATCTGCAAGAAAGACGCGAGCGAAGCGAACGCGCGCATTCCCATCACTTCTTCATCGATTTCTGACAACTTTGAGTAGAAATTTTCATCCCTTATTCGTTAGTGAACAAGACCAGAAGAACGCGAGCGGAGCGCGCGCATTCTCATCACAACTTTGTCGATTTCTGTCAACTTTGAGTAGAAATTTTCATCCCTTATTTGTCAGTGAACAAGACCGAGCGCGCGCATTCTCTTCAAAGTTGACAGAAATCGACACAGTAGTGATGGGAATGCTCGCTCACTCGCGTTTTTCTGGTCTTGTTCACTAACGAATAAGGGATGAAAATTTCTACTCAAAGTTGTCAAAAATCGATAAAGTAGTTGTGGGAATGCGCGCTTTCGCTTCGCTCGCGTTTTTCTCGCAGATATCTTCACCAAGAAGTAAGAAATAAGTTACATAAGTTACAAAGTAGTAATAGGAATGCGCGTGCTCGCTTTGCTTGCGTATTTCTTGCTGAATATCTTCACTAAGAATGGTTCACTCTTCGAGTGTTTATTAGGAACTATAATTATTATTATTGATGAAAAAATTGCCAGTCTCTAGGGCGCCAATACTTCCGAAAACTATTCACTACAAACATTTCATATTCATGAGTATTCAGTATGCAGGAATTTTAGGAAATCTGACAACGTCGCATTGTACTCTTATAAAGTTATTAAGACTCATTGTTGTTGTTGAGTGAGTAAAAGACATTTATACTGGCTAATTTGTTATGAAAGAAGCCATTTCGTTGTCAGATAACTGGTTTGAAAAAAAATCTTGGTATTAATATTTTGAATGCACAAAATATATTTTTAAATAGACCGAGCATGTAGCAGGCATTTTTTGCGAACAAATAATTACCTAAATAAACGTGTCGGATCACGAACATTCATTTTTCGAATATGCGCATGCGCAAACGGATAGAAAAGACGCAACCTATCCGTATCGTATAGTCGGGTAAGCTCGGTTAGGTTTGCATAAGATCGGGTCTGTCGGGTTGATTTATAGTCATTAAAGTAGGTTATTTTATGTGAAAAGTGTTCTTTATTTTTTTGTGCGCAAGTATATTCATATTTGTTTGCGCACATTTCCGTGATCTGTCTTGTTCTTTTAAATTTTGCTAGTCATTTAGAAACAGAATGAGTACTATTGTTTCAAATGTGCAGTCAGAGTGTTGATGGGAAAATGTTGTGGTTATATCAACTCATTTTTCACACTCATTCACTAAAATATTCCATGTGATACGTGAATTGAATATTTCTGGAAGCACATTGGCAATGTCGCAAAAATAGCTACGTCCTTCCGTCAATTCCATTGTTACCAACCTGAAAACTAAAATGACAGATATTCACTAAACAAAACAGCATGAATTTGTTGATTTTGTATTTGCTAGCAAAAGCTACAATTTGTTGATAAAAAACTGTTTTCAATGAAAAAAAAAAAGTGTAAAACTGGTGAATTAGGGTGTGTATATTGTGTTGGAGAAAATAAGGAGGCATTTGAGTGTGGTTTTCAAAGAAGAAACGTGTACCAGAAAATGCCAATCTTCATTCAAAAAAAGGCCCGTATCTCCGAAATTACTTGAGACCGCCAAAAATTTCATTTGGATTTTTTGTTCAGGAGGTCAAACTACGTAATTTTTTTGTAGCTTGTAGCGCCCGGTTAACGGAATTTTACCTAATTTGAAATTTGAACTCTGTAAAATATTCCTTATATTTGTCAACTACTTTGAAGATGAATTTACCAAGTATGATTAAGAATAAAAATTAGTACTTATAGAAATGAATATACTTTTATTTTGACGTTTTGGAATTCCCAGTTTGGGGTCGTTTCCGGTGAAATCAGAAGCGATGGAGGAGTGTGAAATATTGAAAATTTTCTAATATTCAATCCCAATACCATTGCCAAGTTTGAATCTCGTACCCTTGAAACTCTGTAAACCATGAATGTCCAAAGAATATGTTGACGCTCGGTATAGTAGGCCTCAAATCATGTAAGATAGTAAATTGATGTTTAGGTAAGGCCACACAAAGCTTGTAGGGGATGGTCAAATTTAAAATGAAAATGAAATCATTGTTCTCAAGGTTTTGAGCTTGAGGATAACTTACACAATTTAGTTGTTATAAAAATGTCCTTTCTTCTCAGATTGTACTTGGGTAGAAGCTCTTTAAGCGCTCTTCCAATGTCCTCCTCATTTTGATACGCAGCAGCGGTATCTTGAAATATAATTAAAAAATGTTTTACAGATGAGTATTCATTAAAATTACTATTACTAACCTATGAGTCTATAACCAGCAGCTAAGGCATAATTAAGTGTTTCCTTTATTAGTTCGGCACCTTGTATTTGCCAGGTCCCAACTGCAAAATAAAATAATGTCATAACACATTTCAACAATCATCAAAGTGGAATATATCTTACATCCAACCATAGGAATTGAATCTCCACTATTCAGTTGAAAATTCATAGCTTTCTTCAAACGTCTCACTCGCAACCAGTTCAACAATTCCAGAGAAAAACATAAAACAATAGCTATAGCCGAATCATTAGAAAGTATAAAAATGACCTTGAGATTCCGCTTGACATATGTGATGACTGATAAAATCCTAATCAGAACTAGATTGGATCTTATTGAAACTGTCTGTTGTTAACAAGTTATACTCATATATGTGATGTAACATATACAGGGGACAGAATAAAGGAGACAAACTTCGATGGTAGCATCCTCAGTCCATTTTAAGGCTACATGTTCCAATAAACATATCCTCTGAAGATAACACACTGCAGAAAATCACCATGAAATTTCGTGACATGTACTGTATGTATGTACTTTGCGGAATATTTAACAGAAATTATCTACAGTATGTATTATTTCTCTCTGATACAGTACTTTTAAAAATCTTATGTATTTTTTAGCAAATAGCTATTTATGATACAAGTTCGTAAAGTAGGACTTTTTTGTATGAGCGTGAAGTTTGTTGAATGAGGCGCAGCCGAGTTCAACAAACACGCGAGTATAAAAAAGCCCTTTACGAAAGAGTTTCATACAAAGTTTTTTCTTCGACAGTTATTATATTGCCAAATTGTAGCAATTATATCATTCATTTGAATGTTTCAGTAATAATATCCCGACAAAATGCTGAATTTTCAAAAAATACTTTCACCTTGCTATCACGAAAACTGTGTTGCTTAGAAACACCACGAGACCTTTCTCGAGTGGTGTTTTGTACAGAAACACAGTTTGAGCAACTGGCAAGGTAAAAGTATTTTGAAAATTCTGCATTTTGAAGGGATATTCGATCAGACAATTTCACGAATACATTAAATTATTGTGGACCCTATGCGTATTGCAGGAACGGTTCATCATGAGTCATCAATGTCAGTTGAAGAGTTGAACTGTCAAAATGACGTTTCTCTATTCACAGAAATTGTTGTAACTATGGAAACGTATAAATAAGGAAGAAGCGAAACACCGATTTGAAAATACCTCGGGCTGGAGATAGTGTTTTCGGAATAGTTATTTTCCTAACAAGTGCGGAAAGTGATACTTTCCCGCACGCGACTGCCGTTGACCCGAACGACACGAAACGGAGTTCGGGCAAGCAGTCAAGGGCGGGAAAGACACTTTACGCATGAATTAGGAACATTATTTTTTCTACGACCAATTAAAGATTCAAAAAGCACATTGCAAATATATATTTTATTTCAACATACGAAACATTCCATGAAAATCCACTAATTATTATTAATATTAATGTTGAAAACACAATTTGTTGCATTCTGCAAATGCGTCAGAATAGCCGGTCCAGAGTAGTTAGTTGGTGGTAACTGGCTGTTAAGAGTAACACTCGTAGATTGCAAAGAGCATGAAGATGACGGAGACGGCATCGGTTGCAAGTTGCCAGTACATGAAAGAATTTTATTCGAGATGGTTTTCTTCTGTTCTACGGAGTCCTCCAAATAACTCTCAGCAACAGCAGTTGACTTCCAGCCTCCAAGACGTTTTATGTTGGTTATCCCTTCGCCTGAATCTGCTAGAAACGTTGCCGAGGGATCGTCTAAAACTGTGACCTGTGTCTGGGTTAGGTAGGCGTAGGTAGCGATCTCTGCCGGCATTTTACCAAATGTGTTCACGCCTACGCACTGAACAGAACATTTGCCTTTTTTGTAATTGATACAAAAACTACGGTGCGTGGTGGTAGGAGGCCGTAAATTTGCATACTTTCTATAGAGCTTCAAAAAGGTTCCATTATTTATGTCTTCAGATATAACAAAGGATCTTGAGGTATGGTTTTTCGAATCGGAAATTTTCACAATAATTAGGTTTCCTTTATCTTGAATATCGCCAAGCGTGATTTTCACAAGCTCCGCTCTGCGAAGAGCACCGGCTAAAGCAAAAATGATACTTACTTTAATCATAAGATATATCTCATCAGGGGCTAGCATAAACTTGGATATGTCTTCTTTGGTAAAAATCTGCGCTTTATGTGGTCGAAAACCAACATTTTGCTATTTTATGAAACTTGCTTATGTTCAGGTTTTGTTTTATTTTAACTAAACATTTCACCATCGAGTAACGCGACCATAGGGTATTGGATATCAGTACCTTACTCAGCTCGGAAAAATACGCTAAAAAACCTCTTCTCTGAATCTATTCACTCCTTTTTCCTTACACCAGTTTAAAAATTGGTTGTATTGATGTTCGTATCTTTCTCGTGATTTACTTCACCTCATCTGCGGCCTTTAATATTGCTTCTGGAAGCTCTTCGTCTGACGAATCCATTAAAATATTGCTTTTATTGAAAATAATTTGAAAAATGCCAGAATCGGACACTTCGACAACGCTTCGACTTGAAACTTTGACTTCTTGATGACAACTTGGTTGTCATAACAAATCTTTGGTTACCACACCAAACCACTTGACTCAGCTTAGTTTGATTGTTATGAGGATTGATTTTGAGAAATGTATAGGGTAGATATATTGTAATATATTTAAAGTCTAATTCACTCTAAAATAATTTATTTAACGAAATACAATGATTCAATAACACAATACTCTAATTTACATAACAATCACTGAACTAGGTATTTATATTCGACTTTCACTTCACTAACTGTCCGTCCGTCTGCTGCGTAGTTCTTTTTATATCCACCGCTCACTTCTCCGAATGCTCATGAAATTTCTTGACAAGCCTCGAATCGTCCAGATTCTTCTCGGTGCAAGCGCATCGACAGTCACCCGCGGCCGGGCGCCGGCCACACTAGAGTTCAGGTCCGGCATCGCCCGCAGCTTCGCCACAATATAAAAGTATCGCAATTTCTTCATTCCAATGAATGAAAAATAGTCTGGGTTAGATTGAATATTAAAACCTATATTAGTTTGATCAGCGCGCTTAGGCTGTGCAACGACACAGTCAAGCTACCATTTGCATATTACCAATGGTGAGGCCGTATACTGAAGTATACTACTGGCTCTGCAGTGTCAGTGCCCGAGCAAATTTAGCGTTACTCACACGCCGAGATGGGCTTTGCCGCCCACCCCAACCCTAAGGGTGAGGGCATTGACCACCTCTACCGAATTACGGTATTGTTTTCCATTGTCCTATCCAGCGAAACCCCCGCCCCCTAGAGGCCAACACCTTATGGAAGGGCATCAAGTTTCCTTGATGGGGCTCCCCTTCCCCCTAGGTACCCATGTTAGTCAGATTCCTCCGACAACGTTGATGGGTCGCCGTCTGCAGTCGTTTTCACCCATACTGCATACCCATGTCAGACTGGATCCCTCCAGCCTACGTTAGATGGGTGACCGTTCGTGACTTTTCAGCCGCTACCATGTTGACTGGACGAGGACCCACGGCTTTCAACCAAAGGTGTTTGGAATCACCGTGGGCACTCCTCGCCCGACGCCGAGGGCACATGGTGGATAGTAATATACAGGTACATTTAATAACGATAAATTGATATATTTTACTTTCCCGCACTAGTGCGGGAAAGCGAGTTTTCCCGCACTAGTGCGGGAAAGTGACACTTTCTAAACTAAAATGAGTGCGGGAAAGTGGGTAAAAACGCATGGTCGTAGAAAACGTCTTTTTCTCATTGGTTTGAATTCAAAAAATGATATTGGTTTTTGAAACGCAACATACTCAGCCAAGTGTGTCCAAAATTCCGAATAATGTTCTATCCGGCTGTTGACTTTCCGGATATAATTCAAAATAAATTTGTGCTGTTTTCGTACTATTCCTATCAAATTTATAATAAAGTTTCAACATATCTCGTTTTTCTTCATTAGAGAATGAGGACATTTCGACTGAAGTATTTGTGCAAACTTATGATGTTTAATGAGTTCTGACAACTAGTGTTTATTAAACAAAATTTTTCGATGGAGTCATGATCATCTCAGATGAAGTTGTTTTTTTTTAATATCAAAAGTGCAAATCATAACAAATTATACATCAAAATGAAATCAGAATGAGAATCGCTATTTTTCTGTATAAAAAAACAATATGGCGCCCATAACAGAAAAAAATGTTGATGATGAATGCCAGAACATGAAACGTCGGATAGTAAATCTGAACATGAAAACGTGTACTTTTGGTTTTGAGCTATGTTGTCAAATAACGATAGAAAAAAATAAAAACAAAAATTCCGATTTTCAGTTTTTTCCCGATATTTCCGGAAATACTCGTTCCAAGTTTCAAAACAGTATTTTGTTAAGCACCAGAATACGCAACTTTGCCCCAATTTAAGCTTCGGTAGTTAAGGAGATCCCAATGGTGGGGGTCGAATTTGAATTGCCTTGTATAATACTATGTATGTATATTATTTTATAACTGACAAACAATATTTGTTATCCGTTGAGGTATCGGAGGACAGGTATAAAACTGCAACCTAACCAATCAACGGTTATGGAATATAAAAGAATGACATCGCAGTATATTACTTATTGAAGAAGCCAATGTATTGGCGAAACATATGTCGCACATTTGTAAAAAAAATGTAGAAATCGCCATTGAAGTTTTATCATATACGTCATACAATGTGGTTTACTGAAATGTCTACGTATACCTAATATATTTTTTTAGCCTAATGGTCGTACAAAAAGAGTAAGGAGTTTAACGATTTCCTTTCATATTGACGGATATATAGACAAATCTTCATTATAACTAGATGATAATCTATTAAAATTATTCTCGGATGAGCTGAATAATCTTTCACCAAATATCTGAATGAAAATATTCAATTATGGATATCAAGTATGTATCATGAGGTACAAGAATTTGTGTACGAGTATATGAACATGCTAAAAGATCATCAGCACTATAAACCTCTCATATCTTTCTTTGTAAGGATTTCTTGTTGAAAATACAAAATGCATCAATTTCACATTAGGACCGATCATTAAAGTTTGTCAAGTAGGTAAATGTTTTATCCGCTTCATACACATTTGAAACAAATTTTGATAGAGAACTCATACGCTTTAGCATTGACTTTATGGAAGGTAAGAACCTAATGTACCTACCTAGTTGAATAACTTAAATCGGTTTGCACCTTCAAGACTGATGGAATCAGTATTTAATTCATCTACTGAATTTATACAATGTGTTGTACAACTAAATGAGTGAAATACATTTCAAATGTTTTTAAAACCTCCTGAAATCCGAGAGAAATGTATAAATATTAATAAATAAACCAACAGAGATTTTTCATGACAAATTCAAATATATCTGACATTTATAGTGGCAGGATTTTATGCAAATATTCTCCGATATTCAAAAGAAATATCAGCGAAATAGACAAAAGTGAGTCTACATACGAAGATATATTGAAAAATTCAATGTCAAAATATTTAACTACTCAACATATTCTTCTCTTAATTGGATACATTTATTACAGTGAACCTGCAACGTCTCTAGACCTTTCAAAAAAATTGTTTCTTCTTGCTCTGCAAACCAGACCTCCACAGCTTTTATTACCTCCTCGTTGGAAGAAAATTTACGACCTTTTAAACTTTTTTCAGTTGAGGAAAGAGATGATAGTCGGACGGAGCCAAATCTGGTGAATAAGGGGGGTGTTCTAGTAATTCAAACCCTAAATCACGAATTTTTTGCATGGCAACACGAGATTTGTGTGCAGGGGCGTTGTCCTGCAAAAACAAAACACCTTTGGATAGCTTTCCGCGTCTTTTCTCTTTAATTTTTTCCCGTAGAGTGGTCAGTAATGTCGAATAGTGATCTCCAGTTATTGTTCTACCCATATCCAAAAAATCAATAATGATTACTCCATGGCAATCCCAAAAAAACTAAAGCAAGAACTTTTTCAGCAAATTTTTGGACACGAAACTTCTTAGGTTTTGGAGAACCGGAGTGTCGCCATTCCATCGATTGTTGCTTTGTTTCTGGATCGTAGAAATGTACCGAAGTCTCATCCATAGTAACAATTCGGCCAAATTGACGTGAACTATATGATGAACGCGTTCGTATGAACTATTCAGTGTTTCAGATATCCGTTTTAGCCCAATTCGATGGTCTGTTAAAGTCATGTCATGAACTGCATCGATATTTTCGGGGACTGACACAGAAACTGGCCTTCCCGATCGGTCATCTTCAATGGATAATTTACTTCTTTTGAAGCTTGCAGTCCAATTTTTCACGGTCGCATACGAAGGACATTAATCACCAAGGGTATTGAGCATATTTTCGTAAATCTGCTTACCTCTTAACCCTTTTAAATACAGGTACTTGATGATGACTCTATACTCCAATTTTTCGATTTTCGCAATTTCGTTGGACATATTTTTTCTTTTAATTTATTGCGTATCTCTGGTTTACTTTTTTGACGTCAAACTTTACACTGACACTTCTAATAAGTTATTGTTCGTTGCTATGGTAACGCAATATTTTGTTTATGCAGGGAACTGGTCTAGGCTAACTAGATATCAATTATATACATCCTCGTATCAATCCAAATATTTTGAAAACTGATGACATTTTCAATAAGGAAACCTGCTCCTTTATTGTACAGAAAATATTGAGAATTAGGAAAAAGATGACAAAATCTATATCTAAAGTTGGGGAGGGCCGGTTAGGTGTACACTTAGTTTAAAGAAACAGTTTCTTTAATCTAATGGTGTACACACCTGCCGTATTTTTGAATAATTTATTTGTATGTTCCAGAAGATCTTTTCGAATTTTTGTTATGGCCAGTTTGCTTATGGAAATGGAAGACATGCAACATAATCTTGGTGATAATTACTGGAACATTCCAAGTATCACAAATGTATGTCATGTTTCAAGTTGGACTACAACACGTTTCAAGTCTGATAATATTCTTCATTCACTTTTATGTAAGTATGTGATGATGAAACAAACAACCGAATATTATAGGAGGCAAGCACTTTTTTCCACAATTAAAACTATTTTCCTACAAGAGATTTCAGTTGATGATTTCCTTGAATGCAATATTGTTATATATAGCTTTAATGTGACAAAATAAAAGTATTTCTGTTGGATCCATGATTTGGTGTTTGTTTTTAGTTCAACTTATATATACAGGGTGTTAATTAAGTACGTTGACAAACTTCGGGAGGTGATTCTTTGAAGGTTTTCAGGACGAAAAGTTCATATAAACATATGTCCCAAACGGCTTGGTTTTCGAGATACAGGGCGATAAAAATACATTTTTTTCAAGATTTTTTAGAGTTAACTTCGACATTTTCGACAATAATCAGTTCAAATTAGGCAAGTACAATCCATTCAATAGGGCGCACGATACAAAATAATGCATTTCTTAAATAATTCACAGGGTCCTCCTTTTTTCAGAGTCAAGCTTTGTTCAACCCTTCAGAATTTTTTTTCCGCCGCCACTGACATATTATGAGAAAGGAATAATCAATGTTGTTTCATTTAACATCTTTTTGATATCTTGCATTTTTTCATTTACTTGTACGGTTCAGGGGCTATAATGAAAATATTAATTTAAACATTTTCCAGTGTGGCATTACATTAGAAAATTTGAAAATTAAACATTTTTAATTATTGTAAATTGATGGAAATATTTTTTCAGAATTAGAAAAATCTACGATGAATAAAAATTATACAACAAAAAATATAAAGACAAGCTTTTATACAAATGCACTGAAAATGAAAAAATAATTTGTTTAATTTTTTGTAGGTTATTCTGTGAGTATCAAAATCTTTCTGTACAAGATTACCTAGATCAAACAAATTAATGCATTATTTTTTCCTTTTCAGTGTATTGTATAAAAACTTTAAAATGTTTTCTTTTTATAATTTTCATTTTTAACATTTTAGTTTATTTTTTATGTGAAACTGAAAATCTCCAACCCAAAAACCATCACATACCAATTTTGAACAGAATCGGATCATAATCACAAAACTCGTCCGCCATATTGGAGCCTCCATTTTGTTTTTAACAAACATTTTTTTAATGCATTGTCACCGGAATTACGGAAACCTGCCAAATTTCAAATTAATCGGAGTATTAGAAGTGGGTCAAATTCAACTTTTATTAAATTGTTTGTTAGTTAGTTACAAGTGAAGCTAAATAAAAGCTTGTAATTGTAAAGATGTGATTTCTTTTTGTGATATCTAACAGAAAACTACTATCTCCCCGTCACTGCGGTACGCTGGATATTAAACTAGATCTGACAGATATTGGGAAAACCTTAACTTTCAACCTGAAGATTCTGATGGTAAAAATGTGCTTTTCATTGAGATATTTGATTAAAAATGTTTTTACCCATCAGTCTTGATAGAGAACTCATACAAATTTTTTGTTATTTTAAAAAAAGATATTTTTTAGTTTTCAATTGAACGTTTCCTTTTCAACATAAAAAACTTCCGAAAGGTAATCCTGTAATGGAAGATAGTTAATATGGTTTATCTAATAGTCGCAGTTCATTACACATTTGATTTTCATTTATGAATCTCTGGTCATAACTCCGAAAAACTAAATCAAACAAATTTTTGTTTCCGTACGGAGTACATTATTTTATCAGAAATTTCGGTTTGTTTTTTCTTCTGCTGTAACGCAGAAATTTTGTAATCAATTTGAATTCATAAAAATAGCAAAGTGGGCTTTGATATTAATTCATTTATTTAAATATCAACAACTTGACAGATATCGAAAGTTGAGAAACTGTCTCATTGTTAATTCTTCATTAGTGCAAGCTATAAAGCAGATTCATTCAATATTCCTTTGGATAAAATGGTTGAATATACAAATTCAGAAATGGCAGACATGCACTTAATGTATGGAATGGCTGATGGTAACGCTCGTGCCGCCAGACGAATGTATCTAGAAAGATTTCCACAACGTCATATTCCCAGCACACAAATGTTCATCAATATTCACTCCCGTCTTCGTGAAACGGGTACTTTCAAGAGGTCTGCTGTTCTCATAGGAAGACCCAGGAGAGTTAGAACAGTTCAGATAGAAGAAGCTGTACTTAACGAAATTGAGCAGCATCCAGACACCAGTACAAGACAAATTGCGGCACAGTTTAACGTAACCCATGTATTGGTATGGCAAATTTTAAAAGAGCAACAACTTTATCCCTATCACATACAGCGTGTTCAAGCTCTTCTGCCAAGGGATTTTCCAAAGAGGTTAACTTTTTGCACTTGGATTCGAAATGAATTGTTGGAAAATCCATGGTTTTTATCTCAAGTGTTATTCACCGATGAGGCATGCTTTTCCCGTAAAGCCATTATTAATTTTCACAACAATCATATGTGGGCTGATGAAAACCCACACGCCGTGATTGAAAACCATTTTCAAGAGACGTTTTCTGTGAATGTTTGGGTTGGAATTGTAGGGAATTTCCTTATCGGGCCACATTTTCTGCCTCATAGACTCAATGGTGACCATTATCGACATTTTCTTGAATTCATCTTACCTGGACTCCTAGAAGAGATCCCACTGAGGGAAAGAATTGGAATTTGGTTTATGCATGATGGTGCTCCAGTACACTTCAGATTGGTTGCACGCCAATATTTAGATGAGAATTATTCTGATCGCTGGATTGGGCGTGGTGGGCCACAACTTTGGCCACCAAGGTCACCCGATATGAATCCACTTGATTTTTTCCTCTGGGGGCACCTTAAATCATTAGTGTACCGAACTCCAGTTCAAAGTGAAGAAGACCTGAGGAATCGCATACAGGAGTCATGCGGAATTATAAGAAACACTCCTGGTATTTTTGAGCGTGTCCGCCAGTCTATGGTTAGGCGCATAAACGCATGCATTGAAGTTGGCGGTGGCCATTTCCAGCAGCTGCTCTGACATATCAATTTCAATAATGGTCCTTTTCTGAACTTAATTTTATTCCTAGGGAATTTATGTTACTTTGCTCTAGTATTTGATAATAAAGTTATTCACTATTGAAAATGTCCAAAATTATTTTGCCATAATTAACTTTGTGCAATACATATTCAACCTGAGTTATGGTAAAAAATGTATGGGAGCTCCATAACATTACATTTTCTCTACACGAGCAGAAAATAGCTATTTGTGTAATGAGAACAAAATGACGTATTGCGTCACGCGCTAATATTTGGAGAGTGGCAATGACACTCGAGAAATGAATTATTTTATATCATGCGCACTATTGAATGGATTGTACTTGTCCAATTTGAACTAATTTGGATCGATTATTGTCGAAAATTTCGAAGTAAACTCCAAAAACTCCTAAGAAATGTATTTTGATCACCCTGTACTTCGAAAACCAAGCCGCTTGGGACATGTTTATATGAACTTTTCATATTGAAACCTTTCAAAGAATCACCCTTCAAGTTTGTTAGACTATTTGCTTCTCAAATTTCTTTATGTTATGCGTTACTGGAAAATGTTTGCATTAATATTTTCATTGTAACTCCTGAACCGTACAAGTAACTGAAAAACATCTAGAGAGCAAAAAGATGTTAAATGAAACAACATTCATTATTCTTCTCTCATAATATGTCAGTGGTGGCGGAAAAAAAAAATTCTGAAGGGTTGAACAAAGCTTGACTCTGAAAAAAGGAGGACCCTGTGAATTATTTGAGAAATGCATTATTTTGTATCGTGCGTACTATTGAATGGATTGTACTTGCCTAATTTGAACTGATTATTGTAGAAAATGTCGAAGTTAACTCTAAAAAATCTTGAAAAAAATGTATTTTTATCACCCTGTATCTCGAAAACCAAGCCGTTTGGGACATATGTTTATATGAACATTTCGTTCTGAACACCTTCAAAGAATCACCTCCCGAAGTTTGTCAACGTACTTAATTAACACCCTGTATATACAGGGCTATTCAAATTCGAGTCTATGCATGGGGATTTCGATAACGGTAAGAGATAGAGGGTTGGTTAAATGGGGGCAAAGTAGCGTATTTCAGAGGTTAATTATACGGATGAAAAAAATCTGACCTAGCTTCTTCAGTTCTGGAGTTATACAGAAAAAATCGAAAATTTCCAAATTCTTCTTTTGCCTATATCTTTTTATTTTACTAAGATTTTTTTTTAAATTTTGCCACTTTGCCATAGCAACTTTTTGTAGCCTTTCCAAATATCTGAATAAAAATTATATACAGGGTATCGTATAAATTGGGCCACCCTCAACTTTTAATTTTGAAATACGGACCTGTATTTTTTATTGCATTTTTTTGAATGCCAAGAGTCATGTTTCATATTGACGTAGTATTTTCATCTGAATTACAGAGTGTTTTGGAAATATTGAACTATTACCAGTAAAATTTCAACATTTTTTTATTCCATAACAACTCTAATTGAATAATATCAGAGAATGAGAGGTGAGTCAGACAAATTTGTTCTTTAAGAATAATCAATTTCAGAATTTTCAGATTATCTAGTCTCACTACTTGTTCGGAATAACAATAAAATAAAATCAACAATTCCAAGAGACATTTTTCTTTACCATAATGTAGCACTAGTAGAATAATTATTCATCCCCTTGTCGATTGACCTCAGCAGGTACGAAGAAGATCTGTTGTATGTAACTGTTTCTGCTGAGAACTCACAAACATAATCTGTCACAAACATAACATTGTATTTGATCATATACATAGCTTTTCATATTTTATAACTAATCACACAAGAACTTGTTTAATTATTATCAAGAATTGAAATAACAGCCATTATAAGTAATCATAATCAAAATAAATGTTCAAATTGACGACCTTCTCGTTCCAGACATTTACGGAGTCGTTTTTTAAGTTATTATTTGCTCTGAAAATATCTCTTCGCCGTAGTGATGCGAAAGCGTTCATGATTTTAATTCTTAAATCTTCTATATTTTCAATTTCGTTTTGATATATTCTATTTTTTAGTGTACCCCATAAAAAAAGTCAAGTACACTGAGATCAGGGGATCTTGCAGGCCATCTTATAGGCCCATTATTTGCTATCCATCTGTCTTGAAATGTTTCTTGTAAAAATTGATTGTCTCTTGTGCAGTGTGGACGAGCTCCATCGTGTTGAAACCACAACCGATTTAAATTAGCAAAGGGAATATCATCGAGATATTCACTGAAAGTTTGTCTGAGGAAGTCTAGATAACGTTCGCCATTGAGCGTCCCGGCATAGATGTACGGACCTAGAACTCGATCCTTCAAAATTCCAGCCCATACATTTAGACCAAACCGCACTTGAGGTCTCACTTCTCTAAAATTATGTTCATTGGTTTGTGACCAAACATGCTCGTTGTTCCTGTTGAAAACACCACAATTTGTGAAACGAGTTTCATCCGACCAAATAATACTATTCAAAAAGTTTCTGTCATCGCCCAATTTTTGCAACATCCAATTACAAAAATTTTGCCGTCTTTCGGCGTCTCCTGGATACAATTTATGAACAATTTTAACTTTATAGCATTTGAATCTGTTTTTCCTTAAAGTACGCCAAACTGTAGTTTGCGGCAAATTCAATTCCTCAGCAATTTGTACTGTTGATTTTGATTGATTTGTATTGATCTGAAATATGGAGATGAGCCTAATTAACATTTTTTCAGTATTACCTACTTACCGCTTGAAGTATGTTTTCCTGTAACTCAATAGGAGTTTTGTTTCCATATTTTCTCCTTGGTTTTGTGAAAGATCCATATTCGCGAAGGTTTCTGTCCAAAAGTCTGAAATATGTGGGATGCGGCTGATGTCTTTCAGGGTACAGATCTAAATAATTTTCAGCGGAAAGATGAATGTTTCTATTATTTCTGTAGAAAACGTTAACCATATCTCTTTTCTGCTCTGTGGGGAAACCCATTTTCAGTACTAACAGATTTTTCATCAAATACCAACGATAATTTCCAAGAAACTGTCAAAATATTGACAAGTGAGGTGAACTAAATATTTATTTTCCAAAGCATACTATGAGAACTCAAATGGTTTAATCATGATTGTTGTATATAGCAAGAGAATGCCCATGAATTTGCTGAAAAATATAGGTAGTTCGAAAAGTGAGTAACAATAAAATATTTCCAAATTGGTGTCTGAAGTATGAAGATTGCCATTCGAAGATTTTTTTCCAATGATTATATGCACATACACGTACTAGGAAGAATAAGTTTTCACATTTTTGCACATTGATCATGGGTTGCGTGAACTGAAATGTGGATGAATTCTTGAAGAAGACAATCTTCGTCGAATAATGTTGATTTTCTTCCAAATCCTATGCATTCTATACCTTATTCTATGATATATTTTTTTTTATTACAGCTGGAATAAAAAAAAAAAATTGAAATTTTACTGGTAATAGTTCAATATTTCCAAAACACTCTGTAATTCAGATGAAAATACTACGTCAATATGAAACATGACTCTTGGCATTCAAAAAAATGCAATAAAAAATACAGGTCCGTATTTGAAAATTAAAAGTTGAGGGTGGCCCAATTTATACGATACCCTGTATATAATTTTTATTCAGATATTTGGAAAGGCTACAAATAGTTGCTATGGCAAAGTGGCAAAATTAAAAAAAAATCTTCGTAAAATAAAAAGATATAGGCAAAAGAAGAATTTCGAAATTTTCAATTTTTCCTTTATAACTCCAGAACTGAAGAAGCTAGGTCAGATTTTTTTCATCCATATAATTAACCTCTGAAATACGCTACTTTGCCCCCATTTAACCAACCCTCTATCTCTTACCGTTATCGAAATCCCCATGCATAGACTCGAATTTGAACAGCCCTGTATATATATATATATATATATATATATATATATATATATATATATATATATATATATATATATATATATATGTGTGTGTTCGGATAGGTTTCCGCGGTCAGATATTTGAAAACTGGAAGTTCGGGTTGAACCGCGTCTGGAATTTGTTGAAATTCGACGTTTCGGCTCCGATTTTGGAGCCATTTTCAAGAATAAGAAGGATAGGTATAGTGAGGAAACGTGATTCTACACTGAGGTCTCAGTCTGCCTACTCCTCAGGTATTATCGCGTTAGGATTTTGTGACTTGACGTCGGGGTCTCAATCTGCCTACTCCTTCGAGAGAACTCGAAGGAGTAGGCAGATTGAGACCTTAGAGAGAGCCAGTGACGAGACTTGAGGAGTAGGCAGATTGAGACCCCGACGTCAAGTCACAAAATCCTAACGCGATAATACCTGAGGAGTAGGCAGACTGAGACCTCAGTGTAGAATCACGTTTCCTCACTATACCTATCCTTCTTATTCTTGAAAATGGCTCCAAAATCGGAGCCGAAACGTCGAATTTCAACAAATTCCAGACGCGGTTCAACCCGAACTTCTAGTTTTCATATATATATATATATATATATATATATCAAAATGGTTCTGTGTCATGCAGGGTCTTACTTGCTACTCGGGCTAGTAAATCGGCGTCTTCTTGCCTCTATTACCTGTTTGTCAGGTAATTAACACTTAATTTGCATATGCAACTATTAGTTCAAAACAATTTCACAATTAATAGTATCAATATTTCCGAGTAGCTAAAAGGTGCTGAGTTTAGAACTTGGCAACGAATACATGGCGATCAGAACGGCAATGTGCAAATACTCTGCTCGACCACAACAACTCAACTGGACTGCCATCCAAAAACTGTTCTCTCTTCTTTTAGAACTTCAAGTAATCATTTTCCCATAAGAAGTCTTTGTTTTTTCTTATATCTACCCGGGACATCATATAAATAAAATGTTATTCATATGATGTCCCGTATTAAAAATTTTCACATGGTTCTCTGGACACATGATATTTTTATGGTCTGGCTCTTGCACACCTGACGAGTAAGTAATTTTTCAATTTTCAAAATTCTCATTATCAAAATTTCTTAAATTCAATTCAATGTCACTTACTTACAGGTACGCACTAATGATGACTTTATAGTCGAAAGCGCTTTGCTATGATTTTATAAATAAATTTCTGCACGAAATACAAACCTTTTCTTCATCCAATTCATAATGGATTAATACAAAAATTTAAATTTAATTTCTCAGTTTCCCTGTAATAACATCCCAAATCATCTCAATGGGGTTGAAAATGCACTAATATGGCGGCAGACGTAGGACGACATGACCATGTTTTTCAAAAAAGTGTATAAATTACATAGCCCTTTTTGAAATTTTCTCTCTTAATCAATTACAATCTTCGTGTTCTTCTGGGGTATTTCCATGTTTTTACTTTCCATGAACTTGATCATTTCGGCTTTTTTCGTATTGCTGTTGGGAATTTTTTGATCTTGACGGGAATGATAAGATGCATTGTCCATAACGATTACCGAATGTGATGGAATATTTGGTAAGAGCTGTTGTTCTGCCTATGTTTCAAACAATGCGGCGGTCATGTCCTCATGGAAATCAGCAGATTATTGCCTAATATTTTTTGTAGACAACAACAACGCATTGGCAACAAATCCTTTTTCATTTCCGGCATGAAGAAGTATAATTCTTTCCTCTAGGACATGGAGTTTTCAAAGTCCACTTGTTGCTTTCATCTACCCAACCGTATTGGACGACATCATGGATATCAAACATCGTCTCGTCAAGATATATTATGTCTGTGTTCTCTTTTGGATATTCTTTTATTTTTCTCAAGTAATCTTGTCGACGGACAACGATTCGTGCTTACTCCATTATAACCATGCGTTTATCCAAGTTTTTTGCATTTGAAACCATAATCAAGTAAAATGTTTCGCAAAGTATCCATCAAATTAGAATTTGACAGCGGCTAATCAAAAGCTTTTTTTTGGCATTTCACCCGCTCCTTTCATGTGACAGAATATATCATCTCCACGTGGACTGTCAATCGAGTTTAGACGAGGAGCGTTAGATAGTAACGTGTTATATATGCCTATGCAAATTATCAGCGGCAATTTGTATATTGATATAACCTCGTATGATCGGTTCGTTGTGTGCTGTCTCATTTGAGTTCGTAAAGACTATATAGAAACAGGAAATTCCACAACAATGTTTTTTTTTTCAGGGGATCATATGCGGCATCAGTAGTATCACAAATAAAAATATCAAGCTGGGAATATTAGAGAGACTCCAAAACGCCCTGTCGTTCGACTATATGAGAGGATCTGCCAATGATGAAATTGAAAAACTAATACGATATGGAAGAGTATACAAAAGAATGATCGAATTATTAATGTTGATCGTCTGCTACGCATTTTTCCCATCTGAAAATGTCTACTCAAACGGTTATCATTTATGTATTTGGATTTTCAGAGAATATTTTCCAAATTTCGCAGCTATTCTAACCATCATTTATTATTGTGATGCCATCATCATTGCCTATTCCATAATGTCGATATCTCTTACCGCTGTCTACATTTTACTCCACCTTATGCTGCAAGAAAAAATGGTGGCTGATACAATCGATCGAATTTGTGATGGGTTCGAAATTGATATCGATATCAACAACAATCTGGAATACCACAAAGCCGTTGAAGCTAGGATACATGTTTGTATTCGCCGAATATTTTGGATCAGAAGGTCAGTTGATATTATAAAAGTGATGGGGGGATCTGCAGAAAGCTTGGAAGTTGAAGGGCCAACAAGTTGAAAAACGTAAAAATTAGAGATAAAAAGCTACTAAAAATATGAGCGATATCCCTTTGGATTCGGAGTGACCACTAGAAAAATGATTTTAAGGATTTTACCGAACGTAAAAAATTGCGATTGTTATTAGGCCAATCAACAGGGCTATCAACCTCAACTTAATAATATTTTTTTGAATTGTAGAACACAGTGAGCACATTACTTCTGAGAAAAATTATCACCTCCAGGGGGGTGGAACCCCCCCAAAAATCGCGTTGAAATTAATTTTTGAGGTAATTTAGAAATACCTCAAAAAATTTACTTTAAATCAAAAAAATAACTCGATATTCAGAAAGAGCACAACTTTTTCCAAAAAAACTGTTCCTACCAAAATTTTGAGAAATCGCACGGTATTCTTGAAAAAAATTGTTGAAGTCATATGCTTTCGCAATGGGGCAGGTGTTGCTCCGGCTCTCGCCAACGTGCATTTTTTCAACCAGCGCGTGAAGTTAAGTTCTATAACTCCTCACATTAATGTTCAATTCGGATAAATCTTACGTCGTTTTGAAGATAAAGATCGCAGGTTTATATTCTGATATTATTTATATTTATACGCGCAGTTGTCAGCTGCAAAATTGCAATTGAAAATCTTATTATATTAAAGTTCCTGACTTCGTGAAATAATGCTTGTGATTACTGAAATAATGTCTTATCATTTGTAGCAAGTAAAATGAACAGTTGAGTAATACTTCATTGTCAAATTGCATAACGTTTAACCGGTCCAAATAATGTTGATTTTAAATGCGAGTGTTTTCAATTCTTCGCGTATTTTAGGTTACAAAATCTTGAGGAAGTTTATAAATTCAAATGCTAATAACTCAGAGATAAAAATCACGTATCAACATGGATGAAAAGCCAGTGTGCAGAAAAAAACCCTGCTCTTATTGAAAATATTCATACAAATTTGGTTACTTGTACAAATTTTAAATGCAATCCAGTCAATCTTTTAAGTACTTAAAATAGAGGTAACTCGGCATTTGATCGCATTAATGTTCTATGGAAAGAAAAATAAAATCAGTCCTTGATGGAATATGGGTATTCAAGACCGAGGAAGACAATGCACCAAAGGAAACTGTCCCGAAGTGTACCTACTTTAAACTCATTGAGATTATAAAACCTGAAAAATATCGGCTTGGGACCTTGTCAATGCGGCAGCTGGCGTGCCGCTGTATAGTATACAGTGGCGCGGTTCTGTCGGTGCGAAGTGGGCAACAGTCAACGTTGCTCTATGTAAATGTCAGATAATATAAAAGTTCCTGTGCAAAAAACAGTGGATACTGGGATAACATCGATAGTCGGAGACGAGGAAACATCTCTTAGTGCTTTGTCACTTTTGTTAATTGAAAATGGTGAGTTTATTTTTGAAATATTTGTTTCATGTTTAACTCAGCTCTGTTTCAAAATATCACAATGTCAGATATCTGTAGAAACATGGCAGTGATTGTTCCGGATTGTGAAGATGAAGACGAGGAGACTGAAGATGAAGTAGATGATGACTTGTATGAGTGAATAAATATAATTTTCCTATACATTTCTTGATGGTGATTACTTGTGGATTCATTTCTCCATACCCTTTCTCGATATTATTGAAAAATACTCTCATATTTCGTTACCTCCGGTCCGCGTTTGATTTATACAATAAGTTGATCTTCTCTCGAATTTGCGAATAATTTTCATAGCAATACTTCTAAATCTCAATAACGACAGTTCTCAACGATTATTTATCCACATTTATATCTAAGAGTAGTAGTTTGAGAGTTTTGTCAAATATTCTTTTCCTTCCCTCTCACCACAATGTTTCCGCGATGAGGGGAATATGCCCCGAATGCGGGGGCAGGCAAATCGTTTCTAATAATGTATACCTATTATTTTTACAAATTTTCGCTCAGTTTCATTGCTCATGACTGACAATTTTACATATTCATAGAAAATACCCCAAAAAACACGATTTCGGGAAGGGGTTATTGCCCCGGAAGGGGGTTTAATTGTTGAAAATAATTCGCCCCCATTATTAATACCGATTTTCACTCATATTTATTGCCCAGAGCTGAAATGTCAAGAAAATACCTTCCAGAAAAAGTTTTTGTGACTTTGGGGGGGTTGCACCCCACCATGGTGTGATAACTTTATTGCTAATTATTCAACCCTCCGTGACGATCGAATAGCAAAAAAGAAATCGGCGGAGCCATTTAAGTTGAACTTTTATGAGAAAAAATGCTCTGTTTATTGGCCTATTTTAACAAAATAAGATTAAAAAAAAATTATTAGTTTCTTGTTAATAACTCAAAAACTATTCAAGAAATTTTGAATTTTCTCCGTAAAGAGGAAGAAATTTTCAATAAAAAGTCCAGACTCCCGGAATTCTATCTCCATTATTAATAATTTTAAACGGTAAAAATAGTGCTCCGCGAGGGCCGTTACAGCACAGGCGCACCGCTGCAAAAGACATTATATCACAGAAAATTGTTTTTGTATAGCGTTAAATGTCAATTTAAAATTTTGAATAAATGGTTAGACTACAGGCCTGAGTCAAAAATCGATGGGTCATCTGAACCACCAGAGGACCTATGTAGTAAGATAGAAGGGCTTAAAATAATGAGATTAAGCACTCTGCCGTCACTTGTAAGCTGTCCAACTGAGAGCAGGTGAGAATTGAAAAGCACAAGTTGAGTAGGCATATTTTGGTCGAATGATTTTGTTCGACACTCTGGCCACCTATAGTAAAGTAATGAGAAAACGCGTAGTGCCATATAAAAATAGTGCGCCAGTAAGTCGGAATTTTTTCCGGATAATTTTTAGGGTAATTTGGGTCATTTGATCGTGTACGGCATTAGTTCCATACTGTTGTAGTACCTCTTACAATCCATTATTCCGCAACGCCGTACAAAAAATCAGCGACAAGGGGAAAAGATCGAGGGTTGAAACCCCCTCTTTTCCGTAGTCCGGGTGGGTGATTTGAAAAAGTACGGCATCGGTTCCAAAACATAATGTAGCACTCAAAAGTACTATTAAAAATAATGCCGTCCAAAAATAATTTTTCATTTGAATGAATATCGATAATTATCTTAAGTTCATTTTATACTTTATTGAAACAGGTGAAAAATCATTTGATTGTTAAAAACTATTGTTAAAAAAATTATAGAGAAATAGAAAACATGCAGTTGTTTCAATTATTTAAAAAGTTTAAAAAATCATAGATCAATGAAAAATATCAATTTTCTAGATATTATTGTTGTTTTAAATAGTATTCGAGTAAATGAATTAGAAAAAAATTATGCCGTACATTTTCATGCAGACCATATTTTTTGGCTGATGAAAAATGACACTACCTCTCCAGGGGTTCTTTATGATCATCTGATACTGTACGGCATTAACATATTTTTGAAGAGAACAATTTATGATATGCATTAATAATCTATCTAAAGTGAAACGGTATGTATATTATATCCAAGAAATGAAAACTGTTAATCGCAGTATCAACAGTTTTGTATACTTTTTGATGTTACATATACTTTAAAATTTAAAAGCGATTGGTTTGGTAGATTTTGAGATACCGTGAACACAGACTTTATAAATCACGAGTTACAGAAAAACGCTTTAAAGTTTTGGTCGTTCGAGCAGGTAGAGGAGACCGTTCTGGCTCCGATGCTCATAACTTCGTCAATTTTGCTCAGAATGACTTTAAATTTTGACACAATAAACTTCAAGAGTTATACATTTATTTTAAAAAATTAAAAGAAAATCTTTATTTTTTTGATGAAATACCCTCCTGCCCTTCATATGAACTTTCAGATTTGTACGGCATTGACTTTTTGTAGAGGAATGCATTAAATTGAAATGAATTATCTGAATGCCGTATAAAAACATATGTTATCTATGCATAAAATACTTTCAGAATAAATTAATTTTATGTTGTGTCAATTCACTTCCCCCCGGACTACGGAAAAGAGGGGGTTTCAACCCTCGATCTTTTCCCCTTGTCGCATGATTTTTTGTGCGGCGTTGCGAAATAATGGATTGTAAGAGGTACTGCAACAGTATGGAACTAATGCCGTACACGATCAAATAACCCAAATTACCCTAAATATTAGCCGGAAAATAAAAAAAAATTCCGACTTACTGGCGCACTGTTTTTGTACGGCACTACGCGTTTTCTCATTATTTTTGATGCAGCTATAGGTGGCCAGAGTGCCGTACAAAATCATTTGACCAAAATATGCCTACTCAACATGTGCTTTTCAATTCTCACCTGCACTCAGTTGGCCAGCTTACAAGTGACGGCATAGTGCTTAATCTCATTATTTTAAGCCCTTCTATCTTACTACATAGGTCCTCTGGTGGTTCAGATGACCCATCGATTTTTGACACGGGCCTGTAGTCTATTAGGTATCATGTGGAGACTTATAAGAATAGATCCCCCTTGGAAAAAAAATGTGTTAGTTTATAATTCAAAATCTTATACTATTGTTGATTAACAATTTTTTTCCAGCTTCCGTTTTCATAAATAACTACGTTAAAGTTTAAATAATTGAAATATACATTTTTGGCTTCCTGGATCCCTTCTAATATGCCTACTCAACAAGATCACACGATAAAGTTTATAAAAGTTTATTGTTTTGTTTATTAAAATTTTTCATAACCAAAGAAAAATTAAATATCTAAAAAATACTGTTTTTTTCCTTGTGTTTTGACATCGACAGCTATGGTTATTAGCCGTGTGTTCTGGATAGGCCTTGTTACTAACTCCATGCGCCACCTTAGGAGCAGCACTATTAATTATTAACGCAACAGAGAATAGTGAAGGATATTTTTTTTTGATGAACTTTTTAGTATTGCTATTTTCATCTACATCTGAAAATGAAAGTAATTAGTACTGGTTACATTTTTTGCCGTCATTTGTTGATAAATTAGTTATAAATAAATGAAATTTAAGAAAAATTTTAATTTCTAAAATGCTGACCTGGAAAGACAATGATACATTTTTTTTTCTATAAATATTTTGATTTTTCATAATCGTTTTTTCATATTTTGATCGTTTAAATAATTAGTTGGGAAATTATTTCTTTCTTAAAAATCGTAGTTTGTACTTCTTAATAGGTAAACAATAGTATATTGTACAATGAACATGAAATGACATACATTTCCCACGAGTAGGTATATGAAATTTTGTATTACGAGCGTAGTGAGTACTACAAAATTTCATTTCATGTCATTTCATGCTCATTGTACACTATACTTTTTCTACGACCATCTGAATCATTAACAAATCTGTAATATTTTTAATAATCCTTTTTTATCATAAACTCTCCTGCCGTCATTTTTACATGGTTTAGATAATTTTTTCTTTCTTCACCCGTTGAATGAAACATCTATTTTTTCTTTTTGTACACGTACCTACCTACGTCGTGAAACATTCAAAATTTTCAAATTTTGACAACTTGGCTATAAAAAACTTTATGCAGAAAAAATCAACAACAACAACAATAATCGATTTCATAAAATGAAAAAAAAAATGTGGCTGCGTGGATTTGAACCCTCGCTCCCACCATCCAAAGTCCATGTGCCATCTGAATCAACACTCGTCGTTACTAGAGCACATAATAATTTGTTCAAATTAACTGCTATATAGAAAGTATCTGTCAACTATTCAAAAATATAGAATCCGATTGTAATCAATCTTTTTATTGAAATTATTCTGGTTTTATGAAAAGAAAATCAAACCTTTGTCAGAAGATAGACATTATCAGGAGCTTCTGATATAAATTTATTAATTTGATTGTTAAATCATCCTCACTATCGCTAATCATTTTTAATAACTTAATTTTTTCAATCGAATTTTGTAATTATCTACTGATGTGAAATGTCAAATTATTAGACAGACGTAAACAAACTTGATTCGATATTATTTATGTTCATAAAATTCGTTAATACCTATAATGACAGTCTAGTAGTTCATGAAAGTCGTAGGAAATGAAATATTTCGATACAGCTAGCCCGTGGGAAATGAAAATCGGTGTTACAACGTGGTAGGTTTCTTAATCGAAGACGCAATTGAAATGTTCATTTTTCTTAATGGCCGTAGAAAAAAAAGATTTCTTCACGAGTAATTTTATTGTTTATTAACTTAAAAATTTGTTATGAACAAATTCTGACAATGTTTTTTTCCAAGATATGCAAAAATTTCAATGGAACTTATTGTTTTTATACATTTTTTCGATATCACGTATCCTATCCAAGTTTTTGGTGTTTATAAAAAAAAAAATAAGTTCTATGTTTATAGCTAATTAAATGACTTTGGAAAAAAATTCACTCAGAATAGCTGCGAGGTTCGTATAGACGTATGCAGTCTAATTTTTTTTCAAAATATTGAAAAATTTCTTGCGAAAATGATTAGGTGCTATTTGACGGGCAGAACTCAATTCGTTAATTTTAAGGATGTCAGCTCTCAATCGATCAACATCAAATATGGGTTACCGCAAGGCTCTGTCCTAGGTATAGTCCTATTTCTTATTTATGTCAACGACCTGCCTAATAGTGCTCCTTCAGCAAAGTTTACTCTTTTTGCTGACGACACCTTAGCCCATTCAATAGACCAAGCAATAGGGAAAAACGCTTGCAAAAATTAATAGTTGAAAAAAAGAAATATGAGCATATAGGAAATCAAAATTAAAGGTGAGTTTCTGTTTCTTGTATCCGACGCACAATAGATTCACATAACCTAAAAAATTGG
Source organism: Chrysolina oricalcia (assembly GCA_944452925.2). Taxonomy (NCBI): domain Eukaryota; kingdom Metazoa; phylum Arthropoda; class Insecta; order Coleoptera; family Chrysomelidae; genus Chrysolina; species Chrysolina oricalcia. Next base: position 51,266,841 of record OX101824.2, read on the forward strand.
CAAAGTTGCTAAAAGAGGTTTTTCTTAAATAACTTGAAAACTATAGCTCCGATCGAAATAGTTTGAATGAGAAAGTTGTAGGTATTAAAAAGATCTATCAATTTGTTCTCATAGCATTTTTCGATATTTCCAATACTTTTCGAGTTTTAGCGAAAAAACCGTGAAAAATCGGGATATCGAGAAGTCGTAAACTATTACGTTCCCATACTTCTTATTTACTGTAAGTATAGCTTATTGCCAGTTAGAAAATGATTTTTTTTTTACTCAATTTTATTAATTATTTTTCGAGATATATCGATTTTTCTAAAAAAAGGTGCTCTCATAAATTGGTTCCTCTTGCTTTTTGAATGGTCCTAGGGTAACGTTTCCGGGCTTTTTTTCTTCCTAAAGACTTGTGCTATAATGTTATTAAACAAATATAGCGATTTTTTTAATTTTAATGGTAAAAAAATGACTTTGAAAAAACTGCACCTTTTTTTAACACGTTTTTTCTGGGCCAGTTTTACAATTTTTGTTTTAGGAAAATGTCTTTGCCGGAAATCGATTCCTGACATTTTTTCACGTATTCTCGAAAAAAAAAATTTCATCTGCGACCTTCTAGACCGGAGATAATTTTTTTTTTCAAAATAATCTCAAAGACGCAATAAACAGTTTACAGATGTGCCGTTTGTGGGTGTTAATGTTGAATACCTATATTTTTAATAAAAAAATACTCGGATATGTTCTATTAATTTATACTACTAGAAATCCCATAACAAAGTGAAGCGCGTGCGGCTGCCGGAGCGTGCGGCATAGTGGGGAGAGGGCGGCGCGTTCGCAATCAAAACTGAATGCGTGCATTCAAAGTGGCTTGCACTTGCTAAATCTTTAATATCTCGGCTTCTAGGCCGCGTACAGGAATCCTTTTGTACTTAATCTGGGGTAGCTCGGCGAGATTAACACGAATATCGTATTTATTTTCTCCTCAGATTTATTTATTTTTTGCACATTTCTAATTGATTTGACATTTTGCGTCATTGACGTTATTATTTATTATGAATTTTAATTAAATAAATGCAACATACTAAGATAACTTTGAAATTCCATTTATTTATAATACTATTAAAAAATCTTTACAGTAATTAAAGTACTTATTTGTTAATAACATTTTGTATTCAATCAATTTTTCTCCTCTTAATCAGATGATCTTCTCTGAATTCATTGTTTTTTCTACTTCTCCTTCTGTTTCATCTTCTGCTTTCTCTTCTACTTCTTCGATGTTTCTTTGGTTCAGAATTTCTTGAAAATACGTTTCTTCTTCGTCTATTTCGATGTTAGAAAGGGTTTCAAAGTTTTAACATTGTACCGAATCGCAATGCGTGCAAATACTCGTACATTTAAGGATTTTTTTTTACAGCCACATACTTTTGTTTTGCAACCAGTTGCACAGCTACATGATATTTTTTTCATTATCTCCTCCGGTATTAACTGTTCCTCCGTAAAAACTGGCATTAATGCAAGCGCAAGCCACTTTGAACGCACGCATTCAGTTTTCATTGCGAGCGCGCCGCCCTCTCTGCCGCACGCTCCGGCAGCCGCACGCGCTTCACTTTGTTATATGGAATTTCTAGTAGTATGAATTAATAGAACATATCCGAGTATTTTTTTATTGAAAATATAGGTATTCAACATTAACACCCACAAACGGCACATCTGTAAACTGTTTATTGCGTCTTTGAGATTATTTTGAAAAAAAAAAATTATCTCCGGTCTAGAAGGTCGCAGATGAAAATTTTTTTTTTGAGAATACGTGAAAAAATGTCAGGAATCGATTTCCGGCAAAGACATTTTCCTAAAACAAAAATTGTAAAACTGGCCCAGAAAAAACGTGTTAAAAAAAGGTGCAGTTTTTTCAAAGTCATTTTTTTACCATTAAAATTTAAAAAATCGCTATATTTCTTTAATAACATTATAGCACAAGTCTTTAGGAAGAAAAAAAGCCCGGAAACGTTACACTAGGACCATTCAAAAAGCAAGAGGAACCAATTTAAGAGAGCACCTTTTTTTAGAAAAATCGATATATCTCGAAAAATAATTAATAAAATTGAGTAAAAAAAATCGTTTTCTAACTGGCAATAAGCTATACTTACAGTAAATAAGAAGTATGGGAACGTAATAGTTTACGACTTCTCGATATCCCGATTTTTCACGGTTTTTTCGCTAAAACTCGAAAAGTATTGAAAATATCGAAAAATGCTATGAGAACAAATTGATAGATCTTTTTAATACCTACAACTTTCTCATATAAACTATCTCGATCGGAGCTATAGTTTTCAAGTTATTTAAGAAAAACCTCTAAGCAACTTTGCCAATTTTTTAGGTTATATGAATCTATTGTGCATCGGATACAAGAAACAGAAACTCACCTTTAATTTTGATTTTCTATACGCTCATATTTTTTTTTCAACTATTAATTTTTACAAGCTTAACATTGGGTTATTTCCCTATTGCTTGGACTACAAATAGAGATTTTAATATGCTGCTAACTGAGGCCAATAATAGTCTATCCTTGACACAATCTTGGCTACATAACAATAAGTTAGTACTTAACAAAGAAAAGTCTGAGACATTACAACAGCACAAAGACCTAAATAACTCTCATTGCGTTGTTTTTAGGTGTCCTCTTGGACGGTAAACTCACTCCGCGACGGTGATGGCTTCCTGGTTGGGCAGGGCATAGGCTTCGACCCACTTGCTGAAATAGTCCATTGCCACAAGGATGTATTTATTTCCGTGATCTGATACGGGGAACGGGCCGGCGATGTCAATGGCGATTCTCTCGAATGGACTACCTACGTTATACTGACGCATCGGGGCCTTGGGTCGTGTCCGAGGTCCATTGCTGGCAGCACAAACAGCACACTTTCTGCACCAGTCATTGACATCAACTTGACAATTGACCCAGTAAAACCGTTGCCTTACTTTCTGCAGGGTCTTCGTCACACCCAGATGTCCTCCAGAAACTCCATCATGGATCTCTCGGAGTACTTCCTGTCTTCTGTTCTTGGGCACCACAATCTGACGTCTGTCTTTCCCACCATCTTCAGACTCCAATACACGTTTCAGGACCCCATTGTCCAGGGTAAGGGAATTCCATTGGGCCCAGTAGGATTTGAGTGCTGGGGAATATCTTGCAATTTCCTGCCATGTCGGTCTTTGATTACTCTTTTTCCAACCGATGACTAACCCAAGATCTGGATCCTTTTCTTGGTCTTTCTGGACCTCGTTATCATTCCAGTTGTTGTCAACTGCCGTGGTTCTACAAACCGCTGCTTCCTTCTCTTCTGCTCGTCGGTAGTGTGAGCAGTCGTCTGGGCACGGTCTCCTTGACAGGGCATCTGCATTCTTGTGGCCACTCCCAGCTCGATGTTCGATCTCGAAGTCGAATTCTTGGAGTCTTTCGATCCAACGTGCTACTTGGCCCTCGGGGTTTTTGAACTGTAGGAGCCATTTAAGGGCTGCGTGGTCGGTCCTTAACAGGAATCTTCTTCCGTACACGTATTTGTAAAAGTGTTCTACTCCCTTGACAACAGCCAACAGTTCTCGTCTGGTGACACAGTAGTTACGCTCCGGTTTACTGAGAGTTTTACTGAAGTATCCGATGACCTTCTCTTGCCCATCCTGGATCTGGGACAAGACAGCTCCAAGTCCCACGTTGCTGGCGTCCGTGTCCAAAATAAATTTTCCACTCGGAAGGGGATAACTTAAAATTGGTGCGTTGATCAATGCCCCCAGCAGCTTCCTGAACGAGTCTTGGCATTCTTCGGACCATTGGAATTTTGTTTGACCTTCCGTGAGCCTGGTCAGTGGTTTAGCGATGTTGGCGAACCCCAGCACATATCGGCGATAGTATGTGCACAAACCAAGGAAACTACGTAGTTGGTGTATGTCTCTAGGAATAGGCCACTCCTTCACTGCTCTGATCTTCTCATCATCCACTGCTACTCCGTGCCCAGAGACAACATGGCCAAGGTAACGTACTTCTTTCTGGAACAGGTGGCATTTCTTGGGGCTCAGCTTCAATCCGGAATTTCTCAACCGCAGGAATACCTCCTCCAGGTTTTTAACGTGGTCTTCGAACGATTTGCCAACTACAATGATGTCATCGAGATATACCAGACACGTCCTCCATGAGAGTCCTTTCAGAACCGTCTCCATTAATCTCTCGAATGTTGCTGGAGCATTACAAAGCCCGAATGGCATAACGGTGAAATGCCACAGTCCCGAGCCGATGGTGAAGGCTGTCTTTTCTCTATCTTCTGGAGCCAGTTCTACCTGCCAGTATCCACTCTTCAGATCAAGGGTCGAGAAAATCGTGGAGCCGGCCAACGTGTCTAGGGTGTCGTCTATTCTCGGAAGAGGGTAACTGTCTTTCTTCGTCACGTTGTTCAGTTGACGATAGTCTACGCAAAAGCGTGTTGATCCATCTTTCTTCTTCACCAGCACGACTGGAGAGGACCATGGACTGTCGGATGGTTCAATAACTCCATCTTTTCCCATATCACTGACTATTTTGTCAGCCTCTTCCTTCTTGGCAAGAGGAAGTCGTCTAGCTGATTGTCGGATTGGTCGAGCATCTTCAGTATCAATTTTATGTTGAACTACATTCGTTCGACCCCCTTTTTCTTGTCCAGTATCGAAGATGTCTTGGTACTTCTTGACTAATTCTCTCAATCTGGGCTGTTGGCCTGGTTCAATGCCCTTGGAAGAGAGGGTAACCAATTTTTCCAGTTCCGCTGTCAGGTTGTTGTTGTTGACTAACAGTACTGTGTACACTCCTGATCACAGAGGAAATTGACGAGCAGTGCCCCAAAACAGTTCCTTTCTTCAAAGCCACTGGGTAATAATTGACATTCATTACCCTAACTGGAACAATTTTATCAGCACGCAACAAAGTCTTGCCTAGTGCAATCCCTCGTCCAATTTTCTCATCATGAAGCTTGGGCTCGAACATAACCACGCTTCCATTGCTCGCACCTCCATCCAAGCGAGCCTCCAGTATGGTCTCAGCCCTCTCGGGGACACTTACATCTTCAGCCAGCAGAACACGAATCATCTCCTCACTTCTTCCATGTAGCACCAGCTCTTCTCCGTTCACACGTAGGACGCCATATTTGAAGTTCAATTCAAACCCTCTGGAATTCATGATGTCCATTCCAATAATTGCATCGTCCTCAATGTCTGCTACTAATGCCCGATGTTTCACTTTCGTGCTGCCTAGAATCAGTTCAATCGGTAGCTCTCCATGTACAGTGGCCGGCTCTCCTGTTGCTGTGCGTAGCTTCCAGTATGATGGTTCCATTCTGTCTGATGTCTTAGTAAAAGCAGGCCCAAGGATTGTCCTAGTCGCACCTGTATCCAGCAGCATTGCGCAAGGCTTGTTGTTGATGAAACCGTCTACGAAGGCTCCTTTGTTCTGTCGTTGGAGGACAGCGACATATGCGTTGTTCACCGGGGCTTTCTGAGTATAGGACGACGATTGCCCCTTCTCAACAACCTTCGTTGGTCTCGACCTCTTGAGGGTTGGACATTGACTACGCACGTGTCCAAGTTTCCTACAGTTCCGGCATCTCACTAGTCTTCTCTCAGGTAACATCTCCTTCACGACCTTTCTTATGGCAGCTTCCAGGTTAGTAGGCTCCTGTGGGTTTTCTTCAATAACTCGGACTTTACTCTGGCTACTGCAGGATTGCTTCGCCGCCTCAAATTCCAAAGCGCGTGCCAGTGCATCCACGAGGTGTGTTGGACGAGCTAGTGTCAATGCTTGTCTGGTTTCCTGGTCACGAAGTCCATCTAAGAATGCCTGAACTGCTAGTCGCTCCATTACCTTTTCCGGTGTGGCTGGGTATGCAAGGCGAACCAAGCGTGCAATGTTTGCTTCATACTCCTGTAGGGACTCGCTTGATTTCTGGCAGTAGTTTTTGAGCTGTGAGTGGTATACATGTTCTAGATGGGTCTGTCCATACCGTAATTCGAGATGTTTAATCAGCTGCTCGTAGTCCTCTTGTTCTTGTGCCGTGAGGGTTTGTAGGATATTTGTTGTTTCTCCACGCAACGCCAGTGTTAATGCTACCGCTCTTTCTCCTGTATTCCATCCATTCGCCTTTGCTGTAGCTTCAAACTGTCGGCGGTAATTTGCCCATGGTGTTTTTCCATCAAACTGGGGTGGTTTCATGGAGAGTTTTCCTGTTTCCGGACTGATTTTCACATCTTTCAAACCATTTTGAACATCCTCTAAGTTCAAACTCAGTTCCAGTACTGAATTTTCATTGACAGATTCTGTGGTGTGGGTAGTGTCAATTTGCTTTTTCAACTCACTGATTGTTTCTTTCATTTTGCTGATTTCTTCCTCGATTCCGCCTCTGATTTCATCACTGATTGTTTCCTTCAATTTTCCCATCTCTTCCTCAATTTCATCTTTGATTTTCTCCATCTCTGTCTCGACAGTTCCCATTCTTTCTTCTAATCGGCTCGCCACGCCACAAAGTTCTTCTTTCATGGTATTCGAATTCTCTAGCAACTTTTCTTCCAAATTTCTCGAACTTTCTTGAAATTCTTCTTTCAGACTATTCGAATTTTCTAGCAGCTTTTCTTCCAGATTTTTCGAACTTTCTTGAAGTTTTTCTTGAAGTTTTTCTTCCGGATTATTCGAATTTTCTAGCAGCTTTTCTTCCAGATTTTTCGAACTTTCTTGAAATTCTTCTTTCAGACTATTCGAATTTTCTAGCAGCTTTTCTTCCAGATTTTTCGAACTTTCTTGAAGTTTTTCTTGAAGTTTTTCTTCCAGGTTTCTTGAATTTTGTTGCAGTTCTTCTTTCATTGATTTGGAATTTTCATTGAGTTTATTCATTATGGAACCCAAATCAATTCCAGAAACTTCGAATAAAAATGTTTCTGGATCCTCGCCCTCTTGGAGTAATCCCTCAGAAAGTCTTGCCTGAAGCACGGCCTTTTTACCACTTGTGTCAAGTTCCCTCTCCTCCAGTTCTTGCTTCAATTCCGCAACCTTCAATTCAACCAGGCGAACTTTCCTCGAACACATTTTGTCTTAGTCTATGTCTATTTCACGGGTCACCAGTCTATTATTATTATTATTGTCTATTTCACACAGTCTATTTCCCGGACACCAGTCTATTATTATTATTATTGTCTATTTCACACGCGAGAAGTGTCACTTCACGAAAAATGTTTATCAGTCACTGTCTATTTTCGCGAAAACAATTGTCCGAAATACACAAGCTATCTACTTACACGAACACTCTGTATTTTATCTCTAACAATCGCACTTCTGATCACCACTGTAGTAGATTTAAACTCTAATTCACTCTAAAATAATTTATTTAACGAAATACAATACAATAACACAATACTCTAATTTACATAACAATCACGGAACTAGGTATTTATATTCGACTTTCACTTCACTGACTGTCCGACTGTCCGCTGCGTAGTTCTTTTTATATCCGACGTTGACTTCTCTGAATGCTCCAGAATTTTTCTTCGAATCGCCCAGACTCACCGCACCGTCCAGATTCTTCTCGGTGCAAGCGCATCGACAGTCTCCCGCGGTTGGTCGCTAGCTATACGTGAGAGTTCAGGTCCGGCATCGCCCGCAGCTTCGCCACAATACGTAACCTGCGAAATTGCTTGTCACACTCAGCACTGTTAACAGCTTACCACGCACTGATACAGTCCACAATATCTTATGTCCTATTAGTATGGGGCCACTCAGCACACGCTTCAGCAGTCTTCTCCATGCAAAGGAAGGCGGTCAGAATCATTGCTGGATTGCCTTATAGGGGTGCCTTGTAGGGGTGCTTTCAAACATTTTAAGATACTAACTCTGACATGCTCTTACATACTGCAATGTCTTATGCATATAAAAGCAAACTTGAAAAACTATAGGACAAATGAAAGTTCACATTCATACACAACGCGAAACAAAGATATGATACATCAACACTATCTAAGACGTTCGAAAACGAGAAATGGGACTAGCTATTATGCAATCAAGTTCTTCAATGTTCTACCACACGTCCAAGTTCTCGAGTGCGTTCAATTCAAATCTGTTATCAAGCGGTTCCTGGCTGATAATGCGTTTTATGATTTTGATGAGTTCCTATCAACCGATTTTTCACAACTTCATTGATTAATGTATTATATGTACAGGGTGGCCAATCGAAAACTTGACATGGGGGTTTTGGGTACTAATATCGTAGATCTGGAAAAACGCTCGGACAGGTCGATTTTAGTTTCGAGGGGGACATTGTGCCCTCCTACAGGCAGCACCGTCAGGTCAACCCTCGAGCAGTGGGGTGAACAACCCTTGAAATTTGAATAGAGAATAGGAGTCGAGTGGCACATCGTTGGAAAGCCCGTTGAATTCTCGAAACAAAACGGTCGGCAGTTGTTCTAACGGAAATGAGCCATAATTGAGTTAAGAGTAAAATTCACTTACATTAGTCTCATCGTAACAAATGCTCGAAATGCGCACCTCCAACTTCCATGCAATGATGCAGATTTTGTTGAAAACGTTCTCGTACATTTTGGAGCATGTCTGGGGTGATTTGGCGACATTCTAATGTGATTCGTTGCCGTAAACCTGCTAGTGAAGCTGGTGGTGTAGCATAAATTCTGCTTTTCAAATGACCCCACAAAAAGAAATCTAAGGGAGACAGGTCTGGTGATCGTGGGGGCCATTCAATAGAACCTCGCCTACCAATCCAATGACCAGGGAAGTGGTGATCTAAATATCGCCGAACAGGCATAGCATATAATGCGGAGGAGCACCATCTTGTTGAAATATCAACTGATCTTCCTGATAATGATGGTCATTTTCAATAATGTTAGTTAACATTGGTTCAATTATGTCTTCAAGCAGTTCCAGATACATTTCCCCTGTTAGATTCTAAGAAGAGGGGGCCCACGATACGATCCCCAAAAATACCAGCCCATACGTTTAATTTTTGAGGATATTGTGTATGTACCTCATGAAATATATGGGGTTTCGAATCAGCCCAATATCGACAATTATGGCGATTAACTATACCATTTAAAAAAAAAGAACATTCATCACTAAAACAAATGTTGAACAGACACTGAGGATTTGTTCACTTAGTACCTCACAGAATTGTAAGCGCCGATCAAAATCATCTTCATTCAGTTCGTGTGTTAATTTACTTTTGTAAGGATGGAATTTATGTAGTTTTAAAATACGCTGAATGCTAGTTCTTGAGATACCGGAAACAGTTGCTAGCTGTCTTGTACTCAACGTATGGTCAACCTCAACATGGCCCAAAATTGCCACTGTTGTCGCCTCATTTCTTACTGGCGGTTCGATTTGCCGTTTTTTATTTGCTACCGATCCCGTTTCTCGGAATTTTGATTCTAATTCAGACACATACTGCAGCGACACAGTCCTGCCATATTGTTGATTGAACCGTTCCGCAGCCCTTTTCGCACATCTATTGTTTTCATAATACAGTTCAATCAACGCAACCCTCTCTGCCACTGTATACACCATTGTTTCGTTTTAATTTCGACGTACGATACCACACACGAATGAAACTCACTTGTAGTACACACGTGTTAAACAGAAACTGCATGCTCTATCTGTTTGTTCTATTTTATTAAAAAAATTTCATGGGTACCGCGAAAAAAACTGAGCAAAAACATTCACAGAATCGTAGCAAATAAATGATAGATTGCAAAAACTGGCAAATGAGTTTTCCAGAGACGTACAAGTAAGCTCTTAACTTTCGTACAGGTTTATTCCTGAATTTATTTTTTCCCAAACGGTTCATCCCAACTTCAAAATCGGGACGCCGTTGGATAGAGAACTTAACGGGCTTTCAAAAGATGTGCAACTCCACCATTATTCCCTATTCAAATTTTAGGGGTTGTTCACCCCACACCTCGAGTGTTGCCGTGACGGTGGTGCATGTAGGAGAACAAACTGTCCCCCTCGAAACTAAAATCGACCTGTCCGAGGGTTTTTCCACATCTGCGATATTATCACCCAAAACCCCGATGTCAAGTTTTCGATGGGCCACCCTGTATACTCATTGCTGTTTGTTGAATTTTATTGTGCGAGTGTTTTTAACGAGATTGTTTATCTTTTGTTATTTTATATTAATATTTAATTTTTTACTTTTATTTTATTACTGACTTGTCAAAGCACTATTGTGTAATATGACCAATAAAAATCTATCTATCTATCTATCTATCTATCTATCTATCTATCTATCTATCTATCTTGTTAGGTGTTTTATTTAGTCGTCGATGTACCTCAGTGAACAGAGCTCTGAGAATATGTGAAAAAAGGTACATCGACGACGAAATAAAACTCCTAACAACCGTGTTACAAGCGACAACATGACAACAAGAAAACAAAATGCAATTCAATAAAAATAAAATTTGTTGAGTATTATTATATCACTTTTAGCAGCTAGATTTGAACACAAAATATCTTCCTTATACTTTAGTACCACCTATAAATGAAATAGTTTTTGGTTTTTGCACAAACGTAGAAAAAATATGGTAAGCAACTTGTTCAAAAATTGTTTACTGCACTTGTTCCATTAATAACTATTAGTGCGTGATGAAAGCGTATTTTTTTAGTTTTTTAAACTTTATATTTTTTTTCAGAATAAGATAAGGAATGCGCAAATGGTTCCTTCGCTATTATTCTCATTTACCCAGTATTTACTACCTATTAGTTTCCATCTATCTTTCAGGACCATTTCTACAGTAAGGAGAACATTGAAAAGTGACCTTTTGTTACACGCAATCGGCGCAATATTAGTTGGAATGTCGCTCATCATCTTGTTTAGTTTGGCTTCAATAAATAACAGCACGTTGATGATTCTCATGATTTCGCTACCCACTGTTTCATGCCTTATCCTTTTAGGAATAATAGCAAGTGGACAAGAAGTTGTAAATCAAGTGAGTATTTCAGTTTCCAGTATCATCATGAGTTATAAACACTGTTAGTATTTATATTATTATTATCATTATATGTCTACTCCTTCTTCTTGGGCAAATCCAAAATCTACCACATCCATGATAGTAACATATGTCACCTCAGATATTACATTAAATCTCACAAACCATTTCCATTTTGATAATGAGCGATAATTTCCATTCTAGGGCGAAAACATTTATGGAAATTTGTATGGGTGCCCCTGGTACACTTGGAATACGAAAAATAGAAAAACATTGGTGTTTCTGCTGACTATTACTGAGAGAACATCACAGATTTATTTCACAGAAAATGTTGCACTTAACAACGTTTTGTTATTATCTGTAAGTACCTACTCTCCTTTGAGAATTTTATCTGGTTATGCCAGGTTATTCGCACTCTGAGATATTATGTGAAACGAAGTTGCAAAACCCAAATGTGTATTTTCAAAAGTATAGGATTTTTTGAAGGTAGATCAATAGCGTATCATATAACTCTGTGCACTTTTTCGGTGTAATTATACGTTGTGAAATAATTTTACGATAATAATAATAATAATAATAATAGGTCTTTATTTCCATTAGAATATAAAATCTATACATAATGTGCGATATGCACGAATACAATATAAATATATATGGAAAAGGGCGAGGTGTCAGCTGGGTGCAATGCATCAGAAAACACATCACGCCCTCTGTTTTTCAACCTAACCCGTAGTGATACAAGACAATAACAGTATTTCGAGTAATACCTACAACAATTATTGTGAGAAATCTTAACCATTAAAAAAAATGAATAATAACAAAAACAAACAAAAACAAAAAAAAAACAAAAAAGAGAAAAGCAGTGCAAACAACCAATGAGAATACATTGCACATTGGAAAGTGTAAAATGAGTAAAATAAAAATCGATTCTGTAAATTTATATTTGTTCTGAGAATAACATACTTCGAATTTTCCTTTTGAAAGAGCCTATAGAACGTGATTTGATCGGTTCCGATAAAGAGTTGTAAAGATTTACTATTTGATAACTGAAAGATCTTTTGAACATCTCTTTTCTGTGGACTGGTAAATTGAGTCTGGATCTCTGACGTGTATTCAGATTGTGGATGTTAAAACGGTACACTATTTTATTATATAAATAAAGTGGTGTTTGATGGGTGATAATTTTATGGGACAAATAAAGCATGCAACCTTCTACGATTGCTCATATTCAACCATGAGAGTTCCTTCAGCTTATGTGAGATTCTGTAACGTCTGCGGACACCACAAATCAACCTCATACAGGAGTTTTGAAGTACCTGGATTCTACGCTGATCGGTATTATCGATACAGGGCCCATAGATAGCATCACAATAGTTAAACTTCGAGAGAACCAATGACTCACAGAGAATTATTTTTATATTTTTATTCAGTATTCTACGATTACCAAATATAACTTTCAGGTTACCATAGCCAATTCTTATAGAGTTCGAGATGTGCTTTTTAAAGCGTAGATTACTATCTAATGTTACCCCCAGGTTTTTTGCACTTTCTGACGGTTGAATACTGTGACCATCCACTATTATTTCAATATTGTTGATAACTATATCGAGACTTTTCTTGTTCCCAAAACATAATAATTTGGTTTTGTTGCCATTGATTTTCAATGAATGTTTTTTCGATTGATCGACTATACGATATATTTCTCTATTCATCGTGTCAGTGGCAGAAGTAAGGTCAACTGGCATGAAAGAAAAGTACAACTGTATCGTCAGCATAAAAATGTATTTTTATAGTCTCAATAACGCTTGCAAAATTTGATGTGTAAATTGTGTACAATAAAGGCCCTAAGATTGAACCTTGTGCAATGCCAGATGAAAGACCAAGAGGCTCCGACAAGTTATTGCCAATTCGAACATGTTGCTGGCGGTTTGAAATATAGTCTTTGAAAAAACTCACTGCTTCTCCACTCAAGCCAATAAAATGTAGTATACCCAAGAGCATCTGGTGGTTCGATGTAACTTTACATTGTAATACTACGGTTTGATTTTCCAAAGTGAAAATACACTCCAATGTAAATTTGCTATGGAATTTCATGTGATATTACGTTATCATGAATTTAATTTTTTTTTCATTGTGAAGGAACATTTTTTTTATTCAATACAGTGTCGATGTATCCATTAATTTGAGAAATTTGTCTTCTCTTCACCAAAACACTATAACTGTACTCGACTTACGTTTCGTTATTAAAGTTAACATCATCAGGAGTGATAATCATTTCCTGATGAGTATAGCAATAAAGTGTTTTGGTGAAGTTCAAATTTTTTAAGAAACAAACGTTTCAAAATCCCCAATATTTTCCCAATTTTTTTTGGCGTCTCTTTATAACGCTGACGAATGAAAATAAAATATTACACTAGTAGCAACTGTTATCAAGTGACGTATGGTTTCCATGGCAAACTCTTCAATTTTTTGTTTTTATTTTGCTTCCACTGCCTTCCAAGTGAATTTCAATAATTATTTTTTTCTCATCTAGTTTCTACTTAGATAACCACTTGTGCTAGATCATTAGAAAGGGAATTGAATGTCGAATAACGTGAAAATAAAACAAAATAGAGCTGCCATTCAAAATAAGAAAGTTGATATTACTTCCGGTCAGTCCGGATGTTAACTTCGTCATGTCAATATGCTCAAATTCTAGCTCTTATGTCATTATATCGACGATCCAAATTTCAAAAGCCTACCTCATACAATAACTGAGATATTCCAAAGGCAATACTTCCGTAACCACCCGTTTTACCTCAAATGTAATATTTCACTATTCAATTCAAAAGGGACTAATTATTTTCTCTCAAATAGAAATTACAATTTTGAAATGTTCCTGAAAAATAAGTACCAATTTTGAATAGTTCTGTTAGTTGACCGATGATGAACTCCTCAATGTGCATTCGGTTTCGTTCGGAACGTTAACATTTTCTTTTTCGGAAACGGAATGGGCTATCATTGTAGCAATTTTGTTCTTCGAGGAGATACTTTCTTCAATATCACTCTCCGCTATCGTACTACTGTTCGATTTTCCATGTAATATTAGTTTTTCAAAGGAAGCACCACCTTGAGCAAGAAGCGTTGACGACGTTCGGCGTAGACAATGTCCGGTGAAACCTTTCGGGTTTTCCAAATTAAGGTATTTCGCTATGATAGAAGGAACACTTCCTATTGGCGAAAGAAAATAAGATCGCAGCGCCACCTATAGCAAGACTTTGAACCACGAATCACGGACAAAGGTTTTTGACTTTACACGTGTTTATATGGCGTTTTGACGATCTGTACTCCTATTTTCAAACAATTTGTGAAAATTTGTGATTTCTATAACTAAAAAGTGATTGTGTTTCTATTGAAAGACTCTAAAGAACGTTTCAGTAAGGTGATTCAAAGGTATTTCATCTCCGATTAGTTTTGAATGCTTCTGCAATTCAAGGTTGCATGGCGTTTTGATGATCTGTTCTACTATTTTCAAACAATTTGTGAAAATTTGTGATTTCTTTAACTGAAAAGTTATTGTGTTTCTATTAAAAGACTTGAACGATAGTTTCAGTGTAGTTTACAAATATTTTACTTGTTTTTGGAGGTCATGATTTGCGATCAATTATTAATCTGATTCATTCATCAGTCTGTTTGTCAAACAAGCATATACTTCGATATTATTTAGCTTGCCAATTTTCAGTTTCAAAATCCATGCTTTCCTTTTGTCAATTTCTTCAATCTGGTTGTAACAATTGGTGATTTTTAACCTTGCTTTTATTTTTGGGGGAAATTTGTGATATCCCACATTTTCCTTCTTGCCATATGTCCTGCATCCTGGGACTGAACAACTAGGATTGTATTTTCCCATATATGGCAGTCTATCAACAGTATAAACCAAAAAAATACGAACAGAAACAGAAATCTTGTATGGAAATATCCTTAATCAACAGAATGAATCAGATCAATAACTCACAAGTCATGACTTCAAAAAACACGTAAAATATTTGTAAACTACACTGAAACTATTGTTCAGGTCTTTTAATAGAAGCACAATCACATTTCAGTTAAAGAAATCAAAAATTTTCACAAATTGTTTGAAAATAGTAGAACAGATCATCAAAACGCCATGCAACCTTGAATTGCAGAAGCATTCAAAACTAATCGGAGATGAAATTCCTTTATATCACCTGACTAAAACGTTCTTTAGAGTCTTTCAATAGAAACACAATCACTTTTTAGTTAAAGAAATCTCAAATTTTCACAAATTGTTTGAAAATAGGAGTACAGATCGTCAAAACGCCATATAAACACGTGTAAAGTCAAAAACCTTTGTCCGTGATTCGTAGTTCAAAGTCTTGCTATAGGTGGCGCTGCGATCTTATTTTCTTTCGCCAATAGTTGATTTCATTGAAAATATGAACAGGATGTTCATAAAGTCAGTTGTGGAATCATCTGCGACTGAAAGTTGGAATTTAGTCGCTATTTTCCATCGTACAAGATAACCTCTCTTGGAAGGGATTCATGTTTTAAAGAGAAACATTCTCTACAATGCATTGTGTTTCTACAACAAACTGCCAACGGAAATTAATAATAATACTTGTCCACCTTCCAACACCTTTTATTTTTTAGGAATGTATCCTTTTGATTCAACTTTCAGAAAGTCCATCAGTTGACACAATGCTGATATATTAATGCTTTCTTTAACAATCAATATATGTTGATTTCAGATGAGAGTATTTGGTTCATAGACTATTTGCACTATATTTTTCAGACTGAAATAATGTAAAATAAATAAAAAATACTAATATTTTTCATGAGCTAAACTCACTAGTTCTTGGAAGTATGCCATTAAGACAGTTTCATTTACGGTATTCACTCTGTTTTCATTTTTCCATTTCAAAAAATGGTCATTCTCCTTCTCGTATAAGTATTTGGATTTCACAGGGAGTAAATTTCCTAACGCTTTTTCAGCTTTGAGCGTCACATTCTGTGGGATCTCCATAATTATTATGAACACAACCGTTTTTAGTTTCCTTCACTAACAAGCTTGTCAATTCTTACAAAAATGCAGCGTCATTTTATTAAATAAACAACCCTTAGCAACATCTTCAATCCCAGCGAGCACAAACATCTCCGGGAGGTTTTGAGATGTTTCAAAAATGTAGTCACGCCGATGTTTCTTTGAGACGTAATATGTACTTCCCAAAGAGGTCCCTGAATGATATTCAATGTTCTGTTTTTGTTCTTCTGTGGCGTTTTTTTTAAATGTCTATTGGAATGTATCGGAGATGTGCACAAAATGTTATCTTGTGGATGTTTTCACTTGGCGTAACATAGGTCACCTTTGAGATGTTCACCGAGAATATATCTAGCGTTCGCGCAATCGCAAATGTGATCATGTGATCTCAGTGATGTTTGAGTTGACGGAGAGTATAGTTTCTAGTTTCGACTTAATTTACTCCATTTTGTTTTCCGTAAAAGTAGTCGTTTTAGAGTGAAGTGAAACGTTTTGTAAAGACAAAATATTATATTTAGTAATCAAGTTGATCACGGACTGCAAAGTAAGGTATGAATGGTCGATATTCAGAAAATAAATAACCTCAAAAACATATACCTACCGGTTCTGACTTGTAAAATCATTATCATAATCATTATGTATATATATATATATATATATATATATATATGTAAAGTGATTAGTCAAGGACACACTGTATTATTGAGAGTGTATTCACAGTTTTGTTTAAATTCAGTTGAACCAGACAACAACCAGTATGTTAGAGTGATATTTTCATTTTTGAAAAGTTGTTCAATTTGTATAAACATAAAATGTTTTAGGTTTAAATTTGTATGTGTGTTCCTTTGATCCTATTAAAATAAGTTATATTTTGTATGTCTCGGGAACATCTCAAACAATGTTTCATATACAGTGATTTAATGTAGCTGAAAAGCTTTAAAAATGTTATGTTGTGTCTTAAAAAAGGCTTTGAAAAAAACGTGAAAGAAATGCTTTTTGTGATGTCCCAGGAACATTCTAAAAATAGCCGCGTGCGGCGGACATTTGCACCTTCATACACGTTCAATTCATGTATGAACAGAATATCGCAGTGGAGGTTTGAAGTCTCAAAAACTCTTACTTTCAACATCTCTGAGATGTTTTTGTGCTTGCTGGGATGTTTCCATGGCAATTGCATAGAAGCTCACTTGTGCTCAGTTGCCTTCCAGGACGCAGTAAATAGTATGAGAAGAAATTTATGAAGTAAGCAACGTCGTTAAGATATAACAATAAAATCTTGTATGCACCACGAGCGTTACTAGATCCTAACACCCATCGGGCAACATTCGTCCCTCGGGCCGAAGGCCCTCGGGTGAATGTTACCCTCCGGGCGATAGGATCTATATAACGCACTTGGTACATAACTAGCTATTATTTTGCACCATTAGTGCACAAATGCACTTTCTGTATATTAATAATGATGGAGCTATTCATTCTGTTTCAGATTCTAAAAGGGGTATACTCATTCGCAACAGTGTTGACAAATTTGTAGATGCCACATTTCATACATACGTGAAAAAAACTAACACAATTAATTGATCACATAGGTATTGTTGACTAATAAAAAAATCATTGATCCTCGGCATTGATCAAAGCTTTAAGAATGCAAAATCTATATGTTGTTTCACCTGGTCTAGCAGAAGTTCGACGGTTTTCTACATTGAACATGGCGAGAAATTCCCCTCAAAAAACAACTTACTTGATGTGTAGGTATATTCGTCGCTATCAGAGCATTGTGGAAAGGATGCCCATCAGATGTTGTTGAAGGTTTCCAATGGTCGAAAACGAAACAAAGCACAAAAACAAATTTTATTCAAGCATTAGCAATTTAGGTTAGGTTAGGTTACGTATATGTATCACAAAACTCAGTTTCTCCATTGATTTTTGTCGTATTGTTTTCGAACTGCTTTCAAGGACAAACACATTCGAAAAGTCTCTGGATGATCAGCAAGATAGTGACCTCATAAAATTTAGCACCTCACAGCTGTTTTTTTTCAGTATCGCTTAATAAAAATATAAAAAATTCTGTGGTACCTATCAGCGCCCAACAAAAGTTTTCGAAAATACTAGTTGTCATATTGGCAAAATATATGAATCGCGATATAGGCGAGAAAAGAAAATATAGGTGAGAAAAAAATGTGAACATTCGACGATATTGGTCCAACATTACTTAAATAAATTGGCGAAATATTGGCCTAGCGGTTTTTTATCCAGGTTTGATCATAATATATTTTAATTTGGTTCATTGAATATTCGGACAATATCCAAAATTCAATAATGGTAATAGGTATTTTTTATAACATTGTATCAATAGTAAACACAAATCGTTCTCAGAGATGTTAGGTTAGTGGACCTCACATTCATGTCCCACATCACACCTGTGAGTTGAAGTTGCGACTCGTATCGACATCTCTAGATCTTCTATTTCGGGCCCTTTTGGTCGTTTTTTGCTTCACATTGTGATTCCAAATGTTACTCGAAGTTAGGTGAATGTGACGTTTTATTGCACATCTAAATTGGAGTCACACTGAGGTAACTTGTGAATGTGAAGTTGAGTAAATCATCCACTAGCTCTCAATGCGAAGTGCCTCTACATTATTTTTTCGTAACACATTCCGATTGATGAAGATATCGAATGAGAAGACTTACAGCCGTATGCATAGTCATTTATAGCGACTCGCCAGAGTTTCGCCGCTCGCTACACAAGAACTATAATAATGTACAGTCGATCTCCAAAAAAGTGGTACATCGCCAGCGTTTCGCCAAAATGTGACTTATCGCGTAGTTGTCACTTTTTTGGAGATCGACTGTGCATTATAATCCTTGTGTAGCGAACGGCGAAACTCTGGCGAGTCGCTGGCGATTGACTATGCATACGGCTGTAAGAGAACTCTGTTACATTTACCAATAAAAGGTTTCACAATAATGATTGTACTTGAAGGGGAATCTCTTTCTGAGTGAGTTTACACTGCACCAGGAACTCGTGTTCCATACATTCTGTTCATAAAATAACCTACCTCTGTTGACTTTTGAAATTTTCATTCAAATTATTGTGAATTATTTCTGCGTCTTTGAGACATAAGATTAAAATTCTAAACTAGCGACAATTTTTATTCGATTACGATAAGTCAGAGAGATTCACAAATTGATGAGCATATTCGTCTCACATCAACCGAAATGTGATGAAAATTGTGAACATTCATCTTATTTGGTATACCTTGGCGGTGACAGCGACGTATTATTGTGATTCACTTTTGTAACATTTAGGGCCGGTCTTTTCACCTATAGATAAGTCCCAGATAACTCTATCTATCAGATAAGGAAATCTAAACCTTTGAAGTTTATCCGATAGATAGTTATCAGAGACTTTATTGTGAGGTGAAAAGACCGGCCCTTAGTGATACAAATGCGACATCTCAAAGATGTTTGTGTTAACTGGGATATTAGCGTGAGGTTGTCGTAGGTAATATCCCAAGACCATGACAAATATTCGACTATTATTTTCTTCATAATTCTATCGAGAGTACCTTGCATTTTGACAATTTAATGAGATCACATGAAGGGTAAGGGGAAAGAACGAACGATGTCACAAAATGTCGTTATGGAGAAATTCAGTTTTTTAGCAGTATTTCTTAGATAGCATCTTTAAAAATAAATTGAAATGCACTCCAACATTTTTAAATAGTTTATTGAATGTAGTTAGGCTTATGACCAAAAATTGTGAACATGAACTTATTATAATATTATAAAACGTGAACAAAACAGGCGATGTCCAGCGCTGGCACCAATTTAACATAAAAAGCCTACCATAAAATAATTTACTTGTGAAGTAAATTTCCATAGAATTGATGAACAACTGGATCGCAAAATCTTTTTAATATCTGCAAATCTTCGTATTTAGCCTGAGAAATTGACAAAGGTTTATTATAAACTGGATCTGGTAGTTCAAACTCGCCTTATTTCAGATCTCTTCTCTGCGAACAGTTGTTGACCTTTTCCTCGACCTTTCCTCAGGTTTAGCGGTGATTTGGGCGCTTAACCAATGACTACTGTAAGTGGTCTGATAAGAAACAAGACCACGTTTGTCACGCTTTACTTGAAGTTCTCTTACTTTTTGCTGAGGAATTGGACAACTAGGAACAAGTTTATCTTGTAGGAAAGATATCTACACCTCGAAAGGGCTCGGGCCTTTTTCTTGCCATTTCAATACACTAAATCCAATTCCCGGGTAGCTCCATCCGTGTCTTCATTTTCCTCAAACCCATGTTTTTGTCACATTCGATTTAATAATGTCCTCTGACGGGGAATGAGACATGGATGCTGTTCAAGAGTTTTATCTCACGGATAATTTATTGAAGGAGCCGAACGATGGTGAAATTCTTGTTTTGTCCGCCTGCGCCTGCGAGTTGCAAAAAATATAAAGATGACGAACTTGGGCTTCTAGTTCATTGAAAATGAAGGAGGTTAAGAATGATGCCACTTCGTCGGATCTTTTTCTAGCGAGAAACTCGCGATATGTAAAAAATAAAGATTTTCTTGAAGACAGTACATGAATATTGAATGAAAACACATAGTTGGTAGGAATGTTTGGAAAAGAAATAGAAAGATGAATATGGCATACAATCGCTGAAGCTAGGCAGAAATATCGGTCATCGTCGGTTTTTTCTATATGGCGCCTGGACATCGTCTGTTTTTAACCAGTACGCCTATTTTGAAATGTTTTATAATCCTGACATCGTCCGTTTTATTCTCCTCTGAATTCGCACGTGTTTAATACTCACTAAAACCAATCAAATAGCATGCATACTTTAAAATTCCCTAAAAGTAGACATCGTTCGTTCTTTCCCCTTACCCTTCACATGAACATTAATAATCTGAATAACTCCCGAGAGCTTTAGCTCAAGGGAGTTATTCTCTGATTATTATTGTTCATATGATCGAATTGAGTTGTCACGAAATTCAAGTTACTCGAGATGAATCAAAGAAAAGAATAGTCGCTATTTGTCATGGTCGATTGATATTCAGGAAGATTATTTCATAAACACCATACAGTCATCCATATAGGTATTCGTTCATATACGTTTCAACATTTAATCAAACTCGTATTTTAAAAACCATTCTGTAGTAGAAGATAACTCAAAACGAGTCATTTTAATTTTAAGTGACTGAGTTATGTCAAACTTTGACACTTATACAGACAAAAGACAGCCGCGAATATTTCTTTGTGTAAAAATTACTTTATGAACAGTTGGATTTTTAAGCACTCTTGTACTAAAAAGTATCATTTTGTGCATTGTGGACAGTGTGTGAAACCTTAGTTCACGCACATTCATAGAAAATAGTATATTGTGCAACAAGTCGGGAAAGTATAACTTTTCTCACGAGTGTACACTATACTTTTCCTACAACTGCAAAAATTAAAAAAATACAAGTAATATACCTCAATATTTATTTTTTCCTACAACTGCACAACTACAATAACATTATATCCTACCTCTTGACAGATAAATAATTTTTTTCTGTATGCCAATTCATACTTTTTTTTTTAATTTGCGCAACAAATCCAACGTTACTTTCGCAGCTTTTTCCAATATCTCTGGCGGAGTATTATTATCAAAATCGTCATTATTGTCAGTATCCGTATTATTTATTATGAGTAAGTATGTCTTATTGAAATAATAGTCAATAGAAATTGCGATTTTTATGAAAGCACTAATGAAAACTAAGAGTGTAAAAAACTTCTACAATCTGACAGTTCTGATAACTATCTAAAAATGAACAGCAGCCAACTACCTAGCCAACTAGTGTTTGTCGATTTTTGTTGATTGTGGGTAAAGTGCCGCGAGAATAGTTATTTATGCAACAAGTGCAAAAAGTGAATGTTTATTGCACTCGACGTGAAATTGTCCGACGAGGCCGTTAGGCCGAGTTGGACAACACGTCGAGTGCAATAAACAATTTTTGCACGAGTTGCATACAACATTTTTTCTACGTTCATGCAAAAAGCAAAAAATGATTTATTGAGGTGCGGCACTAGGTGTAGGAAAATGAAAAGCGCAACTTGAATACTTTATTATTAATATCGATTTGCATTGAAACAGGAACTAATACGTTAC
This sequence comes from Chrysolina oricalcia, assembly GCA_944452925.2. Lineage (NCBI taxonomy): Eukaryota > Metazoa > Arthropoda > Insecta > Coleoptera > Chrysomelidae > Chrysolina > Chrysolina oricalcia. Next base: position 51,289,017 of record OX101824.2, read on the forward strand.
GAACAATTTAACTCAAACTTTATTTTTACCCTCAATGTTGAAGTGAATGAACAATTGGTGCAATTTTCAATATGAATATTTCGTAGTGAAGTACCTATTGTCAATCTCACAGAATATCTGCTAAATATGTAGTAGGTTTAAACGTTTATGTTTGTCATAATGACAGCACGTTGAAGTAGAATGACAGATGAGTGCAATAAAAACTTTATTGCACTAGTGCAATAAAGAACTTCTTTTTCCACTGAATATAGTTCAATAAAGTTTCGCTTTTTGCATGAATGTAGAAAAAAAATATTTCTCACAGTATGAGCAATACCTCGTTTTGAAATCAAGTAAGCTATGAGAAATACGCTACCTTTCATAGCAGTTGTAGGAAATAGTAATTTTTGCATGAGTGTCTTATCAGCTATATAAAATACGAAAGAATCAGTTCTCAATAACATGTCAGATCAATATGACTAGTGAGTCTCTGCTCGTATAAGACACTAGTGTTTTTTTGACTTCATAAGACGTTTGTAAACAGAAGCATTGTGACGTCATAAGATGCCAACTGTGGATAGAGGTAATAAAAGAGGACTTGAGCATCTCGAGAATTTATTTACTGCTACCTATCTCATCATATAAATCATTATGCATATCTATGTCATGAGAATAAAAATGAGTGAATGATTGTCAGTGAGATTTGAAAATTGAACTAGTCCTGCTTACATTGGTATTCTTGATAAGATAGAAGTTTAGGCTGTGGTGTCTGGATTCCAAGCATATTGCTTTCGGTTAAAATTGTTCAAAGTGTTCATATCAGCTTCTGGGATGATGAAGTTGAGATCAATGTTTTCTTCAATATGTTTTTGAGAAAGAGCTTTCGGAATGACAGCAATATTCTGCTGCACAGACCAACGTAGCAGCACCTGAAAATACAAACTAGTCAAGATTGTTGGCTTGATTCATTCACACACGTTTTTTTAGGGAACACCTCGTATATTTTCACATTTTTTGAAACTACAATATAGGACTAGGACGCGTTGCTATCAACGAATCCAAATGTCATCAAATTTTCCTACATTTTGTTACAAAGTGATGTTTTTTTTGGTTTAAAATGGGCGATAACGGTAGATTTATAATTATTTCTGCAATAGACCACACCACTTCAAAAAACACCAAATAAAAAACAAAACATCAATTTGGAGGCAGTTTGAATTATTTTGACGAGGAAAGGGAAGTGAATTATTACATTCAACGTCGCATCCGGAACTCTCAAACATATTGGCAGATCAGGCGTATAATAGGAAGAAATCAATCAAATGAAAATTGTGCAAGAAAAAGATAATATGATTGTTTTTGATCCATTCAACGATGAAAAATTTCAAGCCGCTAGAAACGCTAAAAATACTAAACGCAAGCAATTGACAATTGACAATATTCACTGAAACACTGATTCAAGTAAATTTAAATTTTAATTGTTGTCTGTCAACTTCAACAAATTGTTTACTTTTTTTATTGTCTGCAACATCATCCTCATTATCAACCCAACTTTCATGGCTGCTATTATTTATCATTTAGGCATTCTGTTTGATTAGGAGGCCAAGTTTGGAAGATGTAATCCTAGTCATTCATTTCTTTCAAATTTGAGAAGCACATTGGAGATTTGTTTTATTTTCTATGTTGTGTGTTCCACTCAGCGTCAGGGATCAAGTATTCAGTAGCTCTGCACAATCAAAACCATGTTCAGAAAGACAGCAGTTTCATCCATGGGTTCGGTGTGATATGGGCTATCTTCCTCTACACAACCAATAGTATTACTTTCTTCATTAACAGGTCCTAACAGAAAATGACTCAAATTCAGTTAACTCACCAACATCAGAGTTACAAAAGTAAATCTTACCAATTTCAGAGTTACAAGAAACATAATCATCAGTTATTCTTTCACCTTCTGTAGTTGAAGTATTGGAAACATTTTCAGATAATGAGGTCTAGAAAGGAAAGTGTGGTAAAATTCCGTTAACCGGGCGCTACAAGCTATCAAAAAAATTGGACGATTGGTCCGGCATGACTGACAGAAATCGACAAAGTAGTGATGGGAATGCGCGCGCTTGCCCGACATTTCGCAAATCCACGCGCACGGATTTGCTAAATGTCGGGCGAGCGCGCTCGCTTCGCTCGCGTATTTCTGGACTTGTTCACTAACAGATAAGGTATGAAGATTTCTACTCAAAGTTGACACAAATCGACAAAGTAGTGATGGGAATGCGCGCGCTCGCCCGACATTTCGCAAATTCGCGCGCGCGGATTTGCGAAATGTCGGTCGAGCGCGCTCGCTTCGCTCGCGTATTTCTAGTCTTGTTCACTAACAGATAAGGTATGAAGATTTCTACTCAAAGTTGACAGAAATCGACAAAGTAGTGATGGGAATGCGCGCGCTCGCCCGACATTTCGCAAATCTGCGCGCGCGGATTTGCGAAATGTTGGGCGAGCGCGCTCGCTTCGCTCGCGTATTTCTGGTCTTGTTCACTAACAGATAAGGTATGAAGATTTCTACTCAAAGTTGACAGAAATCGACAAAGTAGTGATGGGAATGCGCGCGCTCGCTTCGCTCGCGTATTTCTTGTCTTGTTCAGTAACAAGGGATGAAAATTTCTACTTAAAGTTGACAGAAATCGACAAAGTAGTAATGGAAATGCGCGCGCTCGTGTCTGTCTCGCAGATATCTTCACCAAGAAGTAAGAGATGAGTTACATAAGTTACAAAGTAGTAATAGGAATGCGCGTGCTCACTTTGCTTACGTATTTCTTGCTGAATATCTTCACTAAGAATGGTTCACTCTTCAAGTGTTTATGAGGAACTATCATTATTATTATTATTTGTGAAAAAAGTGCCAGTCTCTAGGGCGCCAATACTTCTGAAAACTATCCACTACAAATACTTCATATTCAGAAGTATTCAGTATTCAGGAATTTTAGGGAATCTGACAACGTCGCATTGTATTGTAAAGTTTTTAAGACTCGCTGTTGTTGATTCAATGAAAGATATTGATACTGGCTACCTTGTTATGAAACAAGCCATTTCGTTGTGAGAACAGGATTTGGAAAAAGTCTTGGTATTAATATTTTGAATGCACAAAAGATATTTTCAAATAGACAGAGCTAGGAGGCATTTTTTGCGAACAAATAATTACTTGAATAAACCTGTCGGATCACAAACATTCATTTTTGGTAAGTGCGCATGCGCAAACAGATATAAAATACGCAACCTAACTGTATTGTATAGTCGGGTAAGTTCGGTTGGGTTTGCATGAGATCGGGTCTGTCGGGATAAGTTATAGTCATTGAAGTAGGTTCATTTTATGTGAAAAGTGCTCATTATTTTTTGTGCGCATGTGTATTCATGTTATGTTTGCGCACATTTCCGTGATATGTCTCGTCCTTTGAATTTTGCTAGTCATCTAGAAACAGTATAGGTACCATTGTTTCAAATGTGCAGTTAAAGTGTTGATGGGAAAATGTTGTGGTTATCAACTCATTTTTCTTACTCATTCACCAAAATATTCCATGTTAAGTCTTGTTCAAACCCTCGCGAATTTCGCAATTTTTCTGCGAATAAAATGGCTGCCAGTCATGCCGGACCAATCGTCGATGCAGAACCATGTCGGCAGACATTTTATTCGCAGAAAAACTGCGAAATTCGCGAGGGTATGAACAAGACTTTATACGTGAATTGAATATTTCTGGAATCACACTGGCAATGTCGCTTCGCCCTTACGTCAATTCCATTGTTACCAACCTGACAGATATTAACTAAACAAAACAGCATGAATTTGTTGATTCTGTTATTGCTAAAATAAAGTAGCATTTGTTGATAAAAAAACTGTTTTCAATGAAAAAAAAAGTGTAAAACTAGTGAATTAGGGTGTGTATATTGTGCTGGAGAAAATCAGGAGGCATTTGAGTGTGTTTTTCGAAGAAGAAACGTGTGCTAGAAAATGCCAGTTTTCATTCAAAAAAAGTCCCGTATCTCCGAAATTACTTGAGACAGCCAAAAATTTCATTTGGATTTTTTATTCAGGAGGTCAAACTACGTAAGTCCCAAAAAATTTTTTTTATAGCTTGTAGCACCCGGTTAACGGAATTTTACCGAAGATTCAAATGGAACAACCATTTTCGCGCAAGTTCTTTAGTTTTTGGGAATCTGTGAAACGTAATTTTTTTTGTATATTCGTACACATTCCAGCAAAATGGAACACATTTGCAACAAGCTCGATTTTTTTTGCAAATATTTTTTTAATAAATTCAAATTCAAAAAATTTGAACTGACACTTGACAGTGTTGACACATGTCAGTGTCTCAATTCAGTGTTTCAAAGATTTAAAACCAAAATTTATTACCAACCTGGCAGCAAAAAAACGATCACCAAAATCCTGTGGAATATTGTCAATTGCAGAGCAATTTAGATAAAAGAAGACAAAGTTATATAACAGTAAGTAAAGAAGAAGTAATAAAAATGGCAGAACAGTGAAATGAAAATACTCCATGGAACTACAAACAAAATTGTTTCATATCGCCGCTTTTGAATTAGCCTGGAGAGGTGGTAAAAGAGCTCAGTGTAAAATTCATTATTTCAAAGCCGAAAAACACAATAATGGAACTTTGACAGGCAGAGTTAAGTACAACACGGTCTTTTCTAAAACATATGGTAGTGCTAGGAGCACTCTACAAGATAGAATGAAACAAGACAATAACTCACCGGGGCCTCCAGTGGGAAGTCATCCAGTATTTACCAAAGAGGATGAAAAACTTCTCGCAAATCAAGTTATCAAACTTTCCGAAACTTCTAAGAAGATGGTAGTTAAAGAACCAGTCAGAGTTTCGTTTTCTGACCTAATACCATTACCTGGGCCATCAGAAATAAAGACAGCAGAGAATTAAAGAAAAACTACCAAGGTAATAGAAAACAGCATTACAAGATATTCACATCTACATCTATGAAAACAGTTTTAGGCGAGGAATATCCCAAGAGAAAACAGCTACAAAAAAGGTGGTGGTAGACGCAAAAAGTAGAGAGAGAAGATAACAAAATTTTAGAGAAAGATAATGCAGCTGAACTAAACCAAATCACTGAACAAGAGGAAGTATCAGAAGAAGCTGCAAAAAGGCAGTGGCACCGACAGAGAAGAGCAGTTCAGAAGAAGACGATACTGGTGAAAAAGAAGTAAACGATTATATACGACATTGGGAAGCATAGAGACATATGACCGCAATATGCTGCCGGTGTGGTCATTGGGCCTATAAAGGAGGATAGCGGGTTATGGCATGCTAGGCCGCCATAACCCTACGGTGGCAGGTAATGACGGCCAGTCAAAGAATTTAAAGAAAAAATCATAATTTCATTATATTTTTTTTTTATTTCTGAAATATATGTTCCATTATTTAGGTAGCACTCTTTATATACCTACCCAATTTTTGTCGGTCCCACTTTAGTATTTAAGATATTATTGAAAACATAGCCTAGATGGGCGGTATTCCCACCTTTACCCCATTTCATTGAGCAGCATATATATTAAATCTAGTATAGCCAGTTGGCAATTTTTACTAGGTGTTGAACCATCAACACATAGCATACGAGGATGTATTGATATCTAGTTAGCCTAGACCAGTTCCCTGCATAAACAAAATATTGCGTTACCATAGCAACGAACAATAACTCATTAGAAGTGTCAGTGTAAAGTTTGACGTCAAAAAAGTAAACCAGTTTCGCAATAAATTAAAAGAAAAAATATGTCCACCGAAATTGTGAAGATCGAAAAATTGGAGTATCGAGCCATCATCAAGTACCTGTATTTAAAAGGGTTAAGAGGTAAGCAGATTTACGATGATATGCTTAATACCCTTGGTGATCAATGTCCTTCGTATGCGACTATGAAAAATTGGACTGCAAGCTTCAAAAGAGGTAAATTTTCCATTGAAGATGATGACCGATCAGGAAGACCGTCGAATTGGGCTAAAACGGATATCTGAAGCACTGAATATTTCATACGAACGCATTCATCATATAGTTCACGTCAATTTGGACATGAGAAAAATTGCTGCAAAATGGGTCCCCAAATGTTTGAATGTTGACCAAAAGCGTGCAAGGGTAGTAGCATCGCGTTCGATCTGTGCTCGATTTGAAAACGATGTAGACTTCTTAAACCGAATTGTTACTATGGATGAGACTTGGGTACATTTCTACGATCCAGAAACAAAGCAACAATCGATGGAATGGCGACACTCCGGTTCTCCAAGACCTAAGAAGTTTCGTGTCCAAAAATCTGCTGGAAAAGTTCTTGCTTCAGTTTTTTGGGATTGCCATGGAGTAATCATGATTGATTTTTTGGATTAGGGTAGAACAATAACTGGAGATTACTATTCGACATTACTGACCACTATACGGGAAAAAATTAGAGAGAAAAGACGCGGAAAGCTATCCAAAGGTGTTTTGTATTTGCAGGACAACGCCCCTGCACACAAATCTCATGTTGCCATGCAAAAAATTCGTGATTTAGGGTTTGAATTACTAGAACACCTCTTTATTCACCAGATTTAGCTCCGTCCGACTATCATCTCTTCCTCAACTGAAAAAAAGTTTAAAAGGTCGTAAATTTTCTTCCAACGAGGAGGTAATAAAAGCTGTGGAGGTCTGGTTTGCAGACCAAGAAGAAAAATTTTTTTTGAAAGATCTAGAGACGTTGCAGGTTCGCTGTAATAAATGTATCCAATTAAGAGGAGAATATGTTGAGTAATAAAATATTTTGACATTGAAATTTTGTTTGGTTCTACAGTAGCCTAAGAATTTTTCAATATATCCTCGTAAGTTGACCTCAAGTTAGGCACCAGTCAATTTTCAACACTTGCTGTGTTCAGTAAAAAAAGTGTTTGTTATATTTACCTGAGCAGGAGTTTTTCCTAATCTCTCTGCAATTAGTCCGACCCGAATATTATCCAACAAATCATCTATACCATCAGTTCCGCCTAAGGATGAATAGGCCTGAAGTAGTATGCCTTCTTTCCTAAGAAAATCTAACGGGTCATTGGAGTGGTACTTTGGGTTCCATTTGATCTAAAACAGAAACAATTAAAAACGGATGATGGGAGAAGTAAAAAGGTTCATTGGGAGATGGTTATAACGTTTGGTAATCCTAGTACATCAATAGGAAATGAACCTTTCAAAAGGATCATTTAAAAAACAAGAAGAAAAAAAAAATTTAATGAGTATAAATTGTATTCCTCGAGTAGGATATAAATTATACACGACTCAATAAGAAGAGTATACTACGGTTATACAAGGGAACCCCAACTATTTTTATTTGACGTTTCAGACACATATTTTCTTTGGACGAAATGATCCCCATCGATTTTTTTTCTGTCGGTCTGTCTGTAGCTCCGTCCGTCTGTCGTAAGCAATTCAAATCTTTATATTTTCCGAACCCTTCGAGATATCGCTTTAAAATTCGAATATCAATGACTCAAGGAAACATTTGTCAATTTTTTTGCGATCAAAAAACCCGAAAAATCTTTGCAGAGTTTTTCCGGTTTTTAATACTTCCCTAGAAAACGGTTCAGGAATTGATGTTTCACTTCCATACTTTTTGGAGGTATACATCGAAATGTTCTACAGCAGTGTATAGTATTTGAGAAGGATCGGAAAATAGTAACGGTTTTTCGGCAAACCCAATTTTTTTATAACAGATTTTTAAAGACAAGATACTTTTTTCTGGAAGTGTATAAAAAATGTACACACATTTTTGTCAGTAAAATCAATAGGGAAATATTCAACAAAAACGAAAAATTGAAAACAAAACGGGACAAAATTAACAGTTTTTTTTTATCTTAACAAGGTCTACAAAAAGTTTCAATTAAATTTTTTCATATCTTTGAAAATTAACAGAATATTGATTTTTTTTTATTTAACCACCTAAAACTTAATGATGGCGACAGATATTAAAATTCTACAAAATACTTCTTTTGATCGCCATTTGAAAATCTACAAAACACGTGAAAGAATTTTTACGATAATATCAATAGTAACGGAAATATAAAAAAAAAATTGTGGACTTGAAATTTTTTTAACATTTTTGTCTATAAGCACTAAAAATTTGAAAACTAAACGAGAAATCGAAAAAATGCACTTGAACAGTTTTGTTATTCTCAAGAAGGCCTACAAAAAGTTATCATTAATTTGTTCATAATCTGGAAAATAAACAGAAAATTGATTTTTTTTATAATAAAAACACCAAAAACTCAAAGATAGCAACATATTTCGAAATTTCACAAGATATCTCTTTGTGTCCTCGAACAGGTCTACAAAAAGGTCCCTTGAAGTTTTTTCATATCTTGAAAAACATGTTTTCAAGTCTCGCATTAGTCGTAATACTCAAATTATTGTTGCCCAATTATAGTTTTGAACAGATTCAATGATAAATCCGAGGAAATCCTCTTAAAGCCGTATTAATTCAAAAAGTGTGGAGCGCTTTTTTTAACTAATTAAAAGTACACACAACTATTTTATTATTATTATTTTCATATTTATTACTGGTACAGAATGCATTCAAAGTTGGATTATTTAGCATTTTTTAAATAATAATAATAAGTGTAAACGTTTATAGTTAAAATTAGAATTTTGGAACATTTTTATTTTGATACCAGCTCAAATTCCGAAACCTTGAAAAAGATTTTTTAAAAATTTTTGTAGACTTCCATGGGTGATTTTGGTTTTCCTTCATTAAAAGTAAATCACAGCATAAAAACAACGTGTGGAATTTTTCAGGCTATCTTTTTTCTTTAAATCCCATTCGTATTCTTTCATTCTCGTTTTTACATAATGTTTTGTTCATCCCCTATAACATTTTTCACAATTACTACATGGAATTTCATATTCAACATTTGATTTTTGTTCAAATGGGGTAGGAGTTTTGATGTTTGAACAAAAATTCTTCACAAAAACGTTGGCTAACTGAGAAAAACTGCTTTTTTATAAAATACCTAACCCCAACAACTTCTTTCCAACATTATAATAAACATACAATGGACCTTTACATTTACGGAAAATAAATTACAAAACACTTTTAAATCGATAGTTGTTAGTCTGAAAAGTCCTGTTGGGAGTCGAAATCTTACCTTGAATATAATAATTTTTATATTATCCCGGCTGAATGACCGATTTTCGGAAGGAAAATTCAGGTAAAATTTCTTGACAAATGTCTTTTTATTTATATTCTCTTTTCAGTTTTTTCATACATTGACTTCTCAAAAACAATAACAATATTGCAAATATATAAAACTATGGTGAAAATCTGCAACCAGCAACATTCTCCCCCCAGTAATCGATCGAAGACATTTGAACGATTACTCTACTCATCTTGATTCTTCTTAACATCCAGTATGCACAGTCGTGAGACTGGCCTCTTCAGTATATTTCCATTTGCCATTTCTACGTCGACAACTCTAATTTTATCATCTTTCCCTGGGTACAAGTTAACTACTCGTCCTTTGGGCCACGTGTTTCTTGGGCCATTGGAATCGACGATGATAACGATGTCACCATGTTGTATACTTGCTGAGTTGTGTTGCCATTTCGTTCGATTGGTAAGAAACGGTAAATATTCGTGAATCCACCGGTTCCAAAACATGTCGGCAAGCTTCTGGGCTGCTCTCCATTTCGAAAGGAGATTTATATTACTTTCTTGAAGGGAAGATGTACAAGGCATTGCAGCATAAGAAGGTCCGATAAGGAAGTGATTTGGTGTGAGTGGTTCAGGATCATCAGGGTCAATAGAGATGTGTGTCAGTGGTCTGGAATTGATGATGTTTTCAATTTCACAAAACATTGTTCTCAGGACATATTCATGGGGGTATTTTTCTTTTAAAATTGCATGTAAAATTTTCTTAACAATTTGAATAAGACGCTCCCAGGCTCCTCCCATATTTGGACTCAATGGAGGATTGAATTTCCATGTGATATGTTTCAAAGTACAAAACGTTTTGATTTTTGTCTGATTAATTTTTTCCAAACATTCCCGTAGCTCTCTGTCTGCTGATTTGAAGTTGGTTCCATTGTCACTGTATAGTTCCTCTGGAAATCCCCTTCTACATCCAAACTGTCTCAAAACGTGTATGAATCCATCAGTGGACAGATCATGGGCTATTTCCAAGTGTACTGCCCTTGTGACCATACAGGTGAATATCACCCCGTATCGCTTTTCATGACTTCTTTTCACTGTCACTAGAAGTGGTCCAAAATAATCGACACCGGTTTTGATGAAAGGTCGGACAGTTCTTTCAAGTCGACAAGATGGTAGTTGTCCCATGATTGGTATCTTTGGAGTTGATTTCCTATTTTTGCAAATTTGACATTTTGCCCGGATACCTTTCATTGCTTGTCGTATTCGTAAAATCCAGTATTTTTGACGAAGATTACTGATAATAGTTTCATGACCACAATGCTGAGCTTCTTCATGGTAGAATCTCATGAGAAGTTTAACAATTTGATGATTCGGGTCTAAAATTATTGGATTTTTCAAATTATCAGAATCTTGTACTAAATTATCTAGTCTACCATTCAATCGAATAATGCCATTTTTGTCGAGAAAACAGGATAAGTTGAACAATCTACTGCTTTTTGGAACAGTAAGATTTTTTCTTAAGTGGTACAATTCTTCAGGAAATGAATGAGATTGAACATTTTTATATAAAAGCGTCTCGGCTTCCAAGACTTCGTCTTTGGTAAGTTCATTTATCATGGAGAAAAGTGAAGTTAATCGGTCCTTTTTGGAAGTATTATTAGAAATATCAAATGTCTGAGACTGATTTTTTGTTTTACATTTCTCTATGAATCTCAACATCCACCCTGTGGAACGTAACAATTTTGTCCATTTAGAAAAGTATTTGATTGATGGTATAGGAATGATTGATTGGTTGAAATTAGCGAAAACATAATCTATTTTTTCCTCCAGAAGTTGTTCTTCTGTAGCTATATCAAGAGATTTTTCTTTTGGCCATTCTTCTGGTGGTAGATAGAGAAATGATGGTCCAAATAACCAACGACTATTTTTAGAAAAATCTAGGTGTCGATACCTTTTCGTGGCTTCATCAGCTACATTTTCATGTGAACTGATATGTCTCCAATCATTTACATTTGATATGGTTTGTATTTCTCCTATTCGTTGAGCTACAAAAACTGCATATCTTTGTGTTTCAGAACGAATCCACTGAAGCACCGTCTTAGAATCTGTCCAAAAAAATATATTTTTGATGTTCAATTCTAGATTTGAGTTCAAAAATTGTCCCAAACGTGCTCCCATCAATGCTGCTTGCAATTCCAATCTTGGAATTGAGACAGGCTTCAAAGGAGTCACTCTGGATTTTGCGTTTACAAAACTGACTTGAATTTCTATATCATTCTGGCATCTTAAATAAGCTACTGTAGCATACGCTCTTTCTGATGCGTCGCAGAATAAATGTAATTGAATATCTGATCTTTTTCTGTCTAATGTAAAGTACATTCTAGGAATTTTTAGAATAAAAATTGTTTTGAGATCAGATAACCATAATTGCCATTTTTCATTCAAGTAATCTGTTATTTCATCATCCCATCCAAGTTTACATCTCCAAATATCTTGGAGAAGTATTTTTCCTTGTATGATGAAATGAGATAAAAATCCTAATGGGTCAAAAATCGACATTACTACTTTGAGAATTTCTCTTTTAGTTGGTCTTCTTATGTTATCAAAAATTTCATTGTTGATTTTATTGAATTTAGTTTGAAATGTGAAAGTATCATCGGAAGAGTTCCAATATACTCCCAAAATTCTTTCTGTATTGTTGTCGGAATTTATGTCTAAGGTTTTTTGTTCATGAGCCAATAGAGAAGGATTGATGTCTTTAGTAATTCCTGGAGAATTTGCTACCCAGTTGCAAATAGTAAACCCTCCTTTCAAGTGAACATAGATAACGTCATTGATAAGTTGTTTACCTTCTTCGACTGAATCAGCATTACCCAGATAATCATCCATATAATGGTGTTCAATGATTGCTCTGGCTGCTTCTGGATAGTCTTTTTCAAATTCTCGTGCGTTTCGATTTTTCGCCTCCTGTGCTAAGCATGGCCCACTTGAAGATCCAAAAAATACAACTTCGATTTGGTAAACACTTGGGTCTCTGCTTCTGTTCATCTCTCTCCATAAAAATCTTTGAGCGGCGCAATCTTCTTTTCGCACTTTCACTTGCAGAAACATTTCTTTTATGTCACCTGTGAAAGCAAATCTTTTAATTCTGAAATTGAGCAAAATTTTATGCAGGGAATTGTATAAATCAGGACCAGTCATCAGAAAGTCATTTAAACTATAATTATGAGATTTTGCTTGTTGGGGTTCATGATTCCGAAGTGAGGTAGATACCATATCTTCGAGGAAGGCTCATTCACTTCTTCTTCTGAAAGTTTTCGTATATATCCTTTCGTCTGGAGATCTTTCATTTTGTCGCAATATTCTTTAGCATAAATAGGATTCTTGTCCATTTTCCGTTCAGTACTGAATAATCTTATCAATGCTATATTCCTGCTTTCTGGAAGAACCACTTCTTCATTCCTCCAAAGAAGACCAGTTTCCCATCTATCTCCAATCCGTCTCATTGTTTTGTCTAAAATTGCTTGTGATCTTCTGTCTTCTTTTGACATGGATATTTTGGAATTCTCCATTCCAGATATATCAATTTTCCATTGATCTTTTATTAACTCATGGAGTAAGTCTAGATCATCTCTTTGTTGGTGACTTACATGACAAATAAACCTTAGATTTGAAGAATTATCGTTTTTAAATCTAGAATCTATATTGCCGTGCAATACCCAACCAAGTAATGTCTTACTCAGCGCTGGACCATTCCAGGGACCAGTGACAATTCTCCTATTAACTAATAGTGGCCAATTGTCTTGTCCAATCAGAATTTTTGGATGAGCATTATTCATTGACACAAATTTATTATTTAGATAAGGATATTGTTTAGTAATTACCTCAGAATCCACTGTCTGGCTAGGAAGTGATAACCATTTAACAAAAAATTCCATTATTTTTCTTTCATTTTAAAAAAATATCACATTTGAAAGTGTGCCGCTGACGTCACGTTCATCGGAAATATCTCCCACCATAATCCACGTTCCGAAACAGGCAATACCGTTTTCCTTAAAAATATAACTTCTAGCATGATATAAGTCGTTGAGAAATAATCAATACATTGTCACTTGATCAACTCATTGATAAAAATCCACATATTAGCTATTTTTTGTTGTATTTGTAACTTTCAAATTTTGTGAACAGACCATCCTTTTGATGAAAAACGAGCATTGACAACACAGCAAATCGTAATGACAGTTCTCAACTGTCAAAAGTTATATGGAGATGTGAGGTTAATGTTTATTTTATTTACATTCAACAATCAGCATTCAACAATCAACATTCAACTGATAAATTCGATAATAGTGTAGTTACGTGTTATCATAAACGATTTGGTGTGAATTTATTTGTGTAATTGTGTATTAAAAATATGGAACAAGGCTTCGTGAAGGGAAGTTCGGATAATTTACCGAGGTACAAAGCACCTTTTCGACATGTTCAGTTATTGCAGGGATACAGGTACTGGAGATATAGGAATTAATAACAAATTTTAGAACACAAACAACAAAAGCTCTCAAATTTCAGAAAACCGCATTAACCTCAAAAAATAAATCAAGGTAGTGTTCGTTGAATTTTAGATCTGATGGAACTGCTTCACTTGTATCAAATGGGTAGGCAAATGAGTTAGACAGAGACAAACTATTCTTATTGATCGCACCGTGAAACAGACGAAAGAACATATCTGGTATCAAATGACAACTGTCATAGGACACATTATATTTGAATGAGAATTTGGTGCACAACTTTAACAAAGTTGCCAAGTTTACTTTTGATGAACGTGACGTCACGAAACCACTTTTCTTCTGATTGTAGATAAACTAGCGGTCAGAAAAAAAAAAAAAATACCGAGTGATATTAGCGTATTTACTTTCTAATTTCAGTGTTACCTCATATCTCTTGGAAAGGTCCATTCTCATAACGATGTAGAATTTCAGATAAACGTCAGATTTAAAAAATTGTTTTAGCTGTCACTTGTGAATGGTCGATCAGTGTTATTTTGAAAGTTTTCATTAATCTATGCCGATTTTTGGTCGTAGATGGACGGTCGCGGATGGTCGGTCCTGGTCGATCAGTGTGTTTCCTACCTAACAATCTGTATTTTACCCCTGTAATACGATCAATTTAATTTACCTGGTTTACTGTTGGTCTGACACCATGGGTGTTATTCAATAATTCTGTTAAATGTTGGAGGTTATAGTTGGAGACTCCAATGTTTCTGGTTAGGCCATTTTTCTTTCCTTTAACTAGCTGTTGCCAGCTCTCATCACGAAGTTTAGAAAGTTCACTGTTCGACAAATTTGCTCCACGGACAGTAGGTGTATGAATCAGATATAAATCTATATATTCACAGTCTAACTTTTTCAGGGATAGTTCTAGCGCCGCGTAAGCTTTTTCGCCATGGTCCTGGGGTGCTACATGGAACAAAAAATAAATATACATTTTAACCGAAAACACTGAAGTTGTATTTTCCCAAAATTTTAGGACTGAAATTAGTGATTTGAACGTATCCATAGCACTCTAGATTAAAAAATAAAATTCAAAATAAAAAAAATGGTCACAAAAAGTGACGAATGATACTTGGCTGTATTCAGAATGTCATATGGAGACAAAAGAGGTAAAAATATACTAGGTGTCCCATTTGAAAATGGAAAGTTTAAGGCAGTTTTATGTCTTAGACAGATCCTCCAAATTTCATTCCATTATCTTCAAAAACAAAAAAGTTCATTTCATAAAAAGTGACGTTTTCCCTGTCACAGAAAAAAAAGTAATCGAAGAGAGGAAGTGAAGCAATTAATATTACCTAATTTTGTTGTGATGAAAATATCCTTCCTAGTTAGATTGTACTTTGGCAGAAGTTCTTTAAGAGCCTTGCCGATCTCTTCTTCATTTCTATACACAGCAGCAGTATCTACATGAAATGAATAATCAATGAATTAGTGAAAATTTAGAACGTACTGATTTTTTCTAACCTACCTATAAGCCTATAACCAGAACCTATGACTAAATCAAGGGTGGTTTTTACAAGTTCAGCACCTCGCACCCGAAAAGTTCCAACTGAAAAATAAAAAGTAAGATCAGTAAGATCACGTATTATACTGTGGTTACATATGTGTTGTTATATAAAAAAATTCGTCCACTTTTTCAGGTCAGACATCATCAATATATCTTCAACAAAGTTTCTTACATCCAACCAAAGGCATACGGTCACCAGTATTCAGTTCGAACAGCATATCTTTAGCTAAAATCGGCTTTTCTTCACATGACACTGCAACCAAAAATGAGAACCACAACACAAAAGGGGTGAATAAAACATGACTTGAAAACTTCAACAGCATCGTGGTACGAATCTTGACAAACTCTTCGTTCTTCACTACGCTTCTTTGTGCTGTAAAGTGATTCAAAACTGGTACCTATCTTCAAAATATGTTCGTATTTAATTATGTGGATTTGCCTCAGGCAAAATCAACATAATCAGCATTATCATCATAAAGTTAAAGGTTAACATGTTCAAGAAGATATTTTTTATCCTCCAATTGAATTATAACGACAAAGTTAGTTATAACATTTCTGCTACATGGTTGTATTTCATAACTTCGATATAAAATAATGAAATTCTGATAATGAGCAACTTTTCCTCCATTAATTTCCACATTTCTGCAGTTTGTCCTAGACCAATGTTTATAAAGAGATATGTTTTTCTTCGAACAATGTTTATTTAGACCCTAGACCATAATTCTTAGGAGGAAACTCTACTTAGAGAGTCTGGCACACCTTTCTGTCGCTGATACCACAAGGATCGGTTTTGGGACCCGTTTTATTTTTGATTTATACCAACTCTATCACAAATTTGGAACTGAAAGGAAAAATAAAATTATTTGCGGATGACACCACGTTAATATATTTTGCAAACGATTTCAACAAGATATGTGAAAATATGAAGAGTGATCTGATAGAGATTTCAATTTGGTTTTAAGTTGTGAAACTCACTTTAAATTTTGTTAAAACCACATTTATGTATATTTCAAAAAAAAATATGAACACTGCCATTGATCCACTATTGTTTCAAACTGAATATCTATTAAATATACAAAAGTAACTAAATTCCTAGGTCTTTATATAGACGAAAAACTAATATGGAATAAACATATTGAAAAATTGAGGAAGAAAATTAATCCAGTCATTGGTGTTCTGTTCAAAATTAGGAAATTCGTTCCTTTCAAATTCTTGAAGAATATTTACTACTGTCTTATTCACTCAAACCTACAATATTTGATTTCCATTTGGGGAACTGCTAATACTTCAGTATTAATTGAGACCTCTTGAAAAACTCCAAAATAAATCATTAAAATATATTTATAACTCACCATTTTTAGAATCAACCGCCAACTTGAATAAGCCAAAGAGTTTACTGGATTTGAAATCTCTATATAAAGTGAAAATTTGTTCATTCATTCACTTCATTCGAATTAAACAGAAAGTATCTAATTTAAATTTCACGGAAGTAAATAGTATACACTATCATGAAACAAGACGAGCAAACTGCCTAAGCCTGGGAAATTTCAGAACTAACTTTGGAAAAAAATCAATATACCATGATGGTATAGTAATTTACAATTCACTTCCATCTGAAATAAAAAATATAAAAAGTGACGAATTTCAAGAGTAAAATCAAAAAGTATTTTCTTTGTTTGCATCTCAGTTGAATTCATTGATCCTCACAATCATATAATGTCATTATATTAATTTCAACATTACCATTTTTCATTCATTGATGTCTCTTAGCTCTCAATATAACTATTCTGGATAAAAAATCTAAACGTTTGTTTGAATGTTTTAGACGATGTAGTAACTTGATTACTTATATTTCGGACGTCCATCATCTTAATGGTTGAAAGATTTCTATCTCTTTCAAATTTTTTCACAACGTTTCAATTGCTTGAATCCGCAATCATCTTCTGGTGAATAGTGACAAAATCAGATGCTACGCGACCTTTTATAGGTCTATAATTAAGTGTAATTACGCGCGGTCTTGTGGCGCGCGTGGTTTCGCGATTTTTCTCCCTCCAAAACGGTCCATGAGCGGTTTCCATACGTTTTTAATTTCCACGCTTGGTTGACTGAAGGCACCATTGGCTTCTATGTAGGTGGTTTCCATAAATTTCCGTTTGAACCAATGTTCCTCTCTATGAAGAACACTAGCTTCATCCCAGAGAAATTTATGGAAACCACCTACATAGAAGCCAATGGTGCCTTCAGTCAACCAAGCGTGGAAATTAAAAACGTATGGAAACCGCTCATGGACCGTTTTGGAGGGAGAAAAATCGCGAAACCACGCGCGCCACAAGACCGCGCGTAATTACACTTAATTATAGACCTATAAAAGGTCGCGTAGCATCTGATTTTGTCACTATTCACCAGAAGACGATTGCGGATTCAAGCAATTGAAACGTTGTGAAAAAATTTGAAAGAGATAGAAATCTTTCAACCATTAAGATGATGGACGTCCGAAATATAAGTAATCAAAAAATCTAAAGTTTAGGTAGCATTATATTTTTATTTGTTATGAATTATACTTGTATTAATTTTATGTATTACTGTCAAATGAGTTTGGATATTTATTTTGTAATTCTTTTTTAATATCTCTATTATAAACAAATTGTTTCTTGGGATAACAATAAAGTACTATCTGAAAATTTCAGCTTGATTTTCAGTTGACTGAAATTTTCATACACCATCATAACACAAGAATTTAAATAAATTTTTGAACTTCATGAAATCATGAATCGTTAGAACCACGAAAAATAAGATAATGATTTATGATGTTTTTGAACTTTTGTAGAGTGTAAGGTTGAGGAAATACGTACATCTCTTGGTGACAAGTTCTAGAGACGAATCTTAAGAAAAAACGTTCAAAAATTAAGTCTCCAGATTACCGACAAAATCGACAAAAGAGTGAACTCGTCTGGTATAATGAAAATAATGAAAAACCGGGAATAATCGATACTCGTTTCTTTAATATCATTGTAAGTCGAGAATAATAAATAAAGCCATCTCAAAATTTTGGCAAGATGTGTAAAACTGCGTCACTAATAAACTTCATCATTCAACTTAGTATTGTAGGCGAATGCATTTCCTACTCTGAAAATAAGTATAATTAATGATAATCACCCGGTAAAAACACTATTACATTTCTCTTTCGGTGTTCTTGGAACATTTTTTTTACAAATCTGAATAACTTCCAGCCGCACATCAGCTCATTATCTCAAAAATACACAAAATTCATAACTTTGCTTACTTTGGCGCCGAATCTAGTCATACGATCGAGTTGGACCGTAGGTTTACGTGGGATGACTACAGATACATCGTATTATAAAAAAATCAGCCATATTTTCTGAAAGACTTATTTCCATAAGATTTTGTGTGGCTGAAAAAAAAAAGTGGGCTCGTCCGGGATTTGAACCCGGGACCTCCCGCACCCTAAGCGGAAATCATACCCCTAGACCAACGAGCCGATGAATACAGTTGATTTATTCTTTTATAGGTTGCACAGTCGGTATATGAACCCATTACTCGCCATACTAGTTTGTTGCTAACGTATTCGAGAAGTTTCATTTTCTTTCTCCTGTTCATTATCAGTTCCAAATTCCATACTTTCCATTTTTTTCATAAATTTCCATTCCTTTTGTGCCTTCCATTGCTATATAATACTTAATCTGTATTTTGATTAAAATATCCAGTAAGTAAGAATACAGTATCAGGCGCCGTTTGGGTAAGAGTACTTTTGAAAATACATGAAAATAATTTTTTTTTATCAATATATTCATTAGTTTGTTGCAATATCTTTTATTTTGCTTTATAGTATAGTATATAGTGTTCAGTGTCCTTGTTTTTCAACTCAGTTTGCATGAGGCCGTCTGTCATTTTAAACTTACCGCCATTACATTGACACCAATGTTCAAACGTGAAAGTTTTAAGGCTCGTTCATACTCTTGCGAATATTCGCAAATTTCTTGCGATTCGACTCCTACGGCAAAAAAATTGCGTTGAATGATCATGACATTTTTCACTTACTTAGTAATATCTAACTCCAAATACTGAAAAATCACATGTTACGATTTATCATTCACCGCAAAAATTTTGCCGTATAGGTCGAATCTCAAAAAAATTGCGAATATTCGCAATGGTGTGAACTCGCCTTAGGGTGGACGTTCAATGTGACTTGTAAAATATTAGAAAAATGAAAAATGTGTTTACAATAAATTATTCCCTTTTTTGCTAAAGCATAATAGCAAAATATGTAATCTGTAAACATTAAAACGGTGTTTGCCGAGATATAGCTGGTCGACCGAAAGGGCGACTGAAACTTTAATGGATACTATTTACAATGGTACAGATGAGAAGAATTTGTAGCTGCACTTTTCTTCGATTTAACCATTCAACTCTATTAATTTTGATGTATATACTTGCTGATAAATTATATGAAGTAGGTGTTCGAGGGAAATTTCTGGCATGGGTTAAGTATATGAACTTCAGAAAAATGTATGTGAAATGGGATGATACTGACTTACTCATTCAGTATCGACGTTGGTGTTCCACAGGGCTCAGTTTTGGGGCCTTTACTCTTTTTATTTATATCAATGACCTATCACAACATATACAGGCAAAACCTCATTATCTCTTTTTGCCCATGATACCTCCATTTCAGCAGAAGATGATAATCTTGTTAAACTTCAAGCCAAACTCAACACGGTAGGTAAAAACTTGTCAATCTGGCGTTGCTCTAATAGACTCATTCTAAATGCGGATAAAACGGTGCTGGTTCATTTTTCTGGAAAAAACATATAGAGCAACGTGCCATGGAGCGTGTATTTGTGGAAGGATAGATAAAAATCGACATATATTGACTGGGTTTGGAGTTTCGATGTATAGAATATCAATAAAACTTCTTCTGATTGATAAGCACATGCGAAATAATTTCTCTAAACTTCTCTTTGTGAGGGAAGTGCTCTTATGGCAGTTATAATTTGTTCAATATTTTGAAAATTGTGTTTTTTCGAAAGACGTTGACAGTTTTTCAAGCTTTTATTAAATTCTTGATTGTTTCTCTGTTTATTTGCTTCTTTATTTGTATGTTCGGGTGAAATTTTGCAAGAGGATATTTGACGTAAATTATTGTAGACTTTATATTAATGAAAATAGTACGGGTTGTATAAAGCAATGATTTCTGATTTCAAATATAAATATCCAATAACGACTGAAACACTAAAAACACTCTCATCCATGATAGGAGGAGAAATACTCAAGTCGTTTAAAACGAATGGATTTCATAAAAATCGGTTCATTCCCAACGACTTATAGCAATCAAAATACATGTGAACCAATATAAATCCAACTGTACCTATGATTCAAAACTAATATATGCCAGGTTGACAATTCGAGATTTTGACACTCACTAGAAATCCAATGAAGATTTCTCTGCCACTGGCATAATATTTTGTGGTAAACGAGAATTTCTTTAGTTCGCATCTCAGGACAACCCAAATGGCATGTTGCCAAGTGCGCCAATATAACTACGACTCTCGAGGCTAATATTTTTCACCGTTGCTGGACCGGATAGTACTGAATTTAACAATTTTGGATTTCACTTTTAAAATTTTTCATTTCGAAATATCTATTTCACGAATCATTTCTTCCTGAATAATCTCCAAACCAAATGATAATAATTGATAGTTTAAGACAGCTATTACATGGAATACGTGACATTATCGGCAACAGCGCTAGTTCTCCAGCGCGTTTGTTTCCTAGTAGAAGTTAGATTTGACTATTTTAATGAAACGATAGAAACACTCTTTTGTCTTATTTCCACTAGTTCTTCATTTTCACGACCGGTCGTGAAAATAAGAACAAAAGTGAGTTTCTTTAGTTTCATTAAAGTGATCATGAATTGGAGACTCAGATAAATATTCAATAAAATGCATGGTGGCTCTCTCTATCGGATTAGTTTTCCAAGCCAAAGTTATCGACAACTTTATAAAGTGTCGCAATGTAAAATAAGAATAGATTAGTAATCACATAACTTATGCTTAAGTTCTATGGTAGTAATACACCCAATGATCAAGGAAGTTGAACATAATTTGTAGAGGAAGACCCAGGTCATGTTCCGATATTCCCGACCAATTCTGCCTAGTAATTTTGGTCGTTCCGATTTTACTGAAATTGACTGGTACACATTTCGCGCCACTTTTCATGGAACCTTGTTAGAGGCTAGAAATTTACTGGTTGCTACTGTTACAGAAATGGTCGTGTAGTCCCAGTATCCCCTCCCCGAATTGAAAAGACGGGAGAACAAATGTATCAAGTGGTATTAGAAGACTTGCTGGTAGAGGTTGATGCCGAAACTGCCTTTAATTTACGAGCTTTGTTCTCTCTCGCCTCTCTTGTCCATGTAGATGTACGAAAATAGATATTTCAGATCAAAATCATGCCAGGCGATATTTGCAGACTCTTAAAAGACAACTACAATGAATTCAAAACATACCTATCTTATATTCATATGAGCTATCCGAATTTTCTGATGATTTAGAATACCTATCACCTGAAATTTCCTCTATTATTACTTCATTCATTGCACCCAGTATCACATAATAGTATTGATATAATTTTGAACTAGTCATGTTCCCGCCTTACATTTGACAGTCTGACTTTCCGAATCATTCCGAAATTAGATGGCAGTTTCAGGGGTCCTATTCTCGAGTTTCTACGTATGCGAATTCGATTTCCTGTTTCACACTGATAAACATGTAATATGTATATTTGTCTCTTTTATTCGTATAAGAACCGGAAGTCGATTGATTCGAGAATAGCCCCCCAGATTACTGTTACTTGTAGGCGTTCCGAAATTACCTACCGTGACCAGTACTGTTCAGTAATATCGGAACATGAGCCCAATCGACTGATTTTATGGGCCTGTCAAATGACGTCAGCGCGATGCCTCCTAATGGTTTACTATATCTGTATATATAGATATACAAACCCATACGGAAGGCATCGCGGTGAGGTCAAATTAGAGACAGCATTGCAACATAGGGAATGGGCCATCCTCTACAAATAGTGTTGTGTCCTTGCCCAAAGATAACCTTTACATAGAAACGTGAATATGCGACATCATAGAAATAATACAAAACAAGTAAAAATGCAACTTCATTTAATGGAGAATCCGATAAGGTTTTTATCTTTACAGGTCCATATTTTGAAACTTTTCCTCAGCACATACCATGCCCTCTGATAATCTTCGGCTAAATTTTTAACACTATCATATGTTAAAGAAAAGTTATCACAGTCTTTCGTTAATGTAATATTTTTTGTTTCACAAACGTCCAGGAATGTTTTGAAAAGCTCCAACTTGCAAATTCTTAGACGTGCCACCTCCGTGTTTGCTTTCTTTTTCGTGATTCCTTGTCGTTTTCCATCAACTGCCACTTCAAAGCTGCAAAATATCGAAAGAAAACATATTTGAGGATTATAACTTTATTTCCACACATTTTTTAAGTAAAAAAGGTAAAATTTCCTCAACGATGGAAGATATCGTTTTAGAGATATTTACAATTTTCTATACTGTGATACGCACCTGCCAAATCACAGTGATACGCACCTGTCATATGACATAAATCATCCTTACTTAAATTTAACAACAATCACAATTCAACAAATTATTGAAGCTACAAAAAAAATGAAGAATAAGTTGTCATATGGTCCTGATGGAATTCCAGCCAAAACTGTAAATAAAAAGTGTATAGATGAGATGAATCTAACTATCAATTTAGAAAAAACTGTTTACATGATTTTCAAACAAAAAAATACAGACAGAATAAAATTAAAAGTAAAAATAAAGAATAAAATATTAAATGAAGTTGAAGAACATAAATATTTAGGACTGATGATTGATAAGAATTTAAATTTTGAATGTCACGTGTGAATAAAATTAGGAAATCAATTGTTCCTTTAATTGGAGCAATAAGAAGAATTGATTTCCTAAACATTAAAATACAAAATCTCATTTATAATGCCCATATTGTCTCGCATATTAGATATTTAATAACAATATGGTCATCTTGTAGCAAAAACCAAAAAAGTATAATTTATCGTTTGATGAATAAAGCACTAAAAGTGATTTTAAAAAAACCTTGGGATACACCTTCAGAATTATACAACGATATTAAAACTTTTACATTAGATAAACTAATAAAATTTGAAAGAGCAAAATTTGCATTTAAACTAACAAATTCCTCTCCTTATAATAATGTACGCCTACCTGATCTGGTGAAATTGACACGGCAAGGAGTCAGAAAACCAAGAAAATAAAAGAAGAAGAAGAAGAAAATAACAAATAATATACAAAAAAGTAACAGCCATTTCAAAAAAAAATCGAAATCACATGATTATAAAATCAGAAATGCAAATAACTTCCATTTAAATAACATTCATTCAAATAAAGGCAAGAACAATCCTATATCTAGTTCTATAGAAACTTACAACAAATTATCAGATGATATAAAAAAATCAAAGTCCATAAATATTTTCTTGAAAAAACTCAAAGAAAATCTGCTATCATACTGATGTTCATCAATACTGCCGTCCTAAGCAAAAAAGCCGTATCTACAAAAATTGTGGATATGGAGATTTGGTTTCTGTACACAAGTTTCAGACTTTTCGTACTTAAGATGGTTGAAACTACAGATTCTCAGCTTCAAAGTTTTTGCAGATACGGCTTTTTTGCTTAGGACGGCAGAATATATAAATATCCAAAATTGTTAAATTTGTTATTTTTTCATTAGTTTAGAAAATTCTGAAACTCATTTATATTCATTAGTAGTAGTATTCAATATATTATCTTCCTTATACCAGAACTTGTTCTGTATGGAAAAAGTATTTTCAATAAATAAATAAATAGCATTTCGGTGTCGCTAGAGATTAAATATAATCAATCATAAATAATCGCCATTTCCATAAAATATATAACTCAATCATTTTTCGATAAAACATTTTATAAAAAAAAGTTGTTTATTTTGGCTAGCAGCTAAGTAACGTGCACGAATACGGTCACCTCCAGCGTTATTGAGGAAATGTACCATTTTATTTAAAAAAAGCTGTGGAAATAAGTTTTTTACATGAAGTGACAAAAGTTTACTTAAAAAAAAAATTAGGGCAATTTTAAATAAATAATGACAGCCTATGCAGCGCCCTCTAGGCGCTACGTAAAAATGACTTCGGAATTATGATATCGCACCTCAAAAAAACCCTGGGTAACAAATTTTGTTTATAATGAATAACTAATATATTGTAACGATTCTTAGAGCCGGTCCTGGCCACGCTCAGTCATAAACATAGCATAAATGACCGCACCGAGTGGCTGTCATCGCTCTGGGCGCTTCGAATAATATTCGAGACGACTGGTATTCATCGCGTCGCTCTTATGAGCATTCCGAAGTGTTCGACGACACCTTTCACCGCTTCTAGCAAACTCTAGTCGTCCAAGTGCAAGGAGACTAAAATTTAACAAGGAGAGTTTAATCCCCATAAGACAATGGGGACACTAGTAGAAAGAGATGAGAAAACATTTGTGACGAAATGTGACGTAGTTGGACGTGTCATGGCCGCCGTTCTCTATAGACAGTGACGGACTAGCTCTTGGTACATGAGAGTTACTGCTGACAGTTTTGTTGCTTGGTTCGAGTTCGACTCTGTACTCATATCCAAGTACGTCACTACGACGCGTTGATGCTACCAGATTCTGATTGGCTAGAGCTTATTAAACCCTCCTTGTTAGTTTAGTCTCTTTGGTCCAAGTGTACGTGGCTGTCTAGATATAAAAGGAAGTCCCCCACCCAGAGATGGGAGATCAAGTACCGCCGCAGCTAGTTGCAAATAGACATAACTACAGAGTTGGCTTAGCAGTAGTGATATAAATTAATGAATTAGGTGTAAAAGAATTAGAGTTGTATTTTTATGTTTCAAATAAATTAATGGAACCAATTGAGACAATCTTTATTACACTATTTAAAAAAGTTAAGCAAACCTTTTTTCAGTGACATCGCACCAAGACATACTGCAGGGGCTTGCGCGTTTACCATCAACTTTACCTAGTTCAAATTTCTTGGAACACTTGAAAATATCCATTTTATTCTGGAAATATGGGGGGTTCAGTCTAACTTCGCCGATTCTGCCAAGCAAGGCCCGCTCCAGAGATGTGACGGAAAACGGAGTTTCGGCTGTGATGATGAAACTGGACAAATAAATGGGTTTTTCCAAGAGCAGAGACAGAAGTGCTCCTTGTATGCCTAGATGGCACCACCTTGCAAGTTTATCGCTGCACGAAACGGAAAGTGTAGGATCACCTCTACCTGCAGAAGGAAAAAAGTTTCATCTTGAATATTATTATTGCAAATATATCAATTAACGTATTACTATTTATTGTTACTGCTTTGAACATATGCATTTCTAAAACAAAGCTGACAACTCTGGCATATCAGGATAACTAGCTGCTACCTCAAACAAGTTAGCGGCCACATTATAGAAGCCGTTTTTATCTAGCAGCCGTTTTTATCTAGCAGCCAATTTGCCAGTAGCGTTGGGTGAGAAATTAAATTCGACTTTTGATCCGAATGATGTTAAATTTCTATATACAGGGTGTCCCAACGAAAACTTTCCACCCGGATTTACTGGGAAATGACAAATTATTTTCGGAAACGCGAAAACAGGTCGATTTTAATTTCTAGGGGGACACATGTTAGTAATGGATTGAGTCGAGTAACTTCATCCCCTTGACGGGGGCGGCTACTCCCTTGCGAATCATCATAGGGAACGTGGGTCGAGTGATACATCATCTTAAAGCTCTCTTTATTCTCTATCCAAACGTGGATAATTTTTTCAAAATCGAATGAATGACAATTGAAATTAGTGTTGTTGACAGGTTCAATGTAAATAGTCAATATCTCACCTGTTCCTATTCAAATTCAATTTATGAACTATTTTAAGACTCAATGAGTGGACAGATAGACAATGGCAACATCCCATCCGGTCAGGTAACCCAGTCACCCCACGAAAAACGAAAACAAATTAGTCAAAACAAAGTAAGTAGCCAGGCTGGGACTATTAATTGCGAAGATCTTTCAACCAAGTATCAGTTTTATGTCGCTATTCGCGAATACAACATTACAAGCGGAAGATACCCACCCCAATTGTGAGCGAAACGTCCAAAGGAACCTCCTCCACAGAGGTGAACCGACCACGGCACTGAAGCCCGGAAACCATATTTCTTAGTTTTTGTTCTGTTGACTTTTTCTAGACAAAAAATACCTGTTTTTTATGGTTCTCCTGCGTGTATGTTCTCAGCATGAATTCACAGTTCGCATGATTCTTATGGAAATATCATTTGATTCGTATTCTGTGAGTTAAGTTTCTGCCTGACAATGGTTTACGCATTAGGAGAACGAATTGAGTTAGTGAAACTTTACTACAAAAATGATGATTGTCTAAGAGCTGCAGCTAGAATTTTCAATACAAGGCATCCAGGGAAAAATGCATCTCATACCTATGTTCAAACGTTGATTGAGAAATTCGAAAGAACTGGGTCTGTGGGAAACCAGAAACATCATCCTGAACGTCTGATAAGGAACGAGGCTGTTGAGGTAGCGGTTTTGGGACACGTGGCTATGGATCCTACTCAAAGTATTCGAAGCTTGGCTGACGCGCCAGGTGTAGCGCGATCGAGTATTCAGAGAATTCTCAAGTCACATCGATTCCATCCATACAAACTAAAACTTGTACATGAACTGAACGAAGACGATTTTGACAGACGTCAACAGTTTTGTGAGGAAATGTCTGAGCGTCTGAGAACAAATCCCAATTTGCTCTTCAATATTTGTTTTTCAGACGAGAGTACATTTTTTGTTAATGGAAACGTAAATCATCACAATTGCCGCTACTGGAGCGATACCAATCCCAGGTTAATACGTGAGGTCCACACACAAACTCCGCAGAAGTTGAATGTTTGGTGTGGTATTTTTGGCAAAAATATTATTGGACCACTTTTTATAGATGATAATTTGAATGGACAAATGTATTTACATCTTCTTGAGAATGCCATCGATCCCATGATAACGGATATTATCGAAAACGATGGAGATTATTCGGAAGACAACCTCCATTTTCAACAAGATGGAGCACCACCTCACTATGTAGTGGCGGTTAGAAACTTTCTGGATGAACGATATACCAATCATTGGACAGGGCGACGAGGACCAATTGAGTGGCCAGCTAGATCACCGGACCTCAACCCGTTGGATTATTTTTTATGGGGGCATCTCAAAAGCAAAGTTTTTGCCACTCCGCCAGAGTCACTAGATGATCTACGTGGTCGAATTGTAAACGAGTGCGGCAGAATAACTCCAGAAGTATTGGAAAACGTTCGTAATAGTTTCGAAAGTAGACTTTATCACTGTATGGAGGTAGGAGGGGCTCATTTCGAGCAATTAATAAATTGAATTTCGATAAGAACAGGTACGATATTGATTATTTAAATTAAACCTATTACCACACTAATCTCAATTACCAGTCATTCGATTTTGAAAAAATATAAACGTTTGGATAGAGAATGACGAGAGCTTTAAGATGATGTATCACTCGACCCAAGTTCCCTATGATGATTCGCAATGGGGTAGCCACCCCTGTCAGGGGGATGAAGTTGCGTGACTAAATTCATCACTAACATGTGTCCCCCTAGAAATCAAAATCGACGTGTTTCACCGTTTCCGAAAATAATTTGTCATTTCCCAGTAAATCCGTGTGGAAAGTTTTCATTGAGACACCCTGTATAGACTTGTGAAAAGCGCGAGAATAATATACCAAGAGGTGGTTGTGCAGGACGTCTAAGGGGCAGTTTACGCTTGTCGATTTTTGAAAAAACATTCTGACACCCCCCTTAGAAATAGTTATCCATGCTCATTTTCTGTATATAGACAGACTACTGAAAAGCCCGAGAATAATATACTGAGAGATGGCGATTTGCAGTGGTTCTAAAGGGCAGTTTACACTTGTAGATTTCTGAAAATTCTGAAACCTCACTCAATACTGATTGGTCACGTTCATTTTCTGTATAAAGGCAACTGAAAAGCCCGAGAATAATATACTGAGAGATGGCTGATTTGCAGGCCTTCTGAGGAGCAGTTTACATTTGTCGATTTTTTAAAATCAATCTGAAACCTCCCTCAGAAATGTTTAGCCAAGTTCAACATCTGTATTTAGAATACTGAAATTCCCAAAAATGATATACCGAGAGATGGTTGATTTGCAGGCCGTCTATGGGGCAGTTTAAACTTGTCGGTTTTTGGAAATTCATTCTGAAACCTCCTTCTAAAATGTTTATCCAAGTTCAATTTCTGTATATTGACTTCTGAAAAGTATAAGAAGTTTATTTTCTGTCTATGGACTACTCAAAACCCTGAGATTGATATTCCGTGAGATGTTTGATTTGCAGGCTGTCTAAGGGACAGTTTACACTTGTCTATTTTTGATAAAACATTCTGAAACATCCCTCAGAAATGCTTAGCCTAGTTCAATTTCAGTATATGGACTACTGAAAACCCCGAAAATGATATACTGGGAGACGGCGGATTTGCAGGCCGCCTAAGGGGCAGTTTACACTTGTCGATTTTCGAAAATACATAAATCTTCCCTTAGTATGTCGGGGCGTGGCGCAGTGGTTAGAGCGTCTGACTTTGGGTCGAAAGGTCCGGAGTTCAAGCCCCAGTTGCGGCTGGGATTTTTTAATTTAATTTGACCGATCAAATTATTCAAATCTCGTGGCTGGACTGGGGTGAGTCCTGCACGATTCACTGTTGCGTTCCAATTAACAGTGCTGCTCCTAAGGTGGCGCATGGAGTTAGTAACAATGCCTATCCAGTACACGTGGCTAATGACCATAACAGTCGATGCCAGAACACCAAAGAAAAAAAAAATCTTCCCTTAGAAATGTTTAGCCAAATTCATTTTCTGTAAATATAGATTACTGAAAACATTAAGAAAGATGTACCTATGGTTTATTTGCAACACGTTTCTAGGTATTGAATTAAATAAAACAACAGATTTGAAACGTTTATCTTATACATAAAATATAAAAATAAAACAAAATACCACACGTTGAAAATAATATACAGAAAGACATCTTTCTTCAATTATTCTATTAAAAAAAAACACTGTTTATTGTTGTCGGCGAGTAGATTTCAAAAATATATAAAAAAGTGGAGTCTTTCACGATGACTGAACACTGTTCCAGTAGTCAACATACGGAAATTGAACATTATACAGGAGGTTTCAGAATGCTTTTCCAAAAATCCTGCAAATCCACCATTTCTCAGAATATAATTCTCAGCTTTTCAGTAGTCTATATACTGCCTCTTAAACGGCTTGCAAATCAACCAACTCTCGGTATTTCGTTTTTGGGCTTTTCAGGCTAGTCTAAATACACAAATTGAACTTTGCTAAGCATTTCTGAGGGAAGTTTCAGAATGTTTCATCAAAAATCGACAAGTGTAAACTGCCCCTTAGACGACCTGTAAGTTAATCATCTCTTGGTATATCATTCTCGGGCTTTCCAGTAGTATATACAGAAAACAAACTTTGCTAAACACTTCTGAGGGAGGTTTCAGAATGTTTTTTCAAAAATCGACAAGTGTAAACTGCCCCTTAGACGGCCTGCAAATCAACTATTTCTTGGTTTATTATTCTTGGGGTGTACAGTAGTCTATATACAGAAATTGAGTTTGGCTTAAAATTTCTGAGGGAGGTTTCAGAACGATTTTCCAAAAATCGACAGGTATAAACTGCCCCTTAGACCCTTAGATGAATTATCTTTCCGTATATCGGTCTTATTTTTTTCAGTAGTCAATAAACAGAAATTGAACATCATTTGGATCAATTTCGAATTTAATTTCTCGTTCGACGCCTCTGGCAAATTGGCTGCTGGATAAAAACGGCTGCTAAAAAGTGGCCGCTAACTTCACATCGGTTCAGAATGGAATATAAAATTAGGATAACTAGCTTTACCTGGCTTTGTCCTCACAGCCCCTAAAACATGATATCCGCTTCCAGGCAGCTTCAAATCACGAAGTTGACTTTCTTCAAGACATTTTGCACCTGTTCTGAACACATCATCATCGTTAGTTCTCATTTTTTTACAAGGGACGCCTTCTGTAAAATCTTCGACCATATTACCAAAACCTTCCTCTTTTTGTTTTGGAAAAATGGCTGCATCACCACAAGGAACGCTGGTAGTGAAAAAGTGAAATTTAACTTCACACTTTAGTGCAAATTTCTTAGTATCTTCGTTATAATCCAGAATAGAGTTATCAGTTCTCATTTGGTGATATATGAAGCGCAGAAATGATCTTCTACAGATAACTTCTGCATGTGAATCATTCAAAACATCCCCAGTGTTTGACATTTTTATTTTTCCTATACATTTCGATCCGGTTCCTGAGGCTATGACTCTCAACTGCCCTCTGAAGTCCATTACAATGCAAGACAATACAGTCCATTCTGTGACATTTGGTTTACCAGATGTCGGTAAATTCTCAAAATGTCCAAGGCACAGTTCTGCTACCTTATCATAAAAATCCTTATGTGTCTCCATAGCGTGTGTATAAAAATAAGCAAATATTTGTTAGTGAAACTTAAAAAATAAATTAGTTCTGGATATATTCTTAGTACGGTTGAAATTTAGGCTATGGTGTCTGGATTCCAAGCATATTGGGTTCGATTGAAATTGTTCAAAATGCTCATATCAGCTTCCGGGATACTGAAGTTGAGATCAATGTTTTGTTCAATGTATTTTTTAGAACGAGCTTTCGGAATGATGGCAATATTCTGCTGCAGAGACCAACGTAGCAGCACCTGAAAATACAATCTAGTAGATTGTCGATTGATTATTTTTATGTACAAACTGAAATTAAGTAATTATCTATTGCCTATTAGTCTAAGAGCCACCTGTATGTGATAGACGAGAACACAAAATTTTAAAAATATTTATAATGGATTCTGTAGGTTGTGAAAACTCTGTTGGTAATTTTCTTTTTTATTGTTAATTTTTTTAATCTTGGAAAAAAAATTTACTCGAACAATAAGTAACTGAAGTATATCTACGAAGGAGATACATACCGCGAAATAATATAAGAAAAACAACTATTATCATATTAGCTAATATGTACAAAATAATCTTGGATCCTGACGATGGTTCATTTTAATGTTGATTACATGTTATATTATGATAATTGATTGAGAAATAAACCATTTTAATAATACTGTTATTAGGTGGTATTCAAGGGATTTCCCAGTTTTCTACACAGTTGAAATACAGAATGTGATGTTTACTGATACTAATTATCAATTTCCTCCTTACACGGTGTTTCTAACTAATTAATTAAACATTTTCCTTTTCGTTCCAAAGATAAAAATAGTGAAAATAGAGTATTTTTCGTTTTAATTCCGAGAGTTCCAACCTTTGACAGCTGTTTCGTGGTCACCCACTCATCAGAAAGGATTTATGGAACTCTCGAAATCAAAACGAATCCACTCAAAAATTAGTACCGTGAAGGCAAGACAATATAAACAGAGGGTTACTTATGACATTTACAGTCACTAGTTGAAACTTAATTTGACACGAACCAAGGAATCCAAAGTAGATGTTTGTCTACAAATTGACAGGTAGCCAACAATTCGTTGATCTGACCAACCCAAGGTTCAATCAATTTGTAGACAAACCTCTACTTTGGATTCCTTGGTTCGTGTCAAATTAAGTTTCAACTAGTGACTGTAGATGTCATAAGTAACCTTCTGTTTATATTGTCTTGCCTTCACGGTACTAATTTTTGAGTGGATTCGTTTTGATTTCGAGAGCTCCATAAATCCTTTCTGATGAGTGGGTGACCACGAAACAGCTGTCAAAGGTTGGAACTCTCGGAATTAAAACGAAAAATACTCTATATTCACTTAGATTCTGCTTGCGTTCCTCATAACGTACTAGAAACTTGATTGAACCTTGGGTTGGTCAGAACAACGAATTGTTGGCTGCCTGTCAATTTGTTGACAAACCTCTACTTTGGATTCCTTGGCTCGTGTCAAATTAAGTTTCAACTAGTGACTGTAGATGTCATAAGTGACCTTCTGATAAAAATAGTGATACTAATACCTAGCTCTAATAGACTGTATCTCTGGGTACACTTAATGTAGTATGATATATTATCCTCATAATTATCATCATTCCAATGATCTTAGACCACCTCTACCTACGTCAACCCTCATTAAGGACTCGATTGTGTATAATGGTCTCAAGATTTATAATCATCTACCATATCAGTTTCAGAAAACCACTAAAAGACCTTCTCAGTGTTAAACCCTATTATAGTCTGCAAGAGTTTTACAAGGACAGTTTTTGATAATAAATGTATACCTTGTACTATTATAT
The DNA here is from genome assembly GCA_944452925.2 of Chrysolina oricalcia. Lineage (NCBI taxonomy): Eukaryota > Metazoa > Arthropoda > Insecta > Coleoptera > Chrysomelidae > Chrysolina > Chrysolina oricalcia. Next base: position 51,321,731 of record OX101824.2, read on the forward strand.
TTCATCATAGTTTATAATGACATTATTGTTTTACTTTTTGCAGTGTATAATTTTTCAATGTGTAGTTTTTTAATGTGTTGTTCTATGCCCTACAATTTGAATTTTCTCGATAAACTGACGGACTGTTTTTATATATAAATATTAAAACCTCTTCTTTCTTTAACCATAAAATTACTTTGTCAATAAAATTATGTTCTTTAGACAATAAATCATATATTATTATCATTATTGCCCCCCTTATTAACGAGTAAAAAGTCCTTCAAAAACAATGCTTGGGAGCTTGGATAAACAAATTCCAAAACAACTCTTAATTTGCACACAAATTTGCCCTATATACCCAGTTCTGATTTACAAAAATCACAAAGGCATTGCTGAAATAGGTAGAATTTGAAAAACCTGTAGCCATAGCAACATAATTTTTGGATTTAGTTTTGTTCTGCATATGATGAATAAAAACAAATGATTAAAATAAGAATTGTAGTAAAAACTATAGTAGGCTTGTTTTGGTTCCAAGCAAGAACCGTCCAAAGTAGTGGCACAGTTGAAGTTTGAATAGTTTTTGGTAATTATACAACCTAGACATGAATGTGTGACTGTTCAGAATTGGTTTAGAACCGGAAATGGAAGAAACCAAAACAAACCTAGTACCAGGGGTGGGATTATAAACACTTGAACAAGAGCTGTCACCATACGTTGTGAAAAACGCTGTGGGTTGTAGCGTAAGTTTCGATATATTGATACTGCTTCATAATATTGATATATTTACCTGAGCAGGAGTTTTTCCTAATTGCTCTGCAATTTTTTTGACCTGAGGATCATCCAACAAATCCTTATTGTCAGTTCCACCTAAGGAAGAATAGGCCTGAAGTAGTATTCCTTCTTTCCTACAGAAATCTAGTAGCTCAGTGGAGTGGTATTTTGGGTGCCATTCAACCTGAAACAAAAGCAATTACATAGACCAAAGTTACTTCAAGCCATCTTCAAGATGACATCTGAAGGAAATCATGTCAGTTTTCTTCATGTTAAATGACAGTAAATTTGAATCAGACCAATTTTTTTCTGCTTTTAGATCAAATCATATAATTTCATCAAGATCCTTTTTGCTCTTGTGGTGCCAAAATTCGGTGCTGTCATCGAAAAAAAAACAGTAAATGAACCTGAAATCTGAATATTCAATGGATCAATGATATACAATAAAAATTAAATTGGTCCAAGTATGGAACCCTGAAGAACTTCACAATTAATCATACTCTTCAATTCCGAATATGCACACTTTAATAAATCAGAGAATGCTTAGTCAGAGCAAATTTTAGAATATATAATGAAAATAAAATTGGTCTAAGTATGGAACCCTGAGGAACTCCACAAATAATCATACTCTTCAATTCCAAATATGGATACTTTAATAAATCAGAGAATGCTTAGTCAGAGCAAATTTAAGAATAGGTAAATATAGCATATGGTCCTGTTTCATACTGTGAAAATTAGTTCGTATTGGCAATGGACCATGAGGTACAACCTCTTTTCGACAATATTGGCAAATCAAATTTGAGATTCTTTGAACCTTTGTGAACATAAAAATAAATTCTGTCTTGTTTTTGTGGGAACCAGATAATAAAAAGTAATACCTAGATATTTTGTCTCTTTTGAATCTGACTTATTTTCTCTATGGGTCGAAATAACTGTAACAGGTATAAATTGTATCCTATACCATTCAATACTATTATATTATTCATTCACCTGGTTCACTACTGGTCTAACACCATGGCTGTTATTCAATAATTCTGTTAAATGTCGGATGTTATAGTTGGAGACTCCAATGTTTCTGGTTAGGCCATTTTTCTTTCCTTTAACCAGCTGTTGCCAGCTCTCATCACGAAATTTTGAGTTCTCATTGTTCGATACGTTTACTCCATGGACACCAGGCCAATGAATCAGATATAAATCGATATATTCACAGTCCAACTTTTTCAGAGATTGTTCTAGAGCCTCGTAAGCTTTTTCGCCCTGATCATGGGGTGCTACACACATGAAATAAAAAATTAATATAAATTTAAAAAAATTAAATTGAAGGGAGAAAGTGGAGCAATTGATTTGTTACCTAATTTTGATGTAATGAAAATGTCCTTCCTAGTTAGATTATACTTTGGCAAAAGTTCTTTAAGGGCTTTGCCAATATCTTCTTCATTTCTATACACAGCAGCAGTGTCTACAATAAATATTAACAAATTAGCCAACAATTTAAATATATTGATTTTATGTTACCTACCTATGAGCCTATAGCCAGAACCCAAGGCAAAATCAAGGGTGTTTTTTATCAATTCAGTACCTCGCACTTGATAAGTTCCAACTGAAATGTAAAAAGTAAATAAAGTAAGGTTACGTATTATTCTGTGGTTATGTGTTGACACCGTTGACTTGACTGATATATTTAAGAGTTATTTCAAAATGAGCTCCTCTACTTCTTCAGCACAAAAATCATTAATATAATATCTCCAATACATTCTCTTACATCCAACCAAAGGCATAAGGTCACCAGTGTTTAGTTTAAACCGCATATCTTTAGCTAAACTCTTTTCTTCTTGACACGACACTACAAACAAAAATGACAACCACAACACAAATTTGCTGAAGCTGAACAAAATAAGGCTTGAAAACCGCATTGTGGTGAGAATCTTGACAAAAGTTTCGTTTTTCACTATGCTGGTTTGTAGGTACTGGTTACTAAAGAGAAGTGATTCGCAAGAATAATTTTACATTTAATCATAGGTAGGTATGTACTTGAATGCCAGAGGCAACATTTTTAATATACGTACTTACCCCTTAATCAACATTATTATCATGAAAGTAAAGGTTAACATGTTCAAGTTTTTAAGATAGGTAAAGTCAGTACGGAAATATAATATCCTTTTTATCTGTAGGACATTCCTAGAACCATTATTTAGGGTCAGTTTTTCAAGTTCGAGTTAAACTCCAGATAACTAACTAATAGTTTAGATGGTGAAAGACAGTCTTTAATTGATGGTAAGCGGTATGCTTATCGAGCTCATTCTCGAAACAAAAAGAAAAGTGGTGTTACGTAGTTTTATCTCCTGAACACGAATCCGAAAGAATTTCGTGGGGGGTTTCTTATACTTTTCGAGTACTTTTCAAGATTCAAAGGGTCATTTTGAATCTTGAAAATCGACCATTTTCAAACACGATTTTTTCAGTAAAAGTCGCAGAAAATTCCTCCTTTTTTTGTCGACACTTTTTTCATTCCCTAATCAACTATTATTTCAACAAAACCAAACGTTTTACGGAAAAAAATAACCTTTTCCTATATTATTTCATTATTCTTAACCTCACTCTTCATTTGCGTCCGTTCTAGAGATGTGGGAAGGATTATGTATACTTTATAAGAAGGTTGATTTTTTGTATAAAACGTTTGGTTTTAGTGCTTGTAATTGTGAAATATGAGTTGATTAAGGTCTCGAAAAAGTGCCAACAAAAAGAAGGAGACATTTTCTTCGATTTTTTACCGAAAAAATCGTGTTTGAAAATAGTCGATTTTCAAGATTCAGAAGGTCATAACTCGTAAAGTATAAGAGACCCCCACGAAATTCTTTCGTATTCGTGTTCAGGAGATAAAACTACGTAAGTAACACCACTTTTCTGTTTGTTTCGATAATGAGCCCGATAACCTTACCTTTACCAAATTCTAGGACGAGCGTTAGCGAGTCCTGGAAGTCTACGAGTCCAAAAAAACTGTTTTCGGACGTGTTGCGTACACTATTTTTTCGGCAATCATGTAGAATAACAAATCAATGAGACGCATTTATTCTAAGAGACGAAGAGAGGTCAACTTTCACCCATCTGTTAACCGGATGAAACGATTCCAAATTTGAATATTTCGAACATTTCAGTTCTTATTTGTATTATATACTGAAATTCGAACATAGGTACCAACAGAAACATTCTAATTCTTATTTATATTAATATTTGCATTAAAATTCGTGCACTTCCCGGCCTAGTCCGGGAAGTACGTACTTCCCGGACTAGGCCGGGAAGTGCTACTTTCCCAAAGAAAACGTGTTCGGGGAGTGAACACTTTCCGGATGGTTGCCGAAAAAGTACTTTCCCGTATCGGAAACGATACGGGAATATTTTTGCCGGCTTGTTTACATTTTAGACAGTTATTGAATTCACGCAAAAAATATGTAGAATTCCTTAGTTTTTGATAATGCTGATTGCAATTTCAGAAAAAATAGTACGTGTACCTCGTAGTAAAAGCACATTCCTAGACTTCAATGCTTGTTGGCCTCGGCTTCGCCTCGGCCAACAATTTACATTGTCGTCCGGAAATGTATTGCTTTTACTACTAGATACACAATATACTATTTTATTGTTCAAATGAATTCTTAGGATAAAATTAGTTATTACAACCCGTACGTAGGCAGGGACGTTTTAAAGGCTAAAAAATTGCCGATGATGGAGCCTTTAATTTTCTTTTCAACGCAGCCAGAAAAAAATAAAAACCATCTTCGTATCTCTCATAGTTTCCGAAATCCCAATGGTGAGGATCGATTTTGAAACACCCTGTATAGTTAGGAAATAGACTTTCATATAAAATCACACTTTTCTCCCTAGTTATGAACAAATAGCTATTTCCAAACTAAAACGGGTGCGGGAAAGTGGGAAAAAGGCGCGGACGTGAAAAAAAGTGTATTTCTCATTCTCATGATGATTTCCTACCACATAGTAATCAATGACTTATTCATTAAGGATTTCTATCAAATAGTTGATGATTGAGATAATAACGTCAAAACATCAGTTTTAATTTGTGGTATTCAATACACATTTCAAAAAATATTTTCGCATTCCTTAAGGGCTTTTTAAGAATTAAGCTACATCTTCAGGGTTCCAGTCAAAACGAATTTGTTTTTTAAACCCACACAAAGTCTTCATATCTGCTGGAGGAATTTTGAAATTCAGTTCCATGTTACTGATGATGTGATCTTTTGTTTCCGACTTTGGAAGTACACCAACATTTAGTTGAAGAGCCCAGCGCAGAAGAACCTGAAATATTTCGACTTCTATTAAAACAATAGAAGCACTGATATAGGAACATTATCAATTGCTGGTCTACCAAAGTCAAAATATACTTTTACGTAATCAGTTGAACAAATAAGTCTTTTCATAACGTATTTCGTACAAAATTTTATCTGATATCATTTCATGAATATAATATAACGGTTTTCTCGTGATATGGGACATTGGCGTTGGCGCTTCCCAGGTAGCACAGGTTAGTGAAATGACGTCGTAATGACGTCTTATTAAAGTCCCTGCTGGTCCGTGACGTCCTCGACCAAAATGAGACCTCAAAATGACGTCTTATTTCATGACGTCAAATTGACGTATTTCGTAATGACGTTCCTGCGAAGTCAACTATTTGTTATCCGAAAATTGTCGATATGAAGAGACCGTTGCTGAGAATTATTTCAGAATACGTGATTACAGAAATCTGGACCTCTCCTGTTAGCAATTCTTCAAAAATGACTTAGGGCCGGCTGTATGAAGCGTTATGTTACATTGCGTCTACTTCACGACTGAAATTTGTATAAATGGTTGTTATATTGTACCAATTTTGTATGATTATTTGTTTACGTAAGATTAGTCATGTTAGGTTGGCAAGTAATTAACGCATTTTCAACTTAGTTTGTATTTTTAACTATGTCTTGTCATTTAAACTTCCCGCTATTACAGTGAGTGAGTTCTCTCTCTCTCTCTCTCTGTATTTGGTTGGTCGTTGCTTCCTTCAAACAGGCGCATTTGACCAAGCCCTGCTGCGGAAAATCCGTTCCCATCCGGCCTTTAACCGGCGTAGACAGCAAGGTTTCATCAGGGGAATGCAGTTGTCTTGCTCTAGGCAATACTGCATCCCATATTTTACACTTTTTAATTTTTATTTAACAAAACACTTCTATATAATCTGTCAAATGCACGTCTTTAAGACTGCGGACATCACACACATTAACCTGACTTCCAACACAAGACCGCTGTCTGATCTCAACCACTGCCGGAAGTCGAATCAAGAATCAATCGCTGTGCTGAGTTGCTGCAGTCGGGACGTAGACCGCGTAGACGTAGACGCTTGTTGAAAACACTCAGGCAGAAAGCCATGGTAGCGGATAGCGTTGCAAATGATATCCATTTGCATGTTCCCAAGAACATTTTATTTTTGTTTTGTCACTAGATGGTAGTGAAGTATATTTGTTTAATTCTGTCAATTAAATTCTCATTACAAAAAAGTTGTCACAACGGGTTAATTCTGAAAAAATTATTGATAATCTTAAAATAATTTGGTGGAATAAAATGATGGTTTCTTTGACCTGGCAACTCTGTCGCGGCAGCGTGGGTTGTCGGTCGGACTCGGCTGGATTCGATCGTTAGCGGTACGGTACGGGTTGCTGCTTTTGAATTGTTTTATTTGTCGAATGACATTGCCTTTAGAATAAAGCTAAAATCTTTTTCTGGTTTGCTGCTGTGTTGGTTTGTTTGGTGGTTTGGTGCTAACATTTTTGTGTTTTTTGTTGTTACCCTCTCGGATTAATCATCAAATAGTGTCCTACGTACTGGTAGAGTTCTCCGAGAAGGACAAAACGTGGCTAAAGCTAAGAAAACAGGAACTGTTGTGGCCGCCATTGAAAAACCAAAGGAGTTGCGATAAATATATCATCAAAGATATAGAGGCTGAAGAAGATTGGAAGTTCCATTCAATCAGTCGATGTTTGTATGGTACAGATTAGTATTCATGAACAGAAGAACACCGAAAAACTGCGATTTAGGTACAAAGTAGGAGCACCCAGGATTGCTGAAGTAATGAATTCTTTGTGATATTATGAAACCTGAATTCCTACAAGAGAATACAAATTGGTGATTATTCTTTCACTAAAATAAACTATTTTCTAAGATCTATCATATTTCATGCACTGTTAATTGACATTGAATGTAAGTTTACTACAACATCATGTTATATGTTTTATATTTGAAAGTTATTAAATGTAATATTGTAATTCAGTTAATTTTATTCTACTTCCATGGAACTATCAATTTCCACATGAAAACGAATGACTGTGGAAGACGTCATTTATTGGTCATTTGACTGACGTCTATTAATGGTCTTATAGGTCTTCAAATTGACGTCATTTATAGTCTTCTTTTCAGACGTCAGAATGACGTCCTGCTGATGACGTTCTATGGCTGTGACATTTTGACGCCTTTACAGAGTCTTTAAGACGTCACTTCCTGACGTCAGTCGGTCAATTATTTGACCAAATTAGGACGTCATTTTGACGTCACCGTGCTACCTGGGTTGTCAGAATGAATATTTAATAAGCAATGTCAAACGTGTTAGACTTATGTCAAACGTATCAGACTTATTTAAAAAATGAGTAGTTGTTCCTACAAAATAGCGTCTGATATAGAAGAATCGGCAAATAAGGCATTAAATGAATTGATACCTCAAAAATCAAAAGCTAGATATGACGCAAATCTACGTATTTTCGGTATAAATCATAAACATCAAAATGAAGTCCTGCTTTGGGAATGACAAATACCCTGTTCTTTTTATTTCTAGTACACCTCAATGTGACCAAAACTCGGTAAAATTCCGTTAACCGGGCGCTACAAGCTATCAAAAATCCGCGCGCGCGCGGATTTGCGAAATGTCGGGCGACGCGCGCATTCCCATCACTACTTTGTCGATTTCTGTCAACTTTGAGTAGACATTTTAATCCCTTATTTGTCAGTGAACAAGACCAGAAATACGCGAGCGCGCGCATTCCCATCACTACTTTGTCAATTTCTGGTCTTGTTCACTGACAAATAAGGGATGCAAATTTCTACTCAAAGTTGACAGAAATCGAAAAAGTAGTGATGGGAATGCGCGCGCTCGTGTCTTTGTCGCAGATATCTTCACCAAGAAGTAAGAGATAAGTTACATAAATTACAAAAGTAGTAATAGGAATGCGCGTGCTCGCTTTGCTTGCGTATTTCTTGCTGAATATCTTCACTAAGAATGGTTCACTCTTCGAGTGTTTATGAGAAACTATAATTATTAGTATTGATGAAAAAATTGCCAGTTTCTAGGGCGCCAATTGTTCTGAAAACTATCCACTACAAACATTTCATATTCATGAGTATTCATTATGCAGGAATTTTAATAAAAGACATTAATACTGACTACTTTGTTATGAAAGAAGCCATTTCATTGTGAGATAACTGGATTGGAAAATAATCTTGGTATTAATATTTTGAATGCACAAAAGATATTTTTAAATAGACAGAGCATGTTGCAGGCATTCTTTGCGAAAGAATAATTACTTAAATAAACGTGTCGGATCACAAACATTCATTTTTGGTATGTGCGCATGCGCAAACAGATAGAAAAGATGCAACCTAACCGCATTGTATAGTCGGGTAAGCTCGGTTAGGTTTGCATAAGATCGGGTCTGTCGGGTTGATTTATAGCCATAAAAGTAGGTTATTTTATGTGACAAGTGTTCTATATTTTTTTGTGCGCATGTGATATTCATATTTGTTTGCGCACATTTCCGTGATCTGTCTCGTCCTTTGAATTTTGCTAGTCATTTAGAAATACTATAAGTACCATTGTTTCAAATGTGCAGTCAAAGTGTTGATGGGAAAATGTTGTGGTTATATCAACTCATTTTTCACACTCATTCACTAAAATATTCCATGTGATACGTGAATTGAATATTTCTGGAATCACAGTGGCAATGTCGCAAAATTAGTTTCGCCCTTCCGTCAATTCCATTGTTACCAACCTGACATCTGACATGACAGATATTCACTAAACAAAACAGCATGAATTTGTTGATTTTGTTATCGCTAAGACGGCTAGAATTTGTTGATAAAAAACTATTTTCAAGGAAAAAAAAGTGTAAAACTGGCGAATTAGGATGTGTATAAAAGTCTTGAACGACACACGGCCGAAACGCAAATAACGGATTCGGTTGTTATAATCCTCGACTGCGCCTCGGATTATAATATTCAACCTCATCCGTTATTTGCTACATATCGGCCTTGTAACGTTAATAACTATAATATCAGAATTTTATCATCGACAAAGCTTTTCAACTATAAATAAAAATGTGAATTGAATTTGTGTACGGGAATTATGCCAACAAATCTGTCGCGTTTCCGCTCAACTTTCTTTGTAATGTGTTTTGTCTTCAATTATTGTATTATAAGTATAACAGTTATTACCTAGGTATTTTTAAAAAACGACCTTCCTGCAACTGGACGTGTTGATCAATCATTTGTTTTGCTCACTGTGTATTATAACAGTATATTTCCTTGCGCGAGTAAAAAGCCCTTTAAGATCACTTCTATTCGGTACTCGATCGATAGTGGTCGAACTCATAAAATCTCAACAGGAGAACTTGACTATCTCCACGAACTCATTAGTGATTTTTTTGAAGTAACTATTGTGCATTGTGCAACGCTTATTCACACTTCTTCCAAGGGAGATCAGGGAGATATCCTTCAACGCAACCCCAGGAGACTGGCCAGTCAGGATCCCCCTGATAAGGATTTTACGGAACGAAAGTAAGATTCTTAAAGGGCTCGCATCATAAATTCAATTCATTTCGGCTACCGTCCATTTTTCTCTCATAAAGCTATCAAAGGAAATAAGATATTTTACATTCAAATTTCAGAACAGGATATAAGCCAGTGCGGTAGATTCATAGAAATATATATTATTGTTGTATTTTGAATCAGAGAAACACAGTAGAACAGGGAAAAGGAAAATAAAGAGGCTGATGAATAACCAACAAAAACGCATTCATGTGATCTGGATTGGAATTTTTCCTTGGGTGATTTAATTAAAACGAAAGCTTTACATCCAAAAGTTTTGAAATGAGATGCTGTTGGCTTCTTATTTTTGAAAACTTCAAATGGAGTTTTGTTGTTCAGACTACTCGAACAGCTCCGATTTCTGATATATGCTGCAGTGGCAACTGCTTCCGCCCAAAAATGATTCGGTAAATTCGATTGAAGTAGCATACATCTTGCCATTTCTACCAGCGTTCGGTTCATTCTTTCAGAAACCCCATTTTGTTGTGGTGTATAAGGTGTTGAATACTGCCTTTTTATACCATTTCCTTCTAAGTATTTCGTAAATTCTGGTCCACAATATTCCAGTCCATTATCTGTTCTCAGAATTTTTATTTTCTGTTCTGTTTGTTTTTCTATATACTTCTGGAATTTACAAAAAGCATCTTTGACTTCGCTTTTATTTTTCAAGAAGTATACTTCAGCCCATCTTGACTTATCGTCAATAAAAGTAGCAAAATACAATGCACCTCCTATGGATTTACTTTTAATCGGTCCACAAACATCGGAATGGATGATATCCAGTAAGTTTTTAGATCTATTCATGGAAGATTTCGGCAAAATTGCTGCTGGTTGTTTACTCCTGATGCAAACTTCGCAGGTAGGTAGCTGGTCACGTGAATTGAATGAAATTCCATCAACTAAGTTTTCGTTTTTTAATTTCTTCAAGTCATTTTCGTTTAAGTGGCCATAACGCTGATGCCATTTTTGCAAATCGCTGACTCCCTCAAAGGTTGGTTTTTATTTCAGGAACGTAGAGAGTATTTTCCAATCTCAAATTTCTAGTTTCTGTACCTTCGGAAAGAGTTAAATGGACGGTACCTTTCCCAATTATTTCAGTCGTTTTGTTCACTGCTAAACGTACTTTCTGATCACTGACATGGATAAAATTGGAAAATTGTGATATATCGTGACACATATGTGACGTTGCACCACTATCCAGACACCAATCGTGTATTTTGGTACTGTCTGCACTGAGAGCTGCTGGGATACTCGCGATTTCTTCATTAATTGCTGGATCTTCTGAAGTTTTAATCATTAGTGCCTCTTCCTCAATATTTGATAAACTTTGTCTATTTGCTGCTCTTTTACGGCATTCGGATCCCCTGTGGCCTGGTTTGTGACAAAAATTGCACTTATATCTGAATTTGTTTTGCTTCTGAAGACAATCATCCGACTTCTCGCTTCGCAACTGAGAATGTTCATAGTTTGATTTCCAATTCACTACTTTTCTAGGAAATTGTTTTGATTTCATATATAATGCACTTTGTGAATCAGTTTCGTTGCCTTTTCTTGCAATGAATTCATCAATGAGCTTGATTTTGAGGGCTTCCGGTTTGGGGAGTTCGTCTCTTGCTTCTATGGCGCAACGAAAATTTTCATAGCTTTTGGGTACACTATATAATATTAGGATCGAAAGAAGATCGTCAGCCATTGTTATTCCCATTTCCTTTATTTTGTCGACAGTGTCGAAGAATGAGTTCAGATGATCTTTCATGTCATTTCCTTCTGACATTTTTGTGAAGAGAACTTGCTTCAAGAGAGTTGCCTTTCGAACTGGTCCACGAGATTCGAAGACTTCCTTGAGTTTTTCCCATACTGCGTTACTGGTCTTGCATTGCTTTATGAGACTCAATTCGGATGCTTGCATTGACAAAATTATATCTGCTCTGGCTTTCTGATCTATTTTATTCCACGCATTTGCTGCTGCAGGATCGTCTGGTTTGATCATTTCACCATTTACATGAGACCAATGGTCGTTTTTGATTAAAATTGCCTCCATCTGCAACTTCCAGGTGTCATAATTGTTTTTGCCCAATTTCTCCACTTGAGTTAAGGATACTGCCATTGAAGAAAGATGTTACTATTACTTTTCCCTTATAATGCTTATTCTGAGCTACCTGGGCCCATAACCTGTTGTATTTTGAATCAGAGAAACACAGTAGAACAGGGAAAAGGAAAATATATTGACTTTACAAGAATTGACAATCAATAAACTTTAACTGTTTTTGTCTTCATAAAAACAAAATATGTACACTGTATGGTATAACATATGAAAGCACACATTGTAAATATCATTTCATCCAACAAATTATATACAGTTCAATTATTTTATCTTTACCCGTGCGTCAGCATGGTAATGCATATGAAATAAGTCGAGAAATTTCAGTCAAAACAAAGTCTAAATGTAAAACGACGTGGCTGATAAAAATTACAATGTGTAGATAATGAGATAAGATAATGAATTATTAAATTAACTAAATTAACCAGGCATAATCTAAAAAAGAGTTAAAATATATTGTGAATGTTTTTGGTCTTTATTTATAGAATTAGGTAAGGTTTTTTTTTCTCAATAGGGTTTCCACCCTCTGAATTACTGTTGTGTGAATATCCCGGTAATACGGAATTACAGTCACATATATCAATTGTGGGGTTAGAAATTTCAAAGATTATTTGTGAAAAAAACACATTAATGATTGTAAGAGACATTTAGTTTTGAAAAAAAACTTTTTATAATGTGTCTGACTGCAAAACGAAGTAAAAGTGGTGACAAACAATCCCCAATGACAGAAAATAATGACGTGATTGATGGTACTGCTCTAGTCAATACACTATTTGGCAAGTTTAGTTGAAATGTAAAAACACTGTCAGCTTTATGGCTATCTCTTTTCACTGTTTTGAGTTTCAATGGATCATCACAATACCATAATTCTTTGCTTAGAAGACAAATGTCAACGAATTTTGATTCGCTCATAGCGGTTGATAGACAGAGATGTTACATAGAGGGTGTGTTATTTCTTAGATCATAAATTGATGACGCATGGGTAAAGATAAAATAATTCAACTTGTACTTACTCTAGAATGCTAAAATCCCGTATATTTTCACGGCAAAAAGTATGCCGCGTATGCGACCCGTTTACGATGTGCGCATGCGCGTCATCAGTGTAGTTTGGGTAGATCATTGCCAAGTTTGAAAATAATTTGGTGTTCCAATTCAAAGTTTTTTCTTATGAGGCAATAAAACACATGCCATTTGAAAGAGAGAAATTTGACAGCGCATTTAGGACTTTTTAAAACCGAAAAGAAACTTTTAGAGATGGATTACTTCGAATTTTAGGAGCGAAAGAAATTTATTTAAAACAATAATGTACCCTATGCTACTGTAATTATAATGACCGTGCAACAGTGCTTTTTCATCAACAGGAAGACTTGTCACTAAGATCTGTCACTCTTGTCAGAGACAGACGGTTTTTAGAATTTCAGATTTTCTCTCATCGTTTTGTGTGGTGTTTGTTGTTGGTTATTCTATCATCTTTCGTGAATTTGCATTAATTTTGTTCCTTTAAAGACAATTTCTAATAAAGCCGTTTCTTCCTAAAAATAAACAATGAACTGTTTAGTGTAAAGGAAAAATACCTGAAATAAATCATTTTTGGTAGATAACGAAATTTTTTATGTACCTATATGCTGTGCTCAAAATAGCTTAAATATTATTTTAGCTTGACAAAAAAGGTATTATTTTTGGGTATTTTATTAAAGAAGAGACCCCAGCAGAACATTTGAGTAAGAAAATTGTAATTTGTTGCAGACATTTTCCTCATGAAGATTCATGCGAAAACAATAGAATAATTTGAAACCTAGTGCAGTACCAATACTGTGTCTCCATAAGCATGCATGGCGAGTGATACAACTTTCTACCACACCGCTTATATTATGAGTTCTAGATTCCTTAAAAAAATTAATGTCAATATGGAAGTGCTTCTCTTTGATGGTAAGGTAAATGCTTCTGGCCTCACTTTTCCATGCACCCCTATTGTGGAAATTGCACTAAGGTAATACAACCAGATATACTCGTAGAAATAGCATGTCAACCTCAAGCTTCCAAGCATCCAATTTTATAAATCCAATTTGAATTGAAATTATTCATGATATTAGCTGAAATAAATTTTCATACTTTTTTGTACTTTCAATTTATTTTCCAATCCAGTGCTTCCTTGAAATTCGCACCGACGATTTGGGATGGTTCCGTAGGTTTTGTTGGTTAACTACAGCTGAAAAGTGAATGTGATACCAAAAACCAGTCGCTTCAGAGCGGTAAATAATAATAATAACCGTACTTTCTGATGGTTTTTGCTGAATATTCGGGATCATAGATATGTGAAAATATGTATTCAAATCGGCTAAATACAAATAACAGGTATAAGCACAATGAGGTTTCCAACCTTACTCTCCGAGATTCAGAATTAACGTTTGTTAATTTTCACAAGTACCATAATATTTTACTAAAACCGGGCCTGTTACAAAAATCACTAATGACGCGCTTGCGCATTGCGGACTAGCCGAAACTTTTTACAACACTTTTGACATGGGGATTAGCATTTTAGAGTAAGTATATAATATATATTTCTTTGGGTAGATTTACTGTATCACGAAACACGTAAAAGTGAGCACAATAAAAAAAGTGAGATGTCAATAAGTTGAATCATTAGAACTCGATATCAAAAAAGCATCAGTCATGAAATTTTCACAGTGAACATTTTCCAGGAAAAATCCCGGGAAAACCGGAAAATTTTGCGAATTTTTTTAAAATTCATAACTCCGCCATTTTTCCAGAAGGTGGGTGTACTTTATGTGTACACAAAACAGGCGCTGTCGAATCATTATAGTTTTGGCACAATTGCAATTTGATTTTTTTTGCACCAACTTGCAGCGTGCCTGGATGCTCTAGTGAAAGTTCGATTTCAATTTTTTTAACAGAATAGGAAAGTAGAAGAGAACGTATATTCTCATTTCGCGCTAAAATATTGCGAAACGGGTGAAAAATGCATGCAAATATTATGACTCAAAACTTCGAGCACGCGGAACGTGTCCAGTAGAAGGAGAGCCGGGTCAATTTTAGTAACTGTTCTCATAAAATATTGTTGAATATATTGAAATAAAGTTTTTTTTTTACCTGAGCTGAGGATTTTTCTAACTTGTTCGAAATATTAACAACAGTAGGATGTTTGAGAAGATCCATATCATCTGAAACTGTATCTCCTAAAGATTGATACGCTTGAATCATAATTCCATTCTTGGTACAGAATTCGTATAGTTTTTTCTGATAACAGAGAGGATGCCATTCTACCTAAAACATGAAATTAGACCACATTACTTTCTGGCATTATTCAGCCTTCAAAAATAGATCGAAATTGTCTGCACCTCCTCAAACTCAGAATACTGTAATAAAATTAGTCTGAAATGGTTTGACTAATTTATTTAACACCTTGAGTGGCATAGCGGTCATTATGACCGCCGATTTTGCACCTCTACTAAGGCTGCTTCAAACACTTTTTCTACAAAGGAGTCGTGGTAATCCATTTGAATACATTCAATCTTAGATTGGTACTTCTTAAAACTCTGTCATTGTACTGGGTGATATAGAATATCATATTGAACTCGTAATTTTTATAGTGATGAATCAGGATAAATCAACACATCGTTTGTGAATATGGTTGAAAAGAGAACGGTATCGATCTTTTAAATGTTCCGAATGGAACATCATCGACTTAGAAAGCTTAAATTGGAAGTTAGTTACGTTGCACGCAAAGGACCCCGCAAACACCTTATGGGATTTGGGTCACGGTGGATTTTTTTGAATTTTTGGTTTGATGTAGTCCATGTTATTCTCAACCAATGTTACCATTGCGCCAACTCAAAAAAATGAACAGTTTTGCTGCTAGGGGGCGTTGAATTCACCCCTTGCGCAGATCAGACTATTTATTTTTGAATCCGGTAACAATATGTTCACTTGTTTCATTGTTGCTAACGTTGCACAATATTGTGCTGTTTTATAAAAAAAAATTTACCCCCCTCCTTCTTCCCCCCAACTCCTATTACGTAACGAAAAAGAAAATATTTCTTGGGTGCTTTTAAATGTATCGTCGAACGTTTAAATATGCCTTAATAAGGGAAATAGCAGTTTTGTATGATTATCCCCCCTCCCCCCGAAAGACACAAAATGAAAAAATTTCGGTGGATTTTTCTGAATTTTTAATATGATGTAGTTCAAGTTATTTTGAATCGAAAATAATTGGGTGACAAACCCCGAAAATGAATAGTTTTGATGCTAGGGGGCATTGAAATCTCATTTTGCTCAGAATAGACTATTTATTAATATAGGCTGAAACAATTTCTCTACGTATTGTAGTTTAGATTATGCTGAACAATTGTGTGATTTCTTATTAAAAAAAAATCTGAAACCTCCCCCTTACCCCCAACCCCTATTTTAAAACACGATATTTATTGTAAATGCTTTATCAAAATAAATGTTTAAATCAGCTAAAATTAGGGAAACTGTACAGTGGTTCAATTTCACCTTTTCCTCCATTCAAATAAATATTGGTGGATTCAAAGGAAGAGGGGAGAGATTAAATTAAACAACTGTACGATTTCCTTCATTTGAACTGATTAAAACATTTATTTTGATAAAACATTTATTTTGATAAAGCATTTACAAGTAGTCGAGAATAATTTTTTTTGTGTTTTAAAATAGGGGTTGGGGGTAAGGGGGAGGTTTCAGATTTTTTTTTAATAAGAAATCACACAATTGTTCAGCATAATCTAAACTACAATACGTAGAGAAATTGTTTCAGCCTATATTAATAAATAGTCTATTCTGAGCAAAATGAGATTTCAACGCCCCCTAGCATCAAAACTATTCATTTTCGGGGTTTGTCACCCAATTATTTTCGATTCAAAATAACTTGAACTACATCATATTAAAAATTCAGAAAAATCCACCGAAATTTTTTCATTTTGTGTCTTTCGGGGGGAGGGGGGATAATCATACAAAACTGCTATTTCCCTTATTAAGGCATATTTAAACGTTCGACGATACATTTAAAAGCACCCAAGAAATATTTTCTTTTTCGTTACGTAATAGGAGTTGGGGGGAAGAAGGAGGGGGGTAAATTTTTTTTTATAAAACAGCACAATATTGTGCAACGTTAGCAACAATGAAACAAGTGAACATATTGTTACCGGATTCAAAAATAAATAGTCTAATCTGCGCAAGGGGTGAATTCAACGCCCCCTAGCAGCAAAACTGTTCATTTTTTTGAGTTGGCGCAATGGTAACATTGGTTGAGAATAACATGGACTACATCATACCAAAAATTCAAAAAAATCCACCTGGACCCAAATCCCATAAGGTGTTTGCGGGGTCCTTTGGTCCCTTTCAAAATTTCAAGTTAATGTGAAACTCCGTTCCCATTTCAACTCCATTTTGTTTCCATTCACTATTTTTCTGGTTCAAATATTACAAGGGGGGGGGGGTTCTGTCGAACACTGTATAAATGAACTTCACAACACAATTGATGTATACGAGGATGTATTGATATCTAGTTAGCCTAGACCAGTTCCCTGCATAAACAAAATATTGCGTTACCATAACAACGAACAATAACTTATTAGAAGTGTCAGTGTAAAGTTTGACGTCAAAAACGTAAACCAGAGTTACGCAATAAATTAAAAGGAAAAACAACAAGGGTTAAGAGGTAAGCAGATTTACGAAGATATGCTAATACCCTTGGTGATCAATGTCCTTCGTATGCGACCGTGAAAAATTGGACTGCAAGCTTCAAAGGAGGTAAATTTTCTATTGAAGATGATGACCGATCGGGAAGGCCAGTTTCTCTGTCAGTCCCCGAAATTATCGATGCAGTTCATGACATGACTTTAACAGACCGTCGAATTGGGCTAAAACGGATATTTGAAGCACTGAATATTTCATACGAACGCGTTCATCATATAGTTCACGTCAATTTGGCCATGAGAAAAATTGCTGCAAAATGGATCCCTAAATGTTTGAATGTTGACCAAAAGCGTGCAAGGGTAGTAGCATAGCGTTCGATCTGTGCGCGATTTGAAAACGATGTAGACTTCTTAAACCGAATTGTTACTATGGATGAGACTTGTGTACATTTCTACGAAACAGAAACAAATCAACAATCGATGGAATGGCGACGCTCCGGTTCTCCAAGACCTAAGAAGTTTCGTGTCCAAAAATCTGCTGGAAAAGTTCTTGCTTCAGTTCTTTGGGATTGGCATGGAGTAATCATGATTGATTTTTTGGATAAGGGTAGAACAATAACTGGAGATTACTATTCGACATTACTGACCGCTCTACGGGAAAAAATTAAAGAAAAAAGACGCGGAAAGCTATCCAAAGGTGTTTTGTTTTTGCAGGAAATCTCATGTTGCCATGCAAAAAATTCGTGATTTAGGGTTTGAATTACTAGAACATCCCCCTTATCCACCAGATTTGGCTCCGTCCGACTATCATCTCTTTCCTCAACGGAAAAAAAAGTTTGAAAGGTCGTAAATTTTCTTCCAACGAGGAGGTAATAAAAGCGTGGAGGTCTGGTTTGTAAGAATTTTTCAATATATCCTCGTAGTGGCCTACCTGATTCACACATGGCTTGATTCCATGATTATTATTCAACAGTTGCTTTAAATGTTTCACCGTGTAGCTGGAAACTCCTATATTCTTCACCAATCCTTCATTGACAGCTTTCACCATGTGCTCCCAGCTTTTTTCTCTCAAAGCTGAATTTTCTTTGCTCGATGAGCTGACCCCATAAGACCCTGGCCAGTTGATCAGATAAAGGTCAATGTATTCGCAGTCTAGTTTTTCCAGGGATTTTTGCAAGGCTCTTGTGGCCTTTTGCCCTTGATCTTCGGGATCTGAAGAAAGAGTACGGATAAGCACATTTTGGTTTTTGGAAGAAAAAATTTGTTTGGAGGCATCCCTTATCGTACAATAGTTGGTCAGCGTTGGTTAGAATACTATAGAAAACCATGAAAATTGGAGAAATACGGATAATGCTAAAGCAGTTGACAACAAATGCGTGTACATGGAGATCGGAAATTAGAGGATGTTTCACCCATAGAAATATATATTATATACTTACTCTAGAATGCTAATCCCGCCAATTTTCACAGCGAAAAGCATGCCGCGTATGCGATTCGTTTACGATGTGCGCATGCGCGTCATCAGTGTAGTTTGGGTAGATCATTGCCAAGTTTGAAAATATTTTAGTGTACCAATTCAGAGTTTTTTGTTATGAGGCAATAAAACACATGTCATTTGAAAGAGATAAATTTGACAGCGCATTGAGGATCTTTAAAAACCGAAAAGGACCTTTTAGAGATAGATTACTCTGAATTTTAGGCTCGAAAGTTGCAGCTTCGGTGTTACTCCTCTCTCATGGAATGACTCAGCAAATATTGCCGTGTCATAGAGTGCCAGTTTGGTCATGGGATTGTCCGACAATAGACATGTCTGATGTGTGGATCAAAAACAGGTGTCGTGACAGTACTGCTCCCAGTAGTACTCCTGCTTCTAGGCTCCTTCGTGAAGAGAGAACATTTCCGACTTTGCATCGGCAATGTCGACCTCTTAGGAAGGAGTTTATCAGCTTTGCCATTGGTCTGGTGTATCCGGCATCCACTACTTTTGTGTTCAGCCCTTCGTGCCAAACTTTATAGAAGGCCTTGGAGACGTCTAGGAATACTGCTCCTGAAAGGTGTCCTTTGATCGTGCGGTTCCATCTCTGGATGGTCCACTATCCGGGTGAACTGGAGTTCTGTTGAGTGTTCGTGTCTGAAATTGTTCATCTGGTAGGATGTTCAATTCTTCAGACATTGTCTCAAGTCGAGTCCTGATCACGCTTTCTGCGACCTTGCTCATCGCAGGTGTTAGGCTGATGGGGCGGTGTTTTTGCGGAAACGTGTGGTTCTTGTTGGTTCATGATGACCATTGCTTCTTTCCAACTGGATGGAAAGTGTCTAAGTCTGAGTACAGCGTTTATGATGTTTGTCAGGGCTGCTAGTCCTTTCCTAGGTAAGGCTTTTGGTGACTGGTTTTCCCAGCCAACTCGGGCTTATTAAATGGACAAAGTATACATTTGCTTCGACCAATGCCGAAGCAAAGCCACTGGTGGGCGGAGCCTATATGCGCTTCGCCTCTGGATATGCTCCAGTGAGTTGTCATATCCTCTCAGAGATACACCTGAAGTAAGAATGAAGAAGTGTGAAATTTTCGGAAATGAGTATATCCCGATGTGGAATCTCAGTAGGCTCCGCCCACTAGCGAATTTCGTTGCATCGCCCTGCCATTGCCATTATAAATATAAGCAAGTCGACTGCATAGTCAGTCCTCATCAGGACAATTCTTCTGACTATCATATTGTACGCATCCACTGCTTGGGGACAGTGCGCGGACAGTTATAGGCAGAGGATACAGGCCTTCTAAAATGTCTGCCTGAGGATGGCAACAGACGCACCACAATATATGCCCAACAGGTTCATATATCGAGACTTAGATATCCACCCGGACTATATCGACAGACTGATTAGACAACATGTAGGGACTACTCTGGATAGAGTAGAGACCCACATATATTATCAACAGCTTCATCAAGTGGCAGTATTACCCACAGTTCCTAAAGCAAGCGGCAATTATCCCTATCCTATAGCCAGGAAAGTCCGACGCAAGGGTTGAAAGCTTTCGCCAGATCTCCCTGCTTAGTTCTGTTGCCAAGCTGGTAGATAGAATCCTTTTAAAATTTCGAAGAAGAGCACGAACTCATTTCTGATTAACAGTTCGGCTTCTGAAGGGGTCACTCCACGACTTCCCAGGTTGCTAGGATTGTTCATGAGGTGAGGGAGGGCTTCATTAATCAACTCGATATCCTGTTAGATATTCAAAAGTTATTTGATACCGTCTGGATAGAGGGCCTAGTCATGAAGATGTTGAAGGCAGGCATGCCCGAATACATGGTAAAAATCATGGAAACATACCTAGTCGGCAGAACCTTCAAGGTTTGAGTAAACAGAACAAGCTCCACGGTGTGGAAGGCATGAGCAGGAGTGCCTCAACTATCCCCACTTTTGTATTCGTTACATACGTACGACTTTCCAAAGTACCACAACACGCGTACGGCTATATATGCTGATGATACTGCAATACAGGGTGTATCTAAATAACACCGAAAAAATTAAAGGGGTGATTCTGTGATGAAAATTAATGTGAGTATTTGATATAAATATTTTTGAAAAAACCCTCCCCGGAAAAGTTACACCCCTTCGAAAATTAAAAAAAAAAGGTTTTTCTTTTTTATTTCCCCTGTATATCAAGCTAAAGACACGAAACTTGGTAAACATTATCTGTCAATAAGAGTACACTTTTTGAAATTTTTTCAACCCTGAAGTATGCTTAGAAGGGGTTGATTATTTCAACCCCTAAAATATTTTTTCTTACAACTTATTTTAGATGAAAAGCCCAATTCATTGACTAACTTTTTTAACTCTACAAGTTTTTTTCGAAAACTTAAGCATTTATGAGAAAAAAATAAATAAGCTCATGTAAAATAGCATTTTATTAAACAACAGCCAACCAAATTATGATTATGATTATGAGACTTCTACAACTAAAAACAAAAGTGAACAAACAATGAACAAAAACCTGTCGAATATCGACAATACAATTATAATAAATGTTGAAAATGACCGCCTTCAGCTTCAATACAAGCATCTACCCTTTTCCTCATAGAATTGCGTATACGATGAAATATTCCTGGAGAATTTCTTATAGTTTCACACCCTGCTACAATGCGGTTTCGAAGATCATCGATATTTTCAACTAGGTTTGTGTATATCAAAGATTTCAGATATCCCCATATGCAGAAATCCAAAGGATTAGGGTCAGGGGAGCGGGCTGGCCAGTTTACAGGTCCTCCTCGACCTATCCATTGATTGGCAAACACCTCATCCAGGTGAGTTCTTGCACGTATACTAAAATGAGCTGGTGCACCATCGTGCATAAACCATGAATGTTGCCTAATTTGAATGGGAACCTCTTCAAGAAGAATAGGTAATTCTTCAAGGAGATGACAATATGCTTCACCATTTAATCGTAGCGGAAGAAAATGGGGACCAATTAAATGATTATCAATAATTCCGAGCCACACGTTTAATGAAAATTGATACTGATGATTTCCTTCAAAAAAGCCATGAGGATTTTCGTCAGCCCAAAGGTGATTGTTGTGAAAATTTCTAATACAGTCTCTTGAGAAACTCGCTTCGTCAGTAAATAAAATATTACCTAAGAACTGTGGTGCTTGGCCAATCATATTAATAAGCCACTGACAAAAAATCACACGGGGTAAAAAATCTCGAATCATTAAGCCGTTCTTTTAAAATTCTAAAAACAACGGAATGGCTTACATGTAGGACACGAGCTATTCTCCTGGTACTAGTTTCTGGGAATTCTTCAATTGAATTAAGTACGGCTTCTTCTACAGCTGCAGTTCTAACTTCTCTAGTACGACCAGAATCATAACTTCTTTTTTCAAAATTACCACGTTCCCGCAAGCGTCGGTGAATAGTTGTGAACGTAGTATGATGGGGTAGTCTACACTGTGGGTACTGTTCAGCATAAAGTCTTTGCGCTTCCAATAAATTACCGTTAGTACGACCGTATGTAAAATGCATATCTGCCATTTCCAAATTCGAATATGCATTCATATTTTCAATCAACTAATATTTCCTACAATACACAATCATAAAACTTGTGAAACAATAAGATGGGTGACAGAAAATGACACTACACAATCCTAGTGTCAGTATTAATGTTTTTATGCAAAGCACAGGCCACTAGACTTGACGCAAAATACACTCGCATTAGCTCATCTTTTTGAAAAGGCATTGCATTAGATTTTTTTTCTCGTAAATGCTTAAGTTTTAGAAAAAACTTGTAGAGTTAAAAAAGTTAGTCAATGAATTGGGCTTTTCAGTCATACTTTTTTAAAGAAAAAATTTTCATCTAAAAAAAAGTTGTAAGAAAAAATATCTTAGTGGTTGAAATAATCAACCCCTTCTAAGCATACTTCAGGGTTGAAAAAATTTCAGAAAGTGTACTCTTATTGACAGATAATGTTTACCAAGTTTCGTGTCTTCAGCTTGATATACAGGGAAAATAAAAAAGAAAAACCATTTTTTTTTAAATTTTCGAAAGGGTGTAACTTTTCCGGGGAGGGTTTTTCAAAAAATTTTATACCAAACACTCACATTAATTTTCATCATAGAATCACTCCTTTAATTTTTTCGGTGTAATTTAGATACACCCTGTATATGCCCAGGCATATCACAGCAAGACAGCAGCTTCAATACTGAAAACGCATCTGCAAAGGAAAGTAGTACCGTATCTGAAGGAGAACAAAATAGTGTTGAATCCAGATAAAACAGAGCACGTAAATTTCACATGGAAGAGAAAACCCTCTCGGGTGATCATCCCTGGGGGATTCAGGGCTCTGGGCAATGGGATTGATGATACTGATCCAGCGAAGTACCTGGGAGTACTTCAGAACGGTAAATTAACACTTGTCAATTCAACGAGCAATTCAACGAGCTGCGGGTGCCGTGAGAAGGTCATATCCGTTGATAGCCAGGAATTCCAGGTTGTCCTTGTCTAACAAAGTGTTGATTTACAAGCAGGTCATAAGACCATCAATGACATATGCATGTCCAGTATTATGCAGCATCCCCAAATCTCACATGTTGAAATTGGAGAGGATTCAGAATAAAGTACTCCGTATCATCACAAACAGTGATCGTTACATTCGGCTGAACGCACTAAGGGAGCTGGCCGATATTCCCTCCATCGAAGAATTTATCAAACAACACTCTGATAAATTCCTCAGATGCTCCATCCTTGGAAGTCCACTGACTAGAGGGATCATCGAAGTCCGAGCCCACCGTAACAGGCGAAAATCGCATGGGGGTCTCATTTACCAGGCACTGGATATTTTCCATGAAACTCCAGAAGAGGAGTAACTGACCAACAGGTCAACCACAATGTCTTAACCCGGTTTTTGCTGCAGGTTTTTTCCCGGGACCTCGTCGAAAATATCAATAAGGAAAGTCCAATGATCTGATGTCAACCATGTAAACCAGTACCATCTTCTGCATAACTTGAAAGATGCAGAAAGCCCACAGCTGTGCTACTTAGCAACACAGCATTCGAGCCTACATCACAACGTAGGGTATGTCCTAGGACTTTTTTGTGGTGGAACTCTATTTGGCAACGGACAGCTGGCTGCATATCATTATAGGATGACGGAATTAATACCATCTGCAAACGTCTCAATTTCTGCCTCTGATCCGTAACGTGTAGGCATGATCCCCTGCCTTTCCTTTAGTTCCTTATCATAGAGATTCCATGGAGTGGCTTTGGGTTTCCTGTATCCGCTGTTGTCTGCTAGTGAAAAAAGTATGTGTTGGAATGCTATCATATTGGAAGACTACTTACGTAATTTTGTTGTGATAAATACATCTTCTCTGTCCAGCTTGTGTTTAGGAAGAAGTTGTTTTAGAGCCTTACCGATGTCTCCTTCATTTCCATACATTGCAGCGGTATCTGAAAGTACATTTCATTAAGAGACTATAAGGCGTCGAAAATAATTAGTATAATAATAATGACTTAATTTACATCAAATCGTTTTTATTTTCCATTCATTTTTTATTTCTTTTTCTAAAAAGGATACATAGAAAGGCGTCCCGGGCATGAGACAATCCAAACTCCTCATCAAAGGTCTTTCTACTAGGAGAACCAAGATTCTGCAGAAAGGAAATCAGAAAAGTGGTATCCTGACGGGATACTAACATTTAAACAAGCACCTCACATTAACAGGATGAGGAGTCATGAATGCTTGGAGGACAAGGAAGACATCCTCGCGGAATGCCCAGAGTTTGAGAAAGGTATCGGTTAGAAGGTTGGCCTCTTTGCTATCCAAAAAGGCTGCCTTCATTGAGAGGCCTATACATGCTTATAGTTCCGCCCTCCCACATAACTTCATTCTGTCTATTGATCTTTCTGAAGAATACTGAATATAGATTCGATGGTTTATGAAATTTAGAGCTCTCAGTTAAGAATAATGAACGAGTTAATAACCTGGCTTAGCAATATTGGTTTATTCAAGGAATTTAAGGAATTTGCAATGGACAAATTCCATTTGCAAGAGAGAAGTAATCTTCACCATTAATTAACATGGAATCAACACCTAAAAAAAGTTAAAGAAAAGAGTACAGTAGCCTTCAATCTGCAGGAAAATGTGCAAAAATAATTGAGGGCTACAACCAAAAAGGACTACATGGCTCTATGCCAGAGTCATCAGACCCATGAAAATTCAAATTCAAAATTAATTTATTAAATTGAATCCATTACATATTAAAAGCAAGTAAGCATATGGAGTATAAATAAAAAAACACATAATAAAAACTATATATGATATATGAGGCCTCCATGTATTTTGTAGTTCTCATCATAATGAGCTCTAAGTTATCAGCATCTGAGTTTTGGGGAGGCTACAGAACACGGAACAGGCGTAAGTCATCGCTGTTCTGACTATTTGTTTTTACAGAGAGCGAATATCTTCAAAGCGCATTTGTTGTGAATGATTTTAAATCCAAGGAGGACATCTTCCTATTATAACCTCAACTGTCATACACCTCTTTCCCCATCCCTTGGTCATTACCTCCCAAACAATTTGAATAGGGAAAGTAGTGAGTGTGACACACCATTAAAAAAGTAATTTCATTAGGAATTCAGCCATGTCAATTTTTGCTACCTAACTTTTCATTTTGGTGCCCTCTTGCGGGAAAAACAACTATTCCGTATTCCAAATTATGATACATCATTTGCAAGCTAATTCGACATAAATTCGGTGACAATGCATTACGTAATTTTTCTATGGGAAAAAACAAAATGGCGCCTCCAAAATGGCGTACAAGATTTGCAATTATGGTCCGATTCGATTCAAAATTGATATGTGGTGTTTACATGGTCAGAAATTATGATTTTTCTGTCATTGCAAAGAACCAAGATGGTGGCTCCAAGATGGCGGAAGGAATTTGTAATTGTGGTCCGATTCGAATCAAAATTAGTATGTGGGGATTTTCTGGGTCAAAAATTATGATTTTTTTTGTCGATGCAAAAAACAAGATGATGGGCGAAATTTTTAATTATGGTTCGATTCGACCAGGCACCGAAAAAAATGCAAAAACACGTCGATTTTAAATTCAAGGGGAAAATCTTCCTATCATAACCTCAACTGTCATACCACTCTCCCCACCCATTGGTCACTCATACAATTTGAATAGGAAAAATACTAAGTGTGACACTGCATTGAAAAGGTAATTCCATGAGGAATTCAGACATGTGAGTGTTTGCTACCTAACTTTTCATTTTGGCACTCTCTTGCGGGAAAAACAACTGTTTCATATTCCAACTTATGATATTCAATTTGAAAGCTAATGTGGGAAATTCACGAAATCACAAAAAAAATTATAAAATTAAAATTGTAAGAACTAACAAATTGGAAATTTTTTCATACATTACTCTAATACGTCAGACAGCGTTCCGAGACTTTTACTTTTGTATGGCAGTCCATGGTGAACTCTTTGAGCATGTACTGTGCAGTTTGGAATGATTGGATTCGAATTTATGGAAGATTTTCCAATTCTTAAGTTTATTCAATGTTCAATTTTTTATTTTTCAAAAGCTTTCATTCAACTTGCCCTGTTAGTGAGTATGTATAAATGTGTGGGACGGAACAAACTTGTAAAATCCCTATATGCCAACTTTGAATCGAACCACAATTACAAATTCCGTCCGCCATCTTGTTTTTTTGCATTGACAAACAAATCAAAATTTATGACCCTGAAAATCAACACATATCAATTTTGAATCGAATCGGACCATAATTGCAAATCTTGCCCGCCATTTTGGAGTCGCCATTTTGTTTTATCCCGTAGAAAAATTTTATAATGCATTGTCACCGAATTTATGACAAATTACCTTGCAAATGAAGTATCATAATTTGGAATACGGAACAGTTGTTTTTCCCGCCAGAGGGCGCCAAAATAAAAAGTTAGGTAGCGAAAATTGACATGGCTGAATTCCTTCTGAAATTATAATAATCTTTATTGACCCCAAGAAACATAAATGTTTATAATAGGGACCTAAATCTATAACTAATACAATAAACAACAAAATTTCAAGTTGAAAATGTTTGCATAAGTTTTTTTTCAAGTATCATTGTAATAAGTACTTCTTTAAATGAAATTTGAAACGATCTTTTTGTACGATATTTTTTAATGTATTGGGTATATTATTGAATATCAAAATTCCATTATATAAAATTGATTTTTTCCCAATGTTTGTCTTTATTCTATGCGTGATGAGACTATTTGATTGTCTAGTTTGGTGATTGTGTATGGTATCAGTT
Organism: Chrysolina oricalcia; assembly: GCA_944452925.2. NCBI lineage: Eukaryota > Metazoa > Arthropoda > Insecta > Coleoptera > Chrysomelidae > Chrysolina > Chrysolina oricalcia. The sequence goes on from OX101824.2 coordinate 51,348,961, forward strand.
GAATTAAATTCCAGAGATGAATGTTTCCTATTATTGATGACAGAATGGAATATACATATTTTCAATTTGTACAAAGAATTGATATCCAAAAGATTTTTTGGAGCATATAAATGTGATGTAGATTCAAGGAATGGTAACTTAAAAATACATTTGATACTTTTGTTTTGCAAAGATTTGAGTGGACGCAAGATAGTACAATTGGCACTTCCCCATACTGATATTAAATACTGTAATTTTGAATAAATTAAACTGAAGTAAATCATTTTTAGATATTTCAAAGGAATGTAATATCGAATTTTGAACAAAATACCAATTATAGGAGATATTTTTTTTCTAAGATTTTCAATATGGCTTTTCCAAGAAAGGTTTTCATCAATGTATAATCCCAAAAATTTTGTTGTTTCTGAATATTTTATATTTTTTCCGTTGAAAGCTAATGAATTTGCAATATGTCTAGATTTTCTTTTTGACAAAAACATGAAGGAAGATTTATCAATATTCAAAGTCATTTTATGATTGTTCAACCAAATCGAAATTATTTTTAAATCAGCTTGAATATTTTCGATTAATTCATTGTCATTTTTCCCAAAATAAATTAATGATGTGTCATCCGCAAATAATTTGAGCTCGCCATGCAAACTAAGATTGGATATTGAATTGAAATATATAAGAAATAATAAAGGTCCAAGAATTGAACCTTGTGGTACACCACATGTTATATTCCCCATCAAACTTTGTCCATTCCCCATACAAACATATTGTTTTCTCCCAGATAAATTACCTCTTCAATGATGTGTCACACTTACTACTTTCCCTATTCAAATTGTTTGGGTGATAGTGGTCAAGGGGTGGGGGGAGAGGTCTGATAGTTGAGGTTATGATAGGAAGAAGTCTCCTTTGAATTAAAAATCGACGTGTTTTTGCATTTTTTTCACAACACATGCGTTTTGAAGATATTCGATCTGTTTCGTTTTCGGTGCCCCACCCTGTTTAATACATTATTTTCCATCGAGAGCTTGGAGCTCCTGGCAATCAGCGGGTAGGTCTTTTTGACCGCTGCTGAAGCTCGCTGAATCTTCAAGCTGACGTGGGAGTTAACATCCAGACGCCTGTCCAGTTTTACTTCCAGTATTGTTTATTAAACAATGCTTCCAGGTACCTCGCAGAGAGAGTCTCCCTGCATGATCAGTTAGTCCAGATTCTCAAATTCCACCGAGATCTTGGTGAAATTCAGAATTCTTGTCCGGATTTATCACTATCTTATTATTCGTCACATAAGAATTTCACGAGCAGCCGTCTTGCTGTAGAATGATGTGCAATAAATTGCAGTATCATCAGCGTAGACGGCTGTATTCGTTTGAAAGGATGTAGGAAAGTTATACGTATATAGCGAATATAGTAGTGGGAAGAGGCTTGGTCCTTGAGGAACACCTGCTCCGGCCAGATCCGTACCCGAGTTGCGTATTGTTGCTCTCACTTGGAAAGCCCCGTCGACCGGAAATGACTCGAGAAGTTTGACCATGTGTTTAGGCATGCCTGCTCTCAACAACTTGCAGACGAATCTCTCTTTTCAGACTGTATTAAATGCTTTCTTGATATCAAGCAGTACCATTACAGTATTGGGCTTTTCTTGGAAGCCCTCCCTTATTTCATGAACAATCCTGGCCACCTGAGAGGATTTAGAATGTCCTTTTCGGAAGCCGAATTGTACACTAGGAATAAGTTTGAGCTTCCCTTTAAGCTTGGTGTACATGTTCAGAAGGATTCTATCCACCACTTTAGCTATGGCGCTAAGTAGTGAGATGCAGGTTCTGTTAGGAAGAAGAGGAAATATCAGCTCACATGCTATGCCACTGCGAAAGCTTGTCAAAGCTGAGGTTTCTACCGCTGGGAGATGAAAAACCAAGAGCTCCCAGATACATGGGAGTTTTACGAACTAGCCTATGGAGTCTCGTAACAAATACAGGGCTAGATAGATAATTCTAAACGATTCCGAGGGCACATACAATCTGAAAATATCGCGGTGTAGAGGCTGCAGCACGAAAGCCTCAAACTATTCTAATCTAATAACTTGGCCAGCAATAATGGTTTATTTTAGGAATCTTTCATAATTTGTTTTTGAAGGTTTGGGGGTAATTGCCGAAAAAAATACCTATATCACTAAAAATCTACGATTTGCATAAAGCAGTGGAGAAATTAAATTACTGAAAACGTTACCAATTAGGCGATATCCTGCTTCTAAGGCATAGTCTAGGACTTCCAGCGTTTGTTTAAATCCACTAATATGAGACGTTCCAACTGAAAGTGGTTCCAATGAGAATGCTTTATCAATTTAAACTTTAATATACTCACATCCAACCATCGGAATTTTATTTCCAGAGTTGAGAGTGTAGGAGAAATCTTTTGCTGACAACGTTTGCTGGTCTTGGTCTTCGTCAGAAGAAACTGACATCTTGAAAAATATAAATTGTTGACATGTCTTAGGTTATCTCTTCGATAATTCCTTCTGTCATTTTGTAATTTCAGATTGTCAATTAAGCTCTTCTCAAAAAACGGTCATGACATGGAACGGGTACTAATTTATTAATAGTAGAGGAGGCCAATAGGGGATTTTGGAATTCACTTGAGCACATCATATTGGCTGAATATTGGTTTCATATTGAGCCAATATAGATATGTTGTAAATGGAAAAATAATATTGGCCCAATATGGGTGAATATTCAAAAAACAATATTATTATTAATATCGGTGGAATATTGGTTGAACCTATTCTGAACCACCGGTAATATTGGGTCGATATTGGTTGAATAATTTTTACCAATATCGATAATACCAGGATATATTGAAAAATTTTTAGCCTACTATAGAACCAAACAAAATTTCAATGTCAAAATATTTTATTAATCAACATATTCTCCTCTTAATTGGATACATTTCTTACAGCGAACCTGCAACGTCTCTAGACCTTTAAAAAAAATGTTTCTTCTTGTTCTGCAAACCAGACCTCCACAGCGTTTATTACCTCCTCGTTGGAAGAAAATTTACGACCTTTTGAACTTTGCCATATCTGGTGAATAAGGGGGTTGTTCTAGTAATTCAAACCCTAAATCACGAATTTTTTGCAAAGAAACTTGAGATTTGCTAAAACAAAACACCTTTGGATAGCTTTCCGCGTCTTTTCTCTTTAATTTTTTCCCTTAGAGTGGTCAGTAATGTCGAATAGTAACCTCCAGTTATTGTTCTACCCTTATCCAAAAAAATCAATCATGATTACTCCATGGCAATCCTAAAAAACTGAAGCAAGAACTATTCCAGCAGATTTTTGGACACGAAACTTCTTAGGTCTTGGAGAACCGGAGTGTCGCCATTCCATCGATTGTTGCCTTGTTTCTGGATCGTAGAAATGTACCAATCCATAGTAACAATTCAGTTTAAGAAGTCTACATCGTTTTCAAATCGAGCACAGATTGAACGCGATGCTACTACCCTCGCACGCGCGATGCTACTACCCTTGCACGCGCGATGCTACTACCCTTGCACGCTTTTGGTCAACATTCAAACATTTGGGGATCCATTTTGCAGCAATTTTTCTCATACCCAAATTGACGTGAACTATACGATAAACGCGTTCGTATGAAATATTCAGTGCTTCAGATATCCGTTTTAGCCCAATTCGACAGTCTGTTAAAATCATGTCATGAACTGCATCGATATTTTCGGGGACTGACACAGAAACTGGCCTTCCCGATCGGTTATCATCTTCAATGGAAAATTTACCTCTTTTGAAGCTTGCAGTCCAATTTTTCACGGTCGTATACGAAGGACATTGATCACCAAGGGTATTAGCATATCTTCGTAAATCTGCTTACCTCTTAACCCTTTTAAATACAGGTACTTGATGATGGCTCGATACTCCAATTTTTAGATTTTCACAATTTCGGTGGACATATTTTTTTTATTTATTGCGTTACTCTGGTTTACTTTTTTGACGTCAAACTTTACACTGACACTTCTAATAAGTTATTGTTCGTTGCTATGGTAACGCAATATTTTGTTTATGCAGGGAACTGGTCTAGGCTAACTAGATATCAATACATCCTCGTATTATAAAAAGAAATTTTATACAAGTAGACCGGGGGATAGTGACAGATTTTGGCTTACGATTTTATTCAGTATGCCTTTTGGAGGACAGTTTTGTCCGTATAACCTCATGATAATGATGCATGAATCAAAGAGTCGTCGTAGGTTCTTCATATTAAAAAAAAATAGTAATATTTTAGAAAAATTATGTGTTTCGGTACGATTCCAATCAGGCTACCATGTGTTTTGTAATAAAATAATAGACGTAAAATACTCGAAAAACCATTGGCATACCATTAGGAAAGGCGGAGAATTCCTTTTTTCAAATACAATTTCACGTGACCATACCAGCCATTTGGACCCACCATAACGGCCTGCCAATGGTTTTTCGAGTATTTTAGTTTTATTATTTCATCACGAAACACATGGCAGCATGATTAAAATCGTACCCGAATAATAATAATAATTATAATAATTATTATTATTTTTCAATATGAAGAACCTACGACGACCCCAAGATGCATATAACTCCTGGTGCGTTTACTGATTCGCTTTTGTTTCAACTAAAGTTCTTGATCCTGTAATTGCGTCAATAGAGTTTGTTCCATTCGTCAATGGATGACGCTTAAGTCGAATATAGTGGAGTTTCCAACAATCCAAAGTGCCTACTTGATAAATTTTTTGAGTTTTTGAACGTTAATGGTGGATTTATGCAGCAATCATAAGTCATAAGTCTTAAGTCATAAGGAAGAATATTCGTCAATGATTGGTTGGAATATACGGACCAACCAATCATTGACGAATATTCTTCCTTATGACTTAAGACTTATGACTTATGATTGCTGCATAAATCCACCATAACATTATTTTGAGGTTATATGTCAATTACATTGCATACTGGTATTTATCGTGTGATTTTTCTGTTCTTTTAATACTTTTCGCTCAGTTCGGTAGTTTTGCGACGTTTTTAGTTGTTGGGTTATTGTTATCTATTTGTTCTTGTGTTTTTCTGTCATTCGTAAAAGTTAGGGTAGTGTATAGCATTTTTTGTGAGTCTCGACTTCGACATGACAATCATGACATGGTTCAATTTGAGGTTATGTCGATGACGCAGCATGCGTTTGTCAAGTCATCATGATCGGTAATGATTTGCCTGCCATCTATGTTAAAATTGAGTAAACTCTCTTGACGCAATAAAAATGTCATGAATCAAGCAGGCTGTACATCAACAGTTTTGGATGACAATTTCACAGCTATAAGTAATTCCACCAGGAGTTATATGCATCTTGGACGACCCTTTGATTCATGCATTATTATCATGAGGATATACGGACAATACTGTCGTACAAAAGGCATACTGAGTAAAATCGTGTCCCAGAATCTGTCACTATCCCCTGGTCTACAGACCAGCTACAACAACAGTCAAGTCGCTTACTGCTGAACAATTGCTGGAGAAAGTTTTAATTAATTGATTAATTGATTCTTGGTGATGATGTAGATGACGGATGGAAGGTTATTCTAAAGGTCTATTGAGGAGGTTACATGATTGAAAGAAATTCAATCAGTTTGTTTGAATGTTTTAGACGATGTAGTAACTTTATTACTTATATTTCCATACATTAAGATGATGGACGTCCGAAATATAAGTAATCAAATTCAATCAGGTTTCACACTCAGGTGTATTTTTACATAAAATCAGTCTTTTAATTAAATGTCACTTTTATTAGTTAATATATACACCATTATTCTGCCATGCAGAGACAGAAGGTCTGTCAACAAATGCGTGCACTCGGATAGTTGGAAGTTAGGACGCATTGCCTCTTCCGGCAAGCTCAGACCGCCTATCCGAAGTACAGCATCGTCGCAAAAATCCCAGCAACTCCGGAGCTCTTCATTTATTTGGAAAACCAGCAGGAACGTGTCTGACATACGAATTCTTTTTGGATTTGTTGGTGTTGCCAACCAACGAGGTTCCATTAATTCGCATGCCAGGCCGAAGATCACTAAAACCAGAAATACTATTTACACTTGACTTTACTATACACTACTGAGCCATCCAGAAGTGAGGGCTTCTCTCCTGGGAATTATCCGAGCCCTCGGGCGGCTCCTGGATGACTGCCTAAAACAGCCATTTAAGTCGGCCAATGGTATCGCAAAAGTGCTGGTAGGCGGAGCCTATTAGAGCTCTCGCCTCCAGATATACTGTCCGAGTATTTTTCCAAAATTCAAAATAGTAGTATTTCTGGCACTTCATAACAGTAACTGATCCAAAATTGGATTTCAATGTTATCAAATATTTCGGTATTCTATCCAACGAACAAAGTCAAAATGTCGTATCTTCACTCTGAATACGTGAAATTAGCATCCACTAATTGTCGTATCTCGAGAATATCAGGCGTTTACTAAATCAAAGTATCGTATCCTCAAATAACTCGAAACTAGGTTCGACCTCTTGTCTTCACGGCAGTATTCTACGATAAATTATATAGTACCCGAGCTTTGTCAACAATATTATGTCTTCTGCATATTTATTATTTAATTTATTTTTGATGAAATTAGCAACCTGAATTTGTTGCATTTATACTGGAAATATGTCATCATACTTCAATATAAAGGACAATAATAGTATATTGTACAATGAGCATGAAATGACATACATTTCCCACGAGTAGATATATGAAATTTTGTAAATACCTACGAGTGGGAAATGGGTCATTTCATGCTCATTGTACACTATACTTTTTCTACGACCATCTGAATCATTAACAAATCTGTAATATTTTTAATAATCCATTTTATCATTAACTCTCCTGCCGTCATTTTACATGGTTTGGATAATTTTTTCTTTCTTCACCCGTTGAATGAAACATCTATTTTTACTTTTTGTACACGTACCTACCCACGTCGTGAAACAATCAACATTAAAAATTTTCAAATTTTGACAACTTGGAATTAAAAAAACTTTATGCAGAAAAAATCAAACACTAATCGATTTCATAAAATGAAAAATAAAATGTGGCTGCGTGGAGTTGAACCCTCGCTCCCACCATCCAAAGTCCACGTGTCATCTGAATCAACACTCGTCGTTACTAGAGCACATATAATAATTTGTTCAAATTAACTGCTATATAGAAAGAACTATTCAAAAATATAGAATCCGATTGTAATCAATATTTTTATCGAAATTATTCTGGTTTTATGAAAAGAAAATCATACCTTTGTCAGAAGATAGGCATTATCAGGAGCTTCTGATATAAATTCATTAATTTGATTGTTAAATCATCCTCACTATCGCTAATCATTTTTAATAACTTAATTTTTTCAATCGAATTTTGTAATTATCTACTGATGTGAAATGTCAAATTATTAGACAGACGTAAACAAACTTTATTCGATTCGAAGTGGAAGAGCAACTCAGTGGCACTAGTGCTACATGAGTTGAACTTCGCCTTTTATTTTTAGCAAAATACCTTTAGCTGTTTTTTTTAAATGTTTATTATAGCTGAAAATAATAAAGACAAGTTATTATTATTATTATATTATTTATGTTCATAAAATTCGTTAATACCTACCTATAATGACAGTCTAGTGGTTCATGAAAGTCGTAGGAAATGAAATATTTCGATACTGCTAGCCCGTGGGAAATGAAAATCGGTGTTACAACGTGGTAGGTTTCTTGAGCGCGATCATAATTGGGACGGTTTTTTTTGTAAAAGAGCCGATAACTCAAAAACGGTCAGTCGTATCGATTCCAAACAAAGACCGGCTTCTAGAGGACGTTCGATTCTATGTACCTACGTACCTCACGATGCTTTTTACAGATAATCGAGGAAGCTGCAATGGTATTTCTCTTCCATTAAAACTTGAAGCAATCTTCATCCAATCGAAACAAATTTGGTATCAGAGAAAAGTTAAAACGTTGATCTATGTACGTGCTGTAATGTTTTTTTGAAATTTTTTGTTCATCTACCCAAAAACTTGCTTCAAAGTAACTGCATTTTTGGGACATTTTTGAGATTTTTTTTGTGAAAAAGTGGATTGAAATTTCAATTTCCATTACAGCACGTACCTAGAATTGAATGTCCTCTAGAATCCTGTCCTTGTTGGGAATCGATACGACGAACCGTTTTCGATGAGTTATCAATTGACTCTTTTACCCTTAAAAGCGCCACAAATATAATTGCACTCATGGCCTCTTAATGGTCGTACAAAAAACTCTTTTATTTATACCTTATCTACTTATCCTATCCAAATTGAATATTTATTAATGTATTTTTTAAAGAGTACCTGTGAAAACTATGACTATAGGTTTTTGTACTATTGTACACAGCAAATTTAAATTTGTTGTGATGATAAAATTTGATTTTTGAAGCTCGTACATCACATTAAATGTTATGAATAAAAGAATAGTTTACTTCATTTTAAATTCATCACAATTTATTTTTGGCTAAATTATTGGCCAACTCAATTACTATTTCAGTAGATATGTAATCCCAATCTGTCATTTCGAAATATCGTTTGATAAATATTTGACCTATTTTTCTAGTAATATCAGAGAAACGTCCAGAAAACGTATTCATTCCTATGCATTTGTATGGGATTTAATACGCGCGAGGCCCAGTGCTGACGTCACAGCTATCACGTGATCGAGGCAGAAAATTTCAGTGAACAGAGCCATCCTTTCGTTGTATATAATCGTTGGTATCAAACAGCTGTGGATCTTTTTATTATTTCAGTAAATTAGCACAAATTCAATCTAAAATAATTTATTTGACGAAATACAATGCTTCAATAATTCCAACACAATACTCTAATTTACATAATAATCACTGGACTATTTATGTTCGACTTCTGCTTCACTGACTGTCCAACTCTCCAGTTCTGTCTGCGTGGTTCGTTTTATATACACAGTTCATTTCGCCGAACGCACTTGATATTTCTAGTAAGCCTTAGGAACGTTCTTCGATTCGACGACATTCTTCTCGATGCATAGCGCCTCGAAAGTCATTCGCGCACTTACGCTGCTCGCATGAGCGTTCAGGTCCGGCTTTGAAAGCAGCATCGCCACATTATCAACAACTTTTCCTTTTAACTTTTTTCGATGGGAGCTCAACTATCGTTGCAATTTGCAAAAAACCGTGAAATACCACCTTCAATCCCTAAAAGTTTACCCGTTCCACCCTTCTCCATTTTGTTGACGCCAAATTATTTTTCCCGTCATTAGAACAATATTTTGCTCCTCTTCCAGTAGGTCTCGTGGTGTTAATTTTTTTATCTCAGCACTGTCTGTAGGTGGTCTGTAGGTGTTATCAAGCAGTACCTATGCTTTAACCTGATTAGGAATTTTATATTTAAACATGGGATTTGGTGGGTTGGTAGGAAAATTTAAATGAAAACATAAAAAATTTGCCAGGACTACAGTTTTTGGGAACTTGTCCTGAATTTGAATCATCCTGTAGATTGATGATATTTATCTTCTGATAAACGCAAATGCTGTGGACATGGTTATGGGTGGACACGTTACTATGACAACCTGACTTTTGTTTATGTATGCGCCCTACATTTCACACACGCTTAGCCCATATAGGAGGCGATAATTTAGTTCAAATGACACGAAAACAAACTTGATCTCTTTCTTCGAACGTGGTCAGCACTGAGTTGAAACCATTCAATTGTTTTGTTGAGAGGACGAAATTTGATCAGCATCAGATCCTGTGTCAGAAAAGTTGTAGGAGTTTTTTGCTAGTTGTAATAAGTTGTTCATTCATTCATCTCTTGGTTGTTGTTTTTTTGTGGTAAGTGAAGTTTTTCTTATACAACAATAATTCTTTACATGTTAGAAAAAGTTATTCACTAACGCCGCAAAACTGACATTGTAGCTTGGTCACATACAGAGTGGTTCCTTGAAAACGGGGAAAGACAACTTTTCCGGTAAATATAAGCTGTTAAAAAACTGAACATAATCGTCAACTTGGTTTTTGAGGAAGAAATCATCCTTTCGTACATTTTGACCAACCGGGTGTCAACCTATTCATGCATGGTTTCTACAGTTCCAGATACTAGATTCAATTTGCACACTTGATTTTTCAGAAAAAATATATTTTTGCGTCTAGTGTGCGTTGTACATTTTTCGATTCCGCAAAAAATTCCATGTAGGTCTACTAAGTATTGGAAACGCATGGTACTCGCTCAATTTTTCATACTCATTTCCATTCTCATCACAGTATTCTCACTGTTTGATACATGAAAAGTGTGCATTGAAAACAAAAATATCTTTGACAAGTAAGAAATTAGCGTACATCAATAACTTGATAAATTCATATACCTAGTGTGCTTTAGGTTGAAATAATTTTTAACAAAGATGTTTACGAGAGATGAAAAATTGGAAGTGCTAGTAATTTATGGCGAAAGCAAAATTTGAAGAACGCTGCGATTTTGAACGCTGAAAGGTATCATCCATGTTTTCTCCTTTTTAGTTCGGCTAAAGGCTCTAAGTCTACCTTTAATATTAACTTTAACGCCAAATGTTATAATGTTACACTTTTTTAACAGTTTTTTGACAATGTTTTAAACAGGTAACACTTAATTAAGGGTTTCTCTTTTCACTTTTTCTTTTCCATGTATAAGTAACAAAAATTGTAGGTACCCTACTACCTACCTATATTTAACAGCAATTGTACTAATAATATACGTCTTGTCCAGAAATGGTATGGATGGAATAAGATTGTAATATTTTTAATAAAAAACGATTGAAATGAGAATGATTGTATTGTGTATTACCTGTATTTAAACAACGTAAGTCTGTTCAGTGCAGGCGCGTCGATAGGGTTTTTTTTATAGTAGCGGAATAGGGATTTATATAAATTAACCATATTCTTCGTCACCATATTGTCATGACCCATGAGACAATACCAATTAACTCAGGGTCCTCAACTGGAAATGATGAAATTTACTAATTCCATACTTCAGAAGTTTAAAATGATAATATTTATTTGGACAGCGCATTTCTCAAAAAAATTTTCAGTAGAGTGGGAGTGAGTTCAGTATCAAGTTTATTTAATTTTTATATGAAAACGAAGGGACCGTGGACGAAAACATATCGGAATATCCAAAAACATGTTTACAGAAGGCAGTGTTAAAAATCACCTTCTTGGTTAACACATGTATGAGGCAAATGAAGCTGAAAATATTTTACTCAGTTGTAGTACCAATGTTGTTTTTTTTTCTTGGTGTTTTGGCATCGAATGCCATAGCTAGCCGTGTGTTGTGGATATACCTTGTTTCTAACTCCATACGCCACCTTAGTTATTAACGCAACAGTGAATTGTGGAGGATTATTCCCAGCTGACACGAGCCTCATTCATCCAGTCTTTCACATCTGAAAATGAAAAAAGCCCGCCCGGCTGGGAACCGAACCTGGAACCAGTCGGAACCAGGCAGGCGTTTAACCACTGCGCTAATCCACGCCCTCACCAATGTTATTATTGAAGCTCAAATGAAAGCTGATATCGAAGGTGATATATACCCATTTATCCTAGATTTTCACAAGAAATGTGCAACAAAAGCTGTGGAGATCGAGCGTTTTTTCAGTATTTTCGCTCTAGAGTAAAAAAGCTGTCACAAAATGACATTTTTAGGAAAACTTCAACGTTGTGTTAAGATCTGAAAGCGTCAAGGTTACTTTTGTAAGCGGTTGTGGATTTTTTTTGAGCCTGTTGCCACACTCATATTAGTAAATTTGAAATATAATAAATGAACATTCGTTAGGAATTAGGAAACAGTCTAGGTGAATCAACAAAAATATAAACATGCTTGAAATATATATTATAGGTCAAATAACTTCAAATACAAAACTCTTGATTAAATCTAAATAACAAAATTTCAACTATATCATAAAAAAGTTAAATTTTCTTTAATGTTGCTTTGAGAGCCAGTTTTTTAAGTTCCAGCTATTAATAACTGATTAACTAATGGTTAGAATGTGATCCTTCCAACATCATTTAAAGAATGTCATTCACCATCAAAACTATTAGTTAGTTATCTGGAGCTACACTCGTACGTGAAAAACTGGCACTAACTGTACAACTTTTCTGCTTCCAGTGCTTCTCCTGGGGGGGGGGATACTGCCCCCAGTACCCCCCCCCCCTTATCGACGCTGGTAGTACAGTGCAGAAAAAAAAAAGTTTGCACTCTGTTCAAAACTAGCCTACTTTTGACATTTAAAAGTCATCAAAGTGACACATTTTTTATGAAAATTCGAATGAACAATTTTTTTTGGATATTTGGAAACAAAGCAGGGTACACAGCGAAGTGGTCGAGGTGTTAAAGCGTTTGCTTTCACCCAGACGGTCCGGGTTCGATCCCCGGTCGTGTATCACTGAGCTGAAGTGGTTCGGATTCCACTTTTATTTAAACTGTAGGTCCTGGATCTCCCTTGCTCGCACAAGCTCTGCTTCTGAGGGGTTTTCTCCGATAACCTGGGAGTTTCGTAAAAACAAATTTTACAAATTTTTACACATTTACGAAGAGATTTAGTAAATTCATTAAAATTCTGAGGATTGTTCTTTTTTAGAAAATACGAGACTAATATTTTTTAGAATGAAGTAGAATGTCAATATAACTCTTTTTAATAATAAATTCATCATGATAGCAGATTGTCAGTCGGGGCGAGGTGCAGTGGTAAGAGCGTCCGACTCTGAGCCGAAGGTCCGGAGTTCGAGTCCTGGTTGGGATGGGATTTTTTAATTTAATTTAACCGATTGAATTATTAAAATCTCGTGGCTTGGCTAGGGTGAGTCCTTTACGATTCACTGTTGCGTTCCAATGGCTAATGATCATAGCAGTCGACGCTAAAACACAAAAAAAATAAATTAAATGATATAGCAGATTGTCAATTTGTTGTAGAGGCGAGTTTTACACAAAATAATTCATTTTCCGCTTGAATGCTGCGAAATGGGTGAAAAATGCTTGCAAACATGACTCAAAACGGTTGAGCTGGTAGAAGCGGTCGAGTGGAAGGAGAGAGCGGGAGATGAGGGGAAGCGTATCATCACGTGTAACCCGTTCATTAGAAGATTTTCCCTCATCTCCCATACTCTCCTACCACTCGGCAGCTAACGCGGGCTCGGCCGTTTTCAGTCATGTTTGCATGCATTTTTCACCCATTTCGCACCATTGTAGCAAAATGAGAATATGCGTTTTTCATAATATGTTTGAGAAATTGAAATCGGGCTATCACTAGAGCATCAAGGCACGCTGCAAGATGGTGCAAAAAAATGTAATTGCAATTGTGCCAAAACTAACTATCTGACATCGCCTGTTTTGTGCACACATAAACTAAACATGAATCAATACTTTCAGGAGAAAGGCCAATCCTACTTCTTGAAAAATGACGGAGATAGAAATTTTTTAAAAAAATTGCAAAATTTTCCGGTTTTTCCAGTTTTTCTCCGTTGCTACTGATCCGACCGGGTCATAAAACATCCCATTTCGTTCGTCTTTCAATTATCTTACAATTCTTTCCATTTGAGCAACCAGATTGCTATATTAGTTTTCATTTTACAGTGAGCACGTAAAGGTAGGAACAAATTCTTTAAACGCTTGATAAGGCCATTAGGAAAAATGAGATCAGACACGTCGATTTTATTTTTCAGTTGCGCATATTTTGGTCTACTCAGATTTTTGATGACGTCATCGCTGTTCGAGTTATGACGTCTTATAATTTTTTAATGGCATTACCCTATTTTTTTAATTCTTTCAAGAAGAACACATTTTTCTGTGTACGGATGTCATTTTTTCTTGTTAGATAACCGTATGTTCGAGAAATAAAAGATATTGCATTCATAATAATGTAATATTAGGTCTGTTAACGTAAACTTTTGAAGTATGGTATCTCCACAAAATTGAATCTAGCAGGGTTAGATCAGGAGATCTAGCTGGCCACTCTAAAAATCCTCGTCTGCGGGTAGAGGACGGACAGTATTATGTTTTGCCGTGGCGATCCGGGGCGACTATCTGATTTTTGGAGGCGTATTCACTTTTCAGCTGCAGGAAAACCCGAAAAAACCTACAGCCCCAACCCGGGCGGTTGGTTGCACACTTCGAGCAAACACCAGACGTCTGGTTTGGCATCTAGGCAACACACATCGCACTTGTTTCACAACAAGGTATGAGGTCGCCTATCAATATCGATGAACTTGAGGAAAATTCCCTCATACTCCGGATTTCAATCGCAGACGAGGATTTTTCGAGTGGCCAACTAGATCTCCTGATCTAATCCCACTAGAATTTGTTTTTGTGGGGATAACTCAAGACAAAAGTTTACGTTTACAGACCTAATTATGAATGAAATATCTTTTATTTATCCAAAATACAGTTATGTAACATTAGACAAAATATGATATCCATACACAGAAAAATGCTTTCTTTTCGAAGGTATTATCAAAATAGGAGAATGCCAATAAAAAAATGTAATGACGTCATAACTCGAACAGTGATGACGTCATCAGAAATCTGAGTATACCAAAAAATGCGCAACTGAAAAAGAAAATTGACGTGTCTGAGCTTTTTTTCCCCAATGGCCATATCAAGCTTTTAACGAATTTGTCACTGTATAAGCAAAACAATCCAAAAACTACTGATTGTCCTTCATGTGATGGCATAGTCGGTTTCCTACTAGTATTTTTGTTAAAAACTCACGCATTTTATGCTCTATTGCTTGATGTAAATATCCTACGAGTATACAAGGCTGTAAACGGGGTTGAAACTTTCTTCTACTAGGTATTTTGTCAAGAGTGAAACCTCTACACCCAAACTTTGGAAATAGGCAACGGTGGGTCGTTTTCCATAAATTATACGGTTGTGCGCCATTTATACTACTGCAATGACATTGATTCTTGATATGACAAACTGTATCCACAGCTTCTGTCCAGCAAGATTCTGACAATCCTGCATCAATCAGCGACTTCTTACTGAATAAAACAAGCTTTGAATAAAGAATGAGAAAACAATGCCTTTCGTGATGACCCAAGAACACCCTAAATATAGCCGCATGCGACTTACATTTGCTGTTACACCCATGTTCTATTCAATTATAAAAACTTTTACTTTTAACATTTCTGAGATGTTTTGTGCTCGATCCATCGAGCACAAAACAAAAAAAAATAGTTTTCGAATTATTATTCGTCTCTACACAATAATGCAAAACCCTGTAGAGTTCAAACAGATGACTAACAGACAATAATCACTAGAAGCACACATATATTCGTATCAAATATGCAACATCCAGTTCCTATCCTTATCCATTTCCTTTTTTTTTCAGAATGTCGTTTCAGTTTGCGAACGATCTTCGAAATCCTCTCAACATTATTTTCATGTATAAAATTTACTTCAAGTTTGGTGCTGCTTCACTCATATTTCCAATATTTGACGATAAAAAATAATGGGGGACTGTTGGGGAAGGGACAGGGTACAACCCAGTGAGGTAAGTGGAATATAATAATTGAGATTTCATTGAAAATATGAACAGGATGTTCTTAAAGTCATTTGTGAAATCATCTGCGACTGAAAGTTGGAATTTAGTCGCTATTTTACATCGTACAAGATAACCTCTCTTGGAAGGGATTCATGTTTTAAGGAGAAACATTCTCAATTGAAAATTGAATCAATACATGACTCCTCTGGAAATGGAAAAACCTACAATAAAATTGAAGTAACTTTTTTGTAATATCTAACAGGAAACAATTACTTCCCCGGCTAAAGCCACGCTGGACATTGAACTACATCTGATAGATATTGAGAAAGATCCTATATAACTTGAAGAAAAAATCTGAAAGTGAAAATTTGCATTTTCATTCAGATAGTTGATTATTTATTAAATGTCCAGTTTCCATTGGAGATTCTTATCTATAAATGAAATAAGGGAGAATGTTATTCAGAAGTATCACTCACAGAAAATCACTCATTCCATTGATGCGTGAATTGCATCTCTTTCGCTAGGCCTCCAATATTTTCAAAGTTTCACCGCACAAGAAATAGTCCAACAATTCCTCATTACAGTGTGAAATTGCTTCTGAAGAGTATGTTTTCCAATTCTTCCGACCTCCCTGATGATCTTAGAAGAGTGAAATAAATTTTTGTCTACCAAAATATATTGGAGGCCTAGCGAAAGAGATGCAATTCACGCATCAATGAAATGAGCGATTTTCTGTGAGTGATAGGTACTTCTGAATAACATTCTCCCTTATCTCATTCATAGATAAGAATCTCCAATGGAAACTGGACATTTAATAAATAATCAACTATCTGAATGAAAATGCTAATTTTCATTTTCTGATTTTTTCTTCAAGTTATATAGGGTATTTCTCAATATCTATCAGATGTAGTTCAATGTCCAGCGTGGCTTTAGCTGGGGAAGTAGTTGTTTTCTGCTAACGAACAGTCGTTACCGACCGATGATGAACCCTTTACTCCCATAAACACCTACTGCGTAGGCTTATTATGGCAAGTACCTGTCAGAAAACAACTACTCCCCTGGCTAAGACCACGACGGGTATTGAATTAAATCAAACAGCTACTTGTGCAACGTTCCTCAAAGCATCAGAGGACGCAATTGCAAGTGCCCTCTATGACCAACTAGCAGAGGGTAGAGGGCACTTGCAATTGCGTCCTCTGATGCTAAGGAACGTTGCACAAGTAGCTGTTTGATTTAATTCAATACCCGTCGTGGTCTTAGCCAGGGGAGTAGTTGTTTTCTGACAGGTACTTGCCATAATAAGCCTACGTAGTAGGTGTTTATGGGAGTAAAGGGTTCATCATCGGTCGTAAAGATTTCTGTTTTCTTAGTTGTTTTCTGTTAGATATTACAAAAAAGTTACTTCAATTTTATCGTAGGGTTTTTCCATTTCCAGAGAAGTCATGTATTGATTCAATTTTCAATTGAGAATGTTTCTCTTTGAAAACTAATAATTGAGCTTTTAATGCAATTGATAACAATCAATTATTTAAACGTTTTCACAGCACTACATCAATTATGGTTTGTTTTTTACCAAATAATGAAGATAAATGAAATTCTTAATGGGTGGTGGCAGTAATTGCTGAATCAATATTGCAGTACAGGGTGCGGGTCACCTACGGGTCCGACTGTCTGGTCATCTTCCACAAATCTGCAAAACAATTATGAGCTATGAAATGGAATTTCTGCATTAAAAAATAATAATAATGGGGATCACTCCATAAGTACCGTAAAACGGGGTCACTTGAAATCCCGGGGAAACTTGATAAAAGTGTAAACGATATTTTAAATTATGCTATTACTATTACAGTAGTAGATGCAGGATATTCGCTGGGTACTCAGTTTATGGTGTATACAAAGACATTATACAGAGTTAGTCAAATGTATGGACCCGCCCATTTTTCTCAGTTAATATGAGGGTTATCGAAAACAAGTTTAACTCTGCACCTTTCTATAAATTCAAATATTTTTTAATTGTGCTATTGGTGGAGAAGTGACGTAATCGGTATTTTTTTAAATGGCACTATAATATGTCATGTTTGTTAACACTAGAAACCTTGTTTTTTCCCATTTAAGTAGTGCTAATATTATTTCAACTGTCTAGATAGGTGCAGTGTGTTTCGTGTTTTTGTGCCCACCTCTGTATTTCACTTGTCTATTGCTGCTTAATTTGTCGGAAATTCCTCAAGAACATTTGCTTAATAGTGTTCAGGGCATTATTTATAGATTATCTCATTGTCAAGTGACAAATGGACTGCAGTTTGAGCATTTAATACAGTAATTTTGTATAAAAACGAAATAAAATGTTGTTTTTCTTTATATCAAATATTTCTATAACCATCAAAGGAATAATTTCAATTTTAAATACTTAAAATTATCCCAAACATCGTGAAATGTTTCAATGAAACAACTGTCAATGTAGCACATAAACAATATTCTTTTATCAAACCTTACGTACGCCACTGTTTGAATCAAATTGCTATATCGCTTTATAGTCCAGTTGGCGGAGGTCACGAGAACAAATAATTAACGATCTCGCTGATTTTTATTTTATAATTACTTTAGAGAAATGGGTTGATAGAAGGGAAAGTTGATTGGTCAATCGATTTCCTAAAGTAAAAAAAAAAATCAAAAAATATTTTTTATTTTCAAAATCCTAGAATGTTTTGGGCTGGGACGACTATAATGAAAAATAAAAAATACTGTCCTATAGGAAACGTTTTTTTATACCAAAAAGATTGTCAGTATTTTTTTGTCAGAGTTATAGTTTGTCCGCAAAAAAATCATTTAGGAACTTATGCATACTACGCACGGGATGCCTGGTCAGCCGCGTGAGGACCTATTTTTTAGAACCGGGCGTACTGCATTATAATCTGATACGTACTTACGAGATCTTAATTTGGAATTTCAAATACTCTATTTTCAAGTAGGAAATCTGAACTTTCTAATGGTATAGTTTATTTTTCATTTTTAATAAAACATTGTACAGAAAAACCGCGTATATATACAGGGTGTTTCTTAAATACGTGTAGAAACTTCAAGATCATGTTGCTGACGTCGGAATAAGAAAAGAGTTCCAATATACACATATCCAAAAGTTTTTCGTTTCTAAGATACAGAGTGTCAAAGTTTAATTATTATATTTGTTTTTTGTGAATAACTTTCGAAATTTTGTGATATTCGAGTAAAGTTTGGTATCTGCGAAGATTTTTCAATGAAAAAATCAAATTTTCAATTTCAATTGTAAAAAAACTAATTTCTAATTGAATTTATTTTGAATTAAAAAATCTTGTCATTCAAAATCACTTGCATCGATTATTTAAAAACAGTTGCTCGCAGTGACCTCCATCAAGAATACATTTTTTACACAAACTAAATAATGAATATTCCAAGATACCAAACTTTACCCAAATACCAAAATTATTTTGAAATTATTCAAAAAAAATAAAAATAAGAATTCAACTTTGACACTCTGTATCTCAAAAACGAATATCTTGTGGACATATGTTTATAGAAACTTTTTTTCTTATTTTGATGTCAGCAATACGCTACACGTACTTAAGAAACACCCTGTATATTAGAATCTAAAATTGAGCGATCAGATTATAAATTTTCTCAAACACAATTATGATTCGGAAAAAAAAATCATTTCGGAAATTTGTGATTTAGGTGACCTAATTCACGAATAAAATTTTCCAGTCATTCATTTCGTCTCGTTATGAAATATGGCTCTTCTAATATAATTATACGCGTTTTTTTCTACACAATGTTTTATTAAAATCGAAAAATAAACTACTTCTTCTTCTGTTTGGTTTCTTGGATTTCTGACTTCATACGAAGTCAATTTCTCCAGATCGTGTAAATAAATATATCTTTCGAGAGGTTTGAAATAGCAGTATGGCCCCTGGCTCCCACAAATCCGTTGTCATCCGGGCTGGATACCGGCGTAGAAAGCCAGAGAATTACACAATTTCACATAACAGTCATAGACAATACACAATACTGCTGGTACAACATAGTTCAACATTCACACACATTTACTTGACTTCCAACTGAGGACGCCTTCTGTCCTCCACCATTGCCGGAAGTCCACATAAGTAGATTCAAAAATAAACTATACCATTAGAAAGTTCTGATTTCCTACTTGAAAATAGAGTATTTGAAATTCCAATTTAAGATCTCGTAAGTCCGTATCAGATTATAATGTAAAACGCCCGGTTCTAAAAATAGGTCCCGTGCGTCCTATGTAAGTTCCTAAATGATATTTTTGCGGACAAACTATAACTCTGACAAAAAAGTGCATGAAATCTTTTTGCTAGAAAAAAACGTTACCTACAAGAAGGTATTATTTATTTTTCCATTATATCCATCCCAGCCCAAAATATTATAGGACTTTGAAAATAAAAATATTTTTCGATTTTTTTTTACCTAAGGAAATCGATTGACCAATGAACTTCTTCCTATATCAACCAATATAGTCTGAACTGATTATAAAAAAAATCAGCGAGATTGCTAATTACTTGTGCTTATTGTGTAAAATTTACTACACCAACTGGGCTTTTAAATGTCCAACTGGCTACATTCCCCGATTGAGGAAAAGTTTGAAAAAATTAAGCAATAGGTAAGTGAATTACAGAGGTGAACGCAAAAATACGAAACACACTGCACCTATCGAGAGAGTTGAAATAATATTAATACTACTGAAATGAGAAAAAAGCAAGCTTTCTAGCGATACTCAACATGACGAGTGGTTCCATTAAAAAAATGCAGATGACGTCACTTCTCCACCAATGGCACATCTAAAAAATATTGGAATTCATAGAAAGATGCAGAGTGAAATACCCTTTAACTTTCATCCGAACTTTTTTTTGATAACTCTCATATTAACTGAGAAAATGGGAGGGTCTATACAATTGGCTAACTCTATATATATATACGTTTGAGGTAACACGTTTTGGTGCAAAAAATTCATGAAATAGATATGAAAAAATGTCTTTATTTGTACCTACTGTGAATACTTTTGATCGTGAAGTTGTGTATTTGGAAGTGAAAGCATGTTGGTATTTTTTTTGGGATGCATATTATTGTGTTGTCATGAATATCCTAACAAACTCTCTTTGATAACTAGTTGGAGAGCACAGGGGCGTACTTTTTAATTTTTTTGGTCTTCTCAGTGGTCACTTGAAAATGGTAGGAGTGTATGAAAAAACAACCAAGAGCTATAGGAATTACAGAAATTATCACCAAAGAACTGTCCAGAAGGCTATAGAATTGTACAGGGTTAATAGAGAAATTACTCTGAAGGACATTTCAGAAACATTTGGAATTTCTATTTACAATGAAAAAATTTTTTTAAAAAAATGGGATTTATTGTTTTCAAATTACTAAAACTGGGGCTTCCTGAATTTTTTCCAACTAGCAGGATCTTCCTCTTGGTCCAAGGACAGTTTCTCCGACAAAATATTTCTCAAAATCAACTAAAAAATTCCAGGGCACAAAGGAATGTTTCAAAATAGCGAGTTACCCCGTTTTAAGGTATAGCTCTGAAGTTTCCGATAAGTCCATTCTGAAGTAGGCCATGCATGGAAGAGTAGAAATTCAAAAACACAATTTTGTTTCAGTACAGATCAACCCAAGACTTTCAGAGAGCTGATTCAGATGCAAGCGATGAATTTGAAAGTAAACGTTCATCGTCCACTGATGTTTGTTGCCTGATGTTGTTCATAACCTTTATTACAGTACTAGTAAGTATGAAGAAACAAATGATTTCAGGAGGAAAATGGACATTTCCCACAAAATTGACTTTGTTATGGTGACATTTTTCCAAGTTATATCTAGAAAACATTTTAATATTCAAGCAAGTTCCTGTTCGCTGCCTCCCTCACCCCTCTCCTCACTGTTTTAAGAGAAGAGTCATCCCATACAGAGTTACAGTATTGTGATAAATATTAAGTAACTGAATGATCTTATTTGTAGTCCGTTTAATTCCGACTATTCTGAAAAATGATCATTTTCGTTACAACTAATATATAATTTTTATCAGAACCATGGCACGAGTGTCTTACAGATATAATCCAAGGGTAGTAGCAGACAGTAGTTGTTTTCTGATGCTTGCCGGTGAAATTTCTGTTTTTATCTTGATTGTGTATTTCAAAGCTTTCAACAAGTTCATCTCTTTTCCTTTATTACACGTGTGGAGATTTTTCATTTCATCTTTGTTAATTGTGTGATTTGTTTCTTGGAAATGTCCATTTTTCTGATTTTTTTATCTAACAAAATATGTTCGTGGCGAAATTCCTGCCTGTTTGGCATATATAACTGTCAAAAAACGAACCAAACAAAAGCATCAGAAAATTTGAATGAAGTAAATCGTGACACAAAAATGTTTTTCTACGACCATTAAGAAAAATGAACATTTCAATTGCGTCTTCGATTAAGAAACCTACCACGTTGTAACACCGATTTTCATTTCCCACGGGCTAGCTGTATCGAAATATTTCATTTCCTACTACTTTCATGAACTACTAGACTGTCAGTATAGGTGTAGGTATTAACCAAGAAGACTAAAAACAAGGAGTGTTTGATTCCCATAAGACAATGGGGACACTATTAGAAAGAGATGAAAGAACATTTGTGACGAAATGTGACGTAGTTATACATGTCATGGCCGCCGTTCTCTATAGACAGTGACGGACTAGCTCTTGGTATATGAGAGTTACTACTGACAGTTTTGTTGCTTGATTCGAGTTCGACTCTGTACTCATACCTAAGTACGTCACTATGACGCGTTGATGATACAAGTTTCTGATTGGCTAGAGCTTATTAAACCCTCCTTGCTTTTAGTCTTCTTGGGTATTAACGAATTTTATGAACATAAATAATATCGAATCAAGTTTGTTTACGTCTGTCTAATAATTTGACATTTCACATCAGTAGATAATTACAAAATTCGATTGAAAAAACTAAAGGTGCATTTAGTCAACATCATTTTAAAATTGTGCTTAAATATATGTCAAAAACAAAAGTTGAATCTGATAAATCAAATGGCGCCATTTATACAACAATGTTAAGTTTATGCTAAAAACCTTTGATGTTACCGCTATGTTTATGATAATGCTTGTGCTAAAGTTGACTAAATCCACCCTAAGTTATTAAAAATGATTAGCGATAGTGAGGATGATTTAACAATCAAATTAATAAATTTATATCAGAAGCTCCTGATAATGCATATCTTCTGACAAAGGTATGATTTTCTTTTCATAAAACCAGAGTAATTTCAATAAAAGAATTGATTACAATCGGATTCTAAATTTTTGAATAGTTGACAAATACTGTCTGTAGTATATTTAGGTAGATGTAGAAAACGTGGCAACGGTGCATAGAGAAGTATCGGGAAGGAAGCCACACATGAGGAGTGTACGTTGTGGAGTTATGTTGAACCACGTACAACGTACAACTCGGTACAAGCAATAAAGTGAATACAGGGTGGGTCACGGTCGATGGTACCTTAGACGTTTACGGAGAACGGGACATAGGATCATTCTGAAAATTTGGTTTCTCAAGTAGTTGCTCTTGGTCTATCGATCTAAAATATTTTCAGCAATGCAGCGTTGCCGCTTATACCAGAAAGTAGCAGCATCTTTGTTATTTCAAATGAGTTACCCTGTATATTATCGCATTTTTGAACTTGTCATTCCTTTCTGATTATTTATGCCTCATACTCCCCTATACCTATCTCTAACGGTTTTTGAGATATTGGTTATTTTCCATATTTTTTATCCAAAACATAGCTCGAATTGAATGTTTATTACTGCGGTATTTGGATTCTTAGGAAGTTGCAATTTTGTGTTTAGTTCATCAAGATCATGTACATTGATTGCGTATAGAGAAGTTTATTCTGCGTTATACAGGGTCGTTCAAAATTCATGATCTTACTGCTAGATACGAAAAGGGTTGAAAGTGCGTTTTTTTAAATGGAACATCCTGTATATTATGGAATATCCTGAAAGATGACTACTTGAGAAACCAAATTTTCAGAATGATCCTATGTCCCGTTCTCCGTAAACGTCTAAGGTACCATCGACCGTGACCCACCCTGTATACAATAGTTTTGAGTTATATTTAACTTGCTTGTCTTCCAAAACCCAGAGACATCACACTTTCTATATAGCAGTTAATTTGAACAAGTTAGTATGTGCTCTAGTAACGACGAGTGTTGATTCAGTTGGATGGTGAGAGCGAGGGTTCAAATCCACGCAGCCACATTTTTTTTCATTTTATGAAATCGATTAGTGTTTGATTTTTTCTGCATAAAGTTTTTTTATTTCCAAGTTGTCAAAATTTTAAATTAGATGTTTCATTCAACGGGTGAAGAAAGAAAAAAATATTTAAACCATGTAAAAATGACAGCAGGAGAGTTTATGATAAAAAGGACTATTAAAAATATTACAGATTTTTTAATGATTCAGATGGTCGTAGAAAAAGTATAGTGTTCAATATACTATTACAATAAATTATTCATTACTAAATGCTCTTTACCTACTTCGAAGATTTTAATCGCACTCAGAACACATCGTTTGTTACGTATCTATCAATGATTTGTAGATCTGTTTATTGAGCTACTGCATCTTTCACGGGAACATTTTTCGAGTTATTAATGGATATGATAACTGTGGACGTGTTTGTGGAAGAAACGAATCTGTTTTCACAGGAAACAGTGAAGAGGAGCAGTGCTCCAATAATGAAAAAAATAAAGGAACGTGAGTATTTGTTAATTCGCAATCGACCATTATATTTCTTGCCATTAAAACTGTATTTTTAGTTGTTCGAAACAATAAGGAAGAATAAAAAAGACCAATACTTTATCACACATAAAACATCAAACATCCTTCAATTGTCCTCTGTTTCGCTCATTACATAACATTACCTTATAATGGTAATCTGAAACGATCCTTTAGAATGAATCGAATATCAAGAAAAATTAATTTTTTTCAATTTTTTTCGTTATAATGCTATACTTTAGTTGTCTAATTATTACTATTATGATTATAAAAAAAAATCTGACAGTCATTTTATCAGTGGTAGTCAATCAATTTGTTGATCGACTTAGAATGCCGAACAAAATGCCTATTCGAAATTTCAGAATACTTTCGAAGATATCCGGAAAAAATTCAAATTTTATAAAACATTTTTTATTTTATTCTGATAGCGTTATTTGAAAAACTTTATCTGAACACTCTATCATGGCCACTTTTCTTTCCCTACAAATGGCGCTTTTAAATATGAATTCTGACGTTTCGCCTTCTAGAAACCATCATCAACAATTTTTTTGAATACGAATCTGGATTTTTTATCTAATTTTTTGTTAACTTTGAAAAACTATGACCAATGACAATTTTCGATTTTTAAACGTTTCGATGACATATTCGATGACAAAAATCGACAGTTTCTGTTTTTTAATCTATCGATTTTTTCAATTACGCATTGAAGAAATGCTATAGTCTGTAAATTGAAGGGACGGAGTAATAAATCCTCATTTAGTATGCAAACCCATACAGGAAGGATTGTGCAAATTTTGATGTAGAACGTTTATAAAAACAACAGTTTTCTTCATTCGCTAGGTAGTTCCAACCGGTACAATATCTATTTGTCGGATTAGGCCATTGTTTAGGGATTTCAAATCCTGACCCGCCACCTTTCAGTGGAGCATCTTGGGGTATCATTTCTGTTTAAAAATATAATGGAAAATATTTAATAAAAAATTAGTTAGTAATAAATTTGAATAGAAAATAGTGTATTTTCAGGGATTATAGGTAGTATTTTGGAAGTTAAAAACGTGAAATACGGCAGTAATTAGTTATACAGAGTGACCCATTTGAAAGCGGGCCATCTCTCTAAAACTGTTATTTATTATCCGATTCAGAAGTTATTTTTTTCAATAGATAGATCATCAATAGTTCTAGTGGAATGCCATAAATTCGAAATAAAAATAGAAATTTCAAGGCCTACATCGATTTTTTTTCAAGTTCAAAAATCCAAAAAAAACTTACTAGCGATTTTTTAAAATAAAATTTGATGACGCCACTGGATTTGTGATACTTTCAAATGGTTGTGCCTAAAATTTCAAGATAAAATTATTTTTTTTGACTGAAATATAGAATAAGTAAAATATTCCAACCACTATCAAAATAATTCAAATAGTTGTATATTAAATAACAATTTTTTAAATACTATGGTTTAAAATACTCCTTCAGAACATAACAACTTTATGTGCGAAATAGTTATCTCTATTATCACACTGCAGTATCTGCCATACTTCTTTATTAGTGTAGGTACTTGAGGAGTTATAAATAAACTTCACTATTAATACTGACAAATTTGTGTCTTTTCGTCTTTTATTCTAATGACTTGTTATCTCTATAGCAACTAAAGTTTCAAAGCCTTCTAATAAAGATAATATTTTCGAAATGTGTCATCCTAAACATGTTTGAATGAAACCAAAATAGATATTCGGAATAACTGTCAACCAGCGAAGAGAAACTGCATGAAAGATAACACAGGCTTGAATTAATGTTACCTCAAACCAATGATCAAATTTTGATCGAATTTTATGATTAGTTAGTATTAGAAAATGGTAGAATAAACGTATCGAATTTAATCGGGAATAGTGTAACACTCAACCTAGGGTGGTTGGGCGAATATATTTTATATTTTTTTTTTCAACACAAAAAAAAATTCCCTCTTCAACCACTATAAATTCCACCGCCAATAGTCACCAGAGAATAAACAAATTAAGAGCAGCCTTTTTATTTTCGAATGTTTTCGATAAGGTCCTAGGTAAATTAGTACTTACCGTAAAAACTATCTTGGACGAATTTTCTGTTATTTTCTTTCTCACCAAGGCACTATTTTAGGTTTGAAAGGTAAAGTCACCAAAGTCGTCTTAGGGACGTGGGCCGTCTAGGCTGATAATATGCTAGATTTGTTTTTGTTTTCTTGCTGAGATTTTTTCTTTTTCTATTCTTATTTTATAAGAATGTCACTGAGGTTGGGATAAGTTAAAAGCTGTCAGTATAGTTACCGACAATGATACTCGACATAAACTGTTTAACGGTATATTAAATAAACATTAAATGATAAAGGATTACACCATAACAAAAAGAAAATCACCCGTGAATGATTCTGCGTAAAATATATAAAAACGTAATTCTCCCTGAGGATAAATAAAAATATCGGCTTTCAAAGAGTAAATAAAATTAAGAAAAATAACAACAACAAGTTCTTCACCCGTTCGGTGACAATTCATCGAGACAACAAAAAAAATGGTTCAGATATCACACAACAAATAAAACAAACAAAAGGTTTACCCACGATATTTGAAAAGTATATAGCTGTGGTTAGTTTGCCCAAAAAATCCTAAAAAAATTCACTTATCAAATCTCTAGCTGCGCTCGGTGTTTCGTTCCGAAAAATAGAACAATTTCGTCCAAACGAATACCAGAAAAATAGTTTCTATCAGTCCGTTCACACAACGACAAAACCTCCACCAAACCAAAATCTAACTCGCACTAACTATCCCGAAGTTAAAATTTCAACTCCGATGCAAACTCTAATTAACGCGGTAGGTCTTCGATCAACCGCGCCAACCGCCTCTCGAGACCAGCTCTCCGTTTTTTTTTCTGACTCCCGTAAGTCGACTTTCCAGGGGTGTTTATATTTTTAAGGGTCAAAATCGTTAAACAGCGTTACCTTCTATTTACGCCATTTTTACCGCCACGGAATAGAGAGTTCTCTCTGCTGTCTCCTCTCAGATATCTTCCCTTACCCCCAAATACCCCTCGGACTTAGCACTTTGAAAGCGTCTAGTCGACACAAAAAATGTTCACTTCAGTTAATGGTCATTTAGTTCGTATATACTCAGCGTGAGTCCCATCCATATTATCCTTTGTAAAATAAATATTTACTCCATGTACGGCGACTTAAATGAATGCTTCATTGTTTTATATATCGTGAAAAAGTCTACTCATCTGAACCACTTCGTTTGTCTCGACATTTTTGCTTATAGAGAATGAATTTTTATTTCCTCTTGAAAGAAATTTCACTAGCCTAGCTTAAATAATATGAAACCAAATATTTACAGGGCATCGTCATCATACGTGACCCTTTTCATTATAACATAAAAGTGTTTATGAATATATGCAAAGAGGGCCTGTTACAATTGGTTGAAAAGTACGAAAATTAATGTGCAGGCACTCCCATCTAAATCCATTCATTTGTTGTAGTTCATTTATTTTATTAATATTGGTTATTATTGATTATTGAATATTGATTACTATTTGATGTGAAGATGTATATTTCATTTCTCTGACAAAGAAACTGCAGTGTTCTGATGGACATAACCATCTCCCGTACTATGGAGTTATGTTTGGAAGAAACAGAATTTGATACCATTTTGAATAACTGCTGTTTACAAACTCGACTGCTAACGACCTAAAAGAGCACTTTAAACGCTATTTTTAAAAATATGGCGATTTATATGACGACTATTCGAGATACTTGGATAAAATGACAAGAATATTACTTATGCTATATTTCTGTTAAAAAAATATTTTATCGTGAAATTTTAGTCACAACCTTTTGAAAGCATCACAAAACCAGCGGTGTCATCAATCATAATCGCTAGTATGTTTTTTTGATTTTTGACCTTGAAACAAATTCGAAGTAGGCCTTGAAAATTTTATTTCTATCTTGACTCCACAACACCCTAATAGAACTATTTTTTTTCTTTGGTGTCTTGGCTTCGACTGCTATGGTCATTATAGCCACGTGTTCTGGATAGGCCTTGTTACTAACTCCATGCGCCACCTTAGGAGCAGCACTGTTAATTGGAACGCAACAGTGAATCGTGAAAGACTCACCCCAGTCCAGCCACGAGATTTGAATAATTTAATGGGTCAAATTAAATTAAATGCTCACCGAATCTTTGATTAAATCAAAGATTCGGTGAGCATTTGAGAAGTTACAGATTAAATAAACAGGACTCAAACTATGCCAACCACCTTATTGACAATAACCATAACTTCACACAAAATCCTGAAATTTTGCATATTCAACCTAAAGGTCAAAAATTAAACATATTAGAATCCATAGAAATCAAGAAACATTTACGTAACAATAGCAATTTAGTTCTCAATGACCAAATTGACCTGTACAATTCACCTATAATTAATTATATCACTACACCTTTTCCAGTTGTATTTCAGAAAGCGTCAAGTTCATTTGAGAAACCATCAATTGAATTTCAGAATAGTCACTTATATTTCGGAAAGTATCAATTGTATTTCAGATTAGTCAATTGATTTTCGGAAAGCGTCAATTGTATTTCGGTATAGTGAGTTGAATTTCAGATAGCGTCAGTTGAATATCAGAAAAGTCAATTCAATTTCAGAAAGCATCAATTGTAGTTCGGAATAATCAACTTGATTTCAGAAACCATCATTTGAATTTCAGAATAGTCAATTGTATTTCAGAAAATATCATATGTATTTCGGAAACTATCATTTGTATTTCGGAATTCATCAATGTCTATCACTTTTGACAAAAACGAAATAATATTTTCTGAAATTAATCTTCCTTTTTCTGAAATGGAGATGAGAAACTCTTTTGTGGATATTATGTAGCATCAACTGAAATTTTAACATATTAGACAATAAGAAAAAATAACAATTCATTTATAACCTGCTCGAAGGATTTTTCTTTATCGGTGATTCTGTACCTCAACGTTCAGAGATACATCGAGTGAATTTAACGCCCGACTGGCATATCGTCCATAACTATTGCACTTCGCAGTCGTATGGTGTATACTTTCAGATTAATATTTTTTTTTATTGATTGAGTGTATTCATCAATATCCATCTCTTTTCACGAAATTATAATACTTTTTCTACGGCCGTGCGTGAACTGAGGTTTTACGCACTGTTCACAGCGCGTAAAGTTATACTTTTTAGCACAACTATGTAAAAAAATCACCTGTGCGTAAAAACATTAACTGTGCGCAAGGTAATTTCTACGCACTGTTCATACATTTACGCATTCTTGAAAAAGACAGTATTTTGTGTTATCATTTGATAATACCACAAAAAATTGAAAACTTTATAAGGTAAAACATTCAACAATTGCTAAAAATGTTCAATATAATAGCGGTCGTAAAAAACTGTGTATGATTCGTTTTCGTAAATTAGGGCTTTTTTGTACTCGCGTGTTTTGTTCGATAAACTTCACGCTCATACAAAAAAGTCCAACTTTTTGAACTTTTATCATAATTTTCTATTTTCTGAAATTGAAAAGCACTATCATAAACTGAAGTTTTATTACTTATTATATAGACAACAACAACAACAAATTGTTAAACTAATTAGAAATTGAATATCATCTGCTCGTAGGATTTTCCTGTAGCAAGCAAATTTAACGCCCAACGGGCATGTTTTCCATGGCTATTGCAGCCGCATGGTGTATAGTAGAATGTTGTGCTGCACGTTTACAATCACCTCCTGCTATAGAGTTCCTTGCATCATCAATGATTTGTTCCAGATATACTAATCTCTGTTCTATTACTCCTGGTGCTGCTACTGGTGGAATTCCAAGATGAGTTCAGACATATGTTTTGATTTTGGATCAAATCGTTTCAACTGGATTAAGCATCGGCAAATAAGGTGCCAGCCTCAAAAGAGTTGCCGTTGTTCCATTCAACGCAGTTTCTGATCTTGAATGGCATGGGGCATTGTCGCAAACTATAACGAGATCAGCGAGTTGGTTACCTCCATTCTGCCACTGTATCATTAGGTTTCTTACCCAGGCATTTGCCAAATCTGCGGTAAAAGAGCCCCTACGGCGATCCATTGCGACAACACCTGCAGCAGAAATTCCTCCGATTAAATGAATATTAGGCCCTCTTGATGAAGGTAGAATTTGGATAGATCTAGCACCAGCACGAGAACCACCTCTTGTTCGCCGGCAAAACAAATTGAAATTAGTTTGATCAATCCAAACAATTTGTTTGCCTTGTTGAATATACGAATTTAATTGTCTTACATATTCTGAACGCCTTTCTTTATTCACTGGTGAATTCATTGTTACTGGTTGCGTACTTGTTTCACTGTAAATAGCCGTCCTTCTAGGTAATTACCTATGGTGGATACACTAACTACCACTTGAAATTCCGCCCATACTTTTGTCTGCAACTGCTTCAGAGTATAGCCAGAATCTTCTTCTAACCATTGTATCAGTCTGTCCAGCTGGTTTTTACATGGGTATACTCTTGAGGCTGGACGTCTCAACATGGATACCAACAAATAGCACAATTGTCTGATACATTCATTATAATGAAAAGATAAGTTTTATTCAGTACAATACGAAAATAAGTAATAATTTTTATTTCTCGAATATTTTGACAAGACTATTTAATGTATAGTCATAGAAACGATAATGTACTAACTATGCTCTCCAATACTGACCAAAACGCCAAAACGAGCCATACTCATTGAACGTTATGATTTCTGCATTGCAAATGATGTTTTCTGAAATTCTTTTGACGTTCTCTGAAATGCAAATGACACTTTCCGAAATACATATGGTATTTTCTGAAATACAATTGACTATTCTGAAATTCAAATGATGGTTTCTGATATCTAATTGATTATTCTGAAATACAATTGATGCTATCTAAAATCAAATTGACTTTTCTGAAATTCAATTGATGCTATCTGAAATTCAATTGACTATTCTGAAACACAATTGACGCTTTCCGAAAATCAACTCACTGATCTGAAATATAATTGATACTTTCCGAAATATAAGTGACTATTCTGAAATTCAATTGACGCTTTCTGAACTACTACTGGAAAAGGTGTAGTAACTACTCAAATGCTCCCTAACCCAAGCTATATGTCATTAGGAAATTTCATACCTGTAAATGTCATTAGTGAAATTTCATGCATGTTATTTTAATATTTAAGAAGGTGATTTTGACGTTTCTTTAGTTGATAACTCGCTCAGATTATGACACCGTGTGTCGAAACAATTGTAAGCACGTTACAAGTATATATTTTTTGTGTAAATTGGAAGATTTTATTTCCTCTTTATTTATCATGTTCTGTTCGAATTTCAATAAATAATACAAATAAGAACTAAAATGTTTGAAATATTCAAATTTGGAATCACAAACAGGGCAGTTTACTCTTGACAAAAATTCTATATTTTGTTCCCTCCTGTACACCGTTTGGAAATTTAGAATTTTGATAACTCGAATACAAGTATTCCCTAATGCACCAATTTTTATGAAAATAAAACTTTCTGACAAATCGATAATGAAAAAGTTTCCATATGGTGCAAATTTTTGAAACTCACTGTATATAGATCAAGACCACCTTTTGATAGGCAACCCATTTTAGGCGTATTCGTCTGTTTATGTAACTTCATAAAAAGTATGTTTCATATGGTTAACAGATGGGTGAAGGTCGACCTCTCTTCGTCTCTTAGACTAAATGCGTCTCATTGATTTGTTATTCTACATGGTTGCCGAAAAAATAGTGTACGCAACACGTCCGAAAATAGTTTTTTTTGGACTCGCATACTTCCAGGACTCGCTAACGCTCGTCCTAGAATATGGTCTACTCGTCCAGGGCCGGCCGAACGCATCATGCAGCTAATGCACAGCATGAGGGCGCACCTGCCAAGAGGCGCCAAAATGAGTTGAAATATTTGAATAATATATACTCATTTCAAAACTCCCTTGGAAGATTTCGCTAATTCATAACCGATGTTTTCCTGCATCTAATAAGTAGTCTCCTAGCGCCCTGAACCATAATTCATTGTTTTTCAGTATTAAATATTCCATAGGACCTTTTTGGTAATATTGGTATCGTTTAATTTGCTATTGAATAGTTAGAGACAGTTGTGCGGTGAACAATTGGCAGTTGTGTGGATATAAGGCAATGTTTGTTGAGTATTCAATTTTCTCGTTGGGAGGGCTGACGGTAGTACCTAATCATTTTAGAATTTAATATAGCAATCGAAAATTGAAAACGCAGGGTTTCTAGAGACTTAGAATCAGAAAAACAAAGAGGAAGTCTGGTAAAATTTCTGAAAATATTCACTGACAATGGCGAATCGTTCAATTCTCAAACAGAAACTGGGACTGCAGCATGAGTCCATTTCATCCTCTTCATATGTTTCCACAATAGATGGAGAAAAAAATAGCCTGGCTTATTCACCACATGAATATAAAAATGAGGGGCGAAAGGGAGTTGATTTCAGAGTTTATCACTAGGAAGAGGTATCTCAAAAATTCAACCGAAAGCCGGTTGTCTCATTCAGTAATGATGAGAGTAAAGATCCATTACAAACTTTGGAAATTTATCGTGACCCGTCTATATTGGTTATGTTGCAAACTATTTCCAACAACAGAAAATAAAATCAAACTGATTTCCAACGAAATTTATTCTGATTGGCAGAATTTGTCCAACTCTTTGAAACTCCATGATATTTCTTTCGTACATATACAGGGTGTTTCTTAAGTACGTGTAGAAACTTCAGGAGCATGTTGCTGACGTCGAAATAAGAAAAAAAGTTCCCAAATACACATGTCCGCCTGTTATTCGTTTCGAAGATACAGAGTGTCAAAGTTTAATTCTTATATTTGTTTGTTGTAAATAAATAAAAAATAAAAGTTTGGTGTCTGGGATGATTTTTCAATGACAAAATCAAATTTTATGTTAATTGCGAAAAAACTGATTTCTACTTGAATTTCTTTAAAATTTAAAAATCTTGTCATTAAAAATTACATGCATCGATTATTTCAAATCTCAATAATTCGAAAACAGTTACTATCAGTGACCTCTACAAAGAATATTTTTTTTTACGCAAACTACATGATGAATATTCCCAGATACCAAACTACCCAAATATCAAAATTATTTTGGAATTATTCACAAAAAAATAAGAATTCAACTTTGACACTCTGTATCTCAGAAACGAATAACTTGCGGACATATGTTTATAGGGACTTTTCTTCTTATTTTGACGTACTTAAGAAATACCCTGTATACTGGAAATCTGATATTGAATGAATTATACAAGTTATAAAATTCTTGATACAGAAAAATTTGGCATTCAGAGGATCTTCTGATAAACTCTTCTGTGATATAAACTTTCTTATAATCTATATGAGACCAATGGTAGTCTTTTTCTATTTTGAAAATATTGTTTTATTCAATAAAAAAAAATTATGTTCATAAAAGTCATCGAGTTAAGCTGCTTCATTTTCAGATAATGTATGGAACTGTAAAAGTGCATCATCTCATATACTTTCTGTTCATTAACGTGATGATTATTATGTTCATCATATTACGATACAATGTGTATAAAGGAGCAAATAAAATTTTGCATGAGGGCGCTCAGTACTCTAGAGCCGGCCCTGTACTCGTCCAAAAAACAGTATTTTGGACTTGTTACGTAAATTACTATATTAGTTCTATGGGATTGAGCTCGCAATAATACGGGGGAAGTCGAAGTACTGATATTCCTCGTGAAGCGGCTAGTTGGTCAACGATTTATATTAACGATTTTTTCTATCACATGCTATACCTAGCTCTGGTACATGTGTTGTTGTTGCTGACAATCCCACTCTTATTAGTTTCGACAAAAATAAAAACTTTTGTAAAATTAGGCAGAAAAGTGGTTTACTGAGAATATTTTTAAGTTAAATAGCGAGGAAACTCAAAATCCAATGTTTTCGCCCGACATATTCCACCAAACAGCAAAAAAAAGTTGGGCTCGTCCGGGATTTGAACCCGGGACCTCCCGCACCCTAAGCGGAAATCATACCCCTAGACCAACGAGCCGATACTACAGATCGATTTTTTACATGACCCAATGTGCAACTTAAAAAAACGGTACCTATTCCATATTTACACCAAAGAGTACACCAGTACTCTTTGTTTGCACCTTCTCCAATTATGGCAAACTATCCGAGTAGATGATGCGTTTGCCGCACCGTGGCAGCGCTGTACGAGTATAAAATAGAGCAGCCACTTTGCCCGTTATGCAGCGTTGCCAAGTCTACGGAGTTTTACGCAGATCTGCGTACTTTAGGCATTTAGTGCAAACCTTCGAACTTCAGTCACAGAATCTACGTATTTTCTATGGAATATATCTATTTTCTATCAATCTACGTATTTTCTATCTAACAGCCCTATTTGCGACAATATTAGCAGGGTTAATGAATAAATAATATGAAAAATGTTGTCAGCTCAGCTACACTCACTCCTACTACATGTGTTTTTCAGGTTTCACATAATTTTGAAGAGAAATTCATCACGAGAAGTTGAGAGACTATGTGTTTCCGATTGTGGTGCATA
Organism: Chrysolina oricalcia; assembly: GCA_944452925.2. Classification (NCBI taxonomy): domain Eukaryota; kingdom Metazoa; phylum Arthropoda; class Insecta; order Coleoptera; family Chrysomelidae; genus Chrysolina; species Chrysolina oricalcia. The sequence continues at coordinate 51,383,968 of OX101824.2, forward strand.
TGAGGGATAGTAAGTATTTTATTTGAAATTGAAAATTTTTAGACGTACTCTCCCGATCCCAATCAGCCAAAGAGCGTATTCTGATCGAGTTGTTTTTGACGTGAAACAGCAATGCTATTGGTTGCTCGAAATTTTCGGAAGAGTACGTCACAACAATTTGGAATGGCGCGAGAAAGAAGTCATTTGAATTTTGTTGACTTTAAATCTTTCTTTAAAGATTAAAAAAATTAACAAAAAAAAATAGAAAATTGCCAACAGAGTTTTCACAAGCTGCATAATCCATTAAAATATATTTTAAATTTCTTGTTCTCGCCTATTGTTGAATCATAACGACTTTGACCATGCAATTATTTAATTATTGTATTTTCAGTAGACAGTTTTTCAACAGATGTATACAGAATAGAACAGGGACCGTGATCAATACCATCTTTTCAAAAACTGGACTTAAAAATTTCTTCACTGTGAGTATTAGGAGTTACTATGGATACATGATTTCGAAATAAAATAATAAAGAATCCAACACTGTGACCAACAACACAACTGATAAAAAACAAAATCATTGAGGAGGTCGACATCTCATTTTATCTCGCTTCTACAAAAGGAAAATAATCATTGTGTACATTATTATTTAAAAACATGTTAACAATAATATTTATACCAGGTAATTTTAACTTTTGGATAAATGTTTTTTCCCGCTGCCGACACTGTAAATAGTCCATACATGCTTAGCAACAAAACAGGTAAATGGCCTATATCATTCGTTTACTAATTCATCTTGACAACGGAACTTAATAGTGTCATTTACATGCCTAGGGTAATAATGACTTTGACTTTGACAAGTAATACCTTCAGCTTCATTCATATCAATTTTTAGGTTATGAGACCTTTTGAATATTATTGTTGTCTGCTTATTCGGTAACTTAGTTACACGCACAAGCAACTTGGAATGAAATAGCGAACGAATAATCATGAAGGAAGGGTAAGAAAACAAACTTCAATTCAGGCAAATTTTGAGAAATGTCAACAAGCAGCGGGAAAAACGTAATAAGTAACACGGAATGTATCGACTGTTATCATCCTCGGCAAGCGACAAGCCTCTGATTGCCTCGGCTCGTACTCGCTCACCTCGAATGTTAACACGTCTTTACATTCCTTGTTACTTAAATAACTATAATTTTATCAGCTGAGTTGATGAATTTTTTCAACGAAAGTTTGTTGGAAACCTAATAATGTGCAGTATCAAATTAATCATAATGAAATGCTCTGTTTCTCCTGACACAACGAGCCACCATGTTGAAAAAAATACAGTATAGCAATTTCAATTCAAATATGAAATTTTACATAGCAGATACATTTTGACTGAAAACAGTAAAGTAGTATTTTCCCAAAATTTTAGTGATTTGAAGGTATCCATAGTCCTTTAGAATAATGAATAAATTTCAAAATAAAAAGTTATTTTGGTTACAAAAAGTGACAAATGATACATGGTTGTATTCAGAAAGTTTATATCACTTCTGGTGAAATCGGAATATGCATAAAGCTGAATTACTTGTTAAGAAATGCAGTTTTATGTCGTATACAGATCCTCCAAATTTCATTCCAAATAATAATAATAAAAGTACTTTATTGGTTACCCAATAGGCAACCGACCATTATCTTTAAAAACAAAGAAGTTATATCTCGAAGATAGTTGGGTGGTTGTTTCAGTTGAGTTGCTTAGAGTAGAGGTAGCTTCTTCAAAGCTGCTTTCATCTCCAAAGTTGCATGCGGACTCAAATTCAAAATTGAAATTCAGTAAGTAGTACTGATAACAATTATATGTACATTTAATATTTTACAATTATTTGAGCAAATACGTAAAGACAAAATAATATTTTTTTGATATCAAACCCAGCAGGCACAAGAACATCTCAGAGATGTTAAAAGTAAGAGTTTTTGAGACATCAAAGCTCCACTGCGATGTTCTGTTCACGCGGCTATTTTTAGGATGTTCCTGGATGTTCACATTTTTTTCAAGCCTATTTGAGGACCTAACATAACATTTTCAAAGCTTTTCGCCTACATTAAATCTCTGTTTATAAAACATTGTTTGAGATGTTCCTTAGACATCACAAAATGCACTTTTATTTCGTTTTTTGTCATTGATTGTACAAATCGACAATAGTCAAAATATTAAGAGAACTCTGGGGTGATTCAGAAAAGAATAATAGATATAACTTATTTTAATAGGAACAAAGGAACACACGTTTAAATTTAAACCTAAAATATTTTCTGTTTATACAAATTGAACAACCTTTCAAAAATCACTGGTTTGTTGTCTGGTTCAACTGAATTTAAACAAAACTATGGATACACTCAATAATACAGTGTCCTTGACTAATAACTTTACATAGATAAGGTATACATAATGATTATGATGACTATTTTACAAGTCAGAACCGGTATATGTTTTTGAGGTTATTTATTTTCTGAATATCGACAATTCATTCCTTACTTTGCAGTCCGTGATCAACTTGATTGCTAAATATAATATTTTGTCTTTACAAAATGTTTCACTTCACTCTAAAACGACTACTTTTACAAAAAAGAAAATGGGGTGAATTAAGTAAAAACTAGAAACGATACTCTCCGTCAACTCAAACATCACTGAGATCACATGATCACATTTACAATTGCGCGATCGCTAGATATATTCTCGGTGAACGTCTCAAGGGTGAACTATGTTACGCCAAGTAAAAACATCCACAAGATAACATTTTGTGCACATCTCCTATACACTCCTATAGGCATTTGAAAAAAAGGCCCCAGAAGAACCAAAGCAGAACATTGAATATCCTTCAGGGACCTCTTTGGGAAGTACATATTACGTCTCAAAGAAACATCGGCTTGACTACATTTGTGAAACATCTCAAAACCTCCCAGAGATGTTTGTGCTTGCTGGGAAATGTCTAGCATTACACAGTGAAAGTTTTCACTTGTAATCTCCCAAGTGCTTGAATTATTGCCGGAAATTTTTCGAGTACATGAATTTTTTTAAAATTCATGTACGAGATAAATTTCCTGCAATTAATTCAAGCACGCGGGGGATTCGGTAAGAAAATTTTACACCAAAATATATCCAACAATTCATAAGAAATAACTAACTATGGTTCACCTGAACTATTTATATGCATAGTACAAAAAAGATGCATGAAAATATTGATATGTAAAACACACTTAACAAAATTTCAATTTGATTTTTTAAAATTTAATCAAAAAAAAAGTAAAAATTTGCTCCACTGGGAATTGAATTAGTGACCACACGGCCACGAGGCGGACAATTTACCGACTCGCCACGGGGTCTTTGGTTTACATGTAGACAACTGGTGAATTGAAGTGTTTCTGAAATTTGATTTCAGAATTTGCAAATTCTGCGATTATCGTGAAGAAAATATTCAGACACATTCGAAATATTTAATAAATACATAAATATGAAATATTATCTCATTTCAAATGAAAAATACAATTCCATTTGTACATCAAAGCAAAATATAAACTATCACCTGTCAAATATTTGACAGAAAAATTTCCACTTATTAATTTCAGCCAGGGTATCCAGGAGGATAAAAATTTCCGAAAATTTTTTGGGTTGCCATGGCATCTAAATAAGAACGAATGTTTTGGTTCTCTCTAAAAGTGAGGTGTGAAATTTTCAAAGGTATTTTGGATCGGAAACAGGGTTTTGAGTCATACTTGTGGGAAATAAAAAATTTAAGAACCTCTTGCTAGTCGATCTGGCTGCTAGCTTAGACTATAAGGAAATAGCTCAGCTCTAGACCAATAATTTACTATCCTTATTTTACAAATGCTTCTAATAAAATGAACTTTCAGGAAGTTTCTGAAGATTTTCACCTGTATTGGGCAGAGATATGCTACCTGTTTATCATATCTTTTGGTAAAATTTCATTCTATAGGGAAGACTGCGATACTAATAATTACTTTATTTCAGTGTTTTCCCTCTTACTGCTGATATTGTTCAGATACCTCGTAGGCCTGGTCGTGTGGATTGTTCTGCTAGGAGTCATAACAATTTGTTCATCGGGAACAATCATAATCTGGTGAGTTGCTCCTTCAAAGATTCTCATGGTATAGTCTGTACGAACTGAATTGAGACAGCACACAACGAAGCGATCATACGAGGTTATATCAATATATAAATTGCCGCTGATAATTTGCGTAAACATTGCAGTCCATGTGGACTAGATATCTTCTGTCACATGAAAAGGAAGAGCGAAATGAAAAACGAAAGCCTTTGATTGGCCGCTGTCGAATTCTAATTGGTCAGACACCGGAAGACTTTGACATCGTTAGATACTTTGCGGAATATTTCACTTGATTGTGCTTTCAAATGCAAAAAATTGGGTAGATAAAAGCAACAAGTGTACTTTGAAAGCTCCATATTCTAGAGAAAAAAGAATTGTAATTCTTCATGCCGGAAATGAATAAGGGTTTGTTGTTAATGCGTTGTTGTTGTTTGCAAAAAGTATCAAAATCATCTGCTGATTATCACGAGGAAATGACCGCCACATTGTTTGAAATATGGGCAGAGCAGCAGCTCTTACCGAATATTCGATCTCATTTCGTAATCGTTATGGTCCGTGGTGGCCGTGCTGGTAGAGCGTTCGCCTTTGGAGCGAAGGGTCGAGGGTTCAAAGCCTCGAATGTCATCGGTCTCGTGCATGGCATCACACGTTAAAAGATGAGGGCTGCGTATTCCCTAGCTCACACAAGTCTCTCGAAGACTTCCAAAGGTTGCTCGTAGGGGTGCCATCGGTTGACGGAAATTACAATTTTAACAACAATTTTTTAACAATTTTGTCGCATCTTATAATCCCCATGAAAAAAAAATCCCCAACAGCATTACAAAAAAGATGATATATACCTTTCAAGAAGGAATATGTGATTGATGAACTTCTTGAAAAACATAGTTATGCTGTCCTAAGTCTGCCACCATACTACTGCATTTCAACCCCATTGAGATGATTTTGGCTGCTATTTAAGGGAAACTGAGAAAATATAATGAATCGCCATAATTTAGTGGTTCTGTATTGAATAATATCAGAACACTGGTAAATGGAATGGTTGGAAGTGAAATGTTGATGAAATGAGTATCTCAAAGATAGACAAAGAAAATGAATACTATATTCTACCACCGATCAATCCGATCAGCCTCAAATTCTGAAAGTGGAAATTCCCAGGATGATTAGTCACTCTATCTCGCTCATTGTTCTTCTGAAAATTTCAGTTTATGTAACAAAATTTGTTTTGGAAAATGAATCTAATTGTGATAGGGATAGTGTGAATAAACAGTCTGTTAATATCTCCTTTCTTAGAGTGAAAATAATTTCAGTTTATGTTGATAGACTGATCAATCATTTCCATCAGGTTTTTGCTTTGGAATTTCGTTTTCTCCAGAAAATCAATGGGGGGCTAAGGGCCTAGTTCACATCTGGCAGCCCCGTATCTACCAAAAGCCCTTGCATTATAAATATGGTTTGAGTTGGACTAGGTCGTTCGATTTACCGAATATATAGAAAAAACACACAACAAATGTTTATGAAAACATATGCCATCTTATCAGATTAGTAATTATAAATATTCATTCTACCATGAAAAAAAATATATCCGCCGCCACTGTTTCATAAAATATATGCCGACTCCAAGTGGAATTTCAGTTTATCTGCTGTCCCAACTGAGTTGGAATAAACTAGTACAATATTGGTATATTTTCAGGATGATGTGGAAAAATTCAAAAGTAGACAATGTATCGCCAGAACTTGTGCCTGATGTGGATTCTAGAAAAACAGATGCCTACTTTGTATATGCAATCATTGCAAGTATAGTTACTGCAGTGATAATCCTGATAATTTTTGTGATACGAAATCGAATAAGACTGGTTGTTAAATTATTTGAGGAGTCTGGAAAGGCTATTGCTGCTATGCCCATTTTATTACTGCAACCTGTTGTGGTAAGAATAACTATAAACAATCAAAAACAATATCATGAAACATTCGATATCACTTTCACTAAAGCTAAAACAGGAGGCTATGATTGCAAATTTCGAACACTCTTTAAATTATATCTCACTGTTTCAAATAACTTTTACTTGTATTTTGAAAAATAAAGGCACTCTAGTCTTTACCCACATTAATTTTATTTACCTTCCTCATATACGAAAGGAGATAAATGAAATTCAGTGCAATTTTAGTTTGGGAGGATGAAGGCACCTTTATGAAAAATAAAATTCTGAGAAATCTAAAATAAACTTTTTTCCGTTTGTTAAAAAAAAATCTGCAGGGCACTGTTTAAAAGTTCAACTTTTGTTCAAACTTTGCATTTATTTTCAAACCTAAATGAGAGTTTTGGGAAATTGGTATGACCAGTGCTTTACCGTAGTATTATTTCAGACATTTTTGTTTCTGGCTGCAATGGTGTTTTTGTGGTTCTATTTCTCCTTGTGGATTGAAAGCGCAGGAGTATTAACTAAAACACGCCCAGGAGTCTATCATTATCAGAAAGACGATTGGATGAAGTTAACGAGGTGGTTCAATTTTTTTGCAATGCTTTGGATGACACAATTCATAGTTGGATGTCAGCATATGGTTATAGCAGGAGCTGTCAGCATATGGTACTTCAAAAGGTAACTAATCATTTTCAAATCAATTTACTTCAGTAATCTAGACACTGAAGAGAAATATCTTACATCCCTATAAAATAAAAATTCTACATGTAGTAACAAAACATCCGAGCAGATTTATTTTCGATATTTCCATATTCATTATGAACACTCTGTACCAGGTGACTCTTGATCTATTGGCAATCTAAAATTTTCCATACTCTCAGTTGCGTTTACACAGGGCACTCGCAAAAAGTAGAATTTTTCATTTGTTGCACTTAAGTTGTGAACACTCGGTAAAATAGTATAATAATAGTGTCATTTGGTATCCTCTTTATGTTTGCCATAAAGAGAGACTGGAAAAAGTTCAGAATCGTTTCACCAAATACCTAATATGGAAACTTGGCCTACCATATTTTGGATTCAACCCGAAAACGAGGCTTTCTGTTTTTGATTTAATGTCACTTGAGGATAGACATAAACTTGCAATGGTTCTATTTCTCCACAAAATAATACATTCTTTCTTTAATTGTTCTTTCTGCTCTTCTAGGAGAGCTCTGCCTATCTGTTCACTCTAGAAGCTTGAGAAGTAATCGTATTTTTTCACTTGACATACGGTTCCACAGAACAAACTATGGTTCGATGGCAATTAGTTGTTGAAAATTTCAATACTCATTTTTCAGAACTTGATCTTTTTCATCATTCACATTATAAATTTGAAAAAATGGCAGTTAGACAACTTAATCCTGCCATTGTTCAATAGACTTCTGGTAAGTCATTGTGTAGATACTTGTTTCATTTAGGATATTATGTCCGGAGGACTGCTCATTGCTAATATCCTATACAATAGGAAAAGTTGGGTCGAAAATCTATCAGAAAACAACTACTTTCCTGGCTAATGCCACGACGAACATTGAATTACATCTGATGAAATTTCCGTGCACAGTTCCTACAAGGTTATCTCTGCAATTGCTTGTTGCATAGAAATGTTCATCGAAACATTCGGACCACCTATATATCGATTTCGGGGTGTTGCCCCTCATCAGTATAAGGTATGTCTATCAGTCAATAACTAATGACTGCAACGAATGAATCGATAACAAAATCCATTTCAAGATCGAAACTGAGATCCTATTGTATAGGATATTAGCAATGAGCAGTCCTCCGGACATCTTATGCCTCAAGTCATAAGCTCATTGTTTGTGAACTACAGTTTTCTTCTTCGTTTTATACGATCTTGACGATCGTGGTTCATGGGTATTGCTTAGTTGGGTGGAGGCGCTGGGATTGCGCTCGTAATTTTGGAGTTATCCACTGTGCGGGCACGAACTCAGTTTTGGTCTTGAAATGGATTTGGTTATCGATTCATTCGTTGCAGTCATTAGTTATTGACTGCTAGACCTACCCTATACTGATGAGGGGCAACATCCCGAAATCGATATATAGTTGGTCCGAATGTTTCGATGAACATTTCCATGCAACAAGCAATTGCAGAGATAACCTTGCGGGAACTCTGCACGGAAATTTCATCAGATGTAATTCAATGTTCGTCGTGGAATTAGCCAGGAAAGTAGTTGTTTTATGATAGATTTTCGACCCAACTTTTCCTATTGTATAGGATATTAGCAATGAGCAGTCCTCCGGACATCTTATGCCTCAAGTCATGAGCTCATTGTTTGTGAACAACAGTTTCCTTCTTCGTTATATACGGTCTTGACGATCGTGGTTCATGGGTATTGCTTAGTTGGGTTGCCGGCGCTGGGATGGCGCTCGCAGTTTTGGAGTTATCCACTGTGCGGGCGCGATCTCAGTTTCGGTCCTGAAATTGATTTGGTTATCGATTCATTCGTTGCAGTCATTAGTTATTGACTGCTAGACCTACCCTATACTGATGAGGGGCAACACCCCGAAATCGATATATAGGTGGTCTGAATGTTTCGATGAACATTTCCATGCAACAAGCAATTGCAGAGATAACCTTGCGGGAACACTGCACGGAAGTTTCATCAGATGTAATTCAATGTTCGTCGTGGAATTAGCCAGGAAAGTAGTTGTTTTCTGATAGATTTTCGACCCAACTTTTGCTATTGTATAGGATATTAGCAATAAGCAGTCCTCCGGACATCTTATGCCTCAAGTCATAAGCTCATTGTTTGTGAACTACAGTTTTCTTCTTAGGTATATTACTTAACCTCTCAGTGCATCAATAATGATATCTCGAGTGTTTGAATGTTTTTTTATGTACGTTTTATGTATTCTCTTATTGAAACTTCCTTTTGGTATTTTATAAAAAATCTTTATTGTAAGTACTTGACTGAGGGAAATGAATGGGTTTATTTATCTCTAGGTAAATACATTTGTCCATTTCCAACTTTTTATTTTATTTTTTAATTTCAGGTTTATAACTTAACTCTAGTTTGTGTTTGACTGGTTTCTTTATCTGAAACTTACTTTATGTACCATTTGGGATTTTATTACAATTCTGTAGTCTACTGGACTAATAAATAAATAAATAAAAATAAATAAATATGTGACGATATTGAAACATGGGACATGGGGATTCCAGATGTGCCTGAATCGAAGGAGATATTTGGTTTTTCGTAAAAAAAATACCTAATATATGCATTCGTCATTTTTGGGGTCTTATTGCTATCGTAGTAGGCTGTGGAAAAGTGGAATATTAAAACAATTTATAACAGGATGTAGAGCTCACCAAACGAATGCGATTTTGATTTGGAAAGCATTAAGATATGTTGCATGATGGAGTTACATCATTAAAATTCAAATTTTTGGTTTAGTAGTTTATCCAATCAGACTTTTTCAATTCAGGGTGCCACTGCGTCGCAAGAAAAAAATATAGTTTTCTCCACTGGATAACCCAAAACTAAGTATGGACAACGAACAATATTCTGAGTGAAGAAAATTTAAAAGATTTTCTGATTTTTGTTTCAGGGATAAATCAAGACTTGGTTCTCCAGTCCAACGGAGTGCTAAGAATTTATTTAGTTTCCACTTGGGATCAGTTGCTCTGGGGTCGTTTCTGATAGCTACCATACAGTTTGTCAGAGTGATTCTGAAGTTTATCAGCAAGTATCTGAACAAAAGACAGGGAGCATGTGCGGAATATTCTCTGAAGTGTTGCCAATGCTGTCTCTACTGTTTCGAGAGAGTCTTGAAGTACCTCAGCAGGAATGCTTATATAGAAGTTGGTAAGTGAAAAAAATGGAAATGGGGGTCAAGTAATACCTCTTTGAAAAGGGCTTCCAATTCCCTATACCGGGTGGCTACGGAAGTATTGCCTACGGAATATCTCAGTTATTGTATGAAGTAGGTTTGTGAAATTTGGAGCGTCGATATAATGACATAAGAGCTAGAATTTGAGCATATTGACATGTCGAAGTTAACTTCCGGTCTGACCGGAAGTAACATCAACTTTCTTATTTTAAATGGAAACCCTATTATTTTTCTTTTCGCTTCATTCAGCATTCAATTCCCTTTATAATGACATATCACAAGTTGGTATCTAACCAGAAACTAGATCAGAAAAAAATTATTATTGAAATTCACCGAGTAGGCCGTGGAAGCAAAATGAAAGCCAAAAATTGAAAAGGTGGCTATGGAAACCATACGTCACTTGATAACAGTTGCTACTACTGTGATATTTTATTTTCATTCGTCGGCGTTATAACAAGCCGCCAAAAAAATATTGGAAAAATTGGGAAAAAAACAATACTCTGTAGGTCCATAACTTAAATAGGAACATACAACTTTTTCTTGCCTGTACTATTCAGCGTAACCATTCTTTCTAATGATATAATAGAAAGTAATTTTTTGAAATGAAATACCAAAAAATCCAATTATTATTCTTCAAATAACGAAAAAACAGATTTATCGAAAAAAAAAAATTCAAATTGATAGGATTAAAGATAAAATAAATTCAAAACAAATGTTCGAAATGCATTCCCTCAGCGTCAATACATTTATTGACTCTGTTGATATTTTCATGTAAAAATAGGGTGTATTCCACACAGCCTACAACTCTAGCTAGAAGTAAAAATTCGTAGAGATTTCCAAGATATCACGCCCCAAATGTTGAGAAACGTTTTACATGAAAATATCACCAGAGTCAATAAATGTATTGACGCTGAGGGAATGCATTTCGAACATTTGTTTTGAATTTATTTTATCTTTAATCCTATCAATTTGAATTTTTTTTTTCGATAAATCTGTTTTTTCGTTATTTGAAGAATAATAATTGGATTTTTTGGTATTTCATTTCAAAAAATTACTTTCTATTATATCATTAGAAAGGAATGGTTATGCTGAATAGTACAGGCAAGAAAAAATTGTATGGTCCTATTTAAGTTATGGACCTACAGAGTATTGTTTTTTTCCCAATTTTTCCAATATTTTTTTTGGCGGCTTTTTATAACGCCGACGAATGAAAATAAAATATCACAGTAGTAGCAACTGTTATCAAGTGACGTATGGTTTCCATAGCCAACTTTTCAATTTTTGGCTTTCATTTTGCTTCCACGGCCTACTCGGTGAATTTCAATAATAATTTTTTTCTGATCTAGTTTCTGGTTAGATACCAACTTGTGATATGTCATTGGAAAGGGAATTGAATGCTGAATAAAGCGAAAAGAAAAAAAAATAGGGTTTCCATTTAAAATAAGAAAGTTGATGTTACTTCCGGTCAGACCGGAAGTTAACTTCGACATGTCAATATGCTCAAATTCTAGCTCTTATGTCATTATATCGACGCTCCAAATTTCACAAACCTACTTCATACAATAACAGATATTCCGTAGGAAATACTTCCGTAGCCACCCGGTATACTGCTGCTTAGTTTTTAAAAATCGATCCACTCGTTCAGAAAATATGTAGCTTTGAAACTCCAACAATTAACAAAATGTATAGCTCTTGAACCACTAGAGGTATACAGAGTGGCCACTTTTTTAATGGGATTGTATCGGTAACTTTTAAACCATAAGAGTTAGAAGGTCGGTTAAATCGAGAAAAAGTTGCATTCATAGAAGCATTGTCAAGTGGTTCAAACAAATCGAGATTATCAGGGCCGGTTATTGAGATATCATAAGAAAAGTAAATTCTGTCATTTTGATTTCTCTTTTTTTTCCCACTTTATTTCAAATATTATCAAAAAATTTTATAGGAATTTTTTATTCGATAGTAAATTTCAATACGGACCTGCATATTTTATGACACATTTCGAAATAACTTTCAACGCTGAATTCAACAATATATCATACAATGTCATTCAAAGTTGATTTTCAGGTGATTTTGACCCTTATCCAAATTTCTCTGGGTCGGATCTGTGTTGCATTTACCTTTAGTTTAATTAACAACATGCAATACATTTCGATTAGAAAAACAACTCAGTCATCTTAAACTGAATGGAACGTATCAGAATCAAAGCAAGAAACAAGTAATAATTATTTACATATTTCAAGAGAAGAAAAACCTAATGCAGAATAATTAAACGAAACTATCATTTATATGAAAGAAAAATTAAATGATTATTCGAAAATAAATCAAAATTAATGAAGTAAGTGTTCGAAATGACCACCATTTTGTAAAATGCACTTTGCGGTTCTGGAACCCATACTTCTTATACATTTGCTTATTTCGTCTCCTTGAAACACTAAGATAGGCATATTTTTGATTTTCGAAATTTTGAATATTGAAATTGGTTTTCATGAATATTTGAGTAATTTGGGTATAGTGGCCTTTGTAATCAAGAGATTATGAATGCTTCCTATAAATGATGTTAGTTGAATTAATTAAGAACCGAATGTTTGTGGTGATTTTGAATCAGATTATTGGATGAGAGAATCTACTTTTACGAATTGATTGATTAATTGATTAGTTATTGATGCAAAAAGTACGTAGTAATAATAATAATAATAATAATAACAAAGGCTTAGAGCGTCCGACTCTGAGTCGAAAGGTTCGGAGTTTGAACCCTGGATGGGCTGGGATTTTTTAATTTAATTTAACCGATTAAATTATCAAAGTCTCGTGGCTCGAGTAGGGTTTTAATGACAAATTCTGATATATGTGTAACCACATTTTCAGTCAGAGTACTCAAAGAAGGGAGAAATGAAATTAAATGATTAAATTCCACATCTTCGATTAACGTGTCGTTGACATCAATGTCATATTTTTTATAATGGACATATCATCCAAATTCAAGTCCGCATAGAATTTTTCCTCTTTGTCGTTGTCAATATATTGGTGTTATCCATAGTCCATATTCACACAGTTTGCCTGAACAACAACTGCTAAAACCTAACAATGCCAAAACTCAGAAGCCAACACTGTTATCTTTCTTCGCTTGATACGTCACGATAGGATTATAAGGCGGTGTTGCCAAGTTTACTGGACTTCCCACAATTACCTGCCCTAACCACAGATGATATTCCGAACTTCATTTGGAATAATGAAATAAAGAGAAAACTTGGCAACGACGTGACCAGAACTAGCAATAATACGCAAGTGCAAAGGTTGGTCATCACCCCTGCGAGGGGCCATTTAATTGAATCTCGGACAGCGTGTTTGGCGTTCTAGTGTTTATTATATTTCTAAAGTCTAGACCTATACATTTTCTCTCATGTACTCAAGCCACAGTTGAATGCTTAAAAGAACCAGTAGTCCTAGTATCCCCACTTTTTGGTATGAAATCACAGCGCCGTGGATTGCCTCGATAATCGGCAACGTTTTCATGCCTAAAATTTTTCTTGTAATTTACCACTTTCGATCTATCAGACTTGATACTTTTGGCTCGTGGAATTCTAGGAGAAGTTTTGGTTTGGCTAATATTACTGCGTCGCCAGAAATATTCCAAGTTCTGATTTATTGTATTCGTATTACAACTCGAATAATGATTCAAAACGAGAATATTTTCAGCGAAATTTGGCAACATTGGAATACTGATGTTTTGTTTTTATTTTAACAACATCTACCGATCTACCTAACCTGTAAACCTGTGCTACCTGTTCTATATTCATATCAAAGAACGCCCACGTTCTATGTATCTATGTATTTCTTATCGTAAATTAAATTTAAAATTACCAATATTTATTCTCGCGACAAGTTTTTATATCATTTAAAATTTTATAATGTAACAAAATGATGTGTTTAATTCACTTTAAAATGTATTTTCTTTTTTTCAGTGCATTTAAACATTAAAGCTTTTCTTTAAATTTTTTTTTCAAGTTTATTTAATTATTTCTTATTTAGTTTTCTTTGGATACGTTTCTCAGTCTGTTGATTTCAATTGACGGTCGCTTGCCTGTTAATTTACTACAATCTAGTTCTTCAATGAGGAAACCTTCCAGTGACTTGACCTTCCTTAAAGCCAAATATGCTTGGCCAGCAGCTAAGAGCTTTGGTCCTAGATAGACAACGGCATGGTCAACAGTATAGCAATACCAGAACTCTTTAGAAGGTCATACATTATCAACCACTTGAGGTATCAGCAGGCGGTCAGGCCGTCCATTCTACGCAGGGTTGTACCTGCCCTAGCCATTAAATTTTGTTTTGTAGGTAGGTATAATGATATTGGGTTTGGAAAAATCGCTTGAATATAATTATTGAGAATTGTTTATGTACATATAATATATGAAGCGAATGGTAGTCTTCACTAGGGAGAAATATGGATAGTCTTGAGGATGCAGTCAAAAGTACTGGGCTGTTTTAAGAATACTCTTTGTCATTTCGTCGAGCTTTCGGAAATGTTTATTTCCTTTATCAAGACTTGAGGTTTATAGTGAAAATTCAACATTGATCAAGAGCAAACGAAGGAATCTTTCATCATGATGGAAAACATCCACTTTCAGTTTTGGATATACTGAATATAATTTAAAACTTAAAAAAAAAACATTTACGTTACAACAAACGCGAAAAGTATGCGTTTCTGTGAGAAGTTTGAACCAGAGAGCTCTCTGGTTCAAACTAAATTCAGATTTCCAAAACTGAAAGTGGATGTTTTCCATTATGATGAAATATTCCTTCGTTTGTTCTTAATCAATGTTGACTGTTTTGTATAAACCTCAAGTTTAATGTCTCGATGAAGGAAATAAACATTTCTGAATGCACGACCAAATGACAAAGATTATTCTTTAAAACAGCCCAGTATTTTTAACTGCATCCTCAAGACTATCCATATTTCTATAATATATGATATATAACACGAAAACCAAAAGTCCATTAGTGCTAAAAGTCTGGTGGCCAAGTAAGTAGATTTTATTATCTACACACATTCAAACATATCCTTACCAAGAGCTCTATCAAGGATAAATCAAGGATATTCTTTATTATCAAATAAATTCAAATACAAAACTGTCAACAGAAGCCAGAAATAATGGAGAGACTACTATTATCAAAATGCCAAATTATTTCATGAGATATTCGAATCCGGACCTGGGAATATTTTAAGGGACACACACTTTTATTGCATATCTGTATTTCGAACAATAGTTAATAATTAGGGTCGTCGGCTAATATTGATTTACGACCATCTTAGATTGTTGGTTCTACTATACTACCCTGCATTTTGTGTACTGTGCAAGCCCAGCATAATATGATTGAAAATTCTTTTGAAACCGTATTCATCAATGGTCAGATAATTTTCACTGTTTTCACGGATTTTTTCGATTTCTATTTCGCGAGTTTTCCCAATTTTCTTCATGACAGGAAAAGAGGGTGAGCCCTCCTATTGATTTTTTTTATCATTATTTTACATGTCCGAAACTGTTGAAACATTTTCCGAATTCCTCTGCGTTCTCTATCCAGCTTTTGAGGGGGATAGAGGGTGAATTTTTTCAAACTTTAATATTCGACGGTCAGATATTTTTACGGATTCCACCTTTTTTAGGAAAAAGGGTGGGAGCACCTCTACCTATTTTTTTCGCTGTAATTTTAAGAAAACTTCCGAAACTATACGCGTTCTCTATCTAGCTTTCGGGGGGCAGGAGGGAAAGTTTCTTCATCATCACCATTGTTTAAATAGAAGTAAGATAGTTAGTCAATGCCTGTGGAAAAGGTATTGGACTCAAACGCGAATGTCATCTAGCGTGATAGTTACAAACATGAATATTTTATGTCATTTTAATGCAGGTTCCTTCAAAAAACCATGATTTTAGTGCTGTCCTATTGTTTCGACATGACTTGGAGGCCAGATCCACCGACTTAACTTTTAAACTAGACTGCTAGTACTCATATGCCCACCACTCGAAAAACTCATCCAATTGAACATCCTGAAATCGTGTCTGAGCAATGCGCAAGAGCCACCAAAGAATTGATATTTGACAATCTGGGGTGCCATTTATTAGGTCATTGGCGTTACCTTGAGTGAATAGATATTGTTAAAATGAAGTGTTTTGGTCTTTGGTGCAAAAATCCCTAATTTTCAACGACTGAAATGTGCCTTGTTGAATATGGATATACAGTTATGAAATATTTTCGTCATCAAATGAAAACTCAATTTTTCAACATTCCACTTGCTTTTGTACTAGACCTATTAATTTTTCCTGGAGTACGTCAATGTGATTCTGACAGATAACAGACACAATGCGCATGTTCTATGGCCACCAGTCAATTTCGTAATTGGATCAATTTCAATAATATGGTATTGGCAGTCTAGTTTAAAGGTTAAGTCGGTGGCCAGATCACTGAAGTTACGACATGACTTGGATGCGACATCACTGTCGCCATCTACATGTCGCATCAATTTGAATCCAATATGAATCCCATAAGGTGGGCTAACTATCTTACTTCTATATAAACAATGTCGGAACTGAACCAATAAGTAAAATTTCAATTCCGTACGATAAGATGAAGTGGTTCTAATTCAGCTTGCAAGATTTGTACCCATCTAAACACACACACACACACACCCACACAGAGCAACTCAATTAAAAGGTTTCAATAAAAAGAGAAAGGGTCCAAGTATAGAACCTTGTGGCACTATTAATATTCTTCAGTACTGAATATCCTGATGAATTCGTTACTATTTGATTTCGTTCTGACAAATAAGATTCAAACCATATGGAGGCACACATACCACTTTAATTAGTCCCAGTGTGAAAGAATTGGGATCTCTTCCATTACCTAGAACATTCCCAGAACGTTTACAAGTTGGAAACGTTTACTTTAACTTAAATGGTCTAATTCTCACATAATATTGTGATCAACATCATCAATGTAAAACACTGTGAGTAATTGAAAAATACCATGTTTCAGCAATGCATGGACATACATTCTGTAAAGGAGGAAAGCAGGCATTCAAACTCCTTTCATCCAATGTTTTAAGAGTTGTGGCTATCAATTCCGTTGGCGATTTCGTATTGTTTTTGGGAAAAGTGCTAATTGTCGTAGCCACAGTCCTTATAGGAATAAAAATGCTCCAGGTAGGTGGTTCTATGAATTGTTTTTCATTCTCTCTCTTTCATTACGTATACAAAATTCTTTTAATTGAGGAAAGGCTACAACCCAATAAACACAGATACGTGAATAAAACGTTGAATTTTTCAAGTAACGCTACAATTATTCATCGTTGAAAAAACGGCAAAATGTCGTTAGGCAATACGTTTCATTCAGGTTTTATAGTAACGTTACCTCTTCACGTTGATTCAAGGTTATCTACACGTTCTTACTGTAATGAAAATTCCACTGAAATATAACGTTATAATTCGGTTACAACGTAACTATGCCTTTTCACGGGGTTTCAACGTTTTTTATCCAGTTATATTCTACTGCAGCATAACGATATATCTTCGTTTCGAAGTCACGTTGCTGAGATACGAATTCTAAACGTTGATGATGATCATAGAATTTCACCAAAATCAAACGTAGAATTCCAGTTATTAGGTAACGTTGATATTCTTGGTTGAATCAACGAGGAATATTAATATCTTTTAATCGATATTACCACCAATTTTAAACGTTACAACAACGTTAATTGAACTGGGGTGAAGCAACGTATGTATTTTTACTATGAATCAACCTTTGTCATCACCACCCTGAAAAGTTATACAAACGTTACAAAATGCAATTACTGTACGTTCAATAAACGTTACCAGTATTCAATATCTATACAGGGTGATCCATTGCTTCTATATCAATTAGAGAAAAAACATGGTTCCCAAAAAAATATTGGGTTTTCTTCGTATGAACTTTTTTTACTGGAAATGCTGAAAACATACCTTTTAGTAATAACTGTTATTTTATTTTGGTATAAATTCAGACAGAGGGTAACTCAAATATCACTTCATCACGAGATTCAAAATGTCCTATGCTTATCGGATGTATCAAAGGAAATATATACCTATTAATATAAATAAAATATTCTTTTTTTTATTTAGAGTTGATGGCGTCATTCATATGTTTCTTCGCAAAATATAACCAGTCTTTTGAAGATCTGCTATTTGGATGTGATCTGCTGCTTCAAACTCTTTCTTGGCAGCAACTGCAAAAATCATTCAATATAATTATTATGGAATATGGCACATGAGTGATAACCTCACCATAAATGAGTTGAATCACATGTATATCCTTGAAAGCCTTCTTATCTGTCGTTCCAGTTGTAGAGGCAAGCCAGCTCATTCGTTGAAATGAATATTAAAATTCTTCTACTGTGATCTTCAGGAGAAGTGCCACCAATTGACTTGTGACCTAACAAATAATAAATATATAATAATATATACACTGATGAACGTCATTTTATCTGCATACCAAACTATTATCTATTCTTGAGAATTGAAAAATTTCGAATGCACGAGATACTTATGTCCACCAGGTCCATGTTCTACAAGTTTGATATCTACCATTTATCAACGTTTCATGAACTCAACGTTTATTCATCCACCTATTTCCAACGTGTTTAATTATCTACCTTTTATACACGTTTTATCAACGTATCTCAATTAGATTTATCGACTACAAATTACGGCTTTGAAATATAATTACTACATATAGATTTGAGCAAATTGGAATAACGTATGGGAGGTTCCATAGTTCTATACCATCAGAATTGATACTGTATCAGATAAATCGCTGATACTAATTGCTGTAAAGAACCATGCAGACTTTACAACCTTCTTAAGACGACTGTGCCAAATATAATATTACAGATTATAGGGAAACATTTGAAGTTTGTGCAATATACAATTCATCAACAAGGTAGGTAGGTACTTACCAAATTATCCTCTGGTTGAATCGGATACATGCACACATAACCTTAAGAAAGAAGAAATGCCGGGACACTATCGATGGCGGCTGCGGTAGAACTAACTGTTCATCAATCAACGTTCAGCGTCAACGTGATCACGCCATCTGACGGTTCATCGTACAGCGTTGCCAATGAGTGGTTAATTATGAAATAATCGAGAATACTCATTAAGTTTTTCAATGACTGATGAGTAAGATATTATTTGTTTAAAAAAAAAAAGTTCAAATCATAGGCCTCGAATCTTCAACGACAAATACTCAATAAATGGGAGATGAAAGTAGATAGTATGCGTTACTTTGGTTTGTTGAATAGTGTCATTTTTAACGTTTATGCAAAGTTTCTTAGTTTTATTTGTTACGATGGATGCATCCACTTGAATTAACGTTGAAGCGGTCCAAAGAAGACCATAGTTTTGCGGAAATCAAGTAAACAAAGCTATTGATTTTCAACGTATGTCATGGATATAATATTCTATCAGTTGAAACAACTTAGAAAAATAGACAATCAAAATGGTTTTCTCGATGTTACGCGAAGTTACGTTGTTATTACATACTTCTTTCAACATATCAAACACGTAATTCCATACCGTTCAATAAACGTAGAAAAAAAGGGAAACTGAAACGAAGAAAATAAGTTTTTAAATCTTCGGGTTGTTGAATAGTGTCACATTCAACGTTTACGAATTGTTTCTTAGTTCTGTTGAATAAACGTTGAAAAACCACGATAAGAACAAATTTCATTATGGAGTTTACAGTACCATATTTGTTGCGATGTGCATTCAGTTGAATAAACGTTGACGTGGTCCCCAAAGAAGACTATTTTTGCAGAAATCAAGTGAACAAAGCAATTGATTTTCAATGTAAATTATGGATGTCTTCTATAAGTTGAAACAACGTTGAAAAATGAGCAATCAAAATGGTTGTCTCGAAGTTACGTGAAAGATGAAGTTGTTATTGAATGCTTTATCCAACGCATCAAATACGTAATTTCATAACGTTCCATCAACGTAGATAAAAAGAGTAACTGAAACGTAGAATACAGGTTTCCCAAAGCCTCGGGTTATTTGATAGTGTCATATTCAACGTTTATGTAATGTGTCTTCAGTTCTAATTGAATACACGTTGTGAAAGCACGATACGGACATGTTTGATAATGGTGGCAAAAGTTACGCGTTGAATCATATACGTTCTTTATGGGTAGAATCAACGTTTGGTTGAATTTGGGTTACGAAAGTCACGTTGCGAAATTCAACGAGTAACGTTTCCTCAACGTCAACTACCACATTTAAACGTATATGATACGTGTGTGTGTGTTTATTGGGAAGCTTTCACTGACCAACTTAGATGAGGAAACATAACGAATGAACATTCTAGAAATTTGTACATTTTTGAAATTATTTATAACCACATCTTACTTTCAGTTCAAAGATGGTGTTCAACACATGTGGGTTCCTATAGCATTATCTGGACTATTTGCATATTTCGTTGCCCACTGTTTCATGACTGTTTATGAGGTAAGTATTAAACAAGAGAATATTCAACTGTATGCACACGTAAGTAAAAAAAAATTGGGACAAATCAAATGTGTTGTGTCTCAATGACTTTGGCGATGTGCTCAGATGTAAAAAAACTATAGAAAGATATCAAAACATGCAAATTAAAAGGCTAGGACAGAACCTATCACTATTCAGAGCAATATTCAGGGTGTATACTAAATGATGTCATTAATTTCAGGTAGTGATTCCTTGTCATATTTTATGAAAAAAACTTCATACAAACGTGTGTCCTACCTTGCTTCCTTTCCGAGTAACGGGGTGTTACAAATTTCAATTGAAAATTGGTTTTTCCTTAATTACTTAAAAGTCAATTCGTCGATTTTGATGAAACCTGGTGTGTTTATCAACACTTATAAGGGGCTCCTTTTTTATATTATATTTCAAATAATAAGTGGTAGAGGGTTACCTGATTGATATTTATGGTAAAAATCAATGCACGCCACTGTTCTGTTTGTCTATAAGTTTCATATTTTTACAGAATAAAATAATTCAAAATACAACTTTCTCATGATTTCATGATGTCGGTTTATGTCGATTTATGACACTTTCCACGAGACGAACCAATTGAGTTCTGCAATGAAAAACATTTGTTTCAGATGGCAATAGACACGATTTTCATTTGTTTTTGCGAAGACTGCGAAATGAACGACGGAGTTTCCAAGCCGTATTTCATGTCAAGAGGTCTGATGGAGTTTGTGGACAATTCAAAGAAGGCACTAGAGATCCAAGAATCAAGAGAAAGGACAGGAAATGCTAGAAGGGAGAACATCAGCACCATCAGTGGTGGCGTTGATAATTTGATTTCAGTAGAATAATGAGTGATAATTCATACAATATCTCATAAATTTAAGCTATTTTTTGTTACAAATATGAGACAAATTTTTTAATTTTAAATATACGATCAAAAATACCACCAATAAAACATTCCACGTGATAGCAACAAAAATGTATTGCTCTGGCATATACCTCTATAAGTCAAACAAAATGTGGACTTCGAATTGGATCTTTGTTAGTACAGACTTCAGGGTTGATTTTGCGTAAGTGAATAAACAATAGAAATATTATTATTGCCCAAAATATGAAAACCATTATATTCAATACTAAATACTTGTCTTCAGAACTGGACTCAAGTTCATGCAACTTCCGGTTTCCCGGAAGTGACAAAAACTTTCGATTTTTAAATGGTACCCAATATATTTTCTCCTTTTTTGTCTCCACATGACATTCTGAATACAACCATTTGTCACTTTTTGACTCCAATTTTTTTTTTCAATTTTGAATTTTAATTTTCAATCAACTTCAACTGTTATTGGTAAAAGTGTATGTGCTATGTAAAATTACATTTTAAAATAACTGATTTTTTTCAAATGGCAACGTGGTGGCTCGTAGGATTAGGAAAAAATATCATTTTATTACGATTAATTTGATACCCCACACTAATGGGTTTTTAACAAAATTCCGTTAAGAAACTTAAAAAACTACGTTAGATATTTCATAAAATAAAGCATCTTTTGGTATTAAAATAAGATTTAAAGGCATCGAGTAACCTGTGACAAACAACAAAAATCATTTACGAGGTCGACTTCTTATTTTACCTCTCTTTTGCTGAACTAAATAGACGAGGAAAGTGATGACGTCACAAATGTCATTCTTGTCAAAAACTGATTCCAAACAAACCTCCGTCGAATTTAAATCAGCGTGTCTGATATTGTTTCCAAAAAGATTTTTCAACTTCTTTTGCCTGAGAAAACAAAATCCAAACAACCAAACACAAACTAATAAGCAAAGCAGCAAATCATCAACAGAGAAAGTCGCCCAACATTATTTGTTTGGAATCAGTTTTTGACAAGAATGACATTTGTGACGACACACTTTCCTCGTCTATTAGATATTAGATAAATTGGCATGTTCAGTTTCATGCATTGATGACATAATGCGTATATGACCGTTCCGTTTTCTACATTGGGAGCGCATTGACACGCCCACTTTTATATTCCCCTCTTTGGCCTTGAGACATCGAAAGTGCATGAACTACTGCCCGTTCGTCTAGCAGTGATGAATGCGATCCAAGTTAGATCTGTCAAACTCAAAAGTCAAAATAAAGAGTTTCTTGTCTGTGGTTTCACGTTCAAACAGAAACGTCAGAAACCGAATTAAAAAGTTTAAATTTAATATTTGATGAAGTGTCAAGTGTCGTGCATTATCACATTTTCCGTACAATGGAAGAAAAAATCTTCAATTCATTCAACATCATATCGTCAGTCTCATGCAAAAACCACGAATGTGCAATTTGTCATTTCGAATGAGAAGAGTTTTGGTAAAGGTAAAGTTATCGGGCTTATTCTCAAAAAAAAGTGAAACTTATATAGTTTTGTCTTCTGAACACGAATCTGAAAGAATTTTGTGGGGGTCTCAATTACTTTAGGAGTTATAGCCATTTTAAAGTCGAAAATTGTAGATTTTCAGACACGAATTTTGCAGTCAAAATTTGCACAAAATGCCTCCTTCTTTTTGTTGACACTGTCATTAAACACTAATCTATCCATATTTCACGTTTTTAAACACAAAAACTAATTTTTTCACACAAAAAATTGAACTTCTTTTACTAGTGATTCTAACCTATTTGTTAGTTATTTACATGCTCATAAGAAGTTGGCATCACTGAATCTGCGCCGTCATGGCGCAAATTAAACAATTGAACATAACAATGAAGGGGAAGTTATTGCTCATATTTGAATTTGAATAGTTGGCGGCGCAAATCTCAGGTAACCAACCTACTGCAATCATGAAAATTACTAAAAACCAAACAAAAGTTGGGTTAGAATCGCTAGTAAAAGAAGGTCAAGTTTTTGAGTATAATTTTAATTTTTGGTGTTTGTATTTGTGAAATATGGATAGATTAGTGTTTAATGACAGTGTCAACAAAAAGAAGGAGGCATTTTGTGCAAATTTTGACTGCAAAATTCGTGTCTGAAAATCTACAATTTTCGACTTTAAAATGGCTATAACTCCTGAAGTAATTGAGACCCCCACAAAATTCTTTCAGATTCGTGTTCAGAAGACAATACTATGTAAGTTTCACTTTTTTTTTGAGAATAAGCCCGATAACTTAAACTCTTCTCATTCGAAATGACAAATTGCACATTCGTGGTTTTTGCATGAGACTGACGATATGATGTTGAATGAATTGAAGATTTTTTCTTCCATTGTACGGAAAATGTGATAATGCACGACACTTGACACTTCATCAAATATTAAATTTAAACTTTTTAATTCGGTTTCTGACGTTTCTGTTTGAACGTGAAACCACAGACAAGAAACTCTTTATTTTGACTTTTGAGTTTGATAGATCTAACTTGGATCGCATTCATCACTGCTAGACGAACGGGCAGTAGTTCATGCACTTTCGATGTCTCAAGGCCAAAGAGGGGAATATAAAAGTGGGCGTATCAATGCGCTCCCAATGTAGAAAACGGAACGGTCATATGCGCATTATGTCATCAATGCATGAAACGGAACATGCCTATTTATCTAATATCTAATAGACGAGGAAAGTGTGTCGTCACAAAAAAAGAAGGAGGCATTTTGTGCAAATTTTGACTGCAAAATTCGTGTCTGAAAATCTACAATTTTCGACTTTAAAATGGCTATAACTCCTGAAGTAATTGAGACTTCCACAAAATTCTTTCAGATTCGTGTTCAGGAGACAAAACTACGTAAGTTTCACTTTTTTTTTTTTTTTTTGAGAATGAGCCCGATAACTTTACCTTTACCAGAGTTTTTAAGAATATTCGTGCTTCTTGCTTTGAAAACCTAGGTAAGTTTTCTCATTCGCGAATTCACTCTCGTTCACAGTAGACAACTTGATAGCACTTTCGTGAGTTTGGCATTGAAAATTTTGGTAGAAAATTAGTATTTTACATATTGAAGTCAGAACCCTGGATTTAGCATATTCGCGGTTTTGGCGTGGGACAGACGATATTATCCTCATAACTATCACTTGTATCAGAATCTGAGCTACTCTTGTTTTCACAAAGCTCGCCTCCTAGTCTTGCCATTAACTCTTTCGTTCTACCCATATTAATTTATCTGCGGGAAACGGCATGCACCACGCAAGCAAAAATCGTTCCGATTCAACCCACCAACGTCAATGTTAGTTGAAACGGAACGCTTGATTATGTCTGCAACAGTGATGCGATGAATGCATGAAACGGAACACTTGAAAACTGAAATAAGTTTACTTAATCACAAGAAACTTTAATTAAAGTATCCTGTATTATGATTTGTAATTCTGTTTCGTAATGGTGTTATTGCAACAACCTTCTTTCTAGATGCTTTTACCATTGTTTGTTCTATTTAAACAATGCTTTTACTTAAACTTTATTTTGACAAGTACCTACGTCAAACTTCAAATCTTTTCATCTATTCATCCCAATAACCATCTCATAACAGCATTGGTCTAATATCATCTGAATTTTCTGCCGAATAGGTTACAAAGAAAATTATTTTTGAATCAACTGCAGCATAATATTTTTCACTCATTCCCAAACAGCGTACCCGTTTGCAATATGCTTACGAGGCACCATACTTGGAGAAGAATCTTGAACGTTTTTCATCTTTTCTCTCATGATTACCTACTTTGAACTCACAATTTTCTCACACAAACTATGCTTTGATGTTCACTGCATATTTATAGGTTATGAGTTATGATTCACAAAAATTTAGAAGATATGTCAAAATAAAGACGACTCAAATAAAAGTTTCTATTCCTTTATTTAAACTAAATACGGGATGCCTGTATTTTAATAAAAGAAAATTTTAAAGGACATATTGACTATATGTCAAATAAAGGAAAACTTTACTAAAGTATCATCACAATAGAGGTTGCAATAACTCTCTGATATTTATACAAGAAGATATTTTATTAGCTTTTGGATTATTGATCTTGTTTCATCATTTGTGTTGGTTACAAGTTATAGGATGCATTTAAATTTTATATTAATCTCTTAAGATTCTTCATTTTAAGAAATTTCTAAAGTTGTCTAGCGGAAGTTTATTTGAAACCTAATAATGTGCAGTATCAAATTAATCGTAATCAATTGGTCTTTTTTTCTAACCCTACGAGTCACCAGGTTGCCGTTTGAAAAAAAATAAGCAATAGAAATTTTGCTAGGCAGGTACATTTTAAACAAAAACAATAAAGTTGTATTTAGGACTGAAATTAGTGATTTGAAGATATCCATAGCCCTCTAGAAAAGAAAATAATTTCAAAATAAAAATATAATTCTGTCACAAAGAGTGGCATGTAACGCATGGTTGTATTCAGTAAGTCAGATGAAGTCAAAACAAGTGGAAATATACCGGGTGTCTTATTTGAAAATCGAAAGTTTGTGTCACTTCTTGTGAAACCAGAATTTAAATGAGAGTTACTGTGTTACCAGGTCGAAATTAAAACCTGTTAATTTTTCCATAACTTTTATTACTTGTTGAAAATTTTTCAAACTAATTCAATTTTTCCACCATGAAATGGGATGTGGTACAATTTATTCTGTTACTCTCAATTCTGTTGTAACACTTTTTCCTCAGATCTTTATGTAACCTACCCCTCTCCTTTACTGAAGATGAAGGATTAATCCTTCGAAATATATGTCTGTCTCTGGTCAACAATAAAGATTACTTTGGTGGAGTAAGACTGTAAGTTTTTCACCCACCCAGTTGTTAACTCCAAAAATTGCTCAAAGTAGTACAGTTTTGTTACACAAGAAAATAACGTTCAATATTATCGGGTGATAAAATAAAATAATAAATAAAATTATATTTATTTTGTGGGGGTCCAAAATAATTGTTTAGGTTGGTTGGCTTTGAATACCTACAAACGAATGTTTGACAGGAAGTGCTTGAAAAAGTTCCGAAAACGTCATATAATATGCTTTTGCAACCGATACGAAACACTTTTTCTCTCTGTAAATAAGGTGTGCCATATCATCTTTTTGCAAACTCCGTACGGTATGGATACTAGAAAGTTCCTTACTCATTTGGTACTGTTCGGATGGGTCTTTTTATGTTCAAAGTGTTTTATATCAAAAGATAAGACATATAAGATTGATTTTGAAAACTCAAAAATTCAAGCATTTGAATAAAACCGAAAAAGTCGAAAACATGTTAATTTGTCAAAACATCACGAATATCCGATGATGTGTCCAAACAATGAACTCGAATATGCCGTACCTATATTGAACGCTTGAACACTGTCGAATACGAATTGGAGGGCGCGAAGATTTAAATCGCTAACTTCAGCCGCATGAGGTATCCACGAGATGACATCGACCTCTCCTTGAGGTCAACGGCGACTTGCTCAAACTACTGAAAACAATTTCAACTACGTGTCTTGAAAATCTGTTAAAGTTTGTTATTTCTACGTCCTTTTTATATGATAAGTTCAATTATTGACCTTTTAAAAATAAACATTTTTATCACAGATCTTGGGTATTCCAGTCCTTATCGTTATTCTGCTTTTTTATATTTTGATCAGACTGTTTTTCATTGTGAGGTAGTCCGTCGTATAATATACGTTGGTGAATTTTTTTTGTGTTATCTGTTTGAATAGTTTGTGAAAGGAAAGACGTGCTAAAGGACCACTTTTTCTTTGAAACAGCAAATTGAGGTAAGAATACCAGACACGACTTTTGGAAACCAGTACCATAAAATGTTATTCACGAAAAAACTCAATTCTCATATAATCAACTAGATGGTATTGATATGGAATAAAAAAACTTGAAAGATGCTTTTTAGAGAAAAGCTTATATTAAAATCGAGATTAAAATGCACTAAAAGGAAGAAAATAAATTTGTGAATTAAACCCATTATTTTGTTACATCATAAAATTTTAAATGATATAAAAGCTTGTCGCGAGAAGGAACTATGCATTTCTTATTGTAAATTAAAGTAAATTGAATTTAAAATAACCCCAAGATTTATTCTCACGACCTTATATATTATTAAAAATTTTATAATGTAACAAAATGATGGGTTCAATTCACTTTAAAATGAATTTTCTTCTTTTTGGTGGATTTGAAACAGAGCTTATCGCGAATTATTCTAATTTTTTTCGTGACGGGAAAGGAGAACGAGCCATTTTCCGATTTCGTTTGCGTTCTCTATCTTGCTTTTGAGGGGGGACAGGGTGGTGAAATTTTTTGAAACCATAATATTCGACGGTCAGATATTTTTCACTATTTTCACGGATTTTTCGCTCTACCAAATTTTTTTTCTCGCTGTAATTTGTGACTTCCAAATCCGTCAAGAAAACTTCCGAAACTCTAGGCATTCTCTATCTAGCTTTCGGGGGGCAGTGTGGGACAATTTCATCCACATTAATGTATTTTTGTAAAACTGTCAAAAAACATGACATTTTTGCATCTCTATAGATGCGCAAATGTTCACCGTGAAAAAATTCCTTTTTTCTCTGCCAAAATAATTCACAAAATAAACATGAAATATTACTTTTTTAAGGCTTTATTTTTAACAGAGTCAATTATTAATTGATTATTCATCATAAAACTATTTAATTTATTGAAATAATAATTGATAGTAAAATTTGAACAATTACTTCCAACATGAATTCCCGAAGATGTTCCTTGTTGCTGCTGATCAGAAACGTTGGATATTTCTTGAAAAGTTGATTTCTCAATTTGATCAGATATTTTAATTTGTTTGGAAGAAGATGGACAATTCAATATTTTGTTAGAAATCTCAATTTTGTTATTCAAAATATCTTGTATATACGAGGATGTATTGATATCTAGTTAGCCTAGACCAGTTCCCTGCATAAACAAAATATTGCGACCATAGCAACGAACAATAACTTATTAGAAGTGTCAGTGTAAAGTTTGACGTCAAAAAAGTAAACCAGAGTTACGCAATAAATTAAATGAAAAAATATGTCCACCGAAATTGTGAAAATCGAAAAATTGGAGTATCGAGCCATCATCAAGTACCTGTATTTAAAAGGGTTAAGAGGTAAGCAGATTTACGAAGATATGCTTAATACCCTTGGTGATCAATGTCCTTCGTATGCGACCGTGAAAAATTGGGTGTCGGGAAAAAAGCGCCCAGCGAAAAAAGCGCCCAGCGAAATTCTACCTGCACCTGCGAGGTCAACCCTTCAGTGAAATTAGAGACCAGCGAAATAAACGCCCATCCCCAAATCATCAAGCTACCAACTTGCGAGCTAGGTTAGTTCGGTCAGGTTAGATCAGACTAATAAAATACTACACTGAAAATGAATTTATGATAATAATTATGATTAGTAGATATTTTTTTGGCGCCCAGTCGTCCCTGCGCACAATTCCATTTAGTTACTGCTTGTGTTTTACGTCTTATAGGCACAGGTAAAATTTAGGGATGGGCGCTTATTTCGCTGGTCTCTAATTTCACTGAAGGGTTGACCTCGCAGGTGTAGGTAGAATTTCGAGATGGGCGCTTATTTCGCTGGGCGCTTTTTGCATACATTCGAAAAATTGGACTGCAAACTTCAAAAGAGGTAAATTTTCCATTGAAGATGATGACCGATCGGGAAGGCCAGTTTCTGTGTCAGTCCCCGAAAATATCGATGCAGTTCGTGACACGATTTTAACAGACCGTCGAATTGGGCTAAAACGGATATTTGAAGCACTGAATATTTCATATGAACGCGTTCATCATATAGTTCACGTCAATTTGGACATGAGAAAAATTGCTGCAAAATGGATCCCCAAATGTTTGAATGTTGATCAAAAGCGTGCAAGGGTAGTAGCATCGCGTTCGATCTGTGCTCGATTTGAAAACGATGTAGACTTCTTAAACCGAATTGTTACTATGGATGAGACTTGAACAGAAACAAAGCAACAATCGATGGAATGGCGACACTCCGGTTCTCCAAGACCTAAGAAGTTTCGTGTCCAAAAATCTGCTGGAAAAGTTCTTGCTTCAGTTTTTTGGGATTGCCATGGAGTAATCATGATTGATTTTTTGGATAAGATTACTAGTCGACATTACTGACCACTCTACGGGAAAAAATTAAAGAGAAAAGACGTGGAAAGCTACGGAGGCAGATTTCCAGCCACTGTGACGTTTTATGGATGTAATGTTGCCCCCTGCATTGTCCAGAAGAATTACAGAGCTTTTCCTGAAACAGTGACCTGTGTAGCTCTTATACATGTCTTTTCCAAGCCATTTTGCAATCAAGCTGGGAATTTTTTCTTTTTTATGTATTACCACATGATAATTAATACATTTTCCTCTCGAATATTTTAAAAATAATCTGTTACTTTTTGTATGAGGCGGCCCTATAGTGCTCTATACTTGCGATATATTCAGAATTTGAAACAGTAATCTTGCACAATAGGTCTTCGTATCAGGTATTTTAACAATCAATACAGATCCAGCACCTTCGTTGGCATCAATAGTTACTTATATGTAATAATTCTTCACGGCGACAAGCACCGCTGATACCCAAAATTAGGACAACCTACAAATAAAAAATATTGAAATTACTATTAATCTTACAAAATTATGATTATATCTGTACCTTATGGAGTAAATTTGTTTCGTTATCAGCATCTTGAATAAATTTATTGATATCATAAAACTTTATATTTATTTCCTCGGTTTGACGACTTTTGAAAACTTCCTTATATCAATATTTTCCTTAACATTCAATGTACTTTTCAATATCGAGTAAACACTCCATAACGTAGGGTGTTTTATAATCATCGAAAATACCACTTTTCGAAATCCCAGTGTTGCCAAGATGCATCAAATGGAAACTCTTCAATCTTGTGAGGATGTGGTGCGAAAACAGAAAAACAGAATGACGTAAGGTCTTCAATAATAAATTATTTATATCTTGTTTTCACTTTTCACTTTTCAAGATTCCAGTGTTGCCAAGTTACATCAAATGGAAACTCCTCAGTCTTTAGAGGATGTGGTGCGAAAACAAGAAGAAAGAATAACGTTAGGTATTCAATAATAAATTATTAATTATATCTTGTTTTCACTGGATTACATTTTTCCAGATTCCAAATCAAATCAAAACAAAATATACTTAATTGTCGAAAAAAATCAAGTTTTTGTTTTCAAAAAAAGATAAACAGTACAAAGATAATACAAAGAAAGAAGAACTCAATTTGAATACTGAATCCAGCAGACTGGAGTTACATACTCCCCAGAAAGGTATATCAAATCTCAGTTGAGATTCTATCAATGCATAATATGCGGTCATGGCTGTGACAGTACCAAGCTCCCTTGAAATAACTTTCATTGCATAGCACCCTGAGGAGATTTTACTCTTCAGTTGTTTGACGTGTTCTTCAAACTCCAATTTGCTGTCAATGAAAAGACCCAAAGATTTTGAGCAATCTTTATTTTCAATCATCACATTTTCTGGTGCCATATCATCAAGAATACATTTGAAAGCCACTTTATTTGTTTTTCTTATATTAAACGAGAGTAGATTCGCATCCCACCATTTGTTTGTATTTATGTCTCTGAGTATCTTATTATTCAAATCGTTAACAGTTTTACTGTGCCATAAAATTGTGTTGTCGTCTGCAAATAAGGTAATTTTTCCAGAAGTGTGTATACTCATTAAATCATTTATATATACAAGTAAAAGAGTAGGTCCTAAAACCGATCCTTCTGGCACTCCAGAATCAATGTTAATATATTTTGAAATAGTATCGCTTTTCACGAATTGACTGCGGCCAGTTAAGACTCGAACCACTCCAAAAACTCCCTCGCAGCCGTATCGATGCAGTTTACGGAAAAGTATTTTGTGTTCTATACAGTCAAAAGCTTTTATGAGATCACAGAATATTGCTGCAGCTACATCTCCGGCATTTATATCGGACCAGTGTTGCCAAGTTGCATCAAATGGAAACTCTTCAATCTTCTGAGGATGTGGTGCGAAAACCGGAAAACAGAATGACGTGAGGTCGGCAATGATAAATTATCTTGTCTTCTTAATCTACCCATTGGGGAAATTGACCGAAATTCTATGAATGTGTGGGTATCCAAATCGAACACACATCATGTAGGCCAGTAGATATAGAGTAGAATAGAATAGAATAGATTTATTCGAGCAAGTTAAAATTATGTTTTTGGCAAGTCAGCAGTACAAGTTTAAAAATGTTTAAAATCGACATCAAAAGAGTTTGGGTAAAATAGTCATAGGTAAAAAAAAATAATAATAAAAACGACAAAACGACAAAACATACAAAAACAATCTAAAAAAACAGTGTCCCATTATTTGGGTGATCTAGATATTGCTGAGACACAGAGGCATACTCAAATATTCGTCAATGGAGTAAAAACAGTGATTGAGAATGTGTCGTTTCAGTTTCGATTTAAGACAGTTCCAAGTCAAAATTTTGAACTCATCAGGCAAAAAGTTATAGAGTCTGACATCCAGTGAATTCATTTATGGTTTATTGAGTCTGTAGCGAGGAGGTCTCAAATTGGTCGCACCGCGAGTTTCGTATTCATGAAAATCAGCGTTGGCCAAAAACGATTTTTTGTTTTTATGTATCTCTAATGCCGTATTATAAATAAATAATGATGGAACAGGCATGATAGATAGACCTTTGAAGATTTTTTGACAGTGGTCCCTGTAACCAGCATCAGCCATAATTCTAACTGCTTTCTTCTGCATTTTGAAAACGGCGTGACAAGAATTCCCCCATAAGATAATGCTATAATTTATGTTAGCATGGAAAAATGAAAAATAACATGTTCGAACTGTGTTAAGACATAGTTGTCTCTTCATATTGCGTAACAAATATAGTGAACTCGATAATCTATTACATAGTTGATCTATATATGTGGTCAGTTTTTCATCTATAACAACCCCAAGAAGTTTGACACTCTTACCATCACCTGCGTTCTTGGTGGAAAGTACAAGATTTTGAGTTTTATCATGGTTCAATTTCAGATTGTTGGCATTGAACCAATTTTGTGCAGATTCGATAGAGCACGTCATACGTAACGATAGACTGTCTGCGTCGGAAGCAGTATTGAGTAGAGTTGTGTCATCAGCATGAGCCACACATTTATTAGGTAACATAGAATGGAACAAATCATTCATATAAATGATGAATAGAGAAGGGCCCAAAACAGATCCCTGTGGCACCCCAGATGTAATATTGTGAAAATCAGAACAAGAATCACTTATATACACTGCTTGTTTCCTGTTATGTAGGTAAGACTGGAATAGATCGAGCGGTATGCCCCTGACACCATAATGGTTAAGCTTTTCAATAAGAATACTATGAGAGACACAGTCGAAAGCTTTCGACAGATCGCATAAAGTAATACCAACTTCCATGCCATTCTCAAAACCCTCGACTATATCGCTAACAATCTTGAAAACAGCTTGGGTTGTACTACATTTGCTTCTAAAACCATACTGACAACTATTGATAAATGTGTTCGTTTCAAAGTATTTCATGAGTCTCAGCTTTAATATGATTTCAAAGACTTTGGAAAAAATCGGAATGATAGATATTGGCCTATGGTTTGCAACCTGTGAAATGTCCCCTTTTTTGAAAATTGGTATTACTTTCGTGACTTTCAAAATATCTGGAAATTATCCTTCTGCAATGGAAGCATTGAAGAGAGTTACCAACGGATATATTATTAAGTCTAGTGTTTTTTTAATAAGTTCACTATTCATCCCATATAAATCAGTGCATTTAGAGTTTTTCAAGCTGCGTACAGCTTCGACTACCTCAGATATTGTAACTGGCTCTATAAAAAAAGATGAATATGGTGTGGGCAATCCTTTCATCAGATATTTTCCCAATTCGATCAGCTGCAATTGTGGAGAAGTAATCATTGAACGCTTTAGCTGTTATGGTGGGATCGATTACATTTTTCTTTGAATGATTTCTTTCAAAATTTACAAGTCTCCAGCTATTTCTTATATTGTGTTAATTTCAATTGGTAGTGTTTTTTCAGAATAGTATAATTATATACATGACTTTTCCTAAATTCAAAAGTTATAACAAAAATTGTAAAATTTCAGTGGAGCGAAGAGTATGTTCCAAAGGTATTGAGTCTTATTTTGCAACCCTTTGTTTCTGAACGGAAGATGTTGAAAGACAGAATTAAATGAATTTTTATAATTAGCGCGAAACATTTTCCAAAGTTCTGAAAACTTTCAAAGTGTTGACAAATAGCAGTTTACATCTCTTGATAAAGTTGCAATCATTCATACAAAGCGTAAATCACTGTTTTATAAAAAAAAAATCAATCCAAATTCTTCAAAGAAAGTTCCAAAAGTTTTGGAAATTCAAAAAAATAACTGAACTATTGTTCTTCAGAAGTGCTTCAATTTACAACCTCTTCCTTCAAACAGAAAATATATTTTTCTTTCAGTTTGTTTTTTTTTTAATAATTTTCTGGATTTTCACAATAGTTTTGAAGAATGGTTGCAAATGAAGATGTCCTCACATAAAATGTTTTCATCAATTTGCAACCTCGCCTGCAACACGGAAATGAGGGAAGAATGAAAAAAAAAATCGTACTTGTACTTGTAGAAAAAGCTAGTTTTGCAAACTTTCGAAGAGTTGAAAAATAGTTTTTATCTTCCGATAATTTTGCCACCATTCACACAAAACGGAAATGTTTGTTTCACAAAAAAATATTTTTAATAATCCTAATTTGTCAATGAAAATTCCAAAAGTTCTGCAAATTTGAAAAAATAACTAAATTCTTGTTGAAACAGAGTTCTTTTGAGAGATCGTTTAGTGAAGAACAGTCGTTGAAAACCGATGATGAACGTAGGCTTATTATGGCAAGTACCTGTCAGAACACAACTACTCCCCTGGCTAAGACCACGACAGGTATTGAATTAAATCTAACAGATACTTGTGCAACGTTCCTCATACATCAGAGGACGCAATTGCAAGTGCCCTCTGTTACCAACCAGCAGAATTATGTTTTGATTTGGACAGGGTGACCACCTGCAGACTAGTTTTGAGGTAGTTGCCTCTCTTCATTGCGAGAACAAGAGGTGACCAAGCAGCGGAGTGTGTGATGATTTGGACGGGAAACATCAGATAAACAAGCTGGAACCGTGGTTCAATCGTTGGAAGATCGGAATCAATGCAGACAAAAGCAATGCCATACTGTTCACGAGGCGACGTAGGACACCCGAGGGCCATGTTACTAAGAACGATGAGAGAATTCCATGGGTAGATGAAGCCGTATACCTAGGAGTAACCCTGGACAAGAAACTCACGTTTCAGAAGCACGTCTCCCACAGATTGGCTATAGCGAAAGCCGCGAGGCATAAGCTGTATCCACTCATCGGGCGTAGGAGCAACATGGCACTCGAGTTGAAACTACGCCTCATCAGGACAATCCTTCTGCCAATCATGATGTACGCGTCTACTGCTTGGGGGCAATGCGCGAACAGTTACAGGCAGAGGATGCAGGCCTTCTTCAATGTCTGCCTGAGAATGGCAACAGACGCACCACGATATATGCCAAACAGGTTTATATATCGAGACTTAGACATCCATCCGGACTACATTGACAGACTGATCAGGAATCATGTGGGGACTACTCTAGACAGAGTAGAGACCCACACGAACCCGTTGCTCACGGAGCTCCTCGAGAACAGACGTGAGCAAGACGATAGAGACAGAGATAAATACAGACGACCAGTGAACCAGGGAGACAACGACACCCCTGAAGAAGTAAGACGGAAGCGAAACCTTCGGCGACGCCAACGTCTACTTCAACAGGCTTAAAATTTCGATAATCATGCTTTTATGTTTCAGATTCCAAGAAGAACCGACCAAGTGGTAAACTCAGTGGCCCTCAGCCAAGTGTTTTTCAGGCCTTCAGCCAGTTTCAGGGGGGCACCATGCACATTAAGTAAAGTCATTGTTAAATCAAATTAAACTCATGTCAGATATAAGAGAGTTTCAGGCCGAGAATTGGCCGAGCACTCCATATCAAACGATCAGATTTTATTCTGCTGATCGCCAATCATCAGGATGAGGAACCGCTTTAACGAGCGGGGGTGGTGGATAGGGGGGGTGAGCTTTCGAGTACGTACGAGTGCTGGGGCGTTCATCCTTCCGGGCCTCAACCTTAGGGGGTGCATGGTGGTGGACGGGAAACAGATGGATTCAGTGCTGTCTGTATTGACCCACCCTTGCACTGATGAGAGGCAACAACCTCGAAATCAGTCTGCAGGTAGTCACCTTGTCAAAATCAAATCATAATTCTGCTGGTTGGTCATAGAGGGCACTTGCATGAAATTATAAAGTTTTGCAAAGTGCCATTAAAATTCAATGTTTTCCAAATAATGTCCGTTGGTGCCTATCTCAAACGAAATATATAAAATCGACCTGTGATATACAGGGTGAGTAAACAGCTTGCATTGTAAATAAAAATGTGCAAAATCATCCTTATTTTAAATGGAACACCCGGTATATCATCGATCCATAAGAAGCGCCAACAAAGGTTCTACAAATTTTATTGAATATTCCCTATGGTTAATATCAATAGGTTTTCTTTAAAAGCTTTTTTTTTTCGAAAAATAGAAATTCTTTCTACCTTCGCCATAATTTCAATGAACGACGGAATTCCTTTTTGACGACTGCGATCGATGTTTGTAACACATTTCTCGTAATGAAATACCTTCTAATTCCTCCATTTGAGCCATATAGTCTTTGTCTAACCCCTTCTTTAAATTATTACTTCATGCCTATAATTACGCTTTTAGAAGATAACAACAACCTTTTATGGAAAACCGAATAAATGATTTTTTGGCATGTAAAAATATTTGCCTGCCAATTTGTATAAGTATTGAAATCTTTAGTGAATGCCATTGTACGAATTGAAATCTTTAGTGAATGTTTCGATCCAATTTAATCAAAATGTTGTTTTCAAAAACTGATTTGGTTGATATGATTTTCATATTAGGTGTATCAGAAAGGAATTGTTTATTGGCAAGTAGAATTTATTCTCAACAGTATCCAGATAGAAGGCTTCCAGGTGAAAGATCATTCCGAAAGGTCCTGACTAGATTTATGGAAACTGGATCTATCAATTATTCTAAACATGAGTGCATAAAACCTGCCACTAATGAGGATGATGAATTGAGAGTTCTCCTTGCTGTTGTAAAAGATCCTCGTAGGAGTCAACGGCAGATTGGTGAAATAGTGGATATAATTGAGAGATCACTGCAACGAGTTTTGAAGAAGCATCGGTTTCATTCATGTTCAATTATATCAGGTGGAACTACTACATGCAGATTTTGAAAAAAAGATTGAGATTTTGTAATTGGGCCATGGAGAAAATTCGTCGAAACGAAATTATTTTCAATGACATGTTATGGTCGGATGAATCGACATTCCATAAAAATGGATTTGTAAATCGACATAATTACCATTATTATTCTACAGAAAATCCCCACTTATTGAGGCAGGTGGATTATCAACATAGGTGGTCTATAGATGTGTGGGGAGAAATCTTTGGAGAATACGTTATTGGGCTATACTTTTTTGAAGGACATCTGAATGGAGCAATGTATCTCAATTTCCTACGAAACGATTTTCTAGGTTTGTTGGAGGATATTCCTCTTGATCTTCGCCATAGAATGTGGTTACACTGCTGCTCACTATTCAGGAGAAGTGAGAGATCATTTAAATGAGGTATTTCCCAATAAATGGATAGGACGGAATGGACCTGTCAGGTGGCCTGCTAGATCACCAGATTTAACAAAACTGGATTTTTCCTTATGGGGATACATATAAAATATTGTTCACGTTGAGCCACCAACTTCATCCGAAAATATGCGACTTAGAATAACGAATGATTTTCGCAGCATTTCACCAGCTGTCTTGCGCAGGGTGGAACAGTCTTTCGAACATAGAATTCAGCTCTGCGTTCAAGAAAATGGAAGATACGTTTTACATATTTTGTAAAGTGTCAATTTAACTTTCATTGAACTTTTCTTGTTACAGTTTTGTTATTTACAAATTGACAATTCAAATATCTATCTGGAGCTTGAGCCCAGAATTCATAATCAATGAATAATCACCATAACCTGCAATAAATTGATTTATTAGTAATATTCAATGTTTTTTCTATAATCGTGTTCGGTTTTATACTGCACTAGATTTGTGTGTAAAATTCTGCATCAAATGAAAACAATAGGTTTTCCATTTAGAATAATGTGAGACTACATATCTTACACAAATTAAAAAAATGTTTGGCCACGTTATATGAAATGTACATAAGTGAAACAAGATATCTTTTGTACATCCTTATCAGTCGACTCAAATGGGTTTCGCCATAATAAAGGCCACTCATTAAAATTGTGGCGAAGAAATGGGAAGAATATTCATTTTTCGAAAAAAAGCGCTTTGAGACAAAACTATTGATTTTAACCATAGGAAGGATCCTATGAAATTTGTAGAGCCTTTGTTGGCGCTTCTTACAGATCGATAATAAACCATTTCATTTAAAATAAAGAAGATTTTGCACATTTTTATTTACATTGTTTGGCAAACTATTTTTCGCACCCTGTATATCCCAGGTCAAATTTATATACATCGTTTGAGAGAGTCACGTACGTACACTATTTGAACAGAAACGAATTTTAATGGGACTTTGTACAACTTTATACTTTTTAATATAATTAGTGACCAATTTTGGAAAAAAAACTGTCATGCTAAAAATCTCGAAAAACATCAATATTTTTGAAAGAAAGACTTCAATAAAGTACCTTTCATTTTCCATGTACAGGTTTTCATTTAATAATAATAATAACATTTATCATTCCCAAGAAACAATAATATGTTTATAACAGGGAACATTAACTGATGTATCGAAAAGTTTGGTAATTAATACATATATGATGAATAAAAAGTAAAAGCAGAATGAATTGTAAGGGGTAAATGAATAAAGTATAGCAATATTTAAAGAATGAAATGATATCATTATGTTGATAAATATTTCTTCAATTTAATTTTCAAAGCTGTTAAACTTTTTGTGAGTTTGAGGAACTATTATACTGAATTATACCATTATGATAAATAGATCTTTTGCCAATGTCTATTAATACGACTTCGAGGAGAGAACTTACAGATAAAGGGAGAAGTCAAATATCTTGGAGTGATTCTCGACTCCAAGTTGACATGGAACCAGCATCTAGAAAAAACAACAAAAAAAGCGGTGACCTCACTAGTGATGGCCAGACGATCATTTGGAAAAAAATGGGGGCTGAAACCACATATGCTGCACTGGTTGTATAGCACGGTGGTCATGCCTTCCATCACATATGCCTCTCTGGTGTGGTGGCCCAAGACACAACAAAGAGGAACCATAACAAGACTAAGCAAGGTGCAAAGGCTTGCCTGTCTTGGAATCACAGGGGCAATTAAATCAACCATGGAGACACTTATGGGACTGCCTCCTCTCCATTTAGTGATGCAAGGGGAGGCAAGGCTTGGTGTCTCCAGACTGCAGAATACACCCAACTTGAACGTTGGAACGGGACACATGAGCATCGTCGGAATCGTGATCGGGGACGTGCTGGAAACGAGAACGGACCACATTGCGAAACGATACTGCTTCAACAACCAATTCAGAGTGCTGATTCCAGACAGAACTGAGTGGGACGGCTCGCAGCTCAAGGACACTCTACAGGGTAAAATCTGGTACACAGATGGATCCAAGACTGGGAATGGGGTGGGCTCAGGAGTGTTCTCCAGGAATCCGAGTACTGGCATCAGCTACTCACTGGGCAAACACACCTCTGTCTTTCAGGCAGAGGTGTATGCCATTCTCCAATGCGCGAGGGAGAACAACAGGAGAAACGTTGAAAACGCGCATATCAACATCCTGTCAGACAGCCAAGCGGCACTTAAGGCCTTGTGCAACAAGGAAGTGACGTCCAAACTGGTATGGGACTGCAAAGAAGAACTAGGAGTGCTGGCAGACCGGAATCAAGTCAAACTGATATGGGTCCCAGGACACCGGGGAATTGCAGGCAATGAAAAAGCAGACGAACTAGCGAGAAAAGGTTCGGAAAATCCTCCAAACCAAGGGCAGACACTAGGGGTACCGAAGTGCACGGTAAGAGCGTCTGTAAGAGAGTGGATTGGGGATAGTCACAAAAACTACTGGGAAAGCATACCAGGAAACAAACACGGGAAGAAATACATTAAAGGACCGTGCCAGAAAAGAACGGCAGACCTGTTGTCGATGAACAGGAGCCAGCTTAGAATCGTTACGGGACTCCTGACTGGTCATGCACCAGTGAAGGAGCACCTCAACAAAATGGGACTGTACAATGGAGACCTGACCTGCAGACTATGTGGTAAGGATCCAGAAACAGTGACACACATACTGTGCTGTTGCGAGGCACTAGACCGCAAAAGACAGGCAATCTTCGGGCAGCCATCTGGCGATCCAGAACTATACAGATCGCACCCAGTAAAGGACTTGTACAAACTCGTACAAGGCACGAAATTACTGGATTGGGTACTGTGAAAGTACAACACACAGGCAAGATACAATGGGCCAATAAGCCTAAGTGTCACCGGAGGCAACAACCTGACGGGCCTAGAGGTGGAGGTTTTAGTGAGTAACCCTGTGACCAGTGGAGTCTCACAGTAGGTCTGGAGTCTTGAGCCGGAGGCTCCTTTCCTCTCTATAAAAGATTTCCTCCACCTCATCACAAAAAAAAAAAAAAAAAAAAAATGTCTATTTAAACCTTAATGAAAGATAAATCATTAGCTTGCCTTGTTGAATGGTTATGATTAATTTGATTTACTGTTAATCTTAAATTGGAATGTTTCAATTAATTTTTGATAGAAAGAACTAACAAAGATATTTTGTATTTATATAAGGAGCTAATATCAAAGAGACTTATAAAGATTTATAAAGATTTATAAAGATTTATAGTTGCTCACGATAGTCTAAATAGAAAATACATTTTATTGCTTTGTTTTGGAGAATTTTTAGTGGTTTGAGTATACATGATTTGGCAGTTCCCCATATTGAGATTAAATATTGTAATTTTGAGTAAAAATACTTGCATTTTCTAAACCTCAAAGGAGCTTGATTTCGGATTCTATAGAGAACACCAATAGCTGGAGATATCCTTTTTCTCAATATTTCAACATGCGTAGACCATGATAAATATTGATCAATATATAATCCCAAAAATTTTATTTCATTGGAGTATTTGATTATATCATTATTGAAACGAAGGGGAATTTTATAAAAATCGAATAAAGGTCTTTTTGATACGTACATGTATGAAGATTTTGAATAATTCAACGTTAGTTTATGGAAAGAAAGCCATGGTGATAATATATCCATATCATTCAATATTTTTCCATTAATTTTCTCGGCATTATTTCCGGAATAAACAAGTGTCGTATAGTCAGCAAATAAATATGCCTTTCCGTTCAGACTGTATGGAATTTGTGTAGATGAGGAAAAAGACTGGGCCCAGTATTGATCCTTGTGGCACGCCACATAAGACAGTTTTACTGGGGCTCATTTCTTCTCCCATATATACAAACTGCTCTCTATTACTCAGATAATTTAGGAACCATGTATGTACACATCCTCTTATCCCTAAATTATGTAAAATGCCCAATAGTATTATTATGATCAACAGTATCGAAAGCCTTTCTTAAATCAAGTGACAAAAGTCCACAAGTTTTATTGGAATCTAATTCCATCTGGAAATGAGTAACTGCATCTACTGCTGCTGACTCAGTATCACAAGACTTGAGAAAGCCATACTGATATCTGTAGAGATAATCAATAGATTTCAAATAATCACATAAACGGGAAATGTGAGGCTGAAATAAAAGAAATAAAAATTGGGAATAGTATAATAAAAGATAAAAAACAAATAGCTGAAAACTTTAATGAATTTTTCACTAATATCGGCTCGAACCTAGCTAAGAAAATAAAAGGTGGGAAAAAATGTCAAGGTGCTAGGAATGTGAATTCAATATATATATATATATATATATATATATATATATATATATATATATATATATATCCTACAGATGAACAAGAAGTTAAGAAATTGATAAAGGAGTTGAAAGCGAATAAAGCTCCCGGACTGGATAGTATCGGAGCGAACGTGCTGAAGGAATGTGT
Source organism: Chrysolina oricalcia (assembly GCA_944452925.2). Classification (NCBI taxonomy): domain Eukaryota; kingdom Metazoa; phylum Arthropoda; class Insecta; order Coleoptera; family Chrysomelidae; genus Chrysolina; species Chrysolina oricalcia. The sequence continues at coordinate 51,425,617 of OX101824.2, forward strand.
CGAATACATTGCAAAACCGCTAGTTTACATAATAAATAAATCTCTACAAACAGGTACATTCCCGGAATCTCTAAAAATTGCAGTCATCAAACCACTTCACAAGTCTGGAGATAAGCGTGACGTTTCGAACTATAGACCCATATCGCTTCTCTCGAATATATCAAAAATTCTAGAAAAAATCATAAAGTCCAGGATGGTAGGATTCATAAAAAAATGTAACCTGATTTCAGAGAAGCAGATTGGGTTTATGGAGGGCAGATCAACTCAAGATGCGATAGCGGAGTTAACAGGGAAAATATATAACGCTTTAGATGCGAGAAACCCTGCTGTATGTCTTTTCGTTGATTTAGCTAAAGCGTTTGATACGGTCAGCCATCCAAACTTGCTACAAACTCTCGAACAGGTAGGATTCCGATGAAATGCGTATCATTTAATGAAAAGTTATCTGAATGATCGAAAACAATGCGTCACAATAGATAATGAAGTAACACAAGAGTAGTCAGCTATGGAGTTCCGCAGGGAACTGTGCTCGGTCCTATCTTGTTCATTCTTTATGTGAATTCATTGTTCGAGTTACTGGTACCTGCTGAAATAACAAGCTTTGCTGATGACACCGTCTTTTTCTTTGAAGATAAAAATTGGATGGACCTGAAACAAAAAGTAGTCACTGCATTTCCCTTAATCGTAGAATACTTCAATAGTAAATTACTTAAAATCAATTTCAAAAAAACTGTTTTTATTCCATTCACCAGCTATGAATCTAATCTTCCCGGTTACTCTGCTCTTGATATACCAATTAACGGTGATAACATTAAAATAATATCCTCAAAAACTGTAAAATATTTAGGTATTACGCTAGACAGTAATCTAAAATGGAATGAGCACATGAAGAATCTGACTCAAAAAATTAGATCCTTGGTATTTAAATTCAAGTACCTAAAAAATATCCTCGGCCTGAAATACCTGAAAATGGTTTATCATGCCCTGGTTCAGACGCATCTGTCATATGGTATAATCGCTTGGGGAGGAGTCACTAATAATCACCTAAAGAATTTGGAAACGGTACAGAAGTGGATACTAAAGATCATGTTGAAACCATATACCTACCAAGCGATGATCTGTATAAGGAAGCACTGATAATGGACATTCGACAAGTCTTCACTTTAACGCTGTTGGTGTACCAGCGCAAGAATATAAATCAAGCTAAAAGTATTGAACATGAATATAACACCAGATCTAGATTAAATTCTATTGATATACCAAGAATGTTGAAGACTATTGGACAACGAAGCTATTCATATCTGGCTCCCAAGTTATATGGCGTTATTCCTCCCTATCTCAAAGTAATAAACTCGTTATCGCTTTTTAAATCCAGAATGAAAACATGGATATTGGATACACCCAGAAAAAAAATACATCAACTAATTGATCTGAAGAATAATTGAATAATGTATTGATCCTTTGATTAATTGATTAATCCTTTGATTAATTGATTAATATTGGTTCAGAAAATAATTATGTCTGTAGTGTTTTCCTGTTAAAAAAAAATCATATCTAATCTCCACGTACAGGCTATGCCTTTGTGGATTTGTTATTTATTTGTCTTAATGTTTATAATTAATGTTTATAATCACTGTCTTTATTATATGTCAATTATATCGTATTTCTGGTAAATAAATATTATTATTATTATTATACTATCTTACATTCATTTTTTCGAGAATTTTGGAGAGACTGGGTAAAACAGAGATAGGACTATAGTTTTCTATTTCACTTTTTTTACCACCTTTAAAAATCGGTCTAACTTTGGCAATTTTAATTTTTTCTGGGATGATTCCTGTTTCGAAGGATATGTTCATTAATTTAGTTAATAAAGGGTTTAATTCTGATTTTACTGCCTTAACAATTTTAACATTGATGTTATCAAATCCTGGAGCTTTCTTGTTGTTCAAACTATTGATCACGTCTTCAATTTCTTCTTCATCAACAGGTTTCAGAAACATTGAAGTTGGACTGGATTTTCCTTTATTTTTCATTTTTGTCTTTAGAATAAGAGCAGCTAAATTTGGTCTGACTTATATAAAGTATTCATTGAAGGCTTCACAAATTTCACTCTGAATTTCAATTCTCTTTGCACCCACTGTAATGTAATTCGGTGTATCATTTTTTTGTACTTTTTTGTTATGAATTAAAGCATTTATAACATTCCATGTAGTTTTTGGAGACGCATTGGTAAATTCTGATTTGAAGAAGTTTTCTTTTGCTTGTCTGATAGATTTTTTGATCAACTTATTATTATAATCATAAAGGTCGGCAATCTCTTGATTTCCAGGATTTTTTTTCTTTTTGAAATGAAACTTGTCTCGTACTTTCATTAATCTTGCAATATTTTCATTAAACCAAACTTTAGAATTCATGATCACCGGAGCAATATAAGCAGACTCTATTTTGATTTTCACACTGTTTTGTTGTGTGACCAAATCTGCAACATCTGAGAATTTTTTTTATTTTTAGGTTTTCGAGTATTCTACAGGTATCACATCCAATTTTAATTTGAGTGTCAACAACTTTCCAGTATGTGATTCCAGAGCATTCCACATAAAATATCCATTTTTTATGTCTTGATTATCTTGTATGCACTATTTTAAATTTATCGTTTTCATTTAGGTTCATGTTAGCTTTCCTAAGATATTCGTTTATTTCCATTTCACTGTAATTTTCACTCAAACCTGTTATTACGAGTGATGGTGTCTTTAATTTGGCTTCTTCAATATTATAGTTGGTAGATAACTTTTCACAGCAGCAGTTTTCAGGTTGAATAATGATTTCTTTGAATTCGTTTCAATAATTATTATTCCTCCCTCTTTTATTTTTCTAATTACTTCTATTCCCACATTCTGTTTCATTGGATTCACATTTGTTTGTACATATTGTTTTGTTTTTTGACTGTCTTGTTTTATTTTAGGTTTATTTGAGATTATCTGAATTCTCCAAAATGTTTTTATTAAAAAAAAAAACAAAGTTGAGACCCGCCCAGAAAAAACTGATCACCTTGGATAAGTTTCATTATTTTCATTTTGTAGAGCTCAGAAAATAATATCACTTGCTCAAAATCATCCATCTATCCTTTACCGTAATGGAGATATGGAAGACCGCGCTCTTGTTGCAGGACCCTGTAAAGTGAATAATATCTATTACTGAACGTTATGAATCCAGTCCCAAGAAATATCATTGTTTTGTTTTTTTTTTTCAGCCAAGATGGGGGCATCGTCGAGTACAGATTTTCAGTATGAAAAAGTGAGTATGCATTATATGACTTCAAATTTGATGTATACAGGGTGAATTACGAACAATTACAGAAAATTATACAGTATGTTCTCCACATCGAACGCAGTGGAAAACTATGCTATGTGAAATTTGGACCTACAGAATTGCCTGTTATAAGATTAAGAACGCGTCACCACTGGAAGTACACATGTGCATAAGGATAGACAGAATCCCTTTTTTTTCTGTATCAAACGTAGGACTGAAGCTGGTTGTTTGAAATTAAGTTTCAGCATGATTTCCAATAGGAAATTGCAAACATAAATGATTCTTGAACAACACAACAGGCAGATCATACTTATCGATTTACGAAAGAATAACAATCAAAATCAGCGTATGGTATATATTGTAATTATCAGATTCCTGTGGATATACTTTCAAATACTTGTTATGACAGCCATGGGGCTACCATATGAAAGGTCCAGTGGAAAAACGATGAGGTTCCACTTTTTAAAAAGTCGAGTAAAGCGAAATCTAAAGTGGGAGTCTCATCGTTCTTCCATTGGGCTGCGTACTTTCGACAGCAGTTTTTTTATGTAATCTCATTGTTGGTCCCCTGTAAGGTTTGGTATGTTGATACTTCATGCTACAAGCTAACAGATGCCGCTAAAATGTCGATTTCGGAAAAAAATGTAACCTCGATCATCGTTTTTCCACCGGGCCCTTCATATTTCTTTAACTGATCCCTTTTTTTCTTGTTGTAGCTGGAAAGTTTCAAGAATTTGCCTCCGTATACCTTGACGATCAATATTCATATTCCTGAACGAGCTGAAAATAGGCGTCCCACGAATCAAAACTTTTTGAAAGTTTTTTTGGCAGCAGTACTAGTTTTGGTAAGTAAAGCAAGGTATAACCAGATATAAAATTATCGTGGACTAAATAAATGTATATTTTTTTGTAAAATTTTGAATAACCATCCGTTTTTAATCTGATCAGTGGATTGAATCTGTTTATTTTGAATCGACATACCCGCCATTTTTTCATCAATGCGGTCCTAATGTCGAGTTAGACAACTTGTTACTTGCGTCAATTTTAGAGATCTTCCTTGCGGTTTCCATGACAACACTTTATGACATTTTAGCTATTTAGGTATCAAGGACGTAAAGTAGGCGTTTAAGGCCTGAGGCGTGAATAATGGCACGATGGAGTCAGCCGAGGGTCATTATACGCTAAAGGCCATAAACGCGTTTTACGCACGTGATACATATAAAATTGTATGCACTAGTGGTTAAGCACGAATCACGAATACTGACTTGAATTTAAATGGGCTACACGTTTCATACGTATGTATAACTTCAATAATCAAAAGTGCCGGAACGATACCTGTGATACTGATAAATTGAGATTTAATAGTTTTAAAATACTTTCATTTCTTATTATTATTGTTTAAATCTATAGCAGGAATTCCGAAAAACTCTGTTTGCTGAGGATTAGTCACCCAGTAAAGAAACAAATTGCATCTGACGGGAGCAATAATTTAATTGTCAAAAAAAGTCAAAATTTGATAGAGAAATTCTCAGATTTCTTACTCGAGAGCTAGTTTGAATACTTAGGGGCAATCGTAAGTTGAATATAAACAATTATTTTGACTGATTACTCATATTTAATTCTCATTTGTAGGAATTTGAGGACAAATTGCAGTTTAGGGTAGTACCTCCGATTTGGTAAAGGTAAAGAATATGGGTCCAGCTGGGATTTTGAAAAAAATTTCACAGACGTTTCAAAACAGCATAAAAACACTAGAGCAATCAAAAATAGTGACGGTTAGGTCCCGTTCATACCCTCGCGAATTTCGCAATTTTTCTGCGAATGAAATGGTTGCCGACATGATTCAGCATCGACGAGTGGTCCGGCATGACTGGCAGCCACTTTATACGCAGAAAAATTACGATATTCGCGAGGATACGAACAAGTATTCATGGAAATTTAAGTTAAACTACAATAAAATGAAAAAAAAAATTTTATTGAAGATTTCTGTATTTAACATTCAAAATAACTTTTGACATACGTGTGTCGAATATCAAATATGCGCCATCTAATTTGCGAAATGTTCGCCAATCGCACTCGCTTCGCTCGCATGGTCTATTTTGAGTTATAGTTCTCATTTCAAATGGTAACATAGCTTTGTGGAATTGACAGAATTGTTGACTAGTAAGGAAAAGCCGCGCGTTCGGTCGCATATGATCTATTTTGTTTTAGAGCTCTCATTTCAAATAGTAACATAGGTATGTGGAATTTATAAAATTGTTGACTAGTTAGGAAGAGCCGCGCGTTCAGCCGACATTTCACAAATCCTCGCGCGCGTTTTTGCGAAATGTCGGCCGAACGCGCTCGCTTCGCTCGCATATGGTCTATTTTGTTTTATAGTTCTCATTTCAAATTGTAACAGGTTTGTGGAATTTACAAAATTGTTGACCAGTTGGGAAAAGCAGCGCGTTCGGCCGACATTCGGCAAATCCACGCGCTCGCTTCGCTCGCATGGTCTATTATGTGTCATAGTTCCCATTTAAAATTATATCATAGGTTTGTGTATGATTAATTTACAGAATTGATGACTAGTTAGGAAAAGCCGCGCGTTCGGCTCGGACGAACGCGCTCGATTCTCTCGCATATATAATATTTTGTTTTAAAGTTCTCATTTCAAATTATATCATAGGTTTGTATAGGTTAAATTAACAGAATTGTTGTCCAGTTAGGAAAAGCAGCTTCGCTTGCGTATGGTCTATTTTAAATAATAGCTCCTATTTCAAATGAGATTATAGATTGGGGAAAGTGAATATGAAGTAGGTGAACCTGTAATAAAATGTGCGCATTCTTCACCTATTCCAAACTCATCTTTTTTCAGCTCAACACATTAATTTCCTATATATTTATTCACTCGTTATATGCAATTTCCAGTAAGACATTAAAAAATTCGCCACAAATAATTTAATCTAAAGAAATTTCACACCCTACAATATTTTTCATAACAATCCAGATACCTAGCTGCCAACAAAAACGCATTCCTGCTAACAAACAAAAACTAATCATTATCAATGTCTTACTTTGAATTGACAATGAATATTGTGCCTTTATTGAAAATAGAGAAAAGTTATAAATTTTTTCATCTCTGTTGACAGAGAACGCGCTCTGTCATTGTTCACTATGATGATAACGAGTTTTGTCATTTAAAATTCCCGCCATTATAGGGACCAATCAGAAAGCAAATCCCCTACCGACAAGGATGGAAAAAATTAAGAGTTCCAATCGACCAGACTTCATATAGGCAATTTGCATGGGCTATTCAGAACGATAGTACACTGGATTTGTCTAATTTGGAATACCTATTAATCCAAATTCGAATAGTTACTCTATATACATAAGGTAAGGTTAGGTTGGGTTAAAGTTGGATAATAATTTACGCATGTTCTAATTGGTCCATGCGGATCAGTCTGGTCGTTCATACCCTCGCAAATTTCGCAATTTCTCTGCGAATGAAATGGCTGACACCATGGTTCTGCATCAATGATTGATCCGGCGCGCATGACTGGCAGCCATTTATTCGCAGAAAAATTGTGAAATTCGCGAGGGTATGAACAAGTCTTTAGACTATTAGAAATCTCTATTGGCAACGTCGCAGTTCCAATTTATTCACTTGTCAACAAATTGTAAATCAATTTGTGTGCATAATAAAACTAGTTTTTTTTAACCTTTTCCATACTATTCGAAGCTTATTCTGCTAATGAATTGATACTTCTGATATGTAGAAAGTGTTATCACTACAACACAGTTCATTTACATTGAAATAATAGGTAAAATAACCCATCCAACAAATAGTATATATTTGTCTTGAAAGTGAGTATCCACATATATTTTTTCAAAAAAAAAATAGAAAAATGTGTTTCCGCGCAAAAATTTTACTTTTTTTAAATTTTATCGCGTTTTAGAGCAGCTGTGAAAAAATTTTCAAAATCCCAGCTGGACCCATATTCTTTACCTTTTCCCCCGATTTTGACGAATTTATTTTGGGGTTTATTTCGAGGTCCTTGAACACAGATCTGAAGTCAAAAAGCCTCGCTCTCCCTTACTTTTTGATTTACAACCAATCAAATGTCACAAAAAGGGTATTTTCTAGATCAAATTTCTTCCACAAATCCAACCAATTTGCGTTTGCTTTATATCAGCATAATCTAGGCACATTAATTCACGCATTTTTTGCACAGTTTGCAGTATTTCCAACTTTCCGCGAGTTCCGTAAATACAAATCTGACAGCTCGATTCAATCTGTAGGCGAGGTTTTCCTGTATTTCCAACTTTCCGCGAGATTGGTAGATGCAAATCTGACAATTCGATTCAATCTGAAATTCACTAGACACTTTTCGCGCTACCCCTCATGAAACCCTGTTAGAAGCTAAATATTTACTGACATTAAGTGGAAACAAACCTTCTTCAGAGGTAACTGACATGCGACTAGGTATATTGTGGAAAAAAGAGTGTTGAATCTTTATTTTGATATTTAGTATATTTTGAATTTGTACCTTTCTTGGGATGCTTTTATTGTTAGTAAATTAAAGCAACCTAAATGAAGGTACAAATTCAACATGTACTAAAATATCAAAATAATAATTTAAAACTCTCCTTCCTACTATATACCACCAATGGGCTTAGCACGGCACTATTCTTTGATGAAGGTGTATAGCAAGAACGACACGCGAGCGCAGCTTTTCTACTACTATTTTATCTACTACTATTGTATCTTTCTTCTCCACTTTTTCTAGAAAGGTTCATCTCTTATTTCTTGGTGAAGAACCATTGCAAGAAACACGCGAGCGCGCGCTTTTCTACTACTATTTTATTTTATTCTCTCCACTTTTTGTAGGAAGGTTCATTCCTTATTTCTTGGTGAAGATCCATATCAAGAAATACGCGAGCGAAGCGAATGCGCTCGGCCGACATTTCGCAATTCCGCGCGCGAGCGGAATTGCGAAATGTCGGCCGAGCGCGCGCTTTTCTACTACTATTTTATTGCCTCTCCACTTTTTGTAGGAAGGTTCATTCCTCATTCTTGGTGAAGATCCATAGCAAGAAACACGCGAGCGAAGCGAGCGGAATTGCGAAATGTCGGCCGAGCGAGCGCTTTTCTACTACTATTTTATTTTATTTACTCCACTTTTTTAGAAAGGTTCATCCCTTATTTCTTAGTAAAGATCCATAGCAAGAAATACGCGAGCGCATGCTTTTCTACTACTATTTTATCTTTTTTCTCCAAAATATCGCAAGACAATAGTTATTTTTTATTGTGCTATGTCAAATCTTTTATTTTCAATAAACAATTCGAAATAATATACAAAATGAACCGAAAATGATTAAATAAGAGTGTGTAGGTTGTGCCGATATGAAAGAAAACACCAAGTGGTTTCATTTTGTGGAAGATATTTGATTTTGAAAATATCCTTTATCCAAAATTTGATGGGCCACAAATCAAATAATAAGTGAGAGCGAGGAGATTTGACTTCAGATTTGTGTTCAGAGAACTCGAAATGACCCCCAATAAAAATTTCGACAAAATCGGGGTTACTACCCTAAACTGCAAATATACCGAATTTGATTATATACATAATGTATTTCCGAATATACAGGATGTCCGGTAAACCTTGTACAATATTGAAACTGGTGATAGACCAGGTCATGACTGTTCAGAATATCGGAATTTCACCTCAGTAAAAATATCACCGTTTTTGAGATAATGGGCATTTTAAGAATTTCTGGAAAATCGCTACCTAACCTTGGATTTTTGAGTGCCGGCGCTAAAGTATTACTTTACGCCTGTAAAATCGGGCGGTAAAGTGTACTTTACTGCCCACTAGTGCATAAAATCCATTAGTAATATTAATTATTATTTCTGCTTGTAAAATAAATCAATATTCCACATGTGGAATTGGGTTTACTTGGCAAAACACCATAATTTCCTCAATAAAAATGGACATTGTATAGGAAATTTTCTAAAAACTCATTGAGGATATTAGTTATTATTATAATTAAAATATAAATAACTCAATATTAGAAACAATTTAATGCTTGTTTTTTCAGCTGCCATTTTTGATTTATTCCATGAGCAATGGAAACTTCGAATGGATAAGGGGTTACGGCCACTGCGGTAATATTTGTTGTGAAAAAAATTCAAATGTTTGTTGCAAACTAACTACTTCTGAAAGCTTCGAATGGCAATGCACAGGATCGAATCTTACTGATAAATCGTAAGTAAAATTTTTCATTTTTCATTGACATATCTGAAGGTAAAAACAGGAAAGGGCCCAGTATGAATCCCTGCGGTACCCTTTTTGATTGGACGTTCGGGCACCATCATTGATTTTTTTGAGCCGTATTGAAAATATTGAAACGTTCCCAGTCTTTTGAACGATAAAGCCATGTTGTCATTTTTCAAAAACACAATTATTCAAAATTTGATATTTGGTTGGTAATGAGGGGGCGCCGAATTGATTGCAATGAAAATCAATAGAGACTTGCATTTGAAAAAATTGAGTTACCTTCGATATCTGGAGAACTATTGATTTGGCAACATTGCCAATATCACCGTTGAATCGGGTATCATCAAAATAACCATGTAGGAATTTTTATGAATTTTCTCTGTGCCATTTCGGAAATATGAGACCGCTCCCAGACTTTTGTCTTTATATTTTAAAGACCCGGCAAGAAAGTACAGAACACACATTTGAGACACCTGAAAATAGACACGAAAAAAGCATAGAGAGTGTAACTTTGAGGATTTTATTCTTCCTATCTGATCCATCATACTTTTTGTTTCAGAAATGTGCAGTGTGACTCGTCCATCTTCAGTGCCGGTTTTGATAAATCAATCATGACTAAAAGAAGATGTACGACTGATTGTGGAGATGGAAAGTAAGTATTTCGAGTATTTAGTCTTGTACTTACTTGACCTTCTGAGATATTCACTTCACATACTTCTTAGAGACGAATGAATTAAGTTAAAAAAAAAACTTGGTCGGAATTTGAAATAAGTCTCTCGCTTCTTGGAATTTTGGGCAGACTTCTAACACGTGCTTCACTGATAAATTGGTATCACAGACATCGCAGCTTGTTGGATCGGAACGCGACAGCAAGTACTCGTGGGAAAATCTTGTGTGTCCTATTCGCAGCCGGCTCAAGACTGTTTGCTGTCGTCTTGACTTAGGTGGATGAGACCAGGGTTTCACTGATGTTTTGCATTCGGAGAGTTTTGAGTTCGAGGAACTCCAATCTCTCTGCCATTCTTCGAATACATTCTCCTTCATGGATGACTTCAAGTCCAAAGAAACTACTCTGCTAACGGGTCTTGATCTAAGGTCATCTATTGCTTCCCTTGCTGCTATGTCTGCTTTTTCGTTACCGCCAATTCCGATTCTGGCCTCTTGATTGCTATGTAGTGCATTTTTCATTAATATTAGTGTCGGATTATTTGTGTACAGCTGTTGGGTGCTGTTGAGTGCACTTAGGGAGTCTGATATAATCAAAGATCTTTCTATATTATGATTCTCAGAAAAATATATTGCTTGAAGTATTGCATATAGTTCTGCAGTAAAAATAGATGTGTTGGGAGTGAGTTTGAACATCAGTGTTTCATTTGGGGTTACTATAGCTGAGCCTACGCCTTGTTAAGTTTTAGATGCATCCGTGTAAATTGGCAGATAGTTGTCGTACGTTGTTAACATCTCATTGAAATGATTTAATATAACTTGGGGATGAGTATCGTTTTTATTATAGTTCGAGAGAGATATCACAAGTGGGCAGATCGATGAGCCAAGGGGGAAGACAAGTAATAGTATTTGGGAACACTGGAGGGAAGGGTAGTTGAAGTTGTGCTAAATGTCAGTTGATTCTTTCATAAAAATGGTGGGTTAGTTCGTGGATGTCCAGTGAAGTTTCGTTTGAAGCGATTTGAAAAAACGTTCTCATGAGTTGGATGCGTATGTTTGACGGCTATTGAGCTAGCATAAGTGTTAGATACTGTCGGAGGTATTTTAGAGACGGTTCAATCACTTCGCAACAGAGGCTTTCAACTGGGCTTGTTCGATATGCACCTAGTGCTATACGGAGTGCTGAACTATGGATAGAGTCTAATTGTTCCAGAGAAGATTTATTTGCTGAGGCGTACGCGATTAATCTGTAGTCGATTTTTGATAATATTAAAGTCCTATACAGTCGAATTAACATTGTGGTATCGGCCCCCATGTTGTGTTGGCCAGTATTTTCAGTAAGTTGACACCTGCTTGACACATTCTCGTCAGTCTGTTTATGTGCGATTTCCAGTTCAATTTGTAGTCAAAAATCATTCCTAAGAGTTTTATTTCATCTACGTACTCTTGGAGATTGCCATATAGGTGAAGTGGTGGATTGTCTCTAATTTGTTGCTTCGAAAAAGTAATTAGCTTAGTTTTTTCTGTGGAAAATCGAAAACCTGTTGTATTTGACCAATGTTCTAAGTTTTGTAGTTGTTGTTGGAGGATTGATTTCATTGTTTCCAAATTTTTTCCCTTGATAAAGAGAATTAAGTCGTCAGCGTAGAGTCTTGCTTTCATAGACAGTTTAACGTGTTCTATAACGTCATTTATCGCTACGAGAAACAACGTTACACTAATAACTGAACCTTGCGGGGTACCATTTTCTTGGGTTTTCTTGTTTGAGAGTTCACCGCTGGCTCTGACTTGGAACATTCGAGTGTCGAGGAGATTTTTGATGAACGCTAGGTTGTTACCTTGTTTTCAGAATATTATGACACCATGCTGTATCATATGCATTTTTTATATCAAAAAAGGCTGCCATGCATTTTTGTTTGTTTGAAAATGCTTCGTGGATTTCTGATTCTAGATCAATTATATTATCTATGGCAGATCGATGTTTTCTGAAACCATTTTGTTCTTGCCTGAGTAAATTTTTCGTTTCTAGATACGACATTAGTATTTTGTTCACAATAGTCTCCATCAGCTTACAGAGACTTTTGGTAAGTGAAATCGGTCAATATGATTCTAGAAGATTTTTTGGTTTATTTTGTTTGAGAACTATGATGGCCTCTTGCCATTGGTGAGGGAATTTTCGTTGCGACCATTTTATATTTAAAACTTTAAGCAGATGTATCTTAGCTTCTTCTGGGAGATTCTGAATAAAGATGGCAGGTATATCGTCGGGTCCTGGGGATGTGTTTTTGAGATTAGAAAGAGCATCCTCAAATCCAACTGCTGATATATTTCTGTTCAAGTATGATTCATTGTTTTCCTCTATGATTATTGGGTTATTATTTTCTCCTAAATTTTTCCTAAGAATGAAGACTGAGTCGTAGTAGCCATTGCTTGAATGTTTCATGTAGCTGTCGGCTAAGATTTCTGATATTTCTTTTTTGTCTGTTATGGTAATTCCTTCAGTATAATTGAACTTATCCCATCATATGAGTGTTTTCCGGAGATTTTTCTCACCTTTTCCAGACCTCTGACATTGGTATCGATGTGTTGATTTCCGAAATATATTGCTTCCAATTTTCCTTCTTGGATATTTTGATTATGTATCTCGTTCTTGCTCTGAGCTGTTTGAACGTGGCCAAATTTTCCTGGGTTTTTTGTCTTTTGTACCTGTTGAAGGCTTTTTTGCTGGACTTTATAGCTTCTTGGCAATCTCTGTTCCACCACGGCACGGGGGGATGTTTCGTCAGGTGTGTAGTTTTCACATATTTTTGAACTGATTTACGTTTTGTTCGATGTTGTCACCTATCAGTCTGCTACAAGTTGGCAGTTCTCCTCAATGTGCTGTTTGAAGGAGTTCCAGTTTGCGCTTTTGAGGTTCCATCGGTTAGGTGGCTTTCTTGTACTGGCATTGTTTTGGAATGTCTTGATTTTGATTGGAAAATGGTCACTTCCATAGAGAAATGGAAAAACTTCCATTGAATGCGTTGACTCTTGTTTGCTGTCCGTCATTTAGCACTGCTAAGTTGGAGTTTTCAATTGTTTCAGCAATAATTCGACCTGTACGATTTGTGGATCTACTTCCCCAGGTGATATTATGACCATTAAGGTCCCCTATGATTAGTCTGGGTGATGGTATCTGCTCTATCAAATTATTGAATTCTGCTTGTGTGACCTCTCGATTGGGGATATATATATATATATTGTTTTCGACTGTTTTACAGTCACTGGAACATATATAAATATATATATATATATATATATATATATATATATATATATATATATGAAAATAGGTAATTCGTGACTGACAATAACTGTAGAATTGAAAATATCTTGAGGTTGCAGTCTGATATATATATATATATTGCAGATATTTAGGTTCCCTTGAAGATTGGTTGAGATAGCTATAGCTTCCAAAGTTGTGTTGATAGGTAGTATTTCTGCATCTATATCTGTCTTCGTATATACAGGGTGTTTCTTAGGTACGTGTAGAAACTTCAGGAGCATGTTGCTGATGTCGAAATAAGAAAAAAAGTTCCCATAAACACATGTCCGCAAGTTATTCGTTTCTAAGATACAGAGTGTCAAAGTTTAATTCTTATATTTGTTTTTTGGGAATAAATTCCAAAATATTTGTGATATTCAAGTAAAGTTTGGTATCTGGGATGATTTTTCAATGACAAAATCAAATTTTATGTTAATTGTGAAAAAAATCTTGTCATTCAAAATCACTTGCATCGATTAATTCAAATCTCAATAACTCGAAAACAGTTGCTCGCAAGAATGTATTTTTTTCACAAACTGAATAATAAATATTCCTAGATACCAAACTTTACCCAAATATAAAAATTATTTTGAAATTATTCACATAAAATAAAAATAAGTATTCAACTTTGACACTCTGTATCTCAGAAACGAATAACTTGCGGACATATGTTTATAGGAACTTTTCTTCTTATTTTGATGTCAGCAACACGCTCCTGAATTTTCTACACGTACTTAAGAAACACCTTGTATAGCCACCCCACCGCTAGCTCTTTCATTCTGATCTCTGTTGAAGAAAAAATTGTTGAATTTTTTGGGTTTGTGTTCTTTTCCATTTTTAAAATTTGTTTCTTGTAGGCAAATTATGTCCGGATTTTGTTCAGAGATGAGAATTTGTAGCATTTCTAGATGACAGTAGTAGCCGTTCAAGTTCCATTGAATAATTGTTTTATAAGCCATTTAAATTGTTAATAGGTTGTATCTTGAGATGAGTCGCTCTCCTCTTCTGTCAACTGTTGATCGATATACTTCAATATTTTTTTTCGGAGTTTTGTACATCGAGTTTTTATACTTCGCTCCATGAAGTATGGGTAGATTTTTTCCAGCATTTGCACAAAGGAAGTAGTTCTTTCGTGTATCCCAATGCTATATGTTGTGGTTTAGGAGAACCATATGTATTTTCAAACAGATCAACGACCTGCTGGCAGTTGAGAACAAACGACGGATGTTGCATTTCGATAAATTCTTTGGCCGGCATTATCGGGTCTCTTGTATTTTCTGGTATTGTTGAATTATTTGGTTTCCTAGGATGTTGCCTTGTGATAAGATTTGTGTATCATCTGGGATCTCTGCAGAGATTTGTTCACTTTGGGGTGAAAATGTGACTGTGACATTCGTACTAGAATTATTCTGGGTGGTATTAGAATGATTATCATCAGGACTTGCAACAGGGGATTGTTGGTGCGGTGTATTTTTGCATTGGGCAGCCAAATGACCGGGTTGTTTGCATTTAAAGCACGTCATATTATCTTGAGAGATGAAAATACGATAGGAGATGTTTTCATGGGATATGGTCATGAAATTGTCGATTACTTCCTTGCTGGATAGGTAAATACAGATCCTATTGTTGGAGATTCTCGAGGAGAAAATTATACTTTTTGGGGGTTACTATCGCTCCCAACCCAAAGATGTATTCCTGTATTTTCATTCCCTCTATCGAATTGAAAATTATTGCCTGTTTCCTAGATGGGAATTGATGCTGTGTTACTGCTCCAGAATATGTTTTATTTTGCAATAAGGTGGTTGTTTCGGTAAGTTCATTACTAGGTAGGTAACTTTGAGAACCCCTGTAGTCAGGAATCCTCTCTTGGATAAAACTCATGTTTAGGAATAAGCCGAGGTACGGCACTGTTTTCGTTATCTTGACTGTCTGCTCGTGGAGATTTCAGTTTCTATACATCTTGATTCCAACGCTGTTTTTGTCACTGCTAGCAGCTCCGATGTATTATTGATAGGTTAGCTTATAGCGAAAATATGAAAACTAAGTTGGGTTTGTACTCACAGTGTGATTGTACTGATGTTATATCACCCACAAATAACTTTGATAAAAATAATAAACGATGTAAATCGAAATATTTAAGTTAAGTCAAAGGACTGATCACTGATATGATTCACTTTTAATCACCAGCGGTGTCTCACCTAGTCATTATATTTTAAATTATATATTAAACACAAATCAAGACAAAATAAAACAAAACAGATCATAATAAAAAAGGAACATTATGAAAATATAAACCTAGTCATTATATTTTCATAATGTTCCTTTTTTATTGTGATCTGCTTTGTTTTATTTTGTCTTGATTTGTGTTTAATAATTTTTTGTAATATAAGTACAAAAAATATATTTTTTTGTTGTTGTACCTACCTACCTTTTCCTAAATTGGATAACCCCCCCCCCCAGATACGCCACTGTGTAGTTGTGTCGTGTTATTTTGTAAGTTATATTTATATCGTCTGTATTTGTCGATTTCATTTATAATATCTGTAATATTTATGTTACTTTTCCTATACAATCATATTTTGTAGGAAAATAAATGAATTGATTTCAATTGAAGAAGCTATCCAGTTTATATAAAATCGTTCTTTTGGTGCAGACTTTCTAAATATTCTTCTAATTCAACTATGTGTTGTCATCATTTGATTCTGTTTGTTCTTTCTCAGTATTTTGTCACTGACCTACTGCTTGGACGAGGAATTCACTACTGCAATAGAGAGTAGTTTGGATGATACCTTGGAAGAAGATGTTGAAGAAGATTATGAAGCTGATCTCAGAAAACACGCTTGGAGAATTGTCCTGTCATGTTTTATATCTTTTGGTAAGTTGAGAACCGAATCAAACTTCTGAAAATTTGTTAACCCTGAACACCGAAAATGCAATGTGAGAGATGTAAAATTCCACTATTGAATAATAATTTACCCTGTCAGTAGAAAATAGTGTGGATCCTCTGTAAAGTCTGAGGTTCTCCAAGGCTCAAACTCCGTTAGTTTCAGTTTATGCAGTATCAATATCAAGGTGAAGCTGAGTGTTTGTAGGTATCTGAATAACTTTTCCAGAGAGAAGACAACCAAGTAGAACCAGGTTTGGACGATTGGTTACAAATCTTAAGCAATATGGGTCGTTGATAAAACCAGTATTATTCAGAAATGAAGAAAACGAAGAAAATGTAATGTTATCTGTAACTGAAAATCCAGAAATATCACTTCGGAATATTGAGTATACTTAAAGGTATGGAAGATCTAGAAATGGAAAATTCTACAGTTCAGCAATACCCAACAATTTCAGCGTACAAGACCAGAAAAATCAATAATTTTAAAAATTCTTTATGTGAATGCTCGATCTATTTGTATTGAAATGGAACAAATGTTAGTAATCATTAATAGGATTGGTGCAAATAGTAATAACTGAAACGTGGATCAACAAAGAAGAAGAAATATATTTCAATTTCATGAACTTCAATTCAGTTTTTGCGTCAAGGTATAAACGTGGAGGTGGTGTAGGAAATTTTTTGGAGAAGAATATCGAATTTGAGATAATGAACAAGAACAGTGAAGGCTCCTACATTGAAATAAAGTTAACAAACCTCAATATTGTGCTATTTGATATATACCGACCACCAAAAGATAATATATATATATATATATATATATATATATATATATATATATATATATATATATATATATACAGTGTGTCCCACTTTGAGCAGCTACACCCTCAAATTTCGTTGAGCATGAAATAATTCGAAATTTTCTTTGACCCAAGTTGTAGTACTCGGAAATACCTTCCTTTATGTTTACGTAACCTTTGTCTATTCATTTTCCACGGCTAACTACGACCAAATGAAAAGTGAAAAATTGGAAAAAACATACTAGGCATTTTTTTATCGCAAAAATAACACCAGATTCTGTTTCAGAACATCTTAAAACCCCCAAATCTCAATGCTTGAATCATTTGAATATACAGGGTATCATTCATTCTGATCAGAGTTAGCCTTGGAAAAGTGATATTTGGCTATTTTTCAAAGTATTAATTAAATATTTTTGGGAATTCTGTGACAAGAGAAGACATTTTGGAAATTTTCCAAGCATTATTTATGGATTAGAGTTGATAATGCTACCAGCTACAGATGATACCCTGTATATTCAAATGATTCAAGCATTGAGATTTGGGGGTTTTTAGGTGTTCTGAAACAGAATCTGGTGTTATTTATTGCGATAAAAAAATGCCTAGTATGTTTTTCCCAATTTTTCACTTTTCATTTGGTCGTAGTTAACCGTGGAAAATGGATATACAAAGGTTCCGTAAACATAAAGGTAGGTATTTCGGAGTACTACAACTTGAGTCAAAGAAAATTTCGAATTATTTCATGCTGAATGAAATATGAGGGTGTGGCTGCTCAAAGTGGGACACACTGTATTTATCTTTCTGAACTTTTTGGATGACAAACTTCAATTTATGAGTAATAATGAACAAGAATGTTTCATTTTTGGTGATATGAACATAAATATTTTAAAACCTAATGAACAAATTAACCTTTACAGTGACATTTGCAGTTTCAAAATTCTTAATGACCATATCTCGACCAGAGACTTCAATAACAGATCATTATTATTGATCAAGTAATAGTGATAAACACTCCAATATATTCATTATAAACAGTGCCTTAAGTGATCACAAAGTAATAGTTGCAGATATTGATATAAAAAATTAATACATAACAAAAAAATTAACAGTGATGGTATTGAACATCACTGTTTTTGATGAAAATAAACTGAAAAAAGAATTGATATTTTTGAATGAAAATATTGAAACATTTGATGACCCAAATGATATTTACAAGAGTTATCAAAACAAGAGAGAATTTCTAAGCTTGGTTAAATGAAAAAATTGCTAGATTAATTAAACTTCGTGATAAATTCTATTACAAAAAAAAATCATAATCCGGCCAACCAATTTTTCATTGACTCCTATATCTACGAGGATAAATTGAAAAATTATCAGCCTACTATAGAACCAAACAAAATTTCAATGTCAAAATATTTTATTACTCAACACATTCTCCTCTCAATTGGATACATTTATTACAGTGAACCTGCAACGTCTCTAGATTTAAAAAAAAAATGTTTCTTCTTGCTTTGCAAACCAGACCTCCACAGCTTTTATTACCTCCTCGTTGGAAAAAAATTTACGACCTTTTAAACTTTTTTTCAGTTGAGGAAAGAGATGATAGTCGGACGAAGCCAAATCTGGTGAATTCAAACCCTAAATCACGAATTTTTGCATTGTCCTGCAAAAACAAAACACCTTTGTATCCACGTCTTTTCTCTTTAATTTTTTCCCGTAGAGTGGTCAGTAATGTCGAATAGTAATCTCCAGTTATTGTTCTACCCTTATCCAAAAAATCAATCATGATTACCCCATCGCAATCCCAAAAATTGAAGCAAGAACTTTTCCAGCAGATTTTTGGACACGAAACTTCTTAGGTCTTGGAGAACCGGAATGTCGCCATTCCATCGATTGTTGCTTTGTTTCTGGATCGTAGAAATGTACCCAAGTCTCATCCATAGTAACAATTCGGTTTAAGAAGTATACATCGTTTTCATAGTAACAATTCGGTTTAAGAAGTATACATCGTTTTCAAATCGAGCACAGATCGAACGCGATGCTACTACCCTTGCACGCTTTTGGTCAAGATTCAAACATTTGGGGATCCATTTTGCAGCAATTTTTCTCATGTCCAAATTGACGTGAACTATATGATGAACGCGTTCGAATGAAATATTCAGTGCTTCAGATGTCCGTTTTAGCCCAATTTGGTTGTCATGAACTGCATCGATATTTTCGGGGACAGACACAGAAACTGGCCTTCCCGATCGGTCATCATCTTCAATAAAAAATTCCGAATGTAGAAAAGAAATTCAACATATCATGAAGAATGGGAAAAGAATTAGCAGTCAGCAAGATATTTGTGGAGAATTCAATAATTATTTCATTAATGTGGGTCTCGAATTGGAAGCAAGTCTCTCATCAAGAAAAGAATTCCAATTGCACTCAAATTTATGCTCTATGTATTTCAAGCCTTTGAGTCTGAAGAAATTGAAGAAATAATTAGTGGTTTAGATTCGAGAAAAACTCCAAGATTTGATAAGATAAAATTGTGAAATTGGTGAAATCAGAAATTGCACCACTGATAAGTAGATTGATAAATTTAACCTTCCTAACAGGCACAGTACCTGACAAATCCAAAATCGCCAAAGTTAAACCAATACTCAACTCAGGTGAAAAAGATCAATTGGCGAATTATAGGCCTATCTCAATCCTTTTTATAATTATCAAAAAGTATAGAAAAAGCAGTACTTTGTAGGTTGTTGGAATATCTCGAAAAATCAAATTTATTTTTAAATGGTTAATACGGTTTTCGAAGATTTAGTGATACAGAATCAGCATTACAAGATATTATAACTCAAGTTCAACTGGATTTAAATTCTGGCAAAAAGTTTGGTATATTGATCTTCGGAAAGCTCTTGATACAGTGGATGACAAAATGTTGTTGTCAATTTTGTATAAGATAGGTATCAGAGGAAATATACATCTGTGGTTTACTAATTACATGTCTGAAAATAAACAGTTTGTTTATTTAGAGCAAAAGAGTAGTTCACAAAATACAGTTTCATATGGAGTTCCACAGGGATCAAACTGTGTTGCTCAGAAACACCACGAGAGCTTGCTTGAGTGGTGTTTTGTACAGCAACACAGTTTGAGCGACTGGCAAGGTGAAAGTATTTTGAAAATTCTGCATTTTGAAGGGATATTCGATCAGACAATTTCACGAATATATTAAATTATTAAATGCGAATTGTAGGAACGGTTCATCATGTGTCATTAATGTCAGTTGAAGAGTTGAACCGTCAAACTGACGTTTCTCTATTAACAGAAATTGTTGTAACTATGGAAACGTATAAATAAGGAAGAAGCGAAACACCGATTTGAAAATACCACGGGCTGGAGACAGTGTTTTCGAAAAGTCCTTTTCCCATTGATTTGAATTCAAAAAATGATGGCATTTGGTTGGTTTATATAATATGAGGAAAACTGTCATACTAATCCCTCGTTTTATATTTCAGGTGTAGCTCTAGGAATATTTCTTTTGTTCAGATTCGCTACTACTGCTGTAGTATGGTCTACCTTGGGTTGTGATCTCACTGTCGGTGCTATATTTATATGTTGGTGCTGGTAAGTACATTTTTTTTGATAAGTGTAAACAATGAATCTCCATTCTGGTCATATTATTTCAATCCCAGCAAGGCACCCTATTCCTATTTGAGAAATAATGTTTTCTACTCACATTACTAAAGTGGCATTTAACGTCACGTATCTGGCAGATATAATTCAACTGTCGTAAAGGGCAGCAGTTGTTTTCTGTTGAAGACTTGTCGACAAATATGCCTGTTGTATAGGTTGAAGCGCAAGAATGGATTATGTAATCTTTTCCATTTTTCATTATTAGATAAATGGTTTTCCGCCGAGTAGTATCAACATTAGACTCATGAAAAATGCATTATTAAAAATTAAATTATTTTATTCACAAATGATTTGTTCAACAATGTTTACTTTATAACTTTCGAGAATTTGCTAATATCGTAAGATGCGTTTTTCAATAAACTGAACATCATTCAGTGTATCTGATAGGGTCTAAATAAGTTTCCAGACGACTCTAAATCGATGACAATTTCATTTTTGGAAAATCGCAAATAAGGATTTTTTCCATTGCTGCCCACTTTTTGAATGTCACTGTAGATGGTTTCTTTGTTCTGCCAGGAATGTACAGTACTGAGCGGTTTTCTTCAGGAACTATTTTTATTAAAATTTGAAGAACGGTGAAAAAAATCAAAAACGTGTTGAAAATAGCCACTTGTCTTATTTATACGAAAAATCAATAAAATTTGTACAAACTTGAACATGCTTTTCAAAAACATCATGACTTTTTCAACCCTGTATTGAAAGCAAGCGTGAGGAACCACGATCATCGAATTTTCTTTCCAACACCGAGTAACATATTGTACTTTCTCCATGAACCATTCAAGATATGGAATAAAACGTAACAATGGGAATCCATTACTACCTCTCATATGAGCGGTGTTTGCTAGTGATTCGCTAACAGTCAAGGCTAACCGAATATTTTGTAAACTGTTATAGAATATTGATTCTGCACCTTGTTTTAAAATAAAAATACGTGCAAAACACAAAAGAAGCAAGTATTTCAGAGTGAACATTCTAACACAACAGTAGGTAACATTTTCACAATCTATTATACATAAATGTAAGTCAATCATCACCTAATCCATTCTTTCACTTCAACCTATATAACAGGTCGATAGGACGAGTCAACAGAAAACAACTACTGACCCCTACGACCGTTGAATTACATCTGTTAGATTCTCCTGTTTACTAGCCCACGTTGAGCGCCATGACAACAATTGGCAGAATCGGGTGGTTTCGGAAATATAGGAATTCTATTCCTCTTTCTAGCTCGACCATTTTTCCACCACAACGTCGCAAAACCAATAACTTCTCCATTCCATATTCAGTTCCATCATGAATTGTAGCAGCAACATTGAAATAATATGCACTGCGAATCTTGAAAAAGACTCAGGCATAACCATCATTACGAATTCTTTCTGTAATATTGTTGGGTTTTTCAACGATTTTTCATCAGCTGCAGGCTGTAGATTCCTCAACAGAAGAAATGCTCGGGAGAGTGTGCTCCTAATTTGGACGACTACTTCCCTTCATCGGTGTTCCCAAGCGACTGGCAATGCAGTCGACTTGTGTCATATTTATAGGAAAGCCTCTGACCAATGGCAGGGCGATCTCCCTTTTAGAATTTAGAGACAACTATTGCAACTTTCCAGTCATCAGGTATCTGCTCTTCGGATCATGCTTTATTTTACATTTATATTTATCCAGAATGGATTTATCGAAGGGCAATATATAAAAATATTGATTTTACCGTACTGATGAGAGCTTAAGCTCGAAACACGTGTCTACGGTTGCACAACAATATGAGGGCTATACCCAATAACTTTTCTATTTATATTTAACAGTATTTTAGCCCATTTTCTCCCATATTTTTCAACATTTCAGCTGTTAGTTTCTCTTCTCCAGGTGATTTTTAATTTTTTAGTTTTTGTATACTTCTTTTATATCTTGTTCGTTTTCATTTCTATCTTGTGATTCTTCGTTTTTGTTTGTTCGCCATCTAATGAGTCTTGAAAATATTCTCTCTATCCACTATCTCTCTCTCTTCCCTTTATCTCTTTAATGCTATGTACCTCCGGTGTTTTTTCTTGTCTTAGTGTTTTTAGCGTTCTATGGAATAATTTATGGTTTGATTTGCTGTTCAGGCTTTCATTTTTCCTCCAAATTCTTCATACTTTTTCTTTTTTGTCTTATTATACTAGCTCTTTTACTTTTTTCCGATCATTTTTGTCCTTTTCATACTTGCCTACGGTTTTATTATTCAAATAAGTTTTACATTTCTTACTCTTTTTACTCTTCTTCTTTTTTCTTCTGTCAACCAATCAGTTTGTTTTTTATGTTTACTTTTTTTAGTAAGTCCACATATGTCTGTCGCCACTGTTGAGACCGTGATTACTGTGTTTTACTGATTCTATTGATATTTCAAATGTATCTTCTAGTTCCTCTCTATATTCCTCTGCAATACTTTTGTCTTGTAGTTTGAAAGATTGAATTGATTCGAATTCTACCACTTCTTTGTTATTTTCTGCTCTTTATTTCGCTTCTTGTAATTTCTCTGTTAAGTCCTGAAATTATGAGAAGAAAATATTTGATAACACTACTTGGCAGAAGCCCATTATTAATTTTTGTTAAAGTACTTGTTGAAAAATAAAATTTAATAAGAATATAAACTGAAAAAATACCTGTACTTATGTGAAACTTGATTTAGTTTTTAAGGAGAAAAAGTTACTTTACCTCTCTAAGGAGGAAAAGTGCCACTTTCAGCCCTAAAACTAGATAAGATAAGTCAATTTTCATAGGAGGTGTTAGAAAATACTATTTGCTGTTTCAATTTTGCAAGAGCTCTCTATTATAAATATCAGCACTCGTACTATTTCATACAGTGTCCGCGAAAATGATCAATCAATCCTCCATGTATAACATATAAACTAATATGCAAAAGGGAACCCGATGGTTGCTATCTGATGCAGTTTAAACAGTGCCTTATACGCCATCTTGATTGTTTAATCTCAATATCTATATACACATTTATTTAATTGATTATACCAGTGTCCGCCAAAATGTTGGAACCATATTGGAAACTTTTTTATTAATAGTTTCTCAGAAAATTTCATTCCTCATAAAAGTTGGTGCATTCAATTAGACTGAGTAAGCGCATATCGGTTATTGCCAGTGGCGTGCGGCTAAGCGGGAAGCGGCCGATATTCAAAATTCACTATAGAGTAAAGTGACATTAATATGCAAAATATCTAAAAATGTTTAATGAAAAAGTTGTTTGGGATTGAGTGATATTTATAGTTATCCAGTTTATTCTACCAAATACCACCCTTAATTCCTGTTTTTTTTCAAGATTTTGTCAGATCAGGTAATTGCTTTGACAGATAATTTATGTTAATTCAGTAACTTACTACTCAAATATTATTGTGGATAATTCTCATTAAGAATTGAGGCCAACTCTTTAAGTAGTTATCAAAATTAGTAATTGTTAGACTACAATTACTGAGAATATCATTCAAACGCAAAAACTTTTTTCAATAAGATTTTTCGATATTTCAGGGAGTTCCTAAACATCATGTAGGTACATCCGATAGGAGATAATTCCTCAGCTTATTGAACGACTAGAAGTTCATATAAACATTGGCCCGAAAACGCTTCGTTACTGATCTACAGGCTGTTGAACTTTCAAGATTTTTTTTTGTTATAGATCCTGCAGTTTTCGAGATATGTTGCTCAAATTTGAAAGAATGGTTAAGTTGTAGGGCTTACACCAAAATGATCATGTCGAATGTTCGTGAAAATATACACGATGATATTTTTTTATGAATCATGCTCCCTGTTCTCCCCCTGAACTTTTAGTAAACTCTAAACTACAAAATGGATTTTTTGGTTTGTACTCAAACTTTTTTCTCACTTGTAGTTTTTCCGTATCTAAGACCGTTATCGAGAAAGAAAAACATAAACATGATTTTTTGTATATCGCTAAAATTTAATTTATGCGCCGCAGTCTGCTAAAAGTTGAAGCTGAATGCTTTTACAACAACGATTTATTATACAAAACATCCTAATAGAAGCCATAAAAAGATAAATACGTTGTAACAATTGTTGAAAGTGCCCGTACTCTGTCAAATACCCCCGGAGTATTTCTTACTTTTTCAAATGCATCAATTTCGTAAGTCATCAATGGTATTTATTGGTGTTTTATACACTAGAGATTTGAGATGCCACCAAAGGAAAAAAATCTATGCCATGTAGGTTATGGGACTGAGGTCCACTCCGTCCCATCCACTTTTTCTCAAACACACTTCATTCAAATACTGCCAAGCCAAAATAGGAAAATCGTCCATATACATTTGAAGAGGTAAGCTTTCAAGTAATGAAGGCAATTGCTCCTGCAAAAAATGCCTGCATGAGTGACCATTATAAGTCGACCAGGCAAAAAGAAAGGACCAATCACATCATCCCCAACTATACTACCCCATACATTTGATGAGAACTGCTCATGAAAATGCGTCTCTACAATTAAGTGTGGATTTTCTTCGGCCCATATGTGGATGTAGTGAAAATTTATAATTTCGTTTTTGGAAAAATTGGCTTCGTGTCGGTAAAAAGGAATTTAAAGTCAAAATTGAGGTTTACTGCTAGCCTATGGTACCACTGGCAGAAATTAATTCTTAAAGGGAAATCTCGAGGAATGAAGATATTCACACCATACAATTAAGAATTTAAACACATGCAAACACACCTAAGGACTCTAAATGCCAACTGTCAAAATTAATGACAACAAGCGACTATCCACAATCAAGTAATTTACATTTTTTATTTTCATTCAGCGAATTACAATAAATCATTTTATTTTTATTATCGATAACGGTCGTCGATTCGAGGAAACTACAGAATACAAAAAAGTTTGTAAACAAAACAAAAAATTCATTTTGTATTTTAGAATTTACCAACGGCGCACCGCAAAAAAGTTCAGGGGGAGAAGAGGGTGCATGACCCATAAAATATATCACCCTGTAGATTCTCACACACATTCAAGATGTCCATTGATGAGAGCCCTATAACGTAAACTATATTTCAAATTTGAGCCAAATATCTCAAAAACTGCAGAATGTATAAAGGAAAAACAAAAAAAAACCTTGAAATTTCAACATCCCGTAGATCGGTAACGAAGCGTTTGCGGACCTATGTTTATATCAACTTTTAGTCATGAAATAACCCAAGGAATTCCTCCCTTTCGGATGTACATGATATATAGGAACACCCTGTATGGTGAATTTAGAGTATCAGCCGTTTTCCGCTTAGCCGCACGCCACTGGCAACAACCGATATGCGCGTACTTAGTCTAATTGAATGCACCAACTTTTGTGAAGAATGAAAATTTCTTAGAAACAATTAATAAGAAAGTTTCCCATATGGTTCCAACTTTTTGGCGGACACTGTATATAGGACATTGATCTATCCAATATTTGCTTCAATTTGGATGGAGACGAGAAGCCGATATGTGCGAAGTGCAACAAAAGAAGGAAATGCACGAAATCCATATCAATTCATAAATTCCCGAAAATGTTAGCTATTCATTTTAATCGTTTTTCATCCATAGAAAGATTCCGAGAGAAATTGAATTTCACCACTGATTTTCCTTTAGAGGAATTGGACTCGAGTAAATACGCAGCAAATAACGTGCATCCATGTCGCTATAGTCTGTACGCATTGTGTAATCATAGTGGGACAACCAATAGCGGACACTACACAGCTTACTGTAGACATCCATATGCTAGTTCGTGGCACGAGTATGATGATTCTCGAGTGTCTTCAATTTCATCACAGCATAAGTATTCATCACAGCATAAGTAACAATCTTATGCTGTGATTTCATCTGAATCGCTTGTGAGCGGAGAGGCCGTTGTTCTCTTTTATGAGGAGGAAGGCACTAATTCGCACGTTTAGTTCTATTATTATTTTGTATTTATTATTATATACTATCGTTATACTCAATTTCACCTTTCATTTGCAGGTACACGGTTTTTGACTGGGAATTCTCGGTATTATGGACAATATGGACAATAGCTTTCACAGGCCTGTACCTCTGTGGTATCTTGGTGATGGTAGCATTATACGATGAGATTTTGCTGGTTATTCAACTTCTGAAAGAATCAATGAAGGCCATTTTTGCGATGCCAGCAATCATATTGCTACCGATCCTAGTAAGCAAAATTTATTTCAAATAATTTTCGTCAAACGCAATTGATCAAAATGTGATGTGACTAAATTGATTCATCAGTAAGTGCAAAATATTTATTTATGATACGAGTGTTGAAAGTGGCATTTTATTTTGTGAGGTGGGAATATTGCGAAATGAGCTGTGATATTCTGTATTCCAAATCTAATAGTAGTCATGACAGTGATAGTCCAGGAGCCCGGTAAAAATTTGGTCAGTTATTTCCTCTCAAGCGATATTTAGTGAAATGCATCAGAGAGTCGTATTATAAAGATTCGTGAACGTCAGCTGCGGTTCCGTGGGTTGGGGGGGGGGGGGGGTGAGCGGTGGTAGCCTCCCACGCACAAAGAAAAGAGGAACTTGGTCGTGGAAATCTGTCACTGGCTCCCGGACTATGAGGCAAGTACAAAATAATTAATAATTGTTTATTAGTTGCCACATATTAGTGAAAGTTCCTAGCTTGTTTGTGGTTGTGGCTATCACTGCTGCATATACAGGGTGTCCGGTAAACCTTGTACAATATTGAAACTGGTCATGACTGTTCAGAATATCGGAATTTCACCTCAGTAAAAATATCACGGTTTTCGAGATAATGGGCATTTTAAGAATTTCTGGAATATCGCTACCTAACCTTGGATTTTTGAGTGCCATGTATACAAATTGGGACGAATCCAAATATCTTTGCTGCTGAAGATTACTGATGAGTGATGCTTCTAGATGTACAGAATAGTTTCTCAGAAAGTAAAATTTTTTCAAGAAATGAGGGTAAAATGACAGATTTGAGTTTCATCAACTTTTTTTTTAAGTTTGACATTATTTTCTGAAAGAAACATAACCAATTGGAAGTGGACCTTCATTTCAAAAGAATGCTCATTTTGTCCAGACTCTGCCATGATATAAGACAAACTATAATTATTTTTGGAAGAAGTGATTGCCATTGAATTAGGCGTGGTTTTAATCTAGGCTTCCATCAACTTTTATTCAAGAAAAAAAGAAAACTACCCAAACACCAAACCTACGTCACAATCACACTCGACGCGCGTTTCAGGAGCTAAAAGTAAGCTTTTAAGATTTTAGGATTGTAACGTAGTTTTGGTTTTTGGGTATTTTAATTTTTTCTTGAATTGTATTCACACCAAAAGTTCCAAAATATTCATTTATTTGATCAACTTTTATACTTACGCGCAAAAATAATTTTATTTAGATTTTATCAAGATAAAATGTGGAAATAATCATTAATAATAAAGAATAGTCTTGGTAGCATTAAATATTATGTCAATAAAATTAACTTTTCATGTAATTAGTCCTAATAAAATTATCGAAATGAAATGTCGATTATCCGACATGACACCGATTAATACGAATTCTTGTGATAAATGTTGCAATTGTCCAACATCCAGATTCCAACGAAGTTTCAGAGACCGACAGATATACAGGGTGTAACCAAATGAGTGCAAACTTTTTTAAGAGACGAATCCTTATCGAAAATAAAAAACTTTTGTTTGAACAACTTGTGACTTCTGTCGTAGTTTCATTCAGTGGTATTTATTTCTTTGTCATGCCGTACATACGTTATACTCCCCGAGAATATGCGCACATGCACTACATTTATGGTGAATGTGGAGGTAGTGCTACTGCTGCAGCAGCGATTTATGTAGAACTATATCCGATTGCACAATGCCGCTCATAGAATCGCTGATTTAGGGGCTATAACCTATAACGCATTTGAAAAGGTTCTTCTTGAAAATATGTCGTCTCTGCGAACGTGTGGATGGAAAATTACATTTTTGTAATATTATTCAGTGCGATGTTGAATAATCGTTATTGTGGTTTATAGTGTATGTTGATTTAAAAAAAACGTTGAATTAGTATTTACTTCATTACATCTCATTATTCTCATGGAATGCTTCTAATGGAGTTGATTTTAGCTCAGAATAATATCACACTCTAATATTATCGAAATTTTACTTCTTCCAAAAATAATGATCGTATGTTTTATACCATAGTAGAGCCTGGACGAAATGGACATTCTTTTGTAATGAATATCCAGTTCTACTTGGTTATGTTTTTTCAAACAATAATGTCAAACTGTTAAAAAAATTGGTGAAAATCAAATCTGTCATTTTACCCTCATTTCTAGAAAAATTGTATTGTTTTCTGAAAAACTGTTTCGTACATCTGAAAGCATCACTCATCAGTAATCTTCAGCAGCGAAGATATTTGAATTCGTCCCATTTTGTATACATGGCATTCAAAAATCCAAGGTGAGGTAGTGATTTTCCGGAAATTAAAAAAATGCTTATTATCTCCTAAACAGTGAGATTTTTACTAAGGTAAAATTCCGATATTCTGAACAGTCATGACCTGGGATATCACCAGTTCAAATATTGTACAAGGTTTACCGGACACCCTGTATAAATAGAATGAATGATTTAGATTCTTCTCTTCCACAAGAAATTCAAGAAACTGCAAACAGAGTTTGTAACTTCAGATCTGTTACCTGAAAAATCACGGAAACGATATGAAATTGCTTGTAATGGATTCATCGAATGGAGTCGATTAAAGAAAGTTGAAGACAAGTTCACTGAAAGCATATACTTTTTTGTATCGTCAGACACTACGTGAATTATTAATTATTATCGTGACAATTTCCCTCATATTATATAAACCAACCAAATGCCATCATTTTTTGAATTCATACCAATGAGAAATGGACTTTTAGAAAACACTGTCTCCAGCCCGTGGTAAATTCAAATCGGTGTTTCGCTTCTTCCTTATTTATACGTTTCTATAGTTACAACAATCACTGTAAATTTAGAAACGTCAGTTTGACGGTTCAACTCTTCAACTGACATTAATGACACATGATGAACCGTTCCTGCAATACGCATTTAGCCCGTTATAATTTAATGTAGAATTTTCAACTTTCACCTTGCCAGTCGCTCAAACTGTGTTGCTGTACTAAACACCACTTGAGCAAGCTCTCGTGGTGTTTCTAAGCAACTCAGGTTTCGTGACAGCAAGGTGAAAGTATTTTTTGAAAATTTAGCATTTTGTCGGGATATTACTGATCGACAAGCGTAAGGATGCCTCCAAGAATTGGTTGCGCAGTAGACAAAACCCTGGAGTGGGGCAGGAGCTCAATCGCTCTGCCTTATTAAACAGTAGTCGATCTTTGTCGCACATCTACTAACGCTTTCTATCGTTTGCGCATCTCAGAGGCATCCTTATGCTTGTCGATCTGTACTACTGAACATTTTTTGCTCAAAAAATTATACTATCAAATTTGTCTATTTCTAGTCATGTGTGTCGAAATAACCAATGAAACCATCATTACACTGATAACTACCCATGGATAGTTTTCACGGGTAGTTATCACTTAGGTATGTCATGACATTGCTAAGCAACCAACACAATAAAGTTGTTTGACATTTCAGTAATTCAATTTATTTCGAAAATGTCACTTCCTCGCTTTAATGATGATGATGATGCGGCAATTGACAAAATCATTAAAGAAAATACACCAAAAAATACTGTCAATAGTAAAAAATACACTTGGAAAATATTTATGGAGTTTTGTGACGCCAGAAAATATGAATTGGATGGAAATCATACTCTCGAAGAACTTGCATTAATACTCAAGGATTGGGCGATTAATATGAGAAAAAAGGATAGCACACAGTTTAAGGAGGCTACTGTTAAAACTGTATGGAATATAACAAGCAAATTATTACAAGAAAAGTATTACAAGGAGTATAAAGTATAATATCATGCTAGACCCCTTTAAAAGTGTTGCATTCAAACAAGCGCGGAATGCACGCGACGCAGCACGAAGAAATTTACAAACAGATCCCACTAAACGCAAAACAAGCTCAGTACCATTAACTTCAACGGAAATGAGTAAAATTATAAACTTTTGGGATGAAAATACCCCTATAGGACTCCTATGCAAATTTTATCACATAGCAGCGGTGGAATTGGCTTGGAGAGATGGTGAAGGTGCTGCTTGCTTAGTTGATTATTTTCAAATCGAAAAGGACAACAATGGATCTCCAACTAATAGGATAGAATATAATCCAATTTTCAGTATAACCTGCCAAGGGGGTTCAAAGAACTGCGCCTCTAGCAAATGGTTAGTTCAAAATAGTGATAACAATGCTTGTCCTGTCAGATTATTCATTAAATTATTATCGAAACGAGGCACAAATATCAAGACAAATAGACTATTTTTAAGGCCAAATCGTTACTGGACGACAGAAAGCGATAACTGGTACGACAATATGCCTCTGGATAGAAATATAATCAACGGATGAACGAAATCTTCTGCTGAAGCAATTGGCTTGGATACGAAACAGAGGAAAATAACCAATCACTCTAATAGAGCAACTGCAGTCAGTCCACTAGCAAAGAGTGGAGTTCAAGAACAACAATTGTTGAAAATTACTGGGCACAATAATGGAAATTCCATAAAACCTCATTTGAATATTGATCAGGAACATCATAACCAAATAATCAATAGTATGCGTGGAAACACCTATGCAGTAACCGAGGCGAATACAGCAAGATCAACAGAATGTCATTATACGAATTGTTCTTTTAATAACTGTGTATTCAATAAATAATTTTGTTCGAATTGCAAAAAAATTTCTCACCGAATATCCCTCGAACATTGATAAATAACTCATAATTTTATCACAACTTCCTCAAGCACGTTATTTTAGGTAACATCCCTCCGCCTTCGGCGTCGGGATGTTACCAAATAACGTGCTTTCGAAAACTGTGATAAAATTATTTCGTTAGTTATCAATGTCCTTGAGATATTATAGCTGAAAATGCTGCATTACTTCTGTTACTCACCGTTGGTTTTTCCTGAATTACTCTAACAACAAATCCACTGTTCAACCAGTTGGAATTTTTTGAAAAGATGCGGCAATAATTGCTTTCGAAGATCTTCAGCATCTCTGTTAGCGAATTCAGGATAAAGATTGACTACAATTAAACGACATGGCGAGTGGAAGTCATCAGCTGTAGCTGGGGATTACATCGAGGATTCCATTGCAAATAGAAATAAAATCTCTAACAAAATGTTTCTTGCTATAAATTCTAGTTCAGCACCAGCATTATTTAATCATCCCACTTCAATAGCACCATCATTGGTTAGCGATGAAGGACCTTCTACAGTTGGACTGTAATACCTCGCCAGTAAATTTACAAGAAATTACAATATTACAATGTTATCAATTGCACAAACTGCCAAATACATGAGAATGTTTATGAATGATTCCTTCTAAGTAGCTGTTCTGATTCATATAATACCTGATTAAAGTGTTTTTATTGGAGAGATTAATATTATTGAGTCTCTATTATCTCATCTGTCATTTTACTTCCAACACTGGTGTTAAGAGTATTTTTCTACGGTCATGCAAAAAACAAACCTTTATTGAACTGTATTTAGTGGAGAAATTGGTTCTTTATTGCACTGAGTGCAATATAGTAGTTTACCTAACAAATGCAGAAAGTTATACTTTTCCGCACGCGATTGCAGATGGCCGAACGACGCGCTAGCGGAGTTCGATCAGTAATCGCGTGCGGAAAAGTCACTTTACGCACGTGTTAGGTACACTATTTTTTCTACTAGCGTGCGGAAAAAGCCCAAAAGTTAACATAAAAGGAACATGTATCATTGAATCCATATCAAAAAATTAATTATTATTAATATTAATATTGAATGTGCAATTTGTAGCATTCTGTAAATTAATTGCAGAGGTTAAAATTTTATCCAATGAAGTCTGGCACCTGAAGTTTGGGTTTTCGACGTTTTGATTTTCCATTGCTTTGTCACAAGCAATTGTTGCAAACATGGCCATTGGAGTAACTTGGCTAGATGTCATTTTTAAAGGCTGCTGTACTGGTGAAAGTTGCTGACAAGTGCTAGGGCCAGCGACAGCGTCACTGAAGTTTGATATTTTATTGGATAGGCGCTTTTGGAAACTTGGTGAGCTCTCTACACAACTTTCTGCGACGCTGGAAGATTTCCAACCTTCGAGGCGTTTAATATTTGTTATTCCTTCTCCGGAATCTGCAAGCCTTGTGGCGGCGGAACGTCGGAAACTGTGGTCCGTATATAATTCAGGATTTGGAAGCTTCAGATAACTTGCAATCTCTGATGGCATTTTTCTGAAAGTGTTTATTCCGATACATTGTACGGTGCAAGTTCCTTTCCTATATTTCACGAAAAATCGCTTATGTGGGGTTTCAGGCTTTCTCAAACTCACATACTTTCTGACCAAATTGAGCAATTTTCCATTTTCAGCTCGAATATCACAAATATTTTGGAATTTATTCACAAAAAACAAATATAAGAATTAAACTTTGACACTCTGTATCTTAGAAACGAATAATATGCGGACATGTGTGTATGGGAACTTTTTTTCTTATTTCGACGTCAGCAACATGCTCCTAAAGTTTCTACACGTACTTGAGAAACACCCTGTATATGCCGTGACCTTGAAAAACTTGCTAAAATCGACGTCTTTCTTAAGTTCAATTACACTTTTTAACATTGAGTACCTGAACCAAAGTGTGTTTGGCTTGCATGTTTTGGAAATTTCAGCGAAATAAGCCAAAAAACGTCTTTTTTTAAGTTTTAATTCCCTTATTCTGGCATCAGTTTTCAAATGACGGGATTTTGATGATAGTAGATCCAAGTTTGCAGTTCTAGCAGCTTCCAATACTGACTGGCTAAGTGGCTAATCTTCGTCTGAAGAATCCATGAAAAATTATCTTACTAGAAAAAGCTGCGACGGTAAAATTGGTTTTGACAAGGTAGTGTTTTGACTGACAGGTTTATGTTTTCTTTGTTGCTACGGTGATTTAAAGTGTCAAATAAAAAATGTCAATGTTTATTACTATTTGACATTCATTTGATGATACCAATGCCATTTAAAAATTATTGAAATATACTTTTCTTTTTATTGAAAATTATAGCAGAATTCTAATAAACTTCATTTTTCCTACAAGCGTGCGTGATTCACCCTCTACCCGCACGCAATTCAGTTTGGAAAGTGTCATTTTCCCACAGTTGTGCGGGAAAAGTTTTCCCACACTAGTGCGGGAAATTTTTTCCCACACTAGTGCGGGAAAAACATTTATATGATATCCTCGTAAAATATAAGTGGTGGGTGACAAAATATGAAAGTTCAAGCTTTTTTGTTGCAATACTAAGTGGGTTTGTTCAAAATCATCCATCATTTTACACTATTTATTGAAAAAATGAACAAATATTGGTAAATAAAAATGTATTGTTATGAAAATCACCCTATATATAGGCTTTGATTGATCTGATAACGAGTAGGTAACAATTGATGTTGTCATGCCGATCAATACACAAATTTGTTTGTAATTGTCAGAGTGTCTTCCGGGTGTCTTCCGGGTGCATTTTAGAACCATCCACTTCTATATCGATCGGCGACGATTTGATGCCTGCACATTCGATTTCTTTCGATAATGTATTGCCCGAGTTACCTTCTTCTTCAGGAAATCAGCCATCTTCAAAAAATATGCTGGCTTCCGCTATAAATTTACATAATGCATCAAATTGTACATTTACAATCAATATTACGAATAATTAGTGGATAGAAAATGTTACTCTTGTTAGTTGTTTCCATTTGCATGAATAAATAATTGAAAAAATGAATTTGTTTCCTACGCTTGTAGAAAAAGTATTGTTCCTAACTCATGCGGAAAGTGTCTTTCCCGCACTCGACTGCTTACCCGAACTCCGCTCCGCGTCGTTCGGGTTAACGGCAGTCGCGTGCGGGAAAGCATCACTTTCCGCACTTGTTAGGAAAATTACTATTTGTCATTTTGTAAACTACATCCATACAAATATTTTTAAGTCAGAAGCCTATGAATTGAGAACGTCTTTTTCAATGACAGTTTTACAAAAATTGATTTTTCAGAAAAAAAAAATGTTTCTCTGTTATGTGCTACTCATAGCGAATAGCCTTGGCCAAATCGCATTTATCTACGAGGTAAAAAACAAACAATTTAAATTTCAACTGTTTCGAAAATATTACATTTGACATAACGTTGCAAAAATAAAGTTGATGTCATTTCTAGTAAAACCGGAAGTCCGCCATATCGGATTGTAATGTAATCAAATCCGAATTAGTTGCGAATACAGGGTGTTTCAAAATTCAGTGATTATTAACATATCAAAGGCGTATTTTTAAGGACAAAATAAGACTTTTTTTTATTAGTATGTTAATTGATCTCAATATCTTGAAAATATTTAAAAAATCTTGAAACTTGAACACTCTTTAGATGGGTAACGAAGCCTTTGCGGGTACAAGTTTATGGAAAAAAAAGTTTTGATTTGACATGAAAAATAAGTCCCCAAAATCTTGATACTAAATTTTTAAACACCCCGAATAATAATTGATTCAATAAATACCTACCTTACCAAATGTTTTTCATTTTCTAGAAATCCATATGTTCCTCGATGATCTTGGCTCTCTTCTTCTTCAACAATGTTTCTATCTTAACTTCGAAAACACTAACCGGAATCATGGTATTAACTTCGTTCTTCAACTCTTTGATGGCGTATTGGGCTGTGCAATTTTTAACTGGAATACTCCATATGGTAATCGCAGGGGCAGTTGCAACTTGGTATTGGACAAAGTAAGTGGCACATTTATTTCATTCGTGATAATATTTGCTGAAAATCTGAACGGAATCATTTACCTATAGATGGAATACCTCTTAGTATGCACGCTGGCTTTACACCGCGATCATAACACCCAGAAGTACATACGGTTCACTTTCGTGGTGGCCCAAGATGAAACTGAGAGACTCGAAAACCAGCCTTGGTAAAATTCAGAGGCTCGCCTGTCTATGTATCACGAGTGGTATGAATAGCACTCCAACCGCTGGTATGGAAATTATCCTAAACCTCCCGCCTTTAGACATCACAGTCATGGGGGAGGCGAGGATGAGTGCATACAGACTTAAACAAACAGGTAAATGGATAACCCAACCACAAACTGGGCACACCAAAATCATCCATGAAGTTAACATTATCGAAAAGGAAATGATATGCTACCACAATACTCGTACAAAAAACCATTCAAAACGCAGCTCAGTGCAACGAATGGGACTCGGGAGTAGAATCACTGACATCTGGAAACATTATCTGGTACACAGATGGTTCAAAAACAGATTAAGGAACAGGAGCAGGAATATACGGGTTGAGGCCAAAAAGGAACGTAGTAGTCCTACTTGGCAACAACACCACAGTATTCCAAGCAGAGACACATGCCATAAGGACATGCATACAGAAGAATGTAGACCGTGGGTATAAACGAAAACACATCTACATTCTATCTGACAGCCAGAGCGCTATAAAAGCTCTGAACTCAATACAGATAAAGTCAAAGCAAGTCTGGGAATGTCTTCAGAGCCTCAATGAACTGTCAAAACGCAACAAGGTTACACTTGTGTGGGTGCCCGGACATAGGGGGATTGAAAGCAATGAAAAAGCAGACCAATTTGCAAAGAAAGCATCTGAATCACCATTCACAGGTCCAGAATCAGCGTTTGGAATTAGCAAAACCCAGTGCGGAAACCTAATCAATGAGTAGATGAAATCAAAACACCAAACGTATTGGGACCAAATCGAAGAGAATCGACAAAGCACAGCAATGGTGAGGCACCTGAGCCAAACACTGACGGCTGATACACTCAACCTTAACAGATCTAACATACGCACGATCACCGGCTTACTAACCGGACACTGCGGCCTTAGGAAACACACACCATGGGGATGAATAGAGAAACCGTGGACTGTAGACTCTGTGGTGACGAGGAGGAAACGGCCTCTCACATCTTCTTCGAATGCGACGCGCTGCTCAACAAGCGCAAGAGAATATTCGGACAGATCAACCTAGAAACAGGGATGAATCCGAAACACCTAGTAAATAGACTACTAAACCTGGTGAAAAACACAGTCCTATTTAACTAGGAAGCACTGACGACAGAACAATACAATAGACCCCAGCTGGTCTCAGTGTAAACCTGGTGTCTCGCTCGTCAGCTTTTAACCAACCAACCAACCATGCACGCTGGATTTTTCATCGTTGGTAGATTGTGTGATACTCATCACGAAATCAATCGTCAGACCCTCGAGTAGCGGTGGGTTGCAGGGATACAGGGTGTTGAATATGAAAAATTAAATCTATTTTTCAGTCATAAATTCCACAGTTTTAAAAATGTTTTGTTCAATAAGAGCTTTATTTTGAAAAGCAAATACATTTTTAGTTGCCACCAGTGGCGTACAAAAAGGGTATCTTGGTCTCTTTTCTCCCCTATTTTTAGGTCACTGATAAACTCAGAAAAATTATAAATATTTTGAATTCTTCATTCAATTTTAAATGATGTATAGTTTTTGGAGTCCGAAAAAATCTCGTTTTCAAGATAATAGCGCTTTTATGAATACATACTTATAATGAAAAATTGTTGTGGTGAAGTGAATTTTACAATCCAATTCACTGCTTCGAATTAGAACTGGATATTCCACTAACTTTTTGTAGTAACACACATAATGATAAAATGAAAGCATTATTATTATTATTATATGGTTGTTCATACCCAAATGAATCACAAGAATATATCTGTACCGTTTCAGAAATAAGAACGAGATTGATAGACCAGTTTTAAGAAGTACAAGCATCGTCTTCTATTACCATTTGGGTAGTATAGCTTTTGGTTCAATGTTGATAACCATCGCAGTCTTTCTCCGAGCCTTATCTGCCATAAAGAGACAGTTACTGAGGCGCTGTTGCCTGTCAAATGGCATAAGTTTTTTGAAATACATATCTAAGAATTCCTACATTTTGACAGGTAAGCAAACATTTCCTAAGATTTTGAGATTCTGATTTGATTGTTTTTAAATTGAATATAATATATATATATATATATATATATATATATATATATATATATATATATACAGGGTGTCAATTTGAAAACTTCCCACCCTTAATATCTTCCTTCCAGTAAACAATATGAGTAATCGAAAAAACAGGTCAATTTTATTGTCAAGGGGGACACTTTCAAGGACTATTTGTAGCCCTCGTGGTTCAACCCCCTAGGAGGGGTAGATGTTACCCTTCGAATTTTAAATGGGAAGGGGGTCAAGTGGCACATCATTTTGATGGGCGTTCAATTCTTGTTCCAATGGTACCTTGACTTATTATTTTGTGATGAGCATTTTCCGAAAAATTGCGTTCTAAACTAACAGAAGTAATTATTAGAACTCCTATACTGAGATGCATGGTTTGGCCAGAACTGGTTAGAATATTAGGTGGTACCGTTCCAACCCTGTATTAGGGGTAACATTAGCCATTAGCTCCAAACACTTTACATAAAAAAGTAGTCTAATAGTAAAACGTAAATGGTAGTAAAGTTGTGTTTATTAAATGCTGAATTTTTAAGTGTCATCGCAGAAATTGTACAGATAGCCTTCCTTTTTTGCTACTTCTGCTGTAAAAAGTTTCTGTTTTCCGGCAAAAAATTGGTTAGCAAATTTGAACTATGTGGTAGTATTGTGAATACCGTTGTACCTGTTGGGCTGTTTAGGAATTACTTTAATAAGTGTATAAAAGTGTAAAAATGGTTTACATTCTTCAAGACAGAATTGAAATGATTTATGGAAAAGTTGGAAAGTGCGCACGAAGGGCGGCATGTCTTTTTAACGAAAGACATCCAAATTGTAATGTAAGTCACTGGTATGTGCTTGATTTGGTGAATAAGTTTTACGAAACTGGTTCAGTGACAAATAAAAAAAAAAATAACCCCAGAGTACTAAATGAAGCAGCTCAAATTGAAGTTTTGGGAACATTTGCTGCAGAGCCCACGAGCTCCTTACGATCAGTATCAGAACAGACGGGAATGTCACGCGAGACTATAAGAAAAGCATTGAAAATGCATAAATTTCATCCATATAAAATGCAGATTCTTCAAGAGCTCCACGAGGATGATTATGATAGAAGAATATAGTTTTGTGAAATCATGTCTCATCGAGTCAATACCATCCCTAATCTTCTGTTAAACATCTGTTTCAGCGATGAGTGTTCATTTTTTCTGAATGGCAATGTTAATAGACAAAATTGTCGCTATTGGAGTGACGAAAACCCACATATTTTTCGGGAAGGGCATACACAACACCTACAAAAAGTTAATGTTTGGGCTGGTATTCTTGGAAATGCCATTCTTGGTCCATTATTTCTGGAAGAAAACTTGACTGGCAATCTGTACCTTGATATGCTTGAAGAGACTATCGATCCTCTTATAACTCACGAGCTAGAAACTCAAATTGATGCAGAAGGTAATGAACTTTTGCAGGAGGATCTGTTACATTACCAGCAGGACGGTGCTCCACCTCATTATTTTCTTCCCGTCCGACAGTGGTTAAACGAGAGATTTCCGGGTAGATGGATATGCAGAAGGGGAGCAGTTGAATGGCTTCCGAGATCACCGGATTTAACACCCTTAGATTTCTTTCTTTGGGGGCATCTTAAATCCGTTGTTTATAAAACACAACCTTCTGATATTGACGAACTTAAAAGACGAATTACAGCAGCATGCCGGTCAATTCCTAGTGAAGTTTTCCGTAATGTTAGAGGGGAGTTCGAAAACAGACTGTATTACTGTTTAGAGCAAAATGGACAACATTTCGAACAGCTAATAAGATAAGCGTAAGTAGATTTTATGTTGGAAATGTCTTTCTCGCAAATTAAATTTTATTGTGTAGAAGGAAAATAACCACCAAATAAAAAATCCCATGCGTAATAAATTTATTCCTATCATTCAAGGGTTGGAGCGGTACCACCTACTCTTCTAACCATTTTTATTAAAGGGAGTCAATACAATAATGCATCTCAGTATAGGCGTTCTAATAATTACTTCTGTTAGTTTAGAACGCAATTTTTCGGAAAATGCTCATCACAAAATAATAAGTCAGGGTACCATTGGAACAAGAATTGAACGCCCATCAAAATGATGTGCCACTTGACCCCCCTTCCCATTTAAAATTCGAAGGGTAACATCTACCCCTCCTAGGGGGTTGAACCACGAGGGCTACAAATAGTCCTTGAAAGTGTCCCCCTTGACAATAAAATTGACCTGTTTTTTCGATTACTCATATTGTTTACTGGAAGGAAGATATTAAGGGTGGGAAGTTTTCAAATTGACTCCCTGTATATATATATATATATATATATATATATATATATATATATATATAATGACCAAAGCAGTCGATGCCGAAACTCCAAAGAAAAAAAGAAGCATTTCAAATATAATCAATTTTTTCA
This sequence comes from Chrysolina oricalcia, assembly GCA_944452925.2. Taxonomy (NCBI): domain Eukaryota; kingdom Metazoa; phylum Arthropoda; class Insecta; order Coleoptera; family Chrysomelidae; genus Chrysolina; species Chrysolina oricalcia. The sequence continues at coordinate 51,466,072 of OX101824.2, forward strand.
CAGTTGAAACCTTTCGAGAATTAATTTTGGATCGAGAAAAAAATTTAAAACTAAAAATTGGTTTTTCCAATTTTACCTGAAAATTTGAGATAATGTGGAAAAATGTTGAATACTAAAGTTGTAGATCAAAGTCAAAGTCAAAAAATCTAAAATAGCTTTATTGTTTCAAAATATAAATTTTTGTAACAATGCATGTCAAAACAGCATGAATAAAAACAATACATAATACAAATACATATTTTTGTAGCAGAGCAGTTATTAGAACAAATAAAAACCTAATTAAAAAACAATAGAGATTTCTAATGGTTTCGGACACCATGATGAAAAGAGACAAAAGTTCTTAATTTTTCCTTCCTTGTTGCCAGGTGTCGTACAATGTAATTAGTCACTATGGTGGCAGGGTGTTTAAATGTAATTTTCAACTGTAGCTGTCTTGTCATTGAAACTCCCCGCCATTATAGTGACCAATAACAGAGCGCGTCCCCTGTCAACAAGGGTGGAAAAATTAAGAACTTTTGTCTCTGTTTATTAGTGTGTCCAAAGTCATTAGAAATCTCTATACCCCCTGTTAACCTTTGAACGGTTCAACGTACAAACATGAAAAAAAAGCGTTCGGAAGGTTTCACCAATACTAGTTTTTGAGATAAAAAATATGGTGATTGCTTGACAGGGGGCGCGGGGGCACACCAACTTGAAAATTTTAAATGTCATGATGGCGGGTCAAATGTCACATCGTTGAAAAGAGAATTCAATTGTCTTTACAACCTTCTAAATATTTTTGAGTTTTGTTGAGAATTTTTTTCCCAATATTGATTTTTATGCCTTTCGAAATTTTCAAGTTAATCTGTCCCCAGCGCCATCTGTCGAGTAATTGCAATGTTTCTTTTCTCAAAAAGTAGTATCGGTACTGCCCTTCAAAATGTTTTTGGTTTCATTATTCCACAACAAACCGTTCAAATTTATCGAGGTTGAGTAGTTTTCAGATCCGCATTTATATTTGATATTTTGAATTTGAATTGCAAAAAAAATATTAACGAATTTAAAAAAAATTGATGGATTTCCAGGGCCAACTAATCTTATTTGTCAAGGTAAAAAATCTAAAAAAATTACTGGCGATAATTTTAGAAAAAATCTGACTACACCACTGGATTCGCGACATTTTCAAATGATTTACATGTAAATTAGGTTGGAATGCGTTTATCAATAAAAAAGTTATAAAAGAATGAAATTTGAAAAATATGAAAATTCTGAATACAGCACTGGATTCATGTCTTGAAATATTAGTGGTCACAGTTTCATCGAAATCTGTTTGGTGATAAAAAAGTTATAAGGGAATAAAATTTGAAAAATCTATTGTAAAATGGAATTTTAACAACATTCTTACTGCACCACTGTTGATTATTGAAAAAATTATTGGGGTGATTATTGCAATGTCGTACAATTATAACATCTGAAAATCATGATGGTAAAAATAGTCTATAGGTATTTCTTGAAGTGGAGTGGATACACAAACAAGTACAATCAGGAGAGAACTCCTGGTTAATCTTCATGAAAACAATTTCAACAGTATAAGACAAGTCTAATGTACTCCCAATAGAAATTATAACGAAAAAAATATGCAATGGATAATAATTAATATCATTCCTTTAGGTAACATCAGCTGTGATTTCTTTTTAACTGCCTGTTATTCAGAATGCATTAATGAAATAAACAAGTTAGCTGTGACTCACAGTTTCTCATCTATTTATTTGTGCATGAATTGTCATTTTGTTACGAACCATTAGTGAACTGAATAATTTATGTTCCAAAATAAAAACAGCTAATGGCTCAAGTGTCAATTCAAGAAAAGATCGAAATTATACGTCTTTCCGGTGATGATTACCAGAGTGAAAGAGAAGTAACTAGAATATTCAATGAAAGACATCCAAATTGTCCAGCCATAAATAAGAGCACGGTACATAAAATAAACCAAGTTTTCAATCGGACTGGAGCAGTAACCACATATATTTTAAAGAACAATATACTGTAGTAGATTTATACTCTAATTAACTGACTAAAATAATTTATTTAACGAAATACAATGATTCACATTACTCTAATTTACATAACAATCACTCTACTATTTATATTCGACTTTCACTTCACTGACTGACTTCTATCTGCGTGGTTCTGTTTATATACACCGTTCATTTTGCTAGAATGCTGGAGATATTTCTTAGAAACGTTCCCCGATAAGACCAGATTCTTCGCGAAGCGAGCGGCTCAGAAGTAGTAAACGGTCATTCGTTGATTGCGTGATTGTTCAGGTCCGGCATCGCCCGCAACTTCGCCACATTGCCCCCTTCTTAGGGATATTTCGTCCCGAAATGTCATCCTTGGAGTGTGTCGATATTTGCAGGATTCCCCATATCTGCATCGTGAAGTTCGATAGAAATAACACTCCACAGTCTTCATGTCAGGTCGTGGAATAGGATTACAGCAAACCAAAATCTGGATGCCGCTGGATCGGAATATCGTCTCCAACATACTTCTTATAACTCTCCAATCCAGCCCATCAATACCACAGGATAATTTTGGGATTGCCAAGTCTACCAGATTCTGTTCCACCATCGCATCTCTCAGTTGGGTGAGGCTCCTCCAGACATCTTCATAGGACGGTTTGTCTTGGGAATGCTTCTTGGTCACCAAGTAGTAGATGTTCCTCTGGCCCTTCTTCAGCTGTAGCACACCTCCAATTTCTGGATTCTGTTTCCGTAGTGTTTGGAGTTGGCCAAATTTCTTGGAGAACACCACAGCGATGCCCCTGGACATTCGAAGATCTTCTGCGACGCAGTGTGCTAGGGCGTAATCGACTGGCACTTTGAAAAGGTCCCGTGGCTCCTCTCGAGTTACCCCGTGTGACACTTTCTGTCCATTTGAGTATAAGGACATGAATTCCTGGAACGTCATCGCATCCTCTGGTGATCTGAGGGTGCGGACTTGGTCATGGTTTCCAGCGTAAGGGGCTAACCTGTTGAAATGAACGACCCTGGGTTTACCTCTGGGTGGCTTGTGGATTCGGTAAAGCAGGTCGTTTATTCTCTTGATGATCTTGTACGGACCTTCCCATGAACTCCGTAATTTCGGTGACAGGCCCCGGCGACGCATCGGGTTGTACAGCCAAACTAGGTCACCAACCTGAAATCCTCCAGCATCGGCATTGATGTCATAAGTCGCTTTCATTCGGTCGCTGGCACTCTGGATGTTCAAACGGACTCGTTCGTGGATGTCCTCCATTCGCTGCCGGAGTTTACTGACGTAGTCCTCTCCAGCGGTATCCTGTCCTGGCGGCATCCCAAACTTTAGGTCACAGGGAAGTCGCAGCTCTCCGCCCATTATGATACTTGCAGGGGTTTGGCCGGTCGACTCGTGTACTGCGGAACGGTAGGCCATCAGAAACAAATGGAGATACTGGTCCCAGTCTTTTTGATGGTCAGAGACTACCTTGGACAAGTGGCGATTGATAGTCCTGTTCATCCTCTCAACCATTCCATCGGACTGTGGATGTAGAGCTGTGGTTCTCGTCTTTCGGATGTTCAGCATCTGGCACATTTATTGGAACAAATTGGATTCAAAATTTCTGCCCTGGTCCGAGTGCAGCTCCAAGGGAACGCCGAATCGACATATCCACTCTTTCACCAAGACGTCCGCGACGGTTGGTAGGGCATAGGCTTCGGCCCACTTGCTGAAATAGTCCATTGTCACAAGGATGTATTTATTTCCGTTATCTGATACGGGGAACGGGCCGGCGATGTCAATGGCGATTCTTTCGAATGGACTACCTACGTTATACTGAGTTTCTCAGTCGCAGGAATACCTCCTCCAGGTTTTTAATGTGGTCTTCGAACGATTTGCCAACTACAATGATGTCATCGAGATATACCAGACACGTCCTCCATGAGAGTCCTTTCAGAACCGTCTCCATTAATCTCTCGAATGTTGCTGGATCATTACAAAGTCCGAATGGCATGACGGTGAAATGCCACAGTCCTGAGCCGCTGGTGAAGGCTGTCTTTTCTCTATCTTCTGGAGCCAGTTCTACCTGCCAGTATCCACTCTTCAGATCGAGGGTCGAGAAAATCGTGGAGCCGGCCAACGTGTCTAGGATATCATCTATTCTCGGAAGAGGGTAACTGTCTTTCTTCGTCACGTTGTTCAGTTGACGATAGTCTACGCAAAAGCGTGTTGATCCATCTTTCTTCTTCACCAGAACGACTGGAGAGGACCATAGACTGTCAGACGGTTCAATAACTCCATCTTTCCCCATATCACTGACTATTTTGTCAGCCTCTTCCTTCTTGGCAAGAGGAAGTCTTCTAGCTGATTGTCGGATTGGTCGAGCGTCCCCAGTATCAATTTTATGTTGGACTACATTCGTTCGACCCCCTTTTCCTTGTCCGGTATCGAAGATGTCTTGGTACTTCTTGACTAATTCTCTCAATCTGGGCTGTTGGGCTGGTTTAATGCCCTTGGAAGAGAGGGTAACTAATTTTTCCAGTTCCGCTGTCAGATTGTTCTCTTGACTAACAGTACCGTGTACACTCCTGATCACAGAGGAAATTGACGAGCAGTGCCCCAAAACAGTTCCTTTCTTCAAAGTCACTGGGTAATAATTGACATTCATTACCCTTACTGGCACAATTTCATCAGCACGCAACAAAGTCTTGCCTAGTGCAATCCCTCGTCCAATTTTCTCATCATGAAGCTTGGGCTCGAACATCACCACGCTTCCATTGCTCGCACCTCCGTCCAAGCGAGCCTCAAGTATGGTCTCAGCCCTCTCGGGTACACTTACATCTTCAGCCAGCAGAACACGAACCATCTCTTCACTTCTTCCATGGAGCACCAGCTCTTCTCCGCTCACACGTAGAACGCCATCTTTGAAATTCAATTCAAACCCTCTGGAATTCATGATGTCCATTCCAATAATTGCATCGTCCTCAATGTCCGCTACTAATGCCCGATGTTTCACTTTCGTGCTGCCTAGAATCAGTTCAATCGGTAGCTCTCCATGTACAGTGGCCGGCTCTTCTGTTGCTGTGCGTAGCTTCCAGGATGATGGTTCCATTCTGTCTGAGGTCTTAGTAAAAGCAGGCCCAAGGATTGTCCTAGTCGCACCTGTATCCAGCAGCATTGCGCAAGGCTTGTTGTTGATGAAACCGTCTACGAAGGCTCCTTTGTTCTGTCGTTGGAAGACAGCGACATATGCGTTGTTCACCGGGGCTTTCTGAGTATAGGCCGACGATTGCCTCTTCTCAACAACCTTCGTCGGTCTCGACCTCTTGAAGGTTGGACATTGACTACGCACGTGTCCAAGTTTCCTACAGTTCCGGCATCTCACTAGTCTTCTCTCAGGTAACATCTCCTTCACGACCTTTCTTATGGCAGCTTCCAGGTTAGCATGCTCCTGTGGGTCTTCTTCAATAACTCGGACTTTACTTTGGCTTCTGCAGGATTGCTTCGCCGCCTCAAATTCCAAAGCGCGTGCCAGTGCATCCACGAGATGAGTTGGACGAGCTAGTGTCAATGCTTGTCTGGTTTCCTGGTCACGAAGTCCATCTAAGAAGGCCTGAACTGCTAGTCGCTCCATTACCTTTTCCGGTGTAGCTGGGTATGCAAGGCGAACCAAGCGTGCAATGTCGGCTTCAAATTCCTGTAGGGATTCGCTTGATTTCTGGCAGCGGTTTTTTAGCTGTGAGTGGTACACATGTTCTAGATGGGTCTGTCCATACCGTAATTCTAGATGTTTGATCAGCTGCTCGTAGTCCTCTTGTTCTTGAGCCGTGAGGGTTTGTAAGATATTCGTTGCTTCTCCACGCAACGCCAGTGTTAGTGCCACAGCTCTACCTCCTGCATACCATCCATTTGCCTTTGCTGCAGCTTCAAATTGTCGGCGGTAGTTTGCCCATGGTGTTTTTCCATCAAACTGAGGTGGTTTCATAGAGAGTTTTCCTGTTTCTGGACTGATTTTTACATATTTCAAACCCCTTTGAACATCATCTAAGTTCAAACTCAGTTCCAGCATTGAATTTTCATTGACAGATTCTGTGGTGTGGGTAGTGTCATTCTGGTTTTCCAACTTACTGATTTTCTCCTTTATTTTGATGATTTCCGCCTCGAGTCCGCCTTTGATTTCGTCACTAATTGTTTCCTTCAATTTTCCCATCTCTTCCTCAATTTCATCTTTGATGCCGCCTCTGATTTCATCACTGATGGTTTCCTTCAATTTCCCCATCTCTTGCTCAATTCCATCTTTGATTTTCTCCATCTCTGTCTCAACAGTCTCCATTCTTTCTTCTAATCGATTCGCCACGCCACAAAGTTCTTCTTTCATGTTCTTCGAGTTTTCTAGAAGCTCTTCCCTCAAACCCTTCGAATTTTCTAGAATCTCTTCTCTCAAATTCCTCGAACTATCTTGAAATTCTTCTTTCAGACTATTCGAATTTTCCAGAAGTCTTTCTTGAAGTTTTGTTTCCAATTTTCTCGAACTCTCTTGAAATTCTTCTTTCAGACCATTCGAATTTTCTAGAAGTTTTTCTTGAAGTTCTTCCTTGAGCGTATTCGAATTTTCAAGCAGCTTTTCTTCCAGATTTTTCTAGTTTTCTTGCAGCTTTTCTTCCAGATTTTTTGAATTTTCTAGAAGTTTATCTTGAAGTTTTTCTTCCAGACTCACCGAATTCTGTTGCATTTTGTCTTCCATTCCGTCGAGTTTACTCATTATGGAACTCATATCCATTCCAGAAACTTCGAATAGAAATGTTTCTGGGTCCTCGCCCTCCTGAACTAATCCCTCGGCAAGTCTTGTTTGAAGCACGGCCTTTTTACCACTTGTGTCAAGTTCCCTCTCCTCCAGTTCTTGCTTCAATTCCGCAACCTTCAATTCAACGAGGCGAACTTTCCTCGAACACATTTTGCCTTAGTCTATGTCTCACAGTCTATTTCACAGGTCAACAGTCTATTATTATTATTATTGCCTATCTCACACAGTCTATTTCCCGGACACTAGTCTATTACTATTATTATTGTCTATTTCACACAGTCTATTCCACGGCCACCAGTCTATTATTATTATTATTGTCTATTTCACACGCGAAAATGATTGTTCGAAATACACAAACTTTCTACTTACACGAACACTCTTTATTTAAACATCGCACTTCTAACACCACTGTAGTAGATTTATACTCTAATTAACTGACCAAAATAATTTATTTAACGAAATACAATGATTCACATTACTCTAATTTACATAACAATCACTCTACTATTTATATTCGACTTTCACTTCACTGACTGACTTCTATCTGCGTGGTTCTGTTTATATACACCGTTCATTTTGCTAGAATGCTGGAGATATTTCTTAGAAACGTTCCCCGATAAGACCAGATTCTTCGCGAAGCGAGCGGCTCAGAAGTAGTAAACGGTCATTCGTTGATTGCGTGATTGTTCAGGTCCGGCATCGCCCGCAACTTCGCCACAATACGAAGAAGGAACGAAAATAACCAGACTATATCAGATTACTTCAGAAATAATCCAAATAGTAGTTTGAGGGTTGCCAGCTTAGATTTAAACTTTCCTAGGGAGAATGTTAGGCAATGTCTGAAGAAAAATAAATTTAGGCCATTTAAGGCGGATTTAGCGGATTCACAATGCATAATTTAGTGCATATGCGTAATTTTAATTCACACCTAATCCATCAAAGTTCAATACAGGGACTCGATTGAAATGATTTACCAGTTTCACAATTTATAAAGATATCCCTGTGTTGAACTGTTATGGAGTATGCAGAAAAATTACGCATTTTAAATCAGGAAAAGTCGCCTTAAAATTACGCATATGCACTAAATTATGCATTGTGAATCCGCTAAATCCGCCTTTAAACAAAAGTTTTTACATTTTCTGGAACAAGCTGATCAAGAAAAACGTTTGGAATTCTGCTTATGGGCCCAGGGCGAGTATCTTAATGACAGGCATTTTTTAAATAAAATTTTATTTAGTGATGAAGCTAGTTTCACAACAAATGGAGTGGTTTCATCACAAAATATTCGCTATTGGGCCACTGAAAATCATAACTGGGTGATAAACCGTAAAAGGCAGTATTCAGAAAAAGTGAACGTTTGGTGTGGAATACTGAATGAAAGGATGATAGACCATTCATTTTCGACGGCAACATGAATGCCGCAATTTTCCTACTATGTTTAAGGAATGAATTTTCGGACGCAATAGATGAACTTCCCCTTGCAGAAACAAGAAGTTTGTATTTTCAAGTTAGATGGTTGTTCCATACATAATGCGGAAATTGTTGGAGTTTGCTGAATCAAAATTACCCTAATCGTTGGATTGGAAGGGGGAGTACATTAATTGGATGGCCACCAAGATCGCCTGACCTTACTTCACTTGATTTTTTCCTTTGGGGTTATGTTACACAAAAGGTTTACAAATCACGACCAAGGAATCGAGTGGAACTGTGCACCAGAATTCAGCAAGCTTTATACTTTAAAAATATTCGTAACCGATATGATAAATGCATTGAATTGGATGGAAGTTTAGTGGAGGCCACCAGGATATGACTTGCACTCATTTATTTTTCAATTCGGACTCTTCTTGGTTTCTATTTTTATATTGATTGTGAATAAAAGATTGTTTCCCGATAGTTTGTAGCAATTAGAAAAATGTACTTACAGTTATTTTTTTGTAGATTCATTTGAAAATATTGACACTAAAGTTAGTTGTGATAAACTGATTGATATGGATCGACATACATAGGAAAGGAAATTGATTCTCTCATAAATGTTTCATGAATAAATTTATTTGAATAATATTTTATTGAATATTGCCCCTTATCCAGTGGTGTAGTAAGAACGTTGCTAAAATTCCATTGAACAACATATTTTTCAAATTTTATTCCTTTATAAATTTTTTATTACCGAACAGATTTCGATGAAACTGTGATCAGTAATATTTAAAGATATCCTGAATCCAGTGGTGTATTCAGAATTTTCATAAAATTCCTGAACTTGAATTGGCGGGTTGATTAAACGGCATATTTTTCAAATTTCATTCCTTTATAACTTTTTTATCGATTGACGCATTTCAACGTAATTTACATGATAACCTTTTGAAAAATGTCACAAATCCAGTGTAGTCAGGTTTTTTCTAAAAAATCGCTAGTAATTTTTTTAGATTTTTGAACTTGAAAAATAAGATTAGTTGACCCTGGAAATTGAGATATATTCATGAAATTTGGTATCCTAATAGACTTTCTGAATGTCTACCTACTGAAAAAAAATCATTCCAATCGGTTGAAAAATGTACGTTTTATAAGGGTGCTTCCATCCTAAATGGGTCAGACTGTACCTACTGTGTTTTTTTCTTATTTAAGTGAAAGTGGTTGTAAGAAAACCATGCCGAGATTTCACTGAAAGTTTAATTAGCTTTGTGTTCAGATTTATCAAAAATGATCACTGATGTATCATCAGCATAAGAGGTGAAATGAACATCATCAAAGAACTTTTCTAAGTCGTTGATATAGATCAGGAAGAGCATTGGACCCAGAATAGATACTTGTGGTACCCAAGTCAAAGTGTTAATAAACAACAATTTCACGTCTTTCTGGAAATTATTCTTATCTGGTTTTCTAATGGACACATACTGCTTCTTTTTATCGAGAAATGTTTCGAGCCAACTGAGGGCCGGATTATTAATACCTTATTTTTTCAATTTGTCAGCAAGAACTTGATGATTTACGCAATACAAGGCCTGTTTAGATCGCAGAAGAATCCAACTGGGTACTCCATGGCTTCGATTAGTCTAACAATTTGATCATAGAAAGAATGTATTGCAGAAGTAGTGCTTCTATTCCATATATCTATTAACTACAAATATTGATAACACGCCATAAGACGCAATGTTATCAAATTGAAGCCAAAAATATCTATCTTTTTCTCAAACGGGGGCTAGGAAACTACTGCGCATGCCTCGAAGGCCGAATTCTGAATCACGAGAAATGTCATACATTTTTAAGGTTATGCTTCTTTTGACATTTTCAACCGTCCCATATTGAAAAAAATGTGCTAACATTTTTATAATGTGGAGAAATGAAGAATGAGAATTATGCAAGACGGTCAATTAAACTTCGTGTCATTAAAAAAACGATTCATTGATCCATTTGTAACACAATGTCTGTTACCTGCTAGTAGAGTTTCATCAATCAATTTTCTGCCGAAGAAGAAATATGGATTGGGTATGTGACAGACAGTTGTTTGAAAAGCTAAATCTCGTTCCACATCGGGCTCATAACTGCCGAGAAAAATAGTTTGCTGGTAGTGATGTATTTTTTGCCTCCTGAACACGAACTCCAAGTAAAACGCGGCGATCTTAAATTCCTTCAGTCATGAATCTAGAAATGTAGAAATTTATAAAATGTGTCATATTCTCAGGAATGAAACCCATATATAGTGCCGTCCTCTTATAATTTGCACAATCTACACTTGCTCTCTGTTAACTTATCCATATTATGAGGTTATGTTTGGAAAGATATGCTTCTCATATGTTCGATAATTGTTGCTGCCGAATCATGCACGCTAGAAAGAGATGAAAAAACAAAATCGTGTCTTTGAATAGTAATTTCTGGCGCAAGCGCAGTAATTTAATAGCGTCCAATTCGAAGTCGATGCTCATTTTTTTGGCATCACATAAGCTATCCTTATTATCCATATTCGTAGTTAATAGAAATATGTTCTATTCCCACACAAAATCCATGTTGATTATCTACTATCAACTTATATTGATCCAAGTGGAGTTTAAGGCGCTCTAAATAAGCATTTTTTTAAATTTGAAATTACTGTTGGAACAGTCACAGCTCTATAATTATCAGGGAGCATTGCAAAGTATTTTCTTGTTAATACTAATAATAGCCGTCCCCTACCCGCATATGCCATGCCTTTGAATACACCGTTCGAGTGTTTATGAAGGAAAATTATTATTAGAAAGGCTTTGTGATAGCAGTGTGTTAGCAGAGTAGCAGAGATAATAATAATAATAATCTACTTTGAATATGATCCGACAAAAATTTTGATCCTATATTATTGTAACTACTGTTCCTTTCCATATCCTTATCTACTCTTCTTTCATTTTCAGCAATGCACGGAAAACCGTTCTATGAATCTGGTAAAAGAGCAGTGAAGATCATGTTGGAGAATGCCAAGGATATATCCTCAGTGAACTTCTTCGGCTGTCTCGTTATGTTTACTGCTTATATTTTGATTGGAGTTATATCTAGGCTAATCCATATGCTGGTGATGTTGGTAAGATTTTTATTAGTAGTAATATTGTTTTTGTGATAATATGATGGGAGTCAACTTTTTTATAATGTATGCAAATCTCCAGCGATCTCGGTCCTCTTGCTTTTTATGAATATTTAACTTGCCATAAATGTTGGCACTAGCTTCAATATTATCATTTTTCCACAAATACCATGATTGTTTTCCATGAGTCATAAAACGCAGCATGATTTTTAGTAATGAAATTCAAATTAATACGTTGACTGCCAAAGTAAAACAGTTAACTCTTCCCTGTAGGGCCAAGGGCCAAGTTCATTGGATTCATACAGGCAAATTTTTTGTTTCAGTAATTTTATAATTTTCATTAATGTTTTTCATGCTAGTCCCGACTATAATTTGTTTTTTGAAAGTCTCATTTTCTGGGATATAAGAACCAATCAAAACGGTCCTTTCGAGTCGGTAAGACCACGTCGTTATTGGCAATCATGAATCCTAATAACACTGGAGAATATAATTTTATCTTATAACTTGCGTGACATAAATGTCAGTCTGACAGACTTAAGCTATTATCTATACCTATTGAAGAATTCAGAACAATGACACTTTTTTGACCCTGTTGGTTCGTGAAATTATCTCAATAAATACAACTCGTGCTCACAATACTATCGAAAAGTTGGCCAGGAATCTTGAACTCGAAGAAAGAGCTTTGAGGTGACACCACTCGTTTTAGCGGACTCGTGGTGCTCCAAGTAATTTGATCCCGTTGATTTCTGACATAAGCAAGATCTCTAGCATGATAATATTCGACCACCAATGATATCAACATCTATGATTCTGATGCATCATCAGCTTCACAACAAAACAAACACAACCTCAAAGATATCCAGAGGTCTAGATGTCCTACACATTGAAATAAAGGCATACATTCGAGGACCAGCCGTGCCTACACGAAGTTGTCGTAAACCAATTAATTATTGATGATGGCCACATAGAGTTTCTTCCAAATGCAACACAATGAACAGGAAAAAGAAATTTGCTGAAATATCTGCACTCAAGAATTCCCTATACTTGATCTCGACAATCTAGTGCTGTTCGTGAAGTGACGAAACCATCTTTCTCATCGTTTTAGCTTGCGAAATATGAAAACATCAACGTTTCACTTCTAATATTTTGTTTATTATTATAAAACAACACACTCGTCCAGTGGTAGATTACAATTATTCGCCGATATACACATATCGCCAAAATTATTGGACCCCCCTGTTTGTCGAAATGAGATGCTATTATTACAAGTCAAGAAGTGTATGTCAAAATGCATTTAATTTGGTTAAGCAACCAATGCAAAGTGGCTGAATTTAATTTCAACTGAAGCAAAAAAAAATACAAACGAAATATAGCGCATAAGAAAATGATTACAATAATCTGAAATCTAGTAGAAAATCACTTCAGAGGGAAATAAAAAACGCTTTAATAGTCGGTATGTCCTCCCTTATTCTGCAGTAAAGTGTTAACTCGCCTGTGCATGGAAACAATAAGGGCGTTAATGGTATGTTGTTCCATTCTTCTTGGGCCGCGAGGGTAGGTTCCTGGCTAGGGGGATTAATTCTGTTTGATATTGCTCGTTTGACGAAATCCCACATGTGCTCGAAGGGATTCATGTCTGGCGAATTTGCTGGCCACAATAATCTTTGAATATTCTCAATCTCCAGTGCATTTTGTACTCTTCTCGTGCGATGGGGCCTAGCATTGTCATCCATAAAAATAAAATTGGCTCCAATTTCATGTCGGAGAGGATGAATAATGGGTTCAATAATGTTTCGAAGATATCTATCTCCTGTCATAGTGTCTGGAATGGGAATAAGCTGTGTACGACGACCATGCATTGTGCCTCCCCAAAACATTACTGATCCTCCTTGGTATGGAACGACTTCTCTGGCATCCAGCCATGATAAATATTTCGTTGTAAACTTTACGAGGGGGTCCAAGAAGTTTGGCGATGTGTGTATTAACAACAAGAACATGTACTCAAAGAGAGAACCAGCATGTTGTCTTCTGAAATTCAACTCTACTTTTGTTTTTGTTAATTGTATAGCTATATACGAATACATTGTAACAATAGATAGAAAGATATTGGTTAGCCTATTGAATTGGGTTATATTGTTTCCTCCTACCCCTATAGAAAGTAAACACTTTCCTTCCTCAAATCAGGGAGCAAACTCATACTTTTCCTCCCTAGGAAGGAAAGTACTTTTCCTCCCTCTCATTTCAAGTAAGTTGTAAACGATGAAACTTGTCAATCTATTATATTCAAATTGTTTCAGGAATTTCTAGAACATCTTGTATATCCTGTATTCTGGTAGAAATCAAACATGAATGTTACTTCAACGTTAGTTCTTTCATAGCCATTCGTGTATTTAGAGCGCAAAGTGATTGATTGTCACTAGACGAAGAGATTAATCTTTGGAAAGCGACAATGACACTTTGTGCTCGAAATATACACACTATTTTTTCTACAAGCTGCTCTTAGACAAAAAACCGATTAATACCCCATTCAACATAGGCCAATGGATAAGCTATCCAAATATCCAATAATGTATATCTCTAACAAAAGAAAAAAAGGAAAATAACTTGTACAAAAAAAATGTATCTATTGCTGCGATCGAACCCGCTATCAGAGTAGCTATAAATTAATTTTCTATACTTTCCGTCATGCAAGTAAACTACAGGGAGGAAAAGTGGCACTTTCCTCCCTAGTAATACAAGTAGCTATGGTTCTATACGTCTGACACAAGATGTATAGAAACCATGGTGTTATTAATGATTCGCTTTTGTTTCAACAAAGTTGTTGAGACTGTAATTGCTCTGATACCGTTGGCTTCATTCGTCGATGGATGGCGTATAAGTCGAAAATAGCCGAGTTTCCAACATTCCGAAGTACTGAGTCATAATTATTTGATAAAAATTTGAATGCTTACAAATTATGGTTAATGAATATCACAACAAATAAAATTCAATGTTGAAAATTACATAACATGACACTTGTCCAAGCGTCATCACGAATCTGAAATTTTGCCGCCATCTGTGTGCTAAAGAGGTGAAACGGTATCATCATCATTATAATATATTGTTTATCTAATAATTCCCTACGGATGAAGCAGCGACTTACAGTAAAGTCAGTCGCAGCGCCACCCGCCAGCAAAATCAATAAGCACTCCTGGAGACAGCAAAAGACTCCAAGAAGAGTAAATGCAAAAATTCATGTGTCAGATGAGGTTCAATATCTGTCGTGGCATTAGCCAGGGAAGTAGTTGTTTTCTGTCAGATTTTTGCCTCATATTTTCCACTTTGTGGAAATATTTGGAGAGAAGGGTTCTACGAATTTGTCGATTTTATTCACATTTATTTGTACTCGCCGGCAAAACCTTCGAAATTGCTCGAATTATTTGCATTTACTCTTCCTGGAGTCTTTTGCTGTCTCGAGGAGTGCTTATTGATTTTTCTGGCGGATGGCGCTGCGACTGACTTTACTGTAAGTCGCTGCTTCCTCCGTAGGGAATTATTAGATAAACAATAGATCATAACTCATTTGGCAGCAAGACAACTCGAAGTTGTCGGGCCTACCCTTGCACTGATGAGAGGCAATAACCTCGAAATATGTCTGCAGGTGGTCATCCTCAGCCAAATTGGCGATAATCTTTTGTTTGTTCACAATAAGCACTTGCAATTGAGTCTTCTTGGAAGAACGTTCCACAAATATCTGTCAGAAGTAGTTCAATGTCCGTCGTGGCATTTGTCAGGGAAGTAATTGTTTTCTGTCAGATTTTTGCCTCATATTTTACACTCTGTGAAAATATTTGGAGACAAGGGTACTTCGACTTTGTCGATTTTATTCTTATCATCTATAATGTTCATTATACAATTATATTGTCATCGTAATTATAATAATTTTTGTATTTTATTTGTAAATTTTATTGGTGATTATACTTGTGAAATGATTAGCAAAGTTGATTTTTTTTTATCTTTTCACTGTCAAGATTATTCACATGTAACTCACTGAAACCTTTTTTGAATGTTGCAATAATACGCCAATGTCAAATAAATTCAAAAATATATATTGAGTTTTTTTATTTTTTTTAGGGAGCATCAGATTCTAGCGACTCCATCTCTTACATTGTGGTCTGTCTGGTTTCCTTTTTTGTGGCAATGTCTTTGCTCTCGCCAATTGAAGTAAGTAACATCTTGACGTACATTTTGTTAATAATGTTAAAATCATCATGATGAGCAGGGTGTCCCAGAATAGAAGGGACAAACTTCAATAGTAGATTCCTCACTCCATTTCAAAGCTTAAAGTTCCAAAACATAATAATAATAATAATATAATTTGTTCACAATTCAGTGACAAAGCATTACATCAATTTGTATAAAAAGATAAGAAAACGGTTCAAATATACACTTGTTGCGATAAATTTCAAGTAAGAATTACATGTTGTAACGAAGCATTTTCGAGACTCATTTTAAGTCCTAAACAGTATAACAGAAAGGATTCGTACGCCTTTCCATACCAGTTCTCTGTAATTTCAAAAGTCACTGTAAACGAAAAGCAATCTTTCAAGTCAGAAAATAGTAGAAGTTTCTACACCCCAATTATTGTTTTAGTTCATTCTCAATACATAAATAGCAACCCTCGTAGATAGTACATAGCAGTGGCACCAAAACTGTCCCCTGTGGCACACCAAATTGAAAGATTTATCAATTAAACTTTGTCCTTTATAAAAGCATATCTACATGAAACTTGTGAGTGTATTTGAATCCCGTTTCGATATTCCTTGAAAAACTCATTCAACAATCCCGTTACTCATCCAAATTTGTTCTGTTTTCAGACGACCTTGGATACCATTTTACTATGTTACTGCGAAGATACTTTACTTAATGACGGAATTACTCGTCCCTATGCCATGTCAAGGGTTCTGATGGAGAGTGTGGAGAAAACCAAGAAAGCTAGCGACAAGAAGAAAGACCAAGTTCCTGTTGAAAAAATAGGTCTCTAAAATGACAAAACTTGTACTTGTACATTTGGATACTTATTTATACATTCATATCGCATAATAACGTTTTACATTTGTTGACCAATGAGCTTGAGAAATAAAAACAATTCGACTCTTAGACCGCCTCTTTTATTTCTTGAAACGCCTTTCGGGCTCGCTGTCAAAATAACTTACCTATTAGCCAAGATTGCAAATTTGACTATTTCACGCACTTGCCAAATGAACCAATTAGGAGGATTGGTCTGTCAAATTCGGTGTTTTCAGCAATTTCAGCTTCGTATATGTGACAGTTAAACGTCGAATATAAGTAATGACGCTGCATGCATTTAAAAACGAGCAAATTTTGGGATAAATTCTATCGAATCAATCATTGTTTTCTGTTTATTGAACGTTATTAATTTCTCAGATTAACTTTTTTGCTAATTTTGTCTAATTCTGCCAAATTTCAGATTGATTACCTGTGAAATAGTCTAATAAAATTCTACTCGTGGTTAAATTTATCTCATAAGTCTGTCTTATATTTCTGAACTCAAATGAATTGTATAGTTTATCCAATCTCAGTTGAATATGACTTCTTTCAGCTCAATATATAGGGTTAGTTCAAAATAGCACATGGTGTAATAACGAATGAAGGATGAAAACGGAAAATTAAATAAATATTATTCCCTATATAAAGAAAACAGTAGTCCAGATTGAGTATATTTTACGTGTAACCGTTCGAAGCGTGGAAAGAAATCAGTAATGCCTGTTGCATAAATTACCGTAAAACACCTCTTAATATTTTATTGCTGTCCGGCAGCCTGGTGATATTTATGAAAAGAAGAACAGTAGCGTACTTAATGAACGATCAAACAGAACTCAATATTTTCTCTCTACTTAATTTGTTTTGCCGTTAGACTAGGTATAAATGTAATTAATTATTAACAAACACTATTTGTTATCATAGAGTTTTCGGATAACTCTATAGGTATAAAACTGTTCCCAAATTAATTAAAATTCTGGGAATATAAAAGAAGGACTTAGTAATAGTATAACTCTGTATACTTCTGCTTGAAGAATATATGTTGCGGTTTTTTAAAATCAACATTAAAGTTTTAGTATAAACGTTTGTGTATTTAGTGTTGCAACATGGAATTTTGGCGACCATTCGAAGAACGTGAGGAACAAGGCTCAGAACCTGATGAACAATTTGAAGAACGTGAGGAACAAGACTCACAACCGGATGAACAATGGGAATTTGAAAACAAAGTTCTTCATATTCAGACCCAAATACTTGTTCTAAAGATATATGTATGATAATCTTAAAAAGGAAATGAACGACAAATGTGACAATGAAATTTTCGGAAGGATATCTCATCTCACCAGTTTGGGGCATTCAACTATTTACAGAGTGGTTAAACAAGGGGATGTTGTAGATCATTATCGTAAAAGAAAACGAGAAGATCAGAAATTAAGCAAAGTTGATGAGGCCACAAAAGATTTTCTTCGAAGGCAACTTTATGATTTCTATAAACGAAACGAAGTACCTACCTTGGAATCAATTAAAAACAAATTATCTGATTATCCTGAGTATACATATAAGTCGCAGGAAACACTACGCCAAATTCTTTTAGACTGTGGTTTCAAACACAAATAGGCCAATCAACAGGGCTATCAACCTCAACTTAAATTGCTCCGCCGATAATTTTTTTTTCAAATTGAAGAAGACAGTGTGCACATTACTTCTGAGAAAAATTATCACCTCCAGAGGTGCGTTTCAATATTACGTCCGACGTGCGTCCGACGTTTAACTTTTCTTATGAAGCGTTTCGATATTAGAACGTCTTGTCCGAAAACTTCATTCCATCGTTTCAAAATTCTTGAGTGGAACGTCCGACCGTCAACTATTTACCCCACGATTTAGGAGAGCGTTTCAAAATTCGATCTGACAGATATCGCCCGACGAAACAACTATGACGTCATACATCGTCCGTTACCGAACGACAGACGTTAAATTGAAACGCACCTCAGGGGGGGTGGAACCCCCCCAAAAAAGGCGTTGAAATTAATTTTTGAGGTAATTTCGAAATATCTCAAAAAATTTATTTTAAATCAAAAAAATAACTTGATATTCAGAAAGAGCACAAATTTTTATAAAAAAAGTGCCCCAACCAAAATTTTGAGAAATCGCACGGTATTCTTGAAAAAAATTGTTGAAGTTATGTGCTTTCGCAATGGGGCAGGTGTTGCCCCGGCTCTCGCCAACGTGCATTTTTTCAACCAGCGCGTGAAGTAAAGTTCTATAACTCCTTACGTAAATGTTCAATTCGGATAAATCTTACGTCATTTTGAAGATAAAGATGGCAGCTTTGTATTCTGATATTATTTATATTTATACGCGTAGTTGCCAGCTGCAAAATTGCAATTGAAAATCTTATAATATTAAAGTTCCTGACTTCGTGAAATAATGCTTGTGATTACTGAAAAAATGCCTTATCACTTGTAGCAAGTAAAATGAATAGTTGAGGAATACTTCATAGTCAAATTGCATAACGTTTAACCGGTCCAAATGATGTTGGTTTTAAATACGGGTGTTTTCAATTCTTCGCATATTTTAGGTTACAAAATCTTGAGGGAGTTTATAAATTCAATTGCTAATAACTCAGAGATAAAAGAACGTATCAACATGAATGAAAAGCCAGTTTGCTCTTATTGAAAATATCTATACAAATTTGGTTACTTGCACAAATTTTAAATGCAATCCAGTCAATTTTTGAAGTACTTAAAATAGAGGTTACTCGGCATTTGATCGTATTTTTGTGCTATATGGAAAGAAAAATAAAATCGATCCTTGATGGAATATGGGGACTCGAGAACGAGGAAGACAGTGCACCAAAGGAAACTATCCCAAATTGTACCTGCTTTAAACTCATTGAGATTCTAAAACAAGAAAAATATCGGTTTTAAAACAAGAAAAATATCGGTTTGGGACCTTGTCAATGCGGCAGCTAGCGCGCCGCTGTATAGTATACAGTGGCGTGGTTCAGTCGGTGCGCAGAGGGCAGCAGTCAACGTTGCTCTAAGTAAACGTCAGATAATATAAAAGTTCCTGTGCAGAAAACACTGGATACTGGGATAACATCGATAGTCGGAGACGAGGAAACATCTCTTAGAGCTTTGTCACTGTTATTAATTGAAAATGGTGAGTTTATTTTTGAAATATTTGTTTCATGTTCAACTCAGTTCTGTTTCAAAATATCGCAATGTCAGATATTTGTAGAAACTTGGCAGTGATTGTTTCGGATTGTGAAGATGAAGACGAGGAGACTGAAGATGTATAAATATATTTTCCAAGTGAAAATAGAGTATCTTTCGTTTTAATTCCGAGAGTTCCAACCTTTGACAGCTGTTTCGTGCTCACGCACTCATAAAGACGGGTTTCCACTAGGCGGAAAATCAGAAGCGGATTTTCAGTGTCAGGATTCTATTGGATGATTTGAAACTGAAAGATTTTGCTGCCAATTTAATTGCGGATACGCAAATAAGTTGACATCGCTTCAACTTTTGGCGGATTCCACTAGATTTATAAATTATAATCTCGAAATATCGAAAAAATATGGACATAGCCCGTACCAAAGATTATTACAATTACCTACTCCAATATGATCATTGGAAAAAATCGATCATTTTATGTGTTTTATTAATGAACAAAATAAAAAGGCAACACAGATTTTGGGTAAGGGAGATTTTTAAGCATAGGAGTGAAAGTGGCCATTATCATTGTTTGATACGGGAAATGAGATGTGACCCACAGCTACATTTTAATTATATGCGAATGAGCGCAGAGCATTTCGATTTACTCCTAAGCAAAGTTGGACCGTTACTAGAAAAACAAAGGACCACTTTTCGAGAACCTATATCTGCATCTGAAAGATTAGCATGCACGTTGAGGTAATAAATTACATAACTTTGGAAATATATTCTAGTGATTATCAATTATACTTAATAATTTACAGATATCTAGCCTTCTTTCTTTTCCTAAATTTGGTGTCTTATAAAAAATCCCTAGAAATTGTTGCCGACAAAATCTGGCAATGGAAACCTTTGCATATTTTTTTGGCCGATATTTAAATCCGCTTCTGATTTTCTGCCTAGTGGAAACCCGTCTTCAGAAAGGATTTATGGAGCTCTCGAAATCAAAACGAATCCACTCAAGAATTGATACCGTGAAGGCAAGACAGATATAACAGGAAGTAATTTATGACATCTACAGTCACTAGTTGAAACTTAATTTGACACGAACCAAGAAATCCAAACGCAGACCGGAGGCGTTTGATTTATACAATTAATTGATCTTCTCTGGAGTTTGCGAATATTTTTTATAACAATACTTCTCAACGATTATTTACCCACATTTATATCTAAGAGTAGTAGTTTGAGAGTGTTTTCAAATATTCTCCCCCTTCCCTCTCACCCCAATGTTTCCGCGATGCGGGGGATATGCCCCGAATACATGGCGGGAAAATCGTTTCTAATAATTTATACCTATTATTTTTACAAATTTTCGATCAGTTTCATTACTCAGGACTGACAATTTCACATATTCATAGAAAATACCCAAAAAAAAACGATTTCGGGAAGGGGTTGTTGCCCCGGGAGGGGGTTTAATTCTTAAAAATAATTTTCCCCCATTATTAATACCGATTTTCACTCATATTTATTGCCTAGAGCTGAAATGTCAAGAAAATACCTCCCAGAAAAAAGTTTTTACGATTTTGGGGGGGTTGCACCCCCCCAGGGGGTGATAACTTTATTGCTAATTATTCAACCCTCCGTGACGACCGAATTGCAAAAAAGAAATCGGCGGAGCAACTTGAATTGAACTTTTATAAGAAAAATTGCTCTGTTTATTGGCCTACAAGTATTTTTCACCCGTTTCGCAGCATTTTAGCGCAAAATTGAAATATACGTTTTGTGGTACTGTACTTTTTATTTCAAAATCTGTTTCAGAAATTAAAATCGGACAATCACTAGAGCATCCAGGAACGCTGCAAGATGGTGCAAAAATAATTTAAATTGCAATTGTGCTAAAACTAATGATCCGTCAGGGCCTGTTTTGTGCACACATAAAGTACACTTGATTCAATACTTGCATGATAAGGGCCAACCTCATTTCTTGAAAAATGGTGGAGTTATGAATTTTTAAAAAAATCGTAAAATTTTCCGGATTTTCCGGTTTTCCTCCCTTACTAATGATCCGATCGGGTCGTAAATTATTCCATTTTGTTTGTATTTCAATTATCTACAATTCTCTTCATTGAAGCTATCAGATTGCTTCATTAGTTTTCATTTTATAAGCAAAAAAAAAATGTTATTTTATTGTTTATAACAAATTAATAAATGACAGTTGCGAGTCGAAAACATAATAGAATATAACTACGGACTGTCTTCCCTGTGATGGAACAGTCGCAGTTAGTATTCTTGTTAGGAAAAAATGCTCTATTGATTGGCCTATATTAGTATCACAAACCGAAATAGATTGAAGAAATGCCACTATATTTTTATTATTACAGATATAGTTATACAAATTAGATGTATGAAATGAATCATTTTTATTGCTGGAGCGTGGTTTGTGGAAAAAATACTGAACCCATTTGAATTTAGATGTGGCAAAAATACTAGCAAATCTATATCTTGACCAATATCTACGATAGTTTTATCGTCATGTTTTTTAATTCAATTGCATTGTTCATAATAATTAATGAATCAGCGTACATGAAAACAACTTACATTATTGTTTAAAAATTGTTGTTTATGTAAGTATATTCTACTATTAACAGAAATAATGAAGAAAATCATGATTCAAAGAGACTTGTTTTCGGTTTTTCTCAATTTTAAGCGGTTTAGCTATCAATAAACCACCAAGTTACCTAGACCATTTGAAAGTGGACATTTCAACAATTAAAACGATCACTTATAGACCTCAGAAATACAAAAAAACACAAGGACAATTGTTCGTGGAAAATAAGGGTATTTTTTTCGAAAAATGTACATAACTCAAAAATTTGTCGTTTTCTGAATTGCAAAAATATCGAGATCGTTCGACATAATAAAAGACATATGTTCAGAAATGTTCATGTAAATTGAAGCATTTATACGCAAGAAAAAAATTAAATACTGAAAAATTGGGTTTTTGCCATTTTCACGGTTAATTCAAGGTTATGTCGAAAAGTGTTAGATACAAAAGTTTTCGATTTTTTTATTATCTACAACTTTGCCATAGAACATTTTCCGCTAAAAGATGACGTTTCGCCGCAAATCGCAAAAAACCGTATTCTACCCCTAATTAACTGCATCCCCATTTCTAAATACTTTTTTCTCTTAAAGTTGGAACTTCAACAACATTTTCCTCCTGGTCCTTGCCTGTTATTTTTTCTTTTTTACAAAAAATAGGCACCAGTAGCACAGCGATTAGAGAAATAAAGGAATGAGTTGCTGGCAACACTGCGTAATGGTGGCGTTTAGTAAAGATTGAGACGGGACAAACACATCAAGCTATACCTGTATCGAAACTAACAATAATTTACAAACGCATCTCTTCAGCGTTATGCAACAGAATTCATACATAGGAGTGTCCACCTGCCACATTTCGTTCTTTCGTTGGTCTTCGTTGGACCTTCGTTGTCCTTCGTTTTTTTGGTGTGCAGACTTGTGACGCGGGCGAGCGTCAGTTCGGTTTTGATGGTTGGCTTTGGAAGCTGCAAAGTGACGCACAATAATTAGTGTTTTGTACGCGGTTTATTTCTTGTTGTTTGTATTGAATTCTATAATTTGAGAAGTGGAAAAGGGTGAATGAAACTGGATTGAATTTACAAGGGTATCTCCACAAACGAAGGTAAGCATTTTTAATGAATATATTGACACAGGTGCACAGATACATTATACCTACATCTTTACGTCAATGAGTTCCACACCAAATCTGGAAACCAGTATGTTTCAATGGGCTAATAACCTACTTAGTACTTATAAACATTTTATGAGACAATATTCTTGTTCAAAACCACTGAAATTTGTGATACCTATTCCCGAGACACCTTTTCCGATCGATTGGAATAATTTAATGTATGCCAGGTATAAATATTGCCAGAGACCAGTAAAATTTACCGTTCGCGATGCTACTAGGTATTTTAACTATTTTTGTGCGACCGATACCTACTTATAGGTATAAAAGACCATATAAATGAATGTTCTTAATTGTGTATTGCTATTTTCATACTTGTGCTTGTATTTTCCCAGTGCTTGGATTATTACCTTTTTTTTCACTTCACGAGAGCTTTTTTTTGTCGAAGTAAACTTGACATGTCTTAATGAGAATTTTGTTGCCTGGCAATTTAACGAAAAAAACTTGCCCCTCGTCCGTAGGACGAGACCAGCGTGAAAACAGAAACAGTTGTGGCGCCAGAAACGAAATATTTAGTATATGCGCAAGGTCGCCATGTGTTACTCCTTCCAAATCTTCCGAATTCATATTGCAAATGGAATTTTCTACATTATTATCATGATAATTTGGAGCGTTTTATTGTAGGCAGAAATGTTTTACTCGTAGAAGTAGAATTTAACATAGCTGTTTTTTTTGACATCAAATAGGTATATCTACTTTTTCTACTTTTGCTACGATCGAATTTGAGGGTAGCAAAAGTAGATATTTGGTTGAAAAGGAAAATTCCTATAACGTAGCAGAAATTGTCATTATTGACATTTCAGTTTGGTTGTATTTTGAAGTTCAAAAAACTTCATTTGCTCACATTAAAACGATTTTGGTAGTGAACAGCCTCTAGTTAAAATGAATATAAGTTATGGATGAAAATGTTTAGATACGTATAGGTTGTACGAGTTTTATTTATATGATAAAGAAGGTGGGTTCATATTGATTCTCAATTCATTGAAAACCTCTGTTGTACCTACCTCCGTTTTAAAATCATATCCTGAAAGATATACAAATGGATACCAAAAAAGAAGATGCTGACCCCGAAAGTATACCGTAAGTTCAAAAACATCAGTGGGATATGATATAGAAGTGTCTAATCGATTTATGTATGACAAGTAGAGAAAAATTGTCCAGATATCAAAACAATAATTTTCTGTTCCTATTTGCTCCAATTTTTTGAAGATAATTACGGCTTATTTGTTAGTGCACTCAAACCTACCTTGAAAGTGGAAAGTGTGAAGGTTTAGGAATCACTTCTTCATAATCATTTTTATATTCTGAAAAATTTTCAGAGTGAAAATTATTGAAGGAATTCACATATATATGATGAGATTATTATTGCACTTGAAACATTCCCGCCTAGATCGAATCTTCGAATAGATATAATACTGCTCGCTCCTTCTTCCATTGTCTATTTGGGCTGTGGTAGATTTTAATGTGTGAAAAGGTGCATTTAGTCAACATCATTTTAAAATTGTTCATAAATGAATGTTGAAAGCGAATGTTGAATCTGTTATATCAAATGGCACCGTTTATACAACAATAATGTTAAGTTTATGCTAAAAAACTTTGATGTTACCGTTATGTTTATGATAATGCTCATGCTAAAGTTGACTAAATCTACCCAAATTCATATTGAATATATCATCATTTGTAGTAATGAAAACTAAGTTTCAAACTTTTTACAGAGATTTAGTAAATTTTAGAATTATCTTCTATTGGAAACCCTGAAATTACGTTTTCATGGAACTCTACTTCTTTTAACGGGAGTGAAGCTAGCCACATCCACAAAATACACTGAGAAAAATATATCGCCAACGAAATAAATCATTATCTCTGTTAATACGCGTTGTACATGTATTTTGAAGGCAAAAAATCGATCAAGGGGTCAAATTTGATAGGGGAAGTGTGAAATTGTAGTTCGAGGGGGAAGTAACTAGCCAGTTTTTGTACACCTAATGAAACTAATGCAGTAATTAACTCTAATGAAAAATTATTACCATTAATGATGTTATACTATTCATCGGAAAATCACTGATTAAAATCCGCGTCTGCTCAGCGATCACAGAGGCGATCACTTACCGATTGTCAGACGGCATAAATTTGCCAACTTGGAACCGAAAAAAATCATATCACGGATCCCCTGGAACATAGATTTGTACATTGCGTTGTACATGTATTTTGAAGACTGGATATCAATCTAGGGGTCAAATTTGATAGGGGAGTTGTGAAATTGTAATTTGTCAGGCCGTCCAAGGGGGTGTAACAGGGGTGGATATAGAAAATAAATCATTATCTCTGTTAATACGGGTTGTACATGTATTTTGAAGACGGAAAATCGATCTAGGGGTCAGATTTGATGGGGGCATTGTGAAATCGTAGTTTGTCAGGCCGTCCAAGGGGGTGGAAAAGGGGTGGACATAGAAAATAAGTCATTATCTCTGCTAATACGCGTTGTACATGTATTTTGAAGACAGGATATCAATCCGAGGGGGTGGAAAAGGGGTAGATATAAAAAAATAATCATTATCTCTATTAATACGCGTTGTAGAAGACAAGAAATCAATCTAGGGATCGAATTTGATAGGAGAGTACTTAGCAGTTTGTCAGGCCGTCCGGGCGGGGGAGGGGGGTGTGAAAAAGGGGTGAAATTAGAAAATAAATCATTATTTGTGCTAATACGCATTGTACATATATTTTGAAGACAGGGTATCAATCTAGTGGTCAAATTTGATAGGGGAGTTGTGAAATTGTGGTTTGTCAGGCCGTCCAAGGGGGTGGAAAAGGGGTAGATATAGAAAATAAATCATTACCTCTATCAATACGCGTTGTACATGTATTTTGAAGACGGAATTTGATGATGATTGAAATTATTTCCTTCTCAAAAATCGTAATTTGTACTTCTCAATAGGTAAACAAAAAAAATTCTTTATAAATAATTTTATTGTTTATTAACTGACCAACTTGTTAGAAACAAACTCTTACAACGGTTCTATTTTTTTCTGGAACTTAAAAAATTAATAAAACAGCCATATATGAGGATATATTGAAAAATTCTTAGCCGAGGGGAAACATCTTTAAATCTCGTACAACTAGAAATTTTGAGTCATTTGAGTCAATTTTCAGTCATTATACAACGACCTCTTAGGAAGTTGTATTATCTACGATTGCCCCCCAGCGGACCCCAACTTTTTTATTTGACGTTTTAGACCCATAGTTACTTCTAGGAAAATGATCCCCGTCGAAAAAAAAAAATTTTTCGAAAATTCTGTCTGTCGGTCTGTCTGTCCGTCGGTCTGTCTGTAGCTCTGTCGTGGCATTTTGACACGCTCGCATTTCCATACCCTTGGAGATATCGCTACCAAATTTGAACCATATCAATAACTCGAGGACAATATTTCTCATTTTTTTTTTTGCGATAGGAAAATCAGGAAAATTTTTACGGAGGTTTTCCGGTTTTTCCTACTTCCCTCGATAGCGGTTCAGGAATTGATTTTTTTCTCGCTATATTTTTTGGAGGTATATGCCTATATGTCCTACACAAGTGTATAGTTTTTGAGAGGGATCGGAAAATGATTACGGCTTTTCCGGACGATTTTCCGAAAAGTGAAAAACTCAAAAATACGTCGAACCAATGATTGAAACAGAATTTCAAAAACTGCAATAGGTAGAGCTCAAATAGAGGAACAAAATATATGTGGACAATTTTTCACCAAAATGATCGGAAAACTGGGAAAACTCGAGAAAACTAAAAATAAAAATTTGTATTTTTGAAAAAACGAAATAACTCAAAAACGGTCGATATTTTCCCAATTTATCAGGAGTTCTTTTTTGACCGCCTCTAGAAAACCTACAAAAAATGTCCATAAATTTTTTCCGTAAAATCAATAGTACGGGAAATATTCCAAAAAAATGTAAAATCGAGATATTGACCGTACCCATGAAACAAATGGAAATCTTAAAACTTCTTCTGGTACGTATTCACTAGCCTCACTAATACTTTGAACCGTTTTTTTTCAATTTTATTAGAAAGTGCAAAAAAGTTGAAAATTTTTTTGAAAATTTTTAAACCTCAAAATCTCGAAAACGATACAAGATATCGAGAAATTGGATATGGAGAGTTTTGATGTACTTGAACAGATCTACAAAAAGAGTTCAAAAAGTTTTTCCATATTTTGAAAATTATCAATTTTTTTATCAATACTCAAATATGGCGACGTATTTTCCAATTTCATATTTGAGCTTTTTTGATCAACTCATAAAAGTCTACAAAAAATATATAAAATATTTTTCTGTAATGTCAATTGTCCGGGAAATATTTCCCAAAATCTAAAAATTAGGGCATTTTTTTCGAAAAACACCAAAAACTCGAAAACTATAGGAGACATCGAGAAAATTTATATGAACAGTTTTAATAAACTCAGGAATGTCAATGGAAAGTTCCGATGAAATTTTTCCATATCTTGGAAAATAAAAAAAATATAGACTTTTTTTTTATAAAAATACCAAAAACTCAAATATGGCGACGGATTTTCCAATTTCACAATTTATCTTTTTCGATCATCTCAAGAAAGTCTACAAAAAATGTTCAATAATTTTTTCTGCTATATCAATAATCTGGGAAATATTTCGAAAAAACGAAAAATTTGGGACTTAGAAAAAATTTCCCATTTTTTCCTAAAAGCTTCAAAAAATCGAAAACTAAACGAGATATCGAAAAAATGTATATCAACAGTATCATTTAACTTAAAGATATCTACCAAAAGTTTTAATGGCATTTTTTCATATCTTGAAAAATAAACAGAATATTGATTTTTTTAAAAATAAAAACACTAAAAACTCAAAGATAGCGACAGATTTTCAAGTTTCACAGACGACCTTTTTTGATCATCTCATGAAAGTCTACAAAAAATTGAAAAGATTTTTTCCGTAAAATTAATAGTCTGGGAAATATCTCACAAAAACGAAAAATTTGGGACATTGTGATTTTTGAATATTCACTCCCCCCTCCCCCTCCTACGAATTTCAGAATATCCACTAACCGGGCGCAAAGCGCCCGGATTTCCGAAAATCCACTTCCCCCCTCCTCCTTCGAATTTTTCCGGGCGCGAAGCGCCCGGATTTTTGAATATTTACCACCCTCTTCTTCATTCGAATTTTTCCGGGCGCGCAGCGCCAGGATTATTGAATATTCACTTCCCCCTCCTTTGAATTTTCCCGGGCGCGAAGCGCCGGGATTTTCAAAAATCCATTTGCTCCTCCCCTCCTTCGAATTTTCCCGGGAGCGAAGCGCCTGGATTTGTGGGAAATTAGTCAAGGCAGTCATGTTTTGAAAACGGGTTTTTTTGTGGGAAATTATTCAAGACAGTCATGTATTGAAAACGCGTATTATTGTGGGAAATTATTTAAGACAGTCATGTTTCGAAAACGCGTTTTTTTTTGTTGGAAATTATTTAAGACAGTCATGTAATGAAAACGCGTATGTTTGTGGGAAATTATTCAAGACAGTCATGTATTGAAAACGCGTATTTTTGTGGGAAATCAGTTAAGACAGTCATGTATTGAAAACGCTTATTTTTGTGGGAAATTATTCAAGACAGTCATGTCTTGAAAATTATACTGGGATTTTTTCTCAAGTCTCGCATTAGTCGTTGTATTCAAATTATTGGTGTCCAATTATAGTTTCAAATTACAGTAGTTGTATTCATATCATCGTTATCCATTTATAGTTGTGAACGCATTAAAGTCGTTGTATTCATATTATTGGTGTCCAATTATAGTTTCAAAGGCATTAAGGTAGTTGTATTCATACTATTGGTATCCAATTATAGTTTTAAAGGCATTAAGGTCGTTGTATCCATATTATTGGTATCCAATTATAGTTTTAAAGGCATTAAGGTCGTTGTATTCATATTATTGGTGTCCAATTATAGGTAAAAAACAAGACTACACATCGAGGTCGTTGTATTAAAAAATGTCTACAACTTCTAGGCATTTCAACTTCCGAGCTTTCGAAAAGTGCTCGCGCGAAGCGCGAGGTCGAGCGCTTGCGCGAGAGTTAACCGCCGGATGCCAAGTCTGAGCGTTAGGTGGATCCTAGCGTAGGCGGATCCCACGCCCAGACTTGTTAAATCTCTGCTTCAGTCATCGGCTTGACTTTTTCTGTCATCAGTTTGAGCCTTCTAGTCTTTTCAATATTTTAAATCTCATACACATTTTAGCGAGATGTTTTCCCCTCGTATAGAACCAAACAAAATTTCAATGTCAAAATATTTTATTAATCAACATATTCTCCTCTTAATTGGATACATTTATTACAGCGAACCTGCAACATGTCAAGACCTTTCAAAAAAAAAAATTTCTTCTTGCTCTGCAAACCAAACCTCCACAGCTTTTATTACTTCCTCGTTGGAAGAAAATTTACGACCTTTCAAACTTTTTTTCAGTTGAGGAAAGAGATGATAGTCGGACGTAGCCAATCTATACAGGGTGTCAATTTGAAAACTTCCCACCCTTAATATCTTCCTTCCAGTAAACAATATGAGTAATCGAAAAAACAGGTCAATTTTATTGTCAAGGGGGACACTTTCACGGACTATTTGTAGCCCTCGAGGTTCAACCCCCTAGGAGGGGTAGATGTTACCCTTAGAATTTTAAATGGGAAGGGGGGTCAAGTGGCACATCATTTTGATGGGCGTTCAATTCTTGTTCCAATGGTACCCTGACTTATTATTTTGTGATGAGCATTTTCCGAAAAATCGCGTTCTAAACTAACAGAAGTAATTATTAGAACGCCTATACTGAGATGCATTATTGTATTGACTCCCTTTAATAAAAATGGTTAGAAGAGTAGGTGGCACCGCTCCAACCCTTGAATGACAGGAATAACTTTATTACGCATGGGAATTTTTATTTGGTGGTTATTTTCCTTCTACACAATAAAATTTAATTTGCGAGAAAGACATTTCCAACATAAAATCTACTTACGCTTATCTTATTAGCTGTTCGAAATGTTGTCCATTTTGCTCTAAACAGTAATACAGTCTGTTTTCGAACTCCCCTCTAACATTACGGAAAACTTCACTAGGAATTGACTGGCATGCTGCTGTAATTCGTCTTTTAAGTTCGTCAATATCAGAAGGTTGTGTTTTATAAACAACGGATTTAAGATGCCCCCAAAGAAAGAAATCTAAGGGTGTTAAATCCGGTGATCTCGGAGGCCATTCAACTGCTCCCATTCTGCCAATCCATCTACCCGGAAATCTCTCGTTTAACCACTGTCGGACGGGAAGAAAATAATGAGGTGGATCACCGTCCTGCTGGTAATGTAACAGATCCTCCTGCAAAAGTTCATTACCTTCTGCATCAATTTGAGTTTCTAGCTCGTGAGTTATAAGAGGATCGATAGTCTCTTCAAGCATATCAAGGTACAGATTGCCAGTCAAGTTTTCTTCCAGAAATAATGGACCAAGAATGACATTTCCAAGAATACCAGCCCAAACATTAACTTTTTGTGGGTGTTTTGTATGCCCTTCCCGAAAAATATGTGGGTTTTCGTCACTCCAATAGCGACAATTTTGTCTATTAACATTGCCATTCAGAAAAAATGAACACTCATCGCTGAAACAGATGTTTAACAGAAGATTAGGGATGGTATTGACTCGATGAGACATGATTTCACAAAACTCTATTCTTCTATCATAATCATCCTCGTGAAGCTCTTGAAGAATCTGCATTTTATATGGATGAAATTTATGCATTTTCAATGCTTTTCTTATAGTCTCGCGTGACATTCCCGTCTGTTCTGATACTGATCGTAAGGAGCTCGTGGGCTCTGCAGCAAATGTTCCCAAAACTTCAATTTGAGCTGCTTCATTTAGTACTCTGGGGTTATTTCTTTTTTTATTTGTCACTGAACCAGTTTCGTAAAACTTATTCACCAAATCAAGCACATACCGGTGACTTACATTACAATTTCGTCTTTCGTTAAAAAGACATGCCGCCCTTCGTGCGCACTTTCCAACTTCTCCATAAATTACAATCATTTCAATTCTGTCTTGAAGAATGTAAACCATTTTTACACTTTTATACACTTATTAAAGTAATTCCTAAACAGCCCAACAGGTACAACGGTATTCACAATACTACCACATAGTTCAAATTTGCTAACCAATTTTTTGCCGGAAAACAGAAACTTTTTACAGCAGAAGGAGCAAAAAAGGAAGGCTATCTGTACAATTTCTGCGATGACACTTAAAAATTCAGCATTTAATAAACACAACTTTACTACCATCTACGTTTTACTATTAGACTTCTTTTTTATGTAAAGTGTTTGGAGCTAATGGCTAATGTTACCCCTAATACAGGGTTGGAACGGTACCACCTAATATTCTAACCAGTACTCAGTATAGGCGTTCTAATAATTACTTCTGTTAGTTTAGAACGCAATTTTTCGGAAAATGCTCATCACAAAATAATAAGTCAGGGTACCATTGGAACAAGAATTGAACGCCCATCAAAATGATGTGCCACTTGACCCCCCTTCCCATTTAAAATTCGAAGGGTAACATCTACCCCTCCTAGGGGGTTGAACCACGAGGGCTACAAATAGTCCTTGAAAGTGTCCCCCTTGACAATAAAATTGACCTGTTTTTTCGATTACTCATATTGTTTACTGGAAGGAAGATATTAAGGGTGGGAAGTTTTCAAATTGACTCCCTGTATATAGTTTATTCGAATAATTAATATGGATACAATACAGATACTATACAGATACAATACAGATAAAAATTTAATAAACATTAATCAAATGAAGGAATAAACACTGTGAACACTAAAGGCTAGGCCTTGAAAGTGTCATCCTTAGCTTGATACCTTCTGTGATATCATCAAATTCATAAAAATTGTAAAATATTGTAGAACAGTCAAGTATAAAATAGTAAAATGAATCACTCAAATAAAAAATACAATAGAATAACATCATTAAATGTACATAAACAGATTAACAAGATTACAGGTAATAAATATGGTAGAGATAAGTTAAGGTGCTAAGACAATTGAGGAATATTCGAATGATGCTAACATATTTCAAAAATGGTAAGTGTTATTAACGTCAACAAACTGGTGCACCATAAGACGAGGTATACTACTCATCCATTTCTTCAGTTTCGATTTGAATAGGTTCATCGAATTTATGGATTTGAATTCTGGAGGTATTGTGTTATAGAACTTTGGTGCTAGGTATACAAAACATCTCTGAAGCGCATTTTTTTCAGGTCTTGGAATGACGGAATTGTTTTTGTTTCTTGTTTCATATTTGTGGTTTGAGAAGGAGAGTTCCGATTTGAACTTGTGTTGTCTCGTGACAGTCGTTAAGAAATATAATTGTCGTGCATCAAAAATGTTCGTATCTAAGTATAACTGATTTGTAGGGTGGGTATATGGCTTGTTATAGATTATTTTCAGAATCCACTTCTGAATTTTTTTCAGGCGAAACATGTAATTGTTAGTGGCAGCTCCCCATGCTATCAACCCATATCTAATATGGGACTCTGCCAGTGCATAGTACAGCATCTTCAATAATTGATCTATGGCAAGGATTCTTACAAGATATTTGAATTTATATCTGGTGGATAAGAGTGATGTTCTAGTAATTCATACCCTAAATCATGAATTTTTTGCATGGCAACATGAGATTTGTGTGCAAGGGCGTTGTCCTGCAAAAACAAAACACCATTGGATAGCTTTCCACGTCTATTCTCTTTAATATTTTCCCGTAGAGTGGTCAGTAATGTCGAATAGTAATCTCCAGTTATTGTTCTACCCTAATCCAAAAAATTCATCATGACTACCCTTGCACGCTTTTGGTCAGCATTCAATCATTTGGGGATCCATTTTGCAGCAATTTTTCTCATGTCCAAATTGACGTGAGCTATATGATGAACGCGTTCGTAGGAAATATTGAGTGCTTAAGATATCCGTTTTAGCCCAATTCGACGGTCTGTTAAAATCATGTCATGAACTGCATCGATATTTTCGAGGACTGACACAGAAACTGGCCTTCCCGATCGGTCATCATCTTCAATGGAAAATTTACCTCTTTTGAAGCTTGCAGTCCAATTTTTCACGGTCGCATACGAAGGACATTGATCACCAAGGGTATTAAGCATATCTTCGTAAATCTGCTTACCTCTTAACCCTTTTAAATAAAGGTACTTGATGATGGCTCGATACTCCAATTTTTCGATTGTCACAATTTTGGTGGACGTATTTTTTCTTTTAATTTATTGCGTAACTCTGGTTTACTTTTTTGACGTCAAACCTTACACTGACACTTCTAATAAGTTATTGTTCGTTGCTATGGCAACGCAATATTTTGTTAATGCAGGGAACTGGTCTAGGCTAACTAGATATCAATACATCCACGTATTTCTATTTTTGAGTTTTTCAACTTGTTGATCTACTTGTTGACTAATATCCGGGAGCGCTTATCAAGAAGTGTTTGTTTACAATGCTAGTGTAAAAGGTGATTTCATTTTGATATCAAGCGACTACTTGTGGTGATAAAGTTATCGTGGCGAATATGTTGGCGGTGAATCCTTGCAGTTTTCCGATAACTAATGAGAACAATGCAAATACAAATTTGATGAGTGTTACGAACCTAGAAATCGATGGAAGCATAGTGCATTCTCTTATAAATGCTTAGAAACCTACCGATTTGAAGTTAACTACACACAGATAAAAAAGATTTCTTCAATAAAAAATATGCATACTCTTGAATAGAATAATCTTCTGAAAAGAATAATTATTTCTAATTAATGAATATACTCCCATTTCAAACTGATAGAGATGTTTGCTTCTTTACATAAATTCTCTTGAAATGAATTTGTTTGCAGTGAAAACATTCTACTGTTCATCCTAGAAAACACTCACATTAGCTCGTTGTGAAACATAATCCTCTTGACACAAGAATATTATCCCTTGGTAAATATCACTACCTGTGCCACGTGACACATTCAACCATTTCGATGATTTCATCCAGTGTTTGACCATTTGGGTTGGAGGTTATGAGGCTATGCGTACCTAAATGAATGTTAGTTTTGTGCTTAGTGGAAACTGTTTCTATACAATAAAAATGCAATATCTAATATTGAATTTGGCTCATTGTGAGACAGTTGTGAAAATGAGTGAAATATATTTTGGTCTTCTACTGTTTTGTGTCTAAAAGCGAGTGGCGTTGTCTATGTATTCAATCAAACTGCTATATACGTCACTACTAACTGGTTTTATTGAGAATGCAGTTATTAAACTTGAAACTATTCTCATATAATAATATATTCTCACAAGGTTGTTAATAATTTTTGTACAAACTATCAAAGTGCTAAAAATTACATTGCGGTATTGCGCGTATCGCTAAAATTGCCACAAAACTATTTAAAAATAATTAGAATCTATCGACGCCGACGAGTTGAAATTTTGGAATGATGATTTCCATGGGGTTGAACACCCCACACAGCACATAAACTTATTTCACTGCATTGCAAAGTGAAAAATTTCGGATTTTCATATTATACCGGTAAAAAAATAACCTCTAAGGAGTTGTCACAAGCTTCTACTGCATTTTTTTTGGCGAATGGATTATATCAACCATAGAAATTGAAATTATGGAGAGTGGGTTGTGTTAATAAATTTTTGTTTTGCGATATGATAGGAAATCCGACATGAACTGTATTTCATCCAGTATTAGAATTATTTACAGTATCCTACACGGTTCTACTAGCTGCCTGTCTTCAGTTGCTCATGGACAATACTAACCATGGAAATCAGTATTTTGAAGAGTAGGTTGTGTTAATAAATTTTTGGTTGCGACATGATAGGAAATCTGACGTGAACTGTATTTTAACGAGTATTATAATTCTTTACAGTATCCCACGTGCTTCTACTGCTCTCTTTTCCTCACCAGTCGTGTGGGAGGAGCAACCTGAGGGGCGTGTCATTTAAAATAAATTCAGTTCTATTTCTTAATCCAGAATTGTGTTTTCACTGGCCGATGGCTGGACCAAACCTTCATTAGTTGACTTTGATAAAGCTGGAGATTTCTCATTTCAAATGGATTAAAGCGAGGAAACCCATTTCGCGAAAACAACACATTCTTGTGGAATTATTCACAAAATATTCAAATATTTAGGAGAAAAATGAGAAAGTCGTTTAACTAAGTGAATAATAGACTTCGATACTGAAATGAAACAACACCAAAATATTCGTTCGTGTTGATGGTGGAACTAAACGAAAATGCCCATAAATGGGGGAAAATATCCTTTTCATTCATTTAAAACTCAAAGAATTTTTTTCCCTTATTTTTATCTTTATACAATCATACAACCCTTCACCACTCAGAAAAAAAAATCGTTTCTGACTCCTCTTTTTTCAGGGAACATTAACATTCCTTAAACATTCAAATTAATGATATAATTGCTACAATTTGGTAATATATTAACTGTCGAAGAAAAAACTTTGTATGAAACACTTTCGTAAAGGGCTTTTTTGTACTCGCATGTTTGTTGAACTCGGCTGCGCCTCATTCAACAAACTCCACGCTCATAAAAAAAAGTCCTACTTTACGAACTTGTATCATAAATAGCTATTTTGTCACGGTGAAAAAAGTCAACATTACGCATCAACAGAGATGCAGAAATGTCAAGTTTTTTTGACAGTTGTACAAAAAACATGTTTTTGATTGATTCGATTTGATGAGATGTGGCGAGACTACTAAATCCTTGTGGCCTCCGTTTATACGCTACACCGAACTAGGTACATCGGCCTAGCTACGCCACTGCCCTGAACCCACAATCCTTTATTCTTTCGATTTCTATCTTACCTCATCTCTTAGACCTAGACGTGTGTTACACTGAATGATGGATTGAACAAAAATACCTAATCCGAAAATAAATTAATCGAAAAACCAGTTTGCATATACACACTATAATACCTATCCTGATTTTTTTTGGGCAGACTGTACTATCGATGAATGGGCTTGGCTGCAGTTATTTTTAGAGGCGCCTGTTATTCCATGCAAAAAGGAATTTAGGTCATTCCGTCGTAGAGAAAATGGGTGATTTTAATGAAGCCGATCCTTCCTCTCTCCTTATTTTACTTGTTCATACGAAGTGCTGGTTCAAATTTGGCTATTTGCAGTGGAATTTCGAAGGCTTACGAATGTTTGAATTGAGACAAAATTCCATCATCATAGGTTGCTGTGAAAATTCGAACAAGTTCGAATGTTTTGCCGGAGAGTACAAATAAATGATGAGAATAAAATCGACAAAGTCGAAGTACCCTTCTCAGCAAATATGAGGAAAAAATCTGACAGAAAACAACTACTTCCCTGGCTAATGCCACGACGGATATTGAACTACATCTGACGTATATTTGTGCAACGTTCTTACAAGTGCTTATTGTAGACAAACAAAACATTATCCTTAATTTGGCTGGGGATGAACAAAGAGAGTAAACCTCAGATCAATAAGTAAACATAGAAGGGCCCGATGCTAAGTAAACATCATATTCACTGAACCGAAGATAATTCTTGCAGAAAATGTTTTGTTTCGGGTTTTTGACATTCGAACCAAAACAAAACATCTCTAGCACAGTGCCGTGCTTTTTTAAGAGGGTCAAAATTATGCAAATGCAGGACTTGTGAGCTGCAACAA
Organism: Chrysolina oricalcia; assembly: GCA_944452925.2. Lineage (NCBI taxonomy): Eukaryota > Metazoa > Arthropoda > Insecta > Coleoptera > Chrysomelidae > Chrysolina > Chrysolina oricalcia. The sequence goes on from OX101824.2 coordinate 51,503,114, forward strand.
GTTATGTCGCGGTTTTGTCTTAAAATTCCTAGGGTCAATAAAATGCCGGGGGTTGGCAGCAAATAACTTTTTATCATAATTTGGGGATTCAAGATAGCGGATTAGTTTTGTGATTTATGATGATATTCTTTCCTTAGTTGGATTCTAGGAGTTTTCAGCTATCAGAAATAAAGCATTGTTTATGGTCTAAAGTAATTAATTCGAGAGAGGTAACAAGTTCCTTGACTATATTTCAAGTTTGGAGTCTGGGGGTTTATGTTGAGTAGATCAAGTTTCAACGAATCAATACGAATATTTTAATAAATATGGACCAGTTGCATAAAGCCTTCTGTTAACGTAGGTAACATAATTGGTGAGCTTAGACATGCGTTGCCATAGTAATCATCAAATCAAATATTTATTTGTCTGTTAAATTCTTTATGCAACTGACCCTATGAGTTAAGAAACCTTTCCTAAGATATATTTTTTCAGAACCAATTTCCTTTTTTTGTAAAAATTGAGTATGATCCTTCCTAAACTTTGGACCAGTTCATTCACAAAACAACTACTTTCCTAGCTAAGAGCACGACGGGGATTGAATTAAATCAGAGGACGCAATTGCAAGTGCAAGTGTTTTGTGTTGATGAAGTGTTGTTAAAATTTTCCTGTGTGGTTTCGTGGTTTTTGACCTGCTTAAACAACTTAAAGTTACATTTGGAATATTTTTCGAAATAGTGCAGTGGTTTAGTGAGACACAATGTCGAAATACTGCTTTGTTTGCAAAACAAATGATAGTAAACAAACATTCCACAGGCGAGGTTCCAGTGGCGTCAAATGCATGAAGCAAATCATCAAATCAAACGTATTTGTCAAATATAATATTGGAGGACAAAGAAACTCATTCAAAATTACAGATAAGAAAAGCCTATGGCAAAATGGTGAATGCTTTAATGTTTGTTATAAATATCTGTAAGAAGGGGGAAAAACATTGAGGCTTATGCAAGGAAAATTGAATTTATTTTCCAATAATATTGATATTGTTAAAATTCTAACAGTGAAGACAATTAATGATATACCAAAGGACTTGCTTAAAATTTTTGGAAATCATTTCTTTGAAGAAGAGTCTTTATCAAACCATAGTTATGCCTTTGTAAAGGCAATACTGTTTTTCTCACTGCTAACTGATATTTATAACAAACATTGAGGAATTCACCACTTTGCCATAGGCTTTTCGTATCTGTAATTTTGAATGAGTTTCTTTGTCTTCCAATATTATGTTTGACGAATACGTTTGATTGCATGATTTGCATCGTGCATTCGACGCCACTGGAACCTCACCTGTGGAATGTTTGTTTACTATCATTTGTTTTGCAAACAAAGCAGTATTTCGACATTGTGCCTCACTAAACCACTGCACTATTTTGAAAAATATTCCAAATATAACTTTAAGTTGTTTAAGCAGGACAAAAACCACGAAAACACACAGGAAAATTTCTAACAACACTTCATCAACACAAAACGACAAGGTACAATGGCCGCCACGGCCGGTGTCACAAGCGGTTTTGCCAAGAGTAAAATAATTCTAGTAACCACTCGAAATTTTCAGAGTGCCTAAAATTTCATTAGTTCAAAACGACATATATCTTTCGTTTTGGTAATCTCTTCACACCTTTCTAGACATAAATATTTCTCTAGAATTTTTAGAATAATACATCTGAATATAAAATATGATCGATTATGCATTTATTGGTAGGTTCCTACCAAAATCATATTTTTTACCAATTTGACAACAGGGCGTCAATGTTTGAAAACATTAATAAGAAGTGTACGTAAATAAACAAAGTTGTCTTCGGTTCAGTGAATATGATGTTTACGTAGCATCGGGCCCATCTATGTTTACTTATTGATCTGAGGAGTAAACTAACAGGAGGGTTTAATAAGCTCTAGCCAATCAGAATCGTGTTGCATCGACGCGCCATAGAGACGTACTTGGACATGAGTACAGAGTCGAACTCGAACCAAGAAACGAAACATGTAACTCTCATATACCAAGAGTGCGGAGTGTGCTAGTCCGTCACTGTCTATGGAGAATGGCGGCCATGACATGTCCAACTACGTCACATTTCGTCACAAATGTGCGTCATCTCTTTCTATTAGTGCCTCCATTGTCTTATGGGGATTAGACTCTCCTAGTCAAATAACGTTTAGTCTCCTTGGGGGATGACCACCTGCAGACATGTTTCGAGGTTGTTGCCTCTCATCAGTGCAAGGGTAGGTCCGACAACTTTGAGTTGTCTTGTCCCTGCCAAATGAATTACAACCCACTGTTTATCTAATAATTCTCTACGGATGAAGCAGCGACTTACAGTAAGTCAGTCGCTGCGCCATCCGCCAGGAAAATCAATAAGCACTCCTCGAGACAGCAAAAGACTCCAGGTAGAGTAAATGCGAAAATTCGAACAGTTCGAATGTTTTGCCGGAGAGTACAAATAAATGATAAGAAAAAAATATCCGTCGTGGCATTAGCCAGGGAAGTAGTTGTTTTTTGTTAGATTTTTGTCTCATATTTCACACTTTGTGGAAATATTCTGAAAAAAAAAAAGGTACTTCGATTTTGTCGATTTTATTCTTATCATAGGTTGCTGTGATTTCGTAGTTTGTTTGGCAACTACAACAACAAATCCGATTTGTTCCTCCAAATTTGAGTGTGAATATCGCGTGATGTTTATGTAATTTCGTTTCAATATAGCGACTTTTTGTTTACGTTTTGAATGTTCATTGTGAGGATATGAAAACTTGCCAACTAGACCAAGGCCAAATCGATTTTAAATACCCGAATTCATAGAAAATTCTTATCAGTATCGGAAAATTTAGTGTAGGTTATAAAAGTGAATTAAGGAAAATCAAGATGACTCTGTTAATGTTCCGTGATGGGTGTAGTTAAATATACGTTTTCAGGGTTGGATATTGGTTTTTTACAATTTCAATGTAAAAGTTGTTGATGATTGTAGATAATAAAAAGAATCTGAAACTTTTGTATCATTAATTGTTCACCATAACCTCATAATTAATGAGAAAAACGCAAAAACCGTTTTTGTTTTATTTTTAATTTCTTTCTCCTGAAAAAAAAAAATTACGTGACTTGGTGAAAACGTTTTTTTTTGCGTTTTGAATAAGGTATAAGTTTTTCAAAACAAAATATTAGTTTTTCGATTGTATATATAGAAGTTGCTTTACATTTTCTCCGTGGAAACCTCGTCTTTGAAATAGCATGAATTGAATATATTGTTCGTATGAAAAAATATCATTTAAAATGCAAAAAACAAAAAAACGCCTTTTTTGTAATCGATTTTTCAGTATTCTTGAGATTTTATTATTTTTCATTGCAAATAAGCGTGGAATTGATGAAAAAGATTAATTTCAATGTTAAATAATGTCATTTACAAGCAATTATTTGATACTAGTTTTGAAATTACCGAAAATCGATTTTACGTAAAACTTCAAACAGCAAAGGTTTTTTATTCAGATTTTTTAAAAGACTTTTTTCTACATTCATGCAAAAAGCAAAACTTTATTGAACTATATTCAGTGGAAAAAGAAGTTCTTTACTGCACTAGTGCAATAAAGTTTTTATTGCACTCATCTGTCATTCTACTTCAACGTGCTGTCATCATGACAAACATAAACGTTTAAACCTACTACATATTTAGCAGATATTCTGTGAGATTGGCAATAGGTACTTCACTACGAAATATTCATATTGAAAATTGCACCAATTGTTCATTCACTTTCAACATTGAGGGTAAAAATAAAGTTTGAGTTAAATTGTTCGTAACGTATTAGTTCCTGTTTCAATGCAAATCGATATCAATAATAAAGTATTCAAGTTGCGCTTTTCATTTTCCTACACCTAGTGCCGCACCTCAATAAATCATTTTTTGCTTTTTGCATGAACGTAGAAAAAATGTTGTATGCAACTCGTGCAAAAATTGTTTATTGCACTCGACGTGTTGTCCAACTCGGCCTAACGGCCTCGTCGGACAATTTCACGTCGAGTGCAATAAACATTCACTTTATGCACTTGTTGCATAAATAACTATTTTTCAATGCCAAAATAATTCACAAAATAAACATAAGATATTACTTTTTGAACGATTTATTTTCAACATAGTCAATTATTAATTGATTATTCATCATTAAACAATTTCATTTATTGAAATAATAATTGATAGTAAAGTTTGAACAATTACTTCCAACATAAATTCCCGAAGATGTTGCATGTTGCAGAAACGTTAGATGATTCCACAATTTAATCAGATATTTTAATTTGTTTGGGAGAAAATGGAGAATTCAATTTTATGTTAGAAATCCCAATTTTGTTATTCAAACTATTTTCTATACAGTGCGGCTTTTAATAGTCCCCCCCCCCTGTTAACTTTTGAACGGTTCGACGTAGAAACATGAAAAAAAACCGTTTCGAAAGATTCACCAATACTACTTTTTGAAATAAAAAAAATAGTGGTTGCACGATAGGGGGCGCAGGGGGGGCCATCAACTCAAAATTTTTAAATGGCTTGTGGGGTCAAGTGTCACATCGTTGAAATTTACAACCATCTAAATATTTTTGAATTTCGGTAATATTTTTTTGTAATTCAAAATTGGAATATCAAATATAAATGCGGATCTGAATACTACTCATACCTTGATAAATTTGAACGGTTGGATGTGGAACAATGAAACCAAACATTTTTTGAAGGGTATTACCGATACTACTTTTTGAGAAACATTGCAATTACTCGACAGATGGTGCTGGGGGCACATTAATTTAAAAATTTCGAAAGGTATAAAAATCGAAATTGGGAAAAAATTATGAACAAAATTTAAAAAATATTTAGATGGTTGAAAAGAGAATTGAATTCTCTTTTCAACGATGTGACACTTGACCCCACATGCTATTTAAAAATTTTGAGTTGATTGGCCCCCCGCGCCCCCTATGGAGCAATCACTATTTTTTTTATTTCAAAAAGTAGTATTGGTGAAACCCTCGAAACGGTTTTTTTCATGTTTCTACGTCGAACCGTTCAAAAGTTAACAGGGGGGGGGGGACTATTTTAAGCCGCACTGTATATGCTTATGCTACAGAGGCAGAATTCCAGCCACCGTGATGTTTTATGGATGTAATGTTGCCCCCTGCATTGGCCAACAGAGTTACAGAGCATCTCCTGAAACAGTGACCTGTGTAGCTCTTGTACATGCCTTTTTCAAGCCATTCTGTAATCAAACTGGGAAATTCCTCTATTTTATTTATCCCCACATGTTGGTTAATACATTTTTCCCGCTGCCGACACTGTAAATAGTCCATACATGCTTAGCAACAAAACAGGTAAATGGCCTATATCATTCGTTTACTAATTCATCTTGACAACGGAACTTAATAGTGTCATTTACATGCCTAGGGTAATAATGGCTTTGACTTTGACAAGTAATACCTTCAGCTTCATTCATATCAATTTTTAGGTTATGAGACCTTTTGAATATTATTGTTGTCTGCTTATTCGGTAACTTAGTTACACGCACAAGCAACTTAGAATGAAACAGCGAACGAATAATCATGAAGGAAGGGTAAGAAAACAAACTTCAATTCAGGCAAATTTTGAGAAATGTCAACAAGCAGCGGGAAAAACGTAATAAGTAACACGGAATGTATCGACTGTTATCATCCTCTAATGTTAACACGTCTTTACATTCCTTGTTACTTAAATAACTATATCCTCTCGAATATTTCAAAAATAATCTGTTACTTTTTGTATGAGGCGGCCGTAGTGCTCTATACTTGCGGTATATCTCAATATGATCAGAATTTGAAACAGTAAACGTCCTTGTACAATAGGTCTTTGTATCAGGTATTTTAAATCCAGCATCTTCAAGTGCATCAATAGTTATATGTAATAATTCTTCACGGCGACAAGCACTGCTGATACCAAAATTTATGACAACCTACAAATAAAAACTATTAAAATTTCAAAGAAAATATTTTATGACACTGCAAAATTATTATTAGGACTATTAAAATTACTACTAATCTTACAAAATTAGGATTCTTTTATATTACCTTATAAAGTAAATTTGTTTCGTAATCAGCATCTTGAATACATTTAATTATATCATCCCTTGTTAAAACTTCAGATTTCTTTCTTCGGTACCGACGCTTTTGTTTTTAATGAGCGGTACCAATTTTGAAAACTTATATCTATATAACTATATCAATATTTTCCTTAACATTCAAAGTATTTTTCAACATTGAGTAGACACTCCATAACGTAGGAGGTTTTATAATTTTTGATTTTTCCTCAAAATAGCATACAAGCACATTTTCAGAAACCTTTTTTACAAGTTTCATGTCGCACCATTCACGAAATTGGTCATATGTTTTCTCATATATTAACTTTGGCCAGTAACATATTAGATACTATTGCATTTGCTTTCTCAGACTTATCTGATGGGGTATCACTACCACTATCATAATCAACATCCAGCTTCTTGAAAATAACTTGAAATTGAAGCAACTACGAGCAAACACAGTCAAACACGCGGCGAGCCAAAAAAACCGTTTATATAGTGTGGCCCTAGACCAGTGGGACAGTTAAATATCTCTTGAACCAATAGGACTTTTCAAAATATTATTATTTCACATCATATTGCACTATGAGAATGATTATTTTTTATACGAGGGGCGCAAGAAAAGCTCACAAAATCGAACATCAGTTTTTTTAATGGAACACCCCATATATTCCAACACATCTGAATTCTCATTCATTTAGGCTAATTATTAGTTTTTTATTTATGAAAATCCGACAATTCCCGGAATTATGAGGCGGCGATCGATCCTGCTGAAAAAACATTTCTCTTAGGTGTCCAAGGGGAACTTCAAGATGATTATTGAGTTCATTTTGAAAGAAATTAAGGTATCTTTTACCATTTAGAGTGGGTACCTTGATAAAAATATGGCCCTATCAAATTATTCTTGAAAATTCCACACCAAACATTTACTCCCCAAACCTTCTGAAAATTGGTTTCTCGAACCCAGTGCGGATTTTCTGCAGCACAGTAAAGTACATTATGACGATTTACGTTCCCATTATTGTGGAAGCGGGATTCATCCGACCACATAATTTTTGACAAAAAATCACCATCTTCATGGAGTCTTACCATCATCTCAAAAATGATATCTATCCATCAAAGTCAGTTGGTATTAAAGCTTGGACTAAATTTAATTTATATGGATGTTGCCTGTGGGTCTTCAAAATCCTGTGTACAGAACTCTTCGAGATCCCTGATTCCTCAGCAACTCCTCGTACCGATGAATGAGGATTTTGGTGTATGTATGCTAAAATATTGATCGATATATCATCATTCACGATTGACTTTGATGTCCTGGTTGTTTGTTTGATGGTAATTCCTGATCATTTCGCAGTTTAGCCTCAAGTCTAACGAAGGTATTTTTTCCTGGTTGTCTTCGATCTGGGTAACGTTGACTGTACAATACACACGCTCTGCGAGAGTTTTTTCTCGCTTCGCCAAATATGAGCAACATGTCAACATATTCATCGGGTGAAAATAACTGTGGCATTTCAATTTGATTTGTTTCACAAATAACGGGGCAGCAACTAAATCCGTCTTAAGGGGCTTTGGACAATGAAACTACTTTATTGAATTAAACTTGAGAAACACAATAATTATTGATGCACTAATGTATTTTTATTGAATGAGCGAATATAAGTGACATGACTTCAAATGTTCCAAAGCCACCCCGGACGGCTTGAGTTATTAATTTATCCTCGATCGTGTGAAGGATACACAAACTTGAAGGAAATTTTGGTTATCAATTTGTTTCACTAGAGTTACAAAAGTGATTACCTGTACACCATTGAACATAAGCAATCGAACCACCAATGGGATATAAAATCATGCATATTGTAGGGTGCACGATTTGAAAAATTGATGAGAGGAAAGTTTGAATTTCGTGAAAATCATATAATTTTTCTGACCACCCTGTATAACTTTCGAAGGAGATGAGTATTTCATATGATAGAATATGCTACCGGCTACCAAGAGCCATGAATGATTTCATAAATTCTGGTAGTATGAATGATGGGTTTGTCTTAAAAAATGTCTGCATTTAAAGAAAAACTGGTATAACTTGGCAACGCCTGGTCGGATTTTCAAAAATATAAACCAAATAATTAGCCTAAATGAATGAGAATTCAGATGTGTTTAAATATATGGGGCGTTCCATTTAAAAAACTGATGTTCGATTTTGTGATCTTTTCTTGCACCCCTCGTATAAAAAATAATCATTGCGGTCTCGGCCAAAAATTAACACACATGTGCCATAAAAACACTTATTTTACGCCCTTAATACAAAAATAACTATTGTTAGTCGAAATAAGACAAATTCAGGATCAAAATCTATTTATCAGAACTCGTTAACATGTACAATTATAATCTTACTTTTGATAGTACGTTAGAGTGTATACGGGGCATAGTCAAAAATATCATTTTTCGGGATATTTTTTCTAGCACTATTCCAGAACCAACAAATTATATTTTGGTAAGACATCACAGTTTCAGTCTATTCCTTAACGTGTATTGTTTCTTGATGATTCTCTCTGTTTGAAATATGATTTTTTAAATTAATTATACCCCTATAATGAAAACAACTGACAGGTCGTTTTTTACTACAAAACATTATTTATCACTACTATTCATTGAACAAAAGATAAGGTAACACTTCGATGAATTCAATTGTTCAATATTTCATTTCTTTTAGATACAGGGTGCGTTAAACTTTTTTTGAGGTCATTTACAATGTTTTTCTTGAAAATCTCAAAAATTGTTGCTTTAATTTGGTCCTAATTTTACTCATATGTTTGCAATTTTCTTGTTGGCATCTGTAACACTTTTTTTGTCTAATATTCCTCTACTATGAGGGCGAGTCACCTTCCGCGAATACTCGGTATACGTTCAAAAATGTTTCCTTTCTCTCTCATTAAGTTCTTCATTGAACATTGAAAAAAAAATTGTTTAAAAATTTGAACCTTTTAGTCTAAAGTATCCTTTCGTGAAGTCAAGAAAAAGCTGAAGAACACGAAAATTATATTTATTATACAGTCAAAATAACACAAAGTCGGTTTAAAATAATCAATACATTTCGGTAGAAAAAAATAAATGGGCGGTTTCATAATTGGATGTTACTGGTATTTCAGCTTCAAGGTTGTCTCCTAATGAATTAATTCTATAATAGCTATTGACCTTTGTCTTGGTTCATTGGCAATGATAGGCCAACTCAATTCATCCATTATTACGGAGTGACTTAATAAACGATGAATACAATTCTTTGGATGTTTATTTCCTCTTTTGATAATTCTAAAATTTTAATTTTTTTTGTTTCAGATAAGATGGGGGAATCGTTGAGCAAAAGTGTTCAGCCTGAAGAAGTGAGTATATAATTATGTACCTGTGATAGAAGTCCATTTTTATCTCAAAGTTGAGTGGTATGGATATACAAATCAGTAAAACGCAAAGTCGTCTCCACAATTTAATATTACCATCCGGTGCAGTAAGATGGTAAAACGTCTATCAATCAGTTGACTCTCACATAGTAGTACATGTTTCGGACCTACATAGATACATCATCAGCTATTTAGAAATTGTACAATAAAAGGAGGACAATGTAACTAAAGACAATTTAGCTCAATATAAAAAATAACTTACAAGGAAATGAAAAAATGTTGTATACTTAATTATATGTGAAAAATAATTAGCTGTGCTACATAATAAAGTTAAGGGCACAACATGGTTTTAAGGTATTTGGAACGCTAGAGCAGTTTTCTTACAAATACAATGAAAATTTGGTATGATATTTCTCGACAGTGGCTACATCAGCTGAATTTTTTTGAGAATTTTCGTCCATTTAGAATCGGAGATAATTGTACTCAAAGTTGCTCCCCAATAGACAAATGCAATCATTGTTTCAAATAGCACGCTGTACTGAAGAAACGCGTCTTACAAATTTGATGGAAAACTAACACATCTCAATAAACTCGATAACAATGCTAATAACCTAATCTGGACTAATTCGTCCATCTACTTATCGAAATACAAGCTCCCAAAGTCGGCATTGTTTCAATCGATGAGAACATAGAAATGACCACGTCAAGAGCAATGGCAACAACGCGCTGGAACAGAAATATATCCCGAAATGAATAGAGCAGGAAATATAGAAAATAGAAACTCTAGAATTGGAGAATTGGGCAGCCTTCCTGCACATATTGTTGTTAGAATATATGGGAATTTTGGAAATGATTAGACGTGGAATTGTAATGATTTTCTGAAAAATTTTCAAAGAAAATTTGTGATTACTTTTTTGATTTTCGTAGTATTTTTTGCCTCTCTAGTTTTGCCCGATTCCATTAACGTCGGAATAAATGATTTTTTTCCTGAAGTTCTGCATATTTGCATAAATCAAGAACGATCATCATATAACAATCCAAGTTTTTTTTGGTTCATGTCGTAAAACTCGAAATAATGCACAGGTAAGACTAAAGAGAATAATATAATAGTATATTGTGCAACAAGTGCAGAAAAGTGCTAATTTCTCACGAGTTTGAAAAAGTTGCGGCACGAGCGCAAGCGAGTGCTGCAATTCAAACGAGTGCGAAATTGCATTTCTGCTCGTGTTACACACTATACTTTTTCTACAACACCCTTTTTGCTAAAAATAATACTATACTATAAGACGGAATGAAATGTCAGTGACTCATTCTTATATTTTCCTCTTGAAGTTGAAGGTAGTAAATTCAATGGCAATGAATTAACTTGTTCTCTTAGTTCTGGCGGAGTATTTTCAATTTCAGAACTGTCGCTATCCATTGTAGTTCAATCTCATTAAAAAATTACGGGACAAGAATATTTTACGAATATTTTATGCTTGACGTTTGTTGAAATTCAAATGATTCGATAGATGTTGCTCCGTTGCCTAGCAATGGATAGTGTGTATGTGGGTATTTGAGACAGCAGTAGTGATGTCTATGATTTTTGTTCAGAATATTATGAATTTGCACGACAATTTCCCTCATATTATATAAACCAATAGACTTTGTCTATTCATTCTTGAAGTTGCCTGATCGAATATCCCTTTGAAATGCAGAATTTTCAAAATATACTTTCACCTTGCTGTCACGAAAACTGTATTGCTTAGAAATTAGGTACTGAAAAATTTTGGCACAGAAATGTCACTTTGTGGCACAGAAATGTCACTTTGCGGCACACCAATGTCAAATTTCAATTATTGTGAGAAATAATTGCGAAAGTAAAACTATGCAGGAAAGCATGTTTTGGAGTGTGGTTGTAGAAAAAATAATGATAAAATAAATGAAAAAACATGCTTTACTTCCAACATGAAAATGAAAAGAAAAATATAATTTTCAGTTGTAATACCACAAGAGAGTGAGAATAAAGTGAAAATAATTCGACAGATTTTTCGAAAACTTGTTGCCAGGCAATAGACACGAGAGCCCGAAGGGCTCGAGTGGCTATTGCCAAATGGCAACAAGTTTGAGAAAATATGTGGAGAATTATTTTCTACTTTATCGAACTCTCGTGTGGTATTCGATAGATTATTTTTTGTTGCCCCAATCATAAACATATTCTCTATATAACATTTTTATTCATTACGGTTATCTAAATTCATTTTTCAATTTGCATGCAAACTGATGACAGACGTCAAATCAAAAGTATCAGTTGTTGTCACACAATAAAATCAAAATACCACGAATATTCCCGAGGCAATAATCTAAGTAGAAAATTCCCACTATAATAATGTTGTGATTGGTTTGAAAGTACATCATAGCTTTAAATTGATGGTTTTTATTGGTTGCAAGATATGTCGAAAAATAATCAATGATAAGTAGTTTTTACTTTTGACTTCAAGTAAAACTCATTATAATTCAATTTTGGTGTTAATAAATAAAACAATAAAATGTAATTTATTTTTATTTTTGTTTCAGTACAAAATTTCAACAAAACATAAACTATATATATATATTTCCTGAATACATCTACATTCTTCATTAATCACAAAAGTACAATTTTTTATTGATGTGATCAAGACTTTATGTTAAGTTTTTTAAAAAATTAGGAGATTGCATCGATAATTCTTTTTGTTTTCCTGACGCGAGGTTTATTCTGTTTATTTTTCTGAGACAACAATTGCAGAATGCCATTATGTTTATTCTCAGTATATGTTTATATGACTTCAATGATTGACATCCTATTCCAGAATGCATGGCTCCTATTGAAAATATCGATTTCAAAATTCAAAATCAAGATCGTTTGCTTTGAAAAATCTAAGTTAACTTACCGAAAACAACTTTTGAATTCACATCTGCAGCTTGTTTGCCGTTCGATTTGCGATGTATTTTACCAGTATTAACTAGAGTCGAACTGTTGCAAAATTCGCACATAACTCTTAAAATTGAAAGCAAACCCAATCTTCTTTCATATATGATGTTTGTCATAGATAATATCCTCTTGCATTTATGACAAAACAAATTTTTGCCAAGCTCGGATAATTCTACGATGCGCCTACCTTCCGAGCTCCCTTCACATATTTTCTCATTTTCCATCTTTACCTTTTTCTTTGCAGCGAACATCGCTGCGACGGCATTGAGTCTTTTTTTCAGATTACTTTCTTTGATGAACCGTCCCTTGTGAACTAATTTGGTTCTAGCCATTGTATTAACAGTTAATCAGTTTTCAAAAGAGAAATCTGATTGTCGAGACTATAAAAGTTACTGACACTGTCACAAGCGACAGCAATGTTGCCTAGTGCCTCCGACACTAGATTGAATGGTTGAAATGGTAGGGAAATCGTACAGTCGGAACAACAAATTTACTTTTATGATCAACGTATGTGTAATAGGCCGCAAATAGAAATCTTTTGACGTATACCGTGCCGTTCCAAATACCTTAATGGATTAAATCTGGTATTAATTTTTATTTTTAATACAGACGGAAAAGGGAGGCTGAGAAGCTTGAAATCCCTTATTCCTATAAGGGAAAAATAAAAAGGACCTTAACCACATGGGTAATTTTTTTTTGACCAGTCTATGAAAGAACGTGGAGGACGAACGGATATAAACTAACCGTAAAGCCAGAACCACTGTCAAAATTGTCTCACGTCAAACTTGACACGGAACAATGACAAGAGTGCGTAATACACAGAACAATAAAGGAGGGAATAAATCCAACACCACCACTATCCTGAGTAAGAAGATCCCACGTCATTTCACCATATGGTTAAGGTCCTTTCCAATTTTCTCTTATAGGAATAAGGGATTTCAGGCTTCTCAGCCTCTCTTTTCCGTCTCTATTAAAAATAAAAATAAATACCAGGTTCAATCCATTAAAGTCATGCTCTTAACTTTATTATGTAGCACAGCTAATTATTTTTCACATATAATTATAGAACATTTTTTCATCTCCATGTAAGTAATTTTTTATAATGAGCCAAATTGTCTTTAGTCACATTGTTCTCCTTCATTGTAGAATTTATAAATAGCTGATGATGGATCTATGTAGGTCCGAAAAATGTACTACTATGTGACTGTCGAGTGATTGATAGCCGTTTCACCATCTTACTACACCGGATGGTAATAACCGGTGTGAAGTTAGCAGCCACTTTCTAGCAGCCGTTTTTATCTAGCAGCCAATTTGCCAGTGGCGTCGGGTGTGAAATTAAATTTGGATCTTGATCCGAATTAACTTCAATTTCTGTATATAAACTAATAAAGAGGTCGAGAATCATATACCGACAGATGGTTGATTTGCATGTCTCAAAAATGTTTAGCCAAGTTCATTTTCTGTATATAGACTACTGAGAAGCTCAGAAATGATATACCGAGAGATGGTTGATTTGCAGGCCGTCCAATGGGCAGTTTATACTTGTCGATTTTTGGAAAATCATTATGAAACATCCCTTAGAAATGTTTAGACAAGTTCATTTTCTGTATATAGACTACTGAGAAGCTCAAAAATGGTGTACCTAGAGATGGTTGATTTGCAGGCCGTCTAAGGGGCAGTTTATACTTGTCGATTTTTGGAAAATCATTTTGAAACATGTCTCAAAAATGTTTAGCCAAGTTCATTTTGTGTATATAGACTACTGAGAAGCTCAGAAATGATATACCGAGAGATGGTTGATTTGCAGGCCGTCTAATGGGCAGTTTATACTTGTCGATTTTTGGAAAATCATTATGAAACATCCCTTAGAAATGTTTAGCCAAGTTCATTTTCTGTATATAGACTGCTGAGAAGCTCAGAAATGATATACCGAGAGATGGTTGATTTGCAGGCCGTCTAAGCCGTCTTGTCGATTTTTGGAGAATCATTTTGAAACATGTCTCAAAAATGTTTAGCCAAGTTCATTTTCTGTATATAGACTGCTGAGAAGCTCAGAAAAGGTGTACCGAGAGATGGTTGATTTGCAGGCCGTCTAAGGGGCAGTTTATACTTGTCGATTTTTGGAAAATCATTTTGAAACATGTCTCAAAAATGTTTAGCCAAGTTCATTTTCTGTATATAGACTACTGAGAAGCTCAAAAATGGTGTACCGAGAGATGGTTGATTTGCAAGCCGTCTAAGGGGCAGTTTAAACTTGTCGATTTTTGGAAAATCATTTTGAAACATGTCTCAAAAATGTTTAGCCAAGTTCATTTTCTGTATATAGACTACTGAGAAGCTCTAAAATGATGTACCGAGAGATGGTTGATTTGCAGGCCGTCTAAGGGGCAGTTTATACTTGTCGATTTTTGGAAAATCGTTCTGAAACATGTCTCAAAATGTTTAGCCAAGTTTATTTTCTCTATGTAGACTACTGAGAAGCCCAAGAATGATATACCGAGAGATGGTTTATTTGCAGGCCGTCTAAGGGGAAGTTTGTACTTGTCGATTTTTGGTAAATCATTCTGAACATCCAAGATGGCGTATCCGTTTTGTAATTATGGTCCGATTTGATTCAAATTTGTCAAGCGGGTGTTTCGCCTTCGCTTGAAATTTTGAAAATGTATGAAAAAAAGACTGAAAAAGTAAAAATAAAATTATAGTAAAACTGAAGAACATGCTATACTCGTAACATTGACTTAAAAGTAGAAAATAATTTCAAATATAGTCATTACTCAAATGTAAAAAGTCTCACGAATACAGACATTTTTCTGATGGCCCGAGAAAGTGCTAGAAATCGCACGTTAAAAGGTAAGTTCTCGTCAATCCTTGGCTCGGGTAAGTTTCGACTTTTGACAGCTGCCGTTCGTATGGAGACGACAGCTGGTCAACCAAAAAAAAAACAATTTTAATTACAATATACAGAAATTGAACATGTCTAAAGTTTTCTAAGGAATGTTTCAGAATAATCTGCCCCTTAGACGGCCTGCAAATCAACCATCTCTTGGTATATCATTTTTGAGCTTCTCAGAAGTCTAAATACAGAAAATTAACTTGGCTAAACATTTCTAAGGGATGTTTCAGAATGATTTTCCAAAAATCGACAAGTTTAAACTGCCCCTTAGACGGCTTGCAAATCAACCATCTCTCGGTACACCATTTTTGAGCTTCTCAGTAGTCTATATACAGAAAATGAACTTGGCTAAACATTTTTGAGACATGTTTCAAAATGATTTTCCAAAAATCGACAAGTATAAACTGCCCCTTAGACGGCCTGCAAATCAACCATCTCTCGGTATATCATTTTTGAGCTCCTCAGTAGTCTATGTACAGAAATTGAACTTGGCTAAACATTTATTTAATGATTTTCCAAAAATCGACAAGTATAAACTGCCTCTTAGACGGCCTGCAAATCAACCATCTCTCGGTACACCATTTTTGAGCTTCTCAGTAGTCTATATACAGAAAATGAACTTGGCTAAACATTTTTGAGACATGTTTCATAATGATTTTCCAAAATTCGACAAGTATAAACTGCCCCTTAGACGGCCTGCAAATCAACCATCTCTCGGTACACCATTTTTGAGCTTCTCAGTAGTCTATATACAGAAAATGAACTTGGCTAAACATTTTTGAGACATGTTTCATAATGATTTTCCAAAAATCGACAAGTATAAACTGCTCCTTAGACGGCCTGCAAATCAACTATCTCCCGGTATATCATTTTTGAGCTTCTCAGTAGTCTATGTACAGGAAAAAAACTTGGCTAAACATTTTTGAGACATGTTTCATAATGATTTTCCAAAAATCGACAAGTATAAACTGCTCCTTAGACGGCCCGCAAATCAACCATCTCTCGGTATATCATTCTCGGGCTTTTCAGTAGTTTATATACAGAAATTGAATTTAATTCGGATCAAAATGCGAATTTAATATCACACCCGGCGCCACTGGCAAATTGGCTGCTAGATAAAAACGGCTGCCAGAAAGTGGCTGCTAACTTCACACCGGTATGGTAATAACCTTAAACTATTAGTCAATCGGACATATATATGAGATATCAAGTAATACCACCTCAGTGTTCTATTTTGTGAAAGTTAGAAAATGAAGGTGTCAAATTGTAATATTTATGCAATTTAATTCGAATATTTGTTTGTTTCTTTGCCTTAGGAAGCGAAATTTTGAAACTCCTTGTATATCACCCGGAAGTTATTGAAGAGTTAAAAATCCAGCATTCCAATCATCTGAATATTTTCAGCAGAAAAAAAGTTACGTAACGGCTGTGCCCTCTTAAGCGTTAAGCTAGCACAACCCCTTTTTCTCCGAAACCACTTGAGTTAAAAAAAAATTAGGAGTTACTTTAGAAAGTAGTTATTATAAGCAGTTAAAAAATGCGGCACTAGTTTTTTTGATTGTGCTGAAACGGCTGTACCAGCTTAACATACGTTGCTCTGCCCATGTTTCACATTTTGATTGTCTGAAGAACCACTACTATTCTCATATTTCAAACTCGAATTCATATTCAAAATAATCCTTTGAGTTTGAATGTGTATGGCTTTATTAAAAATAATTCCTTATGTTGCGTCGTCTCTAGATCAGCTCCTACTTGGAGAAGTTCTGAATTAACTTCCAATTGTAGCGGTTCTGGATTAACTTCAACTTGGAGCGGTTCTTAATTAGCATCAAAATCTTCCGTTTCAACATCAACGTCGAAAGGTCTCCAGAATGCCATACCACACAGACAATCAATCTAATTAAGACAACCAAATAACGATATATGTAAATATGCGTCTGAACTCTGAGCCCAGCTGCACCGCACTGTCTAGTAAATAAATCCTCCAGCAAATAGAAACTGATTGGAATTTGGAAGCGGCATGTCAAAGAACTTCGAAGCAGTTCGGTCTCTGACCAATTAGAATTTGACAGTGACCAATCAGAAGCTTTCTTTTAGAATTTCACCCGCACCTTTTATGTGACAGATTACATCATCTCCTCCTGGACTGCCAATCGAGTTTAGACGAGGAGCGTTAGATAATATCGTGTTATTTATGCCTAAGCAACTTATCAGCGGCAATTTGTATACTTATTGATATAACCTCGTATGATCGCTTGGTTGTGTGCTGTCTCAATTGAGTTCAACTGGAACCTTCAAAACTGGCCCTTAGAGCCAGAGTTAGTATCATTCTCGGTTTGATTAATAACAATACGCGTGACATGACTGACATGTGAATATAACCTAACACAACATTCTTTTAGTACACATCAGTGTCATGTGTTCTCGACAAATAATATAAGTAGCCTTGAAAAGCATCTGTCTCGACTGAAACCAAACAATGTTGTGAAATGTTTACAATATATTAATGAGTTCGTTACAATTCATTTTGATTTGTTCAGCTCATTAAAAAATGTTATGTGGAATACGTGCTACGTAATCCGCAAACACAATAAATAATATAGATCGCGGACCGTGGTATTTTTACGACAGTGTATTTTAAACTGAAAAAATTTGGCAGCGTTGCCAGACTGACGCTTTTATACGGTTGTGAAGTTATCCACAACCACAAATGAACACTGAGAAAAATGTAATTTAGCTGGTAAAATCCCTCTTTTCCGCTTAAATGATGATTTAGAGATTTCTCAGTGGGTCCATGGAATCAAGTAGGTTGCTTACTATGGGATATGATTATTAAAGTTATTTTTGTGCGGTGAAAAGGTGGTGAAATTTTTTAAAGAATAAATTTAGTATTTAAACGGCGGTGTAGAGTATTTTTTGTGACAGAATTGTTTAAGGAGGATGAAATACATAAGTGTATGTATATGAATTCATTTGTCGCCCCGTCGGAGAGGGTGTGGTGTGGGTGCGTTTGACGAAATAGATTAATATTCATTTCAACCGAATTTTTAGACTTTTTTCGATCGTGGAATATTTTTCAGGAGGGTGAAATACATAATTAAGGATTTATAAAATCATTTGTCGCCCCGTCGGAGAGGGTGTGGTGAGGGTGAGTTTGTCGAAAATAATCAGTTATCAGTTAAAACGACATTTTAGAGCTTTTTCGATTGCAAAATCTTAATCAGGAAGTTGAAATACATATCTGAGACTATATTAATTCATTTGTCGCCCCGTCAGAGAGGGTGTGGTGGGAGTAAGTTTGTCGAAAAAAGTAAATTATCAGTTCAAACGACGTTTGTAGTTTTTTCGATTGGAGAATCTTGATCAGGAGGTTGGAATACATAGCTGTGAGTATATCAATTCATTTGTCGCCCCGTCGGAGAGGGTGAGGTGGGTATGAGTTTGTCGAAAAAAATCAATTATCATTTCAAACGACGTTGTAGAGTGTTTTCAATGAGAGTGTCCTAATCAAGAGGTTAAAATACATAGCTGTGGATATGTCAATTCATTTGTCGCCCCGTCGGTGAGAGTGTGGTGGGGGTGAGTGAAATTCATAAAAAATTATCCTCTCCGGCGGGGCGACAAATTAATTGATATACTCACAGCTACGTATTTCAAACTCCTCATTGAGATTATCCAATCGAAAACACTCTACAACGTCGTAAAAGTATATTAAATTAGTTAAATTAGCTAAATTAGTAATTTCAAAATAATTCGTTATTTTGAATAATTTTTGTAGGACTTTTTCATGTGCTATCATTGTCCTACAGTTCCTAGTAATTTTTTTTTACCATGGAATTGACAATTTCGGAGCGTAGGACTGGGAACACCTACCATTCATTTTGTAGGACAATATGACCATTCAATTATACAAATATCAACCAAGCAACGGTCCGTTGGGTACTGATGAATTCTTATGACCACGTCAGTGCTACTTGTTGGGAGTGGGGGACACTTCAGTCCTACCATCCAATTCGTAGGACAGAAGTTTTTTCGAGTACTTTATCGAATTATCTCGAGGTTCAACTGAAAAACTAACTGTTATTAATGACTTGACGCCTGCGCATTTTATTAGCTACCACTATCGAGAATTTTCGTACAGGAAAAAGTTGGGCGTCTCGGCAAAATGAAGCTACTCAGGAAGATTCAGCCTGTTATTAGTCAGTTTTGAAAATAGGCGTGGGATCTCGGTCTAACAACCATCTTCCTACTACTCTAAAAAAAAAAAAAGATGTTCAGTTAAAAGTCTTTTAGTAGAAAATAGTATATTGTACAATGAGCATGAAATGACATACATTTCCCACGAGTAGGTATATGAAATTTTGTAGTACGAAGTACGGCCCGTTGATTGCTAAGATATATCCATCGGGGGCAACTATGATCTCTGGTTTGACCAAGTGTTCATTCTTGTGGAAACAGTATGATTGCCTCAATACCCGGAAGTTACTGCTCTTTTTTATTTTATTGTAGGTACAATCTATATAAACTATTGCTTTGGGAATATCTGGTGTGGAATTGTACAGTTGATTCGTATAAGGGGATACATGACTGTTAATATAATTTTCTCTTGTTATTGAATTAAATCCAATATTGTTCGGTACGAACCTTTGTAAAAGAGATAATCTCACATTAGAAATAATGAAGCTTGCTGTTTGTCGAGAAGGATAACTGAACAATATTTTCAAAAACTCATCTGAAACTCCATGTTTCATTTTGATCAAAAATGTCAGCAAATGTTTTCTTTCGACATTTCTTCTCTTGCCACCTTGTTCAACAATATCACAAAATTCTAGTAATTGTCGAAAATGATTTTTTGAGATTGATGTCAGATACTTAAATTCGTCTTCAGTGAAACAATTGATATCTTCCCAGTTACGGAGTGGCCTGTTTCTATTAGCAAATGTCCTCATTCTTTGAAGAAAATGTTGAAGATTGGAAATTATGTATGGTTTATTCACAAAATTCAAACCTCCATGCAAGTAATTTGGAAGGAAACCTTGATGATCAAGATGGTGACCACAAATTCTCAAGAAATCTGGGACATAGATATCAGAAGCAACAAAAATATCCACTCTACATTCTAAAGAAAGTCTTTGAATATTTTGACGAGCATTACATATAATGCACGCACGACTTGATACGCGGGACAACACATTGAGACGAAGGCAATTCGGATTATTTTCCATAGCAATAATGTCATTCATTACTGTGTTATTACAATTGAAACATATTTTTGTATCATCCTGAATATCAATAGGTGGATTTCCCGCAGTTTGTCTTCGATATGTTGCAATTTGCAAAACATCAATATTATCTCCTCTATTCAAACGCATTGAGAGTCTAGGAATAACATTTCGGTCACAAACATAACAACTCACTCTATTTGCGAAGGCCATATTGTTCAGCAAAGTTCAACAAACACTGAAAATCACATAAACTTGAACAGTAAAAAAGAAACTTCAATTAGTCCAATAACCCAAAAAGAGTTCTCGGGCTTTATGACAACAAGAAAACGACTATTGACATAAGAATTTTGTTGATTTTATCCTCTTTGAATTGTTCTCCATGCCTACTACGAAATAAGAGGAATATATTAATAAGTAGGTATTCGAAGATGATTCAGATGATGTTTCAAATACAAGAAAAAGAAAGAGAAACGTTCTCTGAAAGGGGGTATATACTATATACAAACATATATACGATTCGAAGATACAAGAACATAATTGAAACATAAAACGTTAATTTGGGGTAAAAATATGCCGAGAATTTGATTTAATATATATCTTTATAAGCCGATAGAAATAATTACATACAAATTATGATTTTTTTCTGATTTATCCTATGTGGTATTTTCGTTATGTGACAAATTCATGAGATATTCATGTCCAAATCTTTTTGTAGTACAGGGCGATTTCCTTTGATAATAATGCTATTTTGAGACTTTCACTATTTTTTTGTTTTATAGAGTGAAAATTCGAAAAAACGAACTTCTGCGGATGTAATAAGTATAATATAACTTCTGAGAAACACTAAGCATGAAAAAATAACTTTTCCATTGAATCGCCTACTAGACGATGCTTGTGCAGATAATAATTCGAGTTATGGCTTTTTTTCGAGGGATGCGGTACGCTATTGTACGGTATAATAACTGATCACTATTTTATTGAAATATTTTTATTTCGAGTAAAAGCGGCCTGACGAGGAAGAACTACAGCAAACCCGCCGAAAACTGGACTGAAAATATAGCAATGGGAAAATGTACAGATCGTAGCTTTTTTCATCCATTTTTCGCCTTGTATATGAAAAACCCGTAATGGGATTCCGCTGAAAATTTTGTACAATATGGATGAAAGTATTTCGTGTTCTCCCATGAAAAAATATTGAATTCTTTTCGGACTCCCTTATGAGATATAGGGTGATTTAAAAAATCAAGGTTTTTATTTATTAAAGTATAACTAATTTTTCAAATATCATTCGACTCTGTATACGATGGAACATATCATTTAACATTCTTCAAGTGAATTTTGTCATTTTAGGTTGGTTTATTACTACAAGGTGTCCCAAAAACCAAAATTCGTTTTGTTTCCATATTTGTGAATCACCTTGTATGAATTGTATCAACTGTGATGCTAGATGAAATGAATTTATAATATTATGTGATAATTCTACCTTTTCTCGCATTTTCTCTTTATAAAACAACTAAATTATGAAAGTCTCAAAATAGCATTGTTTTCAAGTGAAATCGCCCTGTACTACGAAAAGATTTGGAAATGAATTTCTCATGAATTCATCATACATGGATGTGATGATGATCCCACAAAAGATAAATCCGAACTAAATCGTAACTTGGCAGATACAGAGTGATGAAAAGTGAATGTTTCTCATATTCAACACCCTGTATCTCGAAAACTCGTCATAGGATCGTGTTGCGCCCGTTGAAACATTTCATCGGAATGATCAATTCTACAACATATCAAAAATTCAAGAAATTTGACGGAGAGCCATTTTCCCATATAAGGTGTGCGGGGTATGAGGTGAGCTTAGCCATTTCGGTAATATTTGGCGGTGTCAATGTTAAATCATCCTCACTATCGCTAATCATTTTTAATAACCTAATTTTTTCAGTCGAATTTTGTAATTATCTACTGATGTGAAATGTCAAATTATTAGACAGACACCTATATAAAGTTAGCGAGACAACTTCGAAAAAGTTGATAACGGATTAATCCATAATTTGCCGCCTTTTTGTCGCTAATTAGTTGCAAAGAAAAAAAATTTGTCGCTCTTTTTTTTTAAAAAATATGCGTTGTTTCGCTAACTTCATATGAAGTTAGCGAAACACCTTCCGTAATTTCTTTTTTTCCATAGTTCTAAAGTATCCATAATTTGCCGCCTTTTTGACGCTAATTAGTTGCGAAGAAAAAAAATTTGTCGCTCTTTCTTTAAAAAAAATATGCGATGTTTCGCTAACTTCATATGAGCTTAGCGAAACAATTTCCATAATTTTTATTTTTTCACATTTCTGAAGTATCCATAATTTGCCGCCTTTTTGTCGCTAATTAGTTGCGGAAAAAAATTGTCGCTCATTTTTTAAATATGCGATGTTTCACTAACTTCATTTGAAGCTAACGAAACAACTGTCGCAATTTCTATTTTCACAGTTCTGAAGTATCCATAATTTGCCGCATTTTTGTCGCTAATTCGTTGAGGAAAAAAAAATTGTCGCTCTTTTTTTAAATATGCGATGTTTCGTTAACTTCACTTGACTACAGCCAGTGGGGATCCTTCGTTTGCGGTTATAATAATAATAATAATAATAATAATAATAATAATAATAATAATAATAATAATAATAATAATAATAATAATAATAATAATAATAATAATAATAATAATAATAATAATAATAATAATAATAATAAAATCATTTATTTCAAGTTAATTATACAAGTTGCAGTGACAAGTTTGCACAATATGCTTGAAACAGGTCAATAAAATAGTTGAAACATACAACATACAGTACACATTCATAGATAAGATATGATAATAATAGATATTAACAATAGATATAAAAGTGCGTGTTTAGGAAAATAAAAATTCGTTGATTGAGTATGGCTCAATGTCACGGATATATTGGAAACTGGCTTTCTTGAAAGCACTGATGTCTTTTAGGTTTTGAATATATTGAGGGAGTTTATTGAAGAATTGTAAAGCTGAGTACGTGTAATTTTTTTCGGTTATTCTTAGATTATGATACGGATAGTTGTATGTTATGTTTCTCCTTGTACCGTGGGCGTGATTTATTTTGTACACTTCGAACTTTTCATGTTTTTTTTTAACAAATTTGACACTTTCAAGAATATATGTACCATAGGCTGTAAGTAAACAGTTTTTTTTTAAGAAAGTTCTACAAGATTGGAAATAATCCAAGTGAAACATGATTCTAATCGCCTTTTTTTGTAGTCTAAAAACTCGATCAAAAGAGCACGAGTTACCCCAAAATATTATACCGTATTTGAGGAAGGACATGAAATTACAGTGATATACGGTGCGAGTAAGATTGTGATGATAAAAATATGATGTATTTGCCATGAGATCTCTTTTGGAATAAAATTAAATTGTTCTCCGATTCAGAAGATATTCATGACATATTTCAGGTAACCGTTAAATAAAATTGTGGTAGATCTTTGTTTTTGTAACTGAATTCCCTTCAAAATTATTTTTCACGAGTGTGCTGTAAGTAGTACCATATGCAATTTGAATTTGATTTATTGCTTTTTTGTTTCGAATATGTTGAAGCACCGTACAGAAGTAAATTCACTCTCACCATATTTTTGTGACGTCCCCTCCTCAAATTTTACTTAGCCGATATACTCTGAGACTTATAACAAGTGAGCAAAGTTGAGGCATGCAATATTATTACAGTGTGAGTCGTTGTGAGTTGTAGTTTTGTATCAAAATGAATAAGTGTCGAGCTGTAACTTGCAGGGTGATGGAAGCATTATTTTTTTATATTACATTATCTGACTGAGGCCAAAAATGATCCATTTTCATTAGTTCGATTTCGATGGAGGGTACATGGTTTCCTATGTAGCTAATGTGATTCGAAAAAAAATAAGTTTTCAACTTTTTAGCATGTTCAGCCCTTTCATTTGATACCCATATTGAGGGGGTTGAAAAACAATATGTCCGCCATTTTGTGGTGGTGGCCATCTTGGATTTATAATGATACTAAATATACATAATTACATTGTCATCAGAATTAAAAGTGTGCACCAAATATCAGATCAATCGCTCAACAGGAAGGGAGTTAAAATTTCAATTTCTAGATTTGACCACACAAACAAAACTGAAAGGTGAATAAAACCGTTCAAAATATTAAAAAATGACGGAAGTTGTCCCGCTAACTTCATATAAGGTTGCGAAACATTGCAATTTTTTTTAAAGAAAGGAGCAATTTTTGTATACCTATAAAGTGAGAGAAGATAAAAATAACGGAAGTTGTCAAAACATGGTATATTTTTATTTGAGAAAAGAGACAAGTTGTTTCTCTCCGCAACTGATAAGCTAGAAAAGATAGAAATCAGGCTTCATAAGAAGTTAGCGAAACATCGCATATTAAAAAAAAAGAGCGACCATTTATTTTTCTGCGCAACTAATTAGCGACAAAAAGGCGGCAAATTATGGATACTTCAGAAATGTGAAAAAATAAAAATTATGGAAATTGTATCGCTAAGTTCATATGAAATTAGCGAAACAACGCATATTTTTTTCAAAAGAAAGAGCGACAAATTTTTTTTCTGCGCTAACAATTAGCGACAAAATGGCGGCAAATTATGGATATTTCAGAACTGTGGAAAAATAAAAATTAGGGATGTTGTTTAGCTAACTTAATATGAAGTTAGCGAAACAACGCATATTTTAAAAAAAAATAGAGCGACAAATTTCTTTTATTTGCAACTAATTAGCGACAAAAAGGCGGCAAATTATGGAATAATCAGTTTTCAATTTTTTCGAAATTGTCTCGCTAACTTCATATAGGTTAGACAGACGTAAACAAACTTGTTTCGATCTTATTTATGTTCATGAAATTCGTTAATACCTACCTATAATCCGGGGAGATAGCTCGAACGGAGAGCGCCGGTTCACCGATATCTGAAGCCAAGCAATGCTATGCGTGGCCGTGGTTTGGATGAGTGACCTACGGACATCCTTTCGATATTCTCCTCGGATCGTGTTAGGAATCGCTCGTTAATCCTTGGCTCGCACAAGTTTCGACTTTTGAGGGCTGCCGTTCGTAAGGGGACGACAGTTGGTTAACGGAAATAACAATTTTAACAATAACAATAATGACAGTCTAGTAGTTCATGAAAGTAGTAGGAAATAGTTATTTACCTAACAAGTGCGGAAAGTAGTATTTTCCGCACGCGACGGCAGTTCGGGCAAGCCGTCAAGGGCGGAAAAGATGTTTTCCGCAAGAGTTAAGTACAATATTTTTCCTACGAGTGTTTTTGTCCATCTTATTTATGAAAAAAAAAGGTTTTTATTAAACAAGATTTTATAATTATGCTACAAAATGACACATAAGACAGACTAGTTACATAGATGATTTAGTTAGTCCTAAATATCCTCATTTTCAACAATATAAAAATCGTGCGGAAAAGTAACCTTTCAGCACTAGTGCGGAAAAGTAACTTTTCCGCATGATTTTATCTTTCCGCGAGATTTTTTTATGCACTGAAAAATAAAGAAACAATTGTATGATTATAAATAATATGAGATCGAATCTAGTCTATTAACGACTGTTTGATAATAACTTTCCGATATTCCGTAATTTTCATAAAATTAATTTCAAAATATAAAGTAATTAAGACATTATCAAAATAAATAGTGATATTTAAAATTTGACAGGATTTGATATGGTATTATAGCAATTGAATTAATGTCTGAAATAGCTCAGTTGGCAAAGTAAGGGAGCTGTCGTTCTACGTAGGGATTGACCGATATAGAAATTTTAGCCGATACCGATAATCGGCCGATACCGATATTTCAAATACCGATATACCGATATATCGGTCTATCGGCCGTTCATTTTTTTCCATCATTGTTCGTACAGTTGTACTAACATAGCTGAAACCGTAAAAACATGTACGTCCATAATTCGACAATGGGATATAAATTCAGAAAAGGCTAAGGAAATTCATAAATTAATTGGTGAAATAAATGATAGCTACCGACAATCAACTATTTTCGATTTGTTCGGAGACTGGTTTTACACGCTTATTAAAAAAAGGATTTCCTTTATATTCCACACCATCAGACAAATATTTCCGTGAAACTGTAGTGCCAGACATTTTTCAAAAGTGCAAATCTCGTGTACAGAAAATAATAGATGGTCAGATGATCGGAAAAATCAGATATATGGACTTGTCAACACAACAATTATATCTTCTTTTATATCATTGACGGTTCATTTTTTAAATAAAAATGTATCTAGTCACCGAGAGTCATTTGTTCTAGCTTGTAGAGGTTTTCCAGGCACCCATACAGGTGACACCCTATCTGAGATGCTTCAAGATCTATTAGACCAATGGAAATTGAAAAAAAGCCAAATTCACCTCTTGTTGGCAGATAACGCCTCCAATATGAAAAAAGGGATCGTCGGCGCTATAATGAAATATCAGGGTTGTTTTGTTCACACTTCACAATTAACAATAAAAGACTCCATTGATTGCCAAAGGGCAGTAATAGATGTCATTGCCAAAGCAAGGAGAATTGTGACTCATTTCAATCACTCTGCAACTGTTTGTGATAAACTCAAAAAGCTACAAGAACAAATGAATGTCCCAACAAAAAAACTTATCCAAGATATACAAACCAGATGGAACTCAACCTATTACATGCTGGAACGATTACTAGAACAAAAAAATGTTATAAGTATTTATATCTTGGATAATCCAGATTTGACAGTCCTAACATTCCACCAATGGGATTTGGTTCAAAAGCTTATCAAACTTTTACAACCCTTTGAGGAAATAACTAAACTCTCAAGTAACAAGGAGTGTTGCATATCAGAGGTGATACCCCTAGTTAAAACATTAGATTCGTACTTGAGCAACCGTTCAAAAAGTGCCATATTTTCTGGTGTAGACACATTGAGGAGTGATCTACAAAAAAACTTGGAAAAACGATTCAACCATATTTTTACTGAAGAAAGTTTTACGCTGGCCACGTTGTTGGATCCACGTTTCAAGAACAGTTTTTTTGACAATGAAGGCGGACCAATCTATGAAATATTAAAAAGAAAAATTACTGTTCAAGAGGGAGGCAGCGGCATAATCGAAACTATTACGGATGGTGAAAGTGATGGGGAGGACAATATGCCACTAGTAAAATTGCTAGCTATGGAAAGGGATTCAGGTGCATCAAAGACTGTGCGTGATTTATTTTGGGAATCTTACGAACATTTTGCTGGTGAAGGCACATCAGGAAGTTCGAAGCGAAAACGAAAACAAAGGTCTGCTTTTGTTGAGGTACTGGATGATGAAATTAAATTGAATCAAAGTCATCCAATAATTTCCAGAAATGAAAATCCCGTTCAGTGGTGGAACGACAATAAATTAAGATTTCCCAATCTTTTTCCGCAGGCTGCCATATACCTGTCTGCACCAGCTGGAAGTGTCCCCAGCGAACAAGTTTTCTCTGAAGCTGGTAATATTTATGATGCAAAACGTAGCAGGCTAACTCCTAATAGGGCAGAAAGCTTATTGTTTTTGCATCACAACTACCAAAACTAAATTATCAGTATTTTAGTAAGGTGAAATAATTTTAACTTATAGTTGCAATCCGCATAGGGTTTTATTTTATTAATTTATAATAACTAGTCAAAGAAATTAGTTGATTTTACGTTACATACTTTTTATTGGCAATAATGATGTATTTTTGATGGAAGTGTATTTTTATCATTCATTTTTCAAATTGAATTTTTTCCCAATAAAAAAATATATCGGTCTATCGGTTTTTGATATCGGCCGATACGATAATCGGCCAATGAAGCCGATATCACCGATAGACCGATATAAATATCGGTATCGGTCGATCCCTAGTTCTACGCTGGTTAATGGTTAATGGGGTAGGTGGTTCGAATCCTGGGGAAGTTACTTTTTTTTTGTTTTTGTTTTGAAATCGATGAGAGTACTTACTGTTGAATTTTCGTTATATTTTTCAATATTTGTATATTCAATGACGACATGAGTGTTTTTGATAGAATCTGTTATGAAAAAAATAATTCGCTCGTACTACAAAATTTCATATACCTAACTACTCGTGGGAAATGTATGTCATTTTATGCTCATTGTACAATATACTAATCTTGAATTAAAATATTGTGCTTTAAAGAGAAAATCTTGCGTAAAAGTAAAAATCGCGCGGAAAAGTAAAAATCGTGCGAAAAAGTAGAACTTTTAAAACGAAAAATCGTTCGGAAAAGTTACTTTTCTGCACGCTCGTAGGAAATGAATATTTCGATACAGCTAGCCCGTGGGAAATGGTAAAATCGGTGTTACAAGGGTGCGTTCCAATATTAACTCCCAAGAGTAGAGTAAAGTTTTGGAAGGTTTCATAAATTTACTCTGGAGTTAACTACTATTCAGATAATATTTGAACGGACGAACGGAGTTGTTTTAAAATGTTGAAATATAGGTTATGTTGAGGTACTCTTCCATACTTCCATTTTGGTACTGTTTCCTGTTTTATTGAAAATTGCCACTTATATGGTCTTTCCTCACTCTAACAGATGTGTGCAGTGTGAGTGTGGGAGTGCGATCTGCGTCATATGCGTCAATCTGCGATCGGGTTAAAATTTACCTACCTATTTTGTAGAGTTATGAGAGTTAACTCCATGACGAATACTCGAGTATTTTCGAACGACAGTCTTGGAGTAAAATAAACACAACTACACGATTTTCGAACGCAATTCCGTAAATTTTACTCGATGGAGTTAACCCTCCTATTTTAATTACAGATCCTATCTATCGAGTAACCTGGGTGCTTTAACTGTCTTCCGAGGCAACATTTATGGGATGTGTATAGCTTGGCCGTTGCCCCCAAGGGAGAAAAGTCTATACCTCTGTTGTGTCTGTCTCTATAACTCCCCCGGTATCGTCGATGTCGATATTATTACTACCAGAAGAGAATATGGGACCTCCCAGGCGTACTTAACTGTACACTCTCTTCTAACACTTAAAAAAACTTGTTCCTGGGTATATGTCTCACGACGAAACCCATCAAACCAACAATCATCATCATCATCAATAATCGAACGCAACCCAACGTGGTAGGTTTCTTAATCGAAGACGCAATTGAAATTTTCATTTTTCTTAATGGTCGTAGAAAAAGCCTATTATTCAATCTACGAAATCTACCGTGATAACCTGTAAATAATAGTAATTTAAATGTAATGTTTTGTTCGTGAAATATGTTTTTTGACATGTACCTATTTTATTATATGTAAATTTATTTATTTATCACATGCTTTGTCAACAAGATTTTATCTTCGACAATAAAGTATATTTTGACTTGACTTGACTTAATATGAACGACCGTGCGAGGGATGTCTCACTTCGGAAATCTGGTGTACAACATGACCAGAAATCCTTGAAATCCATGTTGAATTCTAGAAATCCAACCTGAAATTCCGAAATCTTTGATGAAATTCAGAAATCCAATATGAAATCTTGAAATCTTTATGAAATCCTTATGAAATCCAGAAATCTCAGGTGAAATTGAGAAATCCTACAAGAAATCTTGAAATCTTCATGAAATCTTGAAATTCTTTTGAAATCTTGAAATCCAAGTTTTAATCCTGAAATCCCTGGTGAAATAATCAAATTCCTAATGAAATATGAAAATTTTAAAAGAAACTTCGCAAATACTCGTGGATTCCCGCATAAAGCCGAAGGGGAAACATCTCCTTTAAATCTCGTACAACTAGAAATTTTGAGTCATTTGGGTCAATTATCAGTCATTGAATCTTCGCTTCAGTCATCGGTTTGAGTCTTTCAGTCATCAATTTGAGTCTTTCAGTCATCAGTTTGAGTCTTTCAGTCATTTCAATATTTTAAATCTAGTACACATTTTAGCGAGATGTTTCCCCCTCGCATAAAGCCCCACCTGATTGTTGAAGAGTGAAGACTGACGCAGAAACCGGCAGAAACCGGCAGAAACGTGGTATTGCTGTATATGTGCCGGTAAGGTTTGCCGCCTAGAAACATTTTCTGTGAAAAAAAGTTATTGTATAATTGAATCGAGAATTGAATATGGCTGCTGAGGAGTAAAGTTATAAACTACATAATATCAAACTCTAAAAGTTAGGTTAGCTTATGGTGTTTATTACCTGCGGAGCGAGCTGCGGAGGGTAACGAAAATTCGTGCTACAATTCAACTAAAAATTGTGTAACATACAGATGTACTTTTCAGAATAAACATAAATAAATGATTATTTCAAATTCAGTTGATAAGAAAGGGCACATAGCGAGGCAGTTTGCAAATATCTCCAAGGATTCTATACGGAAATTTTGAAACAATTCTAGAAAATCTTTCAGATTGCGATCAGATTGTGAATTAATCAACAATTTTTCAACTTGAAATTCACACCTCGATTCACACCAAAGGTAAACAACTGTAATGTTCATAGAACGTTGTGTGAACCAAAATAGTATATATACTAGAATTTGTATTTGCTTTGAATTTCTCATTTTCCGAAAACAATTCTCTCGGCAAAGACCTCCACAGAATGCTCGTCGTGCTCGAGTCGTGCTAGAGAGAGAAAGAGGGAGAGAGAAACTGAAAGTGAGAGCAAAGGGTAAGAGATGGTGAGTGACGAGGTGAATGAAAGAATCTGTGATTGACGGAGAAAGATCTAGAGAAAGATAGCTATTTAGATGTGAGGTAGAGAGGGTGAAGTTGGCAAAGAGGGGGCTGCAGAGGGTGAGGAATGAAAGTTGGAGAGGAGGGAAAGGGGCAAATATAAGCTTTTCTATATTTCAAAACGATCGCCGATAGAGAATTCTGCTCGGAATTTTGCTTGAAATTTTGGCAAGTTTCTAGAAAATCAAAAGGCAGAATGACTACTTGTAGGGATAACGTTGATGAAACTGGCAATTCTCAAATATAATAATTAACCTATCAGAATTCTCGAAGATATTGCAGAAGCTTCAGGAAGTTTCTTCTGGAAGGTTCTTAAAATTTATAACTTAAAAAGTTGATAAGACTACACTATATTTATTTTTGTAAATTTACAGACGATCCTGTCAGATTTACTGGATAAGATTCCATTTGATATACCAGTTTATCTGAAGAATATTTTGAGGTATTCAGGATATGTAATAGCGGAGGCTCTTCAAGGATTAACAAATTTCGCGAAAATTGAAAATTTTACTAGAACTCACCTCAAAAGTATATTAAAAAATTCTGGAGTAGAAGAAACATTTTTAAAGATTATTTTGATTTTTTTCATAATAATACTGAAAATTTCATGATCCTGCCTTTACACAGGAAATGATACATATAAACGAAAATAAAGAATCATTGAACAAAAAAACAGATTTAAACAATCTCAGTGAAATTTATAACTACTGTCCGTATGGTTTCAATTTCATTTTAATTCTCACGTTAGTAAGTAGGTAACCATCTATTTTTATATGTATATGAAATCCTTGAATCCAATAGAAATCCTAATTTGATGTACAAATCTCGGTACAAATATTACGGAAGTGAAACACCCCTCTTAGAAATCCTGATTTGGTATACAATATTTAAAGAAGTGAAACGCCCCCGATATCCACTTGATATCTAAAAAAATCGCAAATGATACTGTTAGAAACAAATCACACCTCTCATTTACATTCAGTTGTCAACGAATGAAGAATTGCGCTAAAATTCCCCCAAAAGCAATGAAATTTCGATGAACCTGCACCCGTATGCTTGAATACATTACTGCCAACTGTGTGCAGCATTTTTTTTGACCTTGGAATCCTGAAGGAAATCTTGAAATCCTATAATGAAATCCTGAAATCCCTTATGAAATCCAGAAATCTCCGGTGAAATTCAGAAATCGTGCAGGAAATCTTGAAATCCGAATGAAATCTTGAAATCCGAATGAAATCGTGAAATCCATATGAAATCCAGAAATCTTTGGTGAAATCCAGAAAACCTAAAGGAAATCTTGAAATTTCTTATGAAATCCAGAAATCCAATTGAAATCCCTCAAATGAAAATTTGGTGTACAAAATATAGGGAAGTGAGACACCCCTCGCGACCGTGTTAATAAACTTTAAGTTCAATATACCCGATTGATTCATGGATGCAAGCAAGACTATTTCGCGAATACATTTTAATTTTGCAAATGGTGACCATCAGTTTCTCATTTCCAATGTATGTCACGCCTTCTCTACTGTTGAATGAATTCATTATGCAAATGAATGCCCTTGTAAACTTCCTGCTTATGAACGTTACCATATCCAAGTTGTGGGTATTACGAAATAACCACGTAAAAACTATATTTTTTTTGCTGCTGCAGATATGGGAATCATTTTTGTTATCAGAATTACACAAAAAAAACTATTGGGAATGATTGTGTTTGCATATCGAAAAACCTAAGAATTGATTTTGACATATGTCACGTAACCATCACTATGGCGGCAATTTTAAAAAATTCACCAGGAAGGTCTAAAAATTGCAGATATTCTCAAAGGTAACGAAGATAACAAAGAAAAAATCAAAAAGTTGTTCACAATCATCTATATGAAATAATTGATAGTTGCAATATATTTGAAATGTTTCTTGTTGATTAAAAACCGGTCTTTTTTTGTCATAAATAATTTCTAGGAACCATCTTAATCAGTATAATAGAAATAAAATGCAAACTTTCACAATAATGAAACATTAAAAATTTGCGCTCTCTTACAAGGTCAGCAGCATTTTGAAAAATGTAAATAATAAACAATTCTGGTTATTTTGTAGAGAAAAAAAATGCAAAAGAGTTGTAAAATGACGAAAACAAAGAAAATATCATCTTTTGTATTTCCCCAATTTTGCGACAATTTCCAAGTTTGGCATCAGTGTTCTCTCTATGTCATAAGTCTCGCCGAAACTTTGCCACTTCCGCCAAACATATTTTTTTTGTTTATTTCACACTAAAAAATTTTGTTTGAAACTTGAATTGATAATGGAAATAATGCAAAAAAAATTTGAGTTGGTCGGGAACGTAGGTAGTAATTTCCTAGGAAACATAAAATTTGATGTTGTTTCATTGAGCAGTAAAATACAACTTTTGTGATAGTTTGCATTGTTTTGCCATTTTTCCCCATTTCAAAAGCTTTTATTCAACTTGCTCTGTGTGCTAGAGGGGTACAAATGACAATACTTTCATTACATTTTTTATATCCCTATTATAAACAAAATTGTTTCTTGGGATAATAACAAACTACTACTATTACTACTATCTGAGAGATTTTCCACCAAACTTCCTTTACTGAACTAAACTGAAAAATCCTACTAATTCATTTTTTTCACTAATTTTTGTGTTTTCTTTCAGCTTGCAATTTTCAAGAAGTTGCCGACGAATACCTTATTGGACAATATTCAAATACCCGAACGACCCGAAAACAGACGTCCCACGGACAAAAAATATTTGATAATTTTTTTTGCCACAGTGGTGGTTTTGGTGAGTAATAATAGATTTTTATATTAGAATTACATAAAAGTAGCCATTTGAAAAATCTGAGAGTATTGCTTGGACTCCAATCACTACCAATGTTTTTCTGTTGAACGAACAAGAATAAAAATATAGTATAATCAATATCCAGTGTGTCCCACATTGAGCAGCCACACCCTCATATAGCTATAGGGAAATATGCAGAGAAGTTGTTAGGAAATTGTTGGAGATTCAAAAAATAATATTATACACAGGGTGTTCCATTTGAAAAATTAAAGTTGTTACTACTTTTTAATAGAAGTGGCAACACCGCATTGTCGAAAATATTTTAGCAACAATCGCAGAAGGCAGAATTTGGATACCAGTCTTTTAGGGTAAAAAAAAAAATTCTCAGATTTGGATCCTTCAAGATTTCTATTAACTTTGAACTTCTTTTGTGACAAATTAATCTCCTACGAAAACCTGGACATTGGTCTTAAAAACTTGCTCGTTTTGTCTTGAGTCTGAAAAGGTATAGAAGTTGCCATAATTCTTCTTTGAATAAAAGATATTGGTAATAGAGTACGAAAGGGGGGTATTTTACAGTGGATCACAAGGTTTGCAGTTCCGTTCAAAATAGTTTTTTCTTTCATTTTATCGATGTGTGTTACTTATTTGTCATAACGACTGATGAGCTGATAAATCTCACACTTGGACTGATATAACAGTTAAATGATCTTTCTAGAAAAAAATGTAAATGAGAATGGATTTATTCTTATACAGTGAGCACGTAAAGGTTGGAACAAATTCGTTAAATGCTTGATATGGCCATTAGGGAAAATAAGCTCAGACACGTCGATTTTATTTTTCGGTGGCGCATTTTTTGGCCTACTTATATTGTTGATGACGTTATCCCTGTTCAAGTTATGACGTCATCATAATTTTTTTCAAATGGCAATACCCTATTTTGATAATACCTTCAAAAAGAACGCATTTTTCTGTGTATGTCATATTTTTTCTTATGTTACATAACCGCATGTTCGAGAAATAAAAGATATTTCATTATTCATATTAATGTAATATTACGACTGTTAACGTGAACTTTCGACTTGAGGTATCCCCACAAAAAAAATTTAGTGGGGTTAGATCAGGAGATCTAGCTGTTAACTCTAAAAATCCTCGTCTGCTATCGAAATAATTTTCATTAAGTTCATGAATTACTTTCACTTCATATGGGTGCCACTTATTCTTTTTTAGTCATTTTTAAACATACTTTTGACTCATTGATTGCTCCAATGCAACTAGACACTGACTGTACGTAAATATGTTTCTAAAATTCGGCTTAACAATAATAGTTAGCTATAAAATAATTGTGGTATAAATAAGTTATCGACACCATGCGAAAAGCGAAAAATGAAGCAAGACATTTTAATGATTTCAGGTTATGGGGATAAGACTAGTACGCAAGCTGAGGTTTGTGATTTATTTAACTATAAATATCCCGATAGACCTATTACACGTTCGGCAGCGATCAAATTCGAAGCAAAATTTAGAAATTTTGACAATGTAGGTGATAATAATACGAAAGTTCGTCCAGGCGTTACGGAAGATCAACAATTGAATGTGTTACTATCATTTCAAGAAAATACTCATATGAATCATGAACTTAATGAAGATGATATCGATCGTAGTCGATAATTTTTAGAATGACCAGCTAGATCTCATGATCTATCCCCACTAGATTTTTTTGTGGGGATCCCCTAAGTCAAAAGTTTACGTTAACAGATCGAATATTACATTACTATGAATAATGATAAATCTTTTATTTCTCGAACAAACGATTATGTAACACAAGAAAAAATATGACATCCATACACAGAAAAATTCGTTCTTTTTTAAAGTATTATCAAAATAGGGTAATGCCATTTAAAAAAATATATAATGACGTCATAATTCGAACAGTGATTACGTCATCAAGAATATGATTAGATCAAAAAATACGCAACTGAAAAATAAAATCGACGTGTCTGAGCATATTTTTCCTAATGGCCATATCAAGCTGTCAACCTCGGCCAGAAATACTAAATTAAAAATTTTACTTGGAGAGTATATCTCGGAGCGGAGTTCCGATAGGCTCCGCCCACCAGTGACTTTGCTTCGGCATTGGCCGAAGTAAATGTGCAGACAATCTATTTAAGAGCTCCTTTTCGGCTGTTTTAGGCATGGACAACGACACCCCTGAAGAAGTACGGCGGAGGCGAGACCTTCGGCGACGCCAACGCCTACTTCAACAGGCACCAAATCACGATTAATCATGCTTTTATGTTTCAGATCCACGAAGAACCGACCAAGTAGTAATTTCAATTTCAGTTAACTCAGCACACAGCACTCGGCCCTCAGCCGAGAGTTTTTTCAGGCCTTCAGCCAGTTTCAGGGGGGCACCATGCACAGTAAAGTAAAGTAAAGTCATTGTTTAAAAGTCAACTCATGTCAGATATAAGGGAGCTTCAAGCCGAGAATTGGCTGGGCACTCCATATCAAACGGTCAGATTTTATTCTGCTGATCGCCAGTCATCAGGATGAGGAACCGCTTTAACGAGCGGGGGTGGTGGATAGGGGGGGTGAGCTTTCGAGTACGTACGAGTGCTGGGAATTTCATCCTTCCGGGCCTCAACCTTAGGGGGTGCATGGTGGTGTTTTAGGCAGTCGTCCGGGAGCCACAGACATTTGCGTAGTTGTCCTACCGAGTGTGGTAGCCCGGATGGCTCTGGTGTTATTAGTATTTCTGGCCAGGTCATAGCTTCCTCTAGAAATCTACGGCCTGGCTTAGATAGATGAAACGTCGTTGGTTAACACCAACAACATTAAGAAAGAATTCGTACTGTTTCTGCCTGATCCAGTAAGAAGTGTTCCGGAGTTGCTGGATTGCGACGATGCTGTGTGCGGAGAGTAGCCAGCCGGATGAGGTGGATACCTCCGATTTCCGTACCTCCGTGCACACGCATTTAGTTGTCAAAGCGTTTAACGAATTTGTTCCAACCTTTACGTGCTCACTGTATAAACAACACAACAATGTAAACTTCATTATTTCTCATGTACATGATTAAGAGATTACAACAAATGTTTGAAATGTTTTCCTCCTGCTGATACAAGCGTGACATCTCCTTGAAGTGATCTTTTCAACAAACGCAGAGCTCTTGGGTTACTATTGATTTCTTGGGCTGCATGTCGTATTCGGTTCCGTAGTTTCATTTCGCTAGTAATTAGGTTATGGTGAACCGTCTCCTTCAAACATCCCCAATAAAAAAATCTAACGGGTTCAAGTCTGGTGACCGTGGCTGCCAAAGTATTGGCCCAAGTCGCCCAATCCATCTTTGAGCACATGTCCTATGTAAATATTCTCTTACTCGTTTGCCATAGTGAGCAGGACACCCATCATGTTGAAACCATATGGTCTGTCTGACTTCCAGCGGCACATCTTCCAGTAGATGGGTTAATTGTATTTGTATGAGTTCAGTGTCGGTGGAAACTCGAACGGACCAATCACGTGGCCATTCAGTATACCGGTCCAAAGATTTACTTTAAATTGATGTTGGAACCTGTCTGGTCTCATTATATGGGGTTTTTCGAAGTGCCAACTGTGGAGGTTGTGAATATTGAAAACACCCCGACGGTGGTTTGAAGATTCATCTGTCCATGATATTTTATTGAAGAAATCTGTGTCCTCTCGGTGTTTTCTCAACATACGGCGACAAAAAGTTAGTCGTTTCGAGTAATCTGTCGTCAACAAAGGTTGCACACGCTGTACGTGGAAGGGGTGCAGTTGATGTCTTTTCAAGATATCATGAACGGTTGATTTTTTTATGCCTGTTCTTCTCTCGATACTACGTACGGTAGTGGACGGATCATTCTCAATTTCTTCAAGGACCTCATCTTCAAGGTCATCACGACGTGGTCTGCCTGATCCACATTGAGCAGCACGAATCTTGCCTTCTGAATAAGAGTTATGTAATCGTATGAACACACGATAATCAGGATGTATATTCCTATTAGGATATCTTTCACAGTATAGTGCAGCAGCTCTCCTTGCGTTGTCTCTGCATTCACTATACG
Source organism: Chrysolina oricalcia (assembly GCA_944452925.2). Taxonomy (NCBI): domain Eukaryota; kingdom Metazoa; phylum Arthropoda; class Insecta; order Coleoptera; family Chrysomelidae; genus Chrysolina; species Chrysolina oricalcia. The sequence goes on from OX101824.2 coordinate 51,541,294, forward strand.
AGGATGTATTGATATCTAGTTAGCCTAGACCAGTTCCCTGCATAAACAAAATATTGCGTTACCATAGCAACGAACAATAACTTATTAGAAGTGTCAGTGTAAAGTTTGACGTCAAAAAAGTAAACCAGAGTTACGCAATAAATTCAAAGAAAAAATATGTCCACCGAAATTATGAAAATCGAAAAATTGGAGTATCGAGCCATCATCAAGTACCTTTATTTAAAAGGGTTAAGAGGTAAGCAGATTTACGAAGATATGCTTAATACAATTGGTGATCAATGTCCTTCGTATGCGACCGTGAAAAATTGGATTGTAAGCTTCAAAAGAGGTAAATTTTCCATTGAAGATGATGACCGATCGGGAAGGCCAGTTTCTGTGTCAGTCCCCGAAAATATCGATGCAGTTCATGACATGATTTTAACAGACCGTCCAATTGGGCTAAAACGGATATCTGAAGCACTGAATATTTTATACGAACGCGTTCATCATATAGTTCACGTCAATTTGGACATGAGAAAAATTGCTGCAAAATGGATCCCCAAATGTTTGAATGTTGAACAAACGCGTGCAAAGGTAGTAGCATCGCGTTCGATCTGTGCTCGATTTGAAAACGATGTAGTCTTCCTAAACCGAATTGTTACTATGGATGAGACTTGGGTACATTTCTACGATCCAGGAACAAAGCAACAATCGATGGAATGGCGACACTCCGGTTCTCCAAGACCTAAGAAGTTTCGTGTCCAAAAATCTGCTGGAAAAGTTTTGGCTTCAGTTTTTTGGGATTGCCATGGGGTAATCATGATTGAATTTTTGGATTAGGGTAGAACAATAACTGGAGAGTACTATTCAACATTACTGACCACTCTACGGGAAAAAATTAAAGAGAAAAGAGGCGGAAATCTATCCAAATGTGTTTTGTTTTTGCAGGACAACGGCCCTGCAAACAAATTATTAGACCATCCCCATTATTCACCAGATTTGGGTCCATCCGACTATCATCTCTTTCCTCGACTGAAAAAAAGTTTAAAAGGTCGTAAATTTTCTTCCAACGAGGAGGTAATAAAAGCTGTGGAGGTCTGGTTTGCAGAGCAAGAAGAAACATTTTTTTAGAAAGGTCTAGAGACGTTGCAGGTTCGCTGTAACAAATGTATCCAATTTGGAGGAGAATATGTTGAGTAATCAAATATTTTGACATTGAAATATTGTTTGGTTCTATAGTAGGCTCAGACATTTTCAATATATCCTCGTAAATGAAATGCATTTCGGAATACTCAAGTGGAGTGTACGCCATTTTGATACAGATTCAAATAGATTTTGCCAAGTCTTCAAATCCTATCCACGAATACCACTACACAATAACGTTAAATAATGAATTATGTGGTAAATACTGCAGCTCACGAAAACACGATGTTGTTTCTGCATTCAACTGACAGATCAACCTAGACAAAAGAGCAACGAAATACAGCTCACACTTCGATAAAATAGAAAATATAGCCATTCCGAACGAAATTGCAATCCTTGTGATCCACCGTAAAGTACCCCCCTTTCGTAGTATATTAGCGATATTTTTTATTCAAGAAAGAATTAAGTCAACTTTTATGACTTAGGACAAAACGAGCAAGTTTTTAAGATCAATGTCCAGGTTTTCGAAGGATATTAATTTGTCACAAAAGAAGTTCAAAGTTTCATAATAGAAATCTTGAAGGATCCAAATCTGAGAATATTTTTTTGTATACCCTAAAGGACTGGAATCCAAATTCTACCTTCCGCAATTGTTACAACTACTAATCAGTAATATTAATCGACAATAAGAATTGATATGAAACGCTCCTCAATTGATTGGAACATAAAAGAATAATCTAAGACAGGAATTCGTTTTTTTTTTTATGAAAGTTCCAATATCTCGAAAACCTTGAGGTTTTTACTGAGGTCAAGTTGTGGTTTTCTGATAGGTTAAGAACTTGTTTATCACCAGCTACAGCATGATCCATGGTTTACCGGACACCCTGTATAGAACATGTTACTATTTGTATTACATTTCCATCCGGATTTCCCAGAAATTATCTTTTATATTATTACAAAACTTTCTTATCGTTCGAATAAGAAAAAAAACCTCAACACGATTCTGTTTGGACTAACAGCAGATAAGGTGCAACATGTTTGGCAAATGATAGGATTACTAAGGAAAACAAGCGTTGAATGCAAACTATTATTGGCACACGGTCAAACAGGTCGTATATTATTAGATAGTCGACAATGCAGATTGACTGCGAACCAACAAGGATGATTAATATACTTTTTGATAGCTCTCAATCGTAAATGATGTAAACAGAGTATGCATAAACGAACGAGGAACAGTGTTCAATCAAGGAACGGCTTTTAAAAAGACTTCTATGTTCACTTTTTTTTATGGCTGTGGTCTGACTTGTTTGTAAAGTAACTCATCAAAGAAGGAATATGCAGGAATTATCTTCTGTTTGGAGCTGTTCTATGAGAATTTGTAGTGACTCATCAATGTTGAATAATATGTAGAAATTATCTCGTATCTGTTGCTGTTCTATGAGAATTTGTAGTAACTCATCAATGAAGGAATATGCAAAAATTATATTGTCTCTGGAACTGGTCTATGAGAATTTGCAGTTACTCATCAATAACATTATCTTGTATTTGCAATTGTTCTATGAGTAACTCATCAATGAAGGCATATACAGAAATTATCTGGTCTCTGCAGCTGTTCTATGAGAATTTATAGTAACTCATCAATGAGGGAATGTGCAGAAATTACCTTGTCTCTGCAGTTATTCTATGATAATTTGTAGTGACTCATCAATGAAGGAATATGCAGAAATTATCTTGTCTCTGCAGCTGTTCTATGAAAATTTGTAGTAACTCATCAATGAAGGAACTTGCAGATATTATCTTTTCTCCGGTGTTCTATGAGAATTTGGTAACTCATCAATGAAGGAATATGCATACATTATTTTTTTTCTGGAACTGTTCTATGAGAATTTCTTGTAACTGTTCAATGAAGAATACGCAGATATTATCTTTTCTCTGGAATTGTTTGAGAATTTGTAGTAACTCATCAATGAAGGAATGTGCAGAAATTATCTTGTCTTCAGCTGTTCTATGAGAATTTCGTAGTAACTAATCAATGAAGGAATATGCAGAAATCATCTTTCCTCTGGAACTTTTCTATGAGAATTTGTAGTAACTCATCAATGAAGGAATATGCAGAAATTATCTTGTCTCTGCAGCTGTTCTATGAACATTTGTAGTAACTCATCAATGAAGGGACTTGCAGATATTATCTTTTCTCCGGTGTTCTATGAGAATTTGGTAACTCATCAATGAAGGAATATGCAGAAATTTTTTTTTTTCTGGAACTGTTCTATGAGAATTTCTTGTAACTGTTCAATGAAGAATACGCAGATATTATCTTTTCTCTGGAATTGTTTGAGAATTTGTAGTAACTCATCAATGAAGGAATGTGCAGAAATTATCTTGTCTTCAGCTGTTCTATGAGAATTTCGTAGTAACTAATCAATGAAGGAATATGCAGAAATCATCTTTCCTCTGGAACTTTTCTATGAGAATTTGTAGTAACTCATCAATGAAGGAATATGCAGAAATTATCTTGTCTCTGCAGCTGTTCTATGAAAATTTGTAGTAACTCATCAATGAAGGGACTTGCAGATATTATCTTTTCTCCGGTGTTCTATGAGAATTTGGTAACTCATCAATGAAGGAATATGCAGAAATTATCTTTTCTCTGGAACTTTTCTATGAGAATTTGTAGTTACTCATCAATTAAGAATATGCAGAAATTATCTTTTCTCTGGGACTGTTCTATGAAAATTTGTAGTAACTCATCATGAAGGAATATGCAGGAATTATCTTCTTTCTGCAGCAGTTCTATGAGAATTTTTAGTGACTCATCAATGAAGGAATGCAGGAATTATCTTCTCTCTGCAGCTGTTCTATGAGAATTTGTAGTAATCAATGAAGGAAAATGCGGAAATACTAGTAGTCGAGTAACCACAGACATATTTGAGCCAAAAGTGTAGGATGCATTGTAGCAGCACGAAAGTCATCACGTGTCTTCTTGACATTATATGTAGTGAAAAAAAAATGTATACCAAAAAATACGGGGTGGAACTAAAGAGTGTTTGATTTTTACTTCAAAAAAATAGTTTGTATAGTGTAAACTATGCGAAATACGGCAAAATTTAAATCAATAATGAAGTGAAGGTAAGTTCTGATAAAACATGATAGTATGTTGATTTCATTGAAAATATGAACAGGATGTTCATAAAGTCAGTTGTGGAATCATCTGCGACTGAAAGTTGGAATTTAGTCGCTGTTTTCCTTCGTACAAGATAACCTCTCTTGGAAGGGATTCACGTTTTAAAGAGAAACATTCTCAATTGAATCAATACATGACTCCTCTGGAAATGGAAAAATCCTACGATAAAATTGAAGTTACTTTTTTGTAATATCTAACTGAAAACAACTACTTCCTCGACAAAAGCCACGTTGAAAATTGAACTACATCTGATAGATATTGAGAAAGACCCTATATAACTTGAGAGAAAAAATCTGAAAGTGAAAATTTGCATTTTCATTCAGATAGTTGATTATTTATTAAATGTCCAGTTTCCATTGGAGATTCTTATCTATGAATGAGATAAGGGAGAATGTTATTCACAGAAAATCGCTCATTTCATTGACGCGTGGATTGCATCACTTTCGCTAGGCCTCCAATACATTTTGATCGACAAAAATCTATTTCACTCTTCTAAGATCATCAGGGAGGTCAGAAGAATTGGAAAACATACTCTTCAGAAGCAATTTCACACTGTAATGAGGAATTGTTGGACTATTTCTTGTGCGGTGAAACTTTGAAAATATTTTTCTGACATAAAACCTGTCATGGGTATGGCATGTTGATTTCTTTGAAAATATGAACAGGATAGGATATTCATAAAGTCAGTTGTGGAAACATCTGAGACTGAAAGTTGGAATTTAGTCGCTGTTTTCCATCGTACAAGATTTTTGTCTTCTTAAAATAATGCACTTTTACCGCACCACAGTAAGCCTCCTCACCTTTATGGCCTGCCAAAAATCCACAATATCCGGCGCCAGAGACTCAGCAACTTACAACCTTGCTAAGTTTCTTTTACCGATTATCCAGCCCCTGCAAGGAAACACCCCAACATTCGTAAGAAACTCCAGGCATTTCGTTGAGATCCTGGACATCGACGTAGTGCCGGAAGACCAATTAGTTAGCTTTGATGTGGAAAGTCTATATACCAACGTTCCGGTTGAAGATTCCTTACAGGTTATTCGCGAAAAACTACAAGAGGACGAAGCATTGAAGAATAGGACGAGCCTACCAGTAACTGGTATTAAGGAACTACTGGAATGTTGCCTTCGGAACTGTTACTTTCAGGAAAAAGACCGTTTTTTCGCCAAGGAGGATGGACTACCGATGGGATCCTCACTGTCACCTGTTGTAGCAAATATATATGGAATGGAATGGTTCGAGGCCTTTGCTATAGACAAAGCCGACAAGAAACCTAGGATGTGGCTAATATATGTTGATGATACCTTTGTCATATGGAACCATGGAGACGAAGAACTCGAGGCCTTTCTGCGACTCCTTAACAACATTAGACCGTCCATAAATTTCACAATGGAAAAGGAGACCCAGGAGGGGTTACCCTTTCTTGATGTGAAAATCCAAAGAACGAATGGCAAGTTTCAAACGTCATTGTACAGAAAACCAACTCACACCGAACAGTACCTGAATTTTGAGTCGAACCATCATGGAGCGACGAATAGAGGAATTATCCGCTCATTGGTTGACCGGGCCTACAGCCTCTGTAACACCGATGTGAGTCTGACCAATGAATCAAATAACATCAAGAAAGATCTGCGACGGAATGGGTACTCCGACAAACATATAGCAGCGGTCCTTAACCGCAGAAGAGGCACAGAACACCGAAAAATCAGATGAATCAACACAGCCCCTATGTCTTCCATATGTGAGAGGTTTATCGGATAAGATTAGATCGAGGTACAACATCCGAACATGTTTCAGATCAAGTAATACCATTCGTAGCCAACTCATAAAAACGAGACCACCCAACGAGAATAGTGACTCCAAAAACTGCATTTACCGTGTTCCGTGTGAATGTGGGATGAATTATGTTGGAGAAACTGAGGCCACTAAATGTGAGAATCGGTGAACACAAGAGAAATACTCAGCGAGAAGAAACAGCGAAGTCGGGAATAGCAGATCACGTATGGACTAATCAGCACAGCATCGCATGGTCGGAAACCGAAGTTATCCTCAAAGAACAGCATTGGAATAAGAGAAAGTTTATAGAGTCGGCTTATATTCAGAATAATGACGTGTTCAGTCAGCCAAGCATAGAGATTCGGAATGTGTGGAAGCCACTTATCACTCAGTTAGATCGATTGAGATTTCAATAAAAACTCTGTGTCAAGACTTGTCAAAATCGGTCATCAATAATAACACTCACCAAAAAAGGTCTTTGTATCACATTAATTAACATTGACGAACTGAGAGAGTCCCCACGAAGATCATAATTACCTTTATAGCAGGTACATCAGTTGCAGGCTATATAATAAGTATCCGAGATATCTTGTCGCATCCACACACTTGATAACGACAGTAGATGTTAACTGTTGAAACGTCGTGACTCAAACACATGCAAAGAATTTATTCTCTGTTTCTAGACAATGTAAGTCCAGAAGAATTCTACTGGCATTTATTATTGTTATGAAAGTGATATAAGTAGTTGAGCTTGAGTTTTTTTATTATTATAAAAAAATCAATTATACCACTTCAGTCTTCATTTAGGTTAATAAATAAAGATAACAATCTTTCTGAATTTTTCGGTGGATATGTAGAGAAATTTTAGGATGGCCATGACACTCTAGATTGCAAAATGAAATTTGATTCAAAAATAAAATTAATGTTTCAAAATTAATTAAAAAATTATGAATTCGGATGTACAATCATTTAAAGAATCTAAAAAACGAATACATTTAAATTTCGAAAGTCAATGTCATTTTCGGCATCGAAACCGTATTTCGGAAACCTTAATCTTTTGGAGGAAAAGGAAAAAAAATGTTTTATCAAAAATTTCTTGGGTCCACCTCCGAATTTTTGGTGAACATTTTTTTTTCTTGTTTTTATGGTTCCAACTACTGGCATGTCAAATTTGGTGCTGTTACAACCGATCATCGCCCCAAAACCTAATTGGACTGGACTATAGCTGAAAAATTTCACTTCGTTTTTGAAATAACACAATAATAGCATCGACGAGATATCTTTTTTCCAGTGAAAAGCGAACCCGAATATTCCTTTCTCGCTTCCATTTCAAATAATTTTTAGTAAAAGACAAAATTTTAATGACTTCAATGGCCTTAGTGTTCACAAATTCCCTAATTGATGGCAGGAAATGTTGACTGAAATTACTTCACTACTTTCATTTTTCGTTTCTATAAATAAACATGAACTGGAGAAACCATTAATGTCTTCTCTCGCATATAAACTTCGATGCTTGTTGATATTTTTCAGCTGTAGTTTGTTAATATTACAGATCTCATACATTTATCCGGCAAGAAAACGCTGCGCTGATATTTTTTTCGGCAATAGCGATAATTCAACTAACAAATGCTTTAGCCCAAAATTGATGTGCTATGGTAATCTGAATGAATAACAACTTTTCGTTTGCCTTGAAGCATTTTTTACCGCTTGTCAACAGTGTTGCCAGGCTTTGTTGAGATATTATCACTTATAATATCACAAGAGCTTGCGTGGTATTCGGTAAGAAAATTTCACACCATAATTTGGAAAAAAATCAATCCAATCTGACATTTTAAATTAATTTCACTGCTTGTCAAGTCCACCATGTTTCGTTAACCCTACTGTGGTGCGGTCACCGTGACCGCTGCCTATTTGAACATCTCTAGTACTAAGCTCCTCCCTAGTTGTATAGCCTTGGGCGTCTCTGTACCTTCAAATTAGTGCATTTTAAGAAGGCGGCCGGGGTAGGCGCGTGTTATGCGCTTTTGTTTTTGAATTACATCGAGTTGAATTTTTATTGCGGTCATAGTGACCTCAGCACAGTATTGGTGTAACTTATTCTTGCCGTTTTTGTTACTGAAGAACGTCTGGAAGTACCCATGGAGAAACTTGAAAAAAGAAAAACTTGCTACACTTGTCCTTCATGACTAAACAGAAAAACTTTTCACTTGTGTTACACTTGTACCAAGCCTATTTGAGGTGAATGTTCAACATATATCTGTATAAACTGCAAGTATAATTTGTAATTTTTGACATCGTGTGATTTTTATGAAAATAATTTTTTTTATCAATGTTTTTAATTTTTTTGTAAGTTTATATCTCTGTCCTACGAAAAATATTGCTAGTTTCATTTTAGATTTTTTTTTGTTGAATGTTTGTTAATAAATAAAATATCCAATTTTGTTAAAAACGAAGCAGTTAACCAGGAAAATAAAATTTTGTAAAAAAGATGCCCGGTTTTTAATTGTATATATTTTATTTTCATCAAAAAATGTTCAATTCATATTATTACAATAAAATAATATGAATAAACTCAATTATATAATATTTTATGGTATATATATATATATATATATATATATATATATATATATATATATATATATATATATATATGTACATTACTAAGTTCATGGGTTGAACCGCGTTGAGAGTTTATAACTCGACGTTTCGGCTCCTGCTTTGGAGCCATTTTCAAGAGTGTGACTGCGAGGCCTCTATCTGCCTACTCCTCGAGTCGTGGTCTTGAGAGATATCAAGGTCTCAACCTGCCTACTCCTTGAGATCAAGGAGTAGGCAGGTTGAGACCTTGATATCTCTCAAGACCACGACTCGAGGAGTAGGCAGATAGAGGCCTCGCAGTCACACTCTTGAAAATGGCTCCAAAGCAGGAGCCGAAACGTCGAGTTATAAACTCTCAACGCGGTTCAACCCATGAACTTAGTAATGTACATATTTCTGACCGCGGAAACCTTTCCGAACATATATATAATGTTCAAATTAGTGGGAAGCAGTCAATTGTATTAATACGATTTCTTCGTTTTTTCGTCAAGCTATCGAAAATTTTTATTTTCTTCTTCAAGACTTAACTAAAATTAGTTGTATATAAAAATGACATAGTTTTACAAATAGAGAATACTTACTAACATGAAATTTCAGAGTAAATTGGGGACAAAAAGAAACATGGGTGTCAAAAATTTGAAAGGGCAGGATGACAACAAATTATGATTACTTAATCATATTATCGGAATTCCAAAGAGAGATATATATATATATATATATATATATATATATATATATATATATATATATATATATATATATATATCACTTCAAGGAGGACTAGGTGAGAAATTTTCTTTGTTTTTTTAATAGATACGTATATATGGAACTGAGGTCATTGATATCTGTTCTTTTATTCATTGTTTTTTCTGTGTTATTTATATGAACCATTTCAAGAAAGAGACGCTTGTTAAGATTTTGTTCACTATTGAGAATTTTGGCATTATCGTAGTCAATTATATGGTCTTTATCTATTGCATGTTCAACAAGGCTACAAGATCTCACATTCCTTCTGCAGTCGCTTTTATGGGACGTTATTCTGTCTTTGAGCATTCTACATGTCTGACCAATGTATACTTCATCACAACTTCCACACGGAATTTCATAAATTATGTTGGATCTATTTTTTATTGGTACAGGAGTTTTCAATTTTGAATGTACTTGTGATAACGATTTCAAACTGGTTTTAGCTATTTTAATATTGTCTACATTTCTGAATAAATTAATTAATTTTGGAGTCAAATCATCTATGTGAGGTAAAGATTTGTAAAACTATGTCATTTTTATATACAACTAATTTTAGTTATGTCTTGAAGAAGAAAATAAAAATTTTCATAAGCTTGACGAAAAAACGAAGAAATCGTATTAATACAATTGACTGCTTCCCACTAATTTGAACATTATTTATCGAATCAGTCACGAATATAACCCCTTATATATATACATATATATATATATATATATACATATATATATATATATATATATATATATATATATATATATATATATACATATATATACATATATATATATACATATACATATATATATATATATATATATATATATATATATATATATATATATATATATATATATATATATATATATATATGTTCCAGTGACTGTAAAACAGTCGAAAACAATCCTTTAGGAACTCACTATACCTTTGTATAGATTGTATGGCATATGTCCGACAAAAAACAACTACTTCTCTGGCTAATACCTCGACATATATTGAATTATATCTGTCAGACATATGTGCAAAGATCCTTACCTTGAAGGAACAACTTTGCAAGAGCTCTCAGAGACAGAGCCCCCGCGTGTATACAACCGTGATAACCAGGACTGCACTGATGAGGGACTTCATCCCGAAACCGGTCTGCAGTTGGTTCCTTGTTTGGATCAGGCGGTGTCCTGCTGTCTGTCTCTGAGAGCTCTTGCTTGCAAAGTTGTTCCTTCAAGGTAAGGATCTTTGCACATATGTCTGACAGATATAATTCAATATCTGTCGAGGTATTAGCCAGAGAAGTAGTTGTTTTCTGTCGGACATATGCCATACAATCTATACAAAGGTATAGTGAGTTCCTAAAGGATTGTTTTCGACTGTTTTACAGTCACTGGAACATTTATTGCTCCTTGAAACAAGTATTCAGCATATACCATTTCGCATCCGAAATGTCCTTCTGGAGCGCTCTCTAATCTGTTGCCGTGGTGGATCCTGTAAGCGATTGCAGTGTTCATCCCAGCGAACGATGACGGGCACCGGGCCCCCGCGTGTATACAACCGTGATAACCAGGACTGCACTGATGAGGGACTTCATACCGAAACCGGTCTGCAGTTGGTTCTTTGTTTGGATCAGGCGGTGTCCTGCTGTCTGTCTCTGAGAGCTCTTGCAAAGTTGTTCCTTCAAGGTAAGGATCTTTGCACATATGTCTGACAGATATAATTCAATATCTGTCGAGGTATTAGCCAGAGAAGTAGTTGTTTTCTGTCGGACATATGCCATACAATCTATACAAAGGTATAGCGAGTTCCTAAAGGATTGTTTTCGACTGTTTTACAGTCACTGGAACATTTATTGCTCCTTGAAACAAGTATTCAGCATATATATATATATATATATATATATATATATTTCGATCACCATGACCGCACCACACGCGCACCGTCATCAAACTTGTACCACAGTAGTTAAGGGTTAAATAAAAAATATTACCAACTTTAGTTACACCAAATGGTAAAACTCAGATGGGTATTAGATCAGTCTATCGCCTTTTCATAATTTTAGGTTACTAAAGGTGGTAGAAATGTATTTTTTGTTAAAGTAATCCATAACACTTCTAATGTAAAAAATATAATATCAACATGGTTTGTTGCAGTAGGTGGCCGTGATTTAGGCGGCCATGCGAGCATTTTCATGAGTCCCCGAAAGAAACTTACTTCTGAGCCTCCCTTATGCTGAAACTGAGATCCAGTTCTTCGCCAGAATACTTAATGGTGTTACGCAGCTATTGCATTGTGAAAAAAAAAAATGTTTTTCAATGGTCAGGTTTTCCAAAAAAATTTGACAAAATAATTTAAATCTCGAAAACTGTCACATATAGGTATAGGGAATTATCTACGAAAGATGTGAGGAATTTTATAAGGATTCCAAAAATTATGTAATATACGGGGTGTACTATTTGAAATAACCAAAGTATCTACTACTTTCTGATACAAGTGACAACACTGTATTGACGAAAACATTTTAGGCGGGTAGAGCTTGTTTAATTATCTATGCCCACAAATTTTCGAAATGATCCATTGTTCTGTTCTCCAAAAACATCTAATAGGTCATCGAATGTGGAATACCCTGTATAGCAATGCTTGACGTAAACCTAAATATTTTCATAAAATATCTACCATTATATTTTTAAATAGAAATTTAACCCCAAGATACACCACTGAAAGGTAGCTGGTAAGAGTGTTGAGTGATGAGAGTGTTATGATGCGGTATTTAAATAAACTACTCAACACTAATTTCGTCGCACCCCAAAATTTTGACCCTATTAAAATCTGAATAACTTTTTTCTGCATTGAACAATTTGAATTCTGGATATACTGTTCGCAAGCCCAGTTCTTCAGCTATATTCTCGTACTTCTTCAAAACATAAGGTTTTCCGCATAAAATCGCTACAGGGTATTATCTGAAACTGTGCAAAATTTCTGAATTTTCAAAAGGATCCCAAATGAAGAAAATTTTTTTTTTCAAATTTGACAGCGGTGGCATGAAGATGAACTCATTACCTCAAGATATTTTTCGAATTGTCTTATTATCTCTTTTGTTTACAGGGTGATCTCAAAAAATTAACTTTTTGGTTTTGCAGTCATAACTTTTTTCCTCGTCAAACGATTTTCAAAATCTCCGGCTCATTTTGAAGCTGAAACTTTAGATGAAGCGATAAGAAGATCAGAATAGACTCAAGATGAAGATTGAAGATCAAGAGTTTCCTCAAAGGTGACTTAAAGGACCCCGCAACAACCCTTATGGAAAATGGCTCTCGGTGAAATTGGCTGAAACTTTAGGATATTGTAGATATCGATGTCCTGATTAAATATCTCAATGGGCACAAAGTCCAAAAATGGACAGTTTTTGAGATACAGGGTGTCAAACATGCAGAGAGAAGGATATTACTTACCTTCAAAAAATCAATAGTATGGCGATTACTTCGTTACAAAAAGTTAGGGAATATAATTGCAATCTTAATATCGTCGACTCGAGTTGTAATGAAACGTTCTAAGACACCATATACAGGGTTATTAACAATTACATAATTTTTATGTAATTCTTGGAACAAAATCAGTCAAACGCAAAAACTGGTAGACTTGCAGAATGAGTGAATATCATTTAATTTTGATATTGGGTGATCTGAGGTTACTATTATACAGGGTCACTCAAAATTTTCTTCTCTGATTGTATTTATTTTAATTTTTTTAAGAAACATCGATACAAATTAAACGTAAAGTAGAAAACTAAATATAATATGATCAATACTGGCTGACTATTGTCTATTTGTTGCATCTTGTACGGATTCTGGTCAACGGCGTAATGATGCAGCTATCATGTTCAAATTCGAGTACAAGAACAGAATCTCCGTATGAGACGGGCTCAATGGAGAAGACTTATCAGTGAAGCAATTCCAGATTTTCCAGTTCTAGATATTCAAAATTTGAGAGATATTACCTATGGCGTCTACCAAGTTAACATTGCTCCTTCGTATATACAAGATAATCTTAATAGAGATGGCGATGAGGAACTCCAAGTCGATGAAAATATTTTAGAACGAGGATTTATAAGATTGAGAATATACTCTAGATTCCGAAGAGCTACAATACACCAACTATTTATTTCATATAGGAGTAATGACGATGAGGCCTTAGAAAATGGAGGTGATCCTATAACTGGATATTACTGTACCTGCCAGTCAGGAGCTCGAACTTTAGGTACCTGTGCACACATCGCTAGTGCATTATGGTACCTATGTTACGCTCGACATCAAGCGAACATAAAATATCCTGATACAGGTTTATTGAATGTTATAAACGATGCTAATGTGGATATGGAACAGGAACCTGTAGTTATCGAATAATAATTTTGTTACATAGTTTCATTCAATTATAATTTCAGTGACTAACATTTGTCCTTTTAGTAACCATGTGCATACTGGTAATTACAATGTCGTAACAGACAATGCATGAACAAGTAAAAACAATTTTCAATGAAGTAGTCTCCCTTTTGATAGCTGCATCATTACGCCGTTGACCAGAATCCGTACAAGATGCAACAAATAGACAATAGTCAGCAACTATTGATCATATTATATTTAGTTTTTTACTTAACGTTTAATTTGTATACAATATTTGTATATAAATACAATCAGAAAAGAAAATTTTGAGTGACCCTGTATAATAGTAATCTCAGATCACCCAATATCAAAATCAAATGATATTCACTCATTCTGCAAGTCTACCAGCTTTTGCGTTTGACTGATTTTGTTCCAAGAATTACATAAAAATTATGTAATTGTTAATAACCCTGTATATGGTGTCTTAGAACGTTTCATTACAACTCGAGTCGACGATATTAAGATTGCAATTATATTCCCTAACTTTTTGTAACGAAATAATCGCCATACTATTGATTTTTTGAAGGTAAGTAATATCCTTCTCTCTGCATGTTTGACACCCTGTATCTCAAAAACTGTCCATTTTGGACTTTGTGCCCATTGAGATATTTAATCAGGACATCGATATCTACAATATCTTAAAGTTTCAGCCAATTTCACCGAGAGCCATTTTCCATAAGGGTTGTTGCGGGGTCCTTTGAAACACCCTAAAAATCCCGTTGGGAGGAGAATTAAATGAAAATCAACTTGTTTTCGGAATGATCATCCATTCTGAATACGTCCAGATCTTTCTTGCTGTCAGTAGTCAAGAATTGTGCATGAAAAAACCCAATTGTAACGGCAGGATTTTGAAAAAAAAATCAACCCATTGTTCGCCTGAAATGCATGGCCCGTAACCAAGGTCACAAGAATCACATTCAGTGACTGACAAGCCTGACCAGCTGAGGCTCATTCCACAATAGCGATTTTTTTCTCAATCGTGAAGCATTAATCGTTTTAGTAATCAAGAACAAGAAAACAAGTTTTATTGAGTTTTTATTGAACAACAACAAAGAGAAAATAACTTGGATTACATTAGAATCGAAAAATATTTATGATATTCAGTATTTAGTGGGCCCTCCCCTTTTGGCAATTACTTCATTGACCCTTTCCGGCATGCTGTCTATCAGACTATCAATGAACTCCAGTGGTACAGCTGTCCATTCTTGCTGTACCGCATTCACCAAGTCATCCAAACTTTCCATTCGCCCTTTCCTTTCTTTCAATTTCATACGACTCCAGACATGTTCCATCGGATTCATATCCGGAGAGAAAGGCGGCCAGTTCATTCGCTCAATACCGTGATCCCTCAAAAACTCGTTGACAATGTGAGCCCTATGCGGTCTCGCATTGTCATCAACGAGAAGAAAGTTGTTGCCGATATTTGCGGCGTAAGGAACCACGATTTCTCTCATACATAAATCTCTATACCTCTCACCGTTCATACTCTCTCCTCTCAGAATCACCAATTCACTTCTCCCATTCATCGATATTCCACCCCACACAGTCACTCCTCCACATCCAAAAGCCACCCTCGCCTCCATATTTCCTTCCAAAAACCTTTCATTCCTCCCTCTTCAAACCAACACACGACCATCCTTTCGAAACAAGTTGAACCTACTCTCATCCGTAAACATATACCTATTCCACTCTGCTATTCCCCAGTTTTGATATTCTTCCCCCCATAATCGTCTTGCTGCTCAATGTACAGGTTTCAGTAAGGGGCAGGCAGCTCGTCTCCTTGCGTGTAATCCAAGATCGTTGATCCAGCGTCGGATTGTCTGACTTGAAACTTGAATTCCCGTAGCATCGATCAATTCACGACGAATTTTGGGGGCGGTTGAAGTCCGAGTCCGCCGTACCAATCTTCCAATAAGGCGGTCTTGAGCGGGAGTTGTTCTTCTTGTACCCCTTCTTGGCCCCCTAGGTCGATACTGAATATCCCCAGCGTTAGCTCGGACGTGGGCCCTTTGGACGGATCTAACTGTTGTTCCAAGCAGATTGGCAATTTGGAGGGTAGATAATCCTTGTTCCGTCATTCGTGGAATTAGTTCCAGCTGGTCGGGCGTTAGATGCGGCATCGATAAGATTTTTTTTTGCAAACGAATCAAAATTGTTGTCTAACCTAGCTTGTCAGTCATTGATTGTGATTCTTGTTACCTTGGTTACGGGCCATGCATTTCAGGCGAACAATGGGTTGATTTTATTTTATTTTTCAAAATTCTGCCGTTACAATTGGGTTTTTTCATGCACAATTCTTGACTACTGACAGCAAGAAAGATCTGGACGTATTCAGAATGGATGATCATAACGAAAACAAGTTGATTTTCATTTAATTCTCTTCCCAACCGGATTTTGAGGGTGTTTCAGATTTAGGTCACCTTTGAGGAAACCCTTGATCTTCAATCATTATCTTGAGTCTATTCTGATCTCCATATCTCTTCATTTAATCATCAGCTTCAAAATGAGCAGGAGATTTTGAAAATCAGTTGACGAGGAAAAAAGTTATGACTGCAAAACCAAAAAGTAAATTTTTTGAGATCACCCTGTAAACAAAAGAGATAATAAGACAATTCGAAAAATATCTTGAGGTAATGAGTTTAGCTTCATGCCACTGCTGTCAAATTTGAAAAAAAAATGTCTTCATTTGGGATCCTTTTGAAAATTCAGAAATTTTGCACAGTTTCAGATAATAATACCCTGTAGCGATTTTATGAGAAAAACCTTATGTTTTGAAGAAGTACGAGAATATAGCTGAAGGACTGGGCTAGCGAACAGTGTTTATAGAATTCAAATTGTTCAATGCAGAAAAAAGTTATTCAGATTTTAATATGGTCAAAATTTTGGGGTGCGACGAAATTAGTGTTAGTTTAGTAGCAGAAGAATAAATCTGTTAAAATTTGTTTCAGATGCCATTTCTGATTTATACTATGGTCAATGGGGATTTGGGTCGACTGAGTGGTTATGATCAGTGTGGAAACATTTGCGGAAGGAAAAATTCTAAATACGATGAATGGTCATGCACAGGACAGGACTTTACCGATGAACCGTAAGTTAACAATTTTTTTTATTATTATTATTCATTTAACTCAAGCGAGATTTTCCAAAAAGAATATGGCATGGCTTGTATGGACTCCTAAAGTTTTACAATGGTGTATATATAGTGTGTCCCCACTAAAACTTGTTGCCCCCTCATCTTCGAATTCGTAGAAAAAATTGAAAATCGTTCAAACCCCTCGATTTTTATTGCGAGGGAAAACTCTTCCACCAAATACGTCATCGTTGTGCTGTCAATCCCCTCATCCACAGCAACCCCTACTCAGAATTTTAAATAGTACTACTATACGTCTTGTGATGCATCATTTTGAAGGGAATTCAATTAGAAGTTTTAATGAAAAATATTTGTAAATCAAGATATTTTTTATTTCTCATTACTTGAAATTGTATCATAATATGAAAGGTTCGAAATCTGAACCATTCAGTTCCTTACGCAAGAAGAATGGGTTAAAAAAAAAACAACTTGATATCACTAATTTTTGTCTCAATCGGTATAATCTATTTTTTTTTCTTTTAGCTCTATTCGATATACCTGTATTTCCAAAAAAAAATATCCGTTCATCGTCCAGATACCTTGTCGTATTGTCCCACCCTGTATACTGATCTGGGGCGTATTCGCAACAATCCAAATCGTCTGGCATTCAACATATCTTCTACGTGCTTTTCAGATAATATTTCGTCGAAATTTAAGCCTTCTAAAAGTATTTTATGGAATACTACCTTTTTAACAACTTTAGGCCAGTCTGACAGGGACTTATACCCGTCCTAATCGTCTGGCAATATTTCTGTTATACGTAAAATGTGTAAATTGAAACATATTCAAATGCCAGCTTTGTAGAAGTACCTACAGTATTTTTTATAATTATTGTACATTTCCAAAAATTTGTGCGGTTATGTTGCACCCACGAAAATTCTGCCAGACTGTTGCTTTCTTATCTAACTGACAATATTTCTTCCTTGTATCTGATACGTTAGTCAAGTCAAAGTGACTGCCAGTTTTTAGCATCTTGTTTCATGGACTATTTAAAAAAAATCATCACTCATTGTCACCAGAATGTTGACACGACTACCTGCCGAATTCCAAGTGGATTAGACTATTGGACTGAAATAATTGAAGTGGTTCGAAATTGAGTCACTCAATAAAAAAGTTCAATCCGGAATTTAGTATTTATAATATTTCTGTATAAAAAAATTATGTTTCTATTTGTTTCGTCTGATTATGATTTTGTTTCAGATACTTGCAGTATGAAACATCCAGCGTCAATCTTGAATTCGATTCATATATACTCACCAGAAGAAAATGTGTATCACACTGTGAAAGCGATTAGTAAGTATTTCAATACTAGTTTTATTCACTGCATTTTCCAGATTATGGGGGATAATTTCACTCGCCGCGCCGTATGAAACCCTCCTTTCCTACAATATTAGGACCAATAAGGGACGTACGCCTCGATAATACGCTGTTCCTAGCTTTTGAGCCGGCAATACCACTTGTCATGGCAACCACGTGTCCAAACAACAACAGATAACTTAATTCGTGCAACTAGTGTAAATGTCAGCCTGACAGACTTCATGTCTATCGGCATTATCTATAACTATTGAAGAATTCACGACAATGGAACATTTTTTGCTTTGTTGGTTCGTGAAATTATCTCAATAAATACTACTCTTGCTCACAATACCATCGATAATTCTGTCAGAAATCTTAAACTCGATCAAATTGCTTTGAGGTAACACCACTCGTCATAAAGGTCTCGTGGTGTAACCAAGCAATTTGATCTCGTTGATTTCTGACAGAATTAATATCGATAGTATTGCAAGCACTCGTGGTATTACCCCCGATAATTTCACTCGCCGTATGAAATCAATCAATCAATCAATCAATTTATTAGTTACAGAAGTGTTCAATTACAATACAGTAGCCTACATTATAATATACTAACTTAGGTTACACGTCGGATGAGCTAAAAAAACAGATAATGAACATAACATTAAAACTAAAGAAGTTGCAGACAGACAAGTTAAAAACAGTATTTGTAAATAGAAAAAAATGTAATCATTACAATAAATAACTATCACTGTACTAAACAAAACATATTAAAAGCAAATATTATTTAAAACAAACGTAAAAAAAACGGGTGTGAAGTTATCCACATCCCCAAGATACACGGAGAAAAAAATATCAATTTTTTAAATTTCTATACTAATCATTGAATATGCTTTCCCGGCGGTCATCTCAGTAGAAAAACATGGTGCCTCGGTTTTCCAAACAGTCTTAAAGGGTGGAAATGGGGTGGAAAAGCATAAAAGACTATATTTCGGTAAATTGACTTTGTACACCTTCCATTTTCGAATATATTGTTTCTGGTGGTCGAATTGACTAGAAAAATGATATGCCTGAGTTTTTCAGGCCGTCTAAGAGGGTGGAAATTGGGTTCAAAATAAAATCTGTAATGTTCCCAAAGTTAGATCTGAAATAATTGATAAAAAAGAAGTTATTCACACACCATGAACAAATGGTGGAGAATGAAACCTATATTAGTCTCACTGTTCCTATACTTGATTGAATCCTTTGATCACGCCGAGAAAATGCAAAACCCATTGTTAGCATTCAAATAGGGGTGTTATCGGGGTAGTTTAGTATGTTAGTTTGTTAGTGGGACTATTTGAATAATGACAATGGGGTGTTTCTTTACAGTTATTCACTATAACATAAAAAGTATAGGAATAGAATAGTTCGCAAATATTGAGTTTGTACATAAAAAAATGCCCTAATCTGGAATACATTGGTGCCCACTTGGCCGATAATAGTTCCTTCCTGTCGTAATGAATCAATACAACTAGTGTTTCTTAGGTTTGAACTGTTATCGCTCAACAGGGACCACGGGAAGGTGTGAGCGCCCCTGTTGGGAAGGGATTTGGTAATGGGCTATTAGTTGAGGAGTGGAATGTTATTTTTATCAATTAAACTTCAAATTTACAATAAAAAATTACAATTAACCTTCAAGAACCTGAGCTCATGGTCAGCCAAAATGATCTGTTTGGTTTCATAATGAAATTCTGAAATGTAGACGGTGAAAAATAAAAAAGTAACTAAACAATGAGTTGAATATACTGCGGCTCATACTCCCAAACGAAGCGTACCACAAATTAGAGTCTTATTAAACTTGTATTATACCAAAGTTACTATTATGAGGAAGAGATTTGATGAATTTAATATTCATAGTTAATTGAATACAGTATATTTTTTGCTGACCTGGCCGATAATAGTTCCATCTGATGAATTCTTGATTAACTCAAGAGATGAATCGAGTAGGAACTATTACCGCTCGACAAGGACCAGCGAGAAAGTGTGAGCATCCCTGTCGGGAAGGTGGGACTAGGATGTTAGTGTAGAAGTGACATGTTATGTTCAGAAAATGTCACGAAATCGAATTCTACACATACCAACAAATTCGAATTCAAGATATAAAAAATTAAAAAAAAAATTTTTTTTCACCATGAAGAAGTACAATGCTGAAATTATGAAAAATTGTATACAAGTATATCAAGAACTCTACGGAAAATAAACTGAAGAACTCCTATTCGTGGGTTGAAGTTTTCCATTTATTTTGGTCGTCGTAGTTCGAGCTAAATTCAGAAGTATTTTCATTCCATCAATTTATAAAATATCGAAATGTATAGTCGTGGTTTAGATTCAACAATTCACCGGTCTTGTTCATGGCATCACGCGTTAAAAGGTAAGGGCTACGTCTTCTCTAGCTCGCACAAGTCTCTGGAAGACTCTTGAGGGTTGCGCGTAGGAGTGCAACAGGTTGACGGAAATAACAAAATGAATAACAAAAATAAAATGACATAATATACCATGATACTCGAATTCACGTCATATAATGAAACGTTCATAACCTGTTGTGGGTTTTCACGTTCTGTCCAGGAAGCTAGTGGCTAGTGGCTTGTGAGTGATAAGAAAATTATAGGCTTTTTGATCTTACCTGACCCGAAGCGGTCTCAATTCAGATTTCTAGGAACGAGAGCAAAAATTGGACTGGACCATACTGAATACGAAACGAAACAAGATTAGAATGGATATGCTGTTGGAAGTCGAAACCGGATTCCTGAATGAGTTTCTATTGGAGCAACTATTCCGTGTGATTAGTTCTGCTCCACGCGTAACCGTCATCGATGATCGGGCTCCCGTATATAAAGGCCTCTACGGGTGAGCATGTCAGCCACTGTGCTCGAGGCAGGGTTCATCTTACCGTAGCTGAGCTACAGCCCTTACCACCGATGTAGACGGTATAACGAATGAAGCGGAGTTTGCCACACGGAGAAAATGCCCCCGTCGATTCCCATTGAGGAATTTCGTTCCAAACAGTTTCCCCATTTCATTCTTCATCCGTTTGGTAACAGAATTCTCCAAAGCAATTTTTTCTCTCGTCCCTTCCTATCCTAATTGAGAGTTGTGACTATAAGTAACTGAAAATTAGAAATATGTTTGGAAACCAAGATGTTCGGACATTCCAGGCTTCTCGAACCCACATGACTGTAAATACGTATTGTATATGATTGTTTCTTACTAGCCTAATGTGCCAAAACTCCTCTTTGTAGATAGATAAATTTCCTCCATGAGTTCCTAGAAAAATAACTTTTCACGTGTAGAACATATCAATATGGTGAATAATACAAGAAGCAATAAAATGAAATCATGAATAATACAGAACATATTGCGTTTGCATCAAAGGTCACAAATAACATGGTTATCACATGAAATTAGGTGTAGGAGATAAAACGTGTCAATATAAAAAAGTACAAAATATAATCACACGAAAAAAAAATCTGTAATGTTCCCAAAGTTAGATCTGAAATAATTGATAAGAAAAAAAGTTGTTCACACACAATAAACAAATGATGGAGAAAGAAACCCATTTTAGCTTCACTGTTCCTATACTTGATTGAATCCTTTGATCACGCCGAGAAAATACACAACCCATTGTTAGCATTCAAATAGGGGTGTTATCGAGGTAGTTTAGCATGTTAGTTTGTTAGTGGGGCTATTTGAAATACGACAATGGGGTGATTCTTTTCAGTTATTCACGATTCAATTGAAAGTATAGGAATAGAGTAGTTCACAAATATTGGGTTGTACATCGAAAAATGTCTTAATCTACAATACATTGGTGCTCACTTGGCCGATAATAGTTCCTTCCTATCGTAATGAATCAATAAAACTTGTTTTTCTTAGGTTTGAACTGTTATCTCTCAACAGGGACCACGAGAAGGTGTGAGCGCCCCTGTCGGGAAGGTGGGACAAGGATGTTAGTGTAGAAGTGACATGTTATGTTCAGAAAATGTCATGAAATCGAATTCTACACATTTCAAAGAATTCGAATTCAAGATAAAATAAAAATAATAATTTATTCACATACAATGCTGTAATTATAAAAAATTGTATACAAGTATATCAAGAACTTTATGGAAAATAAAGTGAAGAACAAAAATAAAATGACATAATATACAATGATACTCGAATTCACGTCATATAATGAAACGTTCATCACCTGTTGTGGGTTTTCACGTTCTGTCCAGGAAGCTAGTGGCAAAGTGGCTTGTTAGTGATAAGAAAATTATAGGCTTTTTGATCTCACCTGACCCGAAGCGGTGTCAATTCGGATTTCTAGTAACGAGATCAAAAATTGGACTGGACCATACTGAATACGAAACGAAACAAGATTAGAATGGATATGCTGTTGGAAGTCGAAATCGGATTCCTGAATGAGTTTCTATTGGAGCAACTATTCCGTGTGATTAGTTCTGCTCCACGCGAAACCGTCATCGATGATCGGGCTCCCGTATATAAAGGCCTCTACAGGTGAGCATGTCAGCCACTGTGCTCGAGGCAGGGTTCATCTTACCGTAGCTGAGCTACAGCCCTTACCACCGATGTAGACGGTATAACGAATGAAGCGGAGTTTGCCACACGGAGAATATGCCCCCGTCGACTCCCATTGAGGGATTTCGTTCCAAACAGTTTCCCCATTTCATTCTTCATCCGTTTGGTACCAGAATTCTCCAAACCAATTTTTTCTCTCGTCCCTTTCTATCCTAATTGAGAGTTGTGACTATAAGTAACTGAAAATTAGAAATATGTTTGGAAACCAAGATGTTCGGACATTCCAGGCTTCTCGAACCCACATGACTGTAAATACGTATTGTATATAATTGTTTCTTACTAGCCTATTGTGCCAAAACTCCTCTTTGCAGATAGATAAAAATCCTCCATGAGTTCCTAGAAAAATAACTTTTCACGTGTAGAACATATCAATATGGTGAATAATACAAGAAGCAATAAAATGAAATCATGAATAATATAGAAAATATTGCGTTTGCATCAAAGGTCACAAATAACATGGTTATCACATGAAATTAGATGTAGGAAATAAAACGTGTCAATATAAAAAAGTACAAAAAATAATCGCAAGAATAGAAAAAAATCTGTAATGTTCCCAAAGTTAGATCTGAAATAATTGATAAGAAAAAAAGTTGTTCACACACAATAAACAAATGCTGGAGAACGAAACCCATATTAGCCTCACTGTTCCTATACTGATTGAATCATTTGATCACGCCGAGAAAATACACAACCCATTGTTAGCATTCAAATAGGAGTGTTATCGAGGTAGTTCAGTATGTTAGTTTGTTAGTGGGGCTATTTGAAATACGACAATGGGGTGATTCTTTTCAGTTATTCACGATTCAATTGAAAGTATAGGAATAGAGTAGTTCACAAATATTGGGTTGTACATCGAAAAATGTCTTAATCTACAATACATTGGTGCTCACTTGGCCGATAATAGTTCCTTCCTATCGTAATGAATCAATAAAACTTGTTTTTCTTAGGTTTGAACTGGTATCTCTCAACAGGGACCACGAGAAGGTGTGAGCGCCCCTGTCGGGAAGGTGGGACAAGGATGTTAGTGTAGAAGTGACATGTTATGTTCAGAAAATGTCATGAAATCGAATTCTACACATTTCAAAGAATTCGAATTCAAGATAAAATAAAAATAATAATTTATTCACATACAATGCTGTAATTATAAAAAATTGTATACAAGTATATCAAGAACTTTATGGAAAATAAAGTGAAGAACAAAAATAAAATGACATAATATACCATGATACTCGAATTCACGTCATATAATGAAACGTTCATCACCTGTTGTGGGTTTTCACGTTCTGTCCAGGAAGCTAGTGGCATAGTGGCTTGTTAGTGATAAGAAAATTATAGGCTTTTTGATCTCACCTGACCCGAAGCGGTGTCAATTCGGATTTCTAGTAACGAGATCAAAAATTGGACTGGACCATACTGAATACGAAACGAAACAAGATTAGAATGGATATGCTGTTGGAAGTCGAAATCGGATTCCTGAATGAGTTTCTATTGGAGCAACTATTCCGTGTGATTAGTTCTGCTCCACGCGAAACCGTCATCGATGATCGGGCTCCCGTATATAAAGGCCTCTACGGGTGAGCATGTCAGCCACTGTGCTCGAGGCAGGGTTCATCTTACCGTAGCTGAGCTACAGCCCTTACCACCGATGTAGACGGTATAACGAATGAAGCGGAGTTTGCCACACGGAGAATATGCCCCCGTCGACTCCCATTGAGGGATTTCGTTCCAAACAGTTTCCCCATTTCATTCTTCATCCGTTTGGTACCAGAATTCTCCAAACCAATTTTTTCTCTCGTCCCTTTCTATCCTAATTGAGAGTTGTGACTATAAGTAACTGAAAATTAGAAATATGTTTGGAAACCAAGATGTTCGGACATTCCAGGCTTCTCGAACCCACATGACTGTAAATACGTATTGTATATAATTGTTTCTTACTAGCCTATTGTGCCAAAACTCCTCTTTGCAGATAGATAAATATCCTCCATGAGTTCCTAGAAAAATAACTTTTCACGTGTAGAACATATCAATATGGTGAATAATACAAGAAGCAATAAAATGAAATCATGAATAATATAGAAAATATTGCGTTTGCATCAAAGGTCACAAATAACATGGTTATCACATGAAATTAGATGTAGGAAATAAAACGTGTCAATATAAAAAAGTACAAAAAATAATCGCACGAATAGAAAAAAATCTGTAATGTTCCCAAAGTTAGATCTGAAATAATTGATAAGAAAAAAAGTTGTTCACACACAATAAACAAATGCTGGAGAACGAAACCCATATTAGCCTACTGTTCCTATACTGATTGAATCATTTGATCACGCCGAGAAAATACACAACCCATTGTTAGCATTCAAATAGGGGTGTTATCGAGGTAGTTCAGTATGTTAGTTTGTTAGTGGGGCTATTTGAAATACGACAATGGGGTGATTCTTTTCAGTTATTCACGATTCAATTGAAAGTATAGGAATAGAGTAGTTCACAAATATTGGGTTGTACATCGAAAAATGTCTTAATCTACAATACATTGGTGCTCACTTGGCCGATAATAGTTCCTTCCTATCGTAATGAATCAATAAAACTTGTTTTTCTTAGGTTTGAACTGTTATCTCTCAACAGGGACCACGAGAAGGTGTGAGCGCCCCTGTCGGGAAGGTGGGACAAGGATGTTAATGTAGAAGTGACATGTTATGTTCAGAAAATGTCATGAAATCGAATTCTACACATTTCAAAGAATTCGAATTCAAGATAAAATAAAAATAATAATTTATTCACATACAATGCTGTAATTATAAAAAATTGTATACAAGTATATCAAGAACTTTATGGAAAATAAAGTGAAGAACAAAAATAAAATGACATAATATACCATGATACTCGAATTCACGTCATATAATGAAACGTTCATCACCTGTTGTGGGTTTTCACGTTCTGTCCAGGAAGCTAGTGGCATAGTGGCTTGTTAGTGATAAGAAAATTATAGGCTTTTTGATCTCACCTGACCCGAAGCGGTGTCAATTCAGATTTCTAGGAACGAGAGCAAAAATTGGACTGGACCATACTGAATACGAAACGAAACAAGATTAGAATGGATATGCTGTTGGAAGTCGAAATCGGATTCCTGAATGAGTTTCTATTGGAGCAACTATTCCGTGTGATTAGTTCTGCTCCACGCGAAACCGTCATCGATGATCGGGCTCCCGTATATAAAGGCCTCTACGGGTGAGCATGTCAGCCACTGTGCTCGAGGCAGGGTTCATCTTACCGTAGCTGAGCTACAGCCCTTACCACCGATGTAGACGGTATAACGAATGAAGCGGAGTTTGCCACACGGAGAATATGCCCCCGTCGACTCCCATTGAGGGATTTCGTTCCAAACAGTTTTCCCATTTCATTCTTCATCCGTTTGGTACCAGAATTCTCCAAACCAATTTTTTCTCTCGTCCCTTTCTATCCTAATTGAGAGTTGTGACTATAAGTAACTGAAAATTAGAAGTATGTTTGGAAACCAAGATGTTCGGACATTCCAGGCTTCTCGAACCCACATGACTGTAAATACGTATTGTATATAATTGTTTCTTACTAGCCTATTGTGCCAAAACTCCTCTTTGCAGATAGATAAATATCCTCCATGAGTTCCTAGAAAAATAACTTTTCACGTGTAGAACATATCAATATGGTGAATAATACAAGAAGCAATAAAATGAAATCATGAATAATACAGAAAATATTGCGTTTGCTTCAAAGGTCACAAATAACATGGTTATCACATGAAATTAGATGTAGGAAATAAAACGTGTCAATATAAAAAAGTACAAAAAATAATCACACGAATAGAAAAAAATCTGTAATGTTCCCAAAGTTAGATCTGAAATAATTGATAAGAAAAAAAGTTGTTCACACACAATAAACAAATGATGGAGAACGAAACCCATATTAGCCTCACTGTTCCTATACTGATTGAATCCTTTGATCACGCCGAGAAAATACACAACCCATTGTTAGCATTCAAATAGGGGTGTTATCGAGGTAGTTCAGTATGTTAGTTTGTTAGTGGGGCTATTTGAAATACGACAATGGGGTGATTCTTTTCAGTTATTCACGATTCAATTGAAAGTATAGGAATAGAGTAGTTCACAAATATTGGGTTGTACATCGAAAAATGTCCTAATCTACAATACATTGGTGCTCACTTGGCCGATAATAGTTCCTTCCTATCGTAATGAATCAATAAAACTTGTTTTTCTTAGGTTTGAACTGTTATCTCTCAACAGGGACCACGAGAAGGTGTGAGCGCCCCTGTCGGGAAGGTGGGACAAGGATGTTAGTGTAGAAGTGACATGTTATGTTCAGAAAATGTCATGAAATCGAATTCTACACATTTCAAAGAATTCGAATTCAAGATAAAATAAAAATAATAATTTATTCACATACAATGCTGTAATTATAAAAAATTGTATACAAGTATATCAAGAACTTTATGGAAAATAAAGTGAAGAACAAAAATAAAATGACATAATATACCATGATACTCGAATTCACGTCATATAATGAAACGTTCATCACCTGTTGTGGGTTTTCACGTTCTGTCCAGGAAGCTAGTGGCATAGTGGCTTGTTAGTGATAAGAAAATTATAGGCTTTTTGATCTCACCTGACCCGAAGCGGTGTCAATTCAGATTTCTAGGAACGAGAGCAAAAATTGGACTGGACCATACTGAATACGAAACGAAACAAGATTAGAATGGATATGCTGTTGGAAGTCGAAATCGGATTCCTGAATGAGTTTCTATTGGAGCAACTATTCCGTGTGATTAGTTCTGCTCCACGCGAAACCGTCATCGATGATCGGGCTCCCGTATATAAAGGCCTCTACGGGTGAGCATGTCAGCCACTGTGCTCGAGGCAGGGTTCATCTTACCGTAGCTGAGCTACAGCCCTTACCACCGATGTAGACGGTATAACGAATGAAGCGGAGTTTGCCACACGGAGAATATGCCCCCGTCGACTCCCATTGAGGGATTTCGTTCCAAACAGTTTTCCCATTTCATTCTTCATCCGTTTGGTACCAGAATTCTCCAAACCAATTTTTTCTCTCGTCCCTTTCTATCCTAATTGAGAGTTGTGACTATAAGTAACTGAAAATTAGAAGTATGTTTGGAAACCAAGATGTTCGGACATTCCAGGCTTCTCGAACCCACATGACTGTAAATACGTATTGTATATAATTGTTTCTTACTAGCCTATTGTGCCAAAACTCCTCTTTGCAGATAGAAAAATATCCTCCATGAGTTCCTAGAAAAATAACTTTTCACGTGTAGAACATATCAATATGGTGAATAATACAAGAAGCAATAAAATGAAATCATGAATAATACAGAAAATATTGCGTTTGCATCAAAGGTCACAAATAACATGGTTATCACATGAAATTAGATGTAGGAAATAAAACGTGTCAATATAAAAAAGTACAAAAAATAAACACACGAATAGAAAAAAATCTGTAATGTTCCCAAAGTTAGATCTGAAATAATTGATAAGAAAAAAAGTTGTTCACACACAATAAACAAATGATGGAGAACGAAACCCATATTAGCCTCACTGTTCCTATACTGATTGAATCCTTTGATCACGCCGAGAAAATACACAACCCATTGTTAGCATTCAAATAGGGGTGTTATCGAGGTAGTTCAGTATGTTAGTTTGTTAGTGGGGCTATTTGAAATACGACAATGGGGTGATTCTTTTCAGTTATTCACGATTCAATTGAAAGTATAGGAATAGAGTAGTTCACAAATATTGGGTTGTACATCGAAAAATGTCTTAATCTACAATACATTGGTGCTCACTTGGCCGATAATAGTTCCTTCCTATCGTAATGAATCAATAAAACTTGTTTTTCTTAGGTTTGAACTGTTATCTCTCAACAGGGACCACGAGAAGGTGTGAGCGCCCCTGTCGGGAAGGTGGGACAAGGATGTTAGTGTAGAAGTGACATGTTATGTTCAGAAAATGTCATGAAATCGAATTCTACACATTTCAAAGAATTCGAATTCAAGATAAAATAAAAATAATAATTTATTCACATACAATGCTGTAATTATAAAAAATTGTATACAAGTATATCAAGAACTTTATGGAAAATAAAGTGAAGAACAAAAATAAAATGACATAATATACCATGATACTCGAATTCACGTCATATAATGAAACGTTCATCACCTGTTGTGGGTTTTCACGTTCTGTCCAGGAAGCTAGTGGCATAGTGGCTTGTTAGTGATAAGGAAATTATAGGCTTTTTGATCTCACCTGACCCGAAGCGGTGTCAATTCAGATTTCTAGGAACGAGATCAAAAATTGGACTGGACCATACTGAATACGAAACGAAACAAGATTAGAATGGATATGCTGTTGGAAGTCGAAATCGGATTCCTGAATGAGTTTCTATTGGAGCAACTATTCCGTGTGATTGGTTCTGCTCCACGCGAAACCGTCATCGATGATCGGGCTCCCGTATATAAAGGCCTCTACGGGTGAGCATGTCAGCCACTGTGCTCGAGGCAGGGTTCATCTTACCGTAGCTGAGCTACAGCCCTTACCACCGATGTAGACGGTATAACCAATGAAGCGGAGTTTGCCACACGGAGAAAATGCCCCCGTCGATTCCCATTGAGGGATTTCGTTCCAAGCAGTTTCCCCATTTCATTCTTCATCCGTTTGGTACCAGAATTCTCCAAACCAATTTTTTCTCTCGTCCCTTTCTATACTAATTTAGAGTTGTGACTATAAGTAACTGAAAATTAGAAATATGTTTGGAAACCAAGATGTTAGGACATTCCAGGCTTCTCGAACCCACATGACTATAAATACGTATTGTATATGATTGTTTCTTACTAGCCTAATGTGCCAAAACTCCTCTTTGTAGATAGATAAATTTTCTCCATGAGTTCCTAGAAAAATAACTTTTCACGTGTAGAACATATCAATATGGTGAATAATACAAGAAGCGATAAAATGAAATCATGAATAATACAGGTTTGCATCAAAGGTCACAAATAACATGGATATCACATAAAATTAGGTGTAGGAGATAAAACGTGTCAATATAAAAAAAGTATAAAATATAATCACACGAAAAGAAAAAATCTGTAATGTTAAATTGTGAGAGGCTTTCGCGGCCATCGTCACTTATATGGTGGTTCTTCGGGTTGTAAGGCCGACGTATGTTTACAGAAGTTCTCGTCAATTCGCCAACACGAGTGGTTAGCAATTTCAAGAGATATTTTTTTCAAAGTTTCTTGTTTCTTAATTCGCTGTCAAGCATTTGACAGCGAATTAAGCTTTGAAAATGCTAACCACTCGTGTTGGCGAAACGTCGAGAACTTCTGTAAACAAACGTCGGCCTTACAACCCGAAGAACCACCATGTATCTGTAATGTTGTTCCCAAAGTTAGATCTGAAATAATTGATAAGAAAAAAAGTTGTTCACACACAATAAACAAATGATGGAGAAAGAAACCCATATTAGCTTCACTGTTCCTATACTTGATTGAATCGTTTGATCACGCCGAGAAAATACACACCCATTGTTAGCATTCAAATAGGGTAGTTTAGTATGTTAGTTAGTTAGTAGGGCTATTTGAAATACGACAATGGGGTGATTCTTTTCAGTTATTCACGATAAGATTGAAAGTATAGGAATAGCGTAGTTCACAAATATTGTGTTGTACATCGAAAAATGTCTTAATCTACAATACATTGGTGCTCACTTGGCCGATAATAGTTCCTTCCCATCGTAATGAATCAATAAAACTTGTTTTTCTTTGGTTTGAACTGTTATCTCTCAACAGGGACCACGAGAAGGTGTGAGCGCCCCTGTCGGGAAGGTGGGACAAGGATGTTAGTGTAGAAGTGACATGTTATGTTCAGAAAATGTCATGAAATCGAATTCTACACATATCAAAGAATTCGAATTCAAGATAAAATAAAAATATTAATGTATTCACATACAATGCTGTAATTATAAAAGATTGTATACAAGTATATCAAGAATCTATGGAAAATAAAGTGAAGGACAAAAATAAAATGACATAATATACCATGATACTCGAATCCACGTCATATAATGAAACGTTCATCACCTGTTGTGGGTTTTCACGTTCTGTCTAGGAAACTAGTGGCATAGTGGCTTGTTAGTGATAAGAAAATTATAGGCTTTTTGATCTCACCTGACCCGAAGCGGTGTCAATTCAGATTTCTAGGAACGAGAGCAAAAATTGGACTGGACCATACTGAATACGAAACGAAACAAGATTAGAATGGATATGCTGTTGGAAGTCGAAACCGGATCCCTGAATGAGTTTCTATTGGAGCAACTATTCCGTGTGATTAGTTCTGCTCCACGCGAAACCGTCATCGATGATCGGGCTCCCGTATATATAGGCCTCTACGGGTGAGCATGTCAGCCACTGTGCTCGAGGCAGGGTTCATCTTACCGTAGCTGAGCTACAGCCCTTACCACCGATGTAGACGGTATAACGAATGAAGCGGAGTTTGCCACACGGAGAATATGCCCCCGTCGATTCCCATTGAGGGATTTCGTTCCAAACAGTTTCCCCATTTCATTCTTCATCCGTTGGTACCAGAATTCTCCAAACCAATTTTTTTCTCTCGTCCCTTTCTATCCTAATTGAGAGTTGTGACTATAAGTGACTGAAAATTAGAAATATGTTTGGAAACCAATATGTTCGGACATCCCAGGCTTCTCGAACCCACATGACTGTAAATACGTATTGTATATAATTGTTTCTTACTAGCCTATTGTGACAAAACTCCTCTTTGCAGATAGATAAATATCCTTCATGAGTTCCTAGAAAAATAACTTTTCACGTGTAGAACATATCAATATGGTGAATAATACAAGAAGCAATAAAAATAAATCATGAATAATACAGAAAATATTGCGTTTGCATCAAAGGTCACGAATAACATGGTTATCACATGAAATTAGGTGTAGGAAATAAAATGTGTCGATATAAAAAAGTACAAAATATAATCACACGAAAAGAAAAAAGCTGTAATGTTCCCAAAGTTAGATCTGAAATAATTGATAAGAAAAAAAGTTGTTCACACACAATAAACAAATGATGGAGAACGAAACCCATATTAGCCTCACTGTTCCTATACTGATTGAATCATTTGATCACGCCGAGAAAATACACAACCTATTGTTAGCATTCAAATAGGGGTGTTATCGAGGTAGTTCAGTATGTTAGTTTGTTAGTGGGGCTATTTGAAATACGACAATGGGGTGATTCTTTTCAGTTATTCACGATAAGATTGAAAGTATAAGAATAGAGTATTTCACAAATATTGGGTTGTACATCGAAAAATGTCTTAATCTACAATACATTGGTGCTCACTTGGCCGATAATAGTTCCTTCCTATCGTAATGAATCAATACAACTTGTTTTTCTCAGGTTTGAACTGTTATCGCTCAACAGGGACCACGGGAAGGTGTGAGCGCCCCTGTCGGGAAAGGATTTGGCAATGGGGTATTAGTTGAGGAGTGGAAAGTTAGTTTTATCAATTACTCATCAGATTAACAAAAATAAAATTACAATTTACATTCAATAACCTGAGCTCATAGTCAGCCAAAATAATTTGGTTGGTTTTGAGGAAATGCCAGGCTTCTTGATTACACCTGAAATCATTCGATGTCTCAAATGATAAAGGAGTATTGCAATATCTTATTAAATGATAGGACCAGTTAAAGTTTTTAATGCTTGTAAAAATCACAAATGATCAAAACCGACCACAAAAAACAATCAGCTGGTGACCACCAAGTTGACGTCAACTGAAATTATTAGCAAAATTATTCGATTCCTCAAATTAAAAAGCAGTATTACAAATATAATGAAATAACAGAATCACTCCATGTCTATAAAGTTTATAAAAATCACAATCAACCAGTGAAAACCCCAAAAAAACAATCACCTGATGACCGCCAAGTTGTGACGTCATATGACAGTACAGTGACTCATCGAGTACCGGAATAAAACTTCACGTCCGCTCTCTCTGTCAGCCATCCGAAAACTGAATCAGAGAGTTTTATCATCATGATTCAACCGCCCCTACTCTGTCGGCCCTCATCGGTAGTTTTCGATCCAGCGTTGTCACGTTTGGAAGATTTCAACTTTTCTGTTAGATTTTACGTTTCTAAACAAAATTTTGGTAGCTTCTTCTTTAGAAATAATTTTTGGCAAGTTTATGTAAATCACAGCTAACCAGAAACAACCACAATACACAATCAGCTGGTGACCGCCATGTTGTGACGTCACCTGATGTCAATAGCAAAATTGTTCGAATTCTCAAATAAAAAAGGAATATAATATATAATCAAATAATAAGATCTCTGAGTGTCTGAAAAAATTATAAAAATCACAATTAACAAGAACCAAGTACAAAATACTATCTGATGACCACCATGATGTGACGTCAACTGAAATTATTAGCAGCATTATTCGATTCCTCAAATAAAAAAGAAGTATTACAATATATAATAAATTGATAGGATCATTCAATGTCTGTAAAGTTTATAAAAATCACAATCAACCAGTGAAGACCACAAAAAACAATCAGCTGATGACCGCCATGTTGTGACATCATATGACATTGCAGTGACTCATCGAGTACCGGAATATAACTTCACATCCGCTATCTCTGCCAGCCAGCCGAAAACTGAATCGGAGAGTGTTATGAGCATGATTCAACCGCCCCCACTCTGTCGGCCCTCATCGGAAGTTTTCAATCCAGCGTTGCCACGTTTGCGAGATTCCCACCTTTCTATAAGATTCTGGATTTCTTGACAGAAATTTTGTAGGCGCCTTTTTGAAATAGATTTTTAGTTATTTTATATAAATCACGAATAACCAGTACCAACCACAAAAACAATCAGATGGTGACTGCCATGTTGTGACGTCAGCTGATGTCATTGAATAATTGTTCGATTTCTCAAAGGAAAAGGAATATTACTATATATAATGGAATAATAAGATCATTAAATGTCTGGAAAATTTATAAAAATAGTAGTTAACCAGAACCAACTACAAAATACAGTATTTTCTGGTGACCAACATGTAGTGACGTCAGCTGAAATCATTAGCAAAATTATTCGATTCCTCAAATGAAAAAGCAGTATTACAGTATGTATTGAAATAACAGGATCACTCAATGTCTATAAAGTCTATAAAAATCACAATCAACCAGTGAAAACCACAAAAAACAATCAGCTGATGACCGCCATGTTGTGACATCAGATGACAGTGCAGTGACTCATCGAGTACCGGAATAAAACTTCACGTCTGCTATCTCTGCCAGCCAGCCGAAAACTGAATCGGAGAGTGTTATCAGCATGATTTAACCGCCCCCACTCTGTCGGCCCTCATCGATAGATTTCGATCCAGCGTTGTCACGTTTGGAAGATTTCAACTTTTCTATTAGATTTTACGTTTCTCAACAAAGTTTTGGTAGCTTCTTCTTTAGAATAGATTTCTGGCAAGTTTATGTAAATCACAACTAACCAGAAACAAACACAATACACTATCAGCTGGTGACCGCCATGTTGTGACGTCACCATTACCAAAATTATTCGATTTTTCAAATGAAAAAGGATTATTACAATATATAATCAAATAATAAGATCACTAAATGCCTGAAAAATGTATAAAGATCACAATTAACCAGAACCAAGTACAAAATACAATATTAACTGGTGACCACCATGTTGTGACGTCAACTGAAATTATTAGCAGAATAATTCGATTTCTCAAATAAAAAAGGAGTATTACAATATATAATAAAACAATAGGATCACTCAATGTCTATAAAAATCACAATAAAACAGTGAAAACCACAAAAAAACAATCAGCTGATGATCGCCATGTTGTGACGTCATATGACATTGCAGTGACTCATCGAGTACCGGAATATAACTTCACGACCGCTATCTGAGCCAGCCAGCCGAAAACTGAATCGGAGAGTGTTATGAGCATGATTCAACCGCCCACACTCTGTCGGCCCTCATCGGTAGTTTTCGATGCAGCGTTGTCACGTTTGGAAGATTTCAACTTTTCTATTAGATTTTACGTTTCTTAACAAAATTTTGGTAGCTTCTTCTTCAGAATAGATTTTTGTCAAGTTTATGTAAATCACAACTAACCAGAAACAACCACAATACACAATCAGCTGGTGACCGCCATGTTGTGACGTCACCATTAGCAAAATTATTCGATTTTTCAAATGAAAAAGCAATATTACAATATATAATCAAATAATAAGATCACAAAATGCCAGAAAAATTTATAAAGATCACAATTAACCAGAACCAAGTACAAAATACAATATTATCTGGTGACCACCATGTTGTGACGTCAACTGAAATTATAAGCGAAATTATTCGATTCCTCAAATGAAAAAGCAGGATCACAATTATAATAAAATAACTGGATCACTCAATGTCTATAATGTTTATAAAAATCACAGTCAACCAGTGAAAACCACAAAAAAACAATCAGCTGATGACCGCCATGTTGTGACATCAGATGACAGTGCAGTGACTCATCGAGTACCGGAATAAAACTTCACGTCTGCTATCTCTGCCAGCCAGCCGAAAACTGAATCGGAGAGTGTTATCATCATGATTCAACCGCTCCCACTCTGTCGGCCCTCATCGGTAGATTTCGATCCAGCGTTGTCACGTTTGGAAGATTTCAACTTTTCTATTAGATTTTACGTTTCTCAACAAAGTTTTGGTAGCTTCTTCTTTAGAATAGATTTCTGGCAAGTTTATGTAAATCACAACTAACCAGAAACAAACACAATACACTATCAGCTGGTGACCGCCATGTTGTGACGTCACCATTACCAAAATTATTCGATTTTTCAAATGAAAAAGGATTATTACAATATATAATCAAATAATAAGATCACTAAATGCCTGAAAAATGTATAAAGATCACAATTAACCAGAACCAAGTACAAAATACAATATTAACTGGTGACCACCATGTTGTGACGTCAACTGAAATTATTAGCAGAATAATTCGATTTCTCAAATGAAAAAGGAGTATTACAATATATAATAAAACAATAGGATCACTCAATGTCTATAAAAATCACAATAAAACAGTGAAAACCACAAAAAAACAATCAGCTGATGATCGCCATGTTGTGACGTCATATGACATTGCAGTGACTCATCGAGTACCGGAATATAACTTCACGACCGCTATCTGAGCCAGCCAGCCGAAAACTGAATCGGAGAGTGTTATGAGCATGATTCAACCGCCCACACTCTGTCGGCCCTCATCGGTAGTTTTCGATGCAGCGTTGTCACGTTTGGAAGATTTCAACTTTTCTATTAGATTTTACGTTTCTTAACAAAATTTTGGTAGCTTCTTCTTCAGAATAGATTTTTGTCAAGTTTATGTAAATCACAACTAACCAGAAACAACCACAATACACAATCAGCTGGTGACCGCCATGTTGTGACGTCACCATTAGCAAAATTATTCGATTTTTCAAATGAAAAAGCAATATTACAATATATAATCAAATAATAAGATCACAAAATGCCAGAAAAATTTATAAAGATCACAATTAACCAGAACCAAGTACAAAATACAATATTATCTGGTGACCACCATGTTGTGACGTCAACTGAAATTATAAGCGAAATTATTCGATTCCTCAAATGAAAAAGCAGGATCACAATTATAATAAAATAACTGGATCACTCAATGTCTATAATGTTTATAAAAATCACAGTCAACCAGTGAAAACCACAAAAAAACAATCAGCTGATGACCGCCATGTTGTGACATCAGATGACAGTGCAGTGACTCATCGAGTACCGGAATAAAACTTCACGTCTGCTATCTCTGCCAGCCAGCCGAAAACTGAATCGGAGAGTGTTATCATCATGATTCAACCGCCCCCACTCTGTCGGCCCTCATCGGTAGTTTTCGATCCAGCGTTGTCACGTTTGGAAGATTTCAACTTTTCTGTTAGATTTTACGTTTCTAAACAAAATTTTGGTAGCTTCTTCTTTAGAATTAATTTTTGGCAAGTTTATGTAAATCACAGCTAACCAGAAACAACCACAATACACAATCAGCTGGTGACCGCCATGTTGTGACGTCACCTGATGTCAATAGCAAAATTGTTCGAATTCTCAAATAAAAAGAATATAATATATAATCAAATAATAAGATCTCTGAGTGTCTGAAAAAATTATAAAAATCACAATTAACAAGAACCAAGTACAAAATACTATCTGATGACCACCATGATGTGACGTCAACTGAAATTATTAGCAGCATTATTCGATTCCTCAAATAAAAAAGAAGTATTACAATATATAATAAATTGATAGGATCATTCAATGTCTGTAAAGTTTATAAAAATCACAATCAACCAGTGAAGACCACAAAAAACAATCAGCTGATGACCGCCATGTTGTGACATCATATGACATTGCAGTGACTCATCGAGTACCGGAATATAACTTCACATCCGCTATCTCTGCCAGCCAGCCGAAAACTGAATCGGAGAGTGTTATGAGCATGATTCAACCGCCCCCACTCTGTCGGCCCTCATCGGAAGTTTTCAATCCAGCGTTGCCACGTTTGCGAGATTCCCACCTTTCTATAAGATTCTGGATTTCTTGACAGAAATTTTGTAGGCGCCTTTTTGAAATAGATTTTTAGTTATTTTATATAAATCACGAATAACCAGTACCAACCACAAAAACAATCAGATGGTGACTGCCATGTTGTGACGTCAGCTGATGTCATTGAATAATTGTTCGATTTCTCAAAGGAAAAGGAATATTACTATATATAATGGAATAATAAGATCATTAAATGTCTGGAAAATTTATAAAAATAGTAGTTAACCAGAACCAACTACAAAATACAGTATTTTCTGGTGACCAACATGTAGTGACGTCAGCTGAAATCATTAGCAAAATTATTCGATTCCTCAAATGAAAAAGCAGTATTACAGTATGTATTGAAATAACAGGATCACTCAATGTCTATAAAGTCTATAAAAATCACAATCAACCAGTGAAAACCACAAAAAACAATCAGCTGATGACCGCCATGTTGTGACATCAGATGACAGTGCAGTGACTCATCGAGTACCGGAATAAAACTTCACGTCTGCTATCTCTGCCAGCCAGCCGAAAACTGAATCGGAGAGTGTTATCAGCATGATTTAACCGCCCCCACTCTGTCGGCCCTCATCGATAGATTTCGATCCAGCGTTGTCACGTTTGGAAGATTTCAACTTTTCTATTAGATTTTACGTTTCTCAACAAAGTTTTGGTAGCTTCTTCTTTAGAATAGATTTCTGGCAAGTTTATGTAAATCACAACTAACCAGAAACAAACACAATACACTATCAGCTGGTGACCGCCATGTTGTGACGTCACCATTACCAAAATTATTCGATTTTTCAAATGAAAAAGGATTATTACAATATATAATCAAATAATAAGATCACTAAATGCCTGAAAAATGTATAAAGATCACAATTAACCAGAACCAAGTACATAATACAATATTAACTGGTGACCACCATGTTGTGACGTCAACTGAAATTATTAGCAGAATAATTCGATTTCTCAAATGAAAAAGGAGTATTACAATATATAATAAAACAATAGGATCACTCAATGTCTATAAAAATCACAATAAAACAGTGAAAACCACAAAAAAACAATCAGCTGATGATCGCCATGTTGTGACGTCATATGACATTGCAGTGACTCATCGAGTACCGGAATATAACTTCACGACCGCTATCTGAGCCAGCCAGCCGAAAACTGAATCGGAGAGTGTTATGAGCATGATTCAACCGCCCACACTCTGTCGGCCCTCATCGGTAGTTTTCGATGCAGCGTTGTCACGTTTGGAAGATTTCAACTTTTCTATTAGATTTTACGTTTCTTAACAAAATTTTGGTAGCTTCTTCTTCAGAATAGATTTTTGTCAAGTTTATGTAAATCACAACTAACCAGAAACAACCACAATACACAATCAGCTGGTGACCGCCATGTTGTGACGTCACCATTAGCAAAATTATTCGATTTTTCAAATGAAAAAGCAATATTACAATATATAATCAAATAATAAGATCACAAAATGCCAGAAAAATTTATAAAGATCACAATTAACCAGAACCAAGTACAAAATACAATATTATCTGGTGACCACCATGTTGTGACGTCAACTGAAATTATAAGCGAAATTATTCGATTCCTCAAATGAAAAAGCAGGATCACAATTATAATAAAATAACTGGATCACTCAATGTCTATAATGTTTATAAAAATCACAGTCAACCAGTGAAAACCACAAAAAAACAATCAGCTGATGACCGCCATGTTGTGACATCAGATGACAGTGCAGTGACTCATCGAGTACCGGAATAAAACTTCACGTCTGCTATCTCTGCCAGCCAGCCGAAAACTGAATCGGAGAGTGTTATCATCATGATTCAACCGCTCCCACTCTGTCGGCCCTCATCGGTAGATTTCGATCCAGCGTTGTCACGTTTGGAAGATTTCAACTTTTCTATTAGATTTTACGTTTCTCAACAAAGTTTTGGTAGCTTCTTCTTTAGAATAGATTTCTGGCAAGTTTATGTAAATCACAACTAACCAGAAACAAACACAATACACTATCAGCTGGTGACCGCCATGTTGTGACGTCACCATTACCAAAATTATTCGATTTTTCAAATGAAAAAGGATTATTACAATATATAATCAAATAATAAGATCACTAAATGCCTGAAAAATGTATAAAGATCACAATTAACCAGAACCAAGTACAAAATACAATATTATCTGGTGACCACCATGTTGTGACGTCAACTGAAATTATTAGCAGAATAATTCGATTTCTCAAATGAAAAAGGAATATTACAATATACAGGGTGTTAATTAAGTACGTTGACAAACTTCGGGAGGTGATTCTTTGAAGGTTTTCAGGACGAAAAGTTCATATAAACATATGTCCCAAACGGCTTGGTTTTCGAGATACAGGTCGATAAAAATCCATTTTTTTCAAGATTTTTTAGAGTTAACTTGGACATTTTCGACAATAATCAGTTCAAATTAGGCAAGTACAATCCATTCAATAGGGCGCACGATACAAAATAATGCATTTCTTAAATAATTCACAGGGTCCTCCTTTTTTCAGAGTCAAGCTTTGTTCAACCCTTCAGAATTTTTTTTTCCGCCGCCACTGACATCTTATGAGAAAGGAATAATGAATGTTGTTTCATTTAACATCTGTTTGATATCTTGCATTTTTTCATTTACTTGTACGGTTCAGGGGCTATAATGAAAATATTAATTTAAACATTTTCCAGTGTGGCATAACATTAGAAAATTTGAAAATTAAACATTTTCACTTATTGTAAATTGATGGAAATATTTTTTCAGAATTAGAAAAATCTACGATGAATAAAAATTATAAAGACAAGCTTTATACAAATGCACTGAAAATTAAAAAATAATTTGTTTCATTTTTTGTAGGTTATTCTGTGGTTACCAAATTCTTTCTGTACAAGATTACCTAGATCAAACAATGAAATGAATTATTTTTTCCTTTTCAGTGTATTGTATAAAAACTTTAAAATGTTTTCTTTTTATAATTTTCATTTTTAACATTTTAGTTTATTTTCTATGTGAAACTGAAAATCTCCAACCCAAAAACCATCACATACCAATTTTGAACAGAATCGGATCATAATCACAAAACTCGTC
The DNA here is from genome assembly GCA_944452925.2 of Chrysolina oricalcia. Lineage (NCBI taxonomy): Eukaryota > Metazoa > Arthropoda > Insecta > Coleoptera > Chrysomelidae > Chrysolina > Chrysolina oricalcia. Next base: position 51,582,039 of record OX101824.2, read on the forward strand.
CGCCATATTGGAGCCGCCATTTTGTTTTTTAACAAACATTTTTTTAATGCATTGTCACCGGAATTACGGAAACCTGCCAAATTTCAAATTAATCGGAGTATTAGAAGTGGGTCAAATTCAACTTTTATTAAATTGTTTGTTAGTTAGTTACAAGTGAAGCTAAATAAAAGCTTGTTATTGTAAAGATGTGATTTCTTTTTGTGATATCTAACAGAAAACTACTATCTCCCCGTCACTTCGGTACGCTGGATATTAAACTAGATCTGACAGATATTGGGAAAACCTTAACTTTCAACCTGAAGATTCTGATGGTAAAAATGTGCATTTTCATTGAGATATTTGATTAAAAATGTTTTTACCCATCAGTCTTGATAGAGAACTCATACAAATTTTTTGTTATTTTAAAAAAAGATATTTTTTAGTTTTCAATTGAACGTTTCCTTTTCAACATAAAAAACTTCCGAAAGGTAATCCTGTAATGGAAGATAGTTAATAGGGTTTATCTAATAGTCGCAGATCATTACACATTTGATTTTCATTTATGAATCTCTGGTCATAACTCCGAAAAACTAAATCAAACAAATTTTTGTTTCCGTACGGAGTACATTATTTTATCAGAAATTTCGGTTTGTTTTTTCTTCTGCAGTAACGCAGAAATTTTGTAATTAATTTGAAATTCATAAAATAGCAAAGTGGGCTTTGATATTAATTCATTTATTTAAATATCAACAACTTGACAGTTATCGAAAGTTGAGAAACTGTCTCATTGTTAATTCTTCATTAGTGCAAGCTATAAAGCAGATTTATTCAATATTCCTTTGGATAAAATGGTTGAATATACAAATTCAGAAATGGCAGACATGCACTTAATGTATGGAATAGCTGATGGTAACGCTCGTGCCGCCAGACGAATGTATCTAGAAAGATTTCCACAACGTCATATTCCCAGCACACAAATGTTCATCAATATTCACTCCCGTCTTCGTGAAACGGGTACTTTCAAGAGGTCTGCTGTTCTCATAGGAAGACTCAGGAGAGTTAGAACAGTTCAGATAGAAGAAGCTGTACTTAACGAAATTGAGCAGCATCCAGACACCAGTACAAGACAAATTGCGGCACAGTTTAACGTAACCCATGTATTGGTATGGAAAATTTTAAAAGAGCAACAACTTTATCCCTATCACATACAGCGTGTTCAATCTCTTCTGCCAAGGGATTTTCCAAAGAGATTATCTTTTTGCACTTGGATTCGAAATAAATTGTTGGAAAATCCATGGTTTTTATCTCAAGTGTTATTCACCGATGAGGCATACTTTTCCCGTAAAGCCATTATTAATTTTCACAACAATCATATGTGGGCTGATGAAAACCCACACGCCGTGATTGAAAACCATTTTCAAGAGACGTTTTCTGTGAATGTTTGGGTTGGAATTGTAGGGAATTTCCTTATCGGGCCACATTTTCTGCCTCATAGACTCAATGGTGACCATTATCGACATTTTCTTGAATTCATCTTACCTGGACTCCTAGAAGAGATCCCACTGAGGGAAAGAATTGGAATTTGGTTTATGCATGATGGTGCTCCAGTACACTTCAGATTGGTTGCACGCCAATATTAAGAAGAGAATTATTCAGATCGTTGGATTGGGCGTGGTGGGCCACAACTTTGGCCACCAAGGTCACCCGATATGAATCCACTTGATTTTTTCCTCTGGGGGCACCTTAAATCATTAGTGTACCGAACTCCAGTTCAAAGTGAAGAAGACCTGAGGAATCGCATACAGGAGTCATTTGGAATTATAAGAAACACTCCTGGTATTTTTGAACGTGTCCGCCAGTCTATGGTTAGGCGCATAAACGCATGCATTGAAGTTGGCGGTGGCCATTTCCAGCAGCTGCTCTGACATATCAATTTCAATAATGGTCCTTTTCTGAACTTAATTTTATTCCTAGGGAATTTATGTTACTTTGCTCTAGTATTTGATAATAAAGTTATTTACTATTGAAAATGTCCAAAATTATTTTGCCATAATTAACTTTGTGCAATACATATTCAACCTGAGTTATGGTAAAAAATGTATGGGAGCTCCATAACATTACATTTTCTCTACACGAGCAGAAAATAGCTATTTGTGTAATGAGAACAAAATGACGTATTGCGTCACGCGCTAATCTTTGGAGAGTGGCAATGACACTTCGAGAAATGAATTATTTTATATCATGCGCACTATTGAATGGATTGTACTTGTCCAATTTGAACTAATTTGGATCGATTATTGTCGAAAATTTCGAAGTAAACTACAAAAACTCCTAAAAAATGTATTTTGATCACCCTGTACTTCGAAAACCAAGCCGCTTGGGACATGTTTATATGAACTTTTCATCTTGAAACCTTTCAAAGAATCACCCTTCAAGTTTGTTAGACTATTTGCTTCTCAAATTTCTTTATGTTATGCGTTACTGGAAAATGTTTGCGTTAATATTTTCATTGTAACTCCTGAACCGTACAAGTAAATGAAAAACATCAAGAGAGCAAAAAGATGTTGAATGAAACAACATTCATTATTCCTTACTCATAATATGTCAGTGGCGGCGGAAAAAAAAATTCTGAAGGGTTGAACAAAGCTTGACTCTGTGAATTATTTGAGAAATGCATTATTTTGTATCGTGCGTGCTATTGAATGGATTGTACTTGCCTAATTTTAACTGATTATTGTAGAAAATGTCGAAGTTAACTCTAAAAAATCTTGAAAAAAATGTATTTTTATCACCCTGTATCTCGAAAACCAAGCCGTTTGGGACATATGTTTATATGAACATTTCGTCCTGAAAACCTTCAAAGAATCACCTCCCGAAGTTTGTCAACGTACTTAATTAACACCCTGTATAATAAAATAATAGTATCATTCAATGTCTTTAAACATCACAATAAAACAGTGAAAACCACAAAAAAACAATCAGCTGATGACCGCCATGTTGTGACATCAGATGACAGTGCAGTGACTCATCGAGTACCGGAATAAAACTTCACGTCCGCTATCTCTGCCAGCCAGCCGAAAACTGAATCGGAGTGTGTTATGAGCATGATTCAACCGCCCACACTCTGTCGGCCCTCATCGGTAGTTTTCGATGCAGCGTTGTCACGTTTGGAAGATTTCAACTTTTCTATTAGATTTTACGTTTCTTAACAAAATTTTGGTAGCTTCTTCTTCAGAATAGATTTTTGTCAAGTTTATGTAAAATACAACTAACCAGAAACAACCACAATACACAATCAGCTGGTGACCGCCATTTTGTGACGTCACCATTAGCAAAATTATTCGATTTTTCAAATGAAAAAGGAATATTACAATATATAATCAAATAATAAGATCACAAAATGCCAGAAAAATTTATAAAGATCACAATTAACCAGAACCAAGTACAAAATACAATATTATCTGTTGACCACCATGATGTGACGTCAACTGAAATTATAAGCGAAATTATTCGATTCCTCAAATGAAAAAGCAGGATCACAATTATAATAAAATAACTGGATCACTCAATGTCTATAATGTTTATAAAAATCACAGTCAACCAGTGAAAACCACAAAAAAACAATCAGCTGATGACCGCCATGTTGTGACATCAGATGACAGTGCAGTGACTCATCGAGTACCGGAATAAAACTTCACGTCCGCTATCTCTGCCAGCCAGCCGAAAACTGAATCGGAGAGTGTTATGAGCATGATTCAACCGCCCACACTCTGTCGGCCCTCATCGGTAGTTTTCGATGCAGCGTTGTCACGTTTGGAAGATTTCAACTTTTCTATTAGATTTTACGTTTCTCAACAAAGTTTTGGTAGCTTCTTCTTTAGAATAGATTTCTGGCAAGTTTATGTAAATCACAACTAACCAGAAACAAACACAATACACTATCAGCTGGTGACCGCCATGTTGTGACGTCACCATTACCAAAATTATTCGATTTTTCAAATGAAAAAGGATTATTACAATATATAATCAAATAATAAGATCACTAAATGCCTGAAAAATGTATAAAGATCACAATTAACCAGAACCAAGTACAAAATACAATATTATCTGGTGACCACCATGTTGTGACGTCAACTGAAATTATTAGCAGAATAATTCGATTTCTCAAATGAAAAAGGAGTATTACAATATATAATAAAATAATAGTATCACTCAATGTCTATAAACATCACAATAAAACAGTGAAAACCACAAAAATACAATCAGCTGATGACCGCCATGTTGTGACGTCATATGACATTGCAGTGACTCATCGAGTACCGGAATATAACTTCACGTCCGCTATCTCTGCCAGCCAGCCGAAAACTGAATCGGAGAGTGTTATGAGCATGATTCAACCGCCCACACTCTGTCGGCCCTCATCGGTAGTTTTCGATGCAGCGTTGTCACGTTGGAAGATTTCAACTTTTCTATTAGATTTTACGTTTCTTAACATAATTTTGGTAGCTTCTTCAGAATAGATTTTTGTCAAGTTTATGTAAAATACAACTAACCAGAAACAACCACAATACACAATCAGCTGGTGACCGCCATTTTGTGACGTCACCATTAGCAAAATTATTCGATTTTTCAAATGAAAAAGGAATATTACAATATATAATCAAATAATAAGATCACTAAATGCCAGAAAAATTTATAAAGATCACAAATAACCAGAACCAAGTACAAAATACAATATTATCTGGTGACCACCATGTTGTGACGTCAACTGAAATTTTAAGCGAAATTATTCGATTCCTCAAATGAAAAAGCAGGATCACAATTATAATAAAATAACTGGATCACTCAATGTCTATAATGTTTATAAAAATCACAGTCAACCAGTGAAAACCACAAAAAAACAATTAGCTGATGAACGCTATGTTGTGACGTCATATGACAGTGCAGTGACTCATCGAGTACCGGAATAAAACTTCACGTCTGCTATCTTTGCCAGCCAGCCGAAAACTGAATCGGAGAGTGTTATCAGCATGATTCAACCGCCCCCACTCTGTCGGCACTCATCGGTAGATTTCGATCCAGCGTTGTCACGTTTGGAAGATTTCAACTTTTCTATTAGATTTTACGTTTCTTAATAAAATTTTGGTAGCTTCTTCTTTAGAATAGATTTCTGGCAAGTTTATGTAAATCACAACTAACCAGAAACAAACACAATACACTATCAGCTGGTTACCGCCATGTTGTGACGTCACCATTAGCAAAATTATTCGACTTTTCAAATGAAAACTAATTGCCTGAAAAATGTATAAAGATCACAATTAACCAGAACCAAGTACAAAATACAATATTATCTGGTGACCACCATGTTGTGACAACAACTGAAATTATTAGCAGAATAATTCGATTCCTCAAATGAAAAAGGGGTATTACAATATATAAGTACGCGAGCGCTTAACGCGAACGCAAAACGTTACCATACCACCACATAGCCACACCACCACATAACCACACCAAATATGAGGTATAATAAAATAATAGGATCACTCAATGTCTATAAAAATCACAATAAAACAGTGAAAACCACAAAAAAACAATCAGCTGATGACCGCCATGTTGTGACGTCATATGACATTGCAGTGATTCATCGAGTACCGGAATAAAACTTCACGTCCGCTATCTCTGCCAGCCAGCTGAAAACTGAATCGGAGAGCGTTATCAGCATGATTTAACCGCCCCCACTCTGTCGGCCCTCATCGGTAGTTTTCGATCCAGCGTTGTCACGTTTGGTAGATTTCAACTTCTCTATTAGATTTCACGTTTCTTAACAAAGTTTTGGTAGCATCTTCTTCAGAATGGACTTTTGGCAAGTTTATGTAAATCACAACTAACTAGAAGCAACCACAATACACTATCAGCTGGTGACCGCCATGTTGTGACGTCACCTGATGTCATTAGCAAAATTATTCGATTTTTCAAATGAAAAAGGAATATTACAATATATAATCAAATAATAAGATCACTTAATGCCTGAAAAATTTATAAAGATCACAATTAACCAGAACCAAGTACAAAATATAGTATTATCTGGTGACCACCATGTTGTGACGTCAACTGAAATTATTAGTAAAATTATTCGATTCCTCAAATCAAAAAGTAGTATTACAATTATAATAAAATAAGAGGATCACTCAATGTCAATAAAGTATATAAAAATCATATTCAACCAGTGAAAACCACAAAAAAACAATCAGCTGATGACCTCTATGTTGTGACGTCAGATGACAGTGCAGTAATTCATCGAGTACCGTAATAAATCTTCACGTCCGCTATCTCTGCCAGCCAGCCGAAAACTAAATCGGAGAGTGTTATGAGCATGATTCAACCGCCCCCACTCTGTCGGCCCTCATCGGTAGTTTTCGATCCAGCGTTGCCACGTTTGCGAGATTCCCACCTTTATATAAGATTTTGGATTTCTTGACAGAAATTTTGGTAGGCGCCTTTTTAAAATAGATTTTTAGTTATTTTATATAAATCACGAATAACCAGTACCAACCACAAAAACAATCAGATGGTGACTGCCATGTTGTGACGTCAGCTGATGTCATTGAATAATTGTTCGATTTCTCAAAGGAAAAGGAATATTACTATATATAATCGAATAATAAGATCATTAAATGTCTGGAAAATTTATAAAAATGATAGTTAACCAGAACCAACTACAAAATACAGTATTTTCTGGTGACCAACATGTAGTGACGTCAGCTGAAATTATTAGCAAAATTATTCGATTCCTCAAATGAAAAAGCAGTATTATATTATGTAATAAAATAACAGGATCACTCAATGTCTATAAAAATCACAATCAACCAGTGAAAACCACAAAAAAAACAATCAGCTGATGACCGCCATGTTGTGACATCAGATGACAGTGCAGTGATTCATCGAGTACCGGAATAAAACTTCACGTCTGCTATCTCTGCCAGCCAGCCGAAAACTGAATTGGAGAGTTTTATCAGCGTGATTCAACCGCCCCCACTCTGTCGGCCCTGATCGGTATATTTCGATCCAGCGTTGTCACGTTTGGAAGATTTCAACTTTTCTATTAGATTTCACGTTTCTTAACAAAGTTTTGGTAGCATCTTCTTCAGAATGGACTTTTGGCAAGTTTATGTAAATCACAACTAACTAGAAGCAACCACAATACACTTTCAGCTGGTGACCGCCATGTTGTGACGTCACCTGATGTCATTAGCAAAATTATTCGATTTTTCAAATGAAAAAGGAATATTACAATATATAATCAAATAATAAGATCACTTAATGCCTGAAAAATTTATAAAGATCACAATTAACCAGAACCAAGTACAAAATATAGTATTATCTGGTGACCACCATGTTGTGACGTCAACTGAAATTATTAGTAAAATTATTCGATTCCTCAAATCAAAAAGTAGTATTACAATTATAATAAAATAAGAGGATCACTCAATGTCAATAAAGTTTATAAAAATCACATTCAACCAGTGAAAACCACAAAAAAACAATCAGCTGATGACCGCCATGTTGTGACGTCAGATGACAGTGCAGTAATTCATCGAGTACCGTAATAAATCTTCACGTCCGCTATCTCTGCCAGCCAGCCGAAAACTGAATCGGAGAGTGTTATGAGCATGATTCAACCGCCCCCACTCTGTCGGCCCTCATCGGTAGTTTTCGATCCAGCGTTGCCACGTTTGCGAGATTCCCACCTTTCTATAAGATTTTGGATTTCTTGACAGAAATTTTGGTAGGCGCCTTTTTAAAATAGATTTTTAGTTATTTTATATAAATCGCGAAAAACCAGTACCAACCACAAAAAACAATCAGATGGTGACTGCCATGTTGTGACGTCAGCTGATGTCATTGAATAATTGTTCGATTTCTCAAATGAAAAAGGAATATTACAATATATAATCAAATAATAAGATCACTTAATGCCTGAAAAATTTATAAAGAGCACAATTAACCAGAACCAAGTACAAAATATAGTATTATCTGGTGACCACCATGTTGTGACGTCAACTGAAATTATTAGTAAAATTATTCGATTCCTCAAATCAAAAAGTAGTATTACAATTATAATAAAATAAGAGGATCACTCAATGTCAATAAAGTTTATAAAAATCACATTCAACCAGTGAAAACCACAAAAAAACAATCAGCTGATGACCGCCATGTTGTGACGTCAGATGACAGTGCAGTAATTCATCGAGTACCGTAATAAATCTTCACGTCCGCTATCTCTGCCAGCCAGCCGAAAACTGAATCGGAGAGTGTTATGAGCATGATTCAACCGCCCCCACTCTGTCGGCCCTCATCGGTAGTTTTCGATCCAGCGTTGCCACGTTTGCGAGATTCCCACCTTTATATAAGATTTTGGATTTCTTGACAGAAATTTTGGTAGGCGCCTTTTTAAAATAGATTTTTAGTTATTTTATATAAATCACGAATAACCAGTACCAACCACAAAAACAATCAGATGGTGACTGCCATGTTGTGACGTCAGCTGATGTCATTGAATAATTGTTCGATTTCTCAAAGGAAAAGGAATATTACTATATATAATCGAATAATAAGATCATTAAATGTCTGGAAAATTTATAAAAATGATAGTTAACCAGAACCAACTACAAAATACAGTATTTTCTGGTGACCAACATGTAGTGACGTCAGCTGAAATTATTAGTAAAATTATTCGATTCCTCAAATGAAAAAGCAGTATTATAATATGTAATAAAATAACAGGATCACTCAATGTCTATAAAAATCACAATCAACCAGTGAAAACCACAAAAAAACAATCAGCTGATGACCGCCATGTTGTTACGTCATATGACAGTGCAGTGATTCATCGAGTACCGTAATGAAACTTCACGTCCGCTATCTCTGCGAGCCAGCCGAAAACTGAATCGGAGAGTGTTATCAGCATGATTCAACCGCCCCCACTCTGTCGGCTCTCATCGGTAGTTTTCGATCCAGCGTTGCCACGTTTGCGAGATTCCCACCTTTCTATAAGATTCTGGATTTTTCGACAGAAATTTTGGTAGGCGCCTTTTTGAAATAGATTTTTAGTTATTTTATATAAATCACGAATAACCAGTACCAACCACAAAAACAATCAGATGGTGACTGCCATGTTGTGACGTCAGCTGATGTCATTGAAAAATTGTTCGATTACAATACATATCAAACAACCAACATAATACCATATGTCCCCGGATTGTCTGAAAAGATAAACCGGATTGGCCATAGGTATGATGTAAAAACAACATTCAAGACAACCAATACATTTAGATCAATACTTACACACACAAAACCAAAAAACACTGATGAGTGTTCCAAAAATTGTGTTCGTGTGGAAAAAGTTGTATAGGTGAAACATCAAGACCTTTGACTGTGCGTAAGGAAGAACACAAAAGTTATACAAGGAATCTGAAAATAACTGGTTCGAAAATATCCGAACATATTCTGACATCGGATGGCGATCATATGATGAAAGGGAATGACACCAACATTTTAATGACTTAATCAAATCAAGAAAAGAGAAAGTTGAACGAACTGTTTTTTGACCAACTCAGTAGAAATGGCTACCTCTCCTCAGAGAAAATTTGAGAAATAACAGATTGATTGAATGATATCAGACACCCTATTTGTATCCAGACAGCAAATGTCATCATAAAAAATATTTGGCAGATTTCATTTCCCAACAAATCCCTCATATTCAAGCTGATAAAATTAGAATTTTAGCAAGTCTTCATCCTTCGAGTTTTGAAAACGGAGACAGATTTAGTCTCCGAAACGTCATCGTTTTCGAAAAAGAGAAGTATTTTTAGTTAATTTAAATTTTTTTCTCGTCATATAGACAGATTTAGTTTTCTATACGTTACTGACGAAATAATAAACTGTTTTCAAGACAACAGTCCTTCCTTCCTTCCTTCCTTCCTTCCTTCCTTCCTTCCTTCCTTCCTTCCTTCCTTCCTTCCTTCCTTCCTTCCTTCCTTCCTTCCTTCCTTCCTTCCTTCCTTCCTTCCTTCCTTCCTTCCTTCCTTCCTTCCTTCCTTCCTTCCTTCCTTCCTTGTCGGACCACTCATTCCAGATAGCTACCTTTCAGTACTCTTTCCACAACAAGAATGCAAATCTAATGAAAAGATGCTTTAATAAGAATAATATTGAAACATTCAGAATGTCACTCTCAGCAGTTGACTGGTCTGAACTTTCTCACATATCTGATGTTAATAAGAAGTTTGGGTTTCTTTATAACCAATTTATGTCACTATTCAACGCGGTGTTTCCCAAGCGAAAAGTATCTTGCAGTAATAAGAGAAATAAGTCAAAATGGTTTCCGAGGAAGTAAAAGAATTAAGTAGAATGCTGAATGAAATGTCAATTATAGATAAATCAAATCAAAGTGAATTTTACCATCAAAAATTTCTAGAGCTTAAGCAAATTAATCAAATGAAATTAAACCTAGATAAACGAACCTCAAATGACCAAATGACAATAGAATAGCTGTGGCGGACAACAAAGTGAAGGAGTGTTGGAATATAATTAAGGAATATCAGAATAGACCTGCAGACGATGCTATCAATCTAACGGATAGTGAGGGAACCTGCATTAGTAACTGTCATTAAATTTGTAACATATTCAGTGATCATTTTTCCAGTATTAGTTCTGGTCTCACCAAACCCTTAGTGTAAATATAAAAAACTAGTGGAAATAAGACAAAAATTGTTTTTCTTTCGTTTCATTAAAGTCTAATAGACTTATTATTCAGCTTCACTAAGTAGCTACTATCCATTGAGGCATTTTTTATAACAAAATTGACAATTTGAGTTTTGGTTATATTGAGAACTAGTCCATTCAAATCACACCATTCAGAGTTGTTTTGTAGCATTCTGCGCTTTATGAAGCATAGTGGGTATACTATCAGCTGATATAACGAGATTGGTATCATCTGCATAAACAATCGATAGAGCAATAAATCGGAAGATCAATAATAAATACAATAAAAAGCAGGGGACCAAGCATTGATCCTTGAGGTACACCTGTCGTGATATATTGAATATCTGAGCAGGTATTATTCAGGCAAACTCTTTGGCTACGACCTCTGAGGTAAGTTGCAATCCAATGCCGTGGTGGTGGTGGTGCCGTGGTGGCCGTTCTGTTAGAATGTTCGCCTTTGGAGCGAAGGGTCGAGGGTTCAAAGCCTCGCATGGTCATCGGTCTCGTGCATGGCATCACACGTTAAAAGGTAAGGGCTGCGTCTTCCCTAGCTCACACAAGTTTCTCGAAGACTTCCGAGGGTTGCGCGTAGGGGTGCAATCGGTAGACGGAAATAACAATTTTAACAAAAAACAATAACAATGCAATAACAGTTTATATATCAACAGATCATGGTCAACTAAATCGAAAGCCTTACTCAAATCGAAAAAAAAGTGCCAACGTGTTGAGTTTGCTGTCAAGAGCCTCAGTCACATGCTTTAATAGCACATCAATGGCAGTGCCGGTGGATTTATTTCGTCTGAACCCGTTTTGACTTGAGGTGAATAAGTTATGATTTTCGAAGTATTTGTATAGTCGAATATAGTAGCAGTATTCACATACCTTTGCAAACTGACAAAGTAGGGCAATTGGTCGGTAAGAACTACAATCTTGACGAGAACCCTTGCCTTTGTAAATGGGTAGAATTTTCAATATTTTTAAGACATCAGGGAACTCTCCTACCTGAAAGCTGTGATTAACAATGTGTCTCAGCGGTTCTGAGATAAGATCAGCAATATTCGATAGTATATTCCCTGGTATCTCATCTATACCTGCAGATCTTTTTCGACATACTTTTTTATGGTTTCTTCAATTTCGTAGTTTGTTGTCGGAGAAACGTATAAGCTGTTAGTCTTGGATTTCATATGTTTAATGTTTTTCACTAAGGGTTTGGTGAGACCAGAACTAATACTGGAAAAATGATCACAAATTTCATGACACTTACTAATGCAGGTCCCCTCACTATCCGTTAGATTGATAGCATCGTTTGCAGGTCTATTCTGATATTCCTTAATTATATTCCAACACTCCTTCACTTTGTTGTCCGCCACAGCTATTCTATTGTCATTTGGTCATTTGAGGTTCGTTTATCTAGGTTTAATTTCATTTGATAAATTTGCTTAAGCTCTAGAAATTCACTTTTTCATTTAGCATTCTACTTAATTCTTTTACTTCCTCCCGTTTTGACTTATTTCTCTTATTACTGCAAGATACTTCGCTTGGGAAACACCGCGTTGAAAAGTGACATAAATTGGTTATAAAAAAACCCAAACTTCTTATTAACATCAGATATGTGAGAAAGTTCAGACCAGTCAACTGCTGAGAGTGAAATTCTGAATGTTTCAATATTATTCTTATTAAAGTATCTTTTCATTAGATTTGCATTCTTGTTGTGGAAAGAGTACTGAAAGGTAGCTATCTGGAATGAGTGGTCCGACAGGGAAGTATGTTTTACCTCAGTGTATAATGAAGGTCACCCGCGACACGAGTAGGTTCATTTATTTGGGGTTTCAGATTGAACTGATCGAGTAAGTTCAAGAAGTTCGATCGAATGCTACTGGGCTTCAACAGGTTGATATTGAAATCTCCACAGACAATTACATCAATATTGCTGAAACCACTATACCGATAGTCTATACTTTTTTCAAATACCTATAGGAAATTATTAAAATCGCTCTGAGGTGCCCTGTAAACTGATATAATAACAAGTAATTTATTTGATGTCTTGAGACATGCAGCACATATTTCAAAGTCTTTTTCAACACTAGTTTTAATGGATACTACTTCAATATCAAGAGATATTTTGGCAAAAATACACACCCTTCCTCTAATGAATTCAGATCTACAAAAAGAAGAAATGAGCTTATAATTGGACAACTTGAAGCTATCACAATCTTGTAATTTAAACCAACTTTCACTAACACAGAATATATTCGGAGAGTAGTCATTTAGAATCATTTCGAGTTCAAGTTTCTCCATTCCTCCATTCCTGCAATATTAGGACCAATGAGGGACGTATGCCTCGATAATACGCAGTTCCTAGCTTTCGGGCCGGTAATACCACTTTGTCATGGCAACCACGTATCCATATAACAACGGAGAACTCAATTATCATCTTGCTACTAATATGAATGTCAGTCTGACAGACTTCATGTCTATTCGACATTATCTATAACTATTGAATAATTCACGACAATGGAACTTTTTTTACTTTGTTGGTTCGTCTAATTATCTCAATAAATACTACTCGTGCTCACAATACTATCACCACCTAAAGGACTCGTGGTTTTACCAAGCAATTTGATTTCGTTGATTTCTGACAGAATTACTATCGATAGTATTGCGAGCACTGGTGGTATTACCCCCGATGATTTCACTCGCCGTATGAAACCCCCCATTCCTGCAATATTAGGACCAATGAGGGACCCACACACCACATGTACAGTTGTGTGCATAAAAAAGTCGTACACGGTACGACACTAATCGAAGCATTGCACTAATTGCACTGAAATATTTTGAAAATGCGTTATTGACAAAAATAGTATGAATTTCGACGCTACTTGTCAAAGTCAATAGGAAGCTCAATAATTAAGATTGCCTGACTCACAATATTCTATGACTGCTGTACGACTTACTTATGCACACAACTGTACATACTACCCTAATAGCACCATGAAGTCCGATGGTAATCCATAGGACATCCTCTCAGGACATTCGGGACGTCCTTAGGATGTACAAAATTGGTACCGCGGACGTCCATTGGACATCCGTGGGAAGCACCAATGTCTCGACTTCTCACCAAAATTGGACGTTCTATAAGGATATCCAATGGACATCCACCTGGGATGTTAATCGGACGTCCCCGATTTACATCAATCGAAAGTACATCTTGGACGTCCTTAGGACGTGCAATATTGGTACGTCCTTAGGACGTGCAGTATTGGTACCGCGGACGTCCATTGGACATCCGTGGGAAGCACCAATGTCTCGACTTCTCACCAAAATTGGACGTTCTATAAGGATATCCAATGGACATACACCTGGGATGTTAATCGGACGTCCCCAAATTACATCAATCGAAAGGACATCTTGGACGTCCTTAGGACGTGCAATATTGGTACGTCCTTAGGACGTGCAGTATTGGTACCGCGGACGTCCATTGGACATCCGTGGGAAATACCAATGTTTCGACTTCTCACCAAAATTGGACGTTCTATGAGGATATTCAATCGACATCCACCTGGGATGTTCATTGGACGTCCCCGAATTACATCAATCGAAAGTACATCTGGGACGTCCTTAGGGTGTGCAGAATTATCACATGTGTTTGTTTCTACATCTCTTTCAGGACTAAGATTATGATATTGTTGTGGATTACTGGAGATAACAATTTGGATGGAACCAGATTTACTTACTAGGTAAGCTCAGCACTCTCCCAGAGTCATTCAATTCGGTTTTGTACATGTTTGAAGGATACACACAACTCTACTTATCTTACGGAAACACCTTTTTCAAAACAGTGTTGAATAGGTTAGTAATAACTATCGAATAGTATAACAAAACTTTTATTTTCATTTATAGATATAACTACACTGAATGAACACAAAATAACTTACAGAACAGTCACTAAACTAATTAATCACAAAAGACGATAGAAAAGCCGCCATAGCTGGTAAATACTCAACAATTGTCTGTCACTTGAACACAGAACACAGAACACAAAACACAGAAAACAACTTTTTGCACGGAATCCATACAAAGAGGAATTGTTCGGTTTCAATCCGTATACGAACTAAAGAGACAAACATAAATTTTTTATTTTCATTGTTGTGAAACAGTGAATCTTATTGGCATAAGCACAAACTCGAGAATATGGCCCCTGATTACCTCAATGATAGTGAAAAGGGTTTTATTTCAGATGGGTTGTTTTCGCTGTAATGTTTAGCCCTATTGTAAATATGCGATCCATTTTATACCTCTTCTGTAAAACCACTAGCTGGGATGTATTCTTTGGATGGATGCACCTAGGAAACATTCCGAAAAATGTTCAATCCAGGACATCCCAAGGAAGTCCTCGCTGGGACATTTTCTGAAATTCACTGATTGGGATGACGTCCGATGTACATCCATCAAAGACGTTCCAGATTGTACCCGTACCAGGACCACCATAGGAAGTCCTTTCGAAGACATGCCAAATACATGCCAACCAGGACATCCAATGGATATCCTAGAAAATTCTACAAAATATATCCGAACCAGGACATCCCAAGGAAGTCCTCGCAGGGAGATATTCTAAGATTAACCAATTGGGACGTCCAATATTCATTCATGCGGGATGTTCCTAAATGTCCTGTACCAGGACAACCATGGGACGTCCTTTCAAAGACATGCCAGAATACTTACTAACAAGGACATCCGATGGATGTCCTAGTAAACATTACAAAATATATCCGACCCAGGATATCCCAAAGACGTCCTCGCAGAGACGTTTTATACGATGTACCGATTGGGACATCCATAGGAAGTCCTTTAGGGAAATTCATGAAAATGCACTGAATCGGACGTCCCATGGACAATGATTTTAAGTCCCGGACATTCGGACATGATTTGTACCAAATAGGGACGTCCCTGGGACATAGTGTGCTATTAGGGTATGTACGTTCAATGATCGTTCGTTCTGGATCGTCAAAACATCCATTGGACGTCCCTAATTGTACGTAAAACGTCCAATGGATGTCCAGTGGAGGCCCATACGGCACCACTTTGGATGTCCAATGGGCGTCCTTTAAAAAGGTCCAATGGACGTACTGGTACATCCATTGGGTTCACAATGGACAACCAATGTACGTCCATATTTTCCCCAAAAGAGGATCATTGGACGTTCAATGGACAACCAATGTACGTCCATATTTTCTCTAAAAGAGGATCTTTGTACGTTCAATGGACGTTCATTGGATGTCACTCATTGTTTCAAAAAGCGTCCGTTGAATTGCCTCCCGACTGAACCCCTTTGGACTTAAAGTATACCTTCATCAAACATAATCTGGATATCCAATATACTTGGCAGACCTACATGAAACATCAAAGATCTAATAAATGCAAAAAAGCCATATTAGGTCTAAAACACATTAAAAAGTAAAAAAAAAACAAAAAATATATATCAAGTTAATTTAAATTATTTAATGAATATAACATTAGAAGGAAACAAACTTAAACACATTATACCGGGTGGCTACGGAAGTATTGCCTACGGAATATCTCAGTTATTGTATGAAGTAGGTTTGTGAAATTTGGAGCGTCGATATAATGACATAAGAGCTAGAATTTGAGCATATTGACATGTCGAAGTTAACTTCCGGTCTGACCGGAAGTAACATCATCTTTCAAAAATTAAATGGAAACCCTATTTTTTTTCTTTTCGCTTTATTCAGCATTCAATTCCCTTTCTAATGACATATCACAAGTTGATATCTAACCAGAAACTAGATCAGAAAAAAATTATTATTGAAATTCACCGAGTAGGCCGTGGAAGCAAAATGAAAGCCAAAAATTGAAAAGTTGGCTATGGAAACCATACGTCAGTTGATAACAGTTGCTACTACTGTGATATTTTATTTTCATTCGTCGGCGTTATAAAAAGCCGCCAAAAAAAATATTGTAAAAATTGGGAAAAAAACAATACTTTGTAGGTCCATAACTTAAATAGGAACATACAACTTTTTCTTGCCTGTACTATTCAGCATAACCATTCCTTTCTAATGATATAATAGAAAGTAATTTTTTGAAATGAAATACCAAAAAATCCAATTATTATTCTTCAAATAACGAAAAAACAGATTTTTCGAAAAAAAAAATTCAAATTGATAGGATTAAAGATAAAATAAATTCAAAATAAATGTTCGAAATGCATTCCCTCAGCGTCAATACATTTATTGACTCTGGTGATATTTTCATGTAAAATGTTTCTCAACATTTGGGGCGTGATATCTTGGAAAGCTCTACGAATTTTTACTTCTAGCTCATGTAGAGTTGTAGGCTGTGTGGAATATACCCTATTTTTAAGATGCCCCCATAGAAAAAAGTCGCACGGAGTAAGATCAGGTGACCTTGGTGGCCACCTGACTGGACCATGGGTTGTTATAAGTCTCTCTTGGAAGCGATTTTGAAGATAATTTCTCGCTATTCTTGAATTATGCGGAAGGGCGCCATCTTGCTGGAAGTACATTCTCTCAGTTATTTCCGCTGGTAGGTTGTTAATGAATTCCGAAATTTCATTCGTTAGAAAATTAAAGTATCTCTTTCCGGTTAGTTGGCCTTGAAAAAGAATGGGGCCAACAATATGAGTTCCAACTATTCCTGCCCAAACATTCACACCAAATCTCTCCTGGAAGCCGCCTTGTCGAAACCGGTGCTCGTTTGCTATCGCCCAGTACTTGGAACAAAAGACCGTTCACACTTTTAGCACTTTACACTTCGACTATCGACAATAATCCAAATAAAGTACAGTACCTACCTTGTATTATTCCTGTTAAATAATCCATTGTTGGTAAATCTTGACTCGTCCGTAAACAAGATATAATAGTTAAATAGGTGATTCTCAGCATTTTGTCGAAGAAACCAATTACAATATTCCAGGCGCCTTTCACCGTCATTTTCATACAAATGTTGATGCAACTGATACTTGAAGGATTTCAAACGATGTTTTTTCAAAATTTTCCTAGCAGAGTCCTTACTTATAGCTAATTCGGCGCCAATCTGCCTTGAGGAAATTGTGCTATCATATTGTACTAAAGCTAATACATTAATTTCAGTTTCCTAATTAATAACAAATGCTTCTTGGTCTTCGTGAACATCAGGCTCAGTTCTTAATTTTTCTTCAAGCCACTAGAAATACCTTCTTGACGGTTGCTGCCTCCCTGGATATCGCTCTAAATACAATCGTTCAGCGGCATAAGAATTATTTAATCATTCACCATAAATGAGAAGCATGTCAATTTGTTCGGTTCGTGAATAACGGGGCATTTTTTGAATATTCCACTAACTGATTTCGATTTCCAAACCCTTTTAAAATGGCAAAATCAAAAACACTACTTCGAACGTCAAAATAATATGGATAGCAGCGTTCGTGACAGCTCTCATTTCTTTTTTGTTTCATTCCAAAATACATCTTAATCAGCCTACTTGTTAATTTTTTGGTTCGAATGATTATTGCAATGGAATGATTATTCTGAATAGCACAAACATCGTCCATAGGTAGATATTAGAATATCTATGGACGATGGCACAGACCAAGTACGTTTATGTTCCTAGTTAACCTAGAACCTACAGGATATCATTTCACATTATTTTTAATTTTATTTTTGCGTATGGCGATAATCTGTTTTGTTATTTGAAGAATAATAATTGGATTTTTCGGTATCTCAGTTCAAAAAATTATTTTCTATTATATCATTAGAAAGGAATGGTTATGCTGAATAGTACAGGCAAGAAAAAGTTGTATGTTCCTATTTAAGTTACAGAGTAATGTTTTTTTCCCAATTTTTCCAACATTTTTTTGGCGGCTTTTTATAACGCCGACGAATGAAAATAAAATATCACAGTATTAGCAACTGTTATCAAGTGACGTATGGTTTCCATAGCCAACTTTTCAATTTTTGGCTTTCATTTTGCTTCCACGGCCTACTCGGTGAATTTCAATAATAATTTTTTTCTGATCTAGTTTTTGGTTAGATACCAACTTGTGATATGTCATCAAAAAGGGAATTGAATGCTGAATAAAGCGAAAAGAAAAAAAATAAGGTTTCCATTTAAAATAAGAAAGTTGATGTTACTTCCGGTCAGACCGGAAGTTAACTTCGACATGTCAATATGCTCAAATTCTAGCTCTTATGTCATTATATCGACGCTCCGAATTTCACGAACCTACTTCATACAATAACTGAGATATTCCGTAGGCAATACTTCCGTAGCCACCCGGTATGTGACACAACATTAACAATAAAATAAATAAAAAAGTCTGTTCTTTTTGTTTCGCCTTCCATGGTAGCTGTATGTAGATGCCAGGGTATTACTCATGAGCTGATACATACACCTCTTAATAAATTCGTATAATCAGTAGTCAGTTATAACTTCTTTTTTTATTCAAGATAAGACGACCTGTTATAAAGTTGAACAAATAACCGCGAAACGGCGAAACCAACAATGAACGCACACACTACGCAGCACACTGCTACCAAAGAGTAGGGGTCACTGCACAAGACCACCTAACCTAAGATATTCTTCTTCTTAAACTGATAATCATTTTGTCGTCCCCGGTCAATTTTGCCAGCTGAGTGCTGAGTATAACAAAATGTTCTGTGTTATGGGTAATTATTATTTATATATTACTATCAAAATATTTAAATATATCATTATATATTATCAATATTCGAAATGCATGTGCATGAATTGGACATCCAATGGATGTTTACTATTGGACATACAGGTAATGTCCAGATATGTGCATCAATTGGCTTATCATCTGCCGCACATGCATGGGTTGAGTTTCTAATGAAATGCATTATATCTATAGATTACGGTTCCATTTAGGATTAAAACGAAATAGTATGGACCACTTATTAGAATTTTTGTGTACATTATCTGTACGTACAATGGATGTACAAAATTGTATGACCATCGTTCGCCCGTGTTCTGTACATCCAATGGATGTACATTCAACGTCCATGGACGTTTGGACTTCAGCTGGACGTAAAATGGACATCCATTGGATATCGTGTGCTGTGTTGGGACGTACGCCTAGATAATACGCAGTTCCTAGCTTTCGAGCCGGTAATACCACTTTGTCATGGCAACCACGTATCCAAACAATAACGGAGAATAGAATATCATCTTGCTACTAATATGAATGTCAGTCTGACAGACTTCATGTCTATTCGGCATTATCTATAACTATTGAAGAATTCACGACAATGGAACTTTTTTTACTTTGTTGGTTCGTCTGATTATCTCAATAAATACTACTCGTGCTCACAATACTATCGATAGTAATTCTGTCAGAAATCTTAAACTCGATCAAATTGCTTTGAGGTAACACCACTCGTCCTAAAGGACTCGTGGTATTACCCCTGATGATTTCACTCGCCGTATGAAACCCTCCTTTCCTGCAATATTAAGAAGGGGCGGATGTTTCGATAATACGCAGTTCATTCCTTTCGAGCCGGTAATACCACTTTGTCATGGCAACCACGTATCCAAACAACAACGGAGAATATAACATCATCTTGATACTAATATTACTATCAGTATTTGCGAGCACTCGTGGTATTACCCCCGAAAACTTCAGAATATTCAGTAATAACCAAATTTCGTTTAGAACAGACATTTGCATAATATTGTTATCAGTTTTTTTTATATATGTCGAAGATTGAATATATCGATAAGTTATTCCTCTGTAGATATGCCTGCCTATAGACTGTAGTTTGATAATAAATTAAATCTGTTGAGATTTGTTATTCAATCGTTTCACGGGTTATCTCCAGTTTATTGTGGTACTTTTGAAATTATCTTTGTATCTGAAGAGATCGCTGGACATTCCATTTTTACACAATAATTTGTTCGCAAAATAGGAACTAGATTTTGGCGTGATAGTTATCACGAACAAAAGACACGTGCGACAGGACGTTTTGGTATACAAATAAGGAGAGGCAGTTGGTCTTCTGGGAAAATGATTACTTGAAGTTGTGAAGGAAGAGAGAACCGATTAGGGGTATCAGTCCAGTTAAGTTGTGGTAGGCGAGCGAAGTGCTTGCACGTTGTTGTCCTAGTCGCCGTGGATTCGTTGCCAAGTTCTAATTTTATCACCTGTTAGCTACTCGGAAATATTGATACTATTAATTGTGAAATTGTTTTGGATATTAAGTGAATATTAAGTGTTAATTACCTAAAAAAGTATGTCTGACTTCGAAATTAATCAACACAAGGGCTCCTACTCTACTCCGGAGGCTCTGCTCTGACGTATATAACCTAATTCTTCCTTTCTCTTGTTTTCAGTAACTTACTATTAGGCCACTGCTGGAAGAAGGAGCAATCTAACAATAACAGATTCAATGATTTTGGAACCTCGTTTGATAATCCGTACGGACGATTCAAAAGAGCACTCACTTATTCCTCAGCCAGATCAGAAAACGCCGAAGATGATGTATCAGCCTTTCTCAAAAGTAACGCATGGAGAATTGTCCTCTCGTGTTTTCTCTCCGTAGGTAAGTTGAGCGCTTCGATAGGTTTTGGAGGTAGATTTAATGTTAGAAGTATATCGAAAAAAATTTCACTCTCCAAGAAATTCATTCAATTCAAGTGTCCCCCTTGAAAATAAAACTGACGTGACTGTCCGAGTTTTCAAATTCCTTACCAGAAGTAATGATGGGAAGTTTTCAAATTGAAACCATGTATATAATATTATCCTATCACCAACCTCATGTAAATATAAAGTAATTAAAAGTAAAAGTATCTCTTGGATTTAATTCAGTACCCGTCGTGGTCTTAGCCAGGGGAGTAGTTGTTTTCTGACAGGTACTTGCCATAATAAGCCTACGTGTAGTAGGTGTATATGGGAGTAAAGGGTTCATCATCGGTCGGCAAAGACTGTTCGTTACTAAACGATTTCCCAAAGAACTCTTTCCTTCACACGAATCTCTAAACCCGGCGATTCGGAGTGTTCTCCCTCTGATCGCTAGGTGGAGCGGCCTAGAAACCGCTTCATCGCGTGTACCAGAGTTGACCAAGCAGCGGAGTGTCGTCTTGGGGCAGAATTAATTTGGAACAAATCGGAGAAAATACCTCTGATTCTCCCCTTACTATCAGAAGTTTCCGAAAAATAAAAATGAAGAAAATTAAATTTGAAATACCCCGGCGAATGCCCTTGGAGAGGAAAAACAGTAATATATATCACTGGGTGGATAATCGCTACGCGAATGTCCAGACCTGGTGAAGAGGAATATTTGAATAAATATTTTAAATGTCTTTACAGAAATATATGCACTTCAGTCATAATGAGCCTTTCCAGTCATTTTCAGAAAAAAATAAATTTCGAAATTTTGCATTATCACGTAACTCGTCTCCACTTTTTGATTTTGTATTTCATCCATTTATCGATTTAAAAATTTTTGAAAACTCCAAACTAAACTTCCGAATTCAAACGATCAAACGCAGAAGAAGAGGCGGGAAGTCGGGAGACGTCAGTGCGCGAGTGATTCTGATTTGTCAATCGCGGCCATGGCCGCGCCGTCCCAAATTTCTACCCATCATATTTCGAGAAGACACTGACGTCACAGCTGAGGAACGTTTGAATTTATACATATGGGAGTCACGTTTTCAATATTGAATAACAAATCAGTTATTCAAAATTTAGGAAGGACAAATGGTTATGACTATTTTATAAACTGCTCTCCATTACGTCATGTGAAAAAATGTACCTATTTCAAGATACTGAAAATGCCCATTGTTGTAAGGCTTTTACATCGTCCCTCCTGTACTTTCATACGAATTCTTTCAATTTGTATTAAAAAGCACCGGAGTGAAACTGGCAAGACGGCATCGCCAGCAAGACGGGCAGCGCTACGCTTCGATGAAGTTGTGCCCGGTATCGCGGCGGAGTATGGGTAGTCATTGAATCACGTTAATTTTTGTCCGTGTTGATGAAATATTATTATATGAACCTGCTGAAGAGACAAGAACCGATCACATATTCAAAGCAGTATTATTAATTGCTACAAAGAAAACTATGTATCTCTTCATTGAACTGATGAAATAGAAGTTGATTTTGTTTACCTCATTTGATCTCCTCCCATAATGTTTCTGACTTCAAATAACATCTTGTTTCATAGTGAATAATGAAACATGATCTATTGAATACGATGAATGTGAAATTTGATTTTGTGGCATTCATTTGACGTCCTTCCCTCTTTCTAGAAAAATTGGAAAAAAATGTTTCTGCCTGTCAATATCATCTTGTTGGGATTTTTATCGTGAATAATATTACGAAAGGATATGTTGAATACGTTGAATGTGAAATTTGATTTTGTAGCATTCATTTGACCCCCATCCCCCACTTTAGAAAAAATGAATAAAATGTTTCTGCCTTTCAAAATCATCTTTCTGGAATTTTTTTCGTGAGGAATGTTGAGGTATGAAGTGTTGAATACGTCGAATGTGAAATTTGATTTTGTAGCATTCATTTGACCCCCTTCCCCCACTCTAGAAAAAATGAATAAAATGTTTCTGCCTTTCAAAATCATCTTTCTGGAATTTTTTTCGTGAGGAATGTTGAGAAATGAAGTGTTAAATACGTTGAATATGAAATTTGATTTTGTAGCATTAATTTGACCCCCTTCCCCCACTCTATAAAAAATGAAAAAAATGTTTCTGCCTTCCAAAATCATCTTGCTGGGATTTTTTTCGTGAGGAATGTTGAGAAATGAAGTGTTGAATACGCTTAATGTGAAATTTGATTTTGTAGCATTCATTTGACCCCCTTCCCCCACTCTAGAAAAAATGAAAGAAATGTTTCTGCCCTTCAAAATCATCTTGATGGGATTTTTTTCGTGAGGAATGTTGAGAAATAAAGTGTTAAATGCGTTGAATGTGAAATTTGATTTTGTAGCATTCATTTGACCCCCTTCCCCCACTCTAGAAAAAATTTAAAAAATGTTTCTGCCCTTCAAAATCATCTTGCTGGGATTTTTTTCGTGAGGAATGTTGAGAAATGAAGTGTTGAATACGTCGAATGTGAAATTTGATTTTGTAGCATTAATTTGACCCCCTTCCCCCGCTCTAGAAAAAATGAAAAAAATGTTTCTGCCTTTCAAAATCATCTTTCTGGAATTTTTTTCGTGAGGAATGTTGAGAAATGAAGTGTTGAATACGTTGAATGTGAAATTTGATTTTGTAGCATTAATTTGACCCCCTTCCCCCGCTCTAGAAAAAATGAAAAAAATGTTTCTGCCTTTCAAAATCATCTTGCTGGGATTTTTTTCGTGAAGAATGTTGAGAAATGAAGTGTTGAATACGCTTAATGTGAAATTTGATTTTGTAGCATTCATTTGACCCCCTTCCCCCACTCTAGAAAAAATGAAAAAAATGTTTCTGCCCTTCAAAATCATCTTGATGGGATTTTTTTCGTGAGGAATGTTGAGAAATAAAGTGTTAAATGCGTTGAATGTGAAATTTGATTTTGTAGCATTCATTTGACCCCCTTCCCCCACTCTAGAAAAAATGAAAAAAAATGTTTCTGCCCTTCAAAATCATCTTGCTGGGATTTTTTTTCGTGAGGAATGTTGAGAAATGAAGTGTTGAATACGTCGAATGTGAAATTTGATTTTGTAGCATTAATTTGACCCCCTTCCCCCGCTCTAGAAAAAATGAAAAAAATGTTTCTGCCTTTCAAAATCATCTTTCTGGAATTTTTTTCGTGAGGAATGCTGAGAAATGAAGTGTTGAATACGTTGAATGTGAAATTTGATTTTGTAGCATTCATTTGACCCCCTTCTCTAGAAAAAATGAAAAAAATGTTTCTGCCCTTCAAAATCATCTTGATGGGATTTTTTTCGTGAGGAATGTTGAGAAATAAAGTGTTAAATGCGTTGAATGTGAAATTTGATTTTGTAGCATTCATTTGACCCCCTTCCCCCACTCTAGAAAAAATGAAAAAAATGTTTCTGCCCTTCAAAATCATCTTGCTGGGATTTTTTTTCGTGAGGAATGTTGAGAAATGAAGTGTTGAATACGTCGAATGTGAAATTTGATTTTGTAGCATTAATTTGACCCCCTTCCCCCGCTCTAGAAAAAATGAAAAAAATGTTTCTGCCTTTCAAAATCATCTTTCTGGAATTTTTTTCGTAAGGAATGTTGAGAAATGAAGTGTTGAATACGTTGAATGTGAAATTTGATTTTGTAGCATTCATTTGACCCCCTTCCCCCACTCTAGAAAAAATTAAAAAAATGTGTCTGCCTTTCAAAATCATCTTGCTGGGATTTTTTTCGTGAGGAATGTTGAGAAATGAAGTGTTGAATACGTTGAATGTGAAATTTGATTTTGTAGCATTCATTTGACCCTCTTCCGCCACTCAAGAAAAAATTTAAAAATGTTTCTGCGTTTCAAAATCATCTTGTTGGGATTTTTTTCGTGAGGAATGTTGAGAAATGAAGTGTTAAATGCGTTGAATGTGAAATTTGATTTTGTAGCATTCATTTGACCCCCTTCCCCCACTCTAGAAAAAATGAAAAAAATGTTTCCGACTTTCAAAATCATATTGTTGGGATTTTTTCAGTGGAGAATGGTGAGAAATGAAGTGTTGAATACGTTGAGTGTGAAATTTGATTTTGTAGCATTCATTTGACCTCCTTCCCTCAATCTAGAAAAAATGAAAAAAAAATTTCGGCCTTTCAAAAGGTCAAATGAATGCTACAAAATCAAATTTTACATTCAACGTATTCAACACTTCATTTCTCAACATTCCTCACGAAAAAAATCCCAGCAAGATGATTTTGAAAGGGAGAAACAATTTATTCAGTATTTCTAGAGTGGGGGAAAGGGGTCAAATGAATGCTACAAAATCAAATTTCACATTCAACGTATTCAACACTTCATTTCTCAACATTCCTCACGAAAAAAATCCCAGAAAGATTTTGAAAGGCAGAAACATTTTTTTCATTTTTTCTAGAGTGGGGGAAGGTGGTCAAATGAATGCTACAAAATCAAATTTCACATTCAACGTATGCAACACTTCATTTCTCACCATTCTCCACTGAAAAAATCCCAACAAGATGATTTTGAAAGTCAGAAACATTTTTTTCATTTTTTCTAGAGTGGGGGAAGGGGGTCAAATGAATGCTACAAAATCAAATTTCACATTCAACGTATTCAACACTTCATTTCTCAACATTCCTCACGAAAAAAATCCTAGCAAGATGATTTTGAAGGGCAGAAACATTTTTTTCATTTTTTCTAGCGTGGGGGAAGGGGGTCAAATGAATGCTACAAAATCAAATTTCACATTCAACGTATTCAAAACATCATTTCTCAACATTCCTCACGAAAAAAATCCCAGAAAGATGATTTTGAAAGGCAGAATCATTTTATTAATTTTTTCTAGAGTGGGGGAAGGGGGTCAAATGAATGCTACAAAATCAAATTTCACATTCAACGTATTCAACACTTCATTTCCCAACATTCCTCACGAAAAAAATCCCAGCAAGATGATTTTGAAAGGCAGAAACATTTTATTAATTTTTTTCTAGAGTGGGGGAAGGGGTTCAAATGAATGCTACAAAATCAAATTTCACATTCAACGTATGCAACACTTCATTTCTCACCATTCTCCACTGAAAAAATCCCAACAAGATGATTTTGAAAGTCAGAAACATTTTTTTCATTTTTTCTAGAGTGGGGGAAGGGGGTCAAATGAATGCTACAAAATCAAATTTCACATTCAACGTATTCAACACTTCATTTCTCAACATTCCTCACGAAAAAAATCCTAGCAAGATGATTTTGAAGGGCAGAAACATTTTTTTCATTTTTTCTAGAGTGGGGGAAGGGGGTCAAATGAATGCTACAAAATCAAATTTCACATTCAACGTATTCAAAACATCATTTCTCAACATTCCTCACGAAAAAAATCCCAGAAAGATGATTTTGAAAGGCAGAATCATTTTATTAATTTTTTCTAGAGTGGGGGAAGGGGGTCAAATGAATGCTACAAAATCAAATTTCACATTCAACGTATTCAACACTTCATTTCTCAACATTCCTCACGAAAAAAATCCCAGCAAGATGATTTTGAAAGGCAGAACATTTATTTCATTTTTTTCTAGAGTGGGGGAAGGGGTCAAATGAATGCTACAAAATCAAATTTCACATTCAACGTATTCAACACTTCATTTCTCACCATTCTCCACTGAAAAAATCCCAACAAGATGATTTTGAAAGTCAAACATTTTTTTTTATTTTTTCTAGAGTGGGAGAAGGGGGTCAAATGAATGCTACAAAATCAAATTTCACATTCAACGTATTCAACACTTCATTTCTCAACATTCCTCACGAAAAAAATTCCAGAAAGATGATTTTGAAAGGCAGAAACATTTTTTTCATTTTTTCTAGAGCGGGGGAAGGGGGTCAAATTAATGCTACAAAATCAAATTTCACATTCGACGTATTCAACACTTCATTTCTCAACATTCCTCACGAAAAAAATCCCATCAAGATGATTTTGAAAGGCAGAAACATTTTTTTCATTTTTTCTAGAGTGGGGGAAGAGGGTCAAATGAATGCTACAAAATCAAATTTCACATTCAACGCATTTAACACTTCATTTCTCAACATTCCTCACGAAAAAAATCCCAGCAAGATGATTTTGGAAGGCAGAAACATTTTTTTCATTTTTTATAGAGTGGGGGAAGGGGGTCAAATTAATGCTACAAAATCAAATTTCATATTCAACGTATTCAACACTTCATTTCTCAACATTCCTCACGAAAAAAATTTCAGAAAGATGATTTTGAAAGGCAGAAACATTTTATTCATTTTTTCTAGAGTGGGGGAAGGGGGTCAAATGAATGCTACAAAATCAAATTTCACATTCAACGTATTCAACATATCCTTTCGTAATATTATTCACGATAAAAATCCCAACAAGATGATATTGATAGGCAGAAACATTTTTTTCCAATTTTTCTAGAAAGAGGGAAGGACGTCAAATGAATGCCACAAAATCAAATTTCACATTCATCGTATTCAATAGATCATGTTTCATTATTCACTATGAAAAAAAATGCAACAAGATGTTATTTGAAGTCAGAAACATTATGGGAGGAGATCAAATGAGGTAAACAAAATCAACTTCTATTTCATCAGTTCAATGAAGAGATACATAGTTTTCTTTGTAGCAATTAATAATACTGCTTTGAATATGCGATCGGTTCTTGTCTCTTCAGCAGGTTCATATAATAATATTTCATCAACACTGACAAAAATTAACGTGATTCAATGACTACCCATACTCCGCCGCGATACCGGGCACAACTTCATCGAAGCGTAGCGCTTCCCGTCTTGCTGGCGATGCCGTCTTGCCAGTTTCACTCCGGTTTAAAAAGCACAGTTTGTTTCGAAGGCAGCTACAGTACAGGATGGGGGGAGATGCTTGAAAGAGAACCGGGACGTTAGCCCGGGTATTAGTAAAATAAATACACAACAGTCAATAAAAATGTCGTTCTTGTTACATCCGAACGTTAGTCGGAAATGGAACTAAGAGAAATACAAAAAAACAATATGATTTTAGCACCTCAGGACGTTAGCCTTTTTGGCACTAGAAGTTCTCCAAAGCTGCCACTCAAATCACGAATATAATTGTTTGTAAGCACCAAAACAACAAAGATCGTTTGTTTATTCTAGAAAGTCAAAGCACTAATGTTCAAATAATAAGGTAATGTTATTTGTTAGCACTAACTAAACAGAGCTTTTGCAAAAATAAGAAGCTGTAGCTTACCGTATAAGCTACTGTTCTTTAGAATCAAATTTACAATTTGGGAAATTTTCACTGAATAGTCGATTTTTTAAAATTTCGAAGATTTCACAAAGGTTTTTTTCTTACCGACAGTCAGCTTTTCAGCTGTGGTCTTCTCTGAACTGGGCCAAGTGCCCGAAGTCTCAAAGCGGGTGTAGACCGGATGTTGAAAGAATACAAGCGACCATTTGGTACAACTCCCTCGCCTTCTCAGGTACTGGTGTTGCCAATTTGCCGGCCGGAGATTTCTCAGATATAACCAGTTGGTCAGGATTCTTCCAAAAACAGTAAATGCTCGAAGTATATCGTCGGCTAGATAGCCAAAACTCTTCTTATTGGATATACCCATAGGGAATTCTAATACTCAATCAGAATTCGAAACAGGTATCAAAGTTGTAATCAACTATAGAGAAATGAACAAATAATCAGAAGCTCTTTTAACTACTGCGGAACGTTCAGTAAGCAGAACAAAAATCAACTGTCCTTCGCTTCGCGAATTTTTTTCCTTTATAGGTAGACGTCCCGCGGTCGCGGGGCGTGGCCTAACGGAAAATTCCGCGGAGTTATACTCTCCGAAATGAATTTGTTGAGCACTTCATTTCTGTCTTTCCTGTCAAACTAGGTTTGTATATCACCTGCAATAACATCCATTATTGTGGAAGGACAACAGGATTGTGTAATGATTTGGACGGGGAAAAGATGGCTTCAGTGCTGTCTGTGTTGACCTACTCTTGCACTGACGAGAGTCAACAACCTCGAAGCTAGTCTGCAGGTGATCACCCTGTCCAAATCCAATCTTACTTGCCATCATAAGCCTAAGTAGTGGGTGTATATGGAAGTAAAGGGTTCATCATCGGTCGGCAACGACTGTTCGTTGTTAAACGATCTTCCAAAGAACTCTGTTTTTTTCATAAAGTGATTTGTTCTCATCTTCATTCTCATTCTCAATTTTGCATTCCAGGTGTAACTCTAGGAATGTTGTTCCTATTCAGGACCGCTACGGCCGCTGTAGTATGGAGTATTTTGGGTGGTGTACTTCTTTTTGGAACTATTCTTGTTGGTGGATGCTGGTAAGTAAAATATTTTTGCTTGGTGTCATGAATTTTTTTCTTCTAAAACTAAGAGTTTATGCACTGTTCGCAATGCATGAAGTGATACTTTTTAGCACAAATCGTAAAAAATCCACTGTGCGTAAGATCATCAACTTTGTGTAAAGTAATGTTCTACTCGAGGTTCATAGATTTTTCAAAAAAAAAAACAGTAGTTTGCGTCATCATTTGATAATACTACAAAAATTTAAAACTTAATAGGATAAAACTTTCAACAATTGCTACAATTTGTCAATACAATTGCCGTAAGAACATGATACTTTTTCTTAAAGACCTTTTTTGTACAACTGTCAAAAAAAGTTGACAGTTCTGCATCCCTATTGATGTAAATGTTTACTTTTTTTCACTGCCAAAATAATTCACAAATAAACATGAAATATTACTTTTTGATGGATTTATTTTTAACAGTCAATTATTAATTGATTATTCATCGAAGGGATAACATCTCCTTTAAATCTCGTACAACTAGAAATTTTGAGTCATTTGAGTCAATTATTAGTCATTAAGTCTTTCAATCATCGGTTTGAGTCTTTCAGTCATCGGTTTGAGTCTTTCAGACTTTTCAGTGTTTTAAGTCTCGTACACATTTTAGCGAGATGTTTCCCCTTCGTTATTCATCATAAAACAATTTCATTTATTGGAATAATAATTGATAGTAAAGTTTGAACAATTACTTCCAACATAAATTCCCAAAGATGTTCCATGTTGCTGCTGATCAGTAACGTTATATATTTGTTGAAGAGTTGATTCCATAATTTTATTAGATATTTTAATCTGTTTGGAAGACGATGGACAATTCAATATTTTGTTATAAATCTCAATTTTGTTATTCAAACAAAAATAATCTATTACTTTTTGTATGAGGAAGTCGTAGTGCTCTATACTTGCGGTATATCTCGATATTATCAGAATTTGAAAGAGTAAACGTTCTTGCGCAATAGATCTTCTTATCAGGTATTTTAACAATCAATATAGATCCAGCATCTTCAATGGCATCAATAGTTATATGTAATAATTCTTCACGGCGACAAGCACCGCTGATAGCCAAAATAAGAACAACCTACGAATAAAAAATATTGAAATCACTACTAATCTTACAAAATTATGATTATGTCTGTTTGTAAATTTGTTTCGTTATCAGCATCTTGAATAAATGTATTGATGTCATCCCTTGATAAAACTTTAGATTTTTCTTCCTCGGTATCCGACGCTTTTGTTCTCAATGAGCGGGACCAATTTTGAAAACTTCCTTTTCAACATTAAAAAGACACTCCATAACGAAGGAGCTAGCTAGGTTTTATCATTTTTGATGTTTCTCCAAAATAGCATATAAGCACATTTTCAGAAACCTTTTTTACATGTTTCTTGTCACACCATTGACGAAATTGGTCATAATGATTATGTTTTCTCATATATTAACTTGGATTTGGCCGGTAACATATTAGATACTATTGCATTTGCTTCCTCAGATATATTTGATAGGGGGGGTGGCTATCTCTATCATAATCAACATCCATCTTCTTGAAAATAACTTGAAATTGAAGCAACAACGAGCAAACACAGTCAAACAGTCAAACACGCGGAGTGCCAACGCTCACAAACGTTAGAAGCAGACAAAATATAGCTTCTTTTGTATCGTAAGTTTTTTCTATTTCTAGAGCAGTCATGTTAGCTTCAATTTTCAATTGAGAATGTTTCATTTTTCAATTTCCACTGCGTTTTCACGTTTCTGCGTTTCACTCTTTCACGTAGACATTCTCTATGACTGTCAAAACTGGAGTGACTTTTCTAACCGGGAGGTCGCGTTTATATGCAAAACTTCTAGCGACTAACACCTGCTCATTTCATGGCCTGTCAAATTTGATGGGCTATCATTAGAATTAATTACACCGAAATCACAGGAAGAGTTCTTGTTTATGAGTGTTTAGGTGTCCCGTATATCAGTTCAATTACGCTTTCTGTCATAAAAGTGTGTTATTTATTAAGCATGTTAGTTTTAACAATGTCTTTAAGCTTGTTATTTATCTTTGGTCTTGACACATTTGAACGGGGAGATATTTTATGCGCTTAGAAATTGTTCGAGTGTGATTTGTTTGAATATCGCGGAGTAATTGATCGCTACATCCGCTTGTTAAATTTATATTCTTCAGATACTCGACATGTGCAGTGATCTCTCCAATGCGCGTTTAATCCCGAACAGTCTGGGATTTATTGCTTCTACGCACACTGTCCTGCTCAGCTTTCCAACTTAGCAGGTTTGTTTTGGTTTGCAGAACTAGAACTGTTTGGAAACTGCCCATGGCATTGTGCATAGAAACAAAAATACCCAGACAGCATTGGGACAGTCTTGGAGACTTCAGTAAACCACACACGCATTGGAAAAATCATTGCACATGTCGTGTATTTAGAGAATTTAAATTTGACAAGCAGACAACTTGTCAACGAATCGTAGTTTGTATAGTTATACATATAATAATGTCTCATGACTATTTCTGAAACAATATATTATTTTTTAGTTAGTATCGTAGATTTTGGCATAGTTTACAATATTTTTACAAAATTACCATTGAATTCATTATTATTATTTTGATTGATGCAACTGGTTTTCCTTTATATTAATGTTTTAATATTAACACTATGTTGCAAAAAGGAAAGGGCTCGCAAATGATTATTATAATAATAAACAATAATATTATTATATCATAAGCTGAACATTGAATACTTCAATATACAGTACTCAAACTTCATCTCATGCTTGCAGGTACGTATATTTCAATGTGGACAACAACAGCACTAAGGCTCAAGATGCCAAGAAAGGTTTTTTGATCATGTGCATATTTTTCACGGTTATTCTCCTCATACTTTTCTGTGTGATGGTCTTCATGTACAAGAAGATTCAGCTGGTGATTCAACTTCTGAAGGAAACAACGAAGGCCATTTTTGCAATGCCTACAGTCATTTTCACGCCAGTCCTGGTAAGTGAAAATTATCTTGATATTAATTTCTTTCAAATTTCGACCATTTTATGCAATTTTTCAGAAATACCAAAGATTGAGTGACATCTAATATGAGATATATTTTCAGTAGATAATCCAGATCTCTTGATATAAAAAATAGGGCTATTTTTGAATGTAAACAAATCAGTTGTTGTTTTTGTTGTTTTTTTGAGTGTTTTAGCAATTATTTCTAGATTTTAATCTGTTTTTCACGTTTAGTTATTGACAATTAATTATTATTTTCTCGGTTACATTAATATTGATGGTGTACAACTGTAGGCATGTCATCTTCAGGCAACAAAGTGCCAAATATTGAAATCAAATTACTCCTATATTCTGGAAAAGCGTAAACTCGGAGAAGGGAAATATTGCAATTGATCAATTTTTTTTACTTCTATCTACTTGTCCATCAAAGATGTACAAATGAATTATGTTCTTCTCCAAACCAAAAAATACAACAGCTGCACACATTTTTATTTGTGAGGTAACCAATTTTCAGATTTTTACTCTTCCTTGTTATTTTTTTAACAGCTCATCCAATTTATATTCGTTTGGGAAAACAATAATATTCACACGATAACCGCAATTCTACAACGCCAGAACGAAGTTTCATCACTATCATCCACAGTCATCTTAAGAAGTTCGTCACGTCTACAGGCTCCAAAAATACCACACATTAATACAACCTTTTCAAGCAACCATGTATCTGCCTCCAACAAAAACTTAGTTACTTCTTCTTCAGACAAAATTTTTGCTTTCTTTGGTGTGTATCCATCAGACTTTCGTCTCAAGAACATAAATAATTTTCCAAATCTGAAAATACCATTTCTGTAGGTAATACTCTAATATGTCGTACGATTTAAAATAACTAACGTTGAAATGTCAATGTTGTCATAAACTTTCAAAGCAAGTTTCAACATTGAAATCTTGGTCCACAGCGAGTTAGGAGGATAATCCTCTGGTTTTCCTTTTGTATAGGCTAATAATACATCTTCATAACCACCTTTACATTCTTACTTTTACAGCACTCTTAAAAGTTTTCATGTTCTTTTTGGTATCGCTCTTGAGTTATTTTCGGCAGTATCAACACTCGCTGCACATGATTCTCCCAATAATTCCGAAGAAATTTGATTTTATTCCTCAATTTCTTCAATTTTATCCATGGTCGTTGTTTAAGCGAACTCGCGAACACGAAAAACGGACGTTGTTCATAATATTGACTACACGATGTTGGGATTTTTCTGTAGAATTACGAGGTACGTGGTTTGTTCTTTCCTCGGAATTAAAATGTAATCTTTCATCGGGATTACGAAAAGTTTTGAACGACAAACGACAGATACGCAAATAACGGATTCGGTTGTTATAATCCTCGGCTGCGCCTCGGATTACAATATTCAACCTTATCCGTTATTTGCTACATATCGGCCTTGTAACGTTAATAACTATAACTTTTATTTTATGAAACCGGCCCATAGTCAGTCAGTATCGATACAGAAATAAGCGTTTGATAAAATCGCTGGATCCACATACGATACTTTTATTGAAACTGGGTCCCCTCTTGGTCCATTTTTCTACACTCAATGTATACCCAAAATCGTTATTGATGTTTCATGTTGGTCCAATATTTTAAGTCCATTGAATGTCCATAAGAAGTCCATAAGAAATACACAGCACATCCAGAATAGAACATCTACTGAACGTTTGTTTGGGTCAATCTTGGACCTAAAATGGACGTCCATTGGACGTCGTAAATAGACTATAGTGTGTGTACTATAGGGGTTTTGACTAGCTTCACAAACGAAATTACCTGTTGTGCGGATTATGAGCAGAAATAATTTTGGACTTTAGTGTGTAAGTCATAATAGGCACTGATGTGGCAATATCGTATCGAATGTTTTACCGAATCGACAATGGACCTTTACATTTACGAAAAATGAATTGCAAAACTCGTTTAAATCGATACTTTCTAGTCTAGTCTAGTCTGAAACGTCCATTTAACAAAGAGTTCCACTATATTCCTTTCATTTTGAAGAAATATCACATTTGAAAGTGTGCCGCTGACGTCACGTTCATCGGAAACACCCCCCACCACGTTCCGAAACAGGCAATACCGTTCTCCTTAAAAATACAGCTTCTAGCTTGATACCCATTGAGAAATAATTAAAACATTGTCACTTGATCAACTCAGAGAAAAAAGTCCACATATTACCTATTTTTATTGTATTTATAGTTTTCAAATTTTCTGAACGGACCATCCTTTTGATGAGAAACGGGCATTGGCAATACCGCAAATCGTAATAACGTGCTCATTATTCATCGGGTGAAATCAAATCAGATATAACAAAGTCTATGATTTCATTGTTACTTTCATCTCTTTGAATTTGGTTTTTCAAGTATATTTATCTGAATCTTTACTAGTACCTAAAATTTTTTGATAGTTCTAGGTCTTTTTTGCAATTACTGATATTTTAAATCCTTCTTTGAACTCTGCTTTGAATACAATAATAACATAACGTAAAGTACTCACTTGAAAATGTTCTTTACAATAACATATATTTCCGTTTTTACACAGGGTTTATTCACTGCTTCGAAACACATGTAACGACGCGCTTCATCTTTAGGTACATAAAAAAAATGTTTTTTAAAATTTTTATACTGGACTTCAGACAACCGGGTACAAAGCACTTTTTCGAAATGTTCACTTTGTTGCAGGGATACAGATACAGGAAACAAAAGAATTTTAGAATACTAACAACAGAAACTTTCAAAACTTTGAAAACCGCATTAACCTCAAATAAGAAATCACGTAGGGCCTGTTCGGGGCAACATCAATATTTGATGGAACTGCTTGACTTGTGTCCAATTTTAATGTAAGCTAACGAGTTAAATAGAGACAAACGATTCATATTGGATTGCTCCGTGAAACAGACGAACGAAACCGTATGGTACCAAATGGCAACTGTCATACGACACATTATATTTGAATGAGTATTTGGTGCACAACTTTAACAACGTTGCCAAATCTAGTTTTGATGAACGTGACGTCACGAATCACTTTTCTTCTAATTACAGATAAACTAGCGGTCAGAAAAAAAATAAAAAAATCCCGAGTGGTATTAGCGTATATGCTTTCTCATTACAGTGTTTTCTCATATCTCGTGGTGATGCTACCTCGACGGTGATGCTAGAGTAGAGTAACAAAGTATTATTGGGTTTCGTTTTTCGTGAGATTGCCTGTATTTTAAATATCATTTCATTATTATTATTATCTCTTATCTTACGCAAGGTTTTCTTTACAGACATTCTTATTCTCATTGATCATCTTGGCTCTCCTAGCCTTCAACACCGTTTTCATGGTCACTTCTGGTACCCTCACCGAGGCCCTTCCAGGATATCTCTATTACAAGGAAAATGGAGTCATGGTATTCACTTTGATATTCAACTTTTGGATGGCCTTTTGGGCATTGCAGTTTTTGGTTGGCATACAGTACATGGTGATCGCAGGGGCAGTTGCAACTTGGTATTGGTCAAAGTAAGTGATTATTCTATTTTGATTTTGAAACAAAGGTCGACTTTCGTTCTTCATTGACGAAGAGATAAAATGTTTCTTCCATTCTCTCTCCATTGTCTAGAAACAAAGAAATTAATTCTTTGTATGTGTTTTTGAGTCAAGACGTTCCAACAGTTAACATCTACTATCGTTATCAAATTTGTGAATGCGACAAGATATCTCGGATACTTATTATATAGCATGCAACTAATGTACCTGCTACAAAGGTAATTATAATCTTCTTGGAGTCTCTCTCAGGTCATCAAAGTTAATTAATGTGATAGCGACCTTTTTCTGGAAAGTGTTATGGTTGATGACCGTTCTTGAAACAGACGATCTAGCTTAGTGATAAAGTGGCTTCCACACATTCCGAATCTCTATGCTCGGCTGACAATGAAGTTTGAAACTTTTTGAAATGAATGTGAATTAATTGTCTATATTTACTTGCCAATAATAATGATATGCTGCTGGTTTGTGTGATTGTAGGTGCATGGGGTGTATTTTGTATTGTAGTGTCTGTATGTTGGAATTTGTGATAAATAGAGATGTGTGTGTGTGTTATTGCGGGACATAGTTAGATCTAAATAGTTCAGTGAATTGTTATCATCCTCTATTTCTGTAGTGACATCTATGTTAGAATTACACGGCTGTTAATAGTAATTTACTTAACAAGTCTAGATAATACTATTTTTTGGACGGGTAGACCAAATTCTAGGACAAGCGTCAGCGAGTCCTGGAAGTCTGCGAGTCCAAAAAAACTGTTTTCGGACGTGTTGCGTACACTATTTTTACGGCAACCATGTAGAATAACAAATCAACGAGACGCATCTAGTCTAAGAGACGAATAGTGGTCGACCTTCACCCATCTGTTAACCGGATAAAACATACTTTTTATGAAGTTACATAAATAGACGAATACGCCTAAAATGGGTTGCATATCAGGTGGTCATGACTATATACAGTGAGTTTCAAAAATTTGCACCATATGGAAACTTTTTTATTATCGATTTGTCAGAAAATTTTATTCTTTATAAAAATTGGTGCATTACGGAATACTTGTATTCGAGTTATCAAAATTGTAAATTTCCAAACGGTGTACAGGGGGAACAAAAAATAGAATTTTGATCAAGAGTAAACTACCCTGGCTGTGATTCTCCAAATTTGAATATTTCGACTATTTTAGTTCTTATTTGTATTATACAGAGTAGGTCACGGTTGATGGTACCTTAGACGTTTACGAAGAACGGGAAATAGGATCATTCTGAAAATTTGGTTTCTCAAGTAGTTGCTCTTGGTCTATCGATCTAAAATATTTTCAGCAATGAAGCGTTGCCGCTTATACCAGAAAGTAGCAGCATCTTTGTTATTTCAAATGGGTCACCCTGTATATTACCGCATTTTTGAACTTGTCATTCCTTTCTGATTATTTCTGCCTCATAGTCCCCTATACCTATCTCTAACGGTTTTTGAGATATTGGTTATTTTCCATATGTTTTATCCAAAACATAACTCGAATTGAATGTTTATTTCTGCGCTATTTGGATTCTTAGGAAGTTGCAATTTTGTGTTTAGTTCATCAAGATCATGTACATTGATTCTGTATAGAGAAGTTTGTTCTGCGTTATACAGGGTCGTTCAAAATGTATGATATCACTGCTAGATACGAAAAGGGTTGAAAGTGCGTTTTTTTTTAAATGGAACATCCTGTATATTATGAAATATCCTGAAAGATGACTAAATTCCCTTCGAAATGATATGTTCCTATACCAATAGCCAGAATTCCGAGATAATAGCAATTTTCACTTGTAATCTCCCAAGTGCTTGAATTATTGCCGGAAATTTTTCGAGTACATGAATTTTTTGAAAATTACCCGAGTCGCGAAAAATTTTCTGCACGTTCTGCATTTTCCATGAAGAATGAACAATTTCATCAGAACTTCGTTTGAATAGTTAGGTATTTCCCTCAATTTCAATTATTTTTGAGTCACTTTCGTTAAGAAACACACAACGGTATTATTAATAGTGCACTAATTGTCAAATTTTCATAATGTCATGTACCATCATGACATTTAATAGCCACCTTAGATGAATATGAGAAAAATAAATCGCTTTTTTTTGAAAATTTCACACCTCACTTTTGTAGCCAATCAAAAAATTCGTTCTTGTTTAGATACCATGTCAACCCTAAAAATTTCCGGAAATTTTTATCCTCCTGGGTACCCTGGGCGAAATTAATAAGTGGAAATTTTTCTGTCAAACATTTGACATGTGACAAGTTGATATTTTGCTTCAATGTACAAATGGAGGTCTAGTTTTCATATGAAAGGAGATAATTATGTATTTACTAGATATTTGGAATGTGTCTGAAAATATTTTCTCCACGATAATTGCAGAAATTGTCAATTCTGAAATCATATTTCAGAAGAAGTTCAATACACCATTTGTCACAAGTTTTTATCACAAGACCCGTAGCTCAGCTATCGTCCATAGATATACTAATAAGTCCGCTCACTCCCGCAAGCGACCCAAATCATCCTTTCCGGTCCTCGCGCGTCCCTTGCCCTGTCTGTTTGGCTTGAGCGCCGGCCTGGGGGTCTATTCTCGAAACTGGGGAACATCTTTCTCCTGAGAAAAGTAGGCACAGTTCTCCTGAAACTCATCAAAGCGAATTCTCGAATACATGTGATCATTCACTTCGCGTGAAAGCTGGAGATCGCTTGATTCTCCTGAGAATGACCAACTGACGTTTAATTTTTAACCTTGATTTTTGGCATTTTAGACTTGATTTTGACACAGCATTTGGTGTTTACTGTTCAGTTTTCTTAGTTTTTCGGGTATTAATGGATCCTTTAGAAGGAACAGGTGCAATATTTGAAGTTGTTCTCAACAATCTCCAAGGTAAGATTTTGATCCAAAGTAACATTAGCGCGGAAGGTTTTTAATCTATTTTGCACTGTGAGTCTCAACAAGGTACCTATGAAGATACTGTTTTATATGAAATTAGTATTATTCAAGAAGCTACGAGATCAGCTCAGTGGATAACAATATAATACACAACACATAATTATTTGATTTAATTTACAAAATAGGTTATTTTGTAACTCTTCTTCCTTCAACCACTGATAATCTAAGGCTTCTACCAAAAATTGTCTGGCAACGTTGTGTTAACGGTTCTCTCGAGAGGCTGTGATCACATGCGTTCGAGAATGCCGATTTGTAGCGCGAGAACATTGCAGGCGATGCGAATAGTCACATCCAGTTATGGGAGCGTTCCGTTCTCCTGAACTCGAGAATTGGGGTCTTGGTGGGCTAGCCAGTATCAGTTCGCATAGCCGCAACGATGTCCGTATGATTTACGACCGCTCACAAAAAGAGCGGCACTTTTCGACCACATCAAAGGAGTTACCAGACTTATTAGTATATCTATGGACGATGGCTCAGCGTAAGTGTTGCTGCCTATGAGTCGCTAGGTCGATGGTTCAATCCACGATAAGAACATAACTTTTTTATTTTTTTTGTTCCAAATTTAAACATATTTATTGATGAAAATTTTGTTAAGTATTTTACATATCACTATTTCAGTGGTTATAAATAGTTCAGGTGAAACCATCGTTAGTTATTTCTTATGAATTGTTGGATGATTTTCATTTCTCGGTGTGAAATTTTCTTACCGAATCTCCCTCGTGCTTGAATTAATTGCCGTAAATTTATCTCGTACATGAATTTTCGAAAAATTTCCGGCAATAATTCAAGCACTTGGGAGATTACAAGTAAAAATTGCTATTATCTCGGAATTCTGGCTATTTAGGTATAGGAACATGATATATCAATTCGAAGGGAATTTAGTCATCTTTCAGGATATTTCATAATATACAGGATGTTCCATTTAAAAAAACGCACTTTCAACCCTTTTCGTATCTAGCAGTAAGATCATGAATTTGGAACGACCCTGTATAACGCAGAACAAACTTCTCTATACAGAATCAATATACATGATCTTGATGAACTAAACACAAAATTGCAACTTTTTAAGAATCCAAATACCGCAGAAATAAACATTCAATTCGAGCTATGTTTTGGATAAAAAATATGGAAAATAACCAATATCTCAAAAACCGTTAGAGATAGGTATAGGGGAGTATGAGGCAGAAATAATCAGAAAGGAATGACAAGTTCAAAAATGCGGTAATATACAGAGTGACCCATTTGAAATAACAAAGATGCTGCTACTTTCTGGTATAAGCGGCAACGCTGCATTGCTGAAAATATTTTAGATCGATAGACCAAGAGCAACTACTTGAGAAACCAAATTTTCAGAATGTCCCGTTCTCCGTAAACGTCTAAGGTACCATCGACCGTGACCCACCCTGTATATTGAAATTCGAACAGAAGATAGGTACCAACAGAAACATTCTAATTCTTATTTATATTAATATTTATCTAGGCCCGGACTATGCCAGGAGTGCTACTTTCCCAAAGAAAAAGTGTCCGTGAAGTGAACACTTCCCGGATGGTTGCCGAAAAATATAATAATGATCATTAGGATGTAGTTGATGTTTTTTTAGGATAGCTCTGACTTGTTTCTACAATTGATTTGGGGGGTAATAGAGTGTAGAGTCTTTTATTTATTTCATTATTTATTTATTTATTTATTTATTTATTTATTTATTTATTTATTTATTTATTTATTTATTTATTTATTTATTTATTTATTTATTTATTTATTTATTTATTTATTTATTTATTTATTTATTTATTTATTTATTTATTTATTTATTTATTTATTTATTTATTTATTTATTTATTTATTTATTTATTTATTTATTTATTTATTTATTTATTTATTTATTTATTTATTTATTTATTTATTTATTTATTTATTTATTTATTTATTTATTTATTTATTTATTTATTTATTTATTTATTTATTTATTTATTTATTTATTTATTTATTTATTTATTTATTTATTTATTTATTTATTTATTTATTTATTTATTTATTTATTTATTTATTTATTCAATCCCAAGAAACACAAAATGTTCAAATGATTTTTATTATCATGCTGAATATTAGAATAATGAATATCAATGCATTTTCAGGAACAAGAACAACCTGGATAGACCCATTTCTAGAAGCGCAAGTATTGTCTTCAGGTTCCATCTGGGTAGTATCGCTTTTGGTTCAATGATTATAACCCTCATAGCCATCATTCGGGCTCTCATATCATCGATCGTCAAAAACAAAAATCTGAAAATGTGCGTCGACTTTTGCATGGGAAGCATTGAATCTTTTTTGAAATTTCTGTCTAAGAATTCCTACATTTTGACAGGTAAGAATTTGTTGAGGTCCATTTAAGTTTCCTGATTTTTATTGCATGCAGTCAATCATTGCAATAGTTCAGATTGAGATTTACTAGATTTTTATTGCAAAATTACACAATTGTTCAGCATAATCTGTATTAAAATACGTGGAGATATTGTTTCCGCCTATAATAATGAGCAGGGTATGATTTCAACGCCCCCTAGCATCAAAACTATTAATTTTTGGGGTTTGTTACCCAATTAATTTCTATTCAAAGTAATTTCAACTTCATCATATTAAAAATTCAGAAAAATCATTTCGTAATAGCAGTTGGGGG
This sequence comes from Chrysolina oricalcia, assembly GCA_944452925.2. Classification (NCBI taxonomy): domain Eukaryota; kingdom Metazoa; phylum Arthropoda; class Insecta; order Coleoptera; family Chrysomelidae; genus Chrysolina; species Chrysolina oricalcia. Next base: position 51,623,949 of record OX101824.2, read on the forward strand.
GAAGAAGTGAAGGGGGTAAGAATTTTTTTCATAAAACAGCACAATATTGTGCAACATTAGCAACAATGAAACAAGTGAAAATATTGTTACCGGATTCAAAATTAAATAGTCTAATCTGCGCAAGGGGTGATTTCACCGCTCCCTAGCAGCAAAACTGTCAATTTTTTTGGGTTGGTGCAATGGAAACATTGGTTGAGAATTACATGGACTACATCATACCAAACATTAAAAAAAATCCACCTTGACCCAAATTCCATAAGAAGTTTAAGGGGTCCTTTAGTCACTTCCAAAAAATTGGTTTCTTATGATAGTTTTCCTTCCATACTCTTTATTATGTGTCGAAATGAATTGAATTCGTTATTATTAATTTTCAGCAATGCATGGTAAACCATTCTACAAATCTGGTAAACGAGCAGCTAAGATTATATTTCAGAATGCCGTTAACATTGCCTCGGTAAACTACATTGGCGACTTTGTCCTGGGAATGGCCCAACTCTTGATTGTCCTCATATCCATGCTGATCAATATGCTAGTGATGATGGTAAGTTCGTTTCTTTTTTTTTAATCTCTTAAGTTAAATATTCCAGTTCCATAAGCTCACTTTTTTCTCATTAATATATGTGTCGAAAACTGAATATCAATGGGTTTTTCTGCTGAATATTCCGGCTTAGACTGTAATTTGATTATTGAATCTAGGAAGATTTGTTATTTAATTGACTCGGAATTTATTGCTTGAACCTGAAATGTCCGGACAATCCGTCTTACACAATAATTTGGTTGTAAAATAAAGTAGTGGACTCATTAAAGTAGGGATTCGATTTGGAGTGATCGTTATCACGAACGTAGACACGGCGACAGGAGGGGTAGATGTCTTTAGATATCTTCTGGGAAAACGATTACTTGAAGAGAAAATGCGAAAATTCGAATAAGTTCGAATGTTTTGCTGGAGAGTACTTGAAGTTTCGAAGGAAGAGAACAGATCTGGATGGGGGTTGAGTTGTTGTAGGCGAGCAGAGTGTTTGGATATTGCCGTACTGATCTCCGTGTATTCGTTTCCGAATTCTAAACTTATCAACCTTTTAGCTACTCGCAAATATTGATACTATTAATTGTGAAATCGTCTTGGATAAATAGTTTGTCGTGTGGAAATCTATATTAATTATCTCCCCGCGAATGATATGTCAACTTTAAATAAACCTTTCACACGCATTTCTAAAAAAACTTCGACGATTTCGTCCGTTTCTCGGCGCAGGTTTATGGCTACCCTAGAGAAAGTAGACACAGAGAACACGAAATGGGTTGCTTAGAAAAAAGAGATTAAGACATCTGTTAACTATTCTAGGCGGGAAAACAATACTTGAGTTGTCTTCGGACTAAAAGATGTTCTCAGCACAGGGGGGTCTGAAATATTCTAAAGAATATTATTTTTACTGTGTGCCTCTTGAACGAATGTTGCAGATTTTATGAAAAAAGTAATGTTTTTGAATGCAGGGATGTGTAAAAGTGAGACATGGTAGGCAGACAAAAATGTTTTTTTTTTATGCCTGGCAAAAAGTTCTGGGAAATTAGCTTTCGAATAGGGCAGGAGAGAGTTTTGGAATAGTGAAAAAGGACACTTAGCGTCGAACGTCGGTTCGAACAAGACGCGGACATAGTACACTTAGCGTCGGATGTCGGTACGGACGAGACGCAGGCATAAGAGACTATCGCGACGATGCGCAAGTCGGTATTTTTTAAAAAAATGATAATAAGTCAACGAGGCAGAGTTCTTGCCACGGCTTAATTATTGTGCAGTGTTATTGCAGCTTGCGATTTGATATTATTGCAGTGCAGTGTTGCGTTTCTCCTTGAGGGTTTTTATGGTACTATTGATTGTGCCACTAGTGTTTCTGAGTACAGGTCGTATAACATAACTTTACCTTTTATTTTCAGAAATTATTTGAGGGTATTTTTTTATGTATATAAAGCGTTCCTGGCACTAGCGTTCCCGAGTACAGAGCGGATAATATAACCATACCTTTATTTTCAGCATTTATTTGAGGGTACTATTTTTATATAGCGTTCCTGCATAAGTGCCTGTGTGCGAATTCCGCACAGGTGATATTCACCCTTTTTTTTTCAGAGATTATTTGAATATAGGGTTTAGCATTGTACGCGTTGTTTAGTTCTGTCTTACTAAGTATAAATCACGGCACGCGATTATTTTTTCTTAGGAAGTAACTTCACTTTTGACATTCCCCTAATCCTACAATTTACGTCCGAGGACTCGCAGACAAACAAAAGTTCAACCAACTTCATGTGTACTTCACCCCGCTGAAAATTTCACGAGTTTTATATCCAACCAAGCTCTTGATTGTTCTCTGTTTGAGAAACATCCGGCCTTACCGCCCGTCCTAAATGCTCCTATAAGTGGTACATTTTCTGTTGAAAATAATTTTTCTTTTGGCTCTAGTTTGGAGAGCCCCACAATAAATAGAAACCCGAGGGTTTCACCAGGCGTGGCCGTCAAGGAAGGCGAGTCCCACGCATTTCTCCCGAAGCGCTCACAATTAGTTGTTGAATCGCGTCGCGTCGAAAATAACGCTACAGAATCTAGTTACCACCTGGATTCTCAAAAACCGGTTCATTTAAATTTATTTGCATCTCCTAGGTTAAACTCTGTGCATTGTAGTATGGATGATGTGAATGTGGATAAAAGTCACGTTGTGGGCTGTCCTGATGAAGACAATGATGATGAATCTCGATTCAATTTTTCTGTTGATCAGAATACAGGGCGTGATCTGAGTCTGAGGGAAATTTCAGATAAAAATTTTGATAATAGGCCTTTGAGGGCCTCACCTAGTTTTTTGACTTTCGGCGGTCAACACGCTGGGGAATTTCAAACCCCAAAAATACCGGCACTCCACGCCGAATTTTGGAAGCATTCCAGAATTTAGAACGTAATACGTTACGTTCAGCGGACCTCCAGTCCACTTAATATTTCTGCAGACTCGCAAATAGAGTCGAGAATGAATGAAGTGAGAATGTTTGACCAAAACCGCCCCCGAACTCCTGACAATATTTCAGTAATTTCGGGTCTCAATGTCTCTCGAGGTAGAACCGGGAATAGCCTTGAAGGGGGTCCACTTGCACGCGGAAACGTTCATCAAACGGCCCGCACGAATAGCGAAATCCCTGCTTTTCGGCAAGTGATGTCTGAGAAGGAGAAAGAGGAATGGATGTGGTTTGTTGAATTCAAACAGATGAGAAAAGCTCGTGAAAACCGCCAAACTCAAGTAAAGCTTCCATCCACCCCTCCTCTTCAGGCTAATGCATGTTTGCCCAGACGTGACCCATATTTTTCAAAACATGGCGCGGAACGTGGGGCACAACAGACATTTCCTGGCACCAATTTTTCAAGACAAGTTGTATGTGCATATTAAGTGTTAATTACCTTAGAAAGGATGTCTTATTTCGAAATTAATTAACACAAAGGCTCCTACTCTTCTCGGAAACATCAGCTCCAACATATATATCTTGATTTTTGTTAGGATTCAGAGGATATATCATGTGATATGTGATATGAGGTTTGTTTGGGAACTATTGTTTACATCGGTAATGAAAACAGTAATTTTTTACCGGTTTTATTGATCCACATTCTAACCAAACCTTTCAAAAAGATATGAGCATTGCAAAGTAGTTGTAGAAAACTTTGCCAGTAATCAAACGACTCCAAAGGATTGTGACTATTGAATTAGTCGGATCTTCTTCGATGAAACTGCTCATCATGGAATGACTGTATTATGATGATGTTTGGTTTGGTTTATGTATTCATTAATGTACATGAGATCCACCAAGGATAGGTCTTTTACTAAATATCAAATATTTTAGTAGTTTTTATTATTTTTTGTTTTGTTTCAGGGAACGTCAGGTCCTAGCGTGTTCATCTCCTACGTAATCGTCTTCGTGGTTTCATTGGCAGTTGCAATAACTTTCTTCTCACCATTTGAGGTAAGTGATTTTCCGCGAATAAGTTGATTTGGAAAAATTTGCTTTCTGATTGACTTGTAATAGTCGTGGAAAAATTTGTTTAAAAAATCTTGTACGTGTTTGTGTTTTCTGTTCAGATTATTTTATTAGAACTGTGAAATGGCCAGCGTTTCAGAAATGCGAATAGACATTTTGCAAGTTGTGCCTGTAAAAAAATGTTGACACTGGTAGTGATGATACTATTCTCGTTTATTTGTCTGATAATGCCAAATCAGTTCATTCGATTTTCTACGTTAAAACATTGTCTGGCAGTAAAAAAAAATGCGGAATATTAGTAATTTATTTATTTAAATGACCTAATTAAGGGAAATGAAGATAGGGATAGAGAGGTAGATACTATATCCGCCATAAAGTTTTGGCTACATTTGGGGAAAAAATTATTATTGATATTTCAGAAAAACTCTAATGGTGGTTCGTTTCTTCATGTCTAACAAGTAAAAAATCCATTTTGACTTGTATCCATGTGACTTTGGATTCGGCGGGAAATAAAAAAAAATACTCTGGTGCCGAAAATTTGATCAAATGGACCATTTCATTTACAAAAAATTAATTGCAAAACTCGTTTAAATCGATGGTTTCTAGTCTGAAACGTCCAGTTTACAAAGAGTTTCTCAATATTTTTTTCATTAAAAAAAAATATCGCATTTGGAAGTGTGCCGCTGACGTCACGTTCATCGGAAACACCCTCTACCATAATCCACGTTCCTAACTAAATAGGCAATACCGTTCCCCTTAAAAATATATCTTCTAGCTTGATACAAGCCATTGAGAAATTATTACAGTAGATATCGGGTCTCTTGAGCGACCCCCTTCCCTCCCACCCTCGACCAATCAGAGCTCACTTCATCCGTCATATGTCATCGATCATCTGTCATATGTCATCGATCATCCGTCATGTCATCGATCATCTGTCATATGTCATCGATCAGACTTCATCCGTCATGTGTCACTTGTCTTCATCGACCAGTTGTCATGTGGCATAGGTCACTTGAGAAAAAAACAGTTGTCGTCTGTCGCCACTTGAAAAAAATACGATCACGAATGAGAGGGGCCACGTCAGGAATCGAATATTTTCCAGCCACGTCTACGTTCAATGTATCCTGTCATGTGTCACCTGAGAAAAAACAGTTGTCGTCTGTCGCCACTTGAAGAAAAACACGATCACGAATGAGAGGGGTCACTTCAGGAGAAAAAACAATCGGTCTACGTTCAATGGGTGTGTCATGTGTCACTTGAGAAAAAAATCCAAACGTCCGAGTCAAATGAGATGGGTGTGTTGTTGACCACGTTGACGTCATGCGCCAAAGCCACAAAAACACGAGTCAAATGAAAGGGGACACGCGGGGGCCGGCCAGGAGAAAAAAGAATCATTTAACTTCGGCACCAAAAACCACATCCGCGAATGAGATGAAACTGTCGCCACGCGGGGTCCCAGGAGAAAAAAATCAAATATATGTAGCACGTTGGACCAAAAACACGTCCGATCACTTCACGAGTTGTTCGAATACTGGTCGTCAGTTGTCATATGTCACTTGTCTTCATCGACCAGAGCTCACTTCATCTGTCATCCGATGAAATAGTGGTGTCATGCGTCCCTTGAAAAGCACTCGAAAATATAAAAAAACAATGTCCGAGATGGATAACAAAATGAGGGTCATCCGATCAATGCTTATGCAAGTCAGCTGTCACGCTCATCTGTCGTCATCGACTAGAGCTTTTGTCATCCGTCAGAGCTTCATCCGTCGTCGTCGACCAAGTCAGCTGTCACACGGGGGCCGATCAGGAATATTTACCAAAAAACACGTTGTTGAAATAGTGGGGTCGATGAAGACAAGTGACACATGACGGATGAAGTCTGATCGATGACATATGACAGATGATCGATGACATATGACGGATGATCGATGACAGATGATGGATGACATATGACGGATGAAGTGAGCTCTGATTGGTCGAGGGTAGGAGGGGAGGGGGTTTGCTCAAGAGATCTCTACTCATTACAACTTTGTCACTCGATCAACTCAAAGAAAAAAATCCACATATTACCTATTTTTATTGTATTTATAGTTTTCAAATTTTCTGAAACGGACCTTTTATGAAAAACGAGCATTGGCAGTACCGCAAATCGCAATAACGTGCTCATTGTTCATCGGGTGAATTCAAATCAGACATAGCAATGTCTATGACTTCATTGCGACTTTCATGTCTTTGGATTCGGTTTTTCACGTATGCTTTTCTGAATCTTTTGATAGTTCAAGGTCTTGTTGCAATGACTAAAATTTTAAATCTTTTTTTGAACTCTGCTTTGAATATAATAATAACAGCGTAAAGTACTCACTTGGAAAAGTTCTTCACAATGATGTATATTTCCGCTTTTTACCCAGGGTTTATTCACTGCTTTGAAAAACATCTCCATCTTTAGGTGCATAAAAAAATTGTTTATTAGAATGTTCAGACAACCGGGTATAAAGCACTTATTGGACATGTTCACTTCATTGCAGGGATACGGACACAGGAATTAAAACAAAATGTAGAATACAAACATCAAAAACTTTCAAAACTTTGAAAACCGCATTAACCTCAAATGAGAAATCACGTAGGACCTGTTCGTGTGCAGCATAGATAATTGATGGAACTGCTTTTCTTGTGTTCAATTTCAACTATACAATAAAATGCACGGTCAATGCCAGTTTATTAACAATTTTGGATGAATAGTCATTAAATCGCCAACAATTTTGAATGGTTATTCTGTCTACGCAAGGTTAGTCTCGGCGCATCTTGCAAGATGTGCCCTTGAATTGTTTATAACGCAATTGTGCAAAAACTACACATCGGACAGAAAACATCTTGCGCCCAGTTGAACCATATATTATTATCTATCAGTTTCCACAATATTGTTTGTCCAGCTACAGATTTATGAAAATTATAAATTTTTGAAAAATTGTCTCTTTTTCGAGGTTTCCCGGATTTTCCCATTGGAAAATGCATCGATCCGGTCGTATGAAAATCCATTTTGTAGGTTTTATAAATTTCAACAAAAGTGCCATTGGCTGTAAAACGATTCTTCGAATAATCTATGAGATATTTCCAAAAAACCAAAAAAGTTGTATTTTTTTCACTAGTGCTTGTTTGAAAAAATTCCACCTAACGATTTTGCTGGGGCGAAAACTGGGATTTTCATTAACGAACTATCTTATAAAAATTAGTATAGGCCATTTGCGTCTTTTATTTTGTGGATGAAAAAACCTCTATAGTTTGGTCTATACAGGGAAATACAGGGAAATTCGACCCCCACCATTGGGATCTCCTAAACTACAGGAGATACGTCGAAGCTTAAATTGGGGCAAAGTTGCGTATTCTGGTGCTTAACAAAATACTGTTTTGAAACTTGGAAAATTCCGAGTATTTCCGGAAATATCGGGAAAAAACTGAAAATCGGAATTTTCGTTTTTATTTTTTTCCATCGTTATTTGACAACATAGCTCAAAACCAATAGTATATTTTCATTGATACTTTTTTCAGCTACACGTTTTCATGTTCAGATTTACTATCCGACATTTCGTCTTCTGGCATTCATCATCAACTTTTTTTCTGTTATGGGCGCCATATCGTTTTTTTATACAGAAAAATTGTGATTCTCATTCTGATTTCATTGATGTATAATTTGTTATGATTTGCACTTCTGAAACCACAGATATTAAAAAAAACAACTTCATCTGAGATGGTCATGACTCGAAAAATTTTGTTTAATAAACACTAATTGTCAGAACTCATTAAATATCATAAGTTTGAACACATACTTCAGTCGAAATGTCTTCATTCTCAAATGAAGAAGAACGAGATATGTTGAAACTTTATTATAAATTTGATAGGAATAGTACGAAAACAGCACAAATTTATTTTGAATTATATCCGGAAAGACAACAGCCGGATAGAACATTATTAGGAATTTTGGACAAACACTTGGCTGAGTACGGTGCGTTTCAAAAAACAAGAATGAAATCATGAGCTTATAAAAAATGCACAAAAAGTATTACAACAAGTGTTCGAAATGATGGCCTTCCTCTTGAATACATAACCGAGCTCGTCGTCTCAAATTAAGAACAGCCCTAACAATATCCCTTCTTCTGATAGACCTGAATTGCTTGATGATATTGTCTCTTAATTCATCTACTGTGTCATATTCTTGCTCTCCATAGATTCTGTTCTTTAAAGTGCCCCACAAGAAAGTATCCAAAACTGTAAGGTCAGGTGACCTTGCCAGCCACCTCACTGGTCCAGAATTTCCTAACCACCTATTAGGAAATCTTTGGTGTAAATATTCGCAAACTGCTCTTTTATTGTGTGGAGGAGCCCCGTCATGCTGAAACCAGCAGCTGTTATAATTAGCAAGGGGAAACGTATCCATATATTCTTCGAATTCGTTTCTTAAGAACCAAAGATAGGTTTCCCCCACTGAAATGAAATTATAATATGATGACTGGAATGCTTGTCAGGCTGCGCTACTGGATTTCTCATGGAGGCCGCCATGTTTGTTTTGTGGTTCCTCGCAGTGGCGGAGGAATCGAGATTGAGTTGATTCTAACATAAAAACTGATACAAAGACGCGCTGCATTGTACTGGCGTGTTTACAAACCATAAATTGGGAAACTACTAACACGTACGTGCAGATGAATGTCTCTCTCGCACCCATACAAGTAAGCAATAAAGTATTTCTCTGCTAGATTGCATGTGCCTCCTTTTTCATCTCCTAGAGTTATCACTTTATACGGGTGCGCAGAGGAACTAATAGCATTCCAGTCATCATATTATAATTTCATTTCAGTGGTTTCCCCGTTCAAAGTATTAGAGAAGAAATGAGGTCCAAGTATTCGGTCGTCATAAATTCCAGCCCACATTCAAACGAAACCGAACTAGTGGTCTGACTTCTCTGAAGTGTCGTGGATTATTTTCACTCCAAATGTGCTCATTATTTCTATTAAAAACACCACAGTTCAAAAAAGTACACCACAGTTCAAAAAAGTAATTTCGTCGGTCCAAATAATGTTTTTCAAGAAGTTCCTAGGGTCTACCCTATTCGAGAGCCAGCTACAAAATTCCATCCTTCTCTCAGGATCACCTGAATGTTATTTTTGTGAAATATGTATCTTATAACATTTCAAACCACTTTTTTTGAATTCTCTCCAAACGCTCGTTTGTGGCATATCCATTTCTGCCGAGACTTGATGTGTTGATTTGGAAGGATCTGCATTTATCTAAAAAAGTACCAAAAATAATTATACTTCTTCGAATATGGAATGAACAATTATTTTACCTCGGCTAATAAGTTACGTCTAATATTTTGTTCCATTCTGCTTCCATATTTCATTCTTGGTTTTGGAAACGCACCGTACTCAGCCAAGTGTTTGTCCAAAATTCCGAATAATGTTCTATCCGGCTGTTGTCTTTCCGGATATAATTCAAAATAAATTTGTGCTGTTTTCGTACTATTCTTATAAAATTTATAATAAAGTTTCAACATATCTCGTTTTTCTTCATTTGAGAATGAGGACATTTCGACTGAAGTATTTGTGCAAACTTATGATGTTTAATGAGTTCTGACAACTAGTGCTAATTAACAAAATGGAGTCATTCATGGCCATCTCAGATGAAGTTGTTTTTTTAAATATCTGTGGTTTCAGAAGTGCAAATCATAACAAATTATACATCAATGAAATCAGAATGAGAATCACTATTTTTCTGTAGGTATAAAAAAAACAATATGGCGCTCTTAACAGAAAAAAAAGTTGATGATGAATGCCAGAAGACGAAACGTCGGATAGTAAATCTGAACATGAAAACGTGTATCTGAAAAAAAGTATCAATGAAAATGTACTTTTGGTTTTGAGGTATGTTGTCAAATAACGATAGAAAAAAATAAAAACGGAAATTCCGCTTTTCAGTTTTTCCCGATATTTCCGGAAATACTCGGAATTTTCCCAGTTTCAAAACAGTATTTTGTTAAGCACCAGAATACGCAACTTTGCCCCAATTTAAGCTTCGACGTATCTCCTGTAGTTTAGGAGATCCCAATGGTGGGGGTCGAATTTGAATTGCCCTGTATAGCACACGACGTCCAATGGACGTCCATTTTAGGTCCAAGATTGACCCAAACAGAAAAATAATAATATTATAGTCTGTTGAAGCTTCCTGTTCGGTAATTCCGTAATGCGTTCAATCTTGCTAACTCAATCCCCTTCATTAAAATGTATTTTATTTTCAGACCACCATCGACACCATTTTCTTGTGCTTCTGCGAAGACAGTTTACTCAATGATGGCATGGCTCGTCCGTATGCCATGTCTAGGGATCTGATGGAATTCGTGGAAAATTCCAAGAAAGTTTACGGCGAGAAGAAAGACTAAGTTTCTGTTGAAGAAACAAAGTCTTAAACATGTTATTTCAGTCTTCGAATTACAAAACTAAAACTACCCATTGATGGATAGCATTTCCAGTTTATATATGTACGTTGATCTATAGCTGTAAAACTATATGTTACGCTTTTACATTTTGTCTGATGAAATGGCCTTAAGGAGTGAATATAACGCGCACTTCTTGATATATGTATATTTATATATATTTATGATATATGGTATTAAAAAAATATAACTAATCAGTGTTGTTCCGATACAGAGTTATATTTTTACTCGTATTCTCAGGTTGCCTGTTAATGAAACCATTTAGAAAGTTTATTCGAGTTGAGGTTATTTCAGAGTATATTTTATGTTCGCTTTTTCTTGCTAATGTCGAGAAGTGATAGATAGGAACAAATTAATGGGAGTTATTTTTGATATTTCGAATGAGTTGAATCAACTCCATATTGACACAGTTTTCATAATCTTCCGTTTTCTAATAATGTTGAGTTCGTTTTTTGTTGATCAGTGACGATGTTGAAGGTTGGTATATAGTTGTAAATTGATGAATCAAACATTTTCCAACTTGAACAGTCCTCAAATATTTAGAAACAACAGTTTTTTTTTGTGAAATGTTCAATTTCACTGATTGAGAGTATCATTGTTTCTTTTGTTTTTGAAAAAAAAATACTTATTTCACCTCCATCAATGTAAAAACACCCTATATATTTGAGATAAGACAATATTCAACAGATTTTACACTTAGAAGAGGAGTTTGGGGAGGTGTTGCCATATGGCAACTTAACTTCCATGACATCTTCCAACAGGGCTAAAGCCTGCTGAAGATTGAACTTGACTAAAAAAAATAGAAACCTATCGGACATTATTAAACAGATTTTATGGGGAGGTGTTGCCATATGGCAACTTAACTTCCTTGTCATCTTCCAACATGGCTGAAGCCTGCTGAAGATTGAATCCTTGACTGAAAAAAATGAGGATGACATATCAGTTTAGGAACCTATTGGGCAATATTTAACAGATTTTACACTCAGACGGGGAGTATGGGAAGGCGTTGCCATATGTCAAATTAATTTCCTTGTCATCTTCCAACATGGCTAAAGCCTGCTGAAGTTTGAATCCTTGGCTGAAAAAAAATGGGGATGATATATCAGGACAATATTAAACAGATTTTACACTTAGAAGAAGACTTTGGGGAGGTGTTGCCATATGGCAACTCAACTTTCTTGTCATCTTCCAACATGGATGAAGATTGAATCCTTGACTGATAAAAAAAGGGAATGACGTCAGTTTAGGAACCTATCGTTGCCATACGGCAACAGTAATAACAAACATTCATATTTTATGAAATATGCATGTTATTATAGATTCCGCATATTGAACTGAACATCCTAGTAGCAAACTATACACAATATGAAAAATTATTATTTGGAGATGAAATAGTACTTACGCCTACTTGATATCCATTTTGCGGTAAAATAAATGTTTACTATGTTGAATGCACTTGTTAACTGACTAACGGTCCGATCGTATTCAAATATCAACACATGTATCACTTCACAAGTGTCTGAACTAATATCGTATTACTTATGCAACCAGTAATACTGTACTGCGTATTTCTTGTTGACGAATTTTGAGAGTTCAAAATTCTTTGCCATATGGCCATAGGCCATAGGTTTTCAAGGGTTCATTTAAAACAACTTGAGTGTCTAATTTTTCCAAAGGCATTCATAAAAAATACCATGTTATTGTTTTTACTCCATAATTTTATTGAGATAAAAAATTCTTTATTTTGTTCAATATTTCAGTTGTTTGTTGAGCCGAGTTGACCGATGAGGAACACAAACAAAAACAAACGAATGGGTTGTTTGAGTTTTTAAAATCAAATCATTCCTATTCATTCATTTCAACTATCATTATCATCACTTTTGCCAAAGAACAAAAAATTACCAACCTGATCATCGTTGCTGATTTCTTTTCAGCTTATCACTATACCGAGAGACAACGAAATCATTGGCCAAAGCGTAATTCACTTGTTTTTTAAGCCTAGTTATTTATTTAGGTGTAATGAAAAAGACAACCTTCAATGATTTTTTAATTGAAAATAAATACAAGAGGCGTATTGTGTCAAGCAGTTATCTGTAGAAACTGACTTATACTTTGAGGTTAATTAAAAAAAGTACCATTATCTATTAAAAGTTTTCGAGAAAATTCAGGAGATAGTCATTTGAAAGAATTACCGAAAGGAACCCTCATTGGCAATGAATCAAAATTTTCGCACGTTTCATCAAAAACTGATCAAAATTTGATGGACGACGTCACGTGTCACCATATTGATTTTAGTAAAAAATGTGTTCTGCGCTGCCATTTAAAAAACGAATGTCGACTTATGATATATCATTGAAAAGGGCACTTTTTGCTCTATCGAATGGTGTAAAAATATCTACAGGGTGCTATTTAAAATTCTCGTCCTAGAACTATTTCCGGTAAAACTGTAAGTGCTATTCTATTATTTTTTTCATTGAAAATATGACTATATCTTTGATCCAACTGTCAAAAGTCTAACTTCAAAAACAACTGAATGACTCTCTGACCAATGATTTCGTTGTCACCCGGTAGAATAATTAAATCACATTGCATTGTTATTAAAGTGTTAATTTTCACTTTTGTATTCCTCCCGTTGGGCGCCGTGTTAGAGCAAGATCCCAGGGCCGTCAGACGTTACTTATTTTTAAACGAACGAAATGTGTACGATTGAGTAGTGTAATTATGTACTATGTTCGCATGCCTACCTGCTAGCTTGACGAGATGACCATTCTTCAGATATTAGGGAATCAAGGTACGTAAAAACAGTACTCACTTAGTTAAATAGCCAATCTACAGATATTTTTCTGTAATCCATGGTGGGTTCGTGTACAGAGTCACTAGCTACCACCCCGGAGCTCGAAGTTCATATCTCGTCTCCAACATTTTTTTTTTAACCCAGCAGACGCATCACACTAGGGTCAGCAATCTCTTCCTTACAACATACAATAACATTGGCATAACTTATTTTTGAAAAGATGAAGGCTTAGGTTCTGAGTGGCGTCTCCTGTACTTTTAATACCTGCGTGCTTGTGGAGTTCGCTCTGTGACACCTGGGCAGGTACCAGGTGAGAAAGGTAACTAAAAATATGAGTTACTTAACTTTAATTTGTATGGCTGATTTTCATATGTATTTTGTAGAATATCACTCTGAAGTAACTTCAAAAGTGTCAGACGCTTTCCATAGACCAGTACTTTTGTCAGACGCTTTAAAGCTCCACAAATTACTTCAGAGTGATATTCTCCAAAATGTACATAAAAATCAGCCACACAAATTTAAGTTGAGTAACTCCTATTTTTAGTTACCTTTCTCACCTAGTACCTGCCCTTCGAACTCCAAAAGCACGCAGGTATTAAAAGTACATGAGACACCACTCAGAACCTAAGTCTTCGTCTTTTCAAAAACAAGTTATGTCTGAAGGCCCCGTGATTTTACTCATAAGGAAATCTTAACAAAATATTTTAGTTACCAAAATTCTGTTTTATTTTAAATTTCTTTTCGAACAAAAATCCTCCTAGAGTCGAAGCCGTTTCCAACCGAGATGGCTGACCCTAGTGTGATGCGTCTGCTGGGTTTAAAAAAAAATTGTTGGAGACGAGATTTGAACTCGGAGCTCCTGGGTGGTAGCTAGTGATTCTGTACACGAACCCACCATGGGTTACAGAAAAATATCTGTAGATTGGCTATTTAACTAAGTGAGTACTGTTTTTACGTACCTTGATTCCCTAATATCTGGTCAAGCTAGCAGGTAGGCATGCGAACATAGTACATACTAACACTACTCAATCGTACACATTTCGTTCGTTTAAAAATAAGTAACGTCTGACGGCCCTGGAATCTTGGACTATGTGGTTTGCTTCAATTATTTTAATTACTGGCATTTAATTAACTTTTTGATAATTTTATATGTTTTTATATTGGTTAGTTTGATTTGAGTTTTTGATAGTTTGTAAACATTTTCTTTCCTCCACGGTCCGAGTCAGAAGTAATATGAATTTTGCGATTGGTGCCCATGCAGACATGTGCTATAAAAAGCATAGTTAATAGCTTTTTCAAAATCATGATTTCAGGGTCATACTGGAAAGAAAGTGGCTTATATAATTCATTCCTAGAGACAATAATTTTGGTATTCTAGTAGTTGCAGAACAATTAGCAAAAATAAGTTACAGATCAAGATTGCCTCGTTGTCAAAATGTCAATTATTTAATTTTTTGTAATGTTTTTGAATTGACTTGAGAATAAACTACGTACGTAAGCAGCTGAATCATTTCATTACCACTATAATAATAGACCTTTACAGTGAAAATTGCTGTTGGTTACATCTTATCCTTCTAGTAGTGGTGGTCTCACAGACCAGAATGGAAAGGAAGAAACGTTTTCTAGACTGGTGCCTCAGATCAATAAGTAAACATAGATCGGCCCGATGCTACGTAAACATCATATTCACTGAACCGAAGACAACTTTGTTTATTTACGTACACCTCTCATCCCTAATGTTTTCAAACATTGACGCCCTGTTGTCAAATTGTGTAATGGGGGTGTTGTGGTTCTCCGTTTAGAAAAAGATTAGTTACGAAAATACGTTGTGGCTTTATTCAACTGCACTTGAACACAGCAAGATGAACACTTTTCATTAACTATTTTTTTAGAAAAGGTGAAATAATAAATGTCAACTTGAAGGAAAAACTCGAACTCGGACCCTACGATATCTGTTGTCATAACTGCCACTGTCAACTGGGAAGAAGTTTGAGAACAGGTGATGTTGCATCACAGGGTCACCATAATTCATGTTACAATTGGTAAAAAAATATGATTTTGGTAGGAACCTACCAATAAATGCATAATCAATCATATTTTATATTCAGATGTATTATTCTAAAAATTCTAGAGAAATGTTTATGTCCAGAAAGGGTGAAAAAATTACCAAAAAGGAAGATATTATGTCGTTTTGAACTTATGAAATTTTAGGCACTTCGAGCGGTTACTAGAATTATTTTACTCTTGGCAACACCGCTTGTGACACCGGCCATGGCGGCCATTGTACGTTGTCGTTTTGTGTTGACGAAGTGTTGTTAGAAATTTTCCTGTGTGTTTTCGTGGTTTTTGTTCTGCTTAAAGAACTTAAAGTTAAAGTTAAAGAATATTTTTCAAAATAGTTCAGTGGTTTAGTGAGGCACAATGTCGAAATACTGCTTTGCTTGCAGAACAAATGATAGTAAACAAACGTTCCACAGGTGAGGTTCCAGTGGCGTCGAATGCACGATGCAAATCATGCAATCAAACGTATTCGTCAAATATAATATTGGAGGACAAAGAAACTCATTCATAATTACAGATACGAAAAGCCTATGGCAAAGTGGTGAATTCCTCAATGTTTCTTATAAATATCTGTGAGCAGGAGGAAAAACATTGAGATGAAAGGAAAATTGAATTTATTTTTCAATAATATTGACAGTGTTAAAATTCTAACAGTGAGGACAATTAATGATATACCAAAGGACTTGCTTTAAATTTTTGGAAATCATTTCTTTGAGGAAGAGCCTTTATCAAACCATAGTTTTGCCTTGGTAAAGGTAATAAGTACTTCAAATTTTTTTCAAAATATGATTATACCTTGAATAAGCGGAACTGACAAAGTAGAAAGGGTCAGGTCTCTTTTGACAAAGACAGTTCTATTTAAAAATCAATAAATACCAAGTGTTGAAATCCTCATGTACTGAGCTTTCTTGAGAATCATTCTTTCACATACACTTTGACACTTTATATTTATACATTTGTAATATTGTATATGTTAGGCTTAAAATTAAATAAATAATAGTGATATTTGCCTGTTTGTTATAATAACGTGTGGATAAGCATATATTTCATTCAATCTGTTAGAATTTTAACAATATCAATATTATTGGAAAATGAATTCAATTTTCCTGTCATAAGCTTCAATGTTTTTCCCCCTGCTTACAGATATTTATAACAAACATTGAGGCATTCACCATTTTGCCACTGGCTTTTCTTATCTGTAATTTTGAATGAGTTTATTTGTCCTCCAATATTATATTTGACGAATACGTTTGATTGCATGATTTGTATCGTGCATTTGACGCCACTGGAACCTCGCCTGTGGAATGTTTGTTAACTATCATTTGTTTTGAAAACAAAGCAGTATTTCGACATTGTGTCTCACTAAACCACTGCACTATTTTGAAAAATATTCCAAATGTAACTTTAAGTTGTTTACAGGACAAAAACCACAAACACACAGGAATATTTTAACAACACTTCATCAACACAAAACACTTGCACTTGCGTTCTCTGATGCTTTGAGGAACGTTGCACAAGTATCTGTTAGATTTAATTCAATCCCCGTCGTGGTCTTAGCCAGGAGAGTAGTTGTTTTCTGACAGGTACTTGCCATATGAATGAACTGGTCCAAAATTTAGGAAGGATAATACTCAACAGAATGAACAATTTATTTATAGATGTTGGAGAAACTTTCTTAACTCATAGGGCCAGTTGCATAAAGAATTTAACAGACAAATAAATATTTGATTTGATGATTACTATGGAAACGCATGTCTAAGCTCACTAGTTATGTTACCTACGTTAACAGAATGCTTTATGCAACTGGTCCATATTTATTCAAATATTCGTATTGTTTCGTTGAAACTTGATCTACACAACATAAACCCCCAGGCACCAAACTTGAAATATAGTCAAGGAACTTGTTAAGTCTCTCGAATTAATAACTTTAGACCATAAATAATGCTTTATTTTTGATAGCTGAAAACTCCCAAGGAAAGAATATCATCATAAATCACAAAACTAATCCGCTATCTTGAATCCCCAAATTTTGATAAACCCCCGGCTTTTTATTGACCCTAGGAATTTTAAGACAAAACCGTGACATAACTTGTTGCAGCTCACAGGTACTGCATTTGCATTTGCAATTTTGACCCCCTTAAAAAAGCACGGCACTGTGCTTAGAGGTGTTGTGTTTTGGTTCGAATGTCAAAAACCCCAAACAAAACAGTTTCCGCAAGAATTATCTTCGGTTCGGTGAATATGATGTTTACGTAGCATCGGGCAAATCTATGTTTACTTATTGATCTGAGACTGGTGCCTATGATTTTTGTGAAAAAGAAAAAAGTAAAGAAGAAATTTTAGAAGCATTTCGTATTACTTTTTGGCAAAGGGTGTTTTTCCACTATTTCGACCACGCTGAATCAGAAAATGCCGGTTGCCAAAGCGAAATCGCAACCGGAAGTGAGATATTCAAGATGGCGTCTGAAATCAATCAACTTTATTTCCCCAAGAAACATTACATGTTTATGGAAGGGATACATTTTTTTTTTAAATAACATGAATAAATAAGCATACAAAGATGTGATCAATAAATATAAAAAATAATAATAATAATCTGACAATACATTTGCTCAAAATACAAAATACAATATGGTGAATATAAACAAAATAATAAATATTGAAATATAAATAAATTCAACAGTTTTCAACTTATATCGAAACTATTTCAAATTCATTGAATAAATCACTTCAAAATTTCTTTTTTCAATTTGATTTCGAATTTCTTTAACGAATTATAAGATTTTATTTCATCAGGTATCGAATTGTAATTTACTATTCCATAATGAAAAACAATTTTTTTTTTCATCAAAGCCGAATTTTGCCGCTAAATCTCCCTTGTTTGAGGTAGGAACGCGATCAAAGTGTCTTTTTATATGCTTTCAGGCATGAAGAAATCAAAAACGCACAAACTAAACATTTGGTTAAAGATGTTTTCTAAAGAATATGACAAAAACGGTCAAAATTGTACTTTTTGGTTTTTAGCAAACAATACCCTTCCCCCTTCAGGGTGACAAAAATAAAAGTACCTCGTGAACCATTTATTTTTAAATTCATTTAAACACCTAATTAGACTCTATTTACCAAAATATATACATAAAAACAAATAAATTTATACAAATTGCGAACAAATAGAAAAACGTGAACAAATACAGAACATACAAAAAAAAGTTTTAAAGTTTACCACTGGGGTACGACGCCTTTATTTTTCAAAACTGCAGAAATTCTTTGTGGCATAATAATAATAATAATTTATTAGCCCAAGTTATGCGAGTTACATTTAAGGTTGTCAAAGTATACAAGAAATAGAAACTATCGTAACCAAGTACAGGTACAAGAAATGTCAATAGTTATATTAAAATTTAAAAAGCGTAAAACAATAATTTATACATGAAATTCAGAGTACTTCATTGTACATAAAATTTAAAAATATATAATTTATATAAAAATTTAAAATTATTCAAAATTACATCACAACAGAGAATACAGACATACAAATTTCTATATATTAAACATTTGTTTCGTCAAAAATGAATTCGAAATATTCTTCCAGTGAATAAAATGCATTTTTTGATAAAATTTTGATGATTGCTGCCTTCAATTGTTTGATAGGGGCATCTTTCAGTGCATTTGGTAATTTATTGAAGATTTTTAGGGATGTATGATTAATGGGCTGTTGAGTTTTTTTCAGGCGGTGACAGGTAATGCTCAACGAATTTTTATTTCTAGTGTCATAAGAATGGTAGGATGAATTTGAAGAGAGTGAGTTTTCGTTTTCTTTCACAAACATTATGCATTGTAGAATGAATACTGAGGGTAAAGTTAAGATGCTCAGTTTTTTGAATAACGGTTTGCAGTGTTCTCGATAACTAGCCTTTGCTATTATTCGTACAGCTTTTTTTTGTAGTTTAAATATTCTTCCATTTTCTACGCAGTTGCCCCAAAGAAGAAGTCCATAAGAAAAAATGGAAAAGAAATTACTATAATACTATGTTAGTGCGGTATCTAGAGTTGTGAATTCCGTTAGTTTCCTGATTTGGTACACTACTTTATTTAGTTTTTTGGATAAGTATTTGATGTGTTCTTTCCAGTTCAATTTCGTATCAATATATATACCTAATAACTTAATGCTACTTTCTTGACCACCATTTAAAAAAATTAGCTCACTTGTTTTTTCTGTGTTCAGTTTTAAATTATTTGCCGAAAACCATTCTGAAGCCTTCAGTATTTTTGAGTTTCAGGTTTGTTATATCTGGGCTTACATTTAAAATTGTAGAGTCATCAGCATATAATGTCACTGCGTCAGTATTCAAATATTTTGGTAAATCATTTATGAAAATAATAAAAAATATGGGTCCCAATATTGATCCTTGGGGAACTCCAATATCTACAGACAGTGTGTCTGACTTCTCACCTGAAGGTAGAACCACTTGTTGCTGTCGACGGTGCAAATAGGAAGCGAATAATTCCAATGCATTACCCCTGATCCCATAAAAATCTAATTTACTAAGTAGATACTCATGTGTGACGCAATCAAATGCCTTAGATAAATCCAACATTGTGGCACACGAAAAGTTATTTTCATCAATCGCATCCAAGATTTTTTCCAAAATGACTATTATTGCTTTGGTGGTTGATTTTTTACTGCGGTAACCATACTTTGCAAAAAGTTCTTTATCTTCAAAATATGAAACTATCCTAGATTTCAATAAACATTCAAAAAATTTTGAAAAAACAGGAAGGACTGAAATGGGCCTAAATAAGTCAACTACGTTAAGGTCGTTTGTTTTAGGAATCGGTATTACTTTTGCAATTTTCAGTTTATCTGGAAAAATGCTCTGTTCTATGCATCTATTGAAAATGTAACATAATATTGGAGCCAGTTCATCACAGAGATATTTAACAACCCCCACGCTCATATCATACACATCCCTACTATTTGATAGTAATCACTAAGTCTTCACAAAATTGTGGTGTAAACGAATCCCATATCTCCTGAAGCCTTTCCTCTAATTCAGGGATTGTTCTGGCAGGATGTGTGCGCAACACTTTTTTCATCGCATGACACAATGTTTCGATCGGAGATAAATCGGGACTACTAGAAACCCATACCAAAGGTGGATAATAACAAAATTTGCGTCCTAATTATGATTGATTACTCTCGTGCCTTTGATACACTGAACCATCAAATTTTAATATCAATTTTGAATTATATTGGCTTTAGCAGAAAAGCAGTAGAACTACTCGAGTCATTCTTAACCGGTCGTGAACAACTGGTCAAAATTGGTAATGATGTATCGAGTTGTTTACCTCTGCGGCAAGGTGTACCACAGGGTAGCATTTTGGGACCTCTTTTATATACATTATATACATCGAAATTTCATTCCTATTTTTCCCACTGTAATTACCATTTGTATGCAGACGATACGCAGGTTTATTATTGTTTCAAATTGAAAGACATACAACAAGCCAATCACATGCTTAATAACGACTTGGCAACACTTGTATCGTTGTCGGAAAAACATCATCTGAAAATAAATACCTCAAAGTCATGTGCTGTTGTGTTTGGAAATGAAAACGAGAGATTAGCGGTATCAAATGAACTACAAATTTCAGTAAAAAATGAAATATTGAGCTTTAGTGATTGTGTCAAAAATCTAGGACTACATATAGACTCAAAATTAACATTTAATAAACATGTAACCGCGAAAATGAGAACAGCCTATGCCGCTTTGAAATTACTTTATCCACATCGAGCTGAAATGAATATCAATACTAAAAAAATGTTAACTGACTCTATGGTTCTATCTCACTTCAACCACTGCGACACAGTCTATGGTCCATTTCTTCGTAGGGCAGATACATATCGTATTCAAAAAATTCAAAACTCTTGTTTGCGTCTAATTCATGGCCTAGGAAGGAGAAATAGGATATCTCATAAACTGAAAGAAATGAGCTGGCTCAATATGGCCAACCGTCGGAAACTTCATTCGCGATGTCTCTTTTATAAAATTCTCAAGACCAAAACTCCGGAATATCTGTACAGGAAAGTTAAA
The DNA here is from genome assembly GCA_944452925.2 of Chrysolina oricalcia. Classification (NCBI taxonomy): domain Eukaryota; kingdom Metazoa; phylum Arthropoda; class Insecta; order Coleoptera; family Chrysomelidae; genus Chrysolina; species Chrysolina oricalcia. The sequence goes on from OX101824.2 coordinate 51,645,385, forward strand.
TATAGAACCGATGTTCACAGTCTGAATTTGAGAAGGAAGAATTTGATTGATATTCCCAAACATAATAAACAAATATATAAGTCTTCCTTTTCATACCAGATCGCATTGGAAAGTAGTTCACTAGATATACCAAAATTCTCCCTAGCTTTGAATTCCTATAAAACAAAACAAAAAATTGAATTACTTACACAGCAATGATATCTGCTTCAATTACCTCATTTACTGTTTTATTTCTATGTCAATTTATATGTCCATTCATTAGAAAAAAAAATAAAATTGTTTTGGGTCAGGGTTTATATACAATATTTGTGTTTATTTTTAATTTTTTAGGAGAGTGTGGAAGAATCGGTCATCAGACCTAACACTCTACCTTTTGTTTGCCATAATTTTTGACATATAGCAAATGTACCTATGTATGTATTATTTTGAGGCAGACAATAAAATTATTATTATTATTATTATTATTATTATTATTAGTATGTTATGGTCTTCTTGAGAGCTTTTTTTGAAGTGTGGCATCCGGCGCCATCCTGTTGGAACACAAAATCTTGCCCTGATGTCAAATATTCTTCCATGACTGGCAACAGCGATTCTTCTAATGTCCAAATATTTTACTGTATTCACAATTCCTTGGATAAAATGGAGTTTTCCTACCCCTTTGGCTGACATGCTGCTCCATGACCGACGCAGGAAATTTGACTTTTTTCTTTAAACAGTCCGGATGGAAGGCTTCATGTTTTTTGCGAATAACTCTACTCCTACTGTCCCCAACACACACTTCAAATCGGGACTCATCACTCCACTGTACTGCACGCCATTGTTGAGATGTCCAAGATCTTTGTCCTTTAGCCCATCTTAACCTGTTTTTCTTTTGCTGTGGGTGTAAAAGTGGCTTTTCTTTGGCCTGAAAGAAAATTGTCAATTGTAAACAATTTTGCAGAAAAAATATTTATCCAGTATCAACTTCATTATTTTTGATCATCAAAAATGTTACCTTGTAAGTGCCAAATCCCAGTTTGTGGGCCTTCCGGTGGCATGTGGATCTCGAAATGCGCCTTCCAATAGCATCACTCCATAGAGCACTTAGCTGTAAATAATTGGAACGTCGATTCTTTTCGATGATTCTTCGTAGCGCTCTTCTATCTGAATCTGTAATATTGCTTTTTCACACATATCGAGGCTTTGTAGTGACTGAACCGGTAGTTTTGTATCTTTTAACTATATTTCTAACACTATATCGCGACAAATCTAACAAATTTGCAATTTCCAGGTTTGATTTTCCAGAATGGTCAAATTTAATGATGACTAAACAAATTTTCTCATCAATAATCTTTCCTCTACCCATTTTCACGATAAGAACTAACCTTAAAATGTATAAAATATATTCTGACAGTTCCTTAGTACTTTGTCTTTGCTTAAATATTCCAAAACCACCGTCGATATAATATGTTTATTTTGTAACAAGTCAAATGTAAAAAGTAAAAACTAATAGAAACTTTCTATTTCGGAACATTTTTTATTTTTCGCTAGAAATTCCAAAAGGAAATAATAAAGTGGAAGTTTTTCTATTTGATTCTATTAAAAATATACCCTTTTATTACATTATGACCTAAAGTATCATGTATTATTTATTATTATATCATGTTAAAAAATTAAGATTTCAATAGTTTGGCCAACTGAAATGGGAAGGGGCTCGTATGCTGTGACTAATGTATTATATCGCTCTATGCACATGAGAAATTCTATGTATGAGCAAATAGTATCAAAACAATAGTTATTTGTTTAAAAATAGTATTGTGTGTATCTAGTGCGTGAATTATACTTTTTTACGCGATTGTGGAAGTTTGTGGAACGAGCCGCAGGCGAGTTTCACAATCCGCACGAGCGTAAAAAAGTCTTCACGCACGTGGTGCACACTATACTTTTTCTACGACCTTTTACTTAGAGATTGAATTAAAGGAAATTTGAGAAATTTTAATACGTGTTCCTTTTCCAAAACGCGTTATTTTTTAGGAATGTATCCCTCGTTTTTCCATTTCAAGAAAGCGCGAACTTTCGGATAATCACCGAAATTTGTACGTTGTACTTAACACTAAGGGTGCTTTTCAACATTGAGTAGTGACTCCATAAGGTAGAAGGTTTAACCTTTGTTGATAATTCATATAGGTAGGCTAATATCACCCTTTCGGAGAATGATTTGACGTTGTTTGTATTGCGCCATTGCATAAACTTTTCCAAAGTGTTTTCGTAAATTCCCAACGATTTTTGAGGCAATAACGATGAACTTGCTTCAATAGCTGCTAACGTTATATTTGGAGGAGTTGACGGGAGTACTTCAATGCTGTCCATCAGGAACTTGCGTGAAATACACGGCTAATCGGTTTAAATCAAAATTTCGTCGTACTATTTATTAATTCAGAGGGTAATTAATTACTATTTACGGTCTATTAACTGATGTAACTCTGAACTTCACTCTGCGGGAACTGTCATATTTGTCAATTTCTCTCGCCACCGCTACCTAGACCAGCGACCGGTGTGTGAATTTGTATTGACTCTTATGGCACCGGTGCGTGAAATAAATCCCATAAGAAAAGCATGGCACTTCACACACCGATTCGTGAAATGAAGCTTTACACATTTTTATCGATGTGTGACGTTAGTAATTCACATACGGGAGTAGAAAAAAGTATTTTGGCCGAGTCAAGTCTCCGGTCTGACCAATATGATTAAACCAGCGCGGTCATTTGGTTAACTTGACGACCTAATTAGAACTGTATGTAATGTGACCAATATTTTCAATCATCTGATCGGTCCGACTCATTGTCATACTTCATACTGAACGCGCGTGCCTTGTCCGACCGGTGACTTGACACAGCCTTAGTAACAAAATAATTATGGTGTGTTGCCAGAGTTCAGGCAAGAACGTTTGCAAGATCTCAGCTTGAGAGCTGGAAGGCAACAGGCCAACAGACGCAAATAATAAGGAAAGCCTTCCTTTCATACAAATCTGTAAAGGGGCAAGTATTCAAACACTATGCTGTATGGATTTTTATTGCAAAATAAGTAGTCACAATTACGTAATTTTGACATAAAATATCATTGTTGTCAGCAGTGACGTGAAGAAAAGGATCAATAACATCCGATATATATATATATATATATATATATATATATATATATATATATATATATATATATATATATATATATACACATATATATATATACAGTGTGTCTCACTTCTCATGGAAACACCCCCGTATCTTCCGTAACAATAGAGGTAAAATGATGAAACTCTCAGGACTGATGGAAATGCTCAAAATGCACCTATGACCTGAAACACCCCCGTATCTTCCGTAATTTTTTACGTAGAACCATGAAATTTCCAGGATCGATAGATACACTGGAAATGAACTCACTGCACGGGAATGGTCAATCTACGTAATATACACTGCACACCAGCAGCGAAGGAACCACCTATTTTTCCATCGCTGCTGGCGTGCAGTGCACATCATGTAGGATGACCCGTTTTGTGCAGTGAGTTCATTTCTAGTGTATCTATCGATCCTGCAAATTTCAGGGTTCCACGTATAAAATTGCGGAAAATACGGGGGTGTTTCCATGAGAAGTGAGACAAATTCGGATTTTTCAGGACTGAAATTTTTTTAGAGAAAAAGTGTATCTGTAGTAAGTTGGTGGTCCTGATCACAAATCTGAAGGAATTTTGGGCCTATTTTGCCCCCTAGTATGTTTTACCGTAAAAATGTGTTGTTCCATCGCGATTGGCGGGCAGTGTATATCACGTAGGCCAACCCAATTCAGGTGGTAGGTGCATTTTGAGCATATCCATCAGTCCTGAGAGTTTCATCATTCAACCTCAATTATTACGGAAGATACGGGGGTGTTTCCATGAGAAGTGAGACACACTGTATACAAATTAATACGACTAATAGATTTGATTTTTCATGAATAAAAAAGATTTTATGAAATAGACAAGAGTTCTAAACTAATGTGAGTATACCTATCGAGATTATCATGTTTTATTCAACCGTTTTAGCCCCAACCAAAATCCTCCATCAGGCACTAGATTGAAAGTCTTTCTAGACATCTTCAATGGAATCGGAGTTTTTTCCACTGGAACCAATTCAAAGTGCGACAAGAGGTGGAAAAATACAATCTTCGTTTCCAGAAGGGCAAATCTGGATCCAATACAGTTTCGTGGTCCCAGACCAAAAGGAAAGTACGTAAAAGGATCAATATTACCCTTGTTTTCGTCACTGAATCTTTCCGGATCGAAACGCATTGGGTCTGAATAATACTTGGGGTCGCGGTGAATTGCCACCACGGGAATCATCACTAAAGTATTTTTCTCGATGTACAACGGCTTTTCACTTGGACTCGCTAGTTCAATGACGTACGGTTTAGTACAAATCCTGTCCGTAGCTATAGCACTTGGCCACTTTCTCATAGATTCTGAAGAAAAAAAAGAGATCACAACTAGGTACTCTAACTCTCACAGGTCTATTCATATCGGAATGACCTCTAGAAACTTTTTGAAAAATTTGAAGGTGCGCCGGTAAAAATTGCAAAACTTATAAATAATTTAGTAAAAAAGGGGTTGGTTTTTTGCAAATATTTCGGAAACTACTGAAGATATCCAAAAGTTGAAAAAAGATCCTGAAATAGGAGTAAATTTTCTAAAAAAAATTCCACCTTTCGGAACTCTACCACCAATATTTAGAATTTTAATTTATAGGCAGAATAGCGCTAAAAGCGGGTGATGCGAGTCCCGCGTGCGCAGACTGATATGGAAACTTGAACAATAAAAATAATTTTAACCCATCAAATATCAATATCGAGAGATAAATAAATCACTACCATTCAGACACTTGAATAAACGAAAATCAATGGAATTTTTTTTCCCGTAATTATTTTATTACAAATGCTTTTGTTAATTAACTAGTTTTTCCAAGTTTCAAATTTACATACAAGCCCTGATAGTTGTTAAACTAAAAACTTCAAATTTGTTTCACTTCTTGGAGCTATTCTTGAAAGGCTTTAAAAAATATCCCTATTGGAAAAATAAAAAAATGTTAATTTTCCACTCTGTTATTAACAATCTACGAGGATATATTGAAAAATTCTTACCCTACTTTAGAACCAAACAAAATTTCAATGTCAAAATATTGTATTACTCAACATATTCTCCTCTTAATTGGATACATTTATTACAGCGAACCTGCAACGTCTCTAGACCTTTCAAAAAAAACGTTTCTCCTCGCTCTGCAAACCAGACCTCCACAGCTTTTATTACCTCCTCATTGGAACAACATTTACGACCTTTTAAAGTTTTTTTCGGTTGAGGAAAGAGATGATAGTCGGACGGAGCCAAATCTAGTGAATAAGGGGGGTGTTCTAGTAATTCAAACCATAAATCACGAATTTTTTGCATGAAAACATGAGATTTGTGTGCAGGGGCGTTGTCCTGCAAAAACAAAACACCTTTGGATAGCTTTCCGCGTCTTTTCTCTTTAATTTTTTTCCCGTAGAGTGGTCATAGTAATGTCGAATATTAATCTCCAGTTATTGTTCTACCCTTATCCAAAAAATCAATCATTATTATTCCATGGCAATTCCAAAAAACTGAAGCAAGAACTTTTCCAGCAGATTTTTGGACACGAAACTTCCTAGGTCTTGGAGAACCGGAGTGTCGCCATTCCATCGATTGTTGATCTGTTTCAGAATAGTAGAAATGTACCCAAGTCTCATCCATAGTAACAATTCGGTTTAAGAAGTCTACATCGTTTTCAAATCGAGCACAGATCGAACGCGATGCTACTACCCTTGCACGCTTCTGGTCAACATTCAAACATTTGGGGATCCATTTTGCAGCAATTTTTTTCACGTCCAAATTGACGTGAACTGTATGATGAACGCGTTCGTATGAAATATTCAGTGCTTCAGATATCCGTTTTAGCCCAATTCGACGGTCTGTTACAATCATGTCATGAATTGCATCGATATTTTCGGGGACTGACACAGAAACTGGCCTTCCCGATCGGCCATCATCTTCAATGGAAAATTTACCTCTTTTGAAGCTTGCAGTCCAATTTTTCACGGTTGCATACGAAGGACATTGATCACCAAGGGTATTAGCATATTTTCGTAAATCTGCTCACCTCTTAACACTTTAAATAGAGGTACTTGATGATGGTTCCATACTCCAATTTATCGATTTTCACAATTTCGGTGGACATATTTTTTCTTTAAATTTATTGCGTAACTCTGGTTTACTTTTTTGACGTCAAACTTTACACTGACAGTTCTAATAAGTTATTGTTCGTTGCTATGGTAACGCAATATTTTGATTATGCAGGAAACTGGTCTGGACTAGATATTAATACATCCTCGTATACTAATAACCTCTAATTTGTTTCACTTCTTGGAGCTATTCTTGAAAGGCTTTAAGAAAGATCCCCATTGGAAAAATTAAAAAGTGTTGATTTTCCACTTTATTATTGACAATCTTATACTCAAAAATGAAAAATACAAATAATGCTATGAACATTTTTTTTTAAATATTCTTATCTGTTCGTAATTTAATTATTTGAAGTTATATAAAAATGTTTTTTTAATTTCTTACTCAGATTGATTAAATAATTGTTATAAACAAATGCAATGTTTATAATTTTTTTTTCGGAATTTCAATCAGCAATAAATATTATGATCTTTAGTAACAAATTCATTTCTTAGAAAAAAGTATTGCTTAAAACCGCATTTGTTGATAAACAATTTTTTTGTTACCAAAAATATTAATACAAATGAACCTTTTTTTATTCATAATTTCCATTGCTCTTCGATATTCCAAGAAAAATATTTATTCATCTCTTTTCAACTTTTGTTTTGAAACGAAAAAAATACCAAAATCTTGGTAACAATTATTTGTTTCATCCAGTAGCGGTTGAAACTTTTGGTGTTTATGGTCCAGAATCTCTGTTATTTGTTCATGCACTTGGAAGGAGACTGGGCCACGCAACGAAAGATTACCGATCCGCCGCTTTTTTGATAGAAAGAATTAGTATTGCTATTCAACGTGGTAATGCTGCTTCGGTTCTTGGAACTATTCCTCCATCGCATAATTTTCATGAGATCATGCATTGCCCTCATTTCAATACGGAACTAAAATCTATTCGAGAAAAGCCGAGAGCAGTGTAGGTTAATTCGCAAGTGATTGATCCACCTTCTTTTTCAGTGCGGTCAATGGACATGAGTCATTCCTGCACCCTATATATGAATTGCATTCCTCGAGGTTCTGGTTCCCTTTCAGCGGAGGAGCTTCATCGAGCAAGAGCCGAATCGATCCCTCTACGAAACCCTTTTTCACTTGGACGGATTGATTGTAGCTTACGAAATGGATGCGATGCAGAGTCTGACCAGCTTCTCTACGAATCAGTGGAGAGTTGTCCTGAGGATCTTGTTAATAAGATTGGATTAGATAATTTGGGAAACACTTGCTACATGAATAGCATTTTACAAGTATTATTCATGACGAAGAATTTCAAAAACGAGATTTTAACAATGAACAAGAACGTTTCCTACTTATTCACTAATCTCAAATCCCTGTTTATGCAATTGCAGTTTCGTAATCGATTTCCTGGAGTCTTTGAAGTCTACTAGATACTCTTTAGGACAACAAGAGGATTGTTCCGATTTCTTGAAATTCTTATTGAATACACTCTTCGTGAGCAGGAAAATGACAAAATCAGTAGTCTCGACCGTTCTGGATCAAATGGTTCCGTACTGCTTATCTCGTCTTGTGTTTCTAGATCTTTCGCTGGAAAAATCCTCACTAGTTTATGTTGTGGTACATGTTTGAGAGACAGTAAAAACGTATTGACTTTCTGGAGCTTCAACTAGCATTTCCTGATATGTCTGATAGCCAGTCCGTGCGGAGCTTGCTGTTTCATCATATGAAAATAGAACTTTTAACTGTAACTGTATTGCCCAATATGCGCCAAATTGACTGATAATTATAAGACGAGTATAACTGAGGCACCAGTCAATCTGATAATAACACTGATGCTCTTCAAACATTTCTCAACCTCTGGCGGCACCAAACTTATACGAAGATTGGAAATAGATGAACACCTAAATCTATCAGACCACAATTATAATCTTCATGCAGTCATTGTTCACTGTGGTTCCGGCGTTGAATGTGGCCATTATTACGCGTTGGCGAAAGATGGAACGGACTGGTTTAAGTTTGACGATAGTTTTGTTTCTAAATGCTCTGACGATATCTTGGGTTTATTGGAGCCTCTGGAGACACCCTACATTTTATTTTATGAGAGAGAGGTCATTGGCAGATCAAGATCTTCAGATGATGTGGTGCTGCAGGTTTTTCCGGGTTTTCCTGCAGCTGAAAAAGCAAATGTGCCACTGGAATCAATCAAGTCGCCCCGGAGCGCCAATTAATTTTTGTTGTTGTTTTATATTTTTATATTTATTGATTACTTTTCTGTTTAACTTAAAAAGGTAAATAAACTTTAATTTTGGATATCTTCAATAGTTTCCGAGATATTTGCAAGAAACCAACCCCTTCCCCCTTTCTCTTTACTGAATTGTTTATAACTTTTGCAATTTTCGCCGGCGCATCTTAAAATATTTCAAAAAGTTTCTAGAGGTCATTCCGAATCGAATGAGCCCTGGATCATGATTTTCGGTGCCTTTGAAGAGAAATTCACCAAAACAGACTAATGTGAAGAAGGTTTAGTTTTGGGTATCATTGATAAAAAGTCAAAATTCTGTTAGCTCGTTAAGAGGGGTTTAACCCTATTAGTGACTATTAGTAAAACAAGGAACGGAAGAAAACGAAATACTCGGAGCTCGCTGAATAAACTCGAGATTTTTTTTCATCATCCGATTTTGGAATGTTGGATCTAGGCATCTCACGAAGTACTTTTTCAAATAAAAAAAAGAAAAACGTTGAAAAAATAAGCAGAACATTGACCAGATTCACCAACTTTTATCTCAGGAACTGTTCTTTTTTTCGAAAAAGTACTTCGTGAGATGCTTCACTTATACATTTATCTATGTTCAAATAAAAAATTTGAATGATCCATCCAAAATTACATCGTCAAAGCGTTTTCTATTGAACCCCTGCAGACTCAATTTTCGAGCATTTATCTTCACTGATTCGAGCGCCCTCACATAACTATGCTCTTTTACATGGATACTATGGATAACTGAATGAATTGTAGATTCATTCATGAGTAGAGAAATTATTCTGAAGCTATTCCGGAAATTTTAGCACTGGAGATAAAACAATAGAAGTTGTAAATGGATTTATTGAAGTTGCAAATATGCCGAATTGGGTAGCCTATATAAGAATAATGACGTTATATATTATCAAATTATAATTCTTATGTATTTCATAATTCAATTTAACTTAAACAGTTGCTTTCTGGAAATGGACAAATAATAAGTAAGGAGCAGCAGAAACGATTTATTGACGGATCGTGATTACGTTCCAGGCCTGCAAGATCTCCAGGTCTTACCCATTTAGATTTTTAGTCCACAATATAGATGAGCTGAGACTTTTGACAGTCTCGTTCCCAACGAAATCAGACGTGCTACCCAATCTATTTGAAGTAGAATAATACAATGTTTGGACAACAATGGTGGCCATATTGAGTATTTACGCTAGAGTTCTGTCAATATTGTGCAATATTTTTGATTGAATTATTACAATTTTCTTTTGTTTCCAATAACACAGAATCATTCGGCAATATGAGGCATTTCTCGATTTTTATTGAATAACTTGATAGAGGTTGAACTTGGGTATAGGAAAAGCTGAAATAACTCATCCTAAAATTCAATTTTCCTTTGAATGGTTGAAAAAGAAATGATAGGTGCCATTTGAAACATTTGAGTTTTTGACAATTTTATAATGCGACATTCGAAAATCGGCTGCGCCCATATGGTACATATGGGACATCAATTGATAGCCTAGACCAGCTATCTGCTCCATAAATTTGCTTTCCTAATTTTAAAAGGTTTGCGGGCTACACGTGTTTTCGTAAACTACTACAGCAGTAATTTTTTTTTTTTTCAAAAAATCGACAGGTCTCAAAAACTAGTATAGATAAGTTATTATAACTTAGGTTGTCTAAAGTCATAATCAGAAGGCCAATCGAACCATAACCAAAAAACATTAGGTTTCCATTTGAAATAAGAAAGTTGTGACCGACTTTTGGCATACCCTGTATAGTTCGGTAACGGTTCACTAACGACCTAATTAAAAGATTTCTCTTACTTGAAAACTAAAAACTAACTAAAAAAATTAAATACTAACTAACTAGTAACTAAATGTAACACTTTATATTCATACAAATTCGTACCTATGTATCTAAACTATCATTGAAACCTTCATTGTTAAGCTACTAGTCTGTAACTGTTCTATAATTGAATGACTTGAACTGAATCTACTTTCCTTGCAGTCACCATGTATTATATCATGCAGTCACCGAGTGAATCTCATGTATTCACAATGCAATACATGTAATGTTCATGTAATCTTGTGATTAATGAGGCAGGGATCTCATCAATGGCTAAACCTTCGCCCCGAAAACTGACAAAAATTATTCAATTCGATGTTTCACTGTACCTGCGGTGATTCGCCCAAGTGTTCGCGGCCCTATAACTTATTCATTTGAAAAAAATCTGTAACGTCCCTTATTTATTTTATTAAATGACTGATTCCAATTATCCATATTTTCTACCCTGTCAACTTTTTTTCAAAGGAGTGCTTATATTTTTTATTGTGAATTATGATAGAGACTGTCATTCCGAGTACAACTATACATTTTCATCATAATTACATCGAATAGTACTGGGGTTAATTGGCCTGCTAGGTCGCCAAATCTTACCGCACTGGACTTTTTCATCTGGTCCGATCTCAAATAATTTGTTCACTTTAGAGCACTTGCAAATATCGAAGACCTCAAGTATAATATGCATTGAGTGTCAGACTTTGAACAAAGCCAGTCTCCAAAAAAAACACACTCAGGTTGTTATCAACAGGGTACAGTTGTGTTTTGAAAACAATAACCGAATATCTGAAAGATTAATATCTTTCTTTGATTGTTTCCACTTTTGTTAATGTTCTATTTTTTTAGAAAAAAGATTAACATATATATTTTTTTATTACCTCTATCAATAATTATCAATATGCGAAATATTCATCCAAGGAAGAAAACAATGCATTTTGCATTTTGTCCGCCGCAGTTTGCGGTATCCTTTGATATCCAGGTAACAAAGCCCCGACGAGGATCGCCGTCACGAAGGTCACATTTTTATTTGGTAGGCCGAGTTGTAAAAGTGTTTGGAATTTCAAGCGGCATATAAGCGTTCAAGGCCAATTTTACTATAACGTAAATGGGCAATGAGCTGGAGTGAGACGCTATTAGATTTCTTTTAATATTAGACTCCACCTCCTTCACTCGGGATTCCTATTTCCCCCTTTACACCGCAAATGTACTTTGACCTTTTTCAAAAGGTAAAGCCCATCTTAACAATGTTTCACATGCATTCAAATCTGTCTTATTTAACTACTTCTTTTCTTACCTGATACAACCATATCCAAATATTTCATTTTCAGTAGTGCTTCGTAGGTGACCTCTCCCTCACATGCTGCTTGGGTCTCCGTGATTTCTTTTCTCAACCTTGTTTGAATGTCTGGATTCACAGCCAGCTCGTAGGACATAAAGCACATAAGTGTAGAAACCGTATCAAAACCAGCGAAAAAAAAAATTAATGCTTGGGCTGTGATATCTAGATTGGTGATTTGTGTGATGTGTCCTTTTCCTAAAAAACATTACAGTGTTGTAAACTCGACTCAAATACAAACAAAAGCATCTGTGGATCTCTAAGATACTAGTCAAGAAAGTGATCCGGGATCCCACGCCTATTTTCAAAAATGATTAATAACAGGCTGAATCTTCCTGAGTAGCTTCATTTTGCCGAGACGCTCAACTTTTCCCTCTACGAAAATTCTCGAAGTGGTAGCTGATAAAATGCGCAGGCGTCAATCATGTCGATTTGGTGAGTGCAAAAAAGTCATTAATAATAATAATAATCTTTATTGACCCCAAGAAACATAAATGTTTATAATAGGGACCTAAATCTATAACTAATACAATAAACAACAAAATTTCAAGTTGAAAATGTTTGCATCAGTTTTTTTTTTCAAGTATCATTGTAATAAGTACTTCTTTAAATGAAATTTGAAACGATATTTTTGTTCGATATTTTTTAATTTATTGGGTATATTATTGAATATCAAAATTCCATTATATAAAATTGATTTTTTCCCAATGTTTGTCTTTATTCTATGCGTGATGAGACTATTTGATTGTCTAGTTTGGTGATTGTGTATGGTATCAGTTGAATTAAATTCCAGAGATGAATGTTTCCTATTATTGATGACAGAATGGATGAATATACATATTTTCAATTTGTACAAAGAATTGATATCCAAAAGATTTTTTGGAGCATATAAATGTGATGTAGATTCAAGGAATGGTAACTTAAAAATACATTTGATACTTTTGTTTTGCAAAGATTTGAGTGGACGCAAGATAGTACAATTGGCACTTCCCCATACTGATATTAAATACTGTAATTTTGAATAAATTAAACTGAAGTAAATCATTTTTAGATATTTCAAAGGAATGTAATATAGAATTTTGAACAAAATACCAATTATAGGAGATATTTTTTTTCTAAGATTTTCAATATGGCTTTTCCAAGAAAGGTTTTCATCAATGTATAATCTCAAAAATTTTGTTGTTTCTGAATATTTTATATTTTTTCCGTTGAAAGCTAATGAATTTGCAATATGTCTAGATTTTCTTTTTGACAAAAACATGAAGGAAGATTTATCAATATTCAAAGTCATTTTATGATTGTTCAACCAAATCGAAATTATTTTTAAATCAGCTTGAATATTTTCGATTAATTCATTGTCATTTTTCCCAAAATAAATTAATGATGTGTCATCCGCAAATAATTTGAGCTCGCCATGCAAACTAAGATTGGATATTGAATTGAAATATATAAGAAATAATAAAGGTCCAAGAATTGAACCTTGTGGTACACCACATGTTATATTCCCCATCAAACTTTGTCCATTCCCCATACAAACATATTGTTTTCTCCCAGATAAATAATTTTGGAACCATTCATGTACATGACCTCTAATCCCGATATTGAATAATTTACATAATAAAATTTCGTGATCTACCGTGTCGAATGCTTTTGATAGATCCAGTGACACTAAACAACATTGGAAGTTGTTATCTAGGTTTACTTGAATGTTTGTAATCAAATCCAACACGGCAGACTCAGTGTCACTAGATCTTCGGAAACCATATTGCCCATTATACAAAAAAATTATTTTATCAAGGTAATCCATTACTCTTCGGTTCATGATTTTCTCAATAATTTTGGATAAAACAGGTAATACTGATATAGGTCGATGGTTACTTAAAATTTCTTTTTTCCCACTTTTAAAAATAGGTGTTACCCTAGCAATTTTCATATTATTGGGAACATAGCCACTGTCAAATGATTTATTGATCAATGCGCTTATGCAAGGGGATAATTCTGATGCAACCATTTTTACAATTTTAACACTAATATTATCGAAACCAGCTGCTTTTTTGTTGTCAAGATTTTTTATAGTTTCCTTTACTTCCTCACAAGTTGTCTCTTCTAAGAACATGGACTCACTCAATGATACATTGTCATAGGTGTTTGATGGTTCAAACAAAATAGCAGATGCTAAATTTGGTCCAACATTCAAAAAGTATTCATTAAATTTCTCACATATTTCCATTGGATCCTCAATATGTTCATTACCTTGTACAATAAATTTTACATTGTTCTGTAACTCTAGAACATATACGTTTCATAACTAGATTAATTTTGTTTGTAATTACAATTACTTTGATTTTATCATTTTTATTACTATTCCTATTATTATTATTATTATTAAGTTGGTACTATGCATTTGTCGCGTATAGAAAATTGAATCGAGCAATTTCATTATTGACTGCTCCGTATTTCCCGTTCAGTTTCCTTTGCCTTTTTTGCACCTTTTTTTATCCATACCGATCGTGACTACCAAGTGGAAGGAGAGAACACAGACCGATACGAGCAGTGCCGTGATATTTCTCTCTCGATATAAAACCCAGAACAGAACAGCCCTTGCTGTAATTTTGGCTAATTTCGCGATATATTTCGTGTGATCATTTAGTACCTGAAAACTAAATCGGAAAGAACAGGAAGAGGTCGCACCATTGCATCATCCCCTTTTCCGGCTTCCTGTCAACGTCTGGGTAAGTCAATTTTCCCATTGAAACTGATTTTGCTCGTTATACCGAATCGTTCAAATATTTACACAATTGAACAACCACCAAATATTGGTCCAGGAAAAATTATATCGGCGTTCCGAAAGTAATTAAGTACAGTCCGAGTTTCTTATTATTATTATAGGATATTATTACATAAGCGAACTCAAACCATTGGTCCTTCGAGCCGGATCCTTTATATTTTTTCTGTATCTCGAAAAGTGATTGTTGAATTTTTTTGTAGCTTTCAAGTGCGTAGTACCATTTTTGTTTGAACTATTCTGCTTTCCATTATTATTGCGATCTATCTATATTTGATCTGACAATTGCAGTTTTGCGTATTTTACTAAGTATTTCACGAAGTATTGCGGTTGTTATTTCATTATATTTGAATATTCATTTACAATTTCGAATTTATCCAGGTACGGAACGTTAAAAGTAGAGTGAGTTTTTTGTACCGGTTGGTATTTACTTTTTATACTACTACCGGTGTTTAGGCTTTTTGAGTGCAGCAACTTGTCGTCTCGAATATTTTTTTGAAATTCTTCCGAAAGATTTTCAAGAAAATGCCACAGGTCACTGATGATCAGAAGGTCTTGCGTTACAAGGCCATGCGGCAGACGGCCTTAAATCAATTTTCATTAATCGAAGCTTCGGCATTAGAAGCCAAAAACGACTCTACTAAACATACCAACTTCAAAGTGAGATTTCGCAGTTTGCAAAAATTATTAAAACTTTTTGAAAAACATCACAATTCCATTATCGCCTTGATTGTATCAGACGCGGATGCTTTAAACGTTGAAAATAAAATCAGTGAAGATTTTACTCGGAGAGTGCATGAGATAGAAACTATTCACTATGAATTGTTTGAAATTAGTCTGGAAAACAGTGTCCTTGAATCGACAATGGCACCACCAGTCGTTCATACTAAAGATAACATACATTTACCAAAAATAAACTTAATTAATTTTACAGGGGATATCAAAACTTATCCTACTTTCATAGAGATGTTCAATGCTCTGATTCATAATAGCAAATCGTTATCAAATATTGAAAAATTTCATTATTTGCTCTCAGTTTTGAATGGGCCACCCATGACTCTTTTAAAAAATATACCTTTGGTAGGCGACAACTACAAAATTGCGTACGATACATTGGTTGAACGGTACGACAATAAACGTTTACTGGCAACCACTTACTGGAAAGCAGTGGAAAATTCTTCTATTCTTACAAATGAGAATGTTCATGGTTTGCGGAATCTCATTGAAACCTTCACTGATAATATAATGGCCCTAAAAAACATGGGGTTTGACACAGACTCTTGGGATTTCATTTTGACTTTTATGTTATTGGATCGTTTGGATCCTTACACTCGAAAATTATTTGAACAAAACCATGCTTCAAATGATATACCTGAATATTCAGATGTGAAGAAATTTATACTAGAACACTGTACCGCATTGGAATCATGCCTTTTGAGTGGTAAAAAACATAAATCGCTAGAAGTATCAAAATCAAATTTTTCCAATTATTCTAATAATTATCAAACTTCTCGGCCTACAAAAACAGCTTTTTTAGTTAAGACAAACAATTCGAATATATGTTTCTTGTGCAAATCGAATCATATAATTTACCGATGTCCAACTTTCATCGGTAAAAACCCTCAGCAACGTTATGATATTGTCAAAAACCAGAAAGCTTGCATTAATTGTCTCGCTACTGCACATTATTCTGCTCAGTGTACATCAGATAAAAGATGTAGTATATGTAAAAAATTTCATCATTCTTTGTTACATAACGATAATTACTCCCGTAAAAATTTGCAACCGTTTACAAACTATACACTATCTTCCTCAAATCAAGATATTAGTAATGTATTGAGTGAAACTACTCAACAAATGCATAATTCGAATATTACAACAGATCCTACAAGAACTCTTACTGTAGGTATGTTACTCAATGATCACGAAGTCATCCTAGCTACGGTTTTGTTGAAAATAAAAGATAATTTTGGCAATTGGCACATTGTCAGAGGTGTCTTGGATGGGGGTGCACAATCCTCATTTATTTCTAGAGCATGTGCAAATAAGTTGGGTCTGCCAAAGTTTAAAATTACTTTATCCTTACAAGGACTAGAAGACATGTGTACTTCTGCAAAGTCTGGAATTCATTGTGAAATTACTGCACTTGACAATCCACAGCAATATTTCAACTTAGACGCTATAATCATTGAGAAAATATGCGACTCGATGCCTTCAGTTACCTTTTCAAAAGAAAATCTCCCCTTAGTTGGGAATTTGGACCTTTCAGATCCAAATTTCAATCAGAAGGGCAATATAGACATACTTTTGGGAGCTGATGTATATCCTTACATTTTAGTTGAGGGGCGAATATGTCAAGGACCTGATAAGCCAGTCTATATCAATACTGTTTTTGGTTGGACATTGATGGGAAAATTGGCGTTTTCCGCATCAC
Source organism: Chrysolina oricalcia (assembly GCA_944452925.2). NCBI lineage: Eukaryota > Metazoa > Arthropoda > Insecta > Coleoptera > Chrysomelidae > Chrysolina > Chrysolina oricalcia. The sequence goes on from OX101824.2 coordinate 51,662,271, forward strand.
CTACTTTAACAAAAAATATCCAGACGTATTTTACAACTTCCAAACCGTTGGATGAAACTTTGAAACGTTTTTGGGAGATTGAGGAAGTTCCAGATGTAAAAGTTTTTTCCCCTGAACATGAATTTTGCGAAAACTATTTTTTAAAAACAACTACCACTGATAAAAATGGAAGATATATTGTATCTTTGCCATTTAGAGTTACAGTTCCCGATTTTGGCGATACACGGTCTGTTGCCATGAGGCGTTTTTTCTCCCTAGAAAATCGTTTATTACAAAATGAAAAACTTTACAGTACCTATTCACAGGTTATTCGCGAGTACCTTGATAATAATCATATGGAATTAGTTTCACCACCTGTAACTTCCGAAATGAATAATTATTTTTATATTGCTCATCATGCAGTTACAAAAAAGGAGTCTACAAGTACTCCTTTAAGAGTTGTTTTCGATGCATCCAGTCACGCATACAACAAACTTTCTTTAAACCAAACTTTATATACCGGTCCCAAATTGCAAAAGGACTTGGTTTCAATTTTACTCAATTTCCGTATTCACAAATATGTTTTTACCTGCGATGTGAAACAGATGTTCAGAATGATTTTGGTAAACCAAGCACAAAGAAACTTTCAACGAATTTTATGGCGTTTTTCGGCAACTGAGCCAATCTCAGATTACCAACTGAATCGCCTTGTATTCGGGGTAGTTAGTTCACCATACTTGGCAATAAGAACTCTCCTCCAACTCGCATCTGATCACATTGATTTACCTTTAGCTTCTCAAATTTTGAATCACGATACTTATGTGGATGACATTGTTTCGGGAACAGACTCTTTCGAAACAGCTTTATCTATGAAAAAACAGCTGATTGAACTACTGGCCAGAGCTGGCTTTGAAGTCAGAAAGTGGGCTAGTAATGAGTCCAACCTACTTTCAGATTTACCGAAAGATTTCATTCAAGAGCAGGCATTTTAATTAGATTTAGAAAATGATGCAACTTTAAAAATACTTGGTCTCAAATGGCATCCTACTTGTGACACATTTTGCTACTCCTTCAATGGTCTCTCAAACAAAGCGGGTACGAAGAGAAATATACTTTCGGAACTTGCCAGAATATTTGACCCTTTAGGGTTTCTGACACCAATTACCATTTTTGCGAAACAACTCATACAGATTTTGTGGGGTCTAGGACTGGGCTGGGACGAAACACCTCCCAATGAGGTAATTTCTAAATGGGGAAGATACAAATCTGAACTCAATTCTCTTTCGAATTTAAAAATTCCCCGACATTTGGAAGTAACTAATGCTCTCACCTGTTCTTTGATAGGCTTCGCAGATGCTTCTGAAAAAAGTTACTGTGGGGTTGTTTACTTTCGAGTTGAATACAATAATTTGCATTTCAAAACCGCGTTTGTTTGTGCCAAATCTAAAGTGGCACCGTTGAAGAAGGTATCCCTCCCTCGTTTAGAGCTCCTCGGGGCTGTTTTAGTAGCCAAACTTCTTAAATTTGTATTAAATACCTATCTTGAGAAGATTAAATTTGATAATATTTTTGCTTTTACTGATAGTACAGTTGCACTTTCTTGGATAAAAGGTTTTCCCCACCTATGGAAAACTTTCGTTAGTAACCGTGTTACATATATTCAAGAAAGAATATCTCCTAGTCATTGGTTTCATGTTCCATCTCTGTTGAATCCCGCAGATTTTGGATCACGGGGAATTTTCCCGACGGAACTTTCAAAGTGTTCTATGTGGTGGGAGGGGCCTGCATTTTTGAAAACTTCTTCCGTTACGTGGAATTTTAGCCAGGTCAATATTTTGTCTTCTAGGGAAGAATCTGAGGAAAAAAGAAATGTTACCTTACATACTTCGATCAGTCCGAGTCTATTTGATTCCATCCTGAAAAACTATTCATCTTTATCCAAGATCAAACGAATCCTTGCATACATGCTTCGGTTTTTACATAATACTAAAAAGGAATCAGTAAAACGGAGTGGTTTCCTCACTCTTACAGAGATGAGAAGTGCGTTACTGCTTTTTGTCAAACATACACAAATTAATCATTTTGTATCCGAAATAACCTCGGTTGAAAGGGGAAAACCACTTTCAAAACCGCTCAGAAAATTAAATCCGTTTCTAGATAAAGAAGGATTTCTACGGGTAGGCGGTCGCTTATGCCACTCCCAACTAGAATATGATAAAAAATATCCAATAATTTTACCGAACAATTCCAAGTTTACGAATTTATTAATCGAAGATATTCACAAAACATATTTGCACACCAGTATACAAACCACACATTTTCTGTTGCTTCAAAACTTTTGGATTTTTTCCGCCAAGAAATTAATAAGGAAAATCATCTCCCGTTGTCATACTTGTTGGAAAATAAATCCAAGTACTTTTCAAGCTCCGATGATGGGCGATTTGCCCGATTTTCGAGTATCAAAACTGAAGCCATTTTCAGTAGTCGGTATCGATTTTTGTGGACCATTTCTTGTTTCTATGAATAGGTATCGCGGGTCCAGAAGCACCAAAGCATATGTTTGCCTATTTATTTGTTGTTCCACAAAAGCTCTCCATTTAGAGCTTGCCTCAGAGCTTTCTACAGAAGCCTTTCTTGCCGCATTTCGGCGTTTTCTTGCAAGAAGGGGTAGATGCTCCAAGATTGTTTCGGATTGTGGAAGCAACTTCATTGGAGCTGATAGATATTTGAAGCAAATTTTTTCATCGGTTATTTCGAAGGAAGCTATAGAATGGGAATTTAATGCTCCTGCTGCAAGTCATATGGGTGGGATTTGGGAAGCCAATATAAAAGCTGTTAAATCACATCTGGTTCGGGTAGTAGGGGGTCAAATACTCACTTTCGAAGAGTTTACTACAGTCCTAACACAAATAGAGGCTATATTGAATTCAAGGCCGCTGTGCCCTGTCAGTTCAGATCCAAACGACCTGACAGTTCTAACCCCAGGTCATTTTTTGACATTAGAGCCTCTGACAGCATTACCAGACCCTGATTTTTCTCATATAAAAATAAATAGACTTAGTCGCTGGCAACTTTTGCAACGTATTCATAGAGATTTTTGGAATAGGTGGCACAGCGAGTACTTACACACGCTACAGCAAAGGGAAAAATGGAATTTACCTACAACTCCAGTTCCACTCGGTACGATGGTTCTGATAAAGAACGAAAGTATATCTCCTTTGAATTGGGTTTTGGGTCGTATAATAAAACTATATCCAGGTCCTGATGGCGTGGCGAGAGTTGCTGAGGTCAAAACTGCTAAAGGGCAACTTACACGTCCTCTAGTGAAATTATGTCCCTTACCTAATAACTAGTTCTTAAAATGCCCTAGGCATTTTCATGGGGGTGGGGATGTTCTGTAACTCTAGAACATATACGTTTCATAACTAGATTAATTTTGTTTGTAATTACAATTACTTTGATTTTATCATTTTTATTACTATTCCTATTATTATTAATATTATTAAGTTGGTACTATGCATTTGTCGCGTATAGAAAATTGAATCGAGCAATTTCATTATTGACTGCTCCGTATTTCCCGTTCAGTTTCCTTTGCCTTTTTTGCACCTTTTTTTATCCATACCGATCGTGACTACCAAGTGGAAGGAGAGAACACAGACCGATACGAGCAGTGCCGTGATATTTCTCTCTCGATATAAAACCCAGAACAGAACAGCCCTTGCTGTAATTTTGGCCAATTTCGCGATATATTTCGTGTGATCATTTAGTACCTGAAAACTAAATCGGAAAGAACAGGAAGAGGTCGCACCATTGCATCATCCCCTTTTCCGGCTTCCTGTCAACGTCTGGGTAAGTCAATTTTCCCATTGAAACTGATTTTGCTCGTTATACCGAATCGTTCAAATATTTACACAATTGAACAACCACCAAATATTGGTCCAGGAAAAATTATATCGGCGTTCCGAAAGTAATTAAGTACAGTCCGAGTTTCTTATTATTATTATAGGATATTATTACATAAGCGAACTCAAACCATACATTAACTTGCTTATCATTTTTCCTGTTATATAATACCTGATTTATAGTTTTCCACATAGATTTTGGAGTAGCATTCAAAAATTCATTTTTGTAATAGTTATATTTTGCTTCCCTTACAGTTTTTTTACCAGTTTATTATAATGATTATATTCAGTTTGGAATAATTCTATATCAGGAAACTGTTTTCTTTTAGAAAAATACTTATCTCTGGTGTTGATCAATTTTGAAATATTCGAATTGAACCAAGGTTTAGAATTTTCGTTAATTTTTATGGATATCTGAGAACAATTAGATGTGAAAGCCTTAATGATGTCGTCATAAAGTTCATTTGGATTTTTATAATTGTTCAGATTTGAACTTATTGATTCAAGATTTTTTCGTATGTCTTCAATATAGTATTTGTTGATAGTTTTATAAATGAATTTTTTTCTTGCCACAGACTTCCTGTTTTCAATTTCAGTTATTATTATCTTATGATCACCAAGCGGGGAACTAATGAAAGATAGTGATGTTGGCCAATTGGTATTCTTCACGATATGATCAATGAGCGATTTGCATTTGTTTATGTCTCTAGTGGGAATTGTGGTGTTACATAATGTAAAATTATTTGATTCATATATATCATGAAGCTGGCTAGTTTCGTATGAATTTAAGTTTAACATATTTATGTTGACATCACCAAATAAAAATGTGTTCATTTTAACTTCATTAATCTTTTGAAGTTGTTCATCAATAAAATTTAGAAATAGTCTCACATTTTGTTTTGGTGAGCGATACATACCGCAAAGTAATAAATTAAATGATTTCACTTCAACTGCAATATAAGATAATAAATTTTCTTCTTTCATTTTTATTTCAAACTCCAAACCATTTTTTAGGAATATTCCAACACCTCCTCCTCTTGTACATCTCGTAGCGTAGATTGACTGGAAATTTTGAAAATTGTAGTACATTTCTTCTCCCTTGTTGATCCATGTTTCAGATATAATTATAATATCCGGTTTTATATCTTCAAAAATAACTTCAAGTTGATCAATTTTATTCTTCATAGATCGGGCATTCATATAAAATATTTTAATATTATTCTTTTTATAATTGGACTGATATATACTATAATTCTCTAAAGTATCATATTCGTTCAGATTCATTTCAATTGTAAAAATTAATTTTCATTAAATTTAGTTTCTCAAGAACTTTGTATGTTTCACAGTGGATTTTGTCATCAGCCATGTGATTGGTGGAAAATGTTTTTTTATATTTTTCACTCGAGTACGAACAATTGGAACATTTTTTTTCGTTATCACTTTTGTTACACTTTTCTTGGTCATGATTTTCTCCACAGATAGGGCATGTTTTTTCATTCCTACAATTTTTAGTGGAGTGATTGAATCTGAAACAATTTTTACACTGTGTCAAGGAGTTATTTTCATAAACGAAACAGGACGTCCAGCCAAAATGCAATTTTGATCCAGTCTGTCGAATTTTTTCAAACAATTTTCCATTAACTTCGGCAAATATTGTATAAGTATTTTTGTATTTAACGTATTTTAAAAACTCAATTTTGAAAGTATCATCTTCACTGAAGTTATTTTGGTTCCAAAACTACTTCCCAATTTCATCCTTTGAAAGTTCATGCTCAAGTTTCACACCAACAACTTTTATTTTAGGATTCCTCAAAGTTTTTTCTTCGATTGTGTATTCTTCTTTCATTTTAGTTGAGATTTCTTTTTTCAAAAGCTCAATATCAGATTTACTGTTACATTTTATTTTGATTGTTCCATTTTTCTGGGTATCTACTTTATTTATTTTCACCTTCAGTTTACTTGGATCTATTTTTGATTTCAAATTTGATACAGACTCATGTGTGTCCTGTTTTTTTCTTGGTTTCAAAGATAATGTTGAATCTTGTAATGAAGAATTCTCAGACGATCCAACCTGATTTCTTGATTTCGCGGCATCAGAGTAAGACATAATGTTTTCTGCCTGATTAGGTCTAATATTTCCAATGAGGGCAATTTCCTTATGTATCTTAGCAAGGCTTTCCATTATGGTATCTTTCTCCACTATGTTTGGAGTTAAAAGTTTATAGTTATATTCAAGCCTATCATTTTCGATCAATAATTGTTTTATATTTTTATCTTTTTCATTAAGAAGTAGTTCATTAGCTTCAACAATTTTCATTAAATATAAATTTTCCTTTTTGAGTCTTTCACATTCAGTTTTCAACTCTGAATTAGCACTGGTAATCCTGTTTATACTGCTCATTGACTTATCATAATCAAACTGAGTCAATACATAATTACTGGTTTGATCATCTTCATCTTTCTCCTCCTCTAATGAGTTTTTCAGCTTATCCCTCCTCGTTTTTCCCATTGAATCCTGGACTATTGTAAAGTACTGTTCTTTTCATAATGTCATTTTGACAATGTCACTTCACTTACTTTGGGTCAATTAACTGAAATTCGATACCTGGAGCCAAGCTTATCTTCGATTATCCGATTAGAGTAACTTAAAATTACAGGAGAACAGCCAAAGCGATTTTATTCGAAGTTTTTCCCACTAAATAATGGACTTCAAGTCTAACGTTTTCTCAGTTGATTAGCCAATTTCAACTTCAGTTAGTTTTCCAGTTGAACCTCGAGATAATTCGATAAAGTACTCGAAAAAACTTTTGTCCTACAAAATGGATGGTAGGACTGAAGAGACCCCCACTCCCAACATGTTCCAATGACGTGGTCATAAATAAATCATTAATAACCAACGGATTTTTTTACCGTTGCTTGGTCAATGTTTGTATAATTGAATGGTCATATTGTCCCACAAATTGAATGGTAGGTGTTCCCAGTCCTACGCTCCGAAAGTGTCAATTCCACGAAAATTCTTGATATTAGTAGCTAATGAATTGCGTAGGCGAAGGTCATGTTGATTTGGTGTGCGCAAAAATTGTATGGCTAACTGTTAGTTTTACTCAAATCTGAAGCTCATGGCTCATGGTGAAACAAACCAATTGAATTAACTTCATTTCAAGGCAGTAAAATCAATCTATATTCTCGAGGTGCTGTATATTTTATTTTAATGATCAATAAATTTGACAATAGCGGCATTAATTACGGCTATTAATAACACTCTAATAGTCGTTCTATCATATATACCATACGTGTATTGTAATTATATTTATTACATCTATAAATATATCCCTATGACTTTTATAGTCTATAAATTCCTAAGACAAATATCATTTCCATCTGGTTCACCAGCTGCAATCTGGTGACTAATCAATTGAAATCTTTTGTGAATTTGGAATACAAGAATTTACGTTAGATTTTCTCCTTCTGTAGTTTGTCATACGATGGGGTTTTTATTGTTTTCATTATTTTCCCTACGTTTCGACGTTATCTTACATCTGATTAAATAATTTAATCATTCTACAGGAGGTTGGCTGGAGATCTACCACAGCATTGAGGTCGTAGTATTCCAAAATCCAGTCAATTTCCGAGCCCTTGTTTATTCCTATTACACACAATTGTTGGTACTCACCAAGATCAGCTTCCTTGACTGTGGCGAATCCTGCATCGACGCTAATGTTTTCTTCTTTATGTTGAATTCCATTTCTGGCTTCCATCAATAGATGGATCATATCAGGTCGAACAATGTTCTTCTCTTCTCGAGTTTTTATAGTATCGTTTACCAGATTGCAGAAAAACTGATTTACTGCACGACTCATGAAAGGTGTCTTGAAAAACTGAAAAGGAACTGGGAGTGAAGTACTTATGATGGCGGTCACAGTTTGATGATAATCAACATTGAATTAAATTAATATAATATACTGTTTCAAAAGTGATGAAACTAACATTGAAATAGTAATTTACCTAACAAGTGCGGAAAGTGATACTACATGCGCCCGCCAAACCAAAAATCGTAGCGACTTTTATATGAAGATACATTTCGTCAGGTGCTTCATTTATAAACTTTAAAATTTCTTCTTTCTAGAAAATTTCAGACTTTTTTGGTCTAAATCCAATGTTTTTTTATAAATACCGTGACCTTGAAAAACTTGCCTAAATCGACGTCTTTTTCAAGTTTAATTACACTCTTTAACATTGAGTACCTGGACCAAAGAGTTTGCAGTTTTGGAAATTTTAGCGAAATAAGCCAAAAAACGTCTTCTTCAAAAGTTTTAATTCCCTTATTCTGGCACCAGTTTTCAAACAAAATATACTCATTTTCATACTCATGACGGGATTTTGATGGTAGTAGATCCAAGTTTGTAGTTCTAGCCGAATCCATGAAAAATTATATTACTAGAAAAAGCTGCGACGGTAATAGTATATTGTGTATCTAGTAGTAAAAGCAATACATTCCCGGACGACAATGACAATGACAAAGCATTGAAGTCTGGGAATGTGCCTTTACTACGAGGTACACATACTATTTTTTCTGAAATCGCAATCAGCATTATCAAAAACTAAGGAATTCTACATATTGTTTGCGTGAATTCAATAACTGTCTTAAATGTAAACAAGCCGGCAAAAATTTCTCGGATCGTTTTATGTACGGGAAAGTACTTTTTCGGCAACCATCCGGGAAGTGTTCACTTCCTGGACACTTTTTCTTTGGGAAAGTAGCACTTCCCGGCCTAGTCCGGGAAGTACGTACAACAATATTTTCCGGACTTGTTACGTAAATTACTATTCCTGTACCGTTTAGGTCCGAAAACAGTTCGGGAGAGTTCGTTGCTTAGCAACGGACTGAAATACTAGATTAGCGTATTTTGAGGCCTGAAGTTGCTCCGAGAAAGTGGGCATTCTTGAACGATTTCAGAAAAAATTGGTTTTGAAGACAAGGTAGTGAACGACAGGTTAATTTCTTCTCTGTTGCTACGGTGATTCAAAGTGACAAATAAAAAATGTCAGATGTTTATTACTATTTGACATTCATTTGATGAGGCTTGTACCAGGGCCATTAAAAAGTTATTGAAAAAAAATTATTGAAAAAGTGACTCTTTCAACACTAAAATGAGTGCGTAAAAGTGGACTTTTCCGCACGCTAGTAGAAAAAGATGTTTTCGGTGAGTAAAATACTATACTTTTTCTACAACCCCGTTTATTTCAATAGCAATAGCTTCAAGAAATTTGTTCTCACAGTTTGTCCAAATATTTAATAAACATCCTGTGTTAAGATCTATCCATGTTATTAAGATCATTCTCTAAGGTGTGTCAATTGTGACCACTGAACATATGTAATATTTGTCACATTCTACTTACCTGTAGAACCTTGGGAATCAAGAAAAATCCCAAGAACTTTAAAGATTTCAGGAATCCACTAAAATCTGTAGCTTCTTTCCCCATTAAGTAGAATTCATTGTTTGGTTCTCCGAGTGAGTCAACTTTCACACCGAAAGCAGCGGTCGCTATAACATCATTGGTATAGCGTGTGAATGAATCCTTCATTTCCAATTCTACACATTCTCGATCCTTTTTTAGAAAATGGTCAACGAAGTCCTCGGAACATTTCGCCATTAGTACGAACATGGATCTCATTTTGCTACTGGTGAAGGATGGGCTTAGAATTGGTCGCATATCACGCCATTTTTTTCCTGGAAAAATAACTTATCAGTATTTCTTGAAAAAGATTTTTCAAACAGTCTTTTGATGGATGACGAAAATACCCAAATACGATGTAACGACGTTATCTGTCTTGATAGATGCGCTAGATGCCCAGAGGTTTGCTACCCTTGCTACCCCTTGCTACCCTTGCTACCCTTGCTACCCCTTGCTTATCGGCAAGTATTTCACTTTACTGTATTCATACATACATACATGTCAAACCATCAAAATTATTCGGCAATCCGATGTTTTTCAGTATTTTCACGGATTTTTCCGATATTATTTTCACGAGTTTTCTCAACTTTCTTTGAGGGTCCGGTCCGACTGACATTTTTATTATTCGACGTAATTTTCCACGTCCAAAACCGCCTGACATTTTTACGAACGCCTTCTTTATCTAGCCTTCAGAAGGGGGAGGGGGTGGAATCATTTTGTTTTTCAGCTTTCGGCTTCCGGCTTGCTTTCGACTTTCAGCTTTCGTCTTTCAACTTTCGGCTTTTGGATTTCGGCTTTCAGCTTCCAGCTTCGACTTCGGTTTCCTTATGGCCTCCAACTTTCGGCTTTTGGCTTCCGTCTCTCAGATATTGGCTTCCGGTTTCCTACTTACAGCTTTTGGCGTTTGTTGTTATTTCCGTCAACCGATTGCACCCCTACGCGCAACCCTCGGGAAGACGCAGCCCTTACCTTTTAACGTGTGATGCCATGCACGAGACCGATGACCATGCGAGGCTTTGAACCATCCACCCTTCGCTCCAAAGGCGAACGCTCTACCACCACGGCCACCACGGTAATATAATACGGAATTCCAACCTGATCAACGAGTATAAACGGAAATATTCGACAATGCCCTTTATTAACACGACTCGGGTATTGATGTTTGTAAACAACGTCGGGTATGTTGCTTTCAAGAAAGAGATAGAAAAGCCCTCTCTATATCTGTCTACACTGTCGCTCAAGTTAATGTCATAATACTTCGCAAACCGTAAACAAAGGGTTGTAATAAATGGAAACTTTTCTGAACCGTGTAACCTGGATTCTGGTGTACCGCAGGGGTCCATTTTGGGACCCCTCTTCATTTTATACTCAGCAGACTTAAGGAAAGTACTGACATTTTGTCAATCATATTTTTATGCTGACGATACGCAATTGTATCTGAGTTTTGACGCTAACGAGTCACAAAATTCTATAACTCACATTAATACTGCTATCGAAAATCTTGTCTTATTTTCGCAAAAAAAATTGTTTGAGCATTAATGCCACCAAATCAAGTGCAAGTGCAATCATGTTCGGGAGTGACAATAACAGACAAATGGTCAGGGGCACCTCACCAATCATGGTTCAGGGACAAAGACTAGAACTCCAAAGCAAAGTAAAAAGCTTGGGTTTTGTTTTGGACCAAAAACTGAATTTTAGCTTACACGTAAATAATTTTTTGAAGAAAACGTATTGTGCACTGAAAAGACTATTCCTAAATCGTGATATTTTGAGTACAGAGCTCAGAATTCTCCTATGCGACTCGTTAGTTTTGTCCCACTTTAGTTACGGTGATGTCGTGTATGGACCTTTTTTGGACCAGACCTATAGTAAAAAAATTCAGAAGGTGAAGAATTGCTGCATCAGGTTCATTTTCAACCTGTCAAGAAAAGATCACGTTTCCGTGAAGATCAAATCTTTGAAATGGTTGAAAATGGAAATGAGAAGGAAACATCACTTGGCTTGTCAAATCCACAAAATTGTTACCACTTCTGTGCCTGGCTATTTAAAAAAATGCCTGAGACAACGATCCTCCATTCATAATCGAGAACTAATACACAAGCACCTTCTTAACACACCCCAGCACTCGTCGGCCTTTTTCAAAAAGTCTTTCTCTTACGCAGCTCCTTCGCTCTATAACTCAATTCCAAATCATATTAAAGAGAAATCACTGGTAGTATTTAGGACTCTTTACAAAAAGTACCTGCTTGATATGCAGTAGGTATCAAATATTTTGCGACTTGTTTTGTTGAATTTTGTTCATTTGTTAGTTATGCTCAATTCCATATTCCAATTTTGATACTCTAAAAAAAAGAAAAAATTGTTATTATTATTATTATTTTTCCTTAGTGTTTTGGCATCGACTGCTATGGTCATTAGCCATGTGTTCTGGATAGGCCTTGTTACTAACTCCATACGCCACTTTAGGAGCAGCACTGTTAATTTTTAACGCAACAGTGAATCGTGGAGGATTATTCCCAGCCGGCACGAGCCTCAATCATTCAGACTTTCACATCTGAAAATGAAAAAAGATCGCACCGTATGGGAATTGAACCTGCAACCTCTCGGTTACCAAGGCGAGCGCTTAACCACTGCGCTAATCCCCGCCTCTATTATATTATTATTATTATTATTATTATTATTATTATTATTATTATTATTATTATTATTATTATTATTATTATTATTATTATTATTATTATTATTATTATTATTATTATTATTATTATTATTATTATTATTATTATTATTATTATTATTATTATTATTATTATTATTATTATTATTATTATTATTATTATTATTATTATTATTATTATTATTATTATTATTATTATTATTATTATTGTCTTTTATTGCTCGGAGTTTGGGACGAATATTCGCATGAACGAACCTTTAGACTCTTATGGAATTGTACCTGTCAACGCAAATAAGTTTTTTCCCCAAAGTGGATCTGCCTCTTCTGGAAGTATGGGTCTATGATCCGTGAAATGTTCAAAATCTTTAACGGTGATTTGTTTTAGGAGTTCTGGATCTTTGATAAATAGAGTTGGTTTGGTGAACTGATACACTCCGTGATACCTGAAAAATTAATCAAATCAAATTTGAACATTCGCAAGAGGTTCTGTATTTTTTGTCAGACAAGGTTGAATAAAGTGATACATTCAGTGATAGATAAAACAAAGTAAAATGAAGATGTTTTTGACATTCGTGAAATCACAAGTTTCAATTGAAATACTCGATATTTCAAGTAATCGTTAGATATACCGCGTGTTTCAGAGTGTATGGAAAATTAGAAGTATCAGAAGAACAGAATGACAGATCATTTCAAAAATTTGGGGGCGTGGATACTCAAACATGCTCTATCCGTCTGAAATATTTTCATCAATACAGTGTTGCCACTTGTATCACAAATTAGTAGCTACTTTGTTATTTCAAATAGAACACCCCGTATATTATATAATTTTTGGAATTCTTATAGGATGTCTCATAACTCTCCTGGGCAATTCTCTATACCTATATGAGAACAATATTATCCTGTTCCAAACGAACACCTATAAATAAAATGTTGTGTTCATTGAAGTGGCTACCAGTTGATAGAATGTTCTTATATCAACAATGATATTTATTTTCAAAATAAAAATTATATTTTAAAACAAAGAAATCTCAAAATTCAGTCTTCTTCAAAGGATTGAATAACTTTAATGACCTCCCTGATGAATTAAAAAATGCAATTCGCAATCTATATTCAAATCAAAATTAAATAATATCATGATGGATGACTGCAGTCCTTGACGTGATATTTATCGTTCTGTTGTTATTTTAATAGATGACTGGAATGTTTCTTAATGTCTTCTTGTAATTAATGTATTTTAATCTATTTTATATACTTGTTCCTTAATTTTTTCACACATGTACATTATTAGTCTTGGACTAAATAAAAGATTAATATCTGTGACGGTGCTCCAATGTAAATTTACAAAATATTGCAATTTGGGACATAGCTGCATGTATTCTGTCGATGAACTGGATCTCAGTTATGGAACTCCCTGTTATTATTACTTATTTGGAAAGCTGTAGCATTTTCCAATTCAATTGTGTATACTTTCTCGCACAGTTTGTTAGTTATAACGGTAGAAAAATCCGCTCGGTACTGATGATTTCTTATGACCACGTCATTGGTACATGTTGGGAGTGGGGGACTCTTCAGTCCAACCATCCATTTTGTAGGACAGAAGTTTTTTCGAGTACTTTATCGAATTATCTCGAGGTACAATGAAAAACTAACTGTTATTATGAGTTTTTTGCACAATGGCAAAATGAAGCTACTCAGGAAAATTCAGCCTGTTATCAATCATTTTTGAAAATAGGCGTGGGATCCTGGTCTATATAGGATTATTCAAGTGATACCTGAATTAATTATTTCTGAAATTACATTGGCAACGTCGCAAATTAAGCTTCGCTAAAAATATTCACTAAAAAAACAGCATGAATATGTTGTTTTTGTGATTGTTAAATGAAGTCAGTTTTTTAATGAAAAGTACTGTTTTCAATAATTTTTTTTGTAAAACTTTTGAATTAATAATATTAATAAGGAGTCATTTTGAGTGTTTTTCACGAAAGAAACGTGTTCTAGAAAATGCCAGTTATCATTCAAAAATAGGCCAGCAACTCCGAAAGTACTTGAGATTGACAAACATTTCATTCGGATTTCTTGTACAGGAGACCAAACTACGTGAATACAAAAAAAAAATATTTTTCAGAATTTCTCCTGGAATAAGTCAAGATTAAATGCCTCACACAATCTATTTACTTCCTGCCATGTCAGCCCTGAGAGAAAACGTACAAATCAAACAGTAAGGATATTGTTAGAATATGTAATTCATGAATGTCATTCCTACTCATTGTATTCCATGGTTTCAGTATTATGTCAAAAGTCAAAAGAAATGTATGTCATATGTCAAATGTCGATACAGAAGATATTTTTCAATTGTAATGGCAACTAGCAAGTTGTGTCCATACTCATTTAGAAATTAAAAAAGTATTCTAGAATTTGCAAGTTTATTTCAATAATATCAATAACAGATATGTCTTCAAAAGTAATTCAATCGTCTGGGGTTATTTATAGAAAAACCTCTCGAAATGTGCTCACCTGGTTCCTGGAAACTGTTTGTAAATTCTGAGAACCATTTCCATAAAGCTCTCTCTTGCAATAGTTGTACCCCAGTTGTCTCCAAAAATCCAAACAGGATCTCCTTGCTTCACACCACGTGATCTCCAGTAGTACATCGGTTTGACGAACACGTAATAGAAGATGGCGGCTAAAATAGCCGCCCCCACAATGAGTTGTAACATTTATGGAAGGAGAGTCTGCAAACAAGAAGAAAAATAAGCTTTTGTAATGAACAAACCGGAGAAGATAAGGAATATACTCATTCCAAAACTATGGAAAATTCCTTATGGAATTTGGGTCACGGTGAATTTTTTTTAAATTTTTGGTACAGTTTTGCTGCTAGGAAGCGTTGAAATAAATCACCCCTTGCTAAGAAAATAATGGTAAAATTCCGTTAACCGGGCGCTACAAGCTACAAAAAAATTTTTTTTGGTACTTACGTAGTTTGACCTGAACAAAAAATCCAAATGAAATTTTTGGCGGTCTCAAGTAATTTCGGAGATACGGACCTTTTTTTTTGGATGAAAATTGGCATTTTCTGGTACACGTTTCTTCTTCGAAAAACACACTCAAATGACTCCTAATTTTCACCAGCACAATATACACAACCTAATTCACCAGTTTTACACTTTTTTTTTCATTGAAAACAGTTTTTTATCAACAAATTGTAGCTTTTTCCAGCAAATACAAAATCAACAAATTCATGCTGTTTTGTTTACTGAATATCTGTCATTTCTGTTTTCAGGTTGGTAACAATGGAATTGACGGAAAGGCGATTCTAATTTTGCGACATTGCCAATGTGATTCCAGAAATATTCAATTCACGTATCACATAAAATATTTTAGTAAATGAGTATGAAAAATGAGTTGATATAACCACAGCATTTTCCCATCAACACTTTGACTGCACATTTGAAACAATCGTACTCATAGTGTTTCTAAATGACTAGCAAAATTCAAAAGAACGAGACAGATCACGGAAATGTGCGCAAACAAATATGAATATACATGCGCACAAAAAAATTGAGAACACTTTTCACATAAAATAACCCACTTTAATGACTATAAATCAACCCGACAGACCCGAGCTTACCCGACTATACGATACGGATAGGTTGCGTCTTTTCTATCTGTTTGCGCATGTACCAAAAATGAATGTTTGTGATCCGACACGTTTATTTAGGTAATTATTTGTTCGCAAAAAAATGCCTGCTACATGCTCTGTTTATTTAAAAATATCTTTTGTGCATTGAAAATATTAATACCAAGATTTTTTTTCCAATCCAGTTATCTGACAACGAAATGGCTTCTTTCATAACAAAGTAGCCAGTATCAATGTCTTTTACTGATTCAACAACAACAATGAGTCTTAATAACTTTATAAGAGTACAATGCGACGTTGTCAGATTCCCTAAAACTACTGCATACTGAATACTCATAAGAAATGTTTGTAGTGAATAGTTTTCGGAAGTATTGGCGCCCTAGAGACTGGCAATTTTTTCATTAATAATAATAATAGTTCCTAATAAACACTCAAAGAGTGAACCATTCTTAGTGAAGATATTCAGCAAGAAATATGCAAGCAAAGCGATCACGCGCATTCCTATTACTACTTTTGTAACTTATATCTCTTACTTCTTGGTGAAGATATCTGCGAGAAAGACGCGAGCGAAGCGAACGCGCGCATTCCCCTCACTACTTTATCGATTTCTGACGACTTTGAGTAGAAATTTTCATCCCTTATTCGTTAGAGAACAAGACCATTCCCATCACTACTTTGTAGATTTCCATCAACTTTGAGTAGAAATTTTCATCCCTTATTTGTCAGTGCACAAGACCAGAAATACGCTAGCGAAGTGAGCACGCGCATTCTCTTCAAAGTTGACTGAAATCGCGCGCTCGCCCGACATTTCACAAATCCGCGCGCGCGGATTTCCGTGATCTGTCTCTTTCTTTTGAATTTTGCTAGTCATTTAGAAACAGTATGAGTACCATTGTTTCCAATGTGCAGTCAGAGTGTTGATGGGAAAACGTTGTGGTTATATCAACTCAGTTTTAATACTCATTCACTAAAATATTCTATGTGATACGTGAATTGAATATTTCTGGAATCACATTGGCAATGTCGCAAAATTAGAATCGCCTTTCCGTCAATTCCATTGTTACCAACCTAACAACAGAACTGACAGATATTCACTGAACAAAACAGCATGAATTTGTTGAATTTGTATTTGCTAGAAAAAGCTACAATTTGTTGATAAAAAACTGTTTTCAATGAAAAAAAAAGGGTAAAACTGGTGAATTAGGGTGTGTATATTGTGCTGGTGAAAATAAGGAGTCATTTGAGTGTATTTTTCGAAGAAGAAACGTGTACCAGAAATTGCCAATTTTCATTCAAAAAAAGGCCCGTATCTCCGAAATTACTTGAGACCGCCAAAAAATTCATTTGGATTTTTTGTTCAAGAGGTCAAACTACGTAAGTCCCAAAAAAATTTTTTTTGTAGCTTGTATCGCCCGTTTAACGGAATTTTAGCAAAAGAATATTAATTTTCGAAGCCAGGAACGTAAATTTTACATTTTTCATTATAGCTAATGTTCCATAATATTGTGCTACTTTATAAAAAAAATCTTAAAACTCCCTTGTATTCCCCCACCACCTATTATGAAACGTAAAAACAAATTCTAATCTATGCAATTTGGTTAAATTTAGGATTTACTCTGTGATAATTGGCAGTAAAAACATTTTAAAAATGGTGCAAGTATCACAAAAAAAAATTTAGTGAGATTTGCAGTAAGTAATGAGGTTATAAAAGTAGTTCGCTATTTAAACAAACCTTAAGTTTATTTTTGAAGTGTTTGGTAGACTCAATGGATTTGATGTCCGTGAGTAGCATATTGTATAGTTGAATACCAGCTCTTTCCTAGGATTTCTTAAAGTAGTTATGGTTGTGTTTACTACTACCCAGGTAGGACCTCATGTTGGCTGAATATTGGTTTCATATTGGCCCAATATAACAATATTAAATTAATAATATCGGTGGAATATTGATTCAACCTATTCTGAATGTAGATTGTGTTACATATAATTTCGGTCAATATTGGTTGAATAATTTTTACCAATACCGATAAAATAATATTGTCTACATATTGTCTCCATCTAGAATAAATATTGCAATCCCAATAATCCACTCATATTGATTCTAAGGATGAAAAACTATATTGTATATCCAAGTTGATATCGCATTGGTTGAATATTACTTCAACCATATTCAGTAAATTTTATTATCTTATATTGGATCAATATTGGTTCATTAATATTTACCCCAACATCTAGAATAAATATTACAATTCCAATATTCCTCTCATAACGATTCAAGGAATGAAAAACTTTATTGTAGATCCAAATTTGATTGCACATTGGTTGAATATTATTTCACGATTTTTCAACAAATCATATTAACTTGTATTGGTTTATTAATATTCACCCCAACATCTTGAATAAATATTACAATCCCAATTTTCCTCTTATATGGATTCTAGGGATAAAGAAACATTTTGTACGTTAAAGTTTAATAAGCCTAGTTACTTTAGCAATAAAGTTCAGCAATATTTGCATTTCTTTTTTTTTCTTCATACGAATAGTAGAAAACAGTTTTATATGTCAGTGTGTCAATCAGAACGAATTTAGGAAAAAAACCGCAAGTTCAAAATAATTTTTCCGGGTGTCAAGGGCCGATTTCACTCCAGCAATTTTCGTCTACTTCCTTAATATGTACTCTGCCATCATCATATTCTAGGAGAGTTTTCAGGATAGGGTGCGGAAAAAAAACCACATATTCAAAATAATTTTTCCGGGCGTCCAGGGCCGGTTTCACTCCAGCATTATACCTCAACTTCCTTATTATGGACTCTGCCATCATCATATTCTAGGAAAGTTTTCAGGGTAGAGTGCGGAAAAAAACAACATTTTCAAAATAATTTTTCCGGTCATCCAGGGCCAGTTTCACTACAGCAATATTCCTCAACTTTCTTATTATGGACTCTGCCATCATCATATTCTAGGAAAGTTTTCAGGATAGGGTGCGGAAAAAACAACATATTCAAACTAATTTTTCCGGGTGTCCAGGGCTGGTTTCACTCCAGCAATATTCCTCAACTTCCTTATTATGGACTCTGCCATTATCATATTCTGGGAAAGTTTTCAGGATAGGGTGCGAAAAAAAAAGTAAACATATTCAAAATAATTTTTCCGGGCGTCCTGGGCCGGTTTCACTCCAGCATTATACTTCAACTTCCTTATTATGGACTCTGCCATCATCATATTCTAGGAAAGTTTTCAGGGTAGAGTGCGGAAAAAAACAACATTTTCAAAATAATTTTTCCGGTCATCCAGGGCCAGTTTCACTCCAGCAATATTCCTCAACTTTCTTATTATGGACTCTGCCATCATCATATTCTAGGAAAGTTTTCAGGATAGGGTGCGGAAAAAACAACATATTCAAACTAATTTTTCCGGGTGTCCAGGGCTGGTTTCACTCCAGCAATATTCCTCAACTTCCTTATTATGGACTCTGCCATTATCATATTCTGGGAAAGTTTTCAGGATAGGGTGCGAAAAAAAAAGTAAACATATTCAAAATAATTTTTCCGGGCGTCCTGGGCCGGTTTCACTCCAGCATTATACTTCAACTTCCTTATTATGGACTCTGCCATCATCATATTCTAGGAAAGTTTTCAGGGTAGAGTGCGGAAAAAAACAACATTTTCAAAATAATTTTTCCGGTCATCCAGGGCCAGTTTCACTCCAGCAATATTCCTCAACTTTCTTATTATGGACTCTGCCATCATCATATTCTAGGAAAGTTTTCAGGATAGGGTGCGGAAAAAACAACATATTCAAACTAATTTTTCCGGGTGTCCAGGGCTGGTTTCACTCCAGCAATATTCCTCAACTTCCTTATTATGGACTCTGCCATTATCATATTCTAGGAGAGTTTTCAGGATAGGGTGCGGAAAAAAAACCACATATTCAAAATAATTTTTCCGGGCGTCCAGGGCCGGTTTCACTCCAGCATTATACCTCAACTTCCTTATTATGGACTCTGCCATCATCATATTCTAGGAAAGTTTTCAGGGTAGAGTGCGGAAAAAAACAACATTTTCAAAATAATTTTTCCGGTCATCCAGGGCCAGTTTCACTACAGCAATATTCCTCAACTTTCTTATTATGGACTCTGCCATCATCATATTCTAGGAAAGTTTTCAGGATAGGGTGCGGAAAAAACAACATATTCAAACTAATTTTTCCGGGTGTCCAGGGCTGGTTTCACTCCAGCAATATTCCTCAACTTCCTTATTATGGACTCTGCCATTATCATATTCTGGGAAAGTTTTCAGGATAGGGTGCGAAAAAAAAAGTAAACATATTCAAAATAATTTTTCCGGGCGTCCTGGGCCGGTTTCACTCCAGCATTATACTTCAACTTCCTTATTATGGACTCTGCCATCATCATATTCTAGGAAAGTTTTCAGGGTAGAGTGCGGAAAAAAACAACATTTTCAAAATAATTTTTCCGGTCATCCAGGGCCAGTTTCACTCCAGCAATATTCCTCAACTTTCTTATTATGGACTCTGCCATCATCATATTCTAGGAAAGTTTTCAGGATAGGGTGCGGAAAAAACAACATATTCAAACTAATTTTTCCGGGTGTCCAGGGCTGGTTTCACTCCAGCAATATTCCTCAACTTCCTTATTATGGACTCTGCCATTATCATATTCTGGGAAAGTTTTCAGGATAGGGTGCGAAAAAAAAAGTAAACATATTCAAAATAATTTTTCCGGGCGTCCTGGGCCGGTTTCACTCCAGCATTATACCTCAACTTCCTTATTATGGACTCTGCCATCATCATATTCTAGGAAAGTTTTCAGGGTAGAGTGCGGAAAAAAACAACATTTTCAAAATAATTTTTCCGGTCATCCAGGGCCAGTTTCACTACAGCAATATTCCTCAACTTTCTTATTATGGACTCTGCCATCATCATATTCTAGGAAAGTTTTCAGGATAGGGTGCGGAAAAAACAACATATTCAAACTAATTTTTCCGGGTGTCCAGGGCTGGTTTCACTCCAGCAATATTCCTCAACTTCCTTATTATGGACTCTGCCATTATCATATTCTAGGAGAGTTTTCAGGATAGGGTGCGGAAAAAAAACCACATATTCAAAATAATTTTTCCGGGCGTCCAGGGCCGGTTTCACTCCAGCATTATACCTCAACTTCCTTATTATGGACTCTGCCATCATCATATTCTAGGAAAGTTTTCAGGGTAGAGTGCGGAAAAAAACAACATTTTCAAAATAATTTTTCCGGTCATCCAGGGCCAGTTTCACTACAGCAATATTCCTCAACTTTCTTATTATGGACTCTGCCATCATCATATTCTAGGAAAGTTTTCAGGATAGGGTGCGGAAAAAACAACATATTCAAACTAATTTTTCCGGGTGTCCAGGGCTGGTTTCACTCCAGCAATATTCCTCAACTTCCTTATTATGGACTCTGCCATTATCATATTCTGGGAAAGTTTTCAGGATAGGGTGCGAAAAAAAAAGTAAACATATTCAAAATAATTTTTCCGGGCGTCCTGGGCCGGTTTCACTCCAGCATTATACTTCAACTTCCTTATTATGGACTCTGCCATCATCATATTCTAGGAAAGTTTTCAGGGTAGAGTGCGGAAAAAAACAACATTTTCAAAATAATTTTTCCGGTCATCCAGGGCCAGTTTCACTCCAGCAATATTCCTCAACTTTCTTATTATGGACTCTGCCATCATCATATTCTAGGAAAGTTTTCAGGATAGGGTGCGGAAAAAACAACATATTCAAACTAATTTTTCCGGGTGTCCAGGGCTGGTTTCACTCCAGCAATATTCCTCAACTTCCTTATTATGGACTCTGCCATTATCATATTCTGGGAAAGTTTTCAGGATAGGGTGCGAAAAAAAAAGTAAACATATTCAAAATAATTTTTCCGGGCGTCCTGGGCCGGTTTCACTCCAGCATTATACTTCAACTTCCTTATTATGGACTCTGCCATCATCATATTCTAGGAAAGTTTTCAGGGTAGAGTGCGGAAAAAAACAACATTTTCAAAATAATTTTTCCGGTCATCCAGGGCCAGTTTCACTCCAGCAATATTCCTCAACTTTCTTATTATGGACTCTGCCATCATCATATTCTAGGAAAGTTTTCAGGATAGGGTGCGGAAAAAACAACATATTCAAACTAATTTTTCCGGGTGTCCAGGGCTGGTTTCACTCCAGCAATATTCCTCAACTTCCTTATTATGGACTCTGCCATTATCATATTCTGGGAAAGTTTTCAGGATAGGGTGCGAAAAAAAAAGTAAACATATTCAAAATAATTTTTCCGGGCGTCCTGGGCCGGTTTCACTCCAGCATTATACTTCAACTTCCTTATTATGGACTCTGCCATCATCATATTCTAGGAAAGTTTTCAGGGTAGAGTGCGGAAAAAAACAACATTTTCAAAATAATTTTTCCGGTCATCCAGGGCCAGTTTCACTCCAGCAATATTCCTCAACTTTCTTATTATGGACTCTGCCATCATCATATTCTAGGAAAGTTTTCAGGATAGGGTGCGGAAAAAACAACATATTCAAACTAATTTTTCCGGGTGTCCAGGGCTGGTTTCACTCCAGCAATATTCCTCAACTTCCTTATTATGGACTCTGCCATTATCATATTCTGGGAAAGTTTTCAGGATAGGGTGCGAAAAAAAAAGTAAACATATTCAAAATAATTTTTCCGGGCGTCCAGGGCCGGTTTCACTTCAACAATATTCCTCAACTTCATCATATTCTAGGAAAGTTTTCAGGATAGGGTTCGGAAAAAAAACATAAATAATGTTGTGGCAATATTTTGTAAGATTACATGTTTAGTGGGCCATAATCACTCAGTTACTTGAAGACGATGATAGGCTAGTTGTAGGTCAGCTCACCTTTCAACAAGCTGGAGCTCCTTCACATTTTGTTGCACCTGTACGTCAATTTTTAGATGACAATTTCACAGGGAGATGGATTGGAAGGCGAGGACCAATAGAATGGCTGGCTAAATCTCCTGATTTATCACCATTAGACTTCTCTTAATGGGGTCATTTGAAATCCAAAGTTTATATTACACAGCCAACTTCGCTAGATGATCTACGCAGGAGAATTGTTGTGGAGTGTCGTGCTTTGACTCCAGAAATGTTGAGCAATGTGCGAAGACATTTCGAAAATCCCTTATACTTCTGTATGGAACTGAATGGTTCACATTTTGAACCTTTCTTACGATGAAAATTTTTTGCTCAAAAAATTATCCTATCAAATTTGTCTATTTCTAGTCATGTGTGTCGAAATAACCAATGAAACCATCATTACACTGATAACTACCCATGGATAGTTTTCACGGGTAGTTATCACTTATGTCATGACATTGCTAAGCAACCAACACAATAAAGTTGTTTGACATTTCAGTAATTCAATTTATTTCGAAAATGTCACTTCCTCGCTTTGGTGTTCAAAATGATGCGGCAACTGACAAAATCATTGAAGAAAATACACCAAAAAATACTGTCAATAGTAAAAAATACACTTGGAAAATATTTATGGAGTTTTGTGACGCCAGAAAATATGAATTGGATGGAAATCGTACTTTCGAAGAACTTGCATTAATACTCAAGGATTGGGCGATTAAAATGAGAAAAAAGGATAGCACAGAGTTTAAGGAGGCTACTGCTCAAACTGTATGGAATATAACAAGCAAATTATTACAAGGAGTATAAAAAGTGTTGCATTCAAACAAGCGCGGAATGCACGCGACGCAGCACGAAGAAATTTACAAACAGATCCCACTAAACGCAAAACATGCTCAGTACCATTAACTTCAACGGAAATGAGTAAAATTATAAACTTTTGGGATGAAAATACCCCTATAGGACTCCTACGCAAATTTTATCACATAGCAGCGGTGGAATTGGTTTGGAGAAGTGGTGAAGTTGCTGCTTGCTTAGTTGATTATTTTCATATCGAAAAGAACAACAATGGATCTCCAACTAATAGGATAGAATATAATCCAATTTTCAGTAAATCCTGCCAAGGGGGTTCAAAGAACTGCGCCTCTCGCAAATGGTTAGTTCAAAATAGTGATAACAATGCTTGTCCTGTCAGATTATTCATCAAATTATTATCAAAACGAGGCACAAATATTAAGACAAATAGACTATTTTTAAGGCCAAATCGTCTCTGGACGACAGAAAGCGATAACTGGTACGACAATATACCTCTGGGTAGAAATATAATCAACGGATGGACGAAATCTTCTGCTGAAGCAATTGGCTTGGATACGCAACAGAGGAAAATAACCAATCACTCTAATAGAGCAACTGCAGTCAGTCAACTAGCAAAGAGTGGAGTTCAAGAACAACAATTGTTGAAAATTACTGGGCACAATAATGGAAATTCCATTAAACCTTATTTGAATATTGATCAGGAACATCATAACCAAATAATCAATAGTATGCGTGGAAACACCTATGCAGTAACCGAGGCGAATACGGCAAGATCAACGGAATATCATTATACGAATTGTTCTTTTAATAACTGTGTGTTCAATAAATAATTTTGTTCGAATTGCAAAAAAATTTATCACCGAATATCCCTCGAACATTGATAAATAACTCATAATTTTATCACAACTTCCTCAAGCACGTTATTTCAGGTAACATCCCTCCGCCTTCGGCGTCGGGATGTTACCAAATAACGTGCTTTCGAAAACTGTGATAAAATTATTTCGTGAGTTATCAATGATCTTGGGATATTATAGCTGATAACATTTTAGGTGGTGGAAAATAAAAATATCTTGATAAAACTTTTAGTTTTCATTAAAACTTCAACAACACTTGATCGATCCTCAATTTCAGTACACCCATGTATTTGGGATTGAATTCCCTTCAAAATGATATATCACAAGTATAGTAGACCCATTGAAAATTCTGAAGTAGAGGGTGCTGGGGATGAGGGGGTTGACAACACCATGATGATGTATTTGGTGAAGTGTTCACCCTTGAAATAAAAATTGACGAGTCTGAGCGATGTTCGGAGATTTGCGTGGTGACAAGTTTGAGCGGGGACACTCTATAATTATGTACAGGGTGTTTCTTAAGTACGTGTAGAAACTTCAGGAGCATGTTGCTGACGTCGAAATAAGAAAAAAAGTTCCCATAAACACATGTCCGCAAAATGTTCGTTTCTAAGATACAGAGTGTCAAAGTTTAATTCTTATCTTTGTTTTTTTGGGAATAAATTCCAAAATATTTGTGATATTTGAGTAAAGTTTGGTACCTGGGATGATTTTTCAATGACAAAATCAAATTTTATGTTAATTGTGAAAAAACTTAGTTCTAATTGAATTTATTTTGAATTTAAAAATCTTGCAATTCAAAATCACTTGCATTGATTATTTCAAATATCTCGAAAACAGTTGCTCTTAGTGAATATATTTTTTACTCAAACTAAAGAATAAATATTCCCAGATACCAAACTTTACCCAAATATCAAAATTATTTTGAAAGTGTTCACAAAAAATAGAGATCAGAATTCAACTCTGACACTCTGTATCTCAGAAACGAATAACTTGCGGACATATGTTTATAGGAACTTTTCTTCTTATTTTGATGTCAGCAACACGATCCCAAATTTTCTACACGTACTTAAGAAACACCTTGTATAATCAAATATCCTGCTTTTGCGGTTGCGAATCAAACTAGCAATCAATTAGCGGAATTATAATTAGTATTCTTTTGAAAATCTGGAAGATCATAAAATACTTACGAATTATATAAGCGATCAAAAACTGTCGGAAAGTGTCTACCGTGAAAAGAAGAAAATTGATTTAACCTTGGATGCTGTCTCCATACGACGAACTGATTGCTACGGAACTGAATAAACAACACACTTGATTACGATATATCTAACTATTGGTTGAAATTTTTATATACCTGACTGCATATACATAGATACACTGCAGACTCGCATATGAGTGACTATCATTAATTTGATGATTACTTCCAAACAGCAAGAGAGAGAGAGAGACACCAAGAGAGAGACTGAGAGAGAGGTCAAATTGAATAATATCGAATTGAAAACCTGTTACAGGATGAGCGATATAGAAACTTGATGAATTTGGAAACGCGCGCTTCTTTTTTGGTTCATACGAGAAGAAAATGCTGTCGTGGAAGCCAATGAAGAATAGGTAGGAGTTCGTGTTTTTCTCGAAGTTTTGGAGCAACGAGCCCTGGTAAAGAGACGTTTTGCAATCTATATAAAGTTGGCGATTCAACTTCAAAATAGTCGATAACGGATTATTCCATAATTTGCTTCCTTTTTGTCGCTAATTAGTTGCGGGGACAAAAAACAATTCGATCTTTTTTTTTAAATAAATAAATACACATGGAACATGGAACTTTTGTAATAATAGGGGAGCCCAAGCGGGGATTTCGGGATTTACTAAAGCGCGGCAGATTAATATACAGGGGGATACCTTGTACCCGGTTAAGTACCTCCACCAAATATGAGCCCCATATACAGGGTGTCAATTTGAAAACTTCCCACCCTTAATATCTTCCTTCCAGTAAACAATATGAGTAATCGAAAAAACAGGTCAATTTTATTGTCAAGGGGGACACTTTCACGGACTATTTGTAGCCCTCGTGGTTCAACCCCCTAGGAGGGGTAGATGTTACCCTTAGAATTTTAAATGGGAAGGGGGGTCAAGTGGCACATCATTTTGATGGGCGTTCAATTCTTGTTCCAATGGTACCCTGACTTATTATTTTGTGATGAGCATTTTCCGAAAAATTGCGTTCTAAACTAACAGAAGTAATTATTAGAACGCCTATACTGAGATGCATTATTGTATTGACTCCCTTTAATAAAAATGGTTAGAAGAGTAGGTGGCACCGCTCCAACCCTTGAATGACAGGAATAAATTTATTACGCATGGGATTTTTTATTTGGTGGTTATTTTTCTTCTACACAATAAAATTTAATTTGCGAGAAAGACATTTCCAACATAAAATCTACTTACGCTTATCTTATTAGCTGTTCGAAATGTTGTCCATTTTGCTCTAAACAGTAATACAGTCTGTTTTCGAACTCCCCTCTATCATTACGGAAAACTTCACTAGGAATTGACCGGCATGCTGCTGTAATTCGTCTTTTAAGTTCGTCAATATCAGAAGGTTGTGTTTTATAACCAACGGATTTAAGATGCCCCCAAAGAAAGAAATCTAAGGGTGTTAAATCCGGTGATCTCGGAGGCCATTCAACTGCTCCCCTTCTGCCAATCCATCTACCCGGAAATCTCTCGTTTAACCACTGTCGGACGGGAAGAAAATAATGAGGTGGAGCACCGTCCTGCTGGAAATGTAACAGATCCTCCTGCAAAAGTTCATTACCTTCTGCATCAATTTGAGTTTCTAGCTCGTGAGTTATAAGAGGATCGATAGTCTCTTCAAGCATATCAAGGTACAGATTGCCAGTCAAGTTTTCTTCCAGAAATAATGGACCAAGAATGACATTTCCAAGAATACCAGCCCAAACATTAACTTTTTGTGGGTGTTGTGTATGCCCTTCCCGAAAAATATGTGGGTTTTCGTCACTCCAATAGCGACAATTTTGTCTATTAACATTGCCATTCAGAAAAAATTAACACTCATCGCTGAAACAGATGTTTAACAGAAGATTAGGGATGGTATTGACTCGATGAGACATGATTTCACAAAACTCTATTCTTCTATCATAATCATCCTCGTGGAGCTCTTGAAGAATCTGCATTTTATATGGATGAAATTTATGCATTTTCAATGCTTTTCTTATAGTCTCGCGTGACATTCCCGTCTGTTCTGATACTGATCGTAAGGAGCTCGTGGGCTCTGCAGCAAATGTTCCCAAAACTTCAATTTGAGCTGCTTCATTTAGTACTTTGGGGTTATTTCTTTTTTTATTTGTCACTGAACCAGTTTCGTAAAACTTATTCATCAAATCAAGC
The DNA here is from genome assembly GCA_944452925.2 of Chrysolina oricalcia. Classification (NCBI taxonomy): domain Eukaryota; kingdom Metazoa; phylum Arthropoda; class Insecta; order Coleoptera; family Chrysomelidae; genus Chrysolina; species Chrysolina oricalcia. The sequence continues at coordinate 51,689,931 of OX101824.2, forward strand.
ACATACCGGTGACTTACATTACAATTTGGATGTCTTTCGTTAAAAAGACATGCCGCCCTTCGTGCGCACTTTCCAACTTCGCCATAAATTACAATCATTTCAATTCTGTATTGAAGAATGTAAACCATTTTTACACTTTTATACACTTATTAAAGTAATTCCTAAACAGCCCAACAGGTACAACGGTATTCACAATACTACCACATAGTTCAAATTTGCTAACCAATTTTTTGCCGGAAAACAGAAACTTTTTACAGCAGATGACACTTAAAAATTCAGCATTTAATAAACACAACTTTTCTACCATCTACGTTTTACTATTAGACTACTTTTTTATGTAAAGTGTTTGGAGCTAATGGCTAATGTTACCCATAATGAAGGGTTGGAACGGTACCACCTAATATTCTAACCAGTTCTGGCCAAACCATGCATCTCAGTATAGGCGTTCTAATAATTACTTCTGTTAGTTTAGAACGCAATTTTTCGGAAAATGCTCATCAAAAAATAATAAGTCAGGGTACCATTGGAACAAGAATTGAACGCCCATCAAAATGATGTGCCACTTGACCCCCCTTCCCATTTAAAATTCTAAGGGTAACATCTACCCCTCCTAGGGGGTTGAACCACGAGGGCTACAAATAGTCCTTGAAAGTGTCCCCCTTGACAATAAAATTGACCTGTTTTTTCGATTATTCATATTGTTTACTGGAAGGAAGATATTAAGGGTGGGAAGTTTTCAAATTGACACCCTGTATAAGGCCGCCCGTGAAGGATAAAGGATCAGATTAGTAAAAAAATATACATCATCAGAAATTCTCGAGCACGTCAGATCAAGGTAGGGTGAGTTAAATACATGCTAAAAAGTGTATATTCCACTAATCTGACAATTTGAGAGTGACGTAAACAAAGGGGAGAGCAGCAAAGTTGTAAAAAAACACGTCATCTCGACATTCTCGAGCGTTGCTAAGTTTTTTTTATGTTGAAGGAAATAATTCAAGGATAACGAAAAATATATAATCTGACGATTTCCGCAAGCCGAAATAACAAATTTTTGTCGATAAAGTTAAATGCGTGCAGCTGCGTGATGCCTATATTTCCCTCTCCGCGTTTCTATTCCACTCTCACTGATATAGTGGTCATCATGTTAGCGAATATGGAACACCTGCAAGCAAGAGTAGAAGTTTGGATGGATCTTGGAGTTGGCAATGCACGCCGATACATCGACGTATCCACTGTCTACAAAAAATTATGCCCAAAAATTTCGAAAGCGCTTCCAGCTTTGCATGCATTCACTGGTTGCGATTTCAACCCAGCATTGTACCGACGAGGGAAAAAGAAACCTTTGTAATTACTAATAATGAATTCCGAAATTTTCCAGGATTCTTTTAACATCATACAGTCTTTTACTTGCCACTTGTATGGGTTGAAAAAGTTAGACGATGTCAATCAAGCCAGGATTGTCATCCTTAATAGGACGTATAAAGTAAAAGACACATCACAACCCTTCTCCTTGATTGTCCGGAATTACGATGCGTGCAACTTCTCACACGGAGTTACTCCAGCAAGTGTTCCGCACAAGTCTCATTGCATGCTTGTGGAGTAATGCCCATAATTCAAATATTACTGATCTTTTACCAACGGACTATGGATGGAAAGTTGTCGACGGAAAATTCAAAATGATCTGATTTGCAGGTGATCAATTGTCGAAAGCGTTCGAAGATGTAGTCATAATACCTGATATTCTTGAGGATACCTACTCCAGAATCAGGTATTTCTTTTCTCCAATAATTACAAAAACACGTTGTTCATAAAGAAAAATTGTTAAATATTTTAATGATTTTTTGTTACAGATACGCAATCTGAGGATGAAATCATGCTTTTCAATTAATTAAGTTCAATGATTAAAAAAAATATTTTTTTTGTCAGATTAGGCGATTCCTTCTAGATAATCGTCAGATTATGAGACAGCACGTTTAGAACATAAAGATGAACCATATATATATCCTAATCTGACGCGCTTGAGTATTTCAAAATGGCGAATTTTTTTAGCACATTATAATAATGGCCGCGAGAGTGCGTCACATCGAAATCGTCAGATTAGTGAATGGGAGCTTTTTTTGGTACACTTAACACTCCCTTATAAAATCTGACGCGCTCGATTAAATTTTTTTTTTCATTTTCAACCCTTACGTACAACCACCCGCATCATACAAACGATCAGATTAACATACGTACATTATTAAAAATACGTAGGGCATTGATGCTATCAATATCTGACGCGCTCGAGAATGTCCATGCAACAGTATTTTTTATATATTTAACAATCTATAGCCGCTTCCCCCACCGATGAAAAGGTATATATTATGTAACATTATTTTCTTCTTATCATCTAATCTTTGCAACCCAATAGGTCTCTATGACGCTCGAGTAAATCCCCATTTAGCATCGTGGGCTCCCCTACTATAATCAAATTCAAAATATTCATTCGTTTTTACATTGCAAAAGTTTTTTTGGGTACAAATAAAGTGATATGGGTTTTTGGATACGAAAACAATTACTCTTTCCACTACCTATCCATCCTCGTTTAGGTACCATTTTCCTCAAAATAACCAACATACTAGGTACTAAAAATAAAAACAGAATGGTGAAACCTCAAAATAACTTACAATTAAATTAATTTTTATTCTAAATTATGAAAACATAATGATTCCATACCGGAGTGAAACTAGCAAGACGGTATCGCCAGCAAGAGGCAGCGCAACGCTTCGATAAAATCGTGCTCGGTGTCGCGGTAGCATATGAGTATTTATTTTATCTTATTTATTTTCGTTCGTGTTGCTGAAATATTCTCATATAAACATACTGGAAAGATGAAAAACTATATTTCTTCAAAGCACCGTAGCTAAACCATGAAAAACCATGTACTTTTCATGGAACTAATGAAAATTAATCAATTTTGACCTCACTTACATAGTGTTGAGACTTTATTTAATTGAAAAATGGTCCATTCAAACACATTATTATTTTGCTGCGCCTTTTTCTTGAAGAATATTGAAAAATGGAGTGTGAAATAATTTTAATGTGAATATTGATTTTGTAGCATCCATCTGAACGCCTTTCGACCTTCTACTTCAGAAATAAGAAGATAAATCAATGCTACAAAATCTACTTTCACAATTAACGTATTCAACAACTCATTTTTCAGTATTATTCGTAAAAAACAACCCCAATAAGATAATAAAAGCCAGAAAAATTAATTTCATTATTTCCAGAGGGTCAAATAGATGTTGAAAAATCAATTTTCACATACAAAGCATTCTACACTTCATTTTTCAATATTCTTCGAGATGACCCCCAGCAAAATAATAATAATATTAACCAGAAACATTTACTTCGTTGCTTTCACGGGATGGAAGGGGTTGAATGGCTGCTACAATATCAAAATTCAACAGAAATGTGATCATTTTTCGAAAAAATAAAGTCTCAACAATAAGTGAAGCCAAAATAATGATTCATTTTCATTAGTTCGATGAAGAGATACACGGTTTCTGTTGACCAGAGTATTTGGGCAATGAAACAGTACGTGAGAAAACGAGAATGAACGGAGTTTTAATGAACGTAAACTTTACAATCTGAACGATCAACATTGACATTTCTATCCGTCAAATATATAGGTGGCTGACAACTGCCTATAGTCCAGGACGTCTTTATAGTAGTCGTGTCTAGCAACAATAGTAAAGGAGATTCTTCATCTCTAACACTTCCCCTCGAGACACGGCGGCATCATTTTCATCGAGACTCCCAGGCCTAACATTTCTACGCAAATATTGTGTTTTGGTCGAGGCAAACTTTTCGTCAATATATCAGCGACCATTTGATCAGTAGAAGTATGAAGCAATCGAATTTCTTTTTCTCTGAGTGCTTCACGAATAAAATGGTGTCGTATATCTATATGCTTGCTCCTTGCATGGAAAGTGGGATTTTCTGCAAGCATCATAGCACTACGATTGTCGTTGTAAACTGTGACATTCTCTAAGTCTTTGAAGTCTAACTCGCACAAAAATCTTCGTAAGTATATGGCTTCTTTGGCAGCTTCTGTCAATCCCATATACTCGGCTTCGGTCGTTGAAAGTGCGACAGTTCGCTGTTTCTTCGAATCCCAAGATATAGGTCCTCCAGCGAAAATGAACGAATATCCGGAATAGGAACGTCTATTGTCAAGATTGTTTCCCCAATCGGCATCGACAAATCCTTTCAATGGTTCATAGTCCGGTTTATAGATGATTCCCAAATTTATACTGCCTTTCAGGTAACGTTTCGCAGCAGTCCAGTGGGTTTTATCGAACCAGTTATTGAATTGGCCTAAACAGCTGGCAGCAAAACTGATATCTAGCCTTGTAGTTACGGCCAAGTATGTTAAAGCGCCAACCAACTCTCGATACGGTACCTTCAGTTCTTTATCTGTATGAGATTTTGGATTTTTCATCAGCTTAACATTTGAATCCATCGGCGTATTAACTGGTTTTGAATCTGACATTCCAAAACGATGTAGTAAATCAGTTATATAGCCCTTCTGATGTAGAGCTATTTTGTTACCTTCCCGTGAAAATTCAATTCCAATACAGTTACCTACTTTTCCAATATCTTTAAGTTCGAATATCTTGGAAAGTTGGTTTTTCACATCGGATATTACTTCATGATTTCGACAAGCAATCAAAATGTCGTCTACATAAATGGTAATCAATGCTACATTTTCTCCATTGTATAAACGATACACACATGGATCAGCATTCGTAGGTACTGCTCCAATAGATTTCAGAACCCTGTCCAATTTCTCGTACCAGCTCCTTCCGGCTTGGCGTAATCCATATAAAGATTTTCTCAGAAGACAAACTTCATTTCCACCCTGTAGATCTTTCAACATAATTTTTGCTTTTCTTCGGATTTCAGCTTCATCGGTTTCGTTTTCCGTAATCCTTTTCAGAATTTCGTTAAGTTGTTTGGGTGGTTCCATAAATATCTGTTCCTGAAGCTCACCATTCAAATACGCGCACGTAACGTCAAGTTGATGAATGTGCATTCCATAGCGAGCTGCTAAAACTACAACAAGTCGTATAGAACTCAAACGGGCAACCGGCGCAAAAGTCTGGTTGAAATGAACTCCTGGTTGTTGGCTGAAACCTTGAGCCACTAGACGTGCTTTTCTTCGGTCGAGAGTACCATCAGCTTTGTACTTGTTCCTCAAGACAATTCGACTTCCTATGATATCATTGTTTTCAGGACGATCCGTAAGTGTCCAGGTATCATTTTTCAAAATTGACTTGATTTCTTCCCCCATAGCACTGTACCATTGGTTGGCTTCAGATCCGCGTATCGCCTGTATCATCGGTACTTCGGCAATAAAAACTTCCTCTGGTTCCTCAATGTTCATGGTAACTGGAGGCAACTGGTGGTATTCTTTCCTAGGTCTTCCCCTTGAACCGGTCCTGATAATTTTCGGTCTCCCGGGTCCTCGTCTAGTTTCAATAAATTCTGTAGATAATTCATCGGGTATTTCTGTGGGTAATTCTTCAGGAATATTCTCAATTTCAGATATATTCTCCTCAGTGGCATGCTCCTCGAATTCTCTCTCTGTGCGTTCGTTTTCCACATTGCTAATATCTTCGAGAGGTTTTATTTCGATTTCTGAAGTTAGAGGTTCCAAATATTTCTCGCCTTCTGAATAATTTAACAAACCATCTGGGAGAAATTCAGAATATTCATTGATTGAAATTTCCGATTTATCCAAGAATTTAATGTCTCGTGTGATTTCCACTCTTTGCTCACTTGGTATCCAAACTCGATAGCCTTTTATTTGTTCCGAGTAGCCCAAAAATCGGCCTTCCTTGCCCCTTTCATCGAATTTGTCTTTACCATGTTTCCTGTTGAGGATATATACTGAACAACCAAATTCTCGAAAGTAACTAACGTTCGGCTTCCGACCTGTCCATACTTCATATGGTGTTTTTCCATCAAGACTCCTAGTTGGATAGCGATTTCTTATATAGTTTGCAGTATTCACTGCTTCAGCCCAGAATGACGGTGGTAGGCCAGACTGAATGAGAAGACAACGTGCAGCTTCAACAAGTGTTCTGTTTTTCCTCTCGGCTATACCGTTCTGTTCTGGGTTATAGGGTACTGTCAATCGTCGTACGATACCGTTTTGTTTCAGCAGTTCATCAAAGTTTTTATTATTATATTCTGTCCCATTGTCTGACTGAAGACATTTGATCTTATTTCCTTTTTGGTTTTCGACCATTTTGAAGAATTCTTTGGTAACTTTGATGACATCGCTTTTTGAAGAAATGAATCGTACTTCGCACCATCTCGAATGATCATCGATAAATGTGACATAATACTTCGATTTCCTTGTGGCTTCCAGCATATCCTTGATATTCAAATGCCCAAGGCGACGATGCCATATAGCAAGAGTTTCTGAAGGGGTTCGTGAAATCAATGCTGAATTGGATATGATTTCACTCGAACTAGGGACTTGTTCACAAACATAATATAAGTCACCTATGCGATTTGCGACAATTTTCACATTTCCGTCAGTGTCAAGAACTAACGCATTGTCTTTTTGAAATAAAACATCAAAACCGTTCTTGGTAATTTTTCCAACTGACAACAAATTCGTCCGCAATTCTGGCACATGCAAAGTGTTATTCAAAGTAATGTCTTTCGTTTCACCAAAAACATCTGCAGTAAATGAAACTGTTCCTTTTGCAATGATTTCCATTGACACATTTGTTGCGAGATTGAGTTTATCATCGTTTGTATGACAAATATCGGAAAATTTTTGCAGTTCATTGCACAAATGCGAAGTTGCACCACTGTCTATGCACCATTTCTGTTTGTAATCTGGTAAACTAACTTGAAAAGCGTCTGATACACATAAAGAAACATTTTCGGCACATTGAGCAGAAGATTGGACATTTTCACGTCTACGTTTACATTCCGAAGATTTGTGACCAAACTTTCTACATCGATGGCAACGAAACTTGAATGTATTTATATCATTTCCATTCAAATTTTTACTTGTTCCAGGTTTTTCAGCTACTGAATTATTCTGGTGTCTCCACTTGTTATAGTTCTTATTAGCAAACATAGCATTTTGCATTCCAGTTCGCGTATCATTTTTCCGAGCGTCACTTTCTTCGACAATTTTGATGCGAAGGATTTCTGGAGTAGGTAGTTCATCCCTAGACTCTATTGCACATCGAAAATTTTCAAAGCTGGACGGCAAACTATACAATAACATAATAGCTAGCAAGTCGGGGTTTATTTCCACTTCCATTTCGTTCAATTTATCCACTGCATCGAAAAATTTGTTGATGTGTTCTCGAACATCATCGGTTTTCAACATTCGTTGCATGGTTAGCTGTTTGAGAAGTGTAGCTTTTCTAGCAGGTCCTTTGGATTGATAAATATTCTCCAATTTTTTCCAGACATCGCGCGAAGAAGCACAACCCTTGATTTGCTTTAATTGTGCGGGACTAATCGATAGGATTATATCTGACTTAGCTTTATTATCGTTCTTCGTCCATGTTTCCACCTCCTTTTTGGATTCCTCGTCATTCACCAACAGCTTTGGTTTCGTACAATCACCACTGACGTACACCCATGCGTCGTTTTTCACCAGCAAAGCTTCCATCTGCATCTTCCATGTATCATAATTTTCCGTATTGAGAGGTTCAATTCTAGACATACTTGAAAGACTCATATTCAATAGTAGCAATGACACAAACGATGGAGATTTTTGCAAATTTCAAAATTCAACGACTTTCTTATGCTCCTGGTATTCCTGGGCACATAACCTGTTGACCAGAGTATTCGGGCAATTAAACAGTACGTGAGAAAACGAGAATGAACGGAGTTTTAATGAACGTAAACTTTACAATCTGAACGATCAACATTGACATTTCTATCCGTCAAATATATTGGTAGCTGACAACTGCCTATAGTCCAGGACGTCTTTATAGTAGTCGTGTCTAGCAACAATAGTAAAGGAGATTCTTCATCTCTAACAGTTTCCTTTATAGCTATTGTCTCAAGTGGTTTGAAGGTAAAATGGGTTTTCATTCTTGCAGCAAGTTCATATGAAAATATTTCGCCATCGCGAGCGAAAATAAATGATAAAATGAATACCCATAAGCTGCAGCGACACCGAGCACGATTTTATCGAAGCGAAGCGCTGTCCGTCTCGCTGGCGATGTCGTATTGCTGGTTTCACTCCGGTTGATTATATTCCAATCTATCTTTGAATATATCAGTAACTGAGTGTACTTGATGACCTTCCTCAATTCTGATAGGTTTTCTTTTAAATCGTCGTATAGTTCTATATTCTTTTACAAACTGTCGTATAGTGTCCTATAGAAGATTCTCTTCTTGTTTCTATATATGTTGTATTGGTAATCAACGAATCCCAATGAAGCTTACATTTCGTCCACAATTGTATTCAACGTTTTCATGAAATATGTCATGAATATGTTCTAAATCGATTTTAACTTCATACCAAAAGAGATCTCATGGCAAATACTTCAAATTTTTATCATCATAACCTCGAACGAAGTATCCCCACTTGTTATAGTCAAATTATGGATACTTGAAAGTTAGAAAGTTGTTTCGTTAACTTCATATGAAGTTAGCGAAACATAGCATATTTATTTAGAAAAAAGAACGACAATTTTTTTCCCGCAACTAATTAGCGACAACTTGCGGCAAATTATGGGTATTTCAGAACTGTAGAAAAATTGAAATTACGGAAGTGGCTTCGCTTTAAAAAAAAATAGCGACACCTTTTTTTTTCCGTAACTAATTAGCGACAAAAAGACGGCCAATTATGGATGCTTCAGAACTATAAAACAGTAGAAATTACGGAAGCTGCTTCGCTTACTTGATATTAAGAAGTTTTAAAAAAAGAGCGACGAATTGTTTTTCTCCGCAACTAATTAGCGACAAAAAGGCGGAAAATCATGGAATAATCTGCTATCAACTTTTTCGAAGTTGTCTCGCTAACTTTATATAAGTCTCAAAAATGCTATGATGGTTCAATTGATAAATGTACAGACGGGCCAGACAGCCAGACAGACCGGCAGACGGCAGACTTTTTCAATTTATGGTTTAAATAACACACAAATATTTCAGAGTATACGAGGATATATTGAAAAATTCTTACCCTACTATAGAACCAAACAAAATTTCAATGTCAAAATATTTTATTACTCAACATATTCTCCTCTTAATTGGATACATTTATTACAGCGAACCTGCAACGTCTCTAGACCTTATCCAAAAAATCAATAATGATTACTCCACGGCAATCCCAAAAAACTGAAGCAAGAACTTTTCTAGCAGATTTTTGGACACGAAACTTCTTAGGTCTTGGAGAACCGGAGTGTCGCCATTCCATCGATTGTTGCTTTGTTTCTGAATCGTAGAAATGTATCCAAGCCTCATCCATAGTAACAATTCGGTTTGAAAAGTCTACATCGTTTTCAAATCGACCACAGATCAAACGCGATGCTACTACCCTTGCACGCTTTTGGTCAACATTCAAACATTTGGGGATCCATTTTGCAGCAATTTTTCTCATGTCCAAATTGACGTGAACCATATGATGAACGCGTTCGTATGAAATATTCAGTGCTTCGGATATCCGTTTTAGACCAATTCGACGGTCTGTTAAAATCATGTCATGAAATGCATTTTATATTTTCGGGGACTGACACAGAAACTGGCCTTCCCGATCGGTCATCATCTTCAATGGAAAATTTACCTCTTTTGAAGCTTGCAGTCCAATTTTACAAGGTCGCATACGAAGGACATTTTTCTCCAAGGGTATTATATTCAGTGCTTCGGATATCCGTTTTAGACCAATTCGACGGTCTGTTAAAATCATGTCATGAAATGCATTTTATATTTTCGGGGACTGACACAGAAACTGGCCTTCCCGATCGGTCATCATCTTCAATGGAAAATTTACCTCTTTTGAAGCTTGCAGTCCAATTTTACAAGGTCGCATACGAAGGACATTTTTCTCCAAGGGTATTAAGCATATCTTCGTAAATCTGCTTACCTCTTAACCTTTTTAAATACAGGTACTTGATGATGGCTCGATACTCCAATTTTTCGATTTTCACAATTTCGGTGGACATATTTTTTCTTTGAATTTATTGCGTAACTCTGATTTACTTTTTTGACGTCAAACTTTACACTGACACTTCTAATAAGTTATTGTTCGTTGCTTTGGTAACGCAATATTTTGTTCAAGATGCATATAACTCCTGGTGCGTTTACTGATTCGCTTTTGTTTCAACCAAAGTTCTTGATCCTGTAATTGCGTCAATAGAGTTTGTTCCATTCGTCAATGGATGACGCTTAAGTCGAATATAGTAGAGTTTCAACAATCCAAAGTGCCTACTAGATAAATTTTTTGAGTTTTTGAACGTTAACATTATTTTGAGGTTATATGTCAATTACATTGCATATTAGGCTATCCAAGATGCTGTCAAACTAAAATCAAGATGGCCGCCTGAAGGCACACATTGTATTTGTTATTGTTTGAACGAGACTGATTATTGTTAATTTTCATCTATTGGAGTGAAATTTTTGTATGAAACTTTGCCGAATAAAAAACATGCCTACAAAGTGTTATGTTGTAAATTGTGGAAGCCGTGGAGATCGCGACTTAGTGAAGTTTTTAAAAATTCCTAGCTAGCTACATTTTGATAATGTGGTATATTAAATCAAAGACTAGAAGATAGATGTTTATTAAGTAGGATACCCTAATATACATAGTTCCATGTTCCAAAATAACAAATTAGTAGGTAAAAATATGTAACAAGTGAAAATCATTTACTTTGCGATATCTGACACTCGGTGTGTAAAAAAACGACCAATCCAATGAAGATTTGAAAATAAAAATAGATAAATGTGTAGGCAATCATATATAACTAATAATAGTGTTGAGGAAACAGTCATAACTTCATGCACTGAGAACCAATCCAGGGGTTTTTTGGTACATCGGACAGTCCTATAGGGTCCAATAGAATTTCACAGATATCATTTTCACACTGCAGCACAACTCGGCCATCCTCACCTTTTCACAAAGACACCATCTTTACTCTAAAAAATGTCTTCCTTTTATGAAACTTAGGTAGCACAACTACTTTACGAAAATTGTACGCTTTTGGGAAATCAACTATCCAGAATTATTCATCTGGGAAAATTTACTCATGAACATATATCCTTTGGGTGACCAAATCACAAAATCGCAGTATTTTCATTCAGTTAGTTTCATTTGTAAATGAGTTTGGTAATAATAAGCATGGTCACGTTTTAGGGTAATTGCAATTCCACCGCTTATTATAGTTGGGGTTTTTAAATTTGAATACTGTCCCATATCAATATTCCTTAATGAATATGGACACTTCACTTCCATATCAGCCACAAGACATCGTCGCATCAGGAGAACCATCAATTTATTAAATAATCTATACTTTCAACAAATGAATATCCATTCGCTGTGAATGCCTCATCTGAAAATTAATTGGAAACATTAATAAACAGTTCATAAATTACGAAAAATCAGTACCTACCTTGGCAACAGCAACAGTATGTTCATCCATTTTTCTTGCTTCACAATCATGGGCAAATCCAGCTTCAAGATATTTATAGCCTGTTAAACTTTTGTAGGCCTTCATTGGCTTTCTTGTTTATGAGTCAACAGCAGATATGTAATAATGTCGAATGCCGTTACTGTTGTGAAAAGATCTAGAGATATGTCCATTTCACAAGGAGTGAAAGTAAAAGGATCCATGCACTTTATCACTCTCCTTTTGTCTCTATAGATCGATGCAGTGTCTTTGTTTACTCGTTCTAATGATAATAAATAAATCACTTTTAGTTAAAACAGCCATAATAACATTTCAAATCACAACTAAACAAAACTATTAGCAGTAGAAGCTAGTGCCAAACACAAACACCATAACACCATTCATGTGTGCCTACAGCCGGCCATTTTTTAAGAGCCGTGGTCACGTGTTCTGGATTGGTATTTATCGTGTGATTTTTCTGTTCTTTTAATACTTTTCGCTCAGTTCGGTAGTTTTGCGACGTTTTTAGTTGTTGGGTTATTGTTATTTATTTGTTCTTGTGTTTTTCTGTCATTCGTAAAAGTTAGGGTAGTGTATAGCATTTTTTTGTGAGTCTCGACTTCGACATGACAATCATCAATCATGACATGGTTCAATTTGAGGTTATGTCGAGGACGCAGCATGCGTTTGTCAAAACGACATGTCAAGTCATCATGATCGGTAATGATTTGCCTGCCATCTATGTTAAAATTGAGTAAACTCTCTTGACGCAATAAAAATGTCATGAATCAAGCAGGCCGTACATCAACAGTTTTGGATGACAATTTCACAGCTATAAGTAATTCCACCAGGAGTTATATGCATCTTGCGTCAAACTTTACACTGACACTTCTAAGTTATTGTTCGTTGCTATAGTAACGCAATATTTTATTTATGCAGGGAACTGGTCTAGGCTAACTAGATATCAATACATCCTCGTAGATATTATTTCTAAACAATTCAATTTACGGGTAGGTATTATTTAACAGACTCAAATTCGACGATAACTTGAGGTGAAATCGATATTACCAATAGAAAACTGAAGTAATTTTTCAAAAAATCACTTCTTTTTATATACTATACAAATGAAGACGAAGAAAGGTGAAAAGTGAAAGGTGAAAAGTGTTCACATTTCAACGTTAAATCTGGCAGCATGTTTTCACCAAATAAAAAAGAGTGATATTCCAAAATCAATGTACAAAACAAATATCTGCGTATTCCTTTTGGTTTTAGAAATGCTAGTGTAGTCGACATCGTATTATAAAGTTCTACATCGTCAGAGCATATGAAAATATTAGAAAACATATTCCAACGATTGAATCGGTGTAATTTCAAAATACAAACTTGTTTGTAAGTGTGAATTTTTTAAAAGAGAACTATCGGGTTCAGGACATTTAGTCACAGAAAACAGTGTGAAACAAAATTCGGTAAAAACAGAAGCTTTGATGAAGTTTGTAGACGAAAAAACCGCAAGGAAGTAAAATCAATCCCAGGTTTGACTGAATGTTATCGTAGATTCATAAAAAACCTGCACAGAAATGGCGAAACTGATGACCAATTGATTGAATACTGAATGCTTTCGAAAAATTGTTAAAAAAATCTACAACAGCACCAACATTGTAGTATTGAAATTTTTAAAATGAATTTTCACTAAGCTGTGACGCAAGTCAATAAACGATCGGATAAGTAATTTTTCATGGTATAGTAGGTAAATATATACCAATAGCGTATGCATCCAGATCTTTAAAATGAGCAGAATCACGTTATTGAACTATAGAAAAATAATTGTTGAATATTGTGCTGCCAGTGAAACACTTTCAGTCATACCTGTATGGAGGAAAGTTTAAAATTATCAGTGATCGTAATCCACTGATATACTTATTTTCGTTATCAACCAAATTGTCATGATTGGAGAGATGGAAATTTCAATTAGATGAGAGTGAACATAAAATTGACTATACACTAGGTATATTATGAAAATGCCGATGATTTACCTACAATAAAAGTTAATGCATTATCAGAAAATGAAAGTGTTGAAACCCTAGACTCGGAAACTGATATAATCTCACAAGAAAATCAAGAGATAGATGACAAATCTTACAGATTTTTACGAATTCACAGAGAAAAGATTATCTCAATGACTCATAGAGCATGAAAAAATAAAACAAGTATATGATAGCTTAATCTTTGTAGCTGATATCATATTTCTTGTTCCAAGTAACGAAAACCGCGAAACTACTAATTTGCACAAGATAATAAATGATTTTTGTATAGATAGGAGCAATCAGAAATTAAATTTGACAGACTTATCTACAAAAACATAAACAAATTACAACAAAGGAAATATATTCAGATACCAACTACAGTAGAAGCGAAAAATCAGCCTAAAAGATTATTTCAGGATAAATTACTGATTGAAAAATAAATTACCGCCAAATAATTATTTTATGAATCCAGTGCATTTGCCTTTTTTAGACATTCTGAGTTATATTTTCGAAAGATTGATATTTACTCGATGAACACAGACATTGACATGAATATGGACATTGACATGAACATGGACATTGACATGAACATGGACATTGACATGAACATGGACATTGACATGAACATGGACATTGATATGAACATGGACATTGACATGAACATGGACATTGACATGAACATGGACATTGACATGAACATGGACATTGACATGAACATGGACATTGACATGAACATGGACATTGATATGAACATGGACATTGACATGAACATGGACATTGACATGAACATGGACATTGACATGAACATGGACATTGACATGAACATGGACATTGACATGAACATGGACATTGACATGAACATGGACATTGACATGAACATGGACATTGACATGAACATGGACATTGACATGAACATGGACATTGACATGAACATGGACATTGACATGAACATGGACATTGACATGAACATGGACATTGACATGAACATGGACATTGACATGAACATGGACATTGACATGAACATGGACATTGACATGAACATGGACATTGACATGAACATGGACATTGACATGAACATGGACATTGACATGAACATGGACATTGACATGAACATGGACATTGACATGAACATGGACATTGACATGAACATGGACATTGACATGAACATGGACATTGACATGAACATGGACATTGACATGAACATGGACATTGACATGAACATGGACATTGACATGAACATGGACATCGTCATGAACATGGACATTGACATGAACATTGACATTGACATGAACATGGACATTGACATGAACATGGACATTGACATGAACATGGACATTGACATGAACATGGACATTGACATGAACATGGACATTGACATGAACATGGACATTGACATGAACATGGACATTGACATGAACATGGACATTGACATGAACATGGACATTGACATGAACATGGACATTGACATGAACATGGACATTGACATGAACATGGACGTGGATACGGACTTGGATGCGGACTTGGATGCGGACATGAGCGTGGATATGGACGTGGAACGTAGAAATATACACGGACAAAAACTTAAATATGGACATGGATTAAGAGGTGGCCGTGGCCATGAACTTGTAATCTGGTTTGTGATTTTGATGTTAATTTTGAATTGTGATTCTTGAATTAGCCTCTGAATGAGACTGTCTACATAAATTATTTCCAGGCAATAACAATATCTCATCCATAATATCAATAACGCAATACGAAATAAAATATCATTATTCAAGTACCTATATAAAAATAGTAAAGTATGATTTTATGTAAATATTAATTTTTTTGGTATGTCCATCGTTTTATGCATTTTTTTAATAAGTTCTGTTTGCTACTTATTTTACAATCTCACCTGCTAGAGACTGACGAACGAATAAATATATCTCGAAAGTAAAAAATATAGAACAGGATCCCACGCCTATTTTCAAAAGTGATAAATAACAGGCTTAATACTTCCTGAGTAGCTTCATTTTGCCGAGACGCCCAACTGTTTCCCCTACGAAAATTCTCGATAGTGGTAGTTCATAAACTGCGCAGGCGCCAATCATGTCGATTTGGTGAGTGCAAAAAAGTCATCAATAACAGTTACAGCCGTATGCATAGTCAATCGCCAGCGACTCGCCAGAGTTTCGCCGCTCGCTACACAAGGAATATAATGCAAAGTCGAGGTCCAAAAAAGTCACAACTACGCGATAAGTTACATTTTGGCGAAACGCTGGCGATGTACCACTTTTTTGGAGCTCGACTGTGCACTATAGTTTTCGTGTAGCGAGCGGCGAAACTCTGGCGAGTCGCTGGAATTGACTATGCATACGGCTGTTAGTTTTTCAGTTGAACCTGGAGATAATTCGATAAAGTACTCGAAAAAACTCTAGTCTTACAAAATGGATGGTAGGACTGAAGACTACCCCACTCCCAACATACGATATTGATATCTAGTTAGCCTAGAACAGTTCCCTGCATAAACAAAATATTGCGTTACCATAGCAAAGAACAATAACTTATCGGAAGTGTCAGTTGTAGCGCCTATTTTCACAGTATCAAAAAAAAATTTAAAGCATCAACAAATTTTAGAGTATCAAAACTCGAGAAATATTCTAAGTCGAAAATTATTTCAAAGTATCGAGAATTTTTAAAGCATCAACAAATTTTAGAGTATCGAAATTCGGGAAATATTCTAAGTCGGAAAATATTTCAAAGTATCGAGAATTTTTAAAGTATCAACAATTTTTAGAGTATCGAAATTCGGGAAATATTCTGAGTCGGAAAATATTTCAAAGTATTGAGAATTTTTAAAGTATCGGGAAATATTCTAAGTCGGAAAATATTTCAAAGTATCGAGAATTTTTAAAGTATCAACAAATTTTAGAGTATCGAAATTCGGGAAATATTCTAAGTCGGAAAATATTTCAAAGTATTGAGAATTTTTAAAGTATCGGGAAATATTCTAAGTCGGAAAATATTTCAAAGTATCGAGAATTTTTAAAGTATCAACAATTTTTAGAGTATCGAAATTCGGGAAATATTCTGAGTCGGAAAATATTTCAAAGTATCGAGAATTTTTAAAGTATCAACAATTTTTAGAGTGTCGAAATTCGGGAAATATTTAGTTTTCAGAAATGTACAACTACCCTCCTTGAAACGACAGGGCACTGGCGTGGGCTGTCCTAGCTTTTACTTACAGTGGAGGAGGCGGGGTTCTTTTATAGTTCTTCAGTATTAGGGCGCCACAGGGTTTACCTTACCACCCAGTGCTTGCTTGTGCCGTTCCACTCGCAAAACCTAGAAATAGTGGAACATCGAGAAATTCAACGGGTAGGTGGGTTTACGGAAACCAATATGTCTGTAAACTATCGACACTGTATATTTTCAATCTTACGATGATACCATACTGTTCACATAGCGAAAAATCATAGCAATAACAAAAAATATCTTGTTAGACTTGAATTGCGGACAGTTTCCGAATAAAAGAAAATTAGTTAAATATTAGAGGGTTACCGTGGTATGGCCATATCAGGTGTACAAGATTTCCCCTTATAATAAACGTTAAGTCACGTGTTTGAAGAATACTTCACTACAACAGTGTTCGATAAGTCCTAAGGACACTATCATATCCATAATTCATAGAACATTAAATGATTGTTATATGGGTTGAGCCCATCCAGTATCAATACTTAACTACTTGGTATTGACATTTCTAATCTAATAACGACCCCTGAGGGTTTCAAGCGCTGAAGAAAAAAAATAAACGATTATTCTTCCGAAGAGGTCATAGCCGGGTCGATGCATTCAATGAATTGAAATAACAGGAGTAAAAGGTATCTATTGGTTTACAAACACAAAAATATTAGGATATGAGTCTTCCTTGTTCAAAAGAAATTTTTCGGAAATGGTCAACATAATGAAGCACGATAAAGTTAACTACAGAAAAGATCTGGAAAACTTGAATAGCACGTATTTCAATCTGATAGCAAGAATAAAGAACAAAAACTGACACGCTCTGTATAAATAATACGTATTGTTTTTATTCCCTACTTTTTCAAACGTACAATCCTGGCATTTCATGAGTTCCATTTCGAATGCACATCAGTTTGTCATTATTTTATTTAAATTTTAACGTGTTTCATAGTTGTGTTTGTTGTTTTAAGCTGAGTTTCACATGTATATCTGTCAAGACAGAAACCAACTATTATGGTGGACAACCTTATTATTTTTTAACACGGAAAACTCCTCTTATGTAAGTAAAAATACTATTTTCTTTATAAACAAGTTTATTGATTATCCGTCACCTTAACAATGTTCAGTTGTTGTTTCTGGAATAATAATAATAATGTCCAAAAAGAGAAGAAATTACTTTATATAATAATTGTTTTTTTTTCTGTTACTGTTTATAAAACTGTAACATTCCCATTTATCTTACAGTGTCCTGAAGATGTCAGAATACATTGACGAAACGTCGGCTTTTAAGAAATATCGTTTTCTTTAATCTGAGACCTAAATTACAAAAACTACTCTACAGTCATCATCAGAAAGGTCGTGAATAAATTGCAATAATTTTTATTATTGATTATTTTCAAAAACCATTTCTGAAGAGTTACTGAATTTTTTAGAAAGTTTTCATTAACTGCAACCCCATCTAAAAATTCCATAATTTATTTGTGATTGAACAAGTGAATAATATAATATTTCTAGATAGTGGATATTCAAAACTTTTTCCAAAAACTTGAATTTCGACAAGAAATATCTTAATTTTTTATTACATACCTAGTCATTTTGTGAATTCCATCTTAAATGGTTTGTCAATCATTATACCCAAATATTGAATAAAGTTAGTTTCATAAATTTTTTTGTCATCAGTATTGAGAGGTCCTAAATTTGGTTATGTATTCCTGTATGAAGTGATTGGAAGGTGTTTCGTTTTTTAAAATTTAATTGTTAATATACTATCATCAAACCTACTTTTAATTATATTGATGTCTTTCTCAACTACTTCTTGAAGTTCATTCCAAGTGGAAGTATCATATCATTATATAATTATTATCATCACAAAATTTTTTCATATTACACCATACATCTCTTGTTGAATTCATTTGTTTTTCTATTCGATTATTATTATATTTTATTTTGGCTTCATTTATAATAGATTCTTCAGTTTTTCATCCATTATTTTTTTTTTCATTTATCTATTTTAACAAGACTGGGCTCATCCATTATTTTCTCTTTCTACCAATACTTTTGATTTTTACTTTATTTGCACTTTTTTCGATACAATTTTAATTTTTTTTATCAGACAGTTTGTTGATCCATCTGAACTTTTCAGATTGTTGTAATCATTTCAATTTTCATATGAAAAATGGTCGTATTAAGTATAATTTTTCATAGTCAATGAAAAATGTATATTTCATTGGTTCTTTGTTATCTGCTCAATTTCAATAATTATATTAGTAGAATAATGGGAAAATGGTCAGTTATCTGATATTCAAAGATTCAAGGACGATAGGTTTGAAGATATCAGAATTTTTATTTTTCTACCTAAAAATATATTTTGTAAAATATCCAATAAATTCTAATACATCCAAATATTGGCTAGATACCTACTGGTTAGTTGATTTACATACTGATTACAAGAGCATATTCTGTGTTAATAATTGTACAAATAATGTTGGCAATGTATGAAGTACAGCAAGCTATAATCATCATTGCCAACAACCCGTTTATTTTGTAGAGCCACTCATTGTTTCAACCGTTTCAGCCCCAACCAGAAACCTCCCTCGGCCATAAGATTGAAAGTCCTCCTAGAAATCTTCATCGGAATTGGAGTTTTCTCCACTGGAACCAATTCAAAGTGCGACAAGAGGTGGAAAAATATAATCTTCGTCTCCAAAAGGGCAAATCTCGATCCAATACAGTTCCGTGGTCCCAGCCCAAAGGGAAAGTAAGCCAATGGATCAATATTTCCCTTGTTTTCGTCGCTGAATCTTTCTGGATCAAAACGCATTGGGTCCGGATAATACTTGGGATCACGGTGTATTGCCACTATTGGAATCATCAACACGGAGTTTTTCTCCATGTGTAGAGGTTTTTCACCCGGATTTGCTGGTTCTATGGTAAAAGGTTTCGTGCAGACCCTGTCAGTGGCTATAGCGCTTGGCCATTTCCTCAAACATTCTGAAAAAAAAATCAACATGAGGAGTATATTGACGAAAAAGTAATCGATAGGCACTCGAATAAGAAGATTAATACAGTGAAATGGGATGATTTGATAAGATTTTTGACATACTTGCATAGATTATGAGCCTAATATGCAATTTTTAGGTGAATTGAAAATAATTGCCAACTCTTTAGGCCCAGAGAATGTAATAGGATAAAAAACTCGTTTTTATCTAGTAGAGAATCCGACAAAAAAAAATTATATAAAAATTAAAGGGTAATTTTTCAAGTCTCTCCAAAGTGGGGCGACTTGGATAATGTTTGTTAATGGATTTCTAATTCTAATTATTGGGAGCGTACGTGAGATGAAATGTAGTAAAAACAATCGCTCGAAAGGGTCAATCGCTCGAAAGGGTCAATTTAGGCAAAATACACATGAATTTAAAAAAAAAAAGCAATACAAATAAACAAATCCTAACGAATTAAATAAACAAAAACAAAAGAAAGGACACTAATTAGATGAACAAAAAGTATGGTTATGGTTGGTAGTGGAGAACTTCAAGGCCCCTATTCTTGAAACTATTGATGGAATAAGTTTCTTTATAATTTCGCTTTTTTCTACCAATGCATCTTCTTCAACAAGTGGAAAAATATATTTCCCTTTTATTTTTAAATGTGTTCTTAAATACGAACAGACAACGGAATCGTTTTCTATCGAAATAATATTTGCCACAAATTTTACTTTCTTTCGTACTCGTGAAATCTCCAACTCAATTTCACAAACAATATCACCGATGCTTAGACCACTAGGTTTATTATGTTCGAAAATGAGTCGATGTAAGTACTCGAATAAATAAATTGTTTTTGTTTTCTCATAAAATAATCGCATCAAATACAATTCGTAGTTTTTCCGGGTCCTTAGTTTACATAAAAGTGGATTCCGAACCACTTCAGCTCCGTGACAGGCGGTGGGATAGAACCTACGCCACCTGGGTGGAAGGCAAACGCTCTAACACCACGACCACTTCGCTTAGTAGATTATACATCTCGAACTTACCGAACAATTACAATTCGTTTCAGTGCAACTGTCAAATTGACACTTGGTAATTATACAATGAGTTGTCGATGTATAACCTGAATGAGTCACAATAGGCCATTGGCCTTATACGGGCACTCACGGTCAAAACTAACCTAACCACAACCTGAATACTTTGAAGTAGATTTTTGTTAAATATTTTTTTTTGTTATTTCCGCCAACCTGTTGCATCCCTACGCACAACTCGGTGAACATTCAACTTTATAATTATAAGTCATATAATGGTTTTCATCAGATGTCCAAAATTAAACCTTTTTACGTCAAACATTCGCTTTAACACATTTGAATTGTGTTGCATTTTAGATCAAATTAAACGATAAATACTGCATAATCATGAATATATCATTTGAATGATGATAACTTTGAAGATTGCATATAAACATATGTTTTATGTACTGTTTCAAATATTGTGTTTTCAATAATGTGCAGACATCAAGATAAATATGAAGTTAGATATTTTCTTATTTATCTTGACTCAAAACTTATGACTTATGACTGCTGCATAAATTCACCATAAGACCAAATAACTACGTATTATTGCATATTTTGCCAGACGTAAGTTATGTGCCCCAAAAAAATATATAATTATTGATCAAATTAATCAATAAAAATTATTATATCATTAATATATATCTTGAGTGATGATAATTTTGAAAACCGAAAATGGACGTATTATTGATATGTGTTTCCAAGAATTGTCTCTCCATAGTTTTCCTGGCATCAGGCTAGATATGAATATTTTACATATTTCCTAATATAGTAATTTGCTTGTTCCTACAATATACTATGATAGCCATTTTTAGTGTTTGGACATTGTGCATAATACGTCATGTTGATAATAAAAATATGAAGTATAACGTCGATACAACGCTGAAAGTCAGGACATATCGCCTCAGAAAGGACCGTAGTATTGGGAAAAAACTTTTGAATCACTTACTTGACATATATTATGATATGTTCTTTGGAAATTGTGCATAAAATATGTCATTTTGATAATGAAAATAACATCAATGAAATATGACATTGATACAACTGAAAGTTGGGACTTATCGCCTCAGAAATGACCATCGTATTGGAAACATAAGTTTTGAATCAGTTACTTGATAATAATATGCTATTTGTACATTGAGCATGATATGTCAATTTTATAATGAAAATATGATGACGTTGATATAACGCTGAAAATTGGGACTTATCGCCTCAGAAAATACGTATAATAGATACATATTGATGATACTGACCATCATTCATAAGACGTTAACTGCCATAACAACAAACTGCCAATGGAAATTAAAAATTCTGGAAATGACAGAATATTTTTTAACAAAATAAAATGTTTGTTGGCTGAAAAAAGTTACTATTCCTTTCAAGAATACTTGGATGATCCATCATTGTGATTTATTTTATTTTATTTATTTTACTCATTTTACTTTTTAATATATTCCTTGTAGTGTGCTGTAGTCTTATCCGCTTTGTGATAATTTAACTCAATGATTTTAATTATATGTACATAATGGTCGTGGTTTATTTGTACTCATATGTTATGATTTTATTTATACTGATACTTGTTTCACTTCAAATATGTATCTTGTGTTGTGCTGTCGTCTCACCTGTAATAACTTTGATTTTATTTGTACATATGATCGTGGTTTTTTTGTTTATTCACTCATTTATTTTATTTATACTCATTTTATATTCTCAATATGTTATTACTGTATTATGTACTATGTATTACTGTATCTGTATTGTATGTGGTTTTACTCAGTTATACAAGTAACTGTGGTTTATGTCCACAAATCATTAATTGGCTTTATATGACTTACCATATGTGCAACTGTACCTGAATGGCTAATAAATTTATTATTATTATTATTATTATGTTCCACATATGTAACAATTTTAAAAATGTTCATTGGGAACCCTCCGAAGTCTTCGAACGACTTGTGCGAGCTAGAGAAGTCGCAGCCCTTATCTTTCAACTTCTGATACCATGCTTTGTTTGTATTTTTTTTTTTTTTTTTCCTTGGTGTTTTGGCATCGACTGCTATGGTCATTAGCCATGTGTTCTGGATAGGCCTTGTTACTAACTCCATACGCCACTTTAGGAGCAGCACTGTTAATTTTTAACGCAACAGTGAATCGTGGAGGATTATTCCCAGCCGACACGAGCCTCAGTCATTCAGACTTTCACATCTGAAAATGAAAAAAGATCGCACCGTCTGGGAATCGAACCTGCAATCTCTCGATTACCAGGCGAGCGCTTAACCACTGCGCTAATCCCCGCCCTGCTTTGTTTATTCATATTCACATTCGAAGCTTCATTTCAAAATTGCTCATTTGTAAGATGTTATGATTTACCTGATATGACCATATCCAAATATTTCATTTTCAGTAGTGCCTCGTAGGTAATTTCGCCCTTGCATGCTGCTTGAGTTTCCTTGATTTCCTTTCTTAGTCTTGTTTGAATGTCTGGATTTACAGCCAGCTCGTAGGACATAAAGCACATAAGTGTAGAAACCGAATCAAAACCAGCGAAGAAGAAAATCAAAGCCTGGGCTGTGATGTCTAAATTAGTGATTTCTGTGACTTGTCCTTTTCCTGAAACAAATTTCTGTGTTGAAAACTCGACCCAAGTTCAAAGTTAAGCAGGTGTGGATCTCTATGTCTATCGTAGTTAATGATGAATCAACCTCTCATGGTTTTTGTGAAGATGATGGCGATAGTTCCAAAAATAATATTTTATCAATATCCTGAAACCCAAGATTCCCAAGACCAGGTCTCTACAAACAAACAACAGATTCAGTTGGTTGCATTACATAACGCATTGCTTAATCAAATTCCTTTACATATTTTTTTCCAAATCCAAATTTATGGTATTCCCACGTACGATGAGTACCCCTACATTTGAGTTTCTTACTTGACATACCTGACAAAGACAAATAGTGCAATACGTTTGGAGACCCATTTCCGATATAAAAACCTGAAAAATGTTCAAACTGCCTTTCAACTGCTTGTTTTACATCTATTTTGGAATAAAGATGGGGTACCAGTTTAGAGTTCCTAGGTGAAGCCAGTGTCTTTGCCAAAATGTTTGCTGCAAATTCTAATCCTGATTCATTGGTCACACAACACCTCACCCTATTGACTAACATCCCAAATTAATTATGGTCTCAGTCTCAGATAAATTATGGATAGAGACGATTTTATCAAGCTTTTGGAATACCCCTCATCAAAATGTCAAAAACTACCTGGAGAAAATGGAATTGGCATGTTATATATTAATTCAAGATCAATCAAGAACAAAATGAACACACTTGAAGTTATCATTGATGAAATGCAAATAAAAATCCTTATAGAAACAGAAACATTGCTATCTAAAAAAGATGAACAATATTTTTGTACTAAAAATTACAGCTATTCATTTTCAAGTAAAACCAAAAGAGGAGGGGGCGTTGGAATTTTTGTCCATGATGTTTTGGAAAAATTTGAAACTGCCTAGCAATTAAACTGAAATACCCAAAAATTATCGTTTCAACAATTTACAAACCTCCAAAATTCAATTATGTCAATTTTCTCAAAATCTTGGAAGAAGAAATGAACAATATCAATAACTTCAATAAAAAAATGTTTCTTCTTTGGAGATATAAACATCAACATATTGAATGATGTAAACAACACCAAGAATATTCTGGATGTTTATAGGTACTTCTATGTGATGAAAAAATTCCATGAAATGTGGGACACGGAGTGCAACATTTATAGATCATATTTTTACCAACGAAAAAGAAGAACTAAACTTATTTGTGATAGAAAAAAATTTAATTTTTAGTTCAACTTATAAAAGAGAAAAATCAGTGAACGATACAGTCATTTCCATATTATGATAAAATGAAATTGTCAAATGAACCATAGAATTTTCAAAATTTTACAAAAAGTTCTGATGATCCCAATGCTTTGAATGATGAATTACTTGATATATCTCATTCATGTGCCCATTCAAGAACTATCAGAATAAAAAGAGACTCTGAACTCTGGTTAACAAGTGGAATAGCAAAATTGGTAAAAGAGCGAGACAAATGTTTTCGGCAAAAGACATAATCCTGGAAATGAACACTATAGTAATATATGTGACTGTCAAAATAAGCTTGTTATAAACACAATAAGGACTACAAAGAAAAAATATTACGAAAAAATATGTTCGGAATCTATACCTAAAGATAAATGGATCAATTGATAATATATTGCGTAAGAAGAAGAAGAATAAAAATTCGATAAAATCTATCCAAATGATTGATATTGAAGAAATTTGTAAAGAATTCAACGAAAATTTTATAACTGTTGGAGAAAGGCCAGCATCAAAAATTCCTTTATCAACTCAAGATTTCTAAGAAAGAACTGAGATTGATATTGAATTGAACATATACAGTGTGTCCCACTTTGAGCAGCCACACCCTCATATTTCGTTGAGCATGAAATAATTCGAAATTTTCTTTGACTCAAGTTGTAGTACTCGGAAATACCTACCTTTATGTTTACGTAACCTTTGTATATCCATTTTCCACGGCTAACTACGACCAAATGAAAAGTGAAAAATTGGGAAAAACATACTAGGCATTATTTTATCGCAAAAATAACACCAGATTCTGTTTCAGAACATCTTAAAACCCCCAAATCTCAATGCTTGAATCATTTGAATATACAGGCTATCATCTGTAGCTGGGTATCATTATCAACTCTAATCCATAAATAATGCTTGGAAAATTTCCAAAATGTCTTCTCTTGTCACATAATTCCCAAAAATATTTAATTAATACTTTGAAAAATAGCCAAATATCACTTTTCCAAGGCTAACTCCGATCAGAATGAATGATACCCTGTATATTCAAATGATTCAAGCATTGAGATTTGGGGGTTTTAACATGTTCTGAAACATCTGTAGCTGGTAGCATTATCAACTCTAATACATAAATAATGCTTGGAAAATTTCCAAAATGTCTTCTCTTGTCACAGAATTCCCAAAAATATTTAATTAATACTTTGAAAAATAGCCAAATATCACTTTTCCAAGGCTAACTCCGATCAGAATGAATGATACCCTGTATATTCAAATGATTGAAGCATTGAGATTGGGGGTTTTAACATGTTCTGAAACAGAATCTGGTGTTATTTTTGCGATAAAAAAATGCCTAGTATGTTTTTCCCAATTTTTCACTTTTCATTTGGTCGTAGTTAACCGTGGAAAATTGATATACAAAGGTTACGTAAACATAAAGGTAGGTATTTACGAGTACTACAACTTGAGTCAAAGAAAATTTCGAATTATTTCATGCTGAACGAAATATGAGGGTGTGGCTGCTCAAAGTGGGACACACTGTATATCGAATCAATATTGCTCTCTAGTATTGCCCATATTTACAAATCAAAAAACGATTTAATTAATATTAGGTCATTATATTCCAATTGTTTTGAAAAATTCGTTAATTATAAGCTCTATGAGTATTTATAATCGAAACATATTTTGTGTGATCATCAATATGGATTTCGTAGATCCAGAAAGAGGGACACAATAGAATAAAAAAATCTGATGGTGGTAAAAAATATGCCTATTGTCTCGTAATATATGTTGAGATTTTGACACCGTTAACCACAGGATTTTATTGAAGAAACTGGATAAAATCGGTGTCAAAGGGCACGTTTATAATTGGTTCAAAAACTTTTTGACTGATAGGAATCGATAGGCATGTGTGTATTGGAGAAAATGAAGGTCAGTGTAAAAATGTGAATTATGGTATACCACAGGGATGTGTGCTAAACCAATGATATTTCTTTTTTGAATTTTTTTTTGGACCACGCACACTCCTTATGCAAAAAGTTTTTGTGTCAAATTTTCCAAATTTTTAGTATGTTGTTGAACTCTGATTCCTGAACAAAAGTTTCCATTGGCACACATAAATTCTATGTATAGTTTTCTAGATACAGAGTGTTAAAGTTGTAAAATGACACTTTCAAACCATAATTGGCTGAACTTTATTGCTGGGAATATCACAAAGCTGTTGGTGGGTTTTCGATCTATACCATATACCTGGCCAGTGCAATAGTATGTTTTTCAGTCATTTTTAAAAACTGTATACGGGGTAAATTATGACTTTTTCCGAGTTACACAAAATGAAAATAATTTCAGAATGGAGCAGCAACGTCATAAGTCGGATCGAATGAAAATTGAATTTTCTGTGTTGAGTTTATCCGATAAGATTGACTGATTCCAAAAAATATGATTTTTCCTCAAATATACAGAGGAGGTTGGAAGTATAAGTGTACCTGTTATATATTCTTTGGATTACATGATTAGATCAATCCAGTGCATCAGTTATATGTGCCATGTGGCCACTTGACAGGACGTAAATTTTGAATATTATACAGTGTGGCTTAAGAATACACGAGACTAATATTATCAAAAATTACCAAAATACCCTGTATAAAAAAAAACTAACCGGTCAATTTTACTTATTCCTTCACATTGAATAGGGGATATATCATATGAACTTCTGTGGAAATTACAGGATTTTTCTATGTCTAGTTTTCAATTGATGGATGGAGATGCTGAAAATCCGATCGTGTGATTATTCATTTGAAGGATATAGTTCAAACGAATTCCTTACAAAGCAGCTCCCAACTTTTTTCCCACTGAGAGTATACAGAATAACTGTTTAAATAGGGCTAGTCGAAAGTAAGAAATACGGGGTCGGTCAGTATATAAGTAGGTATTTACTTAAAATACTAATGTAAGTTTATAAATTCACACTATGGACAAATTCAATACTGATTCTTTCGAGTTTCTTCCTTCATACTTTGAAATGAAAACGGAAAGTTCCTTTAACATGAAACCAATGAAAATCACGCTAATGGAATGGGTGAATACTAACAAATATAAAAATAATATCTGCTATCGGAATATTGAATAATTTGGCCACATTCTTCAGTGAGGTTTCAAATCTATCATGCGAGGTATAGAAATACATAAAGAAATTATAATACATTTTCCAGTAGTAGGTCATGTTTGAAAAGTCTATTAATTTATTTTTTAAAGAGAAACATTCTCAATTGAAAACTGAATCAATACATGACTCCTCTGGAAATGGAAAAACCCTACGATAAAAATGAAGTTACTTTTTTGTAATATCTAACAGAAAACAACTACTTCCCCGGCAAAAGCCACGCTGGACATTGAACTACATCTGATAGATATTGAGAAAGACCCTATATAACTTGATAGAAAAAATCTGAAAGTGAAAATTTGCATTTTCATTTAGATAGTTGATACTTTATTAAATGTTCAGTTTCCATTGGAGATTCTTATCTATGAATGAGATAAGGGAGAATGTTATTCAGTCGTATCACTCACAGAAAATCGCTCATTTCATTGACGCGTGGATTGCATCACTTTCGCTAGACCTCCAATATATTTTGGTCGACAAAAATCTATTTCACTCTTCTAAGATCATCAGGAAGGTCGGAAGAATTGGAAAACATACTCTTCAGAAGCAATTTCACACTGTAATGAGGAATTGTTGGACTATTTCTTGTGCGGTGAAACTTTGAAAATATTTTTCTGACATAAAACCTGTCACGGGTATGGCATGTTGATTTCTTTTTTTCATTTTTCACACCAAATAACGTTTTTTATGTGAGTGCATATTTCTCCACGAGTGCATGTCAGTAATTCCCATTCAAATAAATCACGTCAACATTCTACTGAACATACTCAAATAAGGCAATAATATCAACTCATTCATGATAAGAGGTGTTTTGTGAAAAAATACCGAAAATCTTACATTTTCCAATTTGATCGTAAGTTAGATATCGAATGAATGATTTTCAAAGCAGATATTCGCGATGCTTTTCCATTATTTATGCCTGTCAATATCGCGTGTGCTTGAGAGCTTACATTTACATTTGTAGTGTTTTCTGGTTTTTGGGCAGGTGTTAAATATCGGTCGACGAAAATTCTCAATCATATCTGTGATGCAACTGATCGGAGATCCGTTGAAGAGATCGTTGGACCTGAAATCATTGAGGCCTAAAATTAGTGGCACAATCATGTTACAAATACTAATGAACTTTATTCGAATTTGCTGAAATCTTTCCCGTCCGATTACAAAAATGTAATATGAAGAAGAAAGTGAACTGATTTGACAGTGGAAGTGGAAGTTTCTCTGTGCTGTAGTATTTTTTCGATAACTTATCCCTCGATAAGCGCCTTTTTCATTGATTTAGGTTAAGAATTCTCCCAGTATTACTGTTCTCGCATCAATCAATATATTGACAATATTGGATATGACATCGCTGCTTAAGGGAACTGAAATCAAACATTTCAATCAGAGTACATTACATATTTATTTATACTGATGGCGGCCATGGTGTAAACTTCATAATATACCTACATATTATTATTTTATTGAGTACTGCGACTAACCCCGTATTTTGAACATATCCTGCATATCCATGATCTGAGAGTACTCGCAGTAATAAAAAATATGGGGGTCATTTTGTCAGAAATCAATTTCAAATATGCTTCAAAACAATTATCATTTGAATTTTCATCATTTCATCCATTAAACAAAAACCAGACATGGAATAATTCTGTATTTAATATGTTATATCTTCTCTATAAAATAAACAGAAGTCAGTCAAATTATTTTCTTTTATTGTTGAATCACACTGTATACTACTCAAAATCCACGTTTCTTCAAGTCGCCTCGTGGCACATATAATCGGTGCTCTGAGTTGATTAAATCACATCATCCGTACCAAATATAACGGAGACACATAAACTTTCAATGCCCTCTGTATAAGGTAAGGGCACCAATGCTTGACACTCCTAGACAAATTTTGTACAAAATAATTCTTAAAAATAGAAAGGTGACAAAAATCTGAACCTTTGTGGCTCAAAGACTAGGTCCAAGTTAGGTTTACTTTGTTGTAAACAAAATAGTTCATTGGGTCGAAAATTTAACATAGAAAATATTTTTTAAAAAAATATGGAAATTTGACCAATAGTTGACATCTTAAACATTCCAAGTTCCCAATAGTTGACATATAGTTGCACCAATAGTTGACTGTCATAAAAATTCATTGGAATGGCGATATCAAACAATTGATTCAAATGATTACATAGTCATTACACTGGAAATCATAATCGGTCATTTCCAGGGCGCAATCAGCGATTTGCACCTTGCTATTATAATTCATCTCATCTATGACCGTTTCTTCATCCCTCAAAATGCTTTCAGTTTTCATCAAATTGACACTATTTTTTCCTTTCTTACTTTTTCCGGGTATGTGTTTCCCTTTTTCTCGTTCAGGTTTTGTTTGCACTGATATTTCTTCCAGTGGTTTCTTTACTTCTTCTCTTATGTTTCTGAAATCATCAAAATCATCAAACTCATCTGAATCAGGACTATCCGCCCAATTATCACCTTCTCCCTCAGATTCGACACAAACTTCGAAGCTTGATTCAGAAGATGTTTCATCATCTAATTTTTTCAGATTCTTTCCTTTCAATCTTTTATTGGCCAGTTTTTTCCTTTTCTCAGCCTCCTTGTTAATTTTTGCTTCTTCTCTCTTTCTTTTGCGCTCTTCTTTTTCTCTCTCTTTAGTTTCTTTGTTTTCTTGTTTCTTCTGATGGTAAGATCTCCACTGGTCAGAGGTAGCTACTGATGGAATTTTATCTTTAGCTCGTTTAGGTTTTTTATTTGTGGCTGGCTTTGGCCAAAATAGAGATGTTTTGAAAGGCGTCGGAACATTCGACATATTATCAGGGATAAACGCTGAGGTGGACGGTTTATTATGATTGGAATTCACGGAAGTTGTGGCAGGGTGTATCAATATGTTTTCAAAAATTCTAATTTTTTTGTTGTCTTCTTTCACAGGTGTCGTGTTATTAGCTAGCCTAATTTCGTCAGTTTTATTATTATCAACTTCAGGGATCAAAACTTCATCAGTTATATTCTGATTAGCTTCGTTTTCCAAAGAAATTGCTCGCCATAGTAGGAACAGAGACGTGTCCTCGATATCTCCCTCCCATAATTCATTGGATCTTTTGAAAAGATCAATTTTTTCCTCACCAATCCTGAACTCTAGAACCTCCAAAGTTTGCTTGATCCTCTGGTATTCATACTGTGTCCTGTTTTCACTATTGTTTGGTGTCTTCGTGGCCGACGCATTCTTATTATATTTGTGGTAAGGTACTGCATTGGCATCCAGAGGAAATAATCCACATGTTCTAAATCCATTTCAGGAGTTAAGTTCTGTTCAATTACTTCTTTGAGCAAAGGTCCAAAGTTCTCACGTTTCAATTTCATTCCCTCATGAGTAACTTTGAATCTGTGTATTCCTTTCTTCCATGCATTTTTAAGTGGGTGGAATATGGCTACGTCCATTGGTTGTAGTATATGTGTGGCATTTGGGAAGAGAGCGATTAGTTCTATTTGATTTGCAATACAGAAGTTACAGAATGGCCATCAACGAATAATACCACAGGCAATTCTATATTGTTTGTAATGATCCAGGGATGGAAAATATTAGCAACAAACTCATAGAAGCTCTGCCCCGTCATCCATCCTGACTCCGATTTTCCGATGCCCCATCCATGCGGCATGAGATTTGATATATAAGACGGAATACGTTCATAGTTGAACATAATCATCGGAGGCACCAACATTCCAGCTGCATTTGCTGTAATCAGGGTGGTCAAACATTCCTTTTCATCATTGTTGATGAAATTATACGCTGTTTTATCTCCCTTTCGGATTAAAGCTTTGATTCCTTTGGGGCATAGGAAAAATGCGGTCTCATCTGTATTAAAGACCCTTTTTGAGTCGTTGAATACATTTGTTAAGTTTTTGGTTTTAACATATTCTTGAATCTTGCCAAACCATTTTCTGATCTTTTCTTCGGATACTTCAGACCGACTTTTTGTGAGATTCTGAGTGAGCCTTTCACTTAACTGTGGATGGCGATTCAAAAAACAACGGAACCATTTTTTGTCAGGCCGATTATTTTTAAACGAATTTGGTCTGTTGAGCTTGGTAACCAAGATTTGTACAGAATCCAACAATTGAAGTCTCGTAGCTGGAAACCCTGCATCTGCTGAAGACAACAGCCACCTAACGAGAAGATCCTCTTCATCCGCAGTGAGGATGGTTTCTGGGCCCATACGACAATCTACTGGATACTTTCCTTTAGCCTTGTACAATAAAGTTATACGTGGTACCTGATATTCTCTGCTAGCTGCTGCAACTGATATTCCTCTATGCACTGCCTCGACAGCACGTTGTATAGTGTCTGGGGAGTATTTCTTTATTTTTTTAGGTAGAGTCATTCTGAAATTCAAGAAGTTTCCAATAGTTGACATGTACCTCTCCTTTAGTTGACAGACCCTGTCAACTTTTGGTGTATGATAACATAGCGCTTTCAAATATTTACACACAGCTGAATACCTTGAATGCGAACGAAACTGATGCTAAATTTACATTTAATGATATCACGTCACCAAAAGTTGACAGGCGTGTGTCAACTTCTGGATCAATCATTTGAACAAAGCTCCTATAGTTGACATCCCCCTTAACCTAATCTCAAAATACTAATATGTGATTTTTCATATTATAACAATGTTCTCCAACATATCTAATAGTAAATTTGACCAAAAAACTTCTTACCTTATGATGGAATAAAACTGGATTTTTTCGTTTCCTAACACTTCCTTAACAAAATAGTTAACTTTTCTTCGGTCTAATGGGCGGTTGGGAATGGTTCGAGTTGAAAATTCATGGATACCAACTGAGTTTTTTTCAGTGGTGCCAATTAGATGTCCATCGAAACAATATAGTCCGAAGATCAAATTGGTACCAACAAAAGGTTGATAAATTCACTAAAGAACTCATTTACATATGTTTTCGGATGTAGTGTCAACCATTGGGTACTTGTCAAGCATTGGTGTCCTTACCTTATGAAATAAATAATCATATATTATAGGTTCAGCCGATGTCATTGGATATATTCACCACAAAAACTTTTTTTCCATACGATCCGACTCATGACGTTGATGCTCCATTCTGAAATAATTTTCATTTTGTGTAACTCGGAAAAAGTCATGATTTGCCCTGTATACGGTTTTTAAACATGTTTGAAAAACATACCATTGCTCTGGCCAAGTATAGTAGCATGGTATAGATCGAAAATCCACCAATTCTTTTGTGATATTCCCAGCAATAAAGTTCAGCCAATAATAGCCTGAAAGTTCCATTTTACAACTTCAACACTGTATCTCGTAAACTATACATAGAATTTTTGTGTGCCTATGGTAACTTTTGTTCAGGAAGCAGAGTTCAACAACATACTAAAAATTTGGAAAATTTTACCGAAAGACTTTTTGCATAAGGAGTGTGCGTGGTCCTTTGACTTATAGACTGAATCAGCTGATTAAACATTTTCTACAGTTTCTTCAAAAAATAAAATTTCTAACACAAGGATTAACCGTTTACTCGGTACTCACCAAGATCAGCTTCCTTGACTGTGGCAAATCCCGCATCCACGCCAATGTTTTCTTCTTTATGTTGAACTCCTTTTCTGGCTTCCATCAGTAGATGAATCATATCAGGGCGAACAATTTTTTGCTCTTCTCGAGTTTTTATAGTATCATCAACCAGATTGCAGAAAAATTTATTGACCACACTACCCATGAGAGTTACCTTGAAAAACTAAAAAAAGGGTAAGATGAAGTACGTACAATGGCAGGCAGACTGCGTTTAATGATGGTTGACATTCAATAATATCAAAAGCTTGATTGGGTTGTGGTGAACCTTGTCCTTCAAACATCCCCCATAAAAAAATCAAACGGGTTCAAGTCCGGTGACCGTGGCGGCCATAGTATTGGCCCAAGTCGCCCAACTACTATTCAGTAATATTTATCGAAAATGAGAATTAACATGAAATACTCCTCATTTGCCTGGAACATAAAATAATGATCTGAAATAGGAATTCAATTTTTTTATATAAAAGTTCCAAAATCTCGAAAATAGTTAAGTTTTTACTGAGGTAAAATTGTAGTTTTCTGATAGATTATGAACTTGTTTATCACCAGTCACAGTTTTATCCATGGTTGATTAGATAAGTTATTGGACAGTGCTACTCTCCAAAAACATTTTCGGGTATACAGGGTGTACCATAAATCAGGGGCACAACATTTGGTGTCTTTTTTTTAATAGATCATCGTGTATATTCTTTAATTTTCCGAATCTGCTTCATGTGGGCTTCACAAAGAGTTTTGATTTTCAGGGATCGAATGCAACGTTGCCAAGATATTCAGATTTAACGAATAATCATGAACGAAGAAGAAAATCAACAAAACTTTATTATAAGAGATCAAATGAAGAATCTAGGTGAGGAAGTACCCAAGCTATGAGTCAAAACATACATAAAATTTGGAGTCACTTAGAATACACAGGATGTCCTGAAATAAAAATCGAATTTTGCTGTTTTCAAAAAACTTATTTTTTTCAAGTAGAACGCCCTGTTCAAAGCTTCATATTCTGAGAGCTCATCCAATGAGCTGTTCAATAGTATATGAACTAAAATCTAATAGTACTTTTGATAGGTAAATAACGATATAATTGGAAAAGCGTCATTCAAAACTATCAACAAACAGATCAAATCAATCTGATTATCTGAATACTTATATTAAATTCGAACAAGATTCAGTCTCAAAACATGTTCGAAATGTCTCCCGTTCTGCTGAATACGTTTTTGTGGTCGTTCTTCTATTAAATTTCTTACTCTCGACACCATTTCTGGTGTGATGGAGGCAAAATTTTCCCTCATACTCATCTTCATATTTTCTTCTGTAATTACTGGTACAGAATAAACTTTACTTTTGACATTTCCCCATAGGAATAAATCGCAAGGTGTCAAGTCTGGTGGCCTTGCTGGCCAGTGTACTGAATCACCTCTACTAATCCATCTGTCTTGAAATTGCTCCTTCAACCATTGGCGAATAACAGGTGTACTGGTGCACCGTCGAGTTGAAACCACATATTATTCAACAGGTTAGGTGGTACACGCTGAAGCAGCACTCCTAAATGGTTTTGAAGATAATGTAAAACCACCATCCCATTCACTTCGCCATCAAAAAAGTAGGAGCTCATAACGTATACCGCCCCATACATTTACAGACCGTCTTTCTCCAGAAGAGTACTGAATATATCAATTTTATCGTCATTTACCTTTCAAAAAATATTATTTAGACCATACACCGTGGTAAGACAGGTCTCATCCATGCCAAAAAAAACTAGGTGTTTCTCCTTACCTGTAGAACTTTGGGAATCAAGAAAAATCCCGTAAATTTGAGCGTTTTCAGAATACTACCAAAATCTGTCGCTTCTTTCCCCATCAAATAAAATTCATTGTTTGGCTCTCCTAGTGAGTCAACCTTCACACCGAAAGCAGCTGTCGCTATAACATCATTGGTGAATCGAGTAAAAGAATCCTTCATTTCCAATTCGACACATTCTTGATTCTTTTTCAGAAAATGATCGACGAAATCCTCTGAACATTTCGCCATCAGTATGAACATTGATCTCATTTTGCTACTGGTGAAGGATGGGCTTAGAATTGGTCGCATATCACGCCATT
Source organism: Chrysolina oricalcia (assembly GCA_944452925.2). Classification (NCBI taxonomy): domain Eukaryota; kingdom Metazoa; phylum Arthropoda; class Insecta; order Coleoptera; family Chrysomelidae; genus Chrysolina; species Chrysolina oricalcia. Next base: position 51,725,567 of record OX101824.2, read on the forward strand.
TTTTTCCTAGAAAAATTAATTGTAGAGTATAGATTGTATGGCATATGTCCGACAGAAAACAACTACTTCTCTGGCTAATACCTCGACAGATATTGAATTATATCTGTCAGACATATGTGCAAAGATCCATACTTTGAAGGAACAACTTTGCAAGAGCTCTCAGAGACAGACAGCAGGACACCGCCTGATCCAAACAAGGAACCAACTGCAGACCGGTTTCGGGATGAAGTCCCTCATCAGTGCAGTCCAGGTTATCACGGTTGTTTACACGCGGGGGCCTGGTGCCCGTCATCGTTCGCCGGGATGAACACTGCAATCGCTTACAGGATCCACCACGGCAACAGATTAGAGAGCGCTCCAGAAGGACATTTCGGATGCGAAATGGTATATGCTGAATACTTGTTTCAAGGAGCAATAAATGTTCCAGTGACTGTAAAACAGTCGAAAACAGGCGAACGATGACGGGCACCGGGCCCCCGCGTGTATACAACCGTGATAACCTGGACTGCACTGATGAGGGACTTCATCCCGAAACCGGTCTGCAGTTGGTTCCTTGTTTGGATCAGGCGGTGTCCTGCTGTCTGTCTCTGAGAGCTCTTGCAAAGTTGTTCCTTCAAAGTAAGGATCTCTGCACATATGTCTGACAGATATAATTCAATATCTGTCGAGGTATTAGCCAGAGAAGTAGTTGTTTTCTGTTGGACATATGCCATACAATCTATACAAAGGTATAGTGAGTTCCTAAAGGATTGTTTTCGACTGTTTTACAGTCACTGGAACATTTATTGCTCCTTGAAACAAGTATTCAGCATATACCATTTCGCATCCGAAATGTCCTTCTGGAGCGCTCTCTAATCTGTTGCCGTGGTGGATCCTGTAAGCGATTGCAGTGTTCATACCGGCGAACGATGACGGGCACCGGGCCCCCGCGTGTATACAACAGTGATAACCTGGACTGCACTGATGAAGGACTTCATCCCGAAACCGGTCTGCAGTTGGTTCCTTGTTTGGATCAGGCGGTGTCATGCTGTCTGTCTCTGAGAGCTCTTGCAAAGTTGTTCCTTCAAAGTAAGGATCTTTGCACATATGTCTGACAGATATAATTCAATATCTGTCGAGGTATTAGCCAGAGAAGTAGTTGTTTTCTGTCGGACATATGCCATACAATCTATACAAAGGTATAGTGAGTTCCTAAAGGATTGTTTTCGACTGTTTTACAGTCACTGGAACATATATATATATATATATATATATATATATATATATATATGTGTAATAGTAGATTCACGTTGTATACATGTTTATGTGACTGATTCAATGTTTTTTCCAATTTTAATTTAATTTTGAATGTTTTTTCCTGGACCTGCTACAAATATACATTGTATATGTACGTAGTTAAATAAAAATATCTTATCTTATCTTATCAATATAAAGAAATAAAAAAATTATCTTACCTTTTAGACACTTGAATAAACGAAAATCCATGGAAAAAAAAATTCCCGTAATTATTTTATCACATATCCTTTTGTTAATTTACTAATTTTTTCAAGTTTCACATTTACATACAAACCCTGATAATTGTTATACTAAAAACTTCAGATTCGTTTCAATTCTTGGAGCTATTCTTGAAAGGCTTTAAAAAAGATCCCCACTGAAAAAATAAAAAAATGTTAATTTTCCACTTTGTTATTATCTAGGAGACTAAAAAATTAAAAATGCAAATAAAGCTATGATTTTTTTTTAATATTCCAATTTGTTCGTATTTTAATTATCCAAAGTAACATAAAAAAGATTTTTTTAAATTTATTACTTTGATTGTTTAAATAATTGTTAAAAACATATGCATTATTCATAAGATATTTGAATTTTTATTTTTGGAATCATTTCTCAAAAAAAAATGTATTGCTCAAAAACATATTTGTTGATTAACAATTTTTTTTTGCTACCAAATATTGATATTAAAAAATGAATTACAGAAAACAGAAAACAACTACTCCCCTGGCTAAGACCGCGACGGGTATTGAATTGAATCTAACAGCATTGTTTAAATAGAACATAGTTAGTCAATGCCTGTGGAAAAGGTATTGGACACAAACGCGAGTGTCATCTAGCGTGATTAGTTACAAACATGAATATTTGACGTCATTTTAATGCAGGTTTCTTCAAAAAACCCTGATTAATGCTTTTCCATTGTTTTAATCAAGTTACGGCATGACTTGGAGGCCAGATCACTGAAGTTACGACATGACTTGGATGCGAGCTCACTATCGCCATCTACATGTCGCATCCATTTTGATCCAATTATAATCCCATAAGGTTGAATAACTATCTTCTATATAAACAATGCTAACAGATACTTGTGCATCTTCAAAGCATCAGAGGACGTAATTGCAAGTGCCCTCTGTGACCAAACAGCAGAATTATATTTTGATTTGGACGAGGTGACTACCTGCAGACTAGTTTGGAGGTTGTTGCCTCTCATCAGTGCAAGGTAGGTATTTCTTCGCAAAAAATGGCTCTGCTCTGTCTATTGAAAATAATATCTTTGTGCATTCAATATATTAATTTAATTTTTTTTTTCAATTCAATTATTTCACAACACAATGGCTTTTTTCATAGCAGAAAGTAGCCAGTATCAATGTCTTTCAATTTTTTGATAGCTTGTAGCGCCCGGTTAACGGAGTTTTACTCCTCTTTCTCCGAAAGTGTCCTTATGGTATATTTTCCTGATATATCAAAAAAATTCAAATCATACACCCTTTGGAGTCAATATTCCCTGTTAATAATGATAAAAAGTTGAAAGTATTTCCTAATAGAAACTCCGTCGGGTATCAACCCGTTAGTTGTTTTCTGAATTTTGATTTCCATTGCTCTTCGATATTCTAAAAAAAATATTAATTTATGTTTTCTTTGTTTATTTAATAAACAATTTGTTGTAAACAATTTATTTTATTTAAAAAAAAATTGTATCGTGAAAATTCACTTGTTCATAATAAAATGTTTATTAAATAAACAAAGAAATTATGAAAAACAACTGTTTCCTCAATATTAATATTTGGTGGCAAAAAAATTTGTTAATCAACAAATGCGTTTTTAAGCAATGATTTTTTTAAAGAAATTAATTTGTTCTTAAAGATCATAATATTTATGACTGATCAAAATTCCAAAAAGAAAAATTTAATTATCTTATTTACAATGTATTTGTTTATAACAATTATTTAAACAATCGGAGTAAGACATTTAAATAAATCATTTTCATGTAAGTTCAAATGATTAAAATACGAACAAATTGGAATATTGAAAAAAAATTCATAGCTTTATTTGCATTTTTCATTTTTTAGGCTCTTAGATTGTTATTAACAAAGTGGAAAATCAACTTTTTTTATTTTTCTCAATTGGGATCTTTTTTAAAGCCTTTCAAGAATAGCTCCAAGGAGTGAAACAAAGGACCACGCACAAAAGCATAGGGAAATGGCCCACAGTGGGATTTGCCTGAAATTCACATATGTTATTGGTATTGAGTTTCTGATCAAATGTTCTCCTGGGCCCAATCCTCTAAGACTAATGATTTGGCTCTCAGGGCCGTATTTAGTACAGGTGATAGATAAACAATGACACTTTTTTCTCAACTCCATAATATTTTATTTCCTATTAAATTTTAATAAAATAAGAAATATTACAAAATCTCAGCATTTGTCTGTTAGCACAAGTCCTCTGTGGAACATGTTTTGCCCTACAGGACCGTATTTAGTAAAATTGTATTTTCCAAGTGATCCACAAAAAACTGAATCAAATTGATTTTGTTATAAGTTTCTTATTTCTTGATCTATGTCGGTGGTTGATGGCTCGTTTGATAGATGAATGTAGCTTCTTTTGTGTACATAACAAAAGTGGTCGCCATCTTAATATCCAAGATGGCCGGCTTAACATATAATCTTTATGTAGGACTTATCTTGTAACTTGTTAAGAAAGAAAGTAACAGGAAAAAATAAGAACTACAACGTTTTGATTGTTCAAATTGGTCATTTACTCTTTGAATTATCTAACTCTATAATATAAATATAACTCTACTATCTGATCTTAGAGTAATAATTTCATAAGATTCAATACATTAAAAAAAATTAATGAACCTGGATTTGTTAGACTTAGAGTGTATTCACGATTCAGAAGGAGAGAAAATATCAAGTATGTATTCAATAAACTATGCATGAAAACCAGCCTGACGAGAATAATGAAGAAGATGTATTTTATTGGTAATAGGATACTACTGCAGTGCAATCAGGGGCAAGGACACCAGTAACATGTGCTCATATTTGTAGCATATTGTCGAATATGGGATTTGCACGCCATAATCAAAATGCGAATTATCATCGACTTCTGTGTTACAGCATTTTAAAGATACTGCAAATGGTCCAGTGCAAGATGCAATACTCCCGCATCTGTAAGTGTTCAAGTATTATTTTGTTGATTTTGATTTTTTGTTCTCTTCCGCCACTCTGGAAATATCGGTTTCAAAGTTGTTTGTTATGAATTAGATATAGTTTTAATAAGATAGTAGATTTATATTTATATTAAAGAATTAGATAATTTAAAAAGTAAATGACTGATTTCAACAATCAAGACGTTGTAGTTCTTATTTTTTCCTGTTATCATCTTTCTCAAAATGCTACAAGATAAGTACCGTATGGTCTATAGGTTTGGCCGACCATCTTGGATATTAAGATGGCGACCACTTTTGTTATGTGCACAAAAAAAGCTTCATTCATCTATCAAACGAGCCATCAACTACTGACATGGATCAAGAAATAAGTAAGTTACAACAGAACCATTTCAATTCAGTTTTCTGTGGATCACTTGGCACATACTGTTTCACTAAATACGGTCCTGTAGGACAAAACATGTTTCACAGAGGACTGGTGCTAAAAGACAATTTCTGAGATTTTGCAATATTTCTTATTCAATTAAATTCTAATAGGAAATACAAAAATCATGGACTTGAGAAAGTGTCATTGTTTATTTGGCACCTATACTAAATACGGCCCTGAGAGCTAAATCATTGGTCTTAGAGGATTGGGCCCATGAGAACATTTGATCAGAAAGTCAATACCAATAACATGCGAATTTCAGGAAAATCCCACTCTGGGACATTTCCCTATGCTTTTGTGCGAGGTCCTTTGAGGATTTTAGTATAACAATTATCAGGGTTTGTATGTAAATTTGAAACTTGTAAAAACTAGTTAATTAACAAAAACATATGTAATAAAATAACTACGGGAAAAAAATTTTTTTTCATGGATTTTCGTTTATTCAAGTGTCAAAATGTAAGTGAATTTTTTTATTTCTTTATATTAATATTGAATGGGTTAAAATTATTTTTATTGTTCAAGAATCCGTATCAGTCAGCGCACGCGGGACTCGCATCACCCGCTTTTGCGCTAATTATTGGTAACTATCTAATTGGCTTATTTTTTTCATCAGCAAGATGAACAGGTGATTTCTTCAAGGTCTTTTTGCGACATCATTTCCGCCCGTATGAACCGTGTACAATATAATTCTAATCGACTGTTAGTCTCTGTCTCTCCCATGAAATCAACTATAATGTAATCTCACTCATTTGCTGAAAAGATAATTAATACAGATTAAGTACATACGGAGCATACGGGAGTTACACATTTTGTTAGAAGAAGTAACCGTACTTGTAAAAGGCAACATGTGGTTTATGCACAACAGGGTATCAGCTCATTGTAGTGTTCTTTCGCGTCAGTATCTGGACATCACCTATATCCTAATTGCTGGATTGGACGTACAGGACCTCAACATTGGCCAGCTCGCAGTCTTGATATGAGCCCTGTTCATTTCTTTAAATGGAATCGAATTTTCATTCCAAAACCGAGCAAGACTATACTCCATGAGCCTCACAAGATATGAAACAAAACCGGTACAATAACAATCTACTAATATTTATTCTACGAGCGGTGTTTGCTAGTAATTCGCTAACAGTTCAAGGCTAACCGAATACTTTGTAAACTGTTGTAGAATTTTCATTCTGTTCCTTATTATTGAATGAAGTACTCAAGAGTAAGAATTTTTTAAATAAATTATTAAGAAAGATTTCGGACACATTACATTCAGTAATGGTCGTGGAGAAATACTGTAATGGAATTAACTCGTGGTAATTTTCATACCAGTTAATGCAAATAAGTTCTTGCCCCAAAGTGGATCTATCTCTTCTGGAATTAGGCTCCTGTGGTCTGTGAAGTGATCGAAATCTTTAACGGTGATTTTTTTCAGGAGTTCCAGATCTTTGATCAATAACGTCGCTTTATTGAACTGATACACTCCGTGGTACCTAAAAAATGAATAAAATTAATAATGAATATTTGAAGAAAAATATTCAACGCTAACTGATTTTGATTGTGATGACTTGTCGAGTTGGGCAGTGTTCTGCAATAACATTTGTAGGGGTAAGAACCATAAGGCTATAAGTGATATTGTTTGTGGAACTGAGTTGAGTGTATATTTCAAGATAAAAAATTATTAACAGCATGAGACCTACTGGAAGGGGAGCAAAATATTGTGCGAATGACGGAAAAAATGAATTGGAGTCGCAAAAACGGAGAAGGGTGGAACGGGGTGAACTTTAAGGGGTTGAAAGCGATATTTAACGGTTTTTCAAGAATTGCAAAGAAAGTTGACCCTCTATCGAAAAAAGTTGAATGGCATTTTTTGAATTCAACTTTTTCCCACATAACCACAAATTTCTCGGAAAAATCGGAAAAACCAATTTCTCGGTTATAAATGTTTTTCTCGCTTACAAATCGATTTTTTTCTCACAAAATTTGGTGTAAATATAGCTTATTATGTTTGAAGTAAGCTGTAATTTTTGAAGCGGAATACAGATTTTTCCTTTTTTTACAAATTCCGAAAAACCAACCTCATTTTCAACTGATAAAGTTAATCTTTTCAAGCTCGCCAGCCGACAGTTTTTTTGTTAAAGCGTCTACTTTTAGATTATGTAATAAAAGAGTAGCTCTACTATGGATATTTTTTCCAGAAAAAGCGAAAAATTAAAAAATGGATTTTCAAAAATCCATTTTTAAACTTTTGTTCTATATTCATATTTATTTGATAAAATTATTGAAGTTAACATTTAAAACCTTTCGAGAATATTAATTTCATGTTACCTTAATAGGTACAAAGAATAAGCAAGGACATATATAAGGATTTGATTATGATAGAAGGGCGATAGGAGGTGAACTTTTGGGGATGAAAATGGTTTCTCACGATTTGCAGCGAAAATGAACCTCATACAAAAAAAATAAAGGAAAAAGTTGTTGGCAATAAAAAGATCTACAACTTTGTTTCCAAAAGTTTTCCACGTAACCTCCTGAGTCTAGCATTCTTGCAAAAAAAACTTCATTTTATGGTTCACATTTATATTTTCTGTATCCCAAAAATGATGTATAGCATCATAAGTCGAACGTTTTGCAATTAATGATTTGCTTATTTACAGAAAATTCACTTTCCACACAGGCTTTACCATGTGACAGAATCAAAATTGTTTTAACAACATCGTACAATTCGGAAAATAGTTTATCTTTTGCAAATTCCTTTGTATTAAAGATGTCCAACTTTTCTCTTTCATAGTTCCAAAAATATTCTCATGTTTGTCTTCTTTGATTGAACTATACTGCACAAGGTTTTTCTGATGTTTTGAACGAAATCAAATTTTCATCACATAGAATTTGTAGCAAACTTTGAATTCTCTGAACAGCATCGTCACATTTGGTTATGGCATGTGGAGCAAGTGCTGATATTGCTTTTGCCAATTTATATTTCAAACAGCAACATTCATAGATTTTTTTAACCGTAGCTTTTAGAAACAATCTACAATCTTTTAAAAATAACAATTTATCCCTTTATGATGTATTATTATTTAGAGTTGAAAGACCTCGAAATTGAAAATTCATATAGGTAGACATCAGGACCAACCTAGATTAATTTTCAACTAAAATCAGCTGATGTAGATTTCATGTTGTCGTTACGTTTTCCAGAACAATCATTGAATTTCCTGACTTCTGCTGAAAAACTGAAATTTCCCTGACTTTTCCATGACAATTTTTTAATTCCCTGACTCTTCCCGGTTTTCCAGGTCTGTGGGAACCCTGCTATGGCACAGCCAATTTTTCGGAATCAGAACTCACCTGGTTCCTGGAAACTGATTGTACATTCGAAGAATAGAATCCAAGAAACTTTCCTTTCCAATAGTTGTACCCCAGTTGTCTCCAAGTATCAGAGTTGGATTTTCTTGATTCACACCTCGTTCTCTCCAGTAGTACATCGGTTTGACGAACACGTAATAGAAGATGGCGGCTAAAATAGCCGCCCCTACTATGAGTTGTAGCATTTGAGAGAGGGAATCTACAAGAAAAGATCATACACAAGATTTTTATTGGATAAACATTTTTACATTTTGAAAGCACGGTTCTTATGGAACATGGGTCCAAGTCGAATTGGCTATGGGTACAATGAAATCTAACGGACAGTTTTTGAGATACAGGGTGTCAAACATGAAGAGGCAGCGTTGTTACTTGTTCTTAGAAAAGCAATAATGTGGCGATTATTTTGTTACAAACAATTAAGGATAATGATTGCAATCTCAATATTATCGACACGAGTTATAATGAAAAGACTCCGTTTACAGGGTTATTATCCCAGTTTCAAGACAACCAACCCATTTCCTATCCCTAAGATACGCATATGATTTTATGCGCCGCTACTGTGAAGAGGACAATACAGTGATTACATAATGTTTATGTAATTCTTTGAACAAAATCAGTCGAACGCAAAATCTCGTAGACCTGTAAAATAGGTAAATATCATGTGATTTCGATATTGGGTGATCTGAGCTTACTGATGTTATACAGGGTCACCCAAAATTTTTCTTTTTAGATATATTTTTATATATTTTTTAATGTTGATGCATACCACAAAATGCATACGAAATTATCGTTGTGGAAGGTATCGACACTTCCGAGCACCAGATTTAAGTGAAGGGCATTTTATTATTCATTAAGCATTTATACTCTGTGTATAAACATTCAAACTAACTAACTAGTCAGATTTATTGCTATATACTTGTAAGAATGACATGATTTCTCATCTTATGATAGGTTAATGTTATGTTATCCAATAATTATTACCTAATGGACGGTTCTATCTAAATGATGTGAACATGATTTAATCCTTTCGGAAACATAGCCCCATATTTGACAGATAATAAAGATCTTCATCGACGGTACATTCCGTGTGAGTCAATAATTAATAGTCATTTTAGGCATTTGTTCCATCCTGTACAGCATATACTCGTTCCAATTCTGTTATCCCGAGCCTTTTAGCTGATGTAACAGTTTCAATATTATTATTTCAAACTTGAATAGATTGTTTAAGATAATTGCCAAAATTCCAAATCAGCATTAATGTACAGGGAGTTGTACTATAATAGATAAATTCTATTTGTCTTGTAATTGCCTGTATGTGTAATCTGAACACATATTTAAATTAAATATTTTGAGTTTGAAGGTGAATATGTTATAATTATTTGATTTAAATTTTTTTTGATAACTTTCATTATATCTGATAATAAAGCCGGTCATCACAGCAAGAGCACATCTTGCTGATCATGTAAACAAATTTGACCATCGAATAAATTATAACTCAACTAAAATATTAGCTAAAGAGGCACATATGACTAAGAGAACTTTTTTGGAAATGGCCTTCAGATCTCAAGACAAAAAATGTATGAATAAAAGAACTGATATAAATCATTTGAGTGAGATTTATTCCTTCTTATTGTCGTTAGACCACACTCTCCCTATGAATAATAATATCTCCATAACTACTCAATTGGAAATGTAATTTTTTCCTAACTTACAAAACAACAGTCGTATATTTCAACAGTTGGTACAAGATTACAGTTGGTATCAATGACTTGAAAATTACAGATTTCTTTTCTATTGACAACTGATTTGTGTCCCTTGGATACAATCAACAAGTCTTTTGTTTTTCGACTGAAATTTCAAAATTTTCTGTTATTTATATTCGTAAAGTCTTTTTTCATTATTATTTACAATTTTAAGCTGTAATGTCACTATCCAAAGATCTAAGAACATGTCAACTAACCTCACTATAGTTGTAAGTAAAATTTTAATAACATCAAAATGTATAATTGACATAATAATTCTTTGTAGTTCCCTGAAGATGTAAATAAAATTTACGAAAGCTTGGAATAAACTCTATAAAAGAGTACACTTTTGACTTTGCTGCAATCCCCAATATTAACTGGTTTTATTCTTAACTAGTCAGCAACGACTACCCTTTCTATATATATATATATATATATATATATATATATATATATATATATATATATATATATGTTCGGAAAGGTTTCCGCGGTCAGAAATATGTACATTACTAAGTTCATGGGTTGAACCGCGTTGAGAGTTTATAACTCGACGTTTCGGCTCCTGCTTTGGAGCCATTTTCAAGAGTGTGACTGCGAGGCCTCTATCTGCCTACTCCTCGAGTCGTGGTCTTGAGAGATATCAAGGTCTCAATCTGCCTACTCCTTGATCTCAAAAGACGATCCGATGTTGGTTGCACTGTAGTATTTATAGGTGGTTGGCTACCTGGAGGTGGGCGGGTCTTACGGGTTTTCTCGTTTGTCTTGTCTGCTGGTGCCTGCTGTGTAGTTGGAGTTAATGGGATAATAATTGATTGCGGATAAGTTTCACGTGGCCTGGTAATTACGGTTGGAAGAAGGGGCTTCCAAATGGGGTTCAATTTACGGCTATCATCTTTAATGTTCAGGCAATCAGGCCGTTTTTCGATTTCGATGGCTTCTCTGATAAAACGAGAGGTTCTTGAACGTACTGGGGCGATGGTTTTCGTTTTCTCGAAATCTATGGGGTGACCCGTTTGGATGAAATGAAGAGCTAATGCGGAGCTGGTGTCTCGATTTCTAACTGAAAGGGAGTGTTGATAGGATCGAAAATGGATCTGTTTCGAAGTTTCTCCTATATAAGAGTGGGGGCAGATAGAACAGGGAATTTCGTAAATACCATGGTCTTCGTTGGGAATTTTGTCTTTTGTTGGTCTGATGAGGTGTGATAGTTTTTGTTCTATGGTAAAGATTGTTTTGATATGCTTTTCTGAAAAGTCGACTGATTTTGTCCGTCACCCCTTTGATGTAAGGGAAGAAGACTTTGGATGGACGGTCTTCAACTTGTGGTTCGTTTTTGGTTACTAATGGTTTCTGAAGCTGTTTTTGGATGTTTCTGTCTATGTGGTCTGGTCTGTATCCGTTTTGTAGGAGAGCTTGTTTTACGTTGTGAAGTTCGGATTGTCTGTTGTGGTCGTCGGTTAGTCGGATGGAGCGAGATATCAGAGTATTTACGACTGAGTTGAGTTGTGAGGGATGATGGTGGGACTTGGAGTTGAGATATCGGTTGGTGTGGGTGGGTTTTCTATAAACCGTGTACGAGAAACCTTGTTGGGGATTTTTAGTGATTTGTACATCTAAGAATGGCAGAGTTGAATTGCTTTCTGTCTCCATCGTGAAGCGAATGTAAGGGTGTACTTCGTTCAGATGGGTCAGGAAAGAATCCAGGGTATCTCTCCCGTGGGGCCAGATGACAAAAGTGTCATCAACGTATCGTAACCAGCAGGAAGGTTGAAGAGTGGCTGATGAAAGGGCTTTGGTTTCGAAATCTTCCATGAATATATTGGCAATCGCAGGTGAGAGAGGGGATCCCATAGGGGCACCTTTGATTTGCCTATAAAAAGAGTTTTGGAAGGTGAAGTATGTGTTGGACATACAATGTTTGATTAGAGTGAGGATGTCTTGTGATATGTCGTGCTTGTTTTGTAATATGGTGAGGGTCTCGTCAATAGGGATGTTGGTGAAAAGAGAGACGATGTCGAAGCTGACTAGGATGTCGGAGTTAGATATGTTGAATTCCTTAATTCGATTGATGAAGTGGTAGGAGTTTTTCACGTGGGATTCGGATATTTCAACTATAGGTTGAAGAATGTTAGAAAGATGTTTCGCTAAGCGTTGGGTTGGGCAGTTGAATGCACTGACAATGGGTCTGAGAGGGGTTCCGATTTTGTGAATTTTAGGAAGGCCATATATTTTTGGGATTCGAGAGGATCTCTCCTTCGGTATTAATGATGATTAATGATGAATACAAGAAAGTCCCCAATGATCCCACCACATACCTGGAAAAAACAACAAAAGCCCAGATCAATAAATCAAACCTTCCATCCGACGTCAAGTCCCTATTAATACCGAAGGAGAGATCCTCTCGAATCCCAAAAATATATGGCCTTCCTAAAATTCACAAAATCGGAACCCCTCTCAGACCCATTGTCAGTGCATTCAACTGCCCAACCCAACGCTTAGCGAAACATCTTTCTAACATTCTTCAACCTATAGTTGAAATATCCGAATCCCACGTGAAAAACTCCTACCACTTCATCAATCGAATTAAGGAATTCAACATATCTAACTCCGACATCCTAGTCAGCTTCGACATCGTCTCTCTTTTCACCAACATCCCTATTGACGAGACCCTCACCATATTACAAAACAAGCACGACATATCACAAGACATCCTCACTCTAATCAAACATTGTATGTCCAACACATACTTCACCTTCCAAAACTCTTTTTATAGGCAAATCAAAGGTGCCCCTATGGGATCCCCTCTCTCACCTGCGATTGCCAATATATTCATGGAAGATTTCGAAACCAAAGCCCTTTCATCAGCCACTCTTCAACCTTCCTGCTGGTTACGATACGTTGATGACACTTTTGTCATCTGGCCCCACGGGAGAGATACCCTGGATTCTTTCCTGACCCATCTGAACGAAGTACACCCTTACATTCGCTTCACGATGGAGACAGAAAGCAATTCAACTCTGCCATTCTTAGATGTACAAATCACTAAAAATCCTCAACAAGGTTTCTCGTACACGGTTTATAGAAAACCCACCCACACCAACCGATATCTCAACTCCAAGTCCCACCATCATCCCTCACAACTCAACTCAGTCGTAAATACTCTGATATCTCGCTCCATCCGACTAACCGACGACCACAACAGACAATCCGAACTTCACAACGTAAAACAAGCTCTCCTACAAAACGGATACAGACCAGACCACATAGACAGAAACATCCAAAAACAGCTTCAGAAACCATTAGTAACCAAAAACGAACCACAAGTTGAAGACCGTCCATCCAAAGTCTTCTTCCCTTACATCAAAGGGGTGACGGACAAAATCAGTCGACTTTTCAGAAAAGCAAATATCAAAACAATCTTTACCATAGAACAAAAACTATCACACCTCATCAGACCAACAAAAGACAAAATTCCCAACGAAGACCATGGTATTTACGAAATTCCCTGTTCTATCTGCCCCCACTCTTATATAGGAGAAACTTCGAAACAGATCCATTTTCGATCCTATCAACACTCCCTTTCAGTTAGAAATCGAGACACCAGCTCCGCATTAGCTCTTCATTTCATCCAAACGGGTCACCCCATAGATTTCGAGAAAACGAAAACCATCGCCCCAGTACGTTCAAGAACCTCTCGTTTTATCAGAGAAGCCATCGAAATCGAAAAACGGCCTGATTGCCTGAACATTAAAGATGATAGCCGTAAATTGAACCCCATTTGGAAGCCCCTTCTTCCAACCGTAATTACCAGGCCACGTGAAACTTATCCGCAATCAATTATTATCCCATTAACTCCAACTACACAGCAGGCACCAGCAGACAAGACAAACGAGAAAACCCGTAAGACCCGCCCACCTCCAGGTAGCCAACCACCTATAAATACTACAGTGCAACCAACATCGGATCGTCTTTTGAGATCAAGGAGTAGGCAGGTCGAGACCTTGATATCTCTCAAGACCACGACTCGAGGAGTAGGCAGATAGAGGCCTCGCAGTCACACTCTTGAAAATGGCTCCAAAGCAGGAGCCGAAACGTCGAGTTATAAACTCTCAACGCGGTTCAACCCATGAACTTAGTAATGTACATATATATATATATATATATATATATATATATATATATATATATATATATATATATATATATATATACATACATATTCTGCAAGTCTGCGAGCTTTTGCGTTTGACTGATTTTGTTCAAAGAATTAAATAAAAATTATGTAATTATTAATAACCCTGTATAAGGAGTCTTAGAACATTTCATTATAACTCGTTTCGATAATATTAAGATTGCAATTATTATCCTTAAATGTTTTTAACAAAATAATCACCACATTATTGATTTCCTAAAGGCAAGTAACAATTAACGCTGCCTCTTCATATTTGACACCCTGTATCTAAATAAGTGTTATTTTGCCCATAGAGACATTTGATCAGAACATAATAAAATACATTATACTAAATTTTCAGCCAATTCGATTGGGACCCATTATCCATATGAACCGTGCGGGGTTCTTTGTAGAAACCAAACAAAACTTTTAATTTAAGTCAATCATATACGGTTTGGCTATACTTTTATCTCGGAACCGATCAAAACTAGTACTCTTGATGTTTCTTTTTTGTAAATGTTGGTAATGAAAAATACTCCATTCTTTATAGTTAAATATTAATATCATAAGTAACGATATTATTATTGAGATGATGTTATTTAGAAAAGTACACATTTGAAAAACGATTTTGTTAGTGTAACAGTGAGCACTGTTATGTATTCATGGTGTACCCTGTATACGGCGGTACTAAATGTGAGAAACCATACTTATATTTTCTCTATTTTATTTCAACAAATTGTTGCAGCAATTTAGGTGAGAAGAGGGGTACAAAGGGCACACCGAAATCGCTGTGGTAGCGGAGAAAAAAATCCCACTATCCGCTATCAAAGTGATACAGGCAGAGGATAAAATTAGGTGGAAAAGGTCGATCTCGCTAGAGATCCCAGACAGGAGAGTGGGAAGAGGAGAGGGTGATCATTTCCCCAGAAAGCCTGGTCTGTTCAACAGACGGTTCCTAACTGGAGGAAGGACAAGCCGAAGCAGCAGTTTACTTAGAAAACGGAGATAAAAGAGTCTATGCTCTTGGTTCTTTGACAACAGTTTTCCAAGCAGAGGTGTATGCCATCCTGGAGGCAATCAGAATAGAACAGGTGAGGTCCGGCTCAGAGAGACATGTATATGTCTGCTCGGACAGTCAGGCTGCCATCAGAGCTCTGAATGCAACCAGAACCAGATCAAAACTGGTTCAGGAATGCAGAGATGCCCTGGAGAGTCTTGGGACTGAAAAGGAAATAACGCTGATGTGGGTCCCGGGCCATGCAGGGATTGAAGGCAACGAGCAGGCGGACCAGCTAGCCAAGCAAGGAACGAAGCAACCCTACTACGGTCCCGAACCCAAACTCGGCTTAACAAGGAGACAAGTAACAACGGCACTGAATGAGTGGGCCGTAGATGTATTAGGAAACTGATATTCCGTCGGACAAAATGACTCCAACATACTCCTTTGATGAAACATACACCACCATCATAGAAGATGTGGAAGTAACATCAAGGGCCATACCAATGCAGTCAAGAGGGCAAATCTGGTACACGGTTGGCTCGAAGACTAGAAAAGGAGTAGGGGCTGGAATATACGGGGAGAGACTGGGGCAAGACATCAGTGTAAGACTCGGTACTCAAGCCTCTATATTCCAAGCCAAGGTAACGGCAATCTCCATCTGCACGAGAGAGATTCTAAGGAGGGGTCCTAGAAACCGACCCACAGCGATTCTCTCCGACAGTCAGGCTGCGATTAAAGCCCTGCGTTCATGAAGGTTCACTTCCAAACTGGTTTGGGAGACACACCAAAACCTTTACGACCTGGGAGCAAAACAGGGTAAAACTTGTCTGGGTACCAGGTCATAAGGGAATCCAGGGAAATGAGAACGCAGATGCTCTAGCAAGAGAGGGGGCAGCAACAACTTTCACTGGACCAGAACCAACCTGCGGAATCCCGTTTGGGGATATTAAGCAGGACACAAAGAAATGGGTTAAAAACCATCATCAATCTCTCTGGGAGAGTGCCTCAGGCAATACTCACAGAAAAATTATGATGATGGGGCCAACCGACCGGCTATCAAGACACCTTCTTGAACTAAGCCGAGACTCTCTCAGGAAGGTGGTAGAATTTGATGAAGTTCAGACTATAATAGAAATGTCAGTAAATGAAAATGACTTGGAAAATCAATTGAAAATCAGGGAAGAATTTGATGATTCTTTTCATAAAGTTATAGCCATTTGCAAGGAAGTTTTGGGTGGGTTCGATGAAAATTTATTTAATGACATAGTGGATGATAATATTTCACAAAAGTCAGCGGTTCTATCCATACACAATTTGAGAACCACTAATGCTATAATGTCACAACCTAAACTTCCACCAATCCCTATCCCTAAATTTAGCGGAATTGTAGACACTTGGTTAGAATTTAGAGACACGTTTAAGTCATTGATTCACGAAAATGACTCCATTGGTAATATTGAAAAGTTTCATTTTCTTCGAGGTGCTTTGGATGGTGATGCTAGGCAAATAATACAATCACTAGAATTTTCAGCAAAAAATTACACAATTGCATGGGATTTGCTTTGTGATAGGATCAATAATGAATATCTGTTGGTCAATAATCATTTAAAATCATTATTTGCATTGCCATCATTGGCGAGAGAGTCTTCAAGTGAATTGCGAAATCTCATGGACGCAATGACAAAACACTTGAGGTCTCTAGAATCTCTGGGTTTGAAAATCGATTCTTGGGACGTAATAATAATATTTCTGATTTGTGGGAAGATAGATTCTGGTACAATACGTCAGTGGGAAGAAGAACGGCCTCGTGATAAATTAGCAAAATTGAGTGGATTCAAAGAATTTCTGAAATCAAGGGCTGAACTTTTAGAAACATTAGAAAATAGTCATGGTGTTAAAAAATGTAATCAAACTAAATTCAAATCTGATTTCAAATCCATTAAATCTTTCTCTGTAGTGTCAAATATGGTTTGTACTTGTTGTAATGGCAATCACTTTATTGGTAATTGTGAAAAATTTGGAAAAATTAGTGTACATTCAAGGTATGAATATGCCAAGCGCTCAAGATTGTGCTTAAATTGCTTGAGAAGAGCCTCACATGTAAGTCGTAATTGCTTGAGTAGTAATTGCAGAAAGTGTGGTCAAAAACACAACACTTTGTTGCATTATGAGGTACAAAAAAATTATTAAACCTATTGGTGAATCATCAAGTAACCACGAAACACAAAATGCTATACAGGGTAGTGAAAATAGGTCAATTGATCCTCAGGTGAATATTTCACAAGTCACATCAACTAACACATCTATGATCACTACTCTCAATGAAAATATAGGACATGATGGAAACAATGAAGTACTCTTGTCTACTGCTTTGGTGTATGTGATGGATAGAAATAATTATTCACAAATTGCTAGAGTCCTTCTTGATAATGGATCTCAATCTAATCTAATCACATATAGCTTCACAAGAAAGTTGGGAATTGAGTTAGATAACATTCAGATATCAATTGTTGGCATTAACCAATCAGTATCTGAGATTAAAAATAGATGCAACCTTCTGGTAGGACTTCTGGTGGTAGGTGGCATCAAGAGTCTACACAATGCAGATTTTGTGATGAGGAGGACGAAACAGCCTCCCACATAATGTTTGAGTGCGATGCTCTGGCTCGCATGAGGATGGATATCTTCGGACACTGCGGTGCAGAAGATATCCCACAGGAAAACCTTGTGAGGAATCTCCAGGAGTACATAAAAATTTCCGGAGTACTCACGAGATAGACCAGATAGCGGGATGCAGAAAGGTTCTATACAGAACTACCTGCATTTCAGCCACTGGCTATCCCCGCTATCTAATAATAATAATAAATACATAAGGAAAAGAAGGGAGAGGGATAGATGGCTGCAGGCACTAGGCAGTCGGAGCAGATTATATCGGGGCCCGACAGTGCAAGGACTGCCAAGATACTGAAGTTGAGCCGCGAAGAACTCCGATGGGAGTTGATGCAGACCCACTATGCTCGGAATGTGGTGAGGAGGAGGACTCTGCGAATGTGGTTTTATGGCAGGCTCACACAAATTGTCTTCGGAGCTACCCCAGTTGAGGAGGAGAAATTGCACTCATTGCAATGGAAGGACATTTCGACTTTCATAAGAAGGTCGAAGAGGTTCGAGCAGGTATCCGCCATGAGATGAGTGAAGATGCTGGGGTTTGAGAAAAGTGCCCACTGGGGCCTAGTCGCTGACGCTTGCGTCCCTCATCCATTACCATTACCATTAGCAGTGTGATAGGTACGTAGTTGCTAGGCAGGGTTTTTTCCCTTTTTTGGGGACTGATTGTACTCTTGCAATTTTTCATTGGAATATAAAACCCCCCAATTATAAGAGAGATTGAATAAATGGCAAAGAACTGGTGGGCACATTTTTTGAGAACGGTCGGAATAGATCCATCAGATCCACTAGCTTTGTTGTAGACTTCTGCAAAATTTCATGTATTGTTTTCATTAATGCAAGAACATACCACTGAAGTTTTGGAACTTTTGGAATAAATGTGAAATGATTGTCTAAATCGACTGGCTTATTTAAAGAACTCGCAACGATAAGGGCTTCGCGTCGTGTCCTTGAACTCGTGGCGCTTGCTTTGAAGTCTCATCTGTTCACTTGTATCATAATACACCATTGTTGTTTTTATATTAGTTCGTAAAAAAATACGGTATTAACGCGTTTATATACTGTTATTTGTTAACGATCGTGTCGAGAAATATTCGTTACTGAAAGGACGTTTGTAACACTTGTTATATAATAGATACAGCATAAAAATCATGGAGATTTATAATACATACTTACATGCAAATTCTACGAGCGAATAAAAAACTATACAAGTTTCAACAGTGAAATGGAGGATATTGAATCAACCTTGGATGACGCTGTCTCACTACGACTGATGAAATGATCGCTGGTACTAAACGAAAAAGCAACACACTTGATTACGATCTATCTGACTGTCGGTTGCAATTTTCGGAACGACTTTAATAATATATACCTTGATGTTGATTAGTACGAATATACTTCAGACTCGTATATGAGCGACTTGTATCATAGAGAAAGAGAGAGAAGAAGACAGGGAGATAATTCAATAATATTGAATTAACAATTGAAAACCCGTACAAGGTGAGCAATATAGCAAGTTATTGTTGTGAATTTGGCAACGTAGGTAGGAGTGGGTGTTTTTCATAGAGTTTTGGAGGATTGGAAGTTTTACACCTCTGGGAGTCTGTCGGAAGCGAGCACAGGGAAAGAAACTAGCAAATCCATACTGCAGTTGTCATATTCACTATAATTTTGTATTAGAATTTCTAACCATTACATCAATTTCGACCAATATACAGGGTGACTTAGGGTTAAACCGCCAAACGTTCAGAATCGGTTTTTTAGGCAAAAATAAGACTTTTGTTTCCCACCAATCATGTGTCCTGAATTGCATTGTTTTCGAGATACAGGGTGTCAAAGTTCCTCAGCCTGCACGATCTCCTGACTTAACCCCCGTGGATTTTTGCATTTGAAGCCAAAAGAATAGAAAATTCATTACAAAAGCAACAATGATTTTCATTCAAAAGCAAAATATTTGGGACGAAGACAATTTCTTTGTTAGAAGAGAAAATAATCCAAAAGCATGATTCTTTTGTCTCTAATCGGGTATTTTTATCAGTGCAGCTGCAGAATCTGTGTTCGCGAGTGCGAAATTTGCATTGAAAAAAATTGAGTATTTTTGTTTTTCCGTTTTCTAAAAAATCAAAATTAATAAACTTGTCCTATTAGCAATTACATACTTTTTTCGCAGGCAAGGAAACGATTTTTGAATTGTTTCTCAAAAATCAAGCGAGATACGGAAAAAATTAAAGAGACAAAGAAATTGTATCTCTAATTACTCTATCCTGAAAGAATGCATCTAAAAAACCATAGTGGAGTACAATAATTTGTCCTAATATCAATTATATCACCCTTTCGGACGCCACTATTATTTTTAATTTCATCACAAGTACATAAAAAAGGCCCTTATCACCGCAAATTGCCAGATTTCATTCAAATCAATAAGAAGATTTTCGAATAATTGATAGATTTGATTTTTTCTAAAAAGAATACTCTGTATTTTGAAAACGAAGCAAATCAGAACACATTCTTGAAGGATTTTTTTCCTTTTCACCTGAAAAAACAATCCTTAATGTTTGGCGGCCTAACCCTGGGTCACCCTGTATAATTGGAAATTATCTCCACCTACGGACATCTGTGGGCGTTTCCTCCAAGATACGTTGGTATAGTCTATATCAACTCAACTAAGACAACATACAACCAAGCGATCTACGATATACAAATTGCCGCTGATAATCTGCATAGGCATAAATAACACGTTATTATCTAACGCTCCTCGTCTAAACTCGATTGGCAGTCCCCGTCGACTAGATATCTTCTGTCACATGAACAGAGAGGGCGAAATGAAAAACGAAATCCTTTGACTGGCCGCTGTCGGATCCTAATTGGTCAGACACCGAAAGTCTTTGACATGCCGCTGAATTGGAATTATTATCTGCGAGATTTATTTACCAGACGGTGCGGTGCAGCTAGAGAGATAGATAGATAGATGATTTATTCATCAATAAAATTTTAACATACCGGGTGGCTACGGAAGTATTGCCTACGGAATATCTCAGTTATTGTATGAAGTAGGTTTATGAAATTTGGAGCGTCGATATAATGACATAAGAACTAGAATTTGAGCATATTGACATGTCGAAGTTAACTTCCGGTCTGACCGGAAGTAACATCAACTTTCTTATTTTAAATGGAAACCCTATTTTTTTTCTATTCGCTTTATTCAGCATTCAATTCCCTTTCTAATGACATATCACAAGTTGGTATCTAACCAGAAACTAGATCAGAAAAAAATTATTACTGAAATTCACCGAGTAGGCCGTGGAAGCAAAATGAAAGCCAAAAATTGAAAAGTTGGCTATGGAAACCATACGTCACTTGATAACAGTTGCTACTACTGTGATATTTTATTTTCATTCGTCGGCGTTATAAAAAGCCGCCAAAAAAATATTGCAAAAATTGGGAAAAAACAATACTCTGTAGGTCCATAACTTAAATTGGAACATGCAACTTTTTCTTGCCTGTACTATTCAGCATAACCATTCCTTTCTAATGATATAATAGAAAGTAATTTTTTGAAATGAAATACCAAAAAATCCAATTATTATTCTTCAAATACGAAAAAACAGATTTATCGAAAAAAAAAATTCAAATTGATAGAATTAAAGATAAAATAAATTCAAAACAAATGTTCGAAATGCATTCCCTCAGCGTCAATACATTTATTGACTCTGGTGATATTTTCATGTAAAACGTTTCTCAACATTTGGGGCGTGATATCTTGGAAAGCTCTACGAATTTTTACTTCAAGCTCATGTAGAGTTGTAGGCTGTGTGGAATACACCCTATTTTTAAGATGCCCCTATAGAAAAAAGTCGCACGGAGTAAGATCAGGTGACCTTGGTGGCCACCTGACTGGACCATGGGTTGTTATAAGTCTCTCTTGAAAGCGATTTTGAAGATAATTTCTCGCCATTCTTGAATTATGCGGATGGGTGCCATCTTGCTGGAAGTACATTCTCTCAGTTTTTTCCGCTGGTAGGTTGTTAATGAATTCCGAAATTTCATTCGTTAAAAAATTAAAGTATCTGTCTCCGGTTAGTTGGCCTTGAAAAAGAACGGGGCCAACAATATGAGTTCCAACTATTCCTGCCCAAACATTCACACCAAATCTCTCCTGGAAGCCGCCTTGTCGAAACCGGTGCTCGTTTGCTATCGCCCAAAAGACCGTTCACACTTTTAGCACTTTACACTTCGACTATCGACAATAATCCAAATTAAGTACAGTACCTACCTTGTATTATTCCTGTTAAATAATCCATTGTTGGTAAATCTTGACTCGTCCGTAAACAAGATATAATAGTTAAATAGGTGATTCTCAGCATTTTGTCGAAGAAACCAATTACAATATTCCAGGCGCCTTTCACCGTCATTTTCATACAAATGTTGATGCAACTGATACTTGAAGGATTTCAATCTATGTTTTTTCAAAATTTTCCTAGCAGAGTCCTTACTTATAGCTAATTCGGCGCCAATCTGCCTTGAGGAAATTGTGCTATCATATTGTACTAAAGCTAATACATTAATTTCAGTTTCCTCGTTAATAACAAATGCTTCTTGGTCTTCGTGAACATCAGGCTCAGTTCTTAATTTTTCTTTAAGCCACTGGAAATACCTTCTTGACGGTTGCTGCCCCCTGGATATCGCTCTAAATACAATCGTTCAGCGTCATAAGAATTTTTTAAACATTCACCATAAATGAGAAGCATGTCAATTTGTTCGGTACGTGAATAACGGGGCATTTTTTGAATATTCCACTAACTGATTTCGATTTCCAAACCCTTTTAAAATCGCAGAATCAAAAACACTACTTCGAACGTCAAAATAATATGGATAGCTGCGTTCGTGACAGCTCTCATTTCTTTTTTGTTTCATTCCAAAATACATCTTAATCAGCCTACTTGTTAATATTTTGGTTCGAATGATTATTGCAATGGAATGATTATTCTGAATAGCACAAACATCGTCCATAGGTATATATTACAATATCTATGGACGATGGCACAGACCAAGTACGTTTATGTTCCTATTTAACCTAGAACCTACAGGATATAATTTATCATTCCATATTATTTTTAATTTTATTTTTGCGTATGGCGATAATCTGTTTTGTTATTTGAAGAATAATAATTAGATTTTTCGGTATCTCAGTTCAAAAAATTATTTTCTATTATATCATTAGAAAGGAATGGTTATGCTGAATAGTACAGGCAAGAAAAAGTTGTATGTTCCTATTTAAGTTATGGACCTACAGAGTATTGTTTTTTTCCCAATTTTTCCAATATTTTATTTTGGCGGCTTTTTATAACGCCGACGAATGAAAATAAAATATCACAGTAGTAGCAACTGTTATCAAGTGACGTATGGTTTCCATAGCCAACTTTTCAATTTTTGGCTTTCATTTTGCTTCCACGGCCTACTCGGTGAATTTCAATAATAATTTTTTTCTGATCTAGTTTCTGGTTAGATACCAACTTGTGACATGTCATTAGAAAGGGAATTGAATGCTGAATAAAGCGAAAAGAAAAAAAATAGGGTTTCCATTTAAAATAAGAAAGTTGATGTTACTTCCGGGCAGACCGGAAGTTAACTTCGACATGTCAATATGCTCAAATTCTAGCTCTTATGTCATTATATCGACGCTCCAAATTTCACAAACCTACTTCATACAATAACTGAGATATTCCGTAGGCAATACTTCCGTAGCCACCCGGTATACCCAATTACAATTGCAGAATTATATACATGAATAAACTTATTGGACTAGTCAGAGAAGAAGACACAAAGTTTTGGTCTTGTACACATTATCTATTTAGAAGACATTGTTGCACATGTATAAAAGAACATAGAGTAAAATTTAAAAATTGTCGCTCATGATACACACATTGCACATAATAATAATAATAACAATGACATGTAAACAAAAAGAGATTTAGTATAACAGCACTTAGTGAAATTTAAGAAATGTCGCTGATGTAACATTATCAGAGAAAAAAAAATTTAAAAAATGGTTTTAACCACAAAAAGCAAGAAATTCATCCATACTGTAGAAGCAACTATCCAACAAGAACCCAAGTACTCCATTTCTTAATAGGATCCCCATTAACGATTTTATCTTATTACCTAGTCAACAGGACTTTCAAGGTTAGAGTAAATGAAACCAGTTCCGCAGTATGGAGGGCCGAAGCAGGAGTGCCGCAGGGCTCGAGCTTGTCTCCACTTTTGTATTCGCTCTATACATACGACTTCCCTATAACGAACACGACTATATATGCTGACGACACGACAATCTATGCGCAGTCGAAATTCAGTAATATAGCAGCAGCAAAGCTAACAACGCATCTGCGAGGGCTAATCATACCGTATCTAGCGAAGAACAAAATTGTGGTGAACTCTAATAAAACAGAGCTCATGAATATCACCTAGAAAAGAGCGCGTTCTCGCGGGCACATTCCAGGGGTACTCAGGGCTTTTGGAAATCAGATAGACGAGACCAAGTCCGCACGGTACCTGGGAGTAGTTCTGGATAAAAGATTAACCCTTGTGGGTCATGTTAGCTTGGCAATCCAAAGAGCTACAGGAGCCGTCAGACGGACATGCCCGTTGATAGCCAGGGATTCCAAGTTGTCGGTGGCCAATAAGGTGTTAATATACAAGCAGGTCTTAAGACCAGCCATGATTAATGCATGTCCAGTGTTCTGCAGCCTCTCCAAGGCTCAAATGTTGAGACTGGAGAGGATGCAGAATAAAGTAGTCCGTATCGTCACTAACAGTGGCAGGTACATTCGGCTAAACGCATTACGAGAGCTAACTGATATTCCCACCATCGAAGAATATATCAGACACCAGTCTGAAAAATTCTTCAGATACTTCATCCTTGAAAGCCCGTTGACTAGAGATATTACAGCAGTGAGAGCCTGCCATAACAGGTCAATGTCATAATCCGGTTTTTCTCTTGTGTTCTTCCCGGAAATTCAACGCAAACCCCAATGAGGGACGTCCGATGCTCTGATGTCTAACACGTAAAATGCCAATTACCCTGCGTAACTAGGAGGAGGCATGGAACCCACTAGCTATGCGACTTAGCACTCACAACGCTCGATTCTACACAACACCGTAGAATCTGCCCTTGGGCAAGTGTGAACTGGTTCGACCCGCCCGCTGATACCCTCAGAAGGGCGGTATTGAATCCTCACCCCTCAAAAAGCGCAGTCTTAACTCCCACCCTCACCACTACCATAGGCTCGTGATAGTTTTAAAGAGTGTGTCTTTTTAAATATTTAATCGTTTGATGTTGTAATTGCTATAATTTTTTATAACGCTGTGATGAATAAATATTTTTAGATTTTTTGGATTTATTTACTCAAGATACACTATGAAGAAATTGTTGTTGTTAAATCGTTATAAAATTGTTATTTCCGTCAACCGAATGCACCCCTACGCGTAACCCTCGAAAGTCTTCGAGAGACTTGTGTGAGCTAGGGAAGACGCAGCCCTTACCTTTTAACGTGTGATGCCATGCACGAGACCGATGACCATGCGAGGCTTTGAACCCTCGACCCTCCGCTCCAAAGGCGAACGCTCTACCACCGTGGCCACCACGGCACAGGAAGGATTCAAGAAAACGAACTCAAATATTGGTATTATTATTATAACAATTCTCTTATAATTTTCACTAGTATTGAATTCAATGACCAACTCCATGCAGAATTCATTGTAGATCCTCCCTTATCCTTTCGAACGCAAACCAAAATCCGCCTTCAGAAGACATAGCGAGACTTTCTGCAGAAAGCTTCAACGGAATTCTACTCTTCGAAGTGGGAATGATCTTGAATTTTGACAGAAGATGGAAGAACAACAACTTGGTTTCCAGCAGCGCGAATCTGGACCCAATGCAGTTCCGCGGTCCTGTGCCAAACGGCAGGTAGGTGTAGGGATCGATGCTGCCCTTCTTTTCGTCGCTGAATCGTTCTGGATCGAATCGGTCTGGATCTGGGAAGTACTGCGGATCATGCTGGATAGCATGGCTTGGTGCGATAATGAGCGTGCCCACTGCTATGTGCAAGGGCTCTTCATCGGCAGTAACTGGCTCGATTGTGTACGGTTTGGTACATATTCTGTCGGCGACGACACCATTCGACCATCTTCTCAGAGTCTCTGGAATGATAAATCAGAATACGTTCATCAATTGTACAGTGTGTCCATTTAGTGCGTAATTCTTCGTTATTTCAAAAGCCATAACTGTAGAGGTCGTGGTTTATATTTATATCGAAAATTATAGAAAGAAAAACTTATTTTTCAACTTGTTTATTCAACGATGAGTGATTGACAACAACAATATGTTTTTTTATGTCAAAATGAAAGGTATATCAAATAAAAAACATACAGAATGATAAATGTCATCCTAATATTTTCCAACACTCCTTCTCGATCTAAATATTCAGGACAATTTTTCTTCCCAAGTGATCAAGTTTTACAGCTCCCAATAGTTTGGTAAGAATATCTGCTTGCATTTAGCATTTACCATGCATGTGCCTTAATTTATTTAAAACTAAAACACCACCGTATCTTTATGACAAACTATCATTCAGAGATGATGTACATAATATAAATATTCGACAACAAACACTGTCAACTATACCCAAGCACTCCAAGGCATTCTTTAGAAAGAGCTTCACCTATACTTAAGCCGTTTGCATCAATAATATCTTTAAAATAAATTTGATATGAGTAATGTCATTCAAGAGGAAGTTTAAAGGATATTTGCTGAGCATTCAGTGATACACATTTGATTCATACTTCTCTTTCTTCTTTTCTATATCTCTGTCTCTCTCTCTCATACACTCATTCTCCCTTACGCTGTCTCTCTCTTTTCTGTATAACCGCATACATTTTGTAATACTTAAGTCTCTGATTTTTTTTCCTCCTTCTCTAGTTTAGTTAGTTTTAGAGGTATCGGTGGAAGACCAGATTCGACCTTGGTCGGAAACTGAACCAAACTACCATTTACCTCATTCATGAAATTGTTACATGAAAATTTTTATATTAATTGTGATTGATGGGTAATAAAAATATTATCATTATTATTATTTTCCTGTAAGGAATGTACCAGTCAGGCCCTGTTTCCGGTGCTCCGATACATCCGGAGGGCGCGCTGGTGTCGTTAATCCCAATAACCACTCCCTACGTCCGTAAGGTAAGTGATTATTGGATCATGTGCCCTGAGTAGACGGAGCGAACCAAGAATAACGGCCTTCTGCATTCTTGCTGCTAAGATTTCTGCCATATTACGGCAAGCCGGTATTATCTTCAAGTTAGAGAGCAGTGTGTCCATCATTCCACCAAGGACTCCCATGATCAGAACCACCATTTTGACAGAATGGTCCGGATATAACCTGCGGAGTTCAAAGAGAAGATCTCGATATTTAGTCCGTTTTTCCTCCTCTTTTCGAACGATATTCATTTCGCCTGGAGCGGAAAACTCCATGACGAATATCGTTCTACTTTGGTGGTCGAGGAGGACAACATCAGGCTTATTGGCTTGTATTTGCCTGAGGGTGGGAAATGAGTAGTTCCAATAGATTCGGCATCTCTCATTCTCCACCACGGACTCAATATCCCCCGGAGCATAAGGCAACACCGGTGTCTCGTCTATACCGTACGAGTGTCGTAGGTGGTAGTACAACACTCGTAGCGCCGCGTTATGCCTGTGGATATAGGCTGAGACCGCATAAGATGGGCATGCTGATAGCAAATGCATTACGGTCTCAGGAGCCCCACGACATGCCTTGCATCGGGTGTCAGGGACGTCTATACCCATCACGCGACTACGGTGTTGAAGACACCATCCTGGCAGGCCATAGTGAATCCCTCGGTCTCCGACTTTAGCTCACTCGAACTGAGGAAGGCAGAGGTCAAGATTTTGGATAAGCAGAGGTCTTCGATGTTATGAAAGAAGACACCATGTATTGGCTTATCCATATGTAGCTGTAGCAGGACCTCTGTCTCCGCAGCTTTTATGTGAGCTTTTTGCTGAACGGGTCCCAACTCGGTGACAGAGTTTGGGTTAGCCTGTTCAGTGTCGAAAACGAGACCGAGTTCATCGGCCGCACGGGTAGCTGCCTTAAAAAGGAATGCTCCAATCCCTGCTTTCTCATGGTCGCGGACCATGCAGAGAAGGGGATCTGAACTCCTGATGACTTTACAGGCCCCATCCAGAACCATTCTGTTATGCATACACTCCAAACTCAAAAGTCCACGGCCTCCCCGTTGTCTGGGAAAGTATAACCGCGGAACGGACGATTTAGGATGCAAGCTCCTATTGAGATGCATCACTTTGCGAGTTTTAATGTCGAGTTGTCGCAGCTCTTCCTTAGTCCACTTCATCACTCCGAAAGAGTAGAGAAGGATCGGAACGGCAAGCATATTGGTTGCAGCAACTTTGTTCTTCCCCGACAGTTCTGATGACCAGATCTGTCGGAGTTTATGCTGATACTTGCCGCGGAGAGAGTTC
The DNA here is from genome assembly GCA_944452925.2 of Chrysolina oricalcia. NCBI lineage: Eukaryota > Metazoa > Arthropoda > Insecta > Coleoptera > Chrysomelidae > Chrysolina > Chrysolina oricalcia. The sequence continues at coordinate 51,753,924 of OX101824.2, forward strand.
TTAACTGTGAGTACCTCTTGAGAGCGGCGTTGCTCCATCCCTAGGTAAGTATTATTATTATTATTATTATTATTATTATTATTTCCTTTAAGAGTGTACCAGTCAGGTCCTGTCTCTGGTGCTCCGACCCATCCGGAGGACGCGCTGGTGTCGTTTACCTCAATATCCACTCCCTACGTCCGTAGGGTGAGTGATTATTGGGTCCGAGAGTCATGTGTTCTGAGCAGACGAAGGGAACCAAGGATGACGGCCTTCTGCATTCGAGCGGCTAGGATTTGTGCCATATTACGGCAGGCCGGTATCAACTTCAAATTAGAGAGCAGTGTGTCCATCATTCCACCAAGGACTCCTATAATCAGAACCACCATTTTGACAGAATGGTCCGGATACAACCTGCGGAGTTCAAAGAGAAGATCTCGATATTTAGTCCGTTTTTCCTCCTCTTTCCGAACGATATTCATCTCGCCTGGAGCGGAAAACTCCACGACGAATATCGTTTTACTTTGACGGTCGAGGAGGACAACATCAGGCTTATTGGCTTGTATTTGCCTGAGGGTGGGGAATGAGTAGTTCCAATAGATTCGGCACCTCTCATTCTCCACCACGGACTAAATATCCCCCGGAACATAAGGCAACACCGGTGTCTCGTCTATACCGTACGAGTGTCTTAGATGGTAGTACAACACTCGTAGCGCCGCGTTATGCCTGTGGATATAGGCTGAGACCGCATAAGGTGGACATGCTGATAGCAAATGCATTACGGTCTCAGGTGCCCCACGACATTCCCTGCATCGGGTGTCAGGGACGTCTATACCCATCACGCGACTACGGTAGACGAGGGTGTTGAAGACACCATCCTGGCAGGCCATTATGAATCCCTCGGTCTCCGACTTTAGCTCACTCGAACTGAGGAAGGCAAAGGTCAAGCTTTTGGATAAGCCAAGGTCTTCGATGTTGTTGAAGAAAACACCATGCATTGGCTTATCCATATGCAGCTGTAGCAGGACCTCTGTCTCCGCAGCTTTTATCTGAGCTTTTTGCTGAACGGGTCCCAACTCGGTGACAGAGTTTGGGTTAGCCCGTTCAGTGTCGAAAACGAGACCGAGTTCATCGGCCGCACGGGTAGCTGCCTTAAAAAGGAATGCTCCAATCCCTGCTTTCTCATGGTCGCGGACCATGCAGAGAAGGGGATCTGAACTCCTGATGACTTTACAGGCCCCATCCAGAACCATTCTGTTATGCAGACACTCCAAACTCAAAAGTCCACGGCCTCCCCGTTGCCTGGAAAAGTATAACCGTGGAACGGACGATTTAGGATGCAAGCTCCTATTGATATGCATCATTTTGCGAGTCTTAACGTCAAGTTGTCGCAGCTCTTCCTTAGTCCACTTCATCACTCCGAAAGAGTAAAGAAGGATCGGAACGGCAAGCATATTAGTTGCAGCAACTTTGTTCTTCCCCGACAGTTCTGATGACCAGATCTGTCGGAGTTTATGCTGATACTTGCCGCGGAGAGAGTTTTTAACTGCAAATACCTCTTGGGAGCGGCGTTGTTCCACCCCAAGGTAGGTATAAGTCTCTCCGGCATCCAGATGATGTAGGATGCTTCCGTCTACGAGCTGGACATCCTCTCCGTATTCCTCGCATCGTCCTCTTTTGAGATGAACCGTGGCACATTTGTCGATCCCAAATTCCATACCGATAGCATGCGTATATTCTTCCACCACCCTAAGGGACTGATGTAGGTCCCTTTCTCCAGAGGCATACAATTTGAGGTCATCCATGTAAAATAGATGGGTGACATTATGCCTCCGGTTGCTGGGGGTGCCGCAGTTGTACCCACGGGTATTCCTGAGCGCAACGGACAATGGCAATAGTGAGATGCAGAAGAGAAGAGGGCTAAGGGAGTCTCCCTGAAACACACCTCTTCTAATGATGACCTGCTCTGTTTGGACTATGTCTCTACCAGATCTTATGGTGAAGCGAGTCCTCCAGAGCGGCATCAGTTGTCCAATGCATCCCACTATTTGACCGGGTACCTCAAGGCATCTGAGCAAATGCATGATTAACTCATGTGATGTTGTATCAAATGCCTTGCGGTAATCGATCCAGGCCATCGAAAGGTTACGCTTATACTGCACGGAGTCCTGCGTGATACATCTATCGATGAGCAGGTTCTCCTTGCACCCGGCGACCCCTTTCTTTGACCCTCTTTGCTCATTTATCCGTTCATACACCGGATCAACTGCGGAGAGAATGCGCGTGTATAAGATGCGCGTAAACACCTTATAACACGCATTCAAGCATGTTATCGGCCTGTAATTCTTTGGATCAGACAAATCTCCGTTTTTGGGGATGAGCACGGTTCGCCCCTCGACAAACCACTCTGGAATCTGCTGCTCCCCATCTAGCCATGAGTTGAAAACTCTGGCCAGATGGCGGTGGGTTGTTGGAAACTTTTTCCACCAATAGTTATTCAACCCATCAGGGCCTGGAGCAGCGAAATTATTAGAGCCTTTTAGGGCCCCTCGTACTTCTTCCGTGGTTATCGGAATGCGCAGATCATTGAGCTCAGGCTGCCGAAGCCTCCTGCAAAATGCTTCGAACTGCGCTAGGGCTGGAGTATCTACATTGAGTGGTTGCGGATACTCATAGATATTCTTCCAGAATGTTTCCACCCGATCTGCAGCCGGCGGGTTATCGACAACACGTGGAGGCTCTTGGCATAAGCGAGAAGGTTTATCGCGGAACTTTATGTTTTCCGCGATACCTCTCGCCCGCCTCACTAGTGACTTCTTTGCAGCCACTAGCATTCGTATCCTATCAAGGCAGTGCTGTTTGATGGTGAACAGCACACCTTGATTTAATGTGTGGTGAGCTCGTCTCAGTTTTGCGGCAATTCGCCGCACTGCGGGCGTGAAAGGCCTATTGGCCGCCACGAAGTCCACCACACACTGGATACGAGACGCGTGTTGTCTCGCCGACTTGATCTTGGCTTCCATCTTGTGTACACGTCGTTCATGCCTCCCTAACAGAGCGGTGGTGTCCCTCCTCTCCGTTTGGGATAGAGCATGAGCGGCGTCGTACACGACAGAATTGATCTGCCAGATGTCAGCCTCTTCTGGAAGAACATCGCCAATCTCCGCAACAACCCGTGCCAGTTCTTGCGGCTTCAGGGGCTTCATATTGTGAAGCGCCCTGCGGGTTCTGATATCCTCCATCAGTGGAACAATGCGATTTTCCTCCACAGCCAAACCGACACGTGGCATATCTGCCACTTCGATAACTGGCTGAGGAGGAGCTCTAACGTAGCCTCGAGCCCGAAGATGGGATACATAATCCCTGAGATTTTGTGCGGAAAACGCTGCATGCTCTGGGTGTCTCTCACACCACAGAGCATGCATTCTCGCCATGTATCCTCTCCGGGCGGGCTCACTGCTCTCGTAGCAATGCAGAAGTCCGTCCCTTAATTCGTCCGTCCACTCAAAGCGTCCGTTGTTATCGCGGTCGTCATCGTTTGGCAAATCGTCGTTGGCCCCACCACCTTGCCTATGACCCCTAATCCGAGGGGGTCGGTTGTGGGGGCCTCTTCCTCGATCGTTTGGAACCGAGTAGTAGAGTTTACTGGGGGGTTAACCCAGTAAACCCACGGCCGACACCGGAGGGAAAGATGCTTTTTCCCTCCCGGATGCGCATGAGCTGCCGGTCCGATTTTGCATCCTTTGCTCGGGTAGGTGGTGTCGCTACTCACCAGGGCCTTAGGTGTTGGTTGACCCCCCTGCCTTAATATTATTATTATTATTATTATTATTATTATTATTATTATTATTATTATTATTATTATTATTATTATTATTATTATTATTATTATTATTATTATTATTATTATTATTATTATTATTATTATTATTATTATTATTATTATTATTATTATTATTATTATTATTATTATTATTATTATTATTATTATTATTATTATTATTATTATTATTATTATTATTATTATTATTATTATTATTATTATTATTATTATTATTATTATTATTATTTCTTCTGTAGGGCAGTATTGAAAATCAATTTCCCCACTCCTTTTTAGATCTCGGATATGATAAAATTTCACGTCTATATGTTTTGAACAATTTGTTGTACATTCATGATCTAACATTTTCAGACTGCTTTGATTATCTTCAAATTTTTCGATATTTTCATTGAAATCCATCATCAACTGTCTGATCCATTGAAGTTCTTGAAAAGCTCCGCTCAACGAAATATATTCTGCTTCCGATGAACTCAAAGATGCTGTAGTTTGTTTTCTACTACTCCATGATATTGGACTTCCAAGTAATTTCATTATGAACCCACTAGTCGATTTTCGATCTCTGCTATCTCCAACCCAGTCTGCATCTGCATACATTTCAATGTTCTTCTCACCTTCATTTGCTCCCAAAATCAGTTTCATATTCTTTGTTGTTTTCAAATCGCCATCATCAAATCATCCTTTTTAATTCATTCCTATCTTGTTGTGAAGGATTTACGATATTTCTTCTTAGTATTGAAATGCTTGCAGCTATATCTAGTGTTAACTGATGAATAGAGTAAAGATCCGATACCTTTTCTGTATTGAAAGTTATTTTTCAATGTTTTCTCATTTTCTTTATTTTTGAAGTATCCTGTATCAAGGGGAATATTCGATGTTTTTGCTCCTTCCATATAGGAAACTTTTAATATTTTTTCAATGTAGTTTCTCTGGTGTATGTAAAAAATACCATTAGAGGTCGTGGTTTATATTTATATCAAAAATTACAAAAACAAAAACTTATATTTCAACTTGTTTATTCAACGATGAGTGATTTTTCATGATGTTCTCTCAGAGTTTTCGTGAGGGGTCCGTTCGTATGAAAAATTCAGTGTTTTATTCAAAAGTTTTGAATGAATGTCGTCTGAATTCTACGAAATTTAATATTCAAATTTGGGTACCCTATAGAAGAACCTGTAAAGATCTTAATAATGAATATACCATGCCCAATTCAACATTACTCTTCACTAGTGTTAAAAATAGTAATATCAATTAATTTAATCAACCGACAGAATTTTTTTTCACACCGATGTGAAGGTGAAACTTTGCGGAATACATTTCAAATAAAAGGGTGTTCTATTTGAAAAAGAAAACTCTTCTCTGAGTCATCCTGCTTCTATAAAACACCCAGTAACTGATAACGTATTTTTCAAAGATTTCCTCTAAAGCTTATGGCTTCCAGAATATTGAAGAATTACGCACTAAAAGGGTACACTGTAGTTCTTAATACGAAATATTGACTTCCAGACGTTTGTTGAAAAAATGCTAAAAAAATTGTTTACCACCTCCGCAAGGCCATATCTGTGGTGCGTAAAATGTACAGCTATTACTACGAGGGTTGCTATTTATGTATTGAGAATGAAGAACTAAAACAATGATTGGGGTGTAGAAACTTCTTTATTGTTTTTCAAAATACTCTCCTTTCAAACCTACACATTTTTGCATTCGATTAAACCAATTGGCATAGCAGTTTTTCCACTCATCCGAAGTAGGTATCTCCAAAACATGGTTTTTGAATGCATAAACAGCGTCTTGTGGCGTCGAAAAGCGATGACCGCGTAATTTGTTCTTCACTTGAGGGAACAAATAGAAATCATTGGGTGCTAAATCAGGGCTGTACGGCGGATGACCCATCAATTCTAACAAATAGTGGTGTACCATTCAGAGTTTACCGTGTTACTTTGCTGCAAAGGCACGATTGCCACATAACCGTTCATACCGAAGAAACAGGCCACCATTTGCTCCGAAGTGCAGCGAGCACGAACAACTTTTGTTGGATTTGGTTCATTTTGAATGACCCATACAGTCGACTGCTGTTTAGTTTCGGACTTATAACAATAAATCCAAGATCCGTCACCTGTGTATATGTTATAAACTACATTTCATTCACCGCGGTCATATTTTGTAATCATTTCCTTGCACTAATTTACACGAGTCTTTTTTTCATCGATTGTAGAATTGTGCGGAATCCAACGAGAACAAATCTTTCTGACTGCCAAATGTCTTATGCAATATCTTATGTATACTTGTCGTACTGATGCCCAGGGATGCCTCGATCTCGCGATATGTCACATGACGATTCTGCATTATCAGTTCGGACACAGCATCAATGTTTTCTCGCACAACAACCGATTTTGGACGTCCATCATTAACTTCGTCCGCCAGCGAAGTACAGCTACGTTTGAATTCACTGAACCATCGATATACTGTAGCCTTGGATGGTGCTTCATCAGCAAAAATCGCAGTAAGTTGATCGGCACACTGCTGTTGAGATAATACACGTCGAAATCGTAAAAAATCATGACACGAAAATGTTCACGATATAGCTCCATTTTTTGGCCGAGATATAATTTTCAAATGTCTGTTAACAATACAAATAGCGTATGTATGACAAAAAGTTCTGATTACGTATACTGTCAAAAATGTCAAACTTTGCAATAGCGCAGTTGGATCGCGCCTAGCAACACCAGTGTTGCCAATTCTCAATACATAAATAGCTACCCTCGTATTTTCATTTGTCGCGGCAAATTGGTATCAAATGACAAGCTTTCATCAATCCAGACCGTTCATTATCACTCAATATGACCCACCTGAGACGACCATATCCATATATTTCATCTTCAATAGGGCTGCATACGTAATCACCCCATTACATTCCGAAAGTGTTTCATTGATTTCGTCCCTCAGTTTATTTTGGATATCCTGATGTACTGCCAATGCGTATCCCACGAAGCACATCAGTGCCGCTGACGAATCAAACCCACCCAAAGAAAATATCAACGCTTGGGCTGCGATGTCCATGTTCGTGATTTCGATTTTATGACGAATTTGCTTGCCTGAAACGATGTAGAGTTCTAATTATTACGAGAAACAAATAGAAAGAAGATAGAAACAACCAGTCAGAAGTGCAGCATGATTAGTGAATCATCTTTCGAATTATTATTTAAAAAAAAAATGGTGTTCCCAAGGCAATTTTATCGGATCAAGGAACACAATTCACATCAAATACTTGGTGGAATATTATGGATAAGTATGGTATTGCTGTGAAATATACCTCTGTTCGTCATCCACAGAGTAATCCCACAGAACGTGTCATGAGAGAGTTAGGAAGATTATTTCGTACATTTTGTTATAAAAAACATAGCCGTTGGGCTATAGAAGTGCAACGTATATCAGAATTTTTAAATAATGTGACTCATGAAGCAACATGGTATTCACCTATTGAATTAGAGTTTGGTAAACAGTCTTGTTGTCCACTTAGAAAAATACTGAACTTTCCATCAGTGAACTAGGAAGCTGATGCCCATGTCAAATTATTTTTGATAATTTTCAGTTGATGATTTGGTATTATTGAACCATATTTCTTCAGCCTTGGACCATGAAACTAAAAAATGTTTCCTTTTGTTCGAGGGTCCATATAGAATTGAAAGAATTATATATTGATACATCCTGATTCTCAAGAAGAGAGGGGAATTTTTCATGTTTGTCATTTGAAAAAGCATGTTTCTTTACCTCAATGTATCTATTGTAGTCATAGCATACAGTAAAGGTAATGAGGGGGGAGTAGTTGCAGCATGATGAATGCTGAGAACTAATTTTGTTCACACTCTGTATTGAATGGTGCTGAATTAAGGTTGTCAAGACAATCAATTTGTTAAACATTGATTTCAGTAAATATATTCTTCTCACTGAAAGCTACCTGGTTTCGCCCTGTTTATATTTAATAAACTTTGTACCTGCATTTAGGTAAGTTGAGGCTCATGATCGAAGAATTCGCTTCATTCCGAAAAGTATTTTGTGAATTACCAATTTCTTATATTTCAGTGAGAAGCTTGTTGATGAGTAAACTGTACGACTTGTATTTGGAGTATCATTTCACAACAAAATAGGAATACGTTATTATTATTTACGTCCCTGAGATCTCCATAATAACCTGTTTTGCAACAGAAGCAACATCAACAACTGTTTTTACCAATTCTTGAATTGCTGGCAATTAATTCTCCTCATTAATATCATAGAATAGCATGGGTGGGAATGGATTGGTATGTTATGGTATGGAATGGTACTATATTCTTGTATTTTCGTAGGTAATACCACAAGTGTATCGGTGATTATCGAAATAGCAATTCCTTTGAATTTGAGAATCAAATTATGTTGCTTGGCAACATAATTTGATTCGAAACCGAGAAGGATTTAACGATAATCGCCGATAACACGAGTTGTATTTGTTAAGATTATTTCATGAATAAAATCGAAACCATTTTTATTTATTTACTATTCAATTTAACTAGGAACATTAATCCCGCATTTAGTTCTGAAATTATGCAACTAACAAAACATCCCTCTATTTCAGTTACCAAGACAGAGCGCGTCATTCGTAGTTTCGTCATTGCATGTCTAGTTTCTCGCTCGAGGTTATGTTTTGATAACATTTTGATTTAGTGATTTGATTAATCAACGAGTATGCAAAATTTGTCGAAAATTGTGAAGTTGATATGAATTAATAGTGAGTGCTTATTTAGTTTTGGTCAAAGTTTGGTGTTGTGTCATTATAGCAGCTTGCTAGTGGTAAGTTTTTGTTTTGATAATAACCAATCAGGAATCGAACTATAAAATCGAAAAACATCATATCCAGTAGCCAATCAAGAACAGAACTTCAAAATCGAAAACATGATGTTTTCATTTATCAACACAAAAATTTCAACCAATCATAACACGCTATTTTAGCATGAGTCAAATATAGATCTATTACATCTTACTTACCAATCTCTGATTCTTTGGCAACAGCAAAACCAGTATCTCTTGATTCAGTTTCTTCTTCATACTTATATGAACCTTTTTTAGCCTCCATCAGCAAGTGAATCAGGTCAGGACGTACAATTCCCTTCTCCTCTCTAATTTTGATAGTTTCGTCGACAATGTTTACGAAAAAATCACTGATCTCTTTTCCGAAAATCCGTAAATTCAATAACTGCAAGTTAAAATGGATACATGAATAAGAGGAACTTTGCAACACATTTTTTCAACCAAACGTGAATGTTTTTCAGTAGAAGTTGATTTTTCCTCTCCGTCTATAATTTACTATATAGCAGGGGTGGATACAAAACATAACTAAGAGGGGCAATATGAAAATTTTAAAATGTTGGCAACTCGCAAAAACAAAACATTTTATTAACTACCAGAAAAAAATTTTGTATTTCATATTTTGGCGAAAGAGCCGAGTCCGAAAGAGGAGGGTTCTTTTAAAAATATGAAAGTAACCGAGTGCAACTTTTATGAGAACACGCTTGAATGAAAAATTATCTGGTAATTTTTGTGTATTGCGAATAAAATTTCGATAAAAAAATCCATAATCCTGAGCCACACGTACGTGATAACTGACTGGGACAGGAACAATAACTGTTATTATTGACTTGATTTTCATGCTTTCGGTCGTTTCCGCCCGAACTCGGTAGAAACCGGCGACCCTACACAACAAAATCTCTATGGCATTCACCATTCAGGCACAGACAATTTCAGAGGTTAGCAAATGTGTGTAAAAGGTGGATATACTGGGTTTTAAGTCAGTTAGCACGTGTGAACTCATCAGGCACAAACAATCACTAGTCTACGGACGTTTACTGAATTCTAATTCAGTTATAATTAGTTGTATAGTGAGTTTTTTATTTTGATCTTATTGGATCTCAGGGTAGGTGGGTTTCGGTGAATTTTTGTATTGATTTGTCAAATATATTAGATAGAGTAGGCCAAGTTATGTATGAGAAACTTTTACTATTTCATTTCGCAAATGATTCCATCTTATAGGATCTTATAGTACTCGTAGGTGGGTTTGAGTGAATGTTTGTTTTTGAAGTTGCTATTTCTTCCAAACAATTCAATATTAGAAATTTGCCTCCAAAGAATATTCCAGTACTAGGTGGCCAATCAAATGAGTGGGTTGAATTCAGCGATGCTTTCAAAACAATGATAGGTGAACTGCATTGCAAAATTTACAGAAACTCTTTTATCTCAGGTTTTTTTGGTAGGGGAGGCCCTAGAAACAATTGATTCAATTTCAATAACTTTTTCCAACTATTCAGTTGCTTGGTGTGCTCTTGAAGAAAATCTAGAAGACAGAAGAAAGATAATTATTACAAATGTAGGTGCAAATTTTGATATTCCTAAATTAAATACGGAGTGTTCAAAATAACTGGGGAATATGTTCAATAGTATAGTAAATAATTCAAGGTCATTAAAAGCTTTAGAGGAAGGTACTGATAAATGGGATACGTCAATCATTTCGATAATAACCGATATATTCGATTATAATACTAGAAGCGAATGTGAGCCTTTCTGTACCAAAAATAGTAGCAAAAAGCGGATTGATGATTTGAAAAAATTCTTGAAAAGTTCGAGGACATTACAGTTGTAGAGTAGACTACTTGTGTATGAGAAATTATATTTTCAGAACTTTCCTATAGAAATTAGTTTACAATAAAGGTTATTTTATTTCACTGTTCATTTTAATTGGAACCCTCTGCCTGTCAACGTACTTGTGTTCTTTCCCCTATTTATCTCAGGTGATTTGATTTTTCCACTTGAATTTGGCATTGACGAAATGCCTAACAAATTGAAGGTTGATTATAATGAAGTATTTCTTATCAAAATTTTGATATAATCGTTTATCATCTCTCTTCTGGTTTTCCATGAACTGAACAGATTTATATTACATGATACAACTGGCCAGATGCTTTATTATTCTTTATTTCAGTGAAAGTTCTTTTTAATGGATAATAGGAGTAGGCGGACACCCCCAATGACTCATGTTTTCCACCAGAGAATTTGATTCGGGTTCTAGTTCAAGTTTTAAGGCTATTTATTCAATAAATAATAATTGTATATTTAAATTTTGTATACGTCATCAAAACGACGAATTTCGGAAAATTTTGAGAAAAAGCGCCCCTGAAATAAAAAAAGGCACAAAGGAAAACGGAGTCAGACTAGGTCCAATGAAGCCTTACAGAAGGTTAGGAGAGTGTATTATCAGTAAAAAAAATTCTGATGGGCGCTCTAACTATAAATTCTGTTTTTAAGTTTTTTTATATGAAAATACGTTAAACTTACATTTATCAGGAATTTTGGGAGAAGGAGTCCAGCAAAGAATTTCAATGCTACCCAAGCGTTAAGCGTGAAAGCTTTTATCGACTTTGTGTAAAATTCGTTGTCAGGTTCCCTAAGCGAATTAACTTTGATTCCGTAAGCTGAAGTAGCAATGGCGTCGTTGGTGAAACGAGTCAATGTGTCCCTCAGTTCCACCTCTATGACATTTTCGGTCTTCTCGAGGAAAAATGAAACGAAGTCGTCCGCGCATTCCGATATCAGTCCAAACATCAATCTCATTTTGCTGCCTGTGAAAGCCGGGCTGAGAACAGGTCGCATTTCTCTCCATCTCTCACCTGAAAGCAATTATTTTTACAGATTACAGCACGGAATATAAATGGGATTGCTGTTCGAGCAACCATCCTCACAAAAATTATAGAAGCATTAATGGGGTGAAGTGAAAAGCACATCAAGTCTTTCTGCACTTAATTTGATGCATATCAGATATCAAAGTGACTGAACCGTAATACAGAAGATTTTCTGACAATTTCATTTGATAAATACATCGAGAAGGCCGAATCACCCCTACAACCCTTCCACGGAGTCTACCGTAGACCTTCCTCGTCTGAACCCGTACCGACGGAGATGTCAACAAATGCGTGTGCTTGAGTATCGGAAATTGGAGGTTGTATCGCCTCATCCGGCTAGCTCTTCACCTCAAGTATAGCATCGTCGCAAATGTCCAGCAACTCCGGAACTCTTCTTTGGTTTATGGCAATCAGGAACAGTATCGTAGGTGTTAACATGAATTCTTTTTGTATAGTGTTGGTGTTCCCAACGAGGTTCTATACACTGTACCAAGCTTGCAGATTCCCGAAGACCAAGGCCAGAAATACTTTTACCTACTATTGGTAAATTTGTGAGCCACCCGGACTACTTGAGAACTACTCTCAAACAATAACTGATCACTTCGGTGGCTCCCGGATGACTGATTTCCTCACCACCATGCACACCCTAATGTTGAGGCCCAGAGGGATGAATGCCCCAGCACTCGTACGTACTCGAAAGCTCACCCCCCCTATCGACCACCCCCGCTAAGGGCCAAGTGAATTGAATTTACTGAGTTTACTTCTTGGTTGGTTCTTCCTGGAATCTGAAACATAAAAGCATGATTATCGAAATTTAAGCCGGTTGAAGTAGACGTTGGCGTCGCCGAAGGTTTCGATTCTGTCTTACTTCAGGGGTGACGTTGTCTCCCTGGTTCACTGGTCGTCTGTATTTGTCTCTGTCTCTGTCGTCTTGCTGATGTCTGTTCTCGTGAGCAGCGGGTTCGTGTGGGTCTCTACTCTGTCTAGAGTGGTCCCCACAAGATGCCTGATCAGGCTGTCGATGTAGTCCGGATGGATGTCTAAGTCTCGATATATAAACCTGTTGGGCATATATCGTGGTGCGTCTGTTGCCATTCTTAGGCAGACATTGAAGAAGGCCTGCAACCTCTGCCTATAACTGTTCGCACATTGCCCACAAGCAGTAGACGCGTACATCATGATTGGCAGAAGGATTGTCCTGATGAGGCATAGTTTCAACTCGAGTGCCATGTTGCTCCTGCGTCCAATGAGTGGATATAGCTTATGTCTTGCGGCTTTCGCTATAGCTAATCTGTGGGAGGAGTGCCTCTGAAAGGATAGTTTCTTGTCCAAAGTTACTCCTAGGTATACGGCTTCGTCTACCCATGGAATTCTCTCATCGTTCATAGTAACATGGCCTTCGGGTGTCCTACGTCGCCTCGTGAACAGTATGGCCTTGTTTCTGACTGCATTCAATCAATCAACCAATCAATTAAAATATGCTTTAATATCGGAAGAAATACAATTCTCGTTGACAAAGCTTAAGAATAAAACCTTGATATCACTACAATAAGTATGTAATTTGAAGTACCTATATACAATACAAAAAAGAATGAAAACAAGTTGCCAAATCTAACTGAAATACTAGATGAGGACTTAATTACAGCAAAGGCTGAGTCAATTGAACATTACAAATAAATAAATAAGTTTATGTGGATATTCATGAAAACGATCCGTCGACGAATAACAATGACATCTATATATATCAAAAAAATATTATTAAAGAGTTCCCAGTTATTCATTATGATATTATGATGGTTTTGCGGAAACGTATGGTTCTTGTTGGGCTTCGGAATCATGATAACCGTTGCTTCTTTTCAGTTGAAAAGAAAGTGTCTAAGTACAGCGTTTATGATGTTTGTCAGGCTGCTAGTCCTATCCTAGGTAAGGCTTTTAGTGCCCTGAATAGTATGTTGTCTGGGCCCGGTGCTTTCCTAGTCTTGGCGTGCTTGAGTGTGTCCTCGATTTCCTCTGGAGATGTCGACTCTAGAAGAATGACTGAGTTGTCAGTTCTTCTAAGCCGTCTGATCGTCTGGTCTACGTGCGTCAGTGTAATCGACCTCGTTTTCACGGCAGTGACGTTCGAAGGAGTCCACAAAAGCTTGTACCTTGTCCGTCTCCGTGAAAACGATGCCCATCTCACCATGAAGGCAGTGGGGCACGGTTTCCTCCGGCCGTGTCTGAGGACCTTCTTCATCCTCCGGCGTCGAGTTCGTCCAAACGCGCAGACCACTGTCGCTCACTGAGTAGCTTCAGCTCCTCAAAGTCTGGTAGTTGAGGGTTGGTGTTGCGGCAGTTCCAGTCTCTGGATTTCGCGTTGAGATCTCCTATAACCACCGTTGGGCATATGCCGAAACAAAGCATATACCGAAACTGGTGGGCGGAGTCTATTTGAGCTCCTGATATATTCCAACATCAAATATTTTATTTTGTATTTCTATCCGAAGATAACAGGGAGACAAGTACCCATTCTCTTCAGCTACATGCTCCATACTTATTCGTATCTGGCGCGGCTTTGGATTTGACAGCTCGTGGCGGAACTAGCGACGGGTTGAACAGGCAGTCGAGTCGATATGATGGTGCGTTTTATTGTAGCCAGAAAAGCTCTACTCGTAGAAGTAGAATTTGACACATCTGTTTTTTTGACACCAAATATATCTACTTCTTCTACTTTCGCTTCGATAAAATTTGAGGGAAGCAAAAGTAGATAATTGGTTGAAAAATGAAAATTCCTAAATCGTAGCAGAAATTGACACTATTGACATTGAAAGTAGTTTGAAACATATTATATTATGTATGGACTTTCTGTACATTTCAGTTTGGTTGTATTTTGAAGTTCAAAAAACAATTTTGGTAGTGAACAGCCTCTAGTTAAAATAAATATGAGTGTTATGGACGTGAGTAAAGTTATAGATGGAAATGGAAATACGTATTGGTTGTACAACGACTTTTATTTATATAATAAAGAAGGTGGGTTCATATTGATTCTCAATTCATTAAAAACCTCTGTTAACCCTTATTTTAAAATTATATCCTAAACAAATATACAAATGGATACCAAAAGAGAAGATGATGACCGTGAAAGTAGCGAAAGTTCAAAAAACATAAATGGGCTGATATAGAAACATTGTGTCAACTCGATTATGTATGATGAATTGAGAAAATTGTCCAGATAAATATCAAAGAAATATTTTTCAGTTCCTATTTGTTCCCAACCTAAAAATATGCTATAATTTTTTGAAGATAATTCCGGTTTATTTGCTACTTCACTCAAAGCTGCCTCGAACGTGGAAGGTGTGAAGGTTTAGGAATCTCTTCTTCATAATAATTTTTACATTCTGAAAAAGTTTTCTGAGTGAAAATTATTCAAGGAATTCGCATGTATGATAAGTTTATTATTGCACTTGAAACATTCCCGCCTGGATCTAATCCACGAATAGACATAAAACTACTCGCGCCTTCTTCCATTGTCTATTTCGGCTGTGGTAGTTGTTAATGAAAGCAAATTATTTATATTTAATGTATCATTTATAATTATGAAATCTATAAGTTTCAAACTTTTTACAGATATTTAGGAAATTTTAGAATAATCTGACTTCTATTGGAAACCCTGAAATTCCGTTTTTATGATACTCTACTTCTTCTACTAGTAGACGTAAACTCTAGTAGTCGATGAAACGCGGCTAGTATTATCGACTCCAACAGCTAACGGCCCGCTGGATCTCTAACAGCGACACCTAGATGTAGATAGAAAAGTGTAGAGCTGTCCAGAAAAGTCTGAGGAAGGTTTGTTCCGACTATATAACTCTGCGTTTAGTCACTGGAGGGACAAGTTGAAAATTTGCATTGCATGGTGATGATCAAAGAGAGTAAACTAACAGGAGGGTTTAATAAGCTCTAGCCAATCAGAATCATGTAGCATCAATGCGTCATAGTGAAGTACTTGGACATGAGTACAGAGTCGAACTCGAACCAAGCAACAAAACTGTCAGCAGTAACTCTCATATACAAAGAGCTAGTCCGTCACTGTCTATAGAGAACGGAGACCATGACATGTCCAACTTCGTCACATTTCGTCACAAATGTTCTTTCATCTCTTTCTATTGGTGTCACCATTGGCTTATGGGGATCAAACTCTCCTAGTCGTTTAATCTTTGTGGGTGAAGATAAGTAATAAAATAATTGTCCAGTGATTTTGATATAAATTAGTTGAGGTGATGAAACATTGTACTCATTCTGTTAGTCAAATAAATTATTTTTGAGTGAATTTGTGATAATTCATTACAATACATCTGATTTTAATGCAAAAACGCGGGTACAAACTGATAATAATAATACTTCCTCATAAACACTCAAAGAGAGTACCCAAAGGCATAGCCTGTGCTGGTAGGAGGCGGCTATCATTATTATTTGCCGTGGCTATACTGGTCCATTAAATCAAGTGATATATTCTCACACCCTCTTTGAGAACTCATTCTTACCTGTGAGTGAGAACAGATTTTTCGCCCATAATGGGTCAGAGGTTTCTGGCATAACAGCCCTGTGATCAACAAAGTGATCGAAATCTTTCACAGTGATTCGCTTAACCAATTCTGGGTCCCTCACCATCAATGTTGGAGTTAGGTATTGATAAATTCCGCAGTATCTGCAACAATGACAATGTATGCACAAAACAAAGAGTTTCCTAAATGGGGCACTATTCCCAAATGTCTCCTATATCGCATGCGACAAGATATGACCATCGCCTTTCTCGAATATGCGTCGAAAAAATTGTAGTGCTCATCTTATAGAGTTAATAGTATGTATTCATCATTTTTGGTGTGTTTGAGTGATAATTTTTTTTGTTTTCAAGTCATTTATATATGAATGACGTGTCCCAAATGCAATTTTTTTGAGGATTTTTGCGTAGTTAGCCATGTCATTTCAATAGCGAGACTGAAATAGCTGCAATATAATGTTCTTTTAGGTGTTAAGGTATGTTCATACTTATACGAATTTCAGAAAATTTATGCGAATCGCAAATTAGGGAATTACCGACAAAATTTGACGTTCATAGTCATGCGATGAAATCTGTCACTGTTATTGCGGGCAAGTCAAAGTACCCAGAATTTAATGTTTTGTTGGTTTTGTAGTTTTGTTAATAATGGTTCTTTCTTTGGTAATAATAAAAAGTATTCCATCCGGAATCCTAAAGCAAGGCATAGAATATAAAAGTAACTGCCTTTCTGCAGGAGGAATGGGTTCTGTTGTGACTTCTTTATTTCTGGTCTCCCTATTGATAAGAGTTCATCAAACTGAGAACACGTCACACGAAAATCATTAAAATATTTGTTGGGATCATTCAGTTTCGTTTCTTGAACGAGGCCGTGATAATCACCATGAATTTTTCGACTTTTTAAAAATGCTTCGAATACTACTTCAACTCTTTTTTTTCTTCTGGAAGCTTCACGTTCTTTCCAAAGCCGATACAAATAGTAGAGTACAATGAACCCATCCAAAAAACTGTATCCCATGATGCGAAGAACATCCACATCAACGAACTTTCCAATTGTTTTTTTCATAAAATGAGAACTGAAGAATTATGAGATGATATATGATTGTTCACCTGTGTATTTAATTTTGAGGATTTGAGGTTAATAAAATAATAACACAAACACATTTTATGCATTCTGTGGTTTCGTGATTTGCGAATTCGCAAAGTTCAAACATTTTAACTTCATTGCAATATTTTCAGCCACCATTTTATTCGCATGAATTTTCTGAAATTCGTATGAGCATGAACATACCTTTAGGCTAAATTGCGAACTGAAAAAGTCTGCGAGAAAGCTAGAAAGCACGGAAAAATGGTAAACACCTTCTGCAATACTTGTTCAAATAAACCTTAGTTGTTGTGCTTGGAGTGTTTCAATACTGCACACAAATAATATTTAGGTTTGGCATTTATTCAGTTACAATTCAGTGTGAGTTTACTGATGATAAAATTGAATAACCATTCCAGTTTCCAGAGTGGTTCGAAATCATATTTTTCATTTATCTGTACTATCCGTACTTTGCCAGTTAGGCCAAACAAAGTATACACATATGTTCCCAGTGGGCCACACTCTCAACCATCCATTTGAAACTACATTCCCGTCATTTATATAGAAATGCCATGGCCTCTCACCTCCCACTATACGTCATACATCATATATGAATGACGAATCACTTTTGGAAACATTACCGTCATTCATATATGGATGACGTGGCATTTTAGCAAAAAACACATTTGAGAATATGGCTCGTTGAGAACTGTTACATAATACTTAACGGCAGTCAATGTGTTAAATCGGTGCATTTAGAAAGATTTGCCCTCAAATTGTTTATAACGGGATTGTGGAAAAACTACAGGTCGGACAGAAACCATCTTGCGCACAGTTGAACCACATGATTATCTATCAGTTGTTTCAGCTTCAGATTTATAAAAATTAGAGATTTTTGAAAAATTGTCTCGAGCAGCAATTGATTAAAGTGAGCCTAATTTCAGATTGTTTGTGTAGTTTTCACCTAGTGTACAACTTATAAAGTATGTACGATTTGAATCCGCAACACCCTGTTATTTTGGAACCCATGGACCGATTTTGAAAAATGAAGATTTCACTAATTAAAGATCACTCAACCAGACATTCATTCAAATCAAATTCCAAAAACACTCACCGCACATAAAATAATTATTCTTTAGAATACTCACGTTTCTTTTTGTTTGTAAACAGTGTTAAATGAAATGTTGTACGTCACACGTCCGGTAAACTTTTTCCAGCACCCGTTTCGAAATTACAGACTCGGCTAATCGCCTCGTCCGGAAACATCTTACTAGTACTGTAAAAATGTATTTACCGGACTTGTAACGTAAATCACTATTACAAAACTGTCAATTCAGGTTTGAACCTGTTGAGTAATGGATCATTGCATACTCGGGGACGAAACTAGAGTTAATTACTTATCAAGAAAGGGTCATATAATTGACGCTTTTTTCAATAGTCATAGAATAGTAATTTAGGTAACAAGTCCGGAAAATACTGTTTTTTTCCCAAAAAAACTGTTTCGGACGTGTTGCGTACACTATTTTTTCGGCAACCATGTAGAATAACAAATCAATGAGACGCATTTAGTCTAAGAGACGAAGAGAGGTCGACCTTCACCATCTATCACCAATCTAGTCAGCAGATTTCTAACGTTCATTAATTTTTGTGATCTCTCTCAAACCAACCAAATATGTCAGAACGTTAGAATTCTCGATCTAGTATTAGCGCCTAGAAATAATAATTGTATTGTTAACTTAGAACCAGAGTCATTAGTTCAAGAGGATCAACATCACCCTACTCTCGTCATTAATGTCGAAATAAATTGTAGAAAGTCAAAAAAATTCTTGCCTGTGGCCAAACGTTTTGACTTTAAAAATGGATCACTCCAAATTTTCGCGCATGATAACCAACACCAATTGGGACATCTTGGAAGAGTATGGCGATGTGAACTCGATGTGTAGTACTTTCAAAGATATTATTCAATCTATAATTTCAGAGTGCACTCCTTTAGCGAAGAAAATATCAAAAAAATATCCATCTTGGTTTACGAAGGAGCTCATAAATAGTATTAATATGAAAACCCATTATTTGAAAATGCATAGAAAACGTAGATGCCTCTATTATCTTGAAAAATACAAAAATTTGCGAAAAACGGTCAAAAGAGAAATTAGTAAAGCACATAAAAAATTTATTACAAACTCTGAAAATAATCTGAAATCCAATCCCAAAGGATTCTGGTCATTTGTCAACTCTAAAAATAGTAGAACACGAATCCCTGGGGAGATGACTCACAATGATGAAACTATTTCTTCACCAAACGCTATTGTCAACGCCTTTGCCACACACTTTAGCACTGCATACTCGCCTATCACTGATAATCGGGCTTTATCACATCAAGCAGCATCCAATACAAGTTTATACTTGGACCTACCTGAAATATCAATAGAACAAATAATTGCTGCCTCCAAGAAACTGAAAAATAAGCTGACTTGTGGCTCTGATAACGTTCCTGTTCGAATCGTGAAAAAATATATCGACTGCCTTCTTCGTCCCTTGTATATAATTTACAATTCAATTCTGAAGCATGCAACTTTTCCGGATATTTGGAAGATATCACGCATATGCCCAATTCACAAAAATGGCAGTGTATCGGACAAAAAAAAATACAGACCGATAGCACTAATATCTGCTTTTTCCAAACTAATTGAGATAATTTTAACTGATATTATATATGAACATGTAAGATCATCACTGTCTGAATATCAACATGGATTTGTTAAAAAACGTGGAACGATTCCAAATTTATGCTTATTTACTCAATTCGTGTCCGATGCCCTGGATAATAAAATGCAGGTGGACGTGGTATACACCGATTTCAGTAAGGCATTCGACAAAGTATCTCATCAACACTTCCTACATAAACTGCCAAATTTTGGGTTTTCTATAAGAATTCAAAATATTTTGAGGTCTTATTTGTCAATCAGGAAACTGCATGTAGAATATGAAGGAGAAAGAAGCTTTAACTTTTCGGCAACATCTGGGGTTCCTCAAGGATCCAACCTAGGACCACTTTTGTTTTTATTATTCGTTAACGATATCTGTAATTCAATTAGTTCCAACAAACTACTCTTTGCCGAAGAGCTCAAAATATTTAGAACCATACAAGATGACTCCGACGTTGATACTCTTCAGAACGATCTCAACCACTTGACTGAATGGTGTAACTCCAATAATTTACCTCTCAATGTCAACAAATGCAAAGTTATGACCTATGCAAGAATATTGTCGCCAGTGAAACATGATTATACATTGAATGATATCAAAACTGACCGCGTAAACGAATGTAAGGATTTAGGTGTACTGTTCGATAATAAATTAACCTTCGCATCGCATATAGAAAACATCACTTCAAAGTCTTCTCGACTATTGGGCTTCGTTATCCGAAATGGTAAAGAATTTTCATCTATCAAGGCAATAAAAGCAATCTATTTTTCTTTAGTACGTTCCAGGCTTGAATACTGCAGTACTGTTTGGAATCCATTCCAAAATAAATATATCGATTCTGTAGAAAAAATTCAACATAAGTTTCTTAAATTTCTATATTTTAAAAAACATGGCACCTATCCAGTGAATCACCATGATCACCAACTTCTACTAGACGAATTCGAGCTTACTACCCTGAGGAAGCGTAGGGAAATGTCCGACCTTACATTCCTTTACAAGTCATCCATAATCTTATTGACTCACCACAATAATTATTAGCCTTAGTTAACTTCAATGTGCCGCGAATCACTTCGAGACCGAACATAACTTTTCACATAGATGTAACTAACTCTTGCCACCATTTTCACAGTCCGTTGTTTCATATATGTAGACAATTCAATAGGTTGGAAAATGTAGATATCTTATCCACTTCACTAACCCAGTTTAAAAAAACCCTTTCTCAACATATCCCGAATTTGTTAAGTATTAGTTAAGACTTGCACATCTTATAGAAATGTATCACAATAATTACTGTTATATACTCCAGCTAGTGGATTTATAATCTGTTTGGATGCATTACAAATAAATAAAAATAAATAATAAATAAAAAATAAATAAATCTGTTAACCGGATGAAACATACTTTTTATGAAGTTACATAGACGAATACGCTTAAAATGGGTTGCCTATCAAAAGGTGGTCATGACTATATACAGTGAGTTTCAAAAATTTGCACCATATGAAAACTTTTTCATAATCGATTTGTCAGAAATTTTATTCCTCATAAAAATTGGTGCATTACGGAATACGTTATCAAAATTCTAAATTTCCAAACGGTGTACAGGAGGGAACAAAAAATAGAAGTTTGATCAAGAGTAAACTACCCTGGCTGTGATTTCAAATTTGAATATTTCGAACATTTTAGTTCTCATTTGTATTATTTATTGAAATTCGAACAGAAGATAGGTACCAAAACAAACATTCTAATTGTTATTTATATTAATATTTATATTAAAATTCGAACACTTCCCGGCCTAGTCTGGGAAGTACGTACGTTCCGGACTAGGCCGGAAAATGCTACTTTCCCACAGAAAAAGATTACCACACATTGTGGAATCGGTCCTGATGGGAGTGATAAAGTTGATAACCATGGTAAAATCATTGTAAGGCAGTCTGGCGCTGAAGTAATCGTTTATCATACCTCTCATTGGGAAATTGATTATAGAGACGTCTCACTAGATCTGCGAAACTCTCCATTCTGAAAAAGTATCGCCAGTAGTCGCCCAGTAAGATGACTGGATTTCCTTGCTTGACATTTCTTCGTTTCCAATAAGTCAAGGGTCTGATGAAAATGTAATAGAAAGCAACTGCCGTCAATATGACCAAAAGAGCAATCGTCAACATGTTTTTTACGTACCCTGAAAAATAGAAAAATAGGAATATTTTTAGGTGAATTTGAAAAATATCAGTTATAACGAATAATGAATGCTTGTAAAAAGCTTGTCACTAATAGAAACTGTTAAAAAAAAAATCAAAAATGTTGTGCAGGCCATATAAAAAATGCATATGAACTGAACTTTTCAACCGGTCTTTTTCATACCAAATCTGCTATGTATATAATGACCTAACCGCTGATTTCAACCTGCTTAATATAAACACTTAAGGTATTTGGAACGCTAGAGCAGTTTTTTTACAATTACAATGAAAATTTGGTATGATATTTCTCGACAGTGGCTACATCAGCTGAATTTTTTTGAAAATTTTCGTCCATTTAGAATCGGATTGTATTCAAAGTTGCTCCCCAATAAAATTAAATCATAGCACCATAGGCCAAATGCAACCATTGTTACAAATAACACCCTGTACAGAAGAAACGCGTATTACAAAATTGATGAAAAACTAACACATGTCAATAAGCTCGACAACAATTAATTACCAAATCTGATAAAATTCGTCCATCTAATTATCGAAATACAAGCTCCCAAAGTCGGCAATGTTTTGATCGATGAAAGCATAAAAATGACCACGTCAAGAGCAATGGCAACAACGTGATGGAGCTCGTAAGGAACACGAGAAATATATCCCGTAATAAATAGACCAAGAATACAGGGTGTTTCTTCAGGAGCGTGTTGCTGACGTCAAAATAAGGAAAAAAGTTCCTATAAATATATGTCCGCAAGTTAATCGTTTCTGAGATACAGAGTGTCAAAGTTGAATTCTTATTTCAATTTTTTGTGAAAAATTTAAAAATAATTTTGATATTTGGGTAAAGTTTGGTATCTGGGAATATTTATTATTTAGTTTGTGTAAGAATTATATTTTGTAGAGGACACTGCAAGCAACTGTTTTCGAGTTATTGAGATTTGAAATAATCGATGCAAGTGATTTTGAATGACAAGATTTTTAAATTTGTAATAAATTCAATTAGAAATTAGTTTTTTCACAATTAACATAAAATTCGATTTTTTCTTTGAAAAATCATCCCAGATACCAAACTTTACTCGAATATCATAAATATTTTGGATTTTATTCACAAAAAACAAATATAAGAATTACTTTTTGACACTCTGTATCTTATAAACGAATAACTTGCGGGCATGTGTTTATGAGAACTTTTTTCTTATTTTGACGTCAGCAACATGTTCCTAAAGTTTCTACACGTACTTAAGAAATACCCTGTATAATTATATGGGAATTTTGGAAAAGATTAGACGTGGAATTGGAATAATTTTATGAACAAAATGGTCAAAGAAAATTTGTGATTACTTTTTCGGTTTTCGTAGTATATTTTGAGCCATTGTGCTAACAATGTTTCAGTTTTCAATCACTTTTAAAGCAATCTGATCGCCGGGACTATGAAAGTTACTGACACTGACACTAGCGACTTAGCAGTGTTGCCTAGCGCCTCCGACACTAGATTGGGTGGTTGAAATGGTGGAGAAATCGCACAGTCGGAACACCAAATTTACTTTTATGATCGACGTTTGTCTAATGGGCCGCAAATAGAAAACTTTTGGCGCACGCCGTACCGTTCCAAATACCTTTAAAAAAAACACTCAGAGCCTACCTCTTGAAATTATAATTTATTTTCTGATATTAGTTCCCCTGTCAATAATTATGTTACGGATCGAGTCAATATCTTTAAGGTGAAGTGAAAGAACAATATTTGTCAGGTCTACTGTCCAATGTTGAACTTTACCTTTTGTCATCAAATTATTTCTATAATCAAATTTTAGTCTGTTTGTATTATTTATGATGATAATGAAAACGTTTATCATTATTATTATATAATTTATTGAATAATTGGTTCAATAAGAAATTCGCTCATCACTTTAATGATCAGAATATTTCTCTTACACTTACTGGAAGACGAGATTGAACTGTTTATCAAGAGTATTGTTCATATATAATCAATTATTTGATTATTTATTATGAAATTGTTATATTAAATAAAAACAAATTATCGTCATTGGGTTCTACAGATTATCGGAATCGATCATTGACTCTCCTTCAGAAATTAAGTTTTGTTTGAACAGTTCAGCACGTGATTTCATATTTCTTATCTGCATATGTTTAAGACACCCTACCAATGTTTTTTTCATAGCTCACCCGAATTTTATAGCATCTTAGGTTCAAAGAAAAAACTCCGAGTCTGAATTTTTATGTATACGAAATCAGGAACCTGTGATATTCAAAATTCAATCGTACTTATTGCAGTATGTAAATTAGATGAGAATGAAGATAAAACGTGTGGAAAATCTTCGGTTACAGTGAGGATAAACATTTCCAAAAAATGTTTGTGGAACTTATGTATTTCGGTCTTCTGTAAAATATATCAAAATTAAATTTTGGGAGCTCACGACTATTTTCGAAGATACGCTCATTTTGTTGTGAAACCATTGATAGCGAAAAGAAAATTATTGTCATTACCTGTTTTGAAATAGCCTTAGTTCAGATTGATGGATGAATTACAGTCACTCGTACACTGATGATAAGTAAATAAATAATTACGGGATGACTCTGATAGCAGGGTCAAACCAACAATAAACTAGCGCCGTGGTCACATGAAGATTAACTTTGCGGTGCCCCGATGAACCCAAATTGATTTGATAGGACTATTATTATTTTTATCACTGATACAGTCACGACCACAAGTTTGAACCCTCTCTTAACCTGATGAAGAGCTATACATATATAGTGTGTATACAGTTTCTGATGTTCATCTGTTCAGTTTAATCCGAAATTAGTTAGTTTATAAATTAATAATATTTAAAAGTGTCTTGCATACTCTATATCTACGCCTCTGCTTTTCGCGATTCTCCTCTGTGATTTCTATCCCCGCTATGGAGAGTACTGCAATAAATATAAAATATAAACCGTATTACGTAATTTATTTATACACATATTATCTAATTTCTAATTCATATCACATAACTACATCGCTAATAATTCTTCTCAACTATTTAAACTAGACTCTTTATGCTGCACTCTGTGTTTAATCTAACTCTGTGTAAGTGTATCGAAATAACTCATTCTTGTCTCCTCGCTGCGTGTGACAACTAAATGCGTGTGCACGGAGGTACGGAAATTGGAGGTATCCACCTCATCCGGCTGGCTACGCTCCGAGCACAGCACCATCGCAAATCCAGCAACTTCGGAACTCTTCTTTCAGGATCAGTCAGGAACAGTACGAATTCTTTTTTGAAGTTGTTGGTGTTTACCAACGGCGTCTCATAAGCCTATGCCAGGCTGTAGATTTCTAGGGAAGCTACAACCTGGCCAGAAATACTTTTGAAATCCATCTCCGGAAAGAACCGTAAATTGTAATCATAGCTAAAATAGCCGAAAAAGCTCGGGTGAGCCATCCGAGTACCACTACCCAGCAGAACACTGTCCGAGCTCTCTCGTGGCACCCGGACGACTTCAGTTTTGAGTCGCGTTCTTAAATAGAAAAAGTGGACATTTACTCCGGCCAATGCCGGAGCAAAGCCGCTGGTGAGCGCTGGTGGACGGAGCCTATTGGATCTCCCAGATATAGTCTCAAGTGCAATTTTTTTATTTCGTATTTCTGGCCGAGGATGACACTCCCCCCTTTCAAGGAATCGCTTGGGATAGGGATGAAACTCCAATGGTATGTCCTGAAAAGGACCCTTTATTTTTTTTGGGCTCTTGGCCTTTATTTTTCGCCACAAACAGCTGAAATTAAAAAAAAATATCCTGAAAAGAAGAGGTATTGGTTTAAAACAAAATTAAAAGAATATCAAAAATATTCAGTACTGCTCCCGGCTGTACAAACTCGTAGATGGTATGAAGTTTTCAACTTATGGTAGGGATTCCAGGATACTCCTTTACTAGACTTTTATATAACGGGATGTTACATATTTCCACATACGCTCATTATCCAGCTTCTGCAGAGGTGCCACATACTTACTTCGCCCTTGCCCACTGGCTAGGGACAACCAGCCGTTGGTGAGGCAACATCCGTTGTGTCGAATTACCCCAGTACTAGGCATGGGAACAACTGACTGGCTGCGGGAATACGATGAACATCGAACCCACGAAGCAGTTGGGCATCCTCAGTCCTACTGGAATAACTTGCTTCCGAATCGTCTCGAAAGTGCCTCCAAGGAATCTTTCCGATAGGTTCCGATAGGTTCTTCCAAGTCTGGGTTACTGGAGGGCAACACAAATGCAACACACAAATGCTAGGCCCCACGTTGGGCGCCATGACAACTAAATGCGTGTGCACGGAGGTACGGAAATCGGAGGGTATCCACCTCATCCGGCTGGCTACGCTCCGAGCACAGCATCGTCGCAAATCCAGCAACTCCGGAACTCTTCTTCAGGAACAGTCAGGAACAGTACGAATTCTTTTTTAAAGTTGTTGGTGTTCACCAACGGCGTCTCATACGCCTATGCCAGGCTGCACATTTCTAAAGAAGCTACATCGTAAATAGTCGAAGCTAAAATAGCAGAAAAAGCTCGGGTGAGCCATCCGAGTACCACTACCCAGCAGAACACTGTCCGAGCTCTCTCGTGGTACCCGGACGACTTCAGTTTTGAGTCGTTTCGCGTTCTTAAATAGAAAAGGTGGACATTTACTCCGGCCAATGCCGTAGCAAAGCCGCTGGTGAGCGCTGGTGGGCGGAGCCTACTGGATCTCCGCTCCCAGATATAGTCTCAAGTGCAATTTTTTTATTTCGTATTTCTTGCCGAGGATGACACGTGCTGCTTTTATACGGAGTGTCCTTCTCTCGAATATTCCGATCCTCCTAGAGAATACGAGAGAGGTCGCTTGTTGTTTTGACGGCTCGCTTGTTGTTTTGACGGCTCGCTTCTAGAAGCGTTGGAATGCATGCTTGTTGACGAGAAGGAGTGACAGGTCCGTACTCGCCCGTACCGACAGAATTGTTCCTAACGACAGAATCTTTACAGTTTAAAGAAGAGGAGGAAAAACGGTGTGGAAAACAGTGTGATAGTTCGAATGAAGGCACTGGCACATCATTATAGCGTTCTTTCTGTTCTTGCACTACTGCATCGTCCGGTTGCATCCTCAAAAGGTGCGACTGCATCCTCCAAAAATGCGACTGCATCCTCCAAAAGTGCCAATGCATCGTCCAAAAGTGCTCCAGTTATCTCCAATCTTCAATCACTGAAATTTAAGGAGGCGGTCCTAATACCAGTACATAAAGTAGACGACAGAGAAAACTGTAGTGAGTACATACCAATCTCATCAATGTAGACCTTGGCTGAAGTGTTTGAGGGAATAATAAAATCGAGAGTATTGGGATATTTCGACAAGTACCAAATATCATCTAGCAGACAGTTTGGGTTTCGAAAAGCCAGATCAACTCAAGATGCAATTGTATATCTTACAACTGAAATATATAGATCCATAGATGAAGCTAAACCAGCAATTTGCATTTTCAGATCTGGCAAATGCCTTCATGAAAAATTATTTTGTCACTCTAATTAACATTGGTTTCAGAGGCAATAGCTTAAAACGAATGCAAATTTATCCAGATAATTGACAGCAATATGTTAAAAATGGTGAAACCCACAGTGATTTCGAAAAAGTTAATTATGGTGTGCCTCAAGGTACTATATTGGGACCCATTACAATTAAAGGAGACATCATAAGTTTTGCCAATGATACTAATGTATTGTACGAAGATACAGCTTGAGATAATTTAAAAACGATTTTGAATGGTCACTGATTTTTCCAGTCATAAACTATTGACGGTAAATGGAGACAACACTTTTTTCATTCCTTTCTGTAGTGCCTCAAACGGACTCCCATCATACACTCAATTAGAAATTGCTTCGGTACACTCCCCCATAAAAATACAATTCAGGAAACATACAAAGTACCTTGAAATTTATTTGGAATGACAATTAAAGTGGGAAATCGAAACAAATAATGTTAATAAAAAACTAAGATGCCTAATCCCAAAATTCAAATTATGCAAAACATTTTGTAATATCACACAACTCAAGTATCTGTATTATGCATTAGCACAGATACGTAGTGTTCCATCTACTGTGAAACACCCGGTATAAGGGGGTTACTGAACAAAAAAATATATTAATCATCTCAGAATCCGTGAGTTTTTACATCCTAGACTTGAACAACATTTTATTTTCCCTAAGTGGTCATAAATTACCCTGTATAAAAAATGTCTGCCTCATATACAGGGTGATGTACCACTACTTACACAAAATTTGTCAGTGTGCTCTACACACCAAAAGAAGTTGAAAAACAAAAGTAATTACAAAAATTGATCAAAAAATTACCTGACTGATTTGTAGCTACGCGCCGCCAATGGATAGAAACTGCCCATATTGAACTGTGCATGCTCACTTTTCCTTCCCCTTCACCAGACTGAAACTGACAGCAGAGATGATGGTGCTAGAAATGAGATTGGAATGTTACTCACATTCCAAAATGGCAGAAATCCAAAAGAACAACAATCAGAATCGACATTTCGTGATGTCCATTTTCGTGTGTCTAATTAAAAGTAGCAGTGTGCTAGTCGTTAAGAGATAACTCAACATTGCCAAATATTCGTTGGAAAGTCTGCAACGAATCAGTAATTGTAGTCGAATCCACTAGTTTTCTCGAGCCATTGAATACTCCATTTTTATTAAGTCTCGAAAATACGTTTCAACAATTATGAAGAAAGTTCCCGAATCCTCGGTTTCGACATAAATTTCCTGTCAGAGAATGTGTGTCTTCGTTTTTTAACAAGTATATCATTTTTTGCAACAGCTGAAGATCTGTAAGTTATATGAAGATATATAAATTATCCTTTCAATTCAGTTGACATTCTAGTCTGCCGTAGAAATTTTTAAGTTATATTTGTGTTGAACAGTTTATTTTTGGTCTTACTGTTTCATGAATCAATTATGAAGCATTTTTGAATACTTTTAATAACTGCAACTGAAGAGTCTTTTCCATTAGTAAGAAAAAGCAGAATTTAGCCCACAAGTTTTTTTATGTCACTATAATGTACAGAGTTATGCGAAACGAATTTTCAGTTAAACAGTTGCCGATTTATTTTTAGAATCAATAAGAAAATTTCTTGATTACTGTTCGTCATACATATACATGTGATGTTTTGAGTCTCATATAATATTTTAGTGAACTTATAAATTAATACAGTGTGTTGCGAACCATAATTTATAGCTGTCGCAGCTCATTTTTGTTCCTATGAATTTCATTATGGCTTACTGTGGTCTACAATCATATATGTTCATTTTTTAGATCAAATTAAATTAAGTTTGAGTATAGATTTTCTGAGTTTCTCTCACTGTCCTGAATTACCAAGCATTATAAACACGTTTCGTGGGTACCCTTCAATCAATTAAATCATTACTCAGCCGCTCGAGTATTTGTTTTCGATGCTGAGACGTTTCGGGGCTTTTATTTTGTCATCAGGGTAGCCTCTTGGCGAAATAAATGTGCACTGTCTCGTCTGAGTATTGATTTCGTATGTAGTGCACTACAGGGTGTTATAGGCGCGCGCCCCCTGTGCCCCCCTGGATCCGCCATTGGATATCTCTCATATTTCAGGTGCTAGTGGTGGTAAGTCACCCTATATACTAGGCCGCCTTATTCGCAATATCTGATTGAGTGGTCGGAAATGAGTTCGATTATTTTTAATATGTCGTATCTAGGTGCTTACTGATGACATCACGAACTGCAATGATGGTTGCATACATGCTCAATTCATATAGCGTCTTCACTGGTTATTTAAACAAACTCATTAAACAAAATAGCCAGCGGCAAGGTACGATATATACACGTTTATTATCGCATCGCTACGTCTCAGCTGTTAATATATTAACCAACCTGAAGAGAAATCGAGGTTAACGAATTGTCAGAATTTAAATATCAAAATGTTGGTGCTTGTAGTCATCGTTATCTCAGTTTATTTGGTGTTTTCAAAGTTTGTTAGGCCTGTGCTATACTGGAGATCCAAAAATATTTTCTATGTAACTCCATGGGCAGCATTCATTCGAGCGGTGTTTGGCAAAAAATCATTTTTCGAATTAGTTGTGGGAGCGTACAGGAGGTTTCCAGAAAGGAGGTAGGAGGTATTTTGAGTACTCACTTTATTCTTCTCAATATCTTAAAGGTCCTGGTTTTGGCGTCAATCGATTGGGAGCAGATTAGCATTAATTTCGGCTTACAACTCAAAATTAAGATAATTTCGAAATGAGGACAATAATCTATAGTAAAATATTTCATACTTTAGGGTTAGTTTTCAGTAATAATATGCAGACAAAATAAAGAATATAAAAAATACTTTTACCTTGTCGTCACGAAAACTGTGTTGACAATTTCCCTCATACTGTATAAACCAATCAAATGCTATCAATGTTTGAATCTAAACCAATGAGAAAAGGACTTTTTCGACAACCATCCGGGAAGTGGTCACTTTCCGGACACTTTTTCTTTGGGAAAGTAGCACTTCCCGGCCTAGTCCGGGAAGTACGTACTTCCCGGACTAGGCCAGGAAGTTCTCGAATTTTGATGCAAATATTAATATGAATAAGTATTAGAATGTTTCTGTTGGTACCTATCTTCTGTTCGAATTTCAATATACAGAGTCCTGCAACAAGGGCGCGGTCTTCCATATCTCCATTACGGTAAAGGATAGATGGATGATTTTAGGAGCAACATGATATTATTTTCTGAGCTCTACAAAATGAAAATAATGAAACTCTTTTTTAAATGGAAACCTGTATTTTTATAAGTTTTTCAGTTTCTATATGGAAAGGTACACTATTGAGGTCTTTCTTTCGAAAATATTGACGGTTTTTGAGATTTTCAGCATGACAGCTTTTTTTTCTAAAATTGGTCACTCATCATATTTGAAATTATAAAGTTCTGCAAAGTCCCATTAAAATTCGATGTTGGTCAACTAATATCCATTGGTGACTCTCTCAAATGATTTATCTAAAATCGACCTGTGATATATAGGGTGCGAAAAACAGCTTGCCAAACATTGTAAATAAAAATGTGCAAAATTATCCTTATTTTAAATGGAACACCCGGTATATCATCGATCCATAAGAAGCTCCAACAAAGGCTCTACAAATTTCAATGAATATTCTCTATGGTGAATGTCAATAGTTTTTCTTAAAAACCTTTTTTTCGAAAAATAGAAATTCTTCCGATTCCTTCGCCATAATTTTAATGAACGACAAAATTCATATTTGACGACTGCGATCGATGTTTATAACCCATTTCTCGTAATGAAATACCTTCTAATTCCTTCATTTGAGGCATAGTTTTTGTCTAACCCCTTCTTCAAATTATCGCTTCATGCCTATAATTACTCTTAGAAGATAACAACAACCTTTCAAGGAAAACACAATAAATGATTTTTTGAAAATCAATCAGTTTGGCAGGTAAAAATATGTGCCTGCCAATTTGTGTGAGTATTGAAATCTATTTTGTGTAAGTATTGAAATCAGAAAGAATTTGTTTATTGGCAAGCAGAATTTATTCTCAACTTTATTCAGATATAAGGCTTCCAGATGAAAGATCATTCCGAAAGGTCCTGACTAGGTTTGTTGAAACAGGCTGTATCAATTATTCTAAACATGAATGCATAAAACCAGCCACTAATGAGGATGATGAATTGAGAGTTCTCCTTGCTGTTGAAGAATATCCTGGCAGGAGTCAACGGAAGATTGGTGAAATAGTGGATATAAGTGAAAGATCAGTGCAGCGAGTTTTGAAGAAGATCGTTTCCATCCATACCATGTTCAATTACATCAGGAACTACTACATGCAGATTTTGAAAAAAAATATTGAGATTTTGCAATTGGGCCATAGAAAAAATTCATCGAAACGACAATTTTTTCAATAACATATTATGGTCGGATGAATCGACATTCCATAAAAATGGATTTGTAAATCGACATAATTACCATTATTACTCTACAGAAAATCCCCACTTATTGAGGCAGGTGGATTATCAACATAGGTGGTCTATAAATGTGTAGGAAGGAATCGTTGGAGAATACGTTATTGGGCCATACGCTTTTGAAGAACATCTGACTGGAGCAATGTATCTCAATTTCCTACGAAATGATTTTCTAGGTTTGTTGGACGATATTCCTCTTGATCTTCGCCATATAATGTGGTTAGAACATGATTGCGCCCCTGCTCACTAGTTAGGAGAAGTAAGAGATCATTTAAATGAGTTATTTCTCAATCAATGGATAGGACGGAATGGACCTGTCAGGTGGCCTGCTAGTAATGGCCAGAGTATGTTTACAGCCTGATACAGATAATAGAATTGATAAAATCTTATTATTCAGGAAAAACTGACTTTTAATTAGGTTTTTGTATAACAAACTAAAAATCACATTGACATTAACAACATTGATCATAAAAAAATACAATATTTCACTTCAACTTAATACTGGGCGAGGAATGTTCCATAACTCAATTTTCAACAGCTAGATCACCAGATTTAACAAAACTGAATATTTTCTTATGGGGATACATAAAAGACATTGTTTACGTTGAGTCACCAACTTCATCCGAAAATATGCGACTTCGAATAACCAATGCTTTTCGCAGCATTACACCAGCTGTCTTGCGCATGGTGGAACGGTCTTTCGAACATAGAACTCAGCTCTGCATTCAAGAAAATGGAAGACATGTTGAACATATTTTGTAAAGTGTCAATTTAACTTTCATTGAACTTTTTTTGTTATAGTTTTGTTATTTGCAAATTGACAATTGAGCCCAAGATTTATAATTAATGAATATTAACCATAATCTGAAATAAATTGATTTATTAGTAATATTCAATGTTTTTTTTTTCTATAATCGTGTTCGGTTTTTAGACTGCACGAGATTTGTGTGTAAAATTCTGCATCAATGGAAAACAATAGGATTTCTATTTGGAATAATGTGAGACTACATATCATACAAAAATCAAAACAATGTTTGGCCACGTTATATGAAAAGTACATAATTGAAACAAGATATCTTTTGTACATCCTTATCAGTCGACCGAAATGGGTTTTGCCATAAAAAATGCCATTCATTAAAATTATGGCGAAGGAATGGGAAGAATATCCATTTTTCGAAAAAAAAAAAAAACGTTTTGAGAGATTTCCTATGGAATTTGTAGATCATTTGTTGGCGCTTCTTACGGAACGATAATATACCGGATGTATCATTTAAAATAAAGAAGACTTTGCACATTTTTATTTACAATGTTTTGCAAGCTGTTTTTCGCACCCTGTATATCACAGGTCAATTTTAGATATATCGTTTGAGAGAGTCACGTACGTACACTATTTGATCAGAAACGAATTTTAATGAGACTTTGTACAACTTTATAAGTTTTAATATAATGAGTGACCAATTTTCGTTCATTTTGACGGTTAATTTACGGTTATATCGGAAAGTGTAGAATACAAAAGTTTTTGATTTTTTTATTATCTGCAAGTTTTTTATTAAACATTTTCCGCAAATCGTAAAAAATCGCTTTCAACCCCTAAACTGCATCCTCATTTCTCCATTTTGTGTGGTTTCGTGTTTGAATTTTTGTTTTCTCAAAGTTACAATCTCAACATCATATCCTACCTGGTCCTTGTCTGTTACTTTTATTTTCAGAAAAATTATAGGTACCATCAGTCTATATCCTATTATCACGGACATACCATACAATTTCTGAATCAATTCTGAAAAAGGTTATTTTTCAGATATTATGGAAGTTACCAGTTCCTGAATCCATCCTTATTTGTAACAGATCTAGAACTCATCAAGCAAATTACAGTCAAGGATTTCGAATATTTTCCCGATCATTTTTCGTTCGTTAACAGAAAATCTGATCCAATTTTGGGACAGAATTTATTTGCTCTGGAAGGGGAAAAATGGAAAGACATGAGATCGACCCTATCACCTGCGTTCACAAGTTCCAAAATGAAAGCCATGTATACATTGATACAGGGTAAGTAATGAACAGTGAAACAAATAATTTTTGAACCATAGGTACATTTTTCCTCTTATCCAATATCATATAATTTTCTTGAAAGAATGTTGTGGTTAACCATTTCGAAGATTTTCCGCAAATCCGGTGATACCTCCCGCATTTTAACTCTAAATTTCCGAAATCCATATTGTTCTGCAAAAATTTGGATTTTTTCAGATGTTTCCTTAACCTTCTGTAAATTATCTTTTCAATAATTGAAAGTAATGGCAGAATTGAAATTGGTTGGTAATTTCCTGTATAATTTTTTTTCCCACATGAGGATATTGGTTTGACTTTAGCTGTTTTTATTTCATAGGGGAACATACCTTTTTCAAAAGATGTATTAATCAATTTGTTTGATAATGTTACTATTTCATCTTTGACTGCTTTGATAACATTGATTTCATCAATTCCTGCTGCTTTCTTATCGTCTAGCTCGTCAATTATTTCTTGAATTTCCTGATACTGCATTTTTAGATAATTCAGATATTCATTGAAATGCTCACCAATTATAACCAAAATTGGTATTCAATGTTATTTTGAGGTGATTTGCCACTTGTTATATTATATAAAATGGTATTGATAGCTTTCTAAAGCTGTTTTAGTGAGAAATTTGATAGTTCAGGATAGGTTCTCTTTTTGCAATAAATTTAATCTTTTTGTTAAATAATTTGGGAAATTTTGCTATTTAACCATGGTTATAAATTCGCTTTGAATTTAATATTGTTTCTGTAATGTTTTTCAAAGACATTGATGATTTTGTTAGGCATTTCTTCAGAATATTATATACTACTTATTCTGTTCGCTGAATATCATTGAAAAAACTGCAAGCTTTTGGTTTTAGAGGGACGGTACTGCAATGGCTAACTGACTATTTAACACAGGGTGAGCAAATAACTAAAATAAATCAGTGTCTGTCAACTTGCCGTAAAACTGTTTTTGAAGTACCTCAAATAAGTGTCCATGAACCATTCTGAAAGGATATTTCTGAATTTTCTCAAAAGTTTGACAGATGTTTGAGTTTCTTCTGATTTCTAGGCTATAGAGGAATATCGCCTAATATTGGATATGAAAACCTATTAACAGTTTTCTACAAACTCATGAAATGGCAAGTCTCTAACATAAAGGGGTCCTGTGTGATGATCATAGTTCGATTATTCATTACTAGATGGCAAGGTATCATTCAGTGTTTTTTAGTGTGCACGAGTTTTTATTTCACCACTTGAAACTACCTTCAAATTGGTAGGTTACGTATACTTGTATACGGACTTGAAAATAGTATCATTATTATCTCGACTGAAAGGTAAACATTGAAAAATATAAAGTGAAGATTGAAACCCTCAGATTATTGAAAAGATTGCAAAAGCAAGTCGAGATCCCAATAAAAGAGTTGAACTGCATTTGAAACGTTTTATTTCTTTCGAAGTGAATCAATAATATTCAACTAATCTTTTTCAGACACAGCAGAATCATTCACAGAACACTTCTTCAATAAGTCTGAAGATATCATAGAAACGGAAATGAAAGAAGCATATTCGAAATTCACCAATGATATCATCGCTACCTGCGCTTTTGGCGTAAAATGCAACTCCCTCAAAAATGATAAGAATGATTTCTTCGCTATGGGCTCAAGAATAACCAGACCAACTGGATTCAATGTCATCAAGGGCATGTTAGCAGCTTTTTTTCCACATGTGTTTGAGGTTTGTTTAACTCAATATAGTCAGGTTGCCAAAAGCAATACCCTAATAATTATTTATGCAACAAATTCAAAAAGTAAGAGTTTATTGCAATTGATTTATCTTAGATTTTTCCCCATTTCATAAGGAGTTATGTTATGGTTCAATTTTCAATTGAGAATGTTTCTCCTTACAACATGAATCCCTTCCAAGAGAGGTTATCTTGTACGATGGAAAATAGTAGTTTGTCTTTCAGTCGCAGACGATTCCACAACTGACTTTATGAACATCCTGTTCTTTTTTTCAATAAAATCATTAATGTTTATGTTTTCCACAAAGTAAACTTCTGACAGTTCTGGCATATTCTGTTATTGCTTTTTTGTGACATGAAAGAGATATTTTTTGCATGAGAATTCCGGAACCTCTCAATATTTTTAATTCATCACGTCATCTAATTTTTTTTTCTTAAAAATTATCATAAACAAAAATCATTCTGAAGTTCCTGAATTTACCCAAAAACATTGAGTAAAGCAAAAAAAATTAAAAAAATTTCAAACAAAAACTGTGCGATCAAAACGGATTTCAGTTTTACCAAGGTAGTGTTCGCTCTTAAAAAAAAGGTTGCCAAAAAGTCCAAGAAATGTACAGTTGTATGCATAAAAAAGTCGTACACGGTGCGACACTAATTGAGGCATTCCATTAATTGCACTAATGCCATGAATATTTATTTTTCACAATATTCAATTATTATAATACATATACGTAATACAAGAACATGTATTTATTGAATACATAATATATTACCATTTTTTAGTCAATATACATTTTTCATTATTTTTTTTCAGTCGACTGTCTTCAGCTTTCCACTCATTGAAAACGAAAGTCTTATGAGTCTATTTTTTTTACTTTGCAACTTTGTGAACCTAATTTTCTAAGGATCGATACTATATCATTCAATGAAGTATTGCATGACATCAGGTATGTCATACTAGTTTTTCTATCTCACGATGTCCCATCGGATGTATATTCTATCACTGTCGTTGATATTTTTAGCATCATTTCAAATTCAGCATTTTTTCTTGTGATTGAACCCTATTTTCATCGAATGCGTTCGCTCCTGTCGGTTGTGAAAAGGTCAAAGTCTATCGCTACCATCTTTCTTCCCCGTAGCCCGCGCTCCCACAAAATGGGCGACTTCAAAACAATCCGTGTTGTAGGTATGGCAATGCTGAGTCCATCTGTACTTATACTACGTCCATGGAGAATATAATATCATCTTGCTACTAATATGAATGTCAGTCTGACAGATTTCTTGTCTATCAGGCATTATCTATAACTATTGAAGAATTCACGACAATGGAACTTTTTTTTTACTTTGTTGGTTCGCGAAATTATCTCAATAAATACTACTCGTGCTCACAATACTATCTATAATTCTGGCAGAAATCTTAAACTCGATCAAATTGCTTTGAGGTAGCACCACTCGTCCTAAATGACTCGTGGTGTTACCAAGCAATTTAATCCCGTTGATTTCTGACAGAATTACTATGGATGGTATTGCAAGCACTCGTGGTATTACCCCTCACTATTTCACGCACCTGCCAAATGAACCAATCAGAAGTTCAAGACAAGTTCGGTGTTTTCTCGAAGCAATTCAGTTTTGTTCTGAAATGAATCGACAGACTTATCGCGAAAATTCAGTCACTTGTGATATTTTTTCTTTTCTTTGGTGTTTCGGCATCGACTGCTATGGTCATTAGCCACAAACTTGTGGCATTACTGTTGAAAATGGGCTAAATATGGCATCGATTTGACTTTTATGTTTGTCATGATGAC
The DNA here is from genome assembly GCA_944452925.2 of Chrysolina oricalcia. Taxonomy (NCBI): domain Eukaryota; kingdom Metazoa; phylum Arthropoda; class Insecta; order Coleoptera; family Chrysomelidae; genus Chrysolina; species Chrysolina oricalcia. Next base: position 51,791,549 of record OX101824.2, read on the forward strand.
AAAACGCTGTAGGTTCAATAAAGATTTGTTTTTCGTACGAACGTAGAAAATTGCTATTTATGATACAAGTTCGTAAAGTAGTACTTTTTTGTTTGAGCGTGAAGTTTGTTGAATGAGGCGCAGCCGAGTTCAACACACACGCGAGTACAAAAAAGCCCTTTGCGAAAGTGTTTCATGCAAAGTTTTTTCTTCGACAGTTATTATATTGCCAAATTGTAGCAATTATATCATTTATTTGAATTTTTAATGATATGAATTGTCGTCGTATTGTCAAATAAATTCTTCCGAGTTATATTTGACGCAAAATACTGCATTTCAAAAATGCATAAATGTATGAACAGTGTGTAAAAAATTACTTTACGCACAGTTGATGATTTTACGCACAGGTGATTTTTTCACGCACTTGTGCGAAAAACTGTTACTTTACGCACTGTCAGCAGTGCGTAAAAGCTTAGTTTACGCACTGTCGTAGAAAAAGTAATTTATAGCCGTCAAAGCGGCCATCATATTGAATACATCGAGTTTCCCAAGGGTAACGGGATGTTATGGATAATTTTGTTGCAACTCAATATGTCCTTGTAGTGTTCAGAAATAAAAAACAACTTAGTACCACAATTATGGATTAACCTGAAATATATGGTTTGGCAACCGGACTAATTCTATGAACATGGTACATACATTAAAGGTATATTTAAAATATTTTTAAAATTCAATTAAACAACATTTTAATGTTGCCTTCTTCAGTTTTTCAGGATCTCCGTTTTTCCAAAGTTCGTGACAACATTTTTCCAAGAATTGGTCAAAGAAACGATATCAGTAAGAGAAAGAAACAACATCGTCCGTCCAGACATGATTCACCTTCTAATGGAAGCCAGAAAAGGCAGACTTCATCACGAAAATGTTACCAACTTAGCACAAGATGCTGGCTTTGCCACAGTCGAAGAATCTTCCTTGGGAAAGATGTCTAGAAAAATGGAGTTGACCGACGATCTGATGACTGCTCAAGCCATGGTTTTCTTTTTGGCCGGATTTGACACCAGCTCAACCCTTCTATCTTTCATGTCTTACCACTTGGCAATTGACCCAGATATCCAGACTAGACTACAGGAAGAAATCGACGAAGTGCTGAAGACGGGTAACGGTAAAGCATCCTATGACGAGCTGCTGAAAATGAAGTATTTGGATCAGGTTGTGTCGGAAACGCTCAGAAAATATCCGGCAGGATTTATGCTAAGCAGGATTTGTGTTAAAGATTACAAAATTGAAGCGAAAAGAAGCAACGAAGTGGATTTTGTTCTCGATAAGGGAACACTTGTGAGTATTCCAGTTGGGGGTATCCACATGGATCCTAAGTATTTTCCAGAACCGGAGAAGTTTGATCCGGATAGATTCAATAGTGAAAATAAAGTAAATCTTGTACCTGGAAGTTATTTGCCATTCGGAAGTGGACCACGAAATTGTATAGGTTGGTAGATTTTAAAGTCAACAGCATTTCAATTCAATTAACAAAGTCACAATTTTGCTATGGAAAGGATATGAAGCATAAGATGTCCGGAGGACTGCTCATTGCTAATATCATATACAATAGGAATACAAAAGGATATACAGTGAGCACGTAAAGGTTGGAACAAATTCGTTAAAAGCTTGATATTCCAATGGGAAAAAAAATGCTCAGACACATTGATTTTCTTTTTCAGTTGTGCATTTTTTGGTCTGGTTATATTTTTGATGACGTCATCACTGTTCGAGTTATGACGTCACTATAATTTTTTTAAATGGCAAAACCCTATTTTGATAATACCGAGGGGGAAACCGCTGGGATATTTCGGTGTACAAGCCTTGGGTATTAGTGGTATTACTTAGTTGAATTAGTTGAGAATTATGAGTATCAGTCGGAAATTAGGTGTATTAGTTGAAAATCAATGGGCATTAGTGGGTATCACTTGGGAATCAGTGGTATTAGTCGAAAATCAATGGGCATTAGCCGGAAATTAGAGGTATTACTCGAGTAATAATAATAATTACACGAATTATTTAGTGCAAGAAGGATTAAAAATGTCCTCCACCCAAGGAATCGGGAATTTGCGGATAACAGAAAACATCTGTGTTGGAATCATAATAGAGGACATAAAAAAAATAATGAAAGGATTTCAAAATAATACTTGACAAAAAAACCGAAGATTAGAATTTCTATTCCTCGGGTATTAGAAGAGGAATTATTGGCATTAGTTCGACGTATTACTCGGCATTTACTTGGGTATTAGCGGAATTACTTAGGATTTTTGGGAAATAGTGCACACAATTTCCTCAGCAGTTTCCCCTCAGATAATACCTTCAAAAATAACGCAATTATCTGTGTATGGATATCATATTTTTTCTTATGTTATAAAGTGTGTTTCACTTCTCATAGAAACACCCTCGTATCTTCCATAATTTTTGACGTAGAATCATGTTATGATCCAGGATCGACAAATATACTAAAAATTAACTCACTGCGTAAAAAGGGTCATCCTACGTGATATACACTGCACGCCAGCAGCGGTGGAACTACCGGAAAGTTATATTAGGGGCAGAATTGGCCCGAAATTCCTTCCGATTCGTGTTCAGGATGCCCAAATCACTATAAACCTGTCTCCTGAAAAATGTTCAGTCCTGAAAAATTCTAATTTGTTTCACTTGTCATAGAAACACCTCCGTATCATCCGTAATTTTCGAGGTAGAACCGTGAAATCTTCAGGATCGATAGATATCCCAAAACTGAATCCATTGCACTGCAGGGGTCATCATAAGTGATATACACTGCACGCCAGCAGCGATGAAATAATCGGTGGTTCAATCGCTGCTGGCGTGCAGTGTATATCACGTATGGTGACCCCTTTTGTGCAGTGCAGTGAGTTTATTTTCAATTTACCAATCGTTCCTGAAAACCGACGGAATTTTGGGCAAATTTTGCCTCCTACTATAACTTTCTGGGAATATGGATGGTTCATCGCAGTGAGTTCTACGTCAAAAATTACGGAAGATACGAGGGTGTTTCTATGAGAAGTGAAACACACTATTTAACATAAGAAAAAATATGACATCCATACACAGAAAAATGCGTTCTTTCCGAAGGTATTATCAAAATAGGGTATTGCCATTTAAAAAAATATATAATGACGTCATAACTCGAACAGTGATCACGTCGTCAAAAATATAAGTGGACCAAAAAATGCGCAACTGAAAAAGAAATTCGAGTGTCCGAGCTTTTTTTCCCCAATGGCCATATCAAGCTTTTAACGAATTTTTTCCAACCTTTACGTGCTTCCTTTACATATATGAATATAAATCAGGATGGATTTAGCGAGGGGCAATATATGAAAATATGAATATATACAAATAATTTTGATAGGTCTTGACAAAACGCAAATAAGTCTGATACTGATAGTAAAATTTTCGTTCCAAAACCGAGTACCAGACTGTACTTTCTCCATGAATCACTCAAGATATATTGTCGTGACTTGGGGTTGATTCACGACTAACTAGGTAGATACTGATCATTCATAGATTTAAAACACTTTAGAAAAATATAAAAACATTTATTTTACTATGTACAAATATGCGATTTAGACGATTGAGATTAATGAAGGAAATAATCAATAAAGAATTAATGAATTAAAGAATTGAAGAATCAAAGAATTGAAGAATCTCTCCTGAACTAGCTATGGATTGAATAAATTATTTTAAAACAGATCTATACTCACAATACATATTGGCATTTACATTTGAGGAACATTTTCCATCTATTTAAAATCGAATCTTCCAAACTCCCCCCATAGCCCTCACTAGCTGCGGGCACGGCAGAACTCTAAACTCGACTACCAGATCGAACTATCAGTGGCCTTTTTGAAAACTCTTGTTTATGTTCTGTTGAGGACAAGTTGTGTCTCAAAATAAAATATCTTCGCTCACGTACTGAATTATAGAAGGTAAAAAGGTTATCCACGAATTGAATGATAATGAAATATTTTAATGTACAGGATGTTCCATATATTTTTGACAATATTTTGTGAACTGTAGAATATTCATTATACAGGGAGGTGGGCACATCAATTTAACAATTTCATATGACATGGGGGGTCAAGTGACACATTGTTGAAAAGATAATTCAATTCTTTTTTCAACTATCTGAACTATTTTCGTTTCCGGTGAATTTTTTTTTCCAAATGCACTCGAAATACCAAGAAACTTGTTCTTGGTATTTGGTATTTGGATCTGAATATCTCGATAATTTTGAACAGTTTAATTTGGAGCAATGACAAAAATCATTTTGATTGGTATCATTTTTTATTGTTTTGTGTAACTGAAGTCGGTTAATTGTATTTTATTTAACCTAATAATAAATACATCTGAATTTCATTGACACTAGATACTGCTTCGAGTTCCTTGTAAAAAAAATATATTTCTACCAAGTTCAGTTGAATGGATTTGTAGAAAACTGAGAAATGTACGCAGTATCGACCTATTTTGTAGTATTTTGAGTCTTATTTGAAGCCGGTTAATTGTATTTTATTTAACAAAATAAAAAAACGTCAGTACACGTCATTATCCTGGTATTTTCCAACACTTCGTTGTGAAATTTCCTTGCCGAATACCACTCATGATTCAATTAAAAATTGAAAATTTTTTCTTCACACGAATAATTTTCAGAATAGAGATTTTCAAAATATAAGTGTGCTCTCAAAAATTTCCAGTGACAATTGAAGCTGAAGTGAAAATTGTATTCGTTTAAATTATTTGTTTTTTCTGATCTTCTATATAAAAAAGTTAATAGTTAAATTTTTTTTCTATAGAATATTCATTTATGTTTTCAAAAACAAAAAGGATATCAATTTTGGTAATCATCTGTACGACTCGAATATAAAAAAACAATCACAATAAAAACTAAATTGAATAAAAAAATAAGTACAAGGAACTCCTCACATATTATCCTAAAATCAGTTGATATACTACCAGATATTATTTGAAGGACTGAATGTTTGTAATCGTATAGAAATCAAGTGAAGACCGATTAAATTCTACAGATAGACATATTTTTCGTAATTTGATGAAAATCAATTAATAATTTTATTGTTCCAAATACCAACTTAGGAAATAGTCAAATTGGACAAAAATATATTTAGAAATTAAACTGAGAAAAAAAAAGCATTCATAGTTCTCAAAGAGATAAGTTCTCGAGTGGACCTTTACATTTATAAAAAATAAATTGCAAAACTCTTTTAAATCGATACATTCTAGACTGAAACTTCCATTCAACAAAGATTTCTACTATATTTTTTTCATTTTGAAGAAATATCACATTTGAAAGTGTGCCGCTGACGTCACGTTCTTCGGATACAACCCCCACCACAATCCACGTTCCGAAACATTCAATACCGTTCTCCTCAAATATATAAATTCTAGCTTGGTATAAGCCATTGAGAAATAATTAAAACTTCATCACTTTATCGACCCATAGAAAAAAATCTACATTTCAACTACTTTTTATTGTTTTTGTAACTCTCAAATTTCCTGAACAGACGATGAAGAACGAGCATTGACAATACTGCAAGTGATGATGACAGTTCTCATGCAATAAAAGTGATCTCCTCGATATTTGAGGTTAATGTTTGTTTTTATTTACATTTATCATTTAACTGATACATTCATTATTACTGTAGCGAGGTGTTATAATGACTGTGAATTTACTTGTGTATTAAATATGGAAAGGCTTTTTCAACGGAAGTTCGGATAATTTACCGAGGGTAGATTATGAGATGATTGACAAATATGAATTTATTTTTTGCAATTACTAAAATTTAAAATCGTTCCTTGAACGCTGCTTGAATACACTAATATTCAGTTGGAAATGTTCTTCACAAAAACATAATTATATATCCGCCTTTTACACAAGGTTTATTCATTGCTTCGAACCACATTTTAATAAAATGCGCTTCATATTTAGGAACATAAAAAATTGTTTATTAGAATATTCACTGGTGTTCAGACAACCGGGTACGATAGATACAGGAATTAAGATAAAAATTTAGAGCACAAATAACAAAAACATTTCAAAAGAAAACCGCATTAACCTCAAAAAAGAAATCAAGTAGGGCCTCTTCGTTTGCAGCATACATATTTGATCGAGCTGCTCTACTTGTATTAAATATTGAAGTAGGCAAACCAGTTAAACAGAGACAAACTATTCTTATTGATGCTCCATGAAACAGACGAACGAACCCATCTGCTATCAAATGACAACTGTCATACGACACAATCCAGTGTAATGAGAATTTGAAATTCCATGGTGCACAAGTTTTACAACGTTGCCAAGTCTAGTTTTGATGAACGTGACGTCACGAAACCACTTTTCTTCTGATTATAATGAAAGTAGCGGACAGAAAAAATAAATAAAAAATCTCGAGTGATATTATCGTTTATACTTTCTAATTACAGTGTTCTCTCATATTTCGTGGAAAGGTACATTATAACATCACAGGGTTGCATCGTAAGGTATCATTCGATTTATTATAATTCATACTCTTATCTGTAGTTTATATGTATTCAACTGCGAATAAACTTATGTTATTATTATTTTTTACAGGTTCCAGATTCGCTCTTCTAGAGTGCAAGGCTCTCGCCGTCAGTTTATTATCCAAGTTTGACATCGTAGTTATCGAGAAAACTCCATTCCCAATGAGACTTTCGAAGACGTTCAATCTTTCCGGAAAAGATGGATTCTGGCTGGGTCTCAAGAAAAGAAGGCCACCGTTAAATTAAAAATGAAAACTGATTTTTATTTCAAAGTTTTATTTTATATTTGGATCAATAAAGTCTTGTTTATATAATACCTATTTGTTGGGTATATCCCTCAAAATGTTGTGCAACCGTAGACACGTGTTTCGAGCTTAGGCTCTCATTAGTACGGTAAAATCAAGTGCGAAGATGTACAAATAGAAACAAAGGAAGTCAACAACAGGAAGCCAACCACACATGTGTGGCATCGGTTAGAAGACCTTGTACTCACAAGGCAACAACTAACTTCGCCACGGAGGCAGCTATAGCCTACCAGCGTGACAATCCTACCCAGGAAGATACAAATCAGGATGAATTTAGCGAGGGGCAATATATGAAAATATAAGTAGAAAAGTTATTGGACATATCCCGCAAATTGTTGTGCAACCGTAGACACGTAATTCGAGCTTAAGCTCTCACCAGTACGGTAAAATCAAGTGCGAAGATGTACAACACTTGGATGTACAAATAGAAACAAAGGAAGTCAACAACAGGAAGCCAACCACACATTTGTGGCATCGGTTAGAAGATCTTGAACTCACAAGGCAACAACTAACGTCACCACGGAGGCAGCTATAGCTACCAGCGTGACAATCCTACCCAGGAAGATATAAATCAGGATAGATTTAGCGAGGGGCATCATATGAAAATATAAGTAGAAAAGTTATTGGACATATCCCGCAAATTGTTGTGCAACCGTAGACACGTAATTCGAGCTTAAGCTCTCACCAGTACGGTAAAATCAAGTGCGAAGATGTACAACACTTGGATGTACAAATAGAAACAAAGGAAGTCAACAACAGGAAGCCAACCACACATTTGTGGCATCGGTTAGAAGATCTTGAACTCACAAGGCAACAACTAACGTCACCACGGAGGCAGCTATAGCTACCAGCGTGACAATCCTACCCAGGAAGATATAAATCAGGATAGATTTAGCGAGGGGCATCATATGAAAATATAAGTAGAAAAGTTATTGGACATATCCCGCAAATTGTTGTGCAACCGTAGACACGTAATTCGAGCTTAAGCTCTCACCAGTACGGTAAAATCAAGTGCGAAGATGTACAACACTTGGATGTACAAATAGAAACAAAGGAAGTCAACAACAGGAAGCCAACCACACATTTGTGGCATCGGTTGGAAGATCTTGTACTCACAAGGCAACAACTAACGTCACCACGGAGGCAGCTATAGCTACCAGCGTGACAATCATACCCAGGAAGATATAAATCAGGATAGATTTAGCGAGGGGCATCATATGAAAATATAAGTAGAAAAGTTATTGGGTATATCCCTCAAAATGTTGTGCAACCGTAGACACGTGTTTCGAGCTTAAGCTCTCATCAGTACGGTAAAATCAAGTGCAAAGATGTACAACACTTGAATGTACAAATAGAAACAAAGGAAGTCAACAACAGGAAGCCAACCACACATGTGTGGCATCGGTTAGAAGACCTTGTACTCACAAGGCAACAACTAACTTCGCCACGGAGGCAGCTATAGCCTACCAGCGTGACAATCCTACCCAGGAAGATACAAATCAGGATGAATTTAGCGAGGGGCAATATATGAAAATATAAGTAGAAAAGTTATTGGACATATCCCGCAAATTGTTGTGCAACCGTAGACACGAAATTCGAACTTAAGCTCTCACCAGTACGGTAAAATCAAGTGCGAAGATGTACAACACTTGGATGTACAAATAGAAACAAAGGAAGTCAACAACAGGAAGCCAACCACACATTTGTGGCATCGGTTAGAAGACATTGTACTCACAAGGCAACAACTAACGTCACCACGGAGGCAGCTATAGCTACCAGCGTGACAATCCTACCCAGGAAAATACAAATAAGGATGGATTTAGCGAGGGGCAATATATGAAAATATAAGTAGAAAAGTTATTGGACATATCCCTCAAAGTGTTGTGCAACCGTAGACACGTGTTTCGAGCTTAAGCTCTCATCAGTACGGTAAAATCAAGTGCGAAGATGTACAACACTTGGATGTACAAATAAACTTAATACCTATTTGTATTCTCCAGAATTAAAAATAACAAATGTTGAATCCAACCAATCAAAGTGACCCCCTTAGATACAAAGGACTAGCGCAGAAAAACCAAGAGAAACAAAATGAAATGACGTAAGAACAATGCTCCCTATGTGGACCAATTAATGCATCTCTTGTAACAACGTATTTTTTTGCACGTATTTTTTTTGACGTTTACTATTTTGTTCATGTACATCTGTCCGGTGCCTATTCATGTACGCTTTTTAACAAATATGAGAGGAGAGACGTGAGATGTCAGTAGTTTGTCTCATTTTGTCATATGAGATTATTATTTGTATAGTTAGGGAACGTTTTAGCTGCAAAGACTCATATTCAGTAATTTGATTCATTGAATTCAAAACGTATTAGGCAAAGCTGTAGATAAAAATAAGAGGCATTTAAAAAAAAAAAAAGACGCAAAGGGCCGATACTACTTTTTATAAGATAGTTCGTAAATGAAAACCCCTGGTTTCGCCCCAGCAAAATCGCTTTGTGGAATTTTTTAAACAAGGAATAATGAAAAAAATTACAACTTTTTTGTTTTTTTCGAAATATCTCAAAGATTATTGAAGGAATCGTTTTGCAGCAGATGGAACTTTTGTAGAAATTAATAAAACCTACAAAATGGTTATTCATGCGCCCAGATAGATACATTTTTCACAGAAAAAATCCGGGAAATCCTCGAAAAAGAAACAATTTTTCAAAAATTCCTAATTATAAATCTGAAAGTGTACAAACAATATTGCGAAAACTGATAGATAATAACATGTGGTTCAACTGTGCACAAGATAGTTTCTGTCCGATGTGTAGTTTTTGCACAATCGTGTTATAACAATTTAAGGGCAAATCTTTCTAAATGCGCCGATTTAAGGGAAATCCCTCCATTTCAATTCTGAAAACGGCATACGGAAGTAGAGATCAATGTCTACAATTTGTATATTTTGGATTTTCACCTGAGAGGTGAGAAATGTGTTGAAAATGTCACTGGAAGTTACTCTAAATGTTTCAAAGTGCACTCGAAATCGCTCGCATTACTTCAGTTCGACTTCGGGTGACTTTGGATGACTTCGGACGCACTTTGAAGCGTTTTGATCAACTTTCAGTGATATTTCAATACCAGAAATATCTACAACAGGGAGACGTGGGGCGCAACCGTGATAATTATCTGGGTGAAAATCCTTTAAAAGTAGCATAAAAGTGAAGAACAGAAAAGTTGAAAAACTCACCTTCCGTAAAGGGTTTTATCTTGTAGAACAAAAAAGGTGATAACTGTCCAAGACAGGCATCTATCAAAAGCCAGGACGTTGGCGTTGATGGTGAGATGGGTAGAATGGAATATCCACAAAGGATCACGTTACAACCCAGGTAGCACGGTGTCGTCAAAATGACGTCCTAATTTGGTCAAATAATTGACCAACTGACGTCAGAAAGTGACGTCTCAGAGACTCTGAAAAGACGTCAAAATGTCACAGCCATAAGACGTCATCAGAAGGACGTCATTCTGACGTCTGAAAAGAAGACTATAAATGACGTCATTTTGAAGACCTACGTCAGTCAAATGACCAATAAATGACGTCTTGTGAAGGACTTCCACAGTCCCTAGTTTTCATGTGAAAATTGATAGTTTTAGGGAAGTAGAATGAAATAAACTAAAATACAATATGACATTTTAATAAATTTCAAATATAAAACATATTACAGGATGTTGTAGTAAACTTATATTCAATATAAATCAACAGTTCATTAAATATGAAAGATCTTAAAAAATTGTTTATTTTTTTGAAAGAATAATCACCAATTTGAATTCTCTCATAGGAATTTGGGTTTCATAATATCACAAACACTTCATTACTTCAGCAATCCTGGCTGCTCCTACTTTATACCTGAATCGCAGTTTTTCGGTATTTTTTTGTTCTTGAAAACTAAACTGTAACATACAAACATCGACTGGTTCAATGGAACTTCCAATCTTCTTCAGCCTCTACATCCATTTATCGAAACTCCTTTGGGTTTTCAATGGCGGCCACAACGCTTCCCGTTTTCTTAGCTCTGGCCACCTTTTGTCCTTCTTGGAGAACACTACCAGTACGTAGGACGTTATTTGTTGATTGATCCGAGAGAGCAAAAACACAAACATGTAGCACCACCACCAAACCACCAAACAATCCAACACAGCAGCAAACCAGAAAAAAGATTTTAGATTTATGCTAAGGCCATGACTTTCGACGAGGTGAAACATAATCCAAAAGCAGCAACCCGTACCGTACCGCTGACGACCGGCGCAGCGGACCGAATCCAGCCGAGTCCGACCGACAACCCACCCTGCCGCGACAGGTCAAAAAACCATTATTTTATTCCACTAAATTATTTCAAGATTATCAATAACTTTTTCAGACTTGACCCATTGCAAACCTTTTAGTAATGAGAATTTAATTGACAGAATTGAACAAAAGATACTTGTTCTTGGGATCAAATGGATATCAATAGCACGTATGAGTATTTTTAGCCCATCCCAACCTTTTGATTTTCGAGAACATTTTTACACTTTCAGGCACAAATATTTCATGATTTATGACAATCCTAGAGTTCTAAGCCTATTTCTTCTTCATATTCCATCATGAATTCATTAGGTTTGTTATGTTCCTGTGATTGAAAAATATCTTGAATTTTTGATTTCTGAGAAATATTTTTCAGTATTTGCAACGCTGTCCGCTACCACGGCTTTCAGCCTGAGTGTTTTCAACAAGCGTCTACGTCCAGACTGCACAACTCAGCGATTGGTCACTGTAATAGCGGGAAGTTTAAATGACAACCTGACTTACCTTACGTAAACAGAATAACCATACAAAATTGTTAAAATATAGCAATTATCTATCCAAATTTCAATCGGGACGTAGGCGCAATGTAACAGAGCGCTTCTTACAACCGGCACTAAATAATTTTTGGCGAATAGCTAACAGGAGAGGTCCAGATTTCTGTAATAACGAATTCTGGAATAATTCTCAGTAACGGACCCTTTACGCCGACAATTTTCGAATAACAAACAATTGACTTCGCAAGGACGTCATTAAGACCTCCACGAAATACGTCAATTTGACGTCATGAAATAAGACGTCATTTTGAGGTCTCATTGTGGTCGAGGACGTCACGGACCAAAAGGGACTTCAATAAGACGTCATTAGGACGTCATTTCACTAACCTGTGCTACCTGGGAAATTCAGGATTCGTCAGCCGAACAAAAGCAGGAACACCTGTCTGGGTAGACACCTGTAGCTTCTACGAATTCTACCATCAAACTCCCCATCGGAAACAAAATCCATCTTGTTTTCCTTCTTTCCAAAAGTTAGGGTACCAACATCCAGATATTTCAATATTTGTATGTTTCTTGCTTAACCGACCAATCTGACTAGATCAAAAATAATGATGTGTTTGTTTGTCTCTGGTCAGACACCCCAAAAGCTACACTGATAGCTCGAAAAATGAAACAGTTGACTGCTAACAGTTGAAATATAATCGGACAGCTTACAAATAAGAATGAACGGAAACAACCAAAACATTTGGTTTATAATCACAGTAAACCCAAAAAAATAAAACAGAGACAATAGTTGGAAGACACTGCTTATGAACCTTCTCAATAACCAGAACTCGGACATATATATGAGGCACCCACGAAAATGCGGTTGAGGATAACATTGGATGCCAAAGTGAGTAGGACAATTTTTCTTGAAGTTATTTTTAATTACCTTTAATCATTTTCAGATCGACACTTGCAAAGCGTAAAACAGATCACACTTTTCTAGTAAGCAGAAATACAAGCTGTTACTCCTCTGAAAAACAAATAGGACTATAACGCAATCAGTTACAGTGAGAACAAGTCGAAAATCCAGAACTTATTGATTATTCTCCTTGTAGTGACAACTTGTAAAATGTGAATTGATCATTGAATGTGGTTTTTGAATCTGAATTAGCATGAACATGTTGATAAGGTTTCTGAGAATGACGTTAGACAATCAACTATAAACATATGAATGATGCGTTGAGGCTCATTGGAAGTACGTCACAACAGGGTGAAGTCTATATTGTTCTAAAGATTTCCAAAAATTAACAAAATACAGTAGCGAAAATTTACATGCTGCAACGTCACCTAGCGTTTTATCATGAATGTGTCTACACGATTCCAATAGTTTAACTTTCTTCCGTTCTTGCGTTACCTTACCTAACGTTTGAATGAACTAGGCTTTAGAATCGGAAAACTTTATTTTGAGTCAAAAGAAAAACGTCTTTTAGGAATAATATATCAGACATGGAAAACCGCAATCAAAGTGATAATTGCATGAAATCTCATTTCCATTTTCAATAACACCTATTATTTTACATAAAAAAAGAATAAAAACCCACCTAGAACTCTGGACGAATCACACAAGACTAATTATGTGTCACATGATGACTCATCCATTTCATTGTGGAAAATTGGATTCCATGGTGAATTGGGCGAGTTGTGAAATGAAAAAAATTGTGGTAAAAATAATAAATTAAAGATCCACGTCGGTTGAAGACCATAATAAGTTGTTCAGAATTGCAAACGTAATCCTGAAAACCCCGTCATTCATATTCATAGGGAACTTTTTTTCGTGATTATCATCACGACGCATGAAAGAATTGTCCTTAAAAGAATGGGGGGAATTACTCAGATGTTTTAGTCCAGGAGCTGGAGACATTTCTGTGTCTCATCACATCGAAGATATCGCAATAAAATGAAATATTGTCCTGCTGGACTTTAACGAACAAAAAATTGTCCCCTCATTGGGGGCGGTGGTGTAGGTTTTTCCGGTTTTCATGAAACGAGATATCATATTCGAACCTCGTCGATGATAAAAAAATTGTTAAAAGCTGGTTGCATTTGCATGGATATCTTTCAAAACCAGTAAACGTTATCTGCATAGCAGAAACATCATGAATAAAGCATTTACATGTGATAAAGAAAAAATATGAAAAAACATTGAGATTGGGGATTTGAATGAAAAATTAACATAACCTCATTATTATACACGACTCTATTCATCGGTTTTCCAGCTGGGAAATTTTGTCTGTCGGTGTGTCTGTCTGTTAGCACTTCAAATCTTTATATTTTCCGAACCCTTGGAGAAATCGCTTTGAAATTTTAATCATCGTAATACCTCAAGGACAATTTTAATTTTTTAGCGAACGGAAAATCTGAAAAAGTTTCAATGGGTTTTTTGGAAAATGAAAACAGTTTTTTCTGCCGCTTTTCCGAAAAATATCGATTCAAAAAAATACATTTTGAAAATAAGTTCCAGCGAAGACGACCTGTCGAAAGATCTCGCTGAAGAGGCAAAATTGATTTCAATACATCTTTTTCCTGATAAATCGAGTAAGCGATATGAAAAGGAATAAAGTGTGTTCAAGAAATGGTTGGAAGAGCGCAGAGTAAAAACAGTCTCCGAAGATGCCACCCTAGTATTTTTTTGCAGTGTGCAAGATAATTAAAACCTTCAACATTATGGATCAAATATAGTATGTTACGATCAGTACTAAACGTTAGGGAAAATATAGACATCAAAAGTGTCTGAGGATGGGGATTATTTAAATATGGAATATGAATAAGCTTACTCTTTTATTTCGTCATTTATTCGGTTTTTTACTGAGGTATTTTTAGGAGGACAATTTATGAAATTGGTTAGTTAAGAAATTGTTGCATGAATGTTCGTTTGAATTATATTTTTTACAAAAATCGAACTGACTTTAAAGAGCCTTGAATAAAATTATAAAATATGCAATTTTGGTAAATTTTGTACTTGTAGCCAGCTTACATTTTTTACTATATTTTATTACTGCCTCGAAGCTCATTTTTTGAGGATTTTTTCATTGATTTCACCACCCAAAACAATGATACTGCAGCAAATAATTTATATTTAAGTTCATGTGAAACTGAAGATGAAGACTAACAGTCAAATGAATATAGACCAGGATACCACGCCTATTTAAAAATGATCAATAACAGGCTGAATCTTCCTGAGTAGCTTCATTTTACCAAGACGCCCAACTTTTTCCTCTACGGAAATTCTCGATAGTGGTAGCTAATAAACTGCGCAGGCGTCAATCATGTCGATTTGGTGAGTGCAAAAAAGTCATTAATAACAGTTAGTTTTCCAGTTGAACCTCGAGATAATTCGATGAAGTACTCGAAATAACTTTTGTCCTACAAAATGGATGGTAGGACTGGAGAGTCCCCCACTCCCAACATGTACCAATGACATGGTCATAAGAAATCACTAGTTACCAGCTGATTTTTTTACCGCTTGGTTAATATTTGTATAATTGAATAGTCATATTGTCCTACAAATTGAATGGTAGGTCTTCCCAGTTCTACGCTCCGAAATTGTCAATTCCATGGTAAAAAAAATGTATTAGTATCTGTACGACAATGCATATTTATTAAAAACAATCTTAACTTCACTAATGTTAATTATAATGACCATATCGAACAATTAATTATCAAGTTGAAAACAAATAGACGCCAGATAGCTGTAACTGTTACATACAGACCACCTGATTTCATTCTCGGTGAATTCTTGGACATTTTCGAACAAAATATCAGTAATCTGATTGCGGAAGTTGACGATATCATAAGTTTCGGAGATTTTAACGTGAATATGTTGAACATGAACACCAATATTTTCAAGAAATTTAACACTACACTAGAAGCTCTAAACTTATCCCAATTAATCAATTCACCCACTCGAATCACATTAAATTCTGAAACGCTAATCGATCTGATTATCGTTTCCTGCGAAGCATTAATCGAATCCTCTGGAGTTCTGTCTGTTGATCATATGTCTGATCATGAGCTCATATTCTGTAGACTAAATGTGAAACACAAAAAAACAAATGTAGAATTTAAAACAATAAGGGATTTCAAAAATTTTCGCCAAGATGAGTTCACGACAGACCTATGTTCACTTAACCTTGACTCAATCTATGATATGGAAGATGTTAATGAAAAGCTAAATCACTTCAATAACAATTTGTTGATGTTGTTTAACAAACATGCCCCTTTCAAAATGATAAAAATAACAAAGAACTATAGTCCCTGGTTAACAGACAATATTCGGTTATTGATGAGATTACGTAACAAAGCTAAAAATAGGTGGAAACGCACTAAGAACCAGAGCCATTTTGACTACTACAAAATGTTACGTAACTATACCACACTCGCATGCAAAAACGAAAAAAAAGCATTCATTGAACATAGAATGAGAACTAGAGGCATCAATCATATATGGAAGAGTTTGGACGTCTTCAATATTGGTAAAAAACAGGTTGCCATTCCCAATCACTTGAAGAATGTGGATGAAATAAATAGATTCTACTCTGAAATTGTTCCTTACCAAGAAGCAGATGAAGAAATATTGAATCACTATCTTAACATTCCACTTGATAGGGAAGAATTATTCTTCAGAGAAGTTCTCGAACTCGAAGTTCAAGAGATACTG
Source organism: Chrysolina oricalcia (assembly GCA_944452925.2). NCBI lineage: Eukaryota > Metazoa > Arthropoda > Insecta > Coleoptera > Chrysomelidae > Chrysolina > Chrysolina oricalcia. Next base: position 51,807,925 of record OX101824.2, read on the forward strand.
TACACAGTTAAGTCAAATGCACAAGGTTATGATGGACTGAATATCAAAATGCTACTCCAATGTTCCCCAACCATCCTACCATACATAACTCATATCATAAACACATGTTTGGTAACCCATTGTTTTCCAGATGCATGGAAACAAGCATCAGTCATACCATACCATACCATACATACCATACCGAAAACGAGCAAACCATGTGACTTCAAAGACCTACGACCCATTAGTATTTTACCAACCCTTTCGAAAGTTTTGGAAAAAGCTGTGGAAAAACAACTCAGGGCATATGTTGCTGAAAATAATATCCTTCCCGAATTTCAATCTGGTTTCAGGCCATCTCACAACTGTGAAACTGCTCTGTTACAAATAACCGATGATATTCTCAAAACAACGGACTCTGGTAAAACTACTATCCTCATGTTGGTAGACTTCTCAAGAGCATTCGATACCATAAACCATGACACCATGCTGGCTATTTTGAAATCCATTGGTCTCTCAAAATATGCGGTAAACTTTTTCAGAAGCTATCTGTCGCACAGAACGCGAAGAGTGAAAGTTGATGAAATTTTATCATCTCCTGCTGAAGTTTCTTCAGGCGTACCACAAGGTTCAATATTAGGCCCTTTATTGTACACTCTATACACTTCCAGTATTGGTAGTGCCGTAACCTTCTGCAAGATGCACCTATACGCAGATGACACTCAGTTGTATCTCTCGTTTTCTCCTAAACATATAGCCACAGCAGAAACGGAATTGAATGAAGATTTTGTCAATATCATTAATTGGTCGAAAAATCATTCGCTCAAAATCAATCCAGCAAAAACTTCTATGTTGGTATTCGGTCCGAAAAATGCGAGAGCAGAAGTATCAAGACAAATAGTTATACAAAATGATGGAAACCAAATTATACCGGTGGAGAAAGCGCGAAATCTTGGAATGATATTTGACACTAAACTCAAATTCAATTATCATATCAATAATTGCATCCGCATGGCCTATGCCAACATCAAAATGATATTTCAAAATAGGCAATATCTTAACAGGAATGTTAAAAAGATGCTGTGTGAGGCCCTAGTTTTGAGCAAGTTCAACTTTGGCGATGTTGTATATGGGCCATGCTTGAATGCACCTGACATAAGGAGAATTCAAGTGGTACAGAATTCCTGTTTAAGGCTTATCTGTGGAGTAAGAAGACGTCAGCATATCTCACATAAACTCAAGGACATGAACTGGCTGAACATGGCGAACAGACGACTTCTACACGCAGCATGTCTTTATCATAAATTAATTAAAACCAAGGAACCTCAGTATCTCACACATAAAATAAAGTATCGCACTGACGTACACAACTTGAATGTGAGATACAAACATCTTCTCACACCCCCACAGCACCGAACGGAACAATTTAAAAGCTCATTTTCATATCAATTATGCAAAGTATACAATGAGCTGCCCGCTGGATTGAAAACCAAGTCTCAAATATCATTTAAAAAGGCTCTTAAGAACCAACTATTGAATAAACAAAATTTACTGCCTCCAATCAATTGAATGTTTTTTTTTTCGTTTCTCTCTCTCTCTCTAATATACATATATTATGTTTAGAATATATTTTTTCTTTTGTTTTTTTTTATAAGTATGGTGCTGTAGTTGTGCTTAAGATGAAAAACAGAGGTAGTGCTACTGGTCTACACTTAGTAGTGCTACCATCTGATCTTCGGCTTTTTCTTTTTTATTAAGAAATAAAGACCTTTATTATTATTATTATTATAACATATGAAAGGTTAGTGTATTCTTCACCTGAATAATACTGTGTCCTACAGAAAAACGGGTATGTATCGCTAGTCCCACATAAATTAACCAAAATAACGAATCATTTTGAAATTGTGGTTTAGCTAATTTAATATACTTTTATTCGCAAGGTAATGTTAATTTCAATTTATAATTATTTGTTCAATTCAGAAATATCATCATTTACGTGAAAAGGCCACCATATGAAGCTATTGGGAGTAATACAGATGATGGAAAAATTAAAATATCCTTCCACTTAAGCGAAATGTGCTGAATTTGAGAATAAGATCCAACAGCACGTGTTCGACTCCTTATACAGGGTGTCCGGTAAACCTTGTACAATATTGAAACTGGTGATTGACCAGTTCATGACTGTTCAGAATATCGGAATTTCACCTCAGTAAAAATATCACCGTTTTCGAAATAATGGGCATTTCAAGAATTTCTGGAAAATCGCTACCTTATCTTAGAGTTTGGAGTGTCATGTATACAAATTGAGACAAATTCAAATATCTTTGCTGCTGAAGATTGCTGATGAGTGATGCTTTTAGACGTACAGAACAGTTTTTCAGAAAGTGAAAAAGTTTCTCAAGAAATGAGGTTGAAATGACAGGTTTGAGTTTCATCAATTTTTTAAAAAAAGTGACATTATTGTTATTGTATGGAAGAAACATAACGAATTGGTAGTGAACATTCATTTCAAAAGAATGCTCATTTTGTCCAGATTCTGCCATGGAATTAAACAAACTATAATTATTTTTGGATGAAGTGATTTCCATTGAATTAGGCGTGGTTTTATTCAAGGCTTCCTTTAATTTTTATACTTACGCCCAAAAATTATTTTGTTTCGATTTTATCATGATGAAATGTAGAAATGATTATTAATAATAAATAATGGACTGCTTGGTTTCATTAAATAGGATGTCAACAAAATTAACTTTTCATGTAATTAAGCCTAATAAAAGTATCCAAATGAAATGTCGATTATCCGACATGGCACCGATTAAAACGATTTCTTGTGAAAAATGTCACAATTGTCCAACATCCAGATTCCAACGAAGATTCAGAGACCGACAGATATACAGGATGTAATCAAATAAGTGCAAACTTTTTTAGGAGGTGAATCCTTGTCGAAAATTAAAAACTTTTCTAACTGTGTTGTGTCCGTAGAAGCAATGGTTTCCTGATGAAAAAATAAAATACAGCATTGTGCATGAACGGATCTTCTGTAAATAGAATTGAAAAAATCTAGTAGGTTGCTGTCACATTTTGTTTGAACAACTTGTGACTTTTTTTTTTATTATTCCGCTTGTTTCATTCAGTGGTATTTATTCCTTTCTCATGCCGTACATACGTCATACTCCCCGAGAATATGCGCAAATGCATAACATTTATGGTGGAATGTGAAGGTAGTGCTACTGCTGCAGCAGCGCTTTATGCAGAACTATATCCGATTGCACAATGCCGCTCATAGAATCGCTGATTTGGGGGCTATAACCTATAACGCATTCGAAAAGGTTCTTCTTGAAAATATGTCGTCTCTGCGTACGAGTGGATGGAAAATAACATTCTTGTAATATTATTCAGTGCGATGTTGAATAATCGTTATTGTGGTTTATAGTGTATGTTGATTTAAAAAAACGTTGAATTAGTATTTACTTCATTACATCTCATTGAATGCTTCCTAGCAGTTGATTCGTAATAACGATAATAACATAATGTAATATATCTATAGTCCAATTGACTCTAAAATAATTTATTTTACGAAATACAATGATACAATAACACAATACTCTAATTTACATAACAATCACGGAACTAGGTATTTATATTCGACTTTCACTTCACTGACTGCCCGTCTGTCTGCTGCGTCGTTCTTTTTATATTAATTGTTGACTTCTCCGAATGCTCTGGAATTCTCCATCGAATTGTCCGGATCCATCGAATCATCCAGATTCTTCTTGGTGCATAGCGTATCGAAGGTCATATGCAGCCTGCGTGAGTGTTCAGGCCCGGCATCGCCCACAGCTTCGCCACATTGCCCCCTTCTTAGAGATATTTCGTCCCGAAATGTCATCCATGGAGTGTGTCGATATTTGCAGGACTCCCCATATCTGCATCGTGAAGTTCGATTGAAATAACACGCTACAGTCTTCAGGTTAGGTCGTGGAATAGGATTACAGCAAACCATAATCTGGATGCCGCTGGATCGGAATATCGTCTCCAACATACTTCTTATAACTCTCCAATCCAACCCATCAATACCACAGGATAATTTTGGGATTGCCAAGTCCACCAGATTCTGGTCCACCATCGTATCCCTCAGTTGGGTGAGGCTCCTCCAGACATCTTCATAGGACGGTTTATCTTGAGAATGCTTCTTGGTTACCAGGTAGTAGATGTTCCTCTGGCCCTTCTTCAGTTGTAGCACACCTCCAATTTCTGGATTCTGTTTTCGTAGTGTTTGGAGTTGGCCAAATTTCTTGGAGAACACCACAGCGATGCCCCTGGACATTCGAAGATCTTCTGCAACGCAGTGTGCTAGGGCGTAATCGACTGGCACTTTGAAAAGGTCCCGTGGCTCCTCTCGAGTTACCCCGTGTGACACTTTCTGTCCATTTGAGTATAAGGACATGAATTTCTGGAACGTCATCGCATCCTCTGGTGGTCTGAGGGTGCGGACTTGGTCATGGTTTCCAGCGTAAGGAGCCAACCTGTTGAAATGCACGACCCTGGGTTTACCTCTGGGTGGTTTATGGATTCGGTAAAGCAGGTCATTTATCCTCTTGACGATCTTGTACGGACCTTCCCATAAATTCCGTAATTTTGGTGACAGTCCACGGCGACGCATCGGGTTGTACAGCCAAACTAGGTCACCAACCTGAAATCCTCCAGCATCGGCATTGATGTCATAAGTCGCTTTCATTCGGTCGCTGGCACTCTGGATGTTCAAACGGACTCGTTCGTGGATGTCCTCCAATCGCTGCCGGAGTTTGCTGATGTAGTCCTCTCTCGCGGTATCCTGTCCTGGTGGCATCCCAAACTTTAGGTCACAGGGAAGTCGCAGCTCTCGGCCCATTATGATACTTGCAGGGGTTTGGCCGGTCGACTCGTGTACTGCGGAACGGTAGGCCATCAGGAACAAATGGAGATACTGGTCCCAGTCTTTTTGATGGTCAGAGACTACCTTGGACAAGTGGCGATTGATAGTCCTGTTCATCCTCTCAACCATTCCATCGGACTGTGGATGTAGAGCTGTGGTTCTCGTCTTTCGGATGTTCAGCATCTGGCACATTTCTTGGAACAAATTGGATTCATAATTTCTGCCTTGGTTCGAGTGCAGCTCCAAGGGAACGCCGAATCGACATATCCACTCTGTCACCAAGACGTCCGCGACGGTGATGGCTTCCTGGTTGGGCAGGGCATAGGCTTCGACCCACTTGCTGAAATAGTCCATTGCCACAAGGGTGATCTGATACGGGGAACGGGCCGGCGATGTCAATGGCGATTCTTTCGAATGGACTACCTAGGTTATACTGACGCATCGTGGCCTTGGGTCGTGTCCGAATTCCATTGCTGCCAGCGCAAACAGCACACTTTCTGCACCAGTCATTGACATCAACTTGACAATTGACCCAGTAAAACCGTTGCCTTACTTTCTGCAGGGTCTTCGTCACACCCAGATGTCCTCCAGCAACTCCATCATGGATCTCTCGGAGTACTTCCTGCCTTCTGTTCTTGGGCACCACTATCTGACGTCTGTCTTCCCCACCATCTTCGGACTCCAATACACGTTTCAGGACCCCATTGTCCAGGGTAAGGGAATTCCATTGGGCCCAGTAAGATTTGACTGCTGGGGAATATCTTGCGATTTCCTGCCATGTCGGTCTTTGATTACTCTTTTTCCAGCCGACGACTAAACCAAGATCTGGATCGCTTTCTTGGTCTTTCTGGACCTCGTTGTCATTCCAGTTGTTCTCAACTGCCGTGGTTCTACAAATCGCTGCTTCCTTCTCTTCTGCTCGTCGGCAGTGTGGGCTGTCGTCTGGGCATGGTCTCCTTGACAGAGCATCTGCGTTCTTGTGGCCACTCCCTGCTCGATGTTCGATCTCGAAGTCGAATTCTTGGAGTCTTTCGATCCAACGTGCTACTTGGCCCTCGGGGTTTTTGAACTGTAGAAGCCATTTAAGGGCTGCGTGGTCGGTTCTTAACAGGAATCTTCTCCCGTACACGTATTTATAAAAGTGTTCTACTCCCTTGACAAGAGCCAACAGTTCTCGTCTGGTGACGCAGTAGTTACGCTCCGGTTTACTGAGAGTTTTACTGAAGTATCCGATCACCTTCTCTTGCCCATCCTGGATCTGGGACAAGACAGCTCCAAGTCCCACGTTGCTGGCGTCCGTGTCCAAAATGAATTTTCCACTCGGAAGGGGATAACTCAGAATCGGTGCGTTGATCAATGCCCCCTTCAGCTTCCTGAACGAGTCTTGGCATTCTTCGGACCACTGAAACTTTGTTTGTCCTTCCGTGAGCCTGGTCAGTGGTTTAGCGATGTTGGCGAACCCCAGTACATATCGGCGATAGTATGTGCACAAACCAAGGAAACTACGTAGTTGGTGTATGTCTCTCGGAATAGGCCACTCCTTCACTGCTCTGATCTTCTCGTCATCCCACTTCTGACACCAAATGTAATATATTTATAGTCCAATTAACTCTAAAATAATTTATTTTACGAAATACAATGATACAATAACACTATACTCTAATTTACATAACAATCACGGAACTAGGTATTTATATTCGAATTTCACTTCACTGACTGCCCGTCTGTCTGCTGCGTCGTTCTTTTTATATTAATTGTTGACTTCTCCGAATGCTCTGGAATTCTCCATCGAATTGTCCGGATCCATCGAATCATCCAGATTCTTCTTGGTGCATAGCCCACAGCTTCGCCACAATAATAACGATAATAACATAATAATAATAATAACGTTATAACATAATTATTTAATCACTTCATCTTGATATGATAAAAATAAATGACATTACTGACAAAGTCTACTGGAGCTGATTTTAGCTCAGAATAACATCATACTCTAATATAATCGAAATTCTACTCCTACCAAAAATAATTATCGTATGTTTTATACCATGGTAGAGTCTGGACAAAATGGGCATTCTTTTGTAATGAATATCCACTTTCACTTAGTTATGTTTTTTTCAAACAATAATGTCAAACTGTAGTTAAAAAAATTGGTGAAACTCAAATCTGGCATTTTACCCTCATTTCTTGAAAAATTGTATTGTTTTCTGAAAAACTGTTATGTACGTCTGAAAGCATCACTCATCAGTAATCTTCAGCAGCAAAGATATTTGAATTGGTCCCAATTTGTAGACATGGCACTCAAAAATCCAAGGTGAGGTAGTGATTTTTCAGAAATTTAAAAATGCTCATTTTCTCGAAAACGGTGAGATTTTTACTAAGGCAAAATTCCGATTTTCTGAACAGTCATGACCTGGTCTATCACCAGTTTCAATACTGTACAAGGTTTACCGGACACCCTGTATAACATCTATTGAAAAATCCACCGGATCAAGCCACCACCGGAAATATCCTTACACAGAAGCGAGATTGGCTGAATTTGAGAATCAAATTTAATAGCACGTGTTCGAGTTCATACACAACAACTATTGATAAGGCCACCATATTGAGCCATTGGGAGTAATACCGATGAGAAAAAAATGATTTTTTATGACCACGTCATTGGTACATGTTGGGAGTGGGGGGCTCTTCAGTAGTACCATCAATTTTGTAGGACAACAGTTTTTTCGAGTACTTTATCGAATCATCTCGAGGTTCAACTGGATAACTTACTGTTATTAATTAGTTTTTTGCACTCATCAAATCGACATGATTGACGCCTGCGCAGCTTATTAGCTACCACTATCGAGAATTTTCGTAGAGGAAAAAGTGGGGCGTCTCGACAAAATGAAGCTACTTACTCAGAAAGATTCAGGCTTTTATTGATCATTTTTGAAAATAGGCGTGGGATCCTGGTCTAATAGAATTTATCTGAATCGAAAATTCACATCGTACCACCCACACAATCCTTGGGATATCCATTTTTATCCTCCTATAATCCAACAGTGGCATCCAAAAGATCCAACCTTTACATAGAGTACTCTCTGTATATATTTGTTACATTTTTTTTGTCGGAAAATAACAGTTGAAGTAGTTCATTCAACAGTATTCTCTGCAACTAAACAATTAGCAATGAAATCACTTAGCGCAGGTCGTTATAATTTATCACAATTGATTTTAACCAGTGGCACAAGCAGTGGCACACAAACAACCGCTGGTTTTAATTTTCAAGATGCGAGACATTTGGCCTCTGGTCATTTCTAAGGCGTCATTACACAATCACGAAGTTGTTTTTTGAATTACTACGGATAGTTCACGATAAACAAAACAAGTAGTGATTTATCTTGACAAAAAAACTAGGAATTTCATTTTTGTACTAACATACACACTTCCAAAATTAATGGGAGGGCGAGAACCACACCAACTCAGAATATATTTTTTCTACCACCTTGCCAGAAAACTTCATTTTCGACCCCTAAAAAGGGACGAAAATGGTATTTTTAGCTATTTATATAACAAGGGAGGAAAGTGCTACTTTTCTTCCCGAGGATGAAGTTTACCGCCTGACGCGTAACAGAGGGCAGTAATCATTCAAGGGAGGAAAAGGCACTTTACTCCCATGTTATAAATAAGATTTCTACGCCTTCCTGAAATAAGAAGTCATTTTTAAATAATTTATTTATAAAACTAACAAACAAAATGTATTAAAGAACTAAAACTAGTAGGAACAGTATAACTTATAGGCACGTTATTTCCATGCTTGCATCCTACATATTTTTAATTTGTTGTAGAGTAATTATTTATTCTAATGTTGAACGTGCAGTTTCGAGCAATGATTATTTGAATACCACTAGAAGTGAGAGCTGGAGCCAACGCAGTTTCCGTGATATTTTCATTAACAACATTATTATACAGCTGGTATCCCCCGGATGTACTCGTACTTGGCTGAATAAAATGAATTTTGTTTACTTTTTTGACCCAAAATTTGGTTCGAAATTTTTCGCTTCATTGCAAGAGATTGCTGCACATACCCTTCAGCGATATTCGTAGACTACCAACCTCTGTGTTGCTTTAAAGCAAGAATGTCTCCTCTAGAATTTTCAAGTGAATTTGCCGAGGTTCTTCTGAAACTATGCCCGGTGTAATACATGGCATTTTAGCAATAGCATTTTTTTCCAACCATTTGGTTGGTACATTTGCATTTACATTTGCCTGCTCTATAGCAAACAAATAAACGTGTCTGATCTGTTTTAGAGCGTAGCGATATATATTTTCTATAAATGTCAATATAATTAGAGCTATACCCCGGTGAATCATTTATTACAAACGTTCTCTGTATATTTGTTTTAGAATCTGGTATATTTACTATTAAAATTGAACCTATATCTTCAATATCTGTAGTGGTCATTTCAAGGTGCTCGTCACACCTGCATGCTCCTGAAATTCCGAAAATGAGGAGAAATTACAAAACAAAGAAAAAAAAAAGAAAAAAAGTTGTCGCCGCTGGAATTCGAACCAACACCTACAAGTCTATCATGAACAGTGAGCAGTGCACCAACTCGTTGCACTACCGGGACTCACAGGCAACTTCTGCAGAATCATGAACATAGCGATTGTTGTATTATGATACTCTCCGTTTAATTTTTATTTTTAATAATATATTTACTTCTTGAAAATATCTTCACCTTCATTAATTAATAATTATCATCGGGGGCTTCTAGTGAAAAATGTATTTACTTCCTCTCCTGAGAAAGTTTTTGCCTTATTAGGTTTATAACCCTGGTTTTGTTTTTTCAAGAAAGCAATTGATTTTGGGTATTTAATATCCACATTTTCTTTTATTTGATTCATGGTATTCATCTTTGATAGACAACCTTCTGACCAAGAAGAAATACAAAAAAGCTATACAAGAAGTTTATCCTACTACGAAAGACCACCAAAGGTTCAAAACAATTACATATATCGGTGAACCAAGCAATAAAATAGGTAATTTCTTGAAAAGGCAAGGTTTAGGGTTAAATATTGCATTTAGGACAAACAATGTTTGGGCAGACATATTAAAAATAACAAAGGTAGGGTGGATAAACAAGAAAAATGTGGAGTCTATAAATTAAACTGTGGTAGTTGCCCCAAGTTTTATCTTGGCCAAACTGGTAGAACCTTCAAACAACGCCTAGCCGAGCACAGAAGTAGTTTTGTAAACGGGAAAACAAATTCCACGTATGCTATCCATTTATTAATTGAAAACCATACTTTCGACCATGATTTTGAAATCCTTCATGTTGAAAACAAAGGTAAGAAGCTAAATCTTTCAGAAAGTATGGAGATTAATAAATGGAAAAATTCTCAGTACTTGCTCAATGACCAACTCGAATTAAATTAGTCACCGCTAATCAATTTGTTTTCCTGGAAAGGTTCGATTTAATTAATAGAAATGTAAAAGTACCTATCGGGAACTTATTGGGAGTTAGGTATACAACCGAACCATAATTAATTTTGGATAAGTATTTAAAGTAACATAGCAAATATGTAATTTAGTATATCTTCACCACTTGAAGAAGCTTTTGTAAAGCGAAACAATTGTCGTGGTTTTGTGAAAATCATTTGAACTATAGTTTCATTATATAGAGAAGTCTGTTTCATATTTAGCTACAACATCATCTTCATTATCCATGGCTGCTGTAATTCATCATTATGGCCATCTGTTCGATTATGGGTCCAAGTTTGGAATATGTGATCTAAGTCATTCGTTTTCTTTGTTTCATTTTCTATTTTGTGTGCTTCACTCAGCGTCAGGGATCAACTATTCAGTGACTCTGCACAATGGTGGTTCTTCGGGTTGTAAGGCCGACGTATGTTTAGAGAAGATCTCGACGTTTCGCCAACACGAGTGGTTAGCATTTTAAATAGATATTTTCAAAGTTTCTGGTTTCTTAAGTCGCTGTCAAATGCTTGCTTGCTCAAATGCAATAGTATTACTTTCTTCATCAACAGTTCCTATCAGAAAATGCCTCAAATTTAGTTAACTCACCAAAATCGGAGTAATATAATTGAGTTACAAGAAACAGAGTCATTAGTTATTTTTTCACCTTCTTTGGTTTCTGGAAAATTTTCAAGTGTTTTCTCAAATTTCGAATTTGAAATCAGAGTTTTGACATAAACGATGTCTTCTCGATATTTCACTCTCCCTGAAATGACCTCCAAAATTTATTTTGTTATCAAATAATTCTAGTTCCTCAATGGAAAGATTCAAATGGAACAATCGTTTTCGCGCAAGTTCTTTAGTTTTCTGGAATCTGTAAAACGTAATTTTTTTGTATATTCGTACACTTTCCAGCAAAATGGAACATATTTGCAACAAGCTCCATATTTTAAATATTTTTTCAATAAATACAAAATTAAAAAATTTTTAATTGACACTTGACAGTGTTGACACATGTCAGTGTATCAGTTCAGTGTTTTGAACATTTAAAAAGAAAATTAATTACCAACCTGACAGCAAACATACTATCACCAATATCCTGTGGAATATTGTCAATTCATGAACGAAAATAAGAATCCATTGGAAATTGAAAAAACGACAAAACTCGTCTTTACTTCAAGTCAAACATTAAAAAAAATTACGATGTGGTTCCTGGTCACTCGGTATAATCTTCATAGAAATCAAGGACAATTGCTAAAAAAAAAAACTGGTCCGTGAGGAATATTCATTTACAAGCATTAATAAGTTTGAAATGAATTTTGTTCCACCAAGAAAATGTATTCTTGGCCATGAATAACTTGATTACATAAAAAATACGTTGTATCGTTACGAAATCTTATCGCCATTACTTGTGACAAAAATTCAGTTTTTTAAGAATCCATCAAAATAAATTAGAGAATGAATAGCCTCCTGAACAACGAACATGCAATAAAAAACCTCTAAAGCCATAAAGCAATTTTAGCTCAACATAATATTGATGTTTTTTGTTTGTGAGATCACAATCGAGATTTCACCTTCACCTTCAAAAATGTTATTGTCTTTTCTTCGCCTGGACTTGTTTGTCAGGAGACGAAAAAATATGATCGATATTTGGAAGTTTATGACGAAGGCGCTAGGCCAATTAATTTAGCATTTAATATCAAAAATGGACGAATGATTGGAAAACAATGCAAACTTTCACAAATTTTTTATTTTGGTGCTCAATGAAATTGAACAGATTTTTCCAATTTTACAAAGTCGGCAACATTATTAAAAATGTAAATTGTTAACAATTCTATAGTTGTTTTGGTTGGTTTCCGGGTTTTGCCGTGGTCTTCTTTGGTTAAAATCTCCAAACGTTTCAACCGCAACTGCGGCAGTCATCTTCAGTGGCATGGTCAAAGTACTCTTCTTGACGTATCAACTGAAACTGAAGCTATCGTCTCTGGCATGTCATTTATAGTGCTGATTTTGCGCGCGTACTTTTCGCGCGATTCAAGTGACATTGCTTTGTTTTGGCGCCAGTAATCCAGTATCCTTGTCATGAAAAGCATAGGCCTAAGTTGCATCAAATGGTGGTAGTAGGTTTTTTTTTCTTACGGGATGTGACTGACGTGACTAACCCAAGTTATGGACAGCCCACCGGATCACTATTGAAAATACCAAAAACTGTTACATTTTTGCACTTTTTCTGGTTTTGTCCCATTTTGACCATGAAGGGGCATGTTTTTATAAAGACCCATTCATACATTTTTAAACTAGAATAAATTTTTCTTAATATGAAATGAAAATGAATTTGTTAGCTCCAATATGTACCGAGTTACAGCTTTTCAAAGTTTGGCAGATTTTCCATAATGGAAAATTTCAAGCTAATTTTCATGTTTAAGTCTTCAATAACCTGTATTATATGAGTCAGTGAAGGAAAATGTATTCATTTTAATATTGTGAATGGGAGGGGGAGGAAGATTCACAGATACAGGAATGACGATAGCTAATGAATTAGAACCTAATGAGTATTTCTGTGAAACTAATATGACGAGATGGATAGGCTACTCGACTATTCAGTTAGCCAACTAGCTGGATACTATTATTTAGCTCAGGTACATCCATCTCCTTAGGTGATATTTGAGGAAACAACCACTCCTAATATTTCCCAAGAAATTTTTGTATCCAATGATGGAAACAAGTAAAGGCTCATACACTAACCATCACAACAGCCATCAGAAAGGCCTCTGATTTTCAGGTCGTGATTATTGTAGGAGACGATGTAGACTTGCAGGTCATCCTCACTGGTCTCAGGAGTCCCACACCAGGTACAATATACCTTCAAAAGTGTGGATGAGGCAAAACGCTAGATGTTTTCTACTCCACCACCTGAACATCTGAAGACAGCAATCTCATCCGTATTACTCAGGCCATCAGTGGCTGTGATTCCACCTCGTGCTTCTTCGGCCAAGGGAAACTCAAGTTGTTTCAAATATAAAGGAAACATGTAAAAGGAAGCTGCAGTGTTTTCTGATCCAGCTGTGACACCTGCACAAGTAGCTCAAGCCGGGGAGAAAATCCTCATCGAGCTGTACGGTGGGGAAAGATCCAGTCAAACCATCAATGACCTGCGCTACCAGTTCTTCACAAAGGCTGCAGCCAAGACTAGTTTTGACCTAGCCTCAATTCCTCCCACGCAAGATGCTGTAAAGCTACATTCATTTCGCACATACCACCAGGTGCAGCAGTGGCTTGGTTATTTCCCGAAGATGATGTCATGGGAAGTAGCCCCTCGAACCTGCTGAACATAATTTAGTGCAGTTGCAAGAAGGGTTGCCGAAATGATTGAAGCTGCAGGAATGCAGGTTTGAAGTGCTCACTCGTTTGCGGAACCTGCAATGGCCAGTCTTGCGAAAACCTGCCTGAAATAACGGTAGACGACGATATTCGAAAAATTAATATTTTATTCCCATTTCAAGAGATCCAGGATAATGATGGGGGCCAATTGGCAGATTTGCTTGGGCCTGGTCCGTCGAAGAGAAGGAAACATTGACGCCCCCCCCCCACAAAATCTCACCACTCCACCATCGAAATGTTCGATTGAATAAATGTTCACTCCACTGACTCACATCAGACAGATTGTTGAAGATATACAGACAATATGAAGAAGCATGGAAATTATCTAAACATTTTTACATTTGGAAAATTGGCGAAATTTTGACAACTGTATCTCGAAAACTATGAGGCCAAACAAGTTCATTTTATATCATGTCAAAGCAAATTTATTCTAGTTTTTAAATGTATAGAGGGTTATTTGTCAAAAACATGCTCCTTCATGGTCAAAATGGGACAAAACCAAAAAAAGTGCAAACATTTAACAGTTTTTGGGAATTTCAAACGTGATCCAGGGGACTGCCGAGGTCGAAAACTTGGATTTGTCACCTCAGTCACATCCCATACAATACAAAAAAAAAAGAAACCTATCAACACCATTTAATACAACTTAGGATGTACTAGGTTACTGGGCTACAGATGAAACGGCCCGAGAATCCAAAACTAGACATTAAGCTGGTTGTTTTCAATGAATCCAATCGACCACTCACCATTGACGAAACAAGTCTGCTAGCTAAAGGGGGAAATTTCAGCGTAACACCATCGACAATACCCACAGAAGAAATCATCGCAAACATAGAAGCCGGAATCGAAAAACTACCTGCTGATGTTAAAGGAGAATTACGAAGTGAAACTGCAAGAATTCTAAGAAAAGCCAAACCTCCGAAATGCAACATTTCAAGGGGTGAAAGGGCCGCCATAAGAAGTCTCAATGCTGACGAAAATATTATTATTCTACCTGCTGACGAAGGAAATGCAACGGTGGTCCTGAACACCTCGGACTACAAAAGCAAACTCAATAACCTTGTCAGTCAAGAAACGTACAGAAGATTACAAAAAGTCCCACCAGAGAAAATCTTGAGAGAGACCAATCAGCTAGTAAAAGAGACTTCTTTACCACCAGAGACGAAGAAGAAACTTTGCAGATCAGTAGCACTACCACCGAGGTTCTATGGATCGGATCACCAACCTACAACTTCGACAAGTATTTGTAGGATATGCTGCAGAAATATGTTGGAAAGACTAAGACGTACGTCCGAGACTCCAATCGCTTCATGGAACATCTGAAGGGCATCACCTTGGAGCCAAACGACATTCTAGTCAGCTTCGATATTTCCTTATTCACAAATGTACCACTTGAGGAATCCTTCAGTTACATGGAGGAGATATTTACACAAGATATCAACTTATTTCGACATTCACTAACAACAACTTATTTTTAGTGGAATCAATCCTTTTTATGAACAAGTTGATGGAGTCGCCATGAGCAGTCCACTCAGCCCAGTAGTGGCGAATTTCTACATGGAAAAATTTGAAGAAAGAGCAATTCAAACTTCAGAACGACCGAAGCACTGGTTGAGGTATGTAGATGACGCGTTTGTTGTTTGGAGCCACCGAAGAGAGGATCTTCAGAACTTCCTAAATCATCTGAATAGTTTTCATCAAAAAATCAGTTCATCAAGGAACTAGAAGAAAACCTCAAAGTCCCATTTCCTGATGTATTAGTCATCAAAGAAGGCAATCCACTAGGCCATAATCTGTACAGGAAGATAACACACACAGATCGATACCTACATAATGGATCCAACCATTATCCAAAACAGAAAAGAACCGTCATCAACACCCTAGTTGTCCTCTGAGAGGATGTGAACAAAGGTACATCGACGACGAAATAAAACACCTAACAACTGTTTTACAAGCGAACGGCTACGAAAGAAAAGATTTTACCCGTGCTACGCATCCAAGGAAGAAGAAGAGGAACACCAGTGAAGAGCAAGCCCAAGGCACACTCTATCTGCCATACATACAAGGTGTCACCAACCGAATTGGGAAAATCTTAAAGAAGGAGAAAATCTAGACCGTCTTCAAAGCAACGAAGAAAATATCGGAGCATCTGATATCAGCAAAAGACAGCAGATATCCACTCAAATCAGCGGGAGTTTACAGGATTCGATGTAGATGTGGTAAAGTTTATGTCGGTCAGACGAAAAGGAGCATTGGCACCCGCCTAGTTGAGCACAAGCGGAGTTGTCGCTGAACATGCATTGTCCGACGGAGAACACAAGATCCTTTTCGAAAACACCGAGAGACTAGCAACGTCGAATCATTCAACAAGAATGTATTTAGAAGCAGTAGAATTACACAAATACCAAAAAAACTTCAACAAAAAGGAAGAGAGAACATATCTACCAAGGATCTGGCACAGAGCATTGAAGATGACTGCCGCATTTGCAGTTGAAACGTTTGGAGATTTTAACCAAAGAAGACCACGGCAAAACCCGGAAACCAACCAAAACATTGGCGCCAGCCGTGAAATTCTATAGTTGTTTTGTAGAGAAAAAATGCAAAAGAGTCGCGAGATAGTGAAAAAAAAAGACATTAGCGTAAATAAATTATTTATTTATGAAAAGTCTCTTCGTAACTTTGCCACCTCGGCTGGTGACGACAACACTTTTTTTGTTTATTTCAGACTAAAAAATGTTAATTGCTAACTGAATTGATTATGGAAATACTGCAAAAGTTCTTTGAGTTGGTCGGGAACATAGGGAGTAATTTTCTGGGAAACATGTGAAATTTGCCACCACGGCAGATTTCGGTGATTATTATTATACAGGGTGGCCTCATCGAAAACGTACCGCAACATCCAAAATCACAAGTTTGTTTTTCAAGGAGACAACATTTGAGTGGGGTGTCGTCACACAAATTTTTTTCAAATGGAAATGGGCTTTCAATTCCCTATACATCGCCGCTTAGTTTTTTAAAAACAATCCACTCTTTTAGAAAATATGTACAGCTTTGAATTGAGCTGTTTTCTTAATTGGCCCTACAAACTATTTGGACCCCCACCCTCGCAGTTAACACAAACATCGAGGAGATGTTGCTTTCTTGATTATTATGGTAACAAAATGAGTTGCATCACTGTTACCACTTAGTGATGCCAAATGTTATAAATTGTTCACAATTTTTCTTCCGTTAGTGTCGCTTTGAGGCACAAAATTAACAGCACATTAACATGAATTTTGGTTTCATTGCGATTTTGTCAGTATAGAAGGAATAAGGTTGGTATCAAAATTGATCATTACATCACCATCACGATACAAAATAGCCAGAAACCCAGAGTTATTTGTCGAGTCGAGAGTCAAGTAGAATTTGTATTTGTTTGACGCCATTCTTTAAATATTCTATAGGTACTTCGAGAGTGTGTAGTAACTTGTTTGATTCTTATTATTAAAATAGTTGAATCAAATGTGTTATTGACATTGCCCAATTATAATTTCTACCAAGAACTGTATCCCTTCATGGACCGGAACGGTGAGTAAAAACTTAAAAAGGTAAATTCAGTGATTTACAGAATTTGTCATTTTGAAGATATGTACTGATTTCGCCGCGAAGAAAATGCTATCCAGAGGATTGGAGTTGAATTATAGATTTTTCTGCATTTCTGTATTGTGTTTTTTTTTTCATGATTTAGACAGTTTTATAATTTTTTTGTTGGTGAAAAGTATATACTACGGAATCAACTCACGCATTTGTTTTCTAGCATTCCATTCCATATGACTCAGTTCGGTGTCCCATATATACATTTATTTTTTACCGTTATTTATATTTTGTGCATTTTTAATTAATCTCGAAATAAACATTTTTTTTTGCTATAATGAAATGGATTCGTATATCGATAATTTTGTTATAGAAAAAGTAGAAACACAAGTAGCAAAAACTAATGAAGAATTGAATAATCTATTGAAATGTTCGAAAACTAACTTAACGATTCTACATATGAATATAAGAAGTGTGAAGAAAAATCTAGACCTTCTAAAAATACTATTGAACGAAATATCTCCTGAATTTGATATCTTAATATTGACAGAAACAAGACAAGTCATGGATATCTCATTATTCAGTATCGCTGGTTATGATTTGATATATAACTTTGGCACGTTCAATCAAAATGATGGTGTGATGGTATATATCAAAACACATATTCCCTATGGCGATGAGATTATTACTCTTTCGAATAACAATACAATCGTGAAAATCAAATTTGAGTTTGAAAACAAAAACTTCACCATGTTCGCTTTGTACAGGTCACCAAATTCCAATGAATATGAATTTCTGAGTAGCCTTGATGAATATTTTCGACAAAACAATAACGACAATAATAATAATACGTTTATTTTGATTGGCGACATAAATATTTACATAAAATGCGAAAATGAAATATCCAATAACTATATGAATCTCATGACTTCGCACGGATATATCTCGTATATTAATGAATTTACAAGGATCTCAAAGGATTCCCGATCTTGCCTTGATCACTGTTTCATTAGTGATATATCCAAATGCTTCTTATATAAATTCATTATTTTAGAATCAGATGTAACCGATCACTTTTCCACAATAACACAGATAATATCACCTGAAAAAAGTAAAAAAGAAAATTCAAATCAGTCCACTCAAAAGTATCAACTGTTTGTGGACTGAAATAAGCTGAAAATAAATGCAGAGAATGAAACTTGGTTAGACTTATACTCTTTAAATGACGTTGACCAGGCAGCTGACTTATTTATTAAAAAAATCCAAAATATCATTGAGAATAGTACGAATAAAGTTAAAATGAAAAATGAGGAGATAAGGAGAAATCCATGTTTGACCAAATCACTAATAAAATCAGTATCTGAAAAGAAGAAACTGTACGCTGAAATGAAACGGGATCCTACCATAAACAAATGTCGAGAATACAAGAGATATAAAAATATTTTTGGTAAACTAGTACAAGAAGCTAGAAGAGAATATTATCAAAAAGAAATAGACTTGAATAAGACTGATTCGAGTAAACTTTGGAAATCAGTAAATAGTTTAACTAACAAAACAAAAAATAAACTAACAATAAAAGAAATACAGACAGAGGAAGGTAATATTACGAAAAATACAGTAGATATTGCAAATGCACTCAATAAATTCTTTTGTAATATCGGGGGAGATTTGGCGAGTAAAATCCTTGAAAAGAAAACAAAACACCACTTTCCTAAAATGAATTCTATGAAATCAATTTTCATAGAAGAAGTTTCAGACATTGAAATGATAACTCTAATAAACGAACTGAAAAATAAAAAATCTCCCGGGCTGGACAATATCAGATCTGAGCATCTTAAAGATATTGCATATGAGATTGCTAAATCATTGTCATATGTTATCAACATGTCAATAAATAGTGGAAAATATCCAGAAGCCTTCAAAACTGCAGTGGTGACTCCTATCTTCAAAAGCGGAAAAAAACTGATACAAATAATTACCGTCCTATATCACTTATATCGAACTTTGCCAAAATTTTCGGAAAAATCCTTATGAAAAGAATCTTGTCCTATCTAACAAAAAATAAAATGTAATTTGGTTTTACGGAAGGAAAATCTACCCAGGATGCAATACTTTCATTAGTTGGCAGAATTAGCAGTAGCATTGGTGCAAGTATACCAACCCTGTGTATATTCGTAGATTTAAAGAATGCCTTTGATACTGTGAGTCAGTCAGCTACTGGAAGTATTGGAAGGAGTTGGATTGAGAGGAATACCATATTCTCTAATAAAGAGCTACCTCACCAACCGAAAACAATGTGTCAGAATAGGAAAAGAAACTAGTGAATATCGAATAGTTGAATATGGTGTTCCCCGGGGAACGGTACTGGGGCCAATTCTTTTCAAGCTATATTTGAATGATTTATTCTACATTGAAACAGAAGGTCACATAGTGAGTTTTGCTGATGACACTACCGTAGTCTATCAAGCAAAAAACTGGACATCCCTCAAAGAAATAACCGAAAGTGATTTTTCACACATAATGAAATGGTTTGAGAGTAGACTACTGACAGTGAACATGGGTAAAACCAACTATGTAGCATTCACTACATATTCTAAATACCTACCGGGTTGTAACAATCTCTCCATATCCGTAGATGGAAAATCCATAAACATACATTCAGTCTCAAATATAAAATATCTCGGACTCCAAGTAGATTCTTATCTGAAATGGGATATCCAAGTGAATTTTGTTGTCAAGAAACTACGAACCGTACTTTATAAAATAAAATATCTTGTTAGATATTTTAATACATACCAACTAAAGACGATATAGCACTCTCTTGTTAAAAGTCACTTGGTCTATGGAATTGCTGCGTGGGGTGGAACATGTAAATGTCACATCACAAACATAGAAATAATTCAACGCCATATATTGAAGACGATATATCAAAAACCCGTACTATACTCAACAGACAAAATCTATGAGGAAACAAAAATTCTTGATATAAGACAGTTATGTTTTTTAAGAATTATTATACAGCAACATAAAAATAAATCAGAGTTGAAAAAGATTGACCATGACCATAACACAAGATATAAATCCAATTCAAATTTTATTACTATAAGACCCGAAAAGAGCATAATCCAAAGAACATTTCATATCTAGGCTTGAAAAGTTATAATTTTGTTCCAGTGGAACTGAAACAAATTAGCTCCACATCTTTATTCAACAAACTCGCTAAGAAATGGATTGGTAGCATTCACAGATTAGAAATTCATGAATTTATTGATCAGTAAAAACAAACTCCTATGTAAATGTTGTATTGTAATGTGTTAGCAGTAAATATGTATACATATATATGTGTGCTTATGTGTGTGTATGTTTGTATATGTTGATTTTGTATATATGCTTTTATTCTGAAATTGTTATATATTTATATTTTTTATCTATGAAAAACAATAATTATACTGCCAATTTTTCTATTTTCTATAATACCCATGCACAGACTTGCTCTTCTATGGATTTTCTCTATATTTGTTCATAAATGTCCTTGATTTTATCTGAATTGTATCACCATAAATTCTGATAGATATATTATTATTATTATTATCATTATTATGGTAAGCTTTGTTTTATTCTTGACATACAGGAGAATCAGAAGTTGGAGCGCATTTTTGAATAAGTACCGCTCCATTCAATTTCACATTGTTACATCAATTTGCATTCGATTCCGAAGTATAAATGGAATGTCACATTTCGAGTCACATTTTTCATCACATTTTGATGTCTCGACATGACCAACGGGGCACCGAATAGACGTTCATGCGATAATAATGGAAGTCACTTTGCGATTCATTGGTGTGATCTGAAACATGAATGTGAAACCCACTGCCATCTCTGAGACCATTCTGCGCTAACTGGGCTGTAATGCCTGTAATGTCTGTAATGTCTTGCGGTACGTTTTCGACGGGCCACCCTGCATATGAAGGTATATGAACTGGGCAAATACGGTCCATATAATTTTATGTCACGATTCTATCAGTAGTTGTTATAAATATTTTCTCTAAATCTTGTTCAATAGAAAAACCCAATAATGTTTTCTAAGTTTTTTATAAAAACCCAAAAGTAGAAGCCGGTTGCAAAAAACATTTTCCATCCGTAGTCCGGTAACTTCAAGCCGATCATATATCATTCAAATTAACTTTCATTATTATATCTCAGACAGAAAAATATATTAGCTTCCATTCGGTGAGCAGGTTACGTTAGATTAACTAGAGAGATATGCAAATAAAATTCTTAAACTGTTGTTTGTTGGAATTTCATAGTGATGCAATAAAAATACCGAATCGAAAGGTTCATAAAAGGGGAATTTCAGAAGGTGTGATTCACGTAGGCCGTCGACACAAGACAGTATATAAATGATTTTTTTTTAATTTTGGGCTGGAAACAAAATGCATGCAAATTATGGGACACCGACTTATTTATACTCACCTGCAAAATCCTCACTCGAGGAATGGACCGATCAGCATTTAGATTGGGGTATAAAGAACCTTTTACCGAACAGTTAAAATTCAAATTTGTTAAAAGGAGATTTTTACATAAAAATCGCCAATATTGTTCTTTATTATCAATATATAGTGTTTCTTTATGTCAATTAATGAGACCGTGGTACAGTGCCTGTAACACAGAACGTCTGTGCATGACATGCTATAGTCCGTAAATTAAAGGCACAGAATTGAACATCCTCATTTAGTATTCAAAATGCATACAGGGAGGCTCGTGTAAATGTTGACGTTTATAAAAACAGCAAACGATTGGTAGTGCCATTGGGTACAATATCTATTAGTTGAATTAGGCCATTGCAAGGCCATTGTTGAGAAAATTCTGACTAGCCACCTTCCTGTGGTGTATGTGGTATAATTTCTGTTCAAAAATATAATGCTAATTTTGTATGAAAATGTACAATGTTAAATCTTGTAATATACGTTTTTTTTTTAATATATAATATGTGCATTTTCAACGAGTGTAGTATTTTGGAAATGAAAAACGTGAAATGCAGCAGTCATTAGTTATATGAAAATAACCAAGAAATAATGGAATCAAAGGAGAATGATGTGGCCGACTTAAATTATTACAAAAATTGTGGATGAATCGCAACTAATTGAAGCTATTTTTAATTTAAAAAAATACAATAAGTATATAAGTAGAGTATTTACAATAATTATATTTTATCAGAGTAGAAAGAAGATGAATCATCTTTAGTAAGGTCCAAATATTGTCAATTTTCCACATAGCAGGAAATTGTCGCTGGTCACTTCACTAACCGCATATTTAAACAATTTGGAGGTCGTACTTTCCGGGCTACATTCTTTTTCACTTGAGCCCTATTAGTTCTAAGGGACGGGGGAAGTCGAAGTACAGATATTCCACGTGAAGCAGCTAGTTGATCAACGATGTATGAAACTATATATTATAAATAAAACTTCTGGATGACAGTTTTTCTTTCCATCCTGTGAGAAAATATTTCATGAATGCGTTCTTCGAAACTTTCGTCCATTAATTTGTCGGCTACATTCTGTATCAACCTTAAATTCGTGTAGTTTTTTGGATTTCCACACCACAAAAACTACTCTGTCTCATTAAAGGGATTTTCGAAACCATTTTTCGTGAATTTGAAGATAATTCCATTCAAGAACCATAAATTTCATAATTTTATTTATTTACTTCTATTAAAAGTCGCCCTGTTTGCAAAATATTTCAAACTATTTTTCCGTTCATTTGGAGGTTGTATTCTATACAAATCAAAACTTCCACAATTGTACTTGTTTTTTTTTGTTTCTCAACCCTTGGAAAACTACCCTAACTCATCAGTGGTATTTTTAAAATAATTTTTTCTGCAGTCACGAGCTTATTTTCGACCATTTTGAGAAGTTTCATAATTTTTGCCAAAAGTTGTTGATTTTGGTTTGATTGATCCTCATATAGTAAGAGGTGATAGTTTCATATAGCGAGTGAAATTTTCAGTAGTAATATCCCGACAAAATGCTGAATTTTCAAAAAAATACTTTCACTTCACTGTCACGAAAACTGTGTTGCTTATGCCGGGTCCAGACCAAGCAGACAAAACAACGACAAGACAAAAACATTCATGTTTCGTGACAAAGTGGTGACAAACTCGAAACATTTTTGCAACATTTTTGTCTAATTTTTGTTTTGTTTCCAAATTCGGAAACATTTGCAAGTCCCGTCTCGAGTCGGTAAAGATCAAAGGGTCTCTGTTTTGTCTGCATATTTTGCGACAAGTTATCGTCGCAGTGTGGACGGTGCGCGCTGACAAAAGTAGGAGGCCCAGTGATCAGTGAAAAATCACATAAATTTAGTGTTGTTGTTGTTGTAGTGGCGTACTAGAGTCTTTGCAAAAATGTCGGGGGAAAAAAAGTGGAACACAGAAGCTTGCACGAATCTCACCACTAAGTTCAATATCATCCTCACGTAACTGGAGTAACAATTCATTTATGCCATAACTTTTTCGCATTTTTAAGCTTGGTCTCATCCAAAAACGTTTGCGTTTCTTTTTTTCAACATTGGATGACGTGGAAAGAAGGATATAACAACTGGCGGCTAGCAATGAATCTTCACTTTTTAAATTTTCCTCCTGGTGGAAACGCCACATGGTTACACAACGGATTCCCCACAACTAAATTTTGTTGCACATTTGTCGTTGTGGTGTGGACAGTTTGTCTCAATTTTGTCTTGTCTGAATACCTCAAGTTTTGTCGCAATGTTGTCGTGTTTTTGTCTCAAAATCGTGTTTTCTTTTTGTCTGCTTGGTCTGGACCCGGCATTAGAAACACAACGAGAGCTTGCTCGAGTGGTGTTTTGTACAGCAACACAGTTTGAGCGACTGGCAAAAGGTGAAAGTATTTTGAAAATTCTACATTTTGAAGGGATATTAGATCATCAGACAATTTCACGAATACATTAAATTATTATGGACCAAATGCGTATTGCAGAAACGGTTCATCATGTGTCATTAATGTCAGTGGAATAGTTGAACCGTCAAACTGACGTTTCTCTATTCACAGATATTGTTGTAACTATAGCAACGTATAAATAAGGAAGAAGCGAAACACCGATTTGAAAATACCACGGGCTGGAGACAGTGTTTTTGAAAAGTCCTTTTCTCATTGGTTTGAATTCAAAAAATGATGGCATTTGGTTGGTTTATATATGAGGAAAATTGTCAGTAGTAATATCCCGACAAAATGCTGAATTTTCAAAAAATACTTCCACCTTGCTGTCACGAAAACTGTGTTGCTTAGAAACACCACGAGAGCTTGTTCGAGTGGTGTTTTGTATACAGCGACTGGCAAGTTGAAAATATTTTGAAAATTCTGCAGTTTGAAGGGATATTCGATCAGAAAATTTCACGATTACATTATATTGTTATGGACTAAGTGCCTATTGCGTATTACGGTTCATCTGGTCAGTTGAAGAGTTGAACCATCAAACAGTGATTGTTGTAACTATATGGAAACGTATTGGGTCAACTTTCGTTTAGCTGAAATCAGTTATGGAAAAACCGTTGCCATGGCAACCATTGCTATGGTAACAAGAATACAGAAAACCGATTCCTATGGTGCGGAAATGCGTGGTTGCCAAGTTGTCCACTTCAGTTCAGCTGAAATCAGTTACAGAAAAAAGGTGACCATGGTAACCGTTGTTAGGGTGAAGAGTAATCAAAAATGCTATTCCTGTTCTGCGGAAATGCATAGTTGCCAAGTTGGACCAGTTATAGTTTTGCTGAAATCAGTTACGGAAAAAATGTTGCCATAACAACAGTTTCTTTGATCACAAGTAAACAAAAACCCAATTTTCATGGTACGGAAATGCATGGTTGCCAAATTTTCTGCTTTATTTTAGCTCAAATCAGTTAAGAAAAAGTTGATGCCTTGGGAAAATCGATGATAGGATAAGTGAAAAGAAAAACCCGATTTCCGTTTTGGAAAAGTGCGCGGTTGCCAAATTATCAACGTGAAATTAAATTGAAACTTGAAAGGGGAAACATTCTCAATAGAATGAGGACACGCTGGACATTGATCTACATCTGATAGATATTGTGAAAAGAAACTTTAACTAAATCTGAAACTGAAAATTCGTATTCTCATTCAGATAGTTCAAATTAAATGAAGCTATTTTTTCGTAATATCTAACAGAAAACAACTACTTTCTCGGCTAAAGCCACGCTGGACATTTAACTACATTGAACTAACTAAACTGATCCTTATTGCTTCGGAAAAAGCATATTCACTGTTTGCCCCAATTGCGGGTCGTTGATTTAGGAATAAATCAAGAATTCATTCACTGTAAAATAACAGCTTAATTCAAAATATCATATTCAGAACACACCAAATGCGAGCGAAGCGA
Organism: Chrysolina oricalcia; assembly: GCA_944452925.2. Taxonomy (NCBI): domain Eukaryota; kingdom Metazoa; phylum Arthropoda; class Insecta; order Coleoptera; family Chrysomelidae; genus Chrysolina; species Chrysolina oricalcia. The sequence continues at coordinate 51,833,640 of OX101824.2, forward strand.
GCGCGTCCGGCCGACATTTCGCAAATCCGCGCGCGCGGATTTGCGAAATGTCGGCGTTCATGTTACTACTCTGTCAATTTCCTCCAGGTAATAAAAAAACTCTTTCCCAATATTAAGTGTCATCAACTAACTTAACCTTGATGTTGAAATTGTTTCGGAAGAGACGATGTTCACGGTGGAGAATAATCTACTTATAATTTGGTCAAATGTTGAATTCATTGTGAACCCATACAGTAGTTTGAGATATTAGGACTATATCACAAGACACGCGAGCGAAGCGAGCGGGTCCTGCCGACATTTCGCAAATCCGCGCGTGCGGATTTGCCTTCAAGTTACTAGTTTATCCATTTTCTCAAATTTATGAAAAAGATCATGATCATTTATAGTGTGTGGCCTGTGGGGCAAGCGATTGCTTTGCTCATTCGTGATCAAAGAAAGATTGACAAATGTAAATACTTATATAAATAATCTTTTTGAAGGATGCTCCTTCAGATGAATAAAGGTTCCGTCAAACCAAAGCGGGACGCGGGAGCGGGAACGGAAGATGAAAACCGTGCTAGAAAAACAGTAAACGTAGCAAACTATTTATATTTCTCTGCTTGTCTGCATTCCGGAATACGAATAATCACACCGGTATGTATTTTTACATATCCCACTATCGAATTTAGTCTCGCATTCATCCCGTTCCCGCTCCCGCGTTCCCGCGTTGGTTTGGGGAAACCTTAAGGATTCATTTTGATATTATTTAACAGTTATTTCCATAAATCTTTTTCATGCACCCCTAACTTGGTAACAGCAACAATTTGGCAACCATGCATTTCCGCACCACAGAAATTGGGGTTTTCTTTACTCGTGATCACAGCAATGGTTGTCACACTTTTTCCATAACCAATTGCTGCTAAACCATAACTTGCCCAACTTGGCAATCTCTCATTTTCACCATAACGACTATCATGGCTATATTTTTTGCATAACAAATTTCAGCAGACAATTTGGCAACCATGTATTTCCGCACCATGGAAATCGGGTTTTTGTTTACTTGTGGTCATAGCAACGGTTTCTATGGCAACAGTTTTTCCATAACTAATTTCAGTTAAACTATAACTGGCCCAACTTGGCAACTATGCTTTTCCGCAGAACGGGAATAGCATTTTTGTTTACTCTTCACCCTAACAACGGTTACCATGATAACCTTTTCTTCATAACTGATTTCTGCTAAACTAAAGTGGACAACTTGGCAACCACGCATTTCCGCACCATGGTAATCGGGTTTTTGTATTGTCGTTACCCTAGAAACGGTTGCCATGGCAACAGTTTTTCTGTAACTGATTTCAGCTAAACGAAAGTTGAGCCAACGTATTAATAAGGAAATGGTGAAACACTGATTTGAAAATACCACAGGCTGGAGGGACAGTGTTTTCAAAAAATCCTTTTCTCAATGGTTTGAATTCAAAAATTGATGGCATTTGATGGGTTTATATAATTTGAGGAAAATTATTTAAAGCTATTCGATCAAGTTTAACACATCTGACAGTATTTTCGATAGTATGGTGAGCACGAGTTATATTTATTGAGTTAATTTTACTGAGGTATTGCCAAAGTGTTTTCTTATTTCGTCCAATGTCGCGAATTCTTCTTGAGCTATCCCTAATGACTAGTAATGTTTGTCGGACTGACATTTATGTCAAATATGGTGCAGGATGTATTTTTCTTCGTTCTGGGTTCTATTCCTATTTTTTTGGAAGATCTCTACAAAACGGTGTCCTTTTTCTTCTATTCCTTCCCCTTCCGAGAAGGGGAAAGAAGAAAACTATGTAATTAGATAAGGATGGGAATATGTTACTCATAGTTCACAATAATAAAATCTTCTGAAATTGAATTTGTTGTCCTTGTCCTGATTTTCATTATCACACTGAAAATCTATAGTAGGTTAACGAATAAACTCAGACAGAATGCCCACCATTGCAATTTCTTTACTAGAAATTAATTCCGAAAATTATTCGTCTTATTTTTCTGATAATTATTTGTATGAGTGAAAATTATTGTTTGAATTAGATCATGCTACCCGAATTAGCAAATACTGATAAAGATAAAATCTGCAATAAATTATAATGTAGTTGATGTGCTCACGTACTGCATAACCAAATATATGCTGGCAATTAAACAAGATCACATTTTAAATTTTTATACCCGTTATATTATTATCGTCATTGAAGTTTGCAAGCGTGCTAGGTATTACAGGGAAATTCATTAAATAATTTACGCAATACTTGAGTAGTGCAGCTGAAAACTGTTTTTCAATGTTTTTCTGATGATTGGTGAACATATTTAATAACACCCAATGGTCGCACGGTTCTGCAATTATTTTCCGTGCCGTTGTCCTCGTATACAATTTCCAATGTTTATCAACTTTCTCACTATACAATTTTGGTATCGTGGGTGCTGGTCATTGACCAAGTCATTAAAATAAAAAAGAATTTAGTCCAATTAAAATCAAGGTAAAAGGTCCTGAAATTGCGAAACGGATGAGACCACTTGTCCCCGACGTATTTTGGGCCGCTGATCACGAAAATGAGGGTTGAAGCTACCGCCAGTGGTTGGAACACCCTTAAAAATGCAAAAAACACCCCTAATTGCAAATTTAGTCATCCTATTTGTTGTTGGGGGCGGTGATTACGAAAATGAGGGTGAAAACTTGCATTACAGGGTGGAACGACCCCTAAAATTGGGGAAAACACTCCGAAATGGGGGTGTTTTTCGATTAAAAGTGTGTTTTTGCCAATTAAGACATCTCATATGTTTTTTGGGGCGCTGATTACAAAAATGGTGGTCAAAACTTGCAGCAATGGTCGAAGCACCCCCAAAATTGCTCAAAACACCCCTGTTAACCGTTGGATTGTGGTAAAAAATGAAATACAAAATACAAAAACTACAAATGGAATTTTTTTTTATTAATCAATATGAAATATGACAAGTATCAAACTCCTTACAAGATATCGCTATACAGTAGTATTTAAATCTAGTCTTGGTATTTTGCGAGAAGAAATTTCTTCATCCTCGTCAAATTCTGTTGTTGTTTCGTCCCAATCAACTTCTGAACTTATCTGCGAATCGCAAAAAAAGTGAAAGGCCGCTCGTCAACGTTTGGAGATCTAGCCGGAGATTATTTTTAGAGGACTGGATCAACTGTTTCGAGGGCCCGGGCGAGAGTTACACATCAATGAATGTGTGAAAGTACAGTCGACAACACTCCTTGTTAGGGGTGTTTTGAGCAATTTTGGGGGTGCTTCGACCATTGCTGCAAGTTTTGACCACCATTTTCGTAATCAGCGCCCCCAAAAACATATAAGATGTCTTAATTGGCAAAAAAACACTTTTAGTCGAAAAATACCCCTTGTTAGGGGTGTTTTGTGCGATTTTGGGAGTGGTTCGAGCATTGGGGCAAGTTGTAACCATCATTTTCGTAATCAGCGCCCCAAACAACATATAAGATGTCTTAATTGGCAAAAACACACTTTTAGTCGAAAAACACCCTCATTTCGGGGTGTTTTTCCCCAATTTTAGGGGTCGTTCCACCCTGTAATGGAAGTTTTCACCCTCATTTTCGTAATCACCGCCCCCAACAACAAATAGGATGACTAAATTTGCAAAATAACGAAAATATTCGAAAAACACCCCTATTTAGGGGTGTTTTTTGCATTTTTAAGGGTGTTCCAACCACTGGCGGTAGCTTCAACCCTCATTTTTGTAATAAGCGGCCCAAAATACGTCGGGGACAAGTGGTCTCATCCGTTTCGCAATTTCAGGACCTTTTACCTTGATTTTAATTGGACTAGTTGTGCTGTTTCAAATGTAACAGAGCTTGCAGCAACTTAATCGCTTTACTTGGGCATTGTGCATAGTTAATAAATAATATCCCCAGTGTACCAAAATAGGAGTCTGAAACATTCCTGAAACTTTTCACATCAAACGTTTCAATAAAAATGTCCCTGGAACATATTTTTCAACTACGTTTGAATACATTCAGATATATTTCAAGTGCAATGTTTCAAACGAAACACATTTAACATAACATAACTCCTACTGAATTTTGAAAGATCTAACGTGAAATGTACCAGAAAAAACGTATAAGAAACATAGTATATCTGTGATATATCTCTGAAATCAGAATGATTCACAAGACAATTATAATAAGATATTATTTAACTAACAAATCCGTTGCAACGTAAAAATACATAAACTAACCTAAAACATGTACAATAGAATGGGAATATTGATTTCATTGAAAATATGAACAGGATGTTCATAAAGTCAGTTGTGGAATCATCTGCGAAGTATTGGTTGAAAAGATGCAGGGTAATAAATATGAACATTATACGGAATTTTTCTAGATAAAAAATATAGGATTTCAGGTACATGATCATTATTCCGAATCAGTAGTAATCGATAATAAAAATAAAGTGAAAAATATATGAAAATATCACAAGCGTCATTTTCACTTATATACAAACATACACACACAACCACACCCACGCAAGCACATCAAAGTCAATAATCAATATACCTCAGAAAAGAATTACGATTTGTAGATGTATGTCATCCCGCTAAATCGATTTGATGTAGTGTTTCCATTTATTTTTGAACTGTTTGATATTATTAATTTTTGAGATGTATTGGGGAGGTAGGCCGTGAAATTTCGGACCTAAAAATTTAAAATTCTTCTGCCAAACAGATTTCAAGGATGGTGGAGGAAAGTAAGTGTTATGTTTCAGTCTTGTATTATGAATGGATTTAGTTTTATGCTGTTCGACAATCAAATTCAGGAAAAATAGCGGTCTTGGATCCAAGATACCAGTTTCAGAGTCTGAAGAGTATCGATTTGATGTACAAAATAAAATTTTGATGAGTTTTTTGTGATACTAAACAAGTTTTCACCTTATTTTCGTTAAAGGTATAATGAAAATACTTGTATTGTACGAAAAGATCACGCCCAGTATCCTCAAAACATAAATATTTGGGTTGGTATACATGAGATGTAAATATGCTTTAACTTTTCAGAAAATGAAATTGTATCAAAAACAATTTTTCTTTGTACACGATGTACAAGACCTTTTAATTTGATTATCACATGGTAGGGGTTGCAATGTAAAATTTTGGTGTTGGGGTAACTACACCGCTTAGGAGACAATTCCGAAAACTGCCGCAACTATAATAAACTGCTATCCCCTACATTTTGACAAAACGGTTTTTTTTGTTTTATAAAAGAGAATTCAATCTTCAAACCTATATACTGGTGCCTATAATTTTTATGAAATAGAAAAGAAGGAACAGGAGAGGACCAGGTGGAAAAATTTGTTGAGGTTCCAACTTTGAGGAAAAAAAATATTCAAACACGAAAACACTCAAAATGGTAAGATGGGGATGCAGTTTAGGGGTTGAATGCGGTTTTTGCGGTGAAATGTGACCTTCTAGCGAAAAACGTTTAATGAAAAAGTTGTGGATAAAAAATCGAAAACTTTTGAATCTAGCACTTTTTGAAATAACCTCAAATTAACCGTCAAAATGGCGGAAAACCGTTTATTCAGTATTTAATTTTTTTTTCGCGAATAAATGATTCAATTGGGATGAAAGTTTGTTGAAATATTTCTTTTTTGGTGTTGAATAAGCATGATTTTTTTGCAATTCATAAGACGGGTAGTTTTCTAGTTATGTACATTTTTCGAAAAAAATACCCTTATCTTCCACCATCCGTCCACAATTGTCTTGATATTTTTTTGTATTTCGAAGGTCTATAAGTAATCATTTCAATTGTTGAAATGTCTACTTTGAAATGGTCTATGTAACTTGATGGTTTATTGATCGTTAAACCGCTGAAAATTTAGGAAAACCGACAATCTCTGTGAATCATGATTTTCTCAATATTTTCAATGATTTTCATTAGTTGTGAAAATGAATAAAAACGATATGAATATATCAATTTTGTAGTGTAATTATGTATTCAAATTTGATATAAAAATAATGAAGAAAGTCAAAAATTATTGAGGAAATCATGATTGAGAGAGACTTTTTTCTCAATTTTAAGCGGTTTATTAACGAACAATAAACCACCAAGTTACAAAGACTATATTGAAGAAAACATTTTAACAATAACAAAGAAATCGTGCTTATCGGGCTTCAAAAAAATTGTACAATTTTTCATGTAAATTATATTATTTATACGCGAAAAAAATGCATATAATGAAAAATCGGGTTTTCGACATTTTGACGGTTAATCTGAAGTTATGTCAAAAACTGTTAAAAAAAAAGTTTTTGAGTTTTTTATTGCCTACAACTTTTCTATTGAACATTTTTCAATAGGAGGTTACGTTTTGACGCCAATCGCAAAAATCCGTTTTCAACCCGTAAATACATCCCCATATCACCATTTTTAGTGATTTCGTGTTTATTTTTTTTTTTCTTAAAGTTGTTCCTTGTTACTTTTTTCTTATTTTTAGAGTTTAAAATTCGTTTTGGCACCAGCCTAATAGATCATTCAAAGTTATAAAATTGACGCTTAAAAGCAGCTGTCAAATATGCTCCGGCTGATTCATCCAAACATTTCATATACCTTGTACTGACCTCAAATTCAGATCACATAATAATATAACTGTTGCATGTAGGCCTTGCAATTCAAACCTACTGACTTTACTCTCGCAAAATCGTGAACCATGACCTTGACTTGATTTTAAAACAAATATTTTTATTTTTCATAACTGAAAGCAGTAGTTGCATGGTTCTTCGAATGACAACACAAACAAGCACCAGTCTTTACCTGAGCCTTCCGAACGAAATACACAAGAAATATAGAAGCTACCTACTGAATATGTTTATATACATACATTGAAATATTTTGTTTAATAAACACTATTTGAACTATACCCCAAGTAGCACACCTATATTGGTAAAATATTGGTACGATATTTTGAACATATTGGCGAAATATTTGAAATGCAATATTGGCGGAAAAAAAATGTGAACATTCGGCGATATTGGTCCAATATTATTGAATGATATTGGCGATATTGGTCCAATATTATTGAATGATATTGGCGAAATATTCTCAAAACAATATTGGCCTCAAAATATTCGGCGATATTGGTACAATATTGCTGGTACAATATTGCTGGTACAATATTGCTGGTACAATATTCTGACATTATTGGCAAAATATTCAACCGTTATATTGTCAAGAAGTAAAATGTGAACATCTTGTGATATTGGTCGAACGTTGTTTAGACATTTCAAAAATAGTATTAGCGAAATATTCTTGAAGCAATAATGGCCTCAAAATATTTATCAATATTGGTAGAATATCATTTCGATATATTGGTGGAAGTGAATATCCCAAGGTGAATTATTAAATGTCTTTTAGTTGATCAAGGTGATAACACAGTATGCGTTTTGATCGCCATAACCACTGAGTAAGCTATCTTGAAAACAAGTTATGGTGTCAACAAATGCGTGTACTTGGGTATCGGAATTTGGAGGATGTTTCGCCTCATCCGGCTTGCTCTTCACCACAAGTACAGCATCGTCGCAAATTTCCAGCAACTCTTCTTTGGATTATGAACAGCATCGTAGATGTTATTACGAATTCTTTTTATACTTTATTGGTGTTCCCAATAAAGTTCCATACCAATATGTCAGGCTGTAGATTTCGGAGACCCAGGCCAGAAATATTTTTTACCAACTAGGTAAATGTATGAGCCACCCGGGCTACCACATTTGAGAGCTACTCCCACACAATAACTGAGCACTTCGGTGGCTCCCGGATGACTGATTTTCTCGGCCACCATGCACCCCCTAAGGTTGAGGCCCGGAAGGATGAACTCCCCGCACTCGTACGTACTCGAAAGCTCACCCCCCCTATCCACCACCCCCGCTCGTTAAAGCGGTTCCTCATCCTGATGACTGGCGATCAGCAGAATAAAATATGACCGTTTGATATGGAGTGCCCAGCCAATTCTCGGCTTGAAGCTCCCTTATATCTGAGATATTTGATTTTCTCGGCCAGAACGGGTTTCTCAAATAGCCAATTCGTACATTTGCTTTGGCCAATGCCGAAGCAAAGCACTGGTGGGCGGAGTCTATTCGAGCTCCGCTCTTGGATATACTCCAACATAAAAATTTTATTTTGTATTTCTGGCCGAAGATAACAATTGCGTGTACTGGGATATCGGGAAATAACGAAGTATTTGCCCCATCCGGCTAGATCTCCTTCCCACTACATCATCGTCGCAAATCCAGCAACTCCGGAACTTATCTTCTTTCTTCTTCAACAGCAGCAGCAATAGTTTTTCTGGGAGAAGATGACAATGGGAAGTATTTAATATATTTTCGTATTTAAGAAGACGTTCTATATGTAGAGCCACCTAGCGGATTTTCATCCAGGTTTGATCATGATATAATTTTAATATGTTTCATTGAATATTCGGCCAACATTCGAAATTCATCCTAATCTAGATGTAGGAAACAATATGAAGCCAATATTGTTTTAACGATATAGGTAAATATTATTGAACCAATATTGACCCAATATTGATTAATAAGATTGGGATTGCAATATTTATTCTAGATGTGGAAAACAATATTTAAACAATATTGTTTTTCTGAAATCGTTCAAGAGTACCCACTTTCTCGGAGCAACTGCAGGCCTCAAAATACGCTAATCCAGTATTTTAGTCCGTTGCTAACAACGAACTTTCCCGGACCGTTTAATACTTTCCCGTATCGAAAACGATACGGAAATAGTATATTGTGTATCTAGTAGTAAAAGCAATACATTCCCGGACGACAATGTAAATTGTTGGCCGAGGCGTTAAGCCGAGGCCAACAAGCATTGAAGTCTGGGAATGTGCTTTTACGACGAGGTACACATACTATTTTTTCTGAAATCGCAATCAGCATTATCAAAAACTAAGGAATTCTACATATTGTTTGCGTGAATTCAATAACTGTCTAAAATGTAAACAAGCCGGCAAAATTTTCCCGTATCGTTTTCGATACGGGAAAGTATTTTCCCGTATCGTTTTCGATACGGGAAAGTATTAAACGGTCCGGGAAAGTTCGTTGCTTAGCAACGGACTAAAATACTGGATTAGCGTATTTTGAGGCCTGCAGTTGCTCCGAGAAAGTGGGCATTCTTGAACGATTTCAGAAAAAATACCTTTTCGGCAACCATCCGGGAAGTGTTCACTTCCCGGACACTTTTTCTTTGATAAAGTAGCACTTCCCGGCCTAGTCCGGGAAGTACGTACTTCTTGGACTAGGCTTGGAACTGCTCGACTTTTAATACAAATATTAATAAAAATAAGAATTAGATTGTTTCTGTTGGTATCTATCTTTAGTTCGAATTTCAATATATAATACAAATAAGAACTGAAGTGTTCAAAATATTCAAATTTGGAATCGTTTCATCCGGTTAACAGATGGGTGAAAGTCTACCTCTCTTCGTCTCTTAGACTAAATGCGTCTGATTGATTTGTTATTCTACATGATTGCCGACAAAATTGTGTACGCAACACGTCCGAAAACAGTTTTTTTGGACTCGCAGACTTCCAGGACTCGCTGACGCTCGTCCTAGAATTTGGTCTACTCGTCCAAAAAACAGTATTTTCCGTAAATTACTATTCCCGTATCGAAAACGATACGGGAAAATTTTTGCCGGCTTGTTTACATTTTAGACAGTTATTGAATTCACGCAAACAATATGTAGAATTCCTTAGTTTTTGAAAATGCTGATTGCGATTTCAGAAAAAATAGTATGTGTACCTCGTAGTAAAAGCACATTTCCAGACTTCAATGCTTGTTGTTACATTGTCGTCCCGGAATGTATTGCTTTTACTACTAGATACACAATATACTATTCCCGTATTGAAAACGATACGGGAAAATGTTGCTGGCTTGTTTACATTTTAGACAGTTATTGAATTCACGCAAACAATATGTAGAATTCCTTAGTTTTTGATAATGCTGATTGCGATTTCAGAAAAAATAGTATGTGTACCTCGTAGTAAAAGCACATTTCCAGACTTCAATGCTTGTTGTTACATTGTCGTCCCGGAATGTATTGCTTTTACTACTAGATACACAATATACTATTCCCGTATTGAAAACGATACGGGAAAATTTTGCTGGCTTGTTTACATTTTAGACAGTTATTGAATTCACGCAAACAATATGTAGAATTCCTTAGTTTTTGATAATGCTGATTGCGATTTCAGAAAAAATAGTATGTGTACCTCGTAGTAAAAGCACATTTCCAGACTTCAATGCTTGTTGTTACATTGTCGTCCCGGAATGTATTGCTTTTACTACTAGATACACAATATACTATTCCCGTATTGAAAACGATACGGGAAAATTTTGCTGGCGTGTTTACATTTTAGACAGTTATTGAATTCACGCAAACAATATGTAGAATTCCTTAGTTTTTGAAAATGCTGATTGCGATTTCAGAAAAAATAGTATGTGTACCTCGTAGTAAAAGCACATTTCCAGACTTCAATGCTTGTTGTTACATTGTCGTCCCGGAATGTATTGCTTTTACTACTAGATACACAATATACTATTCCCGTATTGAAAACGATACGGGAAAATTTTGCTGGCGTGTTTACATTTTAGACAGTTATTGAATTCACGCAAACAATATGTAGAATTCCTTAGTTTTTGATAATGCTGATTGCGATTTCAGAAAAAATAGTATGTGTACCTCGTAGTAAAAGCACATTTCCAGACTTCAATGCTTGTTGTTACATTGTCGTCCCGGAATGTATTGGTGGAAATGATTGAACCAATATTGACCCACTATTATACATGTGACAATCTACATTCAGCACCAATATTTCACCAATATTATTAATGTAGTATTGTTTTTTGAATATTCACCCATATTGGACCAATATGGGTGAATTTTAGCGAAAATTATTGAAAGACTGATTCATTCGAGAATTATGGAATTTTTGAGATGTCATGGTTTAATCAATAACCATCAATTTGGATTTCAGAAAAATAAAAATACAGGAAATGCAATGTTCTTCCTAAATAAAGACAGGTACTGTTTGGCGTTGTTTCATTCAAAATGAAAGAATAAATAAGTTTTAGTTCATTGTAAACAAAAAATGATAATTTTGAGGCATTTGTTAAGTTGCAAATTTGCAATTTTGCACGATTTAGTTGCTAGTGGTTAGCAGTATAGTAACCACATCCTGCAGGATAATTTGTTTATTTTTCTGTTCATTTAAGTCTTATTTCCACTGAAGCTTATGTTAATGAACGTTTCTATCGTAAATTCTCATTATTTTTCACTTTTAACATTTTCGAATTAATTTCGGCCTCAAAGGGTTAATGAAATCAGAATGGGAAGCACTATTTTTCTGAGTTAAAAACAATATGGAGCCCATAATAGAAAAAAAAAGTTGAAGATGATTGTCAGGGAACGAAACGTCGGTTAGTACATCTGAACATGCCAACGTGTAGCTGAAAAAAATAGCAACGAAAATGTATTTTTGTTTTTGGGCTATGTTGTCACATAACGCTGGAAAAAATTAAAACGAAATTTCCAATTTTCAGTTCTTTCCGGATATTCCCGGAAATACTCGGAATTTTCCAAGTTCCAAAGCAGTATTTTGTTGAGTACCAAATTAAGCAACTTTGCCCATATTTAAGCTTCATCGAATCTCCTGTAGTTTAGGAGATTCCAGTGGTGGGGGTCGAATTTGAATTACCCTGTATATGTACCTTATAATAACTATTGGATGACTATCAATAAAACACAATGGTAATCAAAAAACGAAAAATATAAAATTTCTCCGAGGAAGCAGGAATATATCTCATTACTTTTAACAACGATTGTTAAACATCATTCAATAATATAATAAATAGTGTACACTGATAAATATTCAGTTAATTTTTTAATCAATTCAAACCCTTTTCCCTAATGAATGACCGCTGGCTTACAGTTATTGACTACAGCAGACCCGGTATACGGACAATTCAAGGTGAGAATTCAGGAGATTCGATTTTCTTAACAATTTTTCTTTTTATACCAAATCTAGAATGTGGTACACTTTTTGTGCCATTTCCATTTATCACCCTCAGTCTTAATTCAGCCTCATTTCAAGTTTTTACTACAAGTTTTAAATAATCCTGTTTTTCATATTCTGCTATAACGAAATTAGCAATAAATATTTCATGTTATCAGTTTAATCTTTTCGTAATATATGGTAGATCAATTGCACTCTTACTATTGCTTTTTATTTTGATACATTGATTGCCCTCTATATGTATAATGCACAATAAAATTTCCTTTATTCATCGGTATCCAAGGGAAAATATGAGTGTGATGAATCGCTGAATTTAGAACCTGATGCAGAATTTGAAAAAGCATTGAAAAATATGTTGGCGCCATAACTCTTTGAGGCATGGCGGTACAACATTTTTACCACTTCATTTTCATATTTCGATGCACGATGGTACACATAATGTACCACATTTTCAAATTCAGGCAAATTCTCTGGCAGGCGTGGCCTATTTGAACACGGCCAAGTTCTGGGAATAGTGAAATGTATTCAGTATTCAGTTTTGAGCAAATTGAGGTTACTGTTACTCTTTACATATAGGGTGGCCCATCGAAAACGTACCGCATGGCTTTACAGGGTGGGAAATAATTTTTAGGCAGAATCCAAAAATATTGTTTGTCAGGGGAAAATTCGATAAAATAAAAATTTGAATTTTGGAAAATACGGAATATCTCGGAAACGGTTAATGTTTTTTCAATTTACAAGAACAACTTTTTTCACCAGTTCAGAAAATCTACAAAAAATGTCGTAAAATCTGTGAAATCAATGGTCCGAGGAATATTTTGAAATAATGGAAAATCGAGATGTACAAATGAAATAAATGAAAATCTTAAAAATGCTTCAGTGATATTTCTAAACCGTTTTTCTGCAACTCTGTAAAAAAGGGGAAATAAAAAAATAAAAAAATTGAAAACGTCAAAAACTTGAAAACGATGCAAGATATCGGAAAAATGTATATGAACTGTTTTATTTTCCTGAAACAGGTCTATAAAAAGATCCTATAAATTTTTTAATATTTCAAAAAATAAATTGAGATGGTTTACCGGTTTCTTTAAAACACCAAATCAAAATCGAAACGTGTAATAAAAAAATTTAGCTAGACAGTTTTATTATCCTCAAACAGATCTACGAAAATTTTCCATAAAATTTTCCATTTCTTGAAAAATAAACTGAAAATTGATTTCTCTTTTATAAAACCACCAGAAACTGAAAGATGGAAAGATGGAGGGAAATATTCTAGAAAAAACGAAAAATAAGGAATTTAGAATAATTCAGTAAATTTTTTCTAAAAACATCAATAACTTGAGAAATGTACAAGATTTAGAAAATATGTTTTTACATTGTCTTATTTTTCTCGAACAGATCTACAAAGAGTTTCTGAGAATTATTTTTACATTTTGATAAAAATGTATTTTTGTTGGGTTCCGAAACGTTATATTTGATAATAATTTTATGATTGCAAATATTTTATTTTTAATTCATATCTCCGAGTGGAGCCTCAGAAATAGGTGTTTTAGAGACTATGCAGAATCGATATAGGATGGTCAAGAATGGTATTTTGGACACATTAAGAAAACAGGAAAAAATTTCATATCAATAAATCAATCAATCAATCAATCAAGATATCATCCCACTAAGCAAAGTAACATTCATTCAATGTTTCAGTAACCTTTCATGGTAATATGTAATGTTACATCAGAGTTTTCTGCTACCTTACTGCAAAGGTTCAGCAACTACTGAAACGGACGTTCAGCAATATTACAAATGGTATATGCCATTATCAATTATTCCAGCAAGGTTTCTGCAACATTGCATATAATATACAGGAAAATTGCAAATGTGATATTGAAAATGACGTCTTATGACAATGTTGCAGCAACTACTGAAATGGATTGATGGATGTAATCTTTCATAATTAGTAATTGCAGCAAGGTTACCGCAACATAGAATATAAATTAGTGGAAAATAACATATTCAATATTTTTATATAGCAGCAACTTACCACCAATCTTGTCTATTCCTTTCCATAACATAACAGTAAGATTTCATAAATTACGTTCCGTAGGTTTGTTCGCTACTGAAGAATTTTTGGATTTTCACTACTTGCTACTAATATTGATAGAAAATGAATACAATCTTCATGGGAGACAGATCATTTAGTATTGATGTGTCCTCTATGGAAATTAGATTCATCATTTTCTAGTTTTTAGAAACAAGCAGTGACAACCCAAAAAATCTTCTGAAATGGTACCTATTAATTTGAATGTCCATTTAAATCTTGGAGATCAAAAAGACAAAAATTTGGTATTGAAACCTTTAATTAAAATATCACAAAAAAACAAGTAAGTACTCATATTGAAATGTCATATTTAAAATAAAAATCTGTTTGGCCTTATCAGGTACCTGAAACAAAATAATCATTGAATTGAATGTGTAGCTTAAATATCAATATCTCGATCTACTACCTAACCCTACAAGTAACCTGTTTTTGCGAATTGCAGCTAAGCCATCACATTTATTTGAAATGCATCATCTCTGATGCATGGAGATGAATTTCTCACTGCATCTGGAACAAAAATATTATAAATAAATATATAATTAGTCAACTCAACAATTATGGTCTTATTTCAATATAGAATGTACAATTGAACTTGTCCTTGATTATGACACTATTGTGCTTACATATTTGCTCTATATTCAAATTGAACTGACTCGAATTTTAAAATTTGTTTAGATTTCAATTCTTTGATTCTGAAATTGTCTTTTTTGATGATCCAATTGCAAAGCACGGCACAATGATTTGTGAAAAAACGTTCAAGACTTGTTCCAACACAAAACTTTTCATTCAAGCCACCAATATATTGAAAAAGCTGCAACTAAAATCGAGATGTAAAAGTATTCCACATCATTTACAAATGTAAAAGTACCTTCCAAATTGACACTACTATACCAGATTTATTCGCAATAGAAGGAGAAAAAAACATTCCTCTAATTAACGCAGAATGAGCATACCAGACTATCCTAACCTAAAATAATATTTGATGTATCGCCTTTCCTTACATGAAGATGCCTTAAATTTATTAGTAGTATCCATTATGCTGCTTCAACACTCAGTGAACTCTCAATCAAAACACAAAATTGCAGAGGAATATGTATTTTACTTAGGTACCTAGGTTAAGAACGAATGAAAATCCAATACATTTTGATACCATTGTAAATTATGGAATCCTTCATAGCTGTGTTGTTTAGGTATTCGTAGTTTGAGGGCGTTGTTCTGACGCGTGTTGTATTATGAGTCGACTCTATCTAAAGTAGTTTTATTTTTGTGGATCAGACTGACAGATTCCAGAATGTGTACAGAGACAACAGTTAGAATTCTGTGTTCTTTGAATAGCTCTCTACAAGACTCTCTAGGTCTTATTTTACAGATATATCGCAATGCTCTTTTTTGTAATATAAATACATTAAGCAACAGATATGTACACACTCCCCAAAATGCAATTCCATAGCTCAGATGTGATTCGATTAGGGCGAAGTACGCAGTCCTTGTCGCCGAATAACCAAGCTCATTTGATATTACCCGTATTGCGTAACAACCTGATGCTAATTTATTGCAAAAATGTGTGAATCAAACTTAAATTTATTGTCTATATCTAAACCAAGAAATCTTGATGTTGTTTTATTGATTATATACTTATTAGCCAAAGGTTACGGCGGAATGTTATTAGGTTAGTTTTGTTCCAATTGATTACTAGTGAGTTGGAGTCACACCATTGCTTGATTGTTATTATCTCTTTTACCATTTTTTCTTCAAGCTAATGACCTGTTTCGTCATGCCACAGTATGGTAGTGTCATCTTCGAAAAGGGTTATCTTTGCCGTGATATTCAATTCGGTGATGTCGTTAATATAGAGAAGGAATAGAACTGGTCCCAAAACTGAGCCTTGGGGTACTCCGAATTCTATATTCAATATACTGGAGTATGAGCTACTGTGCACTAATTGACTTCGGTTGCTTAAATAGGTTTTGAACCATTTTAGACTAATGTTCCGAAATCCGCAATGCTGGAGTTTCTGCTGTAATATTTCGTGATACACGCAGTCGAATGCTTTGGAAAAGTCACAAAATACCGCCGCAGCACACTCGCCAACATTTATTTTCTCATATGTCTTGAACATAAAAGAGAATAAGGCATCATTGGTTCCTTTGTTTGGTTGAAATCGAAATTGTTCGGTGCTCAATATGTTGTTCATTAGAAGAAAGATATTTTTTCACTAACTTTTTAATTATTTTTGCGTCTTGCAAGTGGCGTTTTATGAAACTAGAGATCGAAGATTGTACTTAAAAAAAACCTATTCTCCATGGCTTCATCAATGGATCAATCCAACTGTCTGTGTCGGTGGTGTAATTATTACTCATTATTAACCCAATTGAACAGGTCTCATCCTTCTTAATGTCTCCGTTTTCGAGTTATCTCCAAAAAAAATTAAAAAATTACTCTCAACTTTCCTGTTGGGAGTCGAAATCTTACCTTGAATATAATAAGTTTTTATATTATCCCGGCTGAATGACCGATTTCACAAAGGAAAATTCAAGTAAAATTTGTTGACAAATGTCTTTATATTTATTATTCTCTTTCAGTTTTTTTTATACTTCTCAAAAACAATAACAATAATGAAAATATATAAAACTATTGTGAAAATCTGCAACCAACAACATTTCCTAATCGATAAAACATGGTGTCCGTATACCGATTGAATGCGTATTTTCGATAGAGACCCAACAAACCCAAAGGTCAAAACCCCATCCCTCTAGCTCTCACTGTTCTTGAGATAGCAAATTTTTTGTTCCCACGAGCCGTTTTTTCTAAAAAATGAAACCCATCCGTGTAAAACCCTATTTCTCTAGATCTTGCCATTCTCGAAATAAAATTTTTCGAGACAGTAGGAGGGAGAGAGGTGGGGAGGGGAATGTAGGTAGAGGTTGGATGCAGTTTTTCAAAAGAAATCCTTAATGCTAGTCGGATCATGGATATTTCCTAGACATTTTGATTGCTACAGGACTCAACATTGTCATTTGAGAAAATTCGAATGAGTTCGAATGTTTTGCCGGAGAGTACAAATAGAGTACAATAAACACTTGCAATTGAGTCTTCTTGTATAAATATCTGTCAGATGTAGTTCAATATCCGTCGTGGTATTAGCCAGGGAAGTAGTAGTTTTCTGTCAATTTTTTTTGGCACATGGACGGGAGTGCAGAGAAATGTGAATGATGTTTCAAAGACGAGTCAATGTCCTTTTTCCAACGGTGATTTCATTTTCGCGGCAGCGCGACTTTCTTCCTCAGTTTTCATAGTCCAGGAAAATACTTTAACTTTTTTTGGCATGTTGACGGAAGTCCAAAGAAATCTGAATAATGTTTCGAACACAACTCGATGTCCTTTTTTCAATGGTGATTTTATTTTTGCAGCAGCTCTACTCCTTTCTCAGTTTTCATAGTCCAGAAAAATACTTTAACTTTTTTTTGGCATATGGACGAGAGTCCAAAGAAATCTGTATGATGTTTTTAATACAACTCAGTGTCCTCTTCCCAATGGTGATTTTATTTTTGCGGCAGCGCAAATCCTTCCTCGGTTTTCATAGTCAAGGAAAATATTTAAATTTTTTTTCGGCACATAGACGGGACTCCAAAGAAATCTGAATGATTTTTCGAACACATCTAGGTGTCCTCTTTCCAATGATTATTTCATTTTTGCGGCAGCGCGATTCCTTCCTCAGTTTTCATAGTCCAAGAAAATACTTTAAGTTTTCGGCTCATGTACGGAAGTCCAAAGAAATTTTGATGATGTTTTAAACACAAATTGGTGTCCTCTTTCCAATGGTGATTTTATTTTTGTGGCAGCGCGATCCTTCCTGTTTTCATATTCCAGGAAAACACTATAATTTTTTTTCGGCATATGGACGGAAGTCCAAAGATATCTGAGTGAGGTTTTAAACACAACTCAGGGTCCTCTTTTCAATGGTGTTTTATTTTTGCAGCAGCGCGACTCTTTCCTCTCTTTTGAAAGTCCGGGAAAATACTTTAATTTATTTTTCGGCAAATTGACTGGAGTCAAAAGAAATGTAAATGATGTTTCAAGCAGAACCCGGTGCCCTCTATCCCATGCAATTTCATTTTGGTGCAGTGCGTTTCTTTCTTCAGTTTCTATAGACTGCAAAATTACGTTGTTTTCTTCGTTTAGATGATAGTCCAAAGAAATCTGAACGATGTCTCATGCACAACTTGATCTCCTCTTTCCAATGGATTTATATTTTTCAACAACTCAACAGTTTCTGGATTTTTCATAATCCGGAATACTACCTAAATTTTGTTTCCTAATATTGGTGGGCATACAGATAGATATAACACCATAGATTTAATTCAGCATATTTCAAATACCTCTTTCAAATTATTCATAATTTACATGAATAACTGATATTTCACACAACTTTTGGCGTATGTTGGCAGTACTTATTTGATTTCAGTCAGGAAGTGTTGTTGGGCATTTGTTATCGAAAGCAAAGACTTTCAATAGATCTTGCAACGTTGCCAATAAATAACGCTTCATTCCGTATACGACGGTCTGCACGTCAGAAACTGTGGCTGGAAAAGTGTGGCTAACTTCATATAAATGTAAGTCGCTGCTTCATCCGTAGGGAATTATTAGATAAACAATAGGTTATAATTCATTCGGCAGGGACAAGACAACTCAAAGTTGTCGGACCTACCCTTGCACTGATGAGAGGCAACAACCTCGAAACATGTCTGCAGGTGGTCATCACTAGCCAAATTGAGGATAATCTTCCGTTTGTCTACAATAGGCACTTGCAATTGAGTCTTCTTGGAAGAACGTTGCACAAATATATGTCAGATGTAGTTCAATATCCGTCGTGGCATTAGCCAGGGAAGTAGTTGTTTTCTGTCAGATTTTTGCCTCATATTTTCCACTTTGTGAAAATATTTGGAGAGATGGGTACTTCGACTCTGTCGATTTTATTCTTATTATGGTAATTTAAATAAAATCCAAATTCGAGGTAAATAATTCAAATCTAACAGTAAACTCGCAGTTTAACACATCATGTAGATTTATAATATCTAGATGTTTTTAATGGCGTGTACACGTCATTCGTCACATTCGAGTATTTAATGAGATTTAATTGGTCTTAATTCAGGCGAATTGCTTCAATATATTATCTACAATATTTGCCATTTAAGAAAGTTAAACGTGTACACGCCGTATTTGGAACCGACATTGGATGGAAAGATTCAATTGAAAGCGGAATGAGAATAACAATTCGTTTTGATGACTTGTTTTATTAGCTTTATCTGATTTGTGATGTTTGTTTCAGATCTGGCGTGTACACGTCTTATGTTGATAGTCATATGCACACAAATCAAGTCTATTCGCAGATTCTGAACTTTCCAAATGAATTTGGCAAACGGTGGAGTTTACAATATTGAATTACTGGGAAATTGCGCATTTGGAAAAGTTGGGACGAATTTTCAGTATAGACCAGTGCTGATGCTCGACAAAAAATATAAATGCGGGAAAAATGATTAACAGCATGCGACCGACTGAAAGAGGAGCAGAATATTGTTCGAATGACGGGAAAAATAAATTGATGAAGGGTGGAACGGGATGAACTTTTAGGGGTTGAAGCGAAATTTCATGTTTTTTCGCGATTGACAACGAAAGTTGACCTCTTATCGAAAAAAGTTGAATCGCAAAGTTGTTCAAAATAGAAAGGTCTACAACTTTTGTTATAACATTTTTCCACATCATCCCAAATTTTCCAGAAAAATCGGAAAAAACCAATTTGTCAGTTTTAAATTTTTTTCTCTCGCAAAAATCAATATTTTCCACGAAATTTGGTGGAAATATAACTCAACATTTTTCAAGGGAGCTATAATTTTTTTGTACCGGAATACAGATTTTTTCTTTTTTTTCAACAAAATTCCGAAAAAAGGACCTCATTTTCAACTGAAAACTTTCACCGATAAAGTTCGCCTTTTGAAGCTCGTCAGCCGCCTGTTTTTTCGTTGAGCGTCTACTTTCAGATTATGTAATAAAAGAGTAGCACTACTGTGGACTATTTTTTAAAAAACGCCAAAAAATTGACAAGCACATTTTCAAAAACTAATTTATTAAATTTTTGTTCAAAACTCATATTTAATTGTCAAAATTATTCAAATTAATTGTTGAAACCTTTCGAGAATAAAAATTTCATGTTAACTTGACAAAAAAATAAACAAGGATATAAATAAGGATTTGATTATGATAGAAGAGCGAATGGTGATGAACTTTTGGGGTTAAAAATGGTTTCTCACGATATGCAGCAAAAATTAAACTCCTACAAAAAAAAGTTGAAGGAAAAAGTTGTTGGCAATAAAAAGATCTACAACTTTTTTATCAAAGATTTTTCCACACAACCTCAAATCTTCCGAAAAAATCAGAAAAACCATTTCAACTTTTTTTTATGAAAATTGTGTGTTTGTCGCAAAATCTAGTGGAAATATACCTTTTTATGGTCTGATATTGATGTTTTTTTTCAGCGAAATATTTATTCTTCTCGAATCTCTTCTCGAATTACTCGGAAAGGAGGCGGCTCATAGTTAGGCTGGTGCCAAAACGAATTTTAAACGCCTATATAAAAAAGAAAGTAACAGGCAAGAGCCAGGTGGATAATGTTGTAGAGGTACCAACTTTGACGAAAAAAAAATTTAAACACGAAAACACCCAAAATGGTGAAATTGGTATGCAGTTTTAGGGTTGGAAACGTGACTTTTAAGAGGAAAATGTTCGAAAAAAAAGTTGTGGATGATAAAAAAATCGAGAACTTTTGCATCCAGCACTTTTCGACATAACCTCGAATTGACCGTCAAAATAGCGAAAAAACGGTTTTTGAAAATTTGAGGTTATGTGGAAAAATCTAAGATACAAAAGTTGTAGATCTTTTCATTGCCAACAGCAATTTCTCTTGACTTTTTTATGTGGGAGGTTAATTTTCGCTGCAAATTGTGAGAAACCACTTTTCCACCAAAAGTTCACCTCCTTTCGCCCTTCTATCGTAATTAAACCCTCATATGTCCTTGTTTATTCTTTAGTAACATGAAATTAATATTCTCGAAAGGTTTCAACTGTTAATTTCAATAATTTTAATAAATAAAAGAAAGATAGAACAAAAATTTGTAAAATTGACATTTGAAAATCTGTATTTCAATTTTTTCGCGTTTTCTGGAAAAAAATTCCACAGTAGTGCTACTCTTTCATTACATAATCGAAAAGTATTGTACTAGACCTAGCTGTTTACATCCTAGTCTAAATAAGTCGTAAACGGTCACAATATGTAGACGTCATATTGAGTTGGGCGTTGTCACATCTCGTAGGTGATAAGTCTCTGTCAGATACAAAATTGTGTCACTATACGTATTCCATTCGATATCAATCGAAGAATGAAAGATGATGATGGTGATGGTGACAAGTTTCAAAATCCGCAAACTATCGAAAAAAATCAATACTTGCGTCTTCAAATGGTTGTGTAGAGTTTGTCGTGTCTGGTCGTTTGTCAACGCTGTTGAATACCAATGTTTATGTTCAGCACAAAGTAATTTTAAGTACCACTGTTTTCATGTTTTTCTGTCTTAGATATCGTCTCATTTTGTGTATGTCCCAATCGTATTATTTATGTATTAATACATAAAAATAATACAAATATATATATATATAGGGTGAGTCAGAATAAGACCGACAATCTCCGACTATAGATTCCTTGCCTCATTTTGAGATGAAAAGTATCCATCAAGGTATGTCCTAAAATGCATCCCCTCTGAGATAAAGGGTGTCAAAAGTGCGAAAAAAATTTAGATTTATTTTTTTTTCTCTAAAACTCCTGGAGAAAAAAATTTCAAACTTGGTGCACTAATCAAGGTTTATGATCGTGATAATTTGAAGTTATAACTTTCAATTTTTGTAAACCAGTGGCGTAGTTACGATGGTATGTGGTCATATTTTCCTTCATATTTTCTTTGGACAACTGTTAGGCTCATCCATACTCAACCTAAAAGTCATAACATTCTATGTGCCTAAAAGTGAAGGTTTCTGAGATAATTGAGAAAAACTGAAGATATGTCCTGAGTATCAACGTAATTTCCTATGTGCAATAATCAAAAAAAAAAAAAAATTGAACAGTTAGCAGCAGATCCTTCTACGAGCACTCGGGCCATTTCGTATAGTTTACAAGTGTCACAATCAACAGTAAGTCGGGTAGCAGAGGGCCAGGTAGCCGAGTGGTTAAAGCGACAGTGTTTTAGTCACTGGCTGCCGGTCGGCGGTGGTTCAAACCATGGCGACTGCAGAATTTTTTCTGATGGCCCGAGAAAGTGCTAGGAATCGCACGTAAAAAGGTAAGACCTCGCTAATCCTTTGCTCGCACAAGTTTCGACTTTTGAGGGCTGCCGTTCGTAAGGGGACGACAGCTGGTTAACGGAAAAAAACAACAACAACAACAACAACAACGTGAACAACTATTGTACCCATTTCGCCTGCAGAAGGTGATTGCCCTAGATGCTGGTGATTATGGCCCTCGTAGATTGTTTTGTGAATGGTTTTTGAGGATGTACGAAAAAGCAAACGACTTTCCCAGATTATGTTTTATTCATGGATGAGGCAAGTTTCACAAGTTGAACAAAATCCGCATAGAATGTCCCGAAAAGGTTACCAACAGAAGTTTTCAGTAAATATTTGGGTAGGAATTATCGAAAATCATATCGTTGGACCATATCTTTTTCCTCCACATTTGAATGGACAGAACTACCGAGCTTTTCTTGAATATGTTTTACCTGAGCTACTCGAAGAAGTTCCGCTATTGGTTCGTCAAAGATTGTGGTTTCAATATGACGGAGCACCGGCCCATTTTCAACGAATCGTTCGTCAATTTCTTGATGAAACATTCCATGATCAGTTGATAGGTAGACATGGTCCCATACACTGGCCTGCACGTTCTCCGGATTTAACGTCACTAGACTTTTTTTGTGGGGATACCTTAAATCCCTGGTGTATTCGAAACCTGTAGAATCTGTTGAAGATTTAACGGCAAGAATTTTAGCAGCATGTACGTTAATACAGGATACACCAGGAATATTCCAAAGCGTGCGACAGTCAATGATAAGGAGATGCCAATGGTGGTCCATTTGAACATTTACTTTGAGCCTTTTTTGTTTTTATGTTGTGTACCCTATAAACCGTTTCTATCATTTGAGTAGATATAAATACACAATAATTGTTTTTCTTCACCAAAAACATGATGATTGGAAAATATTTTCCTAGATAATTCAGTATGAAATGACTTTGATAATGATACTCCAACATAAAATTTAACAAATATTATTTTAGGCTTTAACTCTCCTCTAACAGGAGTATTATAATTTGAGGCTGGGTTTGTCAGTGGATCTTTCAGAATAATCATTATGCAACAATGTATGGTCACATATCGGTGAATTTACGAAATCGATTCGTTCAAATATTATGACGAATAAAAAAACGGAGTTTGTCGGTCTCATTCTGACTTACCTGTACTATGTTATGAATACTCCCAACATTTAAAAACGTTTAAGAGGTTGACAATTATTCCTATAAGTTATAATAAAGTTGCATTATGCGATTATAGCACACAGGATGTTATGTCTCTTCTCAGGACATATCTTAAGTATTTGGCAAATATCTCAGAATCCGTCACTTTTAGGCAAATGGAATGTTTTAACTTTTAGGCTGAGTATGGATGAGCCTAACTGATGTCGAATGCTCATTTGTCAATTCAGTTGTCCAAAGAAAATATGAAGGAAATATGACCACATACCATCGTAACTACGCCACTGGTTTACGAAAATTGAAAATTATTACTTCAAATTATCACGTTGATAAACCTTGAATAGTGCACCAAGTTTGAAATTTTTTTCTCCAGGGGTTTTAGAGAAAAATAAATAAATCAAAATTTTTTTCGCACATTTGACACTCTGTATCTCAGAGGGGATGCATTTCAAGACATACCTTGATATAAACTTTTATATATATATATATATTTCAACCTGCAGGTTGAAATCTCTGTCTGCAGACGCACCATGTGTGCCGGAGAAAATATAAAATCTTTTAAAATATTGTAATGTTGCAAATAACTAATATGAATTTTTATCGA
Source organism: Chrysolina oricalcia (assembly GCA_944452925.2). Taxonomy (NCBI): domain Eukaryota; kingdom Metazoa; phylum Arthropoda; class Insecta; order Coleoptera; family Chrysomelidae; genus Chrysolina; species Chrysolina oricalcia. Next base: position 51,857,989 of record OX101824.2, read on the forward strand.
TGTGTCCAAGTCTAAGTGATTATGAAGATATTAATGTTTTTTGTTGTGCACGTTGACTTTTACTTCTAACCTCAAGTTATCTGTCCCGATGAAAGAATAAAATTTTTCCGAAAGCTTGACAATATAACAAAGAGTTTTCTTTGACTAAGCCCAGTGATTTGACTGCATCCTCAAGAATTTTACCAGTTTTTTTTTATATATATATATATATACCGGGTGGCTAAGGAAGTATTGCCTACGGAATATCTCAGTTATTGTATGAAGTAGGTTTGTGAAATTTGGAGCGTCGATATAATGACATAAGAGCTAGAATTTGAGCATATTGACAGGTCGAAGTTAACTTCCGGTCTGACCGGAAGTAACATCAACTTTCTTATTTCAAATGGAAACCCTTTTTTTTTCTTTTCGCTTTATTCAGCATTCAATTCCCTTTCTAATGACATATCACAAGTTGGTATCTAACCAGAAACTAGATCAGAAAAAAATTATTATTGAAATTCACCGAGTAGGCCGTCGAAGCAAAATGAAAGCCAAAAATTGAAAAGTTGGCTATGGAAACCATACGTCACTTGATAACAGTTGCTACTACTGTGATATTTTATTTTCATTCGTCGGCGTTATAAAAAGCCGCCAAACAAAATATTGGAAAAATTGGGAAAAAAACAATACTCTGTAGGTCCATAACTTAAATAGGAACATACAACTTTTTCTTGCCTGTACTATTCAGCATAACCATTCCTTTCTAATGATATAATAGAAAATAATTTTTTGAACTGAGATACCGAAAAATCCAATTATTATTCTTCAAATAACAAAACAGACTATCGCCATACGCAAAAATAAAATTGAAAATAATGTGGAATGATAAATTATATCCTGTAGGTTCTAGGTTAAATAGGAACATAAACGTACTTGGTCTGTGCCATCGTCCATAGATATTCTAGTATCTACCTATGGACGATGTTTGTGCTATTCAGAATAATCATTCCATTGCAAGAATCATTCGAACCAAAATATTAACAAGTAGGCTGATTAAGATTTATTTTGGAATGAAACAAAAAAGAAATGAGAGCTGTCACGAACGCTGCTATCCATATTATTTTGACGTTCGAAGTAGTGTTTTTGATTCTGCCATTTTAAAAGTGTTTGGAAATCGAAATCAGTTAGTGGAATATTCAAAAAATGACCCGTTATTCACGAACCGAACAAATTGACATGCTTCTCATTTATGGTGAATGTTTAAAAAATTCTTATGCCGCTGAACGATTGTATTTAGAGCGATATCCAGGGAGGCAGCAACCGTCAAGAAGGTATTTCCAGTGGCTTGAAGAAAAATTAAGAACTGAGCCTGATGTTCACGAAGACCAAGAAGCATTTGTTATTAATGAGGAAACTGAAATTAATGTATTAGCTTTAGTACAATATGATAGCACACTTTTCTCAAGGCAGATTGGCGCCGAATTAGCTATAAGTAAGGACTCTGCTAGGAAAATTTTGAAAAAACATCGATTGAAATCCTTCAAGTATCAGTTGCATCAAAATTTGTATGAAAATGACGGTGAAAGGCGCCTGGAATATTGTAATTGGTTTCTTCGACAAAATGCTATTTAACTATTATATCTTGTTTACGGACGAGTCAAGATTTACCAACAATGGATTATTTTAAAAGGAATAATACAAGGTAGGTACTGTACTTCATTTGGATTATTGTCGATAGTCGAAGTGTAAAGTGCTAAAAGTGTGAACGGTCTTTTGTTCCAGGTACTGGGCGATAGCAAACGAGCACCGGTTTCGACAAGGCGGCTTCCAGGAGAGATTTGGTGTGAATGTTTGGGCAGGAATAGTTGGAACTCATATTGTTGGCCCAATTCTTTTTCAAGGCCAACTAACCGGAGAGGGATACTTTAATTTTTTAACGAATGAAATTTCGGAATTCATTAACAACCTACCAGCGGAAATAACTGAGAGAATGTACTTCCAGCAAGATGGCGCCCCTCCGCATAATTCAAGAATAGCGAGAAATTATCTTCAAAATCGCTTTCAAGAGAGACTTATAACAACCCATGGTCCAGTCAGGTGGCCACCAAGGTCACCTGATCTTACTCCGTGCGACTTTTTTCTATGGGGGCATCTTACAAATAGGGTGTATTCCACACAGCCTACAACTCTACATGAGCTAGAAGTAAAAATTCGTAGAGCTTTCCAAGATATCACGCCCCAAATGTTGAGAAACGTTTTACATGAAAATATCACCAGAGTCAATAAATGTATTGACGCTGAGGGAATGCAATTCGAACATTTGTTTTGAATTTATTTTATCTTTAATCCTATCAATTTGAATTTTTTTTTTCGATAAATCTGTTTTTTCGTTATTTGAAGAATAATAATTGGATTTTTTGGTATTTCATTTCAAAAAATTACTTTCTATTATATCATTAGAAAGGAATGGTTATGCTGAATAGTACAGGCAAGAAAAAGTTGTTTTTAAGTTATGGACCTACAGAGTATTGTTTTTTTCCCAATTTTTCCAATATTTTGTTTGGCGGCTTTTTATAACGCCGACGAATGAAAATAAAATATCACAGTAGTAGCAACTGTTATCAAGCGACGTATGGTTTCCATAGCCAACTTTTCAATTTTTGGCTTTCATTTTGCTTCCACGGCCTACTCGGTGAATTTCAATAATAATTTTTTTCTGATCTAGTTTCTGGTTAGATACCAACTTGTGATATGTCATTAGAAAGGGAATTGAATGCTGAATAAAGCGAAAAGAAAAAAAAAATAGGTTTTCCATTCAAAATAAGAAAGTTGATGTTACTTCCGGTCAGACCGGAAGTTAACTTCGACATGTCAATATGCTCAAATTCTAGCTCTTATGTCATTATATCGACGCTCCAAATTTCACAAACCTACTTCATACAATAACTGAGATATTCCGTAGGCAATACTTCCGTAGCCACCCGGTATATATATATATATATATATATATATATATATATATATATATATATATATTGACCTATCCTATTTCATGCTGATGATCTCTAAGGATTAATAAACATATCCATCTATCTATCTATTATTGCTTTCTCGTGAGATTATTGTTCAAATAGTATTTTTCGAAAACATTGATGTTATATAGTGGCAGTATAATAGACAGAGACTCATCATGGTGCAATCTTGTTGGGTTTGCAAACAATCCATGTGTTCGAACAAGAATATGAGATTCCATTCGTAAGTACCATAGGCGTCACAGTGGGTATCAATCTGTTTTCGCCAAACAAAATGAAAAGAATACGTGTATTCAAAGTATTATATGTGGAGATGATGAAATAGACACCTCACGAAACATTTACTACTTCATTAGGTCTTTGGATGATGCATTTAAAAAAATGGTTGCCAAAAAGTCCAAAAAATGTCCATCAAAATTTGGATTTATCTTTAGGTTTCCAGCTGATGTCACAGAAAAAGCGGCTTGGTTGAAAAAGTTGGGGATGAAATGTTCAACTGAATGTGTTCCAAAGTGTGATAGGATTTTCTGAGAATATTTATTCTTCACAATATTCTCAATATTTATTCATTATAATATCTATACAGGGTGTCCGGTAAACCTTGTACAATATTGAAACTGGTGATAGACCAGGTCATGACTGTTCAGAATATCGAAGTTTCACCTTAGTACAAATTTCATCGTTTTCGGGATAATAAGCATTTTCTAAATTTCTGGAAAATCACTACCTCATCTTGGATTTTTGAGTGCCATGTCTTCAAATTGGAACCAATTCAAATATCTTTGCTGCTGAAGATTACTGATGAGTGATGCTTCCAGACGTACGAAACAGTTTTTCAGAAAACGATACAATTTTTCAAGAAATGAGTGTAAAATGCCAGATTTGAGTTTCACTAATTTTTTTTAACAAAAGTTTGACATTATTTTTTGAAAAAAAACATAACCAAGTGAAAGTGTATATTCATTACGAAAGAATGCTCATTTGGTCCGGACTCTACCATGGTATAAAACGTACGATAATTATTGTTGGAAGAAGTAGAATTTTGATTATATTAGAGTGTGATGTTATTCTGAGTTTAAATCAACTCCATTAGACTTTGTCAGTAATGTCTTTTACTTTCATCCTATCGAGATGAAATGATTAAATGATTATGAGTAAAGACGAATCAACTGCTTAGAAGCATTCAATGAGATGTAAAGAAGTAAATACTAATTCAAGATTTTTTGAATCAACATAGACTATAAACCACAACAACGATTATTCAACATCTGAATAATATTATAAAATGTTATTTTCCATCCACTCGTACGCAGAAACGACATCTTTTCAAGAAGAACCTTTTCAAATGCGTGATAGGTTATAGCCCCCAAATCAGCGATTCTCTGAGCGGCATTGTGCAATCAGATATAGTTCTGCATAAAGCGCTTCTGCAGCAGTAGCACTACCTCCACATTCACCCTAAATGTAGTGCATATGCGCATATTCTCGGGGAGTATAACGTGTGTACGGCTTGACAAAGAAATAAATACCACTGAATGGAACAAGCAGAATAATTTTAAAAAACTACGACAGAAGTCACAAGTTGTTCAAACAAAATGTGACAGCCCCCTATAGGATTTTATCAATTCTATTTACAGATGATCTGCACAATGCTGTAGGTATTTCATTTTTTCATTGAGGAATTATTGCTTCTGCGGACACAACACAGGAGTTAGAAAAGTTTTTAATTTTCGACAAGGATTCACCTCCTAAAAACTTTTTTACTCATTTGGTCACACCCTGTATATCTGTTGGTCTCTGAAACTTCGTTGGAATCTGGATGTTCGACAATTGCGACATTTATCACAAGAATTCGTATTAATCGGTGCCATGTCGGATAATCGACATTTCATTTCGATAATTTAATTAGGCTTAATTACATGAAAAGTTAATTTTATTGACATACTATTTAATGCTACCAAGCTTTATTATTATTTATGATTATTAATGATCATTTCCACCTTTTATCTTGATATAATAATAATAATAATAATAATAATAATAATAATAATAATAATAATAATAATAATAATAATAATAATAATAATAATAATAATAATAATAATAATAATAATAATAATAATAATAATAATAATAATAATAATAATAATAATAATAATAGTTTATTCCTGTACAATACTTTTCTACATCATAAGTAAAACCATACCAGTTAAAAATGATTGTGCAAAAACAAACGAATACCCACAAAAGTTTCCTTGCTCGTGGGTCTCATTGTCCTTATGCAATAAAGTTTAACCTTCATTTATGGTTTGTATAAGTCTACCAGTAAAAATATAAAAAGAGTTTACGATGTAACAATAACAAATGTGTATATGTATATAAAAAGTGATAAATGTTGTAAACAAGAGATTTTTTTTTAATTTGAACAGAGAAGTTAATTTGTACATTTAAGTCTATCAGTAAAAACATCAAAAAGAAAAGTTTACTATGCAACAACAACAAACAAATATAAAAAAAATTGATAAAAACATTTATAAACATGAGCATTCTAAAGTTTATATACTAGAACTATTTTGTAATTTTATGATAGTATACCAATAAAAACATCGAAATAAGTTTATCATAAAATGAAATACATAAAGTTTATGAACTAAAATTTATGAGAGCATGAATATCAGTTCTTGAATAAGTTAGCAGCCATTTGGTGAGTCCAGCTTTGAATTGTTTAAGGGTAGGCTTTTCTTTAAGTTCAGGTGGGATATAATCGAAATAGAATAATTTTTGGGCTTAAGTATAAAAGTTGAAGGAAGTCTAGAATAAAACCACACCTAATTCAATGGAAATCACTTCCCCCAAAAATAATTATAGTTTGTTTTATACCATGGTAGTCTGGACAAAATAAGCATTTTTTGAAATAAATGTACACTTCCGTTTGGTTATGTTTCTTTCTGACAATAATGTCAAACTTTTTTTAAAAAAATTTATGAAACTCAAATCTGTCATATTACCCTCATTTCTTGAAATTTTTTTCACTTTCTGAAAAACTGTTCTGTAAGTCTAAAAGCATCTTCAGCAGCAAAGATATTCGATTTCATCTCAGTTTGTATACATGGCACTCAAAAATCCAAGGTTAGGTAGCGATTTTCCAGAAATTCTTAAAATGCCCATTATCTCGAAAACGGTGATATTTTTACTGAGGTGAAATTCCGATATTCTGAACAGTCATGACCTGGTCTATCACCAGTTTCAATATTGTACAAGGTTTACCGGATGTATAAGAACATTGAATATATAATTTACCACTTTTTAATCATTACCTTTTTATTATTTTTTTAGTATATTTTTTTTATTTTGCAAACTTTGTGAACCTAATTTTCTAAGGATCGATACTATCTCAGACAATGAAGTATTGCATGACATCAGGTGAGTCATACGAGATTTCCATCTCACAAAGTACTATCGGGTGGATATTCTATCACTTTCGTTGATATTTTCATCATTATGTCAAATTCTGCATTTTTCTTGTTATTGAACCCTGTTTTTATCAAATGCGTGCGCTCCTGTCGGTTGTGGAAAGGTCACAGTCTGTCGCTACTTTCTCTCTTCACCGCAGCCCGCGCGCCAACAAAATGAACGACTTCAAAACAAGCCGTGATGTAGGTATGGCAATGCTGAGTCCATCTGTATTTATACGATATTATACGTCCACGACGGTGACTACTTCTACTGGAGAACATATCAATAATTGTACGTTATATGCAATGAAACAAAATCCCTCTTGTCATATATCATATCTAGCCAAATGTCGAACGTATTGAATATCTTTGACGAATCTTTGACGAATATGAACCGTGACATATTCTGATAGAGATTAATGTATTGATGTGACAAACAATATTGAAATAAATTGCTTCCTGCTGATATCTGAGTCAACGTTACTTTTCTAACATAACTGGAATCATCCAGGACATGACACCTTCAAAGTACACATGTCTTCCAAAATAATGTAAAGAATAATAACTTGGTAATTATTTTTTATTGTCCCAACCCAAAATTGCTCCTAATTTGTTTTTTACAGTTCAGGAGAATTTTAGTGAATATCTGGTTTCAAGTCATTAATATTTTATTTGAATTTTGTTTGTTTGCACAATTACTGAGCATTTATATCCTGAACAAAGCATTTAAGGTTAGTTAGTTGCTTTGTATTAATGCAAACAATAAAATATTACTGTTTATTAGCACCATAATTCATAATACCATTAGACACTTTTGTTGTTTTTCTTCACTTATATAAATAATCAATTAACAATTTCAAAAAATAATTAAAATTAATGTACAGTTACAATCCACGTGTGTATTGATTTTTCAGTTATGTAAATGTATGTCTTTACGAGGCTGCGTAATAACAAACATGAATTAATTTTTAATGGTGGTAAAAAAGTAGTCATAATAACGTTTCTCTCCAGAACAACAATGTTTCTCTTTACTTTTACCAAAATTGATTAAAAATATTTGCGTCCACGTTCCACCTTTTTTACGGGTGATTCTACTTTACTAATTATTTCTATAAACAAATTTTTATTTATGTAACAAATGTGTGAAATGTCCTTTTTTTTAAAGCTATTTGGGCCTTTCCTCGTCACCTAATAGCATCAGGATCCGAAATCAAATATCTCAAATATCTTTGAATATTCATTCTGAGATCGACTCTTGAAGTGTTTGAAAAAGTTTGATTTTTTCATCAAAAACCAACATGGATTTGGAATTAATCATTCAACAAATACTGCTGCAATTTCATTCTTTGAAAAAGTTACAGAATATTTTAAAGCAGGAGAATGTCGTCCAGGGATCTTTTGTTAACCATCAGCTTTGATTGTCAAAATTGTACAGCCATGGAGTTATGGGTTCAGCTCTTGGTCGGATCTCTTCTTTCTTAGTTAACCGACTGCAATACGTAAACACACCAGTGCTCATATCTGGAGCAATGACACATGTATCCGTTCTGAAACTAAACTGGGAAACATAAGAGTTCCGCACGGGTCCATCTTAGGGCCAATTTTATTCCGGTTTTACATCAATGATCTTCATAACTACTAACAGAGTCAGATGTATGCTGTTGACAACTCTTTGATAGTATCGGATAAGGGTGTAATTGAAATACAACAAAAAAGTGAACGTTTTGGACTCTATTTATGAATGGTGTAGCTTTAATTTTTTATATTTGGATGCCTCTTGAACTCAAATCGTGAAATTTCACAACTGGCAGAAAAACTGTTTAACATTAACTGTCTTGGTCAATGATGTATTAATAGACATTACAAATTAAACAAAATTCCTGGTGCTGGGGATTGATGAAAATATCGAGTGGAAAAGTCATTGTTTATACTTGAGTCAGAGACTACACTTTTTATGCTATTTGTTCAGAAACCTCAAAGAAGACTTAGAAGAGCCTCAGCTATTATCCTCGTACCACTCTCAAGTATAGCGTCTCGAATTAGGCATGGTATATGTTTGTGGGGTAGCTCAACTTCCTTCTTCTTTCTACTCTTGAAGGATATTGTTTTTCAAATATCTTGTAATAGCACTTTTTTTCTGTACTTTTATGAAATATGCACCCATATTTTCAAGAACAAAACTGAATTTACTCTGAATAAAAACTACCAAGAAGTGAATACACGACAAAAAGATAATTTATGATATATGAGCAAAGAACTTCTTCATATCCCCAATAGGAGTGCGACAGAGACTGTTGACCTTCCGAGTCGTGTGGAGTCTCAATATTCAAGATTCAAGATTTAAAATTTTTAATATGTTTAACTATGTTTTAACATTTCCATCCTTAAATAGTTACACCTATTTTCTTCATTCTCCTTCTGGGAAGGGAAAGGAATTAGGACAGCCAGTTGAATACCGGGTGATTGTCAACAAATGCGTGCACTCGGATAGTAGGAAATTAGGACGCATTGCCATTTCCGGCTAGCTCAGACCGCCTATCCGAAGTACAGCATCGTCGCAAAAATCTCAGCAACTCCGGAGCTCTTCATTCATTTGGAAAACCAGCAGGAACGTGTCTTACATACGAATTCTTTTTGGATTTGTTGGTGTTGCCAACCAACGAGGTTCCATTAATTCGCATGCCAGGCCGAAGATCACTAAAAACCAGAAATACTATTTACACTGGACTTTACACTATTAAAACTACTGTGCCATCCAGAAGTGAGGGCTTCTCTCCTGGGAATTGTCCTAGCCCTCGGGCGGCTCCTGGATGATTGCCAAAACAGCCAAAAGAGCTCAAATTTATACCATTGCCGAACATTTAAGTCGGCCAATGGTATTGCAAAAACGCTGGTAGGCGGAGCTTATCAGAGCTCTCGCCTCCAGATATACTCCACTGAGTATTTTCAAAAAAACTTCAAAACTGTAGTATTTCTGGCAGATTATGAAACGGTCCCCCTTTAAGGGATCGCTTGGCATGCGGATGGATTGTCGTTGGATTTGTCCTGAAAAGGACCAGTTCTATTGAACGTGTACCTAAAAATAAAACCAAAAAGAGCTACTGGCTATCCAAATCTTGCAGATGTTGTTGCAGCTTCTGGCTTATAGTAGGAATTCCAGGTTACTCCTTTACGAAACTTTTATGGGATGTGCCATATATCCACATTCGCTCATTATCCAGCTTCCAAAGAGGCACCATATTTACTTCGCCCTGGCCCACTGGCTCAGGACAACCAACCGTTAGTGAGGCAACTTCCGTTGTGTCAAATTACCCCAGCCTCCTGGCTTGGAAACAACTGGCTGGCTGCGGAATGGAACACTACCATCGAACCCTCGAAGGATATAGACATCCTCTATTCCACTGGCATAACTCGCTTCAGAATCATTCCGAAAGTGCATCCAAGAAAACTTTCCGATAAGTATCTTCAAGTCCGGGTTACTGGAAAAGTTGTTATTCGGGGGCCCTGCTCCATCCGGATATAGTCGTAAACTCCTGTTTACTAGCCCCACGTTGGGCGCCATGTCAACAAATGCGTGCACTCGGATAGTAGGAAATTAGGACGCATTGCCTCTTCCGGCTAGCTCAGACCGCCTATCCGAAGTACAGCATCGACGCAAAAATCTCAGCAACTCCGGAGCTCTTCATTCATTTGGAAAACCAGCAGGAACGTGTCTGACATACGAATTCTTTTTGGATTTGTTGGTGTTGCCAACCAACGAGGTTCCATTAATTCGCATGCCAGGCCGAAGATCACTAAAAACCAGAAATACTATTTACACTGGACTTTACACTATCAACACTACTGAGCCATCCAGAAGTGACGGCTTCTCTCCTGGGAATTGTCCGAGCCCTCGGGCGGCTCCTGGATGACTGCCAAAATAGCCATGTGTGATTACTTTGATGTTTGATGTTGTCATAGTAACAAAAAAACGTGACTTATCCAATATCATGTAATTGATCAAAAAGGACAAAAAAAGATTATTATTAAAAACCGAGGTTGGTCAAGAGAGGTCGACAGGAAAGAAAATAGAGAAGGAAACTGTTCCAAACCAAGTTGAAGAAGAGCCGAAGGACATTGGGATTGCCAGACACGTGTTCAAAATTCGATCTTGGAACCAACAAAGCATAAAAATAATAGATCGGTTGGTGTGGGGTGATTATTATTATTTTTTTTGTTTTTTTTTGTTTTTACGAAACTCCCAGGTTTTCGGAGAAAACCCCTCAAAAGCAGAGCTTGTGCGAGCAAGGGAGATCCGGGACCTACAGTTTAAATAAAAGTGGAATCCGAACCACTTCAGCTCAGTGACACACGACCGGGGATAGAACCCGGACCGTCTGGGTGGAAGCCAAATGCTCTAACACCTCTACCACTTCGCTGTCAAGAGAGAACAATAAATTACACTCCATTTTTGGAGTCCTTTAAATTCCAAAAGCATTTCTGGAAACACTGTCACTGTATTACCGAGGTAAACTTGGTCGTCAGTTCGGCGCGATCCACTTCGTTTTATTATATTTGATGTAATAAAAGAGCGAAGATCCATCCAGATTGGGAAGAATCCACATAACACCTCTGTAGCCATTATTATGAGCAAACAGCCTTGAGAACTGATTCCTATATAAACACGTAGATGTCATTTAAAACATAAACAGTGGCTGTTGGATAATCACAAAATAGTATGTTGGAAAGAAGTTCTTGGGGTTAGATATCTTATAGAAAAAATAGTTTTTCCCAGTTAGCCAATGTTTCGGCAATATATTTCGCCATCCTCAGGGCCTAATATGAAATTATGGACAATTACAAAGAAAATTGCGCAGAAAAAACAATTTTTATAAAACTAAAAAATGAAAACGAGTAAACGTTTAAAGTAGAAATTATAATTATGGAATATTTTTATTTTGATACCAGCACAATTTCCGAAACTACACTGAAAATTCTGATTTTGGTCACATTCGATTCGAAACGGCATCTAGAAAAACTGGAGAATTGGGAAAGGCGAAAATTGCAAAAGTTTTTAAATATTAAAGTAAAAAGTTTTGCGAATATTTCAAAAACTATTTGAGATATCCAAAATTTCAAAAAATAGCAGGAAATTTCTTTGAAAAAATTAAAAGTAGTAAAAAGATTTAATAAACAATTGAATAAGAGCTTCGATTGAAAGCTCCATTTGTTCATTGATAAATGAAGAATAAAGAGACTTGAAGTGTTCTAGTCGTGTCTCCAATGGTATATTAGTTATTTCATTGGATAATAATGCAGAAAAAATACACATGATTATTTTTAGTAATTTTTTAGTAATTACAAAAGAATATAGCTCAAAAATTCATCTGTTCATAACACATTGTTTGTTCAATAAACAAATAATATGTCAATGGAAATAAAAAAATATCTAATATGAGAGAACATGATAAATAGTGAAAAAAGTGGTCCCCTATGAAAAACATTTTTTTTAGAAGAATTTTTTCTTAGGAATCATTATTATTTTCAATAAGGATTGGATTCGCAAAGAAAATTTTTGGAAAATCTCAATAACAATTAGTTAGTTTATAACAATTTATTATTTAAACATTGGAAGTAAAATTATCAGGGGGTATCTAGTGTGCGAGCTCCACTTTGGCAGGTACAATAGTAGCCCAGAATTACGTCGTAGTCATTATCGCCATGATTCTGGATATTTTCATCATCGACTCTGTAAGCTACAAAAAGTTGATGTAGTGACATTGCGAAATCTGGAATATACACGTACTCTTAAAAATCCCGGATCATTTATATGATTGTCAAGTTGGAGTTGTTCGTCGTTATCTCTCACTAGTTTGTCTTGAATATACGAAGAATAAAGATGTATTTGATATGTTCCTACTGTCAGGTCTCTCCACAGACCTCATAAAAGAAGTAGATATCGCATATCGAAATTAGACAATTTACGTCGGTATTGGTATTGGAGAAAGCAATTAACAAATTATTTAGCTCATAATAGTGATTGTACATCGTATTGATCGTAGCAATACAAATGATATGAACGATGATTACGTACGAATCTTCGAATTATTAGTTGTACGTTATTATCTTATTTCCATTCATTGATGTTTCTAGAAGGAACGACGAATTTTGTCATCAGTTGTGTGCGTTTGTTTTCATTTGTCCAATAGTGCATTTTATTGTGTTATTCTTAATTGTTTTTCTTCAATTCATCCTCAAGAACATTTGACCAAATGCCAGTGTTTCGTGCCTGGTTGCCTGAACAAATATCGATCTACAATTGGTATTCTAGAATCATATCATAGGTGAGAAATTACACAATTCTAGTGAGCTGATTTAATTGATTTTTAGATTTCCAAAAACATCCCAGAGAAAGTGGTTAGAAGCGATAGGTAAAGATTCAACTATTTCCATTTCAAATGAAGTTGTTCGATCAGACCATTTAACAGAAGAACATTTTGATAAAATAGGAAAACGTAAAATTCTGAAGCCAGGAGAAATACCATCACAAAGTAAGTAGTGATACGTTTTTTCCCCTTCGGATGCTGGTCCTGTCACCAGCTGCACCTCAGCCTCTTGGGCTTTTTGTGCTTTAGTGATACGTTAGTAATACGTATATTTCTTTTGACTTATTTTTTTTCACTTTTCAGTGCTGATCTAGAAATAGCTAGTCCTACCAAAAGAAGATATTGAGGATTTTCCTCCAGTTCATCATCATCCCAAATCAAAACAAGAAAAACAAAGTCTCATCTTCTGCAAATTCCTCTGTTAAAAGAAGACTTGTTAAAACATTTCATAATTATTTGTATGTGAAAATAAAAATACAGAGATTGAGTAAACCAAATATCTGACATGGCCATGCTAAAGAAAGGTAGAGTAGTAAATATATTCAGCAGACAGTCACCACACCATTTACTGAACACAAAATCTCTCTAAATTATATAAATTTGCAACTCGATCTCATGAATAACATTACTACACTAAAGACTTCAAGAAGAGGTTCAACAAGCCGTTGTTATGTGACCTCATGCTCGATGAGATGAGTATTAAAAAGGAACTAGTGAGTGATCGACACACTCCTAAACTATGAGGATATACAGATATTGGTGCTGAGGTTGACAATTCTAATAAACAGGAACTATAGCAACAGAAGTATCGGTATTAATGGTAGATACCCGTCATTCCCATCCATTCATAACAGTTTTCAGACGTTCTATTTAAAATTAAAGGATATAAGTTCGTAGATATGTTTGTATATGTGCATTTTGGACTGGTTGATTTTCATAATAACCTTGAAACAAATACAATGTATTAATAAATAATACGGTGGTGTGATATAAAAAGTTTAAAAAATTTCAAATGTGTTATAGATTGTAAATGGTTGAAAATGAAATAAATTGTAGGTGGTATGAAATAAATAAATTTTCAGATAATTTTTATTTTTGTTTATGGTCCACTTTTAATTTTCTGAAAAACATGGGTATCTGTTGTGAGCCATTTCTCTTCTCTTCTGTGTGCTGCTCATTATCTATAGGTTTATTCAGGTTCAAACAACAACTGTTCTAGAACTGTCAGAAGTTTGCGCAGTTGAAAAAAGTGAACGAATGTTAACCTAAAATACAAACTTCCCATCAACTGTGTGCATGATCCTAAAAGTTCTAGACAGTAATTTTTTGAACTCGAATAAGGCTAGTGAAACATAGACCCAACATGTCCATCTGCTTTTGTCTCTAGCTATTTTCATGGAAGATGCTCATCTAACATATCACGTTCCACTGTGAGCACTCTCGTAGACCAGTCTAGTTCAGTCTTCCCGTCCCTTTGTCGTCACATCAAAAACTGGCCGAACATCTCTCTTCCACGGCTTCTTCCACTGAACCGCAAAGCTTTTTGGAACTGGTTTCCTAGGAATGAGGTGTCATCAGAGGAACACAGCCCCCAGAAAGTAAAAAAAAGTGCAAATTTTTACCCAATTTCCTTCATTTCTAACGATGTTCTTCCATTATTTCACCATATTTCTTTTCGCGGAAATCAGAAGATGAAAGAAAAATGTAGTAACATTGTATTGAATGTGAATTTGATGATTTATTAATAATAATAATAATAATATTTATTCACATACATACATCAATTCATTTACAAACCATAGTACTTAAGTATGTATATTTAGACATTCATGCGCATGCCTAAAAATAAAAGAGATTTCTTGCGAATAAATTCAAGTGACCCACAAAGGAAATCCTGTGCGTGGGTATCATTACATAATCAACAATTATTCTCTCGGTGATCTCATCCCTACCTATAGTATTTTTATACAAACTTCGGATTACCATCAACTCTTTGATTTAAAGGGACTTGGTAAAAAGTATCTGGCGTCTCATTTTGTTTCAACCATTAGAAGAGTGCATACGATCAATAAGAAGTGATGCCAACGTAAACTGTAGAAGCATGGCGGCCATGATGAGCGGGGACATTTTTATTGCATTGCCAAGGCGGACTATGCGATATCTATTTCTTTTATGAGGTCTGTGGGTCTCTCAAGTAGTGCAAGTCTAGTTCAGGAAAATCTACCAGGTCTTGATGGTCCAGTCGTTCCCACTGACCGTTTCTTCTCGTTAAATTATCTGCCTCAACTCTTGCTTGTACAATATTGGGCATCTTGCATGGAAACAGTGGGATAATATCTGTTTATGATAGCTCCAGCTATGAGATGGTAACTATTTAATTTTTTCGCTTGCCGTAATATTATCGTTTGAGATAGAAACTCAAAAATAGATCTTAGATGCCCATTTCGTACCTCGACTATCCATCGACTTTTGGTTAGTTTTCGCGTTTCATTGGTATCTTCTGTTAAGAGTTGTCTTTGCCCAACTGGAAAAAGTGCAGACATTCTATGATCAATGCCAATATGTTGCAGTAAAGGAATTGCATCACGATAACCACCATCCATCAAAACAATGTCACCGTCCTGGAACCAGTTTGCTAAAATACCAGCATCTCTTTCAAAATCTCTTCGGAGAATTGCAGCATCATTGTTGTGAGAGTCTGGAAAATATGGACCTAAAATCGCTAGAATATTAACATCTGGGGCTACCACCAGGGTCGGTTTAAGGAGATGGAGATGGTTGTGAAGAGAGTAAGACTGTCGCAATACTCTAGTTTGAACTTTTGTGTATGAAGGGTTGGGTAGGGGTGCAGGGGTGGGGGCGAAGTGTGGTGAGGGTAGAATGTAGGATTCGGTTGGAGAAAGGGGTGGGCAGTGAAAAGAAACGCTTTGAAGATGAATTGATACTTATGCATTAACACACCGAAAAGTGTACATTGGGGGCTTTGGGGGGCTATAGGGGGTCTGTGGTTGAAAATGGAGGGTTGTGCCCATTGAGACTTTTGATCAGCATACCGAATACTATCTTTCTGCGAAGATTCAGCGAATTTAGCAGAGCCATTTTCCATAAGGATTTTGCGGGGTCCTTTATCGGTGTACACTCTCTTGCCCCGTTTATGTCGTGTATTGTTCATTACACGATGGCTGGAATAAAAAAAAAATATCCTACAAATATTGTATTGTGTATTGTGCCTATGTGTAAAAGCACGACAATTAAAAAACCTAATAAATTGTTTTTTCATGTACCAAATGACATGAATAAAAGGAAACAGTGGTGCAAACTAATGAGGCGTGACTTAATTGGACCTAAAAGTACTACATATGTGTGCCTTGGCTCGGCTAAGATCTAATACGTAATTGTTTATGATGTGGCGATCTCAGACATGTGGCGTGACGACACAGACGAATCGGAGACCAAAGATGTTCCGCGCTAAAATACGTGAATTTAAATAATCCATATCTCAGTCATTTATTGACGGATTAAAAAAAAACACTGATTTACTAGTTCTGGTCTATATTTTGATTCCATCGCGTCAAAAAGAGTATTTTCAACATCACTAAAATAAGGAATAAGGCCATCTGAAATTTTTGACAAGATGTGAAAATACATGCTCCTTTAGAAAATGTAAAGTTGATAATTCAAAAACCCGTGAGGAAACGGAAAATGATGAAAAACTGCGAAAATTCTGATGTAGGAAGATGCATGCTATTTCAGATAATGCAAAGTTGATAATTCAATAAAAATGCATATTCCTTCAGAAAATGCAACGTTGATAATTAAAATATGGCCTTTTGAAAGCGGAAGCGAAAAACTGTTAAAAAACCTCGAATTTCCGATATTCGTTTCATAAACTTCATTATATCTCGAGAATGAGGAATAAAGCCATATGAAAATTTGGACAAAACATGTAAAAATGCATATTTTTTCAGAAAATGCAATATATTTTTTTTTTCGTTAACCAGCTGTCGTCCTCTTTCGAACGGCAGCCCTCGGATGTCGAAACTTGTGCGAGTCAAGGATTAACGAGGTCTTACCTTTTTACGTGCGATTCCTAGCACTTTCTAGGGCCATCAGAAAAATTTCTGCAGTCACCATGGTTTCAACCGTCGCCGACTGGCAGCCAGTGACTGAAACAATGTCGCTTTAACCACTATAATATAATATAATAAACAAGACACCAAAAAAAAGAACTAAACATGTATAATCCAAAAAC
Source organism: Chrysolina oricalcia (assembly GCA_944452925.2). NCBI lineage: Eukaryota > Metazoa > Arthropoda > Insecta > Coleoptera > Chrysomelidae > Chrysolina > Chrysolina oricalcia. The sequence continues at coordinate 51,875,072 of OX101824.2, forward strand.
ATTACCATGCATGCACTGTAGCATATTGATTCAACGTTGAAAAAGATCGTGTGACAAAGGTGAGGATCAATCGCTCCATAGTTAAACTGGATTACAGCCCAATTGAGAATGTATTTCTTGAAGCAATAAATTAATCTTTGATTGCTGGGGATTTCCCTAATGTATGGAAAATATCCACAGTGATTCCACGTGAGCATCGCCCAATGAATATAGTACCAATACCTGAACTCCTTGAATTGATTCATGATAATGAAATACTAATTCAACAACAATCAGGTTTTAGAAAATGTCGCACACGTGTAACGACTTTGCAGTTTCTGATATTGAGAATAAAAAATTTGTTTGAAAATTGTTTAAAATTGTTTTCTTCTGCTAACCAGCTATCATCCCCTTACGAACGGTAGCCCTCAGAAGTCTAAACTTGTGTGACCCAAAAATTAATGAGGTCTTACTTTTTTACTTGCGATTCCTAGCACAATACGAGTAGAATCCCGAAAGTAGGTCCGTTGGTCACCCATTCAAAGCCCGACCTTGCCTAGCGTTGCTCGACTTCAGATATCGGTGACCCGGCGCTATCCGTTCGAGCCATCTTCTCGGATATCGAAGTAGACAGGTATAGAGGTTTTTTCCCACAAAATAAAAGACGCAAATGGCCTATAATAATTTTTATAAGATAGTTCGTTGATGAAAACCCCCAGCAAAATCGCTTTGTGGAATTTTTTAAACAAGCAATAGTGGAAAAAATTACAACTTTTTTGGTTTTTTGGAAATATCTCAAAGATTATTCAAGGAATCGTTTTACAGTCAATGGAACTTTTGTAGAGATTTATAAAACCTACAAACTCATACGACCAGATAGGTTCCACTGAGAAAATCCGGAAAAACTTCGAAAAAGAGATAATTTTTCAAAAATTTATAATTTTTATAAATCTGAAGCTGGACAAACAATATTGCGGAAACTGAAGGATAATAATATGTGGTTCAACTGTGCGCAATATGTTTTCTGTCCGATGTAAAGTTTTTGCACAATCGCGTTATAAACAATTTTAGGGCACATCTTGCAAGATGCACCGATTTAAGGGAATTCGTCGTATTCAAATTCTGTAAACGGCATCTGGAAGTAAAGTTCGATATCTACAATTTGTATATTTTGAATTTTCCCTTGAGAGGTGGAAAATGTATTGAAAATGTCACTGAAAGTTGATCAAAACACTTCAAAGTGCGTCCGAAGTCACCCGAAGTCGCACCTACCCAAGTAGCATACCTATATTGGTAAAACATTGGTACAATATAGTGAACATTTTGGAGAAATATTTTAAATGCAATATTGGCGAGAAAAAAATGTGAACGTTCGGCGATATTGGTCCAATATTACTTGAATAATATTGGCGAAATATTCTTGAACTAATATTGGCCTCAAAATGTTCGGCGATATTGGTACAATATCGCTGATACAATATTTTGACAATATTGGCACAATATTCAAGTTATATTGTCGAGAAGTAAAATGTGAACATTTTGCGATATTGGTCGAATATTGTTTGAATATTTTAGAAATAGTTTTGGTGAAATATTCTTGAAGCATAATGGCCTCAAAATATTTACGATATTGGTACAATATTTGTAGATATTGGTACAATATCATTTGGATATATCGGTGGCTGTCAATATACCTTGGTAAATCATTAAATGTCTTTTAGTTGATTAAGGTGACACCAGAGCCTGCCTTTTGATCGCCATAACCACTGAGTGAGCTGTCTTGAAAACAAGTTATGGAAAGAATTTAATATACTTTCGTAGAAGACGTTCTATATGTACAGCCACCTAGCGGATTTTTATCCAGGTTTGATCATGATATAATTTCAATATGTTTCATTGAATATTCGGCCAATATTCAAATTTCATCTCAATCTAGATGTAGGAAACAATATGAGGACAATATTGTTTTAACGATATAGATAAATATTATTGCACCAATATTTACCCAATATTAATTAATAAGATTTGTTGAATATTGGCGAAATGATATTCAACCAATGTGTAATCACAGATGAAGTTACAATATAGTTTTTATTCCTAGAATCAATATTAGAGGAATATTGGGATTGCGATATTTATTCTAGATGTTAAAAACTATGTGAAGACAATATTGTTTTATCGATATTGGTAAATATTATTCAACCAATATTGACTCAATATGAGTTATTACAATTTGTCAAATAAGGTGGAAATGATATTCAACCAATATTCTAACAAACTTGGCAATACAAAATAGTTTCTTTCCCCTATAATCGATATGACTGGAATATTTGGATTGCAATGCGTATTCTAGGTGTGGAAAACAATAGATAACCAATATTGTATTATCGATATTGGTGGAAATTTTTCAACCAATATTGACCCAATATTTCAAAACTAGTTCAACCAATATCCCACCAATATTATTAATATAATATTGTTTTTTGAATATTCACCCATATTGGACCAATATTGATTTTTCATTTACAATATATCTATAATGGCCCAATATGGAACCAAGATTCAGCTGATATGATGTACTACCTGGGTAAGTTCACATTGGCGGGCGTGATTGCAATTGCAGTCACATATGTAAGGACAGGACTGCAATTGCAGACAATTCTTGTAACTTACAAAAGCACACGTCTGGTGTTGCAGTCGCTACGCCCATAAGGATACATGAAAAACGAAACCGAGTGTCCCTTCATCCAGTTTGTTTTCAGGAAAGTGTCACATGATGGTCTTTATTTTTCCTTTGAAAATACTGCGCTACCACCACCACTCTCCACACCTGGCGCGTCACGTCTGTTAAAGCAGACAATCGCCTTACATACAGGGTGTTAATTAAGTACGTTGACAAACTTCGGGAGGTGATTCTTTGAAGGTTTTCAGGACGAAAAGTTCATATAAACATATGTCCCAAACGGCTTGGTTTTCGAGATACAGGGCGATAAAAATACATTTTTTTCAAGATTTTTTAGAGTTAACTTCGACATTTTCGACAATAATCAGTTCAAATTAGGCAAGTACAATCCATTCAATAGGGCGCACGATACAAAATAATGCATTTCTTAAATAATTCACAGGGTCCTCCTTTTTTCAGAGTCAAGCTTTGTTGAACCCTTCAGAATTTTTTTTTCCGCCGCCACTGACATATTATGAGAAAGGAATAATCAATGTTGTTTTATTTAACATCTTTTTGATATCTTGCATTTTTTCATTTACTTGTACGGTTCAGGGGCTACAATGAAAATATTAATTTAAACATTTTCCAGTGTGGCATAACATTAGAAAATTTGAAAATTAAACATCTTCAATTATTGTAAATTGATGGAAATATTTTTTCAGAATTAGAAAAATCTACCATGAATAAAAATTATACAATAAAAAATATAAAGACAAGCTTTTATACAAATGCACTGAAAATGAAAAAATAATTTGTTTCATTTTTTGTAGGTTATTCTGTGAGTATCAAAATCTTTTTGTACAAGATTACCTAGATCAAACAATGAAATTAATTAGTTTTTCCTTTTCAGTGTATTGTATAAAAACTTTTAAATGTTTTCTTTTTATAATTTTCATTTTTAACATTTTAGTTTATTTTTTATGTGAAACTGAAAATCTCCAACCCAAATACCATCACATACCAATTTTGAACAGAATCGGATCATAATCACAAAATTCGTCCGCCATATTGGAGCCGCCATTTTGTTTTTTAACAAACATTTTTTAAATGCATTGTCACCGGAATTACGGAAACCTGCCAAATTTCAAATAAATCGGAGTATTAGAAGTGGGTCAAATTCAACTTTTATTAAATTGTTTGTTAGTTAGTTACAAGTGAAGCTAAATAAAAGCTTGTTATTGTAAAGATGTGATTTCTTTTTGTATTATCTAACAGAAAATTACTACCTCCCCGTTACTGCGGTACGCTGGATATTAAACTAGATCTGACAGATATTGGGAAAACCTTAACTTTCAACCTGAAGATTCTGATGGTAAAAATGTGCATTTTCATTGAGATATTTGATTAAAAATGTTTTTACCCATCAGTCTTGATAGAGAACTCATACAAATTTTTTGTTATTTTAAAAAAAGATATTTTTTAGTTTTCAATTGAACGTTTCCTTTTCAACATAAAAAACTTCCGAAAGGTAATCCTGTAATGGAAGATAGTTAATAGGGTTTATCTAATAGTCGCAGATCATTACACATTTGATTTTCATTTATGAATCTCTGGTCATAACTCCGAAAAACTAAATCAAAAAAAATGTATGGGAGCTCCATAACATTACATTTTCTCTACACGATCAGAAAATAGCTATTTGTGTAATGAGAACAAAATGACGTATTGCGTCACGCGCTAATCTATGGAGAAATGAATTATTTTATATCATGCGCACTATTGAATGGATTGTACTTGTCCAATTTGAACTAATTTGGATCGATTATTGTCGAAAATTTCGAAGTAAACTCCAAAAACTCCTAAAAAATGTATTTTGATCACCCTGTACTTCGAAAACCAAGCCGCTTGGGACATGTTTATATGAACTTTTCATCTTGAAACCTTTCAAAGAATCACCCTTCAAGTTTGTTAGACTATTTGCTTCTCAAATTTCTTTATGTTATGCGTTACTGGAAAATGTTTGCGTTAATATTTTCATTGTAACTCCTGAACCGTACAAGTAAATAAAAAACATCAAGAGAGCAAAAAGATGTTAAATGAAACAACATTCATTATTCCTTTCTCATAATATGTCAGTGGCGGCGGAAAAAAAATTTTGAAGGGTTGAACAAAGCTTGACTCTGAAAAAAGGAGGACCCTGTGAATTATTTGAGAAATGCATTATTTTGTACCGTGCGTACTATTGAATGGATTGTACTTGCCTAATTTGAACAGATTATTGTAGAAAATCTCGAAGTTAACTCTAAAAAATCTTGAAAAAAATGTATTTTTATCACCCTGTATCTCGAAAACCAAGCCGTTTGGGACATATGTTTATATGAACATTTCGTCCTGAAAACCTTCAAAGAATCACCTCCCGAAGTTGGTCAACGTACTTAATTAACACCCTGTATATACGATCATATATTGAAAAATTCTTAGCCTAATATAGAACCAAACAAAATTTCAATGTCAACATTAATTGGATAAATTTATTACAGCGAACCTGCAACGTCTCTAGACCTTTCAAAAAAAAAGTTTCTTCTTGCTCTGCAAACCAGACCTCCACAGCTTTTATTACCTCCTCGTTGGAAGAAAATTTACGACCTTTTAAACTTTTTTTGAGGTGAGGAAAGAGATGATAGTAGGACGGAGCCAAATCTGGTGACTAAGGGGGGTGTTCTAGTAATTCAAACCCTAAATCACGAATTTTTTGCATGGCAACATGAGATTTGTGTGCAGGGGCGTTGTCCTGCAAAAACAAAACACATTTGGATAGCTTTCCGCGTCTTTTCTCTTTAATTTCTTCCCGTAGAGTGGTCAATAATGTCGAATAGTAATCTCCAGTTATTGTTCTACCCTTATCCAAAAAATCAATCATGATTACTTCATGGCAATCCCAAAGAACTGAAGCAAGAACTTTTCCAGCAGATTTTTGGACACGAAACTTCTTAGGTCTTGGAGAACCGGAGCGTCGCCATTCCATCGATTGTTGATTTGTTTCTGGATCGTAGAAATGTACACAAGTCTCATCCATAGCAACAATTCGGTTTAAGAAGTCTACATCGTTTTCAAATCGAGCACAGATCGAACGCTATGCTACTACCCTTGCACGCTTTTGGTCAACATTCAAACATTTAGGGATCCATTTTGCAGCAATTTTTCTCATGTCCAAATTGACGTGAACTATATGATGAACGTGTTCGTATGAAATATTCAGTGCTTCAGATATCCGTTTTAGCCAAATTCGACGGTCTGTTAAAATCATGTCATGAACTGCATCGATATTTTCGTGGACTGACACAGAAACTGGCCTTCCCGATCGGTCATCATCTTCGATGGAAAATTTAGCTCTTTTGAAGCTTGCAGTCCAATTTTTCACGGTCGCATACGAAGAACATTGATCACCAACGGTATTGAGCATATCTTCGTAAATCTGCTTACCTCTTAACCCTTTTAAATACAGGTACTTGATGATGGCTCGATACTCCAATTTTTCGATCTTCACAATTTCGGTGGACATATTTTTTCTTTTAATTTATTGCGAAACTGGTTTACTTTTTTGACGTCAAACTTTACACTGACACTTCTAATGAGTTATTGTTCGTTGCTATGGTAACGCAATATTTTGTACATGCAGGGAACTGGTCTAGGCTAACTAGATATCAATACATCCTCGTATAATAGGCGTACAACATAAAAAATGAAAGACAAACCAAGTTCGAGTTTATCGTAAATTGTCAAAATTCGATTTTCCAGAAAATAAATAAATGGAGTGTGTTGTCCATATTTTCACTCGAGCCGTGTTCACCTAATCATTAATTAATAGAACCTGGCTTCGGAATACCAAAGGCTTGAGTGTTGCAGGTGGCTAAAGGGTTAAAATTTGGGCATAATCTTGTAAAGAAAAATCGAGATTTCAATACATTTTCCCACACAAGCCCATTGAAACTATTAAAACCTACATCGTCACTAGACTGAAAAACTTGAGTGGCTTGAGTGGCGCGAATGGATAAGTAAATTTTGTCGTCGGAAAATTTAATGGAAATTCATTTTGATTTTTCCATATGTTCTCCCCAGGAGCCACTCGTAAGTTTCCCTCCATTTAACTCAACATCGATGTACTTTTCAACCCTATTCGAGGCTTTTATGCGAAAATGGGGCACCTTAATCTGTCACTATCTGACGGTCTAACAGTCCTGTCAATCGTTTGCTTAAAAATTCAATGGACATTTACATTTATGAAAAATAAATTGCGAAACTCTTTTAAATCAATAGATTATAGTCTGAAACCTCCATTTAACAAAGAGTTCCACTATATTTTTTTCATTTTGAAAGAATATCTCATTTGAAAGTGTGCCGCTGACGTCACGTTCATCGGAAACAACCCCCACCATTATCCATTTTCCGAAACATTTAATACCGTTCTCCTCAAAAATATAGATTCTATCTTGGTATAAGCCATTAAGAAATAATTGAAACTTCGTCACTTGTTCAACTCATAGAAAAAATTCCATATATTAGCTACTTTTTATTGTATTTGTAAATTTCAAATTTCCTGAACGGACCCATCCTTTCGATGAAGAACGAGCATTGACAACACCGCAAATCAATATGACAGTTCTCATGCAGCAAAAGTGATCTGGAGATTTGAGGTTAATGTTTGTTTTTTTTACATTCGATATTTAACTGATACATTCATTAATACTGTACGTGTTATTATGACCGATCTGGTGTGAATTTATTTGTGTTTCAATAATATGGAAAGGCTTCGTGAAAGGAAGTTCGGATAATTTGCGGAGGGTAGATTATGAGATGATTGACTCTTTCTATTTAACAGATATGAATTTATTTTTTGCAATGACTAAAATTTGAAATCGTTCCTTCAACGCTGCTTGAATACAATAATATTCAGTTGGAAATGTTCTTCACAAAAACATAATTATATTTCCGCTTTTTACACAAGGTTTATTCATTGCTTCGAACCACATTTTACAATGCGCTTCATACGTATTTAGGAGCATCAAAAATTGTTTATTAGAATATTCACTGGTGTTCAGACAACCAGGTACGAAGCACCTTTTCGACATGTTCACAGTTATTGCAGGGATACAGATACAGAAATTAGGAAAGAAAATTAGAGCACAAACAACAAAAACATTTCAAAACTTTGAAAACCGCATTAACCTCAAAAAAGGAATGAAGTAGGGCCTGTTCGTTTGCAGCATACGTATTTGATGGAACTGCTCTACTTGTATTAAATATTAAAGTAGGAAAACGAGTTAAACAGAGACAAGCGATTCATATTGATGCTCCGTGAAACAGACGAACGAACCCATCTGGTATCAACTGTCATACGACACATTATATTCGAATGAGAATTTGAGATTCCACGGTGCACAACTTTCACAACGTTGCCAAGTCTAGTTTTGATGAACGTGACGCACCAAAACACTTTTCTTCTGATTATAGAGAAAGTAGAGGTCAGAAAAAATAAATAAAAAATCCCGAGTGATATTAGCGTATACACTATCTAATTACAGTGTTCTCTCATATGTCGTGGAAAGGTCCATTTTCATAGATAGTCAATCAGGTTTCCAAAAAAACGTCTTATGTAAAACAGCATCATAGCTCAGAATAAGTAGTATTGAAACTAACAATTGATAGAGGAATTATGTTGTTGAATTTGAAACAGTATGGGACTAATAGAAAGGTGTTAGAGTGAATCAATGATTATTTAAAAAATAAGAAACAGAAAGTTAGTTTTAAAGATGCGAAATCGAATGGAATCGACAGTGATGTGTGTGTTCCCCAGGGAAGCGTTCTGGACCCTCCTACTTTTGTTTTTTATCTGAACGATATTGTACTTTTCGTTGAATCTGAGTGTTCATGAACCTTTTTGCTGATGATATGTTGTTTATTTGTAGTGATATGAAACTAGATGGTACTGATCAGTTTGAAATAAAAGTTTGATAAAGTCCATATAGGACGAAACCGCAGTAACGCAAGTGTTGCAAATACAGCGTGTCTCACGGTCGATGGTAGGTTAGACGTTTATTGTAAACGCAAAGCAGGATTTCCCTGAAAACTCCACATCTTACATTTTGTTACCTGATCTATCGATCTAAAATATTTTCAGCTTTGCGGCGTTGCCACGTCTATCAAAAAAAACTTGCAACTTTATTTTTTTAAATGGAACACCCCGTATATTAACTAATTTTTTGAATCGCTCTTTCATTATAATACTTTTTTGTTGATAATGTCCTACACCTATCTCTATCTGTTTTCGAAATAAAAAATAATTTGTGTTAAATATGGTCCAAAACATACCCCTAATTGAACTTTAGTACATCAGTACTCTCAATTCATGAAAAGTTGATATTTTGATTATAGGTTGGACAAATTCGAAGTATTTACTTAACACCAAGAAATCGACTGTTATTTCCATAATGCATAAAAGTGGTCAAAAGTTCATTTTTTCAAATGAAACCCCCTGTATATTACTCAATAAATTGAAAGATGATGAAAAATGCTTCAAGATGATATATCATATCCCTCCTATACCTAAATCATCAACTTTTCTTAATAAAATTGCTTTTTAAGAATTTGGTTTTAGGTAACAGTGGATTTGTCAAGCTTATAACAGTTTGGTAACTTTTATTACTAATTTACGAATAGTTATCGACGGTGTTTCAAATTATCTTCCAAAGTGAATGCAAATATCGATTATTCAAACACGGACAGTGTGATCAAATCATTGCCAGAACTTGCAGAAATTTCAACCAAATGTATCCTGAATTAACACCAATGAACGAGAGGAAGTATGTAAGAGTACAAAATAATTTTCTTAACTATGGCTGAAAGTTTCCAGGGAACAATTGTCCAAAAACCAGGCATTTCTAGGTAAAAAGTACGATTTTCTGGAATATAACATGTGAAAGTACAGAAAAAAACAGAATTAGGAGGATTAAAAATAACAAAATTGTAAACAAAATATCACATTTTTACAATAAATGCTGGAAATGTTGTCCATTACATTCTAAACATTTTAAAATATTCTTTTGTACGCGACTTGTCGTTGCTTTTTCAATTTCATGGGGATCTAGATCTTCAATATACCGCACTATTCGCCGTCGCAGTTCTTCTTTGGCAGGCACTGGAGTACTGTACACCCTTTCTTTTAAAACACCCCATTAAAAAAAGTCAAGTGGCGTGAGATCGGGTGATCTCGGTGGCCAATCCCGCGGCCCTAAACGCCTAAACCAACGATCGTCAAACATTTGGTGAAGTTTCCTGGAAACTTCCTGAGTGCAATGAGCTGGCGCTCCGTCCAGTTGAAACCACGAATTCCTATATTCCTCTAAAGGCAAGTTTTCAAGGAAATCGGTAACAGTCGTCCTTAAAATATGAAGATATCTCTCTGCATTCAGTGTGTCTTCATAAATAAAAAAGCTAATTTTATTTTTCTTCAAAATACAAAACACATTCTGGGAAAATTTTTCTTGAAAACCCATTTCTTTTGTCACATGAGGATTATGATCAGCCCAAAAATGTTTATTCCTTCTATTAAAAATGCCATCCCTCGTAAATTTTGATTCGTCGCTCCAAATTATTTTTGACAAAAATTCCCGATCTTCCTGTATATGTATTAGAAGGGATTCGCAAAATGCACTCTGCGTTCAAAGTCTTCTACTTTGGTAAATTTATACGGATGCATTTCGTGATTTTCCAAAATTCGTTGTACTGAAGCATGTGATACACCCAAATCTTTTTTTGCACTGCGAACGGAAGCTTCTGGACATGCATAAAAATATGCCAAGACGTTAACAGTATTTTCCTCATTTAAAGTAACAGGTTTTGGTAATGTTGAAGGCGCTTTTAACTTTGAGCCATAGTTAAGGAAATTATTTTGTTATCTTACAAACTTCCTCTCGTTCATTGGTGTTAATTCAGGATACATTTGGTTGAATTTTCTGCAAGTTCTGGCAATGATTTGATCACACTGCCCGTGTATAATAAATAATTTCATAAGAACTTCGTTTGAATAGTCAATAGCATTCATTTTTGGCGATTTTCTAAAACACCGTCAATAACCATTAGTTAATTACTTATAAAAGTCACCAAGCTGTCATAAGCTTGATACTTCCACGGCCACCTAAAATCAAATTCTTTAAATATTTTATACAACTGTCTGAACTGTCATTAAAAATCTCTTTAATAGAAACAATCAGAACATCTACTTAGAAAGAATTATCTAGAAAAGTTCACACATGTATTTGGCAGTTTGTGCAATTGGTAATATTTATTCCCTGTGAAGTAACTGACGAAGTACCTACTATTCAATTCAACTGTAGAAAGTCCTTTATGAATAACCAATAATAACATTTAAATAAACATGTGCGCTGGTGTATGTAGTTGAAGCATCTGCCTTGTAATCCAAAGATCGTGTGTTCGAATCCCATGGACCTCATTAATTTTTTTGTTTTTTTTTTATTACTAGCTGTAACTGTTGTACACAAAAATGTGTATGATACATGGATTTGTTCCACTCGCTGACGTTCGTTTCGCAATATTCCCCACTCACAAAATAAAATGCCACTTCCATCACTTGTAGGTATCATAAATAACTATTTTTCCACAAAAACGGCTTTATTAAGAAATGTTGATGATTTAGGTATAGGGACATGATATTTCATCTTGAAGCATTTTTCATAATCTTTCAATTTATCAAGTGATATACAGGGGGTTTCATTTGAAAAAATGAACTTTTGACCACTTTTATGCATTATGGAAATAACAGTAATTTTAGCACGCCCTGTATGATATGGAGTCGATTTCTTGGTGTTAAGTAAATACTTCGAATTTGTCCAACCTATAATCAAAATATCAACTTTTCATGAATTGAGAGTACTGATGTACTAAAGTTCAATTAGGGCTATGTTTTGGACCATATTTAACACAAATTATTTTTTATTTCGAAAACAGATAGAGATAGGTATAGGACATTATTAACAAAAAAGTATTATAATGAAAGAGCGATTCAAAAAATGAGTTAATATACGGGGTGTTCTATTTAAAAAAATAAAGTTGCTAGTTTTTTTTTATAGACGTGGCAACGCCGCAAAGCTGAAAATATTTTAGATCGATAGATCAGGTAACAAAATGTAAGATGTGAAATTTTCAGGGAAATCCTGCTTTGCGTTTACCATAAACGTCTAAGCTACCATCGACCGTGAGACACGCTGTATAAACTCGTATAAAAACAGGAATTTTCATTTCTCATTTTTTCATACAGTATCTCACTATAAAAAATTGAGAATGTCTATCATCACTTACATCGATTATTGTGTCACTTTTCTAAATAACGAACAAATGAATATAATGCAAAAAATTGAAAATAGCGCAAATAGAGCAATTCTGAACGGCGTACTCCAATCATAACCATAGTGAACGCTCTGCAATTAATGAACATTAAACAAAGAATTTCATATAAACACATTGATTTTTATTTTTAATTGAAAAATAACACGTTACTGTCGTATTAATCAAGTGAGCTGAATTATAGGGAGCACTAGAATTGCAGCAAGACATCAATGTATACAATAATAGTTATACAGAGTTAGTCAAATGTATGGAACCGCCCCATTTTTCTCAGTTAACATGAGGGTTATCGAAAAAAAGTTCGAATGAAAGGTGGAGGGTATTTCACTTTGCACCTTTCAATACAATCAAGATGTGCCATTGATGAAGAAGTGACTTCTTCGACAATTTTTTCAATAAGTCATGTTTGGTATCGCTAGAGAGCTTGTTTTTTTTTTCATTTCAGTGGTACTAATATTCTTCTAATTCTCTCGATAGGTAGAGTGTGTTTCGTACTTTTGTGTCCACCTCTGTAATTCACTTACCTATTGGGATTTCAAATTAAGATTGTAGCGCCACCGGCGGCGGACGATGAAGTACTTTCTACGACATTGATTTATAACCTTACTTTTTCTTCCATATAGATTTCATTGTTTACTATGTTTATTTCGTGTATTGAGTTTTTGAAGCGTGGTTTAGGCCCTTTAAACGTTGTTAAAACTGTGATTTCGATGACTTTTATCTTTTATTAATGTTCATTTAAATAAAAGATTATTGGTGTAAGGATTAATGTTAAGGTGTTAATGGTTACCTTGTTAGAAAAAAGCTAGTGATAAAATACTTCAATCGTCTTCTTACAAACAAAGACAAATGGCCCAATTAAAATTGAGTTTATTGGAATTTCTGAGGTATGTTGGAGGGACCGAAAGTTCTCGGTGTGTAGTAGAAGGTGAAGAAGTCCTCAATGCAGACCATATAATATTATATGGAAAAAATAAATGGAACTCTTCAGTGACAAAAGTGTGTGCCCTCTGTCTCCAGACAAGCGCTGGAGAACTCAGAATTATAGACGGTTATATTAAAATTTTGCAAATGTAAATAACTAAATAAAAACAAGATGCCTTCCTACATTTGTTAATATAATAATCTTGCTTAAAATAGAGCGAACACACTTCCATAAATTTGCTTATTGGTTTTCCAATCCGAACCTTTAATATCCAGGCTTTTCTTCTTGAGATTAATTCTCGTCCCATCTCAGTTGGTTCCTTGTTTGGATCAGGCGGTGTCCTGCTGTCTGTCTCTGAGAGCTCTTGCAAAGTTGTTCCTTCAAAGTAAGGATCTTTGCACATATGTCTGACAGATATAATTCAATATCTGTCGAGGTATTAGCCAGAGAAGTAGTTGTTTTCTGTAGGACATATGCCATACAATCTATACAAAGGTATAGTGAGTTCCTAAAGGATTGTTTTCGACTGTTTTACAGTCACTGGAACATTTATTGCTCCTTGAGACCGAAACCGGTCTGCAGTTGGTTCCTTGTTTGGATCAGGCGGTGTCCTGCTGTCTGTCTCTGAGAGCTCTTGCAAAGTTGTTCCTTCAAAGTAAGGATCTTTGCACATATGTCTGACAGATATAATTCAATATCTGTCGAGGTATTAGCCAGAGAAGTAGTTGTTTTCTGTAGGACATATGCCATACAATCTATACAAAGGTATAGTGAGTTCCTAAAGGATTGTTTTCGACTGTTTTACAGTCACTGGAACATTTATTGCTCCTTGAGACCGAAACCGGTCTGCAGTTGGTTCCTTGTTTGGATCAGGCGGTGTCCTGCTGTCTGTCTCTGAGAGCTCTTGCAAAGTTGTTCCTTCAAAGTAAGGATCTTTGCACATATGTCTGACAGATATAATTCAATATCTGTCGAGGTATTAGCCAGAGAAGTAGTTGTTTTCTGTAGGACATATGCCATACAATCTATACAAAGGTATAGTGAGTTCCTAAAGGATTGTTTTCGACTGTTTCACAGTCACTGGAACATTTATTGCTCCTTGAGACCGAAACCGGTCTGCAGTTGGTTCCTTGTTTGGATTAGGCGGTGTCCTGCTGTCTGTCTCTGAGAGCTCTTGCAAAGTTGTTCCTTCAAAGTAAGGATCTTTGCACATATGTCTGACAGATATAATTCAATATCTGTCGAGGTATTAGCCAGAGAAGTAGTTGTTTTCTGTAGGACATATGCCATACAATCTATACAAAGGTATAGTGAGTTCCTAAAGGATTGTTTTCGACTGTTTTACAGTCACTGGAACATTTATTGCTCCTTGAAACAAGTATTCAGCATATATATATATATATATATATATATATATATATATATAAATATATATGTATATATATATATATATACAGGGTGTCAATTTGAAAACTTCCCACCCTTAATATCTTCCTTCCAGTAAACAATATGAGTAATCGAAAAAACAGGTCAATTTTATTGTCAAGGGGGACACTTTCAAGGACTATTTGTAGCCCTCGTGGTTCAACCCCCTAGGAGGGGTAGATGTTACCCTTCGAATTTTAAATGGGAAGGGGGGTCAAGTGGCACATCATTTTGATGGGCGTTCAATTCTTGTTCCAATGGTACCCTGACTTATTATTTTTTGATGAGCATTTTCCGAAAAATTGCGTTCTAAACTAACAGAAGTAATTATTAGAACGCCTATACTGAGATGCATGGTTTGGCCAGAACTGGTTAGAATATTAGGTGGTACCGTTCCAACCCTTTATTAGGGGTAACATTAGCCATTAGCTCCAAACATTTTACATAAAAAAGTAGTCTAATAGTAAAACGTAGATGGTAGTAAAGTTGTGTTTATTAAATGCTGAATTTTTAAGTGTCATCGCAGAAATTGTAGAGATAGCCTTCCTTTTTTGCTACTTCTGCTGTAAAAAGTTTCTGTTTTCCGGCAAAAAATTGGTTAGCAAATTTGAACTATGTGGTAGTATTGTGAATACCGTTGTACCTGTTGGGCTGTTTAGGAATTACTTTAATAAGTGTATAAAAGTGTAAAAATGGTTTACATTCTTCAAGACAGAATTGAAATGATTGTAATTTATGGCGAAGTTGGAAAGTGCGCACGAAGGGCGGCATGTCTTTTTAACGAAAGACATCCAAATTGTAATGTAAGTCACCGGTATGTGCTTGATTTGGTGAATAAGTTTTACGAAACTGGTTCAGTGACAAATAAAAAAAGAAATAACCCCAGGGTACTAAATGAAGCAGCTCAAATTGAAGTTTTGGGAACATTTGCTGCAGAGCCCACGAGCTCCTTACGATCAGTATCAGAACAGACGGGAATGTCACGCGAGACTATAAGAAAAGCATTGAAAATGCATAAATTTCATCCATATAAAATGCAGATTCTTCAAGAGCTCCACGAGGATGATTATGATAGAAGAATAGAGTTTTGTGAAATCATGTCTCATCGAGTCAATACCATCCCTAATCTTCTGTTAAACATCTGTTTCAGCGATGAGTGTCCATTTTTTCTGAATGGCAATGTTAATAGACAAAATTGTCGCTATTGGAGTGACGAAAACCCACATATTTTTCTGGAAGGGCATACACAACACCCACAAAAAGTTAATGTTTGGGCTGGTATTCTTGGAAATGCCATTCTTGGTCCATTATTTCTGGAAGAAAACTTGACTGGCAATATGTACCTTGATATGCTTGAAGAGACTATCGATCCTCTTATAACTCACGAGCTAGAAACTCAAATTGATGCAGAAGGTAACGAACTTTTGCAGGAGGATCTGTTACATTTCCAGCAGGACGGTGCTCCACCTCATTATTTTCTTCCCGTCCGACAGTGGTTAAACGAGAGATTTCCGGGTAGATGGATTGGCAGAAGGGGAGCAGTTGAATGGCCTCCGAGATCACCGGATTTAACACCCTTAGATTTCTTTCTTTGGGGGCATCTTAAATCCGTTGTTTATAAAACACAACCTTCTGATATTGACGAACTTAAAAGACGAATTACAGCAGCATGCCGGTCAATTCCTAGTGAAGTTTTCCGTAATGTTAGAGGGGAGTTCGAAAACAGACTGTATTACTGTTTAGAGCAAAATGGACAACATTTCGAACAGCTAATAAGATAAGCGTAAGTAGATTTTATGTTGGAAATGTCTTTCTCGCAAATTAAATTTTATTGTGTAGAAGGAAAATAACTACCAAATAAAAAATCCCATGCGTAATAAATTTATTCCTGTCATTCAAGGGTTGGAGCGGTGCCACCTACTCTTCTAACCATTTTTATTAAAGGGAGTCAATACAATAATGCATCTCAGTATAAGCGTTCTAATAATTACTTCTGTTAGTTTAGAACGCAATTTTTCGGAAAATGCTCATCACAAAATAATAAGTCAGGGTACCATTGGAACAAGAATTGAACGCCCATCAAAATGATGTGCCACTTGACCCCCCTTCCCATTTAAAATTCTAAGGGTAACATCTACCCCTCCTAGGGGGTTGAACCACGAGGGCTACAAATAGTCCGTGAAAGTGTCCCCCTTGACAATAAAATTGACCTGTTTTTTCGATTACTCATATTGTTTACTGGAAGGAAGATATTAAGGGTGGGAAGTTTTCAAATTGACACCCTGTATATATATATTACTGTCTCCCTTTGTTGTCTCATGTTTTCACGCCTTTCACCTTTTTATGCTTACGATTCAAAAAAGTATGCTCCTGTGAAGATGAATTTCTCAATTTTATATTATGTGTTTTAATCTGTATTTTATTTTATTTTATTTACTTTGATATTTATTTGTGACTTGTCATAAACATGCATCTGTCTTTGGTCCTTGTGATTGAATTTTTATGTATATTTTTATGATTAATAAATTGATTGATTGAGGATTTTGAATGCTTTCACAATAATGCAGCAAAGAAGTGTATTAAGGGCAATGAATAATATGAAAATACGAGTTCAAAAATGTCTTGAAATGGAAGGAATCCAATTCGAACATTTATTGCGTCATTAATTTTTTTTGTGTATAAAAATTACTTCAGTTCAATTTTCATTACAATTATAGTGTTCGTTTCGGATGTAATTAATGCTATCATTTCTTTTTCAGCTAATCAAAAAACTTATAATCTATTTTTATTGTAGATATGTTTCAGATAATCATAAAGGTTTTGCTATTCGAAGTTCGTTGTAGAAAATGCTCAAAGAGCATTGAAAATGTGAAGAAATATGAATTGGTACCTGAAAATGAAAAAAATACTCTCGAAACACACTATGGTACATGGAGAGACGTTAAAGTTGCTATTGTGTTTTTATTTAACTCAGTCAACCAATTTCCAGGGCCGTAATTTAAAAGGGAATAATTCACCCGATTATAATAAAATATTACCAAAACACCCCGAAATATAAAATTTAATTTAATTTCTCAGTATGAAGTGAACGTCGACGATCCAAAAACTACAACAAAAAAACAGGTCCGTATTCAAAAATTCAAAGATGGGGGTGGCCCAAGTCAGATGACACCTTGTATAAAAGATTCATGGACATATTCTGATAGCCCACATCAAGTGCCAGTAGCAAAATGTGGACAGATTTTCAATATGTCTGCGAATAAAGAAGATACAGGAAAATAAATAGATGAACACCTCAATCTAGCAGACCACAATTATAATCTTCATGCAGTCATTGTTCACTGTGGTTCCGGCGTTGAATGTGGCCATTATTACGCATTCATTGGCGAAAGATGGAAAGGACTGATTTCAAGTTTGACGATAGTTTTGGTTCTAAATGCTCTGACGATATCTTAATAATAATAATAATAATAATAATAATAATCATTTATTGTCTGCCAGTGAAAATAATACAATTCTACTTGCTACATGTACACGTACACACACATATATATATATATATATATATATATATATATATATATATATATATATATATATATATATATATATATATATATATTTATATATATATATATATATACATATACAATATATATAAAAATACAAAGGCAAACAAAAGGGTAAGTGATAGGTCTAATGACCGATTCTTCCACACTTCCCATGCAAAAAAATAAATAAAAATTTGTAATATTATGATTCTGCCGAGCAGATGAATGTTCAAAAATGACATTGTCAATCGAAACTGAGCTACAAACATATCTGAGTGTGAAACTAAAAATGTCTTGTCTAATAGAAAGTATATAGTATATCAACTCAAATTATAGATCATTGTTGTGAGAGAAATATTTTTTTGAATTTATTTTTGAAGGTACTTAACGATAGCGAGAAACTTGGTATATCCATGCAATGGCTTGCTGCCGCAATCTGATATGAAAAAGATGACTTGTAAATTTCTTTATTATGTGAAGGTATATTGATTCCGTGCCTTCTTCTCAATTTCAAATTATGTATATCAGTCCTGTACCTGATCTTTCTAGAGATATATTCAGGTTGTTTTGTTTTTAGCACCTTATAAAAGAGACAATATGAATGGAGTCTACGGCGATTGTACATGCTTAACCAACCCATTTCTTTCAATTTATGTGAAATTCTATCTCTTCTCTTCAATCCATGAATTAAGCGCAGACATGAATTCTGAACTTTTTGTATGCGATATGCATCTGCTTTTCGTAGAAAAGGTCCATACACTGTATCACAATGGTTAAAATGTGACAACACCAGATAATCACTTAACATTTTTTTCGTTTGTATATTCATGTCATTTCTGTAGGGATACAATAATTTAATGGAAGAATAGGCTATTCTGATTTTCTCAGTGACATGTTTATCAAACTTAAGCTTTGAGTCCATATACAGACCTAGGTTTTTGACTTGGTCACTGTAGTTCAGTTGGTCATCTCCGATGAAAAGTTGTAGCTTGTTGGATGCCAACGTTTTCTGACTTTCGTTACTAAAAAGAACAGCATGAGACTTTGATGAATTTATCTTCAGTAGATGCTTCTGGGATAATAATTGGAGGGTTGATAAATCTTTATTGATCAGCACATTTGCCTGTTGAATGTTTTTTAGTTCAAAAGAATAATATAATTGTGTATCATCAGCGTACAGATGATAACTACAGTGAGAAAAATGACGGTGGAAGTTAGACGTGAAAAGAGTGGATAAGAGAGGGCCTAAAATACTACCCTGAGGTACGCCTTGGTCTATTACCAAACTTCTTGAGAGATCATTTTCTATCTTGACTTGTTGCACACGATCTGAAAGATATGATTCGAGAAATTTCACCGCTTCGGTACTAAAGCCAACATAGTGTAAAATTGACAATAAAATTTCATGGTGTAGTGTGTCGAAAGCTCGAGAAAAGTCGATTAAAATCAATACACATATTTCATTTTTATCCAACGAATGCATTATGTCATCAGTGACAGCACTTAGGGCAGTTGAGCAGCTGTATCCAGACCTAAAGCCAGGTTGATTCACAGGTAACAATTTTCTTTCAAACACATATTCTCTAATTTGACGCTCTAAAATTTTTTCAAGGACCTTGGATAGCGTTGGTAAAATACTTACACTTCTAAGTTGGCTGAACTCAGTAGGATTTGATACTTTTGGTAATGGTAACACGTAAGATTTTTTCCAGGCAATCGGGAAATAGCTTTCACTTATACAATTGTTGAAAATATCAGAAAGAAAAGGCACAATGAACGGACAACATAGGGTAATGAGCTGAATATTTAAATTATCACAGCCATAAGCTTTAGTTTTGATACACTGTATAATATTGAGAACTTCTTCATCGGTGTTATAATAATAATTTAATAGGTCATTATCAGGTGAGCCAACATGTCTAGATTCATTTATAAGAAAATTATTGTATTCGTCTGCTTTTTTCAATGACACTGGTAAATCATTATTTCGTTTTCTTGTCATATTCAATTTCTTCAGTTCCTTCCAATTTTCTTTGGGAGAGCACTTGGAAAGTTTGAAGTGTAGATACGCTTTTTTTTCTCTTGTTATAACGGAGGATGTGAAATTTCCCAACTGTTTGTAGAAGTCCCAGTGTGCTTGTAGTTTTAACTTTCTATATCTCCGTAAAGCATTATCTCTCAGGTGCTGCATCTTTTTAATAGTGTCCGTTATCCAAGGATGCCTTTTTTTTTATTCGAGCTGAAAATACTTGTCCTAGTGGGAATATGTTCATCCACAGTATTTAATATAGCGCCATTCAAAAAATCTATTTTATTATCAATACTACCAAGTTGGTAAAACAAGTCCCAGTCTCTACATTCGAGCTCGCGATAAAAGGTGTTCAAATCAATTCTAGAAAAATCACGATAGGTGACGGTTTTAGTCGCGTTGTAATCATCTCCTAAGTTGAAAGAGCAGTAGGTCAAAAAAAAAAATTATTGGAGCCTCTGAAGACACCCTACATTTTATTTTATGAGAGAGAGGACATTGGCAGATCAAGATCTTCAGATGATGTTGTGCTGCAGGTTTTTCCGGGTTTTCCTGCAGCTGAAAAAGCTAATGAGCCACTGAAATCAATCAAGTCGCCCTGGAGCGCCAATTAATTTTTGTTGTTGTTTTATATTTTTATATTTTTATATTTATTGTAGAATTTAAATATAATTGGAAAATAAATTATTTGGATTTTTTTGTTTTTTCTGTATTTCCCCAGAACCAAAAGAGCTGAATTCGGTTTTTTTACTTCATTGAATAGGTCTCTAAAATACGCAACTTTGCCATAATTTAACCGACACTCTATCTCTTATCGTTTACGAGATCCCCATGTACAGGAACGAATTTGAATCGCCCAGTATATGATGTGGTTTGAATTATAGTAGTAATTTTGGAAACTTTGTATTGTATTATTGTTGAGTTACTCAGTCATCACAACAGGATGATTCTAATATTTGATGTAATAAAAGTGTGAGGACTTATCAACTTTATGAAAATTTACTTTACCTCTCTAGTTATCATCCACATACAACCTTGAGAAGTAATGCCTGTATAAACATGCAGAAGTCATTCAAAGCAATAACAGTGGACTTAGAAGCGATCGGTATGCAAACAGTTATGGGACATAAAGATTTCGTTTTTTGCTTCACGTGAGAAAAAACCGCATAATGTTTGAAAATGAACGTAGTTTAGTGTCAGAGAAAAGCCGGAAGACGCCAAGAAGTTGAATGATTACATATAACGTCATCAAGAGTTTATAGAAGATCGCGTAGAAAGCGGCCTTAAATATTTGCAATTTAATAGTACATAAGTTGGATTGCGAAAACGGAATCCAAAGATTTCCTGTTTGATCGAAAAAAAATTCTTCTATAGTAATGAAACTATACATATAAATCTTCAAAAAGTCGAATACAGAAACAATTGTACTGAATCAAACAAAAGAATTCCAGTCGAACAGATATATTGATTCAATTTGGCGAAATTAACTTATTATTCTGAAAGAAATATTTGTTTGATTCAAAAAATATTATATAATTATCCAGAGTTGCTTTCAGAGAATGTTATATAGAAATTATTGTTTTATCTTGAACATCATAATCATTCCAATCTCAAGTAACCTCTCAACAGAAAAATATTTTGGCACGGTTTTAACACAATTATATTATACAGGGTGGGTCACGGTCGATGGTACCTTAGACGTTTACGGAGAACGGGACATAGGATCATTCTGAAAATTTGGTGTCTCAAGTAGTTGCTCTTCGTCTATCGATCTAAAATATTGTCAGCAATGCAGCGTTGCCGCCTATACCAGAAAGTAGTAGCATCTTTGTTATTTCAAATGGGTCACCCTGTATATTACCACATTTTTTAACTTGTCATTCTTTTCTGATTATTTCTGCCTCATACTCATCTATACCTATCTCTAACGGTTTTTGAGATATTGGTTATTTTTCATATTTTTTATCCACAACATCGCTCGAATTGAATGTTAATTTCTGCGGTATTTGGATTCTTAGGAAGTTGCAATTTTGTGTTTAGTTCATCAAGATCATGTACATTGATTCTGTATAGAGAAGTTCGTTCTGCGTTATGCAGGGTCGTTCAAATTTCATGATCTTACTGCTAGATACGAAAAGGGTTGAAAGTGCGTTTTTTTAAATGGAACATCCTGTATATTATAAAATATCCTGAACGATGACTGAATTCCCTTCGAATTGATAAATCATGTTCCTATACCTAAATAGCCAGAATTCCGAGATAATAGCAATTTTCACTTGTAATCTCCCAAGTGCTTGAATTATTGCCGGAAATTTTTCGAGTACATGAATTCTCTTTGAAAATTCATGTACGAGATAAATTATTTACGGCAATTATCGTAATTCAAGCACGAGTAAGAAAATTCCACACCGAGATATGAAAATCATCCAACAATTCATAAGAAATAACGAACTATTTATAACTACTGAAATATTGATATGTAAAATTTTCATCAATAAAAGTGTTTAAATTTAGAACAAAAACAATAAAAAAGTTTTATTTTCTAATCGTGGATTGAACCATCGACCTATCGACTCAAAGGCCGCAACACTACCGCTGAGCTACGGGACTTGTGATAGAAACTTGTGACAAATGGTGAATTAAACTTCTTCTGAAATATGATTTCAGAATTGACAATTTCTGCAATAATCGTGGAGAAAATATTTTCAAAGCTTTGCGACTTGGGTAATTTTCACTAAATTTATGTACCTACTCGAAAAATTTCCGGCAATAATTCAAGCACTTGGGAGATTACAAGTGAAAATTGCTATTATCTCGGAATTCTGGCTATTTAGGTATAGGAATATGATATATCAATTCGTAGGGAATTTAGTCATTTTTCAGGATATTTCATAATATACCGGATGTTCCATTTAAAAAAACGCACTTTCAACCCTTTTCGTATCTAGCAGTAAGATCATGAAATTTGAACGACCCTGTATAACGCAGAACAAACTTCTCTATACAGAATCAATGTACATCATCTTGATGAACTAAACACAAAATTCCAACTTCCTAAGAATCCAAATACCGCAGAAATAAACATTCAATTCGAGCTATGTTTTGGATGAAAAATATGGAAAATAACCAATATCTCAAAAACCGTTAGAGATAGGTATATAGGAGTATTTTGCAGAAATGACAAGTTAAAAAATGTGGTAATATACAGGGTGACCCATTTGAAATAACAAAGATGCTGCTACTTTCTGGTATAAGCGGCAACGCTGCATTGCTGAAAATATTTTATATCGACAGGCCAAGAGCAACTACTTGAGAAACCAAATTTTCAGAACGATCCTATGTCCCGTTCTCCGTAAACGTCTAAGGTACCATCGACCGTGACCCACTCTGTATATTGTACTATTGGTTTTGACCATCCCCATAATGCTCATAATAATCACGTAGAAGAAGTGAGGCTCAACCATAACCTGAAACTTAAAATATTCTCACCTCTTCTCTATTATGGTAGATATTCCTCCTACATTTTTAGAGATAAAAAGAATTTACTCGAAATTAACCTCATTTAACCTAACCAAACCTAGGATTGTATCGCATTACTCTCTAATGAAAACCAATAAACTGCATTTTTTAAATTAAATGATTTTTTTTAGTTCCATCCCGTGTTTATTAGTAAATAATTTTTTCCCCACTATACAGGGTGTCCAGAGATGAAACCGACAAAACTTATGGGGTTGAAGGGATTGCAAAATGTCACATACAAATGTCCAAAACCGCTTCGTTACCGACATACATAGTGATTTGTGAAGTTGACAGGAAATTCAATCCGTCATATTTAATACAGGGATTTGCCGATTGGATTCAAATTTGGTACATGAATCACACTGGAAGGCCTCAACAAGAAGCCCTTCGAACGAAACCAATATCAGTACCGGAATATATAATATATTTTTTTCATGTTAAAGTCTTGTAAGAATAACGCACCCTGTATAATTATTATCACAAATCTGATCTCAGATTCGAAATCTACGGAAAAAAATCTTGTAGGAAATAGTGGAAAAAGTTTCTGGCAAAGTGATTGTTGGATAAGGTACCATCAAAAATTGGTTAATATGATGAATAATTACGAAGCCAAGACAAAAATATTGCTATTCTCTTCAAGAAGTTCGTCATGAAATTTCATAAAATACTCTCATAACCCAAAAAAATTGAGAAATAAATTCGTATCAGGGCCGGACTGGGTCTTTTTTATGTTAATTTCTTTCGAGAATAATTATCCTAGTAATAAGTATCAATAATCTGAGCGCAGATGCGAAAGCTACTAAAACAATCGTATGTAAACTTGATTAAAAATTACCAAATTTGAACCCAATCGGCCAATCCCTGTATAAAATATGACGGATTGAATTTCTTGTCTAATTTCACAAATCACTATGTATGTCGGTAACGAAGCGGTTTTGGACATTTGTATATGACATTTTGCAATCCCTTCAACCCCATAAGTTTTGTCGGTTTCATCTCTGGACACCCTGTATAATGTCAAGAAGTCACATGCAAAGTTTCATGCTGCTACAAATCACCTTTCACTTTTGGCTCAAATTTGTCTGAAGTTACTGGACTAAAATGCCTGTCTAAAAGGTGTCATTTGGAAAAATGTACTTTTTCAACAATTAGTATTATTAGAAATTCCAAATCGCCATATGTACACAACTACATTGGTTAGTGCGTCCAATGCAATCTGGATGTAGTTTTTTTTTTTGAAAAATCGACAGTGTGAATTTTTTGTCTCAAAACTATGTGATCGTACTCAAAATTGTCACTAGAATCCAAAAAAGTTAAACCATATAGGGTGCTCCATTTGAAATTCCGTTTTCGGTGAAACCGGCAGCGATTGAAGAGTATGAAACATTGGAAATTTCAAGTAAATTCTGACTGACTCATTCATTTCATGGAGAAACAAAAGAGAAATATGTACGGGGTGTCAATTTGAAAACGTACCATCTTTTATAGTTCGCCCCTATAGAAAATCTAAGAATATGCAAGTTGAACTTATTTTTAAAAGGGATATTTTTGTAGACTGGTTGTAAATTAAATTACATCAACCCACTAGCGGGGGCAGACACAATCCCTAAAATCTTAAGTGAGAAAAGGGGCTGAGTCATTTTAAAGGTCGTTCAACTAGCTTTTCAAAACTACTACATACTTGACCTTTCTTGTTCGCAGTTCGCGAGAAATCTGGTGAAAATTGTAGGTATCAGAAATGAATAAAACTAAATTTTTAATGGAAATTTTCTTCTAATACAACAAGCTGGCCCTGGTAGTCCTTTGAATAGTTTTAACAGTTTCAACAGTAAATTGTGTATTGCGACCAAAAAACTGTCAACATTTTCCGAGATGTTTGCTGTTTATCATTTTTGAGACCATTTTTATTTGCCAAAATTACTTTACTGTAAAATCAGTTTTGTAAGTTATAGGCCGTCAGCCCGCTGCCAGAGTGTGTAATGATTTTATAATGCTTTTCAGGGTAGGCGCTTTTTCGTAGTTATAAAAAATGTAATAATCAATGAACAAGCAAAATTAGCGCTATTCCCTGGAACTTAATAATAATAATAATAATACTTTATTTTCTTAAAGACATGCATAAACACGCCAAGTACGAATGAAAGAGTAAGGAAACCACTAAAGTTACATACATTTCACACGTATAAATTGCAAATTCTTCAATAGCGTTTGAGGACAATTTAGACAGAAGAATTGACTTTTGTGAAACAATGACGGATTTTATAAATGCAAACCAAAATATTTTGCACAATACTTGCTTTAGTGGCGAGTGCATGTTTTTTCTCAATGGGCATGTTAACAAACAAAATGATGAAAATGAAATGATGAAAGGTATAAACAGATTCCAGGGAAAGTTAATGTATATGGAAACATTATCATTGGATCTTCATTCTTTGAGGAAAATCTAACTGGTGAGCTCTACTTAAATCTGCTTGAAGATATAATAGACCCCTTAAAAACAACTAGTTTGGAAAATCAAATTGATGCTGCTGGTATTGATTTTGCAAGAAGATCTTATTCACTTCCGTCAAGATGAAGCTTCACCATACTACTTTCGTCAAGTTAGATAGTGGCTACATGACAGATTTCCTGGAAAATGGATTGGCCGAAGAGGAGTAATAGAATGGCTACCACGGTCAACCGACTTATAGCCTCTAGATTTCTTATGGGGCCATTTAAAATCGACTGTTTATAAAACACAGCCTCGAGATTTGGAAGATTTGAAGAGACGTATAACAGCTGCGTGTAGAGAAAGTCCAGCCAGAAGTTTTTTGGAATGATAGAATGGAGTTTGAGAGCAGATTTTATCATTGTTTTGCAAATAATGGTCAAAATGTCGAAAATTACAAAAGATGCTGTTTATTAATTTTTTATTTTTCATTGCAGAACACTTGATACTTAAATATCTTCACGGTTTTACTTGATTTCTCCAAAAGTGCTTACAAGGAAGGTGAAGTATTTGGTATGTTTGAAAAGGTATTTGAACGACCTTTAAAATGAGTTATCACTCACCCACCTTTTCATTCAAGATTTTAGAGGTTGTGTCCCCTCCCGCTAGTGGGTTGATATCATTTAATTGTTTGAAACGGTATTTGAACGACCTTTAAAATGAGTTATCACTCAACCCACCTTTTCATTCAAGATTTTAGAGGTTATGTCCCCTCCTGCTAGTGGGTTGATATCATTTAATTGACAACCAGCCTACAAAATGTCTCCCTTGAAAATAAATTTAGCGTGTTTTTCCATATTTTTAGATTTTCTTCAGGGACTGAAATATAGCTGGTGGTGCGTTTTAAAATTGACACCCTGTATATGTATTATAACATTTGCTACATTTTATTCTCCTCACCCATTGAAACGTGCCTAAACAAAATCATAGTTAAAAAATTATTTTAAATATCATTCAAATCAAACTCACTTAAAAATATTCATAAAACCACAATTCGCAGATCATTACCTATGAAATAGGAAAAATCACCACCACAATCGAATAGAACAAAGACTATAACACCAACGTGAGTCAGTAGCGGTATTAGCGACATAATATGTACTTTTTCACGAAACCTTCATGCTTCATATCGACCACAAAATTTACTTTCCCTGCGTAAATGATAATGACTGGTAAATCGTAATGATTCAATTCGGAAAACTTTTTCATTCAAGAACGTATGTGCGCGATTGATTGTCTTGGAAAATTATGCATGTACTGTGAATGTGTCACATTTCGAATACATTTTTCAAGTTAATTCTAGACTAGTATTAAGAGGGAAAAAAATGTTGGGAATTATACTGAAACTTAAATGAAATATATTTACAATAGGGAATATGCAAGTTATTTAAATTTACTTGATTTTTTTACATCATATACTTTATTGTCTTGAAAGTACACCTAAACCATTAGTTTATCATTTAGTTTGTATTTAACTCCATAAAACTTTAATCAAAAGTGCATCTACCCAACAAGATTAAAATCCTAGACAATAGAAGAAAATTTAAAAATTCCGTAAAAAATATTCTTCTGGCAAAAGCTTTCTACTCATTAGATGAATTCTACTGTGAGAAGCTTTAGTGCTGTGAAATTCAACTTCGTCATCCCTCCTTAGCTATTTTATATTATGATAATTGTTCTAAGGTTTATTTTGTACTGACATTTTCCTAATTTTTTTTATATATTTTCTTATATTTTTCATAATCTTTTATTTATACATTTTTTTGTTGACGATGGAAATTTTCTATAAATTTTTATTCTAATTACCTGTGTGCCAATTATGATGTATTTTTATTTATTATTCAATTTGTACTGGTATTTTTATATTTTTACTTGTTTGTAGTTGACCATTACGGTGAAAATATCGTAAAAATTCTATTTTATTTACTTTTGCGCATATTATGTTGTTTTTAATTCATTATTTATTTTGTACCTGTTTGTTGTGCATGTATGGTATGTATGCGTATATGTATGTATGTATATTTTCACTTTTATATATATATATATATATATATATATATGAAAATATAAGTAGAAAAGTTATTGGGTATAACCCTCAAATGTTCTGCAACCGTAGACACGTGTTTCGAGCTTAAGCTCTCATCAGTACGGTAAAATCAAGTGCGAAGATGTACAACACTTGGATGTAAAAATAGAAACAAAGGAAGTCAACAACAGGAAGCCAACCACACATTTGTGGCTTCGGTTAGGAGACCTTGTGCTTACAAGGCAACAACTAACGTCGCCACGGAGGCAGCTATAGCTACCAGCGTGACAATCCTACCCAGGAAAATACAAATAAGGATGGATATAGCGAAGGGCAATATATGAAAATATAAGTAGAAAAGTTATTGGGTATAACCCTCACATGTTCTGCAACCGTAGACACGTGTTTCGAGCTTAAGCTCTCATCAGTACGGTAAAATCAAGTGCGAAGATGTACATCCAAGTGTTGTCGTAGAACTGAATTCTACGATCAGGATCGTCTTCAGAAAGTTCGTGAACCAGTTTCATTTTATAGGGATGTATTTTTTTTTTTTTTTAGTATTTTATGTACTGTCGAACGTGGCATATCATTTTCATCTGCTAATTCAGTTGTGGATTGTTGAGGGTTTTCTTGAAGATCCACCAAGATATAAATCTGCTTGTATAGAGATACAGGTGGTCGTCCACTTTTCTTCATATTACTCAGATTCCCAATTTGTTCAAATTTCCTAATGAGATGTCTTAAATATTTTCTGTCAATGGGATTGCCTGGATACATCTCATTGAATAATCGCACAGCTGCATGGGCATTCGCATGAGACTGGTGTAAACTTTAACAGCAAAAACTTTTTCCTCTATTGTACGCATCGCTCTCCTCAATATTAAAAACTGGTGAAGTGCAAGATTGAGTTAACAACTATGAGTTGTGATAAGGAAATTTCTTATTTATACCTTTACACAGGTACCATATTATAATGACTAATTGATGGATTGCTCTAATTTGAGGAATTACTTTTAATTAAGGGATGTTATTATAACTGAATGCCCCGATTACCTGGGTCGATATTAATATTATTCATTTCGCTTGATAGTCTGTTTGTTGATAATAAATCAATTATTGAATACTTTTGTAAAAGGGTACCTAGAAATTTGATGATTTTTCCAGAAGTATCCGAAGGATCCTCATGGCAGAGCTCTAACATTAGGTACCGCTATTTTGTTTTGGAAGAATATTTTTGTTTAAAATTTTGTTGTTGTGTAGAGAATTGAAATACAATTCAAACGATGTATCACTCGACCCCCATAGCCTTTAAACAAAAATTTAAATGGCCGACCGACGTCATTTTAAAAAAAATTATTTTTTTGTTGTCAAAAAGAAGCTTATGAACTACCATTAAATCAAAAAAAATCACAACAGAATTCCAATACGTTCAAAAGTTAACACGGGTGGGGTTACTCTAAGAGAGTTCTTACCTACATTATGTACCGCCATTTTGTTTTGGAATTACATTTTTGTATGAGATTTTGGGGACGTATGGAGCATTGTAAGACGTTTCGTATGAGGTATCACTCGACCCCCCATGCCATTTGAAAAATTCTTTCAAAATGGCCATTCCTGCCATTCCTCCAAAAACTGCCATTCCTGCCATTCCTCCAAAAAAAATTTTATGCGAAAATTCCAATCCGTTCAAAAGTTAACAGGGGGGGGTAACTTATGGACACACTGTTTGTATAAATAAATAAAAAAAATTTTGTTTTTTTTTGTTTTTTTTCCGTTAACCAGCTGTCGTCCCCTTACGAACGGCAGCCCTCAAAAGTCGAAACTTGTGCGAGCCAAGGATTAAAGAGGTCTTACCTTTTTACGTGCGATTCCTAGCACGATCCGAGGAGAATATCGAAAGGAGGTCCGTGGTCACCCATCCAAACCCTGGCCTCGCTTAAGGGATGGGACATTAAGAGTCATTCTGATCTGATAGTCAATCAATTATATGTTCAATCCACCTGATTAAGAATGGCTAGTAGGGAAAAGTTAGTACAATCAGATGTCCATGTGTTAACTGGGACGGTGTTTTTTTATTGCTTTTTTTTTAGAGGCGTTGCAGGTTCGTTGTTATGAAGGTATCAAATTAAGAGGGGAGCATGTTGACTAATAAAATTTTTTGACTTTCAAATTTTGTTTGATTCAACAGTAGGCAGATAATTTTTCCATCCATCCTCGTAGTTGGTCAAACTGACATATAATTGTAGTCTACCTTGTTTTGGAGTGATGACGTCCAAATACTCCAGCAACCGAAGAAGAAACCGGACCAACACGTATGCGATAGTGTTGTTAATGTTGTTTTGTTCCATCAGTCAAATCGCATATGCGAATGTTTCTCCTCACGTGACGGCTGCGGCTCGTGTTTCGGAGATTTGATTCATTTTTCATTCCGCGGGATTCCAAAGCATACGTACTACGACCACGTGACCGAAAGTACAAAATGCCGGTCAAGTTTCGCGGAAACTTCAGTTTGAACATTTTACCGGTTGTGGTAGGCTGGCGCATCTGATATATCGACACTTACTTTACTTATCGCATTTTGAATCGCTCGTTGGATCACGTTCCGCTTGTTTGTAAACAACATTCTAATTTATCGAACGGTTGGTTTTTGTGAGTGGACTGTTTTTTGGCGTTGGCTGGTTGACTTTTTTTGATATACCTTCAAAATGAATACTGACAGTGACAATAATAAAAATGAGCTCAGGATCTCGGTGTAAGTACTACTCAAATTTGAAATTCGTGTGGTGGAATAAATCAAACAGAAAAAAAAAAGTTCGAAATATTGCAAAAATATTTTCACCACTACCATACTCGTGGGGGAGGTTGCTGCTGACACATTTTCCAGTTATTTTCTACAGATTTTTTTTTTCAATTGGTAAAGAGATATACTATACAGTGTGTCCATTTAACTGTGCAACAGATGGGATTTTTTATATTAATTGTAAAACCAAAATACAAAAATTACCGAAAGTTGGTGCATGTTTCATAATCAAATTAGGTGCCCTTACAATGATTGTAAATCAAACAGCATAGAGGGTAGGTAAAAATTGTCCAAAGAAGTCTGTGATTATATCTGAGCCAAATAATAGGGAATGGGTGAACGATGCTGTCAAGAAATCTAGATAAAAACTAAAAAATCTCTCTCATCTCCAAAAACTTGACTATTCTCTCAAACACAATACCTACAGGCAAAAAAAACACAATATTCTAGTTAAAACCACTAAACAAAACATTCATTTTCAAAAACTAGCAGAATCCGAAAATATGAACAAACTTACGTAGAATTTAATTTAAAAAATGAGAAAGCATGATAAAAATAGTAACAAATATATCCTCATAAATCATGAAAACAATATCCTTTCTGATCCATTGGAAATATCCGAAATATTCAATGATTACTTTGTTCATGTTCTTTACGAAACTATTGAAAACATAAAAAACCCTGATTCAATAAATGATACACGAATTTTGGCAAATAGAACAGTTCAAATAGCATGTTTAACTGTCACATATCTGAAGAAAAAGTCATGTAAGTTATAAAGATTAAACAAAGAAATAAACTCCGAAAACCTAGAAAACTACCATCCCATAACAATCCCATCTGTTATCTCGAAAATTTTTGAGTATGCAATCTTGGATCAATTATTAAAATTTTTGAATGGAAATTCTATAATTCTGAACAAACAGCATGGTTTCTGCTCTGGTCGTTCACAATCACCGTAATTCATGATTTCTACGAAACAATATTGGATTCTGTGGAAGCAGGTGAGAGCTCGGTTGGAATATTTTGTGATTTCAGCTGGGTTTTTCACTGTGTCCAGCATGAACTCTTGAAGGATAAACTTCATCGAATTGGGATTTGCGGAAAACTCTATGAATGGTTAAGATAAATCACTAAAAGGATAATGT
This sequence comes from Chrysolina oricalcia, assembly GCA_944452925.2. Classification (NCBI taxonomy): domain Eukaryota; kingdom Metazoa; phylum Arthropoda; class Insecta; order Coleoptera; family Chrysomelidae; genus Chrysolina; species Chrysolina oricalcia. The sequence continues at coordinate 51,907,047 of OX101824.2, forward strand.
GATCGCAGAACACATTTCTACCCTACTTTCAAGTAGAATAGGGGTCCCCCAAGGGCCTGTGCTGGTCCTCATATTATTTATCATTTATATAATTGAATTACCCGTAGTACTCCACGATGCGTATACTTGTCTTTATGAGGACGATTCCACGCTCTTATTCACAGACAAATCTACAGCTCAAATACAAAATAAAATTAACTCCTGTTGCAAGTCACTCTGCAAGTGGTCTTACGAACACTCATGTGAACTTCCACACGAGGCAAAATAATAAAATTACAAACTTAGATATAGAAATAAATAACGACACAATGAATAAACAGGAATGTATTACTTTCTTAGGTGTCAAATTGGACCAGAATTTATTACTCAATACTCACTGTGAAGCACTAGCTAAAACATTGAACACTGAATGTTATCAATTAAGATCTCTAAAATCCATTTTGGATATTCATGGAATGTTACTCTTCCACTTTGGTGAAATTCAATGTAGAATTACTTAGGGAATAATCATTTGGGGAAACTCGTGTAGCGTTCAGAATGTTTTTGTAGCCCAAAAGAGAATTGTGCGATGATTAGCAAATGTCCCAAATGAAATCTCACGCAAGGAATTGTTCAAACCTCATACCCATTTTATGGGTTTTATAATATATGAACTTTTGATTTACGTTCACAGACAGAGGGAAAAATTAACCACAAATGAATCAATACATAACCATGACACTAGGAAAAAAATTATTTTCATATCCCAAACGTTCGTCTCACATTATCCCAAAAATTACCAGATATCTTGGGACCATGCCTTTGTAATGTTCTTCAAAAAGGAATAAAAAAGATCGATAGCCTGCTACTTTTTAGAAATAAAATAAAAACACTTCTCCTCAACCGCTATCCCTATAGCCTGAAGGAATACTTCGACAATTTTTTACTGTGATAGATAGATGTTCTATATACTTGTGTTCTTGTGAATTTTTTTTTGTAAAATTTGTTTTTACGAAACTCCCAGGTTTTCGGAGAAAACCCCTCAAAAGCAGAGCTTGTGCGAGCAAGGGAGATCCGGGACCTACAGTTTAAATAAAAGTGGAATCCGAACCACTTCAGCTCAGTGACACACGACCAGGGATCGAAACCCCCGTAAAGCTAGCAGAACCACCTTGGAAATTTAAAAAAATTTTTAGGCCATAATTTTAGGCTAATTTTAGGCTAATTTATTACCCTATTCCCAAATTTTTTGCTCTTCAATTGTGAGAGATATCGCGGGTTCTGCTAGCTTAACGTTAAGCTGGCAGAACCAAACCGCCAAACGAATGATTATGAAAAGTCTAAGCACACCATAATTTAAGGCTCATTTTAGGCTCACAATTGAACCCATCGCCGATTTTTTTGGAATTCGTTTAAAAAAAATCCCGGTTCTGCTAGCTTTACCGTTAAGCTAGCAGAACCCAACCTTAAAAAAGAAACTCAGAACAAATCCAGTTGGACAATAATTTTAGGCTCTATTCAGGCTAATTTATTACCCAATTATACATTTTTTTGCTCTTAATTTGGAGGAGAAATCATAGGATGTGTGAGCTCAACACTGAGCTGGCAGTACCAAAAGGCTAACCGAATCGTTATGGAAAATCTGATCGCACCATAATTTTAGGCTCATTTTAGGCTCACGTTTGAACCCATCGCCGATTTTTTTGGAATTCGTTTAAAAAAAATCCTGGCTTCTGCTAGCTTTACCGTTAAGCTAGCAGAACACAACCTATGATATCTCCTCCAACTGAAGAGCAAAAAAAATTATAATTGGGTGATAAATTAGCCTGAATGGAGCCTAAAATTATTGTCCAACTGGATTTGTTCTGAGTTGCTTTTTTAAGGTTGGGTTCTGCTGGCTTAACGGTAAAGCTAGCAGAACCCAGGATTTGATTTTTTTTAAACGAATTCCAAAAAAATCGGCGAAGGGTTCAATCGTGAGCCTAAAATGAGCCTAAAATTAATGGTGCGATCAGATTTTCTATAACGATTAAGTTAGCCTTTTGATACTGCCAGCTCAATGTTGACCTAACACAACCTATGATTTCTCCTTCGACTGAATAGTAGAAAAATTTATAATCGGGTAATAAATTAGCCTGAATAGAGCCTAAAATTATTGTCCAACTGGATTTGTTCTGAGTTGCTTTTTTAAGGTTGGGTTCTGCTAGCTTAACGGTAAAGCTAGCAGAACCCGGATTTTTTTTTTAAAAACGAATTCCAAAAAAATCGGCGATGCGTTCAAACGTGAGCCTAAAATGAGCCTAAAATTATGATGTGCTTAGACTTTTCATTATCATTCGTTTGCGGTTTGGTTCTGCCAGCTTAACGTTAAGCTAGCAGAACCCGCGATATCTCTCACAATTGAAGAGAAAAAAATTTGGGAATAGGGTAATAAATTAGCCTAAAATTAGCCTAAAATTATGGCCTAACAAAATTTTGAAAATTCCATAGTGGTTCTGCTAGCTTTACGGGGGTGGGATCGAACCCGGTCCGTCTGGGTGGAAGCCAAACGCTCTAACACCTCGACCACTTCGCTTCGCTTTCGAATGTTTGAAGTGTTGTCAATTTTCTGTAATTTTATTATTATATGTACAACCTGACTTGTCCTATAGCTATGCAGCTCGATGGATCAAAAATAAATTGGATTGAATTAAATTGGATTGAAAAAATGTATTTGTAAAAAATTGTACAAGAGTGAGGTACCTACTTTTATTTCAACAAATTCAGCAAAATGTTATCAGGAAAATTTGTTTACAATTGAAAGTTATGCCTAAATACCAAAACTTGGCCTCGTAAGAAATGTTATTATTTATTATTTTAAACATTAATTTTTCATTTTCACCCTAATCACTTTCATAAATCAATCACTATCAAATCAGTTGCGCAATTTTTTTTCCAAATGAAGCATACGAGGATATATTGAAAAATTCTTAGCCTACTGTAGAACCAAACAAAATTTCAATGTCAAAATATTTTATTACTCAACATATTCTCCTCTTAATTGGATACATTTATTACAACGAACCTGCAACGTCTCTAGACCTTTAAAAAAAAAATGTTTCTTCTTGCTCTGGAAACCAGACCTCCACAGCTTTTATTACATCCTCGTTGGAAGAAAATTTACGACCTTTTAAACTTTTTTTAAGTTGAGGAAAGAGATGATAGTCGGTCGGAGCCAAATCTGGTGAATAAGGGGGGTGTTCTAGTAATTCAAACCCTAAATCACGAATTTTTTGCATGGCAACATGAGATTTGTGTGCAGGGGCGTTGTCCTGCAAAAACAAGAAACATTTGGATAGCGTTCCGCTCTTTCTCTCTTAATTTTTTTCCTGTAGAGTGGTCAGTAATGTCGAATAGTAATCTCCAGTTATTGTTCTACCCTTATCCAAAAAATTAATCATGATTACTTCATGGCAATCACAAAAAACTGAAGCAAGAACTTTTCCAGCAGATTTTTGGACACGAAAAATCTTAGGTCTTGGAGAACCGGAGTGTCGCCATTCCATCGATTGTTGCTTTGTTTCTGGATCGTAGAAATGTACCCAAGTCTCATCCATAGTAACAATTCGGTTTAAGAAGTCTACATCGTTTTCAAATCGAGCACAGATCGAACGCGATGCTACTACCCTTGCACTCCATTTTGCAGCATTTTTTCTCATGTCCAAATTGACGTGAACTATATGATGAACGCGTTCGTATGAAATATTCAGTGCTTCAGATATCCGTTTTATCCCAATTCGACGGTCTGTTAAAATCATGTCATGAACTGCATCGATATTTTCGGGGACTGCCACAGAAACTGGCCTTCCCGATCGGTCATCATCTTCAATGGAAAATTCACCTCTTTTGAAGCTTGCAGTCCAATTTTCCACGGTCGCATACGAAGGACATTGATCACCAAGGGTATTGAGCATATCTTCGTAAATCTGCTTACCTCTTAACCCTTTTAAATACAGGTACTTGATGATGGCTCGATACTCCAATTTTTCGATTTTCACAATTTCGGTGGACATATTTTTTCATTCAATTTATTGTGTAACTCTGGTTAACTTTTTTGTCGTCAAACTTTACACTGACACTTCTAATAAGTTATTGTTCGTTGCTATGGTAACGCAATATTTTGTTTATGCAGGGAACTGGTCTAGGCTAACTAGATGTCAATACATCCTCGTATTTGTGAAATTAAATTAGATTTCAATTATTTTAGGGAATCACAAACTTCATGTTAGTTACAACTATATTAAACGGAACTTTGAATTTCGAAAACATTATTTTTCACAAGGTGAATATTACTAATGATAATAGGCACATTAAAATACTTATTATCATTCAAATTAATTTTTTTTTCATTTTGATTGTCCTTTAAAAAACATGAAATCCTTCTAAAATAATCCCGGAAACCCATGCACCAAAACAAATGAGGGTTGAAAGTAATAGTATATTACGTATCAAGTGTTGTAAAAAGCATATTACGCACGAATGGAAAAATTGCGCACGAGCCGCGTAGCGGTGAGTGCGGTAATTACATGAGTGCGTAATTGCTTTACAACACGTAATACGTACTATACTTTTTCTACGACTCTTATATACTGGATGGTGCGTTTGATTAAGCTTTAAGTAATAAAAAAATGAAGGTAACTAACGCAGTTTATGGTTTAATTTCCAACAACAACAAATTAAATCTAAGAAAATACAATTTTGTACTATATAGCATGGAAATGATGAACAGAGCGAGGAGGGTTTAAATGTTTTGGTCAATATATTAAAATAGGCGAGCAATACATTTTCGGAGTACGTACTCACGTGGTTATCCATACTCCATTCCATAAATTTTTGATAGGCTTTTTCATATCTATCCTTTGATTTTTGCGGCAGAATATTCTCCATAGCAGAAGCAGCCTGAAGAACAATTTCCGGTGGCGTTGCGCTCATTTCATTATCGGAGTTGCTCATATTTGTAGATATAAAATTAAAGATCGGATTATAATTTATGAAGTATCGATTTGAACTTCAAATCTCAAAAAGTGACAATGTCACTGTCAAATATTTAAAACGCAAGACAGATAAATGTCACGATTTGAGTGGTTCAAGAGGCAACTTGATTGTTACCTATTATACTAGCCATCATATCATGACGCACAGTTGTGCGTTTTTATTCTTTACGCACAGTTGTGCGTAAGAATGGATTTACTTATAGAGTGAACTGTTTGTAAAACAATGTTTACTAACATAGGAGTAGAAAAACATTATGACAGTTTGGTTACATTAATTTTTTATTCTTGTATAATTATATTGTTCGATTGTTGAGTTTATTCGATTTCAAATGCTTCTGTGAAGGCAGAATTAGTTTCAATGGCCACGTTCATACCGTCTCTTGGTAAGCTGACTAATGACTTTATTTCACTTTATTTCACAGTACACTTGGTCAGGTAACCAACCACCTTGATTTGGTACTGAAAATTGCTGCGTAGGTACTAGACAAAATAGTTAGGTGACCAAGATGGTGTAAATGATTTACTGATTTAAACGTGGTGTAAATAGGCAGTAACTTATTCCCTTGGCCTGATTTCGGTATGATCAACTTGGTCAGAATACCAAAATTCGCTTAGCTGCTGTATAAACGTGGCCAATATGTGGAGATAACTATAAACCATTGCGTGAAGCAGGAGATATTGAGTTTAAACCGAGGGGGAAACATCTCACTAAAATGTGTACGAGACTTAAAATATTTAAAAGAACGAAAGACTCAAACCGATGACAGAAGCGAAGATTTAATGACTGTAAATTGACTTAAAGGACTCAAAATTTCTAGTTGTAAAAGATTTAAAGGAGATATTTCCCCCTCGGTTTAAACAGACATGATCTTTAGACTATAAGTAGGTATGAAAATGAACGTAACAAAACTCCATGTACTGAAGAAAAGCAATTCAAAATACTTTAGGCAGTTGTTGAAAACCCTTGACGATCCCCCGTGAAATTTCTGATCGTGCGGGTGTAAAAAAAGCTCTGTGATAAGAATAATCTTAAGAAAAATAAATATCATGCCTATGCCAATACCTGCGGTATGACTTCTGCATGTGGATTGAAGAACAAAAAGAGAAGATGAACCTGATTTCCATAGACACATTTTTTGGGGGGATGAATCCACGTTCACGACAGATGGCGTTGTCTCTTCCCAAAAGTGTAGGTGCGGTGGTCGGACGAAAATCCAAATTTTGTTATTGACAATAAAAACCAAGTATTATCAAAAAAGAAAAGTGTGGTGCAGTATTATTGACAAAACCTAACTGGTAATACCTATTGACAATTTTTGGAAAATGATTTTTTGGATAATATGAGCTTACAAGACGACATAAATTATGGTTTGTACATGACGGATGTCACGATCATTCTATTAAAATTATTTCTGAATGGTTAAATGGGGAATTTGGTGATAAAAGGTTGGGACAAAATACCGATCCAAGGAGGACTCCTCGTTCAACAGATCTCAACCTATCAGACTTTTTTCATTGAGATATTTGAAGCAAAAAGTTGACAAGCATCGACCATTCAATAATGTTGAGGAGCTTGAAAATTCGATACGACCTCATTGCAGAAATATTCCAGCAAGTGTGATTTACTCTTAATGATTTTTATGATCGGACAATTAGATGCATTAAACGAGAAGGTGACATACAGAGACGCACAGATAATTTGGCTTACAAATAAATATATTTTACTCTACATTTAAAATATTTTCTGTTCTAATTTATTTTGATTTCATAATAAAAATAAGCCGATAAAAATTAGTAAAACCATCGGCACCACATTCAAATACGGTTAAATATTGTATTATTGCTTTTGAAATTTGGGTACGTCTAGATATTTAGCATAATGCATATATTATTCCATAATAATAATATTGTTTACTTTTAACACTCATTATGCTTTCTTCCATGGGTTTCTGCGATTATTTTAGCAGTATTTCATGTATGCTGATTAATTCTTACAGTTCTTAACATTTGAAATAAAAATTTTTACTTCAAATGAGATATTTTTAATAGGTCCCTTATCAGTATTAATGTTTCACCTGTTGAAAATAATGTTTGCGAAATTTTAAAGTTGCGGTTAATTTCGTTGCAACAAACAAGAAGTTTGTGATTCCCTAAAAAAATGCAAATCTAAGTTAGTTTCACAAATATGCTTCAATTTGAACAAAGTTATGACAAGTTGATTTGATGGTGATAGACTTATGAAAGTGTTTAGGGTGAATATGAAGATATTATTGATGTCTAAAGAAAAAAAACATTTCTTAGAAGGCGTTGTTTTGGTATATAGCTATAACTTTAAATTGTTAATAACTTTTTTTCATAACATTTTGCTGAATTTTCTGAAATAAGAGTACTTTACTCTTGTACAATTTTTATATTTTTTGACCTACCCTGTATGCTGACTGACTTGCAACCATTTTAATTGCACCTCCTATGATTATCGAACATGCACCACCTTTCGGCAATATTTGTATCTTGGTTGTGCATTTAATAAAAAAAATCCTATTTGTTGCACACTTAAATGGCGTCACTGTAGATACCTTGAGGTAATTTTTGTCTCATAATGATAAAATTGGTTTCACAAAAATGCTTTGTGTCCTGAATACGAATCTGCTAATCGTCCGCAGTCCTGTTATGCAGATTGGTCTCCACAAAGGTCCATTTGCATACTCTTTTCATTTTCATTTGTTCACTTTGAAGCTACAGAATTCCTAATTTGGCGAAAATTCACTCTCGTCTAGAGCACTTTTTATCGTCATCTTTTTTGTTGTCATCTATTATTTTGATTCTCTCAATCTACGATAAATTTGGTAGGCATTTTGATGCTTAAATAAATGTGTATTAAACTCTTGAATAGGTGATAAATTGTATGCAGAACTTGTTTGTGTATCGAAAATATGTTTATAGTTGATGAAATCGTTTGAAAATCGCACCTTTTCTACACCAGAACGAATCGCCGCGTTGAGATTTTCGAATTCTTGTTCATGACGTCAATCTACGTGAGGAGCAACAAAAAGTTTGCCAAAACAAGGTGGGGCCCGTTACATTTGAATAATCTACCTTCCGTTATTTTCTTTATTGCAGCATGCGAAATAAATAAATATTCCGCATGGGCTCAATTTCATCAAATGAAAATGGATTTTTGGAAATTCAATCTTTTGCAAATTTCCTATAAAGTGCCCTTCAAATGAGAAAAACTTTTATTGATACCAATTATTGTATTGTGAATATTATGATTTCCTATTTTATCAATAAACTTACTTACTTACCTAATTTATTTTGGAATTTGACTTGGGCGGTTGTGCTTAGAAAAATATGAAAAATGTCCTAATCGCTGAAAATAAAAAATAAGCTTACTTGCTCATTGGAATTTCGAATAAATGAACGTAAAAAAAACTTTAAAAAAAAGCTTTCATTTAAATGCTCTGAAAAGAAGAAAATTAATTTTAAATGACATAAAAGCTTGTCGCGAGAAGAATATATGTATTTCTTATTGTAAATTAAATTTAAAATTACCTCAAGATTTATTTAAAAAGTTTTTTAAAGTTTATTTATTCATTTATTTTTTAGTTTTCTTTCACTATTTTTACGGATTTTTTCGATTTCTATTTTGCGACTTTTCCTATATTTTTTCGTGACAGGAAAGTGGGGCGAGTCCCCGATCAATTTTTTTTCATCATTATTTTTCATGTCCAAAACTGTTGAAACATTTTCAGAATTTCTTTGCGTTCTCTATCTAGCCTTTGAGGGGAACGGGAGGGGGAAATTTTTTTTAAACCATAAAATAAAAAATTCTAAACGTTTCACCAAGAACATTTCTGAATGCTGTGGAATTGTAAACAGGTGCGCCATCGAAGTAAAACCACAAATCTTGAATAATTCGAAGAGGCATATTGTCTAAAATTCAAAGTCCTCTCCTTCAAGGTGTTATCACCGCTCTCGCTTACATTTGTTCTTCTGCTAATTTGAGAAATACTGGGCTTTCCGTGCTGTATAACATCTAAACAAATATAGTTGTACTTCCTCAATGTTTTTCGAAGAATTATGCGGTTTTTTTAAATTAGTTTAAACCGAACCAGTACTTTTTAATTTTGTCAAAATTCTACTAACTGCTGTGTATTTTTTTCAAGGTGTCGTATAATAAAATCTTCAGCGACTTGTCGATGAGGTGTACTTTATCCACACATTAAAACAATCTCAACTTTTTCCTGCACAGATAACATTATTACGTTTTTCTTATTCAAACGTATTAAACCGCGTATTTAACTGTTAAACAATGATTAATTTTATCAATTAATATTGTGATTTCACTACTGAAAGAATAATATAAAATATATAAGTATGACTTTTTCAAATGTGTAAAATATAGCGAATTTTAATTATTACACAAAAACTCTCATTGAAAAATATGTATTTCACGTAAAAACATTTCACTTTCACTTTTAGTACTCTAAATCCAGTTTTATAAAATTAATGTTCGACACCAACGGTTGACACTTTCATAATCTAGATAACCTTCAGAAGAATCAAGCAATTGTTTCAAACATGAATAATTATTTGGACGACTATGCAAACTTTACTTTTATTTGTCATCTCGCCAAATATTTAAAATGTCGCACTAGCCAAATATAGTTTTAAAGATTCGCCAAAGAATTCATGAAAATAGAACACTATACATCAAGGGACAGAAATGCAAGATTTTTTCCAAGGTGCGATTTGTAGCTCGAGGGCGAAGCCCGAAAAATAAAAATATGAGCGTATAGGATATTAAAATTCAGGATGAGTTTCTATTCCATGCGACTCGATCCTGATACCGAAGTTCTGAAAAGCCGTTTTTTGTTGATTATTAAATAAGTAAAGCTCCGATCAAAAAAAGTTGTATCATGGAATTGTAGGTATTGAAAAGATCTATCAATTAAATAACCTATATTTTTGATATCATTGATATCGAGTTATATCGGAAAAACCGTAAAAAATCTGGTTTTCTATAACTCGTTTATTGTAAGGTACTGAAAATTGTTACTCACAGTTTTCTGTAGCCTATGGCAAGCCAAAAAATTCTTTTTCAAAAAAATGGATGAATATTGATTATTTTTCAAAATACAGTGACCGCCAAAAAGTATGTACCATATGGGAAAAATTTTTATTATTGGAGTATTGGAAAAAATATTCTGGGGAAAAGTTTGTGCATGTCCGATAACCTAAAAATCGATTTTGACACATGTCACGTGATCGCTAGAATGGCGGCAAAATGAAAAAAATTGCAATGCAAAGGCAAAAAAGGGGTAAGATGGCAAGATAATTCAAAAAAATTGAAAATAGCAATTTTTTAAAAATATTTTCTAAATATCTATTTTAAAATATTATTTTTTTTCTTATAAATATCTTGACTATACTGAAACATTTGCATTTCAATAATAACGACAAAACTTTCTCATTTTCTCCACACCAGAGGGCACTAAATTAAAAAAAAATTGTTTTTGCCAGAACCCTCGCTGTTATACATTGGTTCTTATCTAACAGTTATATCAGAATTCCAAGACTATTCTGTTGATATGGCAATCTAGAAACACCATGTTTCCTGATTTTAATCAAGTTTCAATAATAATGCTGTATGAGCGCTTTACTTTGCACATAAACTTTAACAATCTTTAATTTGACGCACTATTTTCAAGTTTATGTGCGAAGTGAAACGCTCATGCACGATTATAATCGGAACTTGATTATAATCTGGAAATTACCATGTTTTTGGAGTGTCATGTCATCACAATGGTCGTGGAATTCGGATATAACTGTTAGATACGAACCGATGTAACAGCAAGGGTTCTGACAAATTCCCATTTTTTCAATTTAGTGCCCTCTGGTGTGGACAAAATGAGAAAGTTTTGTCATTATCATTAAAATGCAAATGTTTCAGTATAGTCAAGCTATTCATAAGAAAAAAAATATTTTAAATAGTTGGCAAAATATTTTAAAAAAATTGCTATTTTCAATTTTTTTGAATTATCTCTTGAAACTTCGTTTATGTGTATAAAATTGAATTCTAAGTGACTTTTTCAAATAACTTTTTTGATATCTTGCCATCTTACCCCTTTTTTTTCCTTTGCATTACAATTTTTTTCATTTTGCCGCCATTCTAGCGATCACGTGACATGTGTCAAAATCGATTTTTAGGTTATCGGACATGCACAAACTTTTCCCCAGGATATTTTTTCCAATACTCCAATAATAAAAAATTTTCCCATATGGTACATACTTTTAGGCGGTCACTGTATATGAAGTTTTCTCAAAAAAGGTGATCTCTCAATATATGGCTACTTTTGCTCGGGGAATGATGCTAGAGTAACGATTCAGAACTTATTTTTTTCCGTGAGAGGTGTACTTTCATACTTTGAATAAGTATATTGATTTTATTTATTTTAAGTGTCAAAAATGTCTTTAAAAAAATGCACATTTTTTTTTACATGTTTTTTTCTAAATAAATTTCTTAATTTTGTTTTTATAGAAATTACTTTTATGAAAATAGATTTCCAGCATGACATCACGCATAAAAAAAATAGAATTCTTACCATCACTATGAGCCGAGATAATTTTTATAATTCAAAAAAATCTGGAACCCGCAATAATCATCGTACAGCAGTCACCTTCATGGATATTGAGGTTGAATACCTATATTTTCGATAAAAAAATACTAGGATATGTCTAGTTCATTTGCAGTATTATTAATTGATTAACAAAGTGAGGCTATGCAACTTTAGCGGGAGACAAATACTGTTGACATTAAAGACACTTTCGTCCTGACAGTGCTATTGAAAAAGAAAATAAAAGTTATTGGTTAAATTTCAAGTACTAATGTACATTGCAAAAGAAAACGTACGTGAACAACAAGCCGAGATACTCAATATTTTTCAAGCACAAGCCACTTTGAACGCACGAAATAAGTTTTCAGTGCTATCCTCACTCCGCCACCCGCTACAGCTATCGCGATCCGCGCCTGCCCGCTTCACTTTATCCATCGATTAATAATACTGCAAGTGAACTAGACATATCCTAGTAATTTTTTATTGAAAATGCAGGTATTCAACCTTAATATCCATGAAGGTGACTGCTGTACGATGATTATTGCGTCTTCCAGATTCTTTTGAAATAAAAAAATTATCTCTGCTCCTAGTGATAGTAAGAATTCAATTTTTTGCTGAATGCTTGAAATCATGCTAGGAATCCATTTTCATAAAAGTCATTTATATGAAAACAAAATTGAGCAATGTATTTAAAAAATAAGGAAGAAAATTGTGTAATTTTTTTAAAGTCATTTTTTGACCCTTAAAATAAAAAAATTCAAGATACTCATTCGATAATATGAAAGAACAACTCTTACAGAAAAAAATAAGCCATGAATAGTTACTATAGCATCATTCCCCGAGCAAGAGTAGCCCTCGAGCTACAAATCGCACCTTGGGAAAAATCTTGCATTTCTGTCCCTTGATGTATGTATTTCCAAACATGACCCACAAACAATGTTTTGAAATTATCATTGAATTTTGGAAAAATCATGTCTATATCTACTAGCCTATACTGCCTAATCTAAGAGTCGGTTGTACTGCGAAATTTATTGAAGATCCCAAATTAAGTTAAATTAAAAATGACAGGTCTTTTTCACGCTTGTAGAGCGTTGAAAAATAATGGTCTATCGTTATTTGTTATGCTACAACAACTGCCGCTTGCCGTAATTGTAATTGGCGAGTTTCATAAGGTCAATTCGGAGACGAATTAGGTTTCTAAATCATGGAATGTTTAACACCTTTTCCTAATTTAACTGAGTTGAATCTTTGTCATTCAAACGTATGTACTTGGCTCACAATTCACTTGTATCGATTGATTCAACCGAATTCAATATTGGCAATTTGTTATTCCTTTAATTATTGTTATTTATTTCTATAATTATTGTAAAAGTAATTTCAACGCCAATTTAGTTTCTTTCGCCCCTCCCGCCTCTCTTCCCTATAATGTGAATACGAACCTTGAAGAATTCATTACCATTTTAAAACGGTGCCGATGTGAGCTGGGAATCACACACAAGGCATGCGATTTAGAAAGAGCAGAAGACATGATATGAATTTATTAAAATTGTACAGAAGAGTACAAAAAAAAAATGCACATAGCAAACCATGTGGCTAGCACCTGTAATAAATTGATATGAGTAAGGTTATTCTGGACTTTCATTGTCTAAAAAAGGACAAAGAAAATTCAATTCTCTGCGATTTGTTTCATGACGTTTCAACTGTTAAAATCTACAGTCGTTATCAAGTGTATAAATGCGACAATCTCAAGGATACTCCTAGAGATTGTCGCATTTATACAATTGATAACGACTGTAGATTTTAACAGTTGAAACGTCGTGAATAAAAATTGCAGAGAATTGAATTTTCTTTGTCCTTTTTTAGACAATGAAAGTCCAGAATAACCTTACTCAAAGTGAAACATTGTCAACCACTTTCAAACAAACGTAAATTGATTTATTTATATTCCAAATATATGTTTATTAATAACTGAATTATGTTTATAAAGTTACTTGACAACGTACATCACTTAAGAGCTACCATCACCGATAGTCGAATTTCTTCCTCATCCCTTCCAGCTTAGGTTTGTTGGCATACTTATCAAGAGTGGAGGTGGAGATAATGAACTCGATGAACATTGGCAACACAGCACCTGTCCGTTCTCGATTACAGCGCCAATCAGGTATAAATTTCCCGATCGTAGAATCCGTTTCTTGCAAAAACCATTGATTTCATCAAAGAGATATTTTTTATATGGGCTCAGGGGTCCCATAAGAATTCCGGAAAGTCGCAATTTTTTTTCTTAAAAATTATCATAACCAAAAATCACAGAAGTTCCGGAATTTACACAAAAACATTGAGTAAGACAAAAAGATATTAAAAAATTCTCAAACAAAAACTGTGGGCTCAAAACAACTTTCCGTTTTAGCAAGGTAGTATTTGCTCTTAACATGTCATATCAACACGAGATATAAAAATACGAATATGCTGAATGTAACTATAATTTCCTGACATCTGTCTTTCAACAACAATTAATATTTACTGAAAATGAAATATTTCAGAAGGTTTCACAATGTGACCTCTTTTCGTCATATAACCTGAAGCAGACTGAATAGACCCCCTATCTGTAGGTGAGTTCTACAGTGTGTCCATAAAGTAACCCCCCCCTGTTAACTTTTGAACGGGGTGGAATTTTCTTGTGAAATTTTTTTTGGGAGAATGGCAGTTTATAAGCTACTCTCTGACGACAAAAAAGAATGTCTATCTTTCAAAATGGCGGCCCGACGCCATTTTGAAAGAATTTTTTTAATGGCATGGGAGGTTGAGTGATACCTCATTCAAAACGTCTTACAATGCTCTATACGTCCCCAAAATTTCAAACAAAAATGTACTTCCAACACAAAACGGCGGTACATAATGTAAGAACTCTCTTAGAGTAACCTCACCCATGTTAACTTTTGAACGGATTGGAATTCTGTTTTGAATTTTTTTTGGTTCAATGGTAGTTCATAAGCTTCTTTTTGACAAAATTTTTTTTTAAACGACGTCGGTCGCCCATTTAATTTTTTTTTAAAAGCTATGGGGGTCAAGTGATACATCGTTTGAATTGCATTTCAATTCTCTACACAACAACAACATTTTAAACAAAAATATTCCTCCAAAACAAAATAGCGGTACATAATGTTAGAGCTCTGCTATGAGGATCCTTCGGATACTTTAGTTCTGGAAAAATCATCAAATCTTCTAGGTGCCCTTTTACAAAAGTATTCTGTAATTGATTTATTATCAACAAACAGATAATCAAGCGAAATGAATAATATTAATATCGACCCAGGTAATCGGGGCAATCAGATATAATGAAATCCCTTAATTAAAAGTAATTCCTCAAATTAGAACAATCCATCAATTAGTCATTGTAATATGGTACCGTGTAAAGGTATAAATAAGAAATTTAAGAAAGTTAACTCAATCTTGCACTTCACCAGTTTTTAATATTGAGGAGAGCGATGCGTACAGTAGAGGAAAAAGTTTTTGCTGTTAAAGTTTACTACCAGTCTCAAGCGAATGCTCATGCAGCAACTGAGAATCTGAGTAATATGAAGAAAAGTGTCTGTCTCTCTAAACAAGCAGATTGATATCTTGGTGGATCTTCAAGAAAACCCTCAACAATCCACAACTGAATTAGCGGATGAATATGATATGCCACGTTCGACAGTACATAAAATACAAAAAAAAAAAAATTACACATCCCTTCAAAATGAAACTGGTTCACGAACTTTCTAAAGACGATCCTGATCGTAGAATTCAGTTCTGTGATCTGATGAGTTAGAAACTTCGTCAAAATAGAATTCTCGTGAGCAACATTTGTTTCAGTGATGAGAGCACGTTTTTCTTGAATGGACATGTGAATAGACATAATCACCGCTATTGGAGCACTGAAAATCCTCATGAGTTCAAGGAAACACATACTCAGTACATCCAAAAAGTTAATGTTTGGGCTGGCATACTGGGCAACCGTATCATAGGTCCATATTTCTTGAGAGAAAATTTGAACGAAGTTCGATATTTGAGGATGCTACAAGAAAACATATTTCCGGAAATAATTCAGGTAGCTGGAAATAATATAGAAAATATTCATTTTCAACAAGACGGAGCACCTCCTCATTATTTCAGGCCAGTAACCAACTTTTTAAATAAAAATTTTCCGGAAAGATTGATCGTTAGGAGGGGTCCTATTGAATGGCAAGCTCGCTCTCCTGATTTGACCCCTTTGAATTTTTTCTTGTGGGGATATCTCAAATCTCAAGTGCTCAGAACCGCTCCAGGAACGATAAATGAATCTTATGGTGGATTTATGCAGCAATCATAAGTCATAAGGAATAATATTCGTCAATGATTGGTTGGAATATACGGACCAACCAATCATTGACGAATATTCTTCCTTATGACTTATGACTTATAATTGCTGCATAAATCCACCATTACACCAGAAATGTTTGGAAATGTAAGAAGCGAATTTCAGAATCGTCTCTTCATGTGCCAGGAAGTCAATGGCGAACATTTCGAACATTTATTTTGATTTTCTTTCTCAATTTTTCAGATATTTATGTTAAATAAACATTGTTCTTTATTCTGGATGGTTTTCTTAATTTTGCTGAAATTCAATAAAACAATCACCTGCCTTCTCACTAAATTTCATTCGAAGATGGCACTCTTTTATCATTTTTAGCAAAATAACTTTCATTTAATGATACCGAAAAAGATTTGATGATTTTACTAAAGCTCATTAATAGCAACTGAAAAGATCCTTAAATGGCAGAGCTCTAACATTATGTACCGCCATTTTGTTCTGGATGTACATTTTTGTTTGAAATTTTGGGGACGTATAGAGCATTGTAAGACGTTTCGAATGAAGTATCACTCAACCCCCCATGCCATTTAAAAAATTCTTTCAAAATGGCGTCGGGCCGCCATTTTGAAAGGTAGACATTCTTTTTTGTAGTCAGAAAGTAGCTTATGAACTGCCATTCCTCAAAAAAAAAATTCATGCGAAAATTCCAATCTGTTCAAAAGTTAACAGGGGTGGGGGTTACTTTATGGACACACTGTATATGAACTGGAAGATCTTGAATAATCAGTTGAGAATTCCCTTGCTGGACATCATTCTTTTTCTAAAACTTAATTTTGCTTGCTAGATTAATTTTAATCATATAGGTATAAAAATATTTTGATGATTGGAGCTCGTGTCGGCTGGGAATAATCCTCCACGATTCACTGTTGCGTTAATAATTAAGGTGGCGTATAGAATTAGTAACAATGCCTTTCCAGAACTCACGGCTAATAACCATAGCAGTCGATGCCAAAACACCAGAGAAAAAAAATATAATTTGACTTATAACACCTTCTCTCTTTTCAAAGTCAAATTTGCTTTATTATCGAAACAATGAAAATTCTTATTGACAAAGCGATAAGACTAAAAATAGATATAAAAATATACAACAGAAAAAATGTATAAAAAATATCAGTCACAATTACTTTAAAATCACTGAAATAGTCATTATTCGCGAATAAAAAAAATGTGTATATAAACATATACACTTTATTATATATACAGTCACAATTTAAAACAAATAACATATACAGGTACATACAGAGTGTTCCATCTCAGACTAGCCATCCTGTATATTTCTTATCCCGTAGTGAGTGGAAAAATTTCCCGAAACACGTCGAATGATTTTGTTTGGGGGACATTTTTTGACGTACACTTGAGGCCCCCAATAGGGGGCGCTTCAACCCCTCAATTAAATAGGGGAGAGGGGTTAACTGATACTTCATTTGAAAGGTCTTGGAAGCCTCTTTACAACGGTGTATGAATAACGTAAATTTGATGAACCGTTTTTGCCAAAAATCAATTTTGTAGCCATCTTGAATATTTAGGTTATTTTTATAATGTACAAGCCCATGTTTATGAAGCCCTTTTTACAAACTTAAACAATCTTCAAAAAATCACATTCTTAAAAAAATTGAATTGTTTTATCATGCTTACAATAAGAAAAAATCAAATCTGCGTATTTAAATCAAATGTTAAAATTGTCCTCCATTGACTTCCATACAATAATACAATCTTGACTGAAAACCGTCTCTAACATGGTTCAGCATAATTGGAGTTATTTGACGACACTCATTTACAATTCGTAGTTCGTACAAATTTTCAGGCTGTCACAAAAATCTTGGACTTAAGATGTCCCCACAAGAAGAATTCCAGAGGGGTCAGGAGATCGGGCAGGCCACTCCATAGGACCTCTTCTTCCAATCCAATGACCGGGGTATTGTAAATTAAGGTCTTGGCGAACTGGTGCGGCGTAGTGAGCTCCGTTGTTGGAAATGCAATTGTTGGTCAAGTAGTAGAGGATCGTGTTCTAAATGTTCAGTTAATAACGGATCAATCGCATTTTCCAGCATTTCAAGATAAATTTCGCAATTTAAATTTCCAGGAATAAACAGAGGTCCAATTAGGTGGTCTCCCAAAATTCCTACCCAAACGTTTAGCTTTTCCGGATGTTGTCGTATAGATTGCGTATTTGTGTAACACTCAACCTAGGGTGGTTGGGCGAATATTTTTTTTTTCTTAACACAAAAAAAAATTCCCTCTTCAACCACAACAGAGAAAATTCCACCGCTAATTGTCACCAGAGAATAAACAAATTAAGAGCAGCCTTTTTATTTTCGAATGTTTTCGATAAGGTCCTAGATAAATCAGTACTTACCGTAAAAACTATCTTGGACGAATTTTCTGGTATTTTCTTTCTTACCAAGGCACTATTTTAGGTTTGAAAGGTAAAGTCACCTAAGTCGTCTTAGGGACGTGGGTCGTCTAGGCTGATAATATGCTAGATTTCTTTTTGTTTTCTTTTTGAGATTTTTCCTTTCTTTTTCTATTCTTATTTTATAAGAATGTCACTGAGGTTGGGATAAGTTAAAAGCTGTCAGTATAGTTACCGACAATGATACTCGGCATAAACTGTTTAACGGTATATTAAATAAACATTAAATGGAAAAGAATTACACCATAACAAAAAGAAAATTACCCGTGAATGATTCGGCGTAAAATATATAAAAACGTAATTCTCCCTGAGGATAAAGAAAAATATCGGCTTTCAAAGAGTAATTAAAATTAGGAAAAAAACCAACATTTAAAGTTTTTCACCCGTTCGGTGACAATTCATCGAGACAACAAAAAAAATGGTTCAGATATCATACAACAAATAAAACAAACAAAAGGTTCACCCACGATATTTGAAAAGTATAGCTGTGGTTAGTTTGGCCAAAAAATCCCAAAAATATTCACTTACCAATCTCTAGCTGCGCTCGGTGTTTCGTTCCGGAAAATAGAACAATTTCGTCCAAACGAATACCAGAAAAATAGTTTCTATCAGTTCGTTCACACAACGACAAAACAAACCCGCCAAACCAAAATCTAACTCGCACTAATTATCCCGAAGTTAAAATTTCAACTCCGATGCAAACTCTAATTAACGCGGTAGGTCTTCGATCAACCGCGCCAACCGCCGTTTTTTTTTTCTGACTCCCGTAAGTTGACTTTCCAGGGGTGTTTATATTTTTAAGGGCCAAAATCGTTAAACAGCGTTACCTTCTATTTACGCCATTTCTACCGCCACGGAATAGAGAGTTCTCTCCGCTGTCTCCTCTCAGATCTCTTCCCTTACCCCCAAATACCCCTCGGACTTAGCACTTTGAAAGCGCCTAGTCGACACAAAAAATGTTCACTTCAGTTAATGGTCTTTTAGTTCGTATATACTCAGCGTTAGTCCCATCCATATTATCCTTTGTAAAATAAATATTTACTCCATGTACGGCGACTTAAATGAATGCTCCATTGTTTTATATATCGTGAAAAAGTCTACTCGTCTGAACCACTTCGTTTGTCTCGACATTTTTGTTTATAGAGAATGAATTTTTATTTCCTCTTGAAAGAAATTTCACTAGTCTAGCTTAAATAATATGAAACCAAATATTTACAGGGCATCGTCATCATACGTGACCCTTTTCATTATAACATAAAAGTGTTTATGCATATAAAACTGTCTTGCAAAGAGGGCCTGTTACATTTGGCATAAGTTGGACATGTCCCAATACCGCCACAACTGGTCCTTCATCATTCACAATTCCAATGGGTGCCCTTTTTTATCCATTATTGAACCAGTCTCCACAAATTTTGATATCAATTCCATTACGTACATATGGCGAACGCTACGTTCAGGATGGTTTTGGTTAATCCTTGCAGCCGCTCGGGCACAATTTTGATTTTGGTAATAAAGGCTAACCAGCTCAACACGTTCTTGCAATGTGTACACCATATTTTTTGAAATTTTAAACAAATCAGCAAAGTAGTAACTCAACAGATTGATTTAAATCATGAAATTATCGAAGGAACGTTAAAACCAGATAAACACCTTCCAAGAACAAAAAATTAAGGAAATATTTTGATGTTTTTTTATTTATTAGTTTGAGAGAATCTAATATTGTATGGAAGTCACTGGGAGGACAATTTGCACATTTGATTTAACAACGCAAATTTGTTTTTTTATTGTAAGCATGATGAAACATTTAATTTTTTTTTAGAATGTGATTTTTCGAAGATTTTTAAGTTTGTAAAAAGGACTTCATAAAAGTGGGCTTGTAAAATTTGTAAAAATAACCAAAATATTCAAGGTGGCTCGTTCGAGCTAGAAAAGTAATTTTTGGCGAAAACGATTCATCAAATTTACGTTTTTCGTACACCGTTGTAAAGAGGCTTATACAAGACCTTTCAAATGAAGTAAGTGATACTTCATTCAACCCCATTCAACCCCTCTCCCCTATTCAATTTTGAGGGGTTGAAGCGCCCCCTAATAGTGGGTTGCTCGTTCAAGCCTCAAATATACGTCAACAGATGTCCCCCAAACAAAATCATTCGAAATGTTTCGGGAAAGTTTTCCACTCACTATGGGATAAGAAATATACAGAGTGGCTCGAGATGGAACACCCTGTGTATAAACAGTCACACATATGAAAATAAAAATTCTAATACTTAAAATACATTGTGATAAAATTCTTTCCTATTGTATTATGCTCTGTCAAGCAGGAATTCCTTGACAGCCTTCCTGAATTTATTATGTGTCACCAGTGATCGAGTATGTAAAGGCAGGTGGTCAAACAATTTTTTTGGCTATAAATTACGGATTTTTGTATGAATGAGCTTCTGGGAATTGGTAAGGATAGTGTGAAATTATGAACTTGTGTTGTACGTTGATGTAGATTGAATATTAATTATTGTAATATTTTTTGTAATCAAACACACACTTTCTAGTATTAATGTACTGGTCATTGTCAATATTTTTTGAGGAATGAACAACGGTTTACAGGAATCTTAGAGTTTAGTTTTACAAAGGTATATCACTGCCATCTTTTGTAGTACGAACACTGCATTCAAAAGAAATTGAGAACCGTCCCCCCAAAAACAAATTCCATATCTCAATAGAGAGTCAATCCTTACTGCAAAACAATCCGAAGATGATTTTTTGCATAAAGCATCGATGTGGATGTTAAAAGAAAGACTGTCATCCACATAAAGTCCCAAGAACTTGGCTGATGATTTAGTACTCATTCTCGAGTTCCCTAAGAATATCTCATCCAGAGTGCATCAGAAGGTCATACATACATCGCACAAATTCTTCACTACACTTAGGTCTTCAGCTATATGTGTACTGAGTTCATCGTTGTTGTTGCTAAGACACAGTATTGTAGTAAATTTACCCCTGATATTAATGTTTGCTAGATCATTGACAATGAACATAAAAGTGGGACAAGTACTGTTCCTTGCGGTACTCCGCAACTGACTGAATAAAGTGAATTATCAATAGTATAACGGCTTTTCATTGACCCATTATACTGCCCTACCAATTATAAAAGCCTCAACTGTACTCAGAGGTGTTTCGAGTAAAATGGATAAACGTGTTTTACTCTCTGCCACTCTGGATATTATTGTTTCCTATGATGTCAAATTATGATATGATTTAAAAAAGCTTCAAAAATTTTAAAGTCTATCAATTTTTTCCTCAAATGGCTCCTTTCAATATTTTTATGTAGTTAAGGTCTTTTTCCTAAGTGTTTGTTTGCCTATTTACCGAAAATTCTCTCTTAAAATGCCTTATATAAATATATAATTAGGATTTCAAGAATTCGAATTGAACATAAATTATGAAATGTGTAAAATGTTCAAATAAATAAACTAAACATTGAAGTAACGCATTTTATTACAATTTAAAGAGAAAACATAACATTCTGTGGAAAATCGGAATAAAGTGATCAGTCTTCAATGGAAATATTTAAATCTGGAACATCATTAACAGGTATGTCCTGCCAAAACTGCTTTCTATTCTCAGGCAGGAGAGGTAGTAATTTGGTAAGAATCTCATTCTTTTTATCTTGGTCTATTCCTCGATACGACACTCTTGAAGGTGGAATTTGGATTCCCTCTTTGTATGCTTTATTTGTTAAGAAATTGAGTTGGAGAAGAGGGCCAATAGGACCACAGGAATCACTGCGATATAATAAGTTGTGATCTCCTCTTCTTGCAATAACCTGGGTAATATCATTCAAATATGGACGTGGGTTTTGCTTCTTGAGTTTATATTGTGAAGCATAATCGCGCCATTCGAAGAAATCCCTTGGCTCCATGCTCTTCACATCTACTTTTCTTAAGTTGCACTCTTTAATTGCTTCTCTGAAATCCGAAAAATCGTACAATTTTCCCTTTCTCTTCATTGATAGTTCCACCTGATGGTGAAAGCTATCTGCGGACATGAAGGTATGTCCAGGTTCAAAAAAGTTAAGCTCTAATGTCTTCAGTGATACTTTGTCACTGTTGACAATGAATATAAGAAAAGAAAACAACGCCCAGTTCTTATTTTGAGCTGAACAATTGTCGAGCCATAGACAAATATTTTCAACATCGCGATAATTAAGAAAAAAGCATAGAACGTACTGATGATGTCCTCCTTTGATCGTCCGGAAATTCCTTCGTGCCAGATAACTCCCAGTGGTTTCATCCCTTGCTGTCCCTTTCCTGCCAGAGGCACAAAGCTTTCATTAAAAGCCACTATCCTTTTGGTAAAGCAAACTGACTTAAAGGTGTCTATCCTGGGAAGCATAATGACTTTTTGCAAGTCAACAGAGAGAAAAACTGTGTTGTTATCTGGACTTTCTGCTCTCTTTACGTCTCTTCTGTAGCGCTCTCGAGCCTCTCGAGCCTTATTTATATGTCCATTCCACAGAGTACAATTGTCACAGTCTCGATTCAAGGCATCTTTCTTGTGGTCTGGATCATGTTGAGAATAATGTTCACATTGTTCACACTCCTCATGACCTAACTTTGCGAAGGAAATTTTCATATTGCTTACAATTACCCGATAACGCTCATAAGAACATTTAATCAGCGGATTCTGAACTACAAAATTTGAATACATTTCTTTAATTGAAACGTCACTAGGTAAAATCTTGTGAGTGGCGCGTGCTCCCTGCGATAATGCGAAACCGAGGGGTGATATGATTCTACGTGAAGCTTGATGAGTTTACGTTCTTCTAATTGTGTCTTGTGACTGAGTTTCCCTCTCATATCCTTTTTTGGTACTATATCATTACTGTCATAATTAGCACCCAACAGATTTTTAACCAATGTGTTATTGTTTTTTGTAAAACCCAGCGTTGTTAAAAAAAAAGTTTTACATATAATATGCGATTCATTTCTATCACCTTCAAGTGTATAAACGATTGAATTTTTTCGAGCAGTGATTTCTCCCAATGTTCGTCTCTTCACCGGTTTTCGTATACAGCATTTTAAAACATATAACCGCCTCTTCATCCATGTCATTTCCCAAAACTGGGAGTTAATTGACTCTCGACGAAATTGTGGAATCTTTTTTATACAATCTTTTGTACACTGACATGCTTCGTGTACAGGATGTTTCGCTTTTTGTTTTTGTTTCGAAGTGACTTTAGTCTTGTCTTTTGATTTTCGCTGCCTAATTTTTCCTTGTTTTGTCAAGTTGCATACTTGTATAGGGACTACATCCGGGACTTGCATGGTGTCAGGCTCCGATAATGTGGTCGGAATTTGAATGTTTTCCACTTCTGGAATTACGTTATTTTGAACTTGCATATATTCTGCCTCTAGCGTAAAAGTGTTGTTTTCTTGGACATAAATGCTGCCCAACGATGTAAAACCGTACTCTTCGATGATTACATTTTAGCTGGCACAAAATAATTATTATGGTCATCACTACTAGACGAGTGGATCAAAGGAACAGCACAATTGGACAAATCGGTAAAAACCACTGGTTCCTCAGATGCTTCTTCGATTGACAATTTGTCAATGATATCCGTTGTATTATTCGCATTATCTGAAACTAAAAAATATACATCAACAAACTAAAAATAGTGTCTGAACTATTAATTAAATGTATGCTCTACGTTTATGTTATGATGTATACATTCTAATCTCTGTTTATTTATACCTACGCAGAGTATGTCATTTTCTTCTTATCCTTTTATATTTATCACCTTGTCACCCGGCACTAGCTGCGGTGCATTGCAACTCAATAATGATATCATTAGAAAACAAAATAACTCACCTGCAGAATTACTATAACAATCATCTGTATCTTTGGGAGGAGTTTTTAAAAGAGCAAGAATTTTAGCAGCTCTAGAAACACTTGGTAATGGCATGGTAACTGGAGTTTTATAACATCCCACTAATATAATTTGAGGTTATGTAGAGATTGAATTGCGTACAAACACAAACCAAGAATGCCTTGGCTGCACAACATTTGAGGCTTTCTTGTAAAGTATGTCGCTTGGGGCGTTTGTTACAATACTTAGGAAGACTGCCTCATCTATCAAAATGAATGAAGTTGAGGTTTTCTTGATTTGTATTGCTATATAAGGCTTTTTTTCTTTGTGAGTGGAATGATTTTGTATATGGGGCTTTTTTAAATGCAGATTTTATTGAACTGGATATGGTTTTGAGGCATTTTTACATACATTAATCAATAGAAAACATGCCCCTGAACCTGAAAATGGCCCTAACTCAAAACCGGTTGAAATTGTAGTTGAGACTTTTTTTGTTGGTAGGGCAGTATAATGAACGACTTTTTCTGTTTCGACAATATTCTGAACCATTGTACGACTTTACAATATATATATGTTCTAATTCTTATTTGCTTAATCTCTATTACTAGTATCCAGTTATTTATTTTCGGAGTCAACTGAACGGAAGCCTGTCAACCAACGTTCAATTGGTGTAGATGTTGAACCCCTTTTTGATTGTAGTAATTCAGAATTTAGTAAAATTCCGAGTTTAGAGTCGGAATTATAGTAGGTAAATACAGAGTTCAGAGTTGGAAGTGCGTGGAAAATATTTTTAAAAGATTATGTACGCATGTACTTATTGTTTTAACATTAAAGTTACAAATGAGCTGCAGTAATGAGAGGTATCATCTAAAAAATGTGAACTCGTTATAGCCTTATCAGCAAGCTATTAAGTTGTTTCGTGATTAGCGATAATAACAGAAAACTGTTAATTGCTCGTCGTATGAATACAAAACGATTTAGTCAACAGCCAAATACATATGAATTAACACTTCATTAAGGGGCGTAAGTAGTGTCAAAACTAGTTTCTTCTGTAAAATTTGTTTTCACGAAACTCCCAGGTTTTCGGAGAAAACCCCTCAAAAGCAGAGCTTGTGCAAGCGAGGGAGATCCGGGACCTACAGTTTAAATAAAAGTGGAATCCGAACCACTTCAGCTCAGTGACACGCTACCGGGGATCGAACCCGGACATAACTCATAATGTAAATTGGTGCTATTTTTGAATGTTCTACCATTTTGGCCAATATACAAGAACGGTTTGACGTAAAAACTTTTGAATGGTAACACCTATACTACTTTTTAAAATGAAAGACATTGAGAAAGCCCGATAGTGGGTGGGGGGTGGGGCACATCAATTCAAAAATTCCAAATAGCATGGGGCGGGGGGGTCAAGTGACACATTTTTGAAAAGAGAATTCAATTTTCTTTTCAACCATCTGGATTTTTTCAGATTTGGATGGTACTGTTTTCACCATATTTACTCCATTATTACGATAAATTTGAACGGTTTGATATAGAGCAATGAGACAAAAATATTTTGAGTAGTATTACCGATACTACTCCTTGAGAGAAGATACATTGCAATTACTCGACAGATGGCGTTGGGAGCACATCAACTTGAAAATTTCGAAAGAAAAAGAATTCAAAATGTGGAAATACGCAAAAACAAATATTGAAAAAATTCAGGTCGTTGAAAAGAGAATGTGTAATTTGGGCTTTCTCAATGAGTTTTATTTCAAAAAGTAGTATCGGTGATACCATTCAAAATGGTTTCTGTTTCATATTTTTACGTCGAACCGTTCAAAAGTTAACAGGGGGGAAATATACAAAGCCGCACTGATATCAGCCAAGTCATTTAGAAATCTAAACCTCATGACCCTAGCAAGCCCAACGGGTCTAAATCACAGCCGCCTCTGCAAACTACCATTGGGATGATGTTATCCTGAATCCCATCCTAGACCGACCCTGACTGGGCATGCAATTAATTACAACAGCAAAGCAATTATGAAATCGTGGCATTGACGTCTCGCTACCTTAACAGCATCTTGACAATGAAAGTCAAGAGTGTAATGGTTCATTTGCATATGTGAAATTGCAACGTTTTTTCACAATCGATGCAAGAAAGTGGGCTTTAAGTGGCTCGTCTCACTTCTTCTATTAGACTAGCACCATGCAGAGAAACTTGAGTGGGCTAGACGTTTCTTTCTCGATAAGAAAAAAGTTTTCATTCATAAAATTTGGTGACTCGACTGAATGAAGTATTAGACCGTCAGATAGTGACAGATTTAGGTGCCCCATTTTCGCATACAAGCCTCGAATAAGGTTGAAAAGTACATCGATGTTGAGTAAAAAGGAGGGAAATTTACGAGTGGCTTCTGGGGAGAACATATGGAAAAACCAAAAAGAATTTCCATCAAATTTTCCGTCGACAAAATCTACTTATCCATTCGCGCCACTCAAGCCATTATGTTTTTCGGTCTAGAGACGATGTAGGTTTTCATGGTTTCCATGGGCATGTGTGGGGAAATCTGTTGAAATCTCGATTTTTCCAGACAAGATTACGCCCTCATTTTAACCCTTTAGCCACCTGCAACACTCGAGCCTTTGGTATTCCGAAGCCAGGTTCTACTAATTAATGATTGGGTGAACACGGCTCGCGTGAAAATATGGGCAACATACTCCTTTTAATTCTGTTCTGGATCATCGAATTCTCCATATGTTCTCCCCAGGAGCCACTCGTAAATTTCCCTCCATTTTACTCAACATCGATGTACTTCTCAACCCTATTCGAGGCTTGTATGCGAAAATGGAGCACCTAAATCTGTCACTAACTGACGGTCTATATTTGCAATGGTACAATATTGCAGGTTGTTCTAAAAAAATGTGATAATTTTGTCCCTGTATAGAAGGTCTCAAAAGAACTAACAATATATTTATGGGGTCATCTCTCCCAATTGTTTCAAATATTTTTAAATAAAGTTGTAATTCTGAAGTTTCTGAATACACTTGGGGTGTTAAGTATCCACAATGTTTGTCTGTACCAATTTGCTATATGTGAGGGAAAATATCACAGTTCCAAGAAGTGGGCTCTAATCATAACTGTGGTACTCAAAACAGACAAAATCTCCTTATCCCCAAACATAGATTGACCAATGAAAATCGTAAAATTGGTTAATAAATTTCCGTTGCCTTTGAATAAAGCTAATCTGCGAACATTCAAAAAACAATTGAAAATTAAATTACTAGAAGTCAGGTTTCAGAATGATTTTAACATTTTTTGAGTACATAATTTTTGAAGCTTATTAATATTTTGTTGTGTGAATTCAGTTGGAATGTCTGATTTAAATTATTTTTATTTGTATATTTATATCTGTACATTTGTGTTGTAGTATGTCATAGTTTTCATATCTTTGTACTTTTTATTTTTATTTATTTATACTTTATACTTTTGACTTATCCAGACACCAAGATTTACTTGTGATCAATAAAAATTATTACTATTATTATTATCAATTCTCCCGTGACTTTGTGCTGATAAGTTTTTCCAGTGATTCTGTTGCCCTTTCTTGTCATATTTTCCAGTTCTCATAATCCTCTGTGAAGCCCATTTGGGTCCACTGATTGAGCTATTTAATTACGGTGTGAAGTTAGCGCCTACTTTAAAGCAGCCGTTTTTATCTAGAAGTCGTTCTTATCCAGTAGCCGTTTTTATGCAGAAGCAGTTTTCATCTAGAAGCCGATTTTATCTAACAGCCGTTTTTATGAAGAAGCAGTTTTTATCTAGACCTCGTTTTTATCTAGAAACCGTTTTATCTAGAAACTGTTTTATTTAGAAGCCGTTTTCATCTAGAAGTCGTTTTTATCTAGCAGCCAATTTGTCAGTGGCGTCGGATGTGAAATTAAATTCGGCTTTTGATCCTAATGGATTTGAATTCCTGTGTATTGACTACTGAAAAGCCCAAGAATGATACACCAAGAGATGGTTGATTTGCAGACCGTCTAAGAGGTAGTTTATATCGGCCAATTTTTGGTAAATCATTCTGAAACCTCCCTCAGAAATGTTTAACCAAGATCAATTTCTGTATATGGACTACCTTAAAGCCCGAGAATGATATACAAAGACGTGGTTGATTTGTAGGCCATCCAAGGGAAAGTTTATACTTGTCCAATTTAATGAAACAATTTTTTGGAAACTTCCCTAAGAAATGATGGTTGATTTGTGGATCGTCTAAGGGGCAGTTTACATTTGCCGATTTTTCGAAAATCAATCTGAAACCTCCCTCAGAAATGTTAAGCAAAGTTTATTTTCTGTATTCAGAGTACTGAAAAGCCCAAAAATGTTATACCGAGAGCAGAGCATCTAAGGGGCAGTTTACATTTGCCGATTTTTGGAAAATCATTCTCAAACCTCCCTCAAATTTTTTTAATCAAGATCAATTTCTGTATATGGACTACCTGAATGCCAGAGAATGATAATCCAAGAGATGGTTGGTTTGTATGCCATCTAGGGGCAGTTTATACCTGTCAATTTTTGGAGGAACATTTGGAAACCTCCCTAAGAAATGTTTAGCCAAGTTCATTTCCAGTATATAGACTACTTCAAAGCTCAAGAGTAATATACCGACAGATGGTTGACTTGGTCTAAGATGGAGTTTAGAGTTGGCCATTTTTGGAAAATCATTCTGAAATCTCCTTCAGAAATGTTTTTCCAAGTTCATTTCCTATATATGGCATACTAAAGAGCCCAAGAATAATATACCGAGAGATGTTTGATTTGCAGACCGTCTAAGGGGTAGTTTACATCTGCTGATGTTTGGAAAATCATTCTGAAACTTCCTTCAGAAATTTTTAGCCTAGATCAATTTCTTTATATGGACTATCTAAAATCCTGAGAGTAGTATACCAAGAGATGGTTGATTTGTAGGCTATCTAAGGGTCAGTTTATACTGGTTATACTTATCGATTTTTGCAGAAACATTAGGAAACATCTCTAAAAAATGTTTGGCCAACATAATTTTCAGTGTGTAGACTACTGAAAATCCCAAGAATGAAATACTGATAGATGGTTGGTTTGAGGGACAGTTTACACTTGTCGATTTCTGAAAATCATTCTGAAACCACCCTTAGAAATGTTTAGCCAAGTTCATTTTCGATATATAGACTACTCAAATGCCCAGAAATCATATACTGAGAGATGGTTGATTTGCAGACCGTCTAAGGGACAGTTTACATTTGCCGATTTTTCGATAATCATTCTGAAACCTCCCACAGAAATATTTAGCCAAATTCATTTTCTGTGTATAGACTGCTGAAAGTCCAAGAGTTATACCGAGAGACGATTCATAGGCCATCTAAGAAGCAGTTTACACCTGTCCATTTTTGGAAAACCATTCTGAAACCTTCCTCAGAAATGTTTAGTCGAGTTCAATTTTTATATATAGACTACCGAGAAGCCCTAGAATGATATAACTTGAGAAGGTTGATTTGCAATCCGTCTAAGAGTCACTTTATACTCGTCGATTTTGTAAAAACTTTATGAATCCTCCCTAATGAATATATAGCCAAGTTCATTTTCTGTATATAGAAAACGAAATGCCCAAATATGATCTACTAAGAGATGGTTGACTGGCAGGCCGTGTAAGGGTCAGTTTATAGCTGTCGAATTTTTGAAAATCATTCTGAGACCTCACTCAAAAATGTTTAGCCAAGTTATATTTCTGCTTATAGACTACCAAGAAGCCCAAGAATTAAATACCGAGAGATATTTGATTTGCAGGTCGTCTAAGGGGTAGATTATAATTATCGATACTAAGAAGGGTGAACTACTCCTCGAAATTGTACTTGCCTAAATATATCTGAGTCAGGTTTCAGAATTATTTTCCAAAAAAGTGTAAACTACGCCGTAGACGGCCTTCAAATCAACCATTTCTCGATATATCGTTATTGGGCTTTCCGTAGTATATATATACAGAAATTGAACCTCATTCGGATTTTAATCCCTACGCCACTGACAAATTGGCTGCTAGGTAAAAACGGCTGCTATAAGGTGGCCGTTAATTTCACACCACTCGCGCTCTATTGAATGAAGTTTAAATCTGACTGACAATATGACTTTCTCTTCCAAATGAACTACCATAATTATCAAATAGGATGGAAGAATGGAGAATGTAGATGAAATTGCTTTTGGAAACATCAATTGAAGCAAATAGTTGTAGTGGTGCGTTTTATTGTAGGCAGAAATGCTCTTCTCGTAGAACTAGAATTTGACACATCTGTTTTTTTGACACCAAATATATCTACTTCCTCTACTTTCGCTACGATCAAATTTGAAGGTAGCAAAAGTAGAAAATTGGTTGAAAAATGAAAATTCCTAAATCGTAGCAGAAATTGACACTATTGACATTGAAAGTAGTTTGAAACATATTATGCACTTTAATTTCTGTACATTCCAGTTTGGTTTTATTTTGAATCTCAAAAAACTTCATTTACACACATTAAAACGATTTTGGTAGTGAACAGCCTCTAGTTAAAATGAATATGAGTGTTATATGGACGTGAGTAAAGTTATAGATGGGAATGTTCAAATACGTATAGGTTGTACAACGACTTTTATTTATATAATAAAGAAGGTGGGTTCACATTGATTCTCAATTCATTGAAAACCTCTGTTAAACCTTCATTATAAAATCATATCCTAAACAAATATACAAATGGATACCAAAAAAGTAGATGATGACCCAGAAAGTTCAAAAACATCAGTGGGATGATATAGAAACATTGTGTCAAATTGATTTATGTATTATGAATTAAGAAAATTATCCAGATAAATATCAAAGAAATATTTTTCAGTTCCTATTTGTTCTCAACCTACAAATATGATATAATTTTTTAAACATAATTCCGGCTCATTCGCTACTTCACTCAAAGCTGCCTCGAAAGTGGAAGGTGTGAAGGTTTAGGCAAAGAATATCTACATGTAGATATTCTTTGGTTTAGGCACAGCTGAGCTGTGGTTTAGGAATCACTTCTTCATAATGATTTTTACATTTTGAAAAAGCTTCCTTAGTGAAAATTATTCAAGGAATTCGCATACATGATAAGTTGCACTTGAAATATTCCCGCCAAGATCTAATCCTCGAGTAGATATAATACTACTCGCGCCTTCTTCCATTGTCTATTTCGGCTGTGGTAGTTGTTAATAAAAGCAAATTATTCATATTGAATGTATCATTTATAACAATGAAAACTATGAGTTTCAAACTTTTTACAGATATTTAGGAAATTTTAGAATTATCTGTCTTCTATTGGAAACCCTGAAATTGCGTTTTTATGATGCTCTACTTCTTCTACTAGTAGATGTAAACTCTAGTGGTCAATAAAACGCGGCTACACTATCCCAATTCTAAATCAAACAAGAAAAATCAGGCAACGAATTTGTGGATCATGTCAATTCTCTACGAATTTTATGGTTTTGGATAGCGACATTTCTGGGGAACCTTGACAATTGAGATATTGAAAAAAAAAGAGAAAGATCGAAATCTGCGCTGTACGTAGGTTTTAATCGTAGCATGACCATATAATCGTAATGATTTCGGATTGAAGGATGAATAAATACGTATTCTATCCATGGTCACGTCATTTAAGAGTAATTATCAGTTCAAGTATATACTAGAACAACAGTATGAATGTAGGTCAGGACTATGAACAGCCCTGTTACACCAACCAGTACAGTATAAAATGAGGGATTTTTTAACAGAAATACTAGTAGGAAACCGACCGTGAAAATTGTAGAGAATTGAAATACGAACAAAATGAATAGAATGGAACAGAATTTTACATAATTAATATTTACATACGTCAAAAATGGTAATACATGATAGTATAAGTTTAAATCTATATAGAATTGAAAAATATACAAGTATAATGAAATAGGATCAGTAAAACGACTTGAAAGAAACATGGACAGAGACAAACAACTTAAAATACAGAAATGTAACAGTTCATAATAAAGCTATTATTGGGCAGGCGACAACTTAGTCAATGAGTCAAAATAATCAAAATATTCTTCAAATGTGTAAAAGGCATATTGTAAAAGAATTTTCTTAATATTTACTTTAAAAGTATTTATACTCGTGTCGAGAATCTGAAACGTATTTGGTAACGCATTACACAATTTTGAAGATAGATGTAGATAAGAGTTTTGCGATTTGCTTGATCTACAGTGTGTCTCACTTCTCATAGAAACACCCCCGTATCTTCCGT
The DNA here is from genome assembly GCA_944452925.2 of Chrysolina oricalcia. Lineage (NCBI taxonomy): Eukaryota > Metazoa > Arthropoda > Insecta > Coleoptera > Chrysomelidae > Chrysolina > Chrysolina oricalcia. The sequence goes on from OX101824.2 coordinate 51,939,625, forward strand.
AACAATAGAGGTAAAATGATGAATCTCTCAGGACTGATGGAAATACTCAAAAAACACCTACCACCTGAATGGGGTTGGCCTAAGTGATATACACTGCCCGCCACTCGTGATGGAACATCCCATTTTTACGGTAAAACATACTAGGAGCATAATAGGCTCAAAATTCCTACAGATTCGTGATCAGGACCACCAACTTACTACAGAGACACGTATTCCCTGAAAAAATTTTAGTCCTTAAAATCCGAATTTGTCTCACTTCTCATGGAAACACCCATGTGTATCTTCCGTAATTTTTTACGCGGAACCATGAAATTTCCAGGATCGATAGATACACTGTAAATGAACCCACTGCACGGGAATGGTCAATCTACGTATTATACACTGCACGCCAGCAGCGAAGGAACCACCCATTTTTCCATCGCTGCTGGCGTGCAGTGCACATCATGTAGTATGACCCGTTTTGGGCAGTGAGTTCTTTTCTAGTGTATCTATCGATCCTGCAAATTTCAGGGTTCTACGTATAAAATTACGGAAAATACGGGGGTGTTTCCATGAGAAGTGAGACAAATTCGGATTTTTCAGTACTGACATTTTTTCAGAGAAAAAGTGTATCTGTAGTAAGTTGGTGGTCCTGATCACAAATCTGTAGGAATTTTCAGCCTATTTTGCCCCCTAGTATGTTTTACCGTAAAAATGTGTTGTTCCATCGCGATTGGCGGGCAGTGTATATCACGTAGGCCAACCCCATTCAGGTGGTAGGTGCATTTTGAGCATATCCATCAGTCCTGAGAGTTTCATCATTTAACCTCAATTATTACGGAATATACAGGGTTGTTTCCATGAGAAGTGAGACACACTGTATATTTGGTTAGCCTTAAATTTGTTTTGGTCCTAGTATCATGATGGTGTATCAATTTTTTGACATAACACAAACATTGATATATGAAGCAAGATCGCAAAGAATATCTGAAGATTTTTAAAGAGAGGTTTGCAATGATCGTCGTGTTCAGCCTGTGTCATGATTCTGGTGACTTTTTTTGTAATTTGAATATTACATCTAGATCATTAGATGAACCCCATACGGCCCATACTATTAGTCCATATGTGATTATGCAGTGAAAAATGGCAAAATAAGCTACTCTTAAACAATCTGTTGTAGTTAAATTGCTAAGTTGTCTTATTATGTATATACACGTCGCTTTGATTTGTGAATGTGCGGTAAGAAATTTAAAGACGAGTCCAAATAAACTCCAAGAAGCCTAATTGGTTCATTAATTTCTTCATTGTTTTTAGTTGAGAAATCTAAAGTTTTTGTTTTATGGTCGTTTATAGTGAGATAATTGCTTCTAGACCACATTGTTATAAAGCTTTCAGATTCATTAGCGTTTGAAAGTAGATTGGAAGGCCTACACTCACTTAACAAAAAAGTGTCATACATTATCGGAAACGCGTTCGTTAGATCAAAAGGCATGTCATTAATGAATATGATAAATAATATAGGACCAAGGACTGAGCCCTGTGGTACCCCATAATTGACTTTTAGAGGTTTTGATATTTCACCGTTAAATTTAACACGTTGCTGGCGGCCTGCAAGGTAGGATGTGAATAGATTCAACGCTGTTCCTTTGATCCCATAATATTGTAATTTTTGTAGTAATACATCATGGTCCACCGTAAACGCTTTGGACATGTCGTAAAATTTGGCACAGCACAATTTACGCTCCTCAAAAGCTTCTATAATATTTTTATATATTTCGCAGATTGCATCGATTGTAGATCTCCTCTGTCTGTACCCAAAATAATCTGTTTTTTAGAACAATTTTTAGATAATAAATCTGATTCCAAAAGCCTGCCTCAACTTTTTCAATTCTCTAATTCCTAAAAATAATTTAATTTTCGAACTCTTTAGCAAATGTTACTCCTTTCAGCCTAGAACACTCAATTTGCATAAATGAAAGATACCAGTGTTTTCTATTTTTAGGCAGAGCCGCATTTCAGTCTTACTAAGAACGAGTTTTGTAAAATAGACTTGATCACTTCAAACAGTTTTGCATTAGAAAATGATTAACCTTGAACTAGTAAAATCCTTGTGGCGCTTAACTGAATCCCTGCAGGTATATGCCACTCTCAATTCTTCCATATGGAGAAATCAGAATTCATTCGAGCAGTCGAAGGTATCTTTGAGGTTCAACACTTCCCTTAAGTCTCGTTCATACCCTCGCGAATTTCGCAATTTTTCTTCGAATAAAATGGCTGCCGACATGGTAGTGCATCAACGATTAGTCCGGCATGACTGGCAGCCATTTTATTCGCAGAAATATTGCGAAATTCGCGAGGGTATGAACAAGCCTTTATTCGCCCATTCTTTTAAGTCTTTTTAATTATACATAATTCTTGTCAAAATGTACTGAAAATCGTGAGAACTTTTCAAGATTGAAACAGGAAGTGCTAGAAAGGTTGTTGCTGGGTGGGTAGTTCTCGGTGTTATCAGTAATAACATTGTTTAAATAGAAGTAAGATGGTTAGCCAACCTTATGGGATTATTATTGGATTCAAATGGAGGCCACATGTAGATGGCGTCAGTGATCTGGCATCCAAGTCATGTCGTAACTTCAGTGACTGGCCTCCAAGTCATGTCGTACGGCATTAAAATCAGGGTTTTTTGAAGAACTCCCAAACCAATTCCTGCAGTTCAACATCCTAATAAGAAAAATGGTTTACTTAGATATCCAGTGAACATGACAATTACTTTGTTTTGTTCATTGAGATCACGTAGAAAACACTTTTAGGTCAATAAACAAAATGAGACTAAAACTTGTTTAGAACGTCAAGGTGACACGAAGTCAATTCACCATTCTATGGCTAGCCGATACAAAGAAATACCTGTTTTGTTGGAAAGATATAATGACAGAAAAATTAGGGTCGGTATCAGTTGAGAGAGTAAGAACGTTGTTTGTATGTTTATTCGGTGAAGAACCAAACACATTCGTAAGCTGAAGAAAAAGAACCTTAGCATGAAAAACGGTCGTGTTTTTGCACCATACCTGAATATTGGAACACGAATGTGACGAGTGGTCCAAAATTAAATACTTCGAGTTTGTCCAAACAAATTAAGGATATGTTTTGGACCAAATTTTTTTTTGGTAACTCCTCCAAAATCTGCAGCAAAAACAAAACAAGTGATTCTGATACAGAAAATGTTTCAAATTATACAGGGCAATTCAAATTCGACCCCCACCATTGGGATCTCCTAAACTACAGGAGATACGTCGAAGCTTAAATTGGGGCAAAGTTGCGTATTCTGGTGCTTAACAAAATACTGTTTTGAAACTTGAAAAATTCCGGGTATTTCCGGAAATATCGGGAAAAAACTGAAAATCGGAATTTTCGTTTTTAATTTTTTCTATCGTTATTTGACAACATAGCTCAAAACCAAAAGTACATTTTCATTGATACTTTTTTTTCAGCTACACGTTTCCATGTTCAGATTTACTATCCGACGTTTCGTCTTCTGGCATTCATCATCAACTTTTTTCTGTTATGGGCGCCATATTGTTTTTATACAGAAAAATAGTGATTCTCATTCTGATTTCATTGATGTATAATTTGTTATGATTTCCACTTCTGAAACCACAGATATTAAAAAAAACGAGATATGTTGAAACTTTATTATAAATTTGATAGGAATAGTACAAAAACAGCACAGATTTATTTTGAATTATATCCGGAGAGACAACAGCCGGACAGAACATTATTCGGAATTTTGGACAAACACTTGGCTGAGTACGGTGCGTTTCAAAAACCAAGAATGAAATATGGAAGCAGAATGGAACAAAATATTAGACGTAACTTATTAGCCGAGGTAAAATAATTGTTCATTCCATATTCGAAGAAGTATAATTATTTTTGGTACTTTTTTAGATAAATGCGGATCCTTCCAAATCAACACATCAAGTCTCGGCGGAAATGGATGTGCCACAGACGAGCGTTTGGAGGGAATTCAAAAAAAGTGGTTTGAAATGTTACAAGATACATATTTCACAAAAATTACATCCAGGTGTTCCTGAGAGAAGGATGGAATTTTGTAGCTGGCTCTCGAATAGGGTAGACCCTACAAACTTCTTGAAAAACATTATTTGGACCGACGAAAGTACTTTTTCGAACTGTGGTGTTTTTAATAGAAATGATGAGCACATTTGGAGTGAAAATAATCCACGACACTTCAGAGAAGTCAGACCACAAGTTCGGTTTCATTTGAATGTGTGGGCTGTAATTTATGACGACCGAATACTTGGACTTCATTTCTTCTCTAATACTTTGAACGGGGAAACCTATCTTCGGTTTTTAAGAAACGAATTCGAAGAATATATGGATACGTTTCCCCTTGTTAATTATAACAGCTGCTGGTTTCAGCGTGACGGGGCTCCTCCACACAATAAAATAGCAGTTTGCGAATATTTACACCAAAGATTTCCTAATAGGTGGTTGGGAAATTCTGGACCAGTGAGGCGGCCGGCAAGGTCACCTGACCTTACAGTTTTGGATAATTTCTTGTGGGGCACTTTAAAGAACAGAATCTATGCAGAGCAAGAATATGACACAGTTGATGAACTTAGAGACAATATCATCACGCAATTCAGGTCTATCAGAAGAAAGGATATTGTTAAGGCTGTTCTTAATTTGAGACGACGAGCTCGGTTATGCATTCAAGAGGAAGGCCATCATTTCGAACACTTGTTGTAATACTTTTTGTGCATTTTTTACAAGTTCATGATTTCATTCTTGTTTTTGAAACTCACCGTACTCAGCCAAGTGTTTGCCCAAAATTCCGAATAATGTTCTATCCGGCTGTTGTCTTTCCGGATATAATTCAAAATAAATTTGTGTTGTTTTCGTACTATTCCTATCAAATTTATAATAAAGTTTCAACATATCTCGTTTTTCTTCATTTGAGAATGAGGACATTCCGACTGAAGTATTTGTGCAAACTTATGATGTTTAATGAGTTCTGACAACTAGTGTTTATTAAACAAAATTTTTCGATGGAGTCATGACCATCTCAGATGAAGTTGTTTTTTTTTATATCTGTGGTTTCAGAAGTGAAAATCATAACAAATTATACATGAAATCTGAATAAGAATCACTATTTTTCTGTAAAAAAAAATATGGCGCCCATAACAGAAAAAAAAATTGATGATAAATGCCAGAAGACGAAACGTCGGATAGTAAATCTGAATATGAAAACGTGTAGCTGAAATAAAGTATCAATGAAAATATACTTTTGGTTTTGAGCTATGTTGTCAAATAACGATAGAAAAAAATAAAAACGAAAATTCCGATTTTCAGATTTTTCCCGATATTTCCGGAAATACTCGGAATTTTCCAAGTTTCAAAACAGTATTTTGTTAAGCACCAGAATACGCAACTTTGCCCCAATTTAAGCTTCGACGTATCTCCTGTAGTTTAGGAGATACCAATGGTGGGGGTCGAATTTGAATTGCCCTGTATAGGAGCTGCCGCAGAGGATACCGTTTTGACGTTTTTACCGAAAAACTCTAAATCAGTTCCAGCAAGTCACATCTGTTCACACCAGAGCAAATATTACCGTAGTTTTGACATTTAAACCGTAAGCATAGTATCCATATTGAATGGAAATTTCAAAATAGTATTATTATTTTTTATTTGATTTCCTGGATTGGTTTAATACTATCCATAGATTAAACGAATAATTCGAAAGATGTTTTGGGTAAAAATTGGATTAAGATATACTCATAGCCCATTTTGCCAGTTTTTCGATAATTTTCATTATTTTTATTCGAATATGTCCTAACCCTATTGATATAATTCTAAATAATCTCGTTCACTTCCTGTTGGTGGTTTCGGCAAAACTTCTTCAAATCAATATTCGTTAAAAAAACTTAATCGAATAGGAGTAAGAGGCTTACCAAATAAACGGAGGAAACTGTGAATAGGTTGTCATTGGAAACAGCAAATCGAGAACTCGCAGTGTGCCACAGGGTTCAATACTGGGGGCCATTCTATTTTTGGTTTTCATAAATGATGTCTTATTGTCATGTCCTACCCCAAACCTTGAGGTTTTATACCTACACTACTTTTGTATCATCATCACACTTCTGCAAATGAATTGTATATTTACTGTCTAAACCAAGGTTTATCTTAAAAAAATCACAAATTATGACCTTCTTACCAAAAGATAATGAACTCGATTTCAGTTATCTAGTTAAAAAGAACCATCAATCTGTGTAAGACTCTGACCAATTAAATTTTTTATTTTTTTTTATGGACGCTAAGTTGACATGGTAAAATCATATCAATCATGTTACAAATAAATTGAGCGGCATATGTTTTTTACTTCCAGTTGAGAAATACCGTTATCTAGTCAAAATTCAAACGTATTTGCTGTCAGAAATTGAAATGGGATGATGGCTGTTCAATTTTCCTCATTAAAATATAATTATCATTAATGTTAATGTTGATTCAGAGTAATTATTTTCTTCAGTTGATAATATGGGTAGATTAAATTTTCCATCAGTAATTTGTTTATACTTATTTCAGATCAAATATTGAACTGATTTGCTGGTGTTGCTGTTTTTTTACTTCCAATTTATTTTATTCAAAACCGCAAAGTTGACTCCTCTCATAATTAACGCATTTGTTTGTTTGTAAACGATAATAAATAAAAAAAATTTAAAAATTATTTTCATGTGGCTTCTAATCATAAAAAATCGGATCAATAGTAAGATAAAAAAAATCAATGATTAATCAAGCTTTTCAATTTTTAACCTAATTATATTGGTATTAACAAAGTGAAAAATTGTTTTCTAAATTTTTACAACTAAAATCTCTCCTGAGACCTTTAATAAATCTCTCCAAAAGAGGAAAAAAATTTATGTACGAGATAAATTTCCTGCAATTAATTCAAGCACGCGGGGGATTCGGTAAAAAAATTTCACACCAAAATATATTAAATTAATGCTACTTTCATCTGACTTGGAGATTATTCAAGACAAACAATTGTGCCATGAATGGCTCTTGTTGACAAAATGAAATGACAGATACGCATTCGTGTTGTGGCGGTATGTTGAAAATATGTGTCTATCAGAAAAAGGCGGAAAGCGCTTTGCTGAATAAAGCATGAAAGCGCTTTACAAGTCTACTAGACGGTCCAAATTACAGACCATTGAACCGCTTCAAAAAAATCCAGCGGAAAATAAAGCGCTTCATTCATCTGTAGCGGCTGGATGACCTATCAGACGTCTATCACGTGAAGCGTAAAGCGGCTGCAGCCGCTGCTTGCTGTTAGACGCACCCATTGAGTATTGACAGCTTGACCACTAACCAGTTAGGCTCAATTTTCTAGTTCGTATTATGTTAAAACTTGTTGAGCAGTTTTCACTGTTTCAGAAGAATAATATTGCGGAGAATGCATGCTGCGAAGATAAAAGAAGTCACCCATAATTGAAATACTTGAACAAAAGTGAGAAATCAATTAGCGTCGTGCACAGAAAGCTTCAGGAAATTTCAACCAAGTTTTCACGAAAAGTTGAATAAAATTGTTTCAAACATTAAATCCATGTAGTCAAGTAAAGGTAGACAATTGATTGATATAATTTGTTCATCGATGGACCTATTCATTATTGAAATGCAAGGAGTTTTCAAAATATTTTCAGACACATTCGAAATATCTAGTAAATACATATAATTATGAAATATTATCTCCTTTCATATGAAAAAATAAATTCCATTCGTCCATAGCAGCAAAATGTCACCTATCACATGTCAAATATTTCACAAAAAAATGCCCACCTATTGATTTTGCCCGGGTACCCTGGAAGATAAAAATTTCCGGAAATTTTTAGGGTTGTCATGACAACTAAACAAAAACCAATTTTTTGATTGGCTAAAAAAGAGAGGTGAGAACTTATCACTTATAATATCACAAGAGCTTAAATTATTTCCGGAAATTTTTTTGAGGGGCACGAATATTTTGAAAATTATCTCGAGTCGCGAAGCGACGAGGGATAATTTTCTTAAAATATTCGTGCCCGAAAGAAAATTTCCAGGAATAATTTAAGCTTGCGTGGTATTCGCTAAGAAAATTTCACACCATAATTTGGAAAAAAATTATTAATCCAATCTGACATTTTAAATTAATTTCACTGCTTGTCAAGTCCGCCATGTTTCGTTAAATAAAAATATTAACCACTTTACTTACACCAAAAGCTAAAACTCAGATCGGTATTAGATCAGTCTATCGCCCTTTCATAATTTTAGGTTACTGAAGGTCGTAGAAATGTATTTTTTGTTAAAGTAATCCATAACACTTCTAATGTAAAAAATATAATATTAATAATAATCGTTTTTTTATTTCCTTCTTGACAGATATAAAACTGTATAGGAACAGTCAGTAAACATACATTTAAAACTTAACCTAAACTACTATTACTATTACATCTAAAATGGATGCCAAGACACCTTTTCATTACATCACATTACATTACACATGAAAGGAATGTCAAGACACCTTGATAAAAAACTCGCGTACAGAATAAAATGCATTTTCAAGTAAAAAATTCTTGATAGCCTTTTTGAAACATTTTTCGTTTCCGCAATTCTTCATTGGAGTGGGAAGTGCATTAAAAACTTTCAAACCCAGATGATAAGGTGAGTCAATTACAGATTTAAGCCTTGCAAAAGGAACATGGAAATCATCCTTTTGTCGTGTCGTTACTCCATGGTAATTCAAGTTGGTTTGAAATTTATTTTTATTTTTATAAATATATAAAGCCATCTCTAGTATATAGAGGCTAGGTGAAGTTAATATAGAAAATTCTTTAAATAAATCTCTACATGGATAAGAGTTTGGTTTACCTGCAATTCTTCGGATTATACGCTTTTGCGAAAGGAACACATCATTTTTGAGTTTGTGGAGCTTCCCCAGAAACAAACTCCATAACGAAGGCGAGAATCAACATGTGAGTTATATAGGGCCATTATTTGTTTTACATCTAAAACAGATCTAAGATTGAAAAATAAATATGCTAGAGAAAACAGCTTTGACACGAGGCATTCACAATGTTTCTTCCATGTTAGGTGTTGGTCTACTATGATACCTAGAAATTTTACTGGTTCTGTATTATTCACATATTCATTATTAACAGTAATATTGATATCTTCACACTTACTCTTTTGGGTTCTGAACCATCTTTAAAATGTCTGGAAAAACGCCTTCCTCAACATGGTTTGTTGCAGTAGGTGGTCGTGAAATAGGCGGCCATTCTTTTGACAGATGAGGTATATATTGGTAAATTACATTGAGTTACTGTATAATAAACCAGCAAACAAAGATATTCTTATGTAAAACATTTCTTGTAAGCATTTGCGTTAAACAATTTGAGAAAAATGAAATGCTTTGAAAAGTACAATTTATGTAAATACAGCAAAGTGCAAATATGTCATCCAAAATTAATATATTTAACGAATTTAATGGAAGATTGTTACCAGGAAGCGTTAGAGTCGAATGGTTTGATTACGAAAGTTGTTTACCTACAAGAAAGTCTGCTGCAGATGTCAAGTAAATATGGCCTTTTACATAAAAGAGATTTGAACAAAATTGTTTCAAAATATTACAGGTATGTCTTAAAACACAAACATCTAATTAATCGTCACCTTCCTATTCACCATTAGGAAGAGAGGATGGGTTAGAATTCAGGCAACATTTAAATCTTACTATGTTTGTAGATCCTACGTTTTTTGAAATATAAATTGTTAATGCATAATAATTAAACAAATTTGTGTTTTCTGTTTAATGAAACTTTATAGAATAATAAATAATTATGTTAATTCTTATAGAAATTTTGCATTTTTCACAGGTATACCTACAATATTTAATGGTTGTAGATCATATGTTTACCTTTTTAACTGTCAAAAAATTTCCACTTAAATATCGTGGCGCAACGAAAAAAATTCCTGAAATTTTTTTAGTTGCCATGGTAACTAGTCAAAATTAAGGCATCTTATTGGTTAAAAAGTAGAGGTGTGAAATTTTCAGCATAATAAACCAACCTACTGAAACCGACAACGATCTACGATTTCGAATTCCCTTCCTTTGAAGAGAACGAGGTTATTTTTTGCGATCGGTTACGTTTCATTTTACTGCTACTGTTAATAATTTACAACCGTATATTTCATATTCAAATTATCTGCTCGAATCGGATATGATGTGTACACATGTATTATTACTTTTTCATTCAGTTAGCGCAATTGAATCAGTAAATTGCATAAGCGCATTATTCGCATACTCTTTCACAAAAACCAGTTCCAATGCAATTAATATATTCGATTCTGCAAACGAAACAAATGTGAGATCAATAACTCATTGACATAACAGTGTTATTAGCGGAGTACTTTACGTTTGAACAATATTCACAGATGAATTTTTTAATATCTCAATTTTTCCTTTTTTTCAGTTTTCTATAAATATTTCATCAATACATTTAGTTTTTTGACTGCGTATCGACCACGTACCTCGTAATTCTACAGAAAAATCCCAACATCGTGTTGTCATGGAACAGCTTAACAATATTATAAACAACGTCAGTTTTTTGTTTTCGCTTTAACAAAGACCATCATAGATGAAATTGAAGAAATTGAGGAACAAAATCAAATTTCTTTAGAAATATTTGAAGAATCATGTGCAGCGAGTGTTGATTTACTGCCGAAAATAACTCAAGAACGTTATCAAAAAGAATATGAAAATTTTGAAGAGTGGCGTAAAAGCAAGAATGTATAAGTACAAAACCTTTATTCCAGACAAAGAACGGACACATTTGACGCCACATTTCAGTAAACCGCCTCATCTCTACGGTCTTCCGAAAATTCACAAACTGCCATTAAGACCAATCACCAGCTCCCGTAACTCACCGACCTATAACCTGGCGAAATACCTCCTACCGATACTACAACCCTTACAGGGTACTAGCAGTTCGTTCGTCAACAATTCTAAACACTTCGTGGACATTATCAAAGATGTTGAACTAGGGCCTGAAGATCGTTTCATCAGCTTTGACGTGGAGAGCCTTTACACCAATGTCCCCATAGAAGAATCCCTTAAGATCATCAAGAGAAAACTGGAAGAAGACATCCAGCTTCATGAAAGGACTGACCTCCCCGTACAAGCAATATTGGAACTACTGCAGTGCTGCCTGCACAACTCATACTTTCAAGAAAAGAGCCGTTTCTTCTCCCAAGTTGATGGACTGCCGATGGGATCTTCTCTCTCTCCAGTAATCGCCAACATATACATGGAGTGGTTCGAGGAATTGGCTATCAGAGAGGCAAATTACAAACCAAAACTATGGTTAAGATACGTAGACGACACCTTTATCATTTGGAACCATGGAGATGAACACCTTGGGGAATTCTTCGCCAGAATGAATAACATGAGGGATTCGATCAAATTCACAATGGAAAAGGAAACTTACAGTACCCTATCGTTTCTCGATGTGAAAGCTGAATGAACAGACACTGGAATCCTCACCTCTGTTTACAGGAAGAAGACACAAACAGGGCAGTACCTCAACTACGGCTCTAATCACCCAAACTCCACAAAGAGGGGAATCGTAAGAACGTTGGTGGAGAGAGCATTGTCTATTTGCAACAACCAGGAGTCATTGGAGGCGGAAATTAACCAAATAAAAAAGGACCTACGCCGAAACGGATACTCCGAGAAGCTCATAGGAGAAGTTCGGAAACAACTCGAAAAGACCAAGACAACCGAAGAAAGACCACAAAACCCTGTTCTCATTCTTCCCTATATCAGGGGTATCTCCGAGAAGATCAGAAGGATCGGAAATAAATACAACATCAAGAGTTGCTTTCAATCCGGCAGTACCTTACGAAGCTTCCTCACCAAGACGAAACCAGAGAACACAACAGAATCCAGCAAAAACTGTATTTACAAAGTCCCATGTGAATGTGGAGATTCCTATATCGGAGAGACCAAGAGGCCATTATCAGTAAGAATAGCCGAACACAAAAAGTGGACTCAACGAGGGGAAACATCAAAATCGGGAATTGCTGACCACGCCTGGACAAAACACCACCGAATTCTCTGTGACGAAGCTAGTGTTCTTCATAGAGAGGAACATTGGTTCAAACGGAAATTTATGGAAACCACCTACATAGAAGCCAATGGTGCCTTCAGTCAACCAAGCATGGAAATTAAAAACGTATGGAAACCGCTCATGGACCGTTTTGGAGGGAGAAAAAGCGCGAAACCACGCGCGCCACAAGACCGCGCGTAATTAAACTTAATTATAGACCTATAAGAGGTCGCGTAGCATCTGATTTTGTCACTATTCACCAGAAGACGATTGCGGATTCAAGTAATTGAAACGTTGTGAAAAATTTGAAAGAGATAGAAATCTTTCAACCATTAAGATGATGGACGTCCGAAATATAAGTAATCAAGTTACTACATCTTCTAAAACATTCAAACAAGAATGTATAGGTGGCGAATGAAGATGTATTATTAGCCTATACGGTAGGAAAATCAGAGGTTTATTCTCCTAACTCGCTGTGGACCAAGATTTCAATGTTGAAACTTGCTTTGAAAGTTTATGAGAAAATTGACATTTATTTTGAATCGTACACCTTATTAGAGTATTACCTACAGAAATGGTATTTTCAGATTTGGAAAATTAATTTGTTCTTGAGACGAAAGTCTGATGGATACACACCAAAGAAAGCAAAAATTTTATTTGAAGAAGAAGTAACTGAGTTTTTGTTGGAGGCGAACTTGTTAATCTGACTGTGGATGATTTTGAAAGCACCAGTTCCATAGTTTTGGTTACATTGAGGTAAACTAAAAACAAAAAGAACAGGGTATTTGTCATTCCCAAAGAAGGACTTACTTTTGATGCCTATGGTTTATACCAAAAATTCGTAGACTTGCGTCCTTCAAATTCATAAAATCGGCGATTCTTCATTGGTTATAGGAATGGTATATGGTAAATATGGGCATTCATACTATTGGAGCTGTTGCAAAGAAAATTGCAGCATTCTCAACATTGGAAAATCCTCAGCTCTACACAATGGTGGTGATCTACTATCGGTAAAAGAACTTGGAGGTTGGAACTCCTCTGCGGTGGCGAAGTCGTATATTGAAAAGTCAGTTTCAAAGAGAATGAAGATAACGAGACAACTATTTCATAGTAATGAGGCCACACCGACAACAAGTTCAAATACTGGTGCTATAGATGGTAAATCTTTCATCGATGGAATAAAAATTTCAAATAATAGCAATTGTCAAATTACTTTTAAAATTTATGAATAGTTGGTATTATTATAATTATTGTTATTGAACAAGTGATTTCTTAACGGCCACCGGCCGTTAAAAAATATTTTCAAAAATCTTTTCAATTGTCATCTAAATACCGTTGAATCAAAATAACAGTATGGGATTGCGAAACAGGCGAAACAACATTTAACAGCTAAATATACACATACAGACATATAAATATATAAAATATAATAGGACATATAGGCACGTGTATAAATAAAAAGTACTCTGAAACTGCCTCTTTACTGCTACAGGGTGGGGTAAGGAAGAAAGTTATGAGCACTTTTGGGTTAGACGGTTCAGATCTGCCCTTCTGAGGCTTTCAGTGGGAGGGCCGACCCAGCTACCATCCCAGGAAAAAAACCCTACGATCATTTTGAAAATACATTTGGCGAGAAGTAATTTTTAAATTTGGTCTAAGCAGAACGAACTAACCTTACGTAGAGATTTGAGTGCGTGGCAATTGATGAAGTTGGTAGGTTTTGCACAATTTTTCATTGTAAAGATATATTTTGTCGGGAGTAATTTTTTTAGTACGATCTAACCAGAACGAACCAACCTTTCATAGACATTTGAGTGCATGGAAATTGATAACGTAGGTCGTTTTTGCACCATTTTTCAATATGGGTTTTTTCCTGTTTTTTTTCGGTGTTTTTTTTTTTTGGTTTTTTGTCAGAGTTTTTTTTTTACTTTTACCGTTTACTCCTAGGTGTTGTGTAGGCTGTATTGCTGAGAAACATATCCGTGGGTTTTTAGCCTCCTCCAAGTTATGCAGAAGATAGTGATGTTTCACATGTTAGACATCAGATCATGGGACTTTCTTCATTGATATTTCGATGAGGTCCCAGGAAAAAGCCTACAGAAAAAACCTGGTTTAGACATAGTTTGTGACCTGGTGATCAGTCACCCCTCTTCTGGAGCTTTGTGGAAAACAACCAGTGCCTGGTAAATGAGCCCCACATGCTTTTTTGGCCTGTTATGGTTAGCTCGGACTTCGGTGATACCTCTAGTCGGTGGACTTCCGAGGATAAAGTATCTCAAGAATTTTTCCTACTGTCGTTTGATGAACTCTTCATGTAAAGAAGAGATATTTTTTTCTAAAACTCGAAGTCGTCTCCACCTTGGGGTGAAATATATATTGTGGAGACGACTTCGAGTTTTACTTAACTTCATAATAATTTGGTTGTCTATCTTTGTATACACAATCGCCTTCATGTTATGAAATTGAATGAATATATACCTATTTTTTACGGACAAGTATGAGAATAAGGAAAAAAACAAACACTGTTTGACTCTCTGCATATGGTATTTTTCCAAACTTTCATCCTCAGGATGTTTCCAAGTAACAGTCAGATCATATCAACTTGTGTCGAAAGAGATGAAAATAAAATGAGAACGAAAATGTCACACTTTGAAGCCCTCTTTATCACAAACTGGTGGCACATTCCAACGCCGGCAAAAAAGCTTGAAAATAAATTGACATGCGGTCCAGATAGTATAGTATCCCCGTTAGATTAATTAAATCACAGGCGAAAGTAGTAATGTTGGCCCCTACTTTTCGTTTATAATTTAATATTGATGCTTTATATAGTATCGATAAATTCTCGCACATCAAGCAAATATAATAATGTCAGGCTGTACAAATCCATTCGATTTCAAGTTTGAGGTTGGGCCCCAGATGATATGATGGGCAAAACCCAGAAACTGGTACCTATACCGGTGGTTCAGCATTATAAATATAAAAAAAAACAATTCAGTGGGTAACTTCCACAGTTCCTAGAAAGAAATACCCAGCGTTTCTGAGCAGCAGAAAGGTGAAACATCTTCGGGAATTTATGTTGTAAGTAAATAATTGTTGAAACAATTATCATTCTACTAAATGAAATTTTTTTGTAACAAATAATTCATAATTCTAACTCTGTTGAACATAAGTATTTCAAAAAGTACTGTTTTTTGTTGTAAATCATTTTGGCAGTGAAAAACAGACTTTTTTACTGCGAAAAAATTATATTTTTCTACTACAGAGATTCTTATGTAGGTAATAATTAACTTGGCTTCAGAAAGAGCCTTTCTAGACCGGGATCCCACGCCTATTTTCAAAATTGATTAATAACAGGCTGAATCTTCCTGAGTAGCTTCATTTTGCCGAGACGCCCAACTTTTTCCTCTACGGAAATTCTCGATAGTGGTAGCTATTGAAATGCGCAGGCGTCAATCATGTCGATTTGGTGAGTGAAAAAAATTCATTAATAACAGTTAGTTTTTCAGTTGAACCTCAAGATAATTCGATAAAGTGGACGAAAAAACTTTTGTCCTACAAAATGGATGGTAGGACTGAAGAGTCCCCCACTCCCAACATGTACCAATGACGTGGTCATAAAAATTCATTAATAATCAGCGGATTTTTTTACCATTGCTTGGTTAATATTTGTATAATTGAATGTTCATATTGTCCTACAAATTGAATGGTAGGTGTTCCCAGTCCTACGCTCCGAACATGTCAATTCCATGGTAAAAAAAAATTATTAATAACTGTAGGACAATGATAACTCATGAAAGGTAAGTGTATCCTCCACCTAAATAATACAGTGTCCTACAAAAAACCGGGTATGTATCGCGAGTCCTACAAAAATTATTCAAAATAACGAATTATTTTGAAATTGTGTTTTAGCTCATATAATACACTTTTATTCGTAAAGTAATGTGACTTTCAATGTATAATTGTTTGTTCAATTCAACAATATCATAATTTAGTGAAAAGTTTATGAAATAAGTGGGAAATTTTGTTTAGCTTTCATAATTTTATAAACATATTGAAAACAACAATAACAAAGTAAAAACGTTGAAATAATCAATCTGCCCTTCCGGGCGGCTTAAATGAAGTCGCATGCGCTTCAACAGATGCAGGGTAACCCGGAAAAACCTGCAACACCACATCGTCGTATGAAGAGCAGAAATTTATAATTGAAAACTTTCAAAGAGGTCAGACGAATTGTGAAATTCTGCTCGACGGTAAAATAGGACGTATGGTATATCCAGAGGCCTCAAAAAGTCCAGTTCGAAAGAGATATTATATTTTACGGGGGTCAAGTATAGTTAAAATACCTATCTTTTATCCACTCTGGTAGTCGGTCGTGGGTTCGAAGCCTAGCAACTGCTTATATTTCTCTGATGGCCCGAGAAAGTGGAAAAGCACGTAAATAGTGAGAATTCGTTAATCCTTGGCTCTCACAAGTTTCGTCTTTTGAGGGCTGTCCTTCGTAAGGGAACGACATCTAGTTAACCGAAAAATTAATTTTACACAACAATGTATGCAACTATCATCAAAGGACTCCGCACACTTTTAATGAAAAAAAGTCTTACTGTGAAAATGGCTGAATTTTTGGTATGTTGTAGCTGAAGCCATTCTGAGTAAAAGTCTCCATTGGCCCTACTCGATCGTATTACCAGATTCGGCGCTAGAGGGCGACACAATCAATTTTGAGATTTTTGAAAGAATTCGAATGGATAAAAAAATATCAATATACCATTCATATCCAATATTGAACTAGTGAGCGACTGGTCATTACTGACATTCGTGAGAAATATGTTTTATAATACAGAAAAAACCAAACTGTTTTTCTACAAGGTATAGTCAATAATAAAATCAATTCTCCTCTGTGTATGAATAGAATTTGTAAAATAAAAATGATAATGTTATTGATATTCATCTATTTCGTTGAACAGTGTCTTGTCATGCTATGAAATGCAACACCCTTTACAACAAACAAACAAATTAGATTTAATGTGATTATTTCTGAAAAAAATCGATTTAGAATTAAAGCAAAAAAATCAAATCGATTCATAATATCATATCAAAAATGAGGATAAATGTGCCTAATTATACAAAATATTTTGATTTTTTATTTCAGAAGGTATGATCGAAATATCTGTAAGCTTGTTAAGCCCGTGGCTTACGGTCAAATAGATTGATTTTACTGCCTTGAAATGAAGTTAATTCAACTGGTTTGTTTCACCATGAGCCATGAGCTTCAGATTTGGGTATGGTTAACCATTATAACCATACAATTTTTGCGCTCACCAAATCAACATGACTTTCGCCTACGCAGTTCATTAGCTACTGATATCAAGAATTTTCGTGGAATTGACAATTTCAGAGCGTAGGACTGAGAACACATACCATTCAATTGGTAGGACAGTATGACTATTCAATTATACAAATATTAACCAAACAATGATAAAAAAATCCGCTTGATATTAATGAATTTTTATGACCACGTCATATTGGTACATGTTGGAAGTGGGGGACTCTTCAGTCCTACCATCCATTTTGTAGGACAAAAGTATTTTCGAGTACTTTATCGAAATATCTTGAGGTTCAACTGGAAAACTAACTGTTATTAATGAATTTTTTTCACTCACCAAATCGACATGATTGACGCCTGCGCATTTCATTAGCTACCACTATCGAGAATTTCCGTTGAGGAAAAAGTTGGGCATCTCGGCAAAATGAAGCTACTCAGGAAGTTTCAGCCTGTTATTAATATTTTTTTTTTACCATGCAATTGACATGTTCGGAGCGTAGGACTGGGAACACCTACCATTCAATTTGTAGGACAATATGACCATTCAATTATACAAATATTAACCAAGCAACGGTAAAAAAATCCGCTGGTTATTTATGAATTTTTAAGACCATGTCATTGGTACATGTTGGGAGTGGGGGACTCTTCAGTCCTGCCATCCATTTTGTAGGACAAAAGTTTTTTCGAGTACCTCATCGAATCATCTCGAGGTTCAACTGAAAAACTAACTGTTATTAATGAATTTTTTTCACTCACCAAATCGACATAATTGACGCCTGCGCATTTCATTAGCTACCATTATCGAGAATTTTCGTAGAGGAAAAAGTTGGGCGTCTCGGCAATATGAAGCTACTCAGGAAGATTCAGCCTGTTATTAATCAATTTTGAAAATAGGCGTGGGATCCCGGTCTATTCTATCGAAACAGCAACTTACTATTTTCTCAATTTAATTTATGCAGAAATTGACGCTAATAAACTTGTTATCAGTCTGTTTTTCGATCTATCGAAGGTTTGACACGGTATCTTCGGATTTCTCAACCCATAAGACAGCTGAATTTGTGCTTCCAGAAAATATTTCAACTTGGTTGAGATCATAATATATGGAGAACCGTTGTATCACGGTCAAATATAGTACTGTAACGTCCAATGAACGAAATGTTAAATTGGGTGTTCCACAAGGATCGTTTTTGGGTCCATTATTATTTGTGCTATTTGCTAATAACTTACATGAATAACTGTTATTTAACTATATTTGCTGATGATACCACGATAACAATTACAAGTTCTAACATCGACAATTTACTTGTTAAGGTTACCAAAATCAATGATATATTTGTATCTTGGTATGAAAGAAATAGTTATGTCGCAAGAAGTTTTTGGGAACTCTGTCAGACGAACATCTGGATTTTGATCAGCACATCAAAAGTGTTTGCGGTAAACTCAATACAGTATTCTTTGCAATCGTTTAACAAAAGAAATTTTGCCATGGCATTTTCACATATTCAACATAATGGCATGGGGGTGCGGTACAGATTCAAATAGAGTTTTGTGGGTCTAAAGCGCATTTTGAGACTCATCTTCGACATGGACTATCGATATACTTGCAAACCGGTTTTTATAAGAGAAAAACTGCTATCTGTTCCACTAATTTATATTTTTAAGGGCTAGTTTTACAGGTCCCAGTTAACCTTCAGATAACTAACTGAAAGTTTAGATGGTGAATGACATTCTTCCAATGGCGTTGACAGGTGCACATTCCCATTAGTTAATTAATCTGGACTCTAACTGGAACCTGTAAAACTGGCTCTTAATGTGTTAAATTTGCTAAAAACAACTTTGAGTCCTTCGAAACAATTGCATCAACACATACTTATAGTACAAGATTCGGATTGTGTATACCGGGTGGCTACGGAAGTATTGCCTACGGAATATCTCAGTTATTGTATGAAGTAGGTTTGTGAAATTTGGAGCGTCGATATAATGACATTAGAGCTAGAATTTGAGCATATTGACATGTCGAAGTTAACTTCCGGTCTGACCGGAAGTAACATCAACTTTCTTATTTTAAATGGAAACCCTATTTTTTTTTTCGCTTTATTCAGCATTCAATTCCCTTTCTAATGACATATCACAAGTTGGTATCTAACCAGAAACTAGATCAGAAAAAAATTATTATTGAAATTCACCGAGAAGGCCGTGGAAGCAAAATGAAAGCCAAAAATTGAAAAGTTGGCTATGGAAACCATACGTCACTTGATAACAGTTGCTACTACTGTGATATTTTATTTTCATTCGTCGGCGTTATAAAAAGCCGCCAAAAAAAATATTGGAAAAATTGGGAAAAAAACAATACTCTGTAGGTCCATAACTTAAATAGGAACATACAACTTTTTCTTGCCTGTACTATTCAGCATAATCATTCCTTTCTAATGATATAATAGAAAGTAATTTTTTGAAATGAAATACCAAAAAATCCAATTATTATTCTTCAAATAACGAAAAAACAGATTTATCGAAAAAAAAAATCAAATTGATAGGATTAAAGATAAAATAAATTCAAAACAAATGTTCGAAATGCATTCCCTCAGCGTCAATACATTTATTGACTCTGGTGATATTTTCATGTAAAACGTTTCTCAACATTTGGGGCGTGATATCTTGGAAAGCTCTACGAATTTTTACTTCTAGCTCATGTAGAGTTGTAGGCTGTGTGGAATAAACCCTATTTTTAAGATGCCCCCATAGAAAAAAGTCGCACGGAATAAGATCATGTGACCTTGGTGGCCACCTGACTGTCCCATGGGTTGTTATAGGTCTCTCTTGAAAGCGATTTTGAAGATAATTTCTCGCTATTCTTGAATTATGCGGAGGGGCGCCATCTTGCTGGAAGTACATTCTCTCAGTTATTTCCGCTGGTAGGTTGTTAATGAATTCCGAAATTTCATTCGTTTAAAAATTAAAGTATCTCTCTCCGGTTAGTTGGCTTTGAAAAAGAATGGGGCCAACAATATGAGTTCCAACTATTCCTGCCCAAACATTCACACCAAATCTCCCCTGGAAGCCGCCTTGTCGAAACCGGTGCTCGTTTGCTATCGCCCAGTACCTGGAACAAAAGACCGTTCACACTTTTAGCACTTTACACTTCGACTATCGACAATAATCCAAATAAAGTACAGTACCTACCTTGTATTATTTCTGTTAAATAATCCATTGCTGGTAAATCTTGACTCGTCCGTAAACAAGATATAATAGTTAAATAGGTGATTCTCAGCATTTTGTCGAAGAAACCAATTACAATATTCCAGGCGCCTTTCACCGTCATTTTCATACAAATGTTGATGCAACTGATACTTGAAGGATTTCAATCGATGTTTTTTCAAAATTTTCCTAGCAGAGTCCTTACTTATAGCTAATTCGGCGCCAATCTGCCTTGAGGAAATTGTGCTATCATATTGTACTAAAGCTAATACATTAATTTCAGTTTCCTCATTAATAACAAATGCTTCTTGGTCTTCGTGAACATCAGGCTCAGTTCTTAATTTTTCTTCAAGCCACTGGAAATACCTTCTTGACGGTTGCTGCCTCCCTGGATATCGCTCTAAATACAATCGTTCAGCGGCATAAGAATTTTTTAAACATTCACCATAAATGAGAAGCATGTCAATTTGTTCGGTTCAACTAACTGATTTCGATTTCCAAACCCTTTTAAAATGGCAGAATCAAAAACACTACTTGGAACGTCAAAATAATATGGATAGCAGCGGTCGTGACAGCTCTCATTTCTTTTTTGTTTCATTCCAAAATACATCTTAATCAGCCTACTTGTTAATATTTTGGTTCGAATGATTATTGCAATGGAATGATTATTCTGAATAGCACAAACATCGTCCATAGGTAGATATTAGAATATCTATGGACGATGGCACAGACCAAGTACGCTTATGTTCCTATTTAACCTAGAACCTACAGGATATAATTTATCATTCCACATTATTTTAAATTTTATTTTTGCGTATGGCGATAATCTGTTTTGTTATTTGAAGAATAATAATTGGATTTTTCGGTATCTCAGTTCAAAAAATTATTTTCTATTATATCATTAGAAAGGAATGGTTATGCTGATTAGTACAGGCAAGAAAAAGTTGTATGTTCCTATTTAAGTTATGGACCTACAGAGTATTGTTTTTTTCCCAATTTTTCCAATATTTTTTTTGGCGGCTTTTTATAACGCCGACGAATGAAAATAAAATATCACAGTAGTAGCAACTGTTATCAAGTGACGTATGGTTTCCATAGCCAACTTTTCAATTTTTGGCTTTCATTTTGCTTCCACGGCCTACTCGGTGAATTTCAATAATAATTTTTTTCTGATCTAGTTTCTGGTTAGATACCAACTTGTGATATGTCATTAGAAAGGGAATTGAATGCTGAATAAAGCGAAAAGAAAAAAAAGTAGGGTTTCCATTTAAAATAAGAAAGTTGATGTTACTTTCGGTCAGACCGGAAGTAAACTTCGACATGTCAATATGCTCAAATTCTAGCTCTTATGTCATTATATCGACGCTCCAAATTTCACAAACCTACTTCATACAATAACTGAGATATTCCGTAGGCAATACTTCCGTAGCCACCCGGTATAAAGCTATGACGTAGAATTTATTTATTCAGTTACTGTGACTGGTGTTTTTCATCTGTATAGAAAGATTGTAATCGGAAGTCATCTTTTGATAATATGACGAAAATTGAAAACTTCATAAGATAAATCATTCAACAATTCTCGGCTTCGCCTCATTCAACAAACTTCACAAAAAAGTCATACTTTACGAACGTGTATCATAAATAACCATTCATACGGTGAAAACAGACGACTCTTTTTACGATGAAAAAAAAAGTTTACCCATCAATGCAAAAATGTCAATTTTGACAGATCTACAAAAAGGCAATTAATAAATCCTGATGAACTCAATTTTTGTCGGTCCAATTTAATCAATATAACAAAACAATCCAGATACATAAAAAAAAATTCGATCCCAGAAATGATTACCTCAATTGTGATCACAAGCAAGTGAACAAGTTTATTGACATTTCCGCGAAAATAAATATACATATTGAAAAACTGAGATACATACTAATTACTCCGAAAGTAATTATTCCCACAAAGTTCACTCACCCAAAATGAAGGTCGAGTTTTGGTTTCGAAATATTTTAGTGATTTTTCCATGAAAATTCACAAAAACCGTTGGATGACACGAATATAAAGAGCCTATGATAACGATTCGGAAAATTAAAAATAAGAGTGTTAATGGCATTGACAACTTATCGGTGCAGGTTCTTGAGAATATTCTGATTTTTACTCAGGAATTACTGGTGCAGCTCATCAACAATACTGTTGCTGTTGGTACATTTCCAGCGTTCCTAAAGACAACCGTTGTTATACCGATTCCTGAAGGTGGTGGAAATACTGATCCTTCAAACTTTAGAACCATTTCACTGATACAACACTGGGCAAGTTAAGGTTTCTTCAAACCGAAGCGGGAACAGAACATGGGTACAGTGCGAATTGCTAGAAAAACAGTACATGTAGCAAACCATATACAGGTAGTGATTCTTTGTCATATTTTATGAAAAAAAGTTCATATAAACGTATGTCCTAAGTTGCTTTTTTCTCAAGTGACATTGTGTCAAAGTGTCAATAAAATTTCGGTTATTTATTAATTACTCAAAAGTCTTCCCGCCGATTTTTATGAAACCTGGTGTGTATCAATCCATAGAGATTCTTAATTAATTTATTTCCACCTCCAACTCCTTTATTGGTTTCGTCGTTGATGTACTGGTTGTTTGTTGTGTTCCTGTCAACAATTTCTATTAAAACTTAACAAATCATTTGTGCATAAAATCAAATAAAATGTCAAGAAAATATGGAGAATCTGAAAAAAATGTCATTCTATGACTTTTTGATGGTGCCTAACCACCATTCCTACGCCACTGACTTTGATTTGACAAAGTTCAGCTATTTCAAATAAGAAAGTTATATTTTTAATTATTTATTTTGAAAAAATATGAAACTTAGAGAAAAACAGTGGAGTACAATGATTTTTACTATAAATATCAATCAAGTAACCACCTGCCACTTATGAATTGAAAAATTATTTCTTGAAAACAGGCCCCTTGTAATGCTAACAAACTCATCAGGTTTCATAAAAATCGGTGAAAAGACTTTTGAGCCATTAATAAATAACCGAACTTTGACACTCCGTCACTTGAGAAGAAAGCAAGTTAGGACATACGTTTATATGAACTTTTTTTCATAAAATATGACAAGGAATCAACACCTGAAATTAATGACATCATTTAGATCACACCCTGTCTAATTTTCTGCTTGTCTGCTTTTCAGAATACGAATAATCACACCGTTGTGTATGTTTACATATCCCACTATATAATTTATGGTGGATTTATTAAAATTGTTATTTGTTAAATTTGTTATTTCCGTCAACCGAGTACACCCCTACGCGCAACCCTCGGAAGTCTTCGAGAGACTTGTGTGAGCTAGGGAAGACGCAGCCCTTACCTTTTAACGTGTGATGCCATGCTCGAGACCGGTGAATCGATGGATCGAACCCACGACCCCACGCTTGCGAGGCGAACGCTTTACCAGCCGACCACCAATAGTCTGATTAACAAGTTCAAAAACGTGTTAATTCTTGATCAAGCTCCTAAAAGTATGAGCGATGGCCCATTCGATTCGTAATGACGTCTAGAAAAATGTATCGAAAGTTTGTATTAGCACATAGAAAATTGCAATTGTTATTAACAAATTAGGATAAAAATATGGCATTTAGTTTTATGTTTATAACTCAACAATGATAAATATTTAAAGAATTTTGAAAAAAGTTATTTAAAGAGGAGGATATTTCCAAGAAAAAAGTTCCTACTCCCGGAACTCTATCTCTATTATTTATAATTTTAATTCAACGCCGAAAATAGGGCTCCGTGCAGCCGTAACGACATAGGCGCGCTACCGCTAAAGACAGTGTACCACATAAAATAATTTTTTTTAGTAACAAATATCAATTTAAAAATTTGAATGAATTATGGTATCATCTAGACACTTGAAAGAATGAATACCCGTTGAAAAAAAAAATTAAGTCAATTATTCAAAAATTTTTTTTTTCCTATCTCTGTTATCTTAAATGACTACGTAAAAGTTTAAATAATATATCTATAAATTTTTGGATTCGTGGAGCCCTTCTTATACATATACTTAACAAGATCACACGATAAAAGTAAATAAAAGTTTATTATTTTGTTTATAATGATTTGTTAAAGTTAACAAAAAGTTAAAAGTCCAAGAAATGTTGTTAATAAAATTTTTTTTACCAAATATTATGCTATTGCTATTTTTGTATCTAACAATGGCATTCAGTAACGTTGGAAAAAAAAATTTATATCATTTGTTAAACAATTACTTATTAATAAATAAACAATATTAATATTTTTCGAAAAAAAATTTTTACCACTCTATTGTCTTGGCAAAATAATGATTAAATAATTTTTTGTTTTCTTGAATAAATTTTTTTTATTGTTTATAATCGTTTTTTTTTAATTTTTTGATTGTTTAAATAGTTAGTTAAGAAATTATTTTCTTTTTAAAAATCATAATAGGCATTTCTTTATAGATTAACAAAAAAAAAATTTTTTTATAAATAAAAACATTGTTTGTTAACTTAACAATTTGTTATAAAGAAATTCTAAAACCCGTTATATTTTTTTTCTGGTGCTAAAAAAAATTACAAAGACAGGCATATACATCAAAGTATTAAAAAAAAATTCTTCCACTTTGTATAAAACTTTTAAATATTACACCGAACCGAAGTTGAACCGGCAGCATGATTTGTCAAGTAACAAATTGATATAACTTATAAACTATTAGATATACGATAATGGACGTTCAATTAGTTCTTATAAAGGATTGATTAATCTTTAAAATAAGCTAGTGAACAAGTTCATAACTATTGTTTATCAGCTGTTATAATCATTTGTTTATAAAAATTTGAGATTTTTGGCATTTATTTGCAGTTATATGAATTTGTTACTTGACAAATCATGCTGCCGGTTCAACTTCGGTTCGGTGTAATATTTTAAAGTTTTATAAAAAATAGGAGAATTTTTTTTTAATACTTTGATGTATATGCCTGTCTTTGTAATTTTTTTTAGCACTAGAAAAAAAATATAACGGGTTTTCAAATTTCTTTATAACAAATTGTTGAGTTAACAAACAATGTTTTTATTTATAAAAAAATTTTTTTTTTGTTAATCTATAAAGAAATGCCTATTATGATTTTTAAAAAGAAAATAATTTCTTAACTAACTATTTAAACAATCAAAAAATGAAAAAAACGATTATAAACAATAAAAAAATGTATTCAAGAAAACAAAATATTTTTTAATCATTATTTTGCCAAGATAATAGAGTGGTCATTTTTTATTTTCGAAAAATATTAATATTGTCTATTTATTAATAAGTAATTGTTTAACAAATGATATAAAAATTTTTTTTCCAACGTTACTGAATGCCATTGTTAGATACAAAAATAGCAATAGTATAATATTTGGTGAAAAAAAATTTATTAACAACATTTCTTGGACTTTTAACTTTTTGTTAACTTTAACAAATCATTATAAACAAAATAATAAACTTTTATTTACTTTTATCGTGTGATCTTGTTAAGTATGTGTATAAAAAGGGCTCCAAGAAGCCAAAAATTTATAGACATATTATTTAAACTTTTACGTAGTCATTTAAGATAACAGAGATTGGAAAAAAAATTATTAATTAACAATAGTATAACTTTTTGAATAATTGACTTAAATTTTTTTTTCAACGGGGATTCATTCTTTCAAGTGTCTAGATGATACCATAAATCATTCAAATTTTTAAATTAATATTTGTTACTAAAAAAAAATTATTTTATGTGGTACACTGTCTTTAGCGGTAGCGCGCCTATGTCGTTACGGCTGCGCGGAGCCCTATTTTCGGCGTTGAATTAAAATTATAAATAATAGAGATAGAGTTCCGGGAGTGAGAACTTTTTTCTTGGAAATTTCCTCCTCTTTAAATATCTTTTTTCAAAATTCCTTAAATATTTATCATTGTTGAGTTATAAACATAAAACTAAATGCCATATTTTTTTCATCTTAATTTGTTCATAACAATTGCAATTTTCTATGTGCTAATACAAACTTTCGATACATTTTTCTAGACATCATTACGAATCGAATGAGCCATCGCTCATATTTTTAGGAGCTTGATCAAGAATTAACACGTTTTTGAACTTGTTAATCAGACTACAAGGCCCATATCCAACCATATCCAACCAATCATTGACGAATATTTTTCCGTATGACTTAAAACTTATGACTGCTGCATAAATCCACAGTCTCGCATTCATCCCGTTCCCTCCCGCTCCCTCATTCCCGCGTTGGTTTGAGGAAACCTTTAATTGAAAAACTAGTGAAAATTCGGAAGACTAATAACCACAATATTCTTGGTCCACATCAATTTGGATTATCTGAAGAATTTGGAAACTCAGGAAGTTTTATACTCTGGTAAACAAATATATTATTATCATTATTATTTGGGCGTCTGCTCTGATATATCACGTTTGCTCAACTGTGTCAATAATCTAATTGTGTAAGTACTTATCTGGCTTTGACACAGGTAATTGCCGTGTTAGTATAGAATGAGCGGCAAGCATTTGTCAACATTAACACAATTGCTGACAACCGTTAATTATATTTGTAAATATTAATACATCATTCCAGTTTTGGCATTTCGCATTTTAGTTTCCTTCTCCTACTACTTCTTCTTCTATAATAATAATAATGTGTCTCTACGACTATTATATTCTACGTTCATAACATACTGATTTTTAATTGAAGAATAAAGATGATTCCAAGACACCGTGGATCCTAACCTCAGATCAATAAGATTACTTATTGATCTGAGATCCTAACTCATTATTCAACGGCACTCGGCCAATCACAGGTTCAGAATTTTCAGAATCCACGGGAACTGAGAGGTTAAACAAATAAATTTCTCAAGAAGGCTTTGCTTGATTGAACTTTTGTCACAGCTTGGCATCCGCGAATGTCAGATCGACTATTTTCTTAGTTTTTACTTTGATCTGTATGACAAGTACCTAATATAAAAATGAATAGAGCGGATTGGGATAGTGAGGAAGATGAAATCTATCTTGCAACAAAGGTATATGTCAAACAATTTTTACTTGAACGTTCCACACTCTTTCAGTTCTTGGTTAGCGTTTCTCCAGTAGGTATTTCGTTCATAAATTTTTGAGAGCCTGTTATAGCTCAGTTGGTAGAAGCGTATACATGGAGTAAATGTATAACGAAGGTAGTTATGTGAGTTCGAATCCCACTCTTGGAAGTTTTTTTTAAAATTATTTTCAATTAATGATATATGTATAATTGTTATGAAATAAATCTGAAATCCAAAATGAATGACTGAATGAAGTATCTATTTTTTTCATAAATAATATTTAGATTTCATTAAAACTCTGACTATCGTATAGTCGTAGAGAAAGTATAGTCTTCTACTCGAGTATAATAGCTATTATTTTCTCGGATAATTCAGAAACTCGCCTTCGGCTCGTTTCGGAATTTTTATCCTCGAGAATAATAGCTATCATTATACCCTCGTTGAAGAATATACTATTATTCAACAACGATAGATATCAAATTATTTGAAAAAATGAACCAATTAATCCAGTGAATAGGGGGATCCGGTAGTTCTAAATTTTTGAAATGTTGTCTAGGATGGTTAGTAAATGTTTAAAATAAAAAATGCATAATCCTGCCCCCCCGCACCTGTCACCATATTGAAAAAACCGAAAAAAATTTGGCAATTTCTTCATCTTTTTGCTTATTTTTTCGTTTCGGTGCATTTTAGCTATAAACAAGTTGTAATCAAAGTTGTAGAAAATTAAATTTGCTGTGATTTATGTTTTGATTTTGTTCCTTGGGATGATAGATACGGAGAAATGCACTTCTCAAGAAAATAAAATAAAAACGCATTTTTCGGTTTGTCAAACTTCTAACTTTAAAACGCTGTAATTAAGTTATGGCTTATTCTAGGAAAACAAGTATCAGAATAAACTGTGTAGAGAATTTAATCACGTTCAAAATGCATGGACATGTTTTCTGGCCACTCCTGCGGAGTGGGGGTAAACGTAAAAGTTAAAACAACGGCAT
Source organism: Chrysolina oricalcia (assembly GCA_944452925.2). Taxonomy (NCBI): domain Eukaryota; kingdom Metazoa; phylum Arthropoda; class Insecta; order Coleoptera; family Chrysomelidae; genus Chrysolina; species Chrysolina oricalcia. The sequence goes on from OX101824.2 coordinate 51,968,347, forward strand.
ATCGCTTTTTTGGCTATTGTGACTCCATTGGCAGCTAAAAAAATTCAATAATTATTTTCCAGGTTGGCCTGAATTTATACCAATGTTACAGCGCAATGCTCATGAGGTAGGTTTCACTTGAATACTCACTGGTGAGAGAGCATGTTCAATTTCAAATAACCCACCATCACAGCAGATACATTTTTTTAAGACTCATTCATTTAAACAAAGTAAGAAAAAAAAGCAGTAAAAATCCAGAAACCTTTTCATTCGAAGTTTCTGAAATCGACTTGAATTCGATAATAAACTCGACGAAAATTCCAAAAACTTGGAAGATAAATTCCAGCAAAATGCGAAGAGCCTAGAAGATGAGCTTCTAAAAAATTCGGTGAATCTGAAAGAAGAACTTCAATAACATTCGAAGAGTTTGGAAGATAAACTTCTGGAAAATTCAAAGAATCTGTAAAAAAAACTTCAAGAAAAACTTCTGGAAAATTTGAATAATTTGAAAGAAGAGCTTCAACATAATTAGAAGAGTTTGGAAAAAAAGCTTCACGAAAATTCGATCAATATGGAAGAAAAACTGCAAGAAAACGCAAAGAGTCCGAAAGAGAATCTCCTAGAAAACACAGAAGGCTTAAAAGAAGAACTTTGTGGTGTGTCAAATCGATTAGAAGAAAGAATGGGAACCGTCGAGACAGAGATAAAGAAAATCATAGATGAAATCGAGAAATTTCCCTCATATTTTATTTAGACTTGTTTTCCTAAAATAATCGGCCATAACTGAATTACAGCGTTCTAAAGTTAGAAGTTTGACAAAGGAGGATATGCTTTCGATAAGGAAATTTGGGCGGTTTTTGAAAATTTTTAAATTCTTCTATATGCCTAAATAGAGTAAAGTAGCAGTTTATTTTTTTTTCAATATAGAATAATTACTTTATTCAATGAGATCTTATCAAAAAAATGCAAAGTGGCAACACTGATTTTTTATTATTTTGAAGACTAATTGTACTTCATCGATTCAGTATTTATGTATTTATTACATCGAAAATTGCTTATTTTATCATTTTTTGCCTTCACAAATTCTGCTGTAATAGAACTTATTTGAAGATGTTTCGGAACGGTTTTTAAGTAAAAATTTTGGGAAATTGTTTATTTTTTGTAGATCTATAAGTGTGCAAAATCTTATGACCGGGATCATGGCACCCAGAAAAGCATAGCCTCCTTTCCGGAAAATGCGATTTTTTCAAGTGCATATCAAAATTTCAAAGTTATAGAAAATTTTGTTCTCTACAATATTCAATAGAAATCTTTTGTAGCTAATATGCACCGAAATAACGATATAAGCGAAAATCTGAAGGAAGTGCCAATCTTTTTCAGTTTTTTCAATATGGCGGAGGAGGGGGAAAGGAATTGTGCATTCTAAACACTTAATAACCATCCTAGAGAACATATCAAAAAATTAGAACTACCGGACTGTTTTTGAGGTAACCCTCCTCTCTACTCACTGAATTAAATCATTTCATGAACAACCAATGTAGTGTGGTGGGAAAGCCAATAAAGGCTTTTCACATCTGAAAACCAGATTCAGATAGGGCATTGGTCCTGTCCCTCTAGCGAATTTGGCAGTGAAATAAGGACTTTAATTCTTGAATAGGAATTATCGCTGCTGTCTCTGAAGTGGCATATATAATCTAGTCAACAAGTGCCTTGTTGGTCAACTTTTTTCAGCAGTCTCCAAAAATTAGGATTGAGGTGTTATTCGATTCAGAATGGCATCTAGATAGTTTTCGAAAAACAATTAAGTTCCGCAAACAAAAATTAAAAAAGTTATTAACAATTAACTAAAAAAAGGGGGGTTTAGTTTTTTGCAAATATCTCATAAACTAATAAAGATTTTTCAAATTTGAAAAAAGATTCAAAAAGAGGAGGAACTTTCCTAAAAAAAATTCTGACTCCCGAAATTGTAGGACTAATATTTATAATTTTCCCAGAGGGTTGAAAATACGCCCGTAAACGGGTACTCCGGCTTGCGCAAGCCACGCTTCCTTCGGACCTTTAATGAATAAATATTATTTAAACGTATTAAATATGAAAATTGAAAATTGAGAAAATTAAGGTGCCTACAGGACAAATCAATGAAAAATTATCCGTAGTCAATATTATTTTTCAATAAGTTATCCATTAATTAATTAACATTTTTTTGTAGCACGAACATTAACATTGCAAGTACGATAATTGATAAACTATTAATCTAAGAATTGTTTCCTTTCGTTGAGCAATTTTTCAAAGGTCTTAGGATAGATCTTAGAATAGATTCCCATTTGAAATTGAAAAATTGTTAATTTCCATTTTGTTATTAACAACTGAAAAAAAAATTTTTTTACATAATATTATCATTGATCCGTTTTCTCATGATCAGAAGCTACCTAAAAATGATTTTTTATCATTTTTATCTCCTATTGTTTAAAAAATTGTTTTAAACAATAGGAAATAATAAAAATGCGTTGTTTATGAGATAATTTAAATTTTTTTTTGATAACTTAATCTTTGATGATAACTATGATTTAAAAAAAACTGTTTTTTTTTAAAAATTGTTTATTGCTGAAAAACGCATTTGTTGGTTAACAATTATTTTTTCCAACTTCTAATTAACAATGAGGAACCATTTTTTTAAATCATTATTTATTTTTCTTTTTGATATAAAAAAAATTGTTTTATTTTAATTTTTCATTGTTTATGCAATAAACAATTTGTTATAAACAAATACATTTTTACCTTTTTTTTTCTTATTTTACTTATTGTCACAAAAACAGACATGATTTAGTTTTTTTAAATTTTTTTTACAATTTTTTTTAATTTTTAAATATTCGTTGTCCGTAATTTCGTCATTCTTGCCTGGTTTTTCATCCTTAAAATTATTATAATTCATGAACTAATCATTCTTCCTTTCTAATACGCTTAGGCTAATGAAAAAAAAATGTTTATTTTACATAGTAATATTCAAAATTTGAAGTATAATTAAGTAAGATTAAAATGTAGAAGATAAAATTGTTTACTAATGAACAATAAATGACAAGATGCTTGAATGAGGTAGTCATATTTTTAATAATTGATAAGATTTTTAAGCATTAAAGCAAGAAAAAAATTTTTTCCAGAGTATTTTTCATTAACAATTGCTATAAATATAATAAATAAATTAGTAACAACTAAACTTGTCAGCTGAATTTATTCTTTAACTAATAAAGCATAAATAAGTCTTGAGTGTTTTCATCATATCTCCATTAGTTTATAAATTATAATAATTTTAAGGATGAAAAACCAGGCAAGAATGACGAAATTACGGACAACGAATATTTAAAAATTAAAAAAAAATAGGAACAAAAATTAAAAAAAAAACTAAATCATGTCTGTTTTTGTGACAATAAGTAAAATAAGAAAAAAAAATAAAAGGTAAAAATTTATTTGTTTATAACAAATTGTTTATTACATAAACAATGAAAAATTTAAATAAAACATTTTTTTTATATCAAAAAGAAAAATAAATAATGATTTAAAAAAAATTGTTCCTTAATGTTAATTAGAAGTGGGAGAAAATAATTGATAATCAACAAATGCGTTTATCAGCAATAAACCAATTTTTTTAAGAAACGTTTTTTTTGTAAATCATAAATATCATCAAAGATTATGAAGTCAAAAAAAATTATCTCATTTACAACGCATTTGTTTAAAACAATTTTTTAAACAATAGGAGATAAAAGTTATAAAAAATCATTTTTAAGTAGCTTCTGATCATAAGAAAACGGATCAATAATAATATTATGAAAAAAAAATTTTTTTCGGTGTTTAATAAAGCTTTATAATTGTTCACCTTAGTAAATTGTTAATAACAAAATGGAAATCAACAATTTTTTAATTTTTCCAACGGGAATCTATTCTAAGACCTTTGACAAATAGCTTCACGAAAGGAAAAAATTCTTAGGTTAATAGTTTAACAATTATGGCACTTGCAATGTTAATGTTCGTGCTACAAAAAATTGTTAATTAATTGATGGATAACTTATTGAAAAATAGCGATAAAATTTTTTTGACCACGGATTATTGTTCATTGATCTATCCTGTAGGCACCTGATTTTTTTCAATTTTCAATTTTCATATTTAATACGTTTAAATAATATTTATTCATTAAAGGACCGAAGGAAGCGTTGCTTGCGCAAGCCGGAGTACCCGTTTTCGGGTGTATTTTCAACCCTCTGGGAAAATTATAAATATTAGTCCTACAATTTCGGGAGTCAGAATTTTTTTTAGGAAAGTTCCTCCTCTTTTTGAATCTTTTTTCAAATTTGAAAAATCTTTATTAGTTTATGAGATCTTTGCAAAAAACTAAACCCCCCCCCTTTTTTTTAGTTAATTGTTAATAACTTTTGTAATTGTTGTTTGCGGAACTTCATTGTTTTTCGAAAACTATCTAGATGCCATTCTGAATCGAATGACACCTCAATCATAATTTTCGGAGACTGCTGAAAAAAGTTGATCACCAAGGCACTTGTTGACTAGACTAATAGACAGTAATAACAACAGTCTTTGCTTTGATATCATAAAGGAATGTGACAAGCGAATGTGTCTATATCCTGTTATTATTTATTTCTTCATCAGCAAATTATCATTTTTATTCTAGCGGGTTTCGAATATTTTCATAACAGATTGTGTGTATCAATATTTATCACTGATTCATAGCCTCATTCATGATGTGTCTAATAGAATAGTGAACACGGATTTAATTGGACCTTATGTTTTATGGGAAATACCTAACTCGCGAAGGAATTTCTGAATAAACCCATACACTAGAATTACCTGATGGAAATCACCGTCATTATAAATAATGCAAAGCCATGGGGCAATATTGGGATATTTTGTGTGGTAGGTAATTGATAATTTGTATAAATCACAAACTCAACGATTATATCAACTGATACTACCCTAGCTTGTGGTTCATTGAAATCAGCATTTTTGCTGATGACACAGTGATCTACATCTCATGTAATGATCACATGAAACTTACTGTAACGATCAATGCAACTTTAAAAATTATTGACAGTTGGTGTTATCTAACTACTTGAAGATCATTGTTGAGGAGACCGAATATATGGTGATAAGTAGAGAAAAAAGACACAATCTTTTGTAACAGAAAGTACGACATCATTTTGCTGTTACTATAGAGAGGGTTACACAATTTGAAAATCTAGAGGTACATGTGGATAGGGGGTTACACTTCAAAGAACTTGCCAACAATATTATGAAGGCAATATAATTTCGAATAAATCAGTTATTTCGATGTGTCCCGTATTTGATGAGGTAGACAAAATTTTTACTTTGCAATTTTTTAGTGCTTCTCCATTGCAGATATTCTGTATGTACTGAAACAAAATGACTTAGCACGTGTACAGAAACTCCAAAATGAAGCCATGTGTTTAATTTTAAATTGCAGAAGACTAACACCAATGAAAGACATGTTGAAGCAGCTGGAATGGTTACCAATTGAATCCTTTTCCTGTACCAAACACCAATACTGACTTTCAAAATAAAAAATAAAATGTTTTCAACATATTTACAAGAAAGAGTACAATGGCAGTATTCTTGGATACGGTACTAGATCTAGAACTACTTTTCATTTCCAAGAAGTCTCCTTAATTCACACCAAAAATTCTGTTTTTTTTAAGAAGCTCAACAGTTTCAATGATCTGCAAGAACATTCTTCTACAAAGTTGAAACAATGTTTCCACCATCCATATGAAACCTTATACTTAGCCGCTACCTGATTTTTTATTACTATTCTTGAAGTATTTTGTGTATTTATCAAATAGTATTTTAATTTGTATGAAAATTGTATAACTTATTATATTATATATATATAATTATAAACTCGCCAAACAAAATGATTTTTTACACATTCTCTAAAATTTTCTCCTAATACATACTTTACTTTCAAAAAGTTGACGTTTCCCCATTGATATCTCGCCTTTATTAGTAACTGCAACTATTCTAATATCCCTAGCAGCTGAAGCCAACTGTCTCTTTTCTCAAAATTGTATGACAATGACACTTGACATTTGACTCGAATTAATCATTTACTCCAACCTTCAAATTCCTTTTCACGTACATTTATGTACATCAACATGTGCCATGACTGTCTTCGTCATTTTCTAAAATAATTTTGCTAGTGAATGTACGAATACTGATCCATAATTTTTTGTTTTACATGTTTGTAGTGTGTCTTGTTCGTCATTTCTTTATTTCACCAATTAGCGACCATCCTCACTGACATTCTAAGTAAGGTTACATTTCATATTTATCAGTATACAGTGTGCCCAAGATAAGTATGAACAGCATGCTGGTTTTTATTTTTTTCTGAAGTTATTTGCAAAGTTTCGAAAAAACCAAAGGCATTTTCTCATTGCCACTTTTCACTTCTACAAAATGGCGTTCACAAAATTTCTGTACAACGTTTCTTTTGGAGGAAACCATCATCAACTTTTTTTTTTTATATGGCACGAAAAAAATTTACACCCTGTAGGACATAGCATTTTTTATTCCGAATGCAACGACGTATGGCACAATATGTTTTCCTATGTTTTTAGTCAGTAAAAATGCTTATTACAATTTTTGATCATACGAGTAGATGGCTTAGAAACTATCCATGGCAACATAAATAGCTGTTAGTTTCCATAAATAACTCTCGTCTCGTCTGGAATTAGTATTTCATTGGTGTTATTATTGTTGTTATTGCCTTTGTTTCATTTACATTAAAATGGCGAGGAGTAATTTTACAAACTAAGAAAAGTTTAATAACTGTCCTGCTACATTTTATGCCAAATAAATTGTGTAGAAACCGAAAATATGTATTCGAACACCCAAAGTGAAAACAATCTGGCAAGATCTGGAAGATGCTCCGTATAATTTGCATAATTGCTGGTTTCAACAAGATAATAATAATAATAAAATGATAGTAATAAAGGTCTTTAATAAAAGGAAATATTACAATTTACATTCTTGAAATTGCATGTAGGGCGAGATTCATCACAGGCGCATGATATCAAATGATATCACGCACCTACCTGTTCTTCCACCGTGGTGCACCAGCTTATTATGCCCTATCTGTTCGCCAATACCTGTGTGAGCGGTTCCCAAGAAAATGGATTGGCACTCATAGTGATACACCCTGGCCAGCAAAGCCACCAGACCTAACACCTTTAGACTTTATTGTGGGGCCATATTGAAAATGACGTATACAAAGAAAATTTTGAAAACGAGGAACACTTTAACACTTACTTCGCTCAGAACGATCAGCATTTGATAGAATTACCCCTGAAATGTTGGATCGTGTTATATATTCCACAGTGAGACGGGCATACTTATGTCTAAATACTGGAAGTAATCTGTTTGAACATATGCTATAGCACTTACTATTTATAATCTTTAACTTAAATATTTTTACCTGCCAAACAGATTGATTTTCAAAAAATCATTTATTCGTTTTTCCTTGAAAGGTTGTAGTTATCTTCTAAAAGAGTAATTATAGGCATGAAGCGATAATTTAAAGAAGGGTTTAGACAAAAACTGCCTCAAATGAAGGAATTATTACGAAGAATGTGTTACAAACATCGATCGCAGGTCAAATATGGATTTCGTCGTTCATTAAAATTATGGCGAAGGAATAGGAAGAATTTCAATTTTTGGAAAAACAGCGTTTTGAGAAGAATTACTGATTTTAACCCTTTGGTGGCGCTTCTTACGGATTGATAATATACCTGCTGTTCCATTTAAAATAAAGAATATTTTGCACATTTTTATTTACAATGTTTGGCTAGCTGTTTTTCGCACCCTGTAATGGTAATGGTAATGGGTGGGGGACGCAATCGTCAGCGACTAGGCCCCAGTGGGCCCTTTTCGCAATCCCCGGCATATTCACTCATCCCATGTCGGATCTGCTCGAACCTCTTCGACCTTCTTATGAAAGTCGAAATGCCCTTCCATTGCAACGAGTGCAATTCTTCCTCCTTAATAGTGGCAGCTCCGAAGACGTTTCGTCTGAGCCTGCCATAAATACCACATTCGCACAGGAAGTGGAAGGAGTCCTCCTCTTCCCCACATTCCATGCATAGTGGGTCTGCCTCAACTCTGATGAGAGCCAGGTGCCTCCTGAGGCCGCAGTGGCCGGTTAGAACTCCCACCAACAGTCGGAGTTCTTTGCGGCTTAGCTTCAGTATCTTGGCCGTCCTTGCCATGTCGAGCACCGATATCATCTGCTTTGACTGTCTGCATCCGTCTATCCTTCTCCACTATTTTCCTAATGTATCAACTGCCCACTCATTCAGTGCCGTTGTTACTTGTCTCCTTGTTATGTCGAGTGCGGGTTCGGGCCCGCAGTAGGGTTGTCCGGCTCCTTGCTTGGCTAGCTGGTCCGCCTGCTCGTTGCCTTCAATACCTGCATGACCCGGGACCCACATCAGCGTTATTTCCTTTTCAGTCGCAAGACTCTCCAGGGCATCTCTGCACTCCTGAACCAGTACTGATCTGGTTCTGGTTCATACATATACATGTCTCTCTGAGCCGGACCTCACCTCTTCCATTCTGGTTGCCCCCAGGATGGCTTACACCTCTGCTTGGAAAACTGTTGTCAAAGAACCTACCGTTTTCCAGGTAAACTCCTGCTCCGGCTTGCCCTTCCTCCAGTTTGGACCCGTCTGTAAAACAGACCAGGTTTTCTGGGGGAAATATCACCCTTTCCTCTCCCCACTCTCTCCTGTCTGGGATCTCTAGCGAGATCGTCCTTTTCCACCTAATTTTATCCTCTGCCTGTATCACTTTGATAGCGGATAGTGGGATTTCTTTCTCTGCTACCACAGCGATTTCGGTATGCCCTGTGTACCCCTCTCCTCGCCAGCTTCCTGAGTCAGGCATTCTCAGATAGGACGCCATCGCTTCCTTCTTTATACAAGTTGGAAGCGACGGCAGACCCAGCAGGGCGTCTAGGGCTGCCGAGGGGGTCGTCCTCATCGCGCCGGTTATTCCCCTACACCCTGTATATCACAGGTCGATTTTATATATATATATATATCGTTCGAAAGAGTCACCAACGTACATTATTTGAACAGAATTTAATTTCAATGGGACTTTGCACAACTTTATAATTTTTAATATGATGAGTGACCAATTTTGGAAAAAAAGCTGTCATGCTAAAAATCTCGAAAACCGTCAATATTTGCGAAAAAAAAACAAAAAGTACCGAAAAGTGTCGAAAAAACTGTTAGTTCTATCATTTTCATTTTGTTAAGCTCAGAAAATAATATAATTTTGCTAATAAAATCATCCATCTATTACCATAAAGGAGATATGGAAGATCGCGCCCTTGTTGCAGGACCCTGCATAGATCATTAATTTTTGTAGCTCCCTAGTGATGACATTATCGAAAATAGAGTAGAGTAGAGTAGAGTAGATTTTATTTACTACGTTACATAATTTTATTACATTTGTAGCAGGTCTTTGAGGAAAGATTTTTTAGAAATATCTATACTTAAAATAATAACACCTAGTTAAAATTATGATTAAAAAAGACAGTACATATTTAAAAAGACAATAAACAATCCAGTCTAATTGAAATAATTGAGACACTATACTAAGAACAAGTCAATCTACAATAAAAACTAAAGTTAAAAAACTAAAACAAAGAAGATGGAATATAATGTTAAAAGAGTACAATTGTGTTTTGTTGATATCCAAATAGTTTCAGAGATTTGACTAGTCAGCAAAAGACTACCTCTCCTCTATCTATTGACCAGTCACATATATTTTCATATTTTTCTTTCATCTTTTTTACCTTTGAGGATATTATTATACTGATTATTTTTCGACATATCTTGCAACCAATAAAAACCATCAATTTAAAGCTATGATGTACTTTCAAACCAATCACAACATTATTATAGTGGGAATTTTCCACTTAGATTATTGCCTCGGGAATATTCGTGGTATTTTGTTTTTATTGTGTGACAACAACTGATACTTTTGATTTGACGTCTGTCATCACTTTGCAAATTGAAAAATGAATTTAGATAACCGTAATGAATGAAAATGTTATATAGAGAATGTGTCTATGATTGCCCATCAAAAAATAATCTATCGAATACCACACGAAAGTTCGATAAAGTAGAAAATAATTCTCCATATTTTTTCTCAACCTTGTTGCCATTTGGCAATAGCCACTCGAGCCCTTCGGGCTCTCGTGTCTATTGCCTGGCAACAAGTTTTCGAAAAATCTGTCGAATTATTTTCACTTTATTCTCACTCTCTTGTGGTATTACAACTGAAAATTTCATTGAAAACTTTGTTCCTGAGATAATAATTAATTATATTTTGATTGATTGACACATGTAATTAGTATGACTCATCAATTTAAATATTTGCTGATGAAATATCAGATAACTGGTCAAATTGCATGTAATTTGGAATGGATAACAGATTTTGATTAGGCCACAGGAATCTGGCTGATACGGGACAAGTATAGATAAGGCAAATTCTGTAGGTGGTCACTTGGTGACTGAAAAAAGTGTCGAGGTGTCGATAATACTCGTTTCGTGTTGAGATAGAGCTCGAATCTATTCATTATACACGATATCTTTTTCAGCTAATTTAGGCGTAACTGATTGGTTGAAAATTTTGCGAAAAAATTATCACCGTTATAAATCAACATAATTATATGTTCTAACGAACCAATTTGAATAGGTGTCTTGATAAGACTTTGTAATTTGTTAGATTGTGTTCTCAATGTTTGAATAAGTTAGTCTTGGAAGTTGATGCCCTCTTTGTTTGAATATATTAATGATAAACTTGCATCTATAGCACACATTTATTTGTCATTTTACTGAAATAATTATGTTACATTGGAAATTGGACTTATCCAGAATTATGACGAATGAATTTTACACAATCAGGACTCCCGCATTCTAAATTCATTTGACAAAAAAATCCATCTATCTGTATATTCATTGATCTGGCAAATGCATCCGACACCGATGACCATTCAAAATTACAGTCGGTGCTCTCAAATATTGGAATTCGAGGAGTTGCCCATGAACTACTTGAGAGTTATTCGTGAAATAGGAAACGATGCGTCAATATCAATGGAACTATGAGCAGTTATAGAATGATAAAATATGGAGTGCCTCAAGGTACTGTTTTGGGTCCAATTCTTTTCAATTTATATACGAATGATCTTTTCGAACAAGATAAGTTGTGGGTTTCGCGGACAGCACTGCCGTTTTTCACGAAGGAACTTATTGGAAAATACCGTTGAAATTGATTTTCAAAATATCATTGGTTTCTTCAACGATAGAATGCTGATAATCAATTTTAAGAACCCATTTTTTGCCGCTCACGTCCTAGTCTGCGAAGGACCCCGCACACCTTATATGGGAAAATGGCTCTCCGTGTAATTTCTTGAATTTTTGAAATGTTGTAGAATTGATCATTCTGATAAAATATGACTAGTTTTCGTGATACAGGGTGTTGAATATGAGAAATATTCACTTTTCACCACTCCGTATCTCCCAAGTTATGATTTAGTTCGGATTTATCTTTCGTGGTATTATCATCACATCCTTGTATGATACATTCATGAGAAATTCATTTCCAAATCTTTTCGTAGTACAGGGCGATTTCACTTGACAATAATGCTATTTTGAGACTTTCATAATTCTATTATTTTATAAAGAGAAAATGCGAAAAAAGGTAGAATTATCACATAATATTATAAATTAATTTCATCTATCATTACAGTTGATACAATATATACAAGGTGATTTTAATGACGTTTTTGTTTATGGTTTTAACAAAGATCTCATGCTACTCACGCAATAATTTCCATATGGTTTTCCATGTTTATTCATTTTTCGTATTTATATTTCCAACTCAGACTGTGAAAGTACGATGATGAATAAATTTATTATCATTATATTATTCACTCATCAATATAGCCATTATCACATTATCGTTACACAGTTCATCCACAATTTTCGAAAACGCGGTATAATCTCATTTTGATTTCGAAAAAACGCATGTCAAATTATTTGTCTGGAACTAACGTTTCCAAACCTCTTCAGTATATTTGAAGTTTTTGAATAAAAACCGCTTCGAGTTGATTACAATTATTTAACATTCGCCATGTGCAATAAAAATTAAATTTGATGAATATTCGAATTATATAATGTGGAGAATTTCAACCGGTTGACTCCGCCTGAAGTCTACATAATTTACGGTCTAACGAAAATTTCTGATAAATAGCTTCTTTTGTTCATTTGAAAACCACCAATCAAGAACAATTTTCTAATCAACAATAGAATTGTAAATGTTGAAAAAACTATTAATAATGCGAAAATTATCTAATCAACAACATAACAATGGAATTAAAATTCATTACATAATGACAGATAATCAAATTGAAAAAATTCTGGAGGCATTCGGGTGACTCAAATGAATCTTATAGTTTCTTGGAAATTGAGGCAAATCATCTCAGCAAAATGATGTTTGATGATGCGAAATTGGATAAAGGAGTGGTTAAATTCTGAAACGGTTATTTTCTATCAAGCAAATGTCGATGTACCGAATCAACTGCTCGAAGAAAAAAAACGATACTTAGTATACGAAATTTATATACATGGTTTTAAGCATGGTCAAATGAAATAAATATTTTAATGAGAAACATTCTCAATTGAAAATTGAATCAATACATGACTCCTCTAGAAATGGAAAAAACCTTACGATAAAATTGAGGTTACTTTTTCGTAATATCTACAGAAAACAACTACTTCCTCTGCTAAAGCCACGCTGGACATTGAACTACATCTGATAGATATTAAGAAAGACCCTATATAACTTAAAGAAAAAATCTGAAAGTGAAAATTTGCATTTTCATAGTTGATTATTTATTAAATGTCCAGTTTCCATTGGAGATTCATATCTATGAATGAGATAAGGGAGAATGTTAATGTTATTCAGAAGTATCACTAACAGAAAATCGCTCATTTCATTGATGCGTGAATTGCATCTCGTTCGCTAGGCCTCCAATACATTTTGGTCGACAAAAATCTATTTCACTCTTCTAAGATCATCAGGGAGGTCGGAAGAATTGGAAAACATACTCTTCAGAAGCAATTTCACACTGTAATGAGAAATTGTTGGACTATTTCTTGTGCGGTGAAACTTTGAAAATATTTTTCTGACATACCTGTCATGGGTATGGCATGTTGATTTCATTGAAAATATGAACAGGATCAATTCAAATCAAAACAAAATATGCTTTATTGTCTGAAGAATACTAGATCTTATTGACAAAGTCTTTGTAAATATATATAACTCTAAATAAGGGTACAAAAATAAATAAGTATAAAAAATGTTACATTTAAGGCACACAAGTCATAAAATAAAATAAAATTTGGTGTATACATACAAGGAAGAATCACAATTACATACATACACAATTACTGTGCTGGTCAGCAGCAAAAACGAAAATATAGCTATTTATCGCCACCTTTATCACAGTGAAAACTAGTTCTACACAAACTTGTTTAGTTTGGAATCTGAATTTGATTAAAGACTTTCAGCATAGAACTCTTCTAATTAATAAAAAGCTTTTTCCAGTAATAGCTTTCTTACGGAATTTTTGAATTTTGTTTTATTTTCTATGATTTTAATTTCCTTGGGCAAATGATTATATAATTTTTTCCCATTATAAATTATGGAGTTTTCGATCAGAGTCGATTTTGGAATGGGTAAGGCCATATTGAACGTCTGTCTAGTGCTATATTGTGCAACCTTATGAATTTTATTATTAAATTTACTATGGATTAGACAAACTGTTTCTAAGATCAAAATGCAAGGAAGTGGTAAAATTTTATTTCTGACGAATAGGGGTTTACAAGAATCGCGACACTTACAGCCGTATGCATAGTCAATTCCAGCGACTCGCCGGAGTTTCGCCGCTCGCTACACAAGAGCTATAATGCACAGTCGAGCTCCAAAAAAGTAGTACATCGCCAGCGTTTCGCCAAAATGTGACTTATCGCGTAGTTGTCACTTTTTTGGAGCTCGACTGTGCATTATAATCCTTGTGTAGCGAACGGCGAAACTCTGGCGAGTCGCTGGCGATTGACTATTCATACGGCTCTTAGCTTTGCACATATATCTTATTGTTTTTTTTTGCAAGGCAAACACCATATTGAATAAATACTGACTACACGTCCCCCAGAAACAAATGCCATATCTTAAGTGGGAGTCGACTAGAGCATAATACACGCTTTTTGCCATATTTTCACCCAGTTCCCAAGAAGTTGTCCTTACTGCATAACATCCAGATGCTATTTTTTTCCTCAGTTTTCCAATATGATTGTCAAATTTCAGTTTATCATCAATATGCAATCCTAGGAATTTAGTTTCTGACTTGGAGCTGATGACTTGATTTCCTAGATGAAGCTGTTGCAGGTCACATTTGAAAGCAAGGATGTTTGTTTTTGAAATATTAAAGGATAACATATTATCGTCACACCAACTTTTCACCTTGTCAATATCATTTTTTATCATTTTATGCAGTTTCGAGCCGTTTTCACCATGCCAAAGTATTGTGGTGTCGTCTGCAAATTGGGTGAACTTTCCCGTAATATTAATTGAGGCTAGATCATTTATATAGATTAAGAACAGAGTCGGGCCCAGAACTGATCCCTGAGGTACTCCACATTTGATTTCCAACTTGTCCGATAAGTTACCTCGAAGAGACTCGCTTTGTGTTCTCCCAGTTAGGTACGATTCAAACCATTTTAGAATAACATCTCTAAAACCGTATATTTCCAATTTTTGCAACAAAACTTCGTGGTTGACACAATCAAAGGCTTTTGTCAGGTCACAAAAAACCGCTGCTGCTATTTCTCTATCGTTGAGTTTCAGATAAACATTCTGAAGAAAGTTGAAAATTGCATCATTTGTCCCTTTTTCCCTTAGAAATCCAAATTGAGTGGGATTAATAATACTGTGCTTATTTAGAAAAGACATTATTCCCAATTAGTTTTGAGAGAGTGGGTAGCATTGAAATAGGTCTGAGATTTGCAGGGTTATCAGTATCACCTCCTTTATGTAGTGGAATAACTACTGCATTTTTCAAACATGATGGAAACACTCCTGTAAGAAATGACAAATTGATAGCTTCAACCATTATCTTAATAGCGTCATGTTCATAAAGTCAGTTGTGGAATCATCTGCGACTGAAAGTTTGAATTTATAGTACAGGCTAAATAGGATAATACCCCAAAAAAAATTGGGCCCTTTTGATTTTCTAGATTCTGGGAAGTTTTGGGGTACCGAATAAGTCTAGCAACTCTTCATAAAAGTACGGGCACGGATTTTCGAAATTTTGGGACTTGAAACTCAAAAATATTTTGAATCGTGAATAACTCGAAAACCATGAGGAATTCGAAAAAAACTGCCGTGACAAAAAATATAAAGCACAAAATTTTCTACAAAAAAGGTCTCTAGTAATTTTTTCGTTGGAGCCACTATTTCTGAGTAATTCTCTCTCAAAGCCGAAAGCCGGAGCACCCGCTCGCGAATTCCCGCCAGTGCGAATTCAAGCAAATTTACATCCCAAGCGCAAATTAAAATTGCTCTAACTCGTTGAAAACTACTCCGTTTTCAAAAAATCAAAATGCATAATGATGGGTATGTTCTCTATTTTGTACTCCGGAAAGGTAGCATAATTTTCGACTTAGGAAATTTTCGAAAATCTTGCGAGATGAAGAGGTATATTGGCCACACTTGAAGCTAAACTTGAAGTTTCAATGAATATATTCCATCACTCGCAATATAAACAAGCAAATCCAACGAGAGATTTGTCGTTCGTATTATTATCAATATTTTCATGTATATAACATACATGAGTTACTTCTTGGTTTCAAATGAACTAACTTTCAAAAAACGCGATCATGAACACGATCTTCGTTCTCGATTGATTATTATTTCGATATTCACATACTTTTTAATAGTTTCTCTTATCCCAAGATGAGGGTATTCATTTTGAAGCGTAGAATCTCAGCTTCAAGTTCATATAAAAACATTCTTAGTATGATGTATCCTCATTATGAAGATTTTGAAAATGCATAGAAAGGTCAAAATGTCCCATTTTTCCGTAAATATTTCCTTAATTATCCAAGAGTAAGTTTCTTCGAAAAATTCATGTTGTATTTGTGAAAACACGTTGATAGTTGATTATTTATTAAATGTCCAGTTTCCATTGGAGATTCTTATCTATAAATGAGATAAGGGAGAATGTTATTCAGAAAATCGCTCATTCAATTGATGCCTGAATTGCATCGATGAGTCCATTCACTTGTTCGAAGAAATTAATAAATACTTGTTCAAAGAACATTTGACCACATACCAACGTAACTACGCCATTGGTTTACGAAAACTGAAAATTATAACTTCAAATTATCATGTTGATGAAGCTCGTAGGGTAGGGTTTGATATTTTTTCCTTCGGGAGTTTTGGAGAAAAAAAAAGAAATAGTAATTTCTTTGGTACTTTCTACACCCTGCTTCTCAGAGGGGATGCATTTTGGGACATACCTTGATAGGAATTTTTCACCTCGAAATGAAGTGAGGAATCTGTATTCGGAGTTTGTCGGTCTTATCTGACTCACCCTGTATATTTTCTCATTATAACAAAATATTTGAGTAAAACATTTTGTTCGTTCAATTGATACTGTTAGTCTATTCAAGCTTATTTTTGCTGCATCTGAAAGTAAGTTTTTTATTCGACGATAAACTCTAACAGAAAAAACTGGCTTGAGATTTTTTTAGGTTAGTCACAGTTCAACTCATTCCCGAAACTTCATACTACAACAACAGGTTGATTACTTATATTTCGGACGTCCATCATCTTAATGGTTGAAAGATTTCTATCTCTTTCAAATTTTTTCACAACGTTTCAATTGCTTGAATCCGCAATCGTCTTCTGGTGAATAGTGACAAAATCAGATGCTACGCGACCTTTTATAGGTCTATAATTAAAGTGTAATTACGCGCGGTCTTGTGGCGCGCGTGGTTTCGCGCTTTTTCTCCCTCCAAAACGGTCCATGAGCGGTTTCCATACGTTTTTAATTTCCACGCTTGGTTGACTGAAGGCACCATGGAACCGACTGGCAAGAGAAACACTGCCACCACGGACCAACGACGAAGAAATTAAAAGTACCATAATCAACATCTCATCAAAACCCCTGACTCAAGTAGAGGAGACCCTGCTGAAAAAAGGATTGAACTTCGCAGTTGCACCAAAAACGATACAAATCCTGGACATCGTGAGCTCGGTAGAGTCAACAAGCAACAGAATGAACCCTGTCCAGGCAGAAGAATTTAGATGGAAAGTGAAAGAGGTTTTGGAGAAGGAGCGAATCCCTCGAAAAAACATCAACACTGGAGAACAGAAGGCCCTGAAAACCCTGCAAATGGACTCCACCATTAAAATTCTCCCTGCAGACAAAGGAAATGCCACAGTCATCATGGACACCCAGACGTATGATGACAAGTTAGAAGCAGTACTCGAAACAGGAAACTACAAACTCTTACAGAAAGATCCAACATCTTCGATAGAAAGGAAAATCTACAGTACTCTGTCAAAGTACAAAACCTTTATTCCAGACAAAGAACGGACACATTTGACGCCACATTACAGTAAACCTCCTCATCTCTAAGGTCTTCCGAAAATTCACAAGCCCGACATGCCATTAAGACCAATCACCAGCTCCCGTAACTCACCGACCTATAACCTGGCAAAATACCTCCTACCGATACTACAACCCTTACAGGGTACTAGCAGTTCGTTCGTCAAGAATTCTAAACACTTCGTGGACATTATCAAAGATGTTGAACTAGGTCCTGAAGATCGTTTCATCAGCTTTGTCGTGGAGAACCTTTACACCAATGTCCACATAGAAGAATCCCTTAACATCATCAAGAGGAAACTGGAAGAAGACATTCAGCTTCATGAAAGGACTGACCTCCCCGTACAAGCGATATTGGAACTACTGCAGTGCTGCCTACACAACTCATACTTTCAAGAAAAGAGCCGTTTTTTCTCCAAAGTTGATGGACTGCCGATGGGATCTTCTCTCTCTCCAGTAATCGCCAACATATACATGGAGTGGTTCGAGGAATTGGCTATCAGAG
The DNA here is from genome assembly GCA_944452925.2 of Chrysolina oricalcia. Taxonomy (NCBI): domain Eukaryota; kingdom Metazoa; phylum Arthropoda; class Insecta; order Coleoptera; family Chrysomelidae; genus Chrysolina; species Chrysolina oricalcia. The sequence continues at coordinate 51,986,592 of OX101824.2, forward strand.
AGGCGAAATACAAACCAAAACTATGGCTAAGATACGTAGACGACACCTTTATCATTTGGAACCATGGAGATGAACACCTTGGGGAATTCTTCGCCAGAATGAATAACATGAGGGATTCAATCAAATTCACAATGGAAAAGGAAACTAACAGTACCCTATCGTTTCTCGATGTGAAAGCTGAAAGAACAGACACTGGAATCCTCATCTCTGTTTACAGGAAGAAGACACACACAGGACAGTACCTCAACTACGGCTCTAATCACCCAAACTCCACAAAGAGGGGAATCGTAAGAACGTTGGTGGAGAGAGCAATGTCTATTTGCAACAACCAGGAGTCATTGGAGGCGGAAATCAACCATATCAAAAAGGACCTACGCCGAAACGGATACTCCGAGAAGCTCATAGGAGAAGTTCGGAAACAACTCTAAAAGACCAAGACAACCGAAGAAAGACCACAAAACCCTGTTCTCATTCTTCCCTATATCAGGGGTATCTCCGAGAAGATCAGAAGGATCGGAAATAAATACAACATCAAGAGTTGCTTTCAATCCGGCAGTACCTTACGAAGCTTCCTCACCAAGACGAAACCAGAGAACACAACAGAATCCAGTAAAAACTGTATTTACAAAGTCCCATGTGAATGTGGAGATTCCTATATCGGAGAGACCAAGAGGCCATTATCAGTAAGAATAGCCGAACACAAAAAGTGGACTCAACGAGGGGAAACATCAAAATCGGGAATTGCTGACCACGCCTGGACAAAACACCACCGAATTCTCTGGGACGAAGCTAGTGTTCTTCATAGAGAGGAACATTGGTTCAAACGGAAATTTATGGAAACCACCTACATAGAAGCCAATGGTGCCTTCAGTCAACCAAGCGTGGAAATTAAAAACGTATGGAAACCGCTCATGGACCGTTTTGGAGGGAGAAAAAGCGCGAAACCACGCGCGCCACAAGACCGCGCGTAATTACACTTTAATTATAGACCTATAAAAGGTCGCGTAGCATCTGATTTTGTCACTATTCACCAGAAGACGATTGCGGATTCAAGCAATTGAAACGTTGTGAAAAAATTTGAAAAAGATAGAAATGTTTCAACCATTAAGATGATGGACGTACGAAATATAAGTAATCAAGTTACTACATCGTCTAAAACATTCAAACACAACAACAGGTATTGTGCTAGCACAGCAAATTTGTAATTATTGTTACCGGTTTTGACAGTGTTAGTTATGCTTGAGTTCATGATACATTTAGAAAACATTCGATAAAGTCAACAAATGTATTTCTAAACAAGAAATCCACATATCAGCAAGTTTATTAGGAAGTGATTTGATTCAAATCATGTATCCAGGAACAGAACATTTCAGTAGTTATACCACAAGTGATTAAATTTTTGCGATAAGTCTGTCGATTTATTTCTGAACGAAGCTGAATTGCTTCGAGAAAACACCATGAGTCCATAAAACGAGTGGTGTAATTTTTTTGTAGTGAAATACAGACATTTCTCTTTTTTTTCGACAAATCCTGAAAAAACGACCTTATTTTCAACTGAAAAGTTTCACCGTTAAAATTAGTCTTTTCAAGTTAACAGCAACTATTTTTTATTTTTATTCTTTGAAGCGTCTCCTAGATTATGTTATGGATGAGTAGAACTACTATGGAAAAAATTTCCAGAAAACACGAAAAAATTAAAAAACAGATTTTCAAATATCAATTCTTTTAATTTTGGATCTAAACTTTATTTATTGAAATTATTGAAATTACCAGTTGAAACCTTACGAGAATAATTATTTGATGTTACTTTAATATGTACAAAGAATGAACAAGGACATAAATAAGGACTTGATTATGATAGGAAAGGAAGGTGAACTTCTGGGGGTGAAAATGGTTTCTCACAGTTTGCAGCAAAAATTGACCTCCTACAAAAGAAGTTTGGAAAAAAGTTGTTGGCAATAAAAAAAATATCTATTCAACTTTTGTATTCAACATTTTTCCACAATCTCAATTTTAACAGGAAAATCGGAAAAGCCGTTTTAATTGAGTTTTAATTATTTTTTTGTTGTGAAAAATTGTACGTAGTCGCAAAATTTAGTGGAAAACGTTTTTTTTTTGCGGCGGAATATTTATATTTCTCGAACCTCTTTGACGTACTCGGAGAGGGGATGGCTCCTAGTAGCTACTTTTAGTTAATGAAAATCCGAGCAGAGCGAGCCCAGCAACTCTTGGTTGTACCACGTGATCACAGAGCTGAAAGAAATTAACGATAGACACAGTTTTTCCGATTTTCCCGGAAATCTTGAGGTCATATGGAAAAATGTTGAATACAAAAGTTGTAGAACTTTTTATTGCCAACAACTTTTTTCCTCAACTTTTTTCCTCAACTTTTTTTGTAGGAAGTTAATTTTCGCTGCAAATCGTGAGAAACCATTTTCACTCTTCTATCATAATCAACTCCATATTCAAGTCCTTGTTTATTCTTTGGTATTAAGGTATTAAGGTAACATTGATATTCTCGAAAAGTTTCAACTATTGATTTCAATAAATAAATATGAGTTTGGAACAAAAATTTAAAAAACAGATTTTTGGAAATCTGTTTTTTAATTTCTTTGTGTTTTCTGGAAAAAATTAACATAGTAGTATGGCTAATGACCATAGCAGTCGATGCCAAAACACCAAAGAAAAAAAACATAGTTGTGCTACTCTTTTATTACATAATCTAAATAAAAGAAGATATTCCAACGAAAAAAAGACGGCTGGCTCGAAAAGACGAATTTTATCGGTGAAACTTTCCAGCTGAAAATTATGTCGAAAAAAAAAGAGAAATCTCTATTTCGATACAAAAAAATTACAGATTACTTGAGACATAAGTAATAAGTTGTTTTTTCACCACAAAACAAAAATTTTGCGCGAGAAAAAAAAAGTAAAAATAAAAAAATTGGTTTTTCCGATTTTACTGGGAAATTTGAGGTTATGTGGAAAAATATTGAATACAAAAGTTGTAGATCTTTTCATTATCAATAACTTTGCCTTCGATAGGAGGTCAACTTTCGTTGCAATACGCGAAAAAACGTGGAATACCATTTTCAACCCCTAAAAGTTCACCCCGTTCCACCCTTCTCCATTTTGTCGATTCCAAATAATTTTTTTCGTCATTCGAACAATATTTTCCTCCTCTTTCAGTAAGTCTCATGTCTTGATATTTTTTTATCTCAAAAATGCATCAGCAATGGTCTAATAACTCACATTATACTAGGTGATATCTAAGTTGATACTTTTGTTTCAACTGCGTATAGAATTCGTTAAAATAAACAGCTTTCTCAATTAACTTTTTTCAGAAAACTGAAAAATAAGCGAATAGATGGATCGGTCGAAATGGACCTGTCGCATGGCCAACAAGTTCGCCAGACCTAAATCCGTGTGACTTTTTTTTGCAAGGGTTTATGAAAAGTTTAGTTTGTGACAACTTTGGGCCATATTGGACACGTTGTTTATTTTAACGTGTTCTATACACTGTTTAAAAAAAGTATCATCTTAGGAATCACCCTATATAATGAATTGTTGTTACCAATGTTATAAGATTGAATTTGAAATTTAATTGAATTGAAAATGGAGATTTTGAGTGATAAAAAAAATTATCTTTCCAATTCCGTTTGTTTCTATAGTAGGCTATAGTATATTGTACAATGAGCATGAAATGACATACATTTTCCACGAGTAGTGGAGTAGTAATACTCGCTACGCTCGTACTACAAAATTTCATATACCTAGTGGGAAATGGGTCATTTCATGCACGTTGTACACTATACTTTTTCTACGACCATCTGAATCTAACAAATCTGTAATATTTTTAATGATCCTTTTTATCATAAACTCTCCTGTCGTAATTTTTACATGGTTTAGATAATTTTTTCTTTCTTCACCCGTTGAATGAAACATCTATTTTTTTCTTTTTGTACACGTACCTACCTACGTCGTGAAACAAATAACTTACAAAATTTTCAAATTTTGTCAACTTGGAAATAAAAAAACTTTATGCAGAAAAAATCAAACACTGATCGATTTCATAAAATGAAAAAAAATGTGCCTGCGTGGATTTGAACCCTCGCTCCCACCATCCAAAGTCCATGTGTCATCTGAATCAACACTCGTCGTTACTAGAGCACATAGTAATTTGTTCAAATTAACTGCTATATAGAAAGTATCTGTCAATTATTCAAAAATATAGAATCCGATTGTAATCAATCTTTTTATTGAAATTATTCTGGTTTTATGAAAAGAAAATCATACCTTTTTCAGAAGATAGGCATTATCAGGAGCTTCTGATATAAATTTATTAATTTGATTGTCAAATCATCCTCACTATCGCTAATCACTTTTAATAACTTAATTTTTTCAATCGAATTTTGTAATTATCTACTGATGTGAAATGTCAAATTATTAGACAGACGTAAACTAACTTGATTCGATATTATTTATGTTCATAAAATTCGTTAACACACCTATAATGACAATCTAGTAGTTCATGAAAGTCGTACGAAATGAAATATTTCGATACAGCGCCCGTGAGAAATGAAAATCGGTGTTACAACGTGGTAAGTTTCTTAATCGAAGACGCAATTGAAATGTTCATTTTTCTTAATGGTCGTAGAAAATAGTATATTGTGCAACAAGTGCAGAAAAGTGCTAATTTCTCACGAGTTTGAAAAAGTTGCGGCACGAGCGCAAGCTAGTGCTGCAATTCAAATGAGTGAGAAAATGCATTTCTGCTCGTGTTACACACTATACTTTTTCTACAACACCCTTTTTGCTAAAAATAATACTATAAGAAGGAATGAAATGTCAGCGACTCATTCTTATATTTTCCTCTTGAAGTTGAAGGTAGTAAATTCAATGACAATTAATTAACTTGTTCTCTTAGTTCTGGCGGAGTATTTTCAATTTCAGAACTGTCGCTATCCATTTTAGTTCAATCTCATTAAAAAATGACGGGACAAGAATATTTTACGATTATTTCTTTCGTCTATTAAATATCAGTCATCAACCAATCAACACGCTCTATTAGCGACTATTTACATGATGCACAATAGTCACCGACTATTCAGCATGATACTCATATCAAGGACCCTGAGAATCTGACAGTACTCTAAATAAACACATATTAAACGTCAAATAAAATCAATCGTGTTGAAGCTGTATAAGAGAATGAATGTGGACCTTCTACGGTTAATACTGCAAGTTCTTCAAAAGCTGAACAAATGTCACAAATTACGCATGGTGGAAATGTCACATACAATAATTGTGTTTTTAATTTCAATTGATAAATTATAAAGATGGTGCTGTTTTTGTTTAGATTTTGTGCTTTGTTCTTGATATTTTGAATAAATTATTCCAAATTGTTTAATTTTCATTCATTCATATGACTGATATAAAGAAGTAGATTCAAGAAATAGTCTTCACAAATATAACACGACCTTGATTAATTGTCGACTATTTTATTGCTGCTAAATTTCTCTTGTATTTATTAATTTTACTCGACATTATTTTGGCATTAATAATCAGAGATGAAAGCCCTCGAGCTTCGCTCTCGGGCTCTCATCAGATTATTAATGCCAAAATAATGTCTCGTTAAATTATTATAAAATACAGTCGAAATTTAGATGCAATAAAAATAGTCGACTATTTATCAAGGTCTTGTTATATTACCCTTGAATATTTTATGCTTGACGTTTGTTGACATTCAAATGATTCGATAGATGTTGCTCCGTTGCCTAGCAATGGATAGTGTGTATGTGGGTATTTGAGACAGCAGTAGTGATGTCTATGATTTTTGTTCAGAATATTATGAATTTGTACGACAATTTCCCTCATATTATATAAACCAATAGACTTTGTCTATTCATTCTTGAAGTTGCCTGATCGAATATCCCTTCGAAATGCAGAATTTTTAAAATATACTTTCACCATGCTGTCACGAAAACTGTATTGCTTAGAAATTAGGTACTGAAAAATTTTGGCATAGAAATGTCACTATGTGGCACAGAAATGTCACTTTGCGGCACATTAATGTCAAATTTCAATTATTGTGAGAAATAATCATGTTTGCGAACGTAAAACTATGCAGAAAAGCATGTTTTGGAGTGTGGTTGTAGAAAAAGAATTTTTCGAAACATCCTCGTACAAGTAGTGCTGAGAGTTGATTCATTCAACAAGTGGAATGGAATTCGATTGAATATTTTATAGCTATTCAAGAAGAGAATTTTTCTTTGTATAGATAATTTATTTCTCTGTCATTTTCCCTTCAATATAAAATCAATACACACGATAATATATGTAATACCAAGTTATCTTTGACTTATACATGAATGAAGTTATTGAACAAACGGTATTGTTCATTCAATAAATTGAGTGGATTTTTTTCTATTGTTATTTCAATAATGCTGCGAGCGAAGGAATAACTTTCATTTAATTAGCAAACAATTAAAGTGTCTTCGAAACACTCTAATTTATGTAGGCATCTATACATTATTCATAATTTCTATGAAATATTCCACGATATCTAATCCTCCGATTTGATTTTATAATCATGCGGAAGTCTATTTTTTAGTTTGAATGCCATTTTTTCAAGGTTCAAAAACAAGTGCCTTAAAAAAATTTTGCTCAAAATGTTTCTCTTTGTCTGTCATTGAAGGACAGTTCTCATTCATAAATACTTTTTTTTTTCGAAAAATATTGGCAGTCCCCGGGAGCACTTCATACTAGCTGAATCTTGGTTTCGTATTTGGCCAATATAAATATATTATGAATGTTAAAATAATATTGATCCAATATGGGTCAATCAAAACCAATATTTAGTTGATAACATTGGTAGAATATTCTGAATGTTTAAATTGTTAAAAATTGTTAAAATTGTTAATTCCGTCAACCGATTGCACCCCTATGCGCAACCCTCAGAAGTCTTCGACAGACTTGTGTGAGCTAGGGAAGACGCAGCCCTTACCTTTTAACGTGTGATGCCATGCACGAGACCGGTGAATCGGTGGATTGAACCCACGACCCATGCGAGGCGAACGCACTACCAGCCGACCACCACGGCCCATATGTAGATTGGTACATATAATATTTGGTCAATATTGGTTTAATAATATTCACCAATAAAACAATTTTGTCCTCAAATTATTTCCAACATCTAGAATAAATATAGCAATACCAATATTCCGTCCATTTCTATTCTAGGAAAAAAAAACTATATTGTATATCCAACTTCGATTTCACATTGGTTAAATATTATGTAAACTATATTCAAATAATTGTATTAGCTTACAGTGGGTCCATATTGGTTGAATAATATTTACCAATATCAATAAAATACTGTTTCCAACATCTAGAATAAATATTTCAATCCCACTATTCCTCCCATATAGATTCTAAGAATAAAAAACTGTATGTTTGAAAGTGGTTGACAATATTTCACTTTGAGTAAGGTTATTCTGGACTTTCATTGTCTAAAAAAGAACAAAGAAAAATTTCAATTCTCTGCAAATTTTAATCACGGCGTTTCAACTGTTAAAATCTACAGTCGTTATCAAGTGTATAATGCGACATCTCAAGGATACTTCTTATATATGCTATGGGTAATTTTGTGTCAGTAGCCTAGGTGTAATTTGGCGGTATTAAGCTAAGCTTGTTAATTACAGTGGATGACTTTGGCTTCAGTCCATTTTGTGTTGTGTTGGGTCGTCCAGACATGATCCGCTATGCCTGACTTTGATGTTTCTCCACGTTCAGTGTTTCTCTTGTGTTCAGCGAGTCTAACGCTAAGTGGTCTCTTAGTTTCTCCAAGAATTCGGAACAATCCTCTTGTTGTCCTAACGAGTATCTAGTACACAGAGAGAAAAGACTGCAGCAGGTTCATGCACAACGTTGTGTAAGACACAGTTGTGTAGATATTTTACACAATTGTCCATTCTTTCATCACACGCGTTTTGTGAAATTCAATAAATATTTGTGCAAGTCAATTTGTATAGTATTCATGCACTTCCTTATTGCCTAAAAATACACAAAAATATGCACCATAACACAATTTATATGGAAAACATCTACAACGCATTGAACTCATCTTACACCCGTTGTGCACTTTCTATTTGATATGCACAAATTGTATACTATTTCAACACAATTGTGTAATTTGCCACAACTTGACCAAGGCGTCATCTCACCCAACTAAATACGCATGCGCGGCATTCCAAATGTCCAGTCCATCATTGTTTGATTGTTTTATACTGATCGAAGGGCGAAGTTGGTTAAGTGAACTTACCTATTATTTATTATTTGCTCATGTGTATGTGGTTTTGTTTCAAATGGAAGTGTTCGGATATTTGCAAACTGATACCAATATTTGAAGGTTAGTATTGCTATTATTTTTTACAAACTGACTTATTTTCATAATTTTTAACTGTTTGAAAGGTGCATCCTCGTACCTACTTCCTACTTGAATAAATATAGTTTGATACGAAGTTACTTTAAACTTTATTATTATTCAACGTGTTCCAAAATAACAAAATGTTTGGTTCATTTATGTTCTGTTTGGTATTTTGTGTTTCTGTTATTTTATTTGTAATTAGAGTTTATAGTTCGGTTAGTTTTGTTATTAGTTCTTTGTGATGAAATAAACATTATTTGAATGACATTTGATTTTATTTCAACCTTCTGGAAAATGAAGCTTATAATTTCTGAACAGAATAAGATATGAAGATATGCTTATTCTTATCATATTCCGTTTGGATGTTATGTTCCTCAGGTGTATCCTTTCTAAAAATTATGAATGGTACCCATAAAAATTGGCCTTACTTTGTACACAAATATGTACAATATACCTACACAATTGATGTATGCGGGGTACACAAATTTGTGACATTTTTTGCATCTTATATTTAAAATACCTACACAATTTGTACAAACTAGGTACACAAATTGTTGCCATTCATTACAATTTATGCATAAACAGTACACAAGTTGTTGACATTCGTCGCACAACATACCGATTAATTTTGTATATCTTGTGTATAAAATTTGAACAAAACTATTCAAAATAATACAACACCGAAGTGTATCGTTTATACACAATATCTCTAGTACAATATTATAGAAGAAAAATGAACAAATTGGTGCTGTCAACTTTTTAGAAACAAATTGTGCTGAAATTATCCACAATTGTGTTGAAAACATACATTTATTTCTCTCTGTGTAGACTTCAAAGACTCCAGGAAATCGATTGGTGGGAAAGATGAAAAATTCTTACGAAACTGCAATTGCATAAACAGGGATTTGAGATTGGTGAATAAGTAGGAAACGTTCTCGTTCATTGTTAAAATCTCGTTCTTGAAATTCTTCGTCATTAATAATACTTGTAAAATGCTATTCATGTAGCAAGTGTTTCCCAAATTATCTAATCCAATCTTATTAATAAGATCCTCAGGACAACTCTCCACTTATTCGTAGGGAAGCCATTGTAAGTTTTATATGAGTTTTATATCCACACACAAGCAGTACTAACTGCTTCCATGGAATTATTTTGTTCACAATACGTAGTCTTATATTTTTTGAGAGTAAGTTATCATTATTATTATTATTATAAATTACCCGGTTAAATCGCTCGGTTAAATCGCTAAGGAAGTAGGAACTAACAATTTGTCTGTCAAACTTAAATAATTTTTGATTTCTAATTTTTGTTCATAAATAAAGTTGTCAGCTTCAGGAAAAAATTGAACTTAATGTTTCAATATGTGACATACCGACATATTTATAATATCAATAATTAAGTATAAATCGATTTGTGCCAACCTATTATAATTAAGGCATAAATTTGGATAAAGTGTTGCAATATTGCTTCATTTATACTTTTCTCGAAATATTTTTATTCAAAAATTTGTTCTCATTTTCTCCTAGTTATTCAAACTGAAAAGTGGCCAATTAAGTGTTGTACACGTTGTTGTACACGTTGTGACTGGCCTATTGAGCTCGTGTTGATGAAAAAAAAAGAAGACGCAAGACGGCCACATGCGATTTCACCTCGGCAATTGAATCTTTTTATGGATAAATGTATTAGAGAAATCAGAAGCGAATTGTTATCAGAATATTCATGGGTAGACTTTATCCTCATGATGTGTCCAATCTCGAAGATGTCTGCTGACATAGCGACTTTCAACGTCTATTTAATCATTTTCTGATCGAACACATCTCTGAATAAACACGTTGAAAAAAATTCGAGAGAAATTCAGAAACTCACAATATACATCTGAAGCAAGTAAATGCCTATAGAAAAGTGTAAGTTTTGTAGTGTTTTCCGTGTGAATTGAAGTTTTTCCTGACTGGTGCTTTATAATTTGATTTTATTTATTGACTTGATAAAATGTTCATTACAATAGTAATAAAATATAATTTTAACATATTCAGTGCACCTAATCTCAGGATGAGATCGTTTTGTGCCTGAATAATACTATGACAGAAATTAACTACGACATTTGCTGGATAATATAAGTAAAACATTAAATAATATGAAAAAGGTTGTACAAAAAACTAAGAAACTAAGAAAATAGTTAGGGATACTATATCTGATATATATTGTAGAAGTACTAAAATAGTTCTAGAGTTCAGGAAAAATTCAGGAAAAATCGGTCTTAACGTGCGGGTGTTCTAGTTTTATCTTTTTCCATTGTGTTAAATAATGCACTTTCAAATAAAATCCCAACGATAAATGAGACAGACATATAAGATTTTCACATGCGAAAAGAAGATGAGTTGATATTTTTCAGCGGCTCAAAACTTTTAAACTCACCGGCTTTGTTTTGATTGATGGATAACAGTTCTGTATTATTTTTGACAGTTTGAAATTTGTGAAATGGAGAATAAAAATCAATTCTCCGGTTTCTTACATCCACAAGCAAAAAAATGGTACTGAATCTTTTGAGTTATTTCGAAACTGAAAAACTAAATGAAGGTTCGTCTAATAATATACAGGAAACAGTAGCAAGAGCACAGGGAGTAAATTTGGGATCTGTGCAGAAAAATGTGTACGAGAAAAAGAATAATATAATCCCCAAAATTTCCAAAAAATGTAAAAGAAAATTTGAGAGATAGTATCAAAATGGAAACACGCAATGTAATTCATGATTTATATAAGTTGAAAACAAACGTGGCGCTTCCAGTTTTGAAGGATGCTCTGAAAAAGCAAGGTGTTTTAGAAATTGGACTTACGTTGTCAAAATTGATTAAAAACTTGGGTTTTCGCTTTAAAAAAGATTGTAACCGGAGATATTCATGTGAAATGCCTCAAATTGTAAGTCAACATGTTTAGTTTTTGAAAAAATATACAGAAAATTACAATTCAAAATTAAGACAAATTGTGTTTTTAGACGAAACGTGGATATTTTCGAATGGGGGTGGGTCAAAATCGAGGCAGGATGAGTCCGTAAAGAGCGTGAAAAGAAAAAGAGGATGCGGTCCGGGAAAACGGTATTATATTACATGCCGGTTCTTCAAAAGGCTTCGTTCCAGAAGCAAGTTTGATTTTTTCTTTAAAGTCAAAAAGTGACATGTTGGAAAAGTGGCTTAGAGAACGGTTGATATCAAATTTAGAAGAACCGTCTTTAATTATTTTGGGTAAAATTCCGTTAACCGGACGCTACAAGCTATCAAAAAAAATTTTGGGACTTACGTAGTTTGACTTACTGAATAAAAAATCCAAATGAAATTTTTGGCGGTCTCAAGTAATTTCGGAGATAAGGGCCTTTTTTTGAATGAAAACTGGCATTTTCTAGCACACGTTTCTTCTTCGAAAAACACACTCAAATGCCTCCTGATTTTCACCAGCACAATATACACACCCTAATTCACCATTTTTACACTTTTTTTTTCATTGAAAACAGTTTTTTATCAACAAATTCTACTTTATTTTAGCAATAACAAAATCAACAAATTCATGCTGTTTTGTTTAGTTAATATCTGTCAGGTTGGTAAGTAGCAATGGAATTGACATAAGGGCGAAGCGACATTGCCAGTGTGACTCCAGAAATATTCAATTCACGTATAAATAGTCTTGTTCATACCCTCGCGAATTTCTCAGTTTTTCTGCGAATAAAATGTCTGCCGACATGGTTCTGCATCGACGATTGGTCCGGCATGACTGGCAGCTATTTAATTCGCAGAAAAATTGCGAAATTCGCGAGGGTTTGAACAAGACTTAACTTGGAATATCTTAGTGAATGAGTAAGAAAAATGAGTTGATAACCACAACATTTTCCTATCAACACTTTAACTGCACCTTTGAAACAATGGTACTTATACTGTTTCTAAATGACTAGCAAAATTCAAAGGACGAGACAGATCACGGAAATGTGCGCAAACATAACATGAATACACATGCGCACAAAAAATAATGAGAACTTTTCACATAAAATGAACCTACTTCAATGACTATAACTTATCCCGACAGACCCGATCTCATGCAAACCCAACCGAACTTACCCGACTATACAATACAGTCTTTTCTATCTGATTGCGCATGCGCACTTACCAAAAATTAATGTGATCCGACACGTTTATCCAAGTAATTATTTGTTCGCAAAAAATGCCTTCTAGCTCTGTCTATTTAAAAATATCTTTTGTGCATTCAAAATATTAATACCAAGAATTTTTCCAAATCCTGTTCTCATAACGAAATGGCTTGTTTCATAACAAGGTAGCCAGTATCAATGTATTTCATTGAATCAACAACAGCGAGTCTTAAAAACTTTACAATACAATGCGACGTTGTCAGATTCCCTAAAATTCCTGAATACTGAATACTCATGAATATGAAGTGTTTGTAGTGGATAGTGTTCAGAAGTGTTGGCGCCCTAGAGACTGGCACTTTTTTCACAAATAATTATAATAATGATTGTTCCTCATAAACACTCGAAGAGTGAACCATTCTTAGTGAAGATATTCAGCAAGAAATTTATCTGGAATCACACTGGCAATGTCGCTTCGCCCGTCAATTCCATTGTTACCAACCTGACAGATAATAACTAAACAAAACAGCATGAATTTGTTGATTTTGTTATTGCTAAAATAAAGTAGAATTTGTTGATAAAAAACTGTTTTCAATGAAAAAAAAAGTGTAAAAATGGTGAATTAGGGTGTGTATATTGTGCTGGTAAAAATCAGGAGGCATTTGAGTGTGTTTTTCGAAGATGAAACGTGTGCTAGAAAATGCCAGTTTTCATTCAAAAAAAGACCCGTATCTCCGAAATTACTTGAGACCGGTTAACGGAATTTTACCTTATTTTGGACAATGCCTCTTATCACTCAAGAATATTAAATAAACAGCCTAATTCTTCTTGGAGAAAAAGTGACATTTATGAGTGGTTAGAATCACATAAGCAAAATGTGTTACAAAATATGTTGAAATCAGAACTTCTGTCGATTGCAAAATCCATAAGAAAACCTACAATGTATGTCGTGTACTTATGAGATATAACGTGAGCATCGAAAAGGATATCCAATACTTTTTCGAGAAAAATGCCTAATGGTCTTTCTTGAAATTTCGTCCCATTTAGCAGAAAATGAGAAAAATTCATATCTGTCAACATCTTTGAATAGAGTGCTATAACTTGAATAATTCATTTTTCAAAATTGGTCCATGAGTTCCAAAATAACAGGGTGTTGCGGTTTCAAATCGCAGAAACTGAGTGTGAAATGAATTTTTTCATGACTGGTGCTTCATAATTGATTCATGACTGGAACAGGAAGGACAATACTGTTTCACAATGCCAGAAATGACTTGATGCTCGTTTTCAGTGAAAACAATCGAAGGAAATGATTAGCAAACAATATATTGTGTTCACGACTAATCTGAGATTAGTCTGGTGACCAAAAATGCATTGGATTTCCTATTAATCCACAAACCGTTTCTACGTTGGGTACATTTCCTCTTCTGTCTAATTTTCTGTCTGGCTTGTTGGGATTGTGTCTGTACTGTGAAATTGAATTTAAGCGGAAGTCGTCATAATCACCGAGAATTTACAATTATAACGATAATACCGCCAATTTGTCTTCTTCTAAGAGGGCTGGCTTAGTCATACCAATTGAAACTTTTTCCATGAAAGCTGTGTTTATATAATTATTAACAGTCGCCTCTTCCTTGACAAATTGAGAATGTTCTTGCTCAAGGTATACCGGGGGTCGTATTGTCATTGTCTTCTATGTCACGACACAACCCTACAAAAATGTATGCCGAATCACGGAAGACAATGTCCCTTAATTTGCAGCTTTTTTTTAGTTTTAAAATTTTCACTGCATATACAGTGAGTCTGCTTGAGTTGACTACATATGAAAAACTTTTTTATTATTAATTTTACAAAAAAAATTATTCTTCATAAAAAGTTTTGCATAGTCTAAAACCCAAGATGCAATCATCAGATATTAAATTCCATCAATCTTATACGAGGTATGTAATCAAGAGTAAAGTAACTTTATATTTCACAATATCGAAAATTTTCATTATAAAAAGTTAGTTGGAATAGAAAATTATGTTCCAATATGCAATTACATCATTCTAATTGTAAAAATAATTTTTTTACAAATTTTTCTCAAATTATCCATACCGAACATTTATCATTTATAAAATTTTGTTTCATGAAAATTTGCTTATTAATTTCTATCAATCAATCAATCAAAATATACTTTAATACACAAAGAATTACATTCTCATTGGCAAAGCGTAGTGTTAGGTTAGGTTACAATGGGTAACATAGTCATAATTAGATAGTATAGATCCATCCGTAAAATATGACATAGTCAATAAATAATACATACACAATAAATAACAAACTCCAGATACCACTTCTTTTATATTATCCGGCAAGTGGTTGAATATCTTACATCCATTGTATATTATTGAGTCTTTCACTAGAGAAGATGAAGGAATTGGTAGTTTTGTCTGGTGGAATAAATGTTTATTCTTTGGAATTTGGATTTATTTTTTTGTATTAGTCATGCCGTTTCCATTATATATATATATATATATATATATATATATATATATATATATATATATATATAGATATATATAGGGTGGGTCACGGTCGATGGTACCTTAGACGTTTACGGAGAACGGGAAATAGGATCATTCTGAAAATTTGGTTTCTCAAGTAGTTGCTCTTGGTCTATCGATCTAAAGTATTTTCAGCAATGCAGCGTTGCCGCTTATACCAGAAAGTAGCGACATCTTTGTTATTTCAAATGGGTCACCCTGTATATTACCACATTTTTGAACTTGTCATTTCTTTCTGATTATTTCTGCCCCATACTCCCCTATACCTATCTCTAACGATTTTTGAGATATTGGTTATTTTCCATATTTTTTATCCAAAACATAGCTCGAATTGAATGTTTATTTCTGCGGTATTCGAATTCTTAGGAAGTTGCAATTTTGTGTTTAGTTCATCAGGATCATGTACACTGATTCTGTATAGAGAAGTTTGTTCTTCCTCATACAGGGTCGTTCAAAATTCATGATCTTACAGCTAGATACGAGAAGGGTTGAAAGTGCGTTCTTTTAAATGTATACTATGAAATATACTATGAAATATCCTGAAAGATGACTAAATTCCCTTTGAATTGATATATCATGTTCCTATACCTAAATAGCCAGAATTCCGAGATAATAGCAATTTTCACTTGTAATCCCCCTCGTGTTTGAATTATTGCCGGAAATTTTTCGAGTACATGAATTTTCTTTGAAATTTGATAAATTTACGGCAATTATTTCAAGCATGAGGGGGATTCGGTAAGAAAATTTCACACCGAGAAATGAAAATCATTCAACAATTCATAAGAAATAACTAACGATGGTTTCACCTGAACTATTTATAACCACTGAAATATCGATATGTAAAATGTTCATCAATAAATGTTTGACATGTGACATGTGACATTTGACATGTGACAAGTTGATATTTTGCTTTAATGTACAAATGGAGGTCTAGTTTTCATATGAAAGGAGATGATTATGTATTTACTAGATATTTGGAATGTGTCTGAAAATATTTTCTCCACGATTATTGCAGCCTATGCGTCGCTAGGTCGATGGTTCAATCCACGATAGGAACATAACTTTTTAATTTTTTTTATTCCAAATTTAAACACATTTATTGATGAAAATTTTGTTAAGTATTTTACATATCAATATTTCAGTGGTTATAAATAGTTCAGATGAAACCATCGTTAGCTATTTCTTATGAATTGTTGGATGATTTTCATTTCTCGGTGTGAAATTTTCTTACCGAATCCCCATCGTGCTTGAATTAATTGCCGTAAATTTATCTCGTACATGAATTTTCAAAGAAAATTCACGTACTCGAAAAATTTCCGACAAGAATTCAAGCACTTGGGAGATTACAAGTAAAAAATTGCTATTATCTCGGAATTCTGGCTATTTAGGTATAGGAATATGGTATATCAATTCGAAGGGGATTTAGTCATCTTTCAGGATATTTCATAATATACAGGATGTTCCATTTCAAAAAACGCACTTTCAACCCTTCTCGTATCTAGCAGTAAGATCATGAATTTTGAACGACCCTGTATAACGCAGAACAAACTTCTCTATACAAAATCAATGTACATGATCTTGATGAACTAAACACAAAATTGCAACTTCCTAAGAATCCAAATACCGCAGAAATAAACATTCAATTCGAGCTATGTTTTGGATAAAAAATATGGAAAATAACCAATATCTCAAAAACCGTTAGAGATAGGTATAGGGGAGTATGAGGCAGAAATAATCAGAAAAGAATGACAAGTTCAAAAATGCGGTAATATACAGGGTGACCCATTTGAAATACAAAGATGCTGCTACTTTCTGGTATAAGCGGCAACGCTGCATTGCTGAAAATATTTTAGATCGATAGACCAAGAGCAACTACTTGAGAAACCAAATTTTCAGAATGATCCTATGTCCCGTTCTTCGTAAACGTCTAAGGTACCATCGACCGTGACCCATCCTGTATATATATATATATATATATATATATATATATATATATATATATATATATATGCTGAATACTTGTTTCAAGGAGCAATAAATGTTCCAGTGACTGTAAAACAGTCGAAAACAATCCTTTGTATAGATTGTATGGCATATGTCCGACAGAAAACAACTACTTCTCTGGCTAATACCTCGACAGATATTGAATTATATCTGTCAGACATATGTGCAAAGATCCTTACTTTGAAGGAACAACTTTGCAAGAGCTCTCAGAGACAGACAGCAGGACACCGCCTGATCCAAACAAGGAACCAACTGCAGACCGGTTTCGGGATGAAGTCCCTCATCAGTGCAGTCCAGGTTATCACGGTTGTATACACCGTCATCATGGTATATGCTGAATACTTGTTTCAAGGAGCAATAAATTCAATATCTGTCGAGGTATTAGCCAGAGAAGTAGTTGTTTTCTGTCGGACATATGCCATACAATCTATACAAAGGTATAGTGAGTTCCCAAAGGATTGTTTTCGACTGTTTTACAGTCACTGCAACATATATATATATATATATATATATATATATATATATATATATATATATATATATATATATATATATATATATATATATATATATCGATATGACAGTACGTATTTTGTGATTTTTGAAGTGTATTCTGCATGAGTCTCGAATTCTTAATTTTCATAAGCTTCTCAGGGCACGTTTTTGTTGAACAAAGACACTTTGTAGAGAGGAACTATTACATGCTCCCCAGAGTGGTATACCATACCTCAGTTGCGAGTCTATAAGGGAATAAAAAACTGCTTTCGCAGCTGAAAATCCCAGTTCGTTTGATTCCATTCTAACGGCATAGCAACTAGAGGATAACTTTTTATTGAGGTTGGTTATGTGTTCCTTGAATTTTAGACCACAGTCTATGTATAGCCCCAAAAATTCAGATTTTATTTGTTTTTCTATTATTTTAGTTTCTAGGTACATCCCCAATTGTGCATCTGCAAGAAACTATATTGGTTTTGGATGTGTTGAATGTGAGAAGATTTGAGTCAAACCACTTCTTCATTTTGTATGTCGTTGCTGATATTCTGATGTAGTTCAGTGTCATCGTTGCTGTGCCATAGAATAGTAGTATCATCAGCGAAGAGAGTAAAACTTCCTGATATATTAAGGGCTGCCAGGTCATTTATATATAGCAGAAACAAAATGGGGCCAAGGATTCTAAACAAAACGGAAAGGTTAACATGTTTGTAATAAATAAAAATGATAAATGTAATATTGATAATTTAAAAAATAATTGTAATAAAAACATTTTTCCAATTGGAAGGATGTAATTGCATATTGGTTCATAGTTTTTAATTCCGAACAACTTTTCATCATAACAATTTTCGATATTGTAAAATATAAAGTTACCTCGTATATGATTGATAAAATTCAATATTTGATGATTGCATCATGGATTTTAGACCATGCTGAACTCTTTATGAAGAATAACTTTTCTTCGTAAAATCAATAATAGAAAAGTTTCCCATATGTAGCCAACTTAAGCAGACTGTATATTGAAAATTTGAAGAGTAAGACTTGTATAGTCCAAGCTGTAGATAAAAATAAGAGGCTCTTTTCACATAAAATGAAAAACGCAAACGGCCTAAACTACTTTTTATAAGATCGTTCGTAAATGAAAACCCTGGTTTTTGCCTCAGCAAAATCGTTTTGTGGAATTTTTTAATAGTACCTACACTGGGCCCGCTTCTGAACACCCTGTATACGTCAAATTTCGCTAACGTACTGCAACACGTTGGTTATCACTTTTATGCTGATGTCTCTCAAGTTTATGTCGCCATTGAATATTCAAATATTGCAATGGGAAATAAATTCACAAACGCTGACCTAGACGCACTATTTACAATTTCAACTAAACATTTACCTAAGGTTAACCCCAATAAATCTTGTGCATTGCGTTTTTGCTTAGACAAAGTTGGTGATATTCAATCTATTTCAAACTTATGAATTGGCACCTCTATACAATTCCTCTCAAATTCTACCACAAAATCTTAGATTTGGTAATAGACACAAAGTTACATTACACTGGCATGTCACGCAGAATCTCAGGGACGCATTTGGTTCACTAAAACTGATATACTCTCAAAAATTTTACTTGAACTGGAATTATCATTTAATTGCAAACAACTTTTTTCAATAACATTTTTCGATATTTTGCATATTAATGTCACTTCACTCAATGGTGAATTTAGAATATCCGTTTCCCTTGGCTTAGCCGCACGCCACTGGCAATAACCGATATGCGCGTACTCAGTTTATTTGAATGCACCAACTTTTATGAAGAATAAAATTTTCTGAGAAACCATTAATAAAAAAGTTTCCCAAATGGTTCCAACATTTTGGCGGACACAGTATAATTAAACTATCTTTTGAAATTCTAGAATATAAAACCAGAAAAATTATCTGCTCCAATCCAGACTTGAATCTTCCCGTTTCTCTCTCTCTCTCTCTCTCGCTCTTTCTTGTTTTGCTATTTTATATCTCTTTCTTATTTATTCCTTATCTTTGCTCGTCATCACGAATTTATTTCGTGGAAGAACAGAAGTGAAAGGGTGCCTTTCACATTCTGAACCAGAATTTCCATTTGTATACCACATTTGAAAAAATATATAAATTTTTATGTAATAGTGCTGGTAACCAATAAAAATATTATTATAATCATTTATATTATTATAATTGTTAATATTATTATGGGATTTTTTTAATTAATCCAAAATACAAATATTGCCGATAGTTGGTGCATTTTCAATAATCATATTAGGTGCACTTAGAATTGTTGCAATTCAAACAGCATACAGGGTAGGTCAAAAAATATAAAATTTGTACAAGATTAAAGTAGATAACCTTATTTCGGAATTACAGCAAAATGTTACAGATGAATCTCCAATATTCGAAATTGAACAACTACTGTTCTCCTCAATAGTACTGATAAGAATTCATAAAACTGGAACTAGCTTTGTAGAGATTGAACCCGACATAAAGCTCATATTGTGGCAGTCAAAATCCCAAAACCTGAAAAATCAATTTTTCAGCGGTCATTTTGCTACCTCGGCCGAAAACTCCTTAATTTCTTAGCTGATGATCTTAAATCGCTTAGACCAAATACCCCAAAATATAAATACGGAATCAGAAAATGGTTACATCAATAACGAAGATTGCAGTAACCATCCTTTTACCAAAATCAAACTGTATCTCACTTATTAGTATTAGCACTATTTCTAATTGTTCTATAATTCAATGCTCATTAATTAGTTTAAAAGATAGTCATTTAAGTCGAAGAAACACGTACAGATGTGCATATTTATATTTAAAAATTTGTTTTGGTTTGAATGTACTCTTGAATTTACCATACCACGGTCAAGGATTCTTTTTTGTAGTCACGTGTTTATTCAATAGTTCAATAAATTTATTATTACATATTATTAGGTAATCATTTTTATTTCTTGGGACCGAGGACTATATGATCCAAGTGGTATATGAAATTCAAGTATCATTTTACTAACCACTCGATGTCGATATCGATACAGTCGGTTACTTTGCCATTTTTAACGTAACGGATTAATGTCGAATTAGCCTTGGATTGAGGTTGAATAGAAGCATATAAATCTGAGATGATATTCCAGTTAAGCACACGTTGAAAAGTTTTGAATACCTTTTCGCAAGGAAAAGACATTGGAATAAGGAAATGA
This sequence comes from Chrysolina oricalcia, assembly GCA_944452925.2. Classification (NCBI taxonomy): domain Eukaryota; kingdom Metazoa; phylum Arthropoda; class Insecta; order Coleoptera; family Chrysomelidae; genus Chrysolina; species Chrysolina oricalcia. The sequence goes on from OX101824.2 coordinate 52,007,397, forward strand.
CAATTCTGCTGTGTACTGAGACGGAGAAATCAATTGGCATGGCTAAGTGATTTACTAATAACTTTATTTGTTAGTCTAGTCAGCTGCGTATATTTTCATACAATGATTCGATAAGAGCTTGGGATTGAATCACAATTTGCTATGAGAAACAAAACCAAATATACATATCACAGATGTAGTAAGTATTTCGAGTAATGAGATGATAAAATAATTCGGAAAATACAGAATAAGAATAATTTATTTCTTTCAGAGACCCATGGTTATAAATGGATAGATTTTATTCAACATTACATACATTATATGTTTGTTGCAGATCAGGAGAGAATAAAAATTCAATGAAGAAATAACATAAGACAAATATAACAGAAATATGTGAAGTACTTATATAAACAGAAATATGTTGAATATAAGGTTTAACATGATTTCACAAGTCGATGTAATATACTTGAAGTGGAAACAGTGACGATTCCTCCAACTTCTGTCCAATTTCTTCATTATCTGTTCTATCTGAGATCCTAGAAAGACTTGTAATTTGCAATTTTTGCAGGACCAAAATAGTTTAAATGATGCCAAATTCGGATTCCAGACTGGTAAAAACCATAGAAATATAATAAACACTAGAACACCAATTAGTTCAGAATTACGTGGTCCCCCTACGGCAGATACATCAACCCATGAGTTTGCGCAATAGAGCGCAAGTGTCGCCAGGGACGGTCTTAGGATTTTTGACTTCCTGTTCGTGAATCTGGTATAAGTTGTCGGTAATAGCATTTGCAATATAATAGAGTTTTTCTTTAATGATATTTACAGAAAACCAATAATTGACTCTTCGAAAATAGAAATATTGAGTGTAGGTCTAATATTTTGTGCTCTCTCGCGACCCCAAGTAGGGTGAAATTATTGTTATAATCAAAAAATTCAAATTTGATATTTTGATGGAAATTGATTCTATTCCACTCAATCTGTAAATCAGAACCAAATACTCAATTTGTGTGTCCATCGGCCTCATGCCTAAACCGTTGAGCCTATTATACTCGAAATCCATATCAGAGCCAGGAAACATTTTCTTAAGGTAGGCATATTTTTTATTTTCGAAATTCTGAATATTGAAGTTGGTTTTCATGAATATTTGAGTAATTTAGGTATATTGGCCTTTGTGTTCAGGACATTACGAATGCTTTTGTTATGAATGATTCGTGATTTTGAGTCATATTGTAATATATTTATAGTCCAATTAACTTTAAAATAATTTATTTAACGAAATACAATGATTCACAGTACTCCAATTTACATTACAATCACTCTACTATTTATATTCGACTTTCACTTCACTGACTGTTCGTCTGTCCGCTGCGTAGTTCTTTTTATATCCGACGTTGACTTCTCCGAATGCTCCAGAATTTTCCGTCGAATCGCCCAGACTCACCGAACAGTCCAGATTCTTCTCGGTGCAAGCGCATCGACAGTCTCCCGCGGTCGGTCGCTAGCTATACGTGAGAGTTCAGGTCCGGCATCGCCCGCGGCTTCGCCACAATATATTATGGGATGAGCCAAGCATTTTATTCAATAAATACTGCTTCCATCCCAACTACAGTGGTTTCCAACTGGGTCGAATGTATTAAAAAAAATTGTACATTTTTTACTTCATTATCTGGACTATACTAAAATATGGTCGTGATAGAATCTGAAGACAACAACTAGCATGCCGATAAGCCTTGGAGATGCGTTATGGGATCAATTGAATTTTTATAGGAACAAATTCAACTTGTCTCTCTATGAAGTTTAATTGGAATATGATACCCAACTCGGGTATCATGAAAACGATGCGACCTCACGAATGATTTCATTGATACACAATACAACCAAGACAATCTCGAGTAAAATCACGAATCTAATTAATTTAGAATTGACATGGTGTAAGTATCTGAATTTCTGCACACAGTCATTGAAAGTTAAAAATCCTAGTCAAGGTTAACTCATCCTATCAGAACCAAATATCCTAATTGAGAATGTAAATAGGTGAAAAATGTTACTGTTTGTAAATTTAGATTCATTACTATTATTGATACGAGTCTGAAAAAGTGACCCTGAAGTAGAAATTGAAGCTTTATTAGGAATAGCAGACCACACATAAAAAAATCGAAAGATACCATCATGATTACCAAAGCAAATCGATAGTAGACATATCAGAATGTTTACAGAAGAAGGAACGAGTGGGGATAGTAAGCAAATGTTAACAATCATGATATAGTATTTTCATTGTAAACACTATATTTACATGTTTATTTAGCATATTGAAAAACGGTGTTTTCCGTGCACCCGCACGGAAACATTTTCCGTGCGCTGGTGACATTATAGCTGTCTATTTACATGTCAAAATTAAATGATATTTTGTTGACAGTACTCTAGAAATCGCGAATTGTTTGAATATTTCCTTAACAACAGGGTAAATAACGCTTGTTTTGTGGCAACTTCTGAATAATTTTGTACCATAAATATTTCAATTAATAATATATGTGTTTGTATGACACTAAGGTAAACACGTTTTGATCAAGAGTAAACTACCCTAGCTGTAATTCCAAATTCGAATATTTCGAACATTTTAGTTCTTATTTGTATTATACAGGGTGAGTCAGGCTGAACGCCTCGTACTCTCGTGGCCATATGGTATTTTTTTTTCAGTAAACGGCCTGGGGGAGTACATGTATGTCGATCTGAAGCACATTTTAAAAATAATGATTTTTATACAAGGTGTTTGAAATATCAAAGTTATGTTTTTTTTAATGTAACACCCTGTATTTTCTTATTTTTTAATTCTTTGAGAAAAAATAAGCTGACTTTGCTAAAGTTTCCCTATACCCAACTCTCTCCATTTATGAGATATTCAACTTTTTTTTCATAATGTAACGTTGTCAAAAAAATTCAATATCATTGCAATTATCCACTGCATGTGTACGAAATTTTGGGGTTACTGGTTAAAAAAAAAAACAATATTTAGCAATTAAAGTTTAAGTGAAAATTTAAAAAATCATAAGGAATGTTCGACGTGACCACCATCTACTTCAATACAGCATCTAATTCTTTTTTCGAATGAGCTTCTGACATTGTTCAACATATTTGGAGTTACTGTTTGGAAGGCATTTCTAATCCTCACTTTCATCATCAGGAGTAGTGGGTGGTGTACTGTAAACAATATTCTTGATATATCCCCATAAAAAGAAGTCCAAAGGTGTAAGATCGGGGGATCTTGCTGGCCAGTTATAAGGACCACCTCTCCCTATTCATTGATCTGGAAATTTTCTGTCCAGATAGTTCCTGACAACACGTTTTTAATGTGCCGGAGCACCATCTAATTGTTGCCACATCTTCTCTCTCAAATTCAAAGGAATATTTTCCAGAAGATTCCAAAAGTCTCTTTTCATGAATCTTAAAAATTTCCTTCCATCCAGATGCCCGTCAAATAAATAAGGACCAATTATGGTGTCTCCTATGATTCCACCGAATGACTTAACACTCCACCGGTTCTGGCGATCGACGGTTCGAAATAAATGTTTTCGGTGTCATAATAATGAAAATTATGTCGATTCATCAGACCATTGTTACGGAATGTTGATTCGTCAGTGAATAAAATATTCTCAAAAAAGTTCATATCTTCGCCAACTCGTTCAAGATACCATAAATAGAAATCTATCCTGCGTTCAAAGTCCCTTCCATACAAATATTGATGCAGCTGAATGTGGTATTGATGATATTTGTGTTTTCTAATAATTCTGCTAACGCTCGATTGACTTATACCTGTGGCATTTGCAATGGCTCTGGTACTGGTATTGGAATCTTCAATCACATGTTGTAAAACTTCGAAATTGTGTTCCTCATTCCCAGTAACTGGTTTCGATAGCTCTCGAACAGTGTACTCGATACTACCTGTTTCTCGAAATCTGGCTAATAATCTTTCGAATACATTTTTATCAGGATGCTCTTGATCTAAGTATTTTTGTGCATAAACTTTCGACGCTAATAAGCAATTTTCGTACCACTCTCCAATGGTTATTATCATATTGATTCTTTCTTGAAGCGTGAAACGTTTCATTTTACTCCTCAAATTTGAGAACACTTGAACAAAACGATTTCAACACAAACTTATGACAAAACATGACGCTATTTGTCAGAAGCCTGCTTGGAACAACGCAATTGAAACACAGTTGAACGCATTACTCAAGTATCCATGGCATCAGCCTACTTGATGAAATAATGTCAATGCAAAAAGTTCATCGGATTTTAAAAATGCTTCGAAACTTTTGAAGCACCATATTTAGCTATAGGGAAATATTATATGGTTTGAAAGGGAATGAAAAGGTGAATATTGTTACGTGGAAAAATATAGGGTGTTCCATTTGAAATAACAAAGTTATTGGAGTTCAAATATGCGGTAAGTGTTCCTGACAATATAAAACACACTGTATAATATTGATCGTCGTCTGAAGTTGCAGTAACTAGCTGAAAGGGATAAGAGTGACCGGTAAAAATTTCGTACACATGCAGTGGATAATTGCAATGATATTGAATTTTTTTGACAACGTTACATTTTGAGAAAAAGTTGAATATCTCATAAATGGAGAGAGTTAGGTATAGGGAAACTTTAGCAAAGTCAGCTTATTTTTTCTGAAAGAATTAAAAACTTTAAGAAAATACAGGGTGTTCCATTAAAAAAACATAACTTTGAAATGTCACGCTTATTTCAAATACCTTGTATAACAATCATTATTTTTAAAATGTGCTTCAGATCGACATACATGTACTCCCCCAGGCCGTTTACTGAAAAAAAATACCATATGGCCACGAGAGTCCGAGGCGTTCAGCCTGACTCACCCTGTAAATTGAAATTCGAACAGTAGATAGGTACCAACAGAAACATTCTAATTCTCATTTATATTAAAATTCGAGCACTTCCCGGCCTAGTCCGGGAAGTACGTACTTCCTAGACTAGGCCGGGAAGTGCCACTTTACCAAAGAAAAAGTGTCCAGGAAGTGAACACTTTCCGGATGGTTGCAGAAAAACTAAATTTCCAAAGGAGGTGTTAGGAAAAATCTTTATATTTGTTGTTAACTCACTCGAAAATACATAACAATAATCATCAAGCGTCAACAAATTCACATTGTTACGCATGTACATACGCAAATCGCATTTCATGTAACCATCTATACGAAACAAATTGCCTTACCTGTGCAGTAAACAACTTCAGAGAAACTGCTTCCTGAAGTGGAACAAATATTAATAATGCTTCATTTCGTCTTGTTAGGATATGCAATTTGCATTTTAGCAATCAGATATTAAATAAACTTCCATCACTGATATTGATGATTATAGGTATTATACTTTTATGTTTTCCACCAGTCCGTGGGGAATTGGGAATGAAACCGACATTAAAAATGTATCGCATGACGATTTAAAAAAAACCACTTGGATTGTTTTTTGCACAGTCAGATTTAGAATGATTACGAATTCGAATGTAGTTGTTTCCTGACTTTTCGATCTTTGATGTTAGTGTAAATTTTATTGAACTCATATCAAGTTGACTTCGAATTTATTGTTTCGGGTATTTGTCAATAAATAAATATCTATCAAATACCCAAAAAACTCAGGAATTTAATTACCACAGTTCCAGGAGGTTGTTGGCTAATTGCCATATCTATCAGATAATTTGTCAATAAGCCGTTGAAATGGTAAGAATTAGTGGAATCACGCTTTAGCATTCCAAAGTTTCCTGAATTCAAGAAATCAAAAGTTTTCTCAACTTACTCATTCATATTATTTTATAAGAAAAATCTTGGTGTCTTTTTTTATTCCTGAATATTAGAAATAACACTGATTTAATTTAACACCAGAATTGTACATTCCTATCATATAATCAAATAAATGAATATTTTGGAACCTTTGGTGTGAATACAATTCAATAAAAAAAACTACCCAAACACCAAAACTACTTCACAATCACACTTGACGCGCGTTTTGCCAACAAAGTAAGCATCCTCAGGAGCTAAAAGCTTACTAAACCACTTATCCTACCTTACTTCTATTTATACCCCTATTTCTGTCTGTTAGATTTAAAACAAAACCCGTCGTGGTCTTAAACAGGAGAGTAGTTGTTTTCTGACAGGTACTTGCCAAAATAAGCCTACGTAGTAGGTGTATATGGGAGTGAATAAAGGGTTCATCATCGGTCGGCAATGACTGTTCGTTATTATCAACTTTGCCTACTTTTTTGTTTAATAATTCTAGTAATTTACCTGCACCATATTAACTTTAATGTTATCTTACTTGTTTTGGATTTGATGACACAAATTTCTTGGAAAAACAATAACTTATGAATTTATTGTGAAAAAAGAATACATTTTTCAATGTACTACGAACTTGAATAATGGGCTGTAATAGTCCAAGAGATAGCGTCCAAATCACCGGCTGATCGCATAGTGGATGGAAAAATTATAGAATGTTGTACCGAACGTGTATTATATGGAAACCGGTGACTGCCAGCTCAGGTACATTGCGTTCGTTGATTAGAAAAAAATTAATTACTTTTTCGTGGGTCAAAATCCGACCGATTGCTTTGTCTGTCCAAACTCGTTTATACATATAAAAAACATTCTCAAATATGATTTATGGTGACTGCCACTCGAAATTGGTTGTTAAGCCGTGACTGCCAATTAAAAACGGGCTAATAAAAATTTTGAAAATCCGACTCATCGCAAAGTGAATGAAAATCGGATATGACGTCATTGAACAAACTCAAAGACCATTGCCGGGTAATTTCCACCTCAAGGTTGTTGCTTTCTAGTGACTGCCGGCCCTCAAAGTTTGCTCTGCTTCGCTCGGCGTACTAGAAGACTGCCAAGATATCAGTATTCTTTTGTATGGCATTTCGGCCAAGATATTGATATACGTTGAATGGTTTCAAATTTATATACAGTATATTATTAACCAAGTCTATAAGTCTATAAGTCTGTTGCCAACCCTCTCTAAAATTCTAGAAAAGATTATGGAAATCCAAATTAGAGAACACATGTCAAAGTTTAATCTCCTTCCCCTAAAACAATCAGGATTTCGTCAAGGATATAGTTGTGCAACTGCTCTAACGGACATTGTTGATGATCTGATAAGAGCAGAAGATCGAAACGAAATGAGCATACTGATACTACTTGACTATTCAAAAGCCTTTGATATGATTAATCATAGAATTCTGCTTTCTATATCTCATTATTTAGGATTTTCACTGAGTTCTACGCGGTTTTTGGGATCCTTCCTTACCAACCGATGCCAGCAAGTCAAAGTTGATAATGAGCGGTCCTCAACAATCAATGTTAAATCAGGTGTCCCGCAAGGAAGTATTTTGGGACCTTTGCTATATACTATGTATACGTCAAATTTTCAGAACGCACTCACCTTCTGCAACTATCACTTTTACGCCGATGATACCCAAATTTACACCTCTTTCAAATATGAAAATTTGGATCATGCTGTAAATTCGATCAACGCCGACCTGGAAGAATTATATAAAGTATCTTCAGATCAATTACTTCAAATAAATGCAAACAAATCATATGCAATTCTTTTCTGTAATAAATCAGTTCGACCCACTCTTCTAGAAAATTTAAATCTGAAAATAGGAGAAGATAATATTCCTTTCATAAATAATGCCAAAAGTCTTGGTCTTATTATTGACAATAAAATCAGATTCAAGGATCATGTTACGAAAAAATTACAAGTAGCTTATTCAACTCTCAAATTAATTTATGCGCAGAGAAATTGCTTGGATCTAGGTATCAAAAGGATGTTATGTGATCATCTTGTACTATCCCATTTCGATCACTGTGATAATGTCTATGGCCCCTGTTTAGACAATATTAATAAAAACCGTATACAAAAAGTTCAAAACTCCTGTCTGCGTTTGATATACGGCATTCGTCGAAGTCAACGAGTTTCTCATAAACTCAAGGAATGTAAATGGCTCAACATGCACAATCGTCGACAATTACATATGTCATGTTTATTTTTTTAAATTATAAAATATAAGACACCACCATACTTACATAATAAATTGAAATATCGTACTGACGTTCATAATTTGAACATTCGGCAAAAAAACTTACTCACAGTACCAACCCATCGAAAAGAAATTTTCAAGAGATCTTTTTCCTACAACGTCGCTGCTAATCTCAATGGTTTGATGAAACTAAGTTTCTTTGACGTCAACATGAGTCCACTTGCATTTAAGATGAAATATAAACAGCATCTATTGAATAGCTGAATGTTTTTTCTCTCTTCCCTACGCTTCTACTCTCTTCTCTTTTCTGCTCTTTCGTCTCCCTTCTCTTCTTATCTCCTTGCCATTTTCCTTCCATACTTTTGTTCATATTCTCGTGGCATTGGTGGAAGAACAGAATCAAAGGCTTACTTACCCCTTTGATATCTGAACCAAGAAGCCATTTGTTCATCAGATCTCGTATGTACTTTTTTTATGTGTTCCACCCTATATAATCATGTATTTATATTATACAATATGTATGTATCGGATGAACAATAAAAGATTATTATTATTATTATTATTAAGTGTAGAATGGAATGTTCATGATAAAAAATTATAATGTTATATATCAATACTTATTATATATTTTTTATTTTCGACAAAAAAGTACCACATTCTTAATGCGGGAGCTTGATCGTTGCTATCAGTATCGCTATTGCTATCACTTACGTGAACGTCTTCCGAAATGCTTTCAATATTCTCTGAATTACCATTTTCATCCGAAAGTTCTGGCTGGATTACTATATATTCGACGAATTGAGGAACCTGCTCAACCTTGATCCTGCATATTTGTTATTTTTCTCAATCCACCCATATTCGGTGGGAAAGATTGGTGGGGAATTTCTGGTGGGCGTGACACCAAAAATTTGCAATGTATTTTGCTCGTAGAACTTGCTTTACGAGTTCTGATTTGCAAGGGGGGATTGTCGTACCATCAAAAGTCGTCGCCTTTTTCGAGAATTTCTCGTTGACGTCATTGACCTTGAAATTGTTCCAGAAAATGGATAATCGCGCCTCGTTTACATGTCGTACGCCCTTAACGCCATATATCTGACATACAAAGGATTCGATTTTTTCGAAATTTGCATCGTCGATGGATTCGTCGTCGCATTCCCCAAGCTTTTGAGTGAATTGTGGTTTAAAAAACATTCAAGCATTTACTTGCGATTTTGCCATATTGAACGGGAAATTCTTTTATTGTATGCAAAACAAAAACCATCAAGGACAACAAGATCGACCTCGCTTGGATGAGAGCTTTCGATTTGCGATTCGAGCGAATTCAGGAGTACAGACTTGCCGGTTTTGTGTATGGAACCATCGACGTGGCACAATGATAAAGGCATGGGTGTCGGGTGATATGAAAAATTTCGCACATGTTCTATTTCTGATCCACTGCCACTCCCAAAAGTCTACCAAATGAATCACGTTGCATATTTACTTCTTGAACTTTCCCTGCAATCTTGATTTTTTTTGGGCTGTGCATCAAGAAACGTCGATACTCTCGCTTTTTTAATTGGTTTTTTAAATCGGCTTTCGTCGACGCTGCACTCCTGTATAAATTTTTCTCGCAACTTATTACCCGTGGATTCTATCTGTAAAAGACTATCGCAAATCAACTCTGATACAGCTTCTCCGCTTGAAATATTGAAAAGTGATTTCTGAGGAACGTCGAGGTCAAAGGAGTTAATGTTTTCTTCAATAGCAGCCAAAAGTTTCTCTGCCTGAGCGCGACTCTTTCTGATTCTATTTTCATGCAAATCTGCTGAAACGTCTTGCTTTTTTATTATGATTATTATGAATATTATGATTTTTTATATGTTTGTGTTATATGTTCAATGACGTTATATCCGATTTTCATTCACTTTGAGATAGGTCGGATTTTCAAAATTTTTATCAGCCCGGTTTTGATTGGCAGTCACGGCTTAACGACCGATTTCGAGTGGCAGTCACCAACAATCTTATTTAAGGATGTTTTTTCTATGGATGAACGAATTTGGACGCACAACGCAATCGGTCGGATTTTGAGCAACGAAAAAGTATTCATTTATTTTTTAAATTGACGAACGCAAGGTGCCCGAGCTGGCAGTCACCGGTTTTCATATAATACACGTTCAGGACAATATTATATAATTTTTCTATCCACTATGTGATAAACCGGTGATTTGAACGCTATCTCTTGGACTCTAAGGAATATCAGCATTCATACTATTCTTTCACTTGGCAATTTCCAGACTCTCGAATACATCGAGAAGTCTATAGTCATGAACCTTGCAACCATTCTGCCAACCATTTATTTGACTGTAATCTCTCAGAAAAATTAGTTAAATACTTTTGCTCTGCTTCTAGAGTATTGGAATGGCACAGAATGTAACACTTCAACATAATTTCTATCCATTTTTACACAATTGAAAAGACCACGTACCCAATTGATTTTTGTATTGTAACTCCACTAAATTGTCACTAATGACATTATTTCTTTTTCAAAACCCACTATGTTTATGGAACGGTTTTTCATGAATGATTTTAAGTGATGTCTAAAACAAGCTGAGAACATATTTAAACAACTACAAGTGATGTATGACGTATTTCAGAATACAAGTTGGCTTTGAATTTAGTAATAAAAATAACAGGGCTTCATTTAACAGGTTAAGCGCCAAGGATATTTGACGAAATATTTCCCTGGGCCAATATATTTTTTCATCTTATTCTTATCATTTAGTCTGACTGACATCTATTTTCATTGATTTTGGCAATTTTTTTCTCACAGAGTTTTGAAAAAATGAAGCGGACACCGGTGACCGCTTTGGCCTGCAGAACTTGGGAGCGGACACTGGTGTCCGTCATGGCCTGTCGGAGAGGTTCGGAACGAGCGGACACGACATTTTCCGATGTGACCGACGATTAATTGTACTTTTACCCATGATTGCTGTGTCATCCCCTATTCAGTGCGTGCTGTAAATTTTGTAGCGGAGATTTTCAGATAATTTCGCCATTTTTTGCGTATTGTGAATGAAATATTGTTATCGTTGGAATAATGAGTGAACGTGCCAAAAGGATAGTACGACTAGCTTTGGAGGAAACGCGATACTATAGTAAGTTTGGTTATGTGAAGATTTGTATTGTTTTATTGTGGAAATAATTTATTACTTTCCAGGTGACGAATCATCAGATGATCCATTCTCAGATGATTCCCTAAATGATCCAGGGTTTATACCTTCAGGCAGTAGCGACAATGATGAATACGACAGTGATGATAACGTTCCCGGACCTTCTAGCCATGCCTCAAATGATAAACGTTCTAATGATCCCGGCCCCTCTGGCTTGTCTACAAGTAAGCGTACTAGGCTTGACAGTGAGTGCTTGATGGAAGAAGAACCGGAAACAGAGCAGCATAGCAGTGTTGAAATGCAACAAGGCCATAACAACCCACCGCAAGAACTACAACAAGCAGACATTGGAAATCGAGTTCAGCCAGGAATTGTTCAGCCTACTCTGCGTGATTTATCAGCATCAGTTTGGGGAGCTTCCGATGGAAATCATTTACGGTTTGATGAAACTTATGAGGCTGGCATAAAACCAGAATGGCAGGCTGCGTTACAAGGACATAACCCAGTGGATTATTATCTAGCATTCGTTGACATTCACATGCTTGATCTAATAGCGGATCAGACCAATCATTATGCAACTCAATTTCTTATTGAGAACGTGAATATTTCCAATAATGCCCGGGTGCAAAAATGGGAGCCAACAACTAGGAAAGAAATCGTACATTTCTTAGGTTTATTGGGCTACATGGGTGTACAGTGAGAATGAATTCCATTCGGGAATATTGGTCAACCAAATGGCTGTTCAAAAATGATGTGGCACGTAATATCATGAGTCGTAACAGATTTGAGGTATTGTTGAAAATGCTACATTTTTCTGACAACGCACAGTGCCCAGAAGGAGACCGTTTATACAAAGTGCAAGCACTTCTTGATGAAATCATCAAAAACTATCAAAAAATTTATACACCTAGGAAAACATTTTGCATAGACGAGACAATGGTGCCATTTCAAGGTAGATTACTGTTCAAGCAGTTTAACCCACAAAAGGGGCATAAATACGGCATCAAAATGTTTAAGCTCTGTAGTGAAAGTGGTTATACCTGGAATATGTCTATATATGCAGGAAAAGAGAGAGAGAGAACGACGTATTATCAGTATCTACCAAAATTGCTTTGAAATTAACAACAAATCTTTTAGGGTGTGGTAGACTTTGTGTAACTGATAACTGGTATACAAGTCTACAGCTTGCTCACATCCTCTTGGATAAGAAAACACATTGTCTTGGAACTTTGCGACATAATCGCAAGGGAAACCCGGCCGAAGTGATAAAGAAAAAACTCAAAAGAGACGAGGTTATTGCCCAAAACAATGAAAGAGGAATATGTGTCCTCAAATGGCGTGATAAAAGAGACGTTTTGGTTTTATCCACCAGTCACAGTGATGAGATGGTTCAAGTTCAACGTCGTGGAAATCCTGTTCAAAAGCCTAAAGCAATAATTGACTACAATTCGGGAAAGAGCTCAATAGATTTATCCGATCAGATGTCCAGTTACAGTACGGCGCTGCGACGAACAATACGATGGTACAAGAAGGTGGCTAATGAAGTGTTACTCGGTACTTCAATTGTTAACTCCCACTTTATTTTCAAGCAAGTTGAGCAGTCCGACATTTCTATAACCGACTTTCGTTATTCGGTTATAAAAGACTTGCTACAATTCGAAGACGGTAATGGTTATGAGTTTATTCGTCAAGTAAATGTAAGTTTGAGGGCACATGTATTTGCAAAGTTAAATTGTAAGGCTCGTGAAAATAGAAAATACTGCAAAGGATGCTATAAAAAGAAACAGGATGGACTCATTGATAAAAATAAAATTAAGAAAGTGATAACGTATTGTGAACAGTGCGAAGGAAATTCTAGATACTGCCTCGAGTGTTTCAATATTTTCCACAAAAGTCGTTAAATATATACATTACTTTTATAAACACCTTCAAGTTAGTTCGTTGTTTTTGTTTTGAATCACTAAAGATGTAAAACCCTAGTTCATTTATAGTTGAGTTTTTCAATAAAAACCTAATTATTTTTCGCCTCAAAATTCCGTTACAACAAACCTGATATCAGCGTTTAACTGTGCAGGGCCACAGCGGACACGCCACAATGTTAAACTACATAAAAGCGTGTCCTCTCGGCCCGATACGAATGACAAACATTTAAAAGTCAAGCGGACACCGGTGTCCTCTATGGCCTATGAGACTGATCACACATCGGACACCGGTGTCCGCCATGGCGCTGAACCTGTTAAAGAATAAAGTTGATGGGGGTTCCTCAGGAACGAAACGTCGTAGTGAAAATCTGTTAACGTCATCTTGTTAAGTTCAAAAAGTGGCAATAAAAATGTATTCATGAAGTATTTCAAAATAACGCCAGAAATAAATGAAAACCAATATCGAAAATATTGCTTTATTCAAAATATCTGAAAATCCGAAGAAGATAGCCCACTTCAGCAAACTCCATGAAAAAGGACTTTGGATTGTGCAACTTTCCCCTTTTAACCAGCATTGTAACTCCAACCGTTTCCGAGATCATAATGCTATCCCCTCTTTATCTTGGACACACTATATACGAGGATGTATTGATATCTAGTTAGCCTAGCCCCTTCAGACCTGATTTATTATGGTTGAGAAAAAAAATAAGGTTTGTTAATGTAGTTGTTACAAATGATATAGATTACTAAAAAAATCCAGTATTTGATTTTTTTTGTGAAAACAATGGTGGGCATAATTATGCACAATTCTGTTCAAGTGACGTCAATGAGATGGTAAAAAAAATAATCAACCAAAATTTATGTTAAACTTTCCTCCAAGTCCATTTCGAGACAAGGTTTTTCTAATATAAGGGGCGAACTTTGTATGGTCTTGACAATTTTTTGGAATTTCTGAATTATTTACACAGTGTTGATTATTTACTTGCGGTAACTGAATTAACTGGTCGACGCCACCTTGTCTCAATCTACCGTTCTATGTGATTTCAGTCTCAGCCGCACTTGCTACCTATGCAACCAACTAAACTTTGAGTACATTATTCTGCACAATCGGTCGCAGACGCTGTATTTATATTTGGAACGTAAATATGGCTGTATAAAATAAGTGTGCATAATAATGACCAGAGGGTCCCAAGGGGCTAGACCAGTTCCCTGCATAAACAAAATATTGCGTTACCATAGCAACGAACAATAACTCATTAGAAGTGTCAGTGTAAAGTTTGACGTCAAAAAGTTACGCAATAAATTAAAAGAAATAATATGTCCACTGAAATTGTGAAATCGAAAAATTGGAGTATCGAGCCATCATCAAGTACCTGTATTTAAAAGGGTCAAGAGGTAAGCAGATTTACGAAGATTTGCTTCATACTCTTGGTGATCAATGTCCTTCGTATGCGACCTTGAAAAATTGGACTGTCAATTTGGACATGAGAAAAATTGCTGCCAAATGGATACCCAAATGTTTGAATGTTGACCAAAAGCGTGCAAGGGTAGTAGCATCGCGTTCGATCTGTGGTCGATTTGAAAACGATGTAGACTTCTTAAACCGAATTGTTACTATGGATGAGACTTGGGTACATTTCTACGATCCAGAAACAAAGCAATAATCGATTGAATGGCGACACTCCGGTTCTCCAAGACCTAAGAAGTTTCGTGTCCAAAAATCTGCTGGAAAAGTTCTTGCTTCAGTTTTTTGGGATTGCCATGGAGTAATTATCTTTGATTTTTTGGATAAGGATAGAACAATAACTGGATATTACTATTCGACATTACTGACCACTCTACGGGAAAAAATTTAAGAAAAAAGACGCGGAAAGCTATCCAAAGGTGTTTTGTATTTGCAGGACAACGCCCCTGCACACAAAACTCATGTTGCCATGCAAAAAATTCGTGATTTAGGGTTTGAATTACTAGAACACCTCTTTATTCACCAGATTTAGCTCCGTCCGACTATCATCTCTTCCTCAACTGAAAAAAAGTTTAAAATGTCGTAAATTTTCTTCCAACGAGGAGGTAATAAAAGCTGTGGAGGTCTGGCTTGCAGAGCAAGAAGAAACATTTTTTTTTAAAGGTCTAGAGACGTTGCAGGTTCGCTGTAATAAATGTATCCAATTAAGAGGAGAATATGTTGAGTAATAAAATATTTTGACATTGAAATTTTGTTTGGTTCTATAGTAGGCCAACAATTTTTCAATACATCCTCGTAAGTCGATTGAAATAACAAGTTTATTATTATTACTGTAATACATTTCGATAATTTTAATTATCATCACTGCATATTTTTGAAAAACTCGCAGAAAGTGGGTACATGAAATGTGTAATTATAAAATAACCTCTTGAAATCTTGAACGATTTTCTTCTGGAAATTCATCGCAATGTACCGGGTGTTTCACATTGAATGGAACATTAGAAGTATCTGGAGAACAGAACAACAGCACATTTCGAAAAAATTTGGGCACGGATAATCAAACATGCTCTATCCGTCTAAAATATTTTATTTAATACAGTGTTGCCGCTTGTATCAGAAAGTACTAGCTTCTTTGTTATTTCGAATGGAACACCCTGTATATTATATCTATTTTGTTATCCTTATAACATAACTTTCCTGGTAATTTCTTATCCCTATCTGTGAGGGTTTTCGAGATAAAAATTATTTTGTCCAATTTTTGTACAAAACCTGGCCATTGAAAAATAATAATTTTTTCCAATTGCAAATTCATAAAATATTGCAATTTAGGTCATAGCTGCATAAAACCATTGAGTATTCTGTCGATGAACTGGATCTCAGTTTCAGCATACAGGGGGGCTCAGAAGTAAGTTCCTTCCGGGGACTGATGAAAATGACTGAAACTAAGGTTTTTCAAATGGAACACTCTGTATATTATTACCCATTTGGAAAGCTGTAATATTTTCCAATTTAATTGTACCCACTTTCCCCATACATATCTCGTACAGTTTTTTAGTTATGATCATTTATGTTATGAAATCGTCTTCAATGAAATAAATATTGGGTATTGATTCAGATTATTTCCTTCGTCTCTTAAATATCAGTCATCAACCAATCATACGTTTGTTTCCTGTTTGACAGGACCAATCAACACGCTCTATTAGCGACTATTTACATGATGCACAATAGTCACCGACTATTCAGCATGATACTCATATCAAGGAGCCTGAGCATCTGACAGTACTCTAAATAAATACATATTAAACGTCAAATAAAACCAATCGTGTTGAAGCTGTATAAGAGAATGAATGTGGACCTTCTACGGTTAATACTGCAAGTTCTTCAAAAGCTGAACAAATGTCACAAATTACGCATGGTGGAAATGTCACATACAATAATTGTGTTTTTAATTTCAATTGATAAATTATAAAGATGGTGCTGTTTCTGTTTAGATTTTGTGATTTGTTCTTGAAATTTTGAATAAATTATTCCAAATTGTTTAATTTTCATTCATTCATATGACTGATATAAAGAAGTAGATTCAAGAAATAATCTTCACAAATATAACACGACCTTGATTGATTGTCGACTATTTCATTGCTGCTAAATTTCTCTTGTATTTATTAATTTTACTCGACATTATTTTGGCATTAATAATCAGAGATGAAAGCCCTCGAGCTTCGCTCTCGGGCTCTCATCAGATTATTAATGCCAAAATAATGTCTCGTTAAATTATTATAAAATACAGTCAAAATTTAGATGCAATAAAAATAGTCGACTATTTATCAAGGTCTTGTTATATTACCCTTGATAGTATAGGCTATGAACTTTATTCTGACAGAGATCTGACATGTTATTCCTTCATTGTCATCCTGAATTCAAGTTGCATGGGTGTGAAAGTACTATGGCAAAAAATAATTATTCAAATTCATCTTGTATGGTCAATGTAACAAGAATATCAGCAGAACATGCCGGGAGTTCACTGGAAAGTATCCTGATTCACCTCGAATGAATTTGACAAAATTCATTAGATTGAGTAGAAATTTGAAATGTTGAAATGTTCTGCGCAAAAATTGGACAAAATAATATATATTTCGAAAACCGTTACAGATGGATATGGGGAATTGAGAGAAAAAGTTATGAGGAATCCTATAAGGATTCCAAAAAGAATATATTATACGAGGTGTTCCTTTTGAAATAACACTGTAGGTATTTATGAAAATATTTTAGACTGATAGAGCATGTTTGATTATCCACGCCCACAAATTTTCAAAATGGTCTGTCATTCCGTTCGCCAGACACTTCTAATATTCCATTCACTATGCAACACCCTGTATATTTATGTAACTTTCGTCGTATGATCACACGACAAACTTTCATACACGTTGTGTAGGTCGCCTTGTAATGTGACGCCTTGACAGAATATGAACTCAAAACACTCTCTAACTGAGGTATTTGACCTCTTCGATCGTTAATTAAATTTTTATCAATAAGTCTAGTTAATAGTAAACGCATTCAAACAATCGATTCCAGTTTGAATAGATACTGTTACTTCCTGACGTGCTAGCCAAATCACATCCCATTTTATATCGAACAATGGAATTTCCTCGTTGAAATGATAACCATATGGAAAAAGTGTGATATGTATGAGTTTAGAACAAAAATTTTAAAGATTGATTTATGAAGACGAATTTTACCGGGGAAACTTTTCAGTTGAAAATGAGGTCGGAATTTGTCGAAATAAAACGAAAAATATTTATTTCGCTACAAAAAATTACAGCTCACTTGAAACATAATGAGTTATATTTTCACAAAACTTCCTGAAAAAAAATACTAGTTGTGCGAGAAAAAAATTAAAAACTGAAAAATGCATCGGCACTGGTCTAACCTTCAAAGAGTTGGAATAATTTAGGAAAAGCTTTTAGAATTACCTAATTTATTTTGAAATTCGACTTGAGCATAAGTTTTGCTTTGAAAAATATGAAAAATCACCCACGTGACTTTCGCTACTTTTCAAAAAAAAAACGATGAAAATTTATTTATTTATTCGAATTTCCAAAAGTTTTAAATGAAAAATTTCTTTTTATTCCCATTTTACATGTATGTCTCGAATTTGTACGTTCTATTGCAACTTTCACTTTTTGCCATTTTTTTGATAATTGCGAAATTTCTGGAATATTAAAAAATTCGTAACTTCCACAAAACTATTTTATAATAGTAGCACTAATATGCGACTGACTTTCAATTACGAATCATCATCAAAACTATATTGTTCTCTAGAAAATAATGAGAATCACTGCTAAAAACTTCTGTTATGTTTGATGCAAAGTGCAAAGTCCAATCTTTGATCTCTATTTCATAAAACGCCTCTCGCATGACTATATGAAATTATTTTCCATTTATAAATGTATAAAATACCGTCCTCGACCTTTTCTATCGGTTCTACATACTCCCAAAGCACTTTTGAGGCTTGACCTCGAAGATTTTTTTTTCTTATCATTCGGTATCATAAAATTATCACCAAATCTAACTTTACCGAAGCTAACTTGACCTAATAACAGCAAGATTCGAAAAAAAAAACCAAAAAACTTTTTTTCAAGCTTTAAAAAAATTCCATAGGAACTTTTTGTAAATCCTTTCAAGGACAATGAAACTATTCATATACACTTTTTCGATATCTCGTTTGGTTTTCGACAATTT
Organism: Chrysolina oricalcia; assembly: GCA_944452925.2. Taxonomy (NCBI): domain Eukaryota; kingdom Metazoa; phylum Arthropoda; class Insecta; order Coleoptera; family Chrysomelidae; genus Chrysolina; species Chrysolina oricalcia. The sequence goes on from OX101824.2 coordinate 52,026,214, forward strand.
GGTGTTTAAAAAAAATGGCAACATTATTATTTGTCGTTTTTTCCAAATATTAAATATTTCCCGGACTATTGATATATTGGAAAAAAATGCATCTACATTTTTGTAGATTATCAAGAGGTGTTCAATAAAGGTGATCTGGATATGAAAAAAATTCTGTAACTTTCTGTAGATCATTTTGAGCACAATTTTTATCTCTCGTTAAGTTTTCCAGTTTTATCGATTTTATCGATATCTCGTTTCGTTTTCGAGTTTTTGAAAAAAATTGGTGAAAGGACCCCGCACTTTTTATAGGTAAAATAGTTCTCAGTGAAATTGTCAGTATATTGTAGTATTCGATGTACTGATTGAACGTGCAGAATCGCAAAGTTCATTGATGGATATATTTTGAACTACACTTAAAAATCAGTAATTTTTATTTAATTATTTTCTCGGGATTTGAAAGTGCAAACTGTTTTTTTTCGTTCTTATCATCAACGTACCTTCATATCACTAAATATCATTCAGAAAGTGCAGATTACATCATTATGTACAGAATGAAAAATAAAAACATTTTAGTAATGACATGCAATATACTATTTTTGATCCATCATTAATCACAATTCGTACATTTCGTACAGGGTGATTTGAAAAATTGGTGACAAATATGGCCGGTTCTTTCGTACATATCCTGTATATTCAAGTGAATTATCATCCTCCGAAGATAGCTGATACCGTATGAACATGATTTTGTTGGGATATATAGGGTGATCATGGAAATTTTTTATGATAAAAATTACGAAATATCAACGTTTCAGAAATCACCCTGTAACTCACGATTAACTCGGTGAAATTCCTTTTATATTATTCAATATATTCATCATTCTGTCCTCAACACTGTCCCAAAAATTCAGTTTCCTACTATGACTAGTTTCATAGATATTAATTGGGAAACTTTGCATGACGAGTTGAAGGAACTTGTTCACGCGCAGATTCTACTAGTGGCCAAGATTTTTCACAAATAGTGAAACGTGAGAATGTGGAGATCAAAATAAATGTAAAAGAGGGTGAAGATTAGAGATAACAATCACATCAGATATATGAATTTAATAATATCAGGTACAGATAGTTAAGTTAATTTTGCTGGTTTAAGCTTTGTCTGAATAAAACACGAACTATCTGGGAAAAGTGGAAATGATTGATAGAACGCTTTTATTTTTAATAGGACAATTTGAATGAGTGATAGAGGTTTCCATGATTCTTATATTTGCTTGCTATCAATAGAAACTTATAGACATCTATTATATTTCATCAACGACATAATCAAAATGTAGCCGATAGCCGATAGGGTTTACTTGTTATATGAGGACCGTAGCGCTGCTACGGGGGAGGTGGATTCGATTAGGGCTGTTCCTTGTCACCTTCAGTGATAAATGATGCCCCGTACCGGGGCCTCGTACACGATTGGGCGAGTCAAACTATCCAAGCATTAGGAATTTTATCTGGCTCATGCCTGTGTTGTAAGTTGTAACTGATGTGTCGTATATTCAGTCAGTTCCTAAATGGTAGATGGAATTGGATGGACCGTCATTGGTCATCACCCTGCATATCTATAATGCTACATTTATTTTGATCTCCACATTCTCACGTTTCACTATTGGTGAAAAATCTTGGCCACTAGTATAATGTACACGTGAACAAGTTCCTTCAACTCGTCATGAAAATGGTAATAAGTTTCTCAATTAATATCTATGAAACTAGTCTTAGTAGGAAACTGAATTTTTGGGACAGTGTTGAGGACAGAATAATGAATATATTGAATAATAATAAAGGAATTTCACCGAGTTAATCGTGAATTACAGGGTGATTTCTGAAACGTTGATATTTTCTCATTTTTATCATCAAAAATTTCCATGATCACCCTATATATCCCAAAATCATGTTTATACGGTATCAGCTATCTTCGGAGGATGATAATTCACTTGAATATACAGGATATGTACGAAAGAACCGGCCATAATTTTCACCAATTTTTCAAATCACCCTGTACGAAATGTATGAATTGTGATTAATGATGGAACAAAAATAGTATATTGCATGCCAAAATACTTTCATCAATATTTCATTATTACAACAAATTTTCAGACATTACTAAAATGTTTTTATTTTTCACTCTGTACATAATGATGTAATCTGCACTATCTGAATGATATTTAGTAATATGAAGGTACGTCGATGATAAGAACGAAAAAAAATGCAGTTGGCACTTTCAAATCCCGAGAAAATAATTAAATAAAAATTAATGATTTTTAGCTTGCAAAATCCATCCATCAACGAATTTTGCGATTCTGCACGTTCAATCAGTACATCGAATACTACAATATATTAAAAATTCAGACAATTCCACCAAGAACCATTTTACCTATAAAAAGTGCGGGGTTAAAGTTTTCGTATTTTGTAGAAATTCAAATTCTGTCGCAGTCTAATAGTTTTTGGTGGTTTTATTAAAGAAAAAATTGACATTTTCAAATAATCAAAAATCCAGGCGGGAAGCGCTTGGAGAGTTTTGGGAAGAGGAGGGGGGGAAATAATAGAAAAACCGGGCGTGAAGCGTCCGTAAATTTTAGGAAGGAAAGGAGGGGAATGAAATAGTAAAAAATCAGGGCGTGAAGCGCCCGAAAAAATTTGGGGAGGTGTGGAATGTGGGGAGGAAGCTTTCGGAAAAATTTGGTGAGGGGGGAAATAATCAAAACCTCAAGCGCTCGGCGCCCGGAAAATTTTGGGGTGTGGAGGGGTATAGCGGGTTTTCGACATTTGTCTACCAGAAATTGATGATTTCATCAGGTTTAACGACTGTTTCTTCATTTGTTTTCGAAGTAATGAGAAATTTAGTCTGAACTTCTTGTACACCTATGCAAGAACTAAAATACTGTTGATATACAATTTTTTGGTACCTGGTTTGGTATTCGAGTTTTTTGTGATTAAGAAAAAGTTAAAATTGTATACTTCATTTTACATTTTTTCAACTCCAGTTGCAGAATAACGATGCAGAAATTTCGATGTGGTTTGTGAAGACGTATACGAGGCAATTTGAAGATTTTCATGTATTTCATTAGTACGGTCAATATTTCAATTTTTCCTTTTTTTAAATATTTCCTGGACTATTGATTTTCAAAAAAAAATATTGTGATATTTCTTGTAGATATCCTGAATGCGATCAAAAATGAAGACTGGTAAATTGGAAAAATATTAATCATTCTCGAGATATTTCGTATTTTCCAAAATTCTAGTTTTAACGATTTTTCGAGTTTTATCGGTGTTCCGATCATTTTCGTGAAAAATACTTCAAATGTAATTTGTTGATCTATTCGTGCTCTACCCATTGCATTTAACGAAATCCAGGTTCAATTATCGGTTTAGTGTATTTTTAAGTTTTTCACTTTTCGTTAGTATTTCCCGATCTCCCTCAAAAACGATACACTTTCATAGGACATATAGACGTGTGTACCTCAAAAGAAAATGGAAGGTAAAAAATCAATTCCTGAACCGCTATCGAAGGAAGTATGAAAAACCGGAAAAACCCCGGAAAATTTTCCGGGTTTTCCGATCGCAAAAAATCAAACTGACAAATACCGTTCTCGAGTTATTGATATGATTCAAAATTCAAAGTGATATTACAAAGAATTTCTCCACATGAAGAACCGTTTAATAAAATTGATGAAATATTTTCGTTTCAAAAATGAATACTTTCATTGAACTATGGAAATTATTTATCGTTTTTCAACGAAAATGATTTTGTTGTTAGTAGGAATGCATTAATCGATTGATGTCTACTTTTTCTTAGTAATAATGCATTTTTTTCTGAAACGACGTAAAAAATAATGATGAACGGCGTTTATGTGTAGGATATTTTTCAGTGTACGATTGATAATAATTAGGAATTCTTATTATTCATGATGAAATTACATGAATAGCCATGAGTAAAAGGGAGTAAAATTTAAGTGAGATAGAAACATTTAAAACTTAGTTTCACATCTGATCTCCCATCACATCTTTCCATTATTCGACAGACTTCTCATAATTTACAACAAAGAATCTCCTTTTGAATTTTTTTTCATGAATTTAGAAACACCCTGTATATACATTAATGAATAACAATGGGAATCAAAAGATGAACGTCCATCAACTCGAAAACAACTGATGTAAAATAAGAAAAATACGCAGATTTGATTGTCAAGGTCATTAGAAAGTAAAAGAATAGACTTTTATCGCAATCAAACCATTCACCGAATAAATTTCAGTTAAAAAAATTACAGGCTCTACTGGAGTTGCGAATATTTCCTTGTTTCACAAAAAACAACATAAATCAAAGTCAATGCCAAAGTCGCGATCCGCTACGTTTTCAGGTGTTACGTATATTCGTATTTTGTCTTACAGATTTCATGAAAAATGCGATCATGCCCATAAATTAATTTCTTTCTGGTTCTGGCATTCTCGATTCAAGGTGATCAGGGGCATTGGAAGCAGGGCACACGTGGTTTTTTTTACTAACATTTTGATACTAAAAACGTCTCTCACCTAACTAAGAAAGAAATCATAACTGCCATGGAACTTACAGAGCTCTAATAATTGTTTTACAATTCTTTTCATATTATTTAAACCAATCAAATGCCATAATTTTTTTAATTCGAACCAATGAGAAAAAGATTTTTCGAAATCACTGTCTCTAGCCCGTGGTATTTTCAAACCGGTGTTTCGCCTGTTTCTTATTTATCCGTTTCTATAGTTACAACAATCACTGTGAAGGACCCCGCACATTTAGTACGTAAAATGGCTTTCGGCTAATTTGGCTCAAATTTTGATATATTGTAGATCTTGGCATCCTCATTACGTAGTCCAATTTACAGATCAATCCTATGACCAGTTTTCGAGGTAGAGGGTGTCAAAAATTCGATTTTCGCTATTTTGGGTATTATGCATCGATTTGATTTTTGTGCTATAATTCGAAATTGAAATGTCTTAGAAATGAACTTAATGTATTTAAGTTGTAGCTCATGAGTCCCTTCATACAAATGAAAATAATATCTAGCAAAGGGTGTTGCATTACAGCATGACAAGACAATGTTCATAGAAATAGATAAAATCAGTACCATAATCTTTTTGATTTTCACTCAATCCGTTAAAATTAGAAAACAAACCGCTAGAATTTGACAATTTTTTTATAAAGTATGGGTCTTGATCAACTACATGAGAATTCATATGATTGCTTGTCCAACAGTATATAGTTTTCCAGGTACAGGGCGACGATTTGAATGCTTTCAAATGCTACAGCTCATGAATGAAATTATATCATTACGAATTGCCCATAACTGTTATGAAAGTTAAACTGACTCATGAAATAATCCTTCCTATCACCCCCCCATTATAGCCAACCCCCATCACCCCCTTGATTTACAGCCGCATGCATTCCAATACTTTCAATAGAAATCTCTACTTGTAATACCTCATTGAATAGCTGGTAAAAATTGATCTCCCACCTCATCAAACAGTTAATTACATATTATTTTTGTGAACATCTCTGCGTATGGGAATGAAATGAAAAAACGCATCATATTTTATATACCTGAATAGGTATTTTCATACTCTAAGTAGTTAGAAAAAATATATTAGATAAATGAACTTACAAAACCTGCAAAACAGTGGTTTTTATATTCTATAAACAATTATTATTAGCATCTTTAGTTTCCAAAATTATTACAATTCTGCAGGACCGCTTCCTAGACAGTGATTTCACCACACTTTCCATTATTTGTGGAGGTTCAAGGGAGAATTGTGTGGGGGTCGTCTGGTGTATTCCCAATGTTCCCGTGTTAGTTTTGGTGACTTGCTCACCTGATTGATTCGATAATCAGGACTCTTCACTGGAGTCCATTTTTGTTTATTCTCAGCGGGTGGCCTACCTCTGAAGAGGAAGTAGATATCGCAAAGTTAGATCACTTTTTGTTATATTTACACACGGAGATTTCCTATCACTAACACTGTCTATTTCAGGCAAGGGGTTAATATGTGTCCTATCACTGGGGGAGGGATTAGTGTCCATTTCACTTAGGGTGGTTTCGCCGGCCTTGTCCTCAAGGATGACATTTTGTTGGACCTGTATTTGTTTCTTCGACTGTTTCGTTGATTGGGAGATTTCGGTGCCCTTTTCTTCATTGTCGGTACTTCCAACGGTGGGATAACGAGAGGGTGCTCTCGCCCTTCCTGCAAATGGTGGAGGAGACTTTGATCGTGTGTTGGTGGTCCCTCTTGGAGATTTGACTCATGAGGGGGGTGTGCGAGGTTCCATTAATTAAGTGGTCCTCTAAATTGAGTTTCACATACGAAACATGTAAAGGGACGTCGCATTGCCATTTTGAGGCTTAAAATATGATCAGTTATAGAAACACAACTGGGGTATTATAACAGTCCAACATAATCACTTGTTTGCTTCTTCCAATAGTTAATAATAATATTTGACGATAATTGACAATATTCGATTTGTTACTCTGTTGCTATCACTTGACATTATGAATTTGTAATTTTGTCATGGCTCACTTGCATTTTTTCAATCTATCAGTATTACACCGTGATATTAGGAAAAATATCTTGATTGAAGGTGTTGACAGAGATTTTTGAATAATCAATTGTAGAATTTTATATGCCTGTAAGTCATTTTCTCACAATCACAGCCACCCTTGCTGTAATTCTACGTCTATCTACAATGAACATAAATCTGCGAAATTACCAATAGATCTATAATGTAAAAACTTTCATTTTGTATGTTTCAAAAGTTAATTTTTCAATGCTATTTCAAGTAGGTATCTGTGAAATAAATATTTTTTGTAACTGAGTAATTAGAATTTGAAAATACCTATTCAGGCAAATAAAATTTGATGATGCGTTTTTCCATTTCATTTTCATATGAAGAGGTGTTCACAAAAATAATATTTGATATTTCATTTGATGTTTGATGAAGAGGAAGAAGGAAGGAAGGGGAAAGCATTCAATTAATTATTACCAGCCATTCAATGAGGTATCACAAGTAGAGATTTCTATTGAAAGTATTGGAATTCAGGTGGCTGTTCCATTTGAAAGCATTCAAATCGTCACCCTGTACCTGGAAAACTATATACTGTTGGACAAGCAATCATATGAATCCTCATGTAGTTGATCAAGACCCATACTTTATAAAAAAATTGTCAAATTCTAGCCGTTTGTTTTCTAATTTTAACGGATTGAGTGAAAATCAAAACGATTATGGTATTGATTTTTATCTATTTCTATGAACATTGTCTTGTCATGCTGTAATGTATGGAGGGACTCATGAGCTACAACTTAGATACATTAAGTTCATTTCTAAGACAGTTCAATTTCGAATTAGAGCACAAAAATCGAATCGATGCATGATACCCAAAATAGCGAAAATCGAATTTTTGACACCCTCTACCTCGAAAACTGGTCATAGGATCGATCTGTAAATTGGACAACGTAATGAGGATGCCAAGATCTACAATATATCAAAATTTGAGCAAAATTAGCCGAAAGCCATTTTACGTACTAAATGTGCGAGGTCCTTCACAGTGATTGTTGTAACTATAGAAACGGATAAATACCACGGGCTAGAGACAGTGTTTTCGAAAAATCTTTTTCTCATTAGTGGCACAAAATGAACCGTTTCTGCTCTACCCATTTAGCCATAATAATATAATGTATTCGTAAAATTGTCTGCTCAAATATCCCTTCAAAACGCAGAATTTTCAAAATGCTTTCACTTTGCCAGTCGCACAAACTGTATTGCTGTAAAAAACACCACTCGGACAAGCTCTCGTGGTGTTTCTAAGAAACACAGTTTTCGTGACAGCAAGGTGAAAGTATTTTTTTTTAATTCAGCATTTTGTCGTGAAAAGCCACCGGAAGGAATAGGATACGATTGTTGAACTTTCGTTAAAAAATTTTTCTGCAAGGTTTATCGCCTGTAACATCCCTTAATAAATTTCGTTCATGATCTACTGATTTAACCACTTACTTGTGATGGAAAAATATTAGCAACGGTTGAAATAGTCAGTAAAGAAATGCAATATATAGATATAACGTTCAATTTAATACCTGACTGTTTTCATTGTAAAATGAGTCGCAAGGGAGATATTGTAAAAAACTGTATTTGTTCACCATTTCTCCAATATGGAGGCACGACCGGTAAAAACGAAAAACAGCTCTCACCTTACAGGACTTTCGCCATTTGCTATTTGCTCAAATATGAAATGAGCTCTGATACTAGTTTGAAAAGCTACCGATAGGAATAGGGTCCGATTACTGAACTTTCGTTAACACTTTTACCTGCAAGGTTCATCGCCTGTGCCTAACATTACTTTTCAAAATTCGTTTTTTTACAAGTTCGCGCCCCTATTTCAACCCTTTAAGCACGTGCAAATCTTATGGCTTTGGTTCTTCACTATTAAATTGTTATACCTATTCATGTGTTAAAATGCCATAAACGAGAAAATGAAAAAAAAATCAATTTTTTTCTGCAAAAGGAAAATGAATTTTCTATATGCCTAGCACACGTCCGATCGCTGAATTTTAATTTTTTGGGCTCAACACCGACATAATTTCCAGTGGTTAAAATCCCAGAAGAGAGAAAATGAGTCAGCAAAATCTGTCGTTATCTGACGGTCTATTACCAAAAGTTAAATTATTCAGTGAAAAAATTCAATTATACTTCAGTGGCCACGTCCTCAATATAACGTTCAATTTAATACCTGACTATTTTCATTGTAAAATGAGTCAGAAAGGATATACCTATTGTCAAAAAACTGTCATTGGGCACCATTTTTCCAATATGACGGTGCGAAGATCCGAGATGGCAAAGTGAAAATACTAAAAACCGAAAAATCCGGAAAACTATCCAGGTGAAACCAACAAATGACTAGATTAATGAGACAACAAAAAACTAATTTGGAAATTTTGGCAAGGATTGTCGATATTTTCAGGATAATCAACTATATTTTTTCGGTTTGGATTTACTTATGCATTTTATACTTGAAGCACCTTTGCACAATGGGAAATTCAAAATGTTATATAAAATAATGCAAAAACGTACAATAGCACTGTTTGACATTGAAATCACTTTTGCATGATAAAAAACAGTTGCTCGATAAAACGAATATATTTTGCGTGGAGTAATTTTTTAGTCAGATCTAACCAGGGGTGGGATTATGAACACTCGATACAAAAGTTGTCACGATCGGTAGGCTAGAACGATGTATGTTCTCGATTCGAAACGAAATTGAAACTATGAAATTTCTTTGAATAGACATATAATGGAATTATATCTACCATATAGTCCATTGATATCGACTCAAGTTGAAATATTTTTTTTGCTCTTCCGGGACTAAAGTGCCAACTTCAGTCCCAACAGTACAACAGGGACTTAAATATATATTTCAGTCCTTAGGGAGATAAAGTTGCATTTCAAATTCCTAGGGATATAAAGTAAAAATCATAACTATTATCCGTCACCTTAACAATGTTCAGTTGTTGTTTCTGGAATAATAATAATGTCCAAAAAGAGAAGAAATTACTTTATATAATAATTGTTTTTTTTCTGTTACTGTTTGTAAAATTGTAACATTCCCATTTATCTTACAGTGCCCTGAAGTTGTCAAAATAAATTGACGAAACGTCGGCTTTTAAGAAATATCGTTTTCTTTAAACTGAGACCTAAATCCCAAAAACTACTCTACAGTCATCATCAGAAAGGTCGTGAATAAATTGCAATGTAAAAATCAAACTTTACCGCAGCTACACTATTAATAACTAGGACAAAAATTCTTTATTGATTGAATTAATATTGTAAGTCATACATTATTACATTTGATGAAACTAAATGGGCGATTATTTGTCAACATTAATCGAAATGTCACTGAATTGAAAAATTTTATTGACACTGTTGCTGTAACCTTACCTACTGAGTAATCCAAGTACCGTGTTTATATAACTCATCAAAATTATTAATTGTATCAATGTTGAAAGTTATAATACTGGGAACTGCAAAAAATAGCATATATGCCTCAGGACTAAAGAGATATTTTATCCCTTACGTGATTATTGGCCCTCGAGCTCTACGAGCCCTCATAGGCAATAAACATCACGTGCGGGATTAAAACATTCACTTTAGTCCCTTGTTATATAATATACTATTGAATTGTATTGGTTTTCATAATTGCTCAAATCTGACGTATGTCAAACTCACAACGGATCGAGTGTTCATAATTGCACCCCAGAACGAACTACGTAGATTTTTGCGTGTATGGAAATTAAACACCTAAATTTTGCGAGGAGTAATCATAGAAATATATATTATATAAAGACTCTAGAATGCTGATCCCGCCAATTTTCACGGCGAAAAGCATGCCGCGTATGCGATCCGTTTACGATGTGTGCATGCGCGTCATCAGTGTAGTTGGGGTAGATCGTTGCCAGGTTTGAAAATAATTTGGTGTTCCAATTCAGAGATTTTTGTTATGAGGCAATAAAACACATGTCATTTGAAAGAGAGAAATTTGACAGCGCATTTAGGACTTTTTAAAACCCAAAATGACCTTTTAGAGATAGACTACTCCGAATTTTAGGCTTGCAACAGTGCTTTTTCATCAACAGAAAGACTTGTCACTAAGATCTGTCACTCTTGTCAGAGATCAGAGACGGTTTTTAGAATTTCAGATTTTCTCTTGTCGTTTTGTGTGGTGTTTGTTGTCGTTGGTTATTCTTTCATCATTCGTGAATTTGCATTAATCTGGTTCCTTTAAAGACAATTTCTGATAAAGCCGTTCCTTCCTACAAAAAAACAATGAACTGTTTAGTGTTGTGTAAAGGAAAAAAACCAGAAATAAATCATTTTTGGTAGATACTGAAATTTTTCATGCACCTATAAATATGCTTAAATATTATTTTAGCTTGACAAAAACGGCATGATTTTTGGTTATTGCTTTCAAGAAGAGTCCCCAGCAGAACATGTGAGTGAGAAAATTGTAATTTGTGACATTTTCCTCATGAAGATTCATGTGAAAACGACAATAGAATAATTTGAAAGCTAGTGCAGTACCACAGTATTGGTACTGCACTAAGCGTGCATGTCTAATGACACAACTTTCTGCCACACCGCTTATATTATGAGTTCTAGGTTCCTACAAAAAGTACTAAATATACACAGAATCGCCTCAGAAAATTAATCAATATGGAAGTGCTTTTCTTTGATGGTAAGGAAAATGCTTCTGGCCTCACTTTTTCATGCACCTCCATTGTGGAAATTGCACTAAGGTAATACATCCAGAAACGCTCCTAGAAATAGCATGTTAATCTCTTCAAATGATTTAAATTGAAAATATTCATGATATTAACCGAAATAAATTTTCATAGTTTTTTGTACTTTCAATTTATTTTCCATTCCAGTGCTTCCTTGAAATTCGCACCGACGATTTTGGGTGGTTCAGCTAAAAAGTGAATGTGATACCAAAAATCAGTCGCTTCAGAGCTACTTTCTGATGGCCTTTGCCGAATATTTGGGATCATAAATATGTCAAAAAAAATGTATTCAAATCGGCTAAATATAAATAACAGGTATAAGTACAATGATGTTTCCAACCTTATTCTCCGATATTCAGAATTAACGTTTGCTAATCTTCACAAGTAGCATATAATATTTAACTAAAACCGGGCCTGTTACAAAAATCACTATTGACGCGCCTGCGCATTGCGGACTAGCCTGAACTTTTTACAACACTTTTGACATGGGGATTAGCATTCTAGAGTAAGTATATAATATATATTTCTATGGGAGTAATTTAAAAAAAAAACGAACTAATCTTACGTAGACATCTGTGTGAAAATTAAATTCATTTTTCGTGAAGTGATTTTTTTAAGTCTAATCTAACCAGAACGAGCTTACCCTACGTAGACATTTGAGTGCGTGCGATTCGGTTTTCAGGCATTGTTTTTTTCTATAAAGCTTAAGCTTTGTTATCAAGCATTTATTACTTTTATTACTGATACATTATATCAGGGATTATTAAATTTCACTCAGCAATTGATATTTTTATTGAACAATTGATATTTCACCAACAATTTGATAAAATATCCTGCAATTGCATTTTTTAATCATCAAGTGGATCGGGTCTATAGTCCGTGAAGGCGTGTAGTAATAAATCCTCATTTAGTATGCAAAATCCAAACAGGGAGGCTCGTGCAAATATTGATGTGGAACGTTTATAAAAACAGCAAGCAACTGTTTTCTTCATTTGCTAGGTAGTGCCAACCGGCACAATATCAAATTGATGGATTGGGACATTATGAGGTCATTTTTAGGGGATTTAAAATTGTGACCAGCAACTGTTCGGTGTTGTATCTTGGGGTATAATTTCTATTTGAAAATATAATGGTAAATATTTTACGAAAATATCCAGGTTTACGTCAAACATTGCTATAGAATGTTATTTCTTAAACATTAGTTAGTAATAACTTTGAAAAAAAATGGTAAGGTGTGTAGTATATTGGTAGTTGAAAACGTGAAATGCAGCAGTCATTAGTTATACAAAAATAACCGAGAAATAATGAGAAAATTTACAAGTTTAAAATTACAGTATTTTTACAATAACCTTATTATATCAGAGTCGGAAGAAGATGAATCATGTTTATTGAGGTCAATAACAATTGGATCAATCGACTCTTCAAAAACATTGTCAATTTTTCACCTATCTTGTTCTATGGTAATAACATGATCAATGAATCAATGATTTTATTGAAAACATGAACATGATCAATGGATTTTCTCCAATTGTTGCTGGTCACTTCACTAACCGCATATTCAACCAATAACTGAACACCTTTCATTATGAATGTTGTATTTTTCCTGGCAACATTTTTTTTCAGTTGAGCCAACATTAGTTCTATGGGATTCAGCTCACAGTGATACGGGGGAAGTCGAAATACTGATATTTCACGTGAAGCGGCTAGTTGGTCAACGATGTACTTTTATTCTCGCTTTTGTGGATTTGAGCGATAATATAAAGTTCTTTTTTCAGTGGATCAGTGGACAAAACAATGTTTTTTGAGCAAAGCCACTCCAATAGTATGGCGTTAGTCCAATTGGTTGAGGGTATATGTTCTTGTAATCTAGAATGGTAACTCGCGTTGTCCATAACAATAGTAGATCCCTGCGAAATGATATCGATAATTTGTTCAAATCATTCTTCACTATCGTCACCATTCATATCTTCGTGGTAGTGACCGGTTCGTTCCGATAGAGAAGTCAAAAGTCCTCTTTCCACAATCCCTTCTGAACTTCCTAAATGAACGATTATTAATCTTTTACCCTTGCCTGATGGTGGATTCAAACCCGTTGATAATCCTTCGATGAATGCTTGCCTTATGCTCTTAATATTGCTGTCTTGCCAATACTAACATGCAGTATATCCTTCGTTTATCCACGTTTCGTCCATGTGATAGATGTGTCGATTTTCGTTTCGAGATTGTTCAATATTGCGTAAATAGTCTCTTCTCCACATTGCAATAACTGATTTATTTATTAGTACAGATTGTCTGTTATGTTTGGTATAGATGAAGCCGATTTTTTTTGAAATATTCGATAATGTTGTTTTAGAGAAAATTAGGTAATCCGGGTTAACTTGAACTACAGAATTTCATCCAGTGTGGGAATTTCACTTCTTATGTAAAACGCGTGAACTTTACTCCTTAACCGCTGCTTTAACGGTTTCTCCTATCGAGATCTGTGGTAGACCCAGAGATGTTTTTGGAGGATGAAGAGGTCCACTTTACTTTTCTCTCATTGATTTATAGATGTTGGACTTCGCTATACACAACATGGAAGATGCTTTTGTTGTTATTTTGCAACGAACTTAAACATTTTAAAATTCATGTTTTTTTATTTAAAGATAATGGTCCTAATTTTGGCCGTTTTGGTGGTCCTTGTTCAGCAGCCATAATACTTCAATGTTATTTCGTATACACACGCTTAACACAAAAGTACACACTAATAATACCAGCGATACCGAGGACCTAATACTACAATTATTCTTGCTTGTGCCAATTCTTATATCGTTTGGTCAGTACCTTCAGGCAACGGCAGCAATGGAAGCCCTCCTCGGATTACTTCCTCTCCACATAGCTCTGGAGAGAGAGGCAAGATGAGCAACATACAGACTCTACCAAGCGGCCATTAGTCTATCGCAGGCTGTGTCATGAGAATCAGCAGCATGCTGGAAGACATAATAGCTCACAACATTCTGGAAATGCCCTCACACATCATGCCTAAAACTATCAACCTTCACACGTCCTACCACTGTGGTCTTTCCTGAAAGAGAAGACTGGGTCTGGAATGGAACTGACCTATATAGGGCAAATGAACCTTGGTTTACCGATGGTTCCAAAACTTTGGGAGGCGTCGGAGCCGGAATATATGGGATGAGCCCAGTAGCAAAACGCTCATTCAGTATGGGTAAACTAGCTACGATATTCCAGGCAGATAGTCAAGCAGCATCGAAAGCGCTTGAATCCAACTGTTTTAAATCTAGAGCAGTATGGAACTGCAGAGACACCTTAAACCGACTAGCACAACGTAACAACGTTACCCTAGTCTGGATACCAGGTCACACGGGCCTAGAAGGAAACGAAATAGCGACGCCTTAGCAAGAGAGGGGATCAAAACAACGTTCACTGGACCAGAACCGGCAATCGGTTTAGCATATAGCACTACTAAGAATGCCATAACAGCCTGGGCAGGCAATAAAATTCTACCGGGCCTAGCCCATTCCAAGGCATTTATTTATTTATTTATTTATTTATTTTATTTATTTATTTAATTTTTCATTTCCATACAGACTCGAAAGTCTTTTTACATGGAAACTATAACTAGATACATTATAATAATATCTATACATAATCACACACTGAATATAACTTCATCTGTAAATACATTTCGATTCCTATATAATTAGGTACATTTTATACTGATATTTCTAATAGATGATTGACAATTGTATGCCTGAACTCTGAGAAGGGAGCGCTGAAATCTAAATTCTTCAAAGCATTGATTTCGTTCGCCATTCGAAACATGGTTGAGAGAGGACTTAAATAAGTAATTCTTTTACTTGTCATAGGTAGTCTGAACAGTAGTGGACATCTTGTAGGATATGGAGGAACATTGAAATGCATGAGACCCAGTAAAGTTTCATCCGCAATATTACTGTTGACAACCTTGTACAAAAACATCATTTGTGTTACATCTCGTCTAGTAGAAAGCGGTAATATTTTGAATTGTTGTCTCAGGTCTGCAGATCTAACTACGTAGTAGTCCGGCCATCGATGTTTTTCTTTGAAATAAAGATATCTTAACAATTTATTTTGAATTCTTTCAATTCTATCCAGATGCAATTGTGGTTGAGACTTCCAAATAAGATAACCAAATTCTAGTCTTGGTCTTACCAGCGTGACATATAAACATTTAATTGTGGATATATTTGAAAAAGAAAAGCTGTTTCTTAGCTTGTACAAGGAAAAAACAGGACTCTGACAAACTGCTAGAGCTCAGTAGAGCGCATCTCAGAGTTATAGTAGGTTTGCTTACTGGCCACTGCAAACTCAAACATCACATGCGTAAAATCGGACTTGCACGCATGGAGGATGATGAAACGACTGAACACATCTGCCCAGCAGCTGCCAGAACCAGATTTCCAATATTTGGCAATACGACAGTAAAGACAGAAAACCTGGTGAATTGTTCTCCCAATGTTTTTCTCAATTTCGTTAAGAGAATTGATATACTGGGAGGAGTATAATCATAGGGTGAGACACAATAGGTCATTGGTCGCAGTGGAGGGCCTGATATGGGGCCCACACGTTCAAAACCAACCAACCTACAGTTTTGAACTTATACCTACCCTGTCCGAGAAATTACGGTACGTCTATGGAATCGATGATTCTGAGCGGTTTATTAATCCTTGTCACGTCATGCTGTCCCAAAGACTGGCCAAAGCAACTCTTAGAAGTAGCTCCAGCAAGGCCATACCCATGAGGGGCTGTCCGTAGAGAGGAGTCTTGTCCCCTTTGCCATACGATTCAGTAAATGGCCGCAGTCAGTCATTCCCAAAAGGGACGACTGGGAGCGGATTGGGCACCGCCTCATTCCCACTAAGGGGAACATCTGGTACGCAGATGGCTCCAGGATGGGTGAGTCAGCCGGCGCCGGGGTATACGGGTAATCTCTGAAAGCGGAACTCTGTTACGCTCCAGGAACTTTTGCTACTGTATTTCAGGCAGAAATGTTCGCCACACTCGTCTGTGTGAGAGAAAATCTCAACAGAGGCTACCGCGGCCAGCAAATCACGATATGCACCGATAGCTAAGCGGCGATCATGGCTCTCACAGCATATAGAGTCACTTCGTTGCTGGTGTCTGAATGCATCGATGATCTGCAAAGGCTATCTGCCGCCAATAAAATAAAGCTAATTCGGGTCCCTGGTCATACCAAAGTACCTGGAAACGAACAGGCTGATTGTTCGACCAGACAAGGTGAGAAAAGCCCAACGATTGGTCCAGAACCTATCCTAGGAGTTTCCAGATCATGGTGCGTCTCAACATGGAAAGATTCACCGAGCATGAAGCAATCAAAACTCCACATCGGAGGCCCATCTACTGGGAGGACCAAGACTCTGCTCACACTGAGCAGAAAGGAAATCAGATTAGTGACAGGGCTCCTGACGGGACACTGCCATCTTAACAAGCACCTCAACATTTCAGGTATCACGGATGATACCGAATGCAGGTGGTGCTTGGAGGATGAGGAGTCAGCCACCCACATCCTCACAGAATGCCTGGCAGTGGCAGCAATACGGGAAGCACACCTCGGGAGCATCGTACTGAACCCGGAAAGTGTGAGGGAGGTATCGGTTAGAAGGCTGGCCTCTTTCGCTCGCGAAAAAGGCTACCTTCAAAACCGAACCATTTCCCATCAGTGGTGGGTGCGTAACGGGTCCGATTGAGATGCCTACATGCTTATGGCTCCGTCCGCCTACATACCTTATTTCTATCTATCTATCTAATCCATGTCTATATTTTATGGACTTAGAAATTAATTAGCTCAATTTTAATTTGTTTCCTATTATTTCTGATTACAATATTTCTGTAAAAACTAGGAATATTTATTTACTAGATATAAATACGGATTAGCTGAAGAATAATTTTTATTCATTTCTTCGATGCTATTATTTAAGTACAATGATTATTGAAGATGTTCAATCAATTCAATTACATATATACTTTTCCGGAAACATAGATTAAAAACCGATAACATTGTTCAAGCTTGCTTGAATTCCCGCGTAATCGTTTCGAAATATTTCACACCATTACCGACAGAATGATGTACTCCTAATAATGATATTTTATTATAAACACGTGTGATCAAGATTGAACAACAAATGCATATTAATAAACAATCTGATCATTGTTGAATTAATAATACGTTATACCATCGTCCGCTGCGAATTAATTTCATCAATTGTTTAACAAATAGTATTATAATGTGAAGACTGTTTTGATATAATTGAGGGGAACAATCACTTGTATCTTTGATTGAAAGTTTGATGTGTTCCTTGACATAATAACTATTTGGGAATTTCAACCTTCCATAGTCTGAAAATGAAAAATAGACCAGTGCTAGTGGACGCCAAAAAATATAAAAACGGGAAAAAAATTAACAGTATAAGACCTACTGAAAGAGGAGCGAAATATTGTTCGATTGACGGTAAAAATAATTTGGAGTCGACAAAGTAGAGAAGGGGGGAACGGGGTAATCTTTTAGGGGTTGAAAGTTGACCTCCTATCGGAAAAAGTTAAGAATCAAAGTTGTTGATAATAAAAAGATCTACAACTTTTGTACCAATTTTTTTTCCAAATTACCCCAAATTTTCCGGGAAAATCGGAAAAACCGATTTTTCACTTCTTAATTTTTTTCTCGCGAGAAAATAATGTTTTATTTCATGAAATTTGATGGAAATATAACATATTAGATTTCAAGTGAGTTGTGATTTTTTTTGTAGCGAAATACAGATTTCTCCATTTTTCTTTCCACAAATTCCGAAAAAACGACCTAATTATCAACTGAAAACGTTAAATTTCAAGTTCGCCAGCTGCCATTTTTTCCGTTGAAGCGTTTACTTCTAGATCATGTAATGAAAGAGTAGCACTACTATGGAAATTTTTTCAAGAAAACGCTAAAAATTGAAAAAACAGATTTTCGAAAATCAATTTTTTGAATTTTTGTTCTAAACTCAAATTTATTCATTAAGATTATTGAAATTAACACTTGAAACTCCTCGGAAATATCAATTTTATGTTACCTCAATAGGTACAAAAAATAAACAAGGACATAAATAGGGACTTGATTATGATAGAAGGGCGAAAGGAGGTGAACTTTTGGGGGTAAAAATGGTTTCTCATGATTTGCAGCAAACAGTTTTCGGCAATAAAAAGATCTACAACTTTTGTTTCCAACACTTTTTAAACATAATCTCAAATTTTCTGGGAAAATCGGTAAACCGTTTTAATTTAGTTTTAAATTTTTTCTTGTGTAAAAATTGCATGTTGTCGCAAAATTTAGTGGAAATATACCTTTTTATGTTCTGAATTAGACGTAATAAAATGTTAGGGATCGTTGGGGTTTATTCTCAATAATAAATCTAATAATATCATCCCTTTTATTCACATACACTTACTAGCACAACTTGTTGACCTTCGCCACCTCTCTTCGACTGTCCACCTCCGCGCTCTCCCTCTCTCTCCCTCTAAGGTTCTGTCTAGTCCGCCGGCTAGTCGGGACCTCATTCCCTTCAGGTACGCTCCTACATTCGACTATCCTGACAGGAGCTCGTCCCTGAGTCTTCTCCTCTTCTGATTTTAGTACCGCAAATCCATCTCTGCTATCCCCCAAAGTCAAAACAGCCTTAAGGTTCGCAAACCTTCTTCGCACCTGTCTCCAGAACTAAGACAGTCGTACAGTTCGCAAACTGTAATTGCACTTGTCTTCAAAACTAAGACATTCCTAAGGTTCGCAAACCTTCATCTTCCCTGTCTCCAGAACTAAGACAGTATGACAGTTCGCAAACTGTTATTTCACTTGTCTTTGATGGCTGTCAATTCATTTTGCAGCACTTTTACCTGTTGCTCTAAGGTTAAAGGGGACGTAGTACTACTTGGCAATTTTGGTATTCGTCCGCTATTTGAAAATGACGGTGACTTTCCTATTCCCTTCGAATAATCTGCCATTGTAACACAGCTGAAAACACCACCTCGTATTGTAATATTCACAATGAAAAATCTATTCCATTCACTGGCCCGAAAACAAACTCTTATTGTTTCTTTCCGTCGTTGATACCTATTGCACAGTACTTTTTCAAAAACAACCGAAACCAGTAAACGGACGCCACGGAAAATTCCTATGTTCGAATTTCACTTCACACTCCAAAACACTGAAATTTATATCGCGTAACTTGCAAATTTATTATTGATCCCACTTCTGACAAATGTTAGGGGTCGTTGGGGTTTATTCTCAACAATAAATCAAATATTATCATCCCTTTTATTCACATATACTTACTAGCACAACTTGTTGACCTTCGCCACCTCTCTTCGACTGTCCACCTCCGCGCTCTCCCTCTCTCTCCCTCTAAGGTTCTGTCTAGTCCGCCGGCTAGTCAGGACCTCATTCCCTTCAGGTACGCTCCTACATTCGACTATCCTGACAGGAGCTCGTCCCTGAGTCTTCTCCTCTTCTGATTTTAGGACCGCAAATCCATCTCTGCTATCCCCCAAAGTCAAAACAGCCTTAAGGTTCGCAAACCTTCTTCGCACCTGTCTCCAGAACTAAGACAGTCGGACAGTTCGCAAACTGTAATTGCACTTGTCTTCAAAACTAAGACATTCCTAAGGTTCGCAAACCTTCATCTTCCCTGTCTCCAGAACTAAGACAGTATGAGAGTTCGCAAACTGTTATTTCACTTGTCTTCAAAACTAAGACATTCCTAAGGTTCGCAAACTTCCATCTTCCCTGTCTCCAGAACTAAGACAGTATGACAGTTCGCAAACTGTTATTTCACTTGTCTTCAAAACTAAGACATTCCTAAGGTTCGTAAACTTTCATCTTCCCTGTCTCCAGAACTAAGACAGTATGACAGTTCGCAAACTGTTATTTCACTTGTCTTCAAAACTAAGACATTCCTAAGGTTCGCAAACCTTCATCTTCCCTGTCTCCAGAACTAAGACAGTATGACAGTTCGCAAACTGTTATTTCACTTGTCTTCAAAACTAAGACATTCCTAAGGTTCGCAAACTTCCATCTTCCCTGTATATT
Source organism: Chrysolina oricalcia (assembly GCA_944452925.2). Taxonomy (NCBI): domain Eukaryota; kingdom Metazoa; phylum Arthropoda; class Insecta; order Coleoptera; family Chrysomelidae; genus Chrysolina; species Chrysolina oricalcia. The sequence goes on from OX101824.2 coordinate 52,046,648, forward strand.
TTAACCAAACTCAACTCATAAACACGTTAGTTGTTGCCTTGTAAGCACAAGGTCTTCTAACCGAAGCCACAAATGTGTGGTTGGCTTCCTGTTGTTGACTTCCTTTGTTTGTATTTTTACATCCAAGTGTTGTACATCTTCGCACTTGATTTTACCGTACTGATGAGAGCTTAAGCTCGAAACATGTGTCTACGGTTGCACAACAATTTGAGGGTTATACTCAATAACTTTTCTCTTTATATTTTCATATATAGCCCCTCGATGAATCCTTTCTGATATGTATTTTCCTGGGTAGGATTGTCACGCTGGTAGCTATAGCTGCCTCCGTGGCGACGTTAGTTGTTGCCTTGTAAGCACAAGGTTTTCTAACCGAAGCCACAAATGTGTGGTTGGCTTCCTGTTGTTGACTTCCTTTGTTTCTATTTTTACATCCAAGTGTTGTACATCTTCGCTCTTGATTTTACCGTACTGATGAGAGCTTAAGCTCGAAACACGTGTCTACGGTTGCACAACAATTTGAGGGTTATACTCTATACATGTATATATATATATATACATGTATATATTTCCGAAAGTTACGAATTGTAATAAGTCGTTGATGAAGATAAGGAAGAGTAGAGGACCAAGTATTGAACCTTGCCTTATCCGACATTCAATTCCATTTCCTTGGAAGTCTCTGAACCTATGTTCACTGCTATTCGCCTATTTTGTGGACATGAAACTATCCATTCTAGCGGTTTACTTTCTCTTCAAGGAATTTGGAAAAAACAGTACCAAAAGCAGCAGTTGAGTCAAAAAATAACTTGAATATATTTGTTGTGTGAATTCTAGTGTTGCTAATTCAGTTGACTTTTCTGACCCATAACCATATTGGTAAATATTCTAATGTCTTCAATGAAAGAATCAGCCCTCCAAAGGATGGCGTTGAGTTTTGGCACACCCTGTATAAATTATCAGTATATTCTTTGTGTAATCGCTGTTTACACTGTAATTTTGTATTGCCTCCTTACTCCCAATTCTTGACATGTGTACCACTTGTGATATTTCGAAAACACTTGTTTGATTTACGAATAATTTGACTTTTTCATTATATTAATTATTGTTTTTATTTCAGGAGCCAGCATCAGAAAGCAGAGCGCGATGTGCAAGGTGCAGGGGGCGGTGGTACGAATGGTACTTATCTATCCCTATCGTACGACAATCCAGCTCTCAGCACTTCTTCAGATAATATTAGTTGTAGACATAGAAACGATTCTGCCTATTTGGGCAGTAATGACTTTATTGGTGAGTTGCACAACACATGGTTTTCCTACATACATACATACACTTACTCGCATAATGAAATTTACTATATACAGGGTGCATACTAAATTATGTTATTAATTTCAGTTAGTGATTAATTGTCATATTTTATGAAAAAAAGTTCAAATAAACGTATGTCAAAGTGTCAAAATTTTAATAAAAAAATCGGTTATTTATCAATTGCTCAAAAGTCTTTCCGTCGATTTTCATAAAACCTGGTGTGTTTATTAGAAGTTACAAGGGGCTTGTTTTCATGAGGTTAGATTTCAAATTATAAGTAGCAAATGGTCACCTTATTGATGATTATGGTGAAAAATTGATTGTGAAATGGTGCATTACAGAACAAAAACAATTTCAATTGAATTCATTGTATTTTGCATGTTTTAGCGATAGTTCATCCTAAGAAACAGTTTTGTTTATAGTAATAAACTCTACAAATTTCTGCAAATCAACAAATTTACAATTTCTGTTATAACCGTGTTGTGTTGAAATTTTTTATTTTGTTGACTTTCATAAAATGAAATGTGTAAAAATTTGATTTTTAAATGTCAAAAAAAACCCATCATATATTCGTATAATTTTTCATGACGACATGAATATTCCATGCTTATACAGTAAAATATTGGTACAGAAGTTGTAGTACAATGACAGTTTATTGTAGATATTATAACATTAGGAGTTAGAGTCATTACAATTAGTTGAAGTAAAAGTTACAATTCATTATAGATGAAATAACTTCAGAATGTACTGCAAATAACAGTAACTGCGAATAACAACAATGAGGTTTTGATGATGAGACGATTTCATATAGTTACTCTAGAAACAGGATGTTAAATAAAATACATTTAGTTGCAGTAGAATTAGCAATTTTGTATAGCTACTTCATCATTAAGGGATACAAAATAAAAATTACATAAAACCGTTCTTATCTAAAAAAATAATATACAATCAATAACAACCTATTGTACATCTTCGGATAACCTGAGTTTGAACGATTTTTCTTCTTCTTTTCCGTGGTATATTATTTTTGTGGAGTTATTACATTGCTTCTTCTTCTTTGGCGTCATTATGAGCTTCGCAATTTATTTTACTAGCTGATATGGTGACGAAAGGGCATTTCTGCAATACCTTAAAAAAAATTTAAACCTTCATACCCAAATAAAAATTAATTTTACTGTTTTCATTTCAAAGTTAAATACATCAAATCATTCCTAATAATTTCAAAATGCATGAAATTCATCCTATCTTTGCTACAACGATAACATATACATAACATAACATAACATATATAATTATGGAATACGAGGTGTTACATTAGAATAGATTTCCTTATTTTCGCATTGGTACGTATGTGTATCATTTTTTCAATCTCAGAGTGTTGGTTTCATCAACTCGAAGAGTAAACCCATTAATATTGGTATTCCACACGGTGCCGTCCTTGGGCCTATTTTATGCTTACTTTATTCCAACGATTTAGATAAATTCTTACAGTGTTCACGTAACAATGTATGCAGACGACATGTCATTGATAATATTGCACAAATATGAAATAGCTGATATAGTACCAATTGAGCAGTTTATTTTATTGTTTTCAGTGATAGATAATACCAAAAAACGTTCCTCGGCCGTCGAAGCTGTGAAATCCATAATGCCATGGGCAAAAACGAAAGCGCGGAATGCTTGTACCAAAAAAATGCTCCACAAGAGACTACCGATCCTCCAGTGGCTACCAAGGTACGATTCTTCTTGCGTTGTAGGAGATTTGGTAGCTGGAATCACGGTCGGCCTCACCGTTATACCTCAAGCATTAGCTTATGCCAACATTGCAGGTGAGGAAATGTTCATTACTAATATACATGAGTGTCCGTTCCTTTTATGCTGATATACAGTGACCAACAGAAAGTACACATCATATACAAAAAAATATTTTAATACATTTTTACAAATATCGATACGTGCAATCGCTTCTGCATGAAAAGAAACTCCAAAAGACATTTAAAGTGTTGTTCGTCTTTTCGGAGTTGGAGGGAATTTAAAAAAAAAATCAAAAACTATTTTTCAAAACACACTTGTTAAAAAAATGTCGAAAACTGTAATTCGGAAAAGTTGTTCAGAACGACATTTTATGGCTATATTTGTTTTGAATAAAATCTGATTTTTTTACACAATAAAAGTACTTAATCCAATATTTCTCATAAATAAACCCAAGGGTCTTCATCCCTGAAAAAAGGGGAGTCAGAAATGATTTTTTTTTCTGAGTGGCGAAGGGTTGTATGATTGTACAAAAATAAAAATAACGAAAAAAAATTCTTTGAATTTTAAATGAATGAAAAGGATATTTTCCCCATTTTTAGGCATTTTCGTTCACTTCCACCATCAAAACGAACGAATATTTTGGTGTTGTTTCATTTCAGTATCGAAGTCTATCATTCTCTTAGTTAAACGACTTTCTTATTTTTCTCCTAAATATTTAATTTTTTTGTGAATAATTTCACAAAGATGTGTTGTTTTCGCGAAATGGGTTTCCTTGCTTTATTTCATTTGAAATGAGAAATCTCCAGCTTTATCAAAGTCAACTAATAAAGGTTTGGTTCAGCCGTCGACCAGTGAAAACTAATTATTACTTACAATTCTGGATTCAGAAATAGAACTGAATTTATTTTAAATGACACACCCCTCAGGTTGCTCCTCCCACACGACTGGTGAGGAAAAGAGAGAGTATCATATAGCCAGTATGACATCTGGCACAGGGTCGGATCGGGATTGGGATTATTAAACTCATTCGGGTCGATCGAAACTATGGAATATTATAACTTTTACAATTAATATCTTTTTTCAACAACATGTGTTCATCACTTGAGTGACAATACAATACATAACATTTTTATATTAGGAAAAATCAAGAGGCGGCTCCAGAATGTTGGACGAGTTTCGTGATTTCTGATACAATTCCATTCAAAATTGGTATATAGAAGCTTTTGGGTTTGGGAAGTCATATTTTTTTTAATAGAAGCTTTTGGGTTTGGGAAGTCATAATTTTTTTTAATAATTCAACGTGGCGGCTCCAAAATATCGGACGAAATTTCTGATTCTTGGTCTGATTCTATTTTGAGTTGGTATAGGTATAGGGATTTTTGTGGTCGGATAACATGATTTTTTTGTCAATGTTTGATAATTCGAAATGACAGCTACAAAACGGTGAATGAATAATTATTGTCCGAGTCCTTTCAAAATTAGAATGTAGGGGTTCTTTGGATCGGTGATTTTTCCATTTTTTGTGAAAATCATAAAATTCAAGATGGCGAGATTTGAGATCAGTTTCTATTCAAAATTTCTATCTAGGAGGTTTTGGAATAGTATATGAGTTTTTCAAAACTAAATAATTCAATATTTCACGAATGATCTAAAGAAAATAACCGTTTTCAGTGCATTTGAATAAAATCTTGTCTTAAAAACATTTTTCCATTCATATTTATCAGGAAATACACTCTCCACTTCGTCAGGGCTATTTAACGAGAATTTCGGAGTTGGTGGCATATTTTTACGCATAGTCCTATATAACTTGTTCTTGTGACTCCCATATCGGCAACTTCGTTCTACATTGGTTTCCGATACAACGATTTATTTGGGCGTCGCGGCGTTTTTGATGTTCATTTGAAGTTGAAAAGCTACAGCGGACTCTTCTTGAACGTTCCAATGGGGCAGCGCGGCAAGATAAACAAATGAAACATTGACTTGATACCAGGTGATTGTTACGGCTTTGTCTGTTTCTTTGGCGGCATTTATATCGAGAATAGTAAACAATCGAATATATACACTCCATTTTTTTATTTTCATTAATGCACCTAGGTATCAAATACATACCTACATATAGCATACATGTCAAATTAGTATGGAACGTGTAAAAAGAAATACAAGTATCCCATATAAGTGATTTTGGTCAATTAATTTTTAAAAAAATAATAGAATAGACTGTTTACGTCAGCGTTGTATATTTATTTTGTGCTGCATGCATGTCATGTTTTATATTTTGACATTACCTTTTATCTGATATTTCAGACGTTATTATCTATTTTTTCTTTTTGCGGTATACTTCATATTAAAATTCACATTCAAAACATTTCGGAGATAGTTCAATGTAGCTGAAATATTTTTTCAATTCTTGAACATTGTATGACTGGATTCCATAATATTTATTCATTTGAAATTTTCGTGCAAACTTTCAGATTACTACGAAAACAAACAGGTTTTAATCTAGATATGTAATTTGGAAGAACGAGCACCGAACTATCTAATTCGGATCTGTATCTTACGAGAATCGCCAAGTTAGAAGTGAGGCGGAGTTTGTATTTATTTCGTCGGAAGAACAGGCACTGCCATCTGACGATATACGTTTCTTATTTAGGAGGCTAAAGAATCTTAGTAATATTTTGAATAATATTTTGTTAATAATCGCAAGCAATTTCGATTTAATTCGGAGAAAATTTCAAATCTGTGAATTTCCATGAGTTCAGTTGCTTCATAAGAAGTCACTCAAATATTTTCAGGACATTGTGATCTATATACTGTTTATTATTAATAAAGGACCAAGTATCTACACGATTTTAATTCGAGTTTTTCATTAGAACAAAAAATGTTTTGAATTTTTGACCTAACACGTATCGATATTTGTCAATATATATTAATAAAATAATTTCCCATATGATGCGTATACTTTCTACGTGTCACTGTAAGAATTAATCATCCTGATTATTTCATTTGATTGCATCTGCACCCTGTACACATAATCTCCTGACACATTTTTTATCGTTTCAACACCCTAAATCTGAGTAATTTTTTAATAATTTTTTTTTCAATATACAGGGCTGTCAAACGAATATGGCCTCTACAGTTCCTTCCTGGGTACATTCGTGTATATTTTCTTCGGAAGTTGTAAAGATGTTCCTATGGGCCCTTCGGCAATTTCAGCTCTGATGACCATGCAAGCCGTCAGAGGAAGGGGCCCAGAATATGCCATATTACTTACTTTCTTATCAGGCTTGGTCTTACTTATCATGGGAATGCTAGGACTTGGTGAGTGCAATTTCGCTTCATTTGTGCTAATGCTGAGAGATAATCTCCGAATTATAGACTTATTTTTTATTCACATGGGAGAATGTGACTTCAAACCCGAGCAATTTAATAATAAATAATGAAATATAACAAACCCAACGAGGACCAACAATGTCCGGTAGGAAAATGTTTCTGGGAAGTCGGTGAGCCTACGAATTTCAAAATTGTTTTGCAAGGAGAATATTGATTTGAAAATTAATTTTTTTTCCCACGTTGTGTAGTGATCAAAATAATAGAAAGGTAAATATGTCATAAAGACCTAGGAAATTCAATAAACCAACACTCCCAGGTGCTCAACACTAGTTTCAACCTCAAATATTCAAATTTGAACTTGACTATAGGTTTTGTAAATATTTCAGCAACTTGTTCATTGCTTTTGACTTCTGGTAATACTTTTCTCTTATAAACTGATATTTTATTTCGTGCGCTTGTGAATATCTTGATTTCTGATCAGAAAATTTACAATAGTCAATTTTTTCACGAATACTTCAATCGATATAGCAGAATATATAGAAAATTGATTAAATTAGTAAAGATAGTTATTATAAGAAAAGAATATTGGAAGCTAAAAATTCATCAAAAGATAGTTGAGATATAGATAATAATTTCAGAGGAAAAAACATCAAAAATCATATAGAGTCATCATTGTGTCCTGATATTCTACATGTCTAAGTACTATTGTTCCATTGCTGAGAAGATGAAAATAGTTATTTATGCAACAAGTGCAAAAAGTGAATGTTTATTGCACTCGACGTGAAATTGTCCGACGAGGCCGTTAGGCCGAGTTGGACAACACGTCGAGTGCAATAAACAATTTTTGCACGAGTTACATACAACATTCTTTCTACGTTCTTGCAAAAAGCAAAAAATGATTTATTGAGGTGCGGCACTAGGTGTAGGAAAATGAAAAGCGCAACTTGAATACTTTATTATTAATATCGATTTGCATTGAAACAGGAACTAATACGTTACGAACAATTTAACTCAAACTTTATTTTTACCCTCAATGTTGAATATAAATAATATTAGAAAATGTTCAGCACTATCGACAAGATGTTTGAACTCCTTTTTCATTGAAGAAACTACTCAAAGTGAAATTGAAGATACCATAAGATCAAAAAAAAAAAGAAAATCCCTGGAATTGATAAAATTACTAGTAAAGTTTTAAAAGCGATCACTGAAATAATATCTGAACCTCTAGCATACCTAATAAATTTTATTTTCACAACAGGTGTTTGTACAAAAACTTTCAAAGTAGGCATAATTAAACCAATTCATAAAAGTGGCAATAAATCCTATGTAAAAAATTATAGACCAATTTCATTAATATCCAGCTTATCCAAAATATTTGAAAAAATACTAAAAATTCGATTTGAAAACTATTTGAAAAAACATGACATTATATCAAATTTACAGTTTGGTTTTAAAAGAAAAGTATCTACTCAAGATGCTATTTGTTATCTTTCAAATAATCTATATAAATCACTAGACACAAAAACTCCAACAATTTGTATATTTGTTGATCTTGCAAAAGCATTTGACACTGTCAGTCATGAATTACTACTACATAAATTGGAGAAAATAGGGTTTCGCGGAGTAACTTACAAACTATTAGAAAGCTATCTCTCTAACAGAATTCAATATGTAGAAATTAATGAGAAATTGGGCTATCCAGGAATATTTGAATATGGTGTACCTCAGGGCACAGTATTAGGTCCACTTTTATTCAATATTTATCTTAATGACCTATTAAATCTTGAATGTAAAGGAAAAATTCATTGTTTTGCAGATGACACCGTTATTATATATGAGGCTTCAACTTGGAATGAACTTAAAAAAATTGTTGAGAAAGACATCAAAATAATTAAAAGTTGGTTTGGTGATAATATATTAACAATAAATTTTGAAAAAACTAAATATCTCCCATTCACTTCATACAGAAATACATTACCAAATTTAGGACCTCTAAATATTGATGACAAAAAAATGTATGATGGGATTCACAAATTCAGTATGTAATAAAAAAATTGAGTTATCTCTTGTCGAAATTCAAGTTATTAAAAAATGTTTTGAATATCCATTATCTAGAAATATTATATTATTCACTTGTTCAATCACAACTAAATTATGGAATTTTGGGATGGGGTGGAGTTAATGAAAACTTTCTGAAAAATTTAGAAACTCTTCAGAAATGGTTTTTGAAAAGAATCTATGAAAAAAATTATACATATTCATCTAACGACTTATTCAAAATAAGCATGAAAATGGATATTAGACAATTATTTTGTTATAATATTATTTTACATATATTTAAAAAGAAAGAAGGTATTCATTTCAACTCACATATTTATAATACACGAAACAAAAATACAACTACTTTAAAAAATCAAGTTCGCAAAACAATAGGTAAAAAAAAATTTACTTATATCATTCCCCATTTGTACGACTCATTGCCAAATGAAATTAAGAGCATCAAATCATTTTTTTCCTTGAAAAAAAAACGAATGGATATTAAATAAAGAAAGACAATTTTTCCACAATTTTTGTTAACAAAATAGAAATCACAAACTGTCCATATTTGTTTTTTGTCATAATTATATATTATTATTATATAAATAACTTAATTTCCTTATTTTAATTCAGTCCTTACAACAAGTGAAACTTCGTAAGGCTTTTCCGGTTTATTTGCATCAAACAGACAATTGATTGTGGATTTTATACTATACTTATTTATATATTATTGCAAATAAACTTATTATTATTATTAATTGGTGCAATTTTCATTATGAATATTTCGTAGTGAAGTACCTATTGCCAATCTCACAGAATATCTTTTTTGTGCTACATTGACAGTTGTCCACTTACGATGTTTGCAACTAACACTCGCCTAATAAAAATATGGTTATAGCATATTTTCAAAATTTACCTCGATTTCTCAGCCATTCAAAACATTACATTGTTTATCTCAGATTATCGGGTTCAAATAAAAATATTGCTTTAAGGACTACTGAATAAGTAAATGAAAAAGCCGCTCTACATATGTTGTCCTTTTCATTAAAAAAATAGTAATATTTTCTCTCACCTTCTATTTAGGAAAAATTCAGGATTAGGGCACTTCAATTATTCTGGAACAAAATTTTCTTTTGACATTTTCCTATAGAAAAATAACTAGAAATTTTTGAAAAATAAGCATCCGAGAAACTTGTACATACCTACGCCACTGTGAATCAAATTACCATATCGCTCAGAATATCCAACTGGCTACAATCCCCGATTGAGAAAAAATGTGAACAAATTTAGCAATAGGTAAGTGAATTACAGAGGTGGACAAAAAAATACGAAACAAACTGTACCTATCAAGAGAATTAGAATAATATTGGTACTACTGAATACTAGCGATACCAAACATGACATATGGTTCCATTTAAAAAAATGTCGATGACGTCACTTTTTCACCAATGGCACATCTAAAAAATATTTGAGTTTATGAAAAGGTGCAGAGTGAAATATCCTCTAACTTTTATCCGAACTTTTATTCGATAGCCCTCATATTAACTGAGAAAAATGAGCGGGTCCAAACAATTGACTAACTGTTGGTGGTGTTATCAACCAACCATCTAACTTTCATCCCATTTCAGTCATTTTATCAAAAATTATTGAAAAACTGATTTGTTCGAGAATGACTGAATTTTTGAGCTCCCATAATCTGATCAAGTAGTAAATGAAGTATATTTGGAAATTAATGGTGGGGAGGTAGCAGCTGCTATTTTTTGTGGTTTTTGTCAAGCTTTTGACTGTAAATTATATAATACTTTTACTAAACTACAATAAAATATATTCTGAAGAATTACTCTCAATTTAATTGAACGAAATCAGATAGTATTAATCGTGGAGTTCCTCAGGGTTCTATACTTGGACCAATTTTATTTGTATTATACATTAATGGCCTATTGAATATCCAGATTTCAGGTACATTTACTGATTTTGTTGATGACAGCACTATGTTTTGGCACCACAAGAACAAAATAGATCTTGATGAAATTATTCGATTTGATCTGAAAACAGTAAACGATTGGTGTATCTTTTGGATAGTTGTACCATTGTTCAAATAGAACATAGTTAGTCAATGCCTGTGGAAAAGGTATTGGACACAAACGCGAGTGTCATCTAGCGTGAATAGTTACAAACATGAATATTTGACGTCATTTTAATGCAGATTCCTTTAAAAAAAACCTGATTTTAATGCTTTTCCATTGTTTTAATCAAGTTACGACATGACTTGGAGGCCAGATCACTAAAGTTACGACATGACTTGGATGCGAGCTCACTATCGCCATCTACATGTCGCATCCATTTCGATCCAATAATAATCCCATAAGGTTGACTAACTATCTTCTATATAAACAATGGTTGTACTTTTACCATTTTATTTCCATTCCCATCATTCAGTTTGTTGCAGAATGATGAATTTAAAATATATTTGTTGATTATTAACTTGATGGCCCTCTAAGGGATGATTGGAATGGTTTCTCGAGGGATGTTACCGAAATTACGGGACATACTATAATCATTTGATTTCATTTGTTTATATACGCGAATGTGTTATTTTCTCCTAGTAATAATATCCTATTGGAATATAATTTCAATATTCAGGGATTTTTATTCGCTTTTTTGTCAAAGTTTGTTTTCCCACTCGTAGAAATGTTAGTTCCTTTATGACGTAATGTTCCCAAGTAAAATATTGTACTTTTCACTGAGGCTATTGTATGGTCTTTCCAAACTCAGTTGAATATATTTACATTCGACTGAATGTACAAGGTTCGTTGGAATTGGTATATGAGAATGTGTAAATAATGAAGGAAAACAAAAATTTAAATAAAGATTGTTCCACCTATGGTCGGTGGATGAGAAAAAATCAACAAATTGTACTGTATTTCTTTCAGTTTTTTTGTTCATTCAACTAACTTTGGAATGGTATATTACGTTGCAAGTGTGAAATGGCACTTTCCGCACAAGTAATGTACACTATTTTTCCGACGACCACAGATTAATGCATAATTGCAAAATATATTTTCACTTTATTTTGAGAATTTGAGAATTTTACAAAGAAAAGTAATAATTGAACAAGATTACTGCTCAGAATTGTAGAAGTACAAAGTAATATAATTTTTATTACAATTAATAAATTGTAATTGACTTTGCAATGAGGAGTTAGACAGATTTCTCTGTTATTTGTGCACTATGTACAGTAGTAGACTCGATGTTAGTTTCTCGAAGAGGCTTTCGAAGTACTGCTAATGGCACCCATAATTTTATTGGCAATTTAACCTGTTAGTAGCGGAATCGTCAATATATTCTTTGGGCGATTTCCAACCCCTTGTCTTTTAGAGAAGTTAGATCTCCTCCTGCATCTACTAATATAGTAGCAGAAGAACGGCGAAATGAGTGTCCCGTGTATTTTTCAGGATCCATTAGATTTAAAAATTTATCCACTATTCTAGGTATATCTCCAATTTTGTTAATGACCACTACTTGTTTTGTGCATTTTTGGTCTCTATAATTAAGAAAAAAGCGTGTTTCGGTAGTTTTCAGTCTTAGATTGGCATATTTTTTAAATATGCTATAAAAGTTTCCAGTAATTGTAAACTTGCGACAGCATTTATTTGTTGTATTATTAATTTGAATGACAGCCGCAGTCCCCAAATCTTCAATGTTATTCTTGCATAACTGGGTAAGTTCTTGCTTGCGACATGCACCAGATATACCCATAACTAACATAACCTAAAAAAAACATAATTAAATAAATGGATAGACTTTGTTTAAATGTCGATGATTTACCTTTAGTGAGTAAATGAATCTCATCGGAAGCTTTATTAATAAATTCACAAATTTCTTGTTGCGTCAAAATTTTAGCTTTTTTGGTTTATATCCATCACTTTTCCTTTTTTTAAATGCGCTATTTGGATATATCTACATTGTGGTGAATGGATAAGGTGGTACGCAACATAGAATAATTAGTCCATAATGTTGAGCATTGGATTCTTTGGAAAGTTCACCCATGTATGGCAAGCAAAACGTTTTTAGAAAAGGAGCTTATTTCCTTATTTCTTAGCCATGTAAAAAATTGGTCGTAAGCGTATTCGTGCCTTCTTTTGGACTTTTCAGGCAGTAAATTTAGGGTCGATTCATGCACCCGTACCTAAGAACTAAACCTAAACCTAAAATTAAGAACTAAGAGTTCATGAATAGGGAAACAACGCGAATGTTCATGAAACTGTAACTAGTACTAAGAACTAAGAGTTCATAACTCCTATTCTTTGACTACATAATTCTTAGGTTTAGTTCTTTGTCTTAAGTTTAGTTCTTAGGAAGGCGTGCATAAATCAACCATTAGTGATTAATTTTGCGGCCTCTTCAATTTCTGGTGGAGTACATTGATCATCACTATTATAATCTCTGCATCCATGTTTTATGGAATTTTAGATACTATTTTAACGGTTTTGTATATGATAAGAATAATGCATATGCAAAACTGACACTTATAATAAAGTTTATCTGACGTTTTCGCAATATTAATTTCAAAGCACACTTCAATTCCATTATGCAAAACGAGACACATGTCACTCTAGAGAGTTATTTAACTTTTTATCTCCAGGGTGATATTTGTCATTTTCGAAGTAACTAAATGGTGTGCTATTTGTCATTTTCGCATGTGGTCGTCGGAAAAGACTATTAACTTATATTGGATATTTTTGATTGATTTGTATATATTGCCAACTCTATTACCAACATGATTTGATTTGTTTTTAAATTTTCTATTCCAGGTTTCATCATAGATTTCGTATCTGGTCCAGTTTCTTCTGGATTCACGTCAGCGGTAGCTTTAATTATAGTAACGTCACAAGTGAAAGACATCTTGGGAATTCACGCAAGTGGAGGCACTTTTATACAAACTTGGAAGAGTATAATGGAAGATATTCATAATACCAAAGCGTGGGATGCAACACTTGGAGTGGCGTGTATAGGGGTTCTTCTTATATTGAGGGTGAGTTCATTCATTTTTGTTTTAATAACTTCCCGGTTTTCATTCTTTTAATTACTTATTTCATATGTGAAACATAAGCTTAACGTTATATACATGATGGTCAACATCATTAGGACGTATTTTCTGAGGCGATAAGTCCCAATTTTTTTTCAATTTGCTGTCGTACGTGACATGTGTCAAATTTGATTTTCAGGTTATCGGACATGCACAAACTTTTCCCAAGAAATGTTTTTCAAACGCTATAATAATGAACTTTTTCCCATATGGTACATATACTTCACTTTTTGGCGCATCACAGTATAATATGACTATGAGGAAAATTGTCAAAATAATCGTCCACTTGACAAGAAATGGTTATCATGGTAGAATTTAGAGGATGTTGTACAGGCTCTGTCACAAGCACTTCGAACTATTAGATCTATTGTGCATGTTATCATGGTAACCCATGGGGACCAATAACTAATGGAAAATTCACAAACAATAGCGATCTATAAGTATTTATAAACTGTTACTGAGATTAAGTTAATGCTTCGTCCCTTCAATAGTATCGGCACCTATCGTTTGGTCTTCATGTTGATTATTTTGATCGATTACTGACTTGATTGAACATATTCTTTTAGGTATTTAACTTACTTTAGGCAAAGTACGCAAAAATACATTGTTTTCATTACTACTCAAATTTTCAACATTATTATCACCCAGGCCGGGAACGCATGCAGGGAGTAATTTCTGAGAAAACATATTGAATTTGCCACCTCTACAGATTTTGGAGACTGTCAAATTTGGAAAGAATGAAAATAATACAAAGGACCCCTCACTTTTTATAGGTTTTCGGTGAAATTGTTTGAAATTTTAGTATATTGTAGTATTCACTGTACTGATTGAACGTGCAGAATCACAAAGTTCGTTGATGGATAGATTTTGAAATACAGGGCGTTCAAGTTAAAAAAAATTATTTAATAATTTTCTCGGGTTTTGAAAGTGCCAACTTCATTTTTTTTCGTTCTTATCATCAACGTATCTTCATATCACTAAATATCATTCAGATGGTGCAGATTATATCATTATGTACAGAGTTAAAAATAAAAACATTTCAGTAACGACTGAAAATTCGATGTAATAATGAAATATTGATAAAGTTATTCTGGCATGCAATATACTATTCTCATTCCATCATTAATCACAATTCATACATTTTGTACAGTGTGATTTGAAAAATTGGTGAAATATATAGCCGGTTTTTTCGTACATATCCTGTATATTCAAGTGAATTATCATCCTCCGAAGATAGCTGATACCGTATAAACATGATTTTGTTGGGATATATAGGGTGAAATTTTCGATGATACAAATTACAAATTGTTTTGATAGCCAGCAAATATAAAAATTATGGAAACCTCTATCCGAGTGGAACACGCATTGGAAAAAAAAACTGTCGCTGTCCAGATTTTAATTCGCATATTAGAAGTGAAAGCGTTCTATCAATCATTTTCACTTTTCCCAGATAGTTGGTTTTTTATTCCGATAAAGCTTAAACCAAAAAAATTCACTTACACAGAAAAAAATGTACACTATAAGCAAGAGTAGTAGTCTTGACTGAAAGCTAAGATAGACTCATATATCCGCAAAGAGAACTATACTCAATTCAAAATTAACCTTATAGTTATATCCATCCATTTACTTCGCTCACAATGAAAAATAATAAACTTGACAATAGTATAGTAACAATAATTTCAAAATCTAGCAAAACTTCAACTGAGAATATATCGAATGGAATGAAATATAGCACTGTTTTTCAGAAAAAGTTTACTTATTTTCAGAGGAAATAAGAAATACTTCCAGTGAGTATAGGTATGTATATTGTAAATACTATTTTTCCTTCGACAGAGAATGAAATTGATAGAACTAACTCTAAAACCCTTTGCAATAAGTGTTTTTTTTTCTCAACTGAAAGCTAAGTAAACTTCGAGTGAGTATAGTTACTTTCAAAAGGACTATTTTCTAAATCCCAGAGCAAGAATAAATTAACCTGAACTAAGAATAAAAAGAGTTGTGTCAATACTATTCACGAGTTAGGTTTAAAATATTTTGCATTTGCTTCAATATCATCTATATTCCATCCAATTATAGTAAAGCTCAGTACAACTTAGTCATACTCGTCAAAATTAAAATAACTACTCTTAATGCAAAACTATCCTAATTTTATAGTTCGTATGCCTATGAATTTTGTTTGCATTGAAATTATAAAAATGGTCAAGAAATAAAATTTTGCTGTTTGTGTACACTCAACCAAAGCTAAAAAGTATTCAAGACTATGTTAATTTCGATGCAGAAGAAATGTCCAAAGCACTGTATCTATAAATTTATGAGTAAGTATAAATAATGCAGCACAGATCGGTAAATCGTTCTTTCAAAGATGAAGATAAGAAATATAGAAATAAAATCTACGCGATTGAGATACGGCAGGGCATATAAGGGTTTGAATGAAACTGTTCAGCAGTGAATTTTTAAACACATTCTTTATTTGCAACAAAAAACTTATTTTCCTTTCAGGGGGTTTATCACAGAACAAGGTTGCTCCTGAGCATAACACGTATTTCTAAAATGTCAATCAAAATACATTGTTTTCATGCAATTTAAAAAATAAAATATTATATAAAAAAACAGGCACATACACATACTGTATAACAGTATCATCGGGTGAGAAAAACAAATGCACTTGCAAGATATCACCAGTACGTACTGAACATAATGCGTTTTCCTATACTAGCAATTCATTCTTTGATCAAGTCTTCAGACAGTTTTGAGACGTTTTCAGCTATTATTTCATGATCTGAAAAAACAAAATGCATATTTAATGTAATGCGTATATACCCACCAACTTCAAATCATATATTGATTTAAAGTAATAATATTTTGCCTTTCAACGAATAGTTTTTTTTTTGTTTTATTCTATGCATAGAAAGGTGTCTAAGAATCGTAGGTATACCTGGCCAAACATAATTGATCCAAGAAGACAGAAATCTTTGGGAGATCGTTTGCTAACGAACAGTCGTTACCGACCGATGATGAACCCTTTACTCCCATAAACACCTAACTATGGTTGGTCATAGAGGGCACTTGCAATCGCGTCCTCTGATGTTTTGAGGAACGTTGCACAAGTAGCTGTTAGATTTAATTCAATACCCGTCGTGGTCTTAGCCAGGGGAGTAGTTATTTTCTGACAGGTTCTTGCCATAATAAGCCTACATAGTTAGGTGTTTATGGGAGTAAAGGGTTCATCATCGGTCGGTAACGACTATTCGTTAGCAAACGATCTCCCAAAGATTTCTGTCTTCTTCGATTAAATCTCTCAACCCGGAGATTCGGAGTGTCTTCCTCTGCTCGCTAGGTGGAGCGGCCTAGAAACTGCTTTCATCTCGTGAACCAGAATTGACTAATCAGCGGAGTGTGTATTGGTTTGGACGGGGAACAGATGGCTTCAGTGCTGTCTGTGTTGACCTGCCCTTGCACTGATGAGAGGCAACAACCTCGAAACTAGTCTGCAGGTGGTCACCCCACCCCGTCCAAATCAAAACATAATTCTGCTGGTTGGTCATAGAGCACTTGCAATCGCGTCCTCTGATGTTTTGAGGAACGTTGCACAAGTAGCTGTCAGATTTAATTCAATACCCGTCGTGGTCTTAGCCAGGGGAGTAGTTGTTTTCTGACAGGTTCTTGCCATAATAAGCCTACATAGTTAGGTGTTTATGGGAGTAAAGGGTTCATCATCGGTCGGTAACGACTGTTCGTTAATAATTGATCCAGTCTTATACCCACCAATATAATTTACAGATATTATAGACAAGATTTGGCGCAAACCTATTACAACAGGACGCCATACTCTTTCTTACAGTTACAGAGATGTTATAATCACTGTTTTGGTTAATTAAATATAACTACTTACCGTTGAACACTGGAATCAGGTCTTCCAATTGCCATTCTCGCAGAAGTTCCTCCATTTCTTCACAACAATTATGGGAACTGGGGAACAATCCGAAAAGAGACAAGACAAATTTCGACAGATTAACAGCTAAACCTGAACGTCCTAAACACTTATGTCGCCTACCGGCCTACCGCCAAATCAATCGGACAATCTCGATCGACACGAGACGCACCGATCAACCCCACTACGTTGACGATTGTTCTATTTAGTCTACTTTCAAGTATAACAATAATTCAAGTCAGATCAGAATAGCCTATTCTTAAGTGAAGCTGGGCCTAGTATTGATATAAGTTTTCATTGGTTATAACCAAAATTTAGCTATTCTTAATAAAATTATGGGAAATATTCGAACAAGAATATGTTTCTACAATTGAGAATAAATATTCTAGTTCATAAAATACTTTTATTTTGATTCAATGATAAAATTAAGCCTATGGTTAACTCTAACTCATTTGGATGTTAGTTTTGCATTTTCTCAAAAGAATACAAATCAAAACTCTAATAAACTGTATATCCTTTCTTATTTTTAAACAAATAAAATTGTTAGATTGAGAATACAACACATCCAATGAAATGGATCGTAATCTTTTCAATCAAGAATATCTCTCTTTCAAAAAAGAAAGTAGCTTTTTCTTCTTTCAAAACAAATCCTTTCAGTTCGAAAATAATAAAATTTAGTTGGAGAATATTTTTTCAAGACTATTGTTATACTTAATTACAAACCAGCATTTTTTCTGTGTACCTTCTGTACCTTACATTATTAAATTCAAAATCTGATGTGATTGTTATCTCCAATCTTCACCCTCTTTCACATTTATTTTGATCTCCACATTCTCACGTTTCACTATTTGTGAAAAATCTTGGCCACTAATAGAATGTACCCGTGAACAAGCTCCTTCAACTCGTCATGCAACTGGTAATAAGTTTCTCAATTAATAACTATGAAACTAGTCATGGCAGGAAACTTGAAATTTTGGGACAGTGTTGAGGAGAGAATAAAGGATATTCACCAAGTTAATCGTGATTTACGGTGATTTCTGAAAAGTTGATATTTTGTCATTTTTATCATTGGAAATTTTCATGATCACCCTATAAGTATATCCCAACAAAATCATGTTCATACGGTATCAGCTATCTTCGGAGGATGGTAATTCACTCGAATATACAGGATATGCACGAATGAACCGGCCATATATTTACGAAATGTATGAGTTGTGATTAATGATGGAAAAAGAATAGTATATTGCATGCCAAAATAACTTTATAAATATTTCATTATTACATCGAATTTTCAGACATTACTGAAATGTTTTTAATTTTCACTCTGTACATAATGATATAATCTGCACCATCTGAATGATATTTAGTAATATGAAGGTACGTTGATGATAAGAACGAAAAAAAATGCAGATGGCACTCTCAAATCCCGAGAAAATAATTAAATAAAAATTACTGACTTTTAACTTCATTTCAAAATCTATCCATCAACGAACTTTGCAATTCTGCACGTTCGATCAGTACATCGAATACTACAATATACTAAAAATTAAGACAATTCCACCAAGAACCATTTTAACTATAAAAAGTGCGGGGTCCTTTTATTTTCTTTATTTGACAAAGTTCTCGAATTCTGTAGTGGTGACAAATTTTATATATTTTCTAAGAAATTACTACCTACTTTTGTTTTCGACCAACTCAAAAAAATGTCTGCAACATATTTTTTTGTCTATTTTGCAATAAAAATAATGCAATAATGCAAAACTTTTTTGAGATGACCAACATTTTTTTCATTCTTTTCAAATTTGACAAAGTTGCCGAATTCTGTGGTGGTGGCAAACTTAATATATCTTCTGGGAAATTACTCCCTATGTTCCCGACCAATTCAAAACTTTTGCATTGTTTCCATAATCAGTTCAGGTTGCAAACAAAATTTTTTAGAGTAAAATAAACAAAAAAATATCGGCGAAGGTGGCAAAGTTTCCAGGAGACTTATGACGTAGAAAGAAATATTTCTTTGCGTTTGCCACTCTTTCATAATTTTTTCGGCCAGATTATTAACAAAAGTAGGAATAAATTCTTCAATTACTCTGATGCCAAAATTGGAAATGGGCATTTTTTCTCAACAAAATAACCAGAATTGTTTATAATTTGCATTTTTAACAAAGTTGCCGACCTTGTACGAGGGCTCAAATTTTTATTGTTTCATTGAGAACTATAATACAACTTTCGTGAAATTTTGCATTGTTTTTCTATTTTTTCCCCATTTTCGCTAAAGTGATTGGCATATTATAGAAACTTTCAACCTTAAAATGAAGGGTGGATTCTACCATCGGAGTAGTTGGTCCCCTTTATTCTGGAACACCCTGTATATTCAAATTTCCGACAACTTCACCTACCAACCACTGAAAACGATTAGAGATGAGACTACAACGAAAAAATTTGTTTTACAGATAATCAGCGCTGTGAAAATTGGCCCCAAAAATAGTGATACAGAACCGACCGTTCTTCAGAAAATAATAAACAAAACATTCTGGTTGATTGGAACTGCCCGAAACGCCATCCTAGTCATCGTCTGCGGCTTCATCGGGTATTCTTTCCACCAGAACGGCCCAACTCCATTCAAAATTATTGGCGACGTTCCCCAAGGTTTACCGGCGGTTCGTGTTCCTCCATTCGGATTCGAGAAAGTTGTTAATGGAACCGTCGAAACGGAGTCTTTCGTAACAATGGTGTCGAATTTGGGCAGTGGGATAATTGTTGTTCCGCTAATAATAATATTGGAAAACATTGCCGTTTGCAAAGCGTTTGGTGAGTGTATGCTTTTATCATTTTCTATCTATATATAAACAACTCAGAAATTGTACAACCAATACGATAAATGCAGAGAAAAAAGCTTATTTAAACTTCAAATTAAGAAACTCTTATATTAAGGAACAGTGGAAAGAACTGAATAAACTTAACGTATCAAAAACTAAAAAAAGAGTGATCCCTGAAACATTACGAAACGTAAACAGTATTAACAAAT
The DNA here is from genome assembly GCA_944452925.2 of Chrysolina oricalcia. Lineage (NCBI taxonomy): Eukaryota > Metazoa > Arthropoda > Insecta > Coleoptera > Chrysomelidae > Chrysolina > Chrysolina oricalcia. The sequence continues at coordinate 52,067,117 of OX101824.2, forward strand.
TTTTCATTGAAACTTCTGAGTAAGTAATAGACCTGTTGATGATCAACTTATTCAATTTTATAGCAATAATTTGAAACAAGGTATCAAATACATCATTTAGTTTTCAGCCAGTTTTGGAAGAAATTATCTATCAGACAATAAAAAACATAAACTCTAAAGCATATGGAAATGATAACATTAACATATCAATAATAAATATGTGTTACCCATTCCTAGTTCCTGTCATCACACACATAATAAATGAATGTCTTGATAAAAACTATTTTCCCTCTGAATGGAAAGTTGCCAAAGTAATTTCCTTACCGAAAATTACCCAACCAACATGTTTTAATGACTTACGATCAATTAGTGTTTTACCTACCTTTTCTAAAATAATCGAGAAAATAATGGCATCACAAATTAGAGAATATATTGATAACCAGAATATTTTGCCAATAAAACAGTCTGGATTCCGAAGTGGTTATAACTGCAATACCGCACTTGCTGACGTCATACATGCTTTGGATGAAGATAAAGTACTTTTATTTATTCTGCTAGATTATTCCAAGGCATTCGATTTAATAAATCATAAAATCCTTTTGTCCATGCAGGTTGAAATTTTTTGGATTCATTGTGACAGCCTGCTCGTTGCTATCCTCATATCTAGAAGACAGGCTGCAGTTTGTACAAATTGAAGATGCAAAATCATCAACTTTAGTGGTACATTCTGGAGTACCCCAAGGAAGCATTTTAGGACCTTTATTATTCACCTTATACACCTCAAACTTCATCAATTGCTTAAAAAAATGTAACTATCACTTCTATGCTGATGACACACAATTATACTACCACTTTGATATTTCTGAAATTGAACAAGCTGAAATATTCATTAATAATGACCTCTCATCACTTTATCAACTATCACTCAAACATTCCCTCAAACTAGATCCTACAAAATGCTCTGCTTTAATATTCTGCAAAGAAAATCAACAACAAGATCTTAATGATACTATATCTCTTAAAATCGGTGAAACATTAATTCCATTCAAAACCCAAAGAAAAAACCTGGGACTTATAATAGATACCAAATTGCGCTTTATACAGGTCGACAAGCATAAGGATGCCTCTGAGATGCGCAAACGATAGAAAGCGTGAGTAGATGTGCGACAAAGATCGACTATTGTTTACGGCTGGTTATCATCGGAATGTACAATCGGGAGAGAAATTTTTCTGCAACACGTAGGAATGTAGGTTCTTATCTGAATTTTCATTAATTCCTAATGAACTGTTCGAATAATAAATTATCTGTGATCACTGGACCGTTTATGAAAATTGCATAATTTTCCCGAAGCCATAAGTGTAAATAAAGTACGACTAGAAAAAGAATGCATCGCCACACAATATCAGAAATAGGTAAATAAATATAATAAAGAACACGAGGAACATACTCACAGAAGTTGACTAACAATATCACATGACCTCTGACCACTGCCAAATCAGCATTGTCCATGGTAACTTTTGATTTTTTGTTTCTCTTTTTATTTGGAGTTGAGAATTGTTCCATTTCACCATTTTCAATTTTTTTCATTTCTGAATTAATTTTCCTAATGCTTCTATCGCAAACTCCCGTTGCGGCAGCAACTCGTTCTTGAACCTTCACAAGAGGAATACTGGTTTCACCTATCATTGCTTCTGCCTGCATAAATTTGATGACATTACTGACAATTTCCCTACTTTGTCCACTCAGAATCTTATTTCTCACTTTACTCTTTGAAGGCATTTTCAAACACAACAAACTACACTATAACCTATCTAATAATATTTCAAAACTATACACAACACAACCACAACACAAGGATTTCAAATTCAACACACAATCAGAATAACGCCACAATAATTTTATTCCACTGACTGTACACTCACGACGTTAACTGCTTGAATAATGCAGAGCGAGTGAGCTCTTGCCCCACTCCAGGGTTGTGTCTACTGCGCAACCAATTCTCGGGGGCATCCTTAGGCTTGTCGACCAGTACCTCATATAACTAATAAATTGAAAGCAGCATATGCTTCTTTGAAATTAATGTATCCTCGACGACATTTTTTATCAACAGAAGTTAAAAAAATGTTATGCGAAAGCTTGGTTCTCTCTCATTTCAACCACTGTGACATAGTTTACGGTCCTTGTCTACGTGATATCGAATCACGTCGCATTCAAAAAGTACAGAACTCATGTATTCGTCTAATTTGTGGAATCAGGAGTCGACAACATATATCACATAAATTAACAGAACTAAGATGGTTGAACATGTTCAATAGGAGATATCTCCATTTAGCATGCATGTGCCTTAATTTATTTAAAACTAAAACCCCACCGTATCTTTATGACAAACTATCATTCAGAGCTGATGTACATAATATAAATATTCGACGACAAACACTGTTAACTATACCCAAGCACTCCAAGGCATTGTTTAAAAAGAGCTTCACCTATACTTCAGCCGTTTGCATTAATAATATCTTTAAAATTAATAGAACATATTTTGAAATGAGTAAGATGTTATTCAAGAGGAAGTTTAAAGGATATTTGCTGAGCATTCAGTGATATCCATTTGATTCATTTTACTTCTCTTTCTTCTTTTCTCTCTCTCTCTCTCACATACACTCATTCTTCCTCACGCTGTCTCTCTCTTTTCTGTATAACCGCATACATTTTGTAATACTTAAGTCTCTGATTTTTTTTCTCATTCTCTAGTTCAGTTAGTTTTAGTGGTGTCGGTGGAAGAACAGAGGCGGCCTTGGCCGGAAACTGAACCAAACTAATATTTACCTCATTCATGAAATTGTTACATGAAAATTTTTATATTAATTGTGATTGATGGGTAATAAAAATATTATTATTAATATTATTATTATTATCTCTACTTTTTTTAACAACTCCCATATCAACTGATAAAAATTAGCGAATCCATACTTTCGGCTAACCCTGTATATTTTGGCAAACGGCCTATTTTTATATGACAAGGGTACTAGCATTATTTGAAAATGGAACTGTATTTATACAAGCATACAAGTTTTATAAAACAGGAGAACTAGTTATATTGGACGGTAATGCAAGTTTCATCCCATAACGTTGAAGTTTCTGCAGAAGTATTCTGTGATTAACACAGTCAAATGCTTTTGATGAATCGCAGAACATTGCTGCAACCATCTCACCATGATTCAACTCGGTATAAACTGTTTGCTAGAATTGGAAAATAGTATCGTTCGTGTTTCTGCTACTTCGGAATCAAAATTGACTGTGAAAAAGCTATGAAGACTGGTGAAATTTTAAACGCTTAAAATAAAAAAAAAAGTAACAGGCAAAGACCAGGTAGAGAATGTTGTTGAGGTTCCAACTTTATGGGAAAAAATTTAAACACGAAAACACTCAAAATAGTGAAATGGGTATGCAGTTTAGGGGTTAAAAACGGTTATTGCAATTTGCGGCGATTTGTGAAAATGTTCAATGGAAAAATTGTAGATAATAAAAAAATTAAAAACTTTTGTATACAACACTTTTCCACATAACCTCAAACTAACCGCGAAAACCCGATTTTTCAGTATTTCATTTTTTTCTCGCTTGTAAATGATTTAATTCGCATGAAAATTTGTAAGAATATGTCTTTTTTGTTGACGAATGAGCATGATTTTTTTGCAATTCAGAAGAGTACTAGTTTTCGAGTAATGTACATTTTTCGAAAAAAATACCCTTGACTTCCACGAACAATTGTTCAGGTTGAAGCGGAATTCCGCCCTGTATAATCTATAATCTGTCTATAACATCACCTTGAATCTAGCGAGTAGTTTTTGTTCATTTGATAAAACCGAGTTGGATACGAATTGTTTGGATTTGTTTATCTGTCAATATTCCGTGTCGAATTTGACAAACAGCCGTTGGTTTCAGAAGGTTCCAAATATTTGTTATTACAAATAAGCGTGATTTTTGTACCTGGTGTTTTTCCTATTCCAGGTAAGCTAAATTATAGTTAGTTTCATACCTAGTATACCAATGAGCTGTTTTGTATGTAAAGAGATAGTGAAAGATTTTCCTATTCGGTAAAGGTAAAGTTATCGGGCTCATTCTCCAAAAAAAAAAAAAAAAAGTGAAACTTACGTAGTTATGTCTCCTGAACACGAATCTGAAAGAATTTTGTGGGGGTCTCAATTACTTTAGGAGTTATAGCCATTTTAAAGTCGAAAATTGTAGATTTTCAGACACGAATTTTGCAGTCAAAATTTGCACAAAATGCCTCCTTCTTTTTGTTGACACTGTCATTAAACACTAATCTATCCATATTTCACGTAATTAAACACAAAAACTAATTTTTTCACACAAAAAATTGAACTTCTTATACTAGTGATTCTAACCTATTTGTTAGTTATTTACATGCTCATAAGAAGTTGGTATCACTGAATCTGCGCCGTCAACTATTCAAATTCATATATGAGCAATAATATCCCCTTCATTCTTATGTTCAATTGTAATAAATTGTAAATTGTAATAAATAGTTGGCGGCGCAAATCACAGGTAACCAACCTACTGCAATCATGAAAATTACCAAAAACCAAACAAAAGTTGGGTTAGAATCGCTAGTAAAAGAAGGTCAAGTTTTTGAGTATAATTTTAATTTTTGGTGTTTGTATTTGTGAAATATGGATAGATTAGTGTTTAATGACAGTGTCAACAAAAATAAGGAGGCATTTTGTGCAAATTTTGACTGCAAAATTCGTGTCCAGCGCTGAACATATTAATAAATTCATCCAGTCTTCTCCAGTCTCTAATTTCCGAACCTGAAATAACGTTCGTGGTGTTTTTTAGTATTTCGCAGGTCTATAATTAATCATTTTAATTATATGGAATTTCTACTTCCGATGGTCTATGTAACTTGGTGGTTTATTCATCGATAAACCTTTTAAAATTGAGAAAAACCGTCAACAAGTCCCTCTGAATCATGATTTTCTCAATATTTTCAATGATTTTCAATATGTATTCAAATATTTTATAATAAAGGATTTAATTTAAAATACTTTTTGTTATAAAAATAATGAATAAAGTCGAAAATCATTAAAAATATTGGGAAAATCATGATTCAAAGATACTTTTTTCTCAATGTCAAGCGGTCTGACAATCAATTAACCACCTAGTTACATAGACCATTTTAAAATAGATTTTTCAACAATCAAAATGGTCACTAATAGAGCTTTTTTCTCCAAATGATATTAAAAGCGGCCTTTTAATGACACTTGGCAGGCTTAGAAGTTATACTTTTAATGCCTAGGCAGAAAAAGTCCACTTTTACTGCCTAGGCAGAAAAAGTTCGTTGCTAGGCAACCTTCCAAGTAATAATTTAAATCAAACTGGTTATTAAAATTGACAATGACATTAAGAAAACTCAAAATGATGCTGACTCTGTCCACTTCCCTCCTTTCCAGTAAAATTAACAACTTTAGTATCCACACTTGATACTCCGGAAACGCCAGAAAATATTTTATTGCCGATGTTTGACTTATTGGCTAGCGAGTCCTCAATATAGCCCTCCGCGGCAGCGGAAGACTTCCATCCTCCATGTTGCTTCAACATTGTTATGTCCCCACCAGAATTCACCAGCAACGTGGCCGAAGTTCTGCGAAAGCAGTGCCCGGTATACTCCTTCGCATGGGATAGTCCCAGAAAAGTAACAATTTCTTCTGGAATTTTACCGAATTTGTGAATGCCAATGAATTGATGATGTGCTTTACCGTTCGCATACTTATAGAAGTCACGCCGATTATTTAAATTCGAGGGTCTGGAGGCTGCATATTTTCTGTAAACGCTTAAATACAAAAGATCTTGATCTTTTGGTCTTAGTATTTGGTAGCATAATTAGCAGTTTGTCGCCCATATCATTTATATCATCTGTTTTCATTTGCAAAAGCTCATCACATCTACAAGCCCCAGCGACTGCAACAACAAGTACAACCTAAAATATAAATTGAAAATTAGTTCTTTAATCCATAATAGATCATTTTCAATATATTCCTACATTCGTACACAAATACAGTTCATCTGGGGCATCTGATAAAATTTTCTCGATTTCTTCTCTTTGAAAAACTCGGAATTTTTTTGCATGGAAACCGTCTGACTGGCGTTTAAAAAAAGCCCGTAACTTCAGGTATTTTGCCAAATCAATGTTATTTTTTATGTTCAGGGTAGCTTTCAACATCGAATAAAGGTGCATTTAGTCAACATTATTTTAAAATTGTGCTTAAATATATGTCAAAAGTGAAAGTTGAATCTGTTATATAAAACCTTTGATGTTACCGCTATGTTTATGATAATGCTTATGCTAAAGTTGACTAAATCCACCCTAAGTAGACCATAACGTTGAAGGCTTCAATTTCTTTGAAAGATCGGAAAAATAGACAATCAGCACATGTTCAGAGAAAGATCCTATATTTTTCTTCTGTCTATATTCCATGAATCTGCTGTATGTGAGTTCATATTGAGTTCAGGTGGTGTTAATTGCATCAATTCATCCTCACTTTACAGTAAATCCATTTCTAACATGACAACTTTTCAAAATTGACAATGACAAAGTAAACAGTAAACAAACATATTCAACAAACGTCATCAGCGGTAAACATAGTAACGCAGGGCCCAGTTACCTTTCATAAAATAATTTAGTTATTTGGATATTGATATTGAAACGCAATTTAAATATGAAAATGTCGATTTTGCGCGGAATTGGAACAAATTTGAAGAAAAAATTATATGTTTCACACGGCAGAAAAGCAGATTTAATGCCTTGGCTGGTTTCATAGCCTCGCTACGCTCGGCTATGAAACACCAGCCGCGGCATTAAATCTTGTGCTTTTATGCCTAGTAAAACAAATAACTATTAAATCCGAAAAATATCAAGACATCTGTTCGTGGAAGATAAGAGTATTTTATTCGAAAAATGTAAATAACTCGAAAACAAGTACTCTGACTTGCGAAAAATCTTGCTTTTCGGTACAAAAAAAGACATATTTGCAAAATTTCATCTGAACTGGGTCATTTATATGCGAGAAAAAAAAATTGTGAAAAATCGGGTTTTTGCCATTTTGACTGTTAATTCGAAGTTATTTCGAAAAGTGTTGATTAAAGAAGTTCTCGACTTTTTATTATCTACATCTTTTTCTTCGAACGTATTTCGGTAGGAGGTCACGTTTTGCCGAAAATCCCAAAAAAAGTTTTCAACCTCTAAACTGCATCCCCATTTCACCATTTTGAGTGTTTTCGTGTTTAAATTTGTTTTTTTCCATAAAGTTGGAACCTCAACAACATTCTCCACCTGGTCCTTGCCTGTTACTTTTTTTTACAACTATTAATCACTGAAATTATAGAAAAAATCTCCAATGGAAACTGGACATTTAATAAATAATCAACTATCTGAATGAAAATGCAAATTTTCACTTTCAGATTATTTCTTCAAGTTATATAGGGTCTTTCTCAATATCTATCAGATGTAGTTCAATGTCCAGCATGGCTTTAGCCGGGGAAGTAATTGTTTTCTGTTAGATATTACAAAAAAGTAACTTCAATTTTATCGTAGGGTTTTTCCATTTCCAGAGGAGTCATATATTGATTCAATTTTCAATTGAGAATGTTTCTCTTCAAAATTTTCCATCTAGTTCTTGCTTGTTATTTTTTTATTCACAAAAATTGTAGGCACCAGTCTAATGTTCATTAAAAATTTTTGGCATTCGTATTTTTACTAACGTTTCGAGTATTTTTGCTATAAGGTTTCCTCAAACCGACGCGGGAACGCGGTAGCGGGAACGAGATGAATCCGATACTAAACTCCATAGTGGGACATACCGGTGTGATTATTCGTATTCCGAAATGCATGCAAGCAACGAAATATGTATGGTTTGCTACGTGTACTGTTTTTCTAGCAATTTGCACGGTTCCAAAGTTCCGTTCCCGCTCCCGCGTTCCCGCGTCGGTTTGACGGAACCTATATAGTCAGGGAATGAGAGCTATGGGTCGATAGTTAGAAGGGTCATCTTTTATTGTTTTATGGAAGATAATTATAAGCGACGTTTATGGAAAGCCTGGGGATAAACCTTCAGATAAGGATTAATTTATTAATTCCACCATAATTTGCAGCATGCAGTCTGGGATATTTTGAATTATTCGAATGGAAATCTCGTCGATTCCATCAATTTCTTAATTTTTCATCGTGATGATAATAAAGGCATAAATATAAACCTTGAAATTGTTTCGCACAGTTTACATTTTTGGTAAACCAACATTCGAATTATTGTTTTACAATAATTGCTTTATTTGTTGTTCAACCTTCAGAATGTCTCTTTTATCACACTTTTTGCGTTAAAAATGCCAAAACCACATAAAAGACCATAAATAATCGACCACAATCTGAGCAAATCCTCATCCGCCATAAATCTCCATACATTCATCAAGGTTCAAGGACACCAGTGATATACGCATCTGATGTAAGTTATAGAAATATGCGGTACAATGGAAAGTTTCAGCAAATTGAAATTAATAAAGTTCTGTGATTCATGGCACTGTTACAAGTCACGTACAGCGGAGACGCGTGCATTTTCAGTTGGGGTTCTCCTTCAAATCAAATCACTGAATATTTTTCATAAATCCTCCGTTTGATTGGCGACGTTGCCAGGTGCGGGTTAAGGTGGATTTAGTCATCACTTTAAAGTTGTGCTTAAATATTATGTTAAAATCGAAAGTTGAACCTCTTATAGCAAATGGCACCGTTTATACAATAATGTTAAGTTTATGCTAAAAACCTTCGATGTTACCGTTATGTGTTTGGTAATGTTTGTGCTAAAGTTGACTAAATCCACCCTTAGAAACTTTGCATTTGTCCAGATAGATATAATGAAAATATAAAAAGTTAGAAAAACTTCATAAACATAATTAACATACTCTATATACACATGCATACTACGAAAAATTCATAATTAAATCTGTCCATTTTACCAAAATAGCAGAAAAACTACAGTCAACAATGCCTTATGGTTATTAACTCTCTTGCTCACGAATTTTGAAGATAAAAATCTGAATATTTTTCTACAGTATCTAGGATTTTTTTTGCAATTTTTTGATGTATATATATTTTTTTTCAAAATTTTCTTTTGGGCCCTAGGTCATGTCCCCAGATGAGGACAGTGTGAGCCAACGGCGTAAAAATTCACATTATTACAATGATATTTTATTAACAATTCCCATGATAATTAACGAAAAAATTAGATTTTTTCGTCAAACCTAAACATTGCTACGAAATATTCTTGTTTTCACGTACACTGAGAGAATTTGCACCTCGACGAATTTTCTTTATCATCAGTGGAAGAGAGATGATTCATTCTTTCAAGTCTAACTTCATTCAGTGAGAGGTCTCCTGGCCGTTTTTTATGCACTGAAATATATTAGAGTGATATATAAGAAGGTTACCGTTGACTCACAATGTCCACAAAACAGTACACCACACTATAAAAATATTAGAGTTCAAAATAAACGAAAAACGAATGATACACTGATTATTAACCGAAATTCAACAAGTTTTCTCCACAATAGACTTTATTTGACAGTTGCCATGATTCGAATGTCACCAAGAAGAATTACAGAACAAAGCTCTACACGGTCATGTACGCAAAGTTCTAGAAACGTTTATTTTATTTGAATTCCACTTTCTTACTATATTCTTCAGATGGCCGCACATATGTTCTTTTGAAATAATACACCATCCTAATCAGAGTGCGATAGAAGATTGCAGTGAAAACAAACAGAGCTCAACATAAATAATATTTGAATAGGTTGTCCTCATTTGGGGACACGGTGAGCGAAAGGGTTAATATATTTTGAATCTAAATTAGACTTAATTTTAGATTAATTCAATTCATTGCTATAAATATTATCAAATCCCTCTTGAACAAACAGAGAGATGTGGAATTTCTTTATATTATTTGGGAGTTTATTACCCTTGAAAAATACTGCTACGTGACTTTGTCCTTGCGCCATGTAAATAAATATTCAATTTGGTATTATGATGATGTACTTCATTATTTGTAATTAAAAGGTTATTAAAATATGTTGGTTGCACTTATTTTTCATTTTGAATATAAAAATCAAAGTTTTCTGTTAGATATTACAAACAAGTAACTGAATTTCTTTTTATCGTAGGTTTTTTCCATTTCCAGAGGAGTCATGTTTGGTTTCCCTTTTCAATTTAAGAACTATTTCACTCATGTAGGAAACATCCTATAGCTCACAAAATTTCACAACCAACTCAACTCAAATAAAAATCACACTTTTTATTGGATATCTGTGATTGTAGAAAAAATTAGAGACATTGTAAGATTACTGAAGTTGAATAAAACACCTGGGACAGATAATTTAAAATCCGAAATATTCAAAAAATTAGAAAGTCAATTATAGACTAATAAATTTAATTTTCACTAGTGGAGTATGTTCTCACTTTAAAACAGCTCTAGTTTTTCCAATCTATAAAAAAGACAGAAAATAAAATCTGTGAAACTACGAACCAATATCCTTAATATCATCTTTCTCAAAATGAGTGGAAAAGGCAGTGAAGAGTAGGCTTATTTATGTATAAATATAGTCTCATTTCAGAGCATACGAGGTTGCCACATAAATTCTTTGAAAGTTATTTGAAACATAGAAAACATGTGGTAAATACAAGGAGAACTCAGTACTGAAAAACCGGTGTCGATTAGGGTGCCTCAAGGAACTGTTTTGGGGCCAAAATTATGCAATTTATATATAAATAACATATTCTCTTACATCTCTACAGATTAACTAATAGGATTTGCAGACGACACGGCCGTAATATACAGTACGATGCAAATGTATGGAATAAATTCATTATTTCTGAACATAAACATATTTTGGAAAATTCCTCGAACACGTCGATTTTCTTTTCCGATTGGCCAATTTCTAAACCCCACTCAAAATATATAGGTTTATCCGCATTCGAGTAAAAATGAGTTTAGTGAAATTTTTAAATGGGACACCCAGTGTATTTTTCCATATTTGGTTAGAGATCGTCATTACAAATCCAGTAATACCAGGTCTGATGGGATTAGGTCCAACGGCTGCGGATATATGGGCAAAAACTTCTCCATATGCTCAATGAGTGCGACAGAGACTTTTGACCTTCTGAATCATGTGGAGTCTCTCAGTCATACTCATTGGACATACGAGGAAGTTTTTTGCCCATATCTTCGCATCCGTTCGACATAATCCTATAAAACCTGGTATCACAGGATTTGTAATGAAGACCCCTAACCAAATATGGAAAAATACACTGGGTGTCCCATTTAAAAATATCACTAAAGTCATTTTTACTCGATTGCGGATAACCCTATATATTTAGGGTTTCAAATATTGGCCAATCGGAAAATAAAATTGACGTATTCGAGGAATTTTCCAAAACATATATATTCAGAAATAATGAATTTATTTCATACATTTGCATCGTACTGTATATGCTAAAACTGCCAAAACATGGGAAAAGTTGAAAAATATAGTTGAAGATGGTTTAAAACATATATTGGACATTTTTAGCCATAAGATATTAACAGTGAACCATAAAAAAATTCACATTATTCCCTTCACTAGTTTCAGAAATAATTCACCTACTTTTAAGAAAATAACTGTCAAGAACATTTATATCTCCCTGATAAACAAGATAAAATGTCTTGGGCCAAAACTAGATTCTCACTCAATATGGACTTTTCTCTTGTTAGAAGTTGCAAAGATGTTAAGATATTTATCATTCGGAAAAATACTGTATTTACCAAATCTTAAAACAGTATACTACGAACTTGAATCTCGTTTAAGCTATGGAATTACCAGCTGCGGAGGAACTATGCCTAGTCATTTGGGACAAGTTGAAATACTTCCAAAAAATATTTGAAAACAATTCATTTTAGAAATATGAAATACTGCACAGAGCTTCTGTTTGAAGAAGCGAATGTAATGAGTCTAAGGCAACTGTATATCTTCACTTTGGTAATTTACCTACTTCAAAATCGTTCTGATGTAAACAATTGACCATCATTGCCAAACCAGAAATAAGTCTACAGACAACAAATATAGCTAAAAAAACTATACAAACAAATATAGCTTAAAAACTATAGGCACCAGGTTTTTTCAATTTATGGCACCACGTTTATTTAACTTTTGTCCCTAAATGTATAAAACCTATATAAAAAGTCTGAACTCATTATCCCTTCTGAAAACACAGAAGAGACCGAAAATGTTGAAGAAATTCTCGAATTCTAAAAAACAAAATAAAGTAAGCACTGGAAAAAACACATGAATATAAAAAAGTGCAATGAAATAAATGAAACTCTTTTCTGGTACCCCATGCTCAACCTTGACGGTCTTAATGGGGTGTACTGATCAAATTATAATATGTAACTAGTTATATGTTTAATGTAATGTTTGTTTAGTTAGGTTCACTCTTTTTACCTGAGCTGTGTATATTTATTGTTTTGTTGGAACTAAATGAACATTTTTATATTATTATTAAAATTTTTCCTTTCCAGCAAACGGTAAAATGATAGACGCCACCCAGGAATTCTTAGCCATTGGCGTCTGCAACATGATCAACTCCTTCGTCCAGGCCTTCCCTTCTACCGGATCCCTCTCCAGGAGCGCCGTCAACAATTCCAGTGGCGTGCGAACTCCCCTAGGAGGGCTCTACACCAGTATTTTAGTACTTACCGCATTGCTGTTCTTCACTCCGTACTTCTTTTTCATCCCGAAAGCTACCTTGGCTGGCATCATCATAGCGGCTGTCATATTCATGATTGAGGTCAAGGTGGTCAAGCCCATGTGGAGGTCGAAAAGTAAGTAATGATAGGATTGATAATAATATTATTTATTTAAATAACTGATTTTTTCAAAAATACAAACAAATTGTGAAAAATGTCAAAAAGCGTTCATAGGTATAAAACAAAGCACAGAGATACTACAAACTAAATCATTGTAATTTACATATTGTAATAAATATAGTCTGAACGGTTTCAACTAATTTATTTGTACACATAAAATTAATTAATCTCACACTAATTCATTTTAAACCAGACTGTCTATGCTGAACTCTGTCTCCCACTGTATCTGCCCTCTCTCATTATGCCTGGCTAGTTATATCCAATCAGATTTCTTCTCTCGAGTATGCACTAGCCTCTAAAAACTACGATAGGGACCGAGACAGGTCGCTTGCTGTTCGACTGCTCGCTTCTAGATGGTTTGCCATGAAGTGAGTGTTGACACTATGTAAGGAACGTCCAGCTCCAGTTACAATATTTAAATAAAAAAAAATATGTGAAGTTTATACTCATACTTGAATTATTTTATTCCCTAATTGAAAAATCCTTCTATGGTGTAGCAGTTTTAGAGGAGTAAATGTTTTTTCAGTCGCTTTTCAAAATTGTCATAGAAGCTGCATTCTTATATTATATGCTATGCCAGAGAATTATCGTATTTGCACCCAATATACTCGATTTTTTTTTTATACCGAAAAGTCCTATGACGATATGGTAAAATAAGTTTTTTTTTAACCTGGTATCATACTCATGGTATGTTCTGATGAAATTTTAAGTAGCCATTTTTTTGAAGATGAAACAACAGGCTTCGAGGATATAAGTGCTCATAATTGTTAGAATATTATATTATTGGAAGATATCTGTGCAAGAATCTCTCCCACTCAATTTTGAAATTTCTTTGATGGCACATTTTTGTAATGAAAAACCCTCTGTACTGAAGTACTTTATCCCCAATCCAAATTTGCTTATCCCAAAATTCTCAAAATGTGCCGTTTTGGCAAAACGGAATAAGTTTACTTCGGAAGTGTTGAAGAAACAAAATAAAATCTTATTTTTGTTTTCGTACTTTTGACACCCTTGTATCTCCTAGAGGATGCATTTTCACCTCGAAATGAGGTGAGGAATCTGTATGCCGAGTTTGTCGGTCTTATTCAGACTCACCCTGTATATAACTTTAAGTAGGTACATATAGAAAAATAATTCGAGCTTCAAAACAAATGCTTCTGTAGTTTAGGTGGCTCACTTGTTTAAAATTTATAATGCAGGTAACTCTCACCATTTTTTACATTTTATACAATTTTCATCGCATTTCTTTCACCTACTATAAAATATATTTGATTCGAGGCATAAGATGTCCGGAGGACTGCTCATTGCTAATATCCTATACAATAGGAAAAGTTCATGGGTATTGTTTAGTTGGGTGGCCGGCGCTGGGATGGCGCTCGCAGTTTTGGAGTTATCCACTGTGCGGGCGCGATCTCAGTTTCGGTCTTGAAATGGATTTGGTTATCGATTCATTCGTTGCAGTCATTAGTTATTGACTGCTAGACCTACCCTATACTGATGAGGGGCAACGAGCAATTGCAGAGATAACCTTGTAGGAACTCTGTACGGAAATTTCATCAGATGTAATTCAATGTTCGTCGTGGCATTATCCAGGAAAGTAGTTGTTTTCTGATGGATTTTCGACCCAACTTTTCCTATTGTATAGGATATTAGCAATGAGCAGTCCTCCGGACATCTTATGCCTCAAGTCATTAGCTCATTGTTTGTGAACTACAGTTTTCTTCTTCATATTTGATTCGATTTAAATTTTCAATGACATCTCGATTAAAGATCCCAGTTAACACAAACATCTAGGAGATGTTACTTTCTTGATTATCATGGTAACAAAATGAGTTGCATTTAGACGTCATTGTTACCACTTAGTGATGCCAAATGTTATGAATTGTTCACAATTCTCTTCTCATTAGTGTCACTTTGAGCATAAAATGTGAAAAAAATTGCGAAGCACATTAACATGAATTTTGGTTCAATTGCGATTTTGTCGGTATAAAAGGAATTAGGTTGGTAACAAAATTGATCGTGACATCACCATCTCGACACAAAATGGCCAGCGGCCAGAGGTTTTTGTCGAGTCGAGAGTCAAGTAGAATTTGTATTTGGTCGTCGCCATTCTTTAAATATTCTATATATAGGTATTTCTGATAGTGTGAAGTGTTCTTTTGCTTCTTCTTATTTCGATAGTTTAATCAAATGTGTTTATTAACAATGCCCAATTATTAGTTCTACTAAGAACTGTATCTCTTCAAGGACCGGAACTGTGAGTAGAAACAGAAAGGTAAATTCAGTGCTTTACAGAATTTGGCATTTTCAGGATAGGTACCTACTGATTTCGCCGTGAAGAAAATGCTGTCCAGAGGATTGGAGTTGAATTGTAGATTTATTTACATTTCTGTAAATGTTTTTTTTTCATGATTCAGACATAGTTTGTTATTTTTTGTTGGTTTGTGTGAAGTATATACTAAGGAATCAACTCACGCATTTGTTTTCTAGCATTCCAATCCATATGAACAGTAATTCATCAGTAAGAATGATAGTATTGAGGTACAATTTCTATTTATGTTGAAACATGGTGAGCTTTGTTTTATTCTTGACATACAGGTGGATCAGAAAGGGAAGCGCATTTTTAAATAAGTACCAGTCCATTCAATTTCACATTGTTACCTCGAAAGGGTCTCAATGTGCATTCGACTCCGAAGTATAAATGAAATGTCACATTGGGCTGATTTCGAGTCACATTTTGCATCACATTTTGATATCTCGACATGACCAACGGGGCACCGAATAGACGTTTATGCGATAATAATGGAAGTCACTTTGCGATTCACTAGTGTGATCTGAAACATGAATGTGAATCCCACTACCATCTCTGAGACCATTCTGTGTTGACTGGGATGGCCCTGTTAACTTTCCTGGGCACCATCCATATTATTATCCAAGATGAAGATCAGTCTCAACTACCTTTTCAATAGAAATAATTTCATTCGTAATTCAGATCAGTGTATTATTTGAAAGCAAACAAACTATGTAATAATCAACATGGCTTCAGAAGGAGCCATTTTATCGAAACAGCAACTTACCATTTTCTCAATTTCATTTATGCAGAAATTGACGCTAATAACCTTGTTATAGTCTGTTATAGTCTATCCAAGGCTTTTGACACGGCATCTTCGGATTTCTTAACTCAGAAGACTTGGTTTTCCAGAAAGTATTTTAACTTGGTTGAGATCATATATAAAACCGTTGCAGGACGGTCAAATATAATACTGTAACGACGGGTGAACAAAATGTTAAAGTGGGTGTTCCACAAGGTTCGGTCTTGGGTCCACTATAATTGTGCTATTTGCTAATGACTTGCCTGAGTACATAAAAGACTGTCAATCAACTATATTTTCTCTTGATACCACTATCACAGTTCAAATATCAACATTTAAATTAAATATTTACTTGTTAAGGTTACCAAAATCATTGATACATTTGCATCTTGGTGTGACAGTAACAGACTCATTCTGTACCCTAAGAAGTCAGTCTCTATGAAAGTTTTTCAAAAGGAAAGATAATATACCAAAAAAATAGTAGTACAAGAAGTAAAATTCTTGGAAATTCTGTTAAACGAACGTCTCAATTTTGATCATCACCTACAGCATTCTTTGCAATCAAATAAATGAAATCCTGTGTGACAAATGAAAATTTATTCATATACCGGGTGGCTACGGAAGTATTGCCTACGAAATATCTCAGTTATTGTATGAAGTAGGTTTGTGAAATTTGGAGCGTCGATATAATGGCATAAGAGCTAGAATTTGAGCATATTGATATGTCGAAGTTAACTTCCGGTCTGACCGGAAGTAACATCAACTTTCTTATTTTAAATAGAAACCTTATTTTTTTTTCTTTTCGCTTTATTCAGCATTCCATTCCCTTTCTAATGACATATCACAAGTTGGTATTTAACCAGAAACTAGATCAGAAAAAAATTATTATTGAAATTCACCGAGTAGGCCGTGGAAGCAAAATGAAAGCCAAAAATTGAAGAGTTGGCTATGGAAACCATACGTCACTTGATAACAGTTGCTACTACTGTGATATTTTATTTTCATTCGTCGGCGTTATAAAAAACCGCCAAAAAAAATATTGGAAAAATTGGGAAAAAAACAATACTCTGTAGGTCCATAACTTAAATAGGAACATACAACTTTTTCTTGCCTGTACTATTCAGCATAACCATTCCTTTCTAATGATATAATAGAAAATAATTTTTTGAACTGAGATACCGAAAAATCCAATTATTATTCTTCAAATAACAAAACAGATTATCGCCATACGCAAAAATAAAATTAAAAATAATGTGGAATGATAAATTATATCCTGTAGGTTCTAGGTTAAATAGGAACATAAACGTACTTGGTCTGTGCCATCGTCCATAGATATTCTAATATCTATCTATGGACGATGTTTGTGCTATTCAGAATGATCATTCCATTGCAATAATATTAACAAGTAGGCTGATTAGGATGTATTTTGGAATGAAACAAAAAAGAAATGAGAGCTGTCACGAACGCTGCTATCCATATTATTTTGACGTTCGAAGTAATGTTTTTGATTCTGCCATTTTAAAAGGGTTTGGAAATCGAAATCAGTTAGTGGAATATTCAAAAAATGCCCCGTTATTCACGAACCGAATAAATTGACATGCTTCTCATTTAAGGTGAATGTTTAAAAAATTCTTATGCCGCTGAACGATTGTATTTAGAGCGATATCCAGGGAGGCAGAAACCGTCAAGAAGGTATTTCCAGTGGCTTGAAGAAAAATTAAGAACTGAGCCTGATGTTCACGAAGACCAAGAAGCATTTGTTATTAATGAGGAAACTGAAATTAATGTATTAGCTTTAGTATAATATGATAGCACAATTTCCTCAAGGCAGATTGGCACCGAATTAGCTATAAGTAAGGAATCTGCTAGGAAAATTTTGAAAAAACATCGATTGAAATCCTTCAAGTATCAGTTGCATCAACATTTGTATGAAAATGACGGTGAAAGGCGCCTGGAATATTGTAATTGGTTTCTTCGACAAAATGCTGAGAATCACCTATTTAACTATTATATCTTGTATACGGACGAGTTAAGATTTACCAACAATGGATTGTTTAACAGGAATAATACAAGGTAGGTACTGTACTTTATTTGGATTATTGTCGATAGTCGAAGTGTAAAGTGCTAAAAGTGTGAACGGTCTTTTGTTCCAGGTACTGGGCGATAGCAAACGAGCACCGGTTTCGACAAGGTGGCTTCCAGGAGAGATTTGGTGTGAATGTTTGGGCAGGAATAGTTGGAACTCATATTGTTGGCCCCATTCTTTTTCAAGGCCAACTAACCGGAGAGAGATACTTTAATTTTTTAACGAATGAAATTTCGGAATTCATTAACAACCTACCAGCGGAAATAACTGAGAGAATGTACTTCCAGCAAGATGGCGCCCCTCCGCATAATTCAAGAATAGCGAGAAATTATCTTCAAAATCGCTTTCAAGAGAGACTTATAACAACCCATGGTCCAGTCAGGTGGCCACCAAGGTCACCTGATCTTACTCCGTGCGACTTTTTTCTATGGGGGCATCTTAAAAATAGGGTGTATTCCACACAGCCTACAACTCTACATGAGCTAGAAGTAAAAATGCGTAGAGCTTTCCAAGATATCACGCCCCAAATGTTGAGAAACGTTTTACATGAAAATATCACCAGAGTCAATAAATGTATTGACGCTGAGGGAATGCATTTCGAACATTTGTTTTGAATTTATTTTATCTTTAATCCTATCAATTTGAATTTTTTTTCGATAAATCTGTTTTTTCGTTATTTGAAGAATAATAATTGGATTTTTTGGTATTTCATTTCAAAAAATTACTTTCTATTATATCATTAGAAAGGAATGGTTATGCTGAATAGTACAGGCAAGAAAAAGTTGTATGTTCCTATTTAAGTTATGGACCTACAGAGTATTGTTTTTTCCCAATTTTTCCAATATTTTTTTTGGCGGTTTTTATAACGCCGACGAATGAAAATAAAATATCACAGTAGTAGCAACTGTTATCAAGTGACGTATGGTTTCCATATTCAACTTTTCAATTTTTGGCTTTCATTTTGCTTCCACGGCCTACTCGGTGAATTTCAATAATAATTTTTTTCTGATCTAGTTTCTGGTTAGATACCAACTTGTGATATGTCATTAGAAAGGGAATTGAATGCTGAATAAAGCGAAAAGAAAAAAAATAGGGTTTCCATTTAAAATAAGAAAGTTGATGTTACTTCCGGTCAGACCGGAAGTTAACTTCGACATGTCAATATGCTCAAATTCTAGCTCTTATGCCATTATATCGACGCTCCAAATTTCACAAACCTACTTCATACAATAACTGAGATATTCCGTAGGCAATACTTCCGTAGCCACCCGGTATTTTACCATGGCATTTTCACATATCTCACTCAACATAATGGCATGGGGGGAGGTATATATTTGAAAAGAGTTTTTGTAGGCCAAACGCGTATTTTGAGACTCCATTTTCGACATGGACTATCGAAATAGTTGCAATCTGGTTTCTATTAGAGAAATGGTTAAATTTGCTAGAAAACCTTGAGTCCTTCGAAACAATTGCATAAACACATACTTATAGAACAAGATTCGGAGTCATAAAACTAAATACAAAAACTCCCCTGCTTACAATGCGTTGTCTCTCTCCAACGGATTGCCGACTGATAGGTGCTACGATACTCTGCAAGAGTATCAGAATGATACTTCCTAATTATACAGTGAGCACGTAAAGGTTGGAACAAATTCGTTAAATGCTTAATATGGCCATTAGGGAAAATAAGCTCAGGCACGTCGATTTTATTTTTCGGTGGCGCATTTTTTGGCATACATATATTTTTGATGACGTCATCCCTGTTCAAGTTATGACGTCATCATAATTTTTTTCAAATGGCAATACCCTATTTTGGTAATACCTTCAAGAAGAACGCATTTTTCTGTGTATGGATTTCATATTTTTTCTAATGTTACATAACCGCATGTTCGAGAAACAAAAGATATTGCATTATTCACAATAATGTAATATTACGTCTGTTAACGTGAACTTTTGACTTGAGGTATCCCCACAAAAAAAATTTAGTGGGGTTAGATCAGGAGATCTAGCTGGAAACTCTAAAAATCCTGCGATCGAAATAATCTTCATTAAGACTTATTTTCACTTCATATGGGTGCCACTTATTCTTTTTTAGTCATTTTAAAATAGACGTTTGACACATTGATTGCTTCAATGCAACTAGACACTGACTGTACGTAAATATGTTTCTAAAATTCGGCTTAACAATAATAATAGTTAGCTATCAAATAATTGTGGTATAAAAAGTTATCGACACCATGCGAAAAGCGAAAAATGACGAAAAGATATTTTAATGGTTGCAGGTTATGGGGATAAGACTATAGTACGCAAGCTGAGTTTTGTGACTCATTTAACTATAAATATCCCGATAGACCTATTACACATTGGACAGCGATCAAAGTCGAAGCAAAATTTAGAAATTTTGACAATGTAGGTGATAATTATACGAAAGGTCGTCCAGGCGTTACGGAAGATCAACAATTGAATTTGTTACTATCATTTCAAGAAAATACTCACATGAATCATGAACTTAATGAAGATGATTTCGATAGTAGTCGATGATTTTTAGAATGACCAGCTACATCTCATGATTTAACCCCACTAGATTTTTTGTGGGGATCCCTTAAGTCAAAAGTTTACGTTAACATACATAATATAATGACGTCATAACTCGAACAGTGATTACGTCATCAAGAATATGATTAGATCAAAAAATGCGCAACTGGAAAATAAAATCGACGTGTCTGAGCTTACTTCTCCTAATGGCCATATCAAGCGTTTAACGAATTTGTTCCAACCTTTACGTGCTCACTTTATATTCAATTTTGTGTACTTCTTTCATAATTCTATATGTAAAGCTGTTACCTTCAATTTTTATTCAATTTACTGTGACTGGTGTTTTTCATCGATACAGTGTATCTATATTTTTTATTTCAAACTTTTTTATATATTTTTATACGTTTTATCTGACCCACCATATGTACCCTACTGTACCAAAGTGGTTAATAAATTATTATTGTTATTCTAATCTTGCAGAGTTGGACTTGATGTTAGGCTTTGCAACATTCATAGCCTGTCTAGTTCTTGCCTTGGAAATTGGAATATTGGTAGGAATTGGAATCAATCTACTATTCATACTGTATCATGCAGCTAGACCCAAGATAACTGTTGAAAGATTGATGGTGAGTATTAAACAATAATAATAATAATAAACGCTTTTATTGGTAGAAGCAGAGGAAAACAAACATTGACAATAAAGTATACAGATCTACCAAAAGGCAGAGTTAGCTTTTGCCTGAGCCACAGGGGTCAGGCAAGTGCTTTCTACAATTCTACAATTTAACTTTTGTGAAACATTGAATAGGCGTTGAAGAAAAATTCAACTCCTGTGAAATACGGAATCACTTCTGTTATTCGAGGGTTATTTTTGAATTTATTCAGATAGATATGTATGTCTGGGTGGTATCAATAAAAATTTCCATAGAAAGTGTTTCTGCGCATTAACATATATTTACCGAATCTTATCTGAAAAGGTATAAAAGAGCGTGATCCAAACTGCAAACTATTGTATTAATTTCAATATGTGATACTGCAGGTATAGCTAACGAGCTGACCATAAAAACAACATTGAATTTGTACAAACTTTTTTTGGAAAAATTGGTTTTTCGGGATAATTACAAATCAATTAGTGCAGAACTAAACGAAGTGTGTGGTTTGGTTATTGCATATATATCCACTATGGCAATCTGGTTACAAATTGCGTTCGTTTTGCGATTTTGATTGCTTAACATTTTCTGACTTGTTAATTGAATCTACATGTTGAATACCTGCGTACGTATTTGAATTCTTGATTTTTTCCTGATTATTCGAAACGATTCAACGTCAATCTTTTATTTTCTATAAGTAAAATTTTAAAATTATTTTTGTTTGTGAAGGTTGTAACAATCTCAGGGTATTTTCATTTAAGTCACTACAATAAAACAAATTCACTTCACCAACAATACTATAATACAATGAACACTCTGTATGTAGTACGGCAATTACAATTGTCAAAATGACATCTGTCAAAACAAGATAGAAATTTGTCAATAGTTATTTTTAAACAGAAATTCTGGCCAGAACCCTTTACAAATTTAATTGATTTTTGTCTAATGATAATAATTATGAATGATTCTGGCTGCGGAAGTTGTCCGGAACGAACCAACTCAAGTTTCCGTATTTGGAACGGCACTTCTTTTATGTCGAAAATTGAAATATGTTTTCTCCTACCTGCTCTCAGTTGTAATATTTTTAGAAATGAACCATCTCCTTTGTAGATGAGTTATTCATCTCGATATTCCATTTACTTGGATGTGAAAAATCATGTATGTCCTATTTTGACGAATGGCTGTTATCAAATATTTATCGATCCCAATTGATGAAGTTTCCCTTTTTCTATAAGATATTGATAACTATCGTGTATATGGATTTCGGCAACCAATATTCTGAATGGATTTCAGCTATAATATCAAATTTGATATTCTTTAGAACCAGATTCCTTTTGCGTCCCTTCAGTTCTCTCTTATTTCCCTCTATTCATCCCTTGTTTCCCTAGCAACCCCTTAGAGATACCTTTCTAATACAGAGTATTCTTTCAATAATCACTATTCAGACTAACGAATCATTGCATAGTCCCACCAAGTAATTTTGGTGAATGAATATTATTTACTCAAAATTACTTAACATTGCATAGTCCCACCAAACAATGACAGGCATTAAAACTATAACATATTCAATCTCACATAAATTAAATTAAAATTTCTTCAACATATGCTTTCAAATTTATAACATTGAAAATTCCCCTAACATTATTATCATCATCAACAAGTTCGTAAGCATTATTCGCAACCACTTGTTTTATTTTATAATGATTTCCTTTTTAAGGCACTACAATATTGACCATAACATTCGTTGATCTCAATAATTGACCTACGTGTCGTTTTGTACATTTTCCTTTCTTAGTGTCGACTAAATAATGCAGTTTTCCTATTTTATCTCGAATCCTTCCAAATTTCGACATTTCAGATTCATCGGTATAAGTTCTTGATTGAACGGCATCACCTACATGAAACTTTCTGATTCTCAACGTTTTTTCCGACGAAATGTTAATACTCAAGGAGTGATGCCCTTTGATTAGATCCAATCGTGATCGATAGGTAGAGTTCAGGAAACATTCTGCTGGAATTCTATTTGAAGTAGAATTTGGTGTTTTCCGGTATTGTATGAGTAGGTCAGCGGTTCAGTTTCAAATTGGAATCTCCATGATCTGTCAATTCATATCTCAAACTATTTCAAACTATTACACCAGGATCCCACGGCTATTTTCAAAAATGAATAATAACAGGCTGAATCTTCCTGAGTAGCTTCATTTTGCCGAGACTCCCAACTTTTTCCTCTACGAAAATTTTCGATAGTGGTAGCTAATAAAATGCGCAGGCGTCAATCATGTCGAATTGGTGAGTTGAACCTAGAGATAATTCGATAAAGTACTCGATAAAACTTTTGGCCTACAGAATGGATGGTAGGACTGAAGAGTCCCCCACTCCCAACATGTACCAATGACGTGATCATAAAAAATCATTAGTAACCAGCGGATTTTTTTACCGTTGCTTGGTTAATATTTGTATAATTGAATGGTCATATTGTCCTACAAATTGAATGGTAGGTATTCCCAGTCTTAAGCTCCGAAATTGTCAATTCCATGGAAGAAAAAAATTATTAGTAACTGTAGGACAATGATAACACAAGAATTATTAGTGTATTCTTCACCTAAATAATACAGTGTCCTACAAAAAACGGGTATGTATCGCTAGTCCTAAAAAATTAATCAAAATAACGAATTATTTTGAAATTGTGGTTTAGATAATTTAATATAGTTTTATTCGTAAAGTAATGTTACTTTCGATTTATAATTGTTTGTTCAATTCAAAAATATCATAATTTACGTGAAAAGTTTATGAAAAAAGTGGGAGATTTTGTTTAGCGTTCATAATTTTTATAAACATATTGAAAACAACAATAACAAAGTAAAAACATTGAAATAATCAATCTGCCCTCCGGGGCGGTTCAAATGATGGCGCATTCGCTTTCACAGATGCAGGGGAAAACCTGTAACACCACATCATCTGAAGAGCTGAAATTAATAATTGACATTACATTTTACGGTGGTCATGTGGCCAAGTAGTTAAAGTTCCACTCTGGTCGCCGGTCGTGGGTTCGAAGCCTAGCGACTGCAGATATTTCTCTGATGGCCCAAGAAAGTGGAATAGCACGTAAAAAGTAAGAATGCGTTAATCCTTGGCTCGCACAACTTTCGTCTTTTGAGGGCTGTCGTTCGTAAGGGAACGACATCTGGTTACCGAAAAAATCAATTTAAACCAATTTAAACCAATTTAGGCAACTACCTCGCACACGTTTAATGAAAAAAAGTTTATCGGTATGTGTTAGCTGGAGTAAAATTCTCCATTGGCCCTACTCGATCGTGTGACCAGATTCGGCGCTAGAGGGCGACACATCATGAATTTTGAGATTTTTGGAAAAATTTGACTGTTAGGGAAAATTAAAATAAATAATGAGAGCGTATGCAGCGCCCACTAAGTTCTACATAGAAATTGATAGCAAATTTTGATTTCCACCTCAAATAAACCCCGTTCACCACATTTTTTTCAAAAAGTTATTGAAAACAATTGAATTTAACATTTCAACTTCAATACCCTGTATCTCCTAAATGAAACATTTGCGGACACATGTTCATATGAACTTTTCATTCTGTTATTAGTCAAAGATTCACCATTTGAAGTTTGTACAAGAACGTCAAGAACATAATGGAGCACCCTGTATACTACGGTTTTTGCACGTAGGACTGGGAAAACCTACCTAGGACAATGTGACCATTCAATTATACAAATATAAAGCAAACAACGGTAGAAAAATCCGCTGGGTACTGATGATTTCTTATGACCACGTCATTGGTACATGTTGGGAGTGGGGGACTCTTCAGTCCCACCATCCATTTTGTAGGACAAAAGTTTTTTCGAGTACTTTATCGAATTATCTCGAGGATCAACTGAAAAACTAACTGATGTTATTCATGACTTTTTTGCACTCACCAAATCGACATGATTGACGCCTGCGAATTTTATTAGCTACCACTTTCGAGAATTTTCGTAGAAGGAAAAGTTGGGAGTCTCCTCAAAACGAAGCTACTCACGAAGATTCAGCCTTTTATTAATATTTTTTACCATGGAATTGACAATTTCGGAGCGTAAGACTGGGAACACCTACCATTCAATTTGTAGGACAATATGACCATTCAATTATACAAATATTAACCAAGCAGCGGTAAAAAAATCCGCTGGTTATAAATAATTTTTCATGACCACGTCATTGGTACATGGTGTGAGTGGGGGACTCTTCAGTCCTACCATCCATTTTGTAGGACAAAAGTTTTTTCGAGTACTTTTGAACTTACGAATCATCTCGAGGTTCAACTGAAAAACTAACTGTTATTAATGACTTTTTTCGGCAAGTTCACTTCCCGGACACTTTTTCTTTGGGAAAGTAGCGCTTCGGGAAGTACGTACTTCCCGGACTAGGCCGGAAGTGCTCGAATTTTAATACAAATATTAATATAAATAGGAATTAGAATGTTTCTGTTGGTACCTATCTTCTGTTCGAATTTCAATATACAGTGCTAGTCAAAAGTCCCCTCCCCCCCTCGTATCTTTTGAACGGTTGAACTTAGAATTATGAAATTTGAAGGGTGGAAATGAACGGATTTAGGCTTCTTAACCAGTCGTAAAAGGTGACGTAATAGTCATAGATGACGTCACAGGGCCACTGTGACCAATAATTTCAAATGGGACCCTATGGCAAGTGACATCTCGTTTGAAAGGTATTGAAAATACCTATTCAGTCATACTCATTTTGTTTGGATTCCGGCTAATTTTGAGTGTTAAACTGAATAAATACTAAAATTATAGTTTCGAATTTAATTAATAAATATTTGAAAGTCCGCCTCTGGTTAATTGTCAAAAAAAAATTACGTTTTTCAATTCTCTACTTATCGGAAGTGTTGATACCGTGAAAATTTACTTTAGCTATAGTTTAACGAGACGTTTTAGTGTTTACATAGTCAAAATGGTACGTACTGTAGCCGATAAAGTAGCAGCTAACCTAATAATTGGTGAATGTAGACACAATTTCCATGCAGCGGAACGTCTGTTTGATGAGAGGTACCCCAATCGCCCTATATCAAGGATTTATTTGAGGGAGCTTCTTCGGAAGTTTGAAGCATCAGGTACCGTTCAAAATGCCAAACGATCTGGTAGACCAACAATTAGTGATGACAAAAAAATTTACATAATTGGAGAAATGGTAGTAACCCCTACTTCTTCTATGGCCCAAGTTGCATCTATCTGCGAAGTCAGTCAAAGGACAGTTCGTAGGGAAGACTAGAATTCTGTGAAACTATGTCCAATAAAATTAACCAACAACTACGCTACAAACAAACAATCTATTTTAGTGACGAAAGTACTTTCTTTCTCAATGGAAATGTTAACATTCAAAATGTGAGGTACTGGACTGACACAAATCCTCACATAATCATACCCAATTTCCAGAAGAAGTATGTGTATGGGCAGGTATTTTGGGAAACCACATAGTTGGGCCCCTTTTTTTCAATGCGGATTTAACCGGTGAATTGTATCTGGAGATGTTACAAAACGATATTGCGAAATTTTAGAAGATAATCCAGATGGTGCAGTAAGGCGTTACCTAGATGAAGAATATCGTGGTAGATGGATTGGACGACGAGATTCGATAGCGAATGGCCTGCTTGGTCACCGGACCTCACACCATTAGATTTTTTTCTATAGGGGTACTTGAAATCTAAGGTTTACGCTACAGCACCTGACAGCATTGTCATTCTGAAACAACGAATTGTTGAAGAATGTAGGTCAATTTCCAGTGACACAATGGGGCGAGTACGACAAGAGTTTATCAATAGAATTCATCACTACCAGGAAGTAGATTGAGCATATTTTGAACACTTATTATGAGATTTGGTTCTAAAATCATTATTAATTAAATGCGACACTATATTTTTAGCATTTATTCAATTTATCAATCAAAATCAGCGGGAATCCAAACAAAATGAGTATGACTGAATAGGTATTTTCAATACCTTTCAAACGAGATGTCACTTGCCATAGGGTCCCATTTGAAAGTATTGGTCACAGTGGCCCTGCGACGTCATCTATGACTATTACGTCACCTATTACGACTGGTTGAGAATCCTACATCCGTTCATTTCCACCCTCCAAATTTCATAATTGTAAGTATAACCGTTCAAAAGATACGAGGGGGGAGGGGAATTTTGACTAGCACTGTATAATACAAATAAGAACTGAAATGTTGGAAATATTCAAATTTGGAATCGTTTCATCCGGTTAACAGATGGGTGAAAGTCGACCTCTCTTCGTCTCTTAGACTAAATGCGTCTCATTGATTTGTTATTCTACATGATTGCCGAAAAAATAGTGTACGCAACACGTCCGAAAACAGTTTTTTTGGACTCGTAGACTTCCAGGACTCGCTAACGCTCGTCCTAGAATTTGGTCTACTCGTCCAAAAAAACAGTATTTTCCGGGCTTGTTACGTAAATTACTACTTTGCTCTTACCACATCGACATGATTAGCGCTTGCGCATTTTATTAGCTACCACTATCGAGAATTTTCGTAGAGGAAAAAGTTGGGCGTCTCGGCAAAATGAAGCTATTCAGGAAGATTCAGCCGGTTGAATGTTTATTCTAGAGTTGCTTCTGGAATGATAATGTCATCAGAAAAACATGCAGTGCCTTCTGAATCAACTGAAATTAATTAATCATCTGAACCTCTAATCTAAACTTCATTCAATAAGAGATCGATTGCTAAGTAAAATGTGCATAAAAGAAATTTAATAATATTGTTACCAAATAGTCAAGTGAAAAAAATAGACCAAAAAACAAGTAATTTTTTTCTGTTCTAGTCCAAAGGGGGCACCGAATACCTCATGCTAACCCCCGACAGATGCTTGATCTTCCCCTCTGTGGACTACGTACGCAACCTAGTTACGAAACACAGTATACGTCAGGCCATTCCTGTCGTTATAGACTGCTCCCACATATACGGAGCAGATTATACTGCCGCAACAGTCATAGAAATATTGACGCAAGATTTCTCCACAAGGTTGCAGCCGCTCTTCTTCTATAACCTAAAACCGTCGGTCTGTTCGGTTTTCGAAGGGTTGTCTCCCAAGGATTTCATCGTTTACTACAATGAAGATGAGATCGACATTTTGTTGAAGGATCGTTCCTATACGAAGAAAGAGATGGAAAGTATAAATGTGCGATAGTTGTGCTGAAAGGTTATTAGATTTGAATTCTATTCCGATAATGATATTTGAGAGTGAAAAAATCAATGATAATACAATTGTTTTTTTTGTAGTTTGGTAGTTTGTAATTTCATATCTAGATTCCTTTTCGACTTTAAGTGTTAAAAATCCTATCAACAATTTTGTTTTCATAATTTTCGATCTCTTCGATTCTATCAAAGAAAGAACTGTCCATAAAGGACCCCGCTCGAAAACACATGGGATTTTGGCGGTCAAATTGGCTGACATTTTATCATGTTATAGTTGGAGGGGTCGTTAGATAAATGTGTGAATTTAAATGATTCTGTAAATGTTGTTTCTGAGATATAAGCGGTCAAAGTTCTCAAAAACTTCGTACTTGGGTAGGATTGGCAAAAAAACGGTTTTGTCAGTCGGAATAAGACAAATTCAGGATCAAAATTTATTTATCGAAACTCGTTAATATGTCCAATTATAATCCTAATAATGGTAGTAATAATGGTGTATAAGGAGCATAGTCAAAAAAATCGTTTTCGAGATTTTATTTTTCTACCTCTATTCCAGCACCAACAAGTTATATTTTGGTAACTCATCATATTTTAAGGCGATGAAAGCGTGTTTTGTTCCTTATGACTCTGTTTGAAATACGAATTTTCAAAATTTTGGGATAGATAGATATATTTATTCATCATTGAAGTTTTAACATTGATAGTGCAAAACTTATCAGACTAGTCAAACAGTAATCAGACATACACACATGTCTTAAATATGATAAAAATAAAATAAAATAAAACATTCGAAATTACATTCACAATTAACATTCTAAACATTCCTTCATTGAATAAAAAGAATTAGCATTCAAATAATTGAGAAGTCTTGATTTAAACAAATTAAAACTGCTTATATTTCCAAGAATACCAACAGCATGGTTGTAACATATCACACTCAATTGTTTGATACTATAAACAACACTATCTACACTCAAAAAAAAAGATTTAACAATACACGCAAACTCAAGACAAATTAGAAATAACAACTTCAAATATAAAAACGCATTTAATATTATTGATATTGTTCTTGTTACGGCTCTGTTAAGAACAATAGGTTCATGTTAAAAACAACAAACAATACGGAAAATAATGGAACTTTAAAAAAACAGTAAATAACAACTTTTAGGGCCAGTTTCACCAGTTCCAGTTGAGCTTCAGATTAATTATCTGATGGTTGAAATGTGAACTTTTCAACACCATTAAAGAATATCGTTCACCATCTAAACTATTAGTTAGTTTAACTGGAACCGGTGAAACTGGCCAAAATTAATATTATGAATATTGTTGTTGATATGGCAATTTGCGTAATCCAAGAGTTTGCCTGTTAATTTCCAAAAAGATAAATACTTCTTTCATCGGATTCTTTTTTTGTTTTTTGAGGATCCTGGGAACCAAAGCACGTTGCAAATATAGGAACAGCATACTACTGATCTCGCTAAGCGTCTGCGTAATAGTCTAGGTTACAAATTTTCAGTCACTGTATTCAACTGAACATTGAAAATTACATTTTTTCCGTAAATACTATACCAATTTTTAGAGAAGTTTTTTAATAATTTTTCATCTCAACTACCAATTTTTTATCAAATTGGCCATGATTTATCAGAAGGTAATAACAATTGATTTCGAAAAGTAATGTAATAAAATTTAATTAATCAAAAAGTTTTGTTCAATCGACATATACAGGGTGTTTCATAATAAATGCGCAGGACTTCCGGATGTGATAGCGCGTTCAAAAATTTAAAAAAAAGTTTCTACTAACTTACCCTCTAAAATTCAACATTTTCGAGATACAGGGTGTTGAAATTTAAAAAAAATTATAGTTTATTGCGAATATCTCTGGAACCGTTTATCGCACAAAAAAACAGATTTGAATGCATTTTCTACTCATAATAAGCTATGTTTTTTGCAGATTTTTTTATTTTTTTAAATTCATAATTTTGAAGAGGTAGTGGGTGTTTTTTTCTCCAACTTCTACGCCACTGGAAAACGTATGATTTTGAGCCGCTTACTTGAACCGCCAATGTTTTCTACACAAAAAAGGTACTCTTGGTCATAAGCTCTAAAGTTGACCGTTTTCAAGAAAAATCAACTTTCATGTTGAAAAACATGGTAAATTTTTTTTAAATAATTCTTTTCCTAATTATACAAAATTTATTTAAACGTTAGAACAAGTAACAAAACCAAACGTTGACTTCTTAATTGCAAAATAAAAAAAAAACAATAACAATCATACTCACATGAATTGTTGGAAATGACCGCCGTTAGCTTCAATGCACGCAGCAATTTTTCGAGGAAAAATCAATATTTAAACAACATGAAAGTTGATTTTTCTTAAAAACGGTCAACTTTAGAGCTTATGATCAAGAATACCTTTTTGTGTAGAAAACATTGGCGGTTTATATAGGAGGCTCAAAACTATACTTTTTCCAGTGGCGTAGAAGTTGGAGAAAAAAACACCCACTACCCCCTCAAAATTTTCACCAATTATGAATTTGAAAAAATAAAAAATCCACACAAAACATAGCTTATTATTAGTAGAAAATGCCTACGAAATCTGTTTTCTGTGCGATAAACGGTTCCAGAGATATTCGCAAAAAACGATTTTTTTTCTATTTCAACACCCTGTATCTCGAAAATGGTGCATTTTAGAGGGTAAGTTAATAGAAACTTTTTTTCATATTCACATCCTGAAGTTCTGCGCATTTATTATTGAACACCCTGTATAGTAAAGCCGTAAACTTTAAAAAATGCATATTTCAGAAACTCAACTTAAAAAGTTGACAACACTCGTCGGTCCCACGACAAAACCGCGAATGTGATAATTTCAGGGTTCTGACTTCAATATGTCAAATACTAATTTTCTACCAAAACTTTCAATGCCAAACTCACGAAAGGGCTATTAAGATGTCTACTATGAACGAGAGTGTATTCGCGAATGTGAAAACTTACCAAGGTTGTCAAAGAAAGAAGCAGGAATATTTTTAAAACTCTTCTCATTCGAAATGACAAATTGCACATTCGTAGTTTTCAAAATAGTGTGAGTGAAATTGAGTCCTTTTTAACGAAACTTGAGACCAAAAAAAAATGTAACCCACCCTGTATTTAAATGAAAGGTAATGTTGAACAACTGAATTCATCAGAAAGTTACTTACTTTTATTCAATCAACAGTAGGCATGAATTATTTTCTTGTAGTCAAAAACGACATGTCAATTGTTTTTAGTATCCATAGGAGTATAATCCAAAATTTTAAAAATTCATATTTCAAGCAGACAGACTCATCAAGATACAAAACATGTTGCTGTCGTCTAGAATAGACTAAAACTTTGATGTCTTACCAAAATATAACTTGTTGGTACTGAAAAAGTGCTAGAAAATCGATCTATTTGACTATGCCCCGTTTACACCCAAATATACTATCATCATTGAGATTGAAATTGGATATGTAAACGAGTTACTATAGATACATTTCCATCCTAAATTTGTCTTATTTTGACTAACAATAGTATATTGTACAACAAGTGAGAAAAACGGCATATTTCTCACGAGCGCAGAAGTTTGTTGGCACGAGCCGAAGGCGAGTGCCGCAAATCAAGCGAGTGAGAAATATGGCGATTTCTCACGAATTGTACATTGTACTTTTTCTACGGATGCGTTGTTTTTAAGTATTGAAAATTAAAATACACATATAATAATACTTGTATGTCATTAACTAATTTTTATATTTTATTTAAAATAGTAATTAACAGTTATATTTGAACTATTTTGTAAAGTAATTCCTGGTAGGTTGTTTTCGGTAATTGAAATATTAGCTGCGGTCGAAGTTGAAGTTGATGGGGAAACGTACTGAGCTTCTACAGCATTGTTGTGTTCAGGTTCTAATGGCACTGGAGGCTGAAAGGATTCTACTATACTTTTTGAAATTTTCATTTTGTTAGCTATGGAGTTGTAGATATAAGATTCAGCAACATTGCTGGATTTCCAACCCCCATAGCGTTTTAGAGTTAAAAGATCTGCCCCTGCATTAACTAAAATAGTCGCAGATGACCTTCGGAAACAGTGGCCAGTATATAATTCAGGGTTCGGTAATTGCAAAAATTTCGCTATTTCTTTCGCTATGGTGCCAAATTTATATATCCCCAAAAGCTGTTTCGTACATTTGCTATTTTTGTAATTTAAAAAAAAAACGTGTTTCATTTGTGCATGGTCGAAGCTTCACATATTTTTTGTAAATTTGGTAGAATTCTCCTGTGACTGTGAAATTTCTAGGAACCTTGGTTTTAGTCGGGTGATTTTATTAAAAGGGCCGAATTAAGATCTTCCATGTCATCAATTTTTGATTTTCGAAGTTCATCACAACGGCATGCCCCTGTAAGGCCAATAGCTAAAGCAGCCTGAAATCAAAACCAAACATTCATTTTCCGATAAAAAAATTCAATTCATACCTTTGTCAGCAAATACTTTTCGTCCGGTGCATCTTTTAAAAATTGTTGAATTTCTTCAGAAGTTAATGTTTTTGACTGTTTTGGAACATATTATTCATATTTGCGTTTTAAAAATGCACGCAGTTTTACATATTTTGATTATATCAACACATTTTTTAATCATTAAGGTACTCCTCAGCATCGAGTACTGAGACCATAATGTTGATGATTTCAATCTTCTTGACAACTCTTCAAAATAAAATAACAAGGTATTTTCGGAACAAGAATTTACCTTGGCTTTCATTTTCAAGTCCATATAGTTTCTGTAAGCGATTTCATATTTTTCTCTTGATGTGCTTGGTAGCAAATTATTGCAAACATCTATTGCTTTCTGAATAATTTCTGGAGGTGTATTTTCCGACTCTAAATCCTCGTATTCCATTATATTCAATATTAAATGAATCTGAACTGTTTATATTATAACAAATAACAATAAAACTATTTTCGTTGGGTAAGTTGACAGCAATAATTATGCAGTGCTTCGGTTTTGTTGTTATAGAAACGCTAACAATGGGCTACTTGGATATTGCACGCGAATCGTCGGCGAAGCGTTGTCAACGTGGAGAACGTGTCATATCAATCTGACATGTAACAATTCATGACTGACTTGGGTTATCGTGATAACAGTGAGAAATTATTTCTCACTGTGAGAAATTATTTCTCACTGTATTGGCGGATAAATCTTTCGTTTTGAACGTATATGAAAGCGATGAGAGAAGTGGCACATTGTATAGCATCCGTAGAAAAAATAGTTTTTTCCTAGCCAATCCTACTCAACTTCGACGTTTTCACGAACTTTGGCCGCTTGAATCTCCGAAACGACATATACAAAATCATTCAAACTCAAACATTTTTCTAACGACCCATTCCACTGAAACATTATAAAATTTCAGTCAATTTGACCGAATGAAAATTTCCTAAATGTTCTCGTGCGGTCCTTTCACAATGTATCTAATGAAAAATGACTAATGTGACTTCTAGGCCTTTCTGCATAATCTCAACCGTTAACCAGTATTTTTGATAAGATTTATTCAAACTGTATTTATTAGACATAAGTGATTCGTTTCATTTGAAATTGTACATTATTTTATCAAACAGGTGTTTGTTTCACTCCCAGTAAGTGAATGAAATTTTTCGTATGCTCCATCAAAAAAGGACAATAAAAATGTGGAACAGAAAATGTCATCGAAGTTGGTGTGCATTATTGAATGCAAAAGTCGTATCATCATTCCACTGGTCTTGTTTAAATATTTGAATTTAATTAACTAAAATTTTTCTGAACCATTGGTAATAACTGTATGCTAAATATACGAACGATTGCAATTTTCAAGTTTTTTTATGGTTTTTCCAGAAAGATATTTCAAAATGGAAGTATTTTTTTTGTTTTATTAGTAACGGCCGGTTGCATACAAACCCACCAAATATTTGATGTCACGTTAAATATTCAATATGGCACTATAGGCGAGATTGAGTTGCATGCAAACACTGATCATTTACTTGATGGCACTTTAACTTAATGTTAAGATAAGTAATGATTAGAGCTGATGAACGTTAAAACTGATCAAAGTATCAATCAGAAACTGATAGATGAGAATTCCGACAAATATTTTGTATATTTCTAAGCTTTTGTAAAAATTGTCGACATTTCTTAAAAATCCAAACTTGTTTGGATTCCTTATACATTTCCCTACACTATATAAAAACAAATCATCAAATCGGACTTGAAATAACAAAGTCAAACTTCACCAATGATTTGAGTGTACCACAATTAATAGTGCCGTCGAGTGTATTTGGAAAAGGATTGGTCTTCTTGAATAGTCTGTACGAAAAGTTTTCTTTAATATGTGTTTCCCAATTAGTAGTTTGTCAAATAAATTTCCTGCAGTTACTTTTTAAAATTTGCTAATATTCAAATTTTTTCCTACTTTTCAACATTAAATAGCTGGCCCATAAGGTGTTCGGCCTACAGGTTTTAGACATATCTAAAAAAATAATCCAAAAATACTTTTTCTTTATTTGGTGTTATCACTTTTTTATTGTTACGAAGAGTTTTCTTTAATATGTGTTTCCCAATTAGTTTGTCAAATAAATGCTAATTTTGCTAATATCCAAATTTTTCCCTACTTTTCAACATTGAATAGCTTTCCCATAAGGTGTTCGGCCTACAGGTTTCAGACATATCTAAAAAATAATCCAAAAATACTTTTTCTTTATTTGGTGTTATCACTTTTTTATTGTTCTATCTCCTATGCAGCCTGCATAGTAAATTTCATCCAGGTATTGTTTTTTTTCTGAAAACAATATTATATTATAGCTATTCTACAAATACATTTGATACCCAGGTACAAATAATACGTTTTTTAAATTTTTTGTCTCATTCCTGATTTCATCGTTTTCTTTTTGAAATTATATACAGGGTGTTTCTTAAGTACGTGTAGAAACTTCAAGAGCATGTTGGTGACGTCGAAATAGGAAAAAAAGTTCCCATAAACACATGTCCGCAAGTTATTCGTTTCTAAGATACAGAGTGTCAAAGTATAATTATTATATTTGTTTTTGTGTGAATAAATGCCAAAATATTTGTAATATTCGAGTAAAGTTTGGTATCTGGGATGATTTTTCAATGACAAAATCAAATTTCATGTTAATTGTGAAAAAACTGATTACTTATTGAATTTATTTTAAATTTAAATTTCTTGTCATTCAAAATCTCTTGCATTGATTAATTCAAATCTCAATAACTCGAAAACAGTTGCTCGCAGTGACCTCTACCAAGAATATATTTCTTACACAAAATCTGGGATGAATTTTTCAATGACAAAATCAAATTTTGTGTTAATTGTGAAAAAACTAATTTCTAATTGAATTTATTTTGAATTAAAAAATCTTGTCATTCAAAATCACTTGCATCGATTACTTCAAATCTCATTAACTCGAAAACAGTGACCTCTACCAAGAATATATTTTTTACACAAACTAAATAAATATTCCCAGATACCAAACTTTACCCAAATATAAAAATTATTTTCAAATTATTCACAAAAAATAAAAATAAGAATTTAACTTTGACACTCTGTATCTCAGAAACGAATAACTTGTGGACATATGTTTATGTGAACTTTTCTTGTTATTTTGATGTCAGCAATATGCTCCTAAATTTTCTACAGGTACTTAAGAAACACCCTGTATATAATTCGTAATTGGTTTCTACTTTCGTGGTTACACACATTTTGTATTCTTATCCATATTTCTCTCTTTCTTCTTAATGGATATCTTGTCCGATCTTTTGCATTCCATATTGTTTCCGCATCTGTAGAGAAAGTAAAATAAAACGGTTCCTATACTTATGATTCAAAATAATTTCACTTAACTGTACTTACTTTTGTATACTATCCAATATAGTTTTCTCTACCTATATGCGTATAATTGGGTACCCTTTTTTATTCTTAGAACCAGAAGTGTCCACGTCTTGCCATTATTTATCTCAGACGAATACTCATAAGTATATTAGCAAAACAATACAAATGGAAAATACAATGCAATAAATACTAAATTTTTCTTTAAGAATAATACAAAGTCGTCTCCTCGCAAAAATTTTACATGAAGACGACTTTGTCTTATTCTTTCAAAAAGACTTGGTCTTCCACTTCGAGTATGGACTACCTTCGTATAAATACAAATAAACTTAACCTATAAGTGCTTAAATTATCATAAATAAGGCATGAAACGAGAATAATAGTGCTGTTGCCACATCTTTTTCAAATAACTTAGAGCATGTCTTTTTTTAGAACGCATCTGATATTTAACGTAACATCAAAATTTAATGTGACGTTAGTTGATCAAATCATTTATTTTTCTTTGTGCAACCGGCACTCAATCTTTCACGCAATGAACATTTTCTAATAGCATTTGTGATCTATGAAACAATCTATTCAATTCACTAGAAATAAATTGATATCTGATCATTCACATGTTGAATCTTGTCATTTGTTTCTTTGATTTCAATGGTACTACTCTTACCTGAGAATTCTGAGTCAGCAACTGAGTTTCGCAGAGTCTCAATTCGTTTTTAAAGAACTTGCTGAATGAATTTATTGAACCCATGTTTCATACTTTTTTATTATTGTAAATCTCCGTATATAATACCTCTTTTTTTTCCTCAAAATTCGAGTTCTTAGATCAAGCTATAGAGGTTTTTTTCTACTACTACTACTATTACTAATTTTCATAAGATAGTTCGTTAATGAAAACCCCAGCTTTCGCCCCAGCTAAAACGCTTTGTGGAATTTTCCAAACAAGCAATAAAGAAAAAATACAACTTTTTTGTTTTTTTAGAAATATAACAATTCTGCAAACGGCATCTGGAAGTAGAGATCAATATCTACAATTTGTGAATTTTGGATTTTCACCTGAGAGGTAGGAAATGTGTTGAAAATGTCACTGAAAGTTGATCTAAACGCTTCAAAGTGCGTCCGAAGTCACCCGAAGTCGCACTGTAGTTGACTCGAGTTGAGTTCGGGCGACATTTCCCACCTCTCAGGTGGAAATCCAAAATATACAAATTGTAGATATTGATCTCTACTTCCAAATGCCGTTTATAGAATTTGAAAAAGATGATTTCCCTTAAATCGGCGCATTTAAAAAGATTTGCCATTAAATTGTGTATAATTATAATTACAGAAGAATAACTGGTAAAGGTAAAGTTATCGGGCTCATTCTCCAAAAGAAAAGAGAAAAGCGAAACTTACGTAGTTTTATCTCCTGAACACGAATCTGAAAGAATTTTGTGGGGGTCTCAATTACTTTAGGAGTTATAGCCATTTTAAAGTCGAAAACTGTAGATTTTCAGACACGAATTTTGCAGTCAAAATTTGCACAAAATACCTCCTTCTTTTTGTTGACACTGTCATTAAACACTAATCTATCCATATTTCACAAATACAAACACCAAAAATTAAAATTATACTCAAAAACTTGACCTTCTTTTACTAGCGATTCTAACCCAACTTTTGTTTGGTTTTTAGTAATTTTCATGATTGCAGTAGGTTGGTTACCTGAGATTTGTGCCGCCAACTATTCAAAACATAAGAATGAAGGGGAAGTTATTGCTCATATTTGAATTCGAATAGTTGACGGCGCAGATTCAGTGATACCAACTTCTTATGAGCATGTAAATAACTAACAAATAGGTTAGAATCACTAGTAAAAGAAGTTCAATTTTTTGTGTGAAAAAATTAGTTTTTTTGTTTAAAAACGTGAAATATGGATAGATTAGTATTTAATGACAGTGTCAACAAAAAGAAGGAGGCATTTTGTGCAAATTTTGACTGCAAAATTCGTGTCTGAAAATCTACAATTTTCGACTTTTAAATGGCTATAACTCCTAAAGTAATTGAGACCCCCACAAAATTCTTTCAGATTCGTGTTCAGGAGACAAAACTACGTAAGTTCCACTTTATTTTTTGAGAATGAGCCCGATAACTTTACCTTTACCCGAGTTCGCATCGATAATCTGGAACCCCTACTATCAGAAGTAAACTGAACGAGTAGAAAGAGTTCAAATAAAACATATGAATATATTATTTTATAGGTTCAAAAGACCCCAAATCAATTTATCATATGAGGATCGCTTAGAGCATTACAACCTTATCAAACTTTCTTCTCGGAGAATTATCAGCTACGTTATATTTCTTTTCAAAATTGTTAGTAACCAAATTGACAGTAATTACATAGTCAATAGGCTCTCATTCAATGTACTCACCCACATTACATGCTCACCTAATTTGTTTTATCTACCAAGTCATACAACCAACTATGCCAGAAGTTCACCACTATACAGAGTGGGTTACAGTCGATGGTACCTTAGACGCTTACGGAGAACGGGATATAGGATCATTCTGAAAATTTGGTTTCTCAAGTAGGTGCTCTTGGTCTATCGATCTAAAATATTTTCAGCAATGCAGCGTTGCCGCTTATACCAGAAAGTAGCAGCATCTTTGTTATTTCAAATGGGTCACCCTGTATATTACCGCATTTTTGAACTTGTCATTCCTTTCTGATTATTTCTGCCTCATACTCCCCTATACCTATCCTTAACGGTTTTTGAGATATTGGATATTTTCCATATTTTTTATACAAAACATAGCTCGAATTGAATGTTTATTTCTGCGGTATTTTGATTCTCAGGAAGTTACAATTTTGTGTTTAGTTCATCAAGATCATGTACATTGATTCTGTATAGAGAAGTTTGTTCTGCGTTATACAGGGTCGTTCAAAATTCATGATCTTACTGATAGATGCGAAAAGGGTTGAAAGTGCGTTTTTTTAAATGGAACATCCTGTATATTAAGAAATATCCTGAAAGATGACTAAATTCCCTTCGAATTGATATATCATGATCCTATACCTAAATAGCCAGAATTCCGAGATAATAGCAATTTTCACTTGCAATCTCCCAAGTGCTTGAATTATTGCCAGAAATTTTTCGAGTACATGAATTTTCTTTGAAACGTGCGTGACCTAGCTAAAGTCACCACTATCCAAGACCACATAATGAATCTTTCATATAAATTTTACAAATATCACATTCCCAAGAGTTCACTCACCAGGGAAATAATAAGAGTAATAATAATAATAATAATAAGAGCCCCGCAAACACGGCGGGCTCATTTGCCAAAAACTGGACTTGTTCCATGAACGCCAAGACTAAGCACCAAGTCACCTCTGTAGAGGACTAAGACCAGAACCCGGTTTTTTGCCGAAAACTTTTTCCGGGAATCCACATAACACCCCTCACAAATCACACTTCTGAAATCTGATCAATCTGACAATCAACCCCTGTACTAGCATAGCGGGATACAGGGTATACTAGTACCATGATGTAGGAAGGTAAAATCTGAGTTACACCCGTTAACACCAGCGGGGGTGCCTCACCTGTTCCTCTTGAGGAGCCGAGGAGACACTACATTCGGGACAACTCCGACCCCTGACAACAGGGGTCGACGGAGACCCCCCACCCCAGCACTCCCTCACAATCTGCGGGATCCCTATCAGCCCACGGAGGTGGGCGGAAAATATCAAACAGAGTTGTGTTGTACATAGATTTCACCGAAATGCAATGTTAAATATCTAAATATACATGTTTTTGAGTTTGAGTTTTAGCTCAGCGGTAGTGTTGCGGCCTATGAGTCGCTAGGTCGATGGTTCAATCCACGATAAGAACATAACTTTTTTAATTTTTTTGTTCCAAATTTAAACACAATTATTGATGAAAATTTTGTTAAGTATTTTACATATCAATATTTCAGAGGTTATAAATAGTTCAGGTGAAACCATCGTTAGTTATTTCTTAAGAATTGTTGGATGATTTTCATTTCTCGGTGTTAAATTTTTTTACCGAATCCCCCTCGTGCTTGAATTAATTGCCGTAAATTTATCTCGTACATGAATTTTCAATTTCCGGCAATAATTCAAGCACTAGGGAAATCACAAGCACAAGTGAAAATTGCTATTATCTCGGAATTCCGGCTATTTAGGTATAGGAACATGATATATCAATTCGAAGGGAGTTTAGTCATCTTTCAGGATGATCCATTTAAAAAAACGCACTTTCAACCCTTTTCGTATCTAGCAGTAAGATCATGAATTTTGAACGACCCTGTATAACGCAGAACAAACTTCTCTATGCAGAATTAATGTACATGATCTTGATGAACTAAACACAAAATTGCAACTTCCTAAGAATCCAAATACCGCAGAAATTAACATTCAATTCGAGCTATGTTTTGGATAAAATATATGGAAAATAACCAATATTTCAAAAACCGTTAGAGATAGGTATATGGGGGTATAGGCCAGAAATAATCAGAAAGGAATGACAAGTTCAAAAATGCGGTAATATACAGGGTGACCATTTGAAATAACAAAGATGCTGCTACTTTCTGGTATAAGCGGCAACGCTGCATTGCTGAAAATATTTTAGATCG
This sequence comes from Chrysolina oricalcia, assembly GCA_944452925.2. Classification (NCBI taxonomy): domain Eukaryota; kingdom Metazoa; phylum Arthropoda; class Insecta; order Coleoptera; family Chrysomelidae; genus Chrysolina; species Chrysolina oricalcia. The sequence continues at coordinate 52,108,162 of OX101824.2, forward strand.
ATAGACCAAGAGCAACTACTAGAGAAACCAAATTTTCAGAATGATCCTATTTCCCGTTCTTCGTAAACATCTAAGGTACCATCGACCATGACCCACCCTGTATATGATACAGAAATCATATATGTATACAATACTTCAGCCACATTGATCTGTTCAATAGCACCCTTTATAAAATCAGAAATGAAGCTAGGCTCGTATTCGCTTTAAATATTATAAATGTACCAAATTCTGCAGTTCTCATACTTATAAATGTTTAAATTGTTCAGTTTCCATATGACTTTCGTTATTCACTTGCATTTCGAATGTATTATAATAATCAAATTAGCATATTACTATTCTTATTATTAAGAGCTTTATAGTAAATAATTTTAGTTTCCTTACCTTATTTTCGATGTAAAATAGGTAACCCTATAATTCGAGTTTCAATACTCTGTAGGGAAACCTATGTAATAAATAAATAAATAAATAAAATAAATAAATAAGGCAATTGTGCAAATACTCAAGGCAAAATCTATTATTATTATGTATCAGTTTCCGCAATATTGTTTGTCCAGCTTCAGATTTATAAAAATTGTGAATTTTTGAAAAATTGTCTATTTTTCAAGGCTTTCCCGGATTTCCTCAGTGAAAATGCACCGATCTGGTCGTATAAAAATCCATTTTGTAGGTTTTAAAATTCTCTAGAAAACTTTTATTGACTGTAAAACGATTTCCTCGATAATTTTTGAGATATTCGCAAAAAAAACAAGGAAGTTATAATTAATCACTATTTCTTGTTTAACTGGGGTTTGCATTTACGAATTATCTTACAAAAAGTAGTATAGTATGTGCGTCTTTTATTTTGTGTGAAAAGAGCCACTTATTTTTATCTACAGCTTGGCCTATCAGATCCGAAGCACAGTTACAACCTATCTCTACTTCAAACCTCCGTATTATCAACAAATCGAGGACAGCTATGAAACTGTGTGATTTTAATTGAATTGCAAACTCTTTAAAAAATTTGTGTCACTTAATACTATTTTTTAAATTGTGTTATTGTTGCTGCTTATTTGGGTATTTTCCATTGATTACATGGTACCTTACTTGCCATTGAACTATTATATCATGATTTAATATAAACAGTTATAAATGGAATATGAATACCCTTAATGCACTTGATTATTTTATTTTTTTTTGTTTTATCAGTAGTTTCATCACTCTTCCATTTTTTATTGCAAAGTTAACTTTTTTCACTTGTTGGACTTGATTATTGGCTATATTACTGATTTTATCAGTAGTTCCAGCATCACTTTTCTGTATTTTTTCCTGTAACATTACCTTTGTTAACTTGTGGTGCTTCATTACTTCCCAAACCAATATTTTTCTCAAGAGAGGTTAAGAGTAATTCTAGAGCATCTTTTTTAGGAAATAACGTAGTACCTTTATATTTCTTCTTGTTCGTATTTGGTTCTTGATTTTTCTGTCTTGCTTCAATCAACTTATTTGATGGAATTCTTCCTGGCAGAGAATGGTTTCTTGAACTTTCACTTGATTTGCTGCCAACACCTCCTATATTCATAGGCTTAATAGCTTGAAATTTGTGATATTTTGAAACAAATTTAGAAAAAAAAATCTTGTGATTCAGACGGTTTTCCTTTTTCAAATTTTGGTATACCCCAATCAATATTAACGTGACTTACTTTAAATATCGGTTTTGCCTTCTTCTTTTCTTCTTGCAATCGTTTTTCTTCATCTTCTTCCCTCTCTTTCCAGTGACAATCAGTCAGATACGCCTTCTCGTTTATTATTACGGTAATATAGGTGACTGCAAAGATAAAACTGTTATGGTAAGCAGTCTCATCATGAAAAAATGTTCAGATCATTTCAATTTGATATTAGAATAGTATTTTATGCCTTTATACAACTGTTAATTCCTCGTAAAGTATTAAAATTAGATATAAGTGAGTAAAATTTATTTATTACTATTTTAAGTGCTGTATTTTTATTCATATCCATCATGAGCAGTGGTTGTATGGTAGCTAATACTTGAAATTTAACTGCAGATATGTATATATGTAAAGTCGAATGCCACAATCCAAACCTGAGGTTTTTAGGCTTAGTCATGTGATGCAACCATTCATAAGATCTAAAACCCCCCTCATGTAAGTAGCTAGACTGTGATATTAAACTTTTTAAAAAATATTTGCGTTTGTTTCATTTCTGTCAGTGTTGAATAGATTTTATTACAGAAGCTTCCAGCAAACTTCTATGCCATACTGTTCATGTCCAGAGTGGGCCAAATTGGACACTTTTTGAGGGAAAGTCATGTTTTCAAACTAGATAGGTAGATGAAAACTAATGACTGTCTGAGGGTAAATTTGTTTGAAAAAGTTAATGGTGAAACCCGCATCCATCATCGTTTCTGAGTTACAGTATTTTTTTCGAATAGGAGCATTTTCGAAAAGTTGCTGTAACTTTTTTCCTGTCAGAAATTCTTTATTTCTATGGAAACATTACCGAAACACTTTACAAAGAATTAGATTACTTGCAATTTTAGAAAATCATCAAGTTCTCACCGAAAATCAATTCGGTTTTATTAAAAACTGTAGTACCGAGAATGTAGTTTTCAGTCTACTCAAACCAGTAGTTGGAGCCTTGCACAAATCAAATAAATGCCTAGGAGTCTTTCTTGACCTCGTGAAGGCCTTCGATACGGTTTCTCATAGTAAATTAATTTACAAAATGAATCCGTGGTTTGACTCTAGACCTTTTCAAAGATTATCTGTCAAACAGAATACAGAAAACTGAAATTGGAAATTAATTGAGTTCTGAGTCAACAGTAAAGATAGGAGTGCCACAAGGAACAGTACTGGGACCGATATTGTTCCTGATATATTTGAATAGTATATCTAGAATACATAATATGGAAGGTCAATTGGTTTGCTATGCTGATGATACTGCTCTTGTCATTACTGGGAAGAAGTTCGCACAAAAACAAAAATCATCTTGAAAAAAATTAAAATTTGGTTGAACAACAATCTACTCGGGCGGAGGTAAACTCCACACCAACCGCTCTGGTCAGATAATCCTGTAGGTATTCTCCTCAGCAATTCATATTTTGACTTGTAGTATTTGAATGCGTGGAAATTGAATACACACATTTTGTGGGGAGAAATTATTTAGTATAGTCGAACCAGAACCTTACGTAGACATTGGAAATTTAGTGAGGAGGAGGAATTATTAAGTATAACCGAACCAGAACGAACTAACCTCACGTAGACATTTGAATGCATGGAAATTGAGTACACACATTTTGTGAGAAGAAATTATTTAGTATTAATTTGCAAGTTTTAACGACCTTTTTCTACTCCTATGTTAGTAAACATTGTTTTACAAACAGTTCACTCTATAAGTAAATCCATTCTTACGCACAACTGTGCGTAAAGAATAAAAACGCACAACTGTGCGTCATGATATGATGGCTAGTATAATAGGTAACAATCAAGTTGCCTCTTGAACCACTCAAATCGTGACATTTATCTGTCTTGCGTTTTAAATATTTGACAGTGACATTGTCACTTTTTGAGATTTGAAGTTCAAATCGATACTTCATAAATTATAATCCGATCTTTAATTTTATATCTACAAATATGAGCAACTCCGATAATGAAATGAGCGCAACGCCACCGGAAATTGTTCTTCAGGCTGCTTCTGCTATGGAGAATATTCTGCCGCAAAAATCAAAGGATAGATATGAAAAAGCCTATCAAAAATTTATGGAATGGAGTATGGATAACCACGTGAGTACGTACTCCGAAAATGTATTGCTCGCCTATTTTAATATATTGACCAAAACATTTAAACCCTCCTCGCTCTGTTCATCATTTCTATGCTATATAGTACAAAATTGTATTTTCTTAGATTTAATTTGTTGTTGTTGGAAATTAAACCATAAACTGCGTTAGTTACCTTCATTTTTTTATTACTTAAAGCTTAATCAAACGCACCATCCAGTATATAAGAGTCGTAGAAAAAGTATAGTACGTATTACGTGTTGTAAAGCAATTACGCACTCATGTAATTACCGCACTCACCGCTACGCGGCTCGTGCGCAATTTTTCCATTCGTGCGTAATATGCTTTTTACAACACTTGATACGTAATATACTATTTCCTATGATGACTGATGACTTGATCTTGGTGTCAAATTATATGTTTTTGGGGTCAAGGAATTAAAATAACCCATCAATTTATGCATACACTGACATTCAAAAAGTATGTACCATATGGAAAAAAAGTTTATTGTTAGACTAATGGAAAAATATTTCTAGGGAAAAGTTTGTGCATGTCCGATAACCTAAAAATCGGTTTTGATACATGTCACGTGACGATTAGTATGCCGGCAAATTGGAAAAAAAAATACCATGAAGAGGCCAAAAGTGGGGTAAGATGGCAAGATATCGAAAAAAGTCATTTTAAAAAGTTGCTTGGAATTTAATTTTATACTAACATACAGAGTTTCAAGCAATATCCATAACTACTAAAATAATTGAACAGAACCACCAATATATTTTGCAACCTCATAAACATTTATATAATTTGATCATTTCTGTCAGTGTTGAATAGATTTTATTTCAGAAGCTTCCAGCAAACTTCTATGCCATACTGTTTATGTTCAGAGTGGGCCAAATTGGACACTTTTTGAGGGAAAGTCATGTTTTCAAACTAGATAGGTAGATAAAAACTAGATAGGTAGATAAAAACTAATGACTGTCTGAGGGTAAATTTGTATCCATCATCGTTTCTGAGTTACAGCATTTTTTTCGAATAGGAGCATTTTCGAAAAGTTGCTGTAACTTTTTTCCTGTCAGAAATTCTTTATTTCTATGGAAACATTACCGAAACACTTCTTTACAAAGAATTAGATTAGTTGCAATTTTAGAAAATCATCAAGTTCTCACCGAAAATCAATTCGGTTTTATTAAAAACTGTAGTACCGAGAATGTAGTTTTGAGTCTACTCAAACCAGTAGTTGGAGCCTTGCACAAATCAAATAAATGCCTAGGAGTCTTTCTTGACCTCGTGAAGGCCTTCGATACGGTTTCTCATAGTAAATTAATTGACAAAATGAATGGCTATGATATCCGTGGTTTGACTCTAGACCTTTTCAAACATTATCTGTCAAACAGAATACAGAAAACTGAAATTGGAGATGAATTGAGTTCTGAGTCAACAGTAAAGATAGGAGTGCCACAAGGAACAGTACTGGGACCGATATTGTTCCTGATATATATGAATAGTATATCTAGAATATATAATATGGAAGGTCAATTAGTTTGCTATGCTGATGATACTGCTCTTGTCATTACTGGGAAAAGTTGGGAAGAAGTTCGCACAAAACAAAAATTAGCTTGAAAAAAATTGAAATGTGGTTGAACAACAATCTACTCGGGCGGAGGTAAACTCCACACCAACCGCTCGGGTCAGATAATCCTGTAGGTATTCTCCTCACCAAAACTAAGGGTCGTCGTTTATCCCATAGGTATTCTTCTCACCAATTCATATTTTGACTTGTAGATATTTGAATTCGTGGAAATTGAATGCGTGGAAATTGAATGAGCAGTGGTTGTATGGTAGTTAATACTTGAAATTTAACTGCAGACATGTATATATGTAAAGTTGAATGCCACAATCCAAACCTGAGGTTTTTAGGCTTAGTCATGTGATGCAACCATTCATAAGATCTAAAACCCCCCTCATGTAAGTAGCTAGACTGTGATATTAAACTTTTTAAAAAATATTTTCGTTTGTTTCATTTCTGTCAGTGTTGAATAGATTTTATTTCAGAAGCTTCCAGCAAACTTCTATGCCATACTGTTTATGTTCAAAGTGGGCCAAATTGGACACTTTTTGAGGGAAAGTCATGTTTTCAAACTAGATAGGTAGATGAAAACTAATGACTGTCCGAGGGTAAATTTGTTTGAAAAAGTTAATGGTGAAAACCGCATATGGATATCCATCAGCATTTTTTTCGGATACGAGCATTTTCGAAAAGTTGCTGTAACTTTTTTCCTGTCAAAAATTCTTTATTTCTCGGGAAACATTACCGAAACACTTATTGACAAAGAATTCATATGTGTAAGTACTTTAATCTTTCGAAGAACCGATTAGTTGCAATTTTAGAAAATCATCAGGTTCTCACTGAAAATCAATTCGGTTTTATTAAAAACTGTAGTACATAGAATGTAGTTTTGAGTCTACTCAAACCAGTAGTTGCACAAATCAAATAAATGCCTAGGAGTCTTTCTTGACCTCGTGAAGGCCTTCGATACGGTTTCTCATAGTAAATTAATTGACGAAATGAATGGCTATGATATCCGTGGTTTGACTCTAGACCTTTTCAAAAATTATCTGTCAAACAGGAGGAAAGATAGGAGTGCCACAAGGAACAGTACTGGGACCGATATTGTTCCTGATATATGAATAGTATATCTAGAATACATAATATGGAAGGTAAATTGGGTTGCTATGCTGATGATATTGCTCTTGTCATTACTGGGAAGAAGTTCGCACAAAAACAAAAATCAGCTTGAAACAAATTAAAATTTGGTTGAACAACAATCTACTCGGGCGGAGGTAAACTCCACACCAACCGCTCGGGTCAGATAATCCTGTAGGTATTCTCCTCACCAATTCATATTTTGACTTGTAGTATTTGAATGCGTGGAAATTGAATACACACATTTTGTGGGGAGAAATTATTTAGTATAATCGAACCAGAACGAACTAACCTTGCGTAGACATTTCAGTGCGTGGAAATTGAATACACACATTTTGTGAAGAGAAATTATTTAGTATAATCGAACCAGAACCTTATGTAGACATTTGAGTGCGTGGAAATTAAATACACACATTTAGTGAAGAGGAGAAATTATTAAGTATAACCGAACCAGAACGAACTAACCTCACGAAAACATTTGAATGCATGGAAATTGAGTACACACTTTTTGTGAGAAGAAATTATTTAGTATTAATTTGCAAGTTTTAACGACCTTTTCCTATGATGACTGATGACTTGATCTTGGTGGAAAATTATATCCCCCATCAATTTATACATACAGTGACCGCCAAAAAGTATGTACCATATGGAAAAAAAGTTTATTGTTAGACTATTGTAAAAACATTTCTAGGGAAAAGTTTGTGCATGTCCGATAACCTAAAAATCGATTTTGATACATGTCACGTGACGATTAGTATGCCGGCAAATTGGAAAAAAATACCATGAAGAGGCCAAAAGTGGGGTAAGATGGCAAGATATCGAAAAAAGTCATTTTAAAAAGTTGCTTGGAATTTAATTTTATACTAACATACAGAGTTTCAAGCAATATCCACATTGAAAAATAACACTTCCTCTGGCGTAGATGAAATAACTACTAAAATAATTGAACAGAACCACCAATATATTTTGCAACCTCTTAAACATTTATATAATTTGATCATTGATAAAGGGCATGTCCCCAATCAGCTTAAATGTTCTATAATTACACCAATTCATAAAGCTGGCGACAAGACTAAAATTAGTAATCACAGACCTATCAGTGTTATAAATAACTTTGGTAAAATCTTTGAAAAATGATTGAAAACTCGTTTAGTTGATTTTTTTTATGAAAATAAGATTATCCATGAATGCCAATATGGGTTTCGTGTTGGTATATCTACCACTGATGTTATTAGATGTTATTAGAAATATTACACAGGGACTAGACAATAACAAAAAATGCAATGCCGTGTTTTTAGATTTGGCAAAGGTATTTGACACTGACAATGCTTATTAACGTACTGGAGCGTTATGGCATTCATGGTGCAGTGTTAGATGTCTTTCGCAGTTATTTGACTGATCGGGAACAATGTGTTAAAATAAACGATACAGTAAGTAAGAGCATAACTGTAAAAATGGGGATTCCTTAAGAGACCGTACGTGGTCCAATATTTTTTCAAGCTTACATAAATTCATTGCTCTGCTTGAAAGTAAAAGCAAAAGTTATATCATACGCTGATGACACGGTTGTAATTGTCGATACTAAAAATGATGTCTAGTTAAGCATGGAAGTAATTAATAAGTGGTTAAGTATGTATCGTCTTTCATTAAATGCTAGTAAGACCCACTATCTTGCTTTCTCTATAACTGCAACAAATAGACCAATTTTTTTATGTATTAAAGTTCCAGGCATGAAGGGTGAAATTAAAGAAATAAATGAGTCAAATATTTGGGCATAATTGTCGACAAAAATTTAAGATGGAACAATCATGTTGATTATTTAACAAAAAAGGTGAGAAAGCTAATTTATAAATTTTACCAGCTACGGCAGTTTTTATCAAGAAAGCTACTTATATTAATTTACAAGTCTCTAGCTGAATCACATTTTCGATATGGTATTTTGTTGAGGGGAGAAATGTATAAAAATTAATTGCAAAAACTAAACACAATACAAAACTATATTCTGAAAATGATTTTCAAGAAACAAAGATCTTTTTTTACTAACCTTCTATACACAAAAGATATTTGTAATGTGCGATCATTATATTTTCATAGCCTTTGTATGTATGGGTTCAAAAATAAAATAATGCATACTAGAAGCACAACAAATGATTTGCTACCCATTCCCAAATTTCATAAAGAAAAATTGTCATCGATTTCTAACCTTACACATTACCAAAAATTTGTAATATACTATCTTAAGAATAAAACAAATAAGAAATCATAAAGCCTTCTCAAGAGAAGCAAAAAAATGTATATTCGAAAATTACTTCGAGTTTATCAAAATATTAGAACATCAGCAGTTACACTGAAACTTTGTTGTATCACTGTTTTGCTCTCCTACCTTCTGTACACAATAATTGTAATTTAATTTTAGTTTTTTTCTTTAAGATTATTCAGTATTACTCCACAGCACAACACAAGTGTTAAGTCACTTAGGTGCTGTCTTTGTACACAATCTGTGCGTTTTTATATTGTATTTAACCTAGTCAAGAGAAACCCTTGGATTACAGATGGTCTAGTCAAATCAGTCAATAGAAAAAAATATCTATACAAAAAGTTACAAAAAAACAGAGACAACATCACTATTCTCAATGAATTCAAACAATATAGAAATGCATTAAATATTCTTATTGAAAAAACAAAAATTGACTACTACAAGAAGGAGATTGCTAAAAATCAGAACAGCCCGAAACATATGTGGCAATGCGTTAAAAAAATACAGGGCTATAGCTCTTCTGAACATATCAAAGAAATCATGATAGGTGATCTTAAAATTCAAGATAATACTATGATTTCTGAAGAATATAATAAATACTTTACTGAAATCGGTGCCGAGTTGGCTGATAAAATTAAAAAACCAACTAGAGAATTTAATGTAGCGAGGATTGAGAACTCTATCTACCTCTCTGAAGTAGAAGAACCAGAGGTTATGAAAATAATAATGGAATTGAAATCGAATAAGGCTCCAGGTATAGATGATATTAAAGTGGAAACAATAAAAAAATGTTGCGAACTTTTGGCAAAACCGATAACATTCATCGCAAATAAAGTTATACAAACTGTTACTTTTCCGAAAACTTTTAAAATCGCTGTAATCAAACCCTTATTTAAATCTGGGGTCTGGACAGCATTATCGAACTATAGGCCAATATAATTACTTTCAACACTTAGTAAAATCCTAGAAAAATTGATCAAAGCTAGAATATTAGACTATCTTAAAAAATACCAACTCATCTCAAATCGACAATATGGATTTATGGAGGGGAGATCGACACAGGATGCAATTGCAGATTTAACTGCAAAATTATATGCTGCCATGGATTCAAAAAAACCTGCAATTTGCATCTTTGTGGATCTCGCAAAAGCTTTCGACACGGTCAGCCATCCAGACCTATTGGAGACATTGGAAAATAATGGATTCAGGGGCACTGCCTATACACTTTTGGAGAGTTATTCAAAAGATAGAGAACAATGTGTTAAAATCAATGATACTCTCAGTAACACTAGAAAATTCCGTTTTGGTGTCCCGCAAGGAACAGTACTGGGTCCTATACTTTTTTTTAATATACTTGAATGCTATATTTGACTTAACTGTGGAAGGGGAAATAACCCACTAAACATGTAATGTTACAAAATATTGCCACAATATTATGTATGGCTTGCCATCGTAAAATGAAAATATAATATTGCATAAAGCTCAATGCTATATTTAAGTTTTTAACATAACAGAATAAACTACAGACAAGTTGTTTGTAAGTTATAAAGCAAGCTATTGATTGAGTTTCAAGTGCAGTGTTACATAATCCATGAAAGTTCATTGTAAATGCAACAATACAGAAACTACCTACGAACAATGTGAGTGCAAGTTACATTTGGAACTATCGAACAAGTTCAAATCGCAATGTTGCACTGAGTTTGAAATTCCATGATATTTACAACCATACATAAGCTAACTACAAACAATATTGATAGTATTTAGAAAACGCAATACAATTTTCGATTGCATCATCGCAGAAATATACAAAATGATACGCTAGGACAATTTTAAATGGTAAGTATAAAGAAACTTGAAATAATATTTCATTTATCAGGAATCCAACCAGTTTTGAATTTCCCGGTCTTGATGAGATGCCACCTAACGGGGCGACCAAGTAACCCAAATCCCAGACAAGCCTTGCGTCATTTTGATATTGTAAATTATATTGTTGTTGTGTATCGTGCCTTTGCATTAGTTTCGTTTTGGATACTTTCATTCGATCTTAACCTAGGTACCTAAGTAAAGTACATATTCTTCTGCAATTTTGTTTTTTGATTAAGAGTTCACTGAGTGTTGAAGCAGCATAATGGATAGTGCTAATAAATTTAAGGCATCTTCATGTAAGGTAAGGCGATACATCAAATATTATTTTAGGTTAGGATGGTCTGGTATGCTCATTCTGCGTTTATTAGGGGAATGTTTTTTTCTCCTTATATTGCGAATAAATCTGGAAGTAGTGTCAATTTGAAAGGTACTTTTACATTTGTAAATGATGTGGAATACTTTTACATCTCGATTGTAGTTGCGGGTTTTTCAATATATTGGTGGCTTGAATGAAAAGTTTTGTGTTGGATCAAGTCTTGAACGTTTTTTCACAAATCATTGTGCCATGTTTTGCAATTGTATCAACAAAAAAGGCAATTTCAGAATCAAAGAATTGAAATCTAAACAAATTTTAAAATTCAAGTCAGTTCAATTTGAATATAAAGCAAATATGTAAGCACAATAGTGTCATAATCAAGGACAAGTTTAATAGTACATTCTATATTGAAATAAGACCATAATTGTTGAGTTGACTAATTATATATTTATTTATAATATTTTTGTTCCAGATGCAGTGAGAAATTCATCTCCATGCATCAGACATGATGCATTTCAAATAAATGTGATGGCTTGGCTATAATTCGTAAAACACGTTACTTGTAGGGTTAGGTAGTAGATCGAGATGTCGATATTTAAGCTACACATTCAATTCAATGATTATTTCGTTTCAGGTACCTGATAAGGCCAAACAGATTTTTATTTTAAATATGACATTTCAATATGAGTACTTATTTGTTTTTTTGTGATATTTTAATTAAAGGTTTCAATATCAAATTTTTGTCTTTTTGATCTCCAAGATTTAAATGGACATTCAAATTAATAGGTATAATTTCAGAAGATTTTTTGGGTTGTCACTGCTTGTTTCTAAAAACTAGAAAATGATGAATCTGATTTCCATAGAGGACACATCAATACTGAATGATCTGTCTCCCAAGAAGATTGTATTCATTTTCTATCAATATTAGTAGCAAGTAGTGAAAATCCAAAAATTCTTTAGTAGCGAACAAACCTACTGGAACGTAATTTATGAAATCTTACTGTTATGTTATGGAAAGGAATAGACAAGATTGGTGGTAAGTTGCTGCTATATAAAAATATTGAATATGTTATTTTCCACTAATTTATATTCTATGTTGCGGTAACCTTGCTGCAATTACTAATTATGAAAGATTACATCCATCAATCCATTTCAGTAGTTGCTACAACATTGTCATAAGACGTCATTTTCAATATCACATTTGCAATTTTCCTGTATATTATATGCAATGTTGCAAAAACCTTGCTGGATTAATTGATAATGGCATATACCATTTGTAATATTGCTGAACGTCCGTTTCAGTAGTTGCTGAACCTTTGCAGTAAGGTAGCAGAAAACTCTGATGTAACATTACACATTACCATGGAAGGTTACTGAAATATTGAATGAATGTTACTTTGCTTAGTGGGGAGTAGTTTTGCGGACGATACTGTCATATTTTTCAAAGACGATTCCTGGGCTAACCTGAAAGAAAAAATTACAAGATCATTCCCCGTTATATTAGACTTATTCAACAGTAAACTACTCACCATCAACCTTAAGAAAACAATTTACCTTCCATTCACTAGTTATAATTCGAACTTACCTGAATACACATCGATTGACATCCAATATAATGAAGAAACACTAACAATCTCATCAAGTACTTCAGTCAAATTTTTGAGAATCCATCTCGATCCCAACTAAAATGGAACATTCATTTAGAAAATGTCATAAAAAAGTTGAGATACTATCTGAGCAAATTCAAATATATGAAAAAGTTTCTCGAAATTAAACATTTGAAAATTATGTATTTCGCATTAATACAAACTCACTTTTTGTATGGAATAATTGCTTGGGGAGGAGTAACGAACATTTATCTGAAACATCTGGAAACAATGCAGAAATGGATCCTAAAGATAATATTGGGAAAAAATTACAGGTACCCCTGCGATGACCTGTACAAAGAAGCAAAAGTGCTCGACATTAGACAAATTTTTGTTCTATCCCTTGCCATGCATCAGCGTAAAAATTTTGCAAAGTAGGTAATGATAGACCATAGGTATCAAACTAGGTATAGGAACCAGTCTGTTGTCATACCTCGAATGTTGAAAACAATAGGACCAAGAAGCCACCTATATCTTGCACCAAAAATATATAGTGAAATCCTAAATTCTTTAAAACAACTAAACTCCCTCATGATGTCCAAAATAAATCCCGTCAAGAGATTCAAAAACTCGTAGACCTGAAAAACAATTGAACATTTCCACCACTATTTCCCTCACCACAAGAATTATCAAATGTTATGATAGATGTAGAATTGTATTTGTAATTTTTTTTCTTATAGTTTTATAAATTTAATGCATTAGATAAATTGTATCACATATTTGCTACTGTGAAAATATATCTGAGGTTTGTATAAAAATACTATAGGTAGGGATGAGATCACAGAGAGAATAATTGTAGATTATTTAATGATACCCACGCACAGGATTTTCTTTGTGGGTCACTTGAATTTATTCGCAAGAAATCTCTTTGTTTTAGGCATTTGCATGAATGTCTGAAAATACATACTTAAGTACTATGGTTTGTAAATGAATTTATGTATGTATGTGAATAAAAATAATTATTATTATATTATTATTATTATTATTTAAATTGTTATAGCAATCCACTATCCTTCTGTTATTTTGTAATTTTGTGTAGCTAATAAATAAATAACTAAATTTGAAAAAAATTGAAATTACATTTTTTAAAACACTTTCAGGCTTTTCTACAAAAATCAGTTTTTTTTCTGAATGGATTGACTATAGTGGAACGTTTGTATTTTGATGATTGTTGGATAAATGAAGCAACGTGATATATTGTTTTATTGAGATCGTATTCATTTTGAGTTTTTATCATGCTGTATTTGTCTGTCAAGTTGATTTTGATAATTTTTGTCAAATAAAAATATCTTGAAGTTTAGTTCAGATAATTATTCCTTCTGCTGAATAACCAACAGGTTATCTTCTGCTGAATAACCAACAGGTTATGGGCCCAGTTGTGTCTAGCTGAAAAGTATTGTTATAAGCGATCGAGTAAAATGGCATCATCATTTTTGCACATCGAGAAGTTGAATAAGGAAAATTTCGATACTTGGCGCATGCAGATGGAAGCAATCCTGATTAAAAATGATCACTGGTTGTACGTGAATGGGGAGAAGAAAGAACCAGACAACCAGGAGGCAAAAATGGATTGGAAAAATATTGATCAAAAGGCGAAAGCTGACATAATTTTGGCAATGCAACCGTCAGAACTTTGTATTATCAAAAATTGCAAGACATCCTATGAAGTTTGGGAAAAATTGAAACAAACCTATAAATCTCGGGGACCGGCAAGAAAGGCAACATTATTGAAGAAATTACTTTTCACGAAAATGAAAGAAGGTGACACAATGTCAGATCATCTGAATATCTTCTTTAATCTAGTCGATCAACTGAGAGAAATAGAAATCAATGTTGGAGATGACCTTTTATCCCTACTCATGCTATACTCTATTCCCATTTCGTATGAAAATTTCAGATGTGCAATTGAAGCACGAGATGAACTACCCAGTCCCGAAATATTGAAGAGCAAACTCTTAGACGAATTCAATTCAAAGCGAGAAGCTGATAACCAGGTAGCACAAAATGTTCTATTTACAAGTTCAAGTACACGATGGTCTAGGCAAAATCGAAAATATGATCAAGAAAAATTTGATCACCGAAAATGCGATCAAAAGAGTGATAACAATTATAACAATCAAAGGAATAATCAAAATAAAAAGTTTTTTCCTTTCAAATGCAATAATTGTCACAAATATGGACATAAAGGTTCAGAATGCAGATATAAAGTTGAAAATGGTAAACATGCAGCATCCAAAGCGGAAGGATTCACAGAAGTAAATGAAGAAGTTTTCATGATCTCAGAAAGGACAACCATTGCTGAAGCAAATTGGGCTGAGCAATCCGCAAGAAATGAGTGGTGTCTAGACAGCGGCGCAACATCGCATGTGTGCAACGACAAATCCAAGTTCACCAGTTTTTATAAGTTGAAAAATCAGAAAGTTTGTTTAGCTATTGATAAAAAGACTAACATTCTTGGAAAAGGAACTGTCAAGATAGCAGTGGATAATGGATCATCAGGGATAAGGATAATCAATTTGGAAAACACTTTGTTCGTACCTGAATTGAAGACGAATCTGATTTCAATGTCTAAAACAACTTATAGAGGAAAAAATTTCTGAAGAATCATGCTGAAATCGTCAATGAAAGTGGAGAAATTATCTTGAAAGCTGAGAGACGAGGTGAACTATATTATATTCAACAAGTTGGAGAATCCGCTTCCGTAGTGAAATCAACAAACCCCAGTGAAATTCAAAATGGCATTTTCGTTTTGGCCATCTCAATGAAAACCATTTAAAAACCATTGTTTCTCAAAATTTGGTTGATGGTATGGAATTCAATATTTCAGAAAAATTGAATGAATGCGAAATATGCATCAAAAATAAGCAGGAGACTTCGCCGTTTCCTATATCGAATTCACGAGCAAAAGGAGTATTGGATCTTATACACTCCGATATCTGTGGCCCAATGAAGAATAAATCTCTAGGAGGAGCACGGTATTTCGCAACATTTATAGATGACAAATCTAGACTGGTGCAGGTATATTTCTTGAAGTCGAAAGATGAGGTGAAAAAGGCATTCATTAATTTCAAAAATTATGCGGAAACAGAAACTGGAAGAAAAATAAAAATCTTGAGAACCGATAATGGGCTAGAATATTGCGGAAGAGATTTCAATGAAATTTTGAAGGATAATGGGATAAAAAGGGAATATTCAACAGCTTACACGCCTCAGCAAAATGGCGTAGCTGAGCGTATGAATAGAACCTTAGTTGAAATGGCCCGATGTATGCTGGATCAATCGAAATTACCTCAAAGTTTTTGGGCAGAAGCTGTATCAACGGCAGCTTATATCAGGAATCGATGTTTTTCTCGAAGTTTGGAAAATCGCAGCACACCCTACGAAGTCTGGAATGAAAGAAAGCCAGTTGTGTCCCATTTCAAAATTTTTGGTTCAACAGCATTTGCATTAATAAAATCTTCTAAAACAAAATTTGAACCTAGATCCAAGAAATGCATTTTCGTAGGATTTTCATCAGAAGCAAAAGCTTACCGATTGTGGGATCCTGAAGAAAAAAGGATTATCACAAGTAGGGATGTAAAATTCATTGAAACCGAAACTAGAGAAGCCGAGGAAAAAGAAGACGAGAAAATAAAAAACTTCATATCTTTTGATATCCTACAGGGAGATGACATTATTCGAGAAAATTCAGATAAAAATGAAGAGAAGGAAGACGTATATTCTCAGGAAAACGATTATGAAAAAGATGATGTAATGGATTCCAGAAATATTGATGATATTGAAGTATCAGAGGACAGAATGAGTAGTAACCCAGCAAAATCAGTGAAAAGGGGAAAAGGGAGACCGAAATTACTTAGAAATGGTATGAGAGGAAGACCTAGAAAACAATTCAACATGATAGAAAATAGAGAAGAAGTTCAGATGATATCTGAAGAGATAGATAATCCAAGTGTTGAAGAAGCTCTGAATGGGAAAATGAAAAGGAATGGAAAAAGGCAATGGAGGAAGAGTTTCAAGCATTGGTAAAAAGTAGAGCTTGGACTTTGGTTTCGAGACCTGACAATCAAAATATAATAGAATGCAAGTGGGTTTTACGAACAAAGCATAGAGAAGATGGAACCATAGAACGAAGGAAGGCACGTTTAGTCGCGAAGGGATGTGCTCAGCAGCCAGGAGTAGATTTCCAGGAAACATATATCCACCGGTGACACGACAAAGTTCCATTAAGATTCTACTCTCATTGTCAGTCGAATTGGGACTCACCCTCTATCAAATGGATGTCATTATGGCATATATCAACGGAGACCTTGAAGAAAATATCTTCATGTACCAAGCTGACGCATTTATACAACCGGGCGAAGAAGATAAAGTTTACCATCTTCACAAATCCCTGTATGGTTTGAAACAGTCCGGAAGACAGTGGTACAAGAAACTTGACCATTATCTTCAGACCGTCATCGGACTAAAACCGACGGAGAGCGATAAATGTTTCTATAGAATGAAACAAAATGATAATATTTTGATAATTGCAGTCTATGTTGATGATTTGATCATTGCCACAAACAATATCAACAGTTATGCAAAACTAAAAGAAGATTTGGCGGTAGAATTTCAGATGAAAGATCTTGGTTATCTGCATTATTGCCTTGGGGTTGAATTTAGTCACATTGAGAATACAATTGTCATGTCACAGAGAAAATATATCTCAGACATATTGAAGAAATTCAATATGATGGATTGTAGGCCAATTTCTACCCCAATGGATGTTAACACCAAGCTGATGAAGGAAATGAATCCCAAAACCGATGAAGAAAGAAAAGAAATGATGAAGATACCCTACCGACAAGCCATTGGTTCATTATTGTACCTAGCAACTACCACACGACCTGACATATCTTTTTCAATCAGCGCTCTGAGTCAATTCAATAATGATCCAGGAATGGCACATTGGAGTGCAGTGAAACGATTGTTCAGATATTTGAAAGGAACTCAAAATTTGACTTTGACGTTTCAAAAATCCATGAAACCATTGCATGGATGTGTTGATGCAGATTGGGGAGGAGACCCAAACGATAGACGATCCTACAGTGGGTTCGTTTTCATCTTATCGAATTGTCCAATCAGTTGGGAGGCAAGAAAACAAAGATGTGTATCTTTATCAAGTACCGAAGCCGAATATGTTGCATTGTCCGAAGCAACGAAGGAGGCTGTTTATCTTAGAACTTTTCTTCGAGAGTTGGAATTGCCCATAGAAATGAATGATCCAACTCTACTTTATTGTGACAATCAGGGGGCACAAAAATTTATTCATAATCCTGTTTACCATTCTCGAACCAAGCACATTGACAGACATCTTCACAAAGTCACTAAGCAACCCCACTTTAACGAGACATTTGAAAACTCTAGGAATAGTCAATAAATCCACGTTGAAAGGGGGTGTTGGATAAATGAAGCAACGTGATATATTCTGTTTTATTGAGATCGTATTCATTTTGAGTTTTTATCATGCTGTATATGTCTGTCAAGTTGATTTTGATAATTTTTGTCAAATAAAAATATCTTCAAGTTTAGTTCAGATAATTATTCCTTCTGCTGAATAACCAACAGGTTATCTTCTGCTGAATAACCAACAATGATAATGACAAAATTTTCTCATTTTCTTCCCCCCCAGATGGCACTAAATTGAAAAATATGGTTTTTGCCAAAACTCTCGCTGTTACATTGGTTCGTATCTAACATTTATATCAGAATTCCTAAAATGGTGATATAGCAATCTAGAAACATTCTGGATACAAAAATTACACATCGGACAGAAAACATCTTGCGCACAGATAAACTACATATTATTATCTATCAGTTTCAGCAATATTGTTTGAAAAATGGAATCTTTTTCGAGGTTTTCCCGGATTTTCTCAGTGAAAAATGCACCGATCCGGTCGTATGCAAATCCATTTTGTAGGTTTTATAAATCTTTACAAAAGTTCATTTACAAACCAAAAAAGTTGTAAGTTTTTTTACTACTGCTTAAAAAATTCCACAAAGCGAATTTTATGAGGCGAAATCTGCGATTTTCATTAAAGAACTATATTATTGTTTCCTCCATTTTGTAGCGTAAAAAACCTCTGTAGCTTGATCTAATATTCATATAACATCTAGTAATCTTTTGAAAAATTGTTTCACAGCTGTATCCGATTGATACAAAAATCGAAAAGGTTGCTTTGCATTATTTTCAAAGCTCAAACTGTTGACAAACTCTTAATTTGCAACAACTAAATATAAAAAGAAAAATGATACCGGCTTTAATGATGACACTGATGAATATGCAAAACATGTAGGTAATAGGCTAACTCATTTATTTTGCCTACTTCCAAACCAATTTACTTCTCTAGTCTCTAATTGGCGTTACCATTATTTTTGTTCGACCATTCTTCATAAACATGAGAAAAGTAATACTTTGAAAATGTGTGATGAAGTCGTGGAGGTAACAATTTCTTTCAGTTGGTGTACATTTCAGAATTTTCAGTATTTCAGTACACCCATTATCAACAGAAGTGTCTCTTCAGTACTTGATTCAGTACCTCAGTCTCACGATAATATTTCTTTCAGTACTTTTCAGTACCTCATTCAGTCTTTCAGTACTTCATTATTTCATAATATTCAATTATGGTGTACAAAATTCTGCCTAGTTGCAAATTTGGCTGCCAGGATGTCTAGATATTAAGGAACCATTTTTTTAAAATCATAATTTCCATTGCTCTTCGATATCCGTTGAAAAACGAACCCTAGGAAAGAGATGTTCGGCATGTCTCCAAAGTAAAGACAAATAGATGTAAAGACTGACCTTGACGGGTCAGTTTCGAAGGGACCTCTGAAGGTGAAACGATTGCTGATATTTCAGAATAGCATGTCTATGAAAATATCTGTAAATCAGAGACAGATCGCCAACATTTCTTCGGTGTTCTGGAGCATTGAGTGAGCTTGTGAGCTCTGCATCACCGACGAGACGAATGGCTCTTTTTTGGACATAATCTATAAGTTTCAGTGTGCGTTAGGGGCTGCAATTTAGGGAACAGTTGCAGCCTTAGTTTGGCAATAATATTTTTCACAATAACTGTAGGAAAAATTAGACCTTTTACTCGTACTCATCGACCTAAAAAAATTTATATTATAATAATAATAATATACGTCTTTATTATTTTCAAAAAAATATTTAAAAAAAAATACTATAAATCATATTTGGTGAAAATAAAGGGCGAAGTTCAATTCATCCAGAGAATAACTTCGCTAAATGAATTGTTCTTCCACTTAACCCATGAAATGTCTCCATAAATGTCTCTTCATATATATTTTCATAATACTATAAAAAATAATAATGAAAAAAGTATAGATTTCCTGTTAAAAAAAAGAATGGAAATTTGTTGATGTAGATTTTTGTAATTCTAACACTAAAAAGAGAGAAAAATAAAAGAAGAAAGAATAACTCTTTGTCTCTTCTATTGTTTTGTTTCAAATAAATAATTTTTGAACATTTTTCCGAAATTTTCTAACCTTTCTTTCTTGAAATGTGCGGGAATGAGATTGTACAATGATGTAATTTGATAACTGAAAGATCGCCTAAATGTTTGAGTTCTGAAAGAGGGGGGCGTGAGAGTTCCCTTATATCTTATGTTCAAGTTGTGGACATCGGTTCTGTGAGTGATTTTGCGATTCAAACAAGAGGGTACCTTCGTTGCTAAAATCTTATGATATAGACAAGCACTGTGAAGAACTCTCCTGTTTTCCATGTTCAACCATTTTGCTTCGCGAAGTTTATGAGAGATACCTTTCCTTTTTCGAATTCCATAAATGAGCCTAAGACATGAGTTCTGAACTTTCTGTATCTTGTTTTTGAACGTGATTGTTAGATTAGGACCATACAGGATGTCTGCATAATTGAACAATGTCAAAACAAGTGACTCACACAGCGTGGATTTAACTAAGGTTGGAAGAAGATGTCTGTTGCCATATATAAGTTTAATTGATGAGTACGCTCGTTGAATAAGTTTGTTAACGTGTTTTTAGAATCTCACGTCAACATCTAGTAAAACACCAAGATTTCTAGCATCCTGTACTAATGTCAGTGATTCATTGTTAATCTGCAAATCAATTTCGTTCATAATTTGATAATCATTTCTTGGTGTGGATACCATCATATTCGATTTTGACGGATTAATTAGTAAGCAATGATCAGCTGAAGATTTGACAAAAGATTCGAGGTCTCTATTGGTTAACGTGGATGCATTGTGGGCCTCATGTTGAGGAAAACTGTGATAAAGCTGCGTGTCATCTGCGTATAAACGGACTGAACAATTTTCCAAACATTTCACTAAATTTGCTGTATACATTGTGAATAACAAAGGGCCTAGAATGGATCCTTGAGGTACTCCTGATTTTAGCGTCAAATATGTAGAGGTAGTATTGTCTATATGAAACTTTGGTTCTCTATTGTGGAGATAGGACTTCATTAAAGTTATGGACTTGCGTGAAAGTCCCGAGTAGTGAAATATTTCTAGCATCAATTCATAATTAATTGTGTCGAAAGCCCGACTGAAATCAAGTAATACCAGTGCAGTAGATAATCCTTGATCCTTTGCCCTGAATATATCATCTGTTACTTGAAGCAACGCAGTTGTACAACTATGTCCTTTGCGGAATCCGGATTGTATTGAAGGTAATAAAGAATATTCCATGAGGTGTTTCCGCAATTGAACTTCCATTGCTCGCTCCGCTACTTTGGAGAGAACAGGGAGAAGGCTCAAGCCTCTTAAATCTTTCAATTCCGTTGGATTTGGTTTTTCGGAATAACTTTGACGACAGCTTTTATCCACACTTCGGGAAATACATTTTCTGTTAGGCAGGTATTTATAATATGAGTGATATATGGAATGATATGAGGACAACTTAGGTTGATGAGTTTTATATTCAAAAAATCACATCCCATTGCGTTGGTTTTTATGAACGATCTCAATGTGTCAGATCAAACAGACATCTATCTAATAGTAAGGCCGTCAAGCACGGTGTTCCTCAAGGTTCGGTTCTGGGTCCCCTTCTCTTCCTAATCTATATTAATGATTTATATTTTCACATTCTACCAACGAAAAGTGTTTTTTTTGCAGATGAAACAACATTCATATGTCAAAGTGATAATATTGGTCCACGTTATTAGATGAGACAATGGATTTAGCCAAAACCTGGTTTACTTGTAATAAACTCAAACTTAATTTAGGAAAGAATCAGTCCATTACTATATCTTCCAAATCAAATCTCACTGGAGGCAGAAGTGTGAAATTACTTGGCATGCAACTAGATGATAGACTCAACTGGGGCCCACATATTGCGGTATTAGCAAGGAAACTGTCTAGTATTACCTTTTTGATTCGACGTTTGAAAAGTTTCCTCAGTATTTATGTTCTCAAATCATGTTACTTTGGTTTATTCCATAGTCATCTATCTTATGGAATTCTTCTTTGGGGTGACTCGAGCCACTCCCTTAAATTATTTATTCTTCAAAAGAGAGTTATCAGAGTAATGGCGGGTGTTCATTATCGTGAACATTGCCGCCCTTTCTTCAGAACTTTTCAAATAATGCCACTTCCTACTTTATTTATATATTCATGTTTACTTGAAATTCATGAAACTAAGCATAAATACTCGGCTCAATCCGAAGTCCACCATTACATCACTCGCCATGCTGATAAGATTTCAACTCCTAGGTTCAGACTCCAGATGTCGCAAAAGAACTCTCTGAACATACATTTATACAACAGACTACCTTCTAGGATAAAGAGTTTGGGTTTCATTCAATTTAAGCTGCAAATCAAAACTTTTCTATTGAAAAGTTGTTTTTATAGTGTAAACGAGTATCTTGATTTGAACAAGAATGAATTTGAATGCATGTGATGGACACTCCACACCTGATTTTCATTCAACTCAAATTATATTTTATTATGTTTATGTTTATTTATACCGTGTTTTTACATAAAAATTGGGAAAAGAACAATACTCTGTAGGTCCATAACTTAAATAGGAACATACCACTTTTTCTTCCCTGTACTATTCAGCATAACCATTCCTTTCTAATGATATAATAGAAAATAATTTTTTGAACTGAGATACCGAAAAATCCAATTATTATTCTTCAAATAACAAAAAAGAAGATTTTTCGAAAAAAAAAAATTCAAATTGATAGGATTAAAGATAAAATAAATTCAAAACAAATGTTCGAAATGCATTCCCTCAGCGAAAATACATTTATTGACTCTGGTGATATTTTCATGTAAAACGTTTCTCAACATTTGGGGCGTGATATCTTGGAAAGCTCTACAAATTTTTACTTCTAGCTCATGTAGAGTTGTAGGCTGTGTGGAATACACCCTATTTTTAAGATGCCCCCATAGAAAAAAGTCGCATGGAGTAAGATCAGGTGACCTTGGTGGCCACCTGACTGGACCATGGGTTGTTATAAGTCTCTCTTGAAAGCGATTTTGAAGATAATTTCTCGCTATTCTTGAATTATGCGGAGGGGCGCCATCTTGCTGGATGTACATTCTCTCAATTATTTCCGCTGGTAGGTTGTTTATGAATTCCGAAATTTCATTCGTTAAAAAATTAAAGTATCTCTCTCCGGTTAGTTGGCCTTGAAAAAGAATGGGGCCAACAATATGAGTTCGAACTATTCCTGCCCAAACATTCACACCAAATCTCTCCTGGAAGCCGCCTTGTCGAAACCGGTGCTCGTTTGCTATCGCCCAGTACCTGGAACAAAAGACCGTTCACACTTTTAGCACTTTACACTTCGACTATCGACAATAATCCAAATAAAGTACAGTACCTACCTTGTATTATTCCTGTTAAATAATCCATTGTTGGTAAATCTTGACTCGTCCGTAAACAAGATATAATAGTTAAATAGGTGATTCTCAGCATTTTGTCGAAGAAACCAATTACATTATTCCAGCCGCCTTTCACCGTCATTTTCATACAAATGTTGATGCAACTGATACTTGAAGGATTTCAATCGATGTTTTTTCAAAATTTTCCTAGCAGAGTCCTTACTTATAGCTAATTCGGCGCCAATCTGCCTTGAGGAAATTGTGCTATCATATTGTACTGAAGCTAATACATTAATTTCAGTTTCCTCATTAATAACAAATGCTTCTTGGTCTTCGTGAACATCAGGCTCAGTTCTTAATTTTTCTTCAAGCCACTGGAAATACCTTCTTGACGGTTGCTGCCTCCCTGGATTTCGCTCTAAATACAATCGTTGAGCGGCATAAGAATTTTTTAAACATTCACCATAAATGAGAAGCATGTCAATTTGTTCGGTTCGTGAATAACGGGGCATTTTTTGAATATTCCACTAACTAATTTCGATTTCCAAACCCTTTTAAAATGGCAGAATCAAAAACACTACTTCGAACGTCAAAATAATATGGATAGCAGCGTTCGTGACAGCTCTCATTTCTTTTTTGTTTCATTCCAAAATACGTCTTAATCAGCCTACTTGTTAATATTTTGGTTCGAATGATTATTGCAATGGAATGATTATTCTGAATAGCACAAACATCGACCATAGGTAGATATTAGAATATCTATGGACGATGGCACAGACCAAGTACGTTTATGTTCCTATTTAACCTAGAACCTACAGGATATAATTTATCATTCCACGTTATTTTTTATTTTATTTTTGCGTATGGCGGTAATCTGTTTTGTTATTTGAAGAATAATAAATGGATTTTTCGGTATCACAGTTCAAAAAATTATTTTCTATTATATCATTAGAAAGGAATGGTTATGCTGAATAGTACAGGCAAGAAAAAGTTGTATGTTCCTATTTAAGTTATGGACCTACAGAGCATTGTTTTTTTACCAATTTTTCCAATATTTTTTTTGGCGGCTTTTTATAACGCCGACGAATGAAAATAAAATATCACAGTAGTAGCAACTGTTATCAAGTGACGTATGGTTTCCATAGCCTACTTTTCAATTTTTGGCTTTCATTTTGCTTCCACGGCCTACTCGGTGAATTTCAATAATGATTTTATTCTGATCTAGTTTCTGGTTAGATACCAACTTGTGATATGTCATTAGGAAGGGAATTGAATGCTGAATAAAGCGAAAAGAAAAAAAATAGGGTTTCCATTTAAAATAAGAAAGTTGATGTTACTTTCTGTCAGACCGGAAGTTAACTTCGACATGTCAATATGCTCAAATTCCTGCTCTTATGTCATTATATCGACGATCCAAATTTCACAAACCTACTTCATACAATAACTGAGATATTCCGTAGGCAATACTTCCGTAGCCACCCGGTATATGTTTAGAGAATGATATACCACTAGTTCATATCGCTTCAGAATAAAATTCTCAATATTTTAGGCTCCATCTTGAACGCCATCTTGAATTACTTAAAATGCTCAACTCTGACAGAGTGGCATGAATCGGTTCTGATATTGACATAACATTAGCTATCAAAAACAGCCAAAACATTTTATTCTTACCTCGAAACAAGCTTTCCAAGATGGCACCCAGACTATTAGGATTGGACCCATGGACTCTATTGTTCAGAAAGTTGTCAACTATATGATATACTAACAATTCATGAAATTTCACCGAAGCCCATTTCTCCATAAGCCGGCTGCCTGGTCCTTTGAGGACAAAACAATATTGCAGAAACTGATAGATAAAAACATGGGGTTCAACTGTGCGCAAGATGTGTCGTGTTTGCACAATCTTGTTATGAACAATTTAGGGGCAAATCTTTCTAAATGAGCCGATTCAAGGAAAATCATCTTATTCAAATTCTGTGAACGACATTTGGAAGTAGAGATCAATATCTACAATCTGTAAATTTTGGATTTTCACTTGAGAGGTGGGAAATATGGAATGTGGAAATCACTCTAAATGAACTCAACTCAACTTCAGTGCGACTTTGGGTGACTTTGGACGCACTTTGAAGCGTTTTGATCAACTTTCAGTGACATTTTCAACACATTTCCCACCTCTCAGGTGAAAATCCAAAATATTTAAATTGTAGATATTGATTTCTACTTCTAGATGCCGTTTACAGAATCTGAATACGACAAGATGTGCCAAAACTACACATCGGTCAGAAAACATCTTGCGCAAAGTTAAACCACATATTATTATGTCCCCAATATTGTTTGTCCAGCATCAGGTTTATAAAAATTATAAATTTTTGAAAAATGGTCTCTTTTTCGAGGTTTTCCCAGATTTTCTCAGTGGAAAATGCACCCATCCGGTCGTATGAAAATCCGTTTTGTAGGTTTCATAAATCTCTATATAAGTTCCATTCCCATTAAAACGATTCCTTGAATAATCTTTGAGATATTTCCAAAAACCAAAAAAGTTGTTATTGTTATCAGAATTGCGTGTTTAAAAAAATCCACAAAGCGATTTTGCTAGGGCGAAAACTAGGGTTTTCATTAACAAACTCTCATATAAAAATTAGTGTGGGCCATTTGCGTCTTTTATTTTGTGGGAAAAAAACCTCTAAAGCTTGGTCTATAATTTTCAATGGTTAAAATCCCAGAAAAGAGAAAATCAGACTACAAAATCTGTCATTATCTGACGATCCATATCATCTACATGAAGAAATGAATCTCTCGATTAACACTACAAAACGTCTTTTTCTCAATCCCATGGTCATGGTCAACTCGAGCTGGGTAGCAGTGTAAGTACGCCACGGTACTTGGCCACAGAAACACACCAGAACAGTGTCGATTTGAGTGGAGTTGTAAAAAAAATCAGTTCAGTTTGTCGCTGTACATTGTAGCACGAACGTCGATAAATGTGAAAATGATTATTGGCATTATCAACTCTTGATTATGTAGTGGTATTCACAACTAGCATACATTCCATCTGTTTGACGAATACATCATTTCGAATTAGCAAATGTTCGAATACATTTTGTGTGATTTTTTCCGGAACAACTAGAAGAATCTCAATGTAAGTAGTTTTTCGGATATAATGATTTTTGCAGGATGTGACTAAAAATTGTATTGAAAAATATTTGGGCCTGTGTGGAATCGGTGCAAGAAAAAAATGACGTTCAGTTGATCATCGATTACGAATGGCTTAATAATAATAATAAAATAATCCCCCATTGTCCCTCTGTATGGAGGACGGCTATTATTCTTATTGTGATTGATTATTTTGTTTCCTTTTTTTGGGATTTGAGGTCTTAAATTAAAGTAAACTCTATTTCGTTAAAGCCAACGTTTCGTCAGTTTATTTTGCATCTTCAGGGCACTGTAAGATACAAAAAGAAAATGTTTGAAAAAAACAAAATCAGTCATCATAACAAAGTTGGTAAAACTTGCATATTATTATGTACTGTCACTCACTGATTTATTTTCCTTGAAGCATTTGCTCCACCAGCTGTATGGAAAAGGTGCACTGCACTGTGGTGAATAAAGAATGGTATTTTTGTTTAATAATCTGGGTAAATATTAATCATTTGATATCGGTGTTTTCAAATTGTTATTTGTTTTTTCGTCAAAATGTAACAGAAATAAACAAGAAGTCTATGAACATAATCATATGAAATGTACAATTTTCTGTACTTGGCATCTTCATTAACATACTCCCCTTTGCTCAACTGTTACTAACAACATAAAAAGTATTTCAGAAAATTGTATATCAACGTTAATAAAATATCGATAAATAATAATTGCCAATTTGGATTTACTTGTCCGTTACTTGATGGAAATCCATATATACATGGTAATCCAAATTAGTCGTATCTGGAGAACCAAAAAAGATATTTTCCAAATTTTGGGAACTATCGTAGAGTGCTGGCCTCCAAACATATTTTCATCTCCGCATTGTTGCCACATCTACCTTTTATAGACATAAATTTGGATATTTCAACCGGAATACCCTATATATTATATAAATTTTGAATTCTGCTTAAAATCGAAATAACTTTTGCTGAGCATGTCCTATATCTATCTCTCACCGTTTCTCAGATATTAATCATTATGTATTTTTTTACTCCAAACAATCCAAACAAGTTAAAGATAAAATGCAATATCGCATGACTCAACTAATAAAACAAACTGAAATTCTGGCATCGTTCACTATGTATGGTGGTTTTCATTTCATTCAAAACTTGGATCTTATTTCCTTTCTTATATCTTTGTTAAAACAACCATAACAATTTTTTTCAAATGGAACACCCTGTATATCCTGTTATATTCGAAACCAACTAATCAGTTTGAATAAGTTTTATAGACTATGTCTTATACCTATCTCCTACCGTTTTTGAGATTTTAATTATTTTGTAAGTTTCAACGTCAATTATTAAATTTAGATTAAATTTTTTACTTTTAAACAATCAGAAATTTCATCGTTTTTACCACTCCATAATTTTTACATTTGTACAGTTCTTCACCATTACATTTTTTTTTTTTTAATTTTTCATTTTACATTTTCACATCTTACATCTTACATTTTGTTACCTGTACGTTTACAAATCTGCGCACTTTCGTGTGATATTCATGTTGTATTGTTACATTTTTAATAAACCTCTCTTTTTGAGATATTCACACAAGTTATTTGTATAACCAATATTAGTAGACCCTACTAGTCTTATAAGTATAAAAACAAAGTTTCATTTCCTTTCACTTCAGTATTATATTAACCTTTATATCTTGAAATTCTTATATCAATATACCTATTGTTATTTCTTCAATCAAATGTAAGTATATCATATATTTTATATATTATTGAATGACCTAATCTAGCATAGTTTTCATATGAACCACTGATGAATACGTCCACAATCAAGCAGTGTCTACTGCTTCGTGGTATATCCTTATTCACAACCATGTTGTATATCGAAGAAGACAGAAATCTTTGGGAAATCGTTTGCTAACGAACAGTCGTTACCGACCGATGATGAACCCTTTACTCCCATAAACACCTAACTATGTAGGCTTATTATGGCAAGAACCTGTCAGAAAACAACTACTCCCCTGGCTAAGACCACGACGGGTATTGAATTAAATCTAACAGCTACTTGTGCAACGTTCCTCAAAACATCAGAGAACTAATCAGCGGAGTGTGTATTGGTTTGGACGAGGAACAGATGGCTTCAGTGCTGTCTGTGTTGACCTGCCCTTGTACTGATGAGTGGCAACAACCTCGAAACTAGTCTGCAGGTGGTCACCCCGTCCAAATCAAAACATAATTCTGCTGGTTGGTCATAGAGGGCACTTGCAATTGCGTCCTCTGATGTTTTGAGGAACGTTGCACAAGTAGCTGTTAGATTTAATTCAATACCCGTCGTGGTCTTAGCCAGGGGAGTAGTTGTTTTCTGACAGGTTCTTGCCATAATAAGCCTACATAGTTAGGTGTTTATGGGAGTAAAGGGTTCATCATCGGTCGGTAACGACTGTTCGTTAGCAAACGATCTTCCAAAGATTTCTGTCTTCTTCGATTAAATCTCTCAACCCGGAGATTCGGAGTGTCTTCCTCTGCTCGCTAGGTGGAGCGGCCTAGAAACTGCTTTCATCTCGTGAACCAGAATTGACTAATCAGCGGAGTGTGTATTGGTTTGGACGGGGAACAGATGGCTTCAGTGCTGTCTGTGTTGACCTGCCCTTGCACTGATGAGAGGCAACAACCTCGAAACTAGTCTGCAGGTGGTCACCCCGTCCAAATCAAAACATAATTCTGCTGGTTGGTCATAGAGGGCACTTGCAATTGCGTCCTCTGATGTTTTGAGGAACGTTGCACAAGTAGCTGTTAGATTTAATTCAATACCCGTCGTGGTCTTAGCCAGGGGAGTAGTTGTTTTCTGACAGGTTCTTGCCATAATAAGCCTACATAGTTAGGTGTTTATGGGAGTAAAGGGTTCATCATCGGTCGGTAACGACTGTTCGTTAGCAAACGATCTCCCAAAGATTTCTGTCTTCTTCGATTAAATCTCTCAACCCGGAGATTCGGAGTGTCTTTCTCTGCTCGCTAGGTGGAGCGGCCTAGAAACTGCTTTCATCTCGTGAACCAGAATTGACTAATCAGCGGAGTGTGTATTGGTTTGGACGAGGAACAGATGGCTTCAGTGCTGTCTGTGTTGACCTGCCCTTGTACTGATGAGTGGCAACAACCTCGAAACTAGTCTGCAGGTGGTCACCCCGTCCAAATCAAAACATAATTCTGCTGGTTGGTCATAGAGGGCACTTGCAATTGCGTCCTCTGATGTTTTGAGGAACGTTGCACAAGTAGCTGTTAGATTTAATTCAATACCCGTCGTGGTCTTAGCCAGGGGAGTAGTTGTTTTCTGACAGGTTCTTGCCATAATAAGCCTACATAGTTAGGTGTTTATGGGAGTAAAGGGTTCATCATCGGTCGGTAACGACTGTTCGTTATGTTGTATATGTCAAATTCAACTCTGTACCAATCTTTTTGTGAATAAATTATTATTATTATCATTATTAATTGCCTCTACAATTCTCTCTACGATTCTTCTTTGTATTCAAAAACATATCTGAACAGACAAAGCTGGAGCTCAATGATACCGGGAAACTCATTCACAAACTCCTCAGAAATTTTATGTTTGGGCTAGGATTCTGGGAGACCATATTGTACGTCCATATTCCATTGATGGTATTCCCAACTGACAAACGTATCTTAAACTTCTTGATGCAACTGTGAACCCCAGAATTACTCAAGTACTTGAAGACGATGATAATCTACTTGAAGGACAGCTCACTTTTCAACAAGGTGGAGCTCCTCCACATTTTGGTGCACTTTCATATCAATTTTTATGGCAATTTCCCATGGAGATGGATTGGAAGGCGAGAACCAATAGAATGGCCTGCTAGATCTCCTGATCTATGACAATTAGACTTTTTTCCATGAGGATATTTAAAATCCAAAGTTTATATCACACACTCCAATTCTCTTGATGATCTTCGCAGAAAAATTCTAGATGAGTGTCGTAAAGTGACATGTTGAGAAATGTTTTGAAATGTTCAAAGACATTTGCTCTGCTCTGTGGTGTGCAAATAACGGAACACCATGTATATCTTACAAAAATCAATTTATTTCGCGGAAACCTTGAAATGTATGTGGAATTGTTCATTAATTCAAAATAATACTAACATTTTTTGCATTCTTTATGAAAAATCAGGTCATTTGTTGTTATAATTCATTGAAGTATGTATTTTAAGCGGTTAAAAGGAATGTACGTACTCGTTCATTCAGATTGAGTGCAAAAAATAGAGTTTTGTCGACATTGAGTCTTATCAACACCATTTTCTAGCTGTTAGTTGAACAAAACTCAGGGTGTCCTCCTTACTAAAATGCTTGATGAAAAATAACCTGCACGTATTTTTCTTTCATTAAGGGTTCGTGTGTAATCTTGAATTTGTTAACCTGCTGAAACTTTTCCAATTATACTGGGAAAACTAAAAGTGCTGTTTGATTTTTAACGCATAGAATTTTTATTAAAAATAAAAATATACAGTGAGGACGTAAAAGTCCTCCCTCCTCCCTTAACTTTTGAACGAAATAGGCTATCGAAGTCGGGTGAAATTCAAGTAAAACGGTAACATTTTCACTTGACACGTGACCTAGTGTCAAGAGGGCACCATCAACTTTTTTTTTATATAAAAAGGGGTCCCGTGGCCTTCCGATTCTCTACCTAACACCGTTTTGTTTGTGAAAATCGACCAAGCCGAATCAAGCTGACAAACGTTTAAAATTTGCTTCAAATATTTGACCATAGTATATTGTGTATCTAGTAGTAAAAGCAATACATTCCCGGACGACAATGTAAATTGTTGGCCGAGGCGTTAAGCCGAGGCCAACAAGCATTGAAGTCTTGGAATGTGCTTTTACTACGAGGTACACATACTATTTTTTCTGAAATCGCAATCAGCATTATCAAAAACTAAGGAATTCTACATATTGTTTGCGTGAATTCAATAACTGTCTAAAATGTAAACAAGCTGGCAAAAATATTCCCGTATCGTTTTCGATACGGGAATATTTTTCCCGCACCGTTTAGGTCTGAAAACGGTCCGAGAAAGTTCGTTGCTTAGCAACGGACTAAAATACTGGATTAGCGTATTTTGAGGCCTGCAGTTGCACCGAGAAAGTGGGCATTCTTGAACGATTTCAGAAAAATAATTTATTTTAATTATTATTTGCAGCAGAATTTCAACTCCGCTACTGATTGCTAAAAACGTAAGTGACACAGCAAGCCGATATAATTTTCAGATTAGAGGACTGCTATGATCAGAACCATTATAATATAATTATTATTATTGATATCGTTGAAATTTTGGTTGGAGGTCTGTTCGTTTTCCCAATGTTGAAATAATGATACCTACTCCATGATAATGATATAACTCATTATTCTGTTCCTCAGGAGTTCTTGTTAACCTTGACAGATTGTCACAAATCGTTAAACTTTGACTGGCTACTTAAAAGCTACAAATATGCAAAAGAAGTATAGTAAGTATAGTAAAGAAGTATAATAGAAACTTTTGCTAAAAGCAATTATTATACGAATATGCGTATATGTATTGGATATCTACCTAATTATCCAGTTTTCGCAGTTATCGTTTTCAACATTTTTTTTTCATCGTAGGTATCTTTTTTTTCAGTAACGGCATTGGGAAAATGTAAACAAACACACACACACACCACACTAACGTAGAAATGTAAATGAAATGCCCTGTGCGGATAAACCTACCGGTCAAGCGATATGGGTCTGTAGAAGATGAGGTTCCATCTGCATAATTTTCGAAAGTGTATTGAATAACTATTATAACCCATGAAGTATGGAATAAATAATTTTTTTACCACTGATACCAGATTTAATAATCCAGAATTGTTAATTTATATGGGTGACATTTGTGTTTTTTAAGATGCTTTTTCCATAGAAATATATATTACATACTTATTCTAGAATGCTAATCAGCTAATCTTATATGTCAAAAGTGTTGTAAAAAGTTCGGATTAGTCCGGAATGCGCATATGCGTCATTAGTGTTTTTTGTAACAGGCCCGGTTTTAGTAAAATATTATGGTACTGGTGAAGTTTAACAAACGTTGTTAATTCTGAATCTCGGGGAATAAGGGATTGGAAAACTCAATGTACTTATACCTGCTATTTAGCCGATTTGAATACATATTTTCACATATTTATGACTCCAAATATTCAGCAAAGGCCATCAGAAAGTAGAGTACTGTTATTATTATTATTTATCGCTCTGAAGGGACTCACTGATTTTTGGTATTGCAATCACTTTTCAGCTGTAGATAAACTCAACAAAAAATTACGGAACCACCCCAAGTAGTCGGTGCGAATTTCAAGCAGGCACTAGATTGGAAAATAAATTAAAAGTACAAGAAACTATGAAAATTGATTTCAGCTAATATTATGAATAATTTAAACTCAAATTTGTATTTATAATATTGGATGCGTCCATATTATAAGAAGCTCAATGTTTTCTTATTGAACGATATTCATGTCAAAATATGTAACTGCATTTAATTTTAATTAAAATAATTTGAATCATTTCTATTCTATTCTGATCTTCTTATCTCTTCATCTAAAGTTTCAGCTTCAAAATGAGCGGGAGATTTTGAAAATCGGTTGACGAGGAAAGAAGTTATGACTGCAAAACCAAAAAGATAATTTTTTGAGATCACCCTGTAAACAAAAGAGATAATAAGACAATTCGAAAAATATCTTGAGGTAATAAGTTCATCTTCATGCCACTGCTGTCAAATTTGAAAAAAAAAATGTTTTTCTCCATTTGGGATCCTTTTGAAAATTCAGAAAATTTGCACAGTTTCAGATAATACCCTGTAGCGATTTTATGCGGAAAACCTTATGTTTTGAAGAAGTACGAGATTATAGCTGAAGGACTGGGCTAGCGAACAGTATTCACAGAATTCAAATTGTTCAATGCAGAAAAAAGTTATTCAGATTTCAATAGGGTCAAAATTTTGGGGTGCGACGAAATTAGTGTTTAGTAGTTTATTTCAATAAACGTTTCTAGGACAAATATGAGAATTGTACTCATTCCACAAAAAAGCCTATAACTTCCTTATGAATTGAGATATCGGGCATTTTCTTTCTTTTTGTTGAAACTGCCTTTTTCATGCTTCATCACACTTGCCCCAAATACTCTAGCATACGATGCATATGAGCATTACAAACCCTGATTACATTTGCCCCAAATGTTGGGGTAAGTGTAATCAACGTACCTAACTTATTATTTTTGTTTATATATAATCACTTCAATGATTCAACGTTTAGGTAGGTAAAATTCTGTATAAAATCAAAAATGGAAATCTTTTAGGTCTCTTGATATTATAATTTAAAGTGTAACTATCGTTTTTCTGATTACACTTACCCCACTTCACCCTATAAAAATATTGAACAAATGACACATTTCATAATACGAATAATATGAGAACTTATTCTACCACAAAAAATTTGCTTTCCGACCAGACTCAGTAGCGGAGTTGAAATTCTGCTGCAAATAATAATTAAAATAAATTATTTTTCTGAAATCGTTCAAGAATGCCCACTTTCTCGGTGCAACGTCAGTCCTCAAAATACGCTAATCTAGTATTTTAGTCCGTTGCTAAGCAACGAACTTTCTCGGACCGTTTTCGGACCTAAACGGTGCGGGAAAAATATTCCCGTATCGAAAACGATACGGGAATATTTTTGCCGGCTTGTTTACATTTTAGACAGTTATTGAATTCACGCAAACAATATGTAGAATTCCTTAGTTTTTGATAATGCTGATTGCGATTTCAGAAAAAATAGTATGTGTACCTCGTAGTAAAAGCACATTCCCAGACTCCAATGCCTCGGCCAACAATTTATATTGTCGTCCGGGAATGTTTTGCTTTTACTACGAGGTACACATACTATTTTTTCTGAAATCCAAAAATCAGTGAGTCCCTTCAGAGCGATAAATAATAATAATAACAGTACTCTACTTTCTGATGGCCTTTGCTGAATATTTGGAATCATAAATATGTGAAAAGATGTATTCAAATCGGCTAAAAAGCAGGTATGAGTACATTGAGTTTTCCAATCCCTTATTCCCCTAGATTCAGAATTAACAACGTTTGTTAAACTTCACCAGTACCATAATATTTTACTAAAACCGGGCCTGTTACAAAAAACACTAATGATGCACATGCGCATTCCGGACTAATCCGAACTTTTTACAACACTTTTGACATATAAGATTAGCTGATTAGCATTCTAGAATAAGTAAATATATATTTCTATGGAAAAAGCATCTTAAAAAACACAAATGTCACCCATATAAATTAACAATTCTGGATTATTAAATCTGGTATAAGTGGTAAAAAAATTTATTTATTCCATACTTCATGGGTTATAATAGTTATTCAATACACTTTCGAAAATTATGCAGATGGAACCTCATCTTCTACAGACCCATATCGCTTGACCGGTAGGTTTATCCGCACAGGGTATTTCATTTACATTTCTACGTTAGTGTGGTGTGTGTGTTTGTTTACATTTTCCCAATGCCGTTACTGAAAAAAAAGATACCTACGATAAAAAAAATGTTGAAAACGATAACTGCGAAAACTGGATAATTAGGTAGTTATCCAATACATATACGCATATTCGTATAATAATTGCTTTTAGCAAAAGTTTCTATTATACTTTTTTGCTATACTTACTATACTTCTTTTGCATATTTGTGGTTTTTACGTAGCCAGTCAAAGTTTAACGATTTGTGACAATCTGTCAAGGTTAACAACTCCTGAGGAACAGAATAATGAGTTATATCATTATCATGGAGTAGGTATCATTATTACAACATTGGGAAAACGAACAGACCTCCAACCAAAATTTCAACGATATCAATAATAATAATTATATTATAATGGTTCTGATCATAGGAGTCCTCTAATCTGAAAATGATATCGGCTTGCTGTGTCACTTACGTTTTTAGCAATCTAACCGGTCATAAATCAATTTTTAGGAACTTGACACAGGTAAAAAAGCAGTAATTATTATTTGTGAATGACTACAGAACAATTAATATTCAACCAATTTGACTAACTGAATTGTGGCTGCGTTGAAACTATTATTATGTTCTATCTCCTATCTGTGTGATTATTTTTATTTCTCCACATATACAGATTATTAGCAGTCAATGGTAACGAGAACGCTCTGTGTAACATTGAATATATAATAATAATAATGTTTTTATTCCTTAAAATGATCATTTTACAATGATATAGGAAACGTCACGTAAAAGAAACATGTATAATACGGAGTTTAAAAAAATAACTGACATTACAATACCATTGAACACAGTTACTTGGAAGTATACAAAAAATATTCATTGATAGAATGAAAGCATCCCTCTAAAAGGAATTCTTCAAATTTCCTTTTGAAAGTAGATATTAATGAGATACTCTTTATTTCTGAAGGCAGACAATTGAATAGCTTGGAACCTGCTAGAGAGGGTGATTTTTGAAACAGGCTCGTACGATGTTGTTGGACTTTAATTAGGTTTCTGTTTCTTGTTGGGTAGTTGTGACACTTGTTCGTTCGGAACTCAAACTCCCGTTTTTTACAAAGAGCAAACAATTATAAATGTATATCGATGGTAGTGTCAACATTTTTCTCTACGACTATTGTATTCTACGTTCATTACATATTGATTTTTAATTGAAGAATAAAGATGATTCCAAGACACCGTGGATCCTAACTCATTATTCAACGGCACTCGTCCAATCACAGGTTCAGAATTTTCAGAATCCACGGGAACTGAGAGATTTAACAAACAAATTTCTCAAGAAGGCCTTGCTTGATTGACCTTTTGTCACAGCTTGGCATCCGCGAATGTCAGATTGACTATTTTCTTAGTTTTAACTTTGATCTGTGTGACAAGTACCTAATATAAAAATGAATAGAGCGGATTGGGAAAGCAGTGATAGTGAGGAAGATGAAATCTATCTTGCAACAAAGGTGTGTCAAACAATTTTTACTTGAACGTTCCACACTCTCTCAATTCTTGGTCAGAGTTTTAGACGGAGAGCTGACTACTTAGAAAAACGGGTGACTCGATGCAAAGTGAATTTTAGCATTTATAGGTTCGGTTGTCACCAACGTAGCGTGAGACGGGCCTCCAGAAGGCACCCCGGAAGAACAACGCGAGGGTAGAGGGTTAAATATGTATTTTTTTACGTAAAATAAGTCATAAGGTGCAAGGCTGGAAATTGGCAGAATAATCGGATGTTATACAAATAAGGGGAGAAAAAATTGCCAGAAGACTAGGTGGAAGATAAAGGCCCGCCAGAAGGCGCTAATGTCGTGAAATTTTATATATATTTTTTTTAAATATAAAAAAAATGCATACGTAGTTTTTTGTAGTACTGAGTTAGTACAATGAAATTGTTCTTACAAACTTTTCGATATCTCGTTTAGTTTTTAGATTTTGATGCTTTTATAAAAAAAGTTTCCAAGTCCCGTTTTTTTTGTCGATTTTATTTTTTCCCCGCTCTGTTAACGAATTCTAAAAACTAAAATTTGAAGAGTAGGTAGATTTTGTCGAAAGGTATTTGCTGTAAAAAAAAATTTGGATTATTTCCAATAGTTTGGGAGATCTATCGATTCCCCGGTTTTTTTGGAATATTTCGCGGTACATTGATTTTATGGAAAAAATGCATTCACATTTTTTGTATATTTTCTGAAGGCAATCAAAAAAGATGGCCTGAAAAATTTTCAAAATTTTGAGCGTTTCCGAGATATTTCGAATTTTAATAAATTTCATTTTTTTTTATTCATATTTTTCAAGTTTCCTCAGTTTTCCCATCATTTTTTCGTAAATTTTCAAGTGACATGATTTGTTTGCATTTTCCAGCTCTATATATCCATTACACAATTAAATTTTTTATTTTAGTCATCGGTACGGTTTTTATTCGTGATTTTTCTTTTCTGAAAATTGCCCGGGAAATCGTTATGCAATTTCCGATCCTTCTCAAAATCTATACAGACCCTCATTGCATATTGACGCATATCTCAAAAAATCAATCAAGTCAAACAAACAAAACCCTGAACCTTTCTCATTGAATTTATGAAAAACTAATGAAGACCACGGGTGTGAAAGCAGCAACGGTTTTCCAGCAACAGTATTTTTTTTCTTTTTTTTTTTTCGCTTGAAGTATAACCGTTGCTCCAGGTTTTTCGACGGAAATGAACTATTGTGAACCTGCTGAATATGTTCCATGGGGTTAAATAATGCATTTCCGTCAAAAAACATCGAGCAACGGGTTTTAAACTGTTTCAGGATATTTCAACTTCAAAGGGTTGTTGAGAGTAGATTTTGTTTCACAAATCATTTCACCCTATAGAGCGTGTTTAGTAGCTGTAGAATAATGCATTTCCGTCAAAATACCTCGAGCAACGGGTAATTCAACTGTTTCAAGATTTTTCTACTTTAGAGGGGTGTGGAGGGGTTGTTTTTGATTCACAAATTATTTTACCCCATGCAACGTATTCAGCAGGTTTGGAATAGTTCATTTCCGTTGATAAACCTCGAGCAACGTTATACATTAAAACGAAAAAAAAAACCGTTGCTGGAAAAACCGTTGCTGCTTTCACACCCGTATGAAGACCCCTAAAATGTTTTCGAGTTTTTCGATCAAGAAAAAAGAGATTTCGAGAAATCAGGTCCTCGAGTTATTTTATTGATGTGGTTCAAATATCAAATCGATATCTTCAGGGGTTCCGGAGTAATAGATGGTTTCATGTGACACGACAGACACACAAAAAAAATGTTATTCTTTTTCGTATCTTTTTTTATGGCTATATCAACTTTTTGATGGGGCTCATTTTCTTTCAAGAAACTTTTTCTGTATCTCTTCAAATAAAATTTTTATCTTTGATTTTCCGTTAAAGATATTATTATTATTATAATTGTTTTCTCGATTATATCTACGTTTTTGATAAGAATTACGGTCGTCTTTGATTCATGGCTCTATCTCTTCAAATAAGAAAGTTACGTCCCCTCCCTGTTTCGGCTGAAGGCCGTAGTATTACTCCCTGAAGGTCGTAAAAATTTCACGACATTAGTGACTTCTGGCGGGTCTTTATCTTCCACCTAGTCTTCTGGCAAATTTTTCTTCCCTTATTTGTATAACATCCGATTATTCTGCAAATTTCCAGCCTTGCACCTTATGACTTTTTTAACGTAAATAATGCATATTTAACCCTCTACCCTCGCGTTATTCTTCCGGGGTGCCTTCTGGCGGCCCGTCTCACGCTACGTCGGTAACAACCGAACCCATAAATGCTAAAATTTACTTTGCACCGAGTGACCCTTATTCCTACGAAGTCAGCTCTTAGACCATTTCTCTAGTAGGTATTTCATTCGCATATTTTCGAGTGCCTGTTATAGCTCAGTTGGTAGACGCGTGTACATGAAGTAAATGTATAATGAAGGAAGTTATATAGGCGTGACTTTGAATCCCACTCTTGGAAAAAAAATTTAAATTATTTTCAATTAAGGCATTTATTCATTCATGAATGAACACCGATTATTCATGTATAATTGTTATTCTACCTTATATTACTTTATAATATATACTTATTTTCATGAATAATATTTACATTTCATTAAAACTCTGACTATCGTATAGTCGTAGAGAAAGTATAGTCTTCTACTCGCGTATAATAGCTATTATTTTCTTGGATAATTCGGAATTTTTATCCTCGAGAATAATAGCTATCATTATACGCTCGTTGAAGAATATACTATTCTTTCCTTAATAATTGGTATACAGGAATCTGTGTGTCGAAGACATACGTAAAATCTTTTTTTGAGAGATGAAAGATCGGCTAATATTGATTTCTTCTCCCCACAAAAGCACCATTGCATAGTAAATGTTCAACAAATGCTCTTCATTCACAATCTATTTGAATTGTACCAATGCGTAAAAACTGGTGTTTATTCTCTTGAAAACATGATTTATGTGAACTTTCCAACTCAACCCAAATTCTATATGAAGTCTTAATTTTGAGGATTCCGACGGATAGTCACATTATTGATATCAACCGGTATAG
The DNA here is from genome assembly GCA_944452925.2 of Chrysolina oricalcia. Taxonomy (NCBI): domain Eukaryota; kingdom Metazoa; phylum Arthropoda; class Insecta; order Coleoptera; family Chrysomelidae; genus Chrysolina; species Chrysolina oricalcia. The sequence continues at coordinate 52,147,877 of OX101824.2, forward strand.
GTTGCTCTAAGTATCTTCAGTTCAATAATTGACCTAACACCGTTTTATCGGCATTAACTATGAGTTTGTTTGTGTGACACCATTTCGAAAATCTGCGACTTATTGTGTTCAGCTTCAACTGGAGTTGCACAGGACTATCTGCTTCTTCTGAAATTGCAGTATCGTCGGCAAAAAGTGATCCTGACTTTGTACCTAAATGTTGTGGTAAATCATTGATATAAATCAGATAAATCAGCGGTCCCAAAACTGAGCCCTGTGGAATTCCAATGTTTACGTTGAATATATCAGAGACCGTATCATCCCTTCTCACGTATACTTTCCTAAAATTCATATATGATATTACCAATGCAAGAAATTTCCCTCGAACACCTATGGCATATAATGTGTTAGCAAGTATGTCAAAATCTATGGAGTCAAATGCCTTGGACAAGCCAAAGAAAAGCGCAGCCACAAATTTACCTTTGTCGATACCGTTATAAATATGATTCAGGAAAGTTGAAGCTGCTTCTTTCGTCGAGTTACCAGGGCAATACCCATATAGGCCAATAAACAGAGCAATTTTTCTCATAAAAGTTCAACTTAAATTGCTACGCCGAATTCTTCTTTGCAATTCGGTCGTCACGGAGGGTTGAATAATTAGCAATAAAGTTATCACCCCCTGGGGGGTGCAACCCCCCCAAAATCTGGAAGGTATTTTCTTGACATTTCAGCTCTGGGCAATAAATATGAGTGAATATCGGTATTAATAATGGAGGCGAATTATTTTCAACAATTAAACCCCTCCCGGGGCATCACCCTTCCCGAAATCGTGTTTTTTTGGGGTATTTTCTATGAATATGTAAAATTGTCAGTCCTGAGTAATGAAACTGAGCGAAAATTTGTAAAAATAATAGGTATAAATTATTAGAAACGATTTTGCCGCCTCCGCATTCAAGGCATATCCCCCGCATCGCGGAAACATTGGGGTGAGAGGGATGGGGGAGAATATTTGAAAAAACTCTCGAAATACTACTCTTAGTTATAAATGTGGGTAAATAATCGTTGAGAATTGTCGTATTGTTATGAAAATTATTCGCAAATTCGAGAGAAGATCAACTTATTGTATAAATCAAACGCGGACCGGAGGTAACGAAATATGAGAGTATTTTTCAATGATATCGAGAAAGGGTATGGAGAAATGAATCCACAAGTAATCTCCATCAACAAATGTATAGGAAAATATATTTATTCACTCATACAACTCATCATCTAATTCATCTTCAGTCTCCTCGTCTTCATCTTCACAATCCGGAACAATCACTGCCAGTTATAAAAAACAATTTTCTCCTGAATTCCTAGGAGGACCTTTGGAATTTTGGAAATGTAAGTCATATCTGACATTGCGATATTTTGTTTGTTTTGCTGAGTTGAACATGAAACAAATATTTCAAAAATAAACTCACCATTTTCAATTAATAACAGTGACAAAGCACTAAGAGATGTTTACTCCTCTACAACTATCGATGTTATCCCAGTATCCAGTGTTTTCTGCACAGGAACTTTTATATTATCTGACGTTTACATAGAGCAACGTTTACTGCTACCCACTGCGCACAGACAGAACCGCGCCGATATTTTTCAGGTTTTAGAATCTCAATTAGTTTAAAGCAGGTACACTTAGGGACAGTTTCCTTTGGTGCACTGTCTTCCTCGCTCTCGAATCCCCATATTCCACCAAGGACTGATTTTATTTTTCTTTCCATAGAACAATAATGCGATCAAATGCCGAGTAACCTCTATTTTAAGTACTTAAAAGATTGACTGGATTGTATTTAAAATTTGTACAAGTAACCAAATTTGTATGAATATTTTCAATAAGAGCAGGGTTTTTTCTGCAAACTGGCTTTTCATTCATGTTGATACGTGCTTTTATCTTTGAGTTATTAGCATTTGAATTTATAAACTCCTTCAAGATTTTGTAACATAAAATATGCGAAGAATTGAAAACACTCGTATTTAAAACCTTTAAAACCAGCATTATTTGGACCGGTTAAACGTTATGCACTTTGACAATGAAGTATTCCTCAACTGTTCATTTTACTTGCTACAAGTGATAATACATTATTTCAGTAATCACAAGCATTATTTCACGAAGTCAGGAACTTTAATATTATAAGATTTTCAATTGCAATTTTGCACCTGGCAACTGCGCGTATAAATATAAATAATATCAGAATACAAAGCTGCGATATTTATCTTCAAAATGACGTGAGATTTATCCGAATTGAACATTTATGTGAGGAGTTATAGAACTTTACTTCACGCGCTGGTTGAAAAAATGCACGTTGGCGGGAGCCGGCGCAACACCTGCCTCATTGCGAAAGCATATAACTTCAACAATTTTTTTCAAGAATACCGTGCGATTTCTCAAAATTTTGGTAGGAACAGTTTTTTTGTAAAAATTTGTGCTCTTTCTGAATATCAAGTAATTTTTTTGATTTAAAGAAATTTTTTTGCGATATTTCGTACCCTGGAAGTGATAATTTTTCTCAGAAGTAATGTGCACACTGTATTCTACAATTTAAAAAAAATTATTGACGGAGCAATTTAAGTTGAGGTTGATAGTCCTATTGATAGGCCTAATATTGATATCTGCTGATTATATTGTGTTTCACCAAAAAAAGGTATAATTTGTTATAGATAAATTTTTCAATTACTTTAGCCAACACACTGGGAATGGTTACTGAACTATAATTATGAATTAAGAGGGGGTTATTTTTCTTGTATAAGGGAATTATTTTTCCAATTTTTAGTAGGTCTGGAAAAGCTTCGTCCTCAACAGATTTGTTGATGATGAATGCCAGTAGTTCACAGATTCCGCTATAGATTTAATTATGTTTGTCCGGTGGAATTTTTATTCTTAAGTTCAGTAATGACATTGAAGACTTCAGTCGATATAACAGGGATGCAAATAATCACTTGGGATTGTAATGTCTGTGTAGGTATCTTGGTTTTCTTAATACATTGAACTCATTTATTATGATTATGCGTGATAGGCAGGTCTAAGAATTTAGTCTGTCTTCCTATCTCTGTCTAGAGTGTGAACTGTATGTTTCTATTAAGATTACTTATAAATGCCAGAAACTGGTTTAGCTGTCGTTTGATACCTCTAAAGAGATAAGAATATCGTTAGCATATCTTTACCAAATTGATTTTTTTCCCAGATCGGAATTTATTATAATGGTCTCCAAATTCTTCGTAAATACCGGGTGTTCGCGGAATGTGGCTCGCCCCTAAAACTTTTTTGTTGTTGAAGATAATGGAATGAAATTAAAAGAATCAGCATTAATCTGCATTTTTTGAGAGATGACTCAACTTCATACAACTTCCGGTATCATCAAAAATGACAAACTTTCGATTTTTAAAAGGGACCCCACCCCGGGTATGTTTTCATTTGTGACATTCTGAATACAACAATGTGTCACTCGTCACTTTTTGTAAACAAACTTTTTATTACTTTAAAATTTATTTTATAATCTAGTAGGATATGGGTTTAATTTCAGTCCAAAAATTTTGGGAAAAATACAGCTTTACTGTTTTTGATCAAAATGTACCAGCGATGTAAAATCGTCATTAAAGGAAAAAATTGCATTTTATTAAAACTGATTTGATAACACACACTATTGGTTTCAACCAAACTTCTGTTACTAAACTAGATATATCTTGAAATGAAGCGTGTTTTGAATTTTAAAAAAAATGGTGGATCAAATAACTTTTGTCACCAATACAACTGATATAACAAAATCATTAAAGTGTATTGATAAAAATGCACTAGTCGACATCTTATTTTACCTCGCTTCTGCAAAACTAGATACAGAATAATTCTGTACATTGGAAAAGGAGATTTGTTATTAGTTTTTTTATTGATATTTCTATTTTATCATGTTGGTCACGGGTTTCTAGATGCATTTATTTATTATTTCAATCTCAAGAGATGCTTTCAAGAAAGATCTAATGTAATCTTTTTAAGTTTTTTCAATGAAGTTTGGTTGAAATCCAATAGGGTGCGGTGTCAAATTAATCGTAATGAAATGTTTTTTTCCTAACCCTTCAACACACCATGTTGTCATTCAAAAAAAAGTGAGTAGAACGAATTTCAAAATTGAATTGCAGACGGAAGGCATATTTTGACTGAAAACAGTGAAGTTGTATTTTCCCTAAAAGTGTATGGCCGAAGCTAGTGATGCAAACGTATCCGTAGCACTCTAGGTTGAAAAATATATTTAATTAAAAAAAAATCTCACCACAAGATGTGGCGAATGATACATGATCTTGCAAAAACATTTGACAAAGTCAATCATGAATTACTATGAGGTACATAAATTGGAGAAAATTATCAGAAGCCACCTCTCTAACAGAATGAAAGATGTAGAAATTGTTGGAAAATTTAACAATCCTGGAATATTTAAATATGGTGTACCTTAGGGTACTGCATTAGGTCCACTTTTATTCAATAATTATCACACAATTAATTTTGTATGTTGTTTTTTATGGCTAGACATAACTCTTCTTCAATTTCAAAAATTAGAATGAATTGCTGTATACAGGAGATACGTCGAAGCTTAAATTGGGGCAAAGTTGCGTATTCTGGTGCTTAACAAAATACTGTTGTGAAACTTGGAAAATTCCGAGTATTTCCGGAAATATCGGGAAAAACTGAAAATCGGAATTTTCGTTTTTATTTTTTTCTATCGTTATTTGACAACATAGCTCAAAACCAAAGGTACAATTTCATTGATACTTTTTTTCAGCTACACGTTTTCATGTTCAGATTTACTATCCGACGTTTCGTCTTCTGGCATTCATCATCAACTTTTTTTTCTGTTATGGGCGCCATATTGTTTTTTTTATACAGAAAAATTGTGATTCCCATTCTGATTTCATTGATATTGATTGATATAATTTGTTATGATTTGCACTTCTGAAACCACAGATATTAAAAAAAAAAACTTCATCTGAGATGCTCATGACTCCATCGAAAAATTTTGTTTAATAAACACTAGTTGTCAGAACTCATTAAACATCATAAGTTTGCACAAATACTTCAGTCGAAATGTCCTCATTCCCAAATGAAGAAAAACGAGATATGTAGAAACTTTATTATAAATTTGATAGGAATAGTATGAAAACAACACAAATTTATTTTGAATTATATCCGGAAAGACAACAGCCGGATAAAACATTATTCGGAATTTTGAACAAACACTTGGCTGAGTACGGTGCGTTTCATAAAACGAGAATGAAATCATGAGCTTGTAAAAATGCACAAAAAGTATTAGGTACAACAAGTGTTCGAAATGATGGCCTTCTTCTTGAATACATAACCGAGCTCGTCGTCTCAAATTAAGAACAGCCCTAACAATATCCCTTCTTCTGATATACCTGAATTGCTTGATGATATTGTCTCTAAGTTCATATCTACTTCTTCGAATATGGAATGAACAATTATTTTACCTCGGCTAATAAGTTACGTCTAATATTTTGTTCCATTCTGCTTCCATATTTCATTCTTGATTTTTGAAACGCACCGTACTCAGCCAAGTGTTTGTCCAAAATTCCGAATAATGTTCTATCCGGCTTATGTCTTTCCGGATATAATTCAAAATAAATTAGTGCTGTTTTCCTACTATTCCTATCAAATTGATAATAAAGTTCATTTGAGAAAGAGGACATTTCGACTGTAGTATTTGTGCAATTTTATGATGTTTAATGAGTTCTGACAACTAGTGTTTATTAAACAAAATTTTTCGATGGAGTCATGACCACCTCAGATGAAGTTGTTTTTTTTAATATCTGTGGTTTCAGAAGTGCAAATCATAACAAATTATACATCAATTAAATCAGAATGAGAATCACTATTTTTCTGTTTAAAAAAAACAATATGGCGCCCATAACAGAAAAAAAAGTTGATGATGAATGCCAGAAGACGAAACGTCGGATAGTAAGTAAATCTGAACATGAAAACGTGTAGCTGAAAAAAAGTATCAATGAAAATGTACTTTTAGTTTTGAGCTATGTTGTCAAATAACGATAGAAAAAAATAAAAACGAAAATTCCGATTTTCAGTTTTTTCCCGATATTTCCGGAAATACTCGGAATTTTCCAAGTTTCAAAACAGTATTTTGTTAAGCACCAGAGAACGCAACTTTGCCCAAATTCAAGCTTCGACGTATCTCCTGTAGTTTAGGAGATCCCAATGGTGGGGGTCGAATTTGAATTGTCCTGTATATTGATTCTTAAAATGCCTACCTACCTGATACGAATACCTATTGCGCAAGGACGTTTACGTCAAATTCTGATTATATTGAGATATACCGCAAGTATAGAGCACTACGGCCGCCTCAAACAAAAAGTAACAGATTATTTTTGAAATATTATATAAATATACCTTTTGAAATATATGAGAATTCATCATTGAAGTTGCAATAAGTAATGTAACGGTCTATATCGAGTTTCATATCAATTCTTGCTTACTCATTGTTAACGGCGATTTGTATTAAGTCGCCGCGATAATAGTTGAACAATACCTTGATTAATTGATTAATTAAAAGGAATGTTGCGAATAAATGATTGACCTTCTTATATTTCCTTTCCATCAATGTCTACCTTGAATGAAAGTAACGGATAAATTAAATAATTTATTTGCATGGAATGAATGGGGTATATGCAATAGAAGAATAGGACAATTATTGATAACAATACCTGCTCATCTGGATTTGACGAAGTACCAGGGTTTTTACTATACGAGGATGTACTGATATCTAGTTAGCCTAGACCAGTTCCCTACATAAACAAAATATTGCGTTACCATAGCAACGAACAATAACTTATCAGAAGTGTCAGTGTAAAGTTTGATGTGAAAAAAGTAAACCAGAGTTAAGGTGCATTTAGTCAACATAAACGTAACTTTAGCACAAGCACTGACATAAACATAACCGTGAAAATAATTTTGTATGAGACCTGATATTACACGAGTTTTAGATTTGCATACATTTAAGAATGATAGGTACATTTTATGACATGAAACTTTAGATACACGTGAATTAAGGACAATATTTTTATCGTACAAGTAAGATTCTTATAAAATTGGGATTTTCAAAGTGACATGTTTTTAGCATAAATTTAATATCGTTGTATAAATGGTGCCATTTGATTTAACAGATTTAACTTTCGTTTTTAACATATATTTAAGCACAATTTTAAAATGATGTTGACTAAATGCACCTTAACGCAATGAATTAAAAGAAAAAATATGTCCACCGAAATTGAGAAAATATAAAAATTGGAGTATCGAGCCATCATCAAGTACCTGTATTTAAAAGGGTTAAGAGGTAAGCAGATTTACGAAGATATGCTTAATACCCTTGGTGATCAATGTTCTTCGTATGCGACCGTGAAAAACTGGACTGCAAGCTTCAAAAGAGGTAAATTTTCCATTGAAGATGATGACTGATCGGGAAGGCCAGTTTCTGTGTCAGTCCCAGAATATATCGATGCAGTTCATGACATGATTTTAACAGACCGTCGAATTGGGCTAAAACGGATATCTGAAGCACTGAATATTTCATACGAACGCGTTCATCATATAGTTCACGTCAATTTGGACATGGGAAAAATTGCTGCAAAATAGATCCCCAAATGTTTGAATGTTGACCAAAACCGTGCAAGGGTAGTAGCATCGCGTTCGATCTGTGCTCGATTTGAAAACGATGTAGACTTCTTAAACCGAATTGTTACTATGGATGAGACTTGGGTACATTTCTACGATCCAGAAACAAAGCAACAATCGATGGAATGGCGACACTCCTGTTATCCAAGACCTAATAAGTTTCGTGTCCAAAAATTTGCTGAAAAAGTTCTTGCTTTAGTTTTTGGGGATTGCCATAGAGTAATCATGATTGATTTTTTGGATAAGGGTAGAACAATAACTGGAAATTACTATTCGACATTACTAACCACTCTACGGGAAAAAATTAAAGAGAAGAGATGCAGAAAGCTATCCAAAGGTGTTTTGTTTTTGCAAGACAACGCCCCTGCACACAAATCTCATGTTTCTTTGCAAAAAATTCGTGATTTAGGGTTTGAATTACTAGAACATCCCCCTTATTCACCAGATTTGGCTCCGTCTGACTATCATCTCTTTCTTCAACTGAAAAAAGGTTAAAAGGTCGTACATTCTCTTCTAACAAGGAGGTAATGAAAGCTGAGGAGGTCTGGTTTGCAGAGCAAGAAGAAACATTTTTTTTGAAAGGTCTAGAGACGTTGCAGGATCGCTGTAATAAATGTATCCAATTAAGAGGAGAATACGTTGAGTAATAAAATATTTTAACACTGAAATTTTGTTTGGTTCTATAGTAGGCTAAGAATATTTCAATATATCCTCGTATGAACAACTAGTTTTAAACACTATTTCACTTTGACTAAGAATGAATTTGATTAAACTTACTGTGGAACCATTTGTAGTCAGTGTTTTTTTCACTCAACTGAAAGCTAAATGAATTTCAATTAAGTATATATAGTTACTTTCAAATGGACTATTTCCTAAATCCCAAAGCAAGAATAAATATTCCAGAAATAGGAACTCCCCAAGTAGCACACCTATATTGGTACAATATTGTGAACATATTGGTGAAATATTTTAAATGCAATAATGGCGAGAAAAAAAATGTGAACATTCGGCGATATTGGTCCAATATTACTTGAATAATATTGGCGAAATATTCTCGAACTAATATTGGCCTCAAAATATTCGGCGATATTGGTACAATATCGCTGATACACTATTCTGACAATATTGGCACAATATTCAGAAGTTATATTGTCGAGAAGTAAAATGCGAACATTTTGCGATATTGGTCGAATATTGTTTAACTATTTCAAAAATAGTTTTGGTAAAATATTCTTGAAGCAATAATGGCCTCAAAATATTTATCGATATTGGTACAATATCATTTCGATATATTGGTGAATGTCAATATACCTTGGTAAATTATTAAATTTATTTTAGTTGATGAAGGTGACACCAGAGTATGCCTTTTGATCGCCATAACCATTGAGTGAGCTGTCTTGAAAACAAGTTATGGGACGTATTTAATATACTTTCGTAGGTTTTAGACGACGTTCTATATGTAGAGCCACCAGCGGATTTTTATCCAGATTTGAACATGATATAATTTTAATATGTTTCATTGAATATTCGGCCAATATTCAAATTTCATCTCAATCTAGATGTAGGAAACAATATGAATACAATATAGTTTTAACGATATCGATAAATATTATTGAACCAATATTGACCCAATATTATTATTATATTATATATAATAATTATTAAGATTTGTTGAATATTGGCGAAATGATATTCAACCAATGTGTTATCACACTTGGAGATACAATATTGTTTTTATTCCTAGAATCGATATGAGGGGAATATTGGGATTGCAATATTTATTCTAGATGTTGAAAACGATGTGAAGACAATATTGTTTTATCGATATTGGTAAATATAATTCAACCAATATTGACTGAATATGAGTTATCACAATTTGTCGAATAAAGTGGAAATGATATTCAACCAATATGCTATCAAACTTGGAAATACAATATAGTTTACATGGTGGTTCTTCGGGTAGTAAGGCCGACGTGTTTTCAGAGAAGAACTCGACGTTTCGCCAACACGAGTGGTTAGCATTTTCAAGAGTTATTTTAAAAATTTTCGCTTTCTGTAGTCGCTGTCAAATGCTTGACATTTGTTATACGTTGTCTCAATAAATACCTGTGATTTGTCGTTCTTACATCTGATTGGTCCATAGCGTTAGCAGACATCATAGAATCGTTCGTACCGTTATTTTGTGGGTAGGGAGCTAATTGAGAATTTTTGAGAACTGGAAGACAAATCTTGTTCAATTGTAGTCCTTCTTCGGTTCTGTTGAAGTTGCTGTGGTGTTTCTGGATTTCAATTGCTTCCCGGAAGAGTCTTGGGTAATACGCAGATGTTGAAGAGATGACTTGGGTTTCTTCAAATTTCACTCTATGGTTATCGTTGTTGAGAGTATGTTCTGCGACAGCGGATTTCTGTGTGTGCCCTAACCGACAGCAAGCCTTGTGCTCTTTGATTCTTGTTTTAACGGAGCGTTTCGTGGTTCCGATATAAACGCTGCCACAGGAACATGGAATGCGATAAACCCCAGAAGAGCATAGTACGTCTCGTTTGTCCTTCGCTGATCTAAAGTGGTCTTTCAGTTTCTTTGAAGGTTTATAAACGGTTTTAATCTCATATTTTCTTAGAATACGGCCGATACGATCTGTAACTCTGGGAACATATGGTAAGAATGCTTTTCTTTTTTCGGTGTTGGTTTGACTACTACTTGGTTCACTGGATGGACAGTCATTTGGTCTACTATTGATTCTTCCGTCTCTGATTTCTCTTCTATTTTTCATACACCTCTCAATATCTCTTTCTTTGTATCCATTAGAAAGGAGAGCGTTTTTTAGATGTTTCAGTTCAGCTTCCAGGTATTCAGGTTCGCAAATTCTTCCAGCTCGATCAACTAATGTCTTGATTACACCTTGTTTTTGGCACGGATGATGGTTTGAGGTATTGTGGAGATATCGATCAGTGTGTGTTGGTTTTCTATATACCGTATACCCCAGACGTCTTTCTTTTCGAGAAATGAGAACGTCTAAGAATGCCAGTTTCTTCTCATTTTCAATTTCCATGGTAAATTGAATATTCGGGTGTATGTCATTGATATGGTTAAGGAATTCATTGAGTTTTTCTGGTCCATGGCTCCAAATTATAAACGTATCGTCTACATATCGTAACCATACCTTGGGTTTTAAATTTGCAGTTTCAATTGCCTTTTCTTCTAGTTTTTCCATGAAGAAATTAGCAATAACTGGGCTAAGTGGGCTTCCCATTGAAACACCATCTAATTGCTCATATATTTTGTTATTGAAAATGAAATATGAAGATGTTAAGCATATTTTGAAGAGATTGGATATATCACTTGGGAAAAGTAGTTCAATTTCCCTCATGGCTTCATCTAACGGGACCTTTGTGAACAGGGATACTACATCAAAGCTGACTAGAACGTCATTTGGATCAATGGTAATCTCTTTGATCTTTTCGATGAAATGTGTGGAATCTCTTACATAGGAAGATGTATTACCAATGTGTGGCTGTAGTAGTGTGGACAAATATTTCGCAAGTTCATAGGTTGGTGATCCAATGGTGTTGACTATTGGTCGGAGCGGCACGTTGGTTTTGTGAATTTTTGGTAGACCATACAGTCTAGGAATGAGAGCCTCACTTCTACACAGTCGTTTTTTGGTGTTGTCATCCAATGAAGAATATTTGATAGAGCGATTTACAATTTGGACGGTTGCTTGTGTTGGGTCCCGTTTCAGTTCTTTGTATATCAAAGGATCCAGTAAAACATATATCTTATTCAAATAGTCCTCTTTGTTTAAGACAACGGTTGCATTACCTTTGTCAGCCGGTAGAATCAGAATTTTCTCATCTCTGTTCAATTCCCTGATGGCCTGCACTTCGGTTTTCGACAAATTACTCTTGGGTGGTTTAGCCTTACGTAGTATTTGTGTACATTCTGTGCGAATTTCTTCTGCCTGTTCTTCGGGAAAGGTTCTAATAGCAGTTTCAATGTTGGCTATTATGTCTTCATTTGGTATTCGTGTTTGTGATATTGCAAAGTTTCCGCCTTTGGAAAGAACGGCGATTTCAGTGGAAGAGAGAGTGCGGTCAGATAAGTTGATTACAGTGTGTGACATGTCTACCTTCTGTTGGTTATTAATAAGTACATTGTCAACTCTTCTCAGTTTCTCGAACTTGCTTTTCTGTCTATCAGTGTTTCTAATGAGTTCATTTTCCATATTTTATATTTAACTGAAAGACCACTTTAGATCAGCGAAGGACAAACGAGACGTACTATGCTCTTCTGGGGTTTATCGCATTCCATGTTCCTGTGGCAGCGTTTATATCGGAACCACGAAACGCTCCGTTAAAACAAGAATCAAAGAGCACAAGGCTTGCTGTCGGTTAGGGCACACACAGAAATCCGCTGTCGCAGAACATACTCTCAACAACGATAACCATAGAGTGAAATTTGAAGAAACCCAAGTCATCTCTTCAACATCTGCGTATTACCCAAGACTCTTCCGGGAAGCAATTGAAATCCAGAAACACCACAGCAACTTCAACAGAACCGAAGAAGGACTACAATTGAACAAGATTTGGCTTCCAGTTCTCAAAAATTCTCAATTAGCTCCCTACCCACAAAATAACGGTACGAACGATTCTATGATGTCTGCTAACGCTATGGACCAATCAGATGTAAGAACGACAAATCACAGGTATTTATTGAGACAACGTATAACAAATGTCAAGCATTTGACAGCGACTACAGAAAGCGAAAATTTTTAAAATAACTCTTGAAAATGCTAACCACTCGTGTTGGCGAAACGTCGAGTTCTTCTCTGAAAACACGTCGGCCTTACTACCCGAAGAACCACCATGTAAGTGACGATGGCCGCGAAAGCCTTTCACAATTTACAATATAGTTTTTTTCCCTATACCTAATCGATATGACTGGAATATTTGGATTGCAATATTTATTCTAGATGTGGAAAACAATATATAACCAATATTGTATTATCGATATTGGTAGAAATTATTCAACCAATATTAACCCAATATTACATGTGACAATTTACATTCTGAACAGGTTCAACCAATATTCCACTAATATTATTAATATAATATTTTTTTTGAATATTCACCCATATTGGACCAATATTGATTTTTAATTTACAATATATCTATATTGGCCCAATATGGAACCAAGATTCAGCCGATATGATGTGCTACCTGGGTCTTTTCGCCGTTGTTACGATTATAAATACCTATTCCTGAACAAAATTTTGTACAAACTTTAGAAGGATGGCAGGGTATGAGGGTTTATAGAAACTATTCAACAGTAAAATTTCAACACATTATTTATTTGTTACAAAAAAAACATAGGTACAGTTTACGACAATATCGGATAATGTTATGTAGTGTAATAGAGACAAAACTAAAGCAACTGAATGATTTCGAGGCTATTTCTCAAGAATAAGAGAGATACTAAAGGAGCTTCTCTTGGCCTATAGGTATACATACCAATGACTTTTCTGTTAGTTTCTTTAATTTTCCAAGTATAATTCTCTGTACTACTAATTAATTCTTCCATTAACACTTCAGATAGTTTTGATACTGTTGCAGCTGTTAGTTCATGATCTGAAAAATCAAAAAACCTCTGAATTGCGTATAATTGATATAGTATATTGAATTGAAGTCATCATATTTTGCCCACCAGCAAATGATCAGTCTTGATCCTTCAGAATATGCATAGAAATGAGTCAAAGACACGCATATCTGAACTGATTCAGTCTGACACCAATGTAATTTACGATTAATATTATGAATAAAAATTGGCGCAGACTCTGTTTCAACAGGGCGCCATATTCTTTTTTACAGATACAGAGTTGTTATGATCACTGTTCTGGTTGATTAAATATACTTACCGTTGAATACTGGAATCAAGTCTTACAATTTCCATTGTCGTAGAAGTTCCTACATTTTTAAAAACACAATTGATGGTCTGTCGCGTACCTCCAAGACAATCGGACCACCTCGATCGATGCGACGATCAACACCACTACGTCGACGATTGTTCTATCAACTCCATCTAATGGTGGATTTATGCAGCAGTCATAAGTCATAAGTTTTAAGTCATAAGGAAGAATATTCGTCAATGATTGGTTGGTCCGTTCATTCCAACCGATCATTGACGAATATTCTTCCTTATGACTTAAAACTTACGACTTATGACTGCTGCATGAATACAAAATATTGCAACTAAGAATAGGCTATTCTTTCGTGAAGCTTGGCGTATTACCCATATAAGTTTTCATTGATTTCAACGATTATTTCACTTATGCTAAAATAGCGTGTTATGATTGGTTGACATTTTTTTGTTGATAAATGAAAACATCATGTTTTCGATTTTGTAGTTCGGCTCTTGATTGGCTACTGGATATGTATATGATGTGTTTTCGATTTTGTAGTTCGATTCCTGATTGGTTATTATCAAAACACAAACTTACCACTAGCAAGCTGCTATAATGACACAACACCAAAATTTTACCAAAACTTAATAAGCACTCACTATTAACTCATATCAACATCACAATTTTCGACAAATTTTGCATACTCGTTGATTAATCAAATCACTAAATCAAAATGTTATCAAAACATAACCTCGAGCGAGAAGCAGTAGACTAGACATGCAATGACGAAACTACGAATGACGCGCTCTATCACTGGTAACTGAAATAGAGGGATGTTTGAAATATCAAGTGAATGTTTTGTTAGTTGCATAATTTCAGAACTAAATGCTGGATTAATGTTCCTAGTTAAATTGAATAGTAAATAAATAAAAATGGTTTCGATTTTATTCATGGAATAATCTTAACAAATACAACTCGTGTTATCGGCGATTATCGTTAATTCCTTCTCGGTTTCGAATCAAATTATGATGCTTTAGGCAACCACACTGGCGCAAGCGCTCGTGTGGTTACCAAGCAACATAATTTGATTCTCAAATTCAAAGGAATTGTTATTTCGATAATCACCGATACACTTGTGGTATTACCTACGATAATATAACAATTCTTAATAAAATTATTGAAAACATTCTATCAAGAGTAAGTTTCTACAATGGAGAAGAAATATTCTGGTTTATTAAATTGATTTCTCTTGATCCAAATGTTAAAATTGAAACTACGATTAACACATTTTGACGCAAGTTTTTAATTTTCTCAAAAGGATACAAATAAATACTCGAATAGACTGTATATCTTCTCGTTTATTTAGGCAAGTAATCTTGTTTGATTAAGAATTCAACAAATCCCATAGAATGGATCGTAATCTTGTCAATTAAGAATATATCCCTCTCTTCAAAATGATAGTAGGATTTTCTTCTTTCAAAACAAATTCTTTCAATTCAAATATAATAAAATTTAGTTTGAGAACATTTTTTCAAGACTATCGTTATACTTCAGTGCAAACCAGTATTTTTTTTTCTGTTTAGAGTTATACAAGACATGTCAAGAAAACTTTGACAATTTCAATTTTTTATTCAGTATAAATAAAATGGTTTTCCATATCAGGCAACTTTACTCATATTGTATGATCGAACGGAAAATATGCCCGTATCATGCATTTGAAAACGAATTTTCTCACGAATACAACATAGCGGAAGTTCACTGATTCGTATAATATTAGAACATTCCCATTATTTTCTGTGTAATTATTCGTAGCCGAAATCTAGACTCGTATTATTATCGCTTTCAATGAAATTGTAACTCAACTTTTGTATAAAAATCAAAACCCTGTTTCCCCAGAATTACTCATCTGAACGTATAGGTAACAGATGGAAGGTTCACTTTTGCTTTGTTCTAACACCTGCAATTATCATGAAACTATTCATCAAGTAATGTTAACTGATAAGTATGAATTACAAAAGCATTCATTTGGAAGAATTCATGAATCAAGATTATTACATCATATCCTGGAATTTCACATGGCAGGTGAATATTTGTTTCCCACAATTTCGACAATGTAAAACAAACTTTATATTCAACGATAGTCCTTGCTCAACGATGTTTAATCATTTTTACTCCCATCTACCTACAGAGTAGGCTATTACGGCAAATGCCCATCAGAAAACAACTACTCCCTTGGCTATAACAAACAGATATTTGTGCAATGTTTCTCATTTCATTGCATGTGTAACTAACAAGCAAAATTTTGTTTCGATTCAGACAGGGGTATACCACCTGCAGACGAGTTTCGAGGTATTTCCTCTCATCAGTGCAAGGGTAGGTCAATGCAGGCAGGTGTGATGCCATCCGTCATCTACAGGGGGTTCTCCTGTCCGAATCACATCATAATTCTGCCAGTTGGTTACAGGTAGCACTGAATCTGTTTGTTATTTTTTTTTTTGGGGTTGTACATTATTCTTCCAGAGAACTTATAGAGATAATAGTCCCAATGAAAGTCTTTTGGGATAATAATGTCCCACTTCGCAAAGATGTTTCATTGACTATCCGTACAAGTTTAGTAGAATAATTTACCACCTCAAAAAAAAATAACCAGAAAAAACACAAGAGCTTTTTTTTATCGGATAAATTTCTTTTTGTAACGAAATAATTTTGCCGATCAGTAATTTTACGAGAAAAACTGATAGTTTTTCGAGCAAAATTACTGAAGGAAAAATTTTGAGTTAAAACGAAAATTATCCTTAAAAGAAAAGCTGGAGTGTTTTTTGGCAAGATAAATTAACGACCGAATATAAATTGTCTCCATATTGACGCTTTAGTATTTTTGTAGATTGCGGGATTGCTTTTTCTATATTTTTTGTTATTTGTTGAGTCGAAACTTCCCCAAAACAACTCATGTTGTAATGTTTCAGTATCAACTATCAACAATACTTAAATAACTGACAGGGCAGACATTAAAGTGACGTAAGCATACTAGATGTAGACGCTTAAGAGGATCGGTGATAAAAAACGATGCACCTTTTTTATCGCTGTCAAAATGACAAATTTTATACAGGAGTTAATTTATCGCTGGTATATAACAGTTCATTGAATAGTACTGGTAAATTTTTAGACAAAATGCAACCCAAAGGGTTAAACAGAGTGTTCCATAATTGAATACTGAATTTGAAGGGCGATAATCCTTGAATGATTTATAAGAAAAATTTATCGAATGAACATAGGTCGACAATCGCTTAATTTCTGAGATACGTGGTGTTGATAGTTAACAAAAAAAACAGTTTTTCTCTAATATCTATAAATATTAATTATTTTAAATAAATCTTATTTTTAGAATTTTTCTCATTAAAACGGTTCCCTTACTATTCGTCCATCGTGGGTGGATTTCTACTTGAAAAATTACTAAACTCAGCCGTTAAAAAGTAAGATTATGTTGATCGCTACAAAAATCTAATGTGGTACCAACACTTTTTTTTATTTTTTCTACAATTGTCAAAAAAAGTGCACTTTTTTGTGTAGTTTTGAGTTCCTAAATTATATGAATATTTTGATATCAAATTACGATTTCAGTATTACACGGAAAAGCGTTAAAAAAGTACACTTTTTTTAACGGTTGTCTAGGCAACAACACTGACAAACTGATTCGAATAACAACGAAATCCTGAATGTGTCAATGTGACAGTACTTATTTCAAATTAGTAAATTGCATCTCTCACAATCTTTCGAAATTACGAATCAAGTACCTACGAAAATAGAAAGCGATGTTGAGTTAAACACCACACCAGAGGAGATCGTAGATAGTGCGAAAGCAGCAGGAATGAATTTGCTACAAGAAAAATCGAAGGAGACGTATTTGACAGAATATGAGTCTTTCTTAACATGGCGTCAAAAAAAGGGATTGGAAGCTTTACAGAGAGAGTATTGCTCGCCTATTTCGAAGATAAATCCAAGAAAATGAAATGTTCATCTCTATGGTCCAGTTATTCGAAACTGAAGTCCACGATATTAATACATAATAATATTGACATAAGCAAATATGCGAAATTGATTGCATATTTCCATTGGCAATAATGCAATTAATAATTGTGTTTTCAACATCAATTTTTCGAAATGAACCCTGGGACGGAAAAACTGATTCTGTCTTTTTGTATTTCTGTGGTTTACATTTTTGAGATGTTAATTTGAAATAAATTGAATGAGGATGAAAAGTAGGTAATAAATAGTATAAAAACATTTGTTGGTTTTCTTTTTTTGACAGTTGTAGAAAAAATATTGTATGAAACTCGTGAGTAAAGTGTTTTTTTACTCGTAGGAATTTCCGCACTCCGCCTACGGCGTCGTGCGTCAACATTTCCTACTCGTAAAAAGTATCACTTTACTCACTTGATACATAAATAACTATTATAAACAATAATAGTAAACAATTTTGACCCTCCTTCATTTAGTTATGCGAACTCATACAAAGCTAGGTAACTGTATCAAAAGCGAATTCCAAATAGAATGCTCGTATAATGAAGTTTTTTCCCAAATTGAACAAAAATCTTTTAAACTTTCGATTGGTACAGATTCATTTGTTATTTTCAGGCACAATCACACTACCCAAGAACATTCGCAAGACATTAGGAGTGAGAAATCACTTGGCTACGATAATGCTTCGTTCAATGTTACCACTCCAGATATGTCCCCTATACAAAAATACAGTGAATGTTTGGGGAGCAACAACTTTCTAGGTAAGAAATAATATTAGTCTGAGGAAATATAGTTAGTAGCTTTTTCTTCTTGAACTTGAAATGATGAAGCTCAATCAGGGCAGTATCACCAGCTCTCTCCCACTTACATAACATTTCTTTTATGTAATCAGAACTTCGTCCGTAACGAATACAGGTTGTCATGTTTGAAGCAAATACTGTATACGTTGGTTACTATAATTATAACGATGCGAGGCACGTTTTAAATCGACCGGACAAACACAAAACTGAACAAACTTAATAACTTAATTTGGGGGGGCTTATTCTCTTCGGACTTTATCATTATTATTATCTGTTCAATCGATATTCTGTTCTTGAGATCTTTGGTGTTTGCAAGGGCTCTGACGTAAACACATTTTTTGAGATTCATACAGAGAAAAAAGTCGAATGAGGTGAGATCTGGCGACCTAGCAGGCCATCTAACCCCAGTACTACTCGACGTGGTTATGATGAGAATGTAAAATGTGTGAATTCCAGATGAAAATTTTGATGAGACAGAAAAAGAAAATTGACTAATGAGATTCATGTTATGGTTGTTATCTATCTATGTTATCCACCAATCAGTTCGGAACATTATTGAGAATTTAGTGCATCAGATTTGAAAATATGAAAAAAATTTCGTGTAGCTATGTTTTTATCTACGTCCTTTAGAAAGTAGCATACTCCGGTACTCAAAAAAATAACTGTTCGCTGTCTGTCCGTCTGTATGTCTGTCGTAAGCTCTTCAAACCTCTATATTTTCCAAAACCTTGAAGATATCGCTTTGAAATTTGAATCGTTCCAATAACTTGAGGACAATGTTTGTCACTTTTAATTTTTTCGCGATGTGGAAAAAATTTAAGGGTTCTAAGCTTTACTACTACCTTCGGTACAGGTTCAGGAATTTATTTGAGCCCTTTCATATTTCTTGAATATATTCTTCAATACGTCCTACAGAACTGTATCTTTTTTGAGAATGATCGAAAAATGCAACAGGGTTTTTCAGGCGATTTTCCGAAAAATGTCGATTTTAATTAAAACTTAATTTTAAAAAATGCAACAAGCAGAGCTAGACTAGACAAACAAATTGAGATGATTTTTCACGAAATTAATAGGGAAACTGGGAAAACTCGAATAATATGAGAAAAAAAATTGCAAGTTGGAAAAAACGAAATATCTCAGAAACGGTTGATATTTTCACTATTTCCCAAGATGTCTTTTTTGACTGCCTTTGGAAAATCTACAAAAAATTCCAACACGGTTTTTCCATAAAATTAATAGTCCGGCAAATATTTTTAAAAAATGGAAAATCGAAATATTGACCGTACCAACGAATCAAATGAAAATCTTGAAATTGCTTCGGAAATGACTTTACAAGACACACTAATATTTTCAAACCGTTTTTTCGATCTCTATTAAAAAGTAGACAAAACGTAAAAATTTTAAAAACGTCAAAATCAGTTTCAATGTTCTCGAACAGATCTACAAAAAGTGTGGATGAAATTTTTTGGAAAATTTAACTTTTTTACATATAAAAACACATTTGTTTTATGCTTGTTGGACCAGGTAGGCGAGTGATTAAAGCGACATTGTTTCAATTACTTTGACTGACAGTCGAAGGTTCAAACCCTAGCGACTGCAGAAATTTTTCTGATGGCCCGTTAACCCTTAGCACAAGTTTCGACTTCTAAGGGCTGCCGTTCGTAAGAGGACGACAGCTGGATAACTGAAAAACCTTTTTTTTAACAATATCAAACACAGTTTCAATTATAAAAATTGCAACAACTGTTAAAATTTTGTTTTGAAAATAGAAGTTGACATGAATCCCGATACTTTGATTTGCATAAATATCGGAGAGCACGCTTCTGCAAAATTAGAATATTATCAAATCAATAACCAGAATAAACTCCCCAAAAGGGTATTCCACGGCAGATGTGGTTCTATAGGAGAATGGCACACTGGTTTGGAAGCTGAAAATCCTAAGTCATTCGATACAACTCTCAACGCATAACAACCAAGAGAGCTTTGTCAACAAATGCGTGCACTCGGATAGTTGGAAGTTAGGACGCATTGCCTCTTCCGGCTAGCTCAGACCGCCTATCCGAAGTACAGCATCGTCGCAAAAATCTCAGCAACTCCGGAGCTCTTCATTTATTTGGAAAACCAGCAGGAACGTGTCTGACATACGAATTCTTTTTGGATTTGTTGGTGTTGCCAACCAACGAGGTTCCATTAATTCGCATGCCAGGCCGAAGATACCTAAAAACCAGAAATACTATGTACACTTTACACTTAACACTACTGAGCCATCCAGAAGTGAGGGCTTCTCTCCTAGGAATTGTCCGAGCCCTCGGGCGGCTCCTGGATAACTGCCTAAAACAGCCAAATAAGCCTCAATTTATACCATTGCCGAACATTTAAGTCGGCCAATGGTATTGCAAAAACACTGGTAGGCGGAGCCTATTAGAGCTCTCGCCTCCAGATATACTCTCCGAGTATTTTTCCAAAACTTCAAAACTGTAGTATTTCTGGCAGATCATGACATTTTTAGATAGAATTTCAGTGTGCTGCTCGAATTTTAATGAACTATCACGATATAGACCTAAATACTTCAGACCTGATTTATCTTCAACAATATTATTGTCCAACGGTATATCTTCAAGAAGACATCTGAAGGAAATCATGTTAATTATCTTCATGTCAAATGACAGTACATTTGAATCACACCAATATTTTACTGTTTTCAGATCAACTCGTATAATTTCATCACCTTTTTGTTCTCGTGGTGCCAAAATATAGAGCTGTTATCGACAAAAACAATGAATAAATCTAAAATTTGGATATTCAATAGATCATTGATATGGAATAAAATAAAAATTGGTCCAAGTATGGAACCCTGAGGAACTTCATAATCAATACTTTTCAATTCCGAATATGATGAATGTTTTACTATCTGATTTCGTTCAGAACCAATTGAGAGTGATTCCTCGGAATTCATATTATTTTTGTTTAAGCAAAAGTATTTTATGATTCACACAGCTTTAGAAAAATCACGAAATGTAGCAGCTGCTACTTCCCCACCATTAATCTCCGAATATACTTCGTATACTTAGTATGTGAGTAGAAAAATAAGCTAATGTGTCTGGCCTGGTGGCCTCCATTTTATTCACCCAACTATACGCCTCTGGAATGAATTGATACCTTCCTCCGAGTATTACAGTCACATCCGACGCTAATTTTCCACTTCACTCATACGATTATTCCAAACCGCAGTAGGGACATTCGATTTAGCAAAGAATAATGCCCGATGACGGCGGTAATCAATTTTCCATCCACGTGTCAGTGGATATTCCTCGTAGTGATGATACAGTGAAAGTTAAAGACAGTTGTTTCAATTTCTTCAAGGTATTTCTTTATAACTCAGTACCGAACAACGTATCTTACAGTAAGTGAACCGAAAGGCCAGAAATTAGATATCTGATTAATTTTTCATGGAACAGTCATCATCGGCTTCAACACCCTAGATAGCATAATGGTTTTGTCGATCAAACCTAAATAAACAAGATTGTAGGAAAATTTTGTTGAAACTTAATGTTTGTTGAGAACATTCGTTTTCAACTTAGCTTTATGGGAATTTTGAGACCAGCTAGGGTTTATTGTATTATTCTGTCGTCAGTGGTTCCTAATTAAATAGGCCTCTATGTTTCACCTGGTTTAGTATCCTATTTACTAGGTGTTTCTGATTCATGCCTATTTCTAGGTTGATCTGTCCGAATATTCTCTTGGACCTGTTGAGCAGCGTGTCGCATTCGAAGATGACGTGAGAGGCTGTTTCTTCCTCGTCACCACATAGTCCACACTCCACGGTTTCTCTATTTATTCCCATGGTGTTTAGGTGTTTCCTAAGGCCGCAGTGTCCGGTTAGTTGTTAGGCCCTCGATATCGTACGGAGCCCTGCTGTGGTGGCCAAAGGTAGAATAAGTGACAACCAGGGGGAAGCTGGCTAGTTTACAAAGACTGGCCATGCTCGGAGTCACTTGTGCCATGTCCAGCACATCGACAACTAGATTGGAGGTAATCCTAAACCTCCCTCCCCTGCATTTCCATATTGCAGCAGAGGCGAGGATAGAAGCATCCAGGTTAAAATGTCTGGGCCAATGAAGGGGCAATAACCAAGGCCACTCCGGATACCGTCATACAAAATGACTCCAACATACTCCTTTGATGGAACACACACCATACATAGAAGATGGGGAAGTTACATCAAGGGCCATACCAATGCTGTCAAGAGGGCAAATCTGGTACACGGATGGCTCAAAGACTAGCAAATGAGTAGGGGCTGGAATATACAGGGAAAGACCGAGGCAAGACAGTAGTCTAAGCCTTGGTACTCAGGCCTCTATAGTCCAAGCCGAGGTAACGGCAATCTCCATCTGCACGAGAGAGATTCTAAGGAGGGGTCCTAGAAACCAACCCATAGCGATTCTCTCCGACAGTCAGGAGGCGAATAAAGCCCTGAGTACATGCAGGTTCCAAACTGGTTTGGGAGACACACCAAAACCTTAACGAGAAAAAAACAGAACAGAGTAAAACTTGGGTACCAGGTCATAAGGGCATCCAGGAAAATGAGAGCGCAGATGCCCTAGGAAGAGCGGGAGCAGCAGCAACTCTCATTGGGCCAGAACCAGCCTGTGGAATCCCGTTTGGGGATACTAAGCAGGACACAAAGAAATGGGTTAAAAACCATCATCAATCTCTCTGGGAGAGTGCCTCAGGCAATACTCACGGAAAAGTGATGATGATGGAGTCAACCAACAGGCTATCAAGACACCTTCTTGAAGTAAGCCGAGAGTCTCTCAGGAAGATGGTAGGACTGATGACAGGCCAATGCCACCTGAGAAAACACCTGCAACTGCTGGGGATACATCAAGAGTCCATACAATGCAGATTTTGTGATGAGGAGGACGAAACAGCCTCCCACATAAAGTTTGAATGCGAAGCTCTGGCTTGCATGAGGAAGGATATCTTCTGACACTGCGATGCAGAAGATATCATCCCGCAGGAAAACCTTGAGAGGAATCTCCAAGAGATAGACCTGATAGCGGGGTGCAGAAAAGTTCTATACAGAACTACCTGAATTTCAGCCGCTGGCTAGCCCTTCCATCTAATAATAATAATAATAAAATCTGGTTAGTAGGCTCGGTAATTGTGCGTATCTTAGATCTGTTGAGGATATCAGCCGACAATATTTGGCTGTCGATGCCCTTCGATTTTGCCCCAACATGTTTGTTTTTTTTATTTCTTCCACTCATTGATTAGGTTTCCGCATCAGGTTTTGCTAATTCCAAAGACTGATTCTGGGCCTGTGAATGGTGATTCAAATACTTTTTTTGCAAGTTGATCTGTTTTTTTATCGCCTTCAATTCCTGTATGTCCGGATACCCACACAATTATAACCTTGTTGTGTTTTGACAGTTCATGGAGGCCCTGAAGACATTCCCAAACTTGCCGTCACTTTGTCTATATGTGTTTTCTTTTATACCCACTGTCTAGATTCATCTGTATGATGTCCTTATGGCATGTGTCTCAGCTTGGAATAATGCGGTGTTGCTGCCAAGGACTATCACGTTCCTTTTTGGCCTCACCCCATATATTCCTGCTCCTGTTCCTACATCTGTTTTTGAACCATCTGTATACTAGATAAAGTTTTCAGATAATAGTGTTCCTGCTCCCGAGTCTCATTCATTCCACTTGACGTGTGATCTGAATGGTTTTTCGTATGAGTATTGGGGTAGCATGTAGTATGATATAATTTTCAGTTCGGTAATGTTGATTTCATCGATGATTTTGGTGCGCCCAGTTTGAGGTTGGGTTATCCAATTACCTATTTGTTTAAGTCTGTATGCACTCACCCTGGCCTCCCCATGACTGTTACGTCTAAATGTGGGAGGTTTAGGATAAATTCTATAGCAGCGGTTGGAGTGTTATTCATAGCACAAAATTCGTGAAAATTTACGTATGAGCCAAAATGTCATAAAGCTATTTGACAGCGATATTTTGCTGAAGTATTTCTTTGAAATTTCAGTGTTGGATGGTTCCGAGCGATCATCTTCATTGGATGTATTGAAAGATGTGTTCCCAACGACTAAGAAAAAAATCAAGAATGCATGTACGAAAAAAATGCTATACAGAAGAATACCCATTCTAAGTTGGTTACCGACATATGATGCCACGTGTGCCGTAGGCGATTTCGTTGCAGGAATCACTGTGGGACTTACTCTAATACCCCAGGTAAACTTTTTTAACTGTATTTGTTTCATTAAGTTTCTCTTATTCAGTGTTTCCACATGCTAGCACCAACTTGACGTATTTCTTTGACAGTTATAGATATCAGCCATCTGAGAAAAACAATTTTACCACTGTTCAACAATTTTAACCATCAAGTTATATAGACCATTCGAAATTAGACAATTCAACATTAAAATTATCACTTATGGACCTTCGAAATACAAAAAAAAACCAAGACAATTGTTTGTGGAATATAAGGGTAATTTTTTCGACAAATGTACATAACTAAATTAATCGTCTTCGTCTTCATTTCATTTTTGTTATCGGTTTCTTCGAAGTTTAATTGGTTCATAAAATAATGCGAGTTGTTTAGATTACATCATAAATTCTAACGTTGTACGTTTGTTCGTGGTCGTAAAATCATTACCTTTTAGAAAACAACGATTTCATGAAAAATCTGTACATTATTGTTTGAACTACTGCGGCCTCTTATTAATGGTTTTTATGATTTAAGACTGTAAACAAGTTTTGTTCTATTATTCACATTCCTATCACACACTGTCAGATAGTAAAAAAAGTATTACCAGAACTTTAAGAAGGTCATAAATCACCACCCACTTGAGATATCAGCAGGCGATCAGGCCGTCCATTCTACGCAGGGTTGTACCTGCCCTAGCCATTAAATTTTGTTTCGTACGTAGGTATAATGATATTGGGTTAAGAAACATCGCTTGATAATAATTGCGAATTATTTATGTACATAATTATAAGATATGATATATAACACAAAAATATTTATAAACATCACGATAATTAATGTGATTTTGGTTCAGAAAGTTTATAATTTTGAGTTGTTTAGTATTTTTCATATACACACGCTTACAAAATTACTCACTTTCACTGTCGTTGTTTCGTTATTGTTCTGGAGGATTAATAAATAATGATAGAAAAAGGTCGATGGCTCAAATACAGGATAACATTTTATTTTTCCAACAACAACCTTTCAGCTTTTCTTCTACCCTCAACACCCAGCTGTCAACTGTCCATACATTGTTGCCAGCTTTTTACTTCAGGAGCGCTAAAGCTAAGTTTACAAAGATTAGGATGTATTACGCTAATACAACATCTCCCTTTTTTCCAAAAGTGAAAGACCAGACCTAACCTAAACCTTAAACAAGTAAAAATCTTAGACTATTCAGTTACATAATCTTTCAACCAACTAGGTTTGCTTTTAGTGCGTAAAGGACGTATATTGTCAAAATCACTTAATGGAGTCTCTGCCTGTTTCACGATATGACTCGAATCTTCGGGCGACGCAATTTCACTCCCGGTTTTTTCACACGACTTTTCTATATGCATTTCACCACTCGCACTTGCACTTTTATCTAATACATTCGAATTTGCGAAGTTGGGGTTTGGACTTTTCCATAATTATCAAATTGTGCATATGGCGCCAAGACTAAATGCCAACGATTACGCCTGAAATTACCATGAGCTGTTTGAATCAGGTATGATCTTGGTTCATCTAATTTTTTAATAATTTTACCGTAAATTCTTAAATCTGTAATCCAAACTCCATCTACAGGACAAAGCTCCGACAATTCTTTAACTTTATGCCTCTTGTCGTAACCTTCTCTCTGTTTTTCTTTCCTATTTTCCCCAATCTGAACCGAGGACGTGGTATTCACAATTTCCTCATATTTACTAGGCAACATCGGCAACGTTGTACGTAATTTACGACACAGTAGCAGTTCTGCTGGAGTAAACCCATTTGCTAAAGGTGTTGCTCTATAAGACAGCAGCGCCTCAAACAAATCATTATTATTCTTTTTTATTAAAGTTTTTGCCGTTTTAACTGCGGCCTCCACTTCTCCATTAGATTGAGGAAACCTGGGACTAGATGTAATGTGCCTAAAGTTATATCTTTGGGAGAACTTTACAAATTCCTCTTTAAATTGTTGACTATTATCGGTTCGCACTATATCAGGTATACCATATCGAGCAAAAATCTCTTCAACTTTTAGTATTATAATTTTTTGTGTCATGTGCTCTGAAAGAATTACAATTTCAAAATAATTAGAATAATAGTCGGTCACAATCAAATACCAACTACCATGGCACTTATACAAATCCATCGCTACTTTTTGCCATGGCCTCGTAGCAGCATCATCCTTATGAAACGGCTCTTTAATATTAACCCTTTCCTCAATACAGTTTGGACAATTTCGGACTAAAACATCAATTTGTGTCGATAATCCTATCCACCAAACAGACATTTTTGCCCTTTCCCTACATTTAGTAATACCTTGGTGTCCCAAATGTATAAAGTCAAGAACTTGTTTCTGCAGTTTAGGAGGAATTACTAAACGAGTACCTTTCAACAAGAAATTTTCATTAACAGATAAATCATAACGATACTGGTAATAAATATACAAATCAGGAGAAAGCTGATGATTATCAGGCCAGCTTGTAGAAGAGTATTCAATTAATTTTTTACAAATGGGATCTTTCTGTTGTTCCTCAACGATTTGCCTCAGAAAATTATCTTTAATAGGCATATTTTTTACAATCATAGAAACGTGAGCCTCCACTTCATTTTCCAACTCCTCTGGACCTGAACATTTCAGTGGATTTCGGCTCAGCGCATCAGCAACAACTAATTGTTGTCCTGGAATATAAATTTACTTCGTAATTATATCGCATTAGTCTTATTCTGAAACGCTGTAACCGAGGAGTCAAATCGTCCAAGTTTTTTGTACTTAGAATTTGGAGAAGCGGTCGGTGATCGGTTTCTAAAAATATTTTTGAAAGTCCTAAAATATACTCTTTGTACTTCTCACATGCCCACGTAAGGCCCAAACACTCTTTTTCGATTTGTGCGTAGCGAATCTCTGAAGATGTCAGAGTACGAGATGCATACGCTACAATCTGTCTCTTTCCCTGCTCGTCTTCCTGCATTAAAGTTGCTCCTAGTCCAAACGAGGAAGCGTCTGAACTTATAATGATCTGTTTGTTTTGATCATAGTAAGCCAAACATGGAGATTTTTTTAATAAAAAAATTATTTTCTGGAAAGCATCCTTCTGTAAGGTGCCCCAAGTGGAAATAATATTATTTTTTAATAATTCGTTAAGAGGGCTTAAAATTTCAGATTTATTTGGTATGAACCTGGCTGCAAAATTGACCATTCCTAGCCACTGTTGAAGTTCACGTTTACATGTTGGCTCTGGAAATTTTGAAATAGCTTCCACTCGAGATTGGTCAATTTCGATTCCCTTGTCAGAAATAACATGTCCTAAAAAGTAATTTTTTTTTACTCCGAATTGACATTTATTTTTATTCAGTGTGACTCCTTCACTACTTAACTTATTCAATACTTCTCTCAATATTTTATCATGTTCTTGAATAGTTGGCGCATGTACCAAAACATCATCGATGTGCATCACAGCCCCCTTGATTCCTGATAATATTTTATTGAATTGAATACTAAAGTATTCTGGAGCGCAAGATATTCCGAAAGGTAACCTTGTAAATTTATATTTACCATATGGAGTAATAAATGTAGTCAAATTTTGACATTCCTTTTTGATCTTAATTTGGTAAAAGCCATTATTGGCATCTAATTTAGAGAAATACTGTGACCCGGTTAACTTGGCCAGTGTTGTTTCAACTTTAGGAATTGGAAAATGTGAACGTAGAACACTTTTGTTTAGTTTAGTATAATCACAACATAAACGAACCCCTTCCCCCTTAGGCACTACTACTATTGGGGATACCCATGTTGTCGGTTCCTCTACCGGCACAATTATTCCTAAAGATTTTAATCTTTTTAATTCAGCCTCTAATTTACCCAAAAGTGGCAAAGGAACTACTCTTGGAGCTGTCTGAACGAAAGGTGTGGTTCCTTCTTTGATTTTTATTTCAATTTCATCGTGAAATTTTCCAATTTTACTAAACAAATTAGGATATTCAGTAAAGACTGATAATGGATTGTTTTCAGATTTTGGTGACTGATTTAAATTCCCTGCAAATTTTAATATTTTAAGCTTTACTATTCCTGGTCTTCCTAGTATAGCAGTTTGCAAATTTTTCAGAATATAGACTTCAAAAATCGAATTTTCTCCTCGATACGATATACCCAGATTTATGGTACCAGAAACGAATAGATTTCGACCATCTGGACCTGATATGACATCATTAGGTGGTTGTAATTTAGCTAATAATTCATCTGTTAACATTTTTTCTGGCAAACATGTCACATCAGCTCCGGTGTCAACCAGAAACTTGATTTTATTAGAGAAACCTTCTACATCTAACATACAAATCCATTGTGAAATTTCTGTAGTACTATTTTGGTTAGATCCTACCATAACACCTGAGAAATGTTCATTATCTTCGTCCTGTAGATAACTTTCTTGCTCAGTTTCTTGTTCAATAGCTTTTACTGACCTGTTTTTGCACACCTTATGCCAATGGCCCATTTTATTGCACCTTGAACACCTTGTTTTTCACGCAGGACACTTGTCTCTGACATGATATTCTTTCCCGCAAAAATAGCATTCTGCTTCCTTTCGATTCATTGACCCTGACGGTCTATTGACCATGGCATCTGCTGTTTGTTTGCGGGTGGCTCATTTAAAGCGTCCGACAGCACAAACTTCTTGTGACCCGCCACTTCTTAGAATCGATTCTTGCTTAGAAAGCATTTCTACCTGTTTAGCTTCGAACACTGCATCGTCGAGCTTCAAATCAGCTTTCAGTTGCATGCGTTCGCTTGTTTTAATGTCTCGAATGCCAACTACAATGCGGTCTCTTATCAGCTCTTCCCGTAATTGTCCAAATTCACAGAATTCCGCTAGACCATGCAAAGCAGTGATAAAGCTGTCTACGGACTCACCTGGCTGTTGAATTCTTGTGTTAAATTTGTACCTTTCGAAAATTACATTTCTTTTTGGGAAAAAATAGTCGTCGAACCCCTTCACGGCTTCTGCATACCTTGTAGGCTTGCTTTCAAACTGAACCACGATTTGTTTGCTTTCCTCGCCCATGACATAGCACATGATA
This sequence comes from Chrysolina oricalcia, assembly GCA_944452925.2. Lineage (NCBI taxonomy): Eukaryota > Metazoa > Arthropoda > Insecta > Coleoptera > Chrysomelidae > Chrysolina > Chrysolina oricalcia. The sequence continues at coordinate 52,177,610 of OX101824.2, forward strand.
TCAATTTTTTCTTCCTCGGACCTGTTACTCAATCCCGAAACTGCGATGTATCGATCAAACATTTTCTTCCATTGCGGCCATCCTGCCGGCTCCTGGAAGTTGAATTTACTGGGTGGTTGAACATTTATACCTGGTTTTTGGGAAGGTGTGCCCTCCATTTTTCCTCTGACTCGTATTACTGAGCCGTGACAGAAGTGGATTACAATAGTGAAAGTGAATCCGCCCCAGCTGTGGTCCCGCGCAAAACCACTTGTCTTGTTTATTTGTTGAATGTTATTTTCCTATCACTGTATTCTTGCCTTTTACCGCTGCCACCATGTTTTGTTATTGTTCTGGAGGATTAATAAATAATTTAGAAAAAGGTCGATGGCTCAAATACAGGATAACATTTTATTTTTCCAACAACAACCTTTCAGCTTTTCTTCTACCCTCAACACCCAGCTGTCAACTGTCCATACATTGTTGCCAGCTTTTTACTTCAGGAGCGCTAAAGCTAAGTTTACAAAGATTAGGATGTATTACGCTAATACAACAGTCGTCACCCAAATTGATGAAAAACTTTTCTTTGGGAGGTTTTTCGTTATCCATATAAGACTTTTCCACCTTTTCAATATGGAAAAAACACTTGGCCCAGCTGCTGTCAGGAATGTTTGCAGTTTATGTTTGAATAAGAGCTACCACTGTTGAACTTAAGGTTGGAGAAGTATTATTTCTTCGAACTGCTGACTTAAGCTGATGCCATATACGAGGATATATTGAAAAATTCTTAGCCTACTGTAGAACCAAACAAAATTTCAATGTCAAAATATTTTATTACTCAACATATTTTCCTCTTAATTGGATACATTTATTACAGCGAACCTGCAACGTCTCTAGACCTTTCAAAAAAATATTTCTTCTTGCTCTGCAAACCAGACCACCACAGCTTTTATTACCTCCTTGTTGGAAGAAAATTTACGACCTTTTAACCTTTTTTTCAGTTGAGGAAAGAGAGGATAGTCTGACGGAGCCAAATCTGGTGAATAAGGAGGGTGTTCTAGTAATTCAAACCCTAAATCACGAATTTTTTGCATAACAACATGAGATTTATGTGCAGGGGCGTTGTCCTGCAAAAACAAAACACCTTTGGATAGCTTTCCGCCTCTTTTCTCTTTAATTTTTTCCCGTAGAGTGGTCAGTAATGTCGAATAGTAATCTCCAGTGTAATCAATCATGGCAATCTCAAAAAACTGAAGCAAGAACTTTTCCAGCAGATTTTTGGACACGAAATTTCTTAGGTCTTGGAGAACCGGAGTGTCGCCATTCCATTGATTGTTGCTTTGTTTCTGGATCATAGAAATGTACCCAAGTCTCATCCATAGTAACAATTCGGTTTAAGAAGTCTACATCGTTTTCAAATCGAGCACAGATCGAACGCGATGCTACTACCCTTGCACGCTTTTGGGGATTCAAACATTTGGGGATCCATTTTGCAGCAATTTTTCTCATGTCCAAATTGACATGAACTATATGATGAACGCGTTCGTATGAAATATTCAGTGCTTCAGATATCCGTTTTAGCCCAATTCGACGGTCTGTTAAAATCATGTCATGAACTGCATCGATATTTTCGGGGACCGACACAGAAACTGGCCTTCCCGATCGGTCATCAACTTCAATGGAAAATTTACCTCTTTTGAAGCTTGCAGTCCAATTTTTCACGGTCGCATATGAAGGACATTGATCACCAAGAGTATTAAGCATATCTTCGTAAATCTGCTTACCTCGTAACCCTTTTAAATACAGGTACTTGATGATGGCTCGATACTCCAATTTTTCGATTTTCATAATTTCGGTGGACATATTTTTTATTTTAATTTATTGCGTAACTCTGGTTTACTTTTTTGACGTCAAACATTACACTGACACTTCTAATGAGTTATTGTTCGTTGCTATGGTAACGCAATATTTTGTTTATGCAGGGAACTGGTCTAGGCTAACTAGATATCAATACATCCTCGTATTAGAGTATTACCTACAGAAATGGTATTTTCAGATTTGGAAAATAATTTTTGTTCTCGAGACGAAAGTCTGATGGACACTCCAAAGAAAGCAAAAATTTTGTCTGAAGAAGAAGTAACTAAGTTTTTATTGGAGGCAGATGATCATACATGGTTGCTTAAAAATGTTGTATTAATGTGTGGTATTTTTGGCGCCTGTGGACGTGACGAACTTGTTAAGCTGACTGTGGATGATTTTGAAAGCACCAGTGCCAGAGTTTTGGTAACATTGAGGTATACTAAAAACAAATCTTACAAATCACACAGCACCGATGATGCCAATTATACATTTTTCTTAATTTTATTTCTCATTCACACATTTCTTTTAGAAACTTGTTTGTATGCCATGTATGATTATTGTTCTGCATTTTTATTTTATTGTTATCTATTATCATCTTTATCATGTATTTTAAAAATGTTTGATGTATTTATAAGAGCCCGATTGAAAAATGCCTTGCGCAATATCGGATTCCTGCAAAATAAAAATTATTTATTATTATTATTCCCAAAGAAAGACTTCATTTTGATGCCTATGGTTTACACCAAAAATACGTAGATTTGCGGCCTTCATTTTGGAAAATCGGCAATTCTTCATTGGTTATAGAAATGGTAAATGTGTAAAACAAGTTGTGGGCTTTCATACTATTGGAGCTGTTCCAAAAAAAAATTGCGGCATTCTCAACATTGGAAAATCCTCAGCTCTACACGGGGCATTTGTTTCGCAGATCCTCGGCTACTATGCTTGTAGAAAATGATGGCGATCTACTATCGGTAAAAGAACTTGGAGGTTGGAACTCCTCTGCGGTGGCGGAGTCATATATTGAAAATTCAGTTTCAAAGAGAATGAAGATAACGAGACAACTATTTCATAAGAAATAAAAAATTCACTTAACTTTAGGCACTTGAATAAACGAAAATCCATGGAAAACAAATTTTTTCCGTAAATATTTTATTACATATGCTTTTGTTAATTAACTAGTTTTTACAAGTTACAAATTTACATTACAAACCCTGATAATTGTTAAAAAACCTCAAATTTGCTTCACTTCTTGGAGCTATTCTTGAAAGGCTTTTAAAAAAATACTTATTGGAAAAATTGAAAATTTTAATTTTCCACTTTGTTATCCACAATCTAAGAGACTAAAAAATGAAAAATGCAAATAAAGCTATGATTTTTTTTTAATATTCCAATTTGTTAGTATTTTAATTAAGTATTTAAAGTAACATAAAAATAATTTATAAAAATTTCTTACTCTGATTGTTTAAATAATCGTTATAAACGAATGCATTGTTTATAAGATATTTGAATTTTTGTTTTTGGAATTTTAATCAGCGATAAATATTATGATCTTTAAGAACAAAAACGCATTTGTTGATTACCTATTGTTTGTTGCTACCAAATATTAATATTGAGGATCCATTTTTTTTTTCAAATCATAATTTCCACTGCTCTTCGATATTCTAAAAAAATAATTATTTACATTTTCCTTGTTTATTTAATAAACAATTCATTATGAACAAATGAATTTTCACGATACAATTTTTTTTTTAAATACTGCAAAAAATAACAAAAACAACCATGTCATTTGTTGTGTAAAAAAATAGTTAATCAACAAATGCGTTTTCAAGCAAAAACATTTTTTTAAGAAATGATTTTGTTCTTATAGATCATAATATTTATTGCTGATTAAATTTCCAAAAACAAAAATTAAAATGTCAATTATTTGAACAATCAGATTAAGAAATTTTTGAAAATCATTTGTATGTAACTTTAAATAATGAAAATGAAACAAATAAATTGGAATTAAAAAAAAATTCATAGCTTTATTTGCATTTTTCATTTTTTTAGTCTCTTATATTGTTAATAAAGAATAGCTCCAAGAAATTAAACAAATAAGAGGTTTTTAATATAACAATTATCAGGGTTTGTATGTAAATTTGAAACTTGGAAAAACTAGTTAATAAGCGAAAGCATATGTAATGGAATAATGACGGGAAACATTTTTTTCTATGGATTTTAAAGTTTATTAAAGTGTCTAAAAGGTAAGTGGGTTTTTTTATTTCCTAAGTTTGATATTTGATGGATTAAAATTATTTTTATTTTTGCGCTATTTTCGCCTCTAAATTAAAATTCTAAATATTGGTCGTAGAGTTCCAGGGTAGGATTTTTTTTAGTAAATTTCCTCCTCTTTCAGGATCTTTCTTTAACTTTTGGATATCTTCAATAGTTTCCGAGATATTTGGAAAAAACTAAACCCCTCCTTGTTTTCACTAAATTGTGTATAACTCTTGCAATTTTTGCCGGCGCACCTTCAAATTTTTCAAAAAGTTTCTAGAGGTCATTCCAAATTGAATGGGCCTTGGATCATAATTTTCGGTGCCCTTGAAGAGAAATTCACCAAAATAGTTCTTGTAGACTAGACTATCAGGACCTAACTTCAGTTTTTCAAAATGTGGTGAGGAATTTGTCAGTCTTATTCTGACTATATTAGACGTAAAAATAAGTGCGGTGAGAATTTTTCTGATGGGAAATAACAATAAAATTCACAAGTTCATAATAATTTATTACATTAATATATACATAATACAGTAACATAATTTCGATTTGTAGTTTTATAATTATTTTAATATTTTTCGTTTGAAAATGTCTGTATAAGACGGATATGAAATAACTTTAATGGTTGTTTCATAAAAGCAGGACGAAAATCGAATAAAAATATCGATTTGCTTATCTTGAATAAGATGATTATTTTTTTGCGATATGTTATCGAAACCCCATTCCACGCTAGATGTAGTTGATACCTGACTGGACGCTCAATTCATGTCATATATGCGGCATTCAAGGCCACCTTTGCTCATTTTGAAAAATATTTCACATTCGAAATGAGTAAATGCAACCAGCAGTTATCATAACTCGGCAATAGTGTAGATAAATTATACCTTGGCAACGCCGCAACCAATTTTGATTTTCTTCACAGCCTTGGGAAATAAATTTTGGATAAAAAATACAGGATATCTATATTATATTTGAAAAAATCCAATACAAGTTGTCCTGCTTTTATGAAACAACAATATTTTTTAAACGGGTTACTTGAAACGTCTGTTCTCCAAAGGTTTTCCCTATATGTTATGACTTTTGAGATATCGAAGAATCAAGCTCTAAATGGACGCACTTTACATATTTTTCAAGCATTCTAGTATTGCCCCAAAGAGACTAAACTGACAAGGATGGTTTAATAAGCTCTAGCCAATCAGAATCTGGTAGCATCATCGCGTCATAGTGACGTACTTGGATATGAGTACAGAGTCGAACTCGAACCAAGCAACAAAACTGTCAGCAGTAACTCTCATATACCAAGAGCTAGTCCGTCACTGTCTATAGAGAACGGCGGCCATGACACCTCCAACTACGTCACATTTCGTCACAAATGTTCTTTCATCTCTTTCTACTAGTGTCCCCATTGTCTTATGGGGATTAAACTCTCCTTGTTAAATAAGGTTTAGTCTCCTTGGTATTGCCCGTCATGTATGATTACCTCTCAAAGTTTTTTTCAGGCACTTGCATACCACAGCATCGTTGGTCTTCCTCCACAGTATGGTTTATACAGTGCCTTTATGGGATGTTTCATTTACATTATTTTTGGGAGTTGCAAGGACGTTCCGTTCGGGCCCTCGGCCATTAACGCTTTGCTGACCGCCCAGGCAGTCAAAGGGCGAGGCCCTGAACATGCGATACTCCTTTGTTTCCTTATCGGACTCGTCCAGGTTTTGATGGGCCTATTAGGATTAGGTAAGAACACATTTTGAAATAACTAAATGTTTGTAACTGTAGTAGTTGCTACCCCGTACCTGGAAAATTCCGAGAGAGAAGTAACAGGGGTTTTAGGTTGTCTTATACTTGCACTGCAAATTGGGGTGGGTTAATTAAACTCGTATAAATAGAAATATGGTTTATTTGACAAACGGCTGATAAGTCAACTTGTCGTTGCACTGTAACGACGGCTTTAGCGTCAATGAACAAAATTGAAGTTTGTATTTGTCTCCGAGCAATAAAAGATATAACGCGTGTTCCGTTTCATGCATTCATCGCATCACTGTTGCAGACATAATCAAGCGTTCCGTTTCAAGTAACATTGACGTTGGTGGGTTCAATCGGAACGATTTTTGCTTGCGTGGTGCATGCCGTTTCCCGCAGATGTTGACATTTATCACTTTATCAGTTACCCAAATTCTTATGTAACAAAAACAAATCTGTGAATCTAGTAAATAAATTAATATGGGTAGAACGAAAGTGTTAATGGCAAGAGTAGGAGGCGAGCTTTGTGAAAATGAGAGTAGCTCAGATTCTGATACAAGTGATAGTTATGAGGATAATATCGTCTGTCCCACACCAAAACCGCGAATATGCTAATTCCAGGGTTCTGACTTCAATTTGTAAATTACTAATTTTCTACCAGAATTTTCGATGCCAAACTCACGAAAGTGCTATCAGGTTGTCTACTGTGAACGAGAGTGAATTCGCGCATGTGAAAACTCACCTAGGTTTCCAAAGCAAGAAGCACGCATATTCTTAAAACTCTTCTCATTCGAAATGACAAATTGCACATTCATGGTTTTGGCATGAGACCGACGATATGATGTTGAATGAATTGACGAATTTTTCTTCCATTGTACGGTAAATCAGATAAATGTAATAATGCACAAAACTTGAAACTTTATCAAATATCAGATTTAAACTTTAATTCGGTTTCTGACGTTTCTGTTTGAACGTGAAACCACAGACAAAACTCTTTGTTTTGGCCAAGATGTATCTTGGTTTTGACTTTTGAGTTTGACAGATCTAACTTGGATCGCATTCATCGCTGCTAGACGAACGGGCAGCAGTTAATGCACTTTCGATGTCTCAAGGCCAAAGAGGGGAATATAAAAGTGGGCGTGTCAATGCGCTCCCAATGTAGGAAACGGAACGGTCATATGCGCATTATGTCCTCAATGCATGAAACGGAACACGCCTATAGAGAGGCCTTCTCTTTCCTGAAAGCAACATACCCGACGTTGTTTACAAACATCAATGCCCGAGTCGTGTTAAGAAAGGGCATTGTCGGATATTTCCGTTTGTACTCCTTGATCAGGCTGGAATTCCGTATTATGTTCACTCTTAACTTGGCGATCATGTTTGTTTACGTCCGTCTTTGACTTATTTATCGCCTTGTCAAATCAAACCATGGGCGTCGCAGCGAGGTAATGATGGCATAAACTATATTTAATTGGCATTTCGTATCGACCTGTTTAGTGGTATTAAATGAGTTGACTATTAATGAATTTCCTGATTTTTATCCCGATTTTGAGGCAAAAATACACTATTTATTGAAATAGCTATAAAAGAACTTTGTTACCATGTAAGTCAACTTTAAAAACGATCACATATCAATAATTAGGAAAATCTTGTTGCAGTGTAGGCACCATAAAACGTATGTAAGTAAACAAACTTTACTATTTATAACCAAAATCAAATGATAAGCCACTAGCTATTATAGACTCAATCTGATTGGTACTGGATTATCACAAGGATTATCACGTAAGTAATGGGTTCATCAGAAGTTTTCGATGTTCCCAATTGAATTAAATTTTGTAAACATGGAATGTCACATATATCTACATGAATAATCGATCTGGAATTGCTTCAATGGCGTAGCGCTTCCGGTTAAACCGGACGTGGACACAAACTTCTTTATTGTAAATGGTAAACTGTAAATCATCGCAAGTTTAAAATCATATCAATGGAATGAGTATTATTTTTAATCTTTTGACAGAGTCCATACTCCCAATTCCAGGAGATTTCTCATTGAATTCCTTTAATCCGTAAATGAAAAGTGATGGCTACAAAATTGTAACTTACTTTATATCATAGATTGCTATGATTCCCTATATAAAACTTTCTCTCAAATACATATATAAATCACTTCTCCAAAGAGTCTTTTGTGTATTGTACTTCTAATTTTTCATGTCCCTCTTAAACAAATGGAAATATACAGTTTGGATAGTGAATTTAGAGTTTGGGAAGATGCAGGATTTTTTTTGAAGAGTAACATTTTCTGAGGAATTCCAAATAGGTACAGGCTTTCCTATGGGATTTATAGCCTCAAAGATAGCCTCAAGCCATAGATTTGTTTTCCAAGCTATTATATTCGCAACATTGTTCCTAGTTATCCAGAAAGATTGTGAGGTCTTGTTGGAATGTGATATTTTTTTATTTTGAATTTGTTGGTCATGGAATTTACTTCACTGTTCTGCAACTATAACAATATAATTACTTGGCAGTTATGTATGTGTGTTTGAAATGTATGCTATCTTAGAGGAATTTGTGATTGTGAAACCGATGATACACAGATGATACCAGAAGAAAGTGTTTAAAAGTAGCAAGGAGAACTATAATCCGTCAGATACAAAAAATTAGACTACTTCAGCAAAGGAATAGAAAATAGAGCTGTTGTTCACTTCGGCAGTTTCATTTATTTTTACAGTATGTATGACCTTATTCTATGCTTTGTCAGCAAGAATCTAATTCTTCGCACAATAAAGTATTTTTGTTTGACATCTTGACACACGTGCTTTCCAACCAGGCAGACACACGTGCTTTCCAACCAGGCATGTGGTCGTCTACAGCTAAACATATAACATGAAAAAAATGTATCAGTACGCCGCCACTGGTTCTAATCTTACATCCGAATATCATAACAGTAACAAATCTCCCCCTCCGAACTCGGAGGTTACCCCTCACCCACAAACTATCACAAAGGATAGTGATATGCACCTTTCATAACAACGTGTGTTGTGCATATAGAATGGCACCTCTATATCTTTTATTGCTCAGAGGTATATGTCAATCAAAACCAAATGACAGTGATAAAATGATGGTTAAAACAATAAAAACTAGCGAACTATTTACGATAGAAATATTCACAAGACAGAAGACCTACAGTTGATATATTTTACTGTAGGGATACAAAAAGGGTTAACCGCAAGCCCCCTGGTATGATCATACTAGAGTTTACAAAGTAAGTATAACCTCTATGACTTCTTTACAGGTTTGTTCCGCTTGAATATATTCTTTAATTAGGTTGCAATATATTCGATTAATTTGACTTGTGTTAGAATACACTGTCTCCGACAGAATTTGTGAAATACCAAGCTAGGGCTTATCTGAATTCGCAGTCCATATGTTTCCTTGATACTTTCGGCGGGTCGTGATGTCACTCAATGATGTGTGTGGGCTCCTGCTCTTCGTGCGGGATGTGTGTTTGAGGATGTTCTCGTATGCTGACTTCTGAATTCGTAGGGTGAAAGGTAAAACACAAAACTAAAAAGAAAAGGGCCTGAAACGGGTTGGGTGTTAGACTTAGGGTAACTTGGTTCAATGATACCCGAGTTAGTAATGGTGAGAAATAAGACCTTGGATGGTGGAAGGCCTTAACGTGAAGTAAACTTGGAAGGAACGAAAAATCCACCAATGTGCAAAACAAAACTAGGGCTGTTTTTTTCAAGTTATCTGGAATTCCGGCTAGAGAATATCCGCAGGGTGCGATTTGAGTCAACACGTGAACCTCAATCAATCTTTCTAGATGGATATTAGCGACAAAAAATAGGATCTCAGATCAAATCAGTTCTGTCAGAAAATCTCTCTTTTGACACATCCTTTGTTGAAGATTCAAAAATGATAATTTTATTTTCCTATTTCTCAGTTTTCCCTCTAAACCGTAACATAGTGGTAGTTCTATATCTAGCTTCTGGGAGCAGAAGGGATAATTTTTTTAAACCATAATATTCGACGGTCAGATATTTTTTACTAATTTTTTCTACTAATTTTTGACGTCTATATCCGTCAAAAAAACTTCCCTACGCGTTCTCTATCTAGCTTTCGGAGGGCAGGGAGGAACAATTCAATGTATTGTCATCGGCATTGAACCAACATGTGAAATTTCAATTCCATAGGATAACCTATCTAACACAAACACACACAGAGAAAGTTGAATAAAAGCTTTTAAAAAAGAAGACATTGCCGCACTGAATTCAACTTGGCAAAATATGCAGAGAAAATTCCAATGCTGGAAATTTTACAGGTAACATAGATATTCTGAATAATACTATGTATCTACATCCAACCGATAAAAGCATTGTTTATATAGAAGATAGTTAGTCAACCTTATGGGATTATAATTGGATCAAAATGGATGCGACATGTAGATGGCGATAGTGAGCTCGCATCCAAGTCATGTCGTAACTTCAGTGATCTAGACTCCAAGTCATGTCGTAACTTGATTTAAACAATGGGACAGCATCACCGACTTAACCTTTAAACTAGACTGCTAGTACTCATATGCCCACCACTCGAAAAACTCATCCAATTGAACATCCTAAAATCGTGTCTGCGCAATGCGCAAGAGCCACCAAAGAATTGATATTTGACAATCTGGGGAGCCATTTATTAGGTCATTGGCGTTACCTTGAGTAAATAGATATTGTTGAAATGAAGTGTTTTGGACTTTGGTGTAAAAATCCCTAATTTTCAACGACTGAAATGTGTCTTGTTGAAGTATGGATGTACAGTTATGAAATATTCTCGTCATCAAATGAAAACTCAATTTTTCAACATTCCACTTGCTTGTACTAGACCTATTAATTTTTCCTGAAGTACGCCAATGTGATTCTGACAGATAACGGACACAATGCGCATGTCCTATGGCCACCAGTCAATTTCGTAATTGGATCAATTTCAATAATATGGTATTGGCAGTCTAGTTTAAAGGTTAAGTCGGTGGACAGCATTTAAATCAGGGTTTTTTGAAGAAACCTGCATTAAAATGACGTCAAATATTCATGTTTGTAACTAATCACGCTAGATGACACTCGCGTTTGCGTCCAACACCAATTACACAGGCATTGACTAACTATCTTACTTCTATATAAACAATGAAAAAGTGAAGTAGTTTCAGTCATAAAAAATGTAAACCAGAAAAAATCGCCCAGATTTGATAACGTTAGAGCGAAATGCTAAAATAAATAGCACAGGAAATAGCAAATCCAACAACTTTTTTAGTAAATAAATGTTTTGTGACAGTGTTCTCCAAAAAATTTGAGAAGTGAAATTATCAAACGACTTTATAGAAGAGGAAACAAATTGAACATTGACCTAGTTAATATCGAGATGTAACTCAAAATTAGGAGAAAAAAATTGCATATCCGTTCTACGCCTTCGTAGAAAAAGATTGAAGTGTATTTTTCCTAAAATTTTAGGATGAAAATCAGTGAATTGAACGCATCCATAGCCGGCTTGAATAAAGTTTTTTTCAAAATATTTAAAAAATTTGTTATAAAAAGTAACAACTGATACATATATGGTTCTATTCAGTATGTCATATGGAAACAAAAGATGTGAAAATATACCAGGCGCCCCATTCAAAAACCAAAAGTTTCATGATTACTTTTGGTAAAAACCGGAAGTTGCATGAAGCTGAGCCACTTGTCAAATTATGCAGTTTTATCTCGTATATAGATCATCCAAGTTTCATTCCATCATCTTCAAAATAAAAGTAGGTAGGGGCGAGCCACTTTCAGCGAACACCCGGTATGTTGAAAAACAAAATTCTTCTTCTTCAATTTTTATTCTGCTATTCGTTTATGCTTTCTTCCTGACTGGATGTTACATTTTTCTATGAGATAGGTGCAATGTAATATGAGTCATTCAAAATAAAGTCTAGGAATACTTTGAAAACCGCCAATTGACAGGAAACGAACTGAAAGCATTATCACTTACACAACCAAATTCCAATAAAAAGGTAGGTTGAAGGCCAGTAGTTTATTTATTGCCTCGTTTTATTGCTGGAACAATGAAATGAAAGGATGAACTACAGTTATTTGTTACGCCAGAAGTTCCTTTAACTATTTATGGCCAGATTCTATTTCTGTCTGATGTCACTCTTTCAATTTTTGAATTTCATTAACAAAAAAATGACGATATAATTTTTTATTTCATTTATCTCATAACGTTTTCAAAAATGTTCCATCACTTTGGCAGAAATGATACAAAACAGATATATTAAAAACATGTCTTTGTGTAACAAGTGCAAAAGTCATTTATTTGTCGCAAACAATAAGTATGAAATTCTATCTGAAAATATGTGCATTCATTTATCACACATTGATGATATGAAATGACAAAATAAATGAACAATATTCAATGTTTGAGGTAAAAATAAATAATAACAATAATAATATTTATAAAAGATGTGATTAAGTACACTCCTTCTCATAGAAGAGTACATATGATCTTCCGCTCACCATGAATTCTGATGGAATCTGGAAACGTGAGAATCGTTGTACTCGTGCCACATACCTGAATATGGATGCTTACAGTAAGCAGTGTAGTGTGTCCATTATGGGGAGAAATTTAAATGAATTTTTACCCCAAAATTCATTTTTATTTTTAATTATCCTCTTAAATTCTACCATAAAGTCCCGCTGTGATTCAGTAAAGCATACAAGTTGTAGCGACAAGGGGCTCCATTTTCTGCTGTGTAGTTGTTCATATCCTCTTCTTCTAGAGGAAAATCAATGGTGACATTTAATTTTCCTCGAAATCTGTCTGTTTGAGAAAACCTTTTTAAGTGGATTACCAAAATTTTTGGGAATTTATGAATCAACAGAGATTTTGTGCATTTCCTTCTTTCTTTGCAAATCATACAAACATGTCGGTTTCTCATCACCATTCATAGTTTCTTCCTTAGTGAATGAATCTAAACATTGCGAGAGACTAAGTTGCCATGTTCTTTGTGAAATTCGAAGAGAAATGTCCCAGAATGGATCAAATGTGACTGGCTGTTGACCACAAAATGTGCATTTCAATGTAGATTTTAGCTGTCAACAAAGTCATCAACTATCTTGGAGTTGTCCATACTCAAGTATCTCGACCATGACTCACTGGCCTTTTCACTGTTGCTAAATCTCTCGACAATCTCGGTCAAAATGAGTTTGGGCTTATCCGTTACTCTATTCACGTCTTCATGAAATCCTTCCAACAGGTAACGTAAAATCTACTGAGCATCTTGCTGGGCATAATTGATGAAACGTGGTGCGAAACTTTGGATTTGACTTTTTAAAGAAACTGTATCAACCACTCGATCCAACGAATCTTCTGACCACAGTTTCTTGATCACTTCCGCAAAAGTTTAAAGCTCCCTTCTTATCAGAGTAACTGGTGTTCATTTCCCAAGTGTAGGCGTCCTTCTTTAAATACTCCAGCAACCATGAATGGCTGCCTTTGTTATTGTGGCGTGATATCAAACCTGTGTTAAGGTTAAGGTTGGTGGACATAACTTGAGTAGGAAGTGGGGAAGTAGGAAGAGGATGTGCTAAACTGATTAAAGATATGTTCAGAAAAGTCAATATTTGCGGACGGATACAAATTTCATCCAGACTTTGAGACGTTGCAATGGAATACAGGACAGATGCGGCATTTCCTCTTTGGACCGCGATTCTTATTATTTGTAAAAGAAAAGACCTTGCTCTAGGATCGTCGGTTATTTTTATAATAATAATAATAAAGGTCTTTATTTTCATCAACCAGATAAACATAAAATACATTTTTGAGTAATATGAGCACAGCACTCCAGGTTGATAGAAAAATGCCGAAGATCAGGTGACAGCACAATCTGTGGTTGCAGATCAAGGAGACTAAAATTTAACAAGGAGTGTTTGATTCCCATAAGACAATGGGGACACTAGTAGAAAGAAATGAAAGAACATTTGTGACGAAATGTGACGTAGTAGGACGTGTCATGGCCGCCGTTCTCTATAGACAGTGACGGACTAGCTCTTGGTATATGAGAGTTACTGCTGACAGTTTTGTTGCTTGGTTCGAGTTCGACTCTGTACTCATATCCATGTACGTCACTATGACGCGTTGAAGCTACAAGTTTCTGATTGGCTAGAGCTTATTAAACCCTCCTTGATAAATTTTAGTCTCCTTGGTTGCAGATAGCACTGTCTCTGTTTTTCATCTGAAGCGAGGTTAGGAAATAATGAAGAGAAATAACAATAATCAAGTAACAAACCGTTAGAAGTAATTTAAAAAAAGTATATAAAAAAATACGAAAAAAAATAGTTTAAAAAAAATATTAATATGTACTAACATGCAGATATTATTATATGATTTATAATAATAAGTGAAAATCTATATATATATATATAATAGTTATTTATGTATCAAGGGCGTAAAGTAGGCGTTTATGGCCTGCGGCGTGGATGATGACCCGATGGCGTTAGCCGAGGGCCATCACACGCCGAAGGCCTTAAACGCATTTTACGCACGTGATACATACAAAATTTTATGCTCTAGCGGTTTTATAGCGCGAATCACAAATACTGACTTGAATTGCAATGGTCTACACGTTTCATACGTTATGCATACAATAATTAAGGGTAACATAATATGAGGAATGTGAAACTATAGTAGCTGAGTGCTATATTGGAGAATCTATTTCAAATAAATAGATCATCACCGAAAAAATTGCCAACGATTATGAACAAATGTTAGAAAGAGTATTGCTCTATTGAACTGAAATGATTCTAATTCGTGTTAGGAATTGCATGAAATGATGTGTGAGTATAGACAATTTGAGAATTTTGTCTACTTTACGGCCCGCCGGGCCATAATGCGCCCGCAGGGTAAAGTGCCGCTTTACGCCCGGCGAACCGGCCCGCTAGTGCATAATATATATTTATTGGCAGGAGAAATTCAGATTTGGTTTTGATTAGCAAGTAATTTCACTTTTAGACCTGATTTGAAGGCTGCTATTGATTTTAATTAAAATTCATTGGAAACTTCATTATATATTTTTAATGACTGGCAAGTGAAAGATCGTTTGAACAGTTCGGTGCAATGTTGTGGTGTTGTAATTCTATGTTTGAATCGAATATTTACCTGATGGATATCAGTTTGGTGAACAATTTTTCCAAACGGGTATTGCGGTTGTTTGTTTTTAATAATTTTGTGAAAGAGACATGCAGAGTGTAAGTATCGTCTGTTCGACATATTCAGCAAGTTAAGATCTCGTAATTTGTGGGAAATTCTTTGGCGTCTCCTAATACCACAAATAAGCCGTATACAAGAGTTTTGAACGACTTGTAGTCTCCTAGATTCGTTTGCGTCGATACAGGGGCCAAAAACTACATCTCCGTAGGTGAGTTTAGATAATACCAGAGCCTCGCATAGTATTTTTTTTACGCCAACTGAGAGATAATGGCGATTGTGAAAAATTGATTTTGTGTTCAAATAAGCGTTTCTGATGCAGATGTTAATATGATGTTTAAATCGCAGTTGATCATCAAAAACCAGGCCAAGGTTTTTTGCCTTGTTTACTGGTGTAATTTGCTCTCCATCAGCATTTATTCGGATTACTTCATTGATTTGCAAACGAGCTTTATTTGGACCAAAAACTAGAAAAGAAGTCTTTTTAATATTTATACTTAGAGCGTGTTCGGAGGACCAGGTAACAATATTGTTCAGATCATAATTTATTTTGTCTACTGCGTCCTGATAATTTGCAGATATGAAAGAATAGTAAAGAAGAGTATCATCAGCGTACAGGTGGATGGTACACCATTTTACCACTTTTCCCACACTAGCAGTGGATAAGGTAAAGGTTGGCCCCAATATAGATCCCTGAGGTACGCCCGAGGATATTCTGATGGAGGGGATACATCGTCATCTACTTTAACCCTTTGTGTTCCATTAAGGAGGTAATTTTTAAAAAAAGGTAGAGCATCATCAGAGATTCCAATTGATTTTAAGATAGATAAGAGTAGTTGGTGGTTTATCGTATCAAATGCTTTTGAAAAATCTATGAATACTAAAACTGTAGTTTTACCACAATCAGTGGCACTCAAAATATCGTCAGTAACATTAAGTACGGCATTTTGACAGCTGTGTATGGGTCTAAAGCCTGACTGAAACTCTGGAAGCTAAGCTGTGCTGGAAGTGTATGATGCTGGACTATATAACTGCGCAATTGTTCATCCACTATTCTCTCTAAAGAATTTGGACAAAGTGGGGAGGATACTTATAGGCCGCAAATCTTTGAAATCAGTTGGGTTACTGCTTTTGGGAATAGGTCTGATCTATGCCTGTTTCCAACATTCTGGAATGTACGACGGCGTAGAACGGACATGCGATATTTTTTTTCTTAATTTCGAGTTACAACTCGAAATTAAGCTAATTTCGAGTTATAACTCGAAATTAACACTAATTTCGAGTTACAACTCGAAATTAGCCTAATTTCGAGTTATAACTCGAAATCAACACTAATTTCGAGTTACAACTCGAAATTAAGCTAATTTCGAGTTATAACTCGAAATTAACACTAATTTCGAGTTACAACTCGAAATTAAGCTTAATTTCGAGTTAGAACTCGAAATTAGCTTAATTTCGAGTTATAACTCGAAATTAAGAAAAAAAATATCGCATGTCCGTTCTACGCCTTCGTAGGAATGACATTATTCATTAAACAAAAATTAATGATATGGGTTATATGAGGTATAATGCGGGGGTTGCATCGTAGTAACATTTTCAAGTTCAAACCATCATATCCCATCGCATTTGATTTAACAGTATATAAAGTTTTTTGGATTTTGTGTTCTGATACCGGGTTGAAAGTAAATAAGTCACGATTGGGTATGTTATTCATATATGTGTCTAAAATATTTTGGCTGGGTGGTAGACTGCAGAATGAAGAAGCGTAATAATTATATATTTGTTCCGCATTTTTCAGATTCTTGGGAATGTCGGTGGTTTTTTGCCCATATTCATTTATGTTAAAAATTTCCAGCAGTTGTTACTTCCATCAACACCTAATTTATGTTGAAAGTACGCCCGTTTCTCATTTTTACATGCAAGCCCAGTCAACACACGGACATTCGATGGATATCCACTGGACATTCATTTTGGACATTTGGGATATCCAGAGGACATCCAGTTGATATCCGGTGGATATTTTATGGACGTCCGAGTGGAACAAGCTGGACTTCCATGAGATATCCTTCTGGGATATCCATGAGATATCCTTCTGGGATATCCATAAGATATCGTTCAGGAATATCCATGGAATATTTTTCACGGATATTCTTAATATGTTGTTCAGGGACATCTACAGGATATCCACAAGGATATCCATAAGATAGTGTTCACAGATATCCAAAAGAAATCTTTTAGGGATTTTTTTAAATAAATAAAAATTACAATTATGACAAAACAATAATAATTTCAATTAAATAAAAATAAGAGGATAAAAAAAATTTATTTATACTCTAATTGATGAAATAACAAATTATGATATTAAAAGAATAAAAAATGTGAATATATTATATAGTAATAATAAAATATTCTTTTTGAAACCAAAAATAAATTAAAAACAGGCCACTGAGAGAATGACAATCTCGGTTTCTTCTTGGGGTTTTTCCTATTTATTCGAAGTTAGCAGATGTCTTTCTTTGGCCATTCGTAGCCAACTTTTTATTGCCTCTTCTGACATTTTCCTATATTTGCTCCGACCATTGGAATTAGCTGTGTCTGAAATTAATTGAGTAAACACTAATCCTAAACCACATAGTGAAGAAAATTCAAGCCGTAATAATGAATTAATTTTCTAAAGATTGAGAGTAAAATCAAATTCTATTGAAGAATTTACTGTGCATTCTTCATTATAGGCAGAACTTTATATGAAATATATTCTCATTACCTAGTAAAAGTTCAGCTAATTTGAGTTCAACAAAAACTCTTTATTTTGCCCCATACCAGCTATATTCCGATGCAAATTCATTTGTTATATTGGAAGAAAGAGAACGTTTTATAAAATCATATAATGATGAACCCCCAATTTTTGAAACTTCATCGACCTGAAAAAGATAGGGAAAACATTATTCACTCACAACAGCTCTGAATTACTCCCTGTTGTCCAAATACTCCACCAATTGTTTGATTTTCTTAAGGATTCAATGTGGAAATGATCAAATTCTACAAATATCGATAAAACATCCCTACATGGTGCAGTTATATTATTCATCTTATCTGTTCACATGTTTCATATACAGGGTGTCAATTTGAAAACTTCCCACCCTTAATATCTTCCTTCCAGTAAACAATATGAGTAATCGAAAAAACAGGTCAATTTTATTGTCAAGGGGGACACTTTCAAGGACTATTTGTAGCCCTCGTGGTTCAACCCCCTAGGAGGAGTAGATGTTACCCTTAGAATTTTAAATGGGAAAGGGGGTCAAGTGGCACATCATTTTGATGGGCGTTCAATTCTTGTTCCAATGGTACCCTGACTTATTATTTTTTGATGAGCATTTTCCGAAAAATTGCGTTCTAAACTAACAGAAGTAATTATTAGAACGCCTATACTGAGATGCATGGTTTGGCCAGAACTGGTTAGAATATTAGGTGGTACCGTTCCAACCCTGTATTAGGGGTAACATTAGCCATTAGCTCCAAACACTTTACATAAAAAAGTAGTCTAATAGTAAAACGTAGATGGTAGTAAAGTTGTGTTTATTAAATGCTGAATTTTTAAGTGTCATCGCAGAAATTGTACAGATAGCCTTCCTTTTTTGCTACTTCTGCTGTAAAAAGTTTCTGTTTTCCGGCAAAAAATTGGTTAGCAAATTTGAACTATGTGGTAGTATAGTGAATACCGTTGTACCTGTTGGGCTGTTTAGGAATTACTTTAATAAGTGTATAAAAGTGTAAAAATGGTTTACATTCTTCAAGACAAAATTGAAATGATTGTAATTTATGGAGAAGTTGGAAAGTGCGCACGAAGGGTCTTTTTAACGAAAGACATCCAAATTGTAATGTAAGTCACCGGTATGTGCTTGATTTGGTGAATAAGTTTTACGAAACTGGTTCAGTGACAAATAAAAAAAGAAATAACCCCAGAGTACTAAATGAAGCAGCTCAAATTGAAGTTTTGGGAACATTTGCTGCAGAGCCCACGAGCTCCTTACGATCAGTATCAGAACAGACGGGAATAGTCACGCGAGACTATAAGAAAAGCATTGGAAATGCATAAATTTCATCCATATAAAATGCAGATTCTTCAAGAGCTCCACGAGGATGATTATGATAGAAGAATAGAGTTTTGTGAAATCATGTCTCATCGAGTCAATACCATCCCTAATCTTCTGTTAAACATCTGTTTTAGCGATGAGTGTTCATTTTTTCTGAATGGCAATGTTAATAGACAAAATTGTCGCTATTGGAGTGACGAAAACCCACATATTTTTCGGGAAGGGCATACACAACACCCACAAAAAGTTAATGTTTGGGCTGGTATTCTTGGAAATGCCATTCTTGGTCCATTATTTCTGGAAGAAAACTTGACTGGCAATCTGTACCTTGATATGCTTGAAGAGACTATCGATCCTCTTATAACTCAAGTTGATGCAGAAGGTAATGAACTTTTGCAGGAGGATCTGTTACATTACCAGCAGGACGGTGCTCCACCTCATTATTTTCTTCCCGTCCGACAGTGGTTAAACGAGAGATTTCCGGGTAGATGGATTGGCAGAAGGGGAGCAGTTGAATGGCCTCCGAGATCACCGGATTTAACACCCTTAGATTTCTTTCTTTGGAGGCATCTTAAATCCGTTGTTTATAAAACACAACCTTCTGATATTGACGAACTTAAAAGACGAATTACAGCAGCATGCCAGTCAATTCCTAGTGAAGTTTTCCGTAATGTTAGAGGGGAGTTCGAAAACAGACTGTATTACTGTTTAGAGCAAAATGGACAACATTTCGAACAGCTAATAAGATAAGCGTAAGTAGATTTTATGTTGGAAATGTCTTTCTCGCAAATAAAATTTTATTGTGTAGAAGGAAAATAACCACCAAATAAAAAATCCCATGCGTAATAAATTTATTACTGTCATTCAAGGGTTGGAGCGGTGCCACCTACTCTTCTAACCATTTTTATTAAAGGGAGTCAATACAATAATGCATCTCAGTATAGGCGTTCTAATAATTACTTCTGTTAGTTTAGAACGCAATTTTTCGGAAAATGCTCATCACAAAATAATAAGTCAGGGTACCATTGGAACAAGAATTGAACGCCCATCAAAATGATGTACCACTTGACCCCCCTTCCCATTTAAAATTCTAAGGGTAACATCTACCCCTCCTAGGGGGTTGAACCACGAGGGCTACAAATAGTCCGTGAAAGTGTCCCCCTTGACAATAAAATTGACCTGTTTTTTCGATTACTCATATTGTTTACTGGAAGGAAGATATTAAGGGTGGGAAGTTTTCAAATTGACACCCTGTATATCTGTTAACCACTCTATTAGTTTCATGAAAAGTATTTTCTGTAACTGAATTGAATACGAATCCATTATCCAAAGAGGCAACCTCGTCTGCAGAACTATCAAATTCTGTAACAAGAGTTGATGAATAATCAGAATTATTATTTTAAATAGACATTATTTCATGATCAGGAATGCATGATGTTGAAGTCGACTATTGACGAGATGGAACAGGCGTCATTAGTGAAGTTTGTAGACTCTTTAGCTAATACTCGTTCGGATTCCAATTTTTATTCTTTATAAGTACTTACATCAGCCTTTTTGTTTGATATTTCTTGATGTTATCCATTTTCTCTCACCTAATTGGCACAAATAATGCATTGATTGAAAATAGTTTAAATATTATATTTCTACCACTTACCATAAAAATGTATTTGAAGGAATGAAAAAAACCAATTGATCAAAACCAAATAAATCCTCAAAATCCACGTGAATTAAACCGGGAATCAGAGACATATGTAATGGAAAACCAGTAAAACCACAAAAGTAAGCAAGTAGGGTTAAGTTTCTCTTTCGCACTAATCGCACAGCCAGCAATCACAGAACTGACGACAAATAAACTGCACGATATACGCGCTCTGTGATTGGTCACTGTCATGGCGGTAAGTTTAAATGACAAGACAAGAAGAAGGCAAACTGAGTTAAAAATGAGTAAATCACCAGTCAACCTAACCTTAACCTGACTAATCTTACGTAGATAGAATGTTAACGATTTATCGAATATTCGTCCAAAATTGTTAATAACAGCAGCGTTGGTCGGAGCTCTCATATAGTGCTTTTTAGTACAGAACTTAAGAATGCGAAACATTCATTATTTTACATTTGCTTCGTATATTTTATGGCCATCTGTAGAATATCTTCCAACGGATCTTCCAACGGTCCAGGGAAAAGATTATTTTCATAAAGATACAATTTGTGTACGTTGAAGAGAGAATAAAACATTGATATCCAAAATTCAGCTGGACATTTCCCAGATAACACATAGACATCCAATGAATATCCACTAGACATCTGTTATGGATATGCCAAAGGATATTCCTGAACTATATCCATAGAATATCCATATAATATATCTTATGGATAATCTCTACGGATATCTTACGCATATCCATTTCAAATCCAGTCGGAAAACGAAATATAAGAGTATTCTTGAAATGCTTCAGTTCGTGTACGAGCATGGAAGAAACTCAGAAATTGATAATATCAAAATCAGTCTTGCAATTCCATCACATCCATAATAACTGTGGATATTTTATGGATATCCATAGGATATTTGCTGAAGGATATCCATTTCAAATCATTCGATGGATATCCCATGAATATCCATTTCAGACCCAAGGATATCCCGACTAGAATTGGACATAAAATGGATATCCATAGGATATCCTGTGTTATCTGGGAGTGTAGTGTAATTTTTCAGTTCTCTGTAGCAAGCGAGATGGTGCTAATTTTTTGTTCTTCTCCACTTTACCTTAGCTTTGTCTCGAAGTAACATAAGATTCCTAATATTATCAGTTAGCCAGGGACTATGGTTCTTAGTTACCCTTATCGTTTTATAGGGGGCATGTTTCTCGAACAGTTCCAGTGAGAAAAAGGTGATTTTTTCATCAACATTCTCTATGATTTGAATGTTTTCAAACGGAGTAGAATCAAGATCGGAAAGGAAAATGTTTTCATCAAATTTTTTAAAATCTCTAATGACTTTGTATTGTGGAGGATTTTTGGTGGTTCGAAGGTTCAACTCGCAGTAAATCAATTCGTGATCGGACATATGATCAACAGTAACAGTCGCTTTATACTTAACTATGTTTTCATTGGAAATAGCTAGAAGATCTATGAGGGATTCCGAAGTTGGTGTTATTCGAGTTGGATCAATGATTTGTGTCAAGTTTAGACTTTCAAACAGTGCATTGATTCTAATGCTGGTTTATGGTCAATGAGTTTGATAAATTATATATAATTCTGAAGAACGTAAATCAACTTCCGTGGTGCTAGCCATATGTGGGTATGCTCAAAGCCCAGTTTTTAGTTAATAAGGTTCGCAGCAATGTGATAATAATAATAATAACTTTATTCACAAAAATATACAGATATTGGGCATTAATAAAACAAAATATGTGAACAAAGTGGTTTAGCGATAAGAGCACAGCTCTTGTTTCGCAAAAAGTGATATCTGGAAATGAGTTAGATAATAATAATAATAATAATAGCAGTAGACGAAATATTGTGATAGATAAAACCTTAAACAAATAATATAACATATTATAAAAGTAAATTAATGATGTACAGGTAAATACAATCTTAGACAAATATGAATAAAATTATGCTATATACATTATAGTAGAAAAAAGTTAGTTAGATCAAATACTAAACAAAGGTAATAGATAAAATTTTGGACAAACTAATATGACTAGACTAACAATCAGTGGAAATATATAAAACCTTAGGCAACTGTGACTAAAAGTAAGATACTTATGTACAATACAGTAAAAAATCGGAAAGAGTTCATGAATAAAATAAAATAAAGATATGTCAATTCAATAATAATGTTACTCTAAGAGAGTTTTAACGAAGTGCCTGTCTTTTTCGAGAATAAATTTATTTATTTGCTTTTTGAATATTGGTTTCGATTGAAGATTTTTTATTTGTTCAGGTACAGTGTTGTATAGCTTTATTGACATGAACGAGTATGCTCTTTGTGAAATTGACTTTCTCACAGTTGGGTAGATAAGTTTGTCGTGATGTCGTGTGTTGTATTGGTGGTTTCGTGGTGTTGCTTTAGTTTTACTGAAATGATACTTTACGTTTGCGCAAAAATAATATAATTGCCTCATGTCCATAACTTTACATTCCTTGTACAGAAGATCCGACGAAAAACGCGAATTTTTAAACATTATCAATTTCATGAACCTCTTTTGTAATACCTCTAAGGGATTGAGGTGTACACGCAGAGCTGCTCCCCATGCCGTAATAGCACATCTCAGATGGCTTTCCACTAGTGCACCATATAATTGTTTAAGTTCCCTGAAAGGTAGGCAATTTTTCAGAACACGGAAATTGTAAAGGATTGTCTGAAGCTTTTTTGTTGTATATTTTATTTGAGAGTCCCACCTTAAATTTCTATATATTATGTAAACGCCCAGGAATTTGATTTATCTCAAAGACTCTATTTTTAGTGTATTTCCTTCTTCGCCGACTTCAAGAGTTTCAAATGGACAATCACTGGATGAATTGCAGCTGAAAGGAAGAAAGTTAGTTTTTTCCAGATTCACTGTTAGGAGCCTCTGGTCAAACCATTTTTTAAGCATATGGAAATCTGCTTCCACTTTATTTTTCAAGTCGAGCCAAGTGTCTGCCTCATAGAATATTGCGGTATCGTCTGCATAACCAATAATTTTTCCAAAGCTGTTCAAATGGAATAATTCATTTATATATAAATTGAACAGCAGAGGACCCAGTACCGTTCCTTGTGGGACTCCACATTCGATTTGTTTTTGATTGCTCATTGTATCTGCAATTCTCACAACTTGCATTCTATTTTGAAGGTAGCTTCCAAATAGTGTTAAGCAGTTCCCTCTGATACCATTGTCTTCTAGAGTTTGCAGTAGCAATTTATGATCAACAGTATAAAAAGCCTTCGTTAAGTCTATGAATAGACATAAAGAAGGTTTTCCTTTCTCTAGTGATTTATGTATCATTTCTGTCAATTCAAGAATCGCATCTTCAGTTGAGGTTTTTTCCTTGAAACCAAATTGTTTTTCTGAGATCAATTCGTATTTGTTTATGAATGAGGTTATTCTATTCTTCAGCAATTTTTCGAAAATTTTTGATAGATGGGTAATGAGCGAGATTGGTCTATAGTTTGTGATTTCAGCTTTATCTCCTTTTTTATGGATTGGGGTCACTACTGAAGTTTTGAATGAGTCGGGCCATACACCAAGTGATATACACTTAATAATAATGAAAACTAAAGGATCTAGTATAAAATATGAAATTGATTTTAGCAGTTCTGCCTTAATTCTATCTTTTCCTACCGCCTTTTTGTTTTTCAGATCGCAGATTACAGTGTTTATTTCATTTTTGTCGGTTGGGCTCAGAACAAAGGAGTTGGGAAGAATGTTTTTATTAAAAATGAGGTTATGATGTTTCACTATTTTGTTTGCTAGTTTTTTTCCAATATCCACGTTGAATTCATTGGCTATGTCTGTGTTGTTTGTCAGGAGTAGCCCCTGCTCATTTCTTATGGGTCCAATTGTTTTAGATTTAGGTTTAGTACCGGTGATTTCTTTCACAATATTCCATAGCTGTTTGGTATCTTGTTTTTTGCTGTCTATTCTATTTCTGTAGTAGTTTTGCTTGCTTGTTTTGATCAAATTTGTGACTTTATTTTTTAAACTTTTGTACCGGTTTTTTAATAAAATGCTCTCGGGGTGTTGCAGAGTAGTTTTGAATAAACGATTTTTTTCGTTGATCATTTTCAATAATGAGTTTGTTAGCCATGGTGCAAGTTTCGTATTTTTTCGATATCTCTTTTTCTGATTGGTACATTTATTCAAAATGCTTAGGAGTATAGTGATGAAGTTAATCAGTGCTGTATTTGGATCCTGTATCGAATATATGTTTCCCCAATTTGTGTCCTCTAGCGTTTTGTATAATTTCTTATAATTTATATATGGAATGTATTTGTTGTTAGGTTCATTGATATGTGTGCTTTTTGTAACTATTTGAAGTATTGTCGTTGAGTGGTCTGTTATATTTGATTTCACAACTAGGGGTATAATCATTTCTGTAATGTTCACTTTAGATTTAATAAAAATATGATCAAGACATGAATTTATCCTTGTTGGTTCATTGATAGTGGAAATATATCAATATTCATTCAGAGTATTTAAATATTCAAGTTTAGTTTCATCATCTCTGAGTAGATTTATATTCATGTCGCCTATGAATATATAATAACTTTCTGTTTCTGTTTGATTATTTTCGAAGTATTTCTGTAGAATACGAGTGAAATCGCCTATGTCGGAGGATGGTGATCTATAACATGCGGTCACGAATATGGAGTTTTTTCCAAATTTAATAATTGTTTTCAAAAATTTAAAGTGTTCTACTTCAATGATATCAAATTCAAATTCATAATTACTTTTTATATAGATTACCGTCCCATCATTTTGATTATAGTTACCCTCGTTGTAAATCGCATTGTAACCTGGTATGTTGTATAAATTTATGTTTGAGATTTTCCTAGTTTCTGTTAATACAAGACAGTCAAAATCAGTGTTTACGTTATGAAGAAATATTTTCAGCTCATCCAGGTTTTTATGTTGTTATGTAGTATAGTAAAACTGTTATTTTTACTGTTTACTTCTAATATATTTTTACAGTCGCATACATTGTTTATAGTGTAAGTTTCAACTGAAACAACTTCAAAATCTCGAATGTATTGGTCCATTTTGAGTAATTTTGCTTTTTTTGTTTATATTTGTTGCCTGATGTTAGTACATGATCTTTTCCAGAATTCACAGTATAAACTTCAAGTTCAAACCAAGTTAATATTCAAAAACTTATGGAACTCTGGTATTTATCTGCATAGTACTTACCAACATTTTCTCAATTTTCCAATTTGAAGTAGTTATTACAATAATGAAACCAATGAAAACATACTTTCCTCACTCATAAACCATAAAATTGGGTAATTCATTTCAATTATTGTTGCACAAAAACATCCTCTTTGAAAGTAATGACTGCATTTATTACAAAAAGAATTACTTAGCAACTACTCATTCTCAATAATACTTTCGACTTGCATTATCTCCTCAGTTTTTATTTCGCCATTAAAATGAAAATGTTGCAACATTTTCCACAATAATTGTCAGATCAACAAAAATATCGAATAATTCATGATTTTTTTATGACAAGATAATGATCCACGAGCCGTAGGCGAGTGGTTTACAGAACATTACCAAGCAAATTTTATCAGTGATCAAATACTCTCAGTATAGAAAACAAACATTTAAGGTTCATATAAAGTCAAATATTTCGCGTTTCTCAACTGCAAGATGGCACTGACAAGATATGTTTTTCATACCATAGTTACAGCGATCTTTGATAATGTAGTATATTAGTATATCTACTGCGAAAGTGTGAACTAGCCTTAAGTGGTTTGATGACAGAGACCGGAAATAATATTGTTCCGTGACCCCATGTAACGACATCCAAGAAACAAGATGGTAGAAGATTAAAAACCCTATTTGGTAAAAGTGTGTTTTAATCAACGTTACCACAGATAATATTTCCATATAAATTACAGTTTTCTGCAATGGTCAACCATACTGCTAATGCAGTATTGCCAAATCTCAACGTTATTCGGAGTAGGTACTGCGAAATAGCTCACAGGGTTTTTTTTCTTGGTGTTTTGGCATCGACTGCTACGGTCATTAGCCAAGTGTTCTGGATAAGCCTTGTTCCCAACTCCATACGCCACTTTAGGAGCAGCACTGTTATTTTTTAATGCAACAGTGAATCGTGGAGGATTATTCCCAGCCGACACGAGCCTCAATCATTTAGACTTTCACATCTGAAAATGAAAAAAGATCGCACCGTCTGGTGAATTTGGTGAGAGTTGCAGTGCCTCTGGTTTTTGTTAGGTGGCGACCTCGGAGACTTCATTATTCGAATTCAGTGTCCCTTGACAATTTCAGGAAATGTGCAGCGCCCTCAGAGAACTGATATTTTAAATCCCAAATATAAAATTCATTACTTACATAATTCTTCAATTGTGTCCAAGGACTCCAAGGCTTTAGGCGGACCAATCCAACATCCAACTGATGAACTGACAAACCCCTATTGACGTAACTTTCATTTTCGAAAAGTTAAACAAATTACATCGGTTACCGCTGTATAGAACTATTGGCAACTCTGTACAGTAAATATGACAGTGACAATAATTCTGTGCAATACCTTGTGGGCAGTGGCAGAACTATTTTTGTATTTCCGTTCATGTACTACAGAGGAATCACTTACTGGAGCGATTTACCGTTTTTTGTCCGAGATTTTTAAAATTACTATTAAAAATAAAAATCGTTTGATTTTATGTCTGAAAAATAGTATGAATAGGTCTTTAAAATTTCATATAAATATCACTTGCAAGAGCGATTCTTCTCAACTGTCTTTGATTTTACAACAAATTTTTCAGAATTTTTTTTATTGTGAGAGAACGTTGCGGTTAAAAATTCTGAAAAAAATCGTGATTATCTTCTACCTTGACATTGATATTTGAAATGGAATCTGATGAATGGTTTTTGGGAAAACTCAAAAAAACTTCTAAAAATTAGGTTTTTATTTTTTTTTCTCGAAATCTGTTCATCAGATTTTCTTCTACATCTCTCTAATTATTCAATTTGAATGCCGGAATAACTCGAATTTTTTTCAGAATTTTTAAACTTGCCGTTAATTTTTTCAAGGGTTTACATGAACCTTAATTCGAATTTTCATCATATTCATACATTAACCAAAAACTAGACATAGAAAAATTAATTTTTCTGTAAAATAAGTAGAAATCGGGAATATTATTAACCTGCTCAGATTTTTACGAACAGTGGATTTTTGTAATTTTTAGTAATTTTGGTCGCGTATAGTAACTATAATTCATAATTTTCGTTTCTTGAAGTGGCCAAATGGAACATATAACCGGTCCACTGAATTGCTTAAATCAGTTCATTTCAGGACTTAAAGTTCCCATAAACATCATACCCTAAGATGAGTATTAACTGAGTTACAGGGTGTTGAAAGTGACCGAAAAAATGTTGTCCAGAATAACTCCATATCGGCTCAACTTTTCTCAATAAAATTTTGGCATGTCACTTGTCAGCATTCAGTTTCTAATTTCAATAGTCGCGTTCGGTTTTTACGTCGGACTGGGGGTCTATTCTCGAAATTGTTCGAAAATATTCGTTTGCGATTATTTCCGTTCACGAGTTTTCGTATACGACTTGCCGAAGTTATTCTTGAGCACACACTATACGTATCCGAATACAAATTCGTATTCGATTTTTTTTCGTACGTTGGAAACATGACAACGTTGTATTATTAGGTGATTTGGCAGTAGAATGATAGACGTCATCTATAAAACGGCGGGCAACTGACTGAATAATTCTAAATTTGAATTTTTTAAATGGAGTCCAATATGAAACATATGACTCAAGAACAGAAAAGGGTGCTAGTTGAATTAATTAACGCAGATAAAGAGCTAACCAGCAGCAAATGCACGGCAACATTCACGGCTAAATAGCCCAAAAGCGATGGCAAGATATTGCTGATATTTTGAAAGCTATTCCTGGTGCGCATAAAGAGTGGAAACAGTGGAGAAAGGTAAGTTACAACAAAATGAAATGTATTTATCATGAAATCAATAACATCATAAAATAATCCTCAGGCTTGGCATGATTTGAAAACTGCTACTAAATCGAAACAAGCAAATATTATAAAACACCAAAAGAAAACTGGTGGTGGAAAAATAAGTGATTCTGTAGTTACGTCTCTCGACAATAAGATAATTGAAGTTATAAATCCCACTGCAGTAAATGGGCTGGAAAATATTCAAGAATCACAATGTGATTTCCATTTTGAAAACCTGGAAGTGATGGTAGAAGACCGGATAAGCGAAATTGATGAATGTGTCAATACAGACACATGGTAAACAAAAAATCAATATTATTCGCGAAATACCTGATTTAGCGAAACCTCCATCTCACACTTCAATCTCGAAAGGATCTTCAAAACAACCCGTTGCAGCAAAGAGACTGAAGGAAAGTGCGATAGCTACAAACAAGCTAACAGAGTTGACTGAAAAGATAAATGATATAAAAAGTAATTATTATGAAAAAAAATTAGTATTATACGAAAGGCAAGTCATAGCTATCGAGAAAATTGCAGAAACGTTAGTTTCTTATATTGATAAGGAAAAAAATTGATAACCTCAAATTATTTAACTTTACGCGATAATTGAAATTTATTTTTGGGTAGAATATGTAGTGTGTTGATTATCGAATTACTTCTTTTATTCAAATAAAACAAAATTATAAAAACTATTTTAATAATTTCTCTAATTATTTTGACATTTCAAACATAAGTAGGTATGTATAAAAATATTTCAGTTGAAATAGTTGTTGACTATAGTCTGCTGGTAACGTCTTCCATTAATTAGGTCTCTATTTCTTCCATCCAGTTCTGCGTAATTTAGGCCATCATAGAGACAAAGTCCAAATCAAAATGTTCATTATCTTCAACGAAATCTTCCAAATTGAAATATTTACATATATTATGAAGAACAACACAAACATTCATTATTAGTGCAGCTTTACTTGGAGTATAATGTAATACTCTATGCTTCAAGAGACAACGAAATCTCATCTTCAAAACTCCATTGCATCTTTCAATGAGGCTTCTAGTACTCCTATGTGCAATATTATATCGTTGTTCTAGGGAATTGTCTGGAGCGTCAGGAATTGGTGTATGTAACCAAGGTCTTTGAGGATATCCTGAGTCTCCTACAAAAATTCGATTTGGAAATTAAATTAAACAGCAATTTGAACAAATGTTTCACCCAAAAGGTAAAATCCTTAATGCCCATTAATATGAAGATTATGCATCAAATCACTAATACTCGACTGATTCCAAATGAATGCATCGAGTGTGCTTCCTGGGTAACGAGCATTAACATTCAGGATTCTCAGGTTGGCATCACAAATCTAAATGTATTAAATTCAGAATTACCATAAACAACATAATATGAAATCATATATACAAGTTGGGTGTTTATCGAATGGTAATTCTTTCTGTTAACAAACAAATGTTCTGGTGCATTTTCATCAAAAATTTTGGGTGGATGGATTGCTACCTGGGTGCAGTCAATACATCCTATAACACCTGGCAGGTTATGATTTCTTGAGAATCTATGAAATACATATTATGATGAAGTGAATGATGAATTACGAAAATTGTATTTTTATACTGATGCCTCAAAGTCGAAAGTTCACCACATTTGCTGGAAAATGAACCCATCGGTTGAATATTTCTGGTCGATTCAGAGCTTCTACTACTTCAGAAATAGCCCTGGAGACAGAAGGCTGAGAAACTGACATAAAAATGTTCCTCTCAACTGGTCGTTGATAGCTACCAGTTCCAAAAAAATTTAGTGCCACCAGGACCTGCAAATATGTTTGCATGAGTGGACATTGTCGTATAAGTTTCTGAATCGTTTTAAGGAATAATATCTATTATCATTATAAAAATCTTGTGGTACTTACCTTCGTTTCTTCATCAAATGCACCTGAACGTGATGCAGGAATCAAAATGGGAGAAACATCATCTATAACAAGCCTGTCCACATTTTTTGTCAACCTGAATTCTTTTACAAACTGTGCGTCAGATAATTCGAATGCATTATATTTAGTTGTACGGTGAACTCTTACATTTTCAGCAGCATCCTCAAGTTGTTCTAAATTTTCAATTGCAGCTAAATAAGCAAATTCATTCAAATTTGCCATAACTGACGGAAAAGTTTATAAAATTTGTTTCGTACTGTCATAAAAAGTCATTTTTTTCGTGCGATTTGAGCCTTTCGATTGGTAAGCGGATTGAGTAAAACAGACGAAAAATTCCGTATAATTCACTTTGAGAATCAGGATTCATTATTCGTACACGGCTTCTAATGATATCCGTATGCGAAAGAATTCGAGAATAGACCTGGTCAGATTAGTCTGGATCGTTCGTTTATTGCAAGCGATTGTAGGGGAGGTAAATCTTGATCGTTCGGTTATTCAAATCCGATCAATCTTAGATTGATCTGTTTGCTCGGAGAATTTTGGCAGATGAGTAAGATTAATTTGAAAGTATGAGGTTATGTTCATCATCATTAAAATTAATGATTTGATTTTCCCAAACAGAAACCAGCAATATATTTTGAATATTCGTTATTGCAATATTCAAAACGTTCAAATTTCAAACTTGAAGATTCTTTACGAAAAAAAATATGCAAAGAACCCCACACACACCTTATGGGAATCTGGCCCTCTGTCGAATTGGCTGTTGGCTGTTGGGAAAACGAAGTTCTCGGCATCTCGAACAAAAGTCCCAACGGGCACAATAAGATCCTATGAGTAGTTTCGGAGGTATGGTACCTACAAGTCCAAGACTTTTAATGATGTTGCCGATGGGATCTTCTCTCTCTCCAGTAATCGCCAACATATACATGTAGTGGTTCGAGGAATTGGCTATCAGAGAGGCAAAATACAAACCAAAACTATGGTTAAGATACGTAGACGACACCTTTATCATTTGGAACCATGGAGATGAACACCTTGGGGAATTCTTCGCCAGAATGAATAACATGAGGGATTCAATCAAATTCACAATGGAAAAGGAAACTAACAGTACCCTATCGTTTCTCGATGTGAAAGCTGAAAGAACAGACACTGGAATCCTCACCTCTGTTTACAGGAAGAAGACACACACAGGGCAGTACCTCAACTACGGCTCTAATCACCCAAACTCCACAAAGAGGGGAATCGTAAGAACGTTGGTGGAGAGAGCATTGTCTATTTGCAACAACCATGAGTCATTGGAGGCGGATATTAACCAAATAAAAAAGGACCTACGCCTAAATGGATACTCCGAGAAGCTCTTAGGAGAAGTTCGGAAACCACCGAATTCTCTAGGACGAAGCTAGTGTTCTTCATAGAGAGGAACATTGGTTCAAACGGAAATTTATGGAAACCACCTACATAGAAGCCAATGGTGCCTTCAGTCAACCTAGCGTGGAAATTAATAACGTATGGAAACCGCTCATGGACCGTTTTGGAGGGAGAAAAAAGCGCGAAACCACGCGCGCCACAAGACCGCGAGTAATTACACTTAATTATAGACCTATAAAAGGTCGCGTAGCATCTGATTTTGTCACTATTCACCAGAAGACGATTGCGGATTCAAGCAATTGAAACGTTGTGAAAAAATTTGAAAGAGATAGAAATCTTTCAACCATTAAGATGATGGACGTCCGAAATATAAGTAATCAAGTTACTACATCGTCTAAAACATTCAAACAAATGTTGCACCTGTAAGTAGACTTAGCTGAGAGTCAAAATAAACGTCAACTTGAGCTAAGGCTGTTGAAAAATATTATTTTTGAATCTTACCGTTTAAAAGGAAGTGATGGAAATGTCGAAAAATCGGGGAAAACCTGAAAAATCGTGGAAAACTTGCTTAAAATCTAGTAGTAAAAGATATACACGGATGACAGTTATGAAGTTTCGTCTGTCTAACTGACAATTCTATTTACATTACAAGGTGATCTATTCGTATGGACATATTATAGCATCTATAGAAAGATTTTGCGTAGTATGAAATGCCATTTCTTTTGTATAAGTATGTAACTATTGCTCGCGCGAATTTTTTTCTCTTCTTATTGATAAACAAAAAAATTCAAATACAGTTATCAAACGTATTGTCTCGGGTTAGCAACCTGAATCCGAGTCTGGCACAACGTGTGTACAGGCATTTTCTTCCTCTTGAATAAATACGTTTTCCAAGCTTTTCTGTATTTTCTTGGATTTTCCGATTATCCCACACTTTATTATTAAGCGAGAGGTTTGAAGTTCTGAAAATAAAATATTTTTTTGAAAAAATCTAGACTGTTTACATCTCGACAGCGAAAAATGTAGATTTTAAGCGAGTTTTCCACGTTTTTTCAGGTTTTCCCCGATTTTCCGACATTTTGATCACTTGCTTTTAAACGGTAGGATTCAAAAATACTATTTTTCAACAGCCTTAGCTCAAGTTCACGGTTATTTTGACTCCCAGCTAAGTCTACTTACAGGTGCAACATCATTAAAAGTCTTGGACTTGTAGGTCCCATACCTCCGAAACTACTCATAGGATCTTTTTGTGCCCGTGGAGACTTTTGTTCGGGATGCCGAGAACTTCGTTTTCTCAAAGTTAGAGCCAATTCGACAGAGGGCCAGTTTCCATAAGGTTTGTGCGGGGTTCTTTGGATGTGGTTATTGGGGAATAGCATGTCAAAGTCAAGCCAATGTCCGTTTCGTTCGTTTATTACCGATTGATCCGATTAATTTGTGGCCACGTGACTAAAATCTGCTCCACTCTGAGATCATAATACCGAACTCGATTAATGCAAATCGCGTGTTTGTAACTCCAAACAAGGGCCTACGGCAGACGGGCACCCCCAAACGCCCCTCCCCAACTAGCACGCCTATGGATTAATATCGATTTCGTCTTCTTTTCTTTGATTCTCAATATTTTCCGTGCAAAAAAGGAATAAGTTTCGTTATGAAAATATTAATGGTTCTATACGAAAGTAATTGTTAATTACTTTGTTAGAAGTTGCTATGTAATTTGTTTGAAATATCGGGAAATTTTTGTGAATATTTCAATTTGTTCTCATTGCATGGTATGAAATGGGCTTTCTATCAGAATTAAAATATAAATCGAAGTAATATGTGAATATTTTCTTTATTGTTATTTCTAATAGCTTCACAGATATAGAAGCCTGTAAATGTATATACAGGGTGTCAATTTGAAAACTTCCCACCCTTAATATCTTCCTTCCAGTAAACAATATGAGTAATCGAAAAAACAGGTCAATTTTATTGTCAAGGGGGACACTTTCAAGGACTATTTGTAGCCCTCGTGGTTCAACCCCCTAGGAGGGGTAGATGTTACCCTTAGAATTTTAAATGGGAAGGGGGGTCAAGTGGCACATCATTTTGATGGGCGTTCAATTCTTGTTCCAATGGTACCCTGACTTATTATTTTTTGATGAGCATTTTCCGAAAAATTGCGTTCTAAACTAACAGAAGTAATTATTAGAACGCCTATACTGAGATGCATGGTTTGGCCAGAACTGGTTAGAATATTAGGTGGTACCGTTCCAACCCTTTATTAGGGGTAACATTAGCCATTAGCTCCAAACACTTTACATAAAAAAGTAGTCTAATAGTAAAACGTAGATGGTAGTAAAGTTGTGTTTATTAAATGCTGAATTTTTAAGTGTCATCGCAGAAATTGTACAGATTGCCTTCCTTTTTTGCTACTTCTGCTGTAAAAAGTTTCTGTTTTCCGGCAAAAAATTGGTTAGCAAATTTGAACTATGTGGTAGTATTGTGAATACCGTTGTACCTAATCTTCTGTTAAACATCTGTTTCAGCGATGAGTGTTCATTTTTTCTGAATGGCAATGTTAATAGACAAAATTGTCGCTATTGGAGTGACGAAAACCCACATATTTTTCGGGAAGGGCATACACAACACCCACAAAAAGTTAATGTTTGGGCTGGTATTCTTGGAAATGCCATTCTTGGTCCATTATTTCTGGAAGAAAACTTGACTGGCAATCTGTACCTTGATATGCTTGAAGATACTATCGATCCTCTTATAACTCACGAGCTAGAAACTCAAATTGATGCAGAAGGTAATGAACTTTTGCAGGAGGATCTGTTACATTTCCAGCAGGACGGTGCTCCACCTCATTATTTTCTTCCCGTCCGACAGTGGTTAAACGAGAGATTTCCGGGTAGATGGATTGGCAGAAGGGGAGCAGTTGAATGGCCTCCGAGATCACCGGATTTAACACCCTTAGATTTCTTTCTTTGGGGGCATCTTAAATCCGTTGTTTATAAAACACAACCTTCTGATATTGACGAACTTAAAAGACGAATTACAGCAGCATGCCGGTCAATTCCTAGTGAAGTTTTCCGTAATGTTAGAGGGGAGTTCGAAAACAGACTGTATTACTGTTTAGAGCAAAATGGACAACATTTCGAACAGCTAATAAGATAAGCGTAAGTAGATTTTATGTTGGAAATGTCTTTCTCGCAAATAAAATTTTATTGTGTAGAAGGAAAATAACCACCAAATAAAAAATCCCATGCGTAATAAATTTATTCCTGTCATTCAAGGGTTGGAGCGGTGCCACCTACTCTTCTAACCATTTTTATTAAAGGGAGTCAATACAATAATGCATCTCAGTATAGGCGTTCTAATAATTACTTCTGTTAGTTTAGAACGCAATTTTTCGGAAAATGCTCATCACAAAATAATAAGTCAGGGTACCATTGGAACAAGAATTGAACGCCCATCAAAATGATGTGCCACTTGACCCCCCTTCCCATTTAAAATTCTAAGGGTAACATCTACCCCTCCTAGGGGGTTGAACAACGAGGGCTACAAATAGTCCGTGAAAGTGTCCCCCTTGACAATAAAATTGACCTGTTTTTTCGATTACTCATATTGTTTACTGGAAGGAAGATATTAAGGGTGGGAAGTTTTCAAATTGACACCCTGTATGTATCTAATTGAAGTTGAATGTGCAACTATTGAATATAGACTGCCGCTTGAGGAATGCTTTCAGTTTCAAATATTTGGGAATATCTATATCATTATAGATACTAAGAGTCGTTCTCAGCATTGAGAAGTGTGACCACAAAGTGGAACTTTTAAATTTTTTGGCTAAGTCGCCAAAATAAGCCATTAAAAAGTTCTCGGAAAACGATTTAGTCTTTTGATCTACCTTCCATTCCAAAAAAAGGTTATAAGCTCGTTGATACATATACTTCAACAAAATAACAATAAAACAAAAAAGAACATAAATACATCACATCATAGAAATTGTCTTCATGGTAAACACAAATATTGCAACGATGCAGAAGATACCGACGTGTTAGGTTAGGTTTTGAACGTGAGTGGGCCCGTATCAGGCCCTCCACTGCGGCCAATGGCCTATTGTGGCTCACCCTATGGTTATATTTCTCCCAGTATATCCAATCTCTTGACGAAATTGAGGAATGCATTGGGAGAACAATTTACCAGGTTTTCTGGCCTTACTGTCGTATCGCCAAATATTGAGAATCTGGTTCTGGCCGCTGCAGGGCATGTACACAGAATGTGTTCAGCCGTTTCATCATCCTCCATGCATAGCCGGCACTCTGCATCTTGTGCAAGTCCGATTTTATGCATGTGGTATTTGAGTTTGCAGTGGCCAGTAAGCAAACCCACTATAACTCTGAGATGCGCTCTGCTGAGTTCTAGCAGTTTGTCAGAGTCCTGTTTTTTCCTTGTACAAGCAATAAATGCTTTGGAATGGGCTAGGCCCGGTAGACTACGCCAGTACTCGAGTCTTTTATTGTCTGCCCAAGCTGTTATGACATTCTTGGCAGTGCTATATGCTAAACCGATTACCGGTTCTGGTCCAGTGAACGTTGTTTCGGCCCCCCCTTTTGCTAGGGCGTCCGCTATTTCGTTTCCTTCTAGGCCTGTGTGACCTGGTATCCAGACTAGGGTAACGTTGTTGCGTTGCGCCAGTCGGTTTAAGGTGTCTCTGCAGTTCCATACTGCCCTAGATTTAAAGCAGTTGGATTCAAGCGCTTTAAGTGCTGCTTGACTATCTGAAAATATTTTTATTGTTTTTCGTGTGTGGAGCCGATTTTCCAGCTCCCTGGCACACATTTCAATGGCATATACCTCTGCCTGAAATATCGTAGCTAGTTTGCCCATACTGAACGAGCGTTTCACTACTGGGTTCATCCCATATATTCCGGCTCCGACGCCTTCCTGAGTTTTGGAACCATCGGTGAACCAACGTTCATTTGCCCTACATAGGTTGGTTTCATTCCGGACCCAGTCTTCTCTTTCGGGAAAGACCACAGTGTAGGACGTGTGAAGGTTGATGGTTTTAGGCATGATGTCTGAGGGCATTCCTAGAATATTGTGAGCTATTATGCCCTCCAGCATGCCGCTGCCTCTCATGACACATGACACCGACGTGTACTTTTGAATAAGATAAGATAAGATAAGATTTTTATTGGCCTTCGAATATTACAAAAAATGTTTATGAGACAAGTTCACAACATGATTGTGTAGGCACGTCAAGACTATAGCTAACAGATCATGGTAATTAGTACAAGAAACTATAGATAGTGTATATAAAAAAATAAAAAAGAAATATAAAAAAATACAAATCTGTATTCCATTAAAAACAAGTTAAACGAGCACATAATATCCAAACACAGTGTATATATATATATATATATATATATATATATATATATATATATATATATATATATATATATATATATATATATATATATATATACATATATATATATATATATATATATATATATATAAAACATGTATATTGTAAATAAGACTAGACTATGGTTAACTAATGAATAAGAGAAAGCATATTATATCCATCCATGAGAAAATACATCTTCGATATTATACAGTGGGTTTGCAAGCAGTGATTTTTTCAGATAGTGTTTCAGTTTTTTTAAAGAGAAAGTTTTCCAATCCACCGGTATAAGGTTATACAGTTTAATTGGCAAATATTCTGTCTGCTTCATTGTTTTTGTGAAGTTCACTCGCGGCAGTCGATATAGCTCTTTATTTCGAGTATTGTACTTGTGGGTTTCCAGCCCAGTTACATTCTTATTTTTATTTTTGTGTATCCATAAGATCGCTTCTATGACATATATATACAAGGAATCGTCAAAATCTGCATTTGAATGAATAAGGGTTTTGTATGTTCCCTCGGACCTGCCTTAGCCATAGCTCTAATATTTTTTTTTGAGTTATCAGTAATTGATGGCATGTTGTGCTTGTGCCCCATAATAAAACGCCATACATCAAGTGAGAGTGAACCATACCAAAATACACAGTTTTCAGTACCTCATATGATAATATTTCTCTGAGATTCCTCAGTAAAAAATGACTTTTGGATAGCTTTTTTTGCAATTCCTGAATATGTACATTCAAATTTATGTGAAAACCTAGTATTTTGACTGACGAATCAATTGCATTACCTTTATTTTTTGTGAAAGTTATATCTTTGGTTTTATTTTTGTTTAAGGCTAAGATATTCGCGTTGAAGTATGTTTCAGCTCGTGAAAGGGTCTCAGCTGATATTCTATTTCATCTAGGTTTCTATCTCTAATTAAGAAGGTCGAGTCATCTGCATACATGAAGACATCTGCAGTATCTAGAAATGTTGGCAAATCATTTAAGTAGATTATGAACAACAGTGGCCCCAGTACTGAACCTTGGGGTATACCATGTTTAATTTGTGTAGTATTGGAGACCAAGTTATTGTAAGATATATATTGTTGTCTATCTGTCAAAAATGTTTCGATGAGGCGAAGGACAGGTCCCCGTATTCCATGTTTATACAGCTTTGTCAATAAATTTCCGTGTGAAACACTGTCAAAGGCCTTTGATAGGTCACACAGGATGGCACGTGTGTGTATCCCCACATCTAGATTTTTCGATATAAGATGAACCATTTCAGTGACAGCTTGTGAGGTTGATCTAAGAGACCGAAAACCATATTGCTGGTCATCAAGATATTCTCCCTTTTCCAAGAAGCTTGTTATCCTGTCCTTAATGATGACTTCAATTATTTTTGATAAATCACAAACACAAATATTGCAACGATGCAGAAGATACCGACGTGTACTTTTGAATATTCCAGGCATATTTTTACCTGCTGCTAAAATTCAATTCAAATCGTCTTCACTTTCCACTGGAGTTTCGTACACCAGTAACTTGAGGTATTCCCAAAGAAAATTATCTAATGGATTCAGATCGGGAGAGCGTGCCGGCCATCGGCCACCTCTTCCAATTCATCTATTAGGAATACTGATGTTCGGAAATGAGCGTGTACCATATTATTAGTACCATATTCTTCGACGGACCCAAATTTGTACATCCTTCCCTAATTCAGGCAGTGTTTAAATTTAAAATGAGGTGTAAATATTCAATCGTCGAGAAAACAGATGTGGTTCAATTATATTTTTATCTACAATTCTAGCCCCGATATTTAGTTCACATTTTTGTTGGTATCCCCTAAAATGAACCCCATGTGGATTTTCTCCTTCCCAAATAACTGTTAAAACAGCCAGCTCGAAAGTCCCATTTTCTTTGGCTTGAGTAACTGCTGCAAAAAAACACAAAAAGCCCAAGAGGCTGA
Organism: Chrysolina oricalcia; assembly: GCA_944452925.2. Lineage (NCBI taxonomy): Eukaryota > Metazoa > Arthropoda > Insecta > Coleoptera > Chrysomelidae > Chrysolina > Chrysolina oricalcia. The sequence continues at coordinate 52,217,104 of OX101824.2, forward strand.
GGTGTAGCTGGTGAAAGGACCAGCATCCGAGGAAGGAAAAAAAAAGCTGCAAAAGTTTCATGAGTCGATTGGCCCCTGTTCGGAAATTTTAATGCGTTTAATCTGGCAGCAGCTCTGAAACTTCCTCTTGCTTCTTCATAGGGTGTACATTTTTTGTAATTTATTATTTTTGTTTTGTTTTTACGAAACTTCCAGGTTTTCGGAGAAAACCCCTCAAAAGCAGAGCTTGTACGAGCAAGGGAGATTCATATCTCCATGCATATCTGTATATTCTGAAGCTTTATATATGGTTCCATGTCGTATACAATAAGTGAACTTACGATAAAATTTATTGATTGAGAATAATAATATTCAACTTCTGTCATTTTCAAGGCACACTATTTTTCGTGGCTGGATTCTACACGAATTCCCTTCAGATAACCCATATGTAGAACTATTCAGCAGTACAAACCAATGAAGCCTACGTAGTTAGGTGTTTATGGGAGTAAAGGGTTCATCATCGGTCGGTAACGACTGTTCGTTAGCAAACAATCTCCCAAAGATTTCTGTCTTCTTCGATTAAATCTCTCAACCCGGAGATCGGAGTATTCTTCCTCTGCTCGCTAGGTGGAGCGGCCTAGAAACTGCTTTCATCTCGTGAACCAGAATTGACTAATCGGCGGAGTGTGTATTGGTTTGGACGGGGAACAGATGGCTTCAGTGCTGTCTGTGCTGACCTGCCCTTGCACTGATGAGGGGCCAACCTCGAAACTAGTCTGCAGGTGGACCCCCGTCCAAATCAAAACATAATTCTGCTGGTTGGTCATAGAGGATAGAGGGCACTTGCAATTGCGTCCTCTGATGTTTTGAGGAACGTTGCACAAGTAGCTGTTAGATTTAATTCAATACCCGTCGTTGACTTAGCGAGGGGAGTAGTTGTTTTCTGACAGGTTCTTGCCATAATAAGCCTACGTAGTTAGGTATTTATGGGAGTAAGTTCATCATCGGTCGGTAACGACTGTTCGTTAGCAATAGCAATGAAGAATTGTTGTGAAGAAAAGAAGAAAACAACCTCAATTACAACCCGAATATTTTGGAGAGACCTAAAGGAATGGGGTTTTCACAGATGGGTTTCTTTTGAAAAACTGATAAATTCAACCGCTACCTCCATACCCTTAGAAAAATATCGATCTTTCTTTCTTGCGTTTACACTTCTGTGTAGTTTTATCCCCAGATTGAAGTAGAAATCCCAAGTATGAAGTCAGGATTATAAAAAAAATAAAAACTTTGGCCCTTCAGCATAAATAATGTCCGAAGAAACAAGCAAAAATGTTCATAAAAATTCAGCAAGTTTGTGCAGGATTCCAGAAATGACTTACGAAATAGTTGCATGCAATATGAAAAGATTTGAATGAAAATTTGGTGGAAGCCACATAAAAAATTATAGTCATTTGAGTTTTAATTTCATATTTTTTCCGTTCTCTTCCGTTCTCCATTTCATTCATTTGATATGAGAAATTGTTTTCAGTTAATATGTTCAATTAGAAATAAGTACGTACACGTGGGTTTAAGTTGATTCATCGTAAGCGAATGAATGGATTATTGTTCAGCATTGGAACTTATGGAAATTGTTATTCCCATAACTTTTTTAAAGAATGAAATTATGCAAATGGCATACTTATCAATTTCATTTCGAGACTTTGGAAATCCAGTGGTGCAGTTAGAATTTTGCTGAAGGATTTATAATTGAATTGGTGGATATTAGTATGTTTGGTAAAAACATCGCTAATGATTTTTCTTTATGTTCTAAAATAAAATAGTTGACACTGAAAATACTTCAGTAGAATTCTGGAATATGTCTACCTCCTGAAAAAAATCCTATCCGATCGGTTTTGAAATATATCTTCTGCAATTTCCAATGGGTCATATTTGATGAGGTGTTCATACGTGGGTGAAAGAACACAACTGAAATAATATAATTTTTTATAAACTAAACATTCAACACTCATAACATTCGATAAATCAATCTGCATATTCAACACTCAAAAGCTAACGGTTTTTTTAAAGCTTTTTTCGTCATATTATGGTCATGGTGCAACATGAAAGGTATTTTTTATCAAATACAAAACCAAAATCGGTTTATAATTGGCTTATATTAAACTATAATCTTATTCAACTGGTCCCTCTATCTCGAAAGTATGACATGATCATGTAGGTACTAGTTTACATCAAAGTCATTTGTAAATTCAGTCTTCTTACTTATTTGAAAGATTTTTGAATTCTCAACACAACCACCTATTTCTCATTTCATTTCTTTGATGTTTATTCGAGATTAAAGCATTTTAAATATTGAATATTTTAATTTCAAAAATTTATTTAAAAAAACAGCCACACCATTCATGTAAAAGTTTAATAGCAACAAAAGATTCTTCTTTATACTTTAGTTGAAAATACTCAGATAGATTTTATTGACAGTCGTGAATCAAGCATATTGTTCTGAATAACGCAATATACTTTGATTACTTTTAGAAGAACTATTTTTATTTTGGTGTAAAAATACAGGAAAACCAATTGAAAATTCTTGATTACAATAATTCTAATAAAGAATTTTCAATTTGTTTTCTTGTATTTTTACATCAAAATAAAAATAGTTCTTCCAGAAATAATCCAAGGTATTGAGTTATTTCGCACATCTGCTTGATTCACGACCGTCATCAGGTTGTGGGCCCAGATCAGTGATCTGTAGTGAAAGTACTGGGAGAGTTGAATTGTGAATTCCACATCTGAAACACACTATACAGGGTGTTTCATAATAAATGCGCAGGACTTCAGGATGTGATAGCTCATCCAAAAATATGAAAAAAAGTTTCTATTTTCGAGATACAGGGTATTGAAATTTTTAAAAAATTATCGTTTTTTGCGAATATCTCTGGAACCGTATATCGCACAGAAAACAGATTTCGTAGGCATTTTCTACTGATAATAAGCTATGTTTTGTGCGGATTTTTTATTTTTTCAAATTCATAATTGGTGAAAATTTTGAAGGGGTAGTGGGTATTTTTTTCTCCAACTTCTACGCCACTGGAAAAAGTACAGTTTTGAGCCTCACATATGAACCGCCAATATTTTCTACACAAAAAAGGTATTCTTGGTCATAAGCTCTAAAAATGACCGTTTTCAAGAAAAATCAACTTTAATGTTGTTTAAATAATGTTTTTTCCTCGAAAAATTGCTGCGCGCATTGAAGCTAACGGCGGACATTTCCAACAATTCAACTGAGTGTGATTGTTATTGTTTTTTTTTTTTTTTTACAATTAAGAAGTCAACGCTTGGTTCTGTTACTTGTTTTAACGTTTAAATAAATTTGTATGATTAGGAAAAAAATTATTTAAAAAAATTTACCATGTTTTTCAACATGAAAGTTGATTTTTCTTGAAAACGGTCAACTTTAGAGCTTATGACCAAGAGTACCCTTTTTGTGTAGAAAACATTGGCGGTTCAAGTAGGCGGCTCAAAATCATACTTTTTCCAGTGGCGTAAAAGTTGGAGAAAAAAACACCCACTACCTCTACAAAATGTTCACCAATTATGAATTTTAAAATATAAAAAATCTGCACAAAACATAGTTTATTATGAGTAGAAAATGCATTCAAAATCTGTTTTTTGTGCGATAAACGGTTCCAGTGATATTCGCAAAAACCTATAATTTTTTTTAAATTTCAACACCCTGTATCTCGAAAATGTTGAATTTTAGAGGGTGAGTTAATAGAAACTTTTTTTTCATATTTTTGAACGAGCCATCACATCCGGAATTCCTGCGCATTTATTATGAAACACCCTGTATATTATACACGTTATAAATATATTGTTATTGTCATTTAGATTAAAAATTAATTAATCGAGTTTGTTGATCGTAATTGTTTCGATCAATTGTGGATTTGGTAGAAGAAAATCGTTTTTATTCATGCATTGTGGTTGTGAGAGTGATATAGTTTCTAGCAAACAAATTTGTGTGGTGTCTCAACAGTGCGAATTTGCTCGATATATCGATAAGGCTGATTCACACGAAAAAAAAGTCTCATATAAAAGTTATACGACACCAGAGAGGCCATGTTTCGAAAATAGTTCCAGATGCACAGGGTGTTGCATTTATTCGTAATAGCAAAAACAATATTTTTTTAAATGTAACAACCACTTTATTTTTTGTCATTGAAATGGTCCCTTCGTTCCCTATTCAGCACTGATTTTTTTTGCAGCCACAATGCGCCGGTACCAAGTTATTAATTTTTTCGACAAAATGGGGAGTGATGCAGGCTCTGAATGAAATAACTGTAATTAAGCTGTTTCTTCAAAGATCTGAATTTTGTCTGGTGAAGTGACGTAGAAAATACCAAAGTAGCCGGTATTGTTCTGATCATCATAAATGTTCATACAGGGTGCCTCGAATGTTACGTTCATTGTCGTCCACTTCGATTTAAGTTTATGCGAATTTTTCAAAATGGAACACCCCGTATATTAGTTTGTCTTCGCATCCTACATGAAATCACCTATCTGAGGATACAAACATGTTATATGTTATTCCTAACAGTTTTTTTTTATTATTTGTGTTTTTCAAATTATTTTTACACTTCCTGTAGTATTTTTACCTACAGGTAACTCAATGCATTTATTATACAACGACCTCTTAGGAAGTTGTATTTCCTACCGTCTTCCTAGACGGACATCAACTTTTTTGTTTGACGTTTTAGACCCATAGTTACTTCTAGGAAAATGATCCCCGTCGAAAAAAAAATTTTTTCGAAAATTCTGTCTGTCGGTCTGTCTGTCTGTCTGTCTGTCTGTCTGTCTGTCGGTCTGTCCGTCCGTCGTGACCAATTCAAAACGCTCTCATTTCCAAACCGTTGGAGATATCGCTTTGAAATTTGAACCATATCAATAACTCGAGGACAATATTTCTCAATTTTTTTTTTTTGCGATAGGAAAATCAGGAAAATTTTTAAGGCGGTTTTTCCGGTTTTTCATACTTCCCTCGATAGCGGTTCAGGAATTGACTTTTTTCCTCTCATATTTTTTGAAGGTATACGTCTATATGCCCTACACAAGTGTATAGTTTTTGGGAGGGATCGGAAAATGATTACGGCTTTTCCGGGCGATTTTCCGAAAAGTGAAAATTTCAAAAATACGCCAAACCGAAGGATTAAACTGAAATTCAAAAAATGCAATAGGTAGAGCTCGAATGGAGGAACAAAATATATTGGGACAATATTTCTCCAAAATGATGGGAAAACTGAGAAAACTCGAGAATACTCGAGAAAAATAAAAATAAAAATTTGAATTTAGGAAAATACGAAATATCTCGAAAACGGTTGATATTTTTGCAATTTACCAAGATACTTTTTTGACCGCTTTTAGAAAATCTACAAAAAATGTTCATACATTTTTTCTGTAAAATCAATAGTCCAGGAAATATTTCAAAAAAAATGGAAATTCGAGATATTGACCGTACTAATGAAAAAAAATTAAATATTAAAATTGCTTTGGATGCATCTTTACAAGCCACATCGATATATCCAAACCATTTTTTTCCATCTAGAATAGAAAGTGGATTTTTTTTTTAAATGGAAAAAAAATTGGAAAATATGAAAATTGCCAAAATCTCGCAAACCAAACAAGATATCGGAAAATTGTATACCAACAATTATGTTGACCTTAAAATTTTCTATAAAAAGTTTCGAATAAGTTTTTTCATATCTTGAAAAACAATAGAGATATGGACTTGGAAATATTTGCTATTTCTTGTCTAAAACCACCAAAAACTCGAAGAATAAACGAGATATCGAAAAAATGTATATAAACAGTTTTATAGTTCCCAAGAAGTTCTACAAAAAGTTCCGATGAAATTTTTCCATAACTTGTAAAAAAAAATTCGATTTTGAGAATTTTGGGACTTAGAAAAATTTTTATATTTTTTCTAAAAACACCAAAAACTCGAAAACTTTTTTGATCACCTCATGAAAGTCTACAAAGAATGTTAAAAAAAATTTTCTGTTATATTGATAGTCTGGGAAATATTTCAAAAAACGGGAAATGTATTGAAAACGCGTATTTTTGTGAGAAATTATTTAAGACAGTCGTGTATTGATTGAAAACACATATTTTTGTGGGAAATTAGTCAAAACAGTCATGTATTGAAAACGCGTATTTTTATGGGAAATTAGTCAAGACAGTCATGTATTCAAAACGAGTACTTTTATGGGAAATTATTCAAGACAGTCATGTTTTGAAACACGTTTTTTTATGGGAAATTATTCAAGACAGTCATGTATTGAAAACGTGTACTTTTATGGGAAATTATTCAAAACAGTCATGTATGGAAAACGCGTACTTTTATGGGAATTTATTCAAGACAATCATGTATTGAAAACGCGTACTTTTATGGGAAATTATTCAAGACAGTCATGTATTGAAAACGAGTATTTTTGTGGTAAATTAGTCAAGACAGTCATGTATTGAAAACGCGTTTTTTATGGGAAATTATTCAAGACAGTCATGTAGTGAAAACGTGTTTTTTTATGGGAAATAATTCAAGACAGTCATGTAGTGAAAACTCGTACTTTTATGGGAAATTATTCAAGACAGTCATGTATTGAAAACGCGTACTTTTATGGGAAATTATTCAAGACAGTTATGTATGGAAAACGCGTACTTTTATGGGAAATTATTCAAGACAGTCATGTATTGAAAACGCGTACTTTTATGGGAAATTATTCAAGACAGTCATGTATTGAAAACGAGTATTTTTGTGGTAAATTAGTCAAGACAGTCATGTATTGAAAACGCGTTTTTTATGGGAAATTATTCAAGACAGTCATGTAGTGAAAACGTGTTTTTTTATGGGAAATAATTCAAGACAGTCATGTAGTGAAAACTCGTTTTTTTATGGGAAATTAGTCAAGACAGTCATGTATTGAAAACGCGTTTTTATGGGAAATTAGTCAAGACAGTCATGTATTGAAAACGCGTTTTTTTATGGGAAATTAGTCTAGACAGCCATGTAGTGAAAACGCTTTTTTTATTGGAAATTAGTCAAGACAGTCATGTATTGAAAACGCGTTTTTTTATGGGAAATTAGTCTAGACAGCCATGTAGTGAAAACGCTTTTTTTGCTTTTTTTATGGGAAATTATTCAAGACAGTCATGTATGGAAAACGCGTACTTTTATGGGAAATTATTCAAGACAGTCATGTATTGAAAACGCGTACTTTTATGGGAAATTATTCAAGACAGTCATGTATTGAAAACGAGTATTTTTGTGGTAAATTAGTCAAGACAGTCATGTATTGGAAACGCGTTTTTTATGGGAAATTATTCAAGACAGTCATGTAGTGAAAACGTGTTTTTTTATGGGAAATAATTCAAGACAGTCATGTAGTGAAAACTCGTTTTTTTATGGGAAATTAGTCAAGACAGTCATGTATTGAAAACGCGTTTTTATGGGAAATTAGTCAAGACAGTCATGTATTGAAAACGCGTTTTTTTATGGGAAATTAGTCTAGACAGCAATGTAGTGAAAACGCTTTTTTTATGGGAAATTAGTCAAGACAGTCATGTATTGAAAACGAGTTTTTTATGGAAAATTATTCAAGACAGTCATGTAGTGAAAACGCGGTTTTTTATGGGAAATTATTCAAGACAGTCATGTATTGAAAACGCGTTTTTTTATGGAAAATTATTCAAGACAGTCATGTAGTGAAAACGCGTTTTTTATGGGAAATTAGTCTAGACAGTCATGTAGTGAAAACGCGGTTTTTTATGGGAAATTAGTCAAGACAGTCATGTATTGAAAACGCGTTTTTTTATGGGAAATTAGCCTAGACAGCCATGTAGTGAAAACGCTTTTTTTATGGGAAATTATTCAAGACAGTCATGTAGTGAAAACGCGTATTTTTATGGCAAATTAGTCAAGACAGTCAAGTATTGAAAACACGTATTTTTGTGGAAAATCAATCAAGACAGTCATGTATTGAAAAATATAATTGGATTTTTTCCCAAGTCTCGCATTAGTCGTTGTATTCAAATTATTGGTGTCCAATTATAGTTTCAAATTACAGTAGTTGTATTCATATTATTGGTGTCCAATTATAGTTTTAAAGGCATTAAGGTAGTTGTATTCATATTATTGGTATCCAATTATAGTTTTAAAGGCATTAAGGTCGTTGTATTCATATTATTGGTGTCCAATTATAGGTGAAAAAACAAGACTACACATTGAGGTCGTTGTATTAAAAAATTCTACAACTTCTAGGCATTTCAACTTCCGAGCTTTCGAAAAGTGCTCGCGCGAAGCGCGAGGTCGAGCGCTTGCGCGAGAGTTAACCGCCGGAGGCCAAGTCTGAGCGTTAGGTGGATCCTAGCGTAGGCGGATCCCACGCCCAGACTTGTTATTTCTGTAGGTTAAAAAAAACCTACGTTGTTTACATCCTTTTGGTCGTAGTGCAATGTACTTTTTAACTAAGTTCGCTTTTTTCCTCAATGGTAAAACTTTTTGAGGTGCAGGTCTTGGTTTCAGGTACCTTGATCAGTAAAACGACTCCTCTGTCTTCAATGTCATCAATTGTCATCTTGACCATTTCATTACGTCTTAAGGCTCCAAATACACCCATTTCCAAAACAACTTCATGTAGCAGAAAAGTATCATCTTATGAAAAGTAATACTTGTCCACCTTCAACTTTCAGAAAGGCCATCAGTCAACGGCGGTCATAGCCTCAAATTTGGGGGGGGGGGGTTGCCGTTATGGGCTTTAAGTTTTCTGATGGAACCAATTACAAGTCCTCATACAGTATAAGCCATACATATTCACGATTTGGGGGGGGGGGGGGTCATAACCCCCTTGACCATCCCCTGGGACCGCCCTTGCCATCAGTTGACTGAATTCTGATATATTAATGTTTTCTTAACAATCAATGTTAATTTCAGCTGTGAGTATTTGGTCCATAGATTATTTGCACTATATTTTTCAAACTGAAATAATGTAAACTCGCCAGTTCCTGGAAGTATGCCATTAAGAAAGTTTCATATACGGTATTCACTCTGTTTTCATCCTTCCATTTAAAAAAATGGTCAACTCCTCGTACGAGTATTTGGATTTCACAGGCAGTAAATTTCCTAACGCTTTTTCAGCTTTGAGCGTCATAATCTGTGGGATCTCCATAATTATTATGAACACAACCGTTTTTAGTTTCCTCCACTAACAAGCTTGTCAATTCTTACAAAAATGCAGCGTCATTTTATTAAATAAACAACCCTTAGCAACCTCTTCAATGTTTCCATAGACATATTGCATAGAAGCTCACTTGTGCTCAGAAGAAATTTATGAAGTAAACAACGTCGTTTCAGATAATTCTTTCGTGAAAAATAAAATCTTGTATGCACCACGAGCGTTACTAGATCCTAACGCCCATCGGGCAACACTCATCCCTCGGGCCAAAGGCACTCGGGTGAATGTTACCCTCCGGGCGTTAGGATCTTTATAACGCACATGGTACATGAATAGCTATTTTGGAATTGGAATCAAGGGTATTATCGCTTATTTTTAATTCTAATGACCTTTTCCAAACTGCTTCCTGATATTCCAAATCTAACACGGTACTTGTCTCAGGTCAATAATTTTGTTTTCGTTTTGATATTTCTAGGTTTCATAGTTGATTTCGTATCAGGACCTGTCTCCTCTGGATTCACGTCAGCAGTAGCCTTAATAATTCTGACTTCCCAGGTGAAAGATATTTTAGGCATTGAAGTGAGTGGAGGCACTTTTTTAACCAGTTGGGAAATAATTTTCTCAGAATTGCCCAACACGAAGCTATGGGATACTGTCATGGGAGTGTCGTGTATTGTTTTGTTGCTGATCATGAGGGTGAGTAATACACAATAAGTCATTATAATCTTATTAAAATGTATAATAAGCGAACTTGGAATGAACTTCAAAGATACCACCTGTTTCTGTTATAATATCATCAAAATGTTTGAAATCTATTTCAAAATTTTACACGCACAACAATAATTTCTCCTAATAAACATATAGTTGTAGTCAAACATATAAGATAAATAAAAAAAGGCGCAAAAAATGGTCGATTAGCACGAAATTGATTCCCATGCCGCCGACCAGGGTCGGACTAGTACATATGCCACTAAATATTGTGATGCGTGCAGATTAATCAAGTTAATTTAACAAAAGCACTGTAACTTTTGTATTCAGAATAATCCATTTTTATTATTATTAGTATCCTTAGATTAGGTAAACAACTGCCCCGTCGAAATCTAATTTGCTAATAGCTGCGCGTACCGCACACAGCTGTGATTTCTATTATAACTACGCCCGACCCTGCATGGAAAAAAACATAACTAAATGCTGTGCGGGCCTTTACATCTTCCGCGCTAAGTGTTACGTGGGGGCGATAGGTGGAATAATTTGAACGAATGTAGAGATGTCAATAATTTTATTTATTGATTTATTGCAATTTTTGTCTAAAAAACTGTTTGGTTATTGACAAAATAGGAATTAATTTCCTGGTAATTTCCTGAACTTATGTAAGTATTGATATTGACTCGCACTGAATTTAGCCAATATTATCATGTGACTACCATTAAGGTGTGTATGGCGTGGTAGGTACTATGCATTTTTGGCAGAAATATATACTTTTTAATTGATAACTTGCTTAATTTTTTTGAAGGAAATGTGAGAACTAGCACAATATTTGCTTATACAGGATGATTCCTAATGTGGACCGGTCCGTTCGTTAATTTCTCACATTGCAAGGAAAATAATGTCTATAGGTGAACATGTAAAAGACAAAATTTTCGAAATGCAGGGCGTTGAAAATGAAAATTAATATTGAATTTACTTTTATTAGTGGAGGATCACAAAATACCCAAGAGCAGATGAATAAAAATATGATTTTATGAAACAGAATGCCAGTGTCCCATATTGATTATATTCCCGAATTTGATTTTAAGATATGAGAGAACATTCAATTTTATGCAAGAAATAAATGAATCCAGTGAAAAAACGTTGAGGTTCCACTTTTTAAAAAGTTGAGAAAAGCGAAATCTAATGTGGGAGTGTCATCTTTTTTACACTGTGCTGCCTACTTTCGACCGCAGTTTTTTGTGGAATGTCATTGTTTGTCCCCAGTAAGGTTTGGTATGTTGATACTTCGAGCTATAAGCTAACAGATGCCGCTAAAATGTCGATTTCGGAAAATATGGAACATCATCGTTTTTCCACTAGGCCCTTCAAATATGATTACACTAAAACTTGATAGAAATCACCGATGAAAAACGAGAAAACAATATTTGGCACCAAAATTTAATGTAATTGTGTCGGATGAAAATTCCGTTCAAGAACCCATATGATACATATGTTTTTTTAATTTTAGCTCAATTGATCATTGACATATAATGCACTAGCTATTTCAAACTCTTGCACCACTTGCCCCCAATATTATGTGGCCCTTTCCAGGCAGAGATGGACAAGATAAGACCATTTTTTGCGCCTTTTTTTATTTATCTTAAGGCGGATTTAGCGGATTCACAATGCATAATTTAGTGCATATGCGTAATTTTAATTCACACCTAATCCATCATAGTTCAATACAGGGACTCGATTGAAATGATTTACCCGTTTCACAATTTATAAAGATATCCCTGTGTTGAACTGTTATGGAGTATGCAGAAAAATTACGCATTTTAAATCAGGAAAAGTCGCCTTAAAATTACGCATATGCACTAAATTATGCATTGTGAATCCGCTAAATCCGCCTTTATATGTTTGACGACAACTATACCCGTAATAGCATATAAATCACTGGTTGAATCTATTTTGTCTCATGGTATAATCATATGGGGTGGTACTTACCAACACCAAATAAAAACACTTATCTGTGTATCTTGAAAGTTCTACTATCGAAACCAAAAATATTTTCAACAGCACAGCTCTTCTCAGGCAAAAGATTTATGGACATACACGAACTTTATGTTTTCAGTGTTTCCAAATATATGTACAAAAATTAAATTGAAAAGAGTACCAATAACCACGATAACAAGATAAGAAAAAGAGACAATATAAGAACACCCCAAACTAAAACAACTTTATCGCAAAAATTCATATGTACAACAGGCCACAACAAAAATTGAGAAAGTATGAGAAATTTCAAATAATTTGGCAATAAATTTAAAAAATGTTTACTCGATAACAGAGACAATATTGAGTTCATACCATGATGAAAATGAAAACAATATATCACATGCAGTTAAAAAAAAACGTTTCAGTTTTCTCAATCACCAACTTAACCAACTCACATTGTATGTTCTAAGTATATGTAATTACTATTTATATTATTTTCTACTTCTTCTTACTGACTATAAAAATTTATAATAACTATTTTTATGAATAACGGTATATTAAAATCTGAATAACTTTTTTCTGCATTGAACAATTTGAATTCTGTAAGCACTGTTCGCTAGCCCAGTCCTTCAGCTATAATCTCGTTTTTCTTCAAAACATAAGGTTTTCCGCATAAAATCGCTACAGGGTATTATCTGAAACTATGCAAAATTTCTGAATTTTCAAAAGGATCCCAAATGAAGAATTTTTTTTTTAATTTGACAGCAGTGGCATGAAGATGAATCATTACCTCAAGACATTTTTCGAATTGTCTTATTATTTCTTTTGTTTACAGGGTGATCTTAAAAAATTTACTATTTGGTTTTGCAGTCATAACTTTTTTTCTCGTCAACCGATTTTCAAAATCTCCGGCTCATTTTCAAGCTGAAACTTTAGATGAAGAGATGTGAAGATCAGAATAGACTCAAGATGCAGATTGAAGATCAAGGGTTTCCTCAAAGATGACCTAAATCTGAAACACCCTCAAAATTCGGTTGGGAGGAGAATTAAATGAAAATCAACTTGTTTTCGGAATGATCATCCATTCTGATTACGTCCAGATCTTTCTTGCTGTCAGTAGTCAAAAATTGTGCATGAAAAAACCCAATTGTAACGGCAGGATTTTGAAAATAAAATAAAATCAACCCATTGTTCGCCTGAAATGCATGGCCCGTAACCAAGGTAACAAGAATCACAATCAAGCTAGGTTAGACGTCAATTTTGATTCGTTTGCAAAAAAAATTATCATATCGATGCCGCATCTAACGCCCGACCAGCTGGAACTGATTCCACGAATGACGGAACAAGGATTAACTACCCTCCAAATTGCCAATCTGCTTGGAACAACAGTTAGATCCGTCCAAAGGGCCCACGTCCGAGCTAACGCTGGGGATATTCAGTATCGTCCTAGGGCGCCAAGAAGGGGTACAAGAAGTAGAACAACTCCCGCTCAAGACCGCCTTATTGGAAAATTGGTACGGCGGACTCGGACTTCAACCGCCCCCAAAATTCATCGTGAATTGATCGATGCTACGGGATTTCAGGTGGTTTCAAGTCAGACAATCCGACGCCGGATCCACGATCTTGGATTACACGCAAGGAGACGAGCTGCCTGCCCCTTACTGAAACCTGTACATCGAGCAGCAAGACGATTATGGGGGGAAGAACATCAAAACTGGGGAATAGCAGAGTGGAATAGGTGTATGTTTACGGATGAGAGTAGGTTCAACTTGTTTCGAAAGGATGGTCGTGTGTTGGTTTGGAGAGGGAGGAATGAAAGGTTTTTGGAAGGAAATATGGAGGCGAGGGTGGTTTTTGGAGGTGGAGGAGTGACTGTGTGGGGTGGAATATCGATGAATGTGAGGAGTGAATTGGTGATTCTGAGAGGAGAGAGTATGAACGGTGAGAGGTATAGAGATTTATGTATTAGAGAAATCGTGGTCCCTTACGCCGCAAATATCGGCAACAACTTTCTTCTCGTTGATGACAATGCGAGACCGCATAGGGCTCACATTGTCAACGAGTTTTTGAGGGATCACGGTATTGAGCGAATGTACTGGCCGCCTTTCTCTCCGGATATGAATCCGATGGAACATGTCTGGAGTCGTATGAAATTGAAATTGAAAGAAAGGGAAGAGCGAATGGAAAATTTGGATGACTTGGTGAATGCGGTACAGCAAGACTGGACAGCTGTACCACAGGAGTTCATTGATAGTCTGATAGACAGCATGCCGGAAAGGGTCAATGAAGTAATTGCCAAAAGGGGAGGGCCCACTAAATACTGAATATCATAAATATTTTTCAATTCTAATGTTATCCAAGTTATTTTCCCTTTGTTGTTGTTCAATAAAACCTCAATGTTTTCTTGTTCTCGCTTACTAACACGATTAATGCTTCACGATTGAGAAAAAAACCGCTATTGTGGAATGAGCCTCAGCTGGTCAGGCTTGTCAGTCACTGAATGTGATTCTTGTTACCTTGGTTACAGGCCATTAATTTCAGGCGAACAATGGGTTGATTTTATTATTTTTTTTCAAAATCCTGCCGTTACAATTGGGTTTTTTCATGCACAATTCTTGACTACTAACAGCAAGAAAGATCTGGACGTATTCAGAATGGATGATCATCCCGAAAACAAGTTGATTTTCATTTAATTCTCCCCCCAACCGGATTTTGAGGGTGTTTCAGATTTAGGTCACCTTTGAGGAAACCCTTGAGTCTATTCTGATCTTCATATCTCTTCATCTAAAGTTTTAGCTTCAAAATGAGCCGGAGATTTTGAAAATCGGTTGACGAGGAAAAAAGTTATGACTGCAAAACCAAAAAGTTAATTTTTTGAGATCACCCTGTAAACAAAAGAGATAATAAGACAATTCGAAAAATGTCTTGAGCTAATGAGTTCATCTTCATGCCACTGCTGTCAAATTTGAAAAAAAAAATTTTTTTCTTCATTTGGGATCCTTTTGAAAATTCAGAAATTTTGCACAGTTTCAGATAATACCCTGTAGCGATTTTATGCGGAAAACGTTATGTTTTGAAGAAGTACGAGATTATAGCTGAAGGACTAGGCTAGCGAACAGTATTTACAGAATTCAAATTGTTCAATGCAGAAAAAAGTTATTCAGATTTAAATAGGGTCAAAATTTTGGGGTGCGACGAAATTAGTGTTGAGTAGTTTATTTCAAGCACGTGTCAGGGTGTTTAAATCGAACTTTCAAAAACGCGCGTTTTTTAAAGTTACCATGGCAACATCAACAACTCGAGAAACGTGAAGACGTCTATATGACAATTCTTTGATTATTGATCTGACAGGAGTACCTTGTAACATCAAATAAAATATTACTAACAAATAATGCACAACTCGTTCATTTATATCTGGTTACCTTTTCTATCCATTTGATGAACTAGTCATATTCTTTTTATACCCGTCATTAGGTTTTGCGAGTTTTTATGATTTCAAAGTGTACCAATGAAAAAAAAATCGCGTAAAGTAACTGGTCTTTCAAACACTTGCTCTATTTCGAGCACTCCGGCTGCGTCCATCGTTCAAGATAACCTTTCTTGGAAAGTATTCATGTTGAATGTAGAAAACAACTACTTCCCCGGCTAAAGCTACGCTGGACATTGAACTACATGCATTTGATAGATATTGTGAAAAGAACCTTTCTTGAAAGAAAAAATCTGAAAGAGAAAGGTTGCATTTTCATTCAGATACCTAGTTGATTATTTCTCAAATGTCCCAGTTTCCATTGGAGATTCATATACAAATGAGATACCGGAGAATGTTATTCAGAAGTATCACTCACAGAAATCGCTCATTTCATTGATGCGTGAATTGCATCTCTTTCGCTAGGCCTCCAGTACATTTTGGTCGACAAAAATCTATTTAACTCTTCTGAGATCGTCAGGGAGGTCAGAAGAATTTGAAATCATACTCTTCAGACGCAATTTCACATTGGACTATTTCTTGTAGCAGTTTCTATTTCAATAAAATCAAGATGCCATACCCATGACAGCTGTTATGTCAAAAAATTATTAACTCAAACTGTCAATTTAGTTCAATAAAATTATCGTATCTTATCTATATTGGGTTAGGACAAATTATTTTATTTCAGAAACGTGGTACATCACATTTTGTTATTTTATCCACAATCACCTTATAATTAAAGTTTTATCCACACTTATGAACCGTATAAAGTACCACTTTATCCACTAGTGGAATAATGAAATTACTTTATTCCACTAGTGAAATAATGAAAAATACAATCTTGAATATCAATCACATTTTACTTATTTTCACCAACTTCACAAATTTTTACAAATGGAGTCGATAAACAATCGAAAATACATAGCAACCATTCAACACCTCCCGATATTTTTGTATGTTATTTCAATGATTTTTGAGGAGGTAACAGCCGCTGTCAGTGCAAAACGTCAAATCATTTTGTGATGAAAAATTTCCGCGATTCTGATTCTAAATTAATGTGATTCTGAATAAAACGTTGTATTGCATGCGTGTTTTAGATACATTTTATTTGCTTAAGAAATTTAAACGCTCGAGCTTCGCTCTCGCGTTTAAACATTCTTGCGCAAATAAAATGATAACTAAAACACTTATACAATAAATAACTATTATTTAGTTGAATAATTTGACGACTGTAGTGACTTTTGAAATAATTATACCAAGACCGTAATTTGTCGGTGTTCCAACAGTTATTTTTCGACTTTTGTGATTTTTGTAACATGATTACTTGACGAGTTCAGTATCCTGATGAGAAAGAAGGCGCCTCATTTTTGAGAACACCCTGTATGATTTATAGATGTTTACGTATGACGGCGTACTGGTGCTACGGCGAAAATTGAAAAATCTGTCAACTGACACATTTAATCTGTCAATTGACACATTTAATCTATCAATTGAAACATTTAATCTGTCAATTGGCACATTCATTATGTTAATTGACATATTCATAATCTGTCAATTGACATTATAATCTGTCAATGGATAGTGTTTTGAATCAAAACACCATCACGTAATTTCAAAAATAATAAAATTTTGTCATTGCTCAATCGAAAAGTACCTACGGATGAGATGGTTCGTGGCTATTCACTGGTCATGTTCAAACTACCCACTCCGTGGTGGTCGTACTGGTAGAGCATTCGCCTCTCAAGCATTGGGTCTTGGGTTCGATTCTCAGCATGGTCATCGGTCTCATGCACGGTATCACACGTTAAAAGGTGAGGGTTGCGTCTTCCCTAGCTTGCACAAGTCTCTCGAAGAGTTATGGTGGTTCGGAGTAGGGGTGCAACAGGTTGATGGAAATAACTATTTTAACAATTTTCATCATGGATATGCTCCAATCACCTCATATTAGATGTGTCAATTGATAGATCAAATGTGTCAATTGACAGATTAAATGTGTCAATTGGCAGATCATAAATGAGTCAATTGACAGATTATAAATGTGTCAATTGACAGATTAAATGTGTCAATTGACAGATTACAAATGTGTCAACTGACAGATTAAATGTGTCAATTTACAGATTAAATTTGTCAATTGACAGATTAAATGTGTCAATTGACAGATTTTTTTATTTTTGCCGTGGCACCAGTACGCCGTCGTAGGTATGGTATTTAAAAAAACAATGATATGTTTGATTTTTAATTTTTTCAGATTATCGGCGCTCAAAAACTCTCACCCGAAGAAAAAGAAGGAACGCCCAAATATTACCATATAGTATTCAATAAACTAACGTGGATCATAGGCACTGGCCGTAACGCAATTTTAGTGTTGATTTGTGGTTTCATCGGATTCATTTATTGTTCAAAAGGGACCCCACCTTTCAGGGTGATTGGTAATGTTCCTAAAGGCCTTCCTGAAGTCAAGTTACCACCATTCGGCTATAGAGAAGTTGTAAATGGTACTGAGATATATCACTCGTTTACCGAAATGGTATCGAATCTAGGAAGTGGAATTATCATAGTACCTTTGATTGGCCTAATGGAGAACATTGCTATCTGCAAGGCGTTTGGTAAGGTTAACACAATAGTTATTTATACAACAAGTGAAAAAGTAAGTGTTTATTACACTCGACATGAAATTGTCCGACGAGGCCGCCAGGCCGAGTTGGACAACACGTCGAGTGCAATAAACAATTTTTTCAAGAGTTGCATACCATATTTTTTCTACGTTTGTGCAAAATCCAAAAACTGTTTCATTTAGGTAGTACTAAAGTGTAAGGAGGACATTTTTTGTTCAAATCTAGCTGCTGAAAGTAATATAACAATATTCAAAAAAACTAATTTTATTTTTATTAAATTGTATTTTCTAGTGATGTTGTAATCCCAGTATGTAATAAATACGATTGCCAATAATATAAAATATGCAACTGGTTAAAACGTAATACAGTAATAACAATATAATAATATATTTAAGGTTATACAAGGTACATATGGATAAGATAAGGGGTGGTATAATTAAAAGGAGTATTTGCTTGTACTTCAAGTTAATGCTCCATGTTGTAGTTTTCACTTCAAAAAATCAAAGCATTTACTCCACATAATTCTTGAAGTGAAGTAACACTTAAGTAAGTACTAGTAGCAATTACTCTATACTTTGCTTTATTTACTTCGATATATAGAAGTTAATACTGCAGTAATTACTAATGTTGTCAAGTATTTCCTCCATTTGGGAGTGTTTGGTGTAGTTTTTAAGAAGCTACTCATAGACTAACTTCATATCTTCAATTGAAAAGGTGTTATGGCTTTTTTCATGAATTGTGGTAGGAAAAGGATGGAAATGTGTGAACGTAGAACGTATGGGTCGGAACAATATAGAAATATTTTTCGGTATGGTAATTAATTCAGCTAGATTGCTACTACTGAGCTCTGTACTTTTAGGTTCAATGAAAACAACGTTGAATGTATAGCTAGGGAGTTATTAGGAAATCATATTGAGAAGAGGGGAGCAGCTTTATCAAATTTAACGGAAATGGAGGTATTTTTAAGATTTTGGATTGACGTGGCCTTTACTTGATGGAAATTCATAGTATATGACACTAAGGTAAACACGATTAAATTTCCACAGATTTATTGTCTTCGCGACATGTTTCGATACACTGTATCTTTTTCAAGCGAATGTAATACATTAAATTATTCAATTTAATAATTTAATAATAAATCTGTGGAAATTTAATCGTGTTTACCTTGTGTCGTATTTTTAAGAGCTCTAAGTGATCCGGGGTTTCAACAAGGAGTGGGTGTAGATGTCGGGGTACATCAAACAACTGTGTCAAAAGTAATCAAAGGAGTTTCACAAAAAATTGTGTACTCCCACACCTTCAGCAACCTCGGTACTTGGTTCAACACATTGGTTCATCATTACTCTCACTCATGAAGCGTGTTCCGTTTCATGCATTCATCGCATCACTGTTGCAGACATAATCAAGCGTTCCGTTTCAACTAACATTGACGTTGGTGGGTTGAATCGGAACGATTTTTGCTTGCGTGGTGCATGCCGTTTCCCGCAGATGTTGACATTTATCACTTTATCAGTCAACCAAATTCTTATGTAACAAAAACAAATCTGTTAATCTGGTAAATAAATTAATATGGGTAGAACGAAAGTGGCAAGAGTAGGAGGCGAGCTTTGTGAAAATGAGAGTAGCTCAGATTCTGATACAAGTGATAGTTATGAGGATAATATCGTCTGTCCCACGCCAAAACCGCGAATACTAATTTTCTACCAAAAATTTTCAAAGCCAAACTCACGAAAGTGCTATAAGGTTGTCTACTGTGAACGAGAGTGAATTCGCGAATGTGTGAAACTTACCAAGGTTTTCAAAGAAAGAAGCACGAATATTCTTTAAACTGTTCTCATTCGAAATGACAAATTGCACATTCGTGGTTTTGGCATGAGACCGACGATATGAATGACGATATTGAATGAATTGACGATTTTTTCTTCCATCGAACAGTAAATCAGGTAAATGTGATAATGCACAAAACTTGACACTTCATCAAATATCAAATTTAAACTTTAATTCGGTTTCTGACGTTTCTGTTTGAACGTGAAACTATAGACAAGACAGTCTGCTTTGACTTTTGGGTTTGACAGATCTAACTTGGATCGCATTCATCGCTGCTAGACGAACGGGCAGTAGTTCATGCACTTTCGATGTCTCAAGGCCAAAGAGGGGAATATAAAAGTGGGCGTGTCAATGCGCTCCCAATGTAGGAAACGGAACGATCAAATGCGCATTATGTCCTCAATGCATGAAACGGAACACACCTATGATTATCAAGAACCACAGAACAAACAACAACAATCGAATCAATTTGAGTTTAATCACGTACTGTTTATTAGTAGTTTATACTTCTAACCTAAGTCAACACTTCCCATCGAAGAATTTACTTTATGTAAAACATTATACTCCACAAAATACTAGGAAGTAAAAGCTCTTACTTGAAGTACAAGCAAATACTCTTTTTAATCATACCACCCATTGGCTGGGTCTATCAGAGAAAAGCGGAAAGCGCTTTGCTGGATAAAGCATAAAAGCGCTTTACAAGTTCACTAGACGGTCCATGAAATGTCATTCGTCTACTTCTGTCAATTTTGGAATCTGGGAATTTCAAAACTAAATGTTTACGCTTAGTGTATTGTGTTTGTTATAAATTAATCGTAAAGTTGGTGTAATTTGAAAAAAACATTAGGAAATCTAATCTACGCATTGGTCTGAGACTCTAACCTCACAGTTTAAATGGAAAATTCTTAGATTGAAAAATCACGATGACAGAGTTTGTGATGAAGTTATTTATGGATGACGATTTGAAATCAATTAATGAATTAACTGAAATACTATTATTTGCACCCCTAACGATTTTCCAATTTTCCATTTTCGTTCATCAACTTCAACAAAAATACGTGAAGTAAAACTTCTGTCAAATTACAGACCGCTGAACCGCTTCAAATAAATTCAGCGGAAAATAAAGCGCTTTATTTATTTGCAGCGGCTGCAAGAGCTGTCAGCCGTCTACGACGTGAAGCGTAAAAGCGGCTGCAACCGCTGCACGCTGTTAGACGCACCCATTACTACACAACGCAAACAAATGTACTCTAAGTCATGAAGTCTGTCAAATTATACAAGCGCTTTTCAGAAAGATAACTTTTAAGTTTTCCTTTAAATAGTCAATCATACTGACTATATTTTAATTCTTCGGACAACAAAATTAAAAAAATTCAATCCTAAGTAGGTACTTAACTTAAGTATATTCAATGTCACATTATATTTGCAAAATGGAATATACAAGTCTTTATCTTGTCTAGTTGACTTCCCACGTTTATAGTCATTGGTCAGAAACAGTTTTCTGTTTTTAAAAACGTAAACGGACATTTCCAAAATGAACAGACAAATCAGGGGCAGAATCTTGTACTTAACAGATAAAGGTCTACAGGAACTGCGTTGAGAGACACCAGCGATCTTCCTAACAAGTTTTTTTTGTGATGTGAATACATTAGGTGCCAAAGACGAATTTCCCCAAAACTGAAGGCCATATCTCAATCGGGAATCGACTTGAGCGAAGTATAATGTAACTAGCTGATTACAAGTTTGAGATTTCGAAATAAAAAACAAAATGAATTTAATTGAATATGGTAGATATGTCACTAAACCTAAATTAAATGTAGAAAAAATATACAAATTGTAAACATGATCCTAGAATACAAAAAACAAGACAGCACACCAGGATAAAAAACATTATAAGACTTCTATGGGTTGAAACGTATTTATACCGAGAACACCGGATTTATGATGTTTGCCAAATTGTCATTGTGTAATAGCATTTCTCTAGTAAAAACTATTTAATTTGACTCTGAAATAATTTTTCACTTTTGACTTGTTTGACTATATTAGGTAGTTTGTTGCACAATAGTGAGTAGAGTTTTTGTAGTGTGACAACTGATGTTTTGGGATTAGCAGAAGTTCTCCGTTTCGTGTATTGTGTTCGTGCTCTGTGCATTTTTCGAATAAATTCCGGAGATTTTTTCTAACAAACCTTTTCCACCTAATTTTATCCTCTGCCTATATCACTTTAATAGCGGATAGTGGGATTTTTTCTCCGCTACCACAGCGATTTCGGTGTGCCCTTTGTACCCCCCTCTTCGCCAGCTCCCTGAGTCCCGCATTCTCGTATGGGACGACATCGCTTCCTTCTTTATGCAAGTTGAAAGCGACGGCAGACCCAACAGGGTGTCTAGGGCTGCCGAGGGGGTCGTCCTCATCGCGCCAGTTATCCCCTACAATATCATACTATGGCCTCTATAAGAGTGGGGAGAGACCTAGAACCGGCTTAAATCTCATACTGAAAATTCATGAGTAGAAATAAACATTCAAAAGGGCTTATATCTCAACGAACTCTTCAAGACAGCAAAGATGTAATTTTTATTGGCAGCTCCAGCTATCAACCTTTTCGATATTCATGTTGAATGTTGTTTTATCTAGAATATGTACACAGCAAGAAGCAAAATGTCCACTCTACGCCCAGTTTATTTTCATTGCGCATCAAAACTGATATTTTATGGCACTTTCTGCTCTGCTTTGTATTATACAGGGTTGCCCATCATAATTGTACCTCATCCGCATGGCATTCAGGTAAAGAACTTTTCTACAAAATCCAAAAACACACCCAGTTTGTTTTTTAGGGGAACAAAACCTTCATCCCTCTAAGTGGGGGGTGTCTATCCCTCTAAGTGGGGGGTGTCTTCCCCTATTTTCAAATGGAAATGGGTGTTAAGTAATACCTCTTTATAAAGGGCTTTTAATTCCCTGTAAATAGCTGCTTAGTTTTTGAAAATTGATGTGCTTGATTAGAAAATTTCCAACAATTTACAAAATTTATAGGTTTTGTGGTAAATAACAGGACTACCTGTTTTCTTAATAATAAGCGTTGTAATATTCAATAAGATGTCAATTCTGGAAGAATACTAACGGTATGGGCCCCACCCATTACCACGCTTAGGTCGGACCTCTGGAGAAAATAGGTTATCCTGTTAATTATCCAAGACCTATGAATTTTCTCTGATTTACTCAGGCAGACAGTACAAACTTGTCTGCAATAATAGAAAACAATACGCCCGGTATAGTTAGCTGTCTTGTGAACAAAATGTTTCAACATTGTTGAACCCTTTGAACTTATCAATTATGGTGTGCTCAATTGCAGAAAGAGTAGAAATTATTGAGCTTTTTTCAAAAACAATGAATGTGGAAATCGGGTCGCAGAGCTGTTTAACCAACGGCATCATGACAAACATGCTTCTGGGAAAATTGTTCGCGAATTGGTGTCCAAATTTCGCGAAACAGTTTCCGTTCTTAACAAAAAGAGGCAGCTTGAAAATCCGGTACTAAATGAACCTACGGAGATAGCAGTATTCATCCATATAAAATTATGTTAGTGCAAGAACTAAATGAAGACAACTTTGATCATCGCTCTCAATTTTGCGAAATTATGACCGAACGAGTGATGAATAATGGTTATTTTCTTATCTAATGTGTGTTTTCGGACGAGAGTAGTTTCTTCTTGAATGGTTTAGTGAGTCGCCACAATTGTCAACACCTACTGGGCTGATACCAATCCAAGGATTTTCCACGAGGAACACACAACACCCCCATGCAAATGACACGTTTCCAGGACGCTGGACAGGACGAAGGGGTGCAATTGGGTGGCCCCCTCGGTCACCCGACTTGAATCCTCTAGATTTTTTATGTGAGCACATAAAAACCATAGTTAACAGCAGAGAGTTCTGCGAGGACGAATCATTGAATTTGTCACGAAGTGACACTGCATGTAATCTATAATGTACGGCAACGGTTTGTAGATAACCTGTATCACTGTATGCACGTTGGCGGACAACAGTTTGAGCATTAATTTGAATAATACAGTAAGTTTTCAAGTAAAATTAAATCAATTTTTGAATTTTTCTTCAAACATATTGTTCGTGATTCAAAGCTCCATATTTTCTAAACTAGTGGATCGATTTTCAAACACAAGGACAGCAATGTATAGCGAATTGAAATCCCCTTTTAAAGAGATTCCCTATTCTCATTTGAAAAATGTTAGGGGATGACACCCCCACTCAAGGTGTTGACGGTTTTGCCTTGCTCTATGCGTCAAAAGTTGTCCCCCTGACAAACAAACTTGACGTGTTTTTGGATTATGTCGAAAAGTAGATTCCCAGCCTGTAAGGCCTTGCGGTACGTTTTCGATGGGTCACTTATTATATTTTAGAAATAACTTGTGATGTCTATTACAAAATAGGGAATATAACCTTCATTCATTCCAGCAAATGGTAAGACTGTCGACGCAACCCAAGAACTTCTGGCAATCGGACTTTGCAACCTAGGCAACTCCTTTGTTCAAGGATATCCAGGAACGGGAGCTTTAGCAAGAAGTGCTGTGAATAATTCAAGTGGGGTTCGTACCCCCTTGGGAGGATTTTATACTGGTATTTTAGTGATAGCGGCTCTTCTGGTATTCACTCCTTACTTTTACTATATTCCCAACGCTGTCTTGGGAGCTGTTATTATCGCTGCCGTTGTTTTCATGGTGGAAATTAAAGTGATTAGGCCGATGTGGAGATCAAAGAGTAAGTAATGAAACTGAATTTCACTTGAAACTGTTAGAAATAGTTATTTACTTTACTGACTAAAAGACAATACGTTGATAAATAGAAAGGAAATAAAAACTTCCAATTTGCACAAAAAATAAATACTTTAATAAAGCTGCTGACAATTGTTTCAACAAACAGTGTTCGGAGCGAGTTGTAACTGTTACTGTTACTATTTCTGTAACTGTTACTGTTTACTATATAAGATATGCGCTTAATTATTAGTATTACTGTTTTTCATTAGATTGACCACAGACATGACACACTGTGTGTAGTTTTTATGTTATGTCATCAATTGTTTCTTTATTTTTAAAAATTTGTATTTCTTTGGATTTTTTAATGGGCGTCACTTCGAACATGTGAAAGTCTAATACATGTTTTCGATTGTAACTGTTACTGTAACTGTTACTGTAACTGTTACTGTAACTGTTACTGTAACTGTTACTGTTACTGTAACTGTTACTGTAACTGTTACTGTAACTGTTACTGTAACTGTTACTGTAACTGTTACTGTTACTGTAACTGTTACTGTAACTGTTACTGTAACTGTTACTGTAACCGTTACTGTAACTGTTACTGTAACTGTTACTGTAACTGTAACTGTTACTGTAACTGCTACTGTAAATGTTTCTGTATCTGTTACCGTAACTGTTACTGATACTGTTGCCGTTACTGTTGATGTGACTGTCTAAGATGCGCGTAAGCATTTCTATCATTGTTGTATCATTTTATTGACTACAGACATGACACTGTGATTGTAAAAACTTTCAGTGCCAGTCTCGTAGCGGTCATGGTCAACCTAGAACTAACTAACCTAGAACTAACCCTTAATTCCTTTTTATTTGATTTCAGAAAGCTGTTTCATAGTGTTCTGCGCAACTTTCATATCTTGTCTTGTACTACACTTGGAAATCGGAATTTTAGTTGGAATCGGACTGAACTTACTGTTGATACTATATCATGCTGCCCGACCAAAACTCAAAGTTGAGAAGTTGAAAGTAAGTTTGTGAATAATTACTTCATTCATTGATCCAAAGAAATATTACTCAAGCGCAAAGCGCCAGGAAGAATTTGGGGGGTTTATTGGATCGCGGAAATAAGGAGTAATATCAAAAATGTGTGCGCGAAGCGTCCGAAAAAAATTGGAAGGAGTTGTGGAAATGGAAGGGGAAAATTTTCAAAATTGGGGGAGAAATGCCAGAAAAATCGGGGTGGGTGGTGGTGGGGGGAAATGGGGTGTAAATACTTAAAAATCCGGGAGCGAATCGCCCTGAAAATTTTGGGAGAGGGGGGTGGAAGGAAAAAACGATCAAAAATCAGGGCGCAAAGTGCCCGAAAAAATTTGGGATGGAAGTGGAAGGGAAAATTATCAAAAATCCTGCTGCAAACTGCCCGGAAAAATTTGGGGGTGGGAGGGGGGGATTGAGAAGTGATGTTAAAAATCTGGGCAAAAAGCAACCAAAAAAATTTGGAAGGGGGTGGAGGGGAGAAATTTTCAATGTCCGGGCAGGAAGCTCTCGGAAATATTTGAGGGGAAGATGGGGGGTGAAAATGGGGGGGAGGAGGAAAATTTTCAAAATCGTGGTGCAGAGCGCCCTGAAAAATTTTAGGTGAGTCTTTAAGTTTTTGGTGTTTTTATTGAAAAAAAAATCGAAATTCTGTCTGTTCCAAAATATGAAAAAATTTCATTCAAACTTTTTTCAGAACTGTTTAAGAAAAAAACGAAACTGTTTATAAACATATGTTTGATATTTCGCTTCGTATTCGAGTCCATATCCAATTTTTTTTTTTTTTTCAATATATGTTAAATTTCATAAGAAAAATTTTCATGGGAACTTTTTGTAGATCTATTTGAGGGCATCAAAACTGTTAATGGTTTCTTTTTCGATTTCACGTTTCATTTTCGAGTTTTTGGCATAAAGGTAAATTTTTCCATATTTCTATTTTTTCCGAGATATGAAAAAATGTCAAGAAAACTTTATGTAGAACTGTTCAAAGTAAATTAAATTGTAGGTGTACAACTTTACGATATCTCATTTGGTTTTCGAGTTTTTGTCGATTTTAGAAAAACAGTACAAAGGATACCGCACACTTTATTAAGGAAATTGCCCCCCTGTCGAATTGGCTGAATTTTTGATATGTTATAGTCCAAGTCATTCCAAACCAAAAGTTTATAGAGATAGGCACAAGTTTTTCTATTGGCTAGTTTTGGCGCTAGGGGCCCCTGAAAACTCTCATTTGTTCTTAATTGAATTTTGAATTTTAAATGTTGAATTTTGAATTTGGTTTCAAGCGCGATCAAACGCCTCGGAGATCTGAGTGGAAATACCACATTTTAGTAATAATCTGCATAATATTCTACATATTTTTTCAGTCTGCTGATGGTGTAGAATACTTGAAGCTCACTCCGGACAGATGTCTCATCTTCCCCTCTGTGGCATACATCAGAAATTTAGTAACAAAGTACAGTCTACGTCAGAGCATTCCAGTGGTGATGGACTGTTCCCACATATATGGGGCGGACTACACGGCTGCCACTGTCATAGAAATGCTGACGCAGGATTTTCTCGCAAGAAACCAGCCACTGCTATTTTTCAACCTCAAACCATCGGTGTGTACTGTTTTCGAAGGTCTGTCGCCCAAAGGTTTTGTTGTGTTTTACACGTGGAGCGATTTGGATGAACTATTGAAAAGACATTCACATAGTACCAAAGCAGCTGTATGACATACGCTCCACGGGAATAATGATAATTAAATATTAGGTAGAAGCCTATTGTATCATTGAATTTGTGATTATTTATTTAAATATTTCAGAAAGCCAGTTAGTCGATGAGATTACAGTTGATTTAATGTAATTTATTCTGGATTTTCTGTGCTACAAAACCTGATTCCGTCAATTTTAAATGTGATGTATATCTATAATTTTAAATAAAGATAAGTCTTTTATGATCGTTTTAATTTTTAGATGTAATTATATAAGAACGAAATTATGAAAATGATATGGATGTGTACCTACCTCACAGTTAGCATGAAACAGTTCAAGTTTTTTTGAGTTTTAGAAAAATCTTAATAGGCTTAATTGTTTAAATATTTGGAAATAATAATGAAGAAATTTCCAGTCCCCCTGCTTTATTTACTTTATTGAAACACACGCGCACGATAGTGCGCTTCCGTTTCCACTCGTTCTGATCACCGATTAATAATAATAATTTCAATTTATTCAATTCAATTCAATTTATTTATTGTTGTTAAAGTACATACATAGATCAATGTATTTTTGTTACTCTGCTGAATCAAGACGCTTCACCTAAGCACTCAAGTGCTTGTCTTGTGTCAGACGTCTATAATTCAGCAGGGTATGTTAACAAATAACATCTTATATTATTGACATACAACCAAGTAGCTAACATATATATATATATATATATATATATATATATAGAATTGAAAATATCTTGAGGTTGCAGTCTGATATTGGATTTAAAGAAAACTCTTTGTCATCTTGCCAAGCTTTCGGAAATGTTTATTTCCTTCCTCAGGACAACTACAAAAGGACAATTTAATAAATGCAGAAAAAAAATATTGAATCTACTTACATAACTTGAGTAAAAATAGAAATTAGCATCAAAAAAAGAATGTTGTATATAAAAATATTAGACAGATAAAATTTTAAATGAATGTCAATCAACTTCAAATATGATGAGAAACAATCAAGTAACTCTACTGGGTATATCAGCATTACTATAATTTTTCAACTTATCTCTGTTCAGTTTTAAAATATAAGTGTAAATTTTACTCAAATTATTGAGATCAGTTTTTTTATTTAGGCTGTTACTCTCTTCATTAATTTGCAACATTTCTAAAAATGTCCTTTTAAAAATGTTGTTTTCTATTCCAAGTACACTAACATTATCAAAACTCATTCGATGGTCAAATTGATTAACATGTTGAGCCAATGCACATGAATTCATATTTCTTTTACAATCACTTTTATGTGAAAGGTAGAATAACATCACATAAAAGTGATTGTAAAAGAAATATGAATTCATGTGCATTGGCTCAACATGTTAATCAATTTGACCATCGAATGAGTTTTGATAATGTTAGTGTACTTGGAATAGAAAACAACATTTTTAAAAGGACATTTTTAGAAATGTTGCAAATTAATGAAGAGAGTAACAGCCTAAATAAAAAAACTGATCTCAATAATTTGAGTAAAATTTACACTTATATTTTAAAACTGAACAGAGATAAGTTGAAAAATTATAGTAATGCTGATATACCCAGTAGAGTTACTTGATTGTTTCTCATCATATTTGAAGTTGATTGACATTCATTTAAAATTTTATCTGTCTAATATTTTTATATACAACATTCTTTTTTTGATGCTAATTTCTATTTTTACTCAAGTTATGTAAGTAGATTCAATATTTTTTTTCTGCATTTATTAAATTGTCCTTTTGTAGTTGTCCTGAGGAAGGAAATAAACATTTCCGAAAGCTTGGCAAGATGACAAAGAGTTTTCTTTAAATCCAATATCAGACTGCAACCTCAAGATATTTTCAATTCTACAGTTATTGTCAGTCACGAATTACCTATTTTCATATATATATATATATATATATATATATATATATATATATATATATATATTTATATATGTTCCAGTGACTGTAAAACAGTCGAAAACAATCCTTTAGGAACTCACTATACCTTTGTATAGATTGTATGGCATATGTCCGACAGAAAACAACTACTTCTCTGGCTAATACCTCGACAGATATTGAATTATATCTGTCAGACATATGTGCAAAGATCCTTACTTTGAAGGAACAACTTTGCAAGAGCTCTCAGAGACAGACAGCAGGACACCGCCTGCTCCAACCAAGGAACCAACTGCAGACCGGTTTCGGGATGAAGTCCCTCATCAGTGCAGTCCTGGTTATCACGGTTGTATACACGCGGGGGCCCGGTGCCCGTCATAGTTCGCCGGGATGAACACTGCAATCGCTTACAGGATCCACCACGGCAACAGATTAGAGAGCGCTCCAGAAGGACATTTCGGATGCGAAATGGTATATGCTGAATACTTGTTTCAAGGAGCAATAAATGTTCCAGTGACTGTAAAACAGTCGAAAACAATCCTTTAGGAACTCACTATACCTTTGTATAGATTGTATGGCATAAGTCCGACAGAAAACAACTACTCCTCTGGCTAATACCTCGACAGATATTGAATTATATCTGTCAGACATATGTGCAAAGATCCTTACTTTGAAGGAACAACTTTGCAAGAGCTCTCAGAGACAGACAGCAGGACACCGCCTGATCCAAACAAGGAACCAACTGCAGACCGGTTTCGGGATGAAGTCCCTCATCAGTGCAGTCCTGGTTATCACGGTTGTATACACACGGGGGCCCGGTGCCCGTCATCGTACGCCGGGATGAACACTGCAATCGCTTACAGGGTCCACCACGGCAACAGATTAGAGAGCGCTCCAGAAGGACATTTCGGATGCGAAATGGTATATGCTGAATACTTGTTTCAAGGAGCAATAAATGTTCCAGTGACTGTAAAACAGTCGAAAACAATCCTTTAGGAGCGCTCTCTAATCTGTTGCCGTGGTGGATCCTGTAAGCGATTGCAGTGTTCATCCCGGCGAACGATGACTGGCACCGGGCCCCCGCGTGTATACAACCGTGATAACCAGGACTGCACTGATGAGGGACTTCATCCCGAAACCGGTCTGCAGTTGGTTCCTTGTTTGGATCAGGCGGTGTCCTGCTGTCTGTCTCTGAGAGCTATTGCAAAGTTGTTCCTTCAAAGTAAGGATCTTTGCACATATGTATATATATATATATATATATATATATATATATACACATATACACATTTATTGATGGCATAAAATATTTAAATTATTAGTGTTTTTCTTTATAAAATAAGAGTGGGGAAAAAGTTGTAGGGTGACATTCTGGAAGCTTAGAAGTTGAGTTAGGAGTTGAATAAACTGTTGTTTCTTTTTGGTTCAGAAAATGTTTTTTAACATTTCGTGATTTTGGCGAATGAATTTTTTGAGATCAGATTTAAACCTATTCAATTTATTGATTTTCCTCAATTCTGGTGGCAGAAGGTTATTCAGTTTTGGACCACAAAAAAATATACTTCTTTGGGTATGTGTTTTTCTATATAATGGTAGATTTAAAGATTAGTTTTGTGTGAAACGTGTATTGTATTTATGTTCAGAGACTTGATATCTTATTCTATCATCGTACATCCATACCAAGCATTGGTAGGCATATAAGCTTCGTATGCTAAGTAGGTTGGTTTCTGCATATAAGTTTTCAGTAGAGAATAATTTATTTTTTTTGTATAGAATTTTCAGTATTGTATTTTGCATGGTCTGAACGCTATATATAACAGTATCAAACATACCTCCCCAGGCTGTAATACAGTATCTGATGACTGATTCTGCAAGTGAGACGTAGATGGTGTATAAGTTTTCCATTGACATGATTTCTCTCAGATTATAGAATTTATATGTTAGTTGGCTTAGTCTTTTAGTTACGTAGCTGGCATGTTCGCCCCATCTCATGTGCTGGTCTAGGAAACATCCTAGATATTTAATATAAGCTACTTTTTCAATTGTTGGACAGTCACAAGTTTCTTCATTGGTGCAGTTAGGGGAGTATTTGTAATGAATTTAAATTTGGTTGATCATTGCTTGTCAGGGTGAATGTAATAAATTTTGTTTTCTTGACATTTAGGCTCAAAATATTATCATCAAGCCAAACTTGTATTGCTCTTAATCCTTTACCTGATTTATCGTATACATTGGCCCAAGTTTCACCAGTGTATATTAGTGCCGTATCATCAGCGTAGGAAATAACGTGACCTGCGAAGTCATTTATCATGCTTATACTATTGATATACACAAGGAACAGAATCGGTCCTAACACTGTTCCCTGCGGCAATAATAATTTAGCTTTATTGTCCAAAGCTTTATGTATCTAAAATCTAAATGTATAAAGAACATTAAAAACATAAACCTAAAAAACGTGAATACTAATAAACTTATAAGAGTTGAAGATATAATCTTATAAACTCTTTTAAACAAGTACATTTGTATCAGTGACGGCTATAAGTAAATTATGTATATTAAGTAAGTTAATTAAATTCAGTATTTCAGTTTTCTAGATTTGTGAAATATGTATAGATATTAGTTATAGATAGATATAGAAGTTACTTAGAAAATAGAACTCAATATGTTGAAATTGATGAAGCTAGGAGTGAACTAAAAATGTTTAAATTTGGTGTGCCACAGGGAACAGTTTTGGGGCCACTGCTATTTACTATCTATCTCAATGACCTTTTTATATTAATATTATAGGTGAAATTCATAGTTTTGCAGATGATACAGATTAAGACCACATTAGATTTTAAAAAGATTACAAATTGGTTAGATTATAACCTACCCACAATCAACTTTGAAAAAACGAAATATATGCCATTCACATTTTATAATTCTCTCCCTGGCTATTAATAATTGATAATAATATTAGAATAGAAGAAACACAAAGTATCAAGTACTTAGGCTTATGCTTGACAGACATCTTAA
This sequence comes from Chrysolina oricalcia, assembly GCA_944452925.2. Classification (NCBI taxonomy): domain Eukaryota; kingdom Metazoa; phylum Arthropoda; class Insecta; order Coleoptera; family Chrysomelidae; genus Chrysolina; species Chrysolina oricalcia. The sequence goes on from OX101824.2 coordinate 52,249,309, forward strand.
ATGGGACAAGCAAATAGACCTTTTGAGGAAATTAAGAAGTTTATTATCACAATTCAAGTATCTCAAAACATTCATGGACAAAAAAACTCTTGACATTCTTTATTTTTCATTGGTACAGTCTCAACTGAATTATGGAATTCTGGCTTGGGGAGGAGTCATGAAATCCCACCTCAGAAATCTTGATGTTCTTCAGAAATGGTTTTTGAAAATCATATATAGTAGAAGTTATTTATATCCAAGTGAAAAACTACAAAGAAAATGGACATAAGACAATCATTTGTTTACAACATAATGATTTATATCTACCCCAGCAAACACACTTGTTACATTTACGTGAATGTGACATAAAATTAACGGAACATATTTATGTAAAATAGTTACGTAAATACTCCATCACATTTCTAAGATAGTTAAACCGCATATTTACGTAAATTTTTTATGTGAGTATGTCGTAGCTAATACGTAAAAACTTACGGTAAATATAGTATCTTCTGTTTTACTTAAGTGCTACGTAAAGTTGTTATACTCCAATTACGGTAGACCCTCTGGTGTCGAGTTTTGAACCTATACATAAAGTACATCGTAATTATTGTTTTCATCGAAATTCCTAAGATTTTGGGTATTGTTTGGGTGCATTTTGTTAAATCTGTAGTAATTATGAATTAGTGATGAAATTCTGGTACGTATATGTATATTTATATATGGTGAATATTCTTGAAAGTGGTTTGATTTTCACCACTTTAGCGCTGGCACCTAGTTTTAAATCCCTAATTTATATTGGCAATACTGCGGAAGGTCCGCTGTGTGATATCTGTTGGTAACTTCCACACTTCCAGACTTTTTGACAACTGACAGTCTGACAATTTCTAGACTCTCCGTGTTTTAGCTGTTTTTTATCAAAACATTTTGTTTATTTGAGTGTCTCTTATTTAATTGTTTTTTATTCGAAAAATTAACGATATTATCACCAAACTGTGAAACTACGTAAGTAAATAAATTAATACAAAATGCCTCGAGATTTCCCCAACCTTTCTAAAAAACACAAGTGCTGTTGAACACAAATCAGCAGCAATATTTTCCTGTTTTGATTATATTTGTATATCACTTGTTGATTAATGATTTATTTATTGTAGGAACAGCTATAACTTTGGAAACATTATACGAGGAAATTGGTAATAATTATTTTTTTCACTAAAAAATTAAACTAGTATTGTTCTGTTTTTTAGTTAAACTGAGAACTATTTGTGTTTCAAATAAAAAGTTTTTAAACACAATTTACAATAAAGTCAATTCCTTGGAGTTTGGCCATCAGCCAAACCTTCAGAAAGAAAAACTGAAAAATATTCCAATGAAAACTATCGATGAAGTTCAGAAGTTCGAACTCCAGTTAGAAAATGACGATGTGAAAACTTCTTTGGTAAGTTTTATATTATATTACAAAATCCTAATTCACTGTACATTTTTTCTTTCATTCAAGTCAGTGGGTATAGCACATACTTGAAAAAATAGAAAGACATTTCAATTCACAGTCAGCTCTGGAAGTTAAATCTTTTTACTTTTATTTTTTGAATCAATAACCTGGGAACAGATTTGTCATTCCACTCTGACGAATCTTAGGGAGATTGAAAAATCTGGAAAATTTATACATTTGGCTTTTATTTCATTTAACTGAATATACTTTCATTTTAGACCCATCTCTTCAAAACTTTGGGTGGAAGAGATGTGAAAGACCACCTATATAGATGTCTTGGACAATTATTTGCCAATGAGTTGGCTACTCATTATTCCTGGTTCGGACAAAGGGGAAATTACAAAGCTAAAGATTTATACTCCATAAAAATATTAACAGGTAATATATATTAAACTCTGATTGCCAAAAATAGTTATTATTAATGTTTTCAGAGAGTATTGTTAGCAATCATTATGGTATATCATACGCGGACATAGATAAATATGCTGCGGAATGGTTCCGATTGAGCCGCCAAAGGCTCAATAGGGAAATAAAGAAAACAAATGCAGAAGCCAATAAATAATCTTGACAGAAAAATGGAAATAGTGATTTCAATCATAATTGACAGAAAAAGGGAAATAGTGAATTCGTTTTATTTTCAATACCAAAATAAATTGTGATTTTAGCAATTAGAGGAATTAAATAGTTTATTTTTTTTGAGCTGAACTTTTATTTTCTCCATTGTAATCTGGCAGTATGAATTTACCAATAATCCCTTAGAATTACATGCAGAGTTATCGAAAATGGTCATATTATCATGTTTATGTACCATTTTAGTGAAGGTATATTACAAGTAGGTAGTAGTATTTGTGGTGGTCATCATCTACGATGAAGACTGGATGGATGCTGTGGTGTCACACAATCAATAATTGTACAAATAACCCCTTCACCACACCAGCTCACTTTACACCTACATGCACATTTCGATAACTAAAAGTTATCATTATCAGTGGGTAATCTACACAGTGTAGATTATAGTAGTTATCAAAATGTGCATATGAGTAGGTCTAAAGTGAGTAGTGTGGTGAAGAGGTTATTTGTACAATTTTTGATAGTGATCATCTATATAGCAATGATGTCAAAGTTACATAACAAGTAGTGTATGTTAAGTAATATTTATGTCAGTTTGTTACATTTGTTATGTAATATTTATTTAATAGAATAATATAAAATATATGTGAAGCAGTTACGTCATAGTTATGTAAAAGTTACATAACATCTGATGTGAATTATGTAATATTTATGTCAGTTTGTTACATTTGTTACGTAATATTTATTAAATAAAATCATATAAAATATATGTAAAGTAGTTACATCAGTGTTATATAAAAATGAGGTTGAATTTGTGGCGGACTTTTCGCCATAACAGGGACGTGAATTTTACATAACATAGTTACGTAACAAGTAATATTAGTTATGTAACAGTCATGTCAATTTTACATCATTGTGTTTGCTGGGACATGCATAAAACGAATATTAACATCAATAATCATACTTACAAGAGATAAAAATAGTGTCACAGTGAAAAATAAAGTTGAAAACACAAGGTCTCAAAAAAATTTCAAATATTTATTGTCATTTTACTATGATTTAATTCCATATCATATAAAAGCGATCAAGTCATTATTCTCATTAAAAAAAACAATTGGAAAAATGAATTCAAGAGTCTCATCGAAATTTATTTCATGATATTTCACTTCAATTAACTCAGGTTAGTTTATTTTTATTTTCATTTTGTTCAATTTTAGAAGTTTACAAAACATATTTCTTACCTGAAATTTCTCGCAACAAGTTTTTAACTTCTCTGGTATAATCAAACCGTTTATTCACCTTTTTATACAAATTGATGTAATGTTATTTTATGGAATTTTGAATAAACTTTATTATTATTATTATTATTAGTCTATTGGGAACTAACTAAACTGACTACAGGAGAAATAAATCAGTCTGGTGTAATAGATATTCGATTTTTATTATAAACATTGGAATCAATAATTTAACACTAAGTAATAAATACAAGATTTTGAGTATAGTATGATATATGGCAAAATTTGGCTGCAATTCTTCATCTTTAAAATTGAGCACAAATTATGATTGAACACAGAAATGTTTTACTTTACAATCTAGAATGGAATATGAAACTTGGAATACAAAATAATTTAATCCAAACGCTTCAAGATGTGATGTGAATAAATATGCTAGTGCATCAAATCATATCCTGTTAGTACCAGTGTAAGAAAAATCAACTCAAAGTTTACATAACGAAAGGAACAAATTCTAAACTGTGGTGATTAATTTTGATTTTTGCACGGACACATCTTTTAACTCACCAATAGACAACATTTGAATACTGTAACATACAATTATAGTAAAATATCTTTACATTAAAAATATACTAATATCTAAATAATTTAATGAATAGGATATAACTGGAAAACAACAGATTTTCAGAATTTCATTTAAAAAAAATTAATCAAATCTGACCCTTTTGAGCCTGATCAAAGTTATCTTCTGAAAATAATGAAAATATATGGCCATATTCATAAACTAGGAGTTCGAAGTTCTCCCTTAATTTTGCAATTTTTTTAAGATATTATCAATATTGCTATATTCGTGCAATATTGAGAAATATATTGAATAAATTTCAGAAACCTGAATTGTTTGAGTGATTGCATTGTAATGGAACAATAAAATCGCCAAGTTTGATAATCTTTGTGAACATGTCAAATTTGTGAGAGTAAGAAAATGAGAACAAAAAGTATTTTGCCCCTTCACCACACAAGTGATATAATTCCTAGATGCGCATTTCGATAACAAAATTATATTCATCAGTAGGGACTAAACTAACTGTAAATCATCACACCAGTCTTATTTTTACCATGTTTTCTAGGCAGTGACCCTACCTGTTGAACAGGTACAACCCCACCCAATAAACAATACATCAAAGGCACTCAATTATTCCTTTACTGGTATCAAATCAATTAGTTTGGAATTTAATGGACCATTATCATTATTAAGCAAGGGTTTCGAGCCCATATTTCGAATAGCAATATTTTCATAACATTCTAATTTTCTGTAATCATCAACAGGCTTTATCAATTTTAAATTTTGTATATTAATTTTGTAATGAGTTTCTAATAAATGATGCGCAACACTCGATTTATTTTCTGGCGAATATTTAGCATGTGCCAAATGTTCGCGGAAACGAACATTCGTAGATCTTTTGGTTTGGCCATAATATAATACACTATCGCAGTTTTGACAGCTAATTTCATAGATTCCTGATCTCTCTAAAGTTGGAATTTTATCTTTCGGATTACCTAACAAAATTTGGAGATTGTTCGTACTGCTATGTACTAGCTGAAGGTTTGCGTCTCGGAAAATAGAGTTGAGATCTCTCCAAATGTTGTTTCAAATCTAGAGAGATCAGGAATCTATGAAATTAGCAGTCAAAATTGCGAGAGTGTATATTATGGCTAAACCAAAAGATCTACGATTGTTCGTTTCCACGAAAATTTTACAATAGAACTAAATATGATCTCAAAGGTGCGATTTAGTGCCTTCTTGTTCATAAAACAGAACATAAGCCTCTCCGCTCACGAGGGATCTGGATGAAATAGGGAACACGCGAGAATCATTATATTCGTGCCACGTGCCCGCGTGCGGATGCCTACAGAGGTGCGTTTCAATTTAACGTCTGTCATCCGGTAACGGACGATGTATGACATCATAGTTGTTTCGTCGGGCGATATCTGTCGGATTGAATTTTGAAACGCTCTCCTAAATCGTGGGGTAAATAGTTGACGGTCGGACGTTCCACTCAAGAATTTTGAAACGATGGAATGAAGTTGTCGGACAAGACGTTCTAATATCGAAACGCTTCATAAGAAAAGTTATACGTCGGACGTAATATTGAAACGCACCTCAGTAGACAGTGCAGTGCCCGCTGTAGGTAGTCCCACTATGATTTGACAATGCGTACAGACTGTAGCGGAAAGGGGCTACATTGTCTGCCGCATATTCAAACCCTCTAACGGAAAATTGATGGTTACATTCACTTTTCCTCTGAAACGTTCCATCGGAGAAAACCTTTTTAAATTTATCACTAAAATTTTGGGGAACTTGTAAATTGATAGGGATTTGGTACACTTCCTTCTCTCTTTGCATTTAGCACATATGAGCTTCTCGGCGCCATTCAACATTTCTTCCCTCGTAAAAGAATCTAAACACTGTGATAATCTCAGTTGGCCTGTTCGTTGCGGTATTGGAAGTGATAGGTCCCAGAACATTTGGCACATGCTAAATATTCGAGGGAAAATAAATCGAGTGTTGTGTATAATTTATTATTAGAACCTCATCACAAAATTAATATTCAAAATTTAAAATAAAATTACAGAAAATTAGATTGTTATGAAAGTATCGCTATTTGAAAAAGAGGCTCGAAACCCTTGCTTAAATTCCAAACTATTTGATTTGATACCAGTAAAGGAGTAATTAAGTGCCTTTGTTGTAATGTTTATTAGGTTGTACCTGTCCATAAGGTACAGTCACTTCCTAGTAAACAGATTACCTCATGGTAACCAATTACGTGAAATAAATAAGACTGGTATGACGATTTACAGTTAGTTTAGTAATCCCTACTGATGAAGATAACTATGTTATCGAAATGTGCATCTAGGAATTAAATTACTTGTGTGGTGAAGGGATAAAATACTTTTCGTTCTCACCGAGTGACACCACAGGCGTCCAATATCCCATTTTCGAGTAACAAAATAATATCGAAACTCACATTTGAATTGGATTTTTTCCTAAACTTACAATAATTTAATGTGACGCGTCGTTTGGGTAAAACGTGTGCGTCACAAATATAAAGGATGATTAACAATCACTAACACAAAATTAAATGGGTTACTGGTCTATCATGCACCTTTAAAATTTGAGAGCTATCCGTGTTGATTCAACCATTTTTTTGCACGTCAACCGCAATGGATACGCCACGGTATCATTGAATTTTAGGAACCATCCAAGTGAAAACACAATCGTGCTTGTGTGAAAGATGTCATGAGAACTGAAGCATTGCAGCGTTGCAATGTTACTATCTACGAGAGCAAAATCCTGATGGTCGTTGTCTAATTGTCCACGATTTGTCTTGGTTGTATACTTTTTACAGAACAAATACCCACGGCGCATGTGGAAACAACCAAAATCATCCCTCGACATAACCCGTTTCATCCAGATAATTCAATTATGAAATATAATAGTACAGATATTTGAGAAGACATGGCACTTGTGCACGTATGTATGTCACCCGTCAAAACATCGTCAAGTTGATTTGCAAAAGTGATCGTATTTTGACGTAAATCGGTACTGTTCAATTTGCCAGCGTTTACCTCTAGGGGATATTGTGATATGATTGTTACATATGCTGCAATTAATGAAAATGCCAGTGCTTGTGTTCGAGAGTGAGCGAGAAAAGTTCCAAATTGACAACATTCCAAACAGACGAACAATTTTAGGTGTAGTGCAAAGACTTCGTGATACCAGGAAGTGTTTTCCAACTCACGTCGAACGTGCAGTGAATCGTGCTGTTGTTGTTGATGAATCAGTTCTGCAACTCCTTGACGAAAATCCATCATCAAGCACCAATGTGATTAGTCGGAGACCTGGTTTAACGCATATTAAAGGCGAAAATCGTTTGCATCCTTACCATTTCCGGAAGAAACGAGTCCTAGAGCCACAAGACTTGCCACATTATCAGGAGATTTGTGAATGGCTTCTTGAGTGTACCAAACAAGATCCTCCTTTTCCCCGAAATATTTTATGGACAGACGAGGCTGTATTCACCATGAACGGAATCTTTAATTCCCACAATAGTCATGTTTGAGCTCAGGAAAATCCACATGTCTTTCGCCCATTTCGGTCACAGTATATTTCCATAACCCTTTGGGAAGGCCTCTACAACAATTAGTTGATAGGGTCTATCGTTTGCCAGCGGGGCTCAACCAGAGGAATCAACTCTCTGATGATTTACCTTTGGCAAGGTTAAGACGAAAGGGGTTCATGCACGATGGAGCCCCCCCCCCGCATTTTAGTCATGTGGTGAGAGATTTTTTGGACACCGAATGCTCACGCCGTTGGAGATGTCAGAGTGGATACATTTCTGGGCCCCCATGAAGCCCAGATATTATTCCTATGGACTTTTTTTGTAAGGTTACATGAAAAGTTTGGTGTTCGCTCACACCATTAACTAGCTACAGGACCTAGAGCAACCCATCGAAAATGCCTCTGTCATTCGTGTTCAAAAGGGCGTATGTGATCGTGTACACGACAACCTCATTCGTCGCATGGAATTGTGTATTGACGGTAAAGGAGCGATATTCGAACATTTGCTTTAACATGAAAACATGTAATTCTGTTATGTGATTTTCAAAACTATTTTATTTGTTTTTGCCATTTTGTGATGTAGGTAACATCACAATCCCACTCCTAACCCCACCAGCTTTGCTGTCAGTCACAAGTCTGATGAAAGGGGGGGGGGGGGGAAAGTGAGCCTGAACGTGGACAGTTTCTATCCAGTGGCGGCGCGTTCCTACAAATTAACTAGGTAAGTTTTTGTTCCAATCTTGTAATTCCTTTTGGTTTTCAATTTCTTTTGGTTGGGAGAGCACACTGTAAGTGGTGGTAAATCACCCTGTATATTTGAAAAACACTATTCACCCAAACGGCACCTGATAAACTTAATACCACTCACAAGAAAATTTGAATTGTTTAGGTTTTCTATTCATCATAAATGACGATAAAATTCGAATTTCTTACTAGTTTTCCAATTTTTATGAAGAGATGATTGTAAATTGAATTCCAGCTTTTTTCCTATGTCAAAATGCAAAAAAAACCGTTTTGCATTGATTGCACAAAAATTTATCATTTGATCACAGGCTCGCGCTGTCACTTTTAATCCAATTTCAAAATTGGACGAATTGTTCTGTTAGTGTAAAACAAAAGTACAGCCATAAAAGGTAAATTTAAGAATAGGGTTCAGAAAATATTATAAAATTATAAGAAACTTTTGAGAAATCTAAGTATATCACATTAACCATGTCTAATTCAATCGATTGTTTGATTTATTTTTGCCAAAGTTGAGCAAAAACTCTTTCAATACTATATACAACTCACATAATCTCCATAGTTGAAACGAGTAATTTGAAGTAATGGTGACAGAAAAGGAGGAAGTATCTTAAACATTATTTTACATCATATTATATGGCTTTTATATTCTGTGAGTTTCTGTGATTATAAAGATCCACGTCAGTCTGTACATGTTATCATCCATCTTTGATTAAATCCAATTCAGTCTGGCCATTACTGCTCTCTGAAAAAAAAAAAATATATATATCATTCGAAAAGTGAAAAGCCAAGTCCTTGGAAAATCTTCACCTTCCGTAAATCTATTTGCAGACAAAAATAACTTTGACGTCTGATACCCAAACATTGAATAGTGGTAGAAACTTCAGTGTTTGCGATATCAGACTCCGGATCTAAAAATGTCGAGAAAAAATCTGTTGCCAATTTTATTTTCATTCAAATGCGTACATGTTATTTTGATCATTTGTAATTTTCTAAAAACTGAGATATAATTTGTTTAATTTTGATAAAAAACTTTTTTTTTTAATTTTGACTAGCCAAGCATTACTTTTTTTCAAAAGTATGAAAGCGCTTTGTTAATATTTGTACCTGTGTTGAGGAGAAATTTCGGGGTGGTAAGCAGTGAATGTGCAAAGGATTTTCACGCCCGTAACGTACCCGATAGCTCAGTTGGACGTGGATTCGACAATAAAAACAGATTTCGATAGGACTGAAATATGGAGTTTAATTTTCCGGAGCGCCACGGATTTATCGCCAGTGAAAAATTCGAAACCACCCTTATGGAATGGGACAACTCATTGCACTAATATAACTAAAATAATAAACAATAGAGACATATGAATGGTATCAAAATAATATATAAATATATAGACGTTTCGTTTTCAATTATGTACATAGATTACTTGGACCAGAATAAATAAATAGCCATGTTCCTTACTAATAAAATATAGTGTGTCCCACTTACCATGCTCACCATGGGTATCTTTGTAATGGTAAGAGATACGAGGTCGGTTAAATGACACCAAATGTGGAGTTTCTCAAGGCCAACTATAATGTGAAAAAATATTTTGATAAAATCTATTAGTTTTTGTTTTATACGCAAATAACAGATTTTGATCATTTTCATGTTTATTGCAAGTGAATTTTGACCCACTTCTGGCGGTCCTAATAACTTGAAATTTGGCAGATATTCATAATTCCGGTGACAATGCACTACGAGATTTTTATTGAAGTAAAAATGAAAAATGACGGCTCCTCCAATATGGCGGACGAGATTTGTGTTTATGGTCCAATTCCATTCAAAATTGGTATGTGAGGGTTTTTGAAATCGGATATCATGATTTTTTTTGTTAAAATTTATAAATTCAAGATGGCGACTTCAAAATAGTTCTTGTTTTTGTATAAATGGCGATAACTCCGTTGTTATCAACAAAAAACTATTACTGTGACATATCATCTGTAAGAGAAAAATAAGTTATTCATAACTAAGTCATAGTGAGCTATGACCTACATTTGAAAAATAAAAGTTGGTGTTGTTATCTCAAATTCTAGAAGAGTTGATATAATTTTCATATTTTTTTCGAAATCTCATTGAAAAACTTCCATGAGAATGTGAAATTCCTATTCGAATATTTTCATAAATAAATAAGTTACGGAGGAGAAATGAAAATGATCAAAATCTGTTTTTTGCGTATAAAACAAAAACGAATAGATTTTATCAAAATATTTTTTCACATTATAGTTGGCCTTGATAAACTCCACATTTGGTGTCATTTAACCGACCTCGTATCTCTCACCATAAAAAAGATACCCATGGTGAGCATGGTAAGTGGGACACACTGTATATTGAATTATGTTACAAACTGTATGTATGTAGACAGTGCGAGCACACAATAGTCAATGAAATGAAAATAATTTAAATATGGCACCACCAAGTCATGTGTAATGTGTACGTATGATTGAGAGTGATGAATCGTTTTGTGAGGCTATGCCTGTGACGTCACGGTGATAGCTAACAATTATGCACTGAGTTTAAATATGCGTTAGGGACAGTCTTAAGCTTAATCTAGACTTGATAGTAAGTAGTAAGTTGATAGTAAGTAGATCTTCACAAATAATGCCAGTTATAGTTTCTCAATCCAATGCCTTGGTGAGCACAGGTGTGCACAGTGGGATATACATAAAAAACAGCAATTTCCGTTGTCAATGGCCACTATGAATTTGTTCGTATGCCATTTGGACTGAAGAATTCTCCCACTACTTTCCAGCGAGTAATATACAACATTCTCCTGGGTATACGAAACGAACGATGTCTCGTCTACATGGGCGACATCATTTTTTATTGCCCTATCATGCATGAGCATATAACTAGACTCACTGAAGTGTTTGAAAGACTTCAAAAAGTCAATAGACTACAAGCCCATATAACAATTTGGGGAGGTCATTTGACCCAGCATGAAACATTCAGAACGTTGCTGCTATATGACAAATTAACTATGCCGTCAATTCTTGGTGGTACAAATGATTGTAATGATAATAATAGTAATTTTTCATCTGAAGATAGGCTTTTCCGAAAAAAAAACTTGTACGGCATTCCTCACGACGGTAGGAGATTATTATTTTATAATCTACCAATGTGAGGAATGTCGTACAATATTATTTTGACGGAAAAGAACATCTTTAGATGAAAAATTATTATTATTATTACAGTTAATTGCACCACCAAGAATTGACGGCATAGTGCCGAAAGTTATTTTTTCATATAGCAGCATCGTTCCGACTATGTTTCATGCTGGGTCAAATGACCACCTCAAAATGTTATATAGATGGTGTTATGCAACAATGTGGCATAACTCATGCCACATTTTTTACTAATTGAGTATCACAGTCATTGGAATCGCCAAAGTGTCATTCTACAATGAGCAGAAACGATTGAACCCGCAATTAGAAGGGGGTTCCATCCACTGAGGAATACTAAGCCACATTCCATCATTCCGTGATCTACTAAACTATTTTGATATTTTTTTAGAAACTAGCTGACTGTGGCTTATCCCATTATTGCATAACATCATCCATATTTGCTTTTAGTCTACAAATAAAGATTCAGCCAGATAGTGCTAATTTTTGAGAGAAGAAGTTGCCTATCTGAGACATGTAAACACCCAGTAAGGAGTAAGACCTAACCCGTCAAAGATAGAATGCATTCAAAAGTTTTTACCGACGGTTCCTATACAATTTTGCCAAAATTTCGAAACACCTAACAAGATTATTACAAATAGACACGTTTTGACACGAATGCAAACAATCATTATTTGATGAATTAAAGAACGCGCTTGCATCTAGCCCAATTCTCATCTACCCAAACTTCGAAGAACCATTTTTATTGACGACAGACGCAAGAGCTTTTGCCATCGGAGCAATTTTGTCACAAGGACCTATGGCAAAGATCTCCCGATAGCATATGCGTCCAGAACCCTCTGTAACGCTAAGTCGGAGTACTCTACAATTGAAAGAGGATGTCTTGCTTTCGTTCGTTTGGGCTGTGAAACATTTTCGCCCGTACCTTTTTTGGAAGAAAGTTTAAATTAGTTACTGACCATAGACCTCTCACCTGGCTCTTTTCAATAAAAGACCCCGGAAGTAGATTGGCACGTTGGTTACTCAAACTTGAAACAGTGTTGGAATAGAAGTAAGATAGTCAATGCCTGTGGAAAAGCATTGTTTATATAGCAGCATTGTTTATATAGAAGATAGTCAACCTTATGGGATTATAATTGGATCAAAATGGATGCGACATGTAGATGGCGATAGTGAGCTCGCATCCAAGTCATGTCGTAACTTCAGTGATCTGGCCTCCAAGTCATTAAAATCAGTTTTTTTTTTAAGAAATCTGCATTAAAATGACGTCAAATATTCATGTTTGTAACTAATCACGCTAGATGACACTCGCGTTTGTGTCCAATACCTTTTCCACAGGCATTGACTAACTATGTTCTATTTAAACAATGATAGCAGTAAGATAGTGGAAAAGGTATTGGACCCAAACGCGAGTGTCATCTAGCGTGATTAGTGACAAACAAAAATATTTGACGTCATTTCAATGCAGAGTTCTTCAAGAAACCGTGATTTTAATGCTCTACCATTGTTTCAATCAAGTTACATGACTTGAAGGCGATGCGATATCACTGTCGCCATCTACATGTCGCATCCATTTGAATCCAATATTAATCTCATAAGGCTGGCTAACTATCTTACTTCTATATAAACAATGGTATAACGTAATAATTATAAGTGTAAGGAAAAACTGCTTTTCTTACACTATTTCTGAAAATAGCGGATCCAATCAAAAACACACACTCTTATAAAATAAATGACATGAGAGGTGAATGGTGCAGAGTGTTGCAAAGTTCGTCTGTACCCAAACGAAATTATTTTCTGGTATATTACCTATATCAAAAGGAACATGATTATACTTAAGATGAAGACACCCCTGTATTTTAGTCATTTTTGAAAGCAGAGATTTGATTTTCGGTACAGCCGTAGACCTTCATGGGCCGCACTTTTCGAAATACTCAGCCCGAGTGACAGCCTTAAACCCAGCCTACTGTGATCCCGCGAAAAGGACAAATTCTCGATATTTTACGTCGCGTTGGAGATACCGAAAGAAGTTATTCGAAAAAGTTGCTTAGAAATCGATTTTAACCCTACACACCGAATTTCAACGCAAAATTCGAATTTTGATTTTTTTTGTAATTTTCATATTAAAGTCCGATTTTCAATTAATGGTTCTGAATAAGAAGCTACGAAAACAATAAATTCGTCATAATGTAGGAATAAGAATGAAAAACCTAATATTCATTATGAAAAAATTCAAATTTTGTTTATTAGTTGTTACTAAATCGGACTTTAATATGAAAATTACAAAAAAAATCAAAATTCTAATTTTGCGTTGAAATTCGGTATGTAGGGTCAAAATCGATTTCTAAGCAACTTTTTCGAATAACTTTTTTCGATATCTCCAACGCGACGCAAAATATCGAGAATTTGCCCTTTTCGCGGGATCGCAATAGGCTGAGTTTAAGGCTGTCACTCGGGTTGAGTATTGCGAAAAGTGCGGCCCATGAAGATATACGTCTGTACCGAAAGTCAAATCTCTGCTTTCAAAAATGACTAAAATACAGGGGTGTCTTCATCTTAAGTGTGTCACACTGTATATAGGCATTCTTTTTCAGTTAATTAGTAGAGAAAATAAAATTCAATAATTTCATCGTCCTCGTTGGAAATAGTAATGTACTTAAATCAAGTCGAACAAGCCATTTTTTTTTTTTTTCATTTTGTTGCAAATAAAATTTTGAGGTTATCTGCTTTTAAGGTAAACGTAAAAGCTCCATGCGCAGATACTAAGAAACGTGACCGTTTCTATACCGTATAGTGCCGTATACCTTTAATAATGATCAAGTAATCATTGTGAAATAGTGGCGTCCAGAGGGAAAATTTTATGTCAATGACACAGAATTTCTCACGTTATTATATTAGAACAAAAAGGGTTTTCTTAGTGCAAAATAAACCCGTCACTTCTACTTGATGGCTTACATTTTTTTACATTACACCGCTTTTCATGTCTTACTGTTACCATTCATAATAATAAAAAACATATTTGAATGAAGTTAAAATGAAAACAGGGTTTTTACTCAACTCACGAACACACTGGCTGTCTATATTAAGTAAAAAACTCACCCTGATCCAGGGTAGTAGTATGGTGGTGGCCTCTCATACTCAGTAGGCGCTCTTTGGTACTGTGGGGGGCCTCCGTTTGGGAATTCCTCCCAGTGCCTAAGCAAAAGCACAAAAAAGAAAGGACGTGTAAGAAAGAACATAGTACCTATCACATTTAGGTTGCATCACATTTAATAAATATAGCTTTAACAACACAAAAAAACAGGTTTTGGAATCGGGGAGGTAGAATATTTTATGCTTCTTTGTTTTTTTCAAATGTTAGTTCGCTTCATTTCAACAAAGCTCTAAAACATTTCAACAATCTAGAACAAAATTGATTGTTCTGCTATTTTTGATAAATAATACGTTTATTTGTAAACAAAGCTTGACACAATCGGTTCCAATTCACTTCTACGTGAACATGTCGTGATGTTCAGTTTTTAGGTAGGTTTGTCTCTTGAAAATTATTATTATTGCTGTTGTTCAGTCGGAGGTCAGAAGACATTTATTTATAGACCGAGAGCCAGAAAAAAAAAAACACGTATGATTAGCTCAAAGCTAAAACTTTGCTGGCTCTCGGACTATTATCATCAGTTTTATCAGAAATATACTATTTTTTTATAGTAGAATGTTATGAAATTGGGTATGTCAAATAACTTTGGTTATAACGTACCTAGCAAGCATTTTAAAATAAATATATATATATATATATATATATATATATATATATATATATATATATATATATAGAAATAAATAGAATATCTTGAATTGACTAATTTCAAATATTTAATAAACTAGCAGGATAGACAATTATGAAAATTACATATAGAGAGAAAAGCATTCAAAACACGGCTTATGGCAACAATCAGACAACAGCAATTTTTTACATGTAGGTAGACTGTAAATGATGGCTGATATCATACCTGTAAATAAAACAAGTTTATTTCAAAAAACAATAAAAAACACATTTCAGGGCCATTTCTTTCAAAAGTCAAACATCAAAACATCGAAGAGTATCGAATTAAAGATGTAAATCAAGCATTCTCCTGGAACTTGACTGATCTGCAAAACGAACATCCACAACCTCATTCATCGTTCATTCATTTCAACTTACTTTGGAGCCATATCAGCATATCTGGAATCAGGAGGATGAGATCCTGCGACATATTCCCGAGCCACTACTTCTCCTCCCATATTCTGAGGTCGCTCCTCAAGTTTCTTTCCTTTTTTCTTCTTGTTTGCGCCTGCGCGTTTTGCTCCTCGACTTGAAAATAAAAATGATCAAAGTTTTTAATTGATGAAAATCCATGTTAATATCTATAATGAAACTATCTGGAATGATTTTCATTAAAAAGGTTTACTAAACCACAACTGTTTCGCTTTACAACAGCTTTTTCAAGTAGAGAAGATAATCTAATTTACCTTAAATACTCACCATAAATTGATCAGGGTTCAGTTGTATACCTGACTCCCTAAACCCCCGATAAGTACCAATATATTACTGATTATTTCATTCATGATGAAATAGACCAATCAGACACGACCATTTTTAGAATATATTTTGTTTAAATAAGTGATTATTTCGTTTAATCGCGATTAAATTTTCGTCCTTCATATTGGTTTTCGTTGTATCGTTTTTCAGGGATTCTTACAATTATTGGCAACAGTTTATTAAAAAAAAACAATAATTTCTTAATCGTTTGAATGACCTAATATTGATTTTCATCAGTGAGAACTCCATTTTCGATAGGATTTTTAGTAAAATATTTTGACAGAAGGCAACGAAAATACGTCAAAATTAGAAATGTTTACATATAAAATTCGCAGCAAAGGCTTCTTCAAAGCATTGTTGGGATGTGTAACCAAAGTAATATACAGTGACCGCCAAAAAGTATGTACCATATGGGAAAAATTTTATTATTGGAGTATTGGAAAAAATATTCTGGGGAAAAGTTTGTGCATGTCCGATAACCTAAAAATCGATTTTGACACATGTCACGTGATCGCTAGAATGGCGGCAAAATGAAAAAAATTGCAATGCAAAGGCAAAAAAAGGGGAAGATGGCAAGATATCAAAAAAAGTTATTTGAAAAAGTCACTTAGAATTCAATTTTATACACATAAACGAAGTTTCAAGAGATAATTCAATAAAATTGAAAATAGCAATTTTTTAAAAATATTTTCCCATCTATTTAAACATTTTTTTTCTTATGAACAGCTTGACTATACTGAAACATTTGCATTTTAATGATAATGACAAAACTTTCTCATTTTCTCCACACCAGAGGGCACTAAATTAAAAAAATTGGTTTTTGCCAGAACCCTCGCTGTTACATTGGTTCTTATCTAACAGTTATATCAGAATTCCAATACTATTGTGTTGATATGGCAATCTAGAAACACCATGTTTCCTGAATTTAATCAAGTTTCAATAATAATGCTGTATGAGCGTTTTACTTTGCACATAAACTTTAAGAATCTTTAATTTGACGCACTATTTTCAAGTTTATGTGCGAAGTGAAACGCTCATGCACGATTATCATCGGAACTTGATTATAATCTGGAAATTACCATGTTTTTGGAGTGTCATGTCATCACAATGGTCGTGGAATTCGGATATAACTGTTAGATACGAATCGATGTAACAGCAAGGGTTCCGACAAATTCCCATTTTTTCAATTTAATGCCCTCTGGTGTGGAGAAAATGAGAAAGTTTTGTCATTATCATTAAAATGCAAATGTTTCAGTATAGTCAAGCTATTCATAAGAAAAAAAAAATAATATTTTTAAATAGATGGGAAAATATTTTTAAAAAATCGCTATTTTCAATTTTGTTGAATTATCTCTTGAAACTTCGTTTATGTGTATAAAATTGAATTCTAAGTGACTTTTTCAAATAACTTTTTTTGATATCTTGCCATCTTAACCCTTTTTTTGCCTTTGCATTGCAATTTTTTTCATTTTGCCGCCATTCTAGCGATCACGTGACATGTGTCAAAATCGATTATTAGGTTATCGGACATGCACAAACTTTTCCCCAGAATATTTTTTCCAATACTCCAATAATAAAATTTTTTCCCATATGGTACATACTTTTTGGCGGTCACTGTATAAACAAACATCATCAACGAAGCATTTGATTTTGAAACGTCTCGTATTTAAAGCTTAAGCAAAAATGAATTCACGTTTCAGCAATATTTCGTTTGAAAATATTGATTTGGCAATTCATAATAGGACACCAGTCAACACTATGAAAACCCATGCTTCTGGATGGCTACAGTTTTCAGACTTTTGTAAGACAAAAGGTTACTCTTTCAATGAAGATACCAGAATTGATGAATTGACTGCAATATTGAAAGACTGGGGGTTTCATATGCGGAAGAAAGACGGTACGGAATATAAAGGTGCGGTGAAGACAATGTGGAATATCGTAGCACAAAAACTGCAAGAAATGTACCACATTCAATATAATGTAAGTTTCGATCCATTTAAAGATATAGTTTTCAAAACTGCCAGAGATGCAAGAAATGCGAAACGCAGAATTCTTAAACAAAACCTCAAAAGAAAGGAAAGTTCTTCTGTTTTAAGTGATGAAGAACATCTGAAAATAGTTGAGTTATGGGACGAGAATACTCCCGAGGGATTGAAAAAAAAAACTCTACCATATAATAGCCGTTGAATTAGCGTGGTGAGGTAACGAAGCGACTTTCTGCCTAATAAGTTACTTTAAAGAAGAAGTCGACCATAAAGAAAATTCTACAGGTAAAATGTTGAATAGCATTTCTGTCTCGAAGTATAATTTTTTCTTGTTGTAGGTAGAATAGAATACAACCCCATATTCACTAAAACTGCACGAGGAGGCGATAAAAAGCTTACGGGCGGCAAATGGTTGGTTCAGAATACTACAGAAACAAAAATGTGCCCTGTAAGAATTTAAAAAGCTTATCAGCAAAAGGGCAATAATATTAAATCGGATAGGTTATTCTTAACACTGAAACCTTTTTGGAAAATACCCGAATCTACTACCTGGTACAAAAATTGCCCGATAGGAATAAATCAAATATCGAAATGGACCCGAGAAGCAGCAAAGACAATCGGAATCAAAAAAGCAAAAATGACTAACCATTTTAACCGGTCAACAGCAGTTAGTAAGCAAGCTAGCTAAAAGTGGAGTTCAAGGACAACAAGTAATCAAAATCACAGGACATAAGAGCGCATCTTCTATTAAACCATATCTTCAAATGGATCCCAATCACCATCTGGATATAATAAAAAGGAGAACATGTATGATAGTCCGCAAGCCTTCGTACAAAATTTTAGGTGATAACCAGCAAGTTATAACTTTGTATACTGTTTGAGTATGCAGAGTCCGACAAGATCTCGCAGAGAGGAAACCTTGATAGTGGTAACTTTTCCTTTGGCTTTCTGAAAAACATGTCAATTTCGCATATATATATATATGTAAGGTAATGACCAGCATGTTGATTTTAAGTTGAAGTGAATATTTACTAAAAGTAATCTAAAAAAAAATTGTCCGACAAAAAGTTTAGGTACTTCTAGTTTGTCCGCCATTCTAAACGTGTCAATTTCACGACTTTTAGGTTGGCGACAGCCAGCAATCTGAGTTTTCTAGGAGCATACAATAATTAAATGAGATTTTCAATGGCACCATTGTCCGACAAAATTAATAGGGATCTTCAGCAGTCCGACGCTCCAAAGATGTCGATTTGACGACAACAATGTTGGTGATAACCAGCTGTCGGACAAAAGTAGCAACAGAGAAAAAAATATAATACTTATCGGAAGTATCGATTGTCCGACAAAAATATTGGACTGTTTTGCCTGTCCGACAACAAATGTTGAAATTTTGTAATTTCAATATTTCTCGCAATAGAAGTAAGAATTCAAAATTATATAAAAATACGATGTTGCTTTAAAGTTTATTTTTTAACTTGAAAAATAAATAAACATGAATTTTTATAAAAAAAAGAATCATTCGTCATCTTCTTCTTCCGTAGATTCTTCGCTCTAAATCTATATTAAGATCGAAATATTTATACAGTGTGTCCAATTGAGTCGGCACCAAATGGAAAACTTTTTTATTATTAATTTTAGGAAAAAACGTATTCTTCATAAATAATTGTACATGGTCTTTAATCTAAAATGCAACCATCAAATATAAAATCTTTTCAGTCGTATACGAGGTTTCTTAAAAAATATGTATTCGATGCTAGAGTAAAGTACCTTTATTTTTAACAATATCAAAAATTATTTTGGGAAACAGTCGTGTAGAATTAAAAAGTGTGTTACAATTACTTCTATCTACAATGAAAGACTTATTTTTTACATTTTTTTTGTTAGTTTTCGGTCAAAAACTTAGGTTTTAGGTTTTCGACCATGCAGAACTTTTTAAGAACAAGTTTTTTTCTCAAAACTAACAAAAAAATGTAAAAAATAAGTTTTTCATTGTAGACAGAAGTAATTGTAACACACTTTTTAATTCTACACGACTGTTTCCCAAAATAATTTTTGATATTGTCAAAAATAAAGGTACTTTACTCTAGCATCGAATACATATTTTTTAAGAAACCTCGTATACGACTGAAAAGATTTTATATTTGATGGTTGCATTTTAGATTAAAGACCATGTACAATTATTTATGAAGAATACGTTTTTTCCTAAAATTGATAATCAAAAAGTTTTCCATTTGGTGCCGACTCAATTGGACACACTGTATAAATATTTCGATCTCAATATAGATTTAGATGACGTTCACTCTGCTAGTGCAGCACAGTCAGAATCGGAGACAAGCGAAGAAAGTGATAATTTGAGTGAGAGCGAAGAATCTACGGAAGAAGAAGATGACGAATGATTCTTTTTTTTTATATAAAAATGCATGTTTATTTATTTTTCAAGTTAAAAAATAAACTTTAAAGCAACATCGTATTTTTATATAATTTTGAATTCTTACTTCTATCGCGAGAAATATTGAAATTACAATATTTCAACATTTGTTGTCGGACAGGCAAAACAGTCCAATATTTTTGTCGGACAATCTATACTTCCGATAAGTATTATATTTTTTTCTCTGTTGCCACTTTTGTCCGACAGCTGGTTATCACCAACATTGTTGTCGTCAAATCGACATCTTTGGAGCGTCGGACTGCTGAAGATCCCTATTAATTTTGTCGGACAATGGTGCCATTGAAAATCTCATTTAATTATTATATGCTCCTAGAAAACTCAGATTGCTGGCTGTCGCCAACCTAAAAGTCGTGAAATTGACACGTTTAGAATGGCGGACAAACTAGAAGTACCTAAACTTTTTGTCGGACAATTTTTTTTTAGATTACTTTTAGTAAATATCTTTCACTTCACCATAAAAACAACATGCTGGTCATTACCTTACATATATATGCGAAATTGACATGTTTTTCAGAAAGCCAAAGGAAAAGTTACCACTATCAAGGTTTCCTTTCTGCGAGATCTTGTCGGACTCTGCATACTCAAACAGTATACAAAGTTATAACTTGCTGGTTATCACCTAAGATTTTGTACGAGGGCTTGCGGACTATGATATTAAAACAACCGGTCTATCAACAACTGCCAACAATCTGTCAGCCTCTGTTCCAGCGTCATCTGCCTAATCGTCTTCATTAAATACCAAAGTAATATAAATAGCAATGAAAAAACAAACATTTGTGACCTACACAATTTGCAATTTTTATTACAACTGTACGGATACAAAATAAAAATAATAATTTTCTCAATGTACTTATAACAAAGAAATTGTTAGAAAATGTCGGTGTTCATTATCAATAAAATTCTTTGTTGTTTGTTTTAATATACCTCATTCAAGAAATAATCTTGACGTATATCACAAGACCTATACATTTTAATGGATTAAACTATCAAAATATTTTTTGCATGATTGTGCTCTTTGATAAATAATGTCATGCGCAATAATTTCAAAATAAAACACCTCGACCGCTTCGCGGTCTCAGGATTTTATTAAATTATAGTGCATTCAACAATTTAGTAAACTATTCAGTTCGAGTTGGTCATTGAGACGGTTCTGAGAATGTTTCCATTTATGTTTTGGATCTTTCCCTATCAGTGGGAGGACAATCAGGATAGTCCGGGAATTATTTCCAAAAAATAGAAAATTATACTTTCATATTTAAAAAAAAAAACATCAAAAACACAAAAACTGCTGTCTATTTTAAAATTTCACAAGGCACCTTTTTTGATCGCCTTCAAAAAGTCTACAAAAAATGTAAATGACTTTTTTTCGTAATATCAATAGTTCAGGAAATATTAAGAAAAAACCAAACAAAACACCAAAGACTCGAAAACGGCTGCATATTTTCAAGTTTTACAAGATACCTTTTTTGATCGTCTTTTGGAAATGTACAGAAAATGTAAATAAATTTTTTTTGGGTTTATCAATAGTCCGGAGAATAATCCCTAAAAAAAATAGACGCTAGAAACTTCGGAAACAGTAGTGTATTTCAGAAAATTATCTGAACTATTCGACGACATCCGTAAATACCTTTTTCCGGTTTTGAAAATTCGCGGGAATGCACAAAGCCCAAACGAGGGGTCCTAGAAAAACGTGTCCCCTAATATAATTTTTTTTGTTATTTTTTAAATGTTTTTTTTATTGTTTATGGGGGGCTAGCACCCCCTCCCCCACTGAACAACTTTTTTTGCAAAAATTTCCTGCGCACGCAGCCACCAGTTTTTTTCCGAAATTCCCACCCGTTCAATAAGTAGCTTCGGGGGGAAGGTTCTTTTTCAAAATCGGAACGCCCGCTCTCTTTAACTGCATGAAAGGTTTCCGAATAGGTCTTCGGGTGTTGGAGATAAGATTTCTATTTCTAATTTTGATTTTTTTTTGGCCAGAAAAACAAGAAAAGCGTGGAGTCTATAGATTTACCTGTGTTAGTTGCCCAAGTTTTATCTTGATCAAACTGGTGGAACCTTCAAAAAGCGCATAACCGAACATGGAAACAGTTTTGTAAACGGAAAAACAAACTCGACATATGCTACCCATTTATTAACCGAAAACCATACTTTCGACCACGATTTTAATCAATCACATTCAAAACAAGTGCATGAGGCTGAATCTTTTAGAAAGTAAGGAGATTGAAATATTTAAAAAATTTCAGAACCCAATGACCAACCCGAAGTGAATAAATTCACCACTAATTAATGTTTTCCTGGAAAGGTTAGGTTGAATATAATCAGTTATTTATTAGTACTTATCAGGGGTTTAATGAGAGTCAGGTATAAAAACTAAACCCAATCAATTTACAATGAGTATTTAAGGAAACAGCAAAGATGTAATTTAAATTATCTTCTCCACATGAAGAAGTAATAAATTTTTTTAGTGAAAATCGTTCCAGTTATGGTTTCATTATGGATTTAAAAATGTCTTTCAACAGTGTAAGAATACTATGAATTAATACAATGGACCTTTCCACGACATATGAGAGAACACTGTAATGAGAAATGATATACGCTAATATCACTCGGGATTTTTTTTCTGACCGCTAGTTTCTCTATAATAAGAAAAAAACTGATTCGTGACGTCACGTTCATCAAAACTAGACTTGGCAACGTTGTAAAAGTTGTGCACCGTGGAATCTCAAATTCTCATTCAAATATAATGTATCCTATGACAGTTGCCCTTTAATACCAGATGGGTTCGTTCGTCTGTTTCACGGAGCAAACCAATGAGAATCGTTTGTCTCTGTTTAACTCGTTTGCCTACATTAATAAAATTGGATAAAAGTAAAGTAGTTCCATCAAATACCTATGCTGCACACGAACAGGCCCTGCATGATTTCTTATTTGTGGTTAATGCGGTTCTGAAAGTTTTTGTTATTTCTATTCTACAGTTTTTTTAATTCCTTTATCTGTATTCCTGCAATAACTGTGAACATATCGAAAAAGTGCTATGTACCCGGTTGTCTGAACACCAGTGAAAATTCTAATAAACAATTTTTTATACCCCTAAAGATGAAGCGCGTCGTAAAATGTGTTTCGAAGCAGTGAATAAACCCTGTGTAAAAAGCTGAAATATATGTTATTGTGAAGAACATTTCCAAGTGAGTACTTTACGTTATGTTATTACTGTATTCAAAGCAGAGTTCAAAGAAAGATTTCAAGTTTTAGTCATTGCAAAAAAGACAAGGAACTATCAAAAATATACTTGAAGAACCAAATTCAAAGAGTCAGAATGAAATCCTAAAAATTGCCTTATCTGATTTGATTTCACCCGATGAATAATGAGCACTTTATTACTATTTGCGGTATTGCCAATGCTCGTTTTTCATCAAAAGGAAATCAGAAAATTTGAGAGCTGTAAGTACAATAAAAATTGGATATATGTGGATTTTTGTCTCTGGGTTGATCAAGTGACAAAGTTTTAGTTATTTCTCAATGGCTTATATCAAGCTAGAAGCTATATTTTCAAGGAGAACGGTATTGCCTGTTTCGGAACGTGGATTATGGTGGGGGTGTTTCCGATGAACGTGACGTCAGCGGCACAATTTCAAATGTGAGGAACTCTTTGTTAAATGAACGTTTCAGACTAGAAACTATCGATTTCAACGAGTTCTGCAATTTATTTTTCGTAAATTTAAAGGTCCATTGGAGAAGACACGTCATGGAATAATCTTTTACTCAGAAAAGGCTATTGCTGAAAGAATTATCCCAACCTAGCTCTAGTCTTACTGGAGTGTATATTGCTCATATAGAAAAAATATAGAAAAATGCAAATATAAATGAAATAAAGAAGCACGGAGGATGGAAGTCTAGAACAGTAGCTGAGGGTTACACCGATTAATTTATAACTCATAAAAAGGCTATTGCTGGAAGAATTAGCCCAACAGCTAGCTATAGTTTTACTGGAGTGTATACTGTTTATAATAAAACTTGAAAGTTCTTTTGAAAATTGAATGATTATACCTCTTCTACTGCTATTTGATTCAAGAAAAAGATAGTGTTAAAAATTGAAAATATTTTCAACGTCAGTGGTAAAAATATTTTTATATTTGGAGTCTAAAGTGAAGTCATTATGAAACCCAACTGCGTATCCCGTATCGCGATTGGTAACAATGATAACATCAACTGTCAGATGAACGTCAGACAAGAGGGATGGGATTTTCAGATATTAAACAAAGAAGAAGGATAGCCTTTGAATGTTGTGGTGTTATTTGTTGCCTTGGATGGTGCAGTTATTATAAACTTTAATTGTTACATGACTGGTTTCTCGGGCGATTATAATTAAATTGGCTGTTGTGTTTTGTTGGACTGAGTATAAAAAATTCTGCTCAGTGGTCTGATTGTTTGAAAAGTTATTTTGACTGCAGTGTGAGTGTGGTGAGACATCGGATACTTCGAAATTGTGAAATTCCTTCTCGTAAACTGAAAGAGATTGTTGGGCAACAAATCATTCACAGCCATTTGAGCAATTAGTCTCAATTCAGGAGGGGTGCAACTTGAGTTGTCTTCATCAGTCGTTTTAAAAAAAGTAATTTACTGATATTTGCATTCAAAATTTAAATAATTTATGTAAACAAATGACCTGACAGCTTCCTTCAAATTTTAAATAAACTACTCAACACTAATTTCGTCGCACCCCAAAATTTTGCACCTGTTCAAATCTGAATAACTTTTTTCTGATTTGAACAATTTGAATTCTGTTCACACTGTTCGCTAGCCCAGTCCTTCAGCTATAATATCGTACTTCTTCAAAACATAAGGTTCTTCACACAAAATCGGTACAGGGTGTTACCTGAAACCGTGCACAATTTCGGAATTTTCAAAAGGATCCCAAATGAGGGTTTGGAAGGATCATAATTTTGTATATACTGGTTGTTTGCATGGGCTCTACGTTTGGAGCAAACCTGACTCAAACCACCTCGGATCCCCTTTTCTACGAACAGAAACATATCCACATCGGTGAGAAACTCCAAGTCTTGCTTAGTATGTTTCAGCATGGCATCCCAGGTAAATCCTGGTAGCGTGTAATAATGAGCAGGATCAAGACCATATGTTTTATGGCAACTGTTTCTGAATTGTTTTCTTATCTCTTTTATTTACAGGGTGATCACAAAAAAATATTTTTTGGTTTTGTAGTCAAAACTTTTTTCCTCGTCAACCGATTTTCAAAATCTCCGGCTCTTTTTGAAGCTGAAACTTCAGAATTGACTCAAGATAAAGATTAAAGATCAAGGGTTTCCTCAAATGTGACCCAAATCTGAAATCCCAGTTGGGAGGAGAATTAAATGAAATTCAACTTGTTTTCGGAAGGATCATTCATTCTAGATACGTCCCGATCTTTTTTGCTTTCAGTAGTCAAGAATTGTGCGTGAGAAAACCCATTTGAAACGGAAAAAATCAGTCCATTGTTCGCCTGAATTGCATGGCCCGTAACCAACGAAACACGAATCACAATAAGTGACTGACAAGCCAGGAAAGACATCAATTTCAATTCGTGTGAAGAAAAATTGATAACATCGATGCCGCATCTAACGCCCGACCAGCTTAACAAGGATTATCTACCCTCCATAAATTGCCTATCTGATTGGAACAACAGTTAGATCCATCCAAAGAGCCCACCTCCGAGCTAACACTGGGTATATTCAGTACCGACCTAGGGGCAAAGACGGGGAACAAGAAGAACAACTCCCGCTCAAGATCGCCTTATTGGAATATTGGTACGGCGGACCCGAACTTCCACCTTGGATTACATGCAAGGAGACGAGCAGCCTGTCCCTTACTTAAACCTGCTTATCGAACAGCAAGGCAGTGGTGGGGGGAAGGACATCAAAACTGGGGAATGAGTGGAATAGGTGTATGTTTCCGGATGAGAGTAGGTTCAACTTGTTTCGAAAGGATGGGCGTGTGTTGGTATGGAGAGGGAGGAATGAAATGTTTTTGGAAGGGAATTTGGAGGCAAGGGTGGCTTTCGGTGGTAGAGGAGTGACTGTGTGGGGTGAAATATCTCTTCATCTAAGGTTTCAGCTTCAAAATGAGCCTGAAATTTTGAAAATCGGTTGACGAGGAACAGAACTATGACTGCAGAAACAAAAAGTATTTTTTTGAAATCACCCTGTAAATAAAAGAAATAAAAAGAATTTAAAAAAATAAGGTTTTTCTTCATTTGGCATCCTTTTGAAAATTCCGAAAGTTTGCACAGTTTCAGATAACACCCTCTAGCGATTTTATGTGAAGAATCTAAAGTTTTGAACATGTACGAGATTATAGCTGACGGATTGGGCAAGCAAACAGTGTGAATAGAATTCAAATTGTTCAGATTTAAACAGCAGCAACATTTTAGGGTGCGACGAAAATAGTGTTGAGTAGTTTATTTTATCAATGTTACCAACCCGATATTTCTGATATTATTTATTAATATTAAATCCAATTGCTTCCAATAAAAAGCTACAAAAAATAGAAAAAAATAGAAAAAATACAACGCATGCGACAAAATGGTGTCCTATAAAACTTGTATCATAATATACTATTTCAACACGCTATTTTGTAAATGTTAGCTTTTAAAACTCTTGACAGCCATTAAAAATGTCACTTTTAACGACAGTTATACAAAAAAAAATCGTTTTATTTTAAAAACTCACAAAAACCCACATTGTTAAAACTTTTATACAAACCCATGCAAATTGTAGCTACCAAATTAGAACCTTTAGCTATCATGCAAACTTACCTACTAAGGGGAATGTTATCCCCACGATCAGCATATGCATCATACAGATACTCACTGTAAAACAACATAAAGATACATCTAATTACACTCTACCAAGGCAATCTCTTTTTGAACGCAATTGCAAGATTTTTTTTCAAGAAAACCATGCCAACATATCTTCAATTTAATTTCGTTGAGGCTATTACTCTTGTACTAATATTAATAGACTTTATTCGATTTAATACAGATAAAAAATAATTCGCCGAAAAAGAAGCTTTGATCCTTCATTCTCAGAAGTTAGTTTTCTGTTATTAACCAAATTTGACTTAAATATAAAATTGCTAACTCACGTTTCAACATACTGTCCATTCTGTTTGTATTTTTGGTAAAGCGTTGCCAACTTCACTGACACAATTATGGTTGGTATGAATAATAATAATGTGAATAGGAGAGTCACCCAAAATCCGTTCTGAAAAGAAAGCAAAGTCAAAAACAAATCAAAACTTGCATACAATGTAGACCAAAAAACTAAATAAAACAGGAGTATAATAATTATAGTTATAGACAGGGGGACAGTGACAGATTTTGGGACACGATTTTACTCAGTATGCCTTTTGTACGACAGTATTGTCCGTATATCCTCATGATAATAATGCATGAATCAAAGAGTCGTCGTAGGTTCTTCATATTAAAATATAATAATAATAATTTTAATTATTATTATTATTCGGGTACGATTTTAATCAGACTGCCATGTGTTTCGTAATGAAATAATAAAACTAAAATACTCGAAAAACGATTGGCAGGCCGTTAGGTTGGGTCCGAATGGCTGGTATGGTCACGTGAAATTGTATTTGGAAAAAAGGATTTTCCGGCCATCCTGATGGTATGCCAATGGTTTTTCGAGTATTTTACGTCTATTACTTTATTTGTAACGTGATTTACTCCCCTATTCGGACGTTACAATGACGCTTACGGGTACTTGGTGTATCAGACAACGGTACGCTCGCTATAACACCCAATACTACCCTCGGGCGCCAGTAAGATTATAGTGGTATGCCCCACTTTCTCCCAGATGACACTTTTGGGAGGCCCAGGACAGCTACAGTGAAGAAACGGTATTCCAGGGGTCAGTTGTTACGACCACGTTTCGTATTATGGCAAGCGGCAGGCTTTAATTGCCCTCACCACTGTCAGAATACCGGCTGTACCTTCTCACCCTTCTATGAAAGGTTTTCAGAGTATTACCCTACTTTCCCCTATACCCGGAATGAAAGTATGGGAATTAAAATTATAGAATTAATTTATTTCCCAAAATAATGAACACTCGGTACACTGAAGAAAGTTAAACTTGACAGGGGTACGGGAAAGCAATCGTTTCAGTACACAGGGGAATGAATTGAATATAAAGTATATACCGCCACTGAAAACTGATTTTACGGAATCGTTGAAGGTGAATAGGTTTCCCTGTATATAACGGTCGCGCTATGAAACTTAGGTACGACGAAGTATATGAATTTTAACGGCTAGTCCTGAATTACTGAGATCAGCTTTCAGGGAACTAGGATTTCGCGATATTAATTTTATCCACTCCTGGCTCACCGACTATTATTTATCGAATAAAAATGCCAAATGAATTCGGCCAGTCCCTTCGGAATGCGTAATTTAATTATCGCGATCTACATACTAGTTGTAAACGAAGTCTGTCCCTTCGGGCCGTAACACCGATCCTTTCGGGAGAAACTTCGCAATACGTCTTGGGTAGAGATACAGGAGAGTGGATACGCGATACCGGATGTCTGAAGGACAAAAACTTGAATACGCCTCCTCCAACAAATATGCTCGTTGAGTTCAGCTAGTTCCGATAAGCAGAAAGACCGTACTTTTCGGATACGTAGGAACTTCAACAAACTGATTTCTGTGCCTGATTTCAAACGAGACAATCTCCACTCCTGTGAAAGCACATGTGTGGGTAACTGTATGACGTGGCACTATATTGACTGGGATAGAGGGTATCCAAGGTGCTCGAAACTTTTATTCGGTTGACTCGAGTCGCAATTCAATTTTCCACCTTAACAACTTGTTCGATTCTAATACACAAACTAATTCCAAAAGGTCGTATCTGCCAGACCCTTTTGGAATCAGTAATTTAACTGTAACGTTCTGGTACCTGAATTTAAACGCAATTACCCTTTCCGGCTGTAAGACCTAACCTTCTGGGGTAAACAACGTGGTACTTTGATAATCACGTAGGTGGTTGTTGAATTGCGGTTTCTGATTAAATAAACTAATCGCGGTTTGGGAATTTCAAATCACCTATTCATATATAATATAACGTAAGCTTACCCTCGGAACTTCACTAAACGGAATTTGATTTTCAAATATTTTTACGATGTATACTATTCAAGTTGCCGGCACCAAAAGAGGCAGATTTTCATGTGCTTCCACTATTTATACCTTCGGTTGGCCTTCGTAGCAAAACACATGAAAAACGGTGGCCGTCGTAGCAGAAGGCACAAAAACTATTCAATTTCAGCAAAACAATATTCCCTATCATAAAAAGTTAACTGAGATCCAAACTATATGTATAAGTAAATATTTTAGGCGCAAGAAGTCAAGACGAGCAAAAAGTGGTCGGTTCCAAAATAAGGAAATATGGATGGAGTCATCTACCATTTTCTGACTTGAAAGATTGCTTTCCGTTTACAATAAATTTTGAAATTACAGTAAAATGGTTTGGAAAGGCGTACGAATCATTTCTGAGTTATTGTTTAGGACTTAATAATTAGTCTCAGAAATGCTTCGTTACATATTACAAAACACATGGCAACCTGATTGGAATCGTACTGAAACACATAATTTTTCGAAAATATTATTACTATTTTTCAATCTGAAGAACCTTCGACGACTCTTTGATTCATGCATTATTATCACGAGGATATACGGACAGTACTGCCCTCCAAAAGGCATACTGAGTAAAATCGTGTCCCAAAATCTGTCACTATCCCTCAGCCTATTAGTTTTAAATTAACGGTTGAAATTGTAATATATTTGCAATATTTTTTATATATTTTAATTCCGAATAAAAGTAGAAAAATCATAGTTAGAATTTGTTTTTAGGAACAACTCAGAAAAACTCAGCTTTTACTAGGTCATAAAACAATCCACCATTGGTGTTTCCCAAGGTTCGGTACTGGCTCCAATTTTTTATTTGATATATGTGAATAGTATAACCCAAATAAAATTCACGGGTAAACATTTCTCTTCTGCAGTTGATATTGTACTTTATTATTCAGCCAAAAATAAAAACAAATTAGAAAGTAAAATTGAGAAACATATTCTTCAATTGTTTGAAAAATTAACAGATGAAATGAATTTAACTATTAATTTAGATAAAACTGTTTACGTGATTTTCAAACAAAAAAAAATAAGAACAAATAAAATTTAAAGTAAAAATAAAGAATAAAATATCGAATGAAGTTGAAGAAAACAAATATTTAGTGCGATTGATAAAGATTTGAATTTTGAATTAAATGTAAATAAAATAAGCAAATCAATTATTGATTTAATTGAAGCAATAAAAAGAATCGATTTTTAAAATATTCAAATCCAAAATCTCATTTATGATGCACATATTGTCTCGCATATTAGATTTTTGATAACAATGGTCATCTTGTAATAAAAACCAAAAAGATATAATTTATCGTTTACTGAATAAAGCAATAAAAGTAATTTCAAAAAAACCGTGGGAAACACCTTCAGAATTATATAAGGATACTAAAATTTATTTTCTTATATATACTGATGAAATTTGAAAGAGCAAAATTTGCATACAAATTGACAGAAAATTCACAAAAAATTCAAAATTACATGACTATAATATCAGAAATTCAAATAATTCCCATTTAAATAAGATTCATTCAAATAAAGGCAAAAACAATCCTGTATCTAGTTCAATAGGAACTTACAACAAACTTTCAAATGATATAAAAAAATCAAATCCAGTAAATATTTTTTTTGGAAAAACTCAAACAAAATTTGCTATCATACTAATGTTCATCAACCTATAAATATGCAAAGTTGTTAAATTTGTTATATTTCATTGATTTTGAAATTTTTCAAAGTTATATTTGTATCAATAATTATAATAAATAAATAAATAATTGCTTGCATGATGAGTACTCACCCATGGTAGTACAATTTTGTCACAAGTTGAAACCAAAGTTGCATTAAGTGCAACACTCAATGGCCCACACTGACCTAATTCTTCACTTGTCACATTAGTAACTCTGTCCAAATAACTGTTGACCTGTCCTTTGATGATTTCGCCAATACCTTCAGCAGCCTAAAAATGTATATTTTTTTCAACAATACAAATTTGTTTTTTTTAACAGTTCAATTTTGTTTTTATATTGAAAATACCTAAATCTATAAATAACCACAAAGGGGTAATATAAGCAATAGCAATATTAGACCGGTGCTGATGGTCGCCAAAATATATAAAAGCGGGAAAAAAATTAACACCATGAGGCCTACTAGAAGAGGAGTAAAATATTGTTCGAATGACGGGAAAAATTAATTGGAGTCGACAAAATGGAGAAGGGTGGACGGGGTGAACTTTTAGGGGTTGAAAGTGGTATTTCACGGTATTTTGCAAATTGCAACCAAATTTGACCTATCGAAAAAAAAATTAAAAGTCAAGATTGTTGATAATAAAAAGATCTACAACTTTTGTATTTTTGTATTCAACATTTTCCCACATCACCTCACATTTTTTGGGAAAAACAGTAAAACCAATTTTTCAGTTTTTAATTTTGTTCTCGGGCAATTTTTTTTTCACTAAATTTGGTGGAATTTATCTGTTTATGCTTTAAAGAGAAACATTCTCAGTTGAAAATGGCCGGGGAAGTAGTTGTTTTCTGTTAGATATTACAAAAAAGTAACTTCAATTTTATCGTAGGTTTTTTCCATTTCCAGAGGAGTCATGTATTGATTCAATTTTCAACTGAGAATGTTTCTCTTTAAAGCATGAATCCCTTCCAAGAGAGGTTATCTTGTACGATGGAAAACAGCGACTAAATTCCAACTTTCAGTCACAGATGATTCCACAACTGACTTTATGATAATCCTGTTCATATTTTCAATGAAATCAACATTATCTTTTTATGTTTCAAGAAAGCTGTAATTTTTTTTTGTAGCGATATACAGATTTTTTTGCTGAAAAGTTTCACCAATAAAGTTCGTCTTTTGAAGCTCACCAGCAGTCATTTTTTCCGTTGAAGCGTCTTCTTTTCGAGCACAACGGCACAGCCGGAATGATAATATATAACATCACAATGTTTGTTTGTTAGTGTTCAACTATGTTTTATCTATTAAATCAAAATCAAGAGAAATAATAGTACCTTTTTAAGTAGCTGAGTTCCATTATTGCTCAATATTTCCTGTGCTTTGTCTATTTCCCTTATCAAATTGTTAATAGCTTCCGGGAAGCTACTGGAATTCATCTTCAGTGCAGACTCCAGATTCTGAGCTATTATCTAAAAAAAAATACTTTTGTTAAAAATATAACGACTATATTTCCTGATATCACTTACAATGACTTTTGAGGCCTTTTCTTTCATTGGGCTGAGAAGCTTCTCATCATAAGTAATGATGTGTAAAATACTCAATTGGAGTTCTTGTCTCAAATCTTCCGTATCTTTAGTAATAAACTCATCTGCAAGTTTTTGTAATGCATTAGCTATCTCTTTCAAACTCAGGTTTGTGAAGTTTTCATTCAGCTGAAATGAAAAGAAATTAAATTGAAAATCAAAGAATAAATAACTTAATAAATTGTTTATTAATAAGTCGGGCAACTTTAAGAGGCCATGAGCGCGATCATATTACGGACGGTTTTTTTGGTAAAAGAGCTGATAACTCAAAAACGGTTCACCGTATCGATTTCAAACAAAGACAGGCTTCTAGAGGACGTTCGATTCTATGTACCTACGTCTGCGGCAGCACCTCACGATGCTTTTTACAGATAATCGAGGAAGCTGCAATGGTATTTCTCTTCCATTAAAACTTGAAGCAATCTTCATCCAATCGAAACAAATTTGGTATCAGAGGAAAGTTAAAACGTTGATCTATGTACGTGCTGTAATGTTTTTTTGAAATTATTTGTTCATCTACCCAAAAACTTGCTTCAAAGTAACTGCATTTTTGGGACATTTTTGAGATTTTTTTTGTGAAAAAGTGGATTGAAATTTCAATTTCCATTACAGAACGTACCTAGAATTGAATGTCCTCTAGAATCCTGTCCTTGTTGGGAATCGATACGACGAACCGTTTTCGAGTTATCAATTGACTCTTTTACCCTTAAAAGCGCCACAAATATAATTGCGCTCATGGCCTCTTAAGAGGGTCATCCCTTCGGTTCACTGTTACGTTTTGTTCTTGTTCTTCTGGATTCTTGAGAAGTAGATATACAAAGCCGTTTCAACAATGGTTATACGGCAATAGTGTGTTATTCGGGGTCACCACGGAGTGGGCGACATCTACATTTCGAAATTTGTATATAAAACTCCGGAAAAACAAACATTCTGTCATAAGATTACGTGTTAATAAATTAGTGATTATTTCTTTTTCATTCCATATTTGATTCAATTTTTTTGATTTAATGGAAGAAGCATAGCTTTGATGTGACAAGTAAGCAAAAAAAAATTGTCCAGTGTCACAATGCAAGAAGTATTCGTTTGCAAATGTCTTAATGCACTCTTTTCCCAGAAACCAGAAATTAGCTAAAACATTGGGAATTAAACTGAAAATCGGGAAAGTAATTCATAAACATACGTGTATTTGCATCCATGAACAGTGTGAACTCTTTATTTTGAATGTTTTCACATCTAGTGAGAGAGATTTGGTTCATAACTGGCATAAATTAATCCATTTATTTTCTAGACACAGCAGTAAAATAATTGATAAAAATTGTCACTCCTTCTCAAAAAATTGCAGAAACGAGTTCACTGAGGCAACGAAATAGAGGAATAAATGAAGTAATACAGGATTTTATAATTGTAATTGTGTTTTTTAACTTCAAAACTTGTCAAGGTCAATCAAGGTTAGACGCTGTTGAAGTTTCAGGATCACGGGCCATTTTCCGTTCAAACACTACTGAAAAATTACAGCCAAATGAATTTTCTCAACAGGCATTTATAAAAAAACACTCCAAAGTTGAGGTAGAAGTAAAATTCAATAATTAAAAATAATATCAAAAAGTCGTCAACTGTCAAGACAAAATAATTAAATGACATTTGCTTTGTTTTCCCGGTAGGGTCACTGAATCTAGAAGGCCGTGCCGTCCTTACGGGTATGGCCAATGGGCGTGGTCCAATACTTGAAATAGTTCCAGTATTCCAATAACCCACAAAATCACCAATTAGAGAGCAAGTTTCGTGGGTTATTTGAACACTGGATCTATTTCTAGTACTAGACCACGCCCATTGGCCATACCCGTAAGGACGGCACGACCTTCTAGATTCAGTGACCCTATTTCCCGGAGTTTTGGAGCGCCACCTGGTGTCAATGGTGATCTCGAATAGTGATAGTAAGCGTAGTTGAGAAAGAGCTGAAGAGAGAGTTGTTAGTTGTTCACTTAGATTAAAGAAACGGGAGATAGAACACGGCTATACAAATTAGCGTGCGCGAAGCCTGCCAAATATTTCGAGTTATTCCTGAGGAGTGGGAAGTGGCACAGATTCGTATGCAGGGAAAATGTCGGTTATTATTTCACAAAGTTCTATCTTCATTTGGGATGAGTGGGCGTGCATTTTCACAAGGAATATGACTAATATGAGTTCATATAACCACCTTTACCAAAAACTTCTTTTGAATTGATTCTCACCAATGATTCCAAATATTCATATATTCGAGCATGATAATAAAATGAAAATTAAGTGCTATTGGCCATTAAATAGTATAATTTTAATGAAACCTGATCTAACACTTTCATATTCATCAAATAAATTTTTGGCGGGAATTAGCGCAGTGGTTAAGCGCCCGCCTGGTGACCGAGAGGTGCCGGGCTCGGTTCCCAGCCGGTGCGGACTTTTTTTATTTTCAGATATGAAAGTCTTCAGTTTCTTGAATAACGCATTTTTCAAAAATTGCAAAATCGCAAATGTTATATTTTTCGGAAAGTAAGAAACATTTGATTGGGATTTTTCAAGGAGACATTTGTTGGAGCTCATTGAACAATGTTAAGTGAGAAAAATCTGAATTTTTCGTGAAAGTCTTCAATAATAGATTTTTTAAATGATTACAATTTTCGTATATCAGGAATTGATTTTAAAACTCCGTTTGTTTTTTAGGGTGGCTTCACCTATGACATGATTGGCAAAATCATTGAAAACTGTCAATTACTCCTTTACATTTCATAGAATTCATTCTAGAGTTGAGATTCAATTTTATTTTGATTTTTGCTTTTCATTTGATTCATTTTGTTGTTTAATAAATTATTAGATTTCATATCATTTGTTGTTTTGATGAATTTATTGAAAAATTTCATCCATGTTACTTATTTTCCGCAAAATATAACTTTTGAGATTTTGCAAATTTTGAAAAAGGTGTTTCTCAAGAAACTGAAAATCACTCAGTATATCTGAGTAGGTTTCAAGACATTTTTTTTTAAACATCTCAAATAAAGACTTTTGCCATTTATTGCGTACTATTTGACTGTCACTGTATATATAGTATAAAAATACTGTTCAATAATAGATAATAACACTCACCTCATGTTTAAATTGATCAAAATTGATACTGGGATCGAAAGTTGAAAATCTTTTCAGAGTTTTTTTATTTTTTTCGCTTAGTATCTCAAAGTCCTTATTCAGAATATTATCCAATTTGCCAATCATCGTGTCCAACAAAGCAGATATGTTGAAATTTTTTCTTATGGTATCGATATCAAATTTATTCTTCAGATTGAGAACTTTGTAAATGCTCTCATTTCTGTAACATCGTTGCAAAATATCTTTCACACTGAGATCCAAATCTGCTATTGGTTGGTTTTCGGCGACCATATCATCCAACAGATTCAGAACTTTCGATTTTTCAGGGTTCCTCAATGGGTAACAGAGTACTCTGTCTGTTGCTAATCCTGATAGTAGCATTGCTGCTGTTATAACACCAATAAATATTGTAGAAATGAACATTATCATCACAGCACTGAAAAACAAGAGTATACAATCAAAATAGAGACATTTTTACTTCAATAGTATATTGTGCAACTAGTGCGGAAAATAGGATATTTCATACGAGTTTGACAAGATTATGATGCACGAGCCGTAGGTGAGTGGTTCATCATCTTGTCAAAAGTTTTCGATTTTTCCATTATCGACAACTTTTTCATTTAACATTTTCCGCTAAGAGGCCACGTTTCGCCGCAAATCACAAACCGTTTTCAACCTCTAAATTGCACCCCCATCACTATTTTGAGTGTTTTCGTGTTTAATTTTTTTTCTCTTAAAGTTGGGCCTGTTACTTTTTTTCTTATTTTAAACGTTTAAAATAAAATCCAGGCCAAAATACGTCATCCACAATTGTTTGTTGTTGTTGTTTTTTCGATGTGAAAAATCAGAATATAGATCACTTCCTGAATAGTTTGAATTTAGTATTTGAACAAATTAAATTCACGGTGGAGATAGAAGTTGACAGACAGTTGACATTTTCGGACACACTGGTCATCAGGAACGTGTAGGAACAGACATTTATAGAAAGCCAACCAACACTAACAGATTTATACTAGTAGATTCAAATCACCACATTCAGCACAAGATGGCGAGTTTCAATTTCCTTGTTCCACTCAGTGTTGAACCATGTCGAACAGTTTCAACAAGAAATAAAAACCATTAAGGAAATAGCCATTAGTAATAGGTATTCGCCGAAAATGGTAGATAATTTGTTGAAAAAGTTATAAGTTAAGACAAATAACCACACTAGAACAACCTAAAGACAGGAAAATGTTCATTAAAGTTACACACGATACACGGCTTACGAGAGGTTTCAACTCTATTTTCCGAGACGCAAACCTTCAGCTAGTACATAGCAGTACGAACAATGTTGTTAGGTAATCCGAAAGACAAAATTCCAACTTTAGAGAGATCAAGAATCTATAAAATTAGCTGTCAAAACTGCGATAGTGTATATTATGGCCAAACCAAAAGATCTACAAATTCGTTTCCGGCAGAGTTGGGTAGTATCCGAATACTTCTGTATTCGGATACAGAATCCGGATACTTTATGTGTATTCGAAAGCTGTATTCGGATATTTTTCGAATTTTGTATTCAGTATCTGTATCCGTCACCAAATTTGTAGGTATCCGAATACCGAATACTTTTTTCGATCTTCATATACTTTTAAATTATTCGATGAGTGAGAACCAGGCCAAACAGCCCCATTTTATGCAGGCGTATCTCGTCGGGCATCATCGAAAACGGTGAAATACAATTTTAGCACTTTGAAACCTCGAAAAATGAGTTATTAGAGTGCCTCATATAACAAAAATGCGCAGATATTGCAAGTAAAAGAGGAACTTCCAATTCTGCTACAAAGTATCTTTAGAACCTTTTAAGGAAACTGAACTATTGTATCTGGAAGAATACTGCTTAGTTATGAAACCTTTGGCTTTAACGTTAGATTTGTTACAAGGTGAAAACAATGTATATTTTGGATAGTTGTTGCCCAGTCTAATTTCTTCAATTAACAAGTATGAAAAACTCATTGCCCAAACCAAAAATAAATTGAAATATGGAGAACATTTAGCAAAAATGTGCATGAAAAGTTTAAATACTCGTTTTGGTAAAATTTTAAATTTGGAATGGGAAGATTCAATTATAGCAGCAGTACTGCTTCCCAAATTTAAACTAAAGTGGTATAATATTGTGAAAAATCCAAAAAATCTTTGGAAGATATTAATATTAAACAATGTACAATAAATGTTGCAAAAAAACAGATGGAATATGAATCTTACAACGTATCAGATGAAAGCGGGGACCAAAATGTGGACGACTTTTTTGATTTCACGGATACCCAAGATAACCAAGAAGTAGGCAGTAGTAGTAGTATGAACGAACAGGGTACTGATGGTACCAGTGAAAGTAGCAATAAAACTACAAAAATTCAGCTAGAATTATTAAGATTTCTGGAAGATAAAAGAACGAATTTACAAGTATTACATGAATACCCAATATTAAAAAAAGTGTCACTCAAGTATAATACATGCTTACCTTCGTCGGCACCAGTAAAAAGGCTTTTCTCTTTTGCAACTATGATTGATACGCCAAAGAGAAAAAATTTAAGTGATGAACACTTTGAGGTATTGGTACTGACGAAGGCAAATTCAATCTCAAAGGTACTTTTATAGATATAAATGTCATATCTAGCGAACAATGTCGTAAAAGCTAAAAATATATATTTTTAATGAAATGTTCTTTGTTTACAAAATAAATATAAACAGTTTATTGGGTTTCTTTTTTTTTATTTTCTATCTTTTTATATCACTTTTTGTTTTTGATATTCATGCCTAGTATTTTTACTTGTATCCGTAAAAGTATCCGAAAAAAGTATCCGAAAAAAGTAACCGAAAAAAGTATCCGAAAAAAGTAACCGAAAAAAGTAACCGAATACTTGTATTTTAGGTGAAAGTATCCGTGATTTTTTAAAAAGTATCCGGATACATTAAAAGTATCCGTATCCGGTATTCGGATCCTTTTTTCCTGTATCCGACCCAACTCTGGTTTCCGGGAACATTTGGCACATGCTAAATAGTATTCGCGAGAAAATAAATCGAGTGTGCGGATCATTTATTAGAAACTCATCACAAAATTAATATCCAAAATTTATAATTAATAAAACCTCTTGATGATTACAGAAAATTAGATTGTTATTAAAGTATTGATATTCGAAAAAGGGGCTCGAACCCTTGCTTAATAATGATAATGGTCCGTTAAATTCCAAACTATTTGACTTGATACCAGTAAAGGAATAATTAAGTGCCTTTGTTGTATTGTTGGGCGGGGTTGTACCTGTTCATCAGGTAGGGTCACTTCCTTGTACACAGATTACCTCAATAATTATTTGATATAAATAAGACTAGTATGCCGATTTGTTAGTTTAGTAATCTCTACTTTCAATAAGGTCCCTAGACATTTGAAAGAAATGTCGAACTTTAAAAAATTCAGTTGCTTGTTGAAGAATCATTTAATTGGCAATTATAATTTACAAGAATTTTGTGACTCGTAATTTGTGTGTGTATTTATATAAAAATGTATACATTTCTTTTATTTATTACTAAAGTTGTTAGTTATTTACACTGTGAACTGTACTGTCGTATTTTTATTTGCACTTTGACGATTCCAATACATGTAATCTGTGACTAATGGAAAATAAATATTATTATTATTATGATGAAGATAACTTTGTTATCGAAATGTGCATCTAGGAATTAAATTACTCGTGTGGTGGAGGGGTAAAATACTTTTTGTTCTCAATGAGTGACACCACAGGCGTCCAATATCCCATTTTCGAAATTTAAGATTAATAGTGAGGGAAGATGTTGAACTGTTTGAATATCGGTTTGCAATGTTCGTCATGTGATGCACCCGCTACGGAATGCTTTTTTTGCATACGAAAAGCTCTAATTGAGTGAGTTGAATCACCCAATAGTAAGATTCCATATGATAAGTATGACTGAAATAGGCTATGATACGATATTAATAATATATTCAAACTCAATACTTTTTTAATCTGACATAATAGGTAAAGTTGAGTAGCAAGTTTTTTGCAAAGCTGATCAGCGAGATTTTTCCATCTTAGACCATCATCGACAACTATGCCTAGTAGTTTTGTGTGGTGATTAGATGCCAAGTTAGAATTGGTTGAAAATAGGATTTTTTTCTTTTCTTTATTGAGTTTTAGCATATGTGTAGTTAATTATTTCAAAGTGAGGAGTATTTCTCGATTTGATTCCAAGAGTTCCAACCTTTGACAGCTGTTTCGTGATCACCCACTCATCAGAAAGGATTTATGGATCTCTCGAAATCAAAACGAATCCACTCAAAGTTCGTACCGTGAAGGCAAGACAAAATATTACAGAAAGTTACTAGTGACTGTAGATGTCATAAGTAACTTTCTGTTCATATTTCCATATTTAGGGAACAAATCAGTATACATTTTAAAAAATCACGGTTCAATACAAAAAAATCAGATTTTTCATTTTTTTTTTCAAAAAAAATCGTGATTTTGTGCAACTCTGCTATGAAAGATTGATGAATACATACCATATTAAAAACTGGCTTCCAGCGCCTTTATTACAACAATTGTCGCTGTATCCATCGGGACGTTTACCACAAATACCACAAATCAATCCGAAAGCTATGAAAATGGCTACCAGTAGTAAAACGCAACTGACCCCAAGACTTCCGTAATATCGATATTGGCCATAACGATTTATGTAATGATTCATGTCATCAATTGTATCATTAACAGAGTTGATTTGATCCTGAACTTCAGTTACAACACTCGTTATATTCGCCAGGTATTTTTTTATTGTTTCTCCTACAAAAAATTATAGAAATTAATTTTTATTATCAAATAGTTTAGACAATTTCAACATGATTTTTTATTATACCTGCATCATAATTCATGTCAAGTTCACTAAAAAGCGTGCGAAATCTAAAACACGACGTCTTTTAAAAGATTTTGCTAGGTGACAACGCCAAGTTCTCAGTTTTATCATACGAAATGTCAAAAATAATCATGCATGTCAACAACAAGTGAATCAGCTTTCTATCTATTACCTGCCATTGATCCAGTATTGTTTGAAACTGAATCTATTAAATATACAAAAGTAACTAAATTCCTAGGTCTTTATATAGACGAAAAACTAATATGGAATGAACATATTGAAAAATTGAGGAAAAAAAATAATCCGGTCATTGGTGTTCTGTTCAAAATTAGGAAATTCGTTCCTTTCAAATACCTGAAGAATTTCTACCACTGACTTATTTACCCAAACCTACAGTATTTGATTTCTATTTGGGGAACTGCTATTACTTCAGTGTTGAGACCTCTTGAAAAACTCCAAAATAAATTAAAATGTATATATAATTTACCATTTTTAGAACCAACCGCCAACTTGTATAAGCCAAAGAGTTTACTGAATTTGAAATATCTACAGTGTGACACACTTAAGATGAAGACACTCCTGTATTTTAGTCATTTTTGAAAGCAGAGATTTGATTTTCGGTACAGACGTAGACCTTCATGGGCCGCACTTTTCGCAATACTCAGCCCGAGTGACAGCCTTAAACCCAACCTACTGCGATCCCGCGAAAAGGGCAAATTCTCGATATTTTGCGTCGCGTTGGAGATACCGAAAAAAGTTATTCGAAAAAGTTGCTTAGAAATCGATTTTGACCCTACATACCGAATTTCAACGCAAAATTAGAATTTTGAATTTTTATGTCATTTCATATTAAAGTCCAGAAGACTAAATTCGATTAACTTTGGACATTTGATAAAATAATAATTTTCAATTTTATTTATTTCAATACGTTAATTTCATTGATTTTGACTATTTTATCATTTCTGTGGCTTCTTATTCAGAATCATTAATTGAAAATCGGACTTTAATATGAAAATTACAAAAAAAATCTAAATTCGAATTTTGCGTTGAAATTCGGTATGTAGGGTCAAAATCGATTTCTAAGCAACTTTTTCGAATAACTTTTTTCGGTATCTCCAACGCGACGCAAAATATCGAGAATTTGCCCTTTTCGCGGGATCGCAGTAGGCTGGGTTTAAGGCTGTCACTCGGGCTCGGTATTGCGAAAAGTGCGGCCCATGAAGGTCTACGTCTGTACCGAAAGTCAAATCTCTGCTTCCAAAAATGACTAAAATACAGGGGTGTCTTCATCTTAAGTGTGTCACACTGTATATAAAGTGAAAATTTGTTCATTCATTTACTTCATTCGAATTAAATAGAAAGTATCTAATTTAAATTTCACGGAAGTAAATAGTATACAATATCATGAAACAAGACGAGCAAACTGCCTAAGCCTGGGAAATTTCAGAACTAACTTTGGAAAAAAATCATTATACCATGACGGTATAGTAATTTACAATTCACTTCCATCTGAAATAAAAAATATAAAAAAGTTACAATTTTCAAGAGTAAAATCAAAAAATATTTTCTTTGTTTGCATCTCAATTGAATTCATTGATCCTCATATTTTAATGAATATTTACTTTAGTTTCATATATTTTAGATTACAATATTTAGTATCTATATGGGGATCTGTCAAAGCTTCTGTATTAAAACCACTTAAAAAATTGCAAAACAAATCAATCAAATGCATATACAAATTGCCTCATTTAGAACCTACTGAAAATTTATATAGGCCAAAAAATTTATTGAATTTGGATTCACTTTATAAATTGATGTGGGTGTGTTCATTTATTCAACTCAGTAGAATAAAAAAGAAATATACCAGTTTAAATTTTCATGATAACATTGCAATTCATAGTTATGGAAAAAGGAATGTTCATGAACTGCAGACCAATTGGCGAAAGAAAATAAGATCGCAGCGCCACCTATAGCACGACTTTGAACTACGAATCACGGACAAAGGTTTTTGACTTTACACGTGTTTATATGGCGTTTTGACGATCTGTACTCCTATTTTCAAACAATTTGTGAAAATTTGTGATTTCTATAACTAAAAAGTGATTGTGTTTCTATTGAAAGACTCTAAAGAACGTTTCAGTAAGGTGATTCAAAGGTTTTTCATCTCCGATTAGTTTTGAATGCTTCTGCAATTCAAGGCTGTATGGCGTTTTGATGATCTGTTCTACTATTTTCAAACAATTTGTGAAAATTTGTGATTTCTCTAACTGAAAAGTTATTGTGTTTCTATTAAAAGACTTGAACGATAGTTTCAGTGTAGTTTACAAATATTTTACTTGTTTTTGGAGGTCATGATTTGCGATCAATTATTGATCTGATTCATTCATCAGTCTGTTTGTCAAACAAGCATATACTTCGATATTATTTAGCTTGCCAATTTTCAGTTTCAAAATCCATGCTTTCCTTTGGTCAATTTCTTCAATCTGGTCGAACCAATTGGTGATTTTTTAACCATGCTTTTATTTTTGGGGGAAATTTGTTATATCCCACATTTTCCTTCTTGCCATATGTCCTGCATCCTGGGACTGAACAACTAGGATTGTATTTTCCTATATTTGGCAGTCTATCAACAGTATAAACCAAAAAAATACGAACAGAAACAGAAAACGAGCATGGAAATATCCTTAATCAACAGAATGAATCAGATCAATAACTCACAAATCATGACTTCAAAAAACACGTAAAATATTTGTAAACTACACTGAAACTATCGTTCAAGTCTTTTAATAGAAACACAATAACTTTTCAGTTAAAGAAATCACAAATTTTCACAAATTGTTTGAAAATAGGAGAACAGATCATCAAAACGCCATGCAACCTTG
The DNA here is from genome assembly GCA_944452925.2 of Chrysolina oricalcia. Taxonomy (NCBI): domain Eukaryota; kingdom Metazoa; phylum Arthropoda; class Insecta; order Coleoptera; family Chrysomelidae; genus Chrysolina; species Chrysolina oricalcia. The sequence goes on from OX101824.2 coordinate 52,292,942, forward strand.
AATTGCAGAAGCATTCAAAACTAATCGGAGATGAAATTCCTTTGAATTACCTGACTGAAACGTTCTTTAGAGTCTTTCAATAGAAACACAATCACTTTTTAGTTAGAGAAATCACAAATTTTCACAAATTGTTTGAAAATAGGAGTACAGATCGTCAAAACGCCATATAAACACTTGTAAAGTCAAAAACCTTTGTCCGTGATTCGTAGTTCAAAGTCTTGCTATAGGTGGCGCTGCGATCTTATTTTCTTTTGCCAATAGAATCAGGACTGAAATTGGAAAAAAAATATAATGCATAATGGTATACTTATTTATAATAAACTACCAAAAACATTGAGAAATATTAAATGTTCTTCAAAATTTAAGTATAAATTAAAACAATATTATAAGAAATTAATCTGATTTATTATATATATTTATGTATATATTGAAAACTGGAAGTTCGGGTTGAACCGCGTCTAGAATTTATTGAAATTCGACGTTTCGGCTCCGATTTTGGAGCCATTTTCAAGAAAAAGAAATAAGGATAAATTGATCGAAAGGGGGGGGGGGGGGTGAGGGTAGATTCTACAATGAGGTCTCAATCTGCCTACTCCTCAGGTATCATCAGGATTTTGTGACTTGACGCCGGGGTCTCAATCTGCCTACTCCCCAGGTCTCGCCACTTGTTCCCTCTAAGGTCTCAATCTGCCTACTCCGTCGAGAGTAGGCTCCAAAATCGGAGCCGAAACGTCGAATTTCAATAAATTCTAGACGCGGTTCAACCCGAACATTATGTATATTTTATATATACATATTTTTTGTTCAGAAAATTTAATTTTGATGTTTCCCTAATTAAGCAGCATATGTTTATTGGGAATAATAAAGTTATTATTATTATATTCATAATGTCATTATATTAATTTCAACATTACCTTTTTTCATTCATTGATGTCTCTTAGCTCTCAGTATAACTATTCTGGATAAAAAATCTAAAGTTTAGGTAGCATTATATTTTTATTTGTTATGAATTATACTTGTATTAATTTTATGTATTACTGTCAAATAAGTTTGGATTATTTTGTAATAATTTTTTTGAATATCCCTATTATTAACAAATTGTTTCTTGGGATAACAATAAAGTACTACTACTGCTTGATTAGTAGTAGTGGTAGAAATAAGTAATACAACTTAAAGGACATTTTATTATCCTGATGAAGTCATGATGCAGGCATAATGAAAAATAGCGGATGATACAGGTGTGCAATAAGAATTCTTACAGCCGTATGCATAGTCAATCGCCAGCGACTCGCCAGAGTTTCGCCGTTCGGTACTCGAGGATTAAAATGCACAATCGAGCTCCAAAAAAGTGACAACTACGCGATAAGTCACATTTTGGCGAAACGCTGGCGATGTACCACTTTTTTGGAGCTCGACTGTGCATTATAGTTCTTGTGTAGCGAGCGGCGAAACTCTGGCGAGTCGGTGGAATTAACTATGCATACGGCTGTTATTGTTTTGGATTCTGAGTATAGGCCAATTATTATGTTACCTGTTTATGAAAAAACATTAGAAATTGTTGTAAAATATCAGTTGATTGTGTTTGTGACAAATAATGACATTCTCAATATAATAAAAGAAGAGATAATTATAAAATAATCACTGAAAACGATTTTTCCGAAGCGTTAAAACTAATAAGGAAAGTTATGAAAAAACCAAAATGCAAATTTGAATCAATTCTGTGAGGAAGTGCTATATTCCACGCGTTAAAATATCTCGATCATTAATCGCCTTCAATAATACAATATTGACTTAATAAATAAATTAATAAAATTTTAATAACATCTAAAGCGAGGCATTAATTTTTTATCTTACCAGCTTCATTGACTTGGTCTATAGCTTTATCCAGAGCTTCATTCATATTTTTTTTAATTTTGATTTCGATACTATCAAGTTTGCCTTTCCCTTCTTCAGCTGCCTTCCTCAAGTCATCAGTGTTGAATTCATTCAGCTGGTCAATAGTTTGTGAAACGTCAGGTAGCTGAAATAACCAAGAACTAAACTTCCATGCCGGTTGCACAAAGAAAAATTAATCATATCATTATCTAATGTCACATCATGTTTGAAAGTGGTCAACAATAATTAGTTTGACTAGAAATTTTTAGACTTCCATTGTCTAAAAAACAAAGAAAATTTATTCACTGCATTTGTTTGTGTCGCGACGTTTCGGCAGTCAACATCTACTGTCGTTATTGTTAAAATATGTATCTAAACGGATATAATATGATATGCAAAAACGAGCCTATGTTCTCATCTGATGATTAACAAGAGAAATAAATAAAGCGGAAGGGTCTTATTTATGACCATGTTTATTTAGGATGCTTATCTATTCCTTTGTGCGTCATAACATTATAATGACGTATTTTTACCATGCCCCGAAATGGTTTTGGGTGTGAAGATGAAAATGAAACTGAAATAAATAAGTTAGTTGTTCTTATGTATTTGAATGAGAAAGAAGCATTGAAATATACTCTCGTGTTCTCCTATATTTGTTGTGTTTCAATTAACCAATCATGACCTGTGTAATTATTCAATAGTTATCAAGGGTGTGAATGCGACAAGATATCTAAGGATACTTCTTATACAGTGTCTTTCAAAAGTCAGGGAACGGTCTCATATTTCGGAAACGGTTACGAGAAAATTCATGAAAATTTCTACAGGATGGTTTTTGATGAGGCCCGATTCAATGGTGATATTGGCAATGTTGCCAAATCAACGGTTTTTCAGACATTGGGGGTAACTCAATTTTTTCGAATGGAACACCCTATTTATTTTCATTGCAATCAATTCAGCGCCCCCTCATTACTTATGTTTCCAAATATCACATTCTAAATTGATGTGGTTTTTGAAATATGACAACATGGCATTTTCGTTGAAAAGTCTGAGAACGTTCCAATATTTTCTATTTGGCTCGAGAAAAATTTATGGTATTTTATACAAAATGTTTTTTTGTTAATATCCGGTTCAATTGTGACACTGACAATGTTGCCAAATTAATAGTATTTTCCAGGTATTTAGGGTAATTTAATTTTGTCTTCAATGGAACACCCTATTTATTTTCATTGCAATCAATACAGCGCCCCCATATGGCTTATGTCTCCAAATATCAAATTTTAAATTAATGTGGTTTTTGCAAGATGAGAACATGGTATTTTCATTGAAATGTCGGCGAACGTTCCAATATTTTCAAAAGGGCTCGAAACAACATCATGAAATTTTATACAAGATAGTTTTTGATGAATAAACATTTTAATACTTAAATTATTTTTCAATAAAGTATTGAATCTAAAAGAACAACAGAAACTGAAAACTATCTGACCAACTGCTCAAAATGTTTGCCATCATTTTTTTAAACAATATCCCAGGCGGTTATAAAATTCTCTTAAGGTAATAGTTGGCATTTGAGACGTGAATGAAAGAAGAAGAATCTGAAAAAACCATCATGTATAAAATTTCATGATATTTTCTCGAACCCTTTTGAAAATATTGGACCGATCGCAGACATTTCAACGAAAATGCCAGGTTCTTATACTTCAAAAACCACATGAATTTAAAATTTAATATTTGGAGACATAAAAAATGAATGGGCGCTGAATTGATTGCAATGATAATAAAGAGGATGTTCCATTAGAAAATATTGAGTAACCCTCAATATCTGAAAAACTATTGATTTGGCAACAAAGCCAATATCACCATATTGAGTCGGGCATCATCAAAATCCATCCTGTAGATATATTTGTAAATTTTTTTCGACCTTTCCCAGACTTGTGAAAGTCACTGTATAGCAATATATGTTATTGACATGCGACTAATTTACCAGCCATGAGATAATTATTCTTCGTAGGGTCTCTCAGGTCATCAACCTTATTGGATGGAATAAATTAACCGCTACGAGATAACAATGCTGCATCCATTTTGGACCTTACAGGTACACAAATCATAATTGGTTTATTTATGGCCGTTATTTTGATAGACGCCCATGATACATAATTTTAGTTGAATTTCAACAGATCTAGTTGATCTATATCAATGACATAATTGAACTAACTCTTCATCTTGTCCTCAGTAAGCTTCATGGACCACACAACGGGAGACGATTATGGCCAATAGCGTGAATGAGGAGGACCTAATGAAAGTATTTTTTGTCAATAGTGGCATTGATTACTGTGATCATTAGCCAGTATGTGTTCTGGGTAAGACTCACCCCAGTTGGCCACGATATTTCAACAATTCAATCGCTCAAACTAAATTGAAACAATCCTAGCTCCGACTGGAGCTCGAACCCAGGACCTTACGTCCCAGAGTCGGACGCTCTTTCAACTGCGACACGCCCCGGCTATGAAAGCATTAGTCAGGTTCGAAAAATTTGGTGCGACCACAACACAAACATGCGTTTTTTTTTAAGAAAAACTGATCTTGCCATGCCAATAACAATCATGTCTCGTAGAATAATTCCAATAAAGACTTCACTCTCCTTGCTTGGTGTAATGTTATCAACAACTATCTTGGAAGAGTCACACTCTCGCACTGCTCATCGATCAACGGGGCTCAAGTCAGGACTATCGTAAGTACTGCTATCGTATGTGGAATTTGGCGCCCCATTATGTAATGAAGACCTTAGTTTATATTCAGAAGAGAGCTCGTTTGGTAGACGATACGTCACTGACAAAATCCCGACGTCTCTAGAATATTCTAGGATGGCTGACAATGTTTTTAATAATTTTTCATTGTTCACTGCATATAGCCTCAATCATTCTACAACGAGATGTTTCAAAGAAATAGACTAGACAAACTCAATCTGTCTACCCTCACATCAAACACCCCTTCAACATAATCGGAGAAAATGATGTACTCAAGTGATTTACCCCTTGGCTTGACATTAATATCCTTTGATATTAATCACATTTCAAACTTTCATATGGGACTATGCTTAAAATTGGATTCTATCATCCCTAGGAGTACATATAATTTAGTGACATTTCAGTACTTACCCTTGGAAAATATCTATCAACGTACTGCGTGCAAATAAGATAATTTAAATGAATTACAGGTATTAATTATGAAATTATAAATAAACAATATTAAAATGGAAAATGAACAATAACAAAACAACCCTCATAATGATTTGGACCCCGCACTTTTCTTATGTAAAGTGGCGACCGGTCAAATTTTCTGAAAGTTTGGTATGTTGTTGTACCCGACTCAGTAACCAAAAGTGTCAATGGGCCCAACCGAATCCGATGGTTAGTTTTCTAAATACGGGGTGTTAAAGTTGAAAATTGTCCAAATTTTCGGATTTATTTTTTATTCATTAAAAGTTAGATCGAATTTCTGTTGCATACAAATGTTCACTACATGTTCTACTAATGAAATTAGTGGATAAGTATGATTAAAAATATTTATATTTACAAGATGATTCACGAATGTATGACGGTAGTTTTTTGCCAAAATTCACTTTTTCTACTGTGACGTCAGAGAGGGATATTTTTCAAACGTTCTCTTCGATAAAGTATTTTGACGAGAAAATATTGCACAGCACATATTTTTTATACAGGTGTTTCACAGAGAGAACCACTAGACAAAATTATTTTCTTTTAGGATTAATTCGAAACCCTGTACTTATGGATTGATTTTTGGGAAAAGTAATACCACAAACATATGTGTGTCTCTAATCTCCAAAATATTTGAGGTGGTTTATTCATAGGAAGGTATTCTATTTTGGAAAAAGTACAAAAAACATGAACAACCTAACCTGTATTCAAAAATTTCCCCGGTCAAATGTAACTATATTCTTACTATATATTGATTTTCATACTATCTTCAGAGGTATGAATTCTGAATCCGATACTATGACCAGTTTTCGAGATACAGGGCGTTAAAGTGGAAAATTACTGATTTTAATAGTTTTTTCTTCAAATTGAAAAGCCGTATTGATTTTATGTTACGCCTATGAGATTAATATGAGTTTCGGTCAGATGTACATGGAAAGGTTTAGATAAAAATATTTACTGTTACAGGGTTATTCACTAATAAATCACAACAGGTTTTTGCAAATACTCAAAATTCTACAGTTTCGTCACAGATAAATTATTCCATGAATTTAATACCTAGTTGTTTACAATTTTGAGTCTGAAATGATTACTTTCCATACAGGGTGAGACATACAGCCATTCGTACCAAAAATAATTATGCTTTGAAATAATTGAAATGAGAACTTTTTTTAGCGAATTTTGAGTAACTGTATAACATTACATCAAGTATGCATAACCGTAAGAATTTTAAATAAACAAGGTGATTTAGTTATAATCAACTACCAAAAATATACATCTTTGTCCGATATAAGTAATCTTTTATACACGTGGCAGCAGAAATTTTTTCATTTATTCAACACTTTATAAACAAATATAATTTAACATTTATGATTCTTTTATGATATAGGTACAATATCTATGAAGCATTTTGTTCCTGTTCAGCATCAGAGTGCTGGTAACGGAACAGTATATAACTTGCTCTACACGTATATTGTGAAGTACCTACCTATACAAATAGGTTCGAATTACACCTATACAAGAAGATGAATAGTTATCATCTCTTTGGAGGTGATAGCGCAGTGGATAAGCTCTCATAAAGTTACTCAAAATTCACTAAAAAAGTTCTCATTTCAATTATTTCAAAGAATAATTATTTTTGGTGTGGTTGGCTGTATGGCTCACCCTGTATGAAAAGTAATCATTTCAGACTCAAAATTGTAAACGACTAGGATTAACTTCATGGAATAATTTATCTGTGACGAAACTGTAGAATTAAGTATTTGCAAAAACCTATTGTGATTTATTCGTGAATAACCCTGTAACAGTAAATATTTTTAGCTGAACCTTTCCATGTACATCTGACCGAAACTCATAATAAACTCATAGGCGCAACATAAAATCTATACGGCTTTTCTATTTGAAGAAAAAACTGATAAAATCAGTAATATTCCACTTTAATGCCCAGTATCTCGAAAACTGGTCATAGTATCGGATTCAGAATTCATACCTTTGAAGATGGTATGAAAATCAATATATAGTGAGAAAATAGTTACATTTGACCGAGGAAATTTTTGAATACAGGGTTCATGTTTTTTGTACTTTTCCCAAAATAGAAAACCTTCCTATGAATAAACCACCTTGAATATTTTGGATATTAGAGACATACATATATTTGTAGTATTACTATACCCAAAAATCAATCCATAATTACAGGGTTTCGAATTAATCCTAAAAGAAAATAATTTTGTCTAGTGGTTCTCCCTGTGAAACACCCTGTATAAAAAATATGTACTGTGCAATATTTTCTCGTCATAATGCTATATCGAAGAGAACGTTTAAAAAATATGCCTCCCTGACGTCACAGTAGAAAAAGTGAATTTTGGCAAAAAACTACCGTCATACATTCGTGAATCACCTTGTAAATATAAATATTTTCAGTCATACGTATCCACTAATTTCATTAGTAGAACATGTAGTATACATCTGTATGCAACAGAAATCCGATCTAACTTTTAATAAATAAAAAATAAATCCGAAAATTTGGGCAATTTTCAACTTTAACGTATTTGGAAAACTAGCCATCGGATTGGGTTGGGCCCATTGACACTTTTGGTTACTGAGTCAGGTACAACAACATACCAAACTTTCAGAAAATTTGACCGGTCGCCACTTTACATAAGAAAAGTGCGGGGTCCTTTGCAATTAGTCATTATTTCAAGAACTTTTCATATTAATCAAGAGGAGTGGCAAAAAAAGTCGGCAGATTATTCAGATCAGGTGGAAAATACAGGGTGCCAATTTGAAAACTTCCCACCCTTAATATCTTCCTTTCAGTAAATAATATGAGAAAACGAGAGAAAATGTCAATTGTATTTTCAAGGGGGACACTTTCAATGAATATTTATAGCTCTCGTAGTTCAAAAAATAATAAGTCAGGGTACCATCGGAAAGAGAATTAAACGTCCACCAAAATAATGTGTCACTAGACACCCCTTCCAATTTAAGATTCTAAGGGTAACATCTACTCTTCCTAGGGTGTCAAAAATATTAATTACAAGTGCTCTCTTTGAAAATAAAATTGACGTCTTTTCGATTTTTCATATTATTTACTGAAAGAAAGATATTGACAGTGGGTAGTTTTCAAATTGAAACCCTGTATAGTTGTTTCTGTGCCTTTTAAGGAAAATAACCCTACATGCCTCCTAAAAAGTTTGATGCCAAATTCAGTTCTAGATATACTTACCTTGTTAAAATCGATGTTGGTTTGGAGTTTAGAAATATTGTTCTTTATCGCACTACATACAGAATCGCATTTTTCTAGTGTACCGAGGAGGTCCTTTTTCACTTTTCGCATTGCTGTAAGAATAAAATAAAAGCATTTACAAGTTACGTACCCCTTAGTATTCTACTAATGCCACATATTAACACTATATTGATTTTTAATATTCATCGACAAGGTTAGGCTTTTTCCAAAAAAATTTGGTTATGAATTGTTTTGAAGATCGCTCTAACATATTCAACCTTTTTTTAAAAATTGATGTACATGCTTTTTTTGAATTTTGAATAAATATTATTGATTTTATTGTAAGTAAATTTTGTAAGTCATAATAAATAAAATTAATTAAATGATAATCCAGTCTTCCGCTTCAACCAATACAATAGGTATATTCGTCGGCAAGTCTCCAACAGAACACAACTACTGCCCCCTACGACCCTTGCATTATATCTGTTAGTTTCTTGACAAAGTTTTCTACAAGAACGACTAACTTTGCAATGCTCACTAAATGCCATAGCTGAAATAATTTTTTGGCAACTCTTTAAAGATATTTCCCGAGCAGCCAGACACTGTTGATGGTTCTAACACTCTGGCAGACATGATTGAATGTGAAAATTTCATCGAGTATTCAAGTGTTATTTCAAACAATCTCACATAATCTCGTTACCTTGTTTATAATTTAACAGAAACTGAGAAAGGAGACGAAATCGAAAATCACGAACTGGATTAGTAGTACTATTTTTTATAGAATCGTATCCTTCAACTTTTATACGGTACTTAATTTTCACTTCAAAATATTATATATAATCTCATTACAGTGTAAACTTTTACAGAAACAGATAAAAACGATATTAAAAAAAATGAAGTACTACAGCTGACCTTCAACCATGTCTGGCAAGGTATTAGAACCATCGAAAATGTCTGGGTGCTACGGAAACATATTTAAATAGTATAATTAACATAAATAAAATTAAGATTTTATACTATAAAGTACAACTATAATTTTTTGAACTTTAAAGATGTCTGGTGGGAGTTTTCCACAAAACAAAGTTTCTGGCAATTTTGAATATGATCTGACCATAAACACAAAATTTGTCCGCCAAATTTTGACAAAAAATTCATAATTTCCGATCCCAAAAACCCCCACATTGCAATTTTGAATAGAAGCTGAACATGATCACAAAACTAGTCCGCCATCTTGGAGCCGCCATATTGAATTATGAAATTTGACAAAAAAATTATAACCTCCAACCCCGGAAACTCCCACATAGCAATCTTGAATAGAATCTGACGATAATCACTAAACTCGTCCGCCATCTTAGAGCCACCATTTTTTTCCAACAAAAATTTTATAATCACCAAAAATTATGAACACCTGCCAAATTTCAAGTTAATCGGACAACTAGAAGTGGGCAAGATTTGACCAAATAAACTAACACACAAACATTAACAAAAAGCTTGTAATAAACTAACAATTAGCTTTCATTATTGTCTGTATTCTTCATCGACTACAGTTTTATTTTTATTATTATTATTTTATATTCCATTCGCCCACCACACATGTCTATTTTGAATAGCATTTTTAATCTTTTCACACTTATCTAACTTTTTTTGTTCTTTCAGCTTGGACAAGAATAATAATAATTCCAGGTAAAGTACATATTATAACAGAAGTTTTATGTCTAGATTTACAACCATGAAAAATACATGACTAATCCTTATCTACAGAACTAAAAATAACAACATGTTGTTCTACTCACCATCGTTTAATTGAGATGCTGATGTTCGCAAACTGTTAGTATCATCTTTTAAAGTTTGCAAGTCTGTAGATATGTTTGGTATAGTGTTAACAAAAGTGTTTAAATTCATCATTGCCGTAGCATTGCTCCATATATTAAGCTGCTGCATCACATGAATTCCCGCTTCTGAAATATAAAATCTGAAATGATAAATCTTTCAAGATTGAAATGCGACTTATTTGAAACAATGAACAATTTAATTGTAATTTTTTTGAGAATAGCTACAAAAGTATTGCATATCAAAGTCAAATACTAGGTACCTAGTCGTCATCTAATATTTGACGTGCGATTTTGTTGCAAAAATGATACAAGTAGATAACCACAAAAATACAATCACATCAGTATATTCCGGAAAATATGCTAGAAAAATAGAAAAAGTCGCATATGACTTTCAATAGCTTAAATGTCAGAGATCAAAAGTTAGGTTAAGTGGAACCTAAGCTTTGAAAATCTGTCTTCTGATGCTCATCTAGACAAATGTGCATTTAGTCAACATCATTTTAAGATTGTGCTTAAATATCTGTTGATAGCGAAGGTTGGATCTGTGTAGGGACGATCCACCAGCGATCAAACAATCCCTCTCTTTGTAGCACCATGATGGTTCGATTCGAAGTTCAGGTACTGTCCAGTGTGAATCGACGTTCTGTACACTGATGTTTGGCACTTATCATTGTTGTTTTGAACTTTCACGTCTAGAAAAGGTAAACCGTCTTGGGTCTGCTTTTCCATCGTGAAGTTTATGGACTTTCTGATGTTATTCAGATGTTCCAGAAAGACGTCAAGTGGAACCACGGAGACGAGGTCCGTGGTTCCATATGACAAACGTATCGTCAACATATCTCAACCACATCTGAAGTTTCTTATGGGCTGTCTCTGTAGCAAAAGCTTCAAACCATTCCATATAAATGTTTGCTACTACGGGCGATAATGGGGATCCCATCGGTAGTCCGTCCTCCTGAGAGAAAAAGCGGTCTTTTTCTTGAAAGTGGTAATTCCGCAGGCAGCATTCTAGCAGGTTCATAATGCCCAATACCGGTAGGTTTGTCCTGTTCTTCAGCTCTGTGTCTTCTTGCAGATTTTTTCGAATAATTTGTAAGGCCTCTTCTACCGGGACGTTAGTGTAGAGACTTTCCACGTCAAAACTGACGAATTGGTCTCCAGGATCTCTACGAAGTGCCAGGAGTTCTTCACAAACGTCGAGGTATTTCCTTGCAGTGGTTGGATAATCGGCAGTAAGAACTTGGCTACATTGTAGGTAGCTGAGTCTTTAGAGCTGGTTATCGGTCTCAAAGGAACTTCTACCTTGTGGATTTTTGGTAGTCCATAAAGGTGCGGTGGCTTGCTGTGTCAGCATTGATCTTTCTCTATATGAGAAGAATTGTTAGTACTTTTTTAGCGTCTGGTACACCTTCCTTTCTATCGTTGCCGTGGGATCTTTAGCCAATCATTTGTGTTCACCTTTACCGAGTATCTCCTCGATTTTTCTCTCATAGAAGTCGCTGTCCATAACGACCGTTGCGTTTTCTTTGTCCGCAGGTATAATCTTTATTGTGTCGTCTTTCTTTAGATTGTTCAGTGCTCTCTGTTCTTCCCGGCTGATATTGTTTTTCAGGTGTGGCTCTTTTTCCAATAGGCCTCTCACCTTCCATCTCAACGAGGAGAAACGTCAAAGTCAGGGATAGCGGATCATGTCTGGACGACCCAACACAATATTAAGTGGACTGAAGCCGAAGTCATCCATAAAGAAGAGGGCTGGTATAGAAGGAAGTTAAAATATATATAGTAAAATATATTACAGCAAAGTCTTCAGTCAAGCTAGCATAGAAATCCGTAATATGTGGAAACCCTTTAGTGGTATGGATCAATTGAAATTGCGATAAGAATTAACAATGCTGTACTGGAGAGGCCCGGCACTGTAAATAACAAGCTTACTTGAACACAGGAAAATTACCTCTGAGCTAATGACACAAAATTGGCCATATCATATACATAAGAAGTATCCTTGACAGTGTCGCATTCATACACTTGGTAACGCCTGTAGATTTCAACAGTTGAAACGTCGTGAATAAAAATGAAGAGAATTGAATTTTCTTTGTTCTTTTTTAGGCAATGAAAGTCCAGAATAACCTTACACATGTTCTATGGTTATGTTATACTGTCTTTTATAAGTTGGTAACCACATATCACATCACATACTCCTTGGTAACGGTCTATTTCTTGAAAGAAGAGCTTACGTTAATTGACATTTTCCATAAAATGTTCCAGTCATTCTTAAATTTATGCCTAAATCTAAAACTTGTATAGGTTTCACACAAAATTATTTTTACATGGTTTATGTTATAATGTCAGTGGTGCAAACCAAAATCTTATAATGTGAGGTCTTGTAGCGAAGCTGCGGGCGATGCCGGACCTGAACGCTCACGTAGACAGCGCATGACCGCGAATTACTTCCGAAGCGCTTTGCTTCGAGAAGAATCTGGTCTAATCGGAGAACGTTCCTAAGGATTTCTAGAAATATCAAGTGCATTCCGGGAAATGAACGGTGTAAATAAAAAGAACCACGCAGCAGAGTTGGACAATCAGTGAAGCGGAAATCGAACATAAATAGTCCAGTGAATGTTGTATGAGTTTTGTGTTGCAGTTATTGAGGCATTGTATTTCGTCAAATAAATTATTTTAGAAGGAATTTGTTTAAATATACTACAGTCTAGTTAAATCTTGAAGTAACCTTAAATAATACTGGTGTAGATAGCTCTTAACAACTAAGGGTCAGTTGGCAGTGTGATAAAGTGCTAAGAAAATTAACCATTCACACCTACTACACATACTTACGTTCTATTGTAGTTTTGAATAACTTGGAAAAATCCTGATAATTTTTAACACATAAATTTGTAGCCTGATTCTTTGTACTACCGAGATATGTGATGGCGTCATTTTTTACATTCTTAATATTTTGCGGAAATTCTTCTATTCCACTCTGCAACTGCTGGTTACTCGCAAAGGCGCAGACCACGCAAAACCTAAAAACGTGAATATTTAGATTAATTCCTTAATTCAAGTTGATTTTATTGAAAATATGAACAGGATGTTCATAAAGTCAGTTGTGGGATCATCTGCGATTATACCAAGAAACAACCTCTATATTTTTTTGAGAAAATCCAAGTTTAGATATAAGAACAAAAAATGTTCATAAAAAAATTATAAATTATTAATCATTACCTGGTATGGAAATGTATAGGAATAGTCAAATAGGAACAGCAAAAACAAAATGTCAGAGCGTAACTGTGAATACTGAATTGATTAAATATACAGGGTGGGTCACGGTCGATGGTACCTTAGACGTTTACGAAGAACGGAAAATAGGATCATTCTGAAAATTTGATTGCTCAAGTAGTTGCTTTTGGTCTATCGATCTAAAATATTTTCAGCTATGCAGAGTTGCCGCTTATACCAGAAAGTAGCAGCATCTTTGTTATTCCTTTCTGATTATTTCTGCCTCATAGTCCCCTATACCTATCTCTAACGGTTTTTGAGATATTGGTTATTTTCCATATTTTTTATCCAAAACATAGCTCGAATTGAATATTTATTTCTGAGGTATTTGGATTCTTAGGAAGTTGCAATTTTGTGTTTAGTTCATCAAGATAATGTACATTGATTCTGTATACAGAAGTTTGTTTTGCGTTATACAGGGTCTTTCAAAATTCATGATCTTACTGCTAGATACGAAAAGGGTTGAAAGTGAGTTTTTTTAAATGGAACATCCTGTATATTATGAAATATCCTGAAAGATGACTAAATTCCCTTCGAATTGATATATCATGTTCCTATACCTAAAAAAAGCAATTTTCACTTGTAATCTCCCAAGTGCTTGAATTATTGCCGGAAATTTTTCGAGTACATGAATTTCCTTTGAAAATTCATGTACGAGATAAATTAACGGCAATTAATTCAAGCACGAGGGGGATTCGGTAAGAAAATTTCACACCGAGAAATGAAAATCATCTAACAATTCATAAGAAATAACTAACGATGGTTTCACCTGAACTATTTATAACCACTGAAATATTGATATGTAAAATACTTAACAAAATTTTCATCAATAAATGTGTTTAATTTTGGAACAAAAAATAAATAAAAATGTTATGTTCCTATCGTGGATTGAACCATCGACCTAGCGAATCATAGGCCGCAACACTACCGCTGAGCTACGGGACTTGTGATAAAAACTTGGTGTATTGGTGTATTGAACTTCTTCTGAAATATGATTTCAGAATTGACAATTTCTGCATTTATAAATACCGGGTGGCTACGGAAGTATTGCCTACGGAATATCTCAGTTATTGTATGAAGTAGGTTTGTGAAATTTGAAGCGTCGATATAATGACATAAGAGCTAGAATTTGAGCATATTGACAGGTCGGAGTTAACTTCCGGTCTGACCGGAAGTAACATCAACTTTCTTATTTTAAATAGAAACCCTATTTTTTTTCTCTTCGCTTTATTCAGCATTCAATTCCCTTTCTAATGACATATCACAAGTTGGTATCTAACCAGAAACTAGATCAGAAAAAAATTATTATTGAAATTCACCGAGTAGGCCGTGGAAGCAAAATGAAAGCCAAAAATTGAAAAGTTGGCTATGGAAACCATACGTCACTTGATAACAGTTGCTACTACTGTGATATTTTATTTTCATTCGTCGGCGTTATAAAAAGCCCCAAAAAAAATATTGGAAAAATTGGGAAAAAAACAATACTCTGTAGGTCCATAACTTAAATAGGAACATACAACTTTTTCTTGCCTGTACTATTCAGCATAACCATTCCTTTCTAATGATATAATAGAAAGTAATTTTTTGAAATGAAATACCAAAAAATCCAATTATTATTCTTCAAATAACGAAAAAACAGATTTATCGAAAAAAAAAATTCAAATTGATAGGATTAAAGATGAAATAAATTCAAAACAAATGTTCGAAATGCATTCCCTCAGCGTCAATACATTTATTGACTCTGGTGATATTTTCATGTAAAACGTTTCTCAACATTTGGGGCGTGATATCTTGGAAAGCTCTACGAATTTTTACTTCTAGCTCATGTAGAGTTGTAGGCTGTGTGGAATACACCCTATCTTTAAGATGCCCCCATAGAAAAAAGTCGCACGGAGTAAGATCAGGTGACCTTGGTGGCCACCTGACTGGACCATGGGTTGTTATAAGTCTCTCTTGAAAGCGATTTTGAAGATAATTTCTCGCTATTCTTGAATTATGCGGAGGGGCGCCATCTTGCTGGAAGTACATTCTCTCAGTTATTTCCGCTGGTAGGTTGTTAATGAATTCCGAAATTTCATTCGTTAAAAAATTAAAGTATCTCTCAGTACCTGGATCAAAAGACCGTTCACACTTTTATATTCTGCTCTTATGTCATTATATCGACGCTCCAAATTTCACAAACCTACTTCATACAATAACTGAGATATTCCGTAGGCAATACTTCCGTAGCCACCCGGTATATACATAATTATCTCCTTTCATATGGAAACTAGACCTTTATTTGTACATTAAAGCAAAATATCAACTTGTCACATGTCAAATGTCACATGTCACATGTCAAACATTTATTGTTGAAAATCACTGAAATGAAATTATATTATGTTGACATCATATTATAATTTCATTTCAGTGATGAAAATTTTGTTAAGTATTTTACATATCAGTATTTCAGTGGTTATAAATAGTTCAGGTGAAACCATCGTTAGTTATTTCTTATGAATTGTTAGATGATTTTCATTTCTCGGTGTGAAATTTTCTTACCGAATCCCCCTTTTCAAAGAAAATTCATGTACTCGAAAAATTTCCGGCAATAATTCAAGCACTTGGGAGATTACAAGTGAAAATTGCTATTATCTCGGAAATCTGGCTATTTAGGTATAGGAACATGATACATCAATTCGACGGAAATATAGTCATCTTTCAGGATATTTCATAATATACAGGATGTTCCATTTAAAAAAACGCACTTTCAACCCTTTTCGTATCTAGCAGTGATATCATGAATTTTGAACGACCCTGTATAACGCAGAACAAACTTCTCTATACAGAATCGATGTTCATGATCGTGACGAACTAAACACAAAATTGCAACTTCCTAAGAATCCAAATACCGCAGAAATAAACATTCAATTCGAGCTATGTTTTGGATAAAAAATATGGAAAATAACCAATATCTCAAAAACCGTTAGAGATAGGTATAGGGGAGTATGGGGCAGAAATAATCAAAAAGGAATGACAAGCTCAAAAATGCGGTAATATACAGGGTGACTCATTTGAAATAACAAAGATGCTGCTACTTTCTGGTATAAGCGGCAACGCTGCATTGCTGAAAATATTTTAGATCGATAGACCAAGAGCAACTACTTGAGAAACCAAATTTTCAGAATGATCCTATTTCCCGTTCTTCGTAAACGTCTAAGGTACCATCGACCGTGACCCACCCTGTATAAAAATCAACATAATATACACACAAACTCCCACACGTGTGTAAACTTACAATATAATCTAAAACTACGTATTAAAATATCCTTCTAACGAATAAAATGTTTTTTTTTTGAGTATTTGGCTTCTTTTATATTTTCAGATATGTAAATGATTGATAACAGACAAACCCAAAATTGTAGGAGAATTACCTGAAACCTTATATTTTGTAAATGGAAAATGGTAATGTTTTTTTGACATGTGTTAACAGAGTAATAATCTCCAGTAAGAACAAAGGACCCCGCAAAATCGTTATGGAATTTGGGTCCCGGTGGAATTTTTTGAATTTTTGGTACGATGTAGTCCGTGTAATTATCAACCAAAGTTACCATTGCGCCAACCCAATCCACCCAAAATATGTTTTGCTGCTAGGGGGCGTTGAAATCACCCCTTACGCAGATTAGACTATTCATTTTTGAATCCGGTAACAATATTTTCACTTGTTTCATTGTTGTTAATGGTGCACAATATTGTGCTGTTTTATAGAAAAAATTCTTACCTCCCCCCCTTCTTCCCCCCAACTATATGAAACGCAAAAAAATATTCTCGAGTGCTTTTAAATGTATCGTCGAATGTTTAAATATGCCTGAATAAGGGAAATACAGTTTTTTATCCCCCTCCTCCCGAAGTGCACAAAATTACAAAAATTTGGTGGTTTTTTCTGAATTTTTTAATATGATGTAGTTCAAGTTATTTTGAATAGAAATTAATTGGGTAACAAACCCCAAAAATGAATAGTTTTGATGCTAGAAAGCGATATTATAGGCAACAATGTTTATTGGTATTTTAGTTTAGATTATGTTGGACAAGAGTGAAATTGTTTAGAAAAAAAATCTAAAACCTCCCCCTTACCCCAACTCCTATTTTAAAATACGAAAATAATTAATTGTCGACTATAGTTGTCGTCAAACATATAAGATAAATAAAAAAAGGCGCAAAAAATGGTCTTATCTTGTCCATCTCTGCCTGGAAAGGGCCACATAATATTGGGGGCAAGTGGTGCAAGAGTTTGAAATAGCTAGTGCATTATATGTCAATGATCAATTGTGCTAAAATTAAAAAAACATATGTATCATATGGGTGTCTTGAACGGAATTTTCATCCGACACAATTACATTAAATTTTGGTGCCAAATATTGTTTTCTCGTTTTTCGTCGGTGATTTCTATCAAGTTTTAGTGTAATCATATTTGAAGGGCCTAGTGGAAAAACGATGAGGTTCCATATTTTCCGAAATCGACATTTTAGCGGCATCTGTTAGCTTATAGCTCGAAGTATCAACATACCAAACCTTAAGTACTGGGAACAAACAATGACATTCCATAAAAAACTGCGGTCGAAAGTAGGCAGCACAGTGTAAAAACGATGACACTCCCACATTAGATTTCGCTTTTCTCAACTTTTTAAAAAGTGGAACCTCAACGTTTTTTCACTGGATTCATTTATTTCTTGCATAAAATTGAATGTTCTCTCATATCTTAAAATCAAATTCGGGAATATAATCAATATGGGACACTGGCATTCTGTTTCATAAAATCATATTTTTATTCTTCTGCTCTTGGGTATTTTGTGATCCTCCACTAATAAAAGTAAATTCAATATTAATTTTCATTTTTAACGCCCTGCATTTCGAAAATCTTGTCTTTTACATGTTCACCTATAGACATTATTTTCCTTGCAATGTGAGAAATTAACGAACGGACCGGTCCACATTAGGAATCATCCTGTATAAGCAAATATTGTGCTAGTTCTCACATTTCCTTCAAAAAAATTGAGCAAGTTATCAATTAAAAAGTATATATTTCTGCCAAAAATGCATAGTACCTACCACGCCATACACACCTTAATGGTAGTCACATGATAATATTGGCTAAATTCAGTGCGAGTCAATATCAATACTTACATAAGTTCAGGAAATTACCAGGAAATTAATTCCTATTTTGTCAATAGCCAAACAGTTTTTTAGACAAAAATTGCAATAAATCAATAAATAAAATTATTGACATCTCTACATTCGTTCAAATTATTCCACCTATCGCCCCCACGTAACACTTGGCGCGGAAGATGTAAAGGCCCGCACAGCAATTAGGTATGTTTTTTTCCATGCAGGGTCGGGCGTAGTTATAATAGAAATCACAGCTGTATCCGGTACGCGCAGCTATTAGCAAATTAGATTTCGACGGGGCAGTTGTTTACCTAATCTAAGGATACTAATAATAATAAAAATGGATTATTCTGAATACAAAAGTTACAGTGCTTTTGTTAAATTAACTTGATTAATCTGCACGCATCACAATATTTAGTGGCATATGTACTAGTCCGACCCTGGTCGGCGGCATGGGAATCAATTTCGTGTTAATCGACCATTTTTTGCGCCTTTTTTTATTTATCTTATACGTTTGACTACAACTATACCTGTAAATGTTCAATTTCTATTCAAAATAACTTGAACTGCATCGTATTAAAAATTCAGAAAAACCACTGACATTTTTTCGTTTTGTGCCCTTCGATGGAGGGGGATAATCATATTGCTTATTTTCCTCATTCAGGCATATTTAAACATGCGACGAACCATTTAAAAACACTCGAGAAATATTTTGTTTGCGTTTCTTAAAAGGAATTGGAGGAAAGAAGGGGGAGGGTAAGATTTTTTTTTAATGAAACAGCACAATATTATGCAACATTAACAACAATGAATCAAGTGAAAATATTGTTACCGGATTAAAAAATAAATAGTCTAATCTGCACTAGGGGTGATTTCAACGCCTCCTAACAGCAAAACTGTTAATTTTTTTGGGTTGACGCAATGGTAACATTGGTTGAGGATTACATGGACTGTTTGGAAACTTCTGAACATGAAACATACATGTGATTCAATTTTTTTATTACATTTTGACAGTGATCTTTCCAACTTATGTGTTTATCAATAAAAAGACCAAGAACATTGGTTTCGTATAAACTATCAGTGGTTACATCATCATTCATCTGAATTGTGACTACGTGTAAAAAAAGAAAAATAGATATATCATTCAATGGATTCTGAACCTGAGTTAATAATTTCAGAGAAAAAAAATCTCGGAGCCATGCAACAATGACGACAGAAAACTTCATGATAAAAAATGTTACGAAAAAAAAACTCTGTTTTTTTTATTCAAATAGTCGTAGAAAAGGTATAGCGTACTAAAAAATAGCGACTCGTGGGAAATGTATGTCATTTCATGCTCATTGTATAATAAACTAAGTTTTAATTAAAAAAGTTCAAAAACTCACAACAATGCGGTTCCCAATATTATCAACAGCGTTCCTTGGCATATTTTTTTACAGAGGTCCCTTTTCTTGTCACACGGTTGAGATCTAGCACCGCAATTTCCACAACATCGGCAACAGCAGAAAAATAATCCGCAAACCGGCACCAGTAGAGTTATCAGCACCAAGATAATAATGACCACGAGCAGTCCCCAGTAGTGTTTGAGCGTTTCACCAATTCCAATGTCGGTGTTCACTACCAACTTCCTTTTGCCGTCAAACGATAGGAAACCTGGAAAAAGAACCTCTTGTTGCATACAATTTCCCATGCTAGATAATTGGGAATTTAGTCTGATTAGGGGTCTATTCTGTAACACTTCCGTTAATATTTAGACGCCTCTAAAATTTTGGTGGTTATTAAAATTATATTCGTATTCACTAAGTAGTTTTCCATTAAAATTTTTGTGGATTCCCTTAAAATTGCCCTCTAAAACCAGAGTTATTTAGAGGGGTGTGAAATGTGGCTTGTTTTTAATAGCGGCAACAAAAAATGGCATATTTTGATGTTATTGGTGAAGCAATGGTTGAGGAAATCGTTGAAAACGAAGATAGGTAGGTGTATTTAGTAAATAGCATCTCTTCAATACCTATATAATACAAGTAAAATTTACATTTACAGAGCTGCATTCAAATTACATCAGAGGTCAATTAGAGATATGAGTGATCCATTCAGTCTTCCTAACAGGTCATTCAAAAGTATCTTCCGATTCAATAAAGAAGTGGCGAGAATAATTATTGAGATGCTTGGTCAGCATATGCAACAAGGAGAAAGAAATACTGCAATACCAGTTCATTTGAAAATTCTTGCAAGTCTGCATTTTTATGCTACAGGGGGCTATCAATTAACCACCGGACAGGGTCACAGTTTTGCGATAAGCCAGTCGAGCAAGAGTAGATGCGTGGAGGAAGTCACTAATATTTTCAATACTGAGCTACTACCCCATTGGATTAAATTTCCTCGTACTGAGATTGAGAGAAATGAAGTGAAAAACGGATTTATGCGAAAATATAACTTTCCCCGATGTCACTAATCTGTGCCGATGTTTAGGAGCAATAGATTGTACCCACATTGCAATTATATCGCCCCCCGAAGATTATCCGGCCCTGCCCTACTATTCCAGGAAAGGATATTATAGCATAAATTGTCAAATCATTGTGGATAGCAACTATAAAATATTAAACATGAATGCCCGTTTTCCAGGATCTACACACGACTCTGCAATTTGGCAAGCCTCAAATATACGCCTCACCATGGAAGGCTTGTATATTCGAGGGGATGATTCCTTTCTTATAGGTGATTCTGAATATCCCTTGCAACCATTTCTTTTGACTCCGTTCGACAATCCACCAGAAAATACCCCAGAAAGTAATTATAACTATTTTTTTATAAGGGCAAGAAACATTATTGAAAAATTGAATGGTGTTTTGAAGTCGAGATTTCGATGTTTACTGAAACACCGAGTATTGAATTATGACCCCATAAAAGCAGGAAAAATCATCTATAGTTGTGGTGTGCTACATAATATATCTCGTTTTTACAATGATGATCATCCTGAAGATGATATTCTAGATGAAGAGAATGATGACGATAACATATTCATAAGATTAGGAGACCAAAACTTCCATGGAAGATGAGAAGAAGTGCGTAATGAAATTGTACATCAGTATTTTAATAATATATTTTAATTTTTTGTGACAAAGAGCCAAACATATTACAAGAAATTTGTAAAAAATAAATAAACAGTCTTCATTCTTAACAAAAATAAATATTTTTCCATAAATATAACAGAAATATTGTTTTCTTATCACGAAACAAAAATTTGGTCAGTCTTCAAAATTAAAGAGAATTATTATTTTTTTTGCTAGATTATTTATTGCCCTGGCTAAATTGTTAATAGACCTGGCTAATGCAAAATTGGATCTACCAAAAAAAATCAAAGTTTTATCATGATTACCTAGTGCATTTTCTAAACGATCTCCTCTCGGAGTTCTTGTCGATTTCATTGGCCGTTTTCCCTTAGTTGTAGGTTTTTTTAATTTAATATTTTCTTTATCACCATTCTCAATAATTATATTTTCTTCAACTACTATTTCATTGAGAACATTACTTGAAGCCGAAGCAATGTTTTCTACATAAAATATTTCCCCATAGGTCACTTCATTTTGAATGTTACTATTTTGTTCACTTTGAATCTCGCTTTGAACTTCTGTTGCATCAACATTTTCATTACAAGTTCCTCCTGCTTCAACCAAATCAGCTCCTTCTACTGTTAGGACTGATATTAATGCCAAATGACGTTCTTCTAATTCAGTCAATGGTTTCATCGGTGGACCTCCTCCAGTTCCATTATGCCCATACCTGACTTCCCTGGCACGTCTTCTAACATTAGTTTTCATTTCACTGATAGTCTGTCGAGAAAAGAGTGGTTAACATCATATCTGTATAGCTAGTATTCAAAATACTCACATCTTTCCATTGCCTAATTGTTTTGGATGGACCAATTTCATTCAGCCGAGAGGTGATCTTCTCCCATAATTTACCTATTTTAGGTAACTCCGTGGGGTTGAATTTTCCACCACATAAGATTCTGTTCTCTTCCAAGAAAGAAATAATGAATTCTTTTTGGTTTTTTGTTGTCCTAGGTGCTCGAGACATAATGTTTGCATCTGCGTATGGTCAAGGCACGAAAAAAACACGGCACAGCACAATGTTTTGGTTAGAATTAGGTTAGAAACAAGTGGATTAAACTACAAATGTAGATCAAATGCATCATGTTGCGATGTTGCCAAATACTCTACATGAAATATTAGAGGACCCCTCTAATATAATTAAATTTTAACGGACATCTTAAATATATGCTTACAGAATGCAACTTTTAACGAAATCATTTAGAGGTCCTCCAAAAATGCAAGTTTTAGATGCCATTAAGTTTTTAAGTAGATGTTACAGAATAGACCCCTTACCAAGTTCAAAAACGTGTTAATTCTTGATCAAGCCCCTAAAATATGAGCGATACAATCGATTCGGAATTGACGTCTAGAAAAATGTATCGAAAGTATGTATTAGCATATAAAAAATTGCAATTGTTAGTACCAAACTAAGATGAAAAAAATGTAGCATTTCGTTTTTTGTCAATAACTCAAAAATTATCAACATTTAAGGAATTTTGAAAAAGATTCTTAAAGAGGAGAAAATTTCCAAGATAAAAGTTTCGACTCCCTGAACTCTATCTCTATTATTTAAAATTTTAATTCAATGCCGAAAATAGGGCTCCGCCCAGCCTTGACATAGGCGCACTACCTCTAAAGACAGTGTACCACATAAAATATTTTTTTTAGTAACAAATATAAATTCAAAAGTTTGAATAAATTATGGTATCATCTAGAAACTTGAAAGAATAAATCCCCGTTGAAAAAAAATGTTATGCCAATTTTTCAAAAACTTATACTATTGTTAATTAATTAATTTTTTTCCAATCTCTGTTATCTTAAATGACTACATAAAAGTTTAAATAATATATCTATAAATATTTGGCTTCGTGGAACCTTCTTATACGTATACTTACCAAGATCACGCGATAAAAGTAAATTATAGTTTATTATTTTGCTCGTTATTTTGTTTATAATGATTATTTAAAATTGACAAAAAATGAGTCCAAGCAATGTTGTTAATCAAATTTTTTTCACCTAATAGTATGGAATTGCTGTTTTTGTATCTAACAATGGCATTCAGTAAGGTTGGAAAAAAAATTTTGAATCATTTGTCATAATTTTTTTATAAACAAATAGACAAGATTATTATTTTTCGAAAACAATTTTTCTTGGCAAAATAATGATTGAAAAATATTTTTTTTCCTGAATAAATTTTTTCATTGTATAATCGTTTTTTTAATTTTTGATTGTTTAAATAATTAGTTAAGGAATTATTTTCTCTTTAAAAATTATAACAGGCATTTTTTCATAGATTAACAAAAAAAATATTTTTTTATTAATAATTTCATTGTTTGTTAACTTAACAAATTTTTGTAAACAGTTTCTAATAACCATTATATATTTTTTTGCTAGAGCTAAAAGATTACAAAAACAGGCATATACAGGCCGTTTCTTTTATCATGTGGTAACATTGCTATATTCTAAACCGTAACAGATACGAAGACGATTAAATGGGAGAAAAGGTAACTATTGTGGAGAACAGTACAATGGTCAAAGAAAATTTACAGGGAGTCTCGCCCTTCCCGAGTTATACAGGGAAAACCAAAAATGCTGTTATTTGTTTTTTACGAATAGAACTGTTATTTCTGAAAATATAAAAAAATTTATAAGGAAAGTTTTAATGTATTCTAAATGTACTATAAAAATGTAACAATGAATCTTTGATGAAACGTTTCGTGTCAACACGGCCACCATCAACATTTCTTTTTCAAATACGGACCTGTCTATTTTAGTACAAATATTGATAAAGCGATAAAATCACAATTCAGTGGTATATCACACTTGATATTTTATAACGTTTCATTTAAAATAACTAGCATCCTCAGTGACAACAATTTTTAATTACGGTCCTGTCGTTAGTTCTTTTGTAAATTATTTTGAATTCTTCTAAACCTATTCAACTATTGGCATACTTCAGACTTCACCCAATAATTTCGATAAGAAGATACCCCAACACAACGAACATTCGTATTTTTCCTTCTTGGGCATTTTTGTATTACAGAAATCCTTGTTTCAAGGCTGATTTCTTCTGAATCAATTATCATACTGAATATTTCTATAATTCTCAATCTTGGAAGTAACGAAAATATTAGTTTTTGGTCAAAATACGACTATTGTGTGATATGGTACAATAAAATAGCATCTCACTTCATTTACCATTTTTAAACAAGTAGGCTTTGCTTGGTTTCTATGGCAGGACAAATAAATGAGTTGATACGTGTTAAGAACTGTCAGTCGTTTATACACTCAGTCATATCAAAGATGTATTCAAATGACGAAAGGACTGATATGCTATTTGCTTATGCAAAATCAAATAGAAATCCTCTTTTGGCAAAAAATATGTATGGTGAGCTATACCCAAATCGTCGTATTCCAAACATTCAAATGTTTAGACGATTAGAAAGAAATTTGAGAGACTGGTGCATTTGATAGAAATAAAACTAGAAAATGTGTTGTTACTGGAAGTATGCGGAACCAAATAAATGTTTTAGGTAAGCAAATATTACTTCATAAAGATTAACAAAGTGACGAAATTTTTTTTTCAATTTAGGATTGGTCAGTTACAAAAATATTTCTAATCAAGATTGTTCTTTACGAGAAATTGCCCACGAACTAGGGATTTCTGTAAAATCTACCAGAAATATTTTGAAAAAGAACAAATACAAATGCTACAGGATACGCAAAGTTCATCACCTCAATGAAAGGGATTACGGAAGGAGAGTACGATTTGCGATGTGGTTGAGACGTAGAAATAGGGAAGTAGGAAATATTTGTAATAAAATAATATGGACGGACGAATCAAAATTCACCAACAATGGTTGGTTTAACAGAAACATCCATTATAGGTGGAATAATACAAATGAACATTTACATAGAGAAACCAATTTCCAGGAAAGGTTCGGAATAAATATTTGGTTGGGAATTTTGGGAACAAACATACTAGGTCCTTTCTTTTACGACAAGCATTTGAATGGGGAATGTATTTACATTTTTATCCAATGAGTTTGATGGCTACTTAGATGAATTGCCACTGAACATCCGCCGTGAAATAAAATATTTTCAACAAGACGGTGCCCCTCCCCATAATGCAGCAATAGTAAGGGAACATTTAGATGCAATATTCCCAAGAAAATGGATTGGAAACAATGGACCAATTGCCTGGCCAGCTCGATCCCCAGACCTGACTCCTTTAGATTTTTTTGTCTGGGGATACATAAAGGATAAAGTTTTTTCGACAACTAGTACAGATATCGACCATCTCAAACAAAAAATAAGAGATGCATGTAATAGCATTACACCCATCATGCTAGAAAATTGCCACAGAAATTGTATGGACAGGCAACTTATGTGCATTCAACAAAGAGGTCGGCAATTCGAGCATTTAATGTAGGTTATCATGAAGAATTCATTTTCTGTATTGGTTTTATTTTCACTAAAAAATTCAATATGAAATAAATTGTTTTCTGTTTGTTTGATTTCTTCTACTCTTAAGTAAGTTTATTTCCGAGGTAAATTGCTATCGTTCGTCTCTGAAACTACAGATATCTTTTATTATAGCGTAAACATAATTTTAATAGATACATTTATTCAAAGCGTCACTGATAATTTTTATATCGGAGAGTTAGGTTTTGTGGAATCCATAAACGACCTAACGACAGGACCGTAATTAAAAATTGTTGTCACTGATGATGTTAGTTATTTTAAATGAAACGTTATAAAAATATCAAGTGTGATGTACCACTGAATTGTGATTTTATCGCTTTATCAATATTTGTACTAAAACAGACAGGTCCGTATTTGAAAAGAAATGTTGATGGTGGCCGTGTTGACACGAAACGTTTAATCAAAGATTCATTGTTACATTTTTATAGTACATTTAGAATACATTAAAACTTTCCTTTTCCATTTTTTATATTTTCAGAAATAACAATTCTATTCGTAAAAAACAAATAACAGCATTTTTAGTTTTCCCTGCATAACTCGGGAAGGGCGAGACTCCCTGTAAATTTTCTTTGACCATTGTACTGTTCTCCACAATAGTTACCTTTTCTCCCATTTAATCGTCTTCGTATCTGTTACGGTTTAGAATATAGCAATGTTACCACATGATAAAAGAAACGGCCTGTATATCAAAGTACTAAAAAAAATGTCTTCTATTCTTGTAAAACTTTTTAATATTACACCGAACCGAAGTTGAACCGGCAGCAT
This sequence comes from Chrysolina oricalcia, assembly GCA_944452925.2. Taxonomy (NCBI): domain Eukaryota; kingdom Metazoa; phylum Arthropoda; class Insecta; order Coleoptera; family Chrysomelidae; genus Chrysolina; species Chrysolina oricalcia. Next base: position 52,319,847 of record OX101824.2, read on the forward strand.
GATTTGTCAAGTAACAAATTGATATAACTTATATACTATTAGAGATACAATAATGGTCATTCGGGTTGTTCTTATAAAGGATTGTTTAGTCCTTTAAATAAGATAATGGACAAATTTATAACTATTATTCAACAGCTATTACAAGCATTTGTTTACAAAAATTTGAGATTTTGTTTGCATTTTATTTTCTTTTATGACTTATTTATAACTTGTTAATTAATGAAAATACAACAATACAATTTTGTTCAGTGATGAAATATCTATAAATTGACCTCTACATCATATCTCTATCTCATATAGTTTAAATTATAAACGTGTTTTAATTTATATTTATCTAACTCATTTTTCGTTATACACTGACCGGCATAAAAAGTGGGACAGCAAGAAAAATTGGCATATTTGCGATTTACAGTTTTCTCAGTGTATGATAAATATGTAGCATGATTATTTTGGCACTCTGTAGGAGTTTTTGTTGATTTTTTGTTGTTTGTTCGTACAATTAGAAAAACTTCAGTGTGCCATGATGGTCAATTACAAGAAGAAATCATCCTGTAGTATTGATTCTCAGTCCGCTGATTATAACAAGTGGTGATAATTTGTGGAGATGCCCTTATCTTCGGAAGATTCTGCTAGAGCTGTTGCTTTGGTTGATGCTGGCTTCAGCATTCGTGAAGTTGTCCGAAGATTAGGTTTCTCTCGATCCAGTGTCCACAGAGCAGTTGTGCGATTCCGCGAACGTGGTGAATACCGTAGAAGGCCGGGATCTGGAAGACTTCGAAGTACAACTCCTCGCGATGTGCACTATGTCGTGCTTGCCGTCCTGCGAGATCGACATATGACTGCGGTGCAAGTGAGAAATGACCTGCAAGATGTGAGACAGGTCAACGTCAGTGAGAGAACTGTTAGGAGAATGTTTGTTAGAGCTAATTTGTCTGCTCGAAGACCTGCAACAGGCCCTGAACTTCTCCGGAATCATCGTGTCGCCCATCTGGCGTTTTGCCGCAAACACCTCAATTGGAACATGGGCCAGTGGAGCAATGTGCTCTTCTCAGATGAGTCTCGTTTTGCGCTGAGATCTCCAGATGGACGAGAGAGAGTGTGGAGACGGCCAGGAGAAAGATACGCGCAATGCAACTTTAGCGAGAGTGTGAGCTTTGGTGGTGGGTCTGTAGTGGTGTGGGCTGGCATTTCTTACGAGTCTCGCACAGAACTTGTGTTCATAGATGGGGGTACTGTGACGGCTATAAGGTACATAAATGATATCCTGGAGGAGCATGTGTTGGTATTTGCGGGGTTTATTGGTGAAGACTTCATTCTGATGCACGATAATGCCCGTCCGCACGTTGCCAGACTTGTTCGAGACTATCTCCAGGACGTTGGAATCCACGTTCTTGATTGGCCAGCACGCAGTCCTGACCTCAATCCCATTGAACACGGATATGCTGGGAAGACGGATCAGACATTGTCGTGGGCAGTTGTTGACACTGCAGCAACTTATGCATGCATTACAGGAAGAGTGGAATCTCATTCCACAAGAGGCAATCCAACATTTGATCGAAGGCATGCATCGTCGACTTGAATGTGTAATAAGAGCTAGGGGAGGAAATACTCGATATAAAAAAAAATATTTTCCATGTTATTATAGCCTATTATTTGCTGATGTCTTGTACCCCAATTATGTTCTGACACTTGCTATCCCAAAAATCAAATTTGTCCTTGTCGAATGACAATGTTTCAACGCAAAATCGATTGGAAACAACACCATACACGATTTTATATAGTTTCAATCCACTACACATATCTTATTTCAAATTATAACCAATTATGTTGCTGTCCCACTTTTTCTGCCGGTCAGTGTATATGAATTTTAAAAAATAAAACCAGTTGATATTGGATATAATCAACAAGTCTTTTGTTTTTCGACTGAAATTTTGAAATTTTCTGTTATTTATATTCGTAAAGCCCATTTGTATATATTATTTACAATTTTTAACTGAGATGTCATTATTTAATGAATTAAAAACATGTCAACCAACCTCACTATAGATGTAAGTAAAATTCGAAAACGTCAAAATGTAAAATTAACAAGAATAATTCTTTGTAGTTCACTGAAGATGTAAATAAACTATACGAAAGCTTGGAATAACCTCTATAAACGAGTTCACTTCTGACTTGCTGCTATCCCCAATATCAACTGGTTTTAGTTCTAACTAGTCAGCAACAACTATCTTTTCTTTATGAATTTTTATATCTTAATTCTATGCTTTTTAATAAGTTATTGTAGCATCTAATCCAAGGTACTTCTATTGTTTATTTGAAAAAAAAAATAGCTTTTTCGATCAAATTATGGAGTTTTCTTCAATTAACAAAAGAATTGACCATCGCACACTGGGGCAGGGTACCAATAAAACTGGCATTAAATATTTAAGCATTTGTTTAGGTTTCCAATACACAGTATAAGTTTCTTTATATATTATTTTGTATAAATGAAAGTCATTGTTGATCTTACAAATATTTATTACCATCAGAATTGAAATTACTTGATCACACCTCATCATAACACAGTTAGTCTCTTCTGGGTGATGATTTCTATTCATTACTGGGATAAATCCGAATCACTGAAATGCTCTGGTGACTCCAAGTCCTCTGATTCCTTATTCATATCATTTGTCCTAGTATTAGTTTGTAATGTTGGAGATTATAACATTGATAACACTTCTGTGGAGAAACGGTGAAGTTTTTTCCTTTTTATTTTGCTCTTGTTATGAATAGGTCGCTACTAACCAAGAACAAATTAAAAACATCTTCGTTTGCCTTGACTCTACTGCACTTTCTAGAATTATGTTCCCGATACCTTTTAAAATCTTTATCTTGCGCCTCTTCGCTTGATTGCCCGATAGGAAGCAATGCGGCTGATTTTATTTCTGAATCGTGTATGGGGTATTTGTCCAACAATCCCTCATTACAGTGTGAAATTGCTTCTGAAGAGTATGTTTTCCAATTCTTCCGACCTCCCTGATGATCTTAGAAGAGTGAAATAGATTTTTGTCGACCAAATTGTATTGGAGGCCTAGCGAAAGAGATGCAATTCACGCATCAATGAAATGAGCGATTTTCTGTGAGTGATACTTCTGATGAATAACATTCTCCCTCATCTCATTTTTAGATAAGAATCTCCAATGGAAACTGGACATTCAATAAATAATCAAAAATCTGAAAATGCAAATTTTCACTTTCAGATTTGTTCTCTCAAGTTATATAGGGTCTTTCTCATTATCTATTAGATGTAGTTCAATGTGTGTGGCTTTAGCCGGGGAAGTAGTTGTTTTCTGTTAGATATTGCAAAAAAGTTACTTCAATTTTATCGTAGGTTTTTTCCATTTCCAGAGGAGTCATATATTGGTTCAATTTTCAATTGAGAATGTTTCTCTTCACAGTTAGTGGCATGTTGTACCATTGAAATTAGCGCATACCTCGCCCTCTGAAACTTATTTTTCTGAAAAAAGGCAAAATATGGGCAACAAATTCACTTGATTCTAAATTGAGCAATAGACAAGCTTTGTAACACTTCATAAATCAAAGTTTGGATGACCTTGGAACATAACTGAAAACTTTCTTGATTCGGAGCATACGATAAAAACCTTAGGATTTTACCATATACTTTATAAACACGAATTTAATATTATTGTATGTAAGTTTTTAATTCCCCAAAGATCTCAAATTATCTCTACATACCTGAACTTGAAGTTCATAACATACATACTCATAACAATTGCAATCTATTGACACAGTGACGATGCAAATCTACAACAATTGCATAAAAAATTCGCTATCGTCTCGCCTCGGCAAAAACTTGCCACACATAAAAGCTCTGGGAAACGCGGCGGGGACCAGGAATGGGTCGCACTGTGCTTATTTGTTGCACACAGTAGTGCACTATCGTTTCGATAGATGGCGGTAAGGAAATATGCACTTTTAATTTTTGATTTAATGCCAGGTTTATTGGACACCTGCCCCAACGTGCATCGCATGAAGCAGCTGCTCACTTAAACGTTAGAAACGTAGAATAACTTATGTCAAAGCATAGAAAATGTAAAATATTGCAAAATACGGTGATGTAATTAAGATATAAAATTCATACATAACGAAAAACGAGTTAGCTATATATCAACTAAAACACGTACATAATTTAAACTATATGAGATACAGATATTGAAGTTCAGTTATAGGTATTTTATCACTGCACAAAATTGTATTGAGGTTTATAGCTGTATTTTTATTATTTACCAAGTTATAAGTCATAAAAGAAAAGAAAATTCAAAAAAAATCTCAAATCTTTATAAACAAATGTTTATAATAGCTGATGAACAATAGTTATAAACTTGTTCCATTTGCTTTTTTCAAAGATTGAACAATCCTATACAGCGTGTCTCACGGTCGATGGTAGATCAGACGTTTATGGTAAACGCAAAGCAGGATTTCCCTGAAAATTTCACATCTTACATTTTGTTACCTGATCTATCGATCTAAAATATTTTCAGCTTTGCGGCGTTGCCACGTCTATCAAAAAAAACTAGCAACTTTATTTTTTTAAATAGAACACCCCGTATATTAACTCATTTTTTGAAACGCTCTTTCATTATAATACTTTTTTGTTGATAATGTCCTATACCTATCTCTATCTGTTTTAGAAATAAAAAATAATTTGTGTTAAATATGGTCCAAAACATAGCCCTAATTGAACTTTAGTACATCAGTACTCTCAATTCATGAAAAGTTGATATTTTGATTATAGGTTGGACAAATTCGAAGTATTTACTTAACACCAAGAAATCGACTCCATATCATACAGGGCGTGCTAAAATTACTGTTATTTCCATAATGCATAAAAGTGGTCAAAAGTTCATTTTTTCAAATGAAACCCCCTGTATATTACTCGATAAATTGAAAGATGATGAAAAATGCTTCAAGATGATATATCATGTCCCTATACCTAAATCAACTTTTCTTAATAAAGCCGTTTTTGTGGAAAAATTGTTATTTATGATACTACAAGTGATGGAAGTGGCATTTTATTTTGTGAGTGGGGAATATTGCGAAACGAACGTCAGCGAGTGGAGCAAATCCATGTATCAAACACATTTTTGTGTACAACAGTTACAGCTAGTAATAAAAAAAAACAAAAAAATTAATGTGGTCCATGGGATTCGAACACACGATCTTTGGATTACAAGGCAGATGCTTCAACTACATACACCAGCGCACATGTTTATTTAAATGTTATTATTGGTTATTTATAAAGGACTTTCTACAGTTGAATTGAATAGTAGGTACTTCGTCAGTTACTTCACAGGGAATAAATATTACCAATTGCACAAACTGCCAAATACATGTGTGAACTTTTCTAAATAATTCTTTCTAAGTAGATGTTCTGATTGTTTCTATTAAAGAGATTTTTAATGACAGTTCGGACAGTTGTATAAAATATTTAAAGAATTTGATTTAAGGTGGCCGTGGAAGTATCAAGCTTATGACAGCTTGGTGACTTTTATAAGTAATTAACTAATGGTTATTGACGGTGTTTTAAAAAATCGCCAAAAAATGAATGCTATTGACTATTCAAACGAAGTTCTTATGAAATTATTTATTATACACGGGCAGTGTGATCAAATCATTGCCAGAACTTGCAGAAAATTCAACCAAATGTATCCTGAATTAACACCAATGAACGAGAGGAAGTTTGTAAGATTACAAAATAATTTCCTTAACTATGGCTCAAAGTTAAAAGCGCCTACAACATTACCAAAACCTGTTACTTTAAATGAGGAAAATACTGTTAACGTCTTGGCATATTTTTATGCATATCCAGAAGCTTCCGTTCGCAGTGCAGAAAAAGATTTGGGTGTATCACATGCTTCAGTACAACGAATTTTGGAAAATCACGAAATGCATCCGTATAAATTTACCAAAGTTCAAGCTCTCAAAGTAGAAGATTTTGAACGCAGAGTGCATTTTTGCGAATCCCTTCTAATACATATACAGGAAGATCGGGAATTTTTGTCAAAAATAATTTGGAGCGACGAATAAAAATTTACGAGGGATGGCATTTTTAATAGAAGGAATAAACATTTTTGGGCTGATCATAATCCTCATGTGACAAAAGAAATGGGTTTTCAAGAAAAATTTTCCCTGAATGTGTTTTGTATTTTGAAGAAAAATAAAATTAGCTTTTTTATTTATGAAGACACACTGAATGCAGAGAGATATCTTCATATTTTAAGGACGACTGTTACCGATTTCCTTGAAAACTTGCCTTTAGAGGAATATAGGAATTCGTGGTTTCACCTGGACGGAGCGCCAGCTCATTGCACTCAGGAAGTTTCCAGGAAACTTCACCAAATGTTTGACGATCGTTGGTATAGGCGTTTGGGGCCGTGGGATTGGCCACCGAGATCACCCGATCTCACGCCACTTGACTTTTTTTTATGGGGTGTTTTAAAAGAAAGGGTGTACAGTACTCCAGTGCCTACCAAAGAAGAACTGCGATGGCGAATAGTGCGGTGTATTGAAGATCTAGATCCCCATGAAATTGAAAAAGCAACGACAAGTCGCGTACAAAAGAATATTTAAAAATGTTTAGAATGTAATGGACAACATTTCCAGCATTTGTTGTAAAAATGTGATATTTTGTTTACAATTTTGTTATTTTTAATCCTCCTAATTCTGTTTTTTTTCTGTACTTTCACATGTTATATTCCAGAAAATCGTACTTTTTACCTAGAAATGCCTGGTTTTTGGACAGTTGTTCCCTGGAAACTTTCAGCCATAGTTAAGAAAATTATTTTGTAATCTTACATACTTCCTCTCGTTCATTGGTGTTAATTCAGGATACATTTGGTTGAATTTTCTGCAAGTTCTGGCAATGATTTGATCACACTGTCCGTGTATAATAAATAATTTCATAAGAACTTTGAATAATCGATATTTGCATTCACTTTGGAAGAAAATTTGAAACACCGTCGATAACTATTCGTAAATTACCTATAAAAGTTACCAAACTGTTATAAGCTTGACAAATCCACTGTTACCTAAAACCAAATTCTTAAAAAGCAATTTTATTAAGAAAAGTTGATGATTTAGGTATAGGGACATGATATATCATCTTGAAGCATTTTTCATCATCTTTCAATTTATCGAGGAATATACAGGGGGTTTCATTTGAAAAAATGAACTTTTGACCACTTTTATGCATTATGGAAATAACAGTAATTTTAGCACGCCCTGTATGATATGGAGTCGATTTCTTGGTGTTAAGTAAATACTTCGAATTTGTCCAACCTATAATCAAAATATCAACTTTTCATGAATTGAGAGTACTGATGTACTAAAGTTCAATTAGGGCTATGTTTTGGACCATATTTAATACAAATTATTTTTTATTTCGAAAACAGATAGAGATAGGTATAGGACATTATTAACAAAAAAGTATTATAATGAGAGAGCGATTCAAAAAATGAGTTAATATACGGGGTGTTCTATTTAAAAAAATAAAGTTGCTAGTTTTTTTTGATAGACGTGGCAACACCGCAAAGCTGAAAATATTTTAGATCGATAGATCAGGTAACAAAATGTAAGATGTGAAATTTTCAGGGAAATCCTGCTTTGCGTTTACCATAAACGTCTAACCTACCATCGACCGTGAAACACGCTGTATAAGAACAACATGAATGTCCATTATCGTATCTCTAATAGTTTATAAGTTATATCAATTGGTTTCTTGACAAATCATGCTGCCGGTTCAACTTCGATTGGGTGTAATATTAAAAAGTTTTATAAAAATATACAAGAACATTTTTTTAGTACTTTGATATATGCCTGTTTTTTTAAGCTCTAGAAAAAAAATATAATGGTTGTTAGAATTTGTTTATAACAAAGTGTTACGTTAACAAAGAATGAAATTATTTATAAAAAAAAATATTTTTTTTTGTTAATCGATGAAGAAATGCCTATTATGATTTTTGAAGAGAAAATAATTTCTTAACTAATTATTTTAACAATCAAGGTTATTTAAGAAAAAAAATTTTTCAATCCTTATTTTGCAAAGTGGTAAAAAAGTTTCGAAAAATATTACTCTTGTCTATTTGTTTCTAAAAAATTGTTTAACAAATAATGTTAACAAAAATTCCAACCTTACTGAATGCCATTGTTAGATACAAAAACATAGCATAATATTTGGTGAACAGAATTTTATTAACAACATTTCTTGGACTTTTAATTTTTTGTCAACTTTAAATAATCATTATAAACAAAATAATAAACTGTAATTTACTTTTATAGCGTGATATTGTTAAGTATACGTATAAGAAGGGCTCCACGAAGCCAAACATTTTTAGATATATTATTTAAACTTTTATGTAGTTATTTAAGACAACAGAGATAGGAAAAAAAATAAATCACAATAGTATAACTTTTGAAAAATTGACATAATTTTTTTTCCATACTGGATATATTCTTTCAAGTCTCTAGATGATACCATAATTTATTCAAATTTTTTAATTAATATTTGTTACTAAAAAAAATATCTTATGTGGTACACTGTCTTTAGCAGTAGTGCTCCTATTTCGTTACGGCTGGGCGGAGCCCTATTTTCGGCGTTGAATTGAAATTATAAAAAATAGAGATAGAGTTCCGGGAGTCAAAACTTTTTTCTTGGAAATTTCCTCCTCTTTGAGAATCTTTTTCCAAAATTACTTAAATGTTAATAATTTTTGAGTTATTAACAAAAAACGAAATGCTACTTTTTAACATAATAGATTGCTAATAACAATTGCAATTTTTAATGTGCTAATACATACTTTCGATACATTTCTCTATACGTTATTTCGCTTATATTTTTAGGAACTTGATCAAGAATTAACACGTTTTTGAACTTGTTAATCAGACTACTACTTGAAATACGTATCATTTCTATGAGGCACCGTTTGGGAAAAAAGTGTTTTTGCAGATATGTAACACTTTGTGTCAATTTATTTATTAGTTGTGGCAATATTTTTCCTTTTGCTTTCCGATATATTTATTTTTGATCAAACACAATATATTAACGTTTCAACTGTCCCAAATATATAAAAATGTGAATTCCCATATATTTATAAATTTGATCTATTTTATGTTTTCAAAAGATGGAGCTACCTATGCGATTTAGAAAATTACGTTTTTCTACGACCATCAAGAAAAATGAACATTTCAATTGCGTCTTCGATTAAGAAATCTACCACGTTGTAACACCGATTTTCATTTCCCACGGGCGCTGTATCGAAATATTTCATTTCCTACGACTTTCATGAACTACTAGACTGTCATTATAGGTAGGTATTAACGAATTTTATGAACATAAATAATATCGAAACAAGTTTGGTTACGTCTGTCTAATAATTTGACATTTCACATCAGTAGATAATTAGAAAATTCGATTGAAAAAATTAAGTTATTAAAAATGATTAGCGATAGTGAGGATGATTTAACAATCAAATTAATAAATGTATATCAGAAGCTCCTGATAATGCCTATCTTCTGATTTTCTTATGATTTTCTTTTCATAAAACCAGAATAATTTCAATAAAAAGATTGATTACAATCGGATTCTATATTTTTGAAAAGTTGACAGATACTTTCTATATAGCAGTTAATTTGAACAAATTATTATGTGCTCTAGTAACGACGAGTGTTGATACAGATGACACATGGACTTTGGATGGTGGGAGCGAGGGTTCAAATCCACGCAGGCACATTTTTTTTCATTTCATGAAATCGATTAGTGTTTGATTTTTTCTGCATAAAGTTTTTTTATTTCCAAGTTGTCAAAATTTGAAAATTTTGAATGTTATTTGTTTCACGACGAAGGTAGGTACGTGTACAAAAAGAAAAAATAGATGTTTCATTCAACGGGTGAAGAAAGAAAAAATGATCTAAACCATGTAAAAATGACGGCAGGAGAGTTTATGATAAAAAGGATTATTAAAAATATTACAGATTTGTTAATGATTCAGATGGTCGTAGAAAAGTATAGTGTATATTTCTCAATTCGCACTAGGTCAAAATGAAAAATTACATAAAATAAATCCTAAACAGAAAACACTAGTGCGAAATGTTTCATTTCAATAGGAAATCCTGGGTCACCCAGGAAATCCTGGGTCACCCTGTATAGTGTGAGTTATGATTGTAATGACATGTTATCAGCTATAACAATTCCAAGTGCATTGATAACGATGAAATAATTTCATCATACTTCTCGAGGATGTTGTAATGAAATTTATCAAAGCTCGAGCGGTATTCAAACAGATTTTTTTTTTTATATGAAGCTGATTGTGATGTTTAAATTGATCAAATTGTCAAGTTTTTTGAGGTATTATTGCATGACAACTCATTTCACCCATGGGTAGTTTTCAGTTATAATTGGTCACAAGTGCATAAAAATTACCGATAATTTTGCAAGAAAGCGTGTTCTCTAAGAATTGCAAGAGTTTATTTTCATACTTTGGCGAAAAAGCCCGAGTCGAAGGAAGAGGGCTCTTTTACAAAATATGAAAATAACCGTGTGCCATTTCTATAAGATAACACGCTTGAATGTAAAATTATCTGCTCATTTTTAATCTCGAATGTAATTCATTGGAATATTTAGAGAATAAAGAAATGAAATATTGATTTTTTTTCTGAGAAATATCATAGTACTAACAAAGGCTAAGAATGAAATTGTGCTGAACACGCGACATTTTTTCACTTTTTGGAGTTTATCTGACATTTCTCAGTTTGTGGCGACGGGATGTTTTCGCAGTGCAATAATCGCTCTCCAGTGCAATTCCTCCGTAATTTTTGAAAACTGCATTCCTCTTATGAGAAATTTTATACAGTGTGGCCATTTAAGTGTGCAACGTGTGGCCGTGCTGGTAGAGCGTTCACCTCTCAAGCGAGGGGTCGAGAGTTCAAATCCCCGCGTGGTCATCGGTCTCGTGCATGGCATCACACGTTAAAGGGTAAGAGCTGCGTTTTCCCTAGCTCACACAAGTCTCTCGAAGACTTCCGAGGGTTGCTCGTAGGGGTGCAATCGGTTGACGGAAATAACAATTTCAACATCAACATATGGGATTTTTTTTTTCATTGCACAACCAAAATACAAATATTTCCAAAAGTTGGTACATGTTCGATAATTACGAGGATGTATTGATATCTAGTTATCCTAGACCAGTTCCCTGCATAAACAAAATATTGCGTTACCATAGCAACGAACAATAACTTATTAGAAGTGTCAGTGTAAAGTTTGACGTCAAAAAAGTAAACCAGAGTTACGCAATAAATTCAAAGAAAAAATATGTCCACCGAAATTGTGAAAATCGAAAAATTGGAGTATCGAGTCATCATCAAGGACCTGTATTTAAAAGGGTTAAGAGGTAAGCAGATTTACGAAGATGTGCTTAATACCCTTGGTGATCAATGTCCTTCGTATGCGACCGTGAAAAATTGGACTGCAAGTTTCAAAAGAGGTAAATTTTCCGTTGAAGATGATGATCGATCGTGAAGACCAGTTTCTGTGTCAGTCCCCGAAAATATCGATGCAGTTCATGACATGATTTTAACAGACCGTCGAATTGGGCTAAAACGGATATCATCATATAGTTCACGTCAATTTGGACATGAGAAAAATTGCTGCAAAATGGATCCCCAAATGTTTGAATGTTGACCAAAAGCGTGCAAGGGTAGTAGCATCGCGTTCGATCTGTGCTCGATATGAAAATGATGTAGACTTCTTAAACCGAATTGTTACTATGGATGAGACTTGGGTACATTTCTACGATCCAGAAACAAAGCAACAATCGATGGAATGGCGACACTCCTGTTCTCCAAGACCTAAGAAGTTTCGTGTCCAAAAATCTGCTGGAAAAGTTCGTGCTTCAGTTTTTTTGCGATTGCCATGGAGTAATCATGATTGATTTTTTGGATAAGGGTAGAACAATACTGAACAATACTTGTACTTGAACAAACAAGTAGTGTTCAGTGATCGAAACTGTAAACATTTCTCTTGAAAATGCCAACCACTCGTGTTGGCGAAACGTCGAGATTTTCTCTAAATAAACGTCGGCCTAAAAACCCGAAAAACCATCATTCAAGAAAATATCCGTTGAATAATAATTAGAGCAGAATAACAGGATGGAAATGAAAGAAGAGATACTCAAGAAAATGCCTCGGAAAGTTCGAATGAAGAAGAATGGACTGATAGTGGCGACAGATTGGATGATGTGACTATATCTGAAGAAAAAGAGTATTGCGAGCTTGACCGAATGATGAATGTGTCCTCTGGAGACTATGTCTCATTGAAATTATTAGGAGGAAAAAGAAAAGCAATCAAATATCGTTAGATAATGAAAATGAGATTGAAGTTTTTTCGATGAAAGTATGCAATACTGAAAAAGATTTTTTATAGTAGATGAAAGTGTCTGGTGGAAATGTCGGCGGTACTGGGAAAATTACCATCACCTGAAATCCTTGTGATTGGAGACAGGATGAAATATCAATTTCCAAAACCCGTTGACGTTTTCGAGAACGCGTAGATATTCTCTTAATTTTTTATGACCTGATCTCAATTCCGACTTACTTTTTCATTTTATTCTTGCTCACTTTAAGTATAATCTCAATCAGTTGTTTTTTCAAGTTGAATTCATATTTTTATTTGCGTATAAGTATTGAAATGAATATACTTTTATACTGTCAAACACTGGGTTTCAATTACTGGGTGACCTCGAAACTCGTCAATAACTGGTACAAAAAACTACCAATACTTAATTTTTTTGTACAAATATAATTTTATGATTCCCAGCAATCTCTATTAGTAGAATTCGAAAAGATATAGAATTGACAGAAAAATTACGACTTTTTTTCAGCCTGTTATAAAAAAAATCTGAATTCTTTGTTCTAAAGGTGTCAATTATTGAGGGGTTTTCCTTACCTTTCATCAACAAATCGTCGGGTACCAGAACCCAATTCATGAACTTCACCGTCAAATTGTACAGCCCTGACATGCCCCTGGCGTTGAAGGGCGCGTTGCTGCTCAAGTACACCTCTTTGCCCTCGTAATCGGTATAGTTCGGCAAGTCATTTCCTAGGTCTTCGAAGGCCACCTCGAGGTTCTTGGTGATTTTGTCGATGCTGTTCCAGAACCCGCCGTCCGAGGCGTTGACGGCCGCCAGCAGTACGGCGCATGTCAGCAAAAAACTGAGGAAGTTCACGGGCAGTCTTTTTTCGGAAAAGGCCGTCTCGGCCGTCTTGGGTTTGCGTCGGCCCATTTTCGACTGAATTTCACGAATGCATCTCCGACGATCGCATACTATCTCTTGTTTTATCAGCAGATAAACTATTAATTGTTATGACGTTGATTTGTTCTGTGAAGCGGGGCCGGGAATAGATGTGAATCTGAAAAAGAAATATACGTATAGATAAGTTTGAATATTACAAACATACATATTATAAAACATACAATAAAAATGATTCAACGCACAAACTCTTAAAATCTTAGGAATATGAATAGTGTGGGTTTAAGCACAACAAAAATCTAACCTCGCATGAAAAGGACCACGCCCAAAACATTTGTAAATTTGGTCAAAGAATATCTACAATACTGAACAAGAAGCGACAGTGGCAGTGGTGGGGGAAAACCGTTTTCTAGTGCGTATATTTACTGGCAAAATGGCGGATGTTGAACAGCTGATCATTAACAAGGTTATGTCGATGCAGCTGATTCATTGTTTCCATTGTCAACTGTCAGAATTGGTAGCAAATTCCTCTTTTACTCGCGAGTTGTGTTGCGGATAGGATTCGACTTCCGGCTATGGTGGAGGACAGGAGGCGTCCTCGTGGCTGGGAGTCAAGTAAATGTATAGTGAATGTCTGCCATTATATAAAATGTGCCTACAGCGTATGTAAATGTTTGTGAGTGTTTGCCATTAGATCTTGGTGATCTAATGTGCATGAAATGTATGCCGAATATAATAACGGGTGAGGATATTGCTTCGAGCAAGACAATCCTCATCCACAGACGAAGCCCGAGTTATTTACGCCGGTTAGAGGCCGGGGCAGGACGGATTCTTGCATAACTCAAAGGGGATGCTGTGTCAATTGCGAAATAGCATAGCACAAAAAAAGATTAAGAAGAAGAAGAGAACTGTCAGAATTATTATGTTCTGTGCTATGACATAGTTTTGTTCTGTGGTTGTATTATTATTTAAGTAATTTTAAACAACTTCTGTGCTTGAAAAATTTCAATCCTTTCTCGTATGATAATTAAATATATAAATCAGCTAATCTTAAATCATACCAAATATATTTCTTTTCATTTCGCAACGCTTCCTACGGCACACGAAGGCAGCTTCTGTCGTTCAATAATGAATTTTTTCCTGTGTCCCGACCTTTAGCACCCCAACAAAATGGCGGAGGTCATCAAAAATTACCCACCGAACATCAAAGGCGCCGACAAGAGTGTCGCTTCTTGTTCAATATTGTAGATATTCTTTGATTTGGTGTCACTGGTTGCCATCATTTGTATCATTCCTATTTATTAACTAATGCCCAGCTTGTGTTTATGATAGTTATTTATGTATCAAGGGCGTAAAGTAGGCGTTTAAGGCCTGAGTTGCAAATAAAGGCCCGATGGCGTCAGCCAAGGGCCATTACACGCTGAAGGCCATAACAGTACGAGGATATATTGAAAAATTGTTAGAACAAACAAAATTTCAATGTCAAAATATTTTATTACTTAACATATTCTCCTCTTAATTGGATACATTCATTACAGCGAACCTGCAACGTCTCAGACCTTTCAAAAAAAATGTTTCTTCTTGCTCTGCAAACCAGACCTCCACAGCTTTTATTACCTCCTCGTTGGAAGAAAATTTACGACCTATTAAACTTTTCTTCAGTTGAGGAAAGAGATGATAGTCGCACGGAGCCAAATCTGGTGAATAAGGGGGGTGTTCTAGTAATTCAAACCCTAAATCACGAATTTTTTGCATGGCAACATGAGATTTGTGTGCAGGGGCGTTGTCCTGCAAAAACAAAACACCTTTGGATAGCTTTCCGCGTCTTTTCTCTTAAATTTTTTCCCGTAGAGTGGTCAGTAATGTCGAATAGTAATCTCCAGTTATTGTTCTACCCTTATCCAAAAAATCAATCATGATTACTCCAGGGCAATCCCAAAAAACTGAAGCAAGAACTTTTCCATCAGATTTTTGGACACAAAACTTCTTAGGTCTTGGAGAACCGGAGTGTCGCCATTCCATCGATTATTGCTTTGTTTCTGGATCGTAGAAATGTACCCAAATCTCATCCATAGTAACAATTCGGTTTAAGAAGTCTACATCGTTTTCAAATCGAGCACAGATCGAACGCGATGCTACTACCCTTGCACGCTTTTGGTCAACATTCAAACATTTGGGGATCCATTTTGCAGCAATTTTTCTCATGTCCAAATTGACGTGAACTATATGATGAACGCGTTCGTACGAAATTTTCAGTGATTCAGATATCCGTTTTTGCCCAATTCGACGGTCTGTTAAAATCATGCCATGAACTGCATCGATATTTTCGGGAACTGACACAGAAACGGGCCTTCCCGATCGGTCATCATCTTCAATGGAAAATTTACCTCTTTTGAAGCTTGCAGTCCAATTTTTCACGGTCGCATACGAAGGACATTGATCACCAAGGGTATTATGCATATCTTCTTAAATCTGCTTACCTCTTAACCCTTTTAAATACAGGTACTTGATGATGGCTCGATACTCCAATTTTTCTATTTTCACAATTTTGGTGGACATATTTTTTCTTTTAATTTATTGCGTAACTCTGGTTTACTTTTTTGACGTCAAACTTTACACTGACACTTCTAATAAGTTATTGTTCGTTGCTATGGTTACGCAATATTTTGTTTATGCAGGGAACTGGTCTAGGCTAACTAGATATCAATACATCCTCGTATATCGTGCAATGTTCATTATCTATGCTATGTTTAATTTTCAGAATATAATATTCTTTCAAAGTTAACCTAAATTTATTCATATTTATCAAATTCTTGCCCATAAGTACGATTTTAGAATGGGGTGGAACTCCTACCCCGCGCCGGCGAATCGGAATTTCTATGGGCCCCGTCACGGAAAAGTTAAGATGCTTCACATGCTGATAAATCGTTTTAATTTTCATATCAGACCTGTCATAGTAATGTTTCTAAAAGTACTAAACATTATATTGTCCATACCAATTAATAGTAGCCGCCCTGTATACTGAAAAGTCGTCGTAACGTTTTGAATATCTCTCCAGGCGAATATGTTATAGATAACGTGCACATTTTATATACCCCTGCAAATTCTTGATACCATTAATGAACATTACATCGGTTAAGTTTTTAATACCATTCATATCTATATGAATCACCATATGTCCTCATTTTGTATGTTTTATAAAGCTTGTAAACAAAATGAACAGAAAAACAAGTACTCGGATGAATGAAACATTTCTATAACAATCTAATAATCGCTTTTGATGTAACATAATGACCTATTTGCAATGAACTCTATAAACAGTTACGAAGAATCAGTCCCATGCATTGACCAAAGTACTGTTACAATTAAACATAATTATTGTTTGTTATTCACTCTAAATAACATCGACTGCATTCATTTGTCGTATACTAACAGCTGCACTGGATGGATCGATCATTTGTTATACGAGGATGTATTGATATCTAGTTAGCCTGGACCGATTCCATAGATAAACAAATATTTCGTTACCATAATAATAATATAATAATAATAAGTTTATTCTCAAGTCGAAATTAAAGGTATTACAATATAGATATATAACATAACAGAATAACAAAATGTAGTTGTAGATTGAAATATACAGCATGATTAAAAAAAATTTGCAATATTTTAACAATAATATAATATCTCAACTATAAACGAATAAACAAGTATCCACTAAGGCAGTGCCTGTGCGTGGGTGAGTTACTTATTCTAAAATAATGAAATAATGAAAATTTTAGTAGAACACATAGTATAAAGTTATGGTGTCACTATCGCTAAAATAATTAAAATATTGAAATTGTGTTCAATTTGATAAAGAAAGCTAAAAGCCAAAAGATCCATATACATAAATATATATATAAATATTGATAAATATTGAAACATTGACATAAATTCGAAACAATATTTCATAACATAAGATATTGACAGATAATAGTACAACACACTTTAAAATCAAGTTAAATAGAGATGTTATGTGAAAAATATTTTTAAAATTTTTGTGTCGTTATCGGTGAAATAATCAAATCATTAAAATTGAAATTGTAGGGAATATAATAAAATAAAGATAAAGATAAAAGGTACATACATATACATATTGAATTATAAACATAAATATAAATCATAAATATCACAAAGAGTGTACCAACCAGTAGCAATAATAATAATAACAATAAACGAGATCTTATAAAATATTTAAAATCTAAACAGTGAATGGATAACCATACGTTCTAATCGAAGAAGATGATATTTGGTCCTTTTTTTGAAAGAATATATATTTGATTCTCCTTTGATTTCAGTCGGGAGAAAATTATAAAATCTATGATTTCTCTGTCCTATTCTTGTTCTGGATGTAACCATTTCTAGAGCGTTATTTGATTTCAGACGTGTTTGGTAGTTATAGTAATAATGCTGACGTATATCTAGGACTTCCGTCTCTGTAAATATTAGGTCGGATGAATACCTGATGGGTTTGGATGATATAATTTTCAAAAATCTTTTTTGTAAAACTTCGAGATTCTGCAAATGTGTATCTGTTGCTGCCCCCCAAGCCAGAATACCGTATGTAAGTCTTGTTTCTACCAATGATTGATAGAGAATTTTAAGATATTTGAAATCTAGTATTTGCTGAAAGTATCTGAACTTATAGAGGAGCGAACGAAGAGTTTTGCAGACTTGTACCAGATGTTTATCCCACCGAAGATGACAATCCACTATTATACCCAAATATTTAGCGTTACTGGCTCTTTTTATAGTGATAGTTTCGTCAGATCGTAACTCAATTTGTAACGTGTCATAGTCAGGGAGGCCACTGACGTAACAAGAAAACGGAACGAAACAGGTTTTTTCATAATTTATCGAGAGTACTTTTTGTCCAAAACATTGAATTAAATTTCCCATATCTCTTTCTGCTTTTTCTTTCAATCCGTCCCAAGTATCGTTCTCGTATAGAACTATAGTATCATCTGCGAAACTGCAACGATAAATAACTTATTCTAGTACCTATATTTGAATGAGTTATGAAGTAAGCAGATTTACGAAGATGTGCTTGGTACCGTTGGCGATCAATGTCCTTCGTATACGACCGTCAAAAATTGGATTGCAAGCTTCAAAAAAGGTCAATTTTCTATTGAAGATTAAGAGCGATCAGGAAGACCAGTTTCTGTGTCCGTAAATCTATGCAGTTCATAACATGAGTCAGTTCTCGGTCCAACCCTGTTTCTGCTTTATTTAAATGTTATCACCAGGTTGAAGATAAGGGCAAAGATCAATCTTTTTGCAGATGATACCACCTTCTTATGGCACGACGAAACAGCTCAACAATTGCAAGAAAAAATAGACCTCCTCTGTAACAAGTTGGCATCTGGATGTTACGCCAAAGTTGTCATCTGGATGTTACGCCATGCGCGTAATATATAATGTCTCAATGTCTCATTTGAGATATGAAAATACTTATTGATAAATTGAATACTTATTTGATAACAGAATAATTGACTAACATAAAGTGCAATGCATTGTTTTTATTGTGATTGATAATAAATAATAATGTTGCTTCAGATTCACAACCTAAAAATATTAACGACTTATTTACCCTTATTATAATAATTTATGTCTATTGAAATGTTATTTATAATAAAACTTTCAGCTTCAATGAATTTTACAGATAATTGGGTTTACAAAACCACAATTATTTCGTCACTCAATGACTTCTTCAAGTGGAAGTATAAAACTAAGAAGAAGTTATATATATACAATTGTCGTGATTTTATAAATTCAAAATTTGTGAAATCTATTAAAAGGCTTTATCATGAATGTTAACATGAATTTTCATCAAGTATCCATATCTATTCAATATTGAAATGATATTTAGACAATTTTTGTTTCAATTGTGAAACTCATATATGTTTATTCGATGTTTATAGTTCGTAATAAAAAAATCTGACGACAAACACAAACAAAGAAAAACCCTTAGAGTATAAACCCTTAGAGTATAAAAGTGGGGTAGGAATCAGAGGGACCAGAATCATTGGACCAATTCTTTTCGACTGGCCTTTGACGGGTCAAAGATATCTAGAATTCTTATAGAATGATATTCAAAATAACATCAATGCTCTACCTGAGAACATCAGGGAAAATATGTTTTTTCAGCAGGACGGTGCAGGGCCACATAATGCTATTAATGATCTAGAATATCTTAATGACCTATGGGCAGAGAAAGATTGGAACAAATGGTTCAAACAGATGGTCACCCAGATCACCTGATTTAACCCCTATTGTTTTTTTACGGGTTCTCCTCAAATCCAAAGTATACTCCAGAAGATCAACTACTTTGGAGGACTTGAGATATAGAGTTGACCGCGCAATCCTGGTCACAAACTGATAAATGTGATGAGGTGCACAATAAGTAGAACTAGTCAATGTGTTAGGAAGAATAGGAAGGAAACACTTTGAACATATTATTGGTCATTGATAAATAAAATGACTTTTCGCTGGTTGTGAAACTGTTCTATTGGAAATTTTCAGTATCTTTCCTATAATGGGTTTATGATTACTCTTTATTTTTCAGTATAATATTTTTGGTTTTATTATTCCTACTCTGCAGTAAAGTTTGAAAAAATCTATAGATGTCAAATGTTTCCTACCAATTTTTTCAGGATGATTTTATTTTGTTAAATGGCTCTCTATCTTGCACGGACCTAAGTGGTACATAATATACAGGGTGGGTCACGGTCGATGGTACCTTAGACGTTTACGGAGAACGGGACATAGGATCATTCTGAAAATTTGGTTTCTCAAGTAGTTGCTCTTGGTCTATCGATCTAATATAGTTTCAGCAATGCAGCGTTGCCGCTTATACAAGAAAGTAGCAGCATCTTTGTTTTTTCAAATGGGTCACCCTGTATATTACCGCATTTTTGAAATTGTCATTACTTTCTGATTATTTCTCCCTCATACTCCCCTATACCTATCTCTAACGGTTTTTGAGATATTGGTTATTTTCCATATTTTTTACCCAAAACATAGCTCGAATTGAATGTTTATTTCTGCGGTATTTGGATTCTTAGGAAGTTGCAATTTTGTGTTTAGTTCACCAAGACCATGTACATTGATTCTGTATAGAGAAGTCTGTTCTGCGTTATACAGGGTCGTTCAAAATTCATGATCTTACTGCTAGATACGAAAAGGGTTGAAAGTGCGTTTTTTTAAATGGAACATCCTGTATATTATGAAATATCCTGAAAGATGACTAAATTCCCTTCGAATTGATATTTCATGTTCCTATACCTAAATAGCCAGAAATCCGAGATAATAGCAATTTTCACTTGTAATCTCCCAAGTGCTTGAATTATTGCCGGAAATTGTTCGAGATGTTCGACGATCGCTGGTTCAGACGTATGGGTCCGTGGAATTGGCCTACGAGATCACCCGATCTCACGCCACTTGATTTTTACTTATGTGGTAATTTGAAGAGAAAAGTATACATGACACCAGTGCACAGTAAACAAGACCTGCGCCAACGAGTGATCAACTGCATTGAAGAGCTAGATGCCAGTGAAATAAGGAGTGTTACAACTGTATCTCCAAATACCCGGATTTTGAAATGTTTGGAAGCCAATGGTCGGCATTTGAAAATTTATTTTGAACGTTTTCTAATTTTTGACAGATAATTAATGAAATTATGTTGTAATCGTACAAACCTTCTTTTTGTTCATTGGTTGTAAATCAGGGTGCGTTTCATTGAATTTTCTGCACGTTCTCGCTATAATTCCCTCACATTTTCCATGAAGAATAAACAATTTCATCAGAACTTCGTTTGAATAGTTATTTCCCTCCATTTCAATTATTTTTGAGTCACTTTCGTTAAGAAACACACAACGGTATTATTAATAGTGCACTAATTGTCAAATTTTCATAATGTCATGTACCATCATGACATTTAATAGCCACCTTAGATGAATATGAGAAAAATAAATCGATTTTTTTTGAAAATTTCACACCTCACTTTTGTAGCCAATCAAAAATTTCGTTCTTGTTTTGAAGTATTTTACATATCAATATTTTAGTGGTTATAAATAGTTCAGGTGAAACCATTGTTAGTTATTTCTTATGAATTGTTGGATGATTTTCATTTCTCTGTGTGAAATTTTCTTACCAAATCACCCTCGTGCTTGAGTTAATTGCCGTAAATTTATCTCGTACATGAATTTTCAAAAAATTCATGCACTCGAAAAATTTCCGGCAATTATTCAACACTTGGGAGATTACAAGTGAAAATTGCTATTATCTCGGAATTCTGGCTATTTAGGTATAGGATCATGATATACAGTGACCGGCAGAAAGTACGCATCATATGGGAATTTTTTTTATTAATAAATTTTGACAAATATTGATACTTGCAATCGCTTCTGCATCAAAAGAAACCCCAAAAGACGTTGTACAGTGCCGTTCGTCTTTTCGAGGTTGGCGGGAAATTTAAAAAAATTGAAAATTATTTCTCAAAACACACTTGTTTGTGAAAATATCGAGAAATGTTAATAAGAAAAGTTGTTCAGATTGACATTTTATAGCTATGTACAAGTTTTGAAAAAGATCTGTGATAAAAAAATAAAAATCAATTTTTTGCCACAAAAAAAAAATCTTTTTGGAAACATACATTTTTGACGAAGAAACTCTTTAGTAAAGCCAACACTAATATTTCAAATAATGTTTTGTGAAGATTCGCAAGCTATTCCTATTTTATTCGGAGAAAATTTGAAATCTGTGATTTTGCAGTGTGATCAGCTGCTTCATAAGAAGTCACTGAAATATCTACAGGACATTATAATTCCGATACTTTTTATTATTAATTAAGAACCAAGTATCTACACAATTTCAATTTGAAATTCTTAATATGTCCTGTAGATATTTCAGTGACTTCTTATGAAGCAGCTGATCACACTGCAAAATCACAGATTTCAAATTTTCTCCGAATAAAATAGGAATAGCTTGCGAATCTTCACAAAACATTATTTGAAATATTAGTGTTGGCTAATGAGTTTCTTCGTCAGAAATGTATGTTTCCAAAAAGATTTTTTTTGTGGCAAAAAATTGATTTTTATTTTTTTATCTCAGATCTTTTTCAAAACTTGTACATAGCTATAAAATGTCAATCTGAACAACTTTTCTCATTAACATTTCTCGATATTTTCACAAACAAGCGTGTTTTGAGAAATAATTTTCAAATTTTTTAAATTTCCCGCCAACCTCGAAAAGACGAACGGCACTGTACAACGTCTTTTGGGGTTTCTTTTGATGCAGAAGCGATTGCAAATATCAATATTTGTCAAAATTTATTAATAAAAAAAATTCCCATATGATGCGTACTTTCTGTCGGTCACTGTATCAATTCGAAGGGAATTTAGTCATCTTTCAGGATATTTCATAATATACAGGATGTTCCATTTAAAAAAACGCACTTTCAACCCTTTTCGTATCTAGCAGTAAGATCATGAACTTTGAACGACCCTGTATAACGCAGAACAAACTTCTCTATACAGAATCAATGTACATGATCTTGATGAACTAAACACAAAATTGCAACTTCCTAAGAATCCAAATACCGCAGAAATATTTTAGATCGATAGACCAAGAGCAACTACTTGAGAAACCAAATTTTCAGAATGATCCTATGTCCCGTTCTCCGTAAACGTCTAAGGTACCATCGACCGTGACCCACCCTGTATATCGTTGAATATGTAATTGAATTCTCTATCGAACGGCAAGATGGCCCTAGGGAGGTATCATTGGAAAAAAATTACGTTTTTTTCGTTAAAAATGCATTCTGAAAGTTTCAATTTCTGTTGTACGATTTCTTATTGGTCTTATCGATGAAATTACTAGTACTATGATTTACTAATGACAATTAGAATAGATTTTAACCTGATCAAGGACACTTGTGCAAAAAAAAAATTATATATTTTTTTTTTTGGTTGAAGGCATCGACTTCTGTGGTGATCAGCCCTTTGTTTAGTAAAATAAAAATTTGGCAACTCTGTCGTATGTAATTTGCACCGTATAATCCGAAAAACATACAGAGTGTTCCATTTGAAAATCGAATTAAGTGGCTATTCCGACGGAACCGGAAGTCGTGAATTTTGTTTTTATATGTGTGTGTCAATCCGTTATATCTTTGAACCAATTTTCATCCAAATCGGTTGAAATGTAAAGGAGATATAGGCATGGCCCTGGTTTCATTGTCACCTGGTATACCATCTGAAGGAATGTGAATATTGCACGTTTGAGCTCTTGCTGCCTTGGTAGCCAAATTGCTGCGTACTCAGTGGGTTGTTTGCACATAAAAATCCTGTAATTCTTGTATTCACAAGTTTCTCAATTACTTTTGCGGAGTTTTGCCAGAGCTGGTATTAAACAAATTGTCCTCAGATTTGGTGAGTCGTCCAGATCTCCTCCTTTATGCAAAGGTATGACTACTCCAGTTTTTAAATGCTGGAAAAATACCTCAAGAAAAACATTCATTCACAAGAATAACCAGAACGTACAGTGCAGTCAGTGTCTGGCAAATTCTCAAATATTGTTATGGATAAGTTATCAAAACCAGCGGTGCTTGTTTTTTATGTTCCTGTTGGAAATACCTCCAACGTACTGTCGGATGGCTGGGCTGCGACTTGTTGGATATGACAACACTACTTTGAAACTAAACTTTATTTCGTAATTACAATCCAAAAAAGATCAATTTGATAATACTGTCACGTTTTGACAATCCCCCGTTCCTCTAACAAAAAAACAATCCACCCCTTATCCCTTTTCAAAGGTGGCTTGAAATCAAAATGAAAATATTCATAACATTCCTGAGAGTTTGCTTCAATTCTAATAACGTGTTCGTGCACATATCATAATGAATTTATTTTGCAAATTCTATAATCCCTTCTTCTCATTTTACAAATTGGATTACAAAAACACGTCTGTACTGTTTTCAAATGACAATACGAACTGGCTGTGAGAACGCACGTAAATGCAAAGCAAAACAAAGCATTCCTATATTACAGTTAGGGAGGTGGCGAGCATTTCCGTATATGATTAGCACACGTTTCACATCGAGGTGGATTGCAGTTTAGATCACTACGAATTGATTTGGTCCAGTTAATTGAGGTCCTATGTCGCTGCGTTCCGCGTTGCAGCGGGTGGAAGTTGCTTCAAAAAAGGAGGGGGTATCATTGAATGCCAACCAGAAACGAAATGCGTTTGGAACTTTTATTAGAGTATATTTTTTTAAAGTAAAAAAAGATTTCGAGGCGATCGTGTGGAAATGCCTGAGAGAGAGGGAAAGCGAAAGAGAAGGCTGTCTTCTGTTCCTTTCTATTTACTTCTAATACTACATCATACATCTGTATACATTTAGATACACAATACGGAAAATGTCGGAAGTGAGTTATACAGTTCTCACTCACATTCCCAAATAAAAGAAGGACAAACTATAGAGTTATTTTATACCTGCGGGAACACAGTTAATAGATTTAGAACCCAAATATTTCCGACACATTTTGATTTTGATTTCATTTTGAAAATCATTCCTAAAGATTATATTAATAATTTTCACTTGTATACCACTAGAGCTTCAATTATCACCAGAAATTTTTTCGAGAACACGCATATTTTGAAAATTCTCCCGACTCGAAGACGAGGGAGAATTTTCAACTATAAACGTCATAAAATATCCAGTGTAATTTCATGCTGCTTATCCCAAGGAAGAGACAAACATTTCCGGAAACTTTATTAGTTGCTATGGTAATGATAAAAAATACGGGCCTTGAATTGGTCGAAAATGTTGGGTGTGGAATTTTCAATAATATTCAATATACGTAGAATTTTGTACTCGTAACTTGGCGCGAGCGTCGGGTCGAAAAAAAATATTCAAATGGTCTGCCTTTGGCATATCACAGGCCTCGATGTCTGCCTCATGGATTTGCTTGGTTATATTAGAAATATAAACATCAGTTCAAGAGGCAGATATGTGCGCATTATACAGGGTGTTTCATAATAAATGCGCAGGACTTCCGGATGTGATAGCTCGTTCAAAAATATGAAAAAAAGTTTCTATTAACTTACCTAAAATTCAACATTTTCGAGATACAGGGTGTAGAAATTTAAAAAAAATTATGGTTTTTTGCGAATATCTCTGGAACCGTTTATCGCACAAAAAACAGATTTTGAATGCATTTTCTACTCATAATAAGCTCTATTTTGTGCAGATTTTTAATTTTTTAAAATTCATAATTTGTGAAGATTTTTTCCTCCAACTTCTACGCCACTGAAAAAAGTATGATTTTGAAACGCTTACTTGAACCGCCAATGTTTTCCACACAAAAAAGGTACATAGCTCTAAAGTAGACCGTTTTCAAGAAAAATGAACTTTCATGTTGATAAACATGGTAAATTTTTTTAAATAATGTTTTTCCCAATTATACAAAATTTATTTAGACGTTAAAACAAGTAACAAAACCAAACGTTGACTTCTTAATTGCAAAATAAAAAGAAACAATAACAATCATACTCAGTTGCATTGTTGGAAATGTCCGCCGTTAGCTTCAATGCACGCAGCAATTTTTCGAGGAAAAAACATTATTTAAACAACATGAAAGTTGATTTTTCTTGAAAACAGTCAACTTTAGAGCTTATGACCAACTATACCTTTTTTGTGTAGAAAACATTGGCGGTTCATATAGGAGGCTCAAAACTGTACTTTTTCCAGTGGCGTAGAAGTTGGAGAAAAAACAACCACTACCCCTTCAAAATTTTCACCAATTATGAATTTGAAAAAATAAAAAATCCGCACAAAGTTATGAGTAGAAAATGCCTACGAAATCTATTTTCTCTGCGATAAACGGTTCCAGAGATATTCGCAAAAAACGATAATTTTTTTTAAATTTCAACACCCTGTATCTCTAAAATGGTGCATTTTAGAGAGTAAGTTAATAGAAACTTTTTTTCATGTTTTTGGACAAGCTATCACATCCTGAAGTCCTGCGCATTTATTATGAAACACCCTGTATAGCACACCTTATTCACATTTTTGAAGCGCTGTCAGTAGACAACGCAGACGCAACATGCTGGCAGACTATTTCTCCATGGTCTTTTTCATTGTTTTTAATCGAACAATTCAGGTCTGCCAAATTTGCACTTTACATAGGCACAGTTTTTTAAATCATAAAAATTACTTAAAAAATTATATACTACAACAGTCAGAGCCCTGGATGTCTGCCTCTTCGATTTTCTGTGACCATCAGCCCTAGTGGCAGACATGTCCGCATAATATAGCACAGCTTTTTTAAAACATTTTTGAAACGCTGTCAATTAACAACGCAGCACCACAATGGTAGCAGACGCGTTTGCAATCTAAATTTATTATAGAAATAATGCAAATGTTCTTTGTATTGGTCGGGAATGTAGGCAGTAATTTCCCAGAAAACATTAAATTTGCCACCACCTCAGATTTCGGAAACTTTGCCAAATTTGAAAAAAAATGAAAAATTAATATTTTTTCATTTGACAAAGTTCCCGAAATCTGTGGTGGTGGTAAATTTTATGTTTACTAGGAAATTACTACTAGAATTTTCCATTATTTCCATAATTAATTTCCATGTGGAGTTATTAGAACCCTGCGGGATCAGGTATCAATAAACAGCCTAAAAATGTATTACTTTGCGCATCATACAGTATGGCATTATCTTCCGGGGAACTTCTGCTCATTCAAGAATAGTTTTTAAAACACAAAAAAAATTATTTGTACCATGTTGAAATTGAAAATGGAAACATCACGTAAGCCTTATTTTATCAATTTAACCCATTAATGCCCAATGGCAACTTTATTGGCCACGGCTTATTTTCGGCAAATCAACGGCTGTTTGGAAAAAAAAGTAGCGCGCCTATGATTTGTGACAAGTTCGAACCTTCATCCACCTGCAACGTCAGCAGATTCAACAGAAGTAGTTAAACAGTTGCGTGTTTTATGTCCATTTTGGTTTACATCCCGAGTTCTCGCAAAATATCATGGCAGTTGATGAAAAAATGTAAGTAAATACACTTCTTTTGATGAAATAAGTATAGTTTTTTTTATACTTGTATTTAATTAACTTCATAAACAATCCAGTTTTGTACTCCAAGATGATTTCACAGTTTTTTAAATAGTTGATATTGATATGTAAATGTCGTTGGCAACTTGAGTTGTCACTGGGCATTTGCGGGTACAATTTCAAAATATTTCTGTTACAGGTACAGTCGGGGGAGGCGTGGAAAGGGATTACTGTTTCATCAATTATTAGATAGTCTAGAGGCAGATGACGAAGAAGTTCCAGATACGGTATTCATATGTCCCCCAAATGAACCGGCAGGTACGGAAACAGACAAAGATTCAGATAATTCCGATGAAGAAGTTACCGGCGATGTTGATCATCTGCCTTCGCGCATTCTAAGGTCTAAAGTTTTGGTTCATTACAATGAAGACATCAACGACTCAGATGAGAATATACATGGTGATGAATCTGAAGAATATGATAGTGATAATTTCGAAACGCCAATTCCCAGTACTTCCCGTCAAACTTTTACGCGCAAACGGAACGCCCCTGCGCAGAAAGTTATTCCGAATTCAAAAACCGCAAGAACAGATTCAAAAAAATCTGTTCCTAAGGAAAAGGAAATTCCTCTGATCTGGAAAAACAATGAAAGTATTTTTACTTCAAAAATACCAGAGTTTCTTGAAGAATTTGGGCCTACTATAGACGATTTTCTGAAAGAAACAGTTAAAAA
This sequence comes from Chrysolina oricalcia, assembly GCA_944452925.2. Classification (NCBI taxonomy): domain Eukaryota; kingdom Metazoa; phylum Arthropoda; class Insecta; order Coleoptera; family Chrysomelidae; genus Chrysolina; species Chrysolina oricalcia. Next base: position 52,347,992 of record OX101824.2, read on the forward strand.
TCCGCTGGATTCTTTCAGGGCTTATTTCACTTCCAATGTATCATATCACATTACTGCAGAAACCAACCGTTACGCTGGTCAGAAACTGGTTCATAACTTGCATGCTACAGAGGAGGAAATTATGACGTTTGTTGGGGTGATGCTTTTATCTGGGTACCACCCACTGCCGAACCGAAGATTTTATTGGAAACTCGATCCTGATGTTCACTGTTCGTTAGTTTCAGATGCAATGCGGCGGAATCGTTTCGATGAACTCATGAGTTTTATTCATTTGGCAGATAACCAATCCAATGATGGTACTGACGGAATGTATAAAGTTCGTCCATTATTTGATCTCCTGAATCCTATTTTCAAACAAATCCCTGCAGGTTCAGAAATAAGCATTGATGAAAGTATGATTCCGTATTATGGAAGGCATCATAACAAACAGTTTATAAGAGGAAAGCCGATCAGATTCGGATATAAATTATGGGTTGCTGCAGATCCTTCAGGATACATTCAGCATGCGGAACCTTACTGTGGCAGTGCAACACGTTTACCTAAAACCCATTTAGGGCAAGGAGGGGATGTTGTGTTGGGCCTAATAAATCACATACAAATAAAAAAAGGTACAAAATTATATTTTGACAACTTATTCACATCCATTGGGTTGATGAAAGAGCTAACTGACAGAGGACTTGGTGGAACAGGTACGTTGAGAGAAAATCGATGTAGTACTGCCATGAAACTTCCTGAAAAGAAGCAGTTCAAGAAAACATCAAGAGGTGCAGTTGCTGTATCAACTTCGGACCATTTATTACTAGTTAGATGGAATGACAATAATGTTGTGACTGTGCTTACCAACTGTGAACCACTACATCCAATGAAGAAATCCAATCGCTATAGTAGAGTTGAAAAGAAAACCATTTCTGTAGACGTTCCAGGGCCTCTAGCAAAATACAATAGTAATATGGGAGGCGTTGATTTATTTATCCGATCAATTTTTGGCAACATACCGTTGTAGAATACGTTCCAAAAAATGGTGGTGGCCTTACTTTTCATGGGCTGTAGATTTATGTTGTACTCAGGGTTGGCTGCTATATCGTCGTCTTGGTCATGAAATGCCACTGCTTGATTTTAAACGTCACAGTGCAATTCAAATTCTGAAAACATTTGGTAGTGCTCCGCGTATGCCAGGGGTCAGATCCTCGTTACAATTTTCATCAGCGCTTGAAGAAATCCGCAAAGACGGTAAAGGCCATATAGTTGAACAAGGAACTTCAAAGTACCGTCGATGTAAGATTTGTGGAAGTCGTACCTCTTTTATATGTGCAAAGTGTGACATACCTCTTCATCCAGCAAATTGTTTCAAAGTGTTTCATGAAAAATAAATGTTTTCCATATTTGCTATATTCATTTTCCCACTGGCAACTAAAGATGCCAGCTCCAAAATCACTGAATTGAAACAAAAGAAAAGTTTTCCTTGATATAGTATATTCTATATTCTCTCAATAACCGTATCAACAAGAGAATGTAAGAAAATTTGCTTTAGGGAATTATGGGCATTAATGGGTTAAGAATATTAACAGCACCATTCGTATACTTTCTACAATTAGTCACCTTTGCCAAAAACACTATAATTAATGTATTTACTAGAAACTGAAATTGATTTACAAACCAAATGACAATCAATACAAGATACAGAAATGAACTTAGGATACCACACCACAACTCATCAATTTTTGAAAAAGGGACGCAGTATAGAGCAATCAAAGCCTTTCACTCCCTTCCTATTGAAATGTGAAATATCGCAAACTGGGAAGATTTAAAATCACAGTAACTGACTACTTTAAACAAAAAGAATTTTACAATTTTAACAGTTGGTAAGAGATAAATCTCGATATAATGTGTATATACCTATGTTTTGGATTGACGTGGCCTTAATGTATTACATTCGCTTGAAAAAGATACAGTGTATCGAAACATGTCGCGAAGACAATAAATCTGTGGAAATTTAATCGTGTTTACCTTAGTGTCATATATACCTATGTGTAAGAGAACAGTAGATTTTATATTTATATTCAAATTGTGCTCAATTGTTTCTGCCCCTACGAGGTAGGTACTCTATTGAATTTTTTTTTACCTGCTTTATATTTTAAATTTAACTGTACAATATTTCATTTATAAGTACATATATTTCATACCATATTTTATTTATACCTACATCTTATACTAAGTTTTATTTTTACCAATTGTTTATAATTTATTTTATTTATAGGTGCCTATTTAACACTTTATTTTTTAAAATTACCTTTCTTGTAACCCAAACCTATTGACGTTGCTATGTCCGCTTGAAGATTTTATAGTACGAAAGCTGGCAACGTCGTAAAAACAAGAATTTCAGTAGGCCAGTTTTTAGACATGCTATCTCTCTCACTCTCCCGGAACTAGCGCGTGACTGTCTTTAGTCTTCTAACATGCCCAATCATTTTTATCTTTTAAATCGGTCTGGCTGGAGGTTTAACAACCGAATTATTGTTCGGCAAATTAATTTTGGGTTTGTAGATACTTAAAAAACATCACTTATAAATTTCAGTAATACTAAAATATTTTGATTTTTTTTTTTTATTAAAAATTAGCGTCTGGTACAGTTTAAACAACGATACAAATGTCTGGCAATAATTGATTCATGTGTCAAAAAGTTCAATTGAACTAATAAAAAAAATAAACCTTAAATGTATTTGACAAATCTATATTTTTAATGTACAGAACAGATACGATGCGCACTGATGAACGCAACCTCTACCGCCAGCCAGATCGCCCGTATGACGTTCGGAAGAGTGAGAGAGATAGCATATCTAAAAACTGGCATACCTGAAATTCTCCCTCGAAAACGTTGCTAGCTCTTAGACTATTATGGCAATAAAGAATGTAGAACATTTGTTGGAGTTTGCTTTGTTTTGCTATTTTTCGCTCTTTTTTTTTATTTCAAATGCTAAAATAATTGGCCTACATTCAGTTAACATAATAGTTCTGTTAATGCAGCTCTGGCGGCCTATTCTCGAATGTCGAATGAGATTTGTAGCATTCGACATATGTCGATGGAAATTGTCGCACAACATTGGCATGTGGTATTCTCAAATGGGTTCGACATATATGTCGCATGAGATAAATTTTGTCGGTAACATGAGCTGGTGACACCGAATTATTGATGTTAGATCGTGTTCTATCTCTTGTAAAACGTTAATAATAATAACAAATAAAATGACATTTGCTTTTGGAAGTAAGATTACATCAGAATAAATAAAGTAGGAACATGGAAAGTGAAGCCCAAAAAAATGTATTGCACCCAAAATCAAAAGCGAACTTTAAAAAATGTATTGCAAGAAAAAAATCGGAGAATTTTTTAGCTAATCTGAACGTTTTAATACATTTTTCTCAGATGAGATTGTAAACGCACTCCTGTATATTACTCATCTCTCTCGAGGCCGCTGATAAATTTCCTGATTGTATAAATTTTCTACAGCTATTACTAAAGATGCCATTCTCACTACAAAAATCTATGAAAAAGTATCAAAGAATGTTTTGACATTTACTGTAAACTGTTGGGACCCAGCCTATAAATTTCGCATCTTATGAAATTCTCGCATTCGACATAAATTGTCGACTGCCTTTGACCATTCTACAATTTGTCTATCAAAAATTTGCGAATGCGACATTTGAGAATGAGAATATTCAGATTTCGTTAGACAAAGAGCATATCTCGCATGCGACGAAAAAGGGCACGGTTTGAGAATAGGGTCCCTCTGAGCTATGTCCACCACTCACCAAAAAGCTCAATTAAATAATGAAATGTACTTTTCACTTCATGCTCTTAGTCGCGTGACTGATCATAAACCTGTCGCTAGTTTTTCTGTCCCCTTTTACAGTTTCCTCCAGCCACAGCCACACGATCTGGCACTCGAACCGGAAACATTCTGACTGCCGCTACGGTTAAATTTTTTTTGTTTTGTCCCTGAACGTTCTGACTCACTTCGGAGTAAGTAATTATTAATAACAACCGACCATGGCGTGTCAATGAATCCTGAAGTTTACAACAGAACAAAAGATTTGGTACATCCACTAAACACATGTTAACTTGGTTCATTCATTCATTTAAATTATCAGCCCAGATTTTTTAAGAAATGTTGAATATTTTGTAGATAATGAAGTCATCCAAACGAGAAATTGATAACTGCATTAATGATTTCTTCTTAACTTCGATTGCACGTGCCTCTCAGGATTTTAATTTTGCAGAGTTGTACTATGAAGGATGTCGAGCTGGATTCGTGAATTATTTAAATTTTAGGATAATTGATGAAAATGATATTTTCAATTGTTTATTAAAAATAAAAACAGGAACTGTGGGGCTGATGTGCTGAATATAGATTTTTTCCGCAAACGTCAAAAAAAGTAGACATTATTAAAGTCAATTCATGATGTTGAAGTATGATTTCACAGACGCCACTTTTTTGTACGGCCGTGAGCGGACAAAAAAGTACTTTTTTGTACGCTGACGGCCGTACAAAAAAGTAGAATTTTTAACAGGGAAAATAATTATTAGTTGAACTTTTAAACTTTATTAACGATAATATACAACAAACGAAATTTTGATGCTCAAGTACTTACCAAAAATGCACAGTCCAATTGTTGCTTTAAATCACTTACAATATTTCTGACATTATAAAATATTATTGAACTGTCAAATTAGTTTTTGACTTGGCAATCACAAAACCAGTAACCACGGAAATGTAGTGCGCAGTTTTATAATTATTATTCTCTGAATTTATCAACTTCGTTGCAATCGTTTTGAATTTTTATTTAAATATTAATTAGTTCTATAGTCTGGATGCCGTTTGCGGAAAAAATAGCATGTTTCATTCGGAGCAAAAGCACTTTTTGTGGCTCGTCTGAAATTGTCGGCCTCACTAACGTTCGGCCATCAAACATTCAGACTCGCCACAAAAAGTTATACTTTTACTCCTAATAAAACAATATACTATTATTATGATATGTTGTATTTTTATCATAGAATATATTTCGCAGATCCTAAACTTCTGTCTGTATCAAGCACTCAGTTTACCACAGTCAATGGATATTAGCTCATGTACCTAATACCTCTGTGGTCGTTGATTTCAAGGATCTAAGGCAAAGCTCATATAACATTTCAACCTAAAGTTGTAAATTTGCGACTTATGTGGAAATATTTATTTCTTTCACTACTACAAAAAATTCTTTTTCTGAAATCGTTCAAGAATGCCCACTTTCTCGGAGCAACTTCAGGCCTCAAAATACGCTAATCTAGTATTTTAGTCCGTTGCTAAGCAACGAACTTTCTTGGGCCGTTTTCGGACCTAAACGGTACGGGAAAGTACTTTTTTTGAAATCGTTCAAGAATGCCCACTTTCTCGGAGCAACTTCAGGCCTCAAAATACGCTAATCTAGTATTTTAGTCCGTTGCTAAGCAACGAACTTTCTCGGACCGATTTCGATCCTAAACGGTACGGGAATAGTAATTTACGTAACAAGTCCGGAAAATACTGTTTTTTTTTGGACGAGTAGACCAAATTCTAGGACGAGCGTTAGCGAGTCCTGGAAGTCTACGAGTCCAAAAAACCTGTTTTCGGACGTGTTGCGTACACTATTTTTTCGGCAACCATGTAGAATAACAAATCAATGAGACGCATTTAGACTAAGAGACGAAGAGAGGTCAACTTTCACCCATCTGTTAACCGGATGAAACGATTCCAAATTTGAATATTTCGAACATTTCAGTTCTTCTTTGTATTATATATTGAAATTCGAACAGAATATAGGTACCAACAGAAACATTCTAATTCTTATTTATATTAATATTTGTATTAAAATTCGAGCACTTCCCGGCCTAGTCCGGGAAGTACGTACTTCCCGGACTAGGCCGGGAAGTGCTACTTTCCCAAAGAAAAAGTGTCCGGGAAGTGAACACTTCCCGGATGGTTGCTGAAAAAGTACTTTCCCGTATCGAAAACGATACGGGAATATTTTTGCCGACTTGTTTACATTTTAGACAGTTATTGAATTCACGCAAACAATATGTTAGTTTTTGATAATGCTGATTGCGATTTCAGAAAAAATAGTATGTGTACCTCGTAGTAAAAGCACATTCCCAGACTTCAATGCTTGTTTGCCTCGGCCAACAATTTACATTGTCGTCCGGTAATGTATTGCTTTTACTACTAGATACACAATATACTATTGTTTTGACGAATAAAACATCATGATTGTCCAATCACCCAATTGTAGTACTTATACGAATGACAATTAATATTTGGTTAATAACAGCAGAATAAAGGGCGGGGATTAGCGCAGTGGTTAAGCGCTCGCCTGGTAATCGAGAGATTGCAGGTTCGATTCCCAGACGGTGCGATCTTTTTTCATTTTCAGATGTGAAAGTCTGAATGACTGAGGCTCGTGTCGGCTGGGAATAATCCTCCACGATTCACTGTTGCGTTAAAAATTAACAGTGCTGCTCCTAAAGTGGCGTATGGAGTTAGTAACAAGGCCTATCTAGAACACATGGCTAGTGACCTTAGCAGTCGATGCCAAAACATCAAGGAAAAAAAAAAAACAGCAGAATAAGACGGTAAAAAAATGCGCTTGGATTTGAACTCGTGAAACCTGTGATCATCATGTCAAGCACCAAATTCGAAACATTTTATTTTGTTTAACTATGTATACATTATTACACCAACAATAGAGCTTAAAAACAAAACAACAAAAATACTAATAGAAAACCGACTATGCATGCCATCATATGTTTTCGACTCGCAACTGTCATTTAATAATTTGTTATAAACAGTTTAATAACAAAAAACGTGTTTATTTTAATTGTTTTGCTTATAAAATTAAAACTAATAGAGCAATCTGGTTGAAAGGAATTGTAGATAATTGAAATACTAACAAAATGGGATGTTTCACGACACGGTAGAATCATTAGTAACGGGGAAAAACTTTTGCGATTTTTTGAAAAACTCATAACTCCGCCATTTTTGAAGGAGTAGGATTGGCCTGAAAGTATTGAATCATCTGTACTTTATGTGTGCACGAAACAGGCGTTGTCGGATTGTTAGTTTTGGCACAATTGCAATTTAAATTTTTTTTGCACCATCTCGCAGCGTGCCTGGATGCTCTATTGATAACCCGATGTCAATCTCTCAAACAGATTATGAAAGTAGAAGTATAGTACTACAAAACGTATATCCTCATTTTGCGCTACTATGGTGCGAAATGGGTGAAAAATGCATTCAAACATGACTGAAAACGGCCGAGCCCGCATTAGCTGCCGAGTTGTAGGAGAATACGGGAGATGAGGGAAATTCTTCTAATGAACGGATTACGTGATAATACGTTTCCCCTCATCTCTCGCTCTCTCCTACCACTCGACCGCTTCCATCTGCTCGGCCGTTTTCAGTCATGTTTGCAAGCACTTTTCACCTATTTCGCAACATTTTAGCGCAAAATGAGAATATACTTTTTGTGGTACTGTACGACTACTTTTAAAATCTATTTTAGGAATTGAAATCGGACTATCACTAGAGCTTCCAGGCACGCTGCAAGATAGTGCAAAAAAAATTCAAATTGCAATTGTGCCAAAACTAATGATCCGTCAGAGCCTGTTTTATGCACACATAAAGTACACATGATTCAATACTTCCTTGAAAAATGGCGGAGTTATGAATTTTTTTAAAAAATCGTGAAATTTTCCGGTTTTCCTCCGTTAATAATGATCCGATCGGGTCGAAATTCCGTTTTGGTTGTATTTCAATTATCTACAATTCTTTTCATTGGAGCAACCAGATTGCTCTATTAATTTCATTTTATAAGCAAAACAATTTTAAAAAATATTTTTTTGCTATTTAAATTAATAAATGACAGTTGCGAGTCGAAAACATAACAGAATATAACTACGGACTGTCTGCTATGTGATGGCACAGTCGGTTTTCTACTAGTATTTTTGTTAGGAAAAAATGCTCTATTTATTGATTGGCCTAATATAACAATCTAATAGTGAAAAACCAAAGACATGCGATTTGAACGTACTGAAAGGGTTAAAATAAGGGCGCGATCTTTTAAAAAATACTCGGTTGCTGATGCATTTGGGCAATCGACAGAATGAAATTTGATATCGTTAGGAACCCGAAAAAAATTTCCCATATCGCTATTCCGCTAAAAATAAAAACCTCACTACTTTTCGAAAGAATGGCATAGAAGTGCTGAAATCCTCCTATGTCTTCATTAGGATTTATGTGTTTGGGTAGATGCATCAATTGTTGTATTTAGTACTTTTGAATTTATAGATTTGTACTTATTTCTTGTTTCTTATTAGTGGGTGAGAAAATTGTTGTTATTTTATTTATTATCGTTACATATAGTTTCTTTGTAATCTGTATATGAATGTTAAGTGAAAGACCATCTCGTGCATTCATTGAACTTCGCCTTTGCAGCCAATCTGTAATTTCATACTTAACTATTAGATTGCATATATCGCTGAATAAAGACTACTATTATTATTATTTATTTTATTTATTATTGGGAGGGATCGTGAAATTTGCCAGGCTTTAATACCTTCATTACCTAATGAATTATCAACATTCATAGGGGTTTCTAATAGCTGTTTCGACAAACTGATAACTGAACATTAGGAAACTATTTCTCAACTAGGTACCAGTATTACACTACAAAAAATGAGCAAAAGCAAGGCACAGTACTGAACTATTCAATGACTAGTATATCATCTCCGACTCCGAAGGAGGAGGGCTCTTTTAGCAAAATATGAAAATAACCGAATGCAGATTTTTTACTGACAACATGCTTGAATGGAAAATTATCAGGTTTATTTTGATGCACGAGTGTAATTCGGTAGAATATTTCCGGAGTTAAAACAAAATGTATGTACTGAGTTTGAAATTTTATTTAAACGTGACATTTCAACGACGTTTAAAATTCAGTATTTATGCCTGTCAAGATGACAAATGTACATTTTAACAATCGTTACTATAGATACACGGACCGACCGGGTAATTTTCGATACCTGCCGGGTAATTTTCAGCCTGAAAATGTCCCGCCGGGAATTTTTCGCTGTAATTGATCGAAAATGTCCCGCTTCATATGGGATTTTTAACATACGATGGAAATATTCAATGAAAGAAATTCATCTACTGAAAATCTGTATGGGTCACAGATGTAAAAACAGCAATAATAAAACATTCGTCGAAAAAATATTTAACAGCATTTTTTGGATATTCAATATTTCTTTAAATATAAAAAATTACAATAAATAAACTAATAAACTTTTATCGTGTGATCTTATTAAGTAGGTGTATTAGAAAGGCTTCAGGAAAAACAATTTATAGGTCAATTATTTAAACATTTACGTCGTTATTTATGAAAACGGACAATAGAAAAAAATTGTTAATTTACAATAGTATAACTTTTTGAATGATCACATTCTTGCACATTTTTTTTCCAATGGGGATTCATTCTGTTAAGTGTCTACATGATATCATAATTTATTCAAAATTGAATGCTGTAGAGAAATATTTTTTCGGCAACCATCTGGACACTTTTTCTTTGGGAAGTGCTCGAATTTTAATATAAATATTAATATAAATAAGAATTAGAATGTTTCTGTTGGTACCTATCTTCTATTCGAATTTCAATATATAATACAAATAAGAACTAAAATGTTCGAAATATTCAAATTTGGAATCACAGCCATGGTAGTTTACTGTTGATCAAAATTCTATTTTTTGTTCCCCCCTGTACAGGGTGTCCCAGATTCGAGCCTCATCATTGGATTCTCGGAAACCAGAAGAGATACGAGGTCGGTTAAATAAATGGAGGCAAAGTTGTGCAATTTGGTGCTCATTGAAACGCCGCTTTCATATTTGAAAAATTCCGAATACTTCCGAAGATTTTTGGAAATAATCGATTATTCGCGATTTCATTTTTATTTTTTTGTGACTCTATTTGAATAGATATAACAAAACAAATTTCACATTCTCATTGCTACTTTTTCTGTTCTACAAGATGGTGTTATCAGATTTTCAAACAGACATTTCGTATTTGAGCTGCCATCATCAACTTTGTTTTTTAAATACGGCCCTGGATTTTTTATTATAGATTTTAAAAGTTTGTAATGTCCCAAAAACAAATGATGTTTCGCACTTATTCGAAAAGTTTATATTAACAGCATTTTTCATAAGAACTCAAGAGTTAGAGAGAGACAAAAATTAGATTTTTAATAATAGAGTTAAAACAAACTTTTTTTGCAATAACGCACTGCATAAAACTCAAAAACTAACATAAAAGTGGGTGGTTAATAAATAATATAATTGAAGTGTCATCCCTCAAACTCTAAGCTATATTTACAAAAATAATTGCATTTTATCAAAGTGACTGTGCATCGTGCTATCTTAGTTCATTTGTTAATGTTTAAATTATCCAATATTTTGACAGAAAATGACTTTTTCTAACGAAGAAAAACGAGACATGATGAGGATTTATTATATTTCGAATCGAAATTCAAAAACGGCTTGTGAGCGCTATTTGTTGGAATATCCAGAAAGACGGCAGCCGCATTATAGTTATTTTGCTAATATTGATAATAATTTAGCTCAGTACGGAAGTTTTGTTAAGCCAAGGGTTGAATATGGAACACGAATCGATCCAGAAGAGGAACAAATTATCTTGAACACTGTAAGTTTGAAAACTGTTATAAAGTGGAAAGTAAAATGAATAATTTTAAATAATTTTTTAAGGCCAATAATAATCCTCGAGCTTCAGTTAGAGTTTTCTCAGAAGAAGTAGGATTACCGCGAATGAGAGTTTGGAGAACTTTAAATAAGCGTTGATATAAACCTTACAAAATCCATATTAGTCAAACACTAAGACCTGTAACTGTAACTTGCAAAATAAAATTAATGAAAATGATGACTTCCTAAATAAAACTATATGGACAGATGAATGCAGTTTTTCAACAGATGGACTTTAACAGACATAACGAACACTGTTGGTCAATAGAAAACACAAGGCAGAATCAAGAAGTAAGACCTCAGGGACGATAATCATTTAACGTATGGGTCGGTATGTGGCACAATAAAATTATCGGCCCGTTTTTTATCCAAGGAAAATTAAATTCCGATAGATATGCAGAATTAATAAGGACCAATATATTGGATTCCTTAATGGAAGAACCTTTGGGCGTATTACGTCAACTATGGTGGCAACAAGACGGTGCACCACCTGATAATGGGAGATGTGTTAAAAATTTATTAAATGTATTGTTCCCTAATAAATGGATTGGAAACCAATGTCCCGTACGTTGGCCAGCTAGAAGCCCCGACCTAAACCCTCTAGACTACTTTCTTTGGGGATTTCTCAAAAACGGTCTTTATAGAAACACGCCACAAAATCTTGAAATATTACGACAAGACCTAATAAGGGAGATCAGGGCTATCCCTGCAAGGACCATTCAGCGTGCCAACCATAAACTTCACAGACTGACACGAAAATGCATTCAAGCAGGTGGATTACAATTTGAATATTTGCTTTAACTTTCATTGGGTATTCAATTTTATAGTTTTTGTTTGACTTTTTTGGAATAATTAAAACATCATGCCTATTGTTGAACATCCAGAACATCACACATTGTTTTATATCAATTTTTAGGAGCTTCTGAGGTCCTTGAAACAATGATGTATCGTTCTTTTTCTAAAAACTTATTTTAACGATGTTCTGCTAAGATCTTACCAAAAATATATTCTCTGTCTCTCTCTAACACAAGAGTTCTTATGGAAAATGCTATTAATATAAACTTTTAGAATAAGTGCGATACATCATTTGTTTTGGGACATTAGAAGATTTTAAAATCCATAATAAAAAATCCAGGGCCCTATTTAAAAAACATAGTTGATGATGGCAGCTCAAATACGAAAAGTAGCAATGAGAATGTGAAATTTGTTTTGTTATATCTATTCAAATAGAGTCACAAAAAAAATAAAATTGAAATCGCGAATAATCGGCTTTTTCCAAAAATCTTCGGAAGTATTCGGAATTTTTCAAATATGAAAGCGGCGTTTCAATGAGCACCAAATTGCGCAACTTTGCCGCCATTTAACCGACCTCGTATCTCTTCTGGTTTCCGAGATCCCAATGATGAGGCTAGAATTTGGGACACCCTGTACATATTTCAAATGTAACCCAGCAGAGGTGTCATATCTTACAAACCAAGAATTTCCAACAAATATAAACAAACCGGGAATTTTCAACTCATAACATTTAACCAGTAAACAAATTGCTTTCCTATAAACCGACTTAACAAATGCCTACGCTTACCTAGCTTGGCCGGTTTTCCAAATTTGTAATTGATTGGAAATCACTAGGATAATCTTTCGGCAGTTTTATTTACGGATTTCAAGAAGAAACAAAACCTTCTTACTGAGGTTTGGTCTTGGATTTTCCAGTTAGAAACGGTCAGTCACAATCAGTCAACCGACAGACACAGTTCATTCTTCGACTTCAAGACGTTCGGTCGTCTTTCAACTAAAACCTCAAACTCAAACCTCGGCTGAGATTTATCGTTATTTCAATAAAGAGATTTATCAAACGTCGGTTTTGCCACAGTAGTTAAAAGTTACCCACGAAAAATACAAAATAGGTGATAGAAACGGTCCTAAAAAGCTGATATCGCCAAAGGTAAAATAACTACTGGTGGAAATATTTCCAACCACGCACCGCCATCTGGCAAGAGTTTTTAGCAAACGGTATTTTCACATACAACGAATATTTTTTATGCCTTGATGGCATTACTAAACGGGGGGTTGGATTACAGCCGTTGGGTGTCGTTGTCCTCTGGAGAAAAGGAAACGTGACGAACATGTCGCCGTTATCGAGTTGATATCTCGATTCGAAGAAAGAACATTTCAATTGCCCTCGATGTGGTCGTTATATAAAGTTGTTTATGTTGGCAAGCCCATTGAGATAATAAAACATATCTACGAAAGCGATTGTTTAGTAGTTTCAGAACAGAATAACAATGCCGTTACGAAGATAAATGATTTGGGTTGAAAACTCGCACTTGTGAGTTTTGGTTGATACGGAAGTAAAGGATTGTTTTCGAATGTTTTACAGTCACTGGAACATTTATTGCTCCTTGAGACAAGTATTCAGCATATATATATATAAATAAATATACATATATATATATATATATATATATATATATATATATATATATATATATAACAGAAAAAAAGTTGATGATGAATGCCAGAAGACGAAATGTCGGATATTAAATCTGAACATGAAAACGTGTAGCTGTAAAAAAGTATCAATGAAAACGTACTTTTGGTTTTGAGCTATGTTGTCAAATAACGATAGAAAAAAATAAAAACGAAAATTCCGATTTTCAGTTTTTTCCCGATATTTCCGGAAATACTCGGAATTTTCCAAGTTTCAAAACAGTATTTTGTTAAGAACCAGAATACGCAACTTTGCCCCAATTTAAGCTTCGACGTATCTCCTGTAGTTTAGGAGATCCCAATGGTGGGGGTCGAATTTGAATTGCCCTGTATATAGGTATAACTGAAAGTTACTTATGACATCTACAGTCACTAGTTAAAACGAAAAATACTCTATTTTCACATATATATATATATATATATATATATAGGTATATATTCTCAAGTGCAAAAAATAGCTCATGAGCTGAACATTTTTTAGAATTATTCAATTGTAGGGTGGTTTTTAAGAATTGAAAATTTGTAAAATAATGAAATTGGTCATATTTCAGATAGTAATATTTTTAATTAAAAAACTCTGTCAAGCAATATTTTTTTTTAGGGTAAACCTTTTTTAAGCTGCAATATAAAATGAAATTACTACATATTTTAGGCAACATAATTCTCAAATTAAATCAATGTGATAAATTAATCATTTTTTAGGGTAAATAATATTTTGGCATTAAGCTCTAATAAGAAGGGTTGATTTTTAAGGGTCGAAATATTTTGAATTTATGTTCTAAAGCTAAAACAATCCTTATTTAACTAAACCAAACTAAATTTTACCAATCTTAAGCTTTAAAATGTTATTTTACAAGTTTTGACAATTAGGGCTAGTTTTCACCCCTAAAAAATAAACAGCGCCCATCGGAATAATATAGAATTCGAAGTAGAGGGCAAGATCAGGCAAATTCCAAATTTTTATGCAAATCGATGAGGGACGAAAAAATTGCGAAGTTTTGCCATTTTCTGAGCTTCATTTGCTGGGCTACGACAAACATTATTATAAATTTCATCTGAGATAATAATTTCCAGACTTTCCAGATATTAGGAAAACATTTCAGTTTCAACGTCAGGTTGTACAAAATGTATAAAAGAGTGGAAAATTGTTCGATATTTCGTTTTACAAAATTTATTGGAATGTTGAATTTTTCAATATTTTTGCTGCATTTTTTATTTGAGCAATGGTGATTTCTTCGATGTTGAAATGTGTTCCAGCATTATTTTGTTCGTCATATGAGTCACCCGGATTATCATAGGGTCTAGCATAGGTTTACTCTACTGATCTGAGCAAATGCATGATGAGCTCATGTGATGTTGTATCAAACGCCTTGTGGTACTTGTCAGTTCATCGAAAGGTTGTGCTTATACAGCAAGTACTCTTCTAATCTTCCTAGTACTATTTGCTAGAATTGATCTTGGTGCTCCAATTGAACTGTCCAAGCTTTTTTGTAAAACGATGGTGAAAGTAAGAACTTACTTGTTTCGTTTCAGGTGACCACCATGTATCATATAGTATCCCAATAAACATATTTCCATTATCAATGACAGTCTACTTGTAATGCTTATGATTGTCGATTAATTACAACTACCCTTTTAAATTAAAATTGACCCAATATTTCGGTATTTTTTAATAAGGCCAATAGTCCAAAAATAAACTGAAAGTGGTATGCAGCAAATGCAAAGGCCTGCAACTCGTCTTCGTCGGATTTCACAGAAAATCAGCTGGTGTATAATTAAAATAAATTCGAAGAAGTGAACCATAATTCTTTCACAAAGAAGAACGGGCGCGACAAGTATCTTTATGAAGTACGGGTAAGCCGTATTTATAGTCAATTCGCTGGTCAAAGACACTGGCTTGTTGGGTATTCGTCGTCTATCGGGCACAGACCGTTACTCAGCTTGAAAAGCATTAGTCATCGTTTCATGCGTATCTGAAATTGCGGTTTCTTTGTGTGCTTCCTTCCACAATACCTTTTTTTCTATTACAGTATACAACAAGTTTACAAAATAAATAAACTCAAAAAAAACTTTTTTCTACTCCCGTATGTGAATTACTAACGTCACACATCGATAAAAATGTGTAAAGCTTCATTTCACGAATCGGTGTGTGAAGGGCCATGCTTTTCTTATGGGATTTATTTCACGCACCGGTATCATAAGAGTCAATACAAATTCACACGCCGGTCGCTGGTCTAGGTAGCGCGGTGGCGAGAGAAATTGACAAATATGACAGTTCCCGCAGAGTGAAGTTCAGAGTTACATCAGTTAATAGACCGTAAATAGTAAATAATTACCCTCTGAATTAATAAATAGTACGACGAAATTTTGATTTAAACCGATTAGCCGTGTATTTCTCGCAAATCCCTGATGGACAGCATCGAAGTACTCCCATCAACTCCTCCAAATATAACGTTAGCAGCCAGTGAAGCAAGTTCATCGTTATTGCCACAAAAATCGTTGGGAATTTACGAAAACACTTTGAAAAAGTTTATGCAATGGCGCAATACAAAAAACGTCCAATTATTCTCCGAAAGGGTAATATTAGCCTACCTATCTGAATTATCAACAAAGGTTAAATCTTCTACCTTATGGAGTCACTACTCAAAGTTGAAAAGCACCCTTAGTGTTAAGTACAACGTACAAATTGGTGATTATCCGAAAGTTCGCGCTTTCTTGAAACGGAAAAACGAGGGATACATTCCTAAAAAATCACGCGTTTTGGAAAAGGAACACGTATTAAAATTTCTCAAAGAGGCACCCGATGAAAATTTCCTTTAATTCAATCTCTAAGTAAAAGGTCGTAGAAAAAGTATAGTGTGCACCACGTGCGTGAAGACTTTTTTACGCTCGTGCGGATTGTGAAACTCGCCTGCGGCTCGTTCCACAAACTTCCACACTCGCGTAAAATAGTATATTGTGCAACAAGTGCAGAAAAGTGCTAATTTCTCACGAGTTTGAAAAAGTTGCGGCACGAGCGCAAGCGAGTGCTGCAATTCAAACGAGTGAGAAATTGCATTTCTGCTCGTGTTACACACTATACTTTTTCTACAACACCCTTTTTGCTAAAAATAATACTATACTATAAGACGGAATGAAATGTCAGTGACTCATTCTTATATTTTCCTCTTGAAGTTGAAGGTAGTAAATTCAATGACAATGAATTAACTTGTTCTCTTAGTTCTGGCGGAGTATTTTCAATTTCAGAACTGTCGCTATCCATTTTAGTTCAATCTCATTAAAAAATGACGGGACAAGAATATTTTACGAATATTTTATGCTTGACGTTTGTTGACATTCAAATGATTCGATAGATGTTGCTCCGTTTCCTAGCAATGGATAGTGTGTATGTGGGTATTTGAAACAGCAGTAGTGATGTCTATGATTTTTGTTCAGATTATGAATTTGTACGACAATTTCCCTCATATTATATAAACCAATAGACTTTGTCTATTCATTCTTGAAGTTGCCTGATCGAATATCCCTTCGAAATGCAGAATTTTCAAAATATACTTTCACCTTGATGTCACGAAAACTGTATGCTTAGAAATTAGGTACTGAAAAATTTTGGCACAGAAATGTCACTTTGTGGCACAGAAATGTCACTTTGCGGCACACTAATGTCAAATTTCAATTATTGTGAGAAATAATCATGTTTGCGAACGTAAAACTATGCAGAAAAGCATGTTTTGGAGTGTGGTTGTAGAAAAAAGTATACTTCACGCACTAGATACACAATATACTATTTCTACGACAGTGCGTAAACTAAGCTTTTACGCACTGCTGACAGTGCGTAAAGTAATACTTTTTCGCACAAGTGCCTAAAAAAATCACCTGTGCGTAAAAATCATCAACTGTGTGTAATAGTTATTTTCCTACGACCACATAGGAAAGTAACGTATATCGCACCGTACAGTCCCGCGGAAAGTGGCTCATATCCACAAGCGTGCGAAATACTTCCCGCAAGCGTGCGGAAAGTTACTTTCCGCACGCATGCGGAAAGTATTTCGCACGCTTGCGGATAAGTTGTCAAATGCATAATTTCTATTAAGATTTACCGAAGACAAGTTGTCAAATATATAATTTCAATTTAGATTTACTTATTTAATAAGTAAATTTGAAGAAATCTATTTGAAAAGTTTTTTTTTTCATTGAGAAGGCCGAAACTCAACCAACTGATACTATCTAAAAATCAGTATATATACTATCTAAAATCCTACCAACAAAATCTTGAAGCAATCTATTTGAGAGAAGTGTAATTTTTTTCATCTTCTTAAAAAAAAAAGTTTCCGCGGACGAGGATCGAACCCGGGTACTCTTCGTCAGAAGTCACGTCGAGTCCCGCTGCTTACTAACTGTGGTATTGGACACATATTATGACAAGAAAATATATTGTATTAGAGTGTATCTTGATTAGTAATTATTATCAAAAATAAAAGATGTCTAATTATGATTTTGATCTCGTCGGTATTATGTCATAAAGAAAATATTTCTTGTTCTTGTTACTTTTTAAAATAAACTATGTCGTCTTTAATTATAATATTTTTATACATTATTTGGTAAAATTATTATGTGGTCGTGGGAAAAATAGTGTACATTACTCGTGCGAAATTGATTTTTCACACTAGTAATGTAATATACTATTACCTAACAAGTGCGGAAAGTAGTACTTTTCCGCACGCGACGGCAGTTGCACGAACGACGCGGAGCGGAGTTCGGGTAAGCCGTCAAGGGCGGAAAAGACGTTTTCCGCAAGAGTTAGGTACAATGTTTTTCCTACGAGTGTTTTTGTCCATCTTATTTATGAAAAAAAAGGTTTTTATTAAACAAGATTTTATAATAATGCTACAAAATGACACATAAGACAGAATAGTTACATAGATCTTTTAGTTAGTCCTAAATATCCTCATTTTCAACAATAAAAAAATCGTGCGGAAAAGTAACTTTAGTGCTGAAAAGTAACTTTTCCGCATGATTTTATCTTTCCGCGAGATTTATAATATGAGATCGAATCTAGTCTATTAACGACTTTCCGATATTCCGTAATTTTCATAAAATTAATTTCAAAATATAAAGTAATTAGGACATTATCAAAATAAATAGTGATATTTAGAATTTGACAGGATGGTATTATAGCAATTAAATTAATATCTGAAATAGCTCAGTTGGCAAAGTAAGGAAGCAGTCGTTCTACGCTGGTTAATGGGGTAGGTGGTTCGAATCCTAGGGAAGGTTACTTTTTTTTTGTTTTTTGTTTTGAAATCGATGAGAGTACTTACTGTTCAATTTTCGTTATATGTTTCAATATTTGTATATTCACTGACGACATGAAAAAAATAATTCGCTCGTACAAAACTTCATATACCTACCTACTCGTGGGAAATGTATGTCATTTCATGCTCATTGTACAATATACTAATCTTAAATTAAAATATTGTGCTTAGTATTAGTATTCAGAGTATTTGGTGCAAGTTTAATAAAGTAAGAGAAATGCAGTTTCATCAAAATGAAAAAATAGTCCAATATCTCGATTTACCTATAAGGAAGTTATAAGCTTTTTTGTGGAATGAGTACAAAGTCTCATCTTTGTTCTACAAACGTTTATTGAAATATTTGAACATAACGAACAGTACAATGTAGTTTTTCCTTTTATTTTACATTATATGTAGCGAAGGATACTGGAAAAATTAATTCTTCTCTGCATCCTAAATTTGGTTATGGTAAAACTAACTCAATTTCTGATGCAGGCAAGGAGTGATGGTCAAATTGTTCAGGCCAATGAAAACGCGAATGTTGCAAGTTTCAGTCGGATTTTTTCAGAAACATAATCAAATGTAATCAGTGATTATATTTACCCCAGTCTCTGTGATTACTTTTACCCCATATACAACTTTTAGTGGAGTTAACGAATTTTATCCTTCACTTTTGAATAAATTGATCTTATTGGTAAAATAGTTTTATTTGCTATTTTGACATTACATACTGAATGAAAGAGCCTGGACAATCTTGGTGTAATATCTTTTATATATGGAAGTGAAGTGAATGTAGGAATTGTAGGATTTGTAGGATTAGTATTAGCAACATTGCTATTAATGGATATGTTCAGATTGTTAGATATAATGTAATGTCACTATCCAAAGAACTAAGAACATGTCAACTAACCTCACTATAGTTGTAAGTAAAATTTTAATGACATCAAAATGTATAATTGACATAATAATTCTTTGTAGTTCCCTGAAGATGTAAATAAAATTTACGAAAGCTTGGAATAAACTCTATAAAAGAGTACACTTTTGACTTTGCTGCAATCCCCAATATTAACTGGTTTTATTCTTAACTAGTCAGCAACGACTACCCTTTCTATATATATATATATATATATATATATATAAGTGAAAATAGAGTATATTTCGTTTTAATTCCGAGAGTTCTAACCTTTGACAGCTGTTTCGTGCTAACGCACTCATCAGAAAGGATTTATGGATCTCTCGAAATCAAAACGAATCCACTCAAGAATTAATACCGTGAGGCAAAACAGAATACAACAGGAAGTTATTCATGACATCTACAGTCACTAGTTGAAACTTAATTTGACACGAACCAAGGAATCCAAAAGTAGAGGTTTGTCCACAAATTGACAGGCAGCCAACAATTCGTTGTTCTAACCAACCCAAGGTTCAATCAAGTTTCTAATACGTTATGAGGAACGCAAGCAGAATCTAAGTGAAAATAGAGTATATTTCGTTTTAATTCCGAGAGTTCTAACCTTTGACAGCTGTTTCGTGCTAACGCACTCATCAGAAAGGATTTATGGATCTCTCGAAATCAAAACGAATCCACTCAAGAATTAATACCGTGAGGCAAAACAGTTTCAACTAGTGACTGTAGATGTCATGAATAACTTCCTGTTATATATATATATATATAATATATATATATAATATATATATATATATAATATATATATATATATATATATATATTTAGCATTTAGCCCATTTCCCATTATCACTGGCTTCATCTGCCAATTCAAATTTTAGCCACACTGCACTTTTAGTTTTGGGCATATTGTTTATTTCTATTTTGATCAAATGCACTTTGCACCTACTACGGCTACAACATGAACTGCGTTTGTTAATACCAACAGAAAAGCAGAAACACGCGACCGCACATAGTAAGGGGATTCACACATCAAATAAATGGGATTCCCCGACAATTAACATCATACCGAATGATTAGGGAGTTCCCACACCGATCTCTCTTGAATTTATGACGAGATTTCAACCTATTCAACATAGTAATTTATACTGAGTGATATATATCCATGATATCAACGAATAAATATCTCGATATATATCAATGATATTTATATGATATGTATCGAGTGATATATATCGACGAACCCTGTTTACCCCACTTCAACTTTGAAAGTTAACAATACGATCCCATTAAAAAAGTATGTATTTGAAAATTGTTAAATTATTCGGACGTCTGGACAGACATTGATATATACAAGTGAAGCTAATAAAATCGTGTTAATCAAAAACACATCAATCCAAATGCAATATTGGACAAGAGCCGTTAATAAATACGAATCACTTTGTATATATTATATTCTTCACAAAGAGGTTTCATAACACGTATGTTAATCAATTGCATAAAAAATTAGTTGATATATTTGAAAGTAGTCACTTTCACAATAATTAATAAGCATTATTACCAAATGCCTTTTTTCATAAGCATAAGTGCAGGGTACTTTATCCAAATTAATTTTTATCAGGGTTGGACAAAATCATGATTTTTTGAAAAAATCGAATTAGGCACGATTTTTTTTAAAAATCCTATTTAATCACGATTCTTTTGATTTTTTCATTTTATCATACAGTTTAACTATATTTTAGCATAAAACGTAGTAATGTAAAAGGTTAATTAGCCGCGGCTATTTAATATGTAACCAACAAAAATAAATAAAGTAAAATCATGAAAAAATAACCTTTTTTTATCAAATGAGACATTCAAATCACGCACTACTTTTCCAACATGGTTGCTATTTTAGGAAGAACGTCATTTTGTTTTATACATAGCCAGTTAATTAGCCTGCTAAATAACCGGTAAAAATGGTTACATTACAAAAAACCTGGTAGATTTGCATCACTAATACGGAAAGAGCCCTTGGGTGTAAGAGAAAAGGAGAATCCCCGCGCCAAAGGGGAATCCCCTCGTCAATTATGGTCTTACTTTCGTTCTAACAAGCATACACATTCGTTCAGATTTGTTTAATATTGTTATTACTGTGATGCGTTCGTGACTAATTTTAAATTATAATAAATAAAAAATGCCTCACCAAAGAGACATCTGATTAAATCACTGAGTTTTAGTAAAAAAATCATTTGATCATTTGATCGCGATTTAAATCATGATTTAAATCAAAATGATTTAATCGTACCAACCCTGATTTTTATACACATTTAAATCACGAATTTTCATGAGTTCATTCAGGAACGTATAAATAGACGGAAACATTTATGATATTCCCTGAAATTATTAATGGAGAAATAGTTTTTCGAAGATAACCAAACCTACTACGGTTTTTGTAGAATTATGGAAAATTTAGCCCACCAAAATGCTCAAATATCAGTAGAAATAAGCTCATTCACAATCCATTAAAATACCATGTTGTGAAATAATTTATCGCAAATCCAAATATAAACTACTTGCGTTCAACAGCTTCCTCGGAAACTGGGAGCTCTTACCACTTTCCTATCCGGTTTCCCTTTATCTTATCCGGTAAGCAAAACCAGATAATCTCTTAAAATATAAAAGGATTATTCCAGTTTCCTCTTTTGGTGTGTCGTATTATCCAAAGTTGGAAATTCTTAATATATGGTAGGTTCTATTACCATAAACAGAATAGGAACGATATATCTGCTTGACCCAAAAATTTTATAGACATTTTTGAAAGATTGTAATTTTGATATCCCATTGGAGGTTCTCTTCGGTTTCTAGGAGTAAGATTTTTCGATATCTGTGTAATATTGCGTGGACAGATAAAGCAACATTTTCTTCAAACGGAACAGTGAGTTCCCAAAATTGCCGGAGGTGGTCTCAAGAAAATCATCATTCAAAACCAACGTTTTGTGCGTAGTATTTGACAATCAAATAGTCGGACCATATTTCTTCAGAGAAAATTTGACCGCTGAGGGTAACCGACAATTTTTACCTGAATCGCTTGTGAGCGGAGAGGCCGTTGTTCTCTTTTATGAGAAGGAAGGCACTAATTCGCACATTTAGTTCTATTCTTATTTTGTATTTATTATATATTGTTGTTAAAATTGTTGTTAAAATTGTTTTTTCCGTTAACCAGCTGTCGTCCCCTTACGAACGGCAGCCCTCAAAAGTCGAAACTTGTGCGAGCCAAGGATTAACGAGGTCTTACCTTTTTACGTGCGATTCCTAGCACGATCCGAGGAGAATATCGAAAGGAGGTCCGTAGGTCACCCATCCAAACCACGGCCACGCATAGCATTGCTTGGCTTCAGATATCGGTGAACCGGCGCTCTCCGTTCGAGCTATATATATATTTATTGAATAAATAATCATTAGATTAGTGAGGTTTGGGATAATATGGAACTCAATACCAGACAAAAGTGATCGTACCAGCTCGATGGCACACCAATACACCAAACTGTTGCAATAAAACAGTGCATCAATCAAATCTTCAGAGACAAAGTTATAGTTAGTTATAGGAGATAGCTAGGGAGTATTATTGGCCACCACGATCGCCCGATTTGATACCGTTGGACTTTTTCTTATGGGGTTATTTGAAGCGAAAGTTTATGAAAGTATACCTTTTACTGACATTCAGCATTTGGAGAATACAATTCGAGAGTGCTGCGCAAATATGAAACCCCAATTTATAATTGATACCTATACGTACGCAGAAGAATTGTCGTTTGTTTTGAGTGGGAAAGACGAAATACTGAAATGTAGGGTAATGAAATGTTCAAAGAGTTTTGAATTTTTCTATGGTATTCATTAATTTTAAAAAAATCAAGCTTTTGCTATTTTTTCAAAAAACCGTAAAACTCTGCAATACTTGTGCCTAAGTTTTTAGATTGTAGTTTCAATTCTTCTCCAAATAAAAAATTACTCATCTTCTTGGCCACCGACTCAAGAAAACCGGCTATTGCCCATTTTCATTAGATTTAGGGACCTTAATATGTAAGTTTCCGTTATGAATTAAATTTTTTTGAAACGATAAAAATTATAGTATAATTATTTATAGGTACTTTTGAAGATTTATTTTATGAGGAATTGTCTACTTGGGGTTACCTTCATGGAGAAAAAAAATCCCCGAATAGAAATAATCGGAGATTTTACTTCTGGGGATGTTATTACCTAGAATATCTAGACACAAATATTTCTTAAAACTTTTCTTTATCTTGATATTTTTATCATAGCCCCAAACATAGCGTAAAATGTTATTGTTGCCAAATCGTAGTAAAAGTGAGCAGTGTATTTTTTGTTCAATTGATCATGAATTTCTTGTTTGATTGATTTTATACCATGCTCATATTATTAGACTCACAATGAGCAAGCCAATTTTGGTATATTTAATTAACATAATTAAAATTAGAATTTCAGGTGGATTCAATTAATATAATTGAAATAAATGAAATGAATAATTTTGACAAAGTCAAAATACCCCTCTCTCCACACATTATCACAAAGAGGAAAATTTGTGGCAAATTTCTGAGAAAACAA
Organism: Chrysolina oricalcia; assembly: GCA_944452925.2. Taxonomy (NCBI): domain Eukaryota; kingdom Metazoa; phylum Arthropoda; class Insecta; order Coleoptera; family Chrysomelidae; genus Chrysolina; species Chrysolina oricalcia. The sequence goes on from OX101824.2 coordinate 52,372,093, forward strand.
CTACTCTCCCTTACGGATATGGAATAGAATTGAATAGAAGACAGATGTAACTCAATGTCAAGCGAGGGCGACTAATAGCTAAGGGCTGCTAAAGCGTTTTCTGCACGTGTGACAAACAACTGTTTTTCGCCTACCAAAAAAATAAAAAATAGGAAAACATTACAAAAAGTGTTTAATTTCATAAATACAGACATAATCTAATAAGAAACTCAAGTAGTAAAAATTAACGAACTTATTTCACAGTTTTGTTCTCTTGACTCCAGACTTTCATTTTCATTGACGTTTATTGAAAATTTATGTTAAACGTCATCAATGCTCTAATCAACCTTTTAGCTTAAGACCCCGAAATAGAATGAATCAAGATCCCACACAAAAATTAATGAATAATCAGAGTTACGTGAAATATCATGAATAACTGTTATGAATCGCACATTGATAAATGGATGAGTTTGATATCCATAGGCGGGCTTGGTACTTTCCTTGCATTCACAAGGGGGCATCCATTAATTAAGTGGGACAATTTTGGCGATTTTTCGACCCCCTCCCCTTCCTCTTGGTGAGATGTCGTGAGATTTTGCTCGAACCCCCCTCTACCCATCCTTATCTCACGAGAGATTTTTCAAATTGCGTATTTGTAAAGTAAATGAGTTAATCTGTGCTCGACTGCAATAGAATTATTAAAGAAAAACAATTAACTTTGGATTCTTCTATCAGTGCATAATTAAAACGCAATGAATATTATTATGCAGTGCAGGGAGCCATTTCGTCTTCCGAAAAACGCGTTGCGGCATATAAGTCGCGAACGATACATTTTCCAAAAAAAAAGTTTGAATAAACAAAAAAGGTAATTTTATTTCACACAAAAAAGGTCTCTTTACATTTTTGTCCAAAGTTAAAACTTTTTGACTTGAAGCATCATAAAAACTCAAACTCCCGGTTTTTTGAGTAAAGATCATACATAACAATACAATTATTATACAATTTTTATATAATTTCATTTTTTTAAACAATAAATAACACAATTCGTACTACATTTCATCTTCATTTACGTTGGTTATAACTATCGCTTTGTCATTCTTAAATTCCCCGTTTTATCAAGGAGAAAGAAAAGAAAAAAAGAAACCAAAAAACCTTTCCGGTCAGATTAAGAGAACCCACCAACATTTTTGTCAGATTAAGAAAATATGCTTTCAGGATACCGAGATAAACCTCCCCTATGAAAATCTGACGCGCTCGAGTATTTCAAAAAAACTTTTTTTTTTGCATTTTCAAAAATTCATTGTAACTTATGGTCACGCCGAAATCGTCAGTTTTTTTAAAGGGAGCTTCCTTGGGGCCTACTTAACACCCCTTCCGAAAATCTGACGCGCTCGGGTAAATTTTTTTTTTTTTTGCATTTTTGACTACTTTATATGCCTACCCCCACTACGCAAACCGGCAGATTAGTATACCGTTGTTATCAGAGGCACTTGGGGCATACGTAGTATGAATATCTGACGCGCTCGAGAATGCCCAAGTAACGGTTTTTTTAAACATTTTTGAAAAACCGTACACGCGAAACCCACCGCTAAAATGGTTTTTACCATACGAGCTTTTCTTTTCGAAATTATTTTATCTTTCGATTGTGATAGGTCTCGACGGCGCCGTTGAATTACGCCAATTAGCTACCTCGCCTCCCTAACTATAAATGACTGTCCAGTTTTGACAGGAATAATAACAATTTCTAAATTGTCAATGAATGTCAAGTTTCTACAAAAGGTAATGTTTTGAAGATTCTTATACTAGCATTATTTTGAATAATATGGCTTTTAAAAGAAAATGCCGACAAACTTGAAATCGCCATACGCAGACGAGAGCAAAGGAAGAGATGCAAATTCTTTTCCGATCGCGTGAGAGATTTACACTAGTCGCAACTTTTGACCTTCGATAACTACAAAACTGTCCATTTTTAGGTCTCGGGCCCATGAAGACTTTTGATCATAACATATCCAAATTTCAGAAAATTCGACAGGGATCCATTTTTCATTTGATTTGTGCGGGGTCCTTTCACACTGTTTCTTGCTAAAAAAAATGCGAGATATTTGCCAAGACCACCCTCTCCCCCACGTGAGATTGAGTGAGGTTTCGCTCGCCCCCCTTCCCCCCCCCCTGAACGCCACACGTAATTAATGGATGCCCCCAAGTGAGAACCAAAGGTGTTTGGTGTCTAAACAGTGAAAAACTACAAAATCGTATTGTTATGACTTTTTCTACTGTTATTTAAGATTTTTTAACGGCCGGCGGCCGTTAAGAAATCACTTGTTCAAATAATTTTTTCAAAATTTTATTCTGCTTACAATAACAATAATTATAATAATACTAACAATTTATAAATTTGAAAAGTAATTTGACAATTGCTATTATTTGAAATTTCTATTCCATCGATGAGAGCTAGATTTACCGTCTATAGCACCAATATTTGAATTTGTTGTCGGTGTGGCCTCATTACGAGGGGGAAACATCTCCTTTAAATCTCCTTTAAATCTCGTACAACTATTTTGAGTCATTTAAGTCAATTTTCAGTCATTAATTCTTCGCTTCAGTCATCAGTTTGAGCCTTTCAGTCATCGGCTTGAGTCTTTCTTCAGTCATCGGTTTGAGTCTTTCAGTCTTAATATTTTAAGTATCGTACACATTTTAGCGAAAGGTTTCCCCCTCGCCTCATTACTATGAAATAGTTATCTCTTTATCTTCATTCTCTTTGAAACTGAATTTTCAATATACGACTCTGCCACCGCACTGGAGTTCCAACCTCCAAGTTCTTTTACCGACAGTAGCTAGATCGCCACCATTTTCTACAAGCATAGTAGCTAAAGATCTACGAGTGCCCTGCATAGAGCTGAGGATTTTCCAATTTTAAGAATCAAAAGGAAGTCCTTCTTTGGGAATGACAAATACCCTGTTCATTTTGTTTTTAGTATACCTCAATGTAACCAAAACTCTGGTACTGGTGCTTTCAAAATCATCCACAGTCAGGTCAACTTAACAAGTTCGTCACGTCTACAGGCGCCACCAAAAATACCACATTAATACAACATTTTCAAGCAACCATGTATGATTATCTGCTTCCAACTAAAGCTTTTGCTTTCTTTGGTGTGAATCCATCAGACATTCGTCTCAAGAACAAAAATAATTTTCCAAATCAGAAAATGCCATTTCTGTAGGTATAATACTCTAAAGGTTCCTTCAAACCAAAGCGGGAACGCGGGAGCGGGAAAGGGACATGAAAACCGTGGGAATTGCTAGAAAAACAGTATACGTAGCAAACCATATGTATTTCGCTGCTTGTCTGCATTTCGGAATACGAATAATCACACCGGAATGTTTGTTTACTCACTATAGAATTTCGTCTCGCATTCATCACGTTCCCGCTCCCGCGTTGGTTTGGGGAAACCTTAAAATGGTGTACGATTTAAAATAACTAACCTTGAAATGTCAATGTTGTCATAAACTTTCGAAGCAACTTTCAACATTGAAACCTTGGTCCACAGCGAGTTAAGAGAATAAACCTTTAGGAGAATAAACCTTTGATTTTCCTTTCGTATAGGCTAATAATACATATTCATTAACCACATTTACATTCTTGCTTTCACGCCACTCTTCAAAATTTTCATATTCTTTTTGATATCGCTCTTGAGTTATTTTCGGCAGTAAATCAACACTCGCTGCACATGATTCTCCCAATATTTCTAAAAAAAATTGAATTTGTTTCTCAATTTCTTCAATTTCATCCATGGTCGTTCTTAAAGCAAACTCGCGAATACAAAAAACTGACGTTGGTTATACAGGGTCGCTGATATGTATGGAAACGGTCGATTATTTTCTAAAGTAAGATAGCTAGCGAAAAATGTTGAGATACAAAAGTACTAGGGTTTTTCAAAATCCATCATATTAACGAAAAATTAAGTATACAGGGTAAGTCAAAAAGTCAGGATGAAACAAAGTAGCTTTTTCTCAAATGGGACACCCTGTATATTATTTCACATTTCAATTTTTCTCAAAATTCTGAACAAAATTTATTCAGCACATCATTTCCTAAATTCAACAGTTTTCGAGATATCGAATTTTGAAAATAAGTTTCTAATAAATTATCCAAAAATGTTTTAGTCCATTAAGTTCATAGTCCATCAAGTTACCTTTGAAAGTTTCCAGCTCCATAACAACGCCGCGACGTTCTTTTGTCTAACAGTGATGATCACATCACAACACATGTCAAAAATACATTTAGTGTAAATAATTTTCGCGCAAAAATGGCACGTTTATCTGATACTGAGCGTATTGAAATTTTAATGATCATAGGATACGGTGATAGAAGACGAAGTTGTGACCAAGTAGTGGATATTTTTAATGAATTGCATCCCAATCGGGAACCCATTTCTAAATCAACCGTTTCAAAAACATTGCAGCGTTTTCATGAAACTGGAGGTGTCAAAGATCGACCAAAAAGTGGAAGACCAGTAAGCGTTACAAATGAAGAAAATTCTTTGAATGTCATGTTAGATGTGATGGAAAATCCAATAAATTCAGCACAACAGAGGGCTTTGAATCATAACATGAGTCGATATTCCATTCAAAAAATTTTCAAACTGCAAAAATTCCATCCATATAAAATTCATTTGGTACAAGAGTTGAGTGAAGACGATTTTGATCGTAGAATCGAGTTCTGTGAAGTTATTATGGATAAATTAAATGAAAATGTTAACTTTGTCAACCACATATTGTTTTCTGACGAATCTACATTTTGTTTAAACGGGAGTGACTTGAAGCTACACCAGCCAAATCACCATGGCAAATCCGGAAGTATGTGACAATTTATTACATTTTTATTACAATTTATTACACCAGGTCCGAATTTTATTACACTTGCCGTTTTTGAGATATGCGTGGGTGGTGTGGGTTCTATCTAAAGCTAGACCACCAACTTCTAACTTTTTAACCAATTGTGATAGCGGAATGGAATTTGGACCAGAATTTATTACAAATAAATTACAACTGACTGGTTGACATCGAACCCCAATTCTAACCCGACGGAATATTTGATTTCGGGGTGTTTTTCGCCCTTGGAAGTGTTAAAATTGGGGTTTGATGTCAACCAGTCAGTTGTAATTTATTTGTATTAAATTCTGGTCCAAATCCCATTTCGCTATCACAATTGGTTAAAAAGTTAGAAGTTGGTGGTATAGCTTTAGATAGAACCCACACCACCCACGCATATCTCAAAAACGGCAAGTGTAATAAAATTGGGACCTGGTGTAATAAATTGTAATAAAAATGTAATAAATTGTCACATACTTCCGGATTTGGCAGGGTGATTTGGCTGGTGTAGCTTCAAGTCACTTTAAACGGGCACGTAAATCGACACAACTGTAGGTATTGGTCAGACCAAAATCCACATTGGATTGAGGAAGTTCACACTCAACGGCCACAAAAAGTAAATGTCTGGTGTGGCATTATTGGTGGACACGTCATAGGACCTTATTTTATTAACGGAAATTTGACGATATTAACGATAAGTATTTGTCACTTTTACAACAGCATATTATTCCAGAGCTTAGACGATTATTTCCGAATAATAACAATCCCAATTTGCTGGCAGAACAAATATGATTTCAACAAGATGGAGCTCCTCCATATTTTGGACGTGTGGTACGGGCATATCTAGATGAAACTTTTCCTGATAAATGGATTGGGCGCAGGGGAGCAATTGAATGGCCAGCTAGGTCTCCCGATATGTCCCCACTTGACTTTTTTATGGGGTCACATAAAAAATGTAGTCTACAAAAATATGCCGCCAAATATCGAAGAGTTGCAAGAAAGAATAAGGCATGAAATTTCTACCATTCCTCCTCACATGGTTTTAGATTCACCTCAAAATTTTGTACAGCGAGTTCATTACTAACAGGAGGTAAATGGTAAACACTTTGAGCTAGGGATCGACCGATATAGAAATTTTAGACGGTACCGATAATCGGCCGATACCGATATTTCAAATACCGATATATCGGTCTATCGGCCGTTCATTTTTTTTCATCGTTGTTCGTACAGTTGTACTAACATAGCTGAAACCGTAAAAACATGTACGTCCATAATTCGCATTCGTCGTAATATATCCAGTAATAAGGCACTCAATATGAGCGTTCACGCATTTAATGAGAATTTCACATATTCAGCTATGTGGGTAGAACTTTACTTCATTTCAGCTCCAGCAATACTTCCATTTCGTCCTTTATCATTTTGAAATCAGAATTTTCCAAAAAATATTCCTTCCTAATTCTTTCAGAAATTTTGGTAGAACTGAACTGTCTTACTTGGAAATTTCTCCGTATTGCTGAATGCACGTGTTGCGCTACCGTCGTCGGACGTTCCTGCAGCTCCTAACTTGTATTCGTCTTCAGTCGTTTCATGATAATTTTAAGTTGTGCCTTATTTTAGTTGTGTTCGAAGTATAGAATAAAGTAGAGGCCAAAGTGTTTACTGTTTAACTATTTTTAAAGTTAAAGTTATAGTGTTTGTTTGAAGTAAACTGAGCGGTGGAATTATTATTATTGTATGTTGTGACAAAATGCCAAAAACAAGCCCTTTATGGCAATATTTTGAAAAAATATTGAGAAACGATGAGAAAAACGAAAGTGCAATTTGCAAAATCTGTTTAATTGGGTGGCAAAGGAAAAACGGCCAACACGTCTAATATGAAATACCATCTGTTGAAAAACCACCCAGTATCAGATAACTGATTCAGGTATGTAGCAAAAACTTGTAAAAATAAAAAATTTGTATGTTAATCTTTTCACTACCTTTTTAGGTAAAGTTGCGAGCTTAGAAACAGAAACTGGAAATTGTGCCCCATCTACATCGAATCAGTCTAATATCAGAATTCAACTTCGTCAACAAAAACCACAAATAATAAGTATGAAAACTGCATTTGAAAATATTCGACAATGGGATATAAATTCAGAAAAGGCTAAGGAAATTCATAAATTAATTGGTGAAATGATAGCTACCGACAATCAACCATTTTCCATTTGTTCGGATACTGGTTTTACACGCTTATTAAAAAAAGGATTTCCTTTATATTCCATACCATCAGACAAATATTTCCGTGAAACTGTAGTGCCAGACATTTTTCAAAAGTGCAAATCCCGTGTACAGAAAATAATAGATGATCAGATGATCGGAAAAATGTCACTAACATCAGATATATGGACTTGTCAAAACAACAATTGTTCTTTTATATCATTGACGGCTCATTTTTGGAATAAAAATGTATCTAGTCACCGAGAGACATTTGTTCTAGCTTGTAGAGGTTTTTCAGGCACCCATACAGGTGACACCATTTCTGAGATACTTTAAGATCTATTAGACCAATGGAAATTGAAAAAAAAGCCAAATTCACCTCTTGTTGGCAGATAACGCCTCCAATATGAAAAAAGGTATCGTCGGCGATATAATGAAATATCAGGGTTGTTTTGTTCACACTTTACAATTAACAATAAAAGACTCCATTGATTGCCGAAGGGCAGTAATCGATGTTATTGCCAAAGCGAGGAGAATTGTGACTCATTTCAATCACTCTGCAACTGCTTGTGATAAACTCAAAAAGCTACAAATGAATGTCCCAACAAGAAAACTTATCCAAGATATACAAACCAGATGGAACTCAACCTATTACATGCTGGAACGATTACTAGAACAAAAAAAGGTTATCAGTATTTATATCTTGGATAATCCAGATTTGACAGACCTAACATTCCACCAATGGGATTTGGTTCAAAAGCTTATCAACCTTTTACAACCCTTTGAGGAAATAACTAAACTCTCAAGTAACAGGGAGTGTTGCATATCAGAGGTGATACTCCTAGTTAAAACATTAGATTCGTACTTGAGCAACCGTTCAAAAAGTGACATATTTTCTGGTGTAGACACATTGAGGAGTGATCTACAAAAAAACTTGGAAAAACGATTCAACCATATTTTTACTGAAGAAAGTTTTACGCTGGCCACGTTGTTGGATCCACGTTTCAAGAACAGTTTTTTGACAATGAAGGCGGACCAATCTATGAAATATTAAAAAGAAAAATTACTGTTCAAGAAGGAAGCAGCGGCATAATCGAAACTATTACGGATGGTAAAAGTGATGGGGAGGACAATAGCCACTAGTAAACTTGCAAGCTATGGAAAGGGATTCAGGTGCATCAAAGACTGTGCGTTGATTTATTTTGGGAATCTTACGAACATTTTGCTGGTGAATGCACATCAGGAAGTTCGAAGCGAAAACGAAAACAAAGGTCTGCTTTTGTTGAGGTACTGGATGATGAAATTAAATTATATCAAAGTCATCCAATAATTTCCAGAAATGAAAATCCCGTTCAGTGGTGGAACGACAATAAATTAAGATTTCCCAATCTTTTTCCGCAGGCTGCCATGTATCTGTCTGCACCAGCTGGAAGTGTCCCCAGCGAACAAGTTTTCTCTGAAGCTGGTAATATTTATGATGTGATGCAAAACGTAGCAGGCTAACTCCTGATAGGGCAGAAAGCTTATTGTTTTTGCATCACAACCTACCAAAACTAAATTATCAGTATTAATCAGATATTTTTGTATTTTAGTAAGGCGAAATAATTTTACCTTATAGTTGCAATCTACATAGGGTTTTATTTTATTAATTTTTAATTACTAGTCAAAGAATTTAGTTGATTTTACGTTACATACTTTTTTATTGGCAATAAAGATGTATTTTTGATGGAAGTGTATTTTTTTCATTCATTTTTCAAATTGAATTTTTTTCCCAATTAAAAAATATATCGGTCTATCGGTTTTTGATATCGGCCGATACGATAATCGGCCAATGAGGCCGATATCACCGATAGACCGATATAAATATCGGCATCGGTCGATCCCTACTTTGAGCACCTTATCAAATAGAAGTCCAAAGAAAAATTTGTTGTTTATTAAAACTTGTTTTCTCTCTTTTTCTCCTGGCATAACTATTGTTTCATAAAATTTCAAATATACTAGATATTCATTAAAAAATATATTTTATCGTTTCATGCATTTTTATCAACCCTGAACAAATATGCTTTTTTTTATTTTCTGTAAAAAAATTATAATTAAATTGTAATCATATCCACATACTCCACCTTGTGTGACTTTCATAATAAATATCCATTATTTCGTGCTTTTTCTTTAATAAATATGAGAGTAGTAACAAGTATTTTCAAAATTCGATAACTCGAAAACGGTTGAGTTTAGGAAATGATATGCTGTATCAATTTTGTTCAGAATTTCGAGCAAAATTGAAATATGGAATAATATACAGGGTGTCTCATTAGAGAAAAAGCAACTTTGTTTCGTCCTGACTTTTTGACTGACCCTGTATACTTAATTTTTCGTTAATATGACGGATTTTGAAAAACCCTAGAACTTTTGTATCTCAACATTTTTCGCTAGCTATCTTACTTTAAGAGATAATCGACCGTTTCCATACATATCAGCGACCCTATATTGTTGTGATATTGTTAAGCTGTTCCATGACAACAAGATGTTGGGATTTTTCTGTGGAGTTACGAGGTACGTGGTTTGTTCTTTCCTCGGAATCAAAATGTAATCTTTCAGCGAAATTACGAGAAGTCTTGAACGACACACGGCCAATACGCAAATAACGGATTCGGTTGTTTTAATCCTCGGCTGCGCCTCATCCGTTATTTGCTACATATCGGCCTTGTAACGTTAATAACTATAGCAGCCCAAAGACCGATAAACATTAATTTCGGTCATATTTTTAAGATTGATATGATTCATTTTCATACATGGTAGACGAAAAAATTACAAATGAAATTGTGTGTTTTACTCAACGCAACTCGACAATAATAATGTAGCCAAGAAATGTGTAATTGACCTGTAGTAATCTTGAAAGTATGTTAATTTTTCTCGTAATTCGCAGTATCATTGATGAATGTGTGATACTTACTTTAGGTGATATAATTGCATAAACACGCCATTAAACATGTAGAAACAATTAGAATTATTCATTCAACATCGTACTGCAGAGGATTTTTGTGTTTTCACAAAACAAATATGTAATTTGAAAGAATCTGATGTGGAAATCCCTACGCAGTGGGAAAGTTCGTACCTAGTTGATTAGCCTTGATGCAGATTGCTGGTTTGCAGAGTAACACTGTTCTTTGGATTGGACAGGATATGACGAACTATTGGTATGAATGAATTGATGTCAACTTCTCATATATGATGCGGGGTTCGCCAAATTTATCACTCGATATACGGTGACACAGTTAGAGTCGGGTACATTATGGAATCTTTTTGATTACTTAATGGATCACATGAAATTGGTCTTTGGCATTGGTTTTTGCTTCGACCTAGACCAAAAATGTCATGAACTCTTGCCTCGAACTGCCATTCGTTACTCGTCAAACTTAACATTTAGCAAAAAATATGCAGAAATTATGCCAGGTCGATTATTTTTGGGACCAAAGTAATTTAGAACCGTATGATACCTATTAGAAAAATAAGAGAATGTAACAAACAAAAGGAAAAATAATCACGATTTCCGGCTAAACTACGAGTCCTATCGAAAAAAGTTAAATGGCAAAGTTGTAGGTAATAAAAAGAATCACAACTATTGAATTCACATAATCTCAAAATGTATGCAAAAAATTCAAATAAACAACTTTTTGGTTTTTTCACAAAAAAAAATGTTTTTCAAGAAAGGACCCCACACTTTTTATAGGTAAAATGGTTCTCGGTGAAATTGTCTGAATTTTCAATATATTGTAGTATTCGATGTACTGATTGAACGCGCAGAATCGCAAAGTTCGTTGGTGGATAGATTTTGAAATACAGGGCGTTCAAGTTAAAAATCAGTAATTTTTATTTAATTATTTTCTCGGGATTTGAAAGTGACAACTGCATTTTTTTTTTCGTTCTTATCATCAACGTACCTTCATATTACTAAATATCATTCAGATGGTGCACATTATATCATTATGTACAGAGTGAAAAATAAAAACATTTTAGTAATGTCTGAAAATTCGACTAGTTGCCAAGATTTTTCAAAAATAGTGAAAGGTGAGAATATGGAGATCAAAATAAATGTAAAAGAGGGTGAAGATTAGAGATAACAATCACATCAGATACTTATATGAATTTAATAATGTAAGGTACAAATAGTTAAGTGAATTAGGTTGGTTTAAGCTTTGTCGGAATAAAAAACAAACTTTATGGGAAAAGTGAAAATGATTGATAGAACGCTCTTATTTCAAATAGGAGAATTTGAATCTGGGCAGCGACGGTTTTTTTTCCAATGCGTGTTCCACGAGACCTCATACACGATTGGGCGACTCGAACTATTCAAGCATTACGAATTTTATCTGACTCATGCCTGAGTTGTAACTGTCGTATATTTAGTCAGTTCCTAAATGGTAGATGGAATTGGATGGACCGTCATTGGTCATCACCCTGCATATAATGTTACAGTTATTTTGATCTCCACTTTCTCACGTTTTACTATTTATGAAAAATCTTGGCCACTAGTAGAATGTACGCGTGAACAAGTTTCTTCAACTCGTAATGCAATTGGTAATGAGTTTCTCAATTAATAACTATGAAACTAGTCATAGTAGGATACTTAATTTTTGGTACAGTGTTGAGGAGAGAATGATGAATATATTAAATAATAATAAAGGAATTTCACCGAGGTAATCGTGAATTACAGGGTGATTTCTGAAACGTTGATATTTTGTCATTTTTATCATCGAAAATGTTCATGATCTCCCTATATATCCCAACGAAATCGTGTTTATACGGTATCAGCTACCTTCGGAGGATGGTAATTCATTTGAATATACAGGATATGTACGAAAGAACCGGCCATATACAGTGACCGCCAAAAAGTATGTACCATATGGGAACAAAATTTATTATTGGAGTATTGGAAAAAATATTCTGGGGAAAAGTTTGTGCATGTCCGATAACCTAAAAATCGATTTTGACACATGTCACGTGATCGCTAGAATGGCGGCAAAATGAAAAAAATTGCAATGCAAAGGCAAAAAAAGGGGTAAGATGGCAAGATATCAAAAAAAGTTATTTGAAAAAGTCACTTAGAATTCAATTTTATACACATAAACGAAGTTTCAAGAAATAATTAAAAAAAATTGAAAATAGCAATTTTTTAAAAATATTTTCCCATCTATTTAAAAATTTTTTTTTTTCTTATGAATAGCTTGACTATTTTAATGATAATGACAAAACTTTCTCATTTTCTCCACACCAGAGGGCACTAACTTAAAAAAAATGGTTTTTGCCAGAACCCTCGCTGTTACATTGGTTCTTATCTAACAGTTTTATCAGAATTCCAAGACTATTGTGTTGATATGGCAATCTAGAAACACCATGTTTCCTGATTTTAATCAAGTTTCAATAATACTGCTGTATGAGCGTTTTACTTTGCACATAAACTTTAAGAATCTTTAATTTGACGCACTATTTTCAAGTTTATGTGCGAAGTGAAACGCTCATGCACGATTATCATCGGAACTTGATTATAATCTGGAAATTACCATGTTTTTGGAGTGTCATGTCATCACAATGGTCGTGGAATTCGGATATAACTGTTAGATACGAACCGATGTAACAGCAAGGGTTCTGACAAATTCCCATTTTTTCAATTTAGTGCCCTCTGGTGTGGAGAAAATGGGAAAGTTTTGTCATTATCATTACAATGCAAATGTTTCAGTATAGTCAAGCTATTCATAAGAAAAAAAAATAATATTTTTAAATAGATGGGAAAATATTTTTTAAAAATTGCTATTTTCAATTTTTTTTAATTATCTCTTGAAACTTCGTTTATGTGTATAAAATTGAATTCTAAGTGACTTTTTCAAATAACTTTTTTTGATATCTTGCCATCTTACCCCTTTTTTTGCCTTTGCATTACAATTTTTTTCATTTTGCCGCCATTCTAGCGATCACGTGACATGTGTCAAAATCGATTTTTAGGTTATCGGACATGCACAAACTTTTCCCCAGAATATTTTTTCCAATACTCCAATAATAAAAAATTTTCCCATATGGTACATACTTTTTGGCGGTCACTGTATTTCACCAATTTTTCAAATCACCCTGTAGGAAATGAAAGAATTGTGATCAATGATGGAATAGAATAGTCTATTGCATGCCAAAATAATTTTATCGATATTTCATTATTACATCGAATTTTCAGACATTACTAAAATATTTTTATTTTTCACTCTGTACATAATGATATAATCTGCATCATCTGAATGATATTTAGTAATATGAAGGTACTTTGATGATAAAAACGAAAAAGAGTGCAGTTGGCACTTTCAAATCCCGAGAAAATAATTAAATAAAAATTACTGATTTTTTATTTGAACGCCCTGTATTTCAAAATCTATCCATCAACGAACTTTGCGATTCTGCACGTTCAATCAGTACATAGAATACTACAATATACTAAAAATTCAGACAATTTCACTGAGAACCTTTTTACCAATAAAAAGTGCGGGGTCCTTTGGAGAAAACTTACCTACCTTTTCATGTCCCAAACACACTGTAATTTTTTGGATTCAAATATTTATTGTTTCCCCTTATTTTGATTTAATATCAAAAAAGCACCCTCATTTTCAATTAAAAATTCTCACGTCTAAATATCTGCTTTTTGAAATCTCTAATTTCTGATGATCTCTTATTTTCTCAGAAAATTTAAAAAAACGAAAAAACTAGAATCAACATTTTTTCTTAATCATTAAAATTTTGTGCTATTTATTAAAATTTACACTTTAATTATTCGAAAAATGTAAGTTTTCCTGTTACATTGATTAACAAAAAAAAATGCCACTCCATGAAACATAGAGATTGCATAAAACATGGGAAAATATATATTAAAGATGGAATTTGAAGGGGATTTTATATTTATAAATACTTTACCTTGAATTCTAATCATTTATCCCGAGGGGGAAGTAACTCTTTCATTAGGTGTACATCATAACATTTTCGTTACTTCATTAATCATTTCATATTCACCTTAAAATCGAAATCTATGTTTCTGGGGATCCGTGAAATGATTTTTTTTGGTTCCAAGTTGGCAAATTTATGCCGTCTGACAATCGGTAAGTGATCGCCTCGATGATCGCTGAGCAGACGCGGATTTTAATCAGTGATTTTCCGATGAATAGTATAACATCATTAATGGTAATTATTTTTCATTAGAGTTAATTACTGCATTATTTTCATTAGGTGTACAAAAAATGGCTAGTTACTTCCCCCTCGATTTATCCTTTTAGTTTGATCGCATTTCTTCATCGTAAGATTCATAAAAAAAATTTCCCGATTCTAGTAGATCTTCGAAATCTTCAAGACCATCATCGTCTTCGTCTCCAGTCTACATTGGTTCTTCATCCACAATTTCATCTGAATCATTAACTTCCTTGTAAGTAGGTTTTTTCTTCAACTTTGGCGCATTTTTCAGAACCATGATAATATTAACACAAAAATGTGCATTTTAAATTGCAATCCATTTTTGGCAATGTATTCTTTGTTTGCATCTTTTTTTATAAAAAATATTGGACAAAATTTGACAAATGTTTACTGTTTAATAATGAATTTACGACGGTTTTCTTTCCTTTTCCGGCAAATCCAGATGTTGTATCGCAACCAGAAAAACGATTCACAAATGCAACGATATTTTTTAAGGATTCGTATTTACAACTATTAGACGTGATTTGCAATTTTTTAATTCATCAATGTAGCATGGAAACATTTTTCGATTATTCAAAGGGTAAATTTCATTAAATAGCTCAAAATTTTACATAATGATAAAAAACAATTGTCGATTTTTTTTTGTATTTACTTACTGAGAAAATTTGCGAAAGTAATGTATATTTTTTATACCATCAGAAGGTAGAGATTTAAACGAACAAAAAGCAGATGAGTACTTAAGTATTTTGACTTGAGAATTTTCGATTGAAAATTGTGGTGGTTTTTCGATATTAAATCAAAATAAGAGCATTGAGAACAAAAAGTATTTTACCCCTCCACCACACAAGTAATTTAATTCTTTAATTCCTAGATGTGCATTAAATGATTAATTACCATGAGGTAAGCTGTCTACTAGGAAGTGACCCTACCTGATGGACAGGTACAACCCCACCCAATAAACAATGCAACAAAGGCACTTAATTATTCCTTTACTGGTATCAAGTCAAATAGTTTGGAATTTAATGGACCATTACCATTTTTAAGCGAGGGTTTAGAGCCCCTTTTTCGAATAGCAATACTTTCATAACAATCTAATTTTCTGTAATCATCAACAGGTTATATTAATTTCAAATTTTGGATATTAATTTTGTGATGAGTTTCTAATAAATGATCCGCAATACTCGATTCATTTTCTCGCGAATAGGTACTTATTTAGCATGTGCCAAATGTTCGAGGAAACGAACATTCGTAGATCTTTTGGTTTGACCATAATACATTACACTATCGCAGTTTTGACAGCTAATTTCATAGATTCCTGATCTCTCTAAAGTTGGAATTTTATCTTTCGGATTACCTACCTAACAACATTTGGAGATTGTTCGTACTGCTTTGTACTAGCTGAAGGTTTGCGTCTCGGAAAATAGAGTTGAGACCTCTTGTAAGCCGTGTATCGCGTGTAATTTTAATGAACCTTTTCCTGTCTTTAGGTTGATCTAGTGGGGTTATTTGTCTTGAGGGCGTTCTAAACTTTTTCTTTTTCAACAAATTATCTACCATTTTCGGCGAATACCCATTACTAATGGCTATTTCCTTAATGGTTTTTGTTTCTCGTTGAAACCGTTCACCACTGAGTGGAAAGTTTAACGCCCTGTGTGACAATGAAAATATTTTGCAATAGAAAATAATTATTGAAAATAGGTAAGTAGATGAAGTTCTCTGACAGCCTTTTTGTTCGATTTTCTACATGCTCATCAATATTAAGTACCTAGTTCGTAAAATTATCGTGTGTTTGTAGGAAAAATAGTTACTTTTGCAAAAGTGATTTTTCACACTCTGAATGTGTAGGTAGAATGTGATCCTTCAAACGTCTTTCAAAGAATGTCGTTCACCATCTAAACTATTAGTTAGTTATCTGGAGGTTAACTCGAACATGAAAAACGGGCCCTAAGTATTGTAGCTAGTTATGGCATGTAATTTCCCAGAATACACAAATCTAGAGAATTAGTTCTCAAATATTAACTTCACACTTCAATTGAAAACGATATGGAAAAATTAAGACTTTTTCCTGTTGGCTACTAAAATGTTATATACTAATGAGTAAAGTAGGTATGTGTCACAATGGCACAAACAGCAAAAGAAGTATTTTAATTTTTCGTCCTGGGCAATTTCTTTAGATGATGTGAACTGACATACAGTTGCTATAAACCTCTTTGTTCTTAACAATCAAAAGAATAACCAACATATTCACCAGTATTTTGAAACGAATATTCTATGAGTTGATGTGATTGATGTTCACTCACCGTCTGGGCCCAAAATAAGGTGTGCTACTGCACTGCAAGTCAAAAATCCAATTCCTAGTTCATAACCACGAATTAACACAAAAGTTTAACATACACACTCCGGAAGGACGATAATTGTACTTTGAAATTAAGGTTTTCTTTCAATTTGTTTGGGAATAGCTCGAGTTTTATGTGATGTATTTGTTTATTTTCACAGAAGCGAGTCATACACACTCCTCTCGTCTTGTCTCCCACACAACTGAAAATGTAATTCAAGTGAAGAAGTCAGATACAAAATACCAGCAAAGAAAGACAAAGATAAGAAATACTCAGCATGTGTATGATCATACCATTTCTTGCACGAATTTCCACAAAGTGGAACAATGAAAATGACAACTTTTATGACAGAAGTCTTTGTTTTTAAACCAAGAGTGTTTAAGCTCTAGCCAATCAGAATCTTGTAGCATCGACGCGTCATAGTGACGTACTTGGACATGAGTACAGAGCACAGAAGTTCTGTGGTACAGAGTCGAACTCGAACCAAGTAACAAAACTGTCACATGTAACTCTCATATACCAAGAGCAAATGCGTCACTGTCCATGGAGAATGGCGGCCATGACATATCCAACTACGTCACATTTCATCACAAATGTTCTTTCATCTCTTTCTATCAGTGCCCCCATTGTCTTATGGGGATTAGACTCTCCTAGTCAAATAACGTTTAGTCTCCTTTTAGTCAGAAAACGTTTAATCTCTTTGGTTACAACTCCACCCAGTCGATTGACATTTGTCATTTCAAATTCACCAATGTCTGTGATTGACTAGCAGATAAAATCATTCGGACACGCATGATCCCGAGCAACGAACTCGAATGGGATAGAGGAAGAAGTTAAGAAACCAAATTGGCACCAAAGTAATGCAAATTTTTCCTATGCAAATAACGCACGTGATTGGCCGAGACATTCGCTTTGTTTCGCATACAAACGAAAGAGTCTTTCCAACAGTGGTAGTTCGTTCGTTACGTTGTTTTCGAATCAACATCTATGCGGGAAGAACGGAGGGAATGTGAAACGTTTCAAAGTTAGCAACAGTAAACTCCTTATTTAGGAATTATGGCTGTGTCAAGTCACCGGTCGGACCCAAGAAGACTAAAAACAAGGAGGGTTTAATAAGCTCTAGCCAATCAGAAACTTGTATCATCAACGCGTCATAGTGACGTACTTGGGTATGAGTACAGAATCGAACTCGATTCAAGCAACAAAACTGTCAGCAGTAACTCTCATATACCAAGAGCTAGTCCGTCACTGTCTATAGAGAACGGCGGCCATGACATATATAACTACGTCACATTTCGTCACAAATGTTCTTTCATCTCTGTCTACTAGTGTCCCCATTCTCTTATGGGAATCAAACACTCCTTGTTTTTAGTCTTCTTGGGTCGGACCAATATGATTAGACCAGCGCGGTCATTTGGTTGACTTAACCAAGAAGACTAAAAACAAGGAGTGTTTGATTCCCATAAGACAATGGGGACACTAGTAGAAAGAGATGAAAGAACATTTGTGATGAAATGTGACGTAGTTATACATGACATGGCCGCCGTTCTCTATAGACAGTGACGGACTAGCTCTTGGTATATGAGAGTTACTGCTGACAGTTTTGTTGCTTGAATCGAGTTCGACTCGGTACTCATACCCGAGTACGTCACTATGACGCGTTGATGATGCAAGTTTCTGATTGGCTAGAGCTTATTAAACCCTCCTTGTTTTTAGTCTTCTTGTGACTTGACAACCTAATTAGAACTGTTCGTATGTGACCAATATTTTCAATCATCTGATCGGTCCGACTCATCGTCATACTTCATACTGAACGCGCGTACCTTGTCCGACCGGTGACTTGACACAGCCTATGTATATGGTGCCATTGTGATCAAATTCTAGTATTTTCAAAAATTGGCATTCTATTATTACCACGACTACTCAAGTAACCGCTACTGGCGCTGTCATAAGCTAATGGGATGGAGCTTAGATCATATCATATATGATCTAAGGGATGGAGTCAAGGAGACTGAACACTATTTGTAGAGGATGGCCTCCCTATGGTGCAATGTAGTCTCTCATTTGACGTCACCGCGATGCCTTCCGTATGGGTTTGTATATCAATAGATATACTAAACCATTAGGAGGCATTGCGCTGACGTCATTTGACAGGCCTTCAAAATCAGTCGATCGGGCAGCGTTGCCAAATCTACGTCTTTTTACGTAGATCTACGTACTTCAGGCCTTTCCTGCAAACCTACGAACTTCAGCGTCAGAATCTACGTATTTTCTATCAAATTGTACAAATTTGCAAAATAACATAACTGATTGGGCTGAATGGGCATAATTTCCATTACTTTCACAAAAAAAGTTATTAAACGCTCCGTTCCGTTTCATACCAATGGAAAGCCGCCTTATGAACAAAAATATTCACACCTGTGGAAAAAGACAAAAAGTATTCAGGTTGGGTTGAAAAAAGCTTCCTACTGGAACGCTAACAGGCTTAATTTTCACAAAAAGTGGTTTTAAAAAGATGCGAGTATTCGCAAGAACACATTAAACATTTTAATAAATATAACTGTATAAATTCAAATTGCCTGAAAGTAATAATGAAAATTATTAATTTAAATGAATTGTGAAACAAAACACTCTTTTCAGTCATCTTTATCCTCATTATTTCAGTCAGAAAAAAAGTACGTAGATCTACGAACTTTTCATATGTAAATTTTACTAAATCTACGTAATTTTCTTATCCAACCTACGTCTTTTTCAAAATCTGAGTTGGCAACGTTGCGATCGGGCCATCCTCTACAAATATGCTGTGAAATAATGTTCAATATCCTTGGGATGTGTAGGAAAACTGTCAATTGTTTGAATTATTATAAAGCTTTCACGTATAAATCCAGTGTATATGAAATCATTGATTTGAACTTATCAAACAGAGGATGTTGATCGCTAAATCAGCATTCACAACCAGGCAAGATGATGACTAGAAAATGACAATAGTCGATTGGTGCACATCCATGCGAATATTCGCAGTTTTTTTGCGATTCGACCACAGAACTTAAATACAAGTTCTGTGATATTACAACATAACCGGAAAATGGCATGATTCATCATCATTTACAGTGAATTTTTTGCCGTATGAGTCGAATTGAAGAAAAAATTGCGAATATTTCACAAGGGTATGAACGAGCCCTCATCAATTAGTCCTCACTGGATATTTGGGATTATTGTGTTGCACATGGAGTTGATAAATAGCTGTGGTGGTTCCTGTTCTGTTCGGTTCAGTCCATAAATTCAGTCTTTGATCCAAAAATCTTCAGTCATTATTGTGATGTTCTGCTAGAACTTGCTTATTCGTTTGGTTCCTCATTTACATATTCTGACAATTTAAAAACGTATGAGGCGCCGTTTGGGTAAAAAGTCTTTTTGCAAATATAAAAATGTTGTGTCAATATATTTATTAGTTGGAGCATTATTTATTATTTTGCTTGCCGATATATTTATTTTTGATCAAACAAAATATATTTACGTTTCAAGTGTTTCAAATATATAAAAACGTGAGTTCCTATATATTTATAAATTCGATCTATTTTAAGTCCTCAAGAGATGGCGCTACCTACGCGATTTGTTACAGCTTGAGGATATGGCAACCACAGAACTTATACTTATATCTTATGATATCTTATGAGATAAGATATAAGTATGAGTTCTGTGATGGCAACCGGGAGAAGTCATTAGTACCTAAAGTGGATAACAGATGTCAGTAGCACAGCAGCTATCTACTTTTCAGTTCTGTGTTCTGTGACTGGGGTAACAAGTGGGTAAAACAAGCTCTCAATTGGAAAGGTGGTAGGGTAGTTTCATGTTTATTTTTACTGAAATCATCATTAATTTATGTATTTTTCTTAAATATTAACCATAAAAACTTGTCTCTGAGAGTACAATATAATTTATGACTTTTGTCCGTATTCTTGCAGGTTTTCACTGCACAATAGGTACTTCACTTTCAGAAGAAAGGAATATTTGTATCAGTAAAAAAGCTAACCAAGATATTCCTAAGTTGCATCAGTGACAGCAGGGCTCATCAGAAGATTTTGGGACTGGGACAATCTGCTTTCTTTACTGTGAATCTGCTAAAACTACTTTTGAAAACATTACGAATGACGGTAATGACATAAAAATTGACTTTTGACATGTGTCACTAGTTCAACAAACATCGGACCTAATTTTTGTGGAATTTTTGGAATATTGTAATTATTCAGACTCCACCTATTGGCCATACCCGTAAGAAGACCAAAGCCTTCTAGGATTCAATCAAGGAGACTAAAATTTAACAAGGAGGGTTTAATAAGCTCTATCCAATCAGAAACTTGTAGCATCAACGCGTCATAGTGACGTACTTGGATATGAGTACAGAGTCGAACTCGAACCAAGCAACAAAACTGTCAGCAGTAACTCTCATATACCAAGAGCTAGTCCGTCACTGTCTATAGAGAACGGCGGCCATGACACGTCCTACTACGTCACATCTGTTCTTTCATCTCTTTCTACTAGTGTCCCCATTGTCTTATGAGAATCAAACACTCCTTGTTAAATTTTAGTCTCCTTGGGATTCAGTTACATTCGGCCGCCATCTATTAGCTAATTTATTTACTTGACTTCGCCCTGTTGCCAAATACTGTACCAAATCGCGTTGGTGCGCCATCTCTTGACGATATAAAATAGATCGAATTTATAAATATATGGGAATTCACGTTTTTGTATATTTGGAATACACCTGAAACGTAAATATATTGTGTTTGATCAAAAATAAATATATTGACAAGCAAAATAAAAAATATTGCTCTAACTAATAAATATATTAACACAAAATTTTATATATTTGCAAAAATACTTTTTACCCAAACGGCGCCTCATAATATCGCATCTGATTTTTTACTCTTGTTACCCATGAACTGAATACACGGTATTTAACTGGAACATGATTTTTCGTCGTTTCAAGAGCTACTCGGAGTTACTCATTGGGACTTTGGAAATCGGCTCTGGATTTCCACACAAGTTGCCAACCTAAAAAATTCGTCAAAAGGGTCCAAAATTCCAATTATTTTACGATGGTTGTGTATAGAATCAAAAATGGTATATTATGCTTCATCATTTACTTCAAGTCGCGAAGCCTTTATAATCTTTTTATATAAAAATCATATTTAAATGGTATTTTTGGCTCCCAACGTGGGGCCTGAAAATTGTGCACTATTTCACAATGTTTGCCCTTGATGAGACTCCACATCAACGATTTTTACGGAAGCGTGGAAGGGCCACTGAAATGAAATTATATTATGTTGACATAATATAATTAACATAATATAATTTCATTTCAGTGGGAAGGGCAAAGGATAATTTGTTTATTTAAATCCTCTATAATTTCGACTTTTATCTCGAAATTTCGACTATCATCTCGAAAGGACCCCGGACTATCCTTTTGGAAAATGGCTTTCGGTTAAATTCCCTGAATTTGTGGTATGTTGTATATTTTGACTTCCTTGACAAAAGTGCCCATGGGCACAAAAAAATCGGACGACTAGTTTTCGAGATACAGGGTGTCAAAGATGAAAAGTGAAGGTTTCTGCTCAGAATTTTAATAATTCCGAGAATTGACAAAACGCGTCTTCATTCTAGGAATACCATGCGTCAATGATGGTACAATGTCACCTTGATCTCGTTTTCGTTACACTTTTTTGTTCTGTGCTCTACAACAGGGTGAACAAAGAAAAATCCAATTCGATTAATTTTTAACCAACCAGTGTGAGTTCTCTGATTTGAATTAAAGATTCAATTTACCATGAGTAATCTCCCTCAATCTCGGTCGAGGTTATCTGGTGGTTCGAAAATAGGGGTACGTCAACCCCTCGTTTTTTAGTACGGATTGAGGAGAGGATGTCATAATATATATATATATATATATATATATATATATATATATATATATATATATATATATATATGTACCGAACATTCTTCAGGGTGAGTAAGAAGAAACGGTCCAAGTTTCTTAGAAAATGCTGTTTTTTTCATAATGTACGGTTTGAGGAGTCCAACATATTGTCATCAATATCAGTATAGGTCTCCGGACTCGTTTTCCGGTTATATACTTTTGAATGTACGGATTTTATTGATTCACCATATACTCCATCGGACATCGAAATGGGCTATTTTCAAGCAATTCTTCTTGTTGAATAATATTCGGAGTAGATGAGTGCGGAACCTATTCCAATCATGCAATATCTTATACAATGATATTCCAAATTCGTAAATATGAAAAACGATGAAAAGGTGTTTCAGAATTCCATTTGAAAAAGACAGAGTAGGGCCAAAGAAGCGAACTAAATCTATATATTATTTTATTTAAAAAATAATCAACATATGAACAATTTTTGTTATAAAAGTATAGCATGCATAAAATTTTATTTACAATTTTTACAGTACTCCAAAAATCTGTACTTTGAATGATCATAGTTTGGTAGAATAACTCTAATTCTAATTTAGGCTGATGTAAAATGTAAGCGAAACCTCAGTAATATTTCAAATGGGGTTCTACTTAAATAAAAAATAAATAATCCAAGCAATATAAATCAATAAAAACAGCAATGGTTTGCAAATGTACCCCAGCCAATAGAATCATTGATATTACCCACAATGTCTTCTTTAATGGAACATTTACGTATTTATTCTTGCAAAAAAAATATTGAAAAGCAAAGAACCTTTTGATAAAATATTTCCATTGAAAACAACTATACAAATTTAACACTCTTTCAGGAATTATTTGAATATTACTAATATCGACATTTTTTCTTATCATTAAAGTTCTTTGATTTCCAGTACATGCTTCAATGAAATCAGCTATGTTTGAAGAACATTTTGTTACAGAAATACTAGTCCAGTCGCGGTTGAAAAAGAAGATCCCCCTTAAAGTAAATGCCAAGTTTATGAAACTTGGGGTGGTGTTTGTATATGGTACAGTAGAGCTCCAACCCTTTATCCAACTAAATTTCCTCGTGGAACTTTGGGGGGAGGGGGCGTGATTTTTTTTGCACTTTTTCCTCTTTATTGTTTTCCTTAGGTCCTACGACTTAGACCATTCCATTCACTATTGTAGAGCGTTACATTTCCTGATTGCACTAGTCAAATCGCAATAAATTGGTTTTAGCTACATAAGTTTTATATAACTACGTATTGAAGGGTATTATGGTACCTGCTTCAGATTTATTTATAACATGCAGCAACCATTCCTCCACCCCCTCCCCCCCCGGTTTCTGACTAATTTTACCCATTAACACGGTCATGTTTTACAGATTTGAAAACGCAAAAATTAACTCGATTCATTTCGAATATGGCTGAAAAAAATTGCAAAAAAATCGTGGTTTTTCGGGACTCCCCTAAAGTTCCACAAGGAATTTTTGTAGGATAAATGAGGTGGAGCACCACTGTTCTATACCAAACCACCACCACCACAAGTTTCATTAACTTTGCACTTACCTCAAGGGTAAAAGCACAAGGCGATTAGGCTTTACATCTTTCACCATATTTTCAAATTTTCTGGACAACTGTAATAAGAAATACATTGGATATTTTGACTTGAACAGTTGATATTAGGATTTTTTGTTTCAACTCAAAATTTTTAATTCTACTCAAAAACATCTCAAATTAAAATATTGTGCAGACAAAGTAAAAAGTCGAAAAAGATGATGTAACAAAAACCCTATATAAATGAACCAACTAGTTTACCTGCTAAGCTAACTCTGACGTTTTTAGAACTAGTCAACAAAATTCTTTGAATCAGAACGGTAGAGACAACATGTTTCCTCTGAAATTCAAAGCTCAAGTCAATATTGTTCAGTTTTAAAGTTGAAACATTTGCCATAGTGTAAGTAAAATTGTTCTGGAAAACAAAGACAATTAATTCTCTGCATTTGTTTGTCACGATGTTTCGGCAGTTAACATCTATTTCCTGTATCAAGATATCTAGGAGACTTATATAGCAATCTGTGTCATTAGCATGTGAATAATATACCAGCCGTGAGGTTATTATTCTCTGACGTGAGGCTCTAAGGTCATTCATCTCAATGGATGGGTTAAATTATCTGCTGCAAGATAACAATGCTTAATCCATTTCGGACCTTATTACAGAAAACATACTGAAAACTTCGGTGGAAATAAACCAGTCAACCAGTGGCGTTCGGCTCGGTTGGGAATAGCTAGTCCTCCCGTAGAGGCAGCCTTATCGTTCACGAAAACCTTTTTTAAGCAAAATAACACAGTGACTAACATCAGTGCTTGGGAACAAGCAAGAAAATCATGAACAGCAACAAACAATAACCATGAAAAGTTAAGTGAGTCTGATGATGGAAGAGCTGAGTACAGTCCAGTCATAAGTAGAATGACAAGAAATCAATGCATGCTTGGAACCAGAGCATTCAAAGTATTTTCTCGGACGAGTTTATAGTAACGCAAGCAAGAGAGAGTTTTCAACAAGATTTTCGAACTCAAACTGGGAAAATTCCTAAAAGTAAATAAACAAAACAGTTATTTTTCATTTCCTCATTTCCTTTGAAAACATCTACTGAAAGAAGTATATTGTATGTATTAGAAAATTCCCAGCCAGTTTTTAAAGACCGATACAGAGAAGTTGAAAAGTAATAACTTTTTATGGGATCTGCCTGTTATATTTCTTCAAAAATTAAGATTAATTCAGTAATTTGAAACCCCAGGTGATATATGGCACAAGAAATACACGTTATGATTATTACCCACAGCATAGGCTAACTTCTACGAAAAGAGGAGCTCTCTATAACTGCATACAATTTTATAATAAACTTTCAACCTGCATCAGAACAATTGAAAAATTGTCTTTGTTCAAAAATAAAGTGGAAATCGAACCCTACTCTATTGACGAATATCTTACCACAACTACAACCAAGTTTCTTATTAACTCTAAAAATACTTGACGATTGTTTTATTTATTGTTATTTTGTCATATATGATGTATATGTGATTTTTTTTATTATGTTTATATTAGGCTTGTAGTTCTTCTCAACTAGATCAGTTGAAAGTTCAATAAAGTTCTGTATCAAGGCCATCTACCAAAATAACGGGGCATAAATAAAGATGGTTTACCTGTAAGGTCCAAAATTGATGAAAAATTTTTTTCTCGTAGCAGGTTATTTATCCCATCCCATCCATCAAGATTGATGACCTGAGAGAACCCCGTCAGAGAACATTTACCTCTTGGCGGGTAAATTAATCACATGCTAATGACACAGATTGCTATACAACAAGATATCTAGATGTCGCATTCACACACTCAAACAAATGCAGACAACGAATTTTCTTCGTTTTTTAGACAAGTCCAGAAAAATTCTACTCAGACTGATACATTGTCAACCACCGACAAACAAACAGCATAACGAACGCTTCATTCAGAAGTGGTATTTTGTGAGGAAAAACCAGTATCACAAAAATTTTAATATGTTCAATTTATTTATCACATACCTCAACATGAATAACATCAAAAGGCAAAAAAAATTAAAAAGAAATTGCTTTTAGGTTATCTAGGATGAGTAGGAACCCTGTAAGGTAAGGCTAAAATCAATTCCGAATAGTTGTATCATCTCAAAATTTAACAATACACCAACTAAAAGACTAAAATTATGATTATTAAAAAGAAATGATTTTACTTAACCTATAGACTTTAAAAATTTCTAGAAAATTGCAATTATTTTTTCCAGGCATTGTTCACGTGTTCAACCTTCCCCAGACTTGGGAATTGACTTTCAAGAACATGGTATTTGTAATGATCCGTAAGTTCCCTTTTGTAAATAATTTGCTTGCAATTTTCGCACATGGTCAAGTTTTTTTTATTCTTGCCATCGTATGCTTTGTACAGCTCTTGTTGCTTTGCCACATCCGGAAGAAGGACTAAGAGTTCCGGGAAAATTTCATCGAAGTAACCACAGAGAACCTCCTTGCAGTGATCGTAATATTTGGGTGTTGGATAACCTCCATTCCTAAATAAGTCCGAGTAAGTCTTGAACTCTTTTATTGCATCATTGTTCAAAACAGTCATGAATCGTTTGATAAGGTTTTGATTTCTAAGTTGAAAATTATTGGGCGGATTGTAATCGTTGCCTGGCATTATAGAATAGCTTTGGCCACTGCTGGAAGTGAACGTCAAATCATTGGAGACGCCTAGGCTGGGAAATGACTGGGGTGTTAAACCTGGTGGCGGTTTTATACTGAACCCAGGAGGTGGCTTGGTATCTCCTAGCGAAGGAAAGTCATTTGAAACGACAGATGCATCTCCAGTGTTGGTCAAAGTCCCGATTTTCAACTCAGAACGCTTCTTGACCAGCCCATTTTTGGAAACAGACTCGCTATTATTACTATGTTCAATTTTATTGGGTTTACTCTCAGGCTGCTTGTCGGCTTTATTGGTCGAGGAAGACTTGGTGGATTCTCCGTCACTAGCTTTGGTTTTCTTTTTTTTGTTTTTATTTTTCGTTTCTCCGTTTTCGGTAACTTTGAGTTCCTCTAGCTTTTTCTCGATGGCTTGTTGCTTCGGTTTCGCAATAGATGGTTTCAACTCACTTTTCTTATTATTAATATCACTATGTAAACCGTTACTTTTCAATTCAGAACTACTTACGCTACTTCTGGAATTACCACTAGCATTGCTTTTGGAAACTGAGTTATTTATACTATTTAAATTTACCCAATTGTTGGATAGAGGCATTGTTACAGAACTCTTCTTTTTAGATAGGGTGGGAAATTGATCTAAAGAACTAGGTGGTAGCTGAGGCGTAGGGGCAACTTTAACAGTCTTCGGTTCCTGTTTCTTAGATTTCGCTTGAACCCACTGCGGTTGGGCTATCTTTGCACCTTTTCCTCCTAGTACAGGAAAGGCCTCCGAGGGCCTCTGCTGAGTTGAAGAGGCACTTGTGGTGATATGAGTGGTGACTCCGCCGTTGGGCCTGTGGTTCACTTGAATTGACACTTTAGGCGAGTTAGAATCTTGGGAACTACTGAAAAAATATATTAAAAAATGATTCAAGAATGTTGTGACATTGGTATAGTTATTTTTGTATCTAGTGCGCGAAATGCTACTTTGGTGATCGAGAACTGATTTTTTTTAACGAGGCGCAGCCGAGTTAAAAAAAATAGTCGAGATTACCAAAGTATTTCGCGCATGAGATGCAAACAAAATTTTTTCTACAAACGTCAAAAATATTGTTCTAAAATAAGTAATAACTATGAAAAATACGAGGCTTGTTTGGTAAGTCCGTGACTTTTTAAATTTCCCGCGCAGTAACTTTAAATGCAACACTGCTGCTGTCAACCACCATCTTTCAATAGACTACTGTCAAATTTTGAGCAAGCTGCGACATTTGGTTTGTGTTTGACAGCAATTAGAAGCAGACAACCTCGTGAATTTTAACAAAAATGGAAAAAAGTGAATTTCGTGTGTTGATTAAGCATTATTTTTTGCGTAAAAAAACCATAACTGAAACCAAGGAAAGACTTGATAAATACTATGGGAACTCTGCACCATCAATTTCAATGGTTAAGAAGTGGTTTACTGAGTTCCGTTGTGGTCGTACCAGCACAAGTGACGCCGTACGTTCAGGTCGCCCAAAAGAGGTCATCACGCCAGAAATCGTCGATAAAATCCATGGAATGATATTGGACGATCGGAGAATAAAAGTACGTGAGGTAGCTGAGGCTGTAGGCATCTCAACTGAGCGAGTACATCACATTTTACATGAATATTTGGACATGAAGAAGCTATCCGCGAGATGGGTGCCGCGATTGCTCACACTCGACCACAAGCGCAACCGTGTGACCACTTCAAAGGAGTGTTTGGCAAAGTTCAATCGCAATCCGGGCGAGTTTTTACGCCGTTATATAACCGTAGACGAAACATGGATCCATCACAATACCCCAGAGACCAAGGAACAATCAAAACAGTGGGTGTCAACTGGTGAACGTGCACCAAAGAAGGCTAAGGTGCGTCTGTCAGCCAACAAGGTTATGGCCACAGTTTTTTGGGATGCACGCGGTGTCATTCATATAGATTACTTAGAGAAGGGTAGAACGATCAACGGCGAATATTATTCAGAGCTTTTAGACAGATTCGATATTGATTTGAGGCAAAAACGACCACATTTAGCGAAAAAAAAGTGCTGCTTCATCAAGACAATGCACGAGTGCACACGTGTGTAGTCACTATGGCAAAAATTCATAAATTGGGCTACGAACTACTACCCCATCCAGCATATTCTCCAGATTTAGCCCCTTGTGACTATTTTCTTTTCCCAAACCTGAAGAAATGGCTGGGTGGTAAGAGATTTGGGTCGAATGAAGAGGTTATAACCGAAACAAACGCCTATTTTGAGGGCCTTGAGAAAACCTATTATTTGGAAGGAATAAAAAAACTGGAAAAACGCTGGACTAAATGTATTGATCTAAAAGGAGATTATGTTGAAAAATAAAACGCTTATTTGCCAATTTTTTTTTTCTTTATTCAAATAGTCACGGAGTTACCAAACAGCCCTCGTAGTATTGAACTGGCTTAAATAATTTTTCCAAATCAAGTAATTACTGTAACTATGGAAATAAAATGGCATTTGTTGACAATTATTTCAAAATGACAGTTCTTGATAATTATTTTGGAGTGACTTTTTATTCGCGTCAATTTCGTGCTTGATATTTATTATTGTAAAAGAATGGAAATTTCGAGCGACGATGAACTAAGCAGTACCCCACCTAACTTGATAGATGCAGCCAATTCCGTAATTTCCACCCTTTTACCGGAGAAATCGAGGCGGCAGTATGAAAATGCATATCAGCAATTTAGAGTGGTGTGAAGCAAATAAAGCCAGAAAAATATCTCTCACAATTTGAAAGCCTTAATTATTGTTCTACATTAATAAATAAACGATTTCTTGTTTTTTGCTTGATTGAGGAGTTGAGGACCATATAGGTTAGAATATGAAAATCCCATATAGTTTACATGCAGTGTGCGAAATATATTTCGCACATTACTTCGCGCACGGTGTCATGGTAACGAATGAAAATTTAAAAAAGTGCCACTTCACATACTGTTGTCAATGCACGAACCTTGTCATTTTTAGACGTTTGTAGAAAAAAAACATTTAGCTTCATCCTCAAATCTGTTGGATACAGCAATGGTCGATTGAATATAGAATTTTTTGTAATTAGTAATTAATAAATATGGTAGAATTAATTACTCGGGTAAAATTTCAGAAAACATTCAAAATTATTTTTCTAAATTCAAAATAACAACAGCTTTCATAAGTAATAATAATTTAGGCAGAATTCTGTTCAATGCAAAACCTAAACGAGATAGAATGAAAAAATCAGGGATATATAGATTAGAATGCGGGGAAGCTCTGCATTATATACAGGCCAAATTGGTAGAAATTTTGACGTACGAGGAAGTATTGATATCTAGTTAGCCTAGACCAGTTCCCTGCATAAACAAAATATTGCGTTACCATAGCAACGAACAATAACTTATTAGAAGTGTTAGTGTAAAGTTTGACGTCAAAAAAGTAAACCAGAGTTCCGCAATAAATTAAAAGAAAAAATATGTCCACCGAAATTGTGAAAATCGAAAAATTCGAGTATCGAGCCAACATCAAGTACCTGTATTTAAAAGGGTTAAGAGGTAAGCAGATTTACGAAGATATGCTTAATACCCTTGGTGATCAATGTCCTTCGTATGCGACCGTGAAAAATTGGACTGCAAGCTTCAAAAGAGGTAAATTTTCCATTGAAGATGACGACCGATCGGGAAGGCCAGTTCCTGTGTCAGTCCCCGAAAATATCGATGCAGTTCATGACATGATTTTAACAGACCGTCGAATTGGGCTAAAACGGATATCTGAAGCAATGACTATTTCATACGAACGCGTTCATCATATAGTTCAATTGGACATGAGAAAAATTGTTGCAAAATGGATCCCCAAATATTTTAATGTTGACCAAAAGCGTGCAAGGGTTTTAGCATCGCGTTCGATCTGTGCTCGATTTGAAAACGATGTAGACTTCTTAAACCGAATTGTTGCTATGGATGAGACTTGGGTACATTTCTACGATCCAGAAACAAAGCAACAATCGATGGAATGGCGACACTCCGGTTCTCCAAGACCTAAGAAGTTTCGTGTCCAAAAATCTGCTGGAAAAGTTCTTTCTTCAGTTTTTTGGGATTGCCATGGATTGATTTTTTGAATAAGGGTAGAACAATAACTGGAGATTACTATTCGACATTACTGACCACTCTACGGGAAAAAATTAAAGAGAAAAGACGCGGAAAGCTATCCAAAGATGAAATAAGACAAAAGTGTGTTACTTTCGTTTCAATGAAGTGTTTCAAAATAGTTCGGATATGTCAACTATGCCCAAAGATGATAATTAATATAAGAGTTTAATTATAATTATTGATGAGCCAACAAGACAGAATACCTACTTGACACTCAGCCTTACAGTGCTGCTACCACTAGAACTACTAGGTCCGCTCAATGATGGAAAATTGTCCTTAGATTTGATCAAACCTTGCTGCCCCCTGACAGTCCTTGTTATCGTTACTTCAGGAGCTCTGCTCGATTTTGCTGATGAAGAGTTGGTAGTTATGGTAACTGCAGGCGTAGTCTTCATGCCACCTTCATATGATGATAAAATGATAATAAATAAACAAATACATAGTTTATTGAGGAAAGAGATGTTTTTTTATGATTTCATATAAAATGTACTCATGTATAAATTTTGTTTTTGAATAGTTGGACTTTTATTTATACTTGGTTTACCTCTCACATGATTGAATAGTTTTCAAATAATTAATGAGTTGTGCTGTTAGCTGAGATTAAGCAAATTATAAAAATCAGGTTAATTTGACAGCAGTTATTCAAAAAGTGTAACACTTCTTCAGAAAGAAGACGAAACAATACTAAATTATTCACAGAAATTCTTAGTTTAGGTGATAATCCTCTCTCCCTGAATTTTCCCCCAGCAATTAGGAAACACTCAGTTTCTGAATGGAGATTGAATATTTTACACTCACCTAATGTAGGAAAATCATCGCTGCTGAAGTTCGAATTCATTTTCGATGTGAAATTAACTGAAGTTGTTGGCCTGGTGTGCACCGTTATATTACTGCTGGCACCACCCAATGCAGGAAAGTCCTGGGATGTCAAAGGATTCACGAAAATTCGAGCTCTTTCATCTCCGCCTCCTCCAGGTCCTCCGGGTTCCACATTGTAATCCCCCACCAACAAATCTTCGTCTCTTTGAATCAAATTACCACCAATGTTAGCAAAATCCCATGTGCATCATTCTTTACTATGGATTTAATCAGTTTCGATTTTTTATGAATAAAATGATCTGAATCATATTTTGCTAAATATTATTCCGAATCCAGTGATGTAGTCAGAATTTTGATAGAATTCCATTAAACGACATATTTTCCAAAGTTTATTTCCTTATAATTTTATTATTGATAAACAGATTACATTAAAATTATGAAAAGTGACATTTTGAAACTTCCTGAATTCAGGCTGTAGTCAGAATTTTGATGAAACTTCCGAAATTGAATTGGTGGGTTTTATCCACTTATAACTTTTATGTTAATCGATGCATTCATACGTAATTTTGACTGAACCATTTGGAAATATCATTAATCCGGTGGTGTAGTTAGATTTAGTCTAAAAATATCGCTAATGATTTTTTTAGATTTTTGACCTTGAAAAATAAGAATAGCGGGTCCTGAAAATAAAGACTAATTCATGAAATTTGGTGTCCTAGTAGATTTTTTGAATGACTACCTAAAGGAAAAAGAATCATTCAAATAGGTTGAAAAATTTATATTTTATAAGGGTGCTTCCATATTAAATTAAACTCAGATGTTTTGGGTTTGGTAACAGGTCTGTACAACTGATAACCAACTATTTGAGCAATCGTTCACAATATGTCGTGCTTGATAATCTGAAATCTGAAGTACAACTACGCACCCTTGGTGTACCACAGGGTTCGATTCTTGGCCCGCTACTATTCTCCATTTTATTTCGGATTTCACCAAATTCATGAATTTTTGTCAAATACACCAATATGCGGATGACACGCACCTATATCTTAGTTTCGAAATAGAAAATGTAGGAGTTGCCATCGCTATTGTACGATATTTCAACTGCCCATAACCTGAAACTGAACGCATCCAAATCCAAACTACTGATTTTTAGTCGCAAAATCAAGCGACTGTCCTTAATGGAACACAATAATATTAACATTGCTGGTGATGTCTTTCCAGTAGTGGATGAAAGTAAAAATTTAGGGTTGTGGTTGGACACCGATATGAAATACACAAAACATGTAATTCACCTAAGTAATATATCATACAATACTCTCAGGAATTTATACCCCCAAAGAAATATTATAAGCAATAATTTGAAACTTAGTATTTGTGAATCACTCATCATGTCCAAACTCTCATACTGTGATTGCATTTATGGCCCTGCCCTTGTGAAAAAAGATCAAACGCACCCACAAAGGATACAAAATTCTTGTATGATGTTTTCTTTGGACATTCATAAGTTCGATCCGATCACCCAGGCATTCCGAGACAGTGGAAAACTAAAACTCCCGCTTCTACGTGAATTACATTTTTTAACTCTCGTCCATAAGACCTTGGTTACCAAAAAGCCATTATATTTGACCAATAAACTGAAACGTTTTGAAAATATAAATGACATTCCAACAAGAAATAGACGTATGCTGGTCATTCCAAAACACTCCACCACAATATTCAAACGAAGCTTTTCTGATATGTCATGTACACTTTTTAATGTGCGCCGTCCAGAATTTTCCAACTTCTCCATAATCAATTTCAAAAAGAAATTGAAAGTTCTTCTTCTCTTTTCTATGTAACTTATTACACACAATCGTACAGCCATGTTTCTTGATCTTGTTTGTGATATCAGATTTATCATTTTATATTATTGCTAACAATAACACTATTGTTTATCATTCTTGTTGACTTATCAGTTTATATATTGTGAAAGTTATTTTGTTACTTAGTGAATTTTTTTCTCTTTTTTGTTGTTTTCGAGGTCAAGTTGAAAAACACTGTTTAACAGTGGCACTTCAGCCTATTCATCTATTTTTTACCATTATGTATTTTATTTTTATTGTATGATTGAATAAAGTCCTATTATTATTATTATTAAATAGGTCACGTTGTATGATGACTTGTGTAATTTGCGGAAACTCGTGTTCACTTAGAATAAAATAATTTAAATGTGTCATTGAATTAGTTTTTGGAATTGAGTTGATTGTTGAGCAAATAAAAATGACAAAATTAAAAAAATTTAAGACTAAATAAACAGAGTTTTTGAAACAAAATTGGTTGTCTATTGATCTCATATTTTTCTTGGAAAGGATGATAGTCAATTTTTCAAACATGCACCATTCTTTCATCTTATCTTATGTTTAGTTAATATTTTGAAGTTGTCTCACATTAAAGAACCTGATTTCAATCCAAAGTTGAATAAGTGATAATATTCTCACTGATCATCTCTAGAACATAGCTCAAAATAGATACAATACTATTATCTACCAGTGCACTTTAATCTTAGTTATGAACAGGGATTGCAAAAATCATGATATTTATTATAAATATCAAAATATCGGATGTAAACGATATATATCCGATATATATCAATATTTGATATAAATCCAATAAATTGTTGTTATTTAAACAAAACAACCATTTCCTGTCTATTCCTCTATTTTATTCAAACAAGTTGAAAAATCGTAAACAATTTATTTGAAAACCTATTCGACATGTTCAAACTAATATATTTAAGTATTAATTAAACAAACCAAATAAGCTAAGAAAGCTTTAAAATCCTAAGAAATAGTATAGTCAAAATGGTGAACTGAACCATATGAACCATATGAACCACTATCAAAAATAATGTTAAATACATAGGCACTCAAAACATAAAATTATTTTTTAATTTAAAATTTTGTGTGAGACTGAACAGACACCAACAAAGAAACCGATTCGATTGTGTTGGTTAAATCCTCTGATTCCTGAATTTGTAGCCTTTTTGTTGCAATCTTGATTAAAACATCTAAGACAAAATAAAAGACCTAGCGAAATAACCTCAAACCACAAACTAGCAAGGGAATTACCAGGGGAATTCCGGGAATTACAAACACAGGCTGTCGCGCCGCATCGAATGACGTCAACCGGCTATGGGAATTACCGCGGCTGTTTTGATAAACATGTGAAAACCCCAAATTGTACTTTTAATATAATTTTTACAACTGGATATATCAATCAAACTTATATTTAATGGGCGTTAAATATCAGATTTATATCGTGATATTGATTTGATCAGCGTTTAGAATTCTTTGAAGTAGTGAATCAGTAGGAGATTGCAAATCCACAGTTTCTTTTCAACATCTGTTTTAGTGATGAATATTCGTTTTTTTTAAATGGTACAGTTACTCGATCATTGTTGACATTGGACTGATTCTAATCCCCACATATTTCAGGAGATACATGCGCAACATCCACAAAAATTAAACGTATAGGCTGGTATTTTTGGTGATCGTTTCATTGGCCCTTCATTTTTAGAAGTCAATCTAACAGGAGAAATGTATCTGGAACTGCTTGAAAACACAACCCTGGTTATGAAGTTTTAATTTCACTCACCTGTCCCTCCTATCGTTGTTATATCTCCTATTCCTCATATTATCAGGCCTTGCCCTTGGTGCTAAAGTGAACTCCAGCTCTAAAGTTCTTGCTTGTTTTGTAGCAGATTTGCTCATAAATCTGCTATGTTCGGTGGCTTTATGAGCTGAATACAATTTTCAAGGTGTCAATTGAAAACAATCAATCTATGTCCTATGATATTCTTGAATAAACTGGCTATAAATCTTACCTTTACAGTCGATGTCGGTTCTGAACACGGCAGTCAAAGGCATAGTCTTGCACTCGCCTTCTTCACACAAGAAATGTTCATGTCGAAAATGCCTCACCAAGTCATCCATATTATTATAAAATTGATGTTTGCCATCAGCATCACAGAAATGACAGTAGAGATGGGTTCTACGTAAATGGCGGAACAGTTCTTCACTATCCATGAAACGGGTATCACAGAATTCACATAAAGGATGACCCCTTAAAAATAAATCAAATCAAAAATATGCTTTATTATCTAAGAAAATCTTATTGACAAAGCGTAATTATACTAATATACCAATGGATAGTTACATGATCAATATGTAAGTACTAGAATGTAAAATTTATAAATATAAAGATTGGTTTGAAATGGAAAAACATTATATTTAAAATAATATAGAACAACACAGTATATAGTATTATAATAATAAAAACTTTCTAAACACATATTAATATATGATAATTTGTCACTATAATTTTCTTGTAGACTTATAGGCTTTTACACAACATATATTTAACTGCCTTCCAGAATCTAGGTGAGTCAGATATTTGCTTCAAATAAATTGGCAAATGGTTGAAAAATTTTTTACTTTCAAATTTCACTGAATTTTTTGTTAAAGAAGATTTTGGAATTGATAAAGGGATGTTATTAATTTGTTTAGTTTTGTGTGCTCTAAGACTTGTCATGTTTAGAAATTTCTTTTTCACTAAACATACGGTTTCAAGTAAGAAGATCAAAATAAAGTTAAAATTTTGTGGAACTCAAATAGAGGTTTGCAGTAATCGGAGTTTTTAACTCGGCATATTGCTCTTTTTTGCATTACAAAAATAGAATTGAACAGTTGTTGGCTGCAGAAGCTCCACTATGGGATAACATATCGCAAATGCGACTCAATTCATGCAAAATAGGATGCTCTATCAATAGAAAATCCAAGTTCTTTTCTAATTTTTCGTACAGCAAAACAACCGCTAGACAGTTTTTTGTTCAAATACATTATATGATTAATGAATTTCAATTTATCATCTAGAGTTATACCCAAGAACTTAGTATTTCAATCAAGAATTGCTTGGTTTTCTAAATACAAACTATCATAAGTGG
This sequence comes from Chrysolina oricalcia, assembly GCA_944452925.2. NCBI lineage: Eukaryota > Metazoa > Arthropoda > Insecta > Coleoptera > Chrysomelidae > Chrysolina > Chrysolina oricalcia. The sequence goes on from OX101824.2 coordinate 52,408,826, forward strand.
TTGAATTTGAATGTCAGAATATTAGGTTTCTTTGCATTAAAACACAAAATTGATTGATATTATGTCTTTCAGCAGATCTATGTCATTCCTTTCCACTTTAAGGTTGTATAGTCAGCAAACATTTTGAACTTCCCTGAAATATCGATACTTGATTGGACATTCAAATACAATACAAAGAGATTAGGGCCGAGTACTGATCCTCGAGGTTCACCAAAACAGATCTCTGATAATTCCGAAATAATAATTGTATTTTATGATTTCTCTATTTTCTAATAAATTTCAAGTAATCATAATGACAATTCAAAACTGAAAATTATAACACTTACCGGTGAGAGGTATTGTCGGGATCTCCTTTCCTCCTGTGATGCCCCAACTCCTGTCTGGTATAACACCGTTTTTCAAAACTGAAAATTTTGAGATTTTCAACGCAAATATCGCAGTAAAACAACTCATGTTCTCTTCTCATGTGATCTTTGAGCTGCTGGAAAGTCTTGAAAGGCCACTTCCTTTCTTTTTCTTCGCAGATGTGGCATCGATGCTCCAAAATTTTCTGGTATTCTTTCTGAATATCAGAAGTACAAAAGAAAACGCCAAATTTGCGATCTTGCAAATTTGAACGTTCGAATCTTGGAAAGAGATCAGCATAAGATTCCACTGCTTTGGTGAAAACAACCTAAAAAAATATTTTTGGGATTAATCCGTGAATATAATAACAATAATAACAAAGTGCTAATTTTACGTCTGTAATTTATGTCAACATGTTGGTGAATTTGCATTATATATCATTCCAAGTAAATATCTACCTTCTTCACATCCAACTGACAATTTTTTTAAAATTTTCTCGCACGACAGTTGGTTGAATATACCTACTTCTATCAATTACCAGTTCATATTCAAAACAAACACACAGTGACAAAAAATAAATTCTGCCAAAACAACTGAAAATTTTTTGACTAATGTTCGACATTGGATGGGCTACTGGTACATTTGGAATTCACCGTAGGGGAAGTAACTAGCCATTTTTTGTACACCTAATGAAAATAATGCAGTAATTAACTCTAATGAAAAATAATTACCATTAGTGATGTTATACTATTCATTGGAAATCACTTATTAAAATCCACGTCTGCTCAGCGATCACCGAGGCGATCACTTACCGATTGTCAGAAGGCATAAATTTGCCAACTTGGAACCGAAAAAAATCATATCACGGATCCCCAGAAACATAGATTTCGATTTTAAGTTGAATATGAAATGATTAATGAAGTAATGAAAATGTTATGATGTACACCTAATGAAAGAGTTACTTCCCCCTCGGAATTCACATTTGGATGGACGACTGCTACATTTGGATGGGCGTTTGACACATTTGGATGGGCGAGTGACACATTTGGATGGGCGGGTGACACATTTGGATGTGCGAGTGACACATTTGAATATGCGAGTGACACATTTGGATGGGCGAGTGACACATTTGGACGGGCGAGTGACACATTTGGACGGGCGAGTGACACATTTGGACGGGCGAGTGGCACATTTGGACGGGCGAGTGGCACATTTGGACGGGCGAGTGGCACATTTGGACGGGCGAGTGGCACATTTGGACGGGCGAGTTGCACATTTGGACGGGCGAGTGGCACATTTGGACGGGCGAGTGGCACATTTGGACGGGCGAGTGGCACATTTGGACGGGCGAGTGGCACATTTGGACGGGCGAGTGGCACATTTGGACGGGCAAGTGGCACATTTGGACGGGCAAGTGGCACATTTAGACAGGCAAGTGGTTCAGTTGGACGGGCGAGTGGTATATTTTGGGGGGCGAGTGGTATATTTTGGGGGGCGAGTGGTATATTTTGGGGGGCGAGTGATACATTTTGGTGGACGAGTGGTACATATTGGTGGTACATGTTGGTGGGCGAGTGGTACATTTTGGTGTGCGAGTGACACATTTAAAATGTGCTAGTAACACATTTGCGATGGGTGAATGGTACATTTGAGTGGGCGAGTGGCAAATTTGGTCGGGCGAGTGGCAAATTTGGTCGGCCGAGTGGCGAATTTGGTCGGCCGAGTGGCAAATTTGGTCGGGCGAGTGGCAAATTAGGCCGGGGATGGCAAATATAGTCGGGCGAGTGGCAAATATAGTCGGGCGAGTGGCACATTTGGTGGGCGAGTGGTACATTTTGGTGGTACATGTTGGTGGGCAAGTGGTACATTTTGGTGGGCAAGTGGTACATTTTGGTGGGCGAATGACACATTTAAAATGTGCTAGTAACACATTTGCGATGTGTGAGTGGTACATTTGAATGGGCGAGTGGCAAATTTAGTCGGGCAAGTGGCAAATTTGGTCGGGCAAGTGGCAAATTTGGTGGGACGAGTGGAAATTTTGGTCGAGAGAGTGGCAAATTTAGTCGGGCGAGTGGCACATTTGGTTGGACTTGTGGCACAATTAGATGGGCGAGTGGCACATTTAGAAGGTCGACTGGCACATTTAGAAGATCGACTGGCACATTTAGAAGATCGACTAACACATTTAGAAGATCGACTGGCACAGGTAGAAGATCGACTGGCACATTTAGAAGGGCGACTGGCTCATTTAGAAAGGCAACTAGCATATTTAAAAAGGCAGTTGGCATATTTAGAAGTGCAACTGGAACATTTAGATGGGCAAGTGGCTCATTTGGATGGGCTACAGGCACATTTGGATGGGCTACAGGCACATTTGGATGGGCTACAGGCACATTTGGATGGGCGACTGGCACATTCAGATGAGCGACTGGCACATTTGAATGGACAAATGGCTCATTTGGATGGGCGGCTGGTACATTTAGAGGGCCGACTGGTACATTTAGAAGGCCGGCTGGCACATTTGGATGGGCAACTAACACATTTAGACGGATATTTTCAGCAAGAATTGTACTTGGGGTAGCACGTACGTGGTATTGCATGATAAAAGGCAAGAACCATGCCATTCCTAGCACGCACAAGTATCCTGAAGACTTCTGAGGATTGCTTGAAAGGGTACAGCTGAATAATAGAAAGAACAAATTTTGAAAAAACAGTCTCAAAAAGCCAGCAATATGTCCTCATTTCCCGCAGATCCAAAACATTAATGATGACTAGTTTTAACAGAATGGTATATTTATCTCTCAAGTTGGTGAGATAATTTTTCAATATGGTCATAATGTATGATCCCATACTGTGATATTCTGCATATCTGATCAACAAATGGGCAGGTGTTTTCTATAAATATTATATAAGATGTATGAACGACCGAAAAACGTTTGTCCTAGATAAAAATAGAACTTAATGTATTTTTCGAATGTAGTTGAATGCATGAAACAAGTAAGTACAATGTGATGTTGATTGATAAACAGATATTGAATAGATCGTTGTCTATCAAGAGTATTACCTTCGGTAGTTCTTGTCGACAAATAGGACACTCATTTTGCTTGCAAAGCACTCTCATTCGTGTTGAACACTCAAAACAGACGGCATGATCGCAAACTCCGATAGAATAAATTTCAACATTTCTGAAGCACACTACACATAAATTTTCGTTGTCACTGTAATTTACTGCTTCTGCTGAGGACATGTTCTATTTTGATTTTATGGATGAAATTATGCTATTAATTCAACTTCAAAAAAACACAACCTATAAGAATAGTAGAATATGGCAAAATTGGCAAATGCAAATACTGCAATCACAAAACACGTAAAGATGACATAAAGTTTTTTTAATAGGTGTGTTATTTTGTGTCGGCGAGGCTGATCTAAATAGATATTTTAAAACTGTTCATCTCTTTCCAACATTTGTAATTCATCTGTCTTTCCTTTTAAAAATAGTTGCTCAGATCAGCCTCACTAACACACGTGAACAAATCTTATGTGTCAAAAGTCAAGACTGTCAATGTGTTAAGTATACCGTTTCGTGGTAATAATCTCTCTCTCTTGAGTTTCTACTCAAGAAGACTAAAAACAAGGAGGGTTTAATAAGCTCTAGCCAATCAGAAACTTGTATCATCAACGCGTCATAGTGACGTACTTGGGTATGAGTACAGATCGAATCAAGCAACAAAACTGTCAGCAGTAACTCTCATATACCAAGAGCTAGTCCGTCACTGTCTATAGAGAACGGCGGCCATGACATGTATAACTACGTCACATTTCGTCACAAATATTCTTGGCCGCCGTTCTCTATAGACAGTGACGGACTAGCTCTTGTTATATGAGAGTTACGGCTGACAGTTTTGTTGCTTGGCTCGAGTTCGACTCTGTACTCATATCCAAGTACGTCACTATGACGCGTTGATGATACAAGTTTCTGATTGGCTAGAGCTTATTAAACCCTCCTTGTTAAATTTTAGTCTCCTTGGGCGCCATCAGCGTCCAGAGAGTACAAATCCCAGAAATATACCCTGGGTTATATTTCTGTAGTACAAATCTGCATTCACGTTTAGAGCTATAGGGCGGATATTATAAAACTATCTTGATTTCTTAATAACTTAGTTAACTCTCGTGGAATGACGTCACATGTTATTGTTAACTTCAAAATATAGAAGTTAACTTTATCTGTTTTCGACACTGAAATGAAATTATAGTCATCATATTATAATTTCATTTCAGTGGTTTTCGACAGTTCAGTTCTTCTGTCAATAATGTAGTATATAACTTCAATTTTTTTTGTCATTTTTAAAGAATTTCTAACCGACGATGAAGGCACTCGGCGACAAAAGCTATTTAGTAATTGGTTAGACTTTGTGGAACGAAACAGAATTTATTTAATTTCGATTACCAAGAAATATGTATATTATACTGAGTATTACGGTTCTGATTTCACTTGTACCGAAGTGTAGAACTGTGCTACACTTGTATTTTACACTCGATTTTTGTATTTATTTGCCGATTGGATTGACACATTACTTTCTGTAAGTTATACGATCTGTAAGTTATATTACAGATCGGTGGAAATGACCTATCAATAGGTTCTTTCGTTTTCATCGAAGTGTAGCACTTTCCTACATTTTGTATAATCCACACTCGATTTTGAATTCGTTTGCCGACTAGAATCTGGATTGATACATTCCTTCGTTGTATCTGCACTGAAGTGCACTCGATTAAAATGCAGTGTACAGTACTCTATACCACACTTCTGGACGCAACGAAAGTACCTACTAATTTAACATTAGAAGCAAAGAGTACAGCTAGCTGGTGTACTCTTTGATTAGAAAATTGAATCGTACTCCGGAATTCCAAACAACGAACAATCGATCACCCGAACAATCCTAACAATAACATATAACCATAAAATTATTATATAAAATAATAAAATGATATAAATTTAAGTAAAATTGATAAATTGATAGAAAAATAATGGAAATATGGAAATAAATAATGAGGAAGGACTCAAAACGGGAGATGCTCTGAATATACTCTATATTGAAATAATTACTTTACTGCATCAATATGAAACATCACTGAATTGGAGGTATGACTTTTTTCTTGAATCCTATTGAGTTGGACATAGAATTGGATTTCACTCCTGACTCCTGATATAATTATAATATGCCCGCTTTCTTCTGAATCTATTACTTGTTTAAGGAAATCCAAGTCCTGGCTAAGGGATGCCTTACACTTCAAAAGCCAGCGTACTACAGTTAACATAATATCAATAGTATTTGGAGTATGGACAGCCATATCTCTTCTAATTGGCTATTTGCTGGAAGGTGATAATGTGGCAGGATATGAAGCAATACCAATTTTATTTTTAATTTTGATGAACACTGTCCTAGAACTTTATGACAACAAACTAAGGCACAATGAAATTCCGAACAGAATACGTTCAGTCCTGGAAAAGTTGAAAAAAGAACAGAAAAATATTAGGTGGACTGCTGCGAATTATCCCGACTTATATTCACCTTTCTCACCATGTATTACCTTACAGTGGACATATCGTGATGGACAGCTGGTTAACTTACCTTGGGCATTATTGGTGAAAGACGATATAATTTTAGTGAGGCCAGGTAATAACAGTTTTAGTTTTTTTTCAAACTTGAAATGTAATCAATAATAGTACTATCTAGCTCAAATGAGCAAACTCAAAAACGTCCCCAATGGAATAGCTATTGTTTATAAGGCGCTGTTTGGGTAAAAAGTATTTGTGCAAATAAATAAAATTTTGTGTCAATATATTCATTAGTTGTAGCTATATTTGTTATGTTGCCTTTTGATATAATTATTTTGTACCAAACACAATATATTTACATTTCAAGCACTGCAAATATATCAAAATGTGAATGCACATATATTTACAATTTCGATCTATTTTATGTCAAGAGATGGCGCAGCCGACGCGATTTATTACACGCTTTATCTTTTTCAGTTTTCAGGGATTTGATTTGACTTTGGATAAGGATAATCATTGACATCATTGACTTTGAACAATCCAATGATTATTCAAAAAAACTAATGGAAAAATATTCTGGGAATATGTTCTGGCGGCTGCGATATCATTCGGCCACTGTATTATCGAGTGTGTATTAAATCGCGTAGGTAGCGCCATCTCTTGACAACATAAATAGATCGAATTTATAAGTAAATGGGAATTCAAGTTTTTATGTATTTGGAATACTTGAAACGTAAATATATCGTGTTTGATCAAAAATAAATATATCGGAAAGCAAAATAAAAAATATTGCTCCAACTACTAAATATATTGATACAAAATTTTGGGAGAATCTATTTTACTGAATGAAGGATTTCTTGCGGAATAGGTAGTAAATGACGAAATGTGTTTCTCAAATTGCATATTTGATTCAAACTGAGGACAAAGAATATGCTTATGAAACTTTTTTTCTGAAAAAAAAAAACCATTCACCCCACTTTACTCTTGTTATTTTTCGAAAAAAATTGCGGAATGGGTAGTAAATGACAAAATATTTTTTTCAAATTGCAAATTTGATTCAAACTAATGACAACGAATATGCCTATATAATATTTTTTTTAAAACCCCCCTTGACCCCACTCTACTCTTGTGATTTTTCGGAAAAATTTGCGGAATGGGTAGTAAATGACAAAATAGTTTTCTCAAATTGCATATTTGATTCAAACTAAGGACAACAAATATGCCTTTTGAATTTTTTTCAGAAAAACTCCCCCTTGACCCCACTTTACTCTTATGATTTTTCGGAAAAATTTGCGGAATGGGTAGTAAATGTCAAAATATTTTACTCAAATTGCATATTTGATTCAAACTTGGGACAACGAATATGCCTTCTTATTTAAAAAAAAAAAAACCCCATTGACCCCACTTTACTCTTGTGATTTTTCGGAAAAATTTGCGGAATGGGAAGTAAATGACAAAATATTTTTCTCAAATTGCATATTTGATTCAAACTAAGGACAACGAATATGAATTCATAATTTTTTTTCCGAAAAAACCCTCCTTGAACCCTCTTTATATTCTTGATTTTTCGGGAAAATTTGCGGACTGAGTAGTAAATGAAAAAATATTTTTCTCAAATTGCATATTTGATTCAAACTAAGGACAACAAATATGCCTATATAATTTTTTTTTCGAGTTTTATAATCATGATCCGATTCTATTCAAAATTGGTATCTGCGAGTTTTCGGGGGCAAGGATTTACGAAGCGATTTACACGTCAGGAAAAAAACTTACCCTTCGTCTTCCCACTTCAACTCTCACGAAGCAGTCTTTGATTTATAGAAGCAAGCAAATTTACAATCATTTACCTAATCAAGTTAGAGACATTAGCGACATGAAGTATTTCCGAAAACCAGTCAAAGCACTTCTGATCGGGAAATGCTTCTCTTGTTTTTAAATCCGAACTATCTTCAACTCAGTCAGGGTGGCAGTGGCAGTGAAAAGGGATTGACGTCGGCTTGCAAAGTCGCCTATAACCCTATAACCCAGTGTTAAGGGATATATTCTTTTTGACGCCACATAAAAATATGACCTCAGTTAATTTTCTACAATGTTTAGATAGTCTCTGGTCCTTTTGACTCAATATCGATAGCACTAACAGATAATAGGTTCCCTTTTCCGTTAAATATAAACTTTGAATCAATCCGATATTCTAAAAAATAGAACACATACTTTGTTACAGAAGTGAGACACAGTGTATATGTCGATTTTTTATTTTTCAGGCCAAGCAAGTCCTGGATATTGTGAATCTCTCGACAAACACTCGGAAATTCCAATTTTGCATGCCAAGGAAATATATGCTCCGTCGCTTCAAAATGCGAATGAAATCTTCAGTGCTCCGAAATCACGTAAACCACTGCAACCCAAGAAGTACCGGCTTTTAGAAACTCCATACTTGAACAACATGAAAATTTTTTTGGAGCAGGCCTTGGACAGACCGGTTTCGCTGTTGAATCAACAAAGGCATTTAGTAACCATTAACATTGTGGAGCAAGTGATGTTACCGTTTACTTTTATTTCAGTATTAGTCGTGAATTTGTTTCGCTATTTTTATTTTCACAAGTACCTCGGCCGGTATTTGGTTTCAAATACTCTGTTCATTGTTCCATGCAATGTTGTTCTGCCGTTGCTGCCGATGATATTTCCGCTCTTTTGGAACTTTGCTAACTACCTGGGAATAGCAAGGTTGGTTTATTTGTACCTAGAAATATAATTGCGTTACACTATTAAGGTAAACCACCCAACAATTGATACCTTTAAAACAAAAAATTCAGTTTTTTTTATTACAGGCTAAAAACAAGTCGTAATTTTTTCTGTTTATTCCAGATGATGACTTAAATTGTCCTTTTTCAATTCTACTGATAGAGACAGCTGTGAATCATAAAATTATATTTGTAAAAAATAGAAGTATTGGTCGTTTTTTGTACCAGTTATTGACAGTATAAAAATATATTCATTTCAATACTTATACATGAATGAAAATATGAATTCAAGTTGAGTAGTGTGAAAAATAAACAACTGATTGCGATTATACTTAAAATTTTCCTAAGTGAGCAAGAATATATATATAAGACGTTCATGGGCTTTGGAAATTGATATTTCACCCTGATGTCTCCAATCACAAGGATTTCAGGTGATGGTAATTTTCCCAGTACCTCCGAAATTTTCACCAGGGACACATCACTTTCATCTACTCTAAAACACATCTTTCAGGATTGGATACTATCATCGACATAACTTCTATTTCTATTCTATTTCTTCAGATCACATCATCCAAACTGTAGCCACTATCAGTCCATTATTCTTCATCTGTACACCAATATTTCACTTTACTAACATCATTCTCAATCATTTGATGCAGTTTTGAGTCATTTTTGTCATGCCAAAGTATTGTGGATTCATCTGCGAATTGAGTGTAAATATTAAGGTGGAAAATTGAATTCCGAGTGAAGTCAACCGAATATATTTCGTTCATTAAAAGTTTCAAGCACTTTAAATAACTTCCATACCAATCAATCTGGTGCAACATCATACAATTATCCACAAATGTGCTTTCACAGAAGCGGCGATTGACTCGTTTGAAATCAGGGACAAGAAACCGTTTGTTGAAGTTCCTACGCATCCGGAAAGTAAGGCATTCCTCTGCTCATCGGAACTAGATAAACTCCGTGAGCCTATTTGTTGGATGAGGCTTGCCCAATTTATGTCTCTCACAGCCGTATGCATAGTCAATTCCAGCGACTCGCCAGAATTTCGCCGCTCGCTACACTAGAACTATAATGCACAATCGAGCTCCAAAAAAGTGGTACTTCGCCAGCGTTTCGCCAAAATGTGACTTATCGCGTAGTTGTCACTTTTTTGGAGGTCGACTGTGCATTATAATTCTTGTGTAACGAACGGCGAGTCGCTGGCGATTGACTATGCATACGGCTGTCCGACATCCGATACCGCGTACCCACACTCCTGTATCTCTGCCAAAGACGTTCAGCGCTATCTAACCCTGAAGGGGCGGATTTACGACTAGAAGGGGCATTTTTCGCTTATAACGTAACGTAGATCGCGATAATTGAATTACGTATTACGAAGGGACAGGCCGATAAAGTCTCTTTGGAAATCGTTTGTCATTTAAATTAGAAATATAATAGCAGGTGAGCAACAGGAGTGGATAAAACTCATTTCGCGAGTTCGAGTTCCCTGCAAGCTGTTCTTCACAGTGATTCGGGACTAGGTCTTGAGATCGATACACAGTGTAAATCGAGCCCGTAAAGACAGTTAGATATCAGTAGCCGTCATCATAATATATTGAATTCTTTACCCTGAGCTGGTACGATTGCTTTTCTGTACGTCTGTCAAACTGATGAACTATCTTTAGTATACCGAGTTCTCATTGTCAATATCAAAATATAAATCTATAACAATTGGGAAAGAAACTAATAAACCCTATTCTTGTATTGTTCTATCAAACTCTTTTAGGTTCAAAGCTATTTTTGATGGTACCATTGAGAATGGAACACAACCTAATCAACTAGAAGAAGATCCAGATAATACTACAGTATACCATAAGAAGATTAAGATCAGCAATAAAGAAATTTATTCAAATTTCCTCAAAATTGTCAAAGGGCGGCCTGAAATTTTGACTAGATCTACCAATATACTACATGTTCTTGGATCAGTCAGTGTGAGTGTGTAATTTCAGGTTGTAACTTTTTTCATGAAAACTCTCTTGATTTTCACAGAGAATTCCTCGAAGTAAAAAAAAAACTATATAGAAAATGCGTCATAAAATCCAACCGTTTTCGTTTTCAAGACATGATTATTGAAAAAAATGGCGATCTTCGTAGATCACCAGAGAATAAAGCTCGCGGCTCACGGACAAATAGTTTGAACTGCCTTAACGTTGGGTTTGTTTCACACAATTTGAAACATACCAATAGAAATGACGTGACTTCAAGACAGTTTGATCAAACTATTTTACTGTGAGCCACGGGCTGTATTCTCTGGTGATCTACAACAGTGGTACACAAAGATTGATATTTTTTTTAATGACTATGACTAGAAAATGAAAACTGTTGAACTTTATGAACCATTTTCTGTCTTTTGATTACAAGTAGCATTCGTTATATTATGACTTTGATGATGATGGTTAGTGGTATGTGTGTTTCTGGAGATGTCAGTACTACAAATGGTAGGACTGCACCATTTTTTTATCGGAAATAGTTGGTAGGATTCATGTTCAATAACTTTGTATGATTTCAAGGAATCCTTAACACACTGTAAAGAGATTAAATTAATTAATTTCTTTGTTTTGATATTTCAGGCATTAGGATGTGTCGACAAAAAAGGGATATTATCATGGCCTAATCCAACTGCTGAAAAAGTATTCTTTCTCCACAATCAAAATAATGAATCACTCTCTTCAAGGTTTGTGTACACATTTTTTCATGTGCTTTTGTTTTATTCCATGTTTACTTTTACAATAAGAGCATGTTGTATAAATGTTGTACTATACCATAAAGCATTGTATTCAGTAGTCCCTAACTTTTTTTGTTCATGTTTAAGTGAATTAAAAAATATATGTACATATTGGTAAAGATGTTATCTATGCTCTCTTCGCCTCAGTTTTTCAAAATTTGAATTAGTTTTTTCTGAAAAAAATCGCAACAGTCCATCCTTCTTGATGATTTTTACTTTTTTTTTAAATTAACCAAATTAAATTTGCAAAAAGAGAGACGAAAGGGACATAGAGTAGATCTTTACCAACACGTTATTTTAAAATGTTTACGAGGGTTAGACGGATGTGTGAAGATTTACAATTTCCGTGGAATATTACATTATTATTTTTTCATCACAAATTCGGAATTTCTCTTTAGAAATAAGCATATTCAGGTACTATAACGACAAACTAAATTTGAAACATGTATCTTCAAAACTGAACAAAAACTGGGGGCGCACTTCACCTCGTGGTCACCATCAGTATTTTTTGTAAAGTATTTGTTTTAGTCAGGGTTGGGCAAAATTAAATTGTCGGACAATTAAAAACTAATAATTGATTAATTGTTAATCATGCCTGTTGCAATTAAAATTTGATTAATTGCAATTGTGAGAACTCGCCCTTAACAAGTAATTGGTTCTTAATCATGCCTGTTGCAATTAAAATTTGATTAAATACAATGGTGAGTACATATGCTGTATTTGAATCAATTAAATTTAATTTCTTAACTTATTTCTTTTTTTTTGAGAATGTTCCGTCAGTTGAAGGCTGCTAGAATGGACTTTCTTGTTGAATTGGTATATAAAATTCAGTACCTAAATTATATCGACTTATAAAATGAATAGTTACTACTCCTTCACTATCTACACAAATATCTGTTCACATAAAATTATTATGTCTATATCGAAGCAGGATAATTGTTAGTTTTAATTGTTTTTTAGAACAATTGAAAAAGTTTATTGTAATTGATATAGTTGCCAGAATCCATTAATATAGATTAATCCAACTAAATTAATTGCAATGTGTAATAATTAATAGTTCAATTGCAATTCATTTCAATGTAATTAAATTAATTGCAATTACTTTTTCAATCAATCATTTTATTTAATTGATGGAAAATTCATTAATGCCCATCACTGGTTTTAGTACAGCAATATTTAACAATGTATTACTATTTTCGTAATGGAGCTTTTTACCATATATTGATAACAATTTAAAGATTCCCCAGCAAGATGTTTTTTATGTAAGTGTAACAATGATTATAGCAGTGCTTTTATGATTTCAAAGTTGTCAAAATGGTTTACATTTTTTTTAGAATAGTATTTTTTGTTTCAGTTTAGACAATGTGAATGACTTGTCTACTGATATTGACTCTACGTACCCGAATTTTCATCCAGAGAGTCCTAGAAGTGCAGTCACGGAAGTACTCGATCTCACCTATAATCACAATGATCCATTCAAATTGCATTTTGACGATCAGGACTGGAATAAATATTTAACGTCGTTGAAGCCTTTGGGGCTTGCTATTTTATTGAATACTTGCAATGTTGATACCCAGGTGAAATTGTTATTGAACGTAACTAGTTATCACCATTGGTAGAAATCGATCAGTATCTACTTCAGGGTTTTATATAATGAGGGATCTTAATCGAGAATGTACAGTCATACACACATTTTTATGATCTGAGCAATTGCGTATCGAAATACTCAATCGCAAACTTATATTTTGCGGTTCAACAGAAAATAGAGTAAGGGCCGGTATTATAAACATCTCTCGAAGTTAACTTTAATTTTAACAGTCAAGTTAACTTCAGCTTTGAAATGGCAGTTTTATAAAAGTCTCATTTCTGAAATAAAAAGAAGAAGAAGGCAAATATGTAACCTACAATTTTTCGCACTTTTTCCTGTGACATTTTCTAAATTTCTAATAAATAGTAAAATTGTTATCAATAGATTTAAGAATCCTCCAAAATCTCCAATAACTACCAAGAATAAACATGTTTCATTAAATCTGAGTGTAATTAACGTGTTACTGGCGGTAGAAGATTATTTCTAACATTGAAAATACTTATATTTGCAAAGTAATTGGAACTATTAGAAATTTTGACTTATTAGTTGGTCTTTGCAAATATTTGCCTCTCTATGTGCCCCTTTAACAAGCATTCAGACTATATTGATGATTGGAATCCGTTTTAATTTATTTTCAAATTCTATTTCGTTTCACAAGATAAAATGGTTTAACCGATTTCTAAATATACTTCGACCACGAGGGCCTTCAATAATAATCACAGCATCTCCTTCATCGCCGCTTAAAAGTTCCTCGAAAATAACCAGGACATCGTTTGCTAACATTTATTGCGAAAAAAAAACAATCAAATTGAGTTTTATGCTAAATTATTGACAGAAGAACTGTCGAAAACCACCATTTTCTACAAAGTTAACTTTAACTGATACCACGTCCTCCCGATAAAGTTAACTCCTACATTTTGAAGTTAACTGTAAGATGTGACGTCATTCCTCAAGTTAACTTCTAGTTGTCTGTCAAAATAGTTTTATAATACCGACCCTAAATCTCATGGAAACACCCAATGCATAATAATGTACAGCACAGAAAACATAAAACACATAAATTTAAAAGCATCATATCGTCAAACGGTAAAAATCGCAATTGAACTTATACTACAAGACATAAATGTACAGCGGCATATTGTAAAGTTTAAGAATGTAATCTATCACAATATACTCCATCCTAACGTACTCCATCATAATAGGAAAGCACCTTAAAATCATTGTATCATAAACTCAAGGCATCATAACATAATGCCATTACAGCAGCAATGCATCATAATATCAAACGATTATAATTGTATTTGTAGAATTCGTAACGCATCATAACGTAATTAGTCACAACGTAACACATCATAACGTTCTTTTTCATATTCCTCTAGTCCATGCGTTGATCACACTACGAGGATATATTGAAAAAATTTTAGCCTACTATAGAACCAAACAAAATTTCAATGTCAAAATATTTTATTACTCAACATATTCTCCTCTTAATTTGATACATTTATTACAGCGAACCTGCAACGTCTCTAGACCTTTAAAAAAAATGTTTCTTCTTGCTCTGCAAACCAGACCTCCACAGCTTTTATTACCTCCTCGTTGGAAGAAAATTTACGACCTTTTAAACTTTTTTTCAGTTGAGGAAAGAGATGATAGTCGGACGGAGCCAAATCTGGTGAATAAGGGGGGTGTTCTAGTAATTCAAACCTTAAATCACGAATTTTTTGCATGGCAACATGAGAACAGGGGCGTTGTCCTGCAAAAACAAAACCCCTTTGGATAGCTTTCCGCGTCTTTTCTCTTTATTTTTTTTTTCCGTAGAGTGGTCGGTAATGTCGAATAGTAATCTCCAGTTATTGTTCTACCCTTATTCAAATAATCAATCATGATTATTCCATGGCAATCCCAAAAAACTGAAGCAAGAACTTTTCCAGCAGATTTTTGGACACGAAACTTATTAGGTCTTGGAGAACCGGAGTGTCGCCATTCCATCGATTGTTGCTTTGTTTCTGGATCGTAGAAATGTACCCAAGTCTCATCCATAGTAACAATTCGGTTTAAGAAGTCTACATCGTTTTCAAATCGAGCACAGATCGAACGCGATGCTACTACCCTTGTACGCTTTTGGTCAACATTCAAACATTTGGGGATCCATTTTGCAGCAATTTTTCTCATGTCCAAATTGACGTGAACTGTATGATGAACGCGTTCGTATGAAATATTCAGTGCTTCACACAGAAACTGGCCTTCCCGATCGGTCATCATCTTCAATGAAAAATTTACCTCTTTTGAAGCTTGCAGTCCAATTTTTCACGGTCGCATACGAAGGACATTGATCACCAAGGGTATTAAGCATATCTTAGTAAATATGCATACCTCTTAACTCTTTTAAATACAGGTACTTGATGATGGCTCGATACTCCAATTTTTCGATTTTCACAATTTCGGTGGACATATTTTTTCTTTTAATTTATTGCGTATCTCTGGTTTACTTTTAGACGTCAAACTTTACACTGACACTTCTAATAAGTTATTGTTTGTTGCTATGGTAACGCAATATTTTGTTTATGCAGGGAACTGGTCTAGGCTAACTAGATATCAATACATCCTCGTATGTGCGAGGAATGTCAATGATGGAAGTTTTATATTCATTGAAGACCAAAGAAAAGATTTATGATATTGGAGAAGCTTATATTATTTTCCATCATCCAGGTACACAGATTCAAAATCCATATAATATCTAGGTACTTTTGAATTAAAACTAGCTTGCACTATCACCTGATTTGAATAGAATTAAAAAAATCTTAGGGGATTTCCTAACTGAAAAATCATTAACCATCTTTGTCCCAGCCTGTACCACGAAGCCAGACTGGAAATATTTAGGCAAACTTTTGAAGACTTCATTTGCTCTTGAGTGTAAAAGCTATAAGTATACACCAAATAGATAATTATTTCCTTATTCATACTGGTGGAACCGCGCTAATTGAATAGTTTTCAAGTCATCATCATTCAGTGAGAACATATTCAAATCGATGACCATCTTCTTCATATACCTGGAGTAGAGTGCTAAAAATGTATGTATTTTTAATCATACCGTTCTTCAACATATCTGGTTTTCACTAACAATATCTTTAGGTAATAACTCAGGATCTGAACGACACAGGAAACTCTGAAAACACTAGCAAAACTATATTTAATTCAATGTGGATTGAAATCAACATTTCAAGCTTCTGAACCCTTTGTATGAAAACGTGTGTATAAGAGAAAGGAAAACAAAGAAATACAGGTTGACTGACTCTAAGGGCGGGTTGTACAAACCAAGTTCACCAACAGTTCAACTAAACTGAGTTCATTTGCTAAGGAACTAGAAATTTCATTGGCTAATCCATAGCATCTGAAGCGAGTTTACTTGAACTGTTGGTGAACTTGTTGGATTGTTGTTGTTGTTTTTATTTCCGTCAACCTGTTGCACCCCTACGCGCAACCCTGAGAAGTCTTCGAGAGACTTGTGCGAGCTAGGGAAGACCATTACCTTACCTTAGGATTATATGAACTAGCCTTAACTCAAACTACCAGAAATACACTGGAGATTTATCCTAACAAAATCAACTGCTTTTAACACCTCGACTCGTGTTTGATGCACCAAGTGACTAACTTCTGGAGAAAGATTGCACTTCATGGTCACTTGGTGACAAACACGTGTTTAGTTTTTAAAAATTGTGTTTGAAGTTGAGATGAAACCCCAGTGTTCCAAACAGTGTAGGCCGCAAGATTCAAAATACAACGCTAATTATTACAATCAATTATAACAAATGGTAATATTGTTATATTTTAGAATTTAAATTTGATATACAACGGGGTAAATGAAGTATGCTGTTTGATAAAGTTAAGATGGCATCAGGAATCCATTTTTCTTGAAATTATGTCAAATCCAATTGGTTTAGGCACAATTGACAGCTCTGGATGGAAATTAACCTCACTTTCTCATTTATCTCAACTTTCAAGTTTCCAACTAACAATCCATGACTGAGTTTCCTCTGCAATCGTTGGTAACGTTAAACTCTCCAACGTAAACAAAGCGGTAAAGTAAGCTCCTTTTTTTAAGGTTAATGGGAATGGACAAGTGAGATATTTTTACTTCCAGATCTGTCAATTGTGTACCAAACCAATAAAAGTTCAACAGACTTCATCTGAATGCAATATTACATAACATTGAATAAGAGTTTCAAATGTCAATTAAATCAATACTGAGTTTGGTTTTCCTTGAAATAATTCAAAGTAAAATACTTTCAAAATAATTTCTATCTAGATTTACGATTTCCAAAATCATTAAAACGCTATTATGTAGGTATTCCATCCGCTTTTTAACTACAGATGCCTACAGATAATTCTGAAGTGTAAATGACTAATTAATAATAATATTATTCACTGATATATTCACCCAAATGGATAGTGGTTATGGAAGCTTGGAATTGATTACGGATTTATCTTGCTCGTAGCCATCACATCTTTTTCAGTTTTATCGAGAAGTATGCTCAATTTCCGCCAACCACATATTCTAGTAGGTAATAGTTATTTCAGTTCGAAAAAATGTGTGTTGGCCTATTGACTATAATACCGGTAAGCCAGGCCTGATGCGCGCGCATCCAAATTATGATAAATTACGTTCTGAAACATTCCGTATTCTACACAGTACGTACATTCAAAATTACTCAACAAATGGAAAAAATATTATTAGAGATTTTTCAAAAAAAAACTTAATTTCGTCTTGAAACCTACTCATTCCCAGATATACTGAGCGATTTCCAGTTTATTGAAAAAACGCATTTTTCAAAATTAGCAAAATCTCGAAAGTTATATTTTCGAGAAGGTCTTTGTTGGAATTTATTAAACAATGTAAATTTTCGATTGGGAAATTCATAGTATATGACACTAAGGTAAACTCGTAATATCAAAAAAGGTAAACACAATTGAAACGTGTTTACCTTAGTGTTATAAACAATGTAACGGTGAGAAAAATTCGATTTTTCGTGAAATTCTACAATAATCGATTTTTTTTTTTTTTTATTTATTAATTACAAATTTCGTATATCAGGAATTGATTTGAACAGTCCGTTTGTTTTTAGGATGACCTCAGCGATTGGCAAAACCAGTGAAATATGTGAATTATTCCTTTATATTTCATAGAATTCATTAAAGAGTAAATTTTGTGTAAAAACGTAAGGTTTTTGTCGCCAGGCACTGTTTTGGCAAAATATCTTCCATAACTGACTGATTCCCATTCAAATTGCTTGTGAAAACTAATCGATCTCTGCCAATGAATTACTATCACAAAAATCTGCTTTACAATTAAAATTAAAATACATTTTTTATAATTTCCCCATGGCTAATCACTTATAAAAACGTTTTTATAGAAACACTACACTGCATTCTGTTCTCATATCTCATGTGAGGCCATGTACAGTGAGAACTTGATTCCCGTAACGAACAGAAGATGTCTCTGTGAATTAGCGAAGGAAATTGGATTCATAGACCAAGCGCAAAAAATATTCGCCCTGGAAGAGCAGTTATCAGCATTTCGACATTTGGTAACCTTTTGCTACTCAGCTAATGATTCTTGTGCTTTACAACTTGGTTTCAGCAACCGGAAATGGTTAGAAAAGACAACAAATACGCGCGATCTTTACAGCTGTCGACAAAACTCAAATTTCCTTTTCCCCACATGTTTGCTGTTGTTGTGAAAGAACTCGCGTCTGGGAATATGCAACTTCTTTCTGAGGGGACAGCTGATATCATACTAGATTCGTGCGTTGAATACTGGGATGGGAATGATTTGATACCTTTGACACATACCGATCGAAAGAGAATAAAAGACTTTTATCAGAGGAGCAGCTTGACGGCATATTGCACTGCGTTTGCGTACAGGTATGTGAAATCTTATTGATATTGGTTGATATTGTAATTTAATTGGATTGAACATTGTCTCTTATATCTATTAATTTAATAATCCATATTCGAAATACATTATAACAACATCGTAAATCGGGAAAGTAATGCTAATGTTAACCGAGTTTTATTTTTTAAAGATTGTTATTCTTACATTTTGGCAAGTTTTTTCTCAGATATGAGAGATATGCAGATAAAGAACTGAGTATGCACTAGAAGCAAATGGGTCAGACAGTCATAATTTAATTTCAATTCAATTTTGTGGCTTGAGAGAAAGTTTTCTTGTTGAAAGTGTGAGGCCAGGACAGAATAATTGCTGTTTTTCATCCACTTAGCTACGACTTGCTTGGCCTTGGCTTCACTATAAATATGAAAGACACATTCAGTTATTGTTCCACCATTCTTGAGTTTTCTGTTGGATCCATGATTCGGTGTTTGTTTTTAGTACAGCTAAGATGCCTAGTACATCTTTTGCTACACCCCAAAACGATTCTGGACCATTCAGGGCCTTACTTTCTTCTTCTTGGGCTAGTGAATCGGACTCTTCAGTCTTCATTGCCTCTATGACCTGAGTAAGCTGGCACCCATGCTAGCGTCAGTCTGGTCTGACTTCTATGCAGTCCCAAACAAGTTTTGAGGTATTGCAACGATTTCCGCTTGAAATCTCGTCGCATATTTGCTAAGTTCACCGTTTGACGAAAACCATCGATGATAGCCGAAAAAACATTCTTACGATATTGATATTGCCATACCATGAATTACAGCACCAAAAAGTCTACAACTTATTTACTTACCACGCTTTGTCAACAAGAATTTTTTTCTTCGGACAGTAAAGAATATTTTGATTTTTGAAAATAGTCCATTTGTAGAAGTAGTTTAGGAATTAGGAAAACTAAGGTTTACTCTACATTCAGTGTTGTTGAATGTAGAGCAGACTTTCCTTTGTTTCCTAATATATTTGGATTGAATGATTGATATTATTTTTATAGTATTTAAATCAATTTTCAGACCTTTAACAAAAACAATCGATAGTAATATGAGCGAAGTCTACTTAGAATTGCCAAGCGATTCTAGAAGTTTATATCACAACCAAAGAAGTCCGACACCAGTACATTGGGACTGCAAAAGTGTACTGGAACCCAAGATAAAATCATGTTCCCAGTTTTATAGTACAGGTAAATATTCTTTTTGGATAACTTGTTTTTAATTTTTCGACAAAGGCAATACAGATTTAGGCATCTAGACAAATTATTGAAGTATTTATTGTTTCATTTCATTATCAGGAACGTTCGAACGCATAAAGGAATTGTTGAAGAAAATATTTTACTCCTACAGAAAAAAAAATTTCAGTAGTAAAACCACAAGTGATTGAATTTTCGCGATAAGCCTGTCGATTCATTTCTGAAGGAAAATGAATTGCTTCGAGAAAACACCACGAGTCCGCAGGACGAGTGGTGTTTTCTCGATACAATTCAGTTGAGTTCAGAAATAAAAGACAGACTTATGAGATAAATTCAATCACGAGTGGAATTTTATTTCACGAAGCATTAAAATGATTATTATAAACATGAACAATCAATTCATCATAACCATAATCAATCAACTATAATCACAAAAAATGTATTATAACTATCAATAATTTATTATATAGTTACGATGCGACTCATTTTGACGTTTTCGCATACAATAATTGTATGATCTGTCAAAATGTCAAACTTTGCTTTTTCATCTATGGTTACATCGTTGAAAACACCAACGCTAACAGACCAATAAGAATTGAGAGACAGCTGGTGTTTTCGCGATAATACAAGTTGTCTTTGATTTGTGATTGGTCAGGTTACGTGAATATCTTGAGAAGAGTGAAATAGTCAAAAAAATACCAATGATGATGGCAAGTAAAATTCTAAAAGTTTGGATTTATATAGAATTCAACCTCCTAATTAACGAAAAAATGGTTCAAAAATAATTTGGGAAACAGGGTGACTTTTAAGGGAGGTAAATCAAAAAATTGTAGCAAAATTGTCAAATTTGAGGTTCTTTTAGAAAATTACAGTATTTATGGTGTGGAAATCGAAAAAACTACATAATTCTTGGTTAATACAAAATCCTAATTTTAATTTTGCCTTGTAATAGGTTCATATTTACATTTTTATATTTCATATATTTTAATTTTGGCTCTATACAAGGTTGCATTTGTTCTTACAACTTTATACAATTTTCGTATGTTTGGTTTGTGTCAAATACTGTTTGCATTGTCTATGTTTTTATCATTTATTTTTATGTTTGTATGGTTATGTATATTTATATAACAAGCTTTGTCAACAAGTGTTATATACTCAAAGGGGAAGGTATTGGTCTCTGAGGATGACTCATGAGTAAAGTTGTTTCAAACTGAACCTAAAAATGAATGATAATTATGACAATAAAGCATATTTTGAAATGAATTGAATTGGATTGAAGATTGGATTGAGGTGAATTAAAGCAAGCTGCAAACAAATAATTTTAGTTATTACGGAATGAACTAAATTTGGTTAATTTTTTTGAGGATTTATTTAAATTTTACTTTATTTCCAGTAGTGCTGACTCTTGCTTGTTTTTAGATTCACTTTTATATAACAATTATCCTTCTGGGAATGTGTCGGATGCTGAAAGTTGTTTTCAGATGCAGTGTAGTCAAATTTTTATTGGAATGGTAACAATGCAATATCAGGCTTTAAATGACATGGTAAGTACAGAAGACCTTTTTCGTGTAGCTGACAAATTACTATCGTTTATAGATCTAGTGCGCAACCACAGTGGTGACAGTGATTTTTAGTTGCAGATTCAAGCAAACAGCGCTCATCTGAATACTTTTCACCCGACGTATTTTCTGAACAATGTAACTTGAATTAATAAATGTTTTGGTAACTGAACTAATGTACATAAATAATTTTTTTGATGCTAAAGTCAGTGACGTAGTTGATAAAAATGGCGGAGGGGTGTCATTTAAATGGAATCATACTGAAAATAATATCTCATTTGAAAGCTTGCTTCCAGTAAGTCCTTTACGACAACTTCAACATGATCAAAATATTTCTACTCACTTATGAGTTATAACAGAATATTACAATGTTTTATTGTTTATATAGTAACTTAAATAGATTCCTCTTAAGGATTTGATCATGACAAACAATCATTACAACAGTGGCAGTAAATAATTGAGAAACTAGAAATGGCGGAGGGTGGCATTTAAATGGAATAATACGGAAAATAATATCTTATTTGAAAGCTTGCTCCAAATCCAGACAACAACTTCAGCACGATTAAACTGATATGAATAAAATCGACAAAGTTGAAATACCCTTTCTCTTCAAATATTTCACCTTATTTATGAGTTGATTTTGAGAAAAAGTCTCAAAACAAAAATAGCAATGGGTAAGATAATGTGCCAACAAGCATTGTAACATTTAGTATTGATAAAGTAAGCGAATTTCCATGTCCGCCAAAATCTTGGAACCATATGGGAAACATTTTTAATGGAAAGTTTCTCAGAAAAATGCATTCTTCGTAAAAGTTGGTGCATTCAATTAGCCTAAATACGTGAATATTGGTTATTATCAGTGGCGTGCGGCTAAGCGGAAATCGGCCGATATTCTAAATTCACTACGGAGTAAAATGACATTACTATGCAAAATATCGAAGAATGTTATTGAAAAAAGTTCATAATATTCCCAGTTATCCAGTTTAGTCTACCAATTACCAATTTTAATTTTTTTAAGGTCCTGGCTTTATTTCATTATCTTTCCATTACTGTTTTTTACTCATATTCAAGATTTTGTTGGATCAGTTAATTGCTTTGACAGGTAATTTATGCCAATTTAGTAATTTACTACTCCAAAATTATTGTGTATAATTCCCATAGAAAATTGAGGCCAGTTCATTAGGCAGTTATTGAAATTAGTAATTAGTAAACTGGATGACTATCACAAACAAATTTTTTCGATTACATTTTTGGATATTTTGCATATTAATGTCACTTTACCTTATAGTAAATGTAGAATATCGACCGATTTCCCGGGACTATTAACAATTCCAAAAAAGTAATAAAACCTTTGATATCGGAGCTGAAGCCATATTCTCTTCTGGAACTTTTAAATACCCAGAAAAATTGAGAGAAGTTTGTCTCGTAGTTTGGTACCTATATCGTTCATTATTTAGAGTTTTAAGCTTCAGAAAATATATTGTTTAAAATATATGAAGGGACAGGAGACTTCAAACGTGCACTGTATATCTTGTTACTTGACCAACCAAACTGGAGCCTGAAATACAAACAAAGCTTATTGCAACCAGCAGCGGGATTCTTATCTCTCGACTCGACAGCTGTCGTGTCGAATGAACAAAATTTGTGATTCTCATGTTCCACATCGAGAAGTGAGAATCGACTACAAATGTCATTTTTACTCGATATCTAAAGAGGTGTCGAGAAGTCAATTTTGTGAGGTTATGAGATGACGAAAAGTTTTTGATTTGCAAAAATATCGTCATTTCGAAAAGAAAAACATATACATATGCTAATTGAAGATATGGACAAGAGCTGAGAAATAAATTAAATGGAACAAGAATGTTACTGACAAGAGAATCAAATTTGGAAATGTTTCTTCTTTTTGAAGCGGAGTAAATGGTTTATTTCAACAAGCATCTGTTAATTTTTTGTACGAATTAAGTTCTTGGCAATGTTCCAAAGAAAGTCCTAGGTTCACTATATAGGTATTCATAGTTTTCACCAAGTCATATAAGAACCATTGCAACAACATAGAGCAGAATGAAAGAAGCAGTTTTTATTTGATTCATTTCAAAATCTACCATTTTACATGGTGAAAGAAATTATTGACAAAGCTTTTAACAGCGTATGTAGTAAGTCACGGGAATGAAAGAAATGATGCATTCAAGCTCAACGTCCAGCACTTTGGTTTTCGACCTTCGTAGCTTGTTTCCAAGTTCAGAAAGTTTTGTGATCCAATCGAAAAAATTGTGTTAGCAGTGTTTATAGAGAGAAGATAGTTAGCCAACCTTACGTACTTTCAGTTGGATTCAAATGGAGACCATCACTAGAGGTCGCTAGTCCACGAGTCTCCAGTCACGTCTGTTCTTGATTTTAACGTATGTATTTGATCAGTTCGTAAAATATGATTTATTGTATAATCCGATAGATGGCTCTGATATATAATTTTGACACGTGCATCCTATCGAGAGTTGTACTGGTACTACTGGTAAACTCGAGATTCCATTCATTTCAGTTTCAGTGTTTCTATTACCTGGAACTTGATGTTATCAAGACCATTCCCAGTGAATTTTGTGTTTATTTGTTTTATGCCGTTATCATTTGTGAAATTGTCACGTGAAAGACTAGTTATTCGTTTTAATCTTTTAATCCAAGGGGGACATCTTCCTATCATAACCTCAACTGTCATACTTCTCCCCCACCCCTTGGTCACTATCACCCAAACAATTTGAATAGGGAAACTTGTAAGTGTGACACATCATTGAAGAGGTAATTTCAGAAGGAATTCAACAATGTCAATTTTCGCTACGTAACTTTTTATTTTGGCGCCCTCTTTCGGAAAAAACAACGGTTTCGTATTCCAATTATGATACTTCATTTGCAAGGTAATTTGTCATAAATTCGGTGACAATACATTATGGAATTTTTCTAAAGATAATAACAAAATGGCGACTCCAAAATGGCGGACAAAATTTGCAATTATGGTCCGATTCGATTCAAAATTGATATGTGTTGGTTTTCAGGGTCATAAATTATGATTTGCTTGTCAATTTAAAAAAACAAGATTGTGGCTCCAAGATGGCGGACGAAATTTGTAATTATGGTCCGATTCAAATCAAAATTAGTATGTGGCGATTATCAGGGTAGGAAATTATGATTATTTTGTTAATGTAAAAAACCAAGATGGCGGACGGAATTTGAAATTGTGGTTCGATTCGATTCAAAGTTGGCATACAGGGATTTTACAAGTTTGTTTCGCCCTACACATATACATACATACTTACTAAATAACAGGGCAAGTTGAATGAAAGCTTTTGAATAATAAAAAAATTGAACATTGAATAAACTTAAGAATTGGAAAATCTTGCATAAATTCGAATCCAATCATTCCAAACTTAATTCATTCACAGTAGATGCTCAAACAGATCGCCATGGATTGCCATACATGAGTAAAAGTTAGTCTGACGTTTTCGAGTAATGTATGAAAAAATTTCCAATTTGTAAGTTCATACAATGTTATTTTTTTAAATTTTTGTTATGTTTTCGTGAATTGCTCACATTAGCTTCCAAATTGGATATCATAAGTTGGAATACGAAACAGTTATTTTTCCCGCAAGAGAGTGCCAAAATGAAAAGTTAGGTAGCGAACACTCACATGTCTGAATTCCTTATGGAATTACCTTTTCAATGCAGTGTCACACTTAGTACTTTCCCTATTCAAATTGTATGAGTGACCAAGGGGTGTGGAGAGTGGTATGACAGTTGGGGTTATCATAGGAAGATTTCCCCCTTGGATTTGAAATCGATATTTTTGCATTTTTTTCACAACACATGTGTTTTGAAGAATTAATTTTCGAAGCCTGGTCGAATCGAACCATAATTACAAATTTCGCCAACCATCTTATTTTTTGCACCGAGAAAAAAACATAATTTCCGACCTTGAAAATCGCCACAAACTAATTTTGATTCGAATCGGACCATAATTACAAATTCCGTCCGCCATCTTGGAGCCGTCATCTTGGAGACACCATCTTGTTTCTTTTCAATGACAGAAAAATCATAATTTCTGACTATGGAAACCACCACATATCAATTTTGAATAAAATCGGACTATAATTGCAAATCTTGTCCGCCATTTTGGAGCCGCCATTTTGTTTTTTCCCTTAGAAAAATTACATTATTTATTGTCACCGAATTTATGTCGAATTACCTTGCAAATGATGTATCATAATTTGGAATACGGAACAGTTGTTTTTCCTGCAAGAGGGCGCCAAAATAAAAAGTTGTGTAGCAAAAATTGACATGGCCGAATTCCTTATGAAATTACCTTTTTAATGGTGTGTCACACTCACTACCTTCCCTATTCAAATTGTTTGGGTGATATAGTGACCAAGGAGTGGGGGAAGTATGACAGTTGAGGTTATGATAGGAAGATGTCCCCTTTGGATTTAAAAAATCGACGTGTTTTTGAATTTCATATATTCGCTCTGTTTCGTTTTCGGTGCCCCACCCTGTATATAGAGGTTATAATAACCAACCAATTCACAAGATTATACATGACACTGATAGCTTGGATATTCAAGTTTGTACTCAGTCACAAAATTAATTATTAATTGTATAAAATGGGATACAAAATGAGAAAATGGGAACAAAAACTATTTTACCCCTTCACCGCACAAGTAATTCAATTCCTAGATGTGCATTTCGATAACAAAGTTATCTTTATCAGTAGGGATTACTAAACTAACTGTTAGTATACTGATTATTGTACTCAGTACAGATAACAATTCAGTTGGTAAACACATTCAATCTCTTCATTCAATAATCGTTGTCTTTATAACACTTCGAACCTGTTCTGATTTCTGACGGCATATATGGAGCTCCATTTCGATGAAATAAATTAAGTTTGAATAAATGAGCTTAGGTATAAAATGTACACACTATAGTTAAGTGATATCTTCAAGATGAATACAGAGACTTAATAAACTGATGATTACAAACATACTATTTGTTCCATTGTGTGACACCGCCTTTCATAACTAGTGAAGTGGGCGACACAAATGTCACCTACTGGTTAAAATGAGTCGCCCAGTGATTGAAATTAAACAACAAACAATAACAAACACAAAACAGTTTGCCCCTGAAAATAATAAGGCAAAGGTGCTGTTCACCGGTAGTGTATTATGAGCTTCGACCCAGTCATTTTGGCTTAAAAAATACACTGGACACCACATGTAGGTGAAAAGATATATTTCACTGAAAAACCACACTCAATTTTCAATTGAACCATGCACAGTATTGTTCATTATGATTAAATTCAAAATGACAAAATTGATATTAAGTTCACTTTACTAAATTTATGATAGGTAGTTCATTCAATTTATATCAAATAATCAACAAAAAAGTATGCACTTCATTTTTATTGAATGACATTGAATTTGTGTATAAAATATGCCACCTACTCTGTTAAAAACTATCATTAGAAAATTTTAAGTACGTCCCTGTCAGGGCGAATGATTCACTACTTGGATTCCTTGACGAAAATAAAAATCCTCAAGTATACCTCAAAAAATGCAAGTTATTGTAGGTGGCGCATTCGTACGGGTATATTTTCTGCCTAAGTTCGTCGTTATCGGGCTAGATGTCTCGCGTGATTGTATCAAACGCGATTTCCACAGGCATTGACTAACTATCTTCTTTCTCTATAAACACAATGGTGTTAGTATTGCTAATGCGCATTTGCAACAAAAAAGAAGGTAGTGTTTGCCCCTTTTCTGAACTTTAAAGGGAGAACACCAAATTTTGACCACAGAAGTCGAATATTCAAACATATTTAGTTGTAAAACTCAATAGCTCTTCCTAGTAGGTATACATCTGGCTTACTTCCAGGTTAAAATCTTCACCAGATCAAACCAGTCGCATAAAAGCGCAAAGCTACCAATACCTAGTATTTGTTTGCGACTGACATGTCGGTTTCGATATATTCTATACCTAGGTTATTGAATATACGGTGTCACAAGTTGCACAAATTGCCAACAAATATTTGTTTATTCAAAGTAATGTCTGAAAACGGGCTTCTGGAATTTCAACGACACTGAACTCTCTTCAAATTCTTCGTCGACGCCTTCCAAATAGTACATTTTCGTGCCGATGTCTAGTTTTGTTAACGATTGGCAATATCCTCAATATTTATTTTATATTTTTGTTAATAATTTCCAGGATACAACTGAAACCAACACATAAAATGGGTTAGAATTAAATGTCAACTATTTCATTATTCAAATTTACCTCTCGATTAGTTTTTCGACATGTGATGAGAATCACTCTTCTCTCTGTGTCGAGAAACCTGTCGAAAAGTGACAGCTAGTCGATACGTGTCGAATCGAATGATGAGAATCCCTGTGCAGAACTATTAAATCAGTTTTAATATAAAATATTAAAATTTTCACAATTTATAATGAATTTGAACATCATTAAATACTTTTATTTTGAAAATTAGCACACTTGATGGATCCAAACGTCAATCAGGTTGTCCAGATGATTCGCAAATGGAACTAATCAGAAAACAGGTCTAAATAAATAGGTCTGCTAGATTTTCAAATTAGTTTTTGTTCTTATATCTTACATTTTCGCAAGATATATAATTGAACATTTCGTTGCTCCTGCTCCAAGTTCTGTTGCTGAAGTGACATTTTCTAACATTGGATTGTGCAAAAAGTTATAGTCATAATTTTGTTTTTTCAATAAATTTCAGGTTCAGTTGATAGAACAGTTAGAACGAGCTTGCATTAGATTTGTTCATTTCAGTAAAGAAAATGAGCTGAGATCAAGGGTATTCAGTGAAAAGATGGGCTTGGAAAGCGGATGGAACTGTCATATTTCCTTATTGAGTGAAAGAAACAGGTAATAGATGTACTTAACAAATAATTACCGTGTATCATATCATTATTATATTCTTTGTCTGTTCAAAATTTTAGGAGACTTGAATAAGAGTTTATCAAAATGTTCTCGAGAGAAATAAAGTAAAAGCTTTTTTTTTGTGAAATACTTGAAGATGTTTATATAATAAAACTTTGAATATATTTTAAACCCACGAGTTTCTTTATCTGAACGATACGGAAATTTTGCACTATATTGGAAAATGTTGGAAACGCAAATTTTTAGAATCCTTAGAAATATAAACATTAACATTGCGGATGTAACCTACTGAATGGTCAACTAGATTATTAACGCAGCTTACCCACATTGTCGCACGTAATTAGCGTTCTGGTAAAATTCATTAATAACCATTAGTCAGTAATGACTGGCCTCAGATAGATTTAAGGGAATTTAAGAATAGGTATTAATTAACTCGGTTTATAGTTATGTATTCTATTGATTTATGATTACTTAAAATGGTATAAAAACACGGAAAGTTTTATTTCTCATTTTTCATGATATTTGCTAATGTAAGTAATGTTTATCAAATACCTGTTCATTGTCTGTAAATCTTTCCAAAAACTTAATAATTTATGCAGATTCATGTAAATGTTCACAAAATAAGACATGTCATGCTGAAACTATTGAGATTGATGAGATTGAAAAAAAAAATCAAATTCTCATTAAAAATAAGGAAACTTACATTAGACAGTAATAAAACATGCAATTATTATTTAGTTGAATGAAATACATTCTATGTAAGATAGTCTTTGGAGTGCTTTTTAAAATTACAGATTCAGTTGTTTAGCATTATTATACAGATCAACATTAGCTGAATTTTTACTTGAACTCACTAACTGAAAACCTCTGGTGTTGTGATTCTGAATCTCAGAATTTTTTACATTGTCCTCTTTATTTTTGTGTAATTCTTAAAATGATTGATACATAAAAATGGACAAAACAATCATAATATTCAGAGATCGCGCTCTGCGTGAGTTCATATACGAGGATGGTCCCAAAAGTACCTGGCCTGACCTAGAGATGGTGGTAGTTGCTTGAAAAATACCATTGTATTAGAAAGTACACAATCTATACAGCATATGTTCCAAGTTTGAAGACGCCACGTTGTTTAGTATTTGTTTGGCAGCCATCAATAGTAAACGATTTCAGTGAATTTGTAAACATGGAAAAAATTGGTCATCGTTATGTGATACAATACTTTTATTTGAAATGCCTTGGCCCAACCAATATAAAAGCTGAACTAGATTCTACTCTGGGTGAGACTGCTCCTTCGTTATCAACAGTAAAATATTGAGTAGCAGAGTTTAAACGAGGCCGTACGACCTTCGAAGACGAGCATCGCAGTGGTCGACCAAATGAGGTGACGACTCCAGAAATGTTGAAAATCCACAAAACGGTACTGGATGATCGTCGACTGAAAGTGCGCGAACTAGCAGACATAGTAGGCATTTCAAAAAGTGCGGTACATCGCATATTGACTGAAAATTTGGACATGAGAAAGCTGTGAGCAAGATGGGTGCCGCGTTTGCTCACAATGGAACAAAAACAGTGTCGTGAAGATGTTTCCATCGAATGTTTGGCAAGGTTTCACAGAAATAAAGCCGAATTTTTGCGTCGTTTCATAACCATGGATGGAACATAGGTTCATCACTTCACACCCGAAACAAAAGAACAATCAAAACAATGGACTGAAAAGGAAGAACCGGCTCCAAAAGGGCAAATACCGTTCCATCTGCAGGAAAGGTCATGGCGTCGGTTTTATGGGATGCGCGTGGGATAATTTTCATTGACTATCTTGCAAAAGGGAAAACTATCAACGGCGAGTATTATGCGAACTTATTGCAACGTTTGAGTGAAGAAATCAAGCAAAAACGGTCGCATTTGGCTAAGAAGAAAGTGTTGTTTCATCAAGACAATGCACCAGCTCACACATCCGTTATTGCAATAGTCAAAATTGATGAATTATAGTTTGAATTGCTACCTCATGCACCCTATTCGCCAGATTTTGCCCCCTCGGATTATTTTCTGTTCCCAGACTTGAAAATGGCTCGGTAGTCAAAGATTTTCGAACAATGAAAAGGTTACGTCGGCAGTTAATGGCTATTTTGAGGAGCTTGGCGATTCTTATTATAAAAAGGTATCGGACTCATTGAACATCGCTGGGAAAAGTAAGCTGAAAGGAGATTACGTTGAAAAATAAGTATATTTTTTCCAAAATTTTTGTGATTTCATTGTTGGGCCAGGTACTTCTGAGACCACCCTCGTATCTATTTACATACGTATTATAACGTTTTTTTCAGCAGCAAAACCCTAAATACATTCCCAGTTCTGTATGAAAATTGGAAATGTGTAGTAAGATAATAATAAAGCATGTAGACTAACATAACCCTTTAGTGTACCCTGTCTTGACTACTTGGACTCAAATCTCTACAGTTAAAATATGCCCTTTTCATCAATTTTGGTATTACTGCATGTGCATGTTCGAGCTCGTTATGAGAGACAACTATGAATGATACATTTTCAGTTTATATAAATGTGACATATGTCTGGTTGCATCACAAAACAAATGAAAATTTGACGGGTCCAGAATATATTTATTTATACCATATCTTTCATAGTTGTCATTTTTATAACGTTAGGATTGCGTACATTGCTGGAAAATCTTGTAAAAATAATACATCTTTTAGAAACATATGAAATGAGGCAGTATGAAAAGCAATTTTTTTCTTATAATTGTACCAATCAAAGAAAAGCGTTATAGTTTACTGGCTCGGCACAATAAATTCATACTAATTTCGAAGTAAATTTACTTTTTAAATTAATTTTCATAAAAGATTTTCAGCAAACGTCCTATCCAATCTGCCTCTTCTTCTGCTCTACTTACTAACCATTAATATGTTTTGTGTCTTTTCGAATTTAATTTTTCACGGGAAAATCGTCAGGCGGGAAAGTGGTGGACAAGTGGAAGGTAGTAGTCCTACGAGAGATAGACAAAGATGTTTATCACAGGTCGTGAAGAAGATACCGAACTCCCCTACATTCGATGACAAATTCTACCTGCTTGATAGGTATATTACATCTACCTTAATACTCCAAAATTGACATTAGGTCAAAGGAAATATATGTAGACTTTTTCATGCTTTGTATAAAAAATGAGATCAGCTTATAGATATACAGTGTCTTTTACTTTAAGTGGCCACAATTCATTATTTTATAACGGGTCGGCCGATTTTCGAAAACTTAAAACAGTTCTCCTAGAGCTCTACTTACATCCTGGTATGAATTATTTTATTATTCCACTTTTTCACAGCCAACTCCAACACTCTTATTAATAAATCAATGTACCGGGGTCCGGTCAAAGAATCATGGTAGAATAATAGACCGATAATTCTGCCTCTGAATAGACCTCACGAAACATTGATACTAAATCGTCTTTGCGGATTGTGGGGATGGACTAGAAATGGATTATGTTTACTCCAATAATGAAAATTCTTCCTATTAAACATCCCACGATTTGAAAAATTTGCCTCAGCGCTTCCTACAATATATCTATGGAAGTTTGGATCTTGTCTGCATTTATTCATAAACATGAAATATGAAGAATATAACCAATAGAAATCTCATAGTAATAATAATTTATTTCATCACTTTCATACACGTGTACTTTGTGTTCTAATAAAATAATCTTAACAGCAATTTAGAATCATCGAGAACGATGAGTTTTTCGGCACCGAGCGCTATAAACATGGAATACTCCGTTGTCAAATTTGACACGGAAGTGGAAAAATTTAACATCGGAAAAAAGCAGAGCGACCGGAGTGTGGCAAACGAATCTACAAGTCAGGAGAGCGCCCCTCTGAATGCAGATAGTACTACTCACGAATGGCAGTCCTTGAGCAATCTCACGGAGAGCACTGAGCAGAGTGCGCCTATCAATTTTGACATGAGCAATAGGGTAAGCCATTAATTATTGGTAGTGTTTACCTCCACATCCACATTTTGTCACCTGTCAAAGACTTTTTTTCAAATGATTTATCATAGTTTTTTTGTAAATTCTGAGTTCAACCGTATAAAACATACATTTTTATCATAATGACGTCCAGTAGTAGTTAAATGGC
The DNA here is from genome assembly GCA_944452925.2 of Chrysolina oricalcia. NCBI lineage: Eukaryota > Metazoa > Arthropoda > Insecta > Coleoptera > Chrysomelidae > Chrysolina > Chrysolina oricalcia. The sequence goes on from OX101824.2 coordinate 52,441,588, forward strand.
CTGCTAGGTCGCCAGAACTTAGCCCACTGGACTTTTTCCTCAAGAACGGAATACACATTGAGTGTCAGATTTTGAACAGAGTTTAATGATGCGAATGTAATTATAAGTATTAATTTCAGGCCAAGTTACCCAGAGGAATAGACAAAATAAGACCACACATAGAACATATTGATAATGTTCCCTTGCTTGTTTCACTCTTCACCGACTGTACTCCGGATGTAACACGACAAATGTTGAATATCATGCAGGATTACAAAGAAATTGTTTGCATACTGGGATCTTCAGAAAATTGCGAAAATGCTGGTATATTTATGAAAGCAGATGCAAGGTATTATAAGCTCCATACTTCTTAATCTTACATAGTATACCTATTAACCATCAATATCTCGATACTCGGTGAATTTTTACCTTTGTTTGAAAGTGGTTGACAATGTTTTAGTGTGGGTAGAATTCTTCTGGACTTCCATTGTCTAGAAACAAAGAAAATAAATGTTTTGCATGTGTTTTGAGTCACGACGTTTCAACAGTTAACATCTACTGTCGTTATCAAGTGTGTGAATGCGACATCTCGGATACTTATTATATAGTATGTGCCATTAGCATGCAACTAATGTACCTGCTATAAAAGTAATTATGATCTTCGTGGGTTGAATTTTTATTAGTTCGGAAGGGGCACATTAATCAACAATGATCATAATTACCTTTATAGCAGGTACATTAGTTGCATGCTAATGGCACAGTATCCAAGATATCTTGTTGCATTCTCACACTTGATAACGACAGTAGATGTTAACTGCTGAAACGTAAAACGCTTGCAAATAATTTATTTTCTTTGTTTCTAGGCAATGGAGTCCAAAATAATTCTACTAAGAATTTTTACCTGTTTATAAATAACATGTATTAAACTTATTAAAAAATATAAGCAGCTCAATAAAACGATGAGGTTTCTTGTGAAATATATATATAGACCAGTGTCTTTTCTCTTGAATGAAGTGTTTTGGATATAAATATATGGAACAAATGCACGAAACGCACTGTGATTCGTGGGTTCAACTGCACCCAGAAAGTTCGTTAGAGCAAATACAGGGTGGACAATAAATAAAGCACACAAAACAGTTTTCATTACTCACGATAGAAACCAAAATAATAGCAAATAACACGACAATGCAGCCACACTTTGATTACTGTTTATTAATACTATTTTCTCTGGACTGCAATAAATTAAATCAACTCCAAACGTTGGTATGAGAGTTGTTTTGAGAGAAAATAAGCACACACCTATTGTTGCTATGCTCAGTACATGGAAATGGCTTTCTCGCAAAGCATTTGATACCTTCGACCACAACATTTTATTGGCAAAATTATACTCCATTGGAATTAGAGAAAACATTCATGATTGGTTTCAAAATTACCTTATGAATAGAAAGCAATATGTATTAGTTGATGGTATTAGCAGTTCACTAATGGACATAAAGTGTGGAGTATCACATGGATCGATTTTGGGACCCGTTTTATTTATATCAACTCTATCACAAATTTGGAACTGAAAGGAAAAATTAAACTATTTGCGGATGACACCACGTTAATATATTTTGCAAACGATCCCAACGAGATACGTGAAAATATGAAGAGTGATCTGATAGAGATTTCAATTTGGTTGCAAGTTGTGAAACTAACTTTGAATTTTAGTTAAACCACATTTATGTATATTTCTAAAAAAACATGAACAATGCCATTGATCCACTATTATTTCAAACTGAATCTATTAAATAAACAAAAGTTACTAAATTCTTAGGTCTTGATATAGACGAAAAACTAATATGGAATAAACATATTGAAAAATTGAGGAAGAAAATTAATCCAGTCATTGGTGTTCTGTTCAAAATTAGGAAATTCGTTCCTTTCAAATACCTGAAGAATATCTACTACTGTCTTATTTACTCAAACCTACAGTATTTGATTTCCATTTGGGAAACTACTAATACTTCAGTCTTGAGACCTCTTGAAAGACTCCAAAATAAATCATTAAAATGTATTTATAACTTACCGTTTTTAGAACCAACCTCCAACTTGTGTAAGCCAAAGAGTTTACTGGATTTGAAATCTCTATATAAAGTGAAATTTGTTCATTCAGTCATTTCATTCGAATTAAACAGAAAGTTTCTAATGTAAATTTCACGGAAGTAAATAGTATACACGATCATGAAACAAGACGAGCAAACTATCTGAACCTGGGAAATTTCAGAGCTAAATTTGGAAAAAAATCAATATACTATAATGGTATAGTAATTTACAATTCACTTCCAACTGAAATAAAAAATATAAAAAGTGACGATTTTCAACAGTAAAATCAAAAAATATTTTCTATCTTAATTGAATTCACTGATCCTCATAATCATAGAATTTCATTATATTGAATTAAACATTACCTTTTTTTATTCATTAATGTCTCTTAGCTCTCAATCTAAGTATTCTGGACAAAAAATCTAAAGGTTAGGTAGCATTATTTATATTTTTATCTGTTATGAATTATACTTGTATTAATTTAATGTATTATTGTCAAATGAGTTTGGATATTCATTTTGTAATTATTTTTTAATATCTTTATTATAAACAAAATTGTTTCTTGGGAAGTACTACTACTACCACTATGATTTTTGTTCACAAGTTACTGAATAATTTGGCATCAAGTTATTTCCAATTATACTTGATTTTTCAAAAAGGTTTCCTCCAGAAATGGCGATTTCTATTATTATAAAAGCACAATAATTCCAAGAATTCAATCAGTTGCATTCCGTAGCTAAAAAAGTTCTTCCTTTTATAAAAAGTATATTGACTGATAGAGATAAAATTAAAACTTCCAGTTTACACAAAAAGTATAATAATATGCTGTATTGAAGCTAACAATTATTTCTGCAAAGTATCATCCTTGAAGCGAGTTATGAACTATCTACCTCCGAAACATCATCTCCTAGATACTGGGTAATTACAAGAACAGGTATGAAATATTACAAATGACAATTTAAAAGATTAAATTAATTTTGTAGATTATAACCATCAAGGAGCAGTTGGATTGTTACTAATGTGGTAGTTAATTATTGGATAATTTTACAGGTTTATTTACCTGATGAATTAGAACTGAATTCTTATTGGTACCTGAGTGCTTATTGATGTTATTGTCGCAACTCAGAACTCGCTTGGCTTTTCGAGAGAATTTTTAAGCTGTTTTCACCCAACCCACATTCATCCAAGTAATGAATGAACTCATTTTAAACAAATTAATATTTATTGTAATACAAAATGAAAATAAAAATAACAAAACTGCTACAAAAGCAAGTAAAAGACTCAACAAATGAATTATCTTATATTAACTTACAATATGCTGCCAACCAGCAGAACCATAGACGTCATTATAAATAACAATTAATTTCGAGCTGTCTTCAACTCAGTTGACGAGTGACTAAAATCACTGATAAAGAAAGAAATCATGAATGAATCTTGACCTGCCCAATAGGTGTATTGGTAGTTGTATCCGGTATTGTATCATCTTTGATTTCTATGAACTTGTAGAATTAAACTATGGAATTATGAATACAGAGTGTTTTGATTTTAAAATTTAGAAGTTGAGGTTGAGGGATCTTGAAACTTTGAATTTGCTCAAATAGATTTGACTTATTTTATGATTATTTTATATACTTGACATTATTTTTAGGATTAATACGCTCAATTTAAGAATTCTTTGTGAAGTTATGGTTATTGTCATAGTTGGCATAGTTTGAATCATGTTTATTTAACGTAACTTATCAAGTGTTCCCTGAATCTTCAATTTAAACCGTGGCCTGTCTGACATATGTATAGTGCATTGTAATCCTCACATTCAAGTCTGTAAACTCCGGACTTGTTGAATTTATTTATAAATATTTCGAAAATCATATTGTTTCAGTATTTCCATTCAACCCATATATCCACAAGTGTGCCAAAAAACAGAAGTTTATCAAAAACCCGTAGACTGTCTCGGACCCACAGATCTCTCCTATGAATTGAATTCCATTCCTTGCGCATTATCTGTCAAAAGAGACGAACCTTTTTCACTTTATTGTTTGATAATGGAAGCTCGGCATTTTGTTGCCTCAATCTGGAACTCAGGTGAGTGTTTTCTAATGACAACTGTACCCCAAACGAACTGGATACAAGTAGTAATTAGAGTCCATTTTTTAGATGGTGCAAGGGTACTCTTAAATCTCAGGGGTTGTCTAGGGTCGCTACTAGGATTTCGATATAAGGAAAAACGCCCAATTACTTAACAGTTTTCTATTCACTACTCTCCAAACTGCTTGTGGAATCTACAAACTGACAAAGAGAGAAAATCAAATTGGGGTCTGCGACGCAGCACATACAAAAATTCAACGTTTCTATAGCAAAAATTTATTAGTTGAGTCCAGTGTAAACAAATTAAAGACCAAGACTAACTCACCTGACAGATCAGGCGAGCTGGTGCTTAAACACGTTTAATCAAGGGCAGCCTTAACCCAAAGATTCTGTGCAAAGTGTAAAATCCCGCAGTAGAAAGCTTTAGCTAGTTTCAGTCTTTCTAATGAATTCTTCAAAGTAGTCACGACCCATCTCTCGAGGCGCACACAAAAAGATATCCCAATTTTTTCGAAAGTACGGTTCGAAAACACTTAGAGTATTCGGTATCAGTGTCGTTCCGACGAGGGTTAAATATTGACGCGACAAATTGAAAAGAAATATTGAAATGAAAGCGCAATCCGAGAGCGAACTATTCCGCGTTAGATAACCGCAAACGGTTTTGCTACAATGGTGAAGTCTACAAATATCAAGTATATATAAGCATTTGTTCATCTTTAACAGATTGTGCTGTGTAACAACATTATTTTCTAGATTGAGTTGTTTATAATTACATTTACATTTTCAATTGATTCTATTTAAAGTTGACAATGTTGTTATTTCTTGTCTGCACAAAATTGTCACCTTCTCCACGAAAAATTTCTGAGATGCAATCTGAAAGTTCTGTAGATTTTCAATAATAAATCTATTGATTTTTAGGGTTGTATTGGGTATTCAACATCAGATGCCACACTTTCGCATACAAATTATAATGAATATTCTGTTTTTATGTTGGCACAACGTACGCTAGAGTTGTTTGACCTTTCGCTTAGGGTAGAAGTACGAATCCTATTAGTACGAGTATGGGCAATGGGTAGAGTCTAATAGTTCCAATCTCTTTAAATAGTTTCAATGTTCCAAATAACCCACAAATGCGTCATTAATGAAGCAAGGGCCATAAGAGAGAGAGTACCGATAATTGTGGAAGGAAAAGTTGGGTTATATGTTATTGTGTCAAAAAATGGGTTTTGTTCCTTGTGATAGTCAGTATTTCATGTTCTCTTGTTGAATGGATATATCCCTGCTACTAATTCCAATATTTTTTATGGATTGAAATTGACAGGTGTACATGTGACTCCAATTACAAAAAAAGTCGGTTTACTTCATAGAAATATATATTATATGCTTACTTTAGAATGCTAATCCCCATGTCAAAAGTGTTGTAAAAAGTTCAGGATAGTCCGCAATGCGCAGGCGCGTCATTAGTGATTTTTGTATCACATTCACTTTTCAACTGTAGTTAACCAACAAAAACCTACGGAACCAAATCGTCGGTGCGAATTTCAAGGAAGCACTGGATTGGAAAATAAATTGAAAGTACAAAAAACTATGAAAATGTATTTCAGCTAATATCTTGAATAATTTCAACTCAAATTGGATTCTTAAAATTGGATGCTTGGAAGCTCGAGGTTTTTTTTAGAACGATTCATGTAGAAATACGCAACTGCATTTAATTTAAATCATTTGAAGAGATTAACATGCTATTTCTACGAGTATTTCTGGTTGTATTACCTCAGTGCAATTTCCAAAATGGGGGTGCATGAAAAAGTGAGACCAGAAGCATTTTCCTTGCCATCAAAGAAAAGCACTTCCATATTGACATTAATTTTCTGATGCGATTCTGTGTATGTTTAGTACTTTTTGTACGAATCTAGAACTCATAATATGAGCGGTGTGGTAGAAAGTTGTATCACTCGCCAACTCGCCATACATGCCTACGCAGACATAGTATTGGTACTGCACTAGGTTTAAAATCATTCTATTGTCGTTTTCACATGAATCTTTATGAGGAAAATGTCTGCCACAAATTACAATTTTCTCACTCAAATGTTCTGCTTGTCTCCTCTTAAAAACAATAACCAAAAATCATGCCTTTTTTGTCAAGCTAAAATAATATTTAAGCTATTCTGAGCAAAGCATATATAGGTACATAAAAAATTTTATTATCTACCAAAAATGATTTATTTCAGATATTTTTCCTTTACAAAACACTAAACAGTTGTTTATTTGTAGGAAGAAACGGCGTTATTAGAAATTGTCTTTGAAGAACAAGATTAATGCAAATTCACGAATGATGAAAGAATAACCAACGACAACACCACACAAAACGACAAGAGAAAATCTGAAATTCTAAAAACCGTCTCTGTCTCTGACAAGAGTGACAGATCTTAGTGACAAGTCTTCCTGTTGATGAAAAAGCACTGTTGCACGGTCTTTTTAATTACAGTAGCATAGGGTACATTATTGTTTTAAATAAATTTCTTTCGCGCCTAAAATTTGAAGTAATCTATCTCTGAAAGGTTCTTTTCGGTTTTAAAAAGTCCTAAATGCGCTGTCAAATCTCTCTCTTTCAAATGACATGTGTTTTATTGCCTAATAACAAAAAACTCTGAATTGGAATACCAAATTATTTTCAAACTTGGCAACGATCTACCCAAACTACACTGATGACGAGCATGCGCACATCGTAAACGGGTCGCATATGCGGCATGCATTTCGCCGTGAAAATTGGCGGGATTAGCATTCTAGAGTAAGTATATAAATATATTTCTATGGTTTACTTCCGGGAACGGCCCTGACATTCTGTGACCCGGCCGGAGTTTCTTTTGGAAGGGCAGTACCTACTTTGTAGTTTGTCCCTTTTTAGTTTGGTATTTTATAAAAGAAAATTTGGACGAACTCTCATACTGTTTACAACATAAATTGGTAGGTATAAAAAACTCCATTCTTTATTTATATTAAATACACAGGAAGTCTCATTTTACATTATAAATAAATTATAGTAATGGCCCTACCTTTAAGATATGAGTATATTGACCATAAACCCATTATACAAATTTTGATATCATCAATAGATGAAAAATCGTGGAATAAATATATTAAAAAATTGAATCTGAAACTCTTCATTAATTGGTTTATTATTCGAAATTAAAGATTATTTTCTCCCCAATACTTCCTAGTCGATACATACCATTGTCTAATCAACACAAATTTACAAAATTGGGTGCCTATACATTTGGAGGACTGCTAACTCAAAAACCAAATTATATCAATTATAGAATTTGAATCTTACGGATGTGCCTAGCATTCGTGAACATAATACCTACATGTCAAATTCATTTGCTGAAAGCCTCTCAGACGAAATCAAGCTTTGTCCAAGAATCAACTGTACATTCTGGTTTGAACACATAATTCTTTTCCTATAACTTCAGGAAAAATTAATAACACATTCAAAAAAATATTTACGTTATTGAAATATTGCATTTCAGACTTACCCATTACAACCTTACATGTTTATGGATTCTTATTTATATGATTATGCAAGTTCCTTCATATAATGTATACTTTCCTTTTGTATCCCTACCTTTATTTACAAAGTTTCTTGAGATAATGTTGTAAGAAAATAATAATCTAGTTTTCACAAATATCTCCGAAAAAGGTTTTATTTTTTCAATTCATAATTTTTGTAATCTAGGAGCTTATTAAGATAAGCTTCTTTTTTCAAAGATCATTTTTTTGGTCTTTTACTCGAAATCATTGTTTCCAATATGAATCTGAAAATTTATAAAATGTGTTGGTAATATGAACAATTTCAGAAAAAAATTGTCAGCCCTAGTGAATATCAAAATATCAATATTTTCACTACACACACGAATGTAACAATTTTCCACTGAACTATTCAATATCGAAAGCCATTTCTTACATAAAGATTGACATTTGACGTGTCAGTACTTAGTTAAAACATCGGAACTAAGTTTTTGTTCCAAAATTGTGGATTATTTGGAACATTGGAACTATTACAGCCGTATGCATAGTCAATCGCCAGCGACTCGCCAGAGTTCGCCGTTCGCTACACAAGGATTATAATGCACAGTCGAGCTCCAAAAAAGTGACATCTACGCGATAAGTCACATTTTGGCGAAACGCTGGCGATGTACCACTTTTTTGGAGCTCGACTGTGCATTATAGTTCTTGTGTAGCGAGCGGCGAAACTCTGGCGAGTCGCTGGAATTGACTATGCATACGGCTGTTAGACTCCACCCTTTGGCCATACCCGTAAGAATGCCAAAGCCTTCTAGGATTCAGTGACCCTACTTTCGCCACCTTAGCACTGACATCCAATATTGAATTCCCAATAGATCCGAGTCTTCTATTGAAATGAATAAATCAAACTGTTAGTTGTTCTAGTGCTGCAGCTTTTTACAGAAAGTTATATACAAAACTATTTTCTAGGTCAATTTTGGCTGTGCTGCTGTGTGGCTTTGAGTTTGATGCAAGTGCTATCAACAATAATGATGTTACCGGGTCTCCTCACCACAGGCCAAGTACTGTGGTTTTCTTGTATAGTTATACCAACGATAAGCATCACTCTTATGTTTAGGCCGGTGGATCCTGATATTATGAAAAAACCCCAGGGAAAGATTCAGGCTGTGCCGCACTGGGATGTAAGTCATCTGTATGTTTTGGTTGATATTGTTCACTTTTATATGGTAGGACAGGGGTTATAGTAATTTTATTTTTTAGGTGGCGGTGTTTATTCTTTGGTGCTACGGAACGAAGTTTTTAACAACTTTTGTGGTAGTTATAGTGTCATATGTCGCAATTCTTACTAGCCACTGTGATCAAATTTGTGCGGTACTTGGGAACTGCACATGTGCCTTTTACTACAATCCGGTCATATTGACTGAATCTGTTTCAATGGGAGGATGGGATGAAAACGAATGGACTCTCTTGACAGCTAGACTAATCATTAGCTTTTTAATTTTATTGCATTTTGGTAAGTTAAATGAAAAAATAACTTGCATGGATTGTTATTATTTAGTATATTTAACGATTTCTTTTTTAATATGGTTGACACTATTTAAATAATAAATAAAAATCAGGATGGATTCATCGAGGGGAAATATATAAAAATATAAATAGAAAAGTTATTGGGTATACCCCTCAAATTATATTTTTATATATTTCCCCTCGATGAATCCATCCTGATTTATATTTTCCTGGGTAGGATTGTCACGCTGGTAGCTATAGCTTCCTTCGTGGCGACGTTAGTTGTTGTCTTGTGAGTGCAAGGTCTTCTAACCGAAGCCACAAATGTGTGGTTGGCTTCCTGTTGTTGACTTCCTTTGTTTCTATTTTTACATCCAAGTGTTGTACATCTTCGCACTTGATTTTACCGTACTGATGAGAGCTTAAGCTCGAAACACGTGTCTACGGTTGCACAACAATTTGAGGGCTATACCCAATAACATTTCTATAAATAAATAAATTTAGAGTGGCTTATGAAAACATGATTTGTTACACTTCCGGGACTAAAGTATATCCTTTAGTTTCCGGGACTAAAGTATATCCTTTAGTCTCTCCAAGAAGAATATCATCCGCGATGTTTATGTAACCTACTGAATGATCAACTGGGTTTGGTCTATTCACCGGTTTTCAACGCAGCTTACCCACATTGTCGCAAGTGAAAAGGGTTTAGGTAAAAGTCATTAATGACCGATTGAAGGGAATTCAAGATTAGTCATTCATTAACCCAGTTTATAATATTCGTTTGATAATGTTTATATAGGACGAAACTGCAGTAAAATTAGTAACAAATAGAAGTGGCATAGAAACATAAAAAGTTGTACTTCTCGTTTTTCGTGAAAAAAAGTTTATAATTACTACATCTTGGCATGTTTTTCACAACAATAAATATTTATTCAGTTCATGAATACATTTATTTTGTTTCATGAATTCAATTTATTTTCCCAAGAAACAAAGAGTTAATGAGATGGAAAAAAAATCCACATAATGCAAATAACATGAAGGTAAATACAACAGTAAGAATAAGTTGATGAATAAAATCATGAAATCAGAATTAGAATGGATTCAATGGAGTGAGAATTGTTAAGATTATTTTTGAATCCATACCATACGTTTTTAAATAATTTTGAAGTTCATTGTAAAATTTCACATCTCTTTCTAATATTTGTCATTTTGTTAACATATAAATTTTAGGCTTGTCAGGTCAAGTGATTATGTTGGTCATTATTAATTTTGAAAATTAAAATGGAACGGTTCATGTTATTCTTATAAAGATGAATGAATGTGCAAATTTTCAATTAAATAAATAAATAAATAAATAAATAGCACTTTATTCACCTATGAGGCATATACAGATACAAAACAAAATGACTGCCTGATAGTATACCCTATCAGGCTAGTCATCAGATTTGACCATACAAGGTCCTAATAGAAGTGTATTTTTCTTTAAGATATAAAATAGTACATGTTACAATAGACACATTAAAACATTAAACATTAAGATTTTAGAGAAGTATATACAGTAAAATCGAGTCATACCATGGCATTATACATTGTAATTGTTACATTGGTACAATCACATTAACCAACTAACGTCCGAGTAGAAATTCTTCTGTAGAATAAAAGGCGTTTTTTACTAAATAATTCAATAATAGGTTATTTAGTGACTGGTGTCTGCCTGTAGTATTTTTTTGACTTAGTATATTATTGAATTTATTATAAAATTTTATTCCTTGATAGATATGAGAGTTTTGACCAACTGTTAATCTTGAAAAAGGAGGGTATATATTTTCTGCATTTCTTGTGTTATAATCATGAATTGCATTATGACTTATTAGTTCGTTTTTGTGTTTGTGAACATACATTGTTACTTGCATAATATACAGACATGGTAGCGTTAATATCTTTAATTGTTGGAAAATGGGTTTAGCTTGATCATAGGGACGTGCTCCTATCATGATTCTAACGATTTTCTTTTGTATCCTAAATAACTTATGAGTGTGGCTCGAGTTCCCCCAGAACATCAGACAGTAATTTAGCGTTGATTGGACGAGTCCGTAGTAGGCTAATTTTAAGGTGTCCATTGACACGGTGTTTCTTAACTGCCTAATCATGAATGACATAGTACTTAGTTTTTTTGACAGGTGTAGTATATGGTACTCCCAGGTCATCTTCTGGTCGAAGATGACGCCAAGAAACCTAGTGGATTGAACTTGTTCTATACTTTTACCATTTATCTGAATAAGACAGCTGAAGTCATAGTTAACATTTTTTGGTAGGAATGTCATAAAGTGTGTTTTTGATATATTCATTAGTAGACCATGCTCTGTACACCACACGTTAAATTGCTGTGCGATACTGCCAGCTTTATAGCATACTTGATGCAATGTGTCTCCGTTAATAAAGAAATTTGTATCATCTGCATATAATATTTTTTGGCCATCCAGATGCGGTGACATATCATTGATAAATATTATAAAAAGTAATGGTGCAAGAATAGATCCCTGAGGTACCCCCAAATTAACAGTACTTTCAGCCGATCTATGTTCATTAACAACTACTATTTGTTTTCTCTCCTTCAGATATGATGCGATCCATTCATTTGCTACTCCTCGAATACCTATACGTTCTAGTTTTTCTAGGAGAAGGTGATGATCCACCGTATCAAAGGCCCTACTTAAATCAAAGTATAATGCCACAGATGAGTGTTTTTTATTGAGTGCCTCATATATATTTCCACATAGTGCAGCAACTGCAGTTTCTGTGGATCTTCCACGACGAAATCCATACTGGCAATTTTTCAATAATTTGTGGTGTTCAATAAATTTTTCGAGTCTTGATTTGTAGGCTGTATCAATTATTTTTGCAATTTGACTTTGAATGGAAATATTTCTGTAATTGGCAGCTAAATCTCTAGGGCCTTTGTTTTTGTATACAGGAATATATTTTGATATTTTTAATTCCTTGGGGTAAGTAGCATTTATGAAACTCTCATTGATTATGTGTGATAGGGGTATGCTTATTATTTTTGCCGCGTATCGTAGGATTTTTCCATGAATTCCGTCAATTCCAGGAGTTGGTTTTTTTGTAGTTTTCATTATGTATTCCTCCACTTCACACGGCGTGGTTGGGTAGAGAAAAAGTGTTTCATGAAAATGTTGAGGCAGTTTTGCTTCCTTACTTGATTGGGGGCATTGTATGTCCGCAAAATGCTTGCTAAAAATATTGCATATATCTTGGGGTTCAGTTACTGGCATGTTATTAAGCATGAGATGGTTCACAGGATTGTTCTTTTTTGCTCCATTCGCATTATTTATGATTTTCCAGGATTCTTTCATAATATTGGACGAATTTTGTATCCTGTTATTATTGAAGTTTGTGCGCGCGTAATTAACCTTTTTACGGTACAATGCTTTCAAGGATTTATATCTGGTTGTAATTATATAATTTTGTGACGTCTTGGCTATTTTTGACATTTCGCAGACCATACTATGCAGTGATTTAACTTCTGCATTGCACCAAACTTTTTTGTTTTTATTTATTTTGATTTTTTTATGTGAGAATGCTGAGTTATAGTTGAAATTGAGTGTGCTATAAAATGCATTGAACTTCTCATCCACACACCTCGCATCATACACTTCGAACCACTGTTCTCCCTCTAAAAGCCTTGTGAAAGTGTTGATGTTACTTTCTGATGTCACGTATAAATTTAAATTTGTGTAGGGAATGTATATCTATTAGCTTTCTTGGTTTGTATAAGTTTACAGTTGGTTCTTGATAATCAAGTTTAAAAATACATTTAAATTTTTTTAATGATTTGTAATGATTTCAAAGGATTAAGCAAATAAGTCGAAGCAGTGCCTCAAACCGAAATTGAAATTTAGACTATGCTAACGAAAAATACAGTGTGTCCCACTTACCATGCTCTTTTTAATGGTGAGAGATACGAGGTCGGTTAAATGACACCAAATGTGGAGTTTATCAATGCCAACTATAATGTGAAAAAATAATTCGATAAAATCTATTCGTTTTTGTTTTATACGCAAAAAACAGATTTTGATCATTTTCATGTCTCCTCCGTAACTTCTTTATTTATGAAAATATTCGAATAGGAATTTCACATTCATTCAATGAGATTTCGAAAAAAATATGAAATTCATACCAACTCTTCTGGAATTTGAGATATCAGTACCAACTATAATTTTTCAAATGTAGGTCATAGCTCACTATAACTTAGTTATGAATAACTTTTTTTTCTCTTACAGATGATATGTCACAGTAATAGTTTTTTGCTGATTACAACGGAGATATCGCCATTTATACAAAAACAAGAACTATTTTGAAGTCGCCATCTTGAATTTATAAATTTTAACAAAAAAATCATGATCTCCGACCTCAAAAACCCCCACATACCAATTTTGAATGGAATCGGACCATAATCACAAATCTCGTCCGCCGTATTGGAGGAGCCGCCATTTTTTATTTTTTATTTCAATAACAATTTCATAGTGCATTGTCACCGGAATTATGAACATCTGCCAAATTTCAAGTTATTAGGACCGCCAGAAGTGGGTCAAAATTCACTTGCAAGAGACATGAAAATGATCAAAATTTGTTATTTGCGTATAAAACAAAAATGAATAGATTTTATCAAAATATTTTTTCACATTTTAGTTGGCCTTGATAAACTCCACATTTGGTGTCATTTAACCGACCTCGTATCTCTTACCATTAAAAAGATACCCATGGTGAGCATGGTAAGTGGGACACACTGTATATGGATTTTAGATATTTGAGCGGAAGCAAATTTCGAATTTTAAAAATAATTCCTACCAATGATGAAATCTGTCTCCTTAATGTCTTGCCCGTGATAAATTTTCATGTATATAAAGAGTCTTAAGAATTTCAGTATCGAATAGTTATCGTTTTCCGATTTTTTTGTAATGAATCTAAATGTGGATTTTTTTCAGAAAATTCAAATCCAACAAAAAATATCTTCAAAAAATTAGAAATGTTTTCCTGATTTGAAAATACAAAAGAGTCAATTGATAACTCAAAAACGGTTCGATTTCAAACAAAAACAGGATTCTAGAGGACGTTCGATTCTAGGAACGTGATGTAATGGAAATTGAAATTTAAATGAACTTTTTCACACAAAAAATCTCAAAAATGTCCCAAAAATGCAGTTACTTTGAAGCAATTTTTTGGGTAGATGAACAAATAATTTCAAAAAACAGTGCTATACGTACATAGATCAACGTTTTACCTTTCTTTTGTTACCAAATTCATTTCGATTGGATAAAGATTGCTTCAAATTTTAATAGAAGAGAAATACCATTGCAGCTACATCGATTATCTGTGAAAATCATCGTGAGGTGCTACCACAGACCTTGGCACAAAGAATCGAACGTTCTCTAGAAGCCTGTCCTTGTTTGAAATCGATACGACGAACTGTTTTTGAGTTATTGGCACTTTTATCATAAAAACCGCCCCAAAAATGATCGCGCTCATGGCCTCTTAAAGTCGGCAACATATGGGATTTTTTTTATAAATAGACTCTGTTCGTTTCAATGTATGTGAATAAAGTTTTTTTTATTATGAATTTTCTTATATCTTTACAACTATGACGAATATTTCAACAGTAACATCATAATTGAAACAGACTGACGTAATTGTGTGTATATGTAGATATGTGTTATAGTTTTTTTATGTAACATGTAACAATTTATTTTATTCATATGCTGTATTTTATATTTTAATATGTGAACTTTGTAAGTTTATTACTTTGTCTTGACTTGTGTAAATAGTTATTTGTATGCTAAGGCCGCGAAATACCTTTTTAACGTACCGAAAGAACAGTTATCGCCGAGGCCGCTTGCGGCCGAGGCAAGATAATCTTGAGGTCGTTAAAAAGTTTCGCGGCCATGGCATACACACTATTTTTCGTGCAATCGTTAAAATTCTTAAAATAGATAGTTGTAAATAAATATATTATTGCTCTAAAATCAACAGCAGTTCAATTTATTTAACAATATCACCGTGTGCTATGGAAATGATATGTTTCAATATATACAAAATATTTTGACAGTTCTTGTCAAAACGCAAAATGTCTGATACTGATAGCGATATTTCAGTACCTTCCACTCCTCCTGAACTCAAAAGCGTTGTAAATTCGGCGCTTTCCGTTTTAATACCCGAAAAATCTAAACAGCAGTACGAAAAATGTTACGGCGAGTTTAAAGATTGGTGTGACAAACAGAATGTTAAGACGATGTCTGAAAACATTTTTGAAAGTGACGTTTGGTTTCGCGGCCGTTGCTATGGGTAACGGCCGCGAAATTAAATTTCGCGGACTGTGCTGAGAACGCGAAATACTAACTTCGCGTGCGATTGCACGAAAACTTTATTTTCATTATCACCAATAAACCATTTCTATTCTATATCTAAGTTCATTTCGGCACTACAATATTTTAATTTCAAATCATTTCACTGTAGTAATACCAATTATTTATTTCAGTTGTTATATCCATGGGATTCATCCATAGAAACCATTTGGTATTTCAAAGATCTCCGCATAGAAACCAGTACTGGTTAATGATAGTTTTTGTCTTGTAAGTTATTTTCGAATAATCCTCGAAAAATGTTGATGAAATGAATTTTAGGATACTTGTACAATCCATCTATACAATTTTAGTGTATAATAGTATTAGGGCGACTCAAGAAGATTTCAAGGAGTTTGATATTCCTGTCTGGGTGATCATATTTGCAGCTTTATCCCCACTGTCAGTTTGTATAATAAATGAACTAGTCAAAAAACACGAAATCAGGTAAGCACAAACCTTCTAGTTAGAGAGCCGCTGGTTCTGAGACGCGATGACCCACATACGTCTTCCGTTTCGAAAATCCCAAATGCCAAATATTTTTGAAATCGGACAGGGCCGACTTCAGTACGAAGGAAAAATGTCTGTCGATTTTTTCGACGATTTATATACGTCTTCCGTTATGACGATTTTGTTTAGAAAGTGACTAGTAATCATCTGACGAAGCGAAAGACGATTTGGTTGAGGCGCACAATTTTACGACCTAAAATCGATCACGCAAAAGTTCGACGCCTCATATATATATATATATATATATATATATATATATATATATATATATATATATATATATATATGTATATATATATAAATCCTTTATTTCGTCTAAGACTAATGTACATGTATAAATAAATAAAATAAAATATAAGTCACTTAATTAGATAAAAATACAATAAAAATAAAAACAGACAGCAAGAAATAAAATAAAAGAAAAAGAACGATAAATAAATATCAAAGTCAAGGCTTGCACTCATTCAGCATGATGTTCTTTAATTTTACTTTAAATATAGGTAGCGACCGTGCGTTTTTCAGGTCATCCGGGAGGTCATTAAAATTACTCCTTTGAAAAAAACCTAATTTTGTGATTTCATTGTTTTAACAGGCTCAATGTATATATTATTTCTCGATCGGGTGTTATAACCATGGTGTTCAGAAACAAAAGATATTTTTTCCCTCAGATAAGTTGGGGCATCACCTGTTCTTATTTTGAATATAAAAATCATGGTTTGATAAAATAACATTTTATCTACTGGTAGCCATTTAAACTTAACATTTCATTAATAGGTGTTCGTTTAGAACAAGATAATATTGTTCTCATTGCTCGATTCTGTAGTTTTTGTAAGCAGCCTATTTCATTTTGTTGTAGCAAATATAGAATGGTGGAGCAATAGTTGAAGTGAGGAAGTATCAGTGTGTTGTATATAATAGTTTTTGACCATTTCGAGAGAATACTGGAGCATCTGTATAAATAATTAATTTTGACTGAAATTGTTTTAATTATATAATTCGCATGATTTTTGAATTTTAATTCTCGATCAATAATGATTCCTAAATATTTAAAAGTATCCACTACTTCAATTGAAATATCATTTATTTTTATTTCACAATCATATTCTCGAAACTTATTATATTCTTTGTTATTACCTATCATCATGAATTTAGTTTTGCTTGTATTTATCTTAAGTTTGTTTGCGCAACACCATTTGTAAACATTTCCCAAAGTTTCATTCACGGTGTCTACCACTGCCAAGATATCTGAATTAGAGAAGTGAATCAGAGCGTCATCTGCAAATAAGTGCACCGAGCACCTTTCAACATTTTTCACAACATCGTCAATGTATATAAGAAATAGTAACGGGCCAAGTACTCTACCCTGGGAGTTCATTCAATATTTCATCAGATAAAATATTATTCATTTTAAGTTTTTGTTTTCTGTTCTCTAGGTAATCTACAAGCCATGCTAATGCGTTTCCAATAATACCAATGCTTTCTAGTTTCATTACCAGTCTATTCCTATCCACAGTTTCAAAAGCTCTTTGAAGGTCTAGAAAGATTACACCTGTCATAAGATTATCTTCCCAGTTTCTTCTAAAATCATCCAGAACACATTGTATGGCTGTCTCACAATTGTGACCACTCCGAAAACCTGACTGCACAATATTTATCACTCTGTTCTGCTCTATGAAGTCCACAATTTGCTCATATATGCAGCCTTCTCTAAGACTTTTTCTATAATGGGTAACATATTAATTGGTCTCAGGTCACTAGCTTTGGTAGAGTTTTTTACTTTAGGGATTGGCACAATTGTGGATACTTTAATATTATTGGGAACCCTACATGTTTCAAAGGATGAATTGATTAGATTTATCAGAGGTTGAGCAATATTACAAAAACAGTTCTTGAGGAAAAGGGGTCCACATCATCTGGGCAGAGAGAGAATAATTGTCTCTAATTTTTTATAGTCAGTCAATTAACATGAAGCTGTCAAGAACATGTTCTCTGTATCTACGCAGAATTTGAAAATCAGGGCCCGCATTGTCTATTTTATTACTGTATGCTTAATTTTGTGATCCTTCACTTTCTTATGGTCTTTACTTCGGGCAAATTTGAGTGGAAGACTTTTTTAGTAGGGCCCAGCCTCAGGGTTGACTAATTACAAAAATTGAAAAACTCGCTGAAGCAGCTAGATGAAAAATCGAAAACTGCACTTAGGTTCAATCTTAAGCTTCCCAATTTCACATGGAGCATCTTCAGAGGCCAGAAAACCTGCTTTCCAAAGAATACTTTTTGGCCAACATTTTACCCTTTCCCCCCACGAAAAAGATTACCAGGAGTAAGCAGAGAAAATTGAGGGAATTCGAAGGGGCGGGAAGGGTTGAAAAGTTGGCAAAAAAGTTTTCCCTTCAGAAATTAGGTTTTCTCGCATCTGAAGATGCTCCATGAACCCAAGTGCAGTTTTTCATCTTAGCCGCTCCCGCGAGTTTTTCTGAGGTCGAACCTCAGATCAATAAGTAAACATAGATTGGCCCGATGCTATGTAAACATCATATTCACTGAACCGAAGATAATTCTTGCGGAAACTGTTTTGTTTCGGGTTTTTGACATTTGAACCAAATCACAACACCTCTAGCACAGTGCCGTGCTTTTTTAAGGGGGTCAAAATTACTTATGCAAATGCAGTACCTGTGAGCTGCAACAAGTTATGTCGCGGTTTTGTCTTAAAATTCCTAGGGTCAATAAGAAGCCGGGGATTGGCAGCAAATAACTTTTTATCAAAATTTGGGAATTCAAGATAGCGGATTAGTTTTGTGATTTATGATGATATTCTTTCCTTAGTTGGATTCTAGGAGTTTTCAGCTATCAAAAATAAAGCATTATTTATGGTCTAAAGTAATTAATTCGAGAGATTTAACAAGTTCCTTGACTATATTTCAAGTTTGGTGCCTGGGAGTTTATGTTGTGTAGATCAAGTTTCAACGAATCAATACGAATATTTGAATAAATATGGACCAGTTGCATAAAGCCTTCTGTTAACGTAGGTAACATAACTGGTGAGCTTAGACATGCGTTGCCATAGTAATCATCAAATCAAATATTTATTTGTCTGTTAAATTCTTTATGCAACTGGCCCTATCAGTTAAGAAACCTTCTCCAAAATCTATAAATAAATTGTTCATTCTGTTGAGTATTATCCTTCCTAAATTTTGGACCAGTTCATTCATATGGCAAGTACCTGTCAAAAAACAACTACTCTCCTGGCTAAAACCACGACGGGGATTGAATTAAATCTAACAGATACTTGTGCAACGTTCCTCAAAGCATCAGAGAACGCAAGTGCAAGTGTTTTGTGTTGATGAAGTGTTGTTAAAATTTTCCTGTGTGTTTTCGTGGTTTTTGTCCTGCTTAAACAACTTAAAGTTACGTTTGGAATATTTTTCAAAATAGTGCAGTGGTTTAGTGAGACACAATGTCGAAATACTGCTTTGTTTTCAAAACAAATGATAGTAAACAAACATTCCACAGGCGAGGTTCCAGTGGCGTCAAATGCACGATACAAATCATGCAATCAAACGTATTCGTCAAATATAATATTGGAGGACAAAGAAACTCATTCAAAATTACAGATAAGAAAAGCCTATGGCAAAATGGTGAATGCCTCAATGTTTGTTATAAATATCTGTAAGCAGGGGTTAAAAACATTGAAGCTTATGACAGGAAAATTGAATTTATTTTCCAATAATATTGATATTGTTAAAATTTTAACAGTGAGAACAATTAATGATATACCAAAGGACTTGCTTAAAAGTTTTGGAAATCATTTCTTTGAAGAAGAGCCTTTATCAAACCACAGTTATGCCCTGGTAAAGGCAATACTTCAAAATTTTTTCAGAATCCCAATATACCATGAATTGTCAATAAGCGGAACTGACAAAGTAGAAAGGGTAATGTCTCTTTTGACAAAGACAGTTTTATTTAAAAATCAATAAATACCAAGTGTCATTCTTTCACATACACTTTAACAATAATTACTTATTACAATACTTATTGATCTGAGGGTCGGACCCTACTAAAAAAGTCTTCCACTCGGATTTTCCCGAAGTAAAGACCATAAAAAAGTGAAAGAATACAAAATTAAGCATATATGAGACGTCGAATTTTTGCGATGATGATTACTAGTCACTATTGTGGGTCATAGCGGAAGACATATATAACGTCGAAAAAATCGACTGACATTTTTCCTTCGTACTGGAGAACTTTCTTTAAAACTTTGATTGTGAATTTGTTTTTCTAAATTTTAAATATTTTCAACTAAGCATTTCTCATATTATTTTTTAGGGTGAACGAAAGGTTTTTAAAAAGAGCTCGCCTAGACTTTGGAACAAAATTAGGCATGAATTCTCCGTTTTGAAAATGCCATTGTCTGGCTCTTAAAGGAAGATGATCGACTTTATAAAACTGAAATACCTCAAATGGAAGCAACAAATCAACAGAAATCAAGCCAACATCATACTATATTCATATCTTCAACTCTGAATATTGAAATTAGCATGGATTAAAAGTTTGTTTCCCTAGATTGTTCAAGATGGTTTGAAGCTGTAAGATTATGAGTTCAGATTTAAATAAGGATATCTTTGTGAGAGATGAATCAGAGGAATTAATCTGATATTTGTTGACTTACTAGTTTATTTAATTTATTTTCATTATTTTATGCTTGGCAATTTAATAAAAAACAAATTATTTCAAATTGTAAACTAGATAAACACGAAAAAAAAGGTGTGTTGTTTTACCTGTATTGTATTTGTAATTTGACATATTTTTGAAAACTTGTTGCTAGTGAATAGACATATAGGCTCAAATGCATATTGCACAAAGGCAACAAGTTTGAGAAAAAATCTGTAGTACAATTTTCTACTTTATCGAACTCTCGTGTGGTATGCTATAGATTATATTATTTTTTTGATGTTTCAATCATAAACTCCAAATTGATTTTTAGGTTATCGGACATGCACGAACCTTTCCCCAGAATTTTTTTCCAATACTCTCACAATAAACTTTTTTCCCATATGGTACATACTTTTTGGCGGTCACTGTAGGTACATCATAGTTTTAACACAAAAATTCTTGTATAATAAATAGTATCAGTTTGTTTGAAAATAATCTTAAAATTGATGTATATATCAAAAAAATTCTCAAAGTATTCTTGAAGGCTCTACAATCATTATGTCTATTTATCAAATAACATTTTACCTGAATCAATTCCCTAAGGACTGCTCTATATTTTTATCATGCTAAAATTCATTCTTCATTTGCATTAAGTTTGTTGTTTGGGCTTATCCCTCTCCTGATTAATCAATATTTTTTGGACCAATGCCAGTTTTCAATACGATAATTTTTGTTTATAAGATACTAAATGAACGCACTTCTATAAAAAAATGGTGTTTAATAAATTTTTATCAATATTTTATTTACTGGTGCTTACATTCCATATTAAATGCTGTTGTTGGGGACTAAATTGATGAGCAGTTCTTTTTATGCATTGATACAGATAAATTGATTGAATAAGCAATGGTGAATACTACAGTAAAACTCAAATGACAAGCAAGAATCTATGGTATGAGAAAATTATACATGAACATCAAAAAAATTTGGGGATTCGACATATTTTATAACATCTGTGAAAAGACCTATTTCAGAAATTGTAATATTTGTTTTAAAAACATTGTTTTTTCATCTAAAATTCACTATTTTGTAGTTTACTGTACTGTACATATTGAACTTATATTTTTACGTCTTGACTTGAACATGGGTTTTCCTCAATATTTTCAGTCAACAATTTCTTTTTTTGGTTTTGAACGTGAGTGGGCCCGCACATATCAGACCCTCCACTGCGGCAAATGGCCAAGTACTTTTGGAAAATATCTACTTAAGAATATGTATTTTTCTGTTTGTGCATATGTTTGTAGTTTGTTTCAGATAATTTGAGGCCTCTTTATATAATTTAGTTCTATCGTATTTGTCTCTATTGAAAATATACATTGACAAGAGCATTTATTTTATCTTTTTATTCGTTTTAGTTTGTCAATAACAAAAATATGACAATAACATTATCTCCTACAATGTTTTAAGGATATAATAACTGGTGCCAAAATTATCGAATTTTCTCATAAAATTAAGACGATTTTAGGACCAAATTGTATGAAGAGGCCATCAGGTACTAATCTGATATTTTCAAAACTTTAAGACTGGACTGTTTTAAGAATAAATGTAATAAAACAAGTTTCATTTGATTTTCTTTATTTGTAGGTATCACACAATTTTTTTACTAACAATTAAAATAAAATCTAATTTTAGACTAAAACTTACTCACTATGTGAGTATAACTTATAAGAATTATTACTATAAAATAAATTATTAAAAATTATTCTCAGAATAAAGAAAAATAAAATTCAAATATAATGATTTTTGAGTTAATTGAAACAACAGGCCTTCACTTTGGGTCGAAAATATTCAATTCAAATCGGAAAATATTGTGATGTCAAGTTAAATTTTAACTGCAAAACGATATTTTTAAAGAGTTGTCTAAAATAAAATCCAATAAATGAACAACTTTCACTTGATTTGGATACCAAATATATGTTCAGGTACGATATTTTTACTATACTTATATTACATCTACCATAATTTTTCTCAGATCTTCATTATGGAAATAAAAAGATTTTGTACTTTACAGAATAATATCTTGTTATTCAATAAGAATAATTGGTGTTTTGGTGTCTATAGATGAAAATTTGAACATTTTGCTACAAAATTTGTTTACAAAGCAGGTTTGATCCATGACATAAAAATATAGCAAAGGTTAAAACTCAATATATAGGCTGCTGCCAAAACGAATTTTAAACGCTAAAAATAACAAAAATGTGACAGGCAAGGACCAGGTGGAGAATGTTATTGAGGTTCCAACTTCGAGGAAAAAAATATTTAAATAAGAAAACACTCAAAATGGGGATGCAGTTTAGGGGTGAAAACGGTTTTTTGCGATTTGCGGTGAAACGTGACCTCTTAGCGAAAAATGTTCGAAGGAAAAGTTATAGACAATAAAAAAATCAAAAACTTTTGTATGCAACACTTTTTGACATAACCACAACTTAAACGTCAAAATCGGTTTTCCGCCATTTTGACTGCTAATTTGAGGTTGTGTCAAAAAGTGTCACATCAAAATTTTTAGACTTTTTTATTATCTACAACTTTCCACTTGTACATTTTCCGCTAGGTCACGTTTCGTCGCAAATCGAAAAAAAAACGTATTCAACCCCTAAACTGCATCCCCATTTCGAGTTAAAGTTGGAACCTCAACAACGTTTTCGACCTGGTCCTTGGCTGTTACTTTTTTTTTCACAAAAATCATAGGCACCAATCAAATAGTTTCAAGTACAAAATAGTTATTTTTTCATCTTCCTTAATGTCCCTTTTTAATTTTCGTTTTGATCAGTATTCAAATAATATCAAAACCAAAATTTAACAATAATTCACTCATTCACATGCTGGCGATTGGATCTTATTTTATTCAAACTGAAAGAATGGCAGGCATTCATGATACTTACGTACTTACAATTCATTTACGGGTTTTAGGATATATACACTACTAGCATAATTGAACATTTTCTAGTCTATAGTTAGATTCAAGTTGTATTTGTACTTGAATAATTTCCCAACTTGAACAACCTCACTTGAGATTTCCAAATATGCAAAATTAATTTTAAAATAATTAATTTAAAACTTCAAATTAAAATAAAAAAAGATTGAAAGTAAAGGTAAGTTTTTTGAAAGAAAACCTTCAAAAAATCTCTAAAACATCTAAAATAAAAGGGGAAAATAATTTGTTAAAACAGAAACAAAAATAAAACTGTTCATTTAGAAACTATGAAACAACACACGAATCTCAGGGGTTATCTGGGAGATCTAATACTTCCGATACGAATGGAACAACATCCGTATTCATCTCTTTGTGCTTCACTAAAAACTTGTGTTCTAGAAGCTGATTATAGTTCGGCCTATCTATGTACTTTTTCTGGAGACATTTCACAATAAAATCCTCGAATTCTTCTGAAAATTGTCCAGGTGGTAATCGCGGAGGATCATCGGCTACAACCTGTTTCAGCTGTTCAAAAGGTGTACCCCATATTGGATAAGGAAACTCTCCTGTCGACAACTCCATCAGAGAAATTCCCAAACTCCATACGTCTGATCTTATATCATACTGGGAGGGGTTGCCGTGGGGGTCTATCCTTTCGGGCTAAAAATAGAGATAAACATTCTAATTATGGCAAAAGATCATATAGATACAAGGTTGAAAAGTTAATTTTTTTTTCTAAAACATCAAAAACTCGAAAACTAAACAAGATATCAAGAAAATGTGTATAAACAGTTTCATTATCCTCAAATATAAATAAAAAAATTTCCATGAAATTTTTGCACATAAACAATATTGATGTTTTTTTGTTTTTTTTTATAAAAATATCAAAAACCCAAAGATGGCAACAGATTTTCAAATTTCACAATGCATCTTTTTTGATCACCTCATAAAAGTCCACAAAAAATGTAAATACGTTTTTCCCGTAATATCAATAGTCTGGGAAATATTTCACAAAAACGAAAAATTAGGGACTTTGAAAAATGTTCACATTTTTTTCTAATAACACCAAAAACTCGAAGATGAAACGAGTTATCGAAAAAATGTACATAAACAGTTTTTTTATTGTCCTCGAACAGATCAATAAAAAGTTTCCAAGAAATTTATTCATATCTTAAAAAAAAAAATTGAGATGTGGATTTTTGATTATTTACCCCACCCCCCAAAATTTCAGTACATCCCCTCCCAGCCCCCACCGTGACTTCCCTTTCTACCCCCCAAATTTTCAGGGCGCTTCGCGACCGGTTTTTTTACACTTCCCCCTCCACCCCTTAAACATTTTTCAGGTCACTTCACGCCCGGATTTATGACAGTTTCCCCCCCGTCCTCTCCAATTTTTCCAGGCGCTGCGCACCTGGATTTTTGAAAGTGTCTCCCTTCACCACCCCTCCAAATTTTTTTTGAGTTTTTTTACCGTTTCCCTCTCCACAACCTCCATATTTTTCAGGGCGCTTTGTGCCCGTATTTTTGATGACTTCCCCTTCATCCACCACCTCAATTTTTTCGGGTGCTTCGTGCAGGGATTTTTAACAGATTTCCCCTTCCACCCGCAAATTTTTCAGAGCATTTTGAGCAGGGATTTTTGACAGTTTTCCCCTTGCGGTTAGAACTATAATTGGACACCAATAATATGAATACACTACTTTAAAAGAGCTAGAGGAATGGGGTAAGTTTTCACGAATTTATTTATTTAAAAAAACTGCATCCAACCCCTACCTCTATACCCCTCCCTCTCTACCCTCCCCGAAAAATTATTTCACGAGAACAGTTGAGGGCTATAGGAATGAGGGTTTCTTTGACGGATTTCATTTTTAGAAATTCCGGCTCCTAGGACCAAAATCCTGCCGAAGGACCAAAATCCGGCCGTAGGACCAAAATCCGGCCCGAAGGACCAATAAATTGCTATCTCGAGAACGATAAGAGCTAAAGGGATAGGGTTTTCAACCGTTCGGTTTCTATTGAAAATACTCATTCAACCCATGTACGAACACCATGTTCCACCGATTAGGAAAAAAGTTAAAACCCCAAAAAAAAAACTGGCTCATAGGACCAAAATCCGTCCCGAAGGACCAATAAATTGCTATCTCGAGAACGGTAAGAGCTAAAGGGATAGGGTTGTCAACCGTTGAGTTTCTATTAAAAATAAGCATTCGACAGATTTACGAAGATTTACCGATTAGGAAAAAAGTTATGGATGATTTTTTCACTTTTTTGGGGATAATGGAGACACTTAAGAGGAAGGGACCTTTTCCGTTTGGTTCGTAATGAGTATTCACACCAACATAGAAAGTTGAATTGATCCATTGATAAAATAATGAAGAACAGATTTTTCATTTCCTTTTTTTTCAGAAAAAATTTCAGGCAGCGTGATAATCAAAAATTTGGAGGGGGGGGGGGGGGTAATCACAATCCGAGTTGGTCAGTTCAAAGTGATGGTCGGTTTTAGGTCAATGCTCAACCAATGAGGTAGGGTTTCTTAATGTTAATTTTACATTCATGTCTTTTTCAGGTTCTTTAAGAAGTGTTTTCAAATATCTTTTAGTTTGACCTACATAACATCCTTCAGTCATGGCAAGGGATTTCATAAGTAACATTTAAGCTGCATTCAAGAGGGGTTTTTTCTGTTGTCTTCCTAAAAGAAAATTTTCTCTATTGTATTTTCATTTTTGAAAGTAACCTTTATATTTGATGTGTAATCTTCCAGAATACTACTCAATTTTACCCTTAAAAGTACTAGATGAAATAGGAATAAAGAATGGAGACTGGTACATTTGCCTCAAATCCACTAAAAATCCATAGTTTTCAACAAGCCTGTTTGTAAAATCTCAAAAATCCGCATGAACTGATCTTTCTAAAAAATTTGTGAAAAAGAATAAACTTACTGCCATATATGGTTTACATCCTGCATCAATAGTTTTCGCAACAGAATCAACAAGATAACCACTGATTCCAAAATCGCACATTTTTATTTCTCCCCGACGATTGATCAGGATGTTGGAAGGTTTAACATCTCTGTGTATAACTTTGAGGTGGGAATGCAAGTAATGTAAAGCACTAACCACAGCAAGCGTAATTTTCCCTAAAACAAAATAATACGTTTATTGTTGCTTTGAATATATTTTTTTGGTATGATTTCATGTGCCTGCTCATCACTGATGGACTGGAACGTTTTCACGGGGTCATTCTGTATAATTGGTGCCAAGTCTACTTGGATATTGCAACAAAAAATCTTACCTAACACATCCTCGGGAATTTTTCGACAATGCTTATAGACCTTTGGGTAAAATTTGTCTAAACTAGTGTCCATAACTTCCATGCAAATCCACACGTCCCCTTCTCTGAAAAGTGCTCCATAAAACTGTACCGTATATGGGCAGTCACTACTTCTCATGGAAATGTCAAGATCCATGAGTAACCTTTTTTGTTCTTGTGTGTTGACAGTGGCAGTGATTCTTTTGACAGCCATTATTGTTCCACTGGGTATATGCCGCATCTTCTCTACAATTCCATACGCCCCTCTACCTAGATCGCCAATTTTTTCCAGGTCGTCTGCTTCAACATCAAAAGTTTTTTCTCCAATGGTAATGGTTGTTCGAGTATCTAGATTCGCTGGTGGAACTCTGAAAAATAATGTATTTATGAAAGTGCTCTGAAATCCTGAGGATGACATTTATTAAATTACAAAACATTAGCAAGAAGACATAATAACTATTTCCTTTTTTTTAAAAAAAAAGCAATTAGGCTAATCTTACAACCAATGGCCATTGAAATATGTTCAATATCTAACAAAACAAATAGTTAAGATTCAGAAAATTTAATTAATGAGGATATTTATTAGGGTTTTGACTCTCATTAAACTAAAGATATTCTATCCATATATTAAGGTCTCCAGCTGAGTATATTTTTTGAAATGGTCCCTGTACTACTTTCACCAGGATTTCATTATAATAGTTTCAACTATATGCTGTAACCTAAGTTCGTCAACTATGGTTTACATTACAAGATACAATTCAAAAATTATCAAATTGAGGTAAATTTCAATGGATAATTGTAAAAATAACTTACACAGCAGGGACAGCATCATCAGAAACTTGTAGTTTCAGACCAGGTCTCTTCTTTCGATTCGACATATTTTTTATGACCCTACAAAAAAAATTATCACACGTGAATTAGGATTCTTCAATTTTCTCAACATTTTAAAAGTCTTGAAGATACACTTGAAGTTCGACCATCAATAATTTTGCAACTAGGTGTAAAATTACCTCTTATCAAGGCAACGGCTATTTCAGAATTATTAATCGGCAAACAATTAATTATTTAAATATGAATTATCCTTAAATCAAAGACTGGTAATTTTATTTCAATAAAACTTTTTTCAGTATTTTTGACAGGACTATTGACATTGACAGTTATTTGACGCATGCCTGGGTCTAGCCTTTATTTTATTCCTTTAACCCAGTTCCACTGTCGATTTTATTTATAACGTGAAATATTTGTTGGCTCTTTAATAAAGTCTTGTTATACCCTCGCGAATTCAGCAATTTTTCTGGGAATAAGATGGCTGCCAGTCAGGCCAGACCAATCGTTGATGCAGAACCATGTCGCCAGCCCACTAGCTTTTTATGATAGCGCCAGTGGCGGTTACTTGAATTGGGGTAATAATACAAAAAACTATTTTGAAAATACCAGAATTTTATCACAATAGTTGCATACAAATTTCATAAATACAAAATTCACCCCACTACAGGTAGCTTTGTGATGTTAATTTCTGCTTACTTTCAACCGTTTTGCACTTAGTCCATGCTTCCCGCATAGACAATTTTTGGAGAGCAGTGTAACGAACGAACCACCACAGTTAGGACTCTACTCAGAGAGACTAAACTAACTAGGAGGGTTTAATAAGCTCTAGCCAATCAGAAACTTGTAGCATCAACGCGTCATAGTGACGTACTTGGATATGAGTAGAGAGTCGAACTCGAACCAAGCAACAATACTGTCAGCAGTAACTCTCATATACCAAGAGCTAGTCCGTCACTGTCTGCAGAGAACGGCGGCCATGATACGTCCTACTATGTCATATTTCGTCACAAATGTTCTTTCATCTCTTTCTACTAGTGTCCCCATTGTCTTATGGGAATCAAACACTCCTTGTTAAATTTTATGGTGGATTTATGCAGAGCAGTCATAAGTTTTAAGTCATAAGGAAGAATATTCGTCAATGATTGGTTGGTCCGTTTATTCCAACCAATCAATGGCGAAAATTCCACCATAATGGTGGATTTATGCAGCAGTCATAAGGAAGAATTTTCGCCATTGATTGATTGGTCCGTAAATTCCAACCAATCACTGACGAATATTCTTTCTTATGACTTAAAACTTATGACTTATGACTGCTGCATAAATCCACCATTATGGTGGATTTATGCAGCAATCATAAGTCATAAGTCTTTAGTCATAAGGAAGAATAATCGTCAATGATTGGTTGGTCCGTATATTCCAACCAATCATTGACGAATATTCTTCCTTATGACTTAAGACTTATGACTTATGATTGCTGCATAAATCCACCATTAGTCTCCTTGGACTCTACCGATGTTTAAGGTTCATTCGTTTGCACTGAAATGAAATTATAATATTAGGCTGAGTCAAGTCTCCGGTCTGACCAATATGATTAGACCAGCGCGGATATTTGGTTGACTTGACGACCTAATTAGAACTGTTTGTATGTGACCAATATTTTCAATCATCTGATCGGTCCTACTTATCGTCATACTTCATACTGAACGCGCGTGCCTTGTCCAACCGGTGACTTGACACAGCCTCACAGCCTTAATTTCATTTCAGTGTTCGTTTGCAACGAGTTGTAGTGTGGTGCAGTGTGATTTACACTAAATTTTGAATCGTGTGTAGTAGTTTAAACAAAAGAATTAAAGGAATTAAATCGACAAACAAATTCGAGTGTAAGTTACACCAAGTGTAGAAAGTACTACACTTCGATGCAATGAATGAACCCTTGTGTAATCATTAACAGTGAAGGTGAAAGTGCAACTGTCACCTGTCACTCCTGTCAGGAATGACAACATTTGGACAACATGAACTTTGAACTTGCATGTTTCGTGGAATTTGTGGGCATGTGATAAAATGGATTTGAATTATGAATTGATAATTATTCAAATTAGGACATGAATTGAATATGCTTTACTAAAAAAAGACTGGGTTCTACTATATATTCCATTTCACTTCATAGTTGGAATTTTTTTTGTAGGATAGAAACAATTTCATCTCGAGATAATACAACGAAGATTAATATCTTATCAGTGAAATTAGTAGAAGTTAAGGTCATATATTTTTATGCATTTCAGTTATTGTGTTCAGCTCGGTAACTCCTACAGCTACAGTATTATTTTCAAAATGTCGATCAGAAAGGTATCCCACTGTATACTCGGAAGTAAGTAGAATTCTAGGGTGAATGAAACAGTAGAAAACATTTATTTGTTATTCCAGGAGTATCAACAAAGAGTTTTGCTAGACACTTTAGTCTACATAAATTACCAGAAGAGCATTTGATGTTACAAAATACTTGTCGAAACTTTGCAGAAGTAGAACTTAAACCCATAGCAGCTGAATTGGACAGGGAACATAAATTTCCTGCTGAGCAGGTAAGGTTTGTATGTGAATGTTATGAGGGGAAGTGCAGAAAATCTGTGTGAATAATAATAAAAATATAATACTCTCTCATAAACACTCGTAGAGTGTACCCAAAAGCATGGCATTGCGGGAAGAAGACAGTCATTATTATTAATAGCCGCGGTGCTCCTGGGCGATTTACTGAGTTTTGGTTGCTCTTTCATTTTTCAGCTGTAGAAAAAACCAGAAAACCTTCAGCACCACCCCAGATGGTCAGTTGTATTCAAAGCAAGCATTAGATAAATATCCAACTATTGCTAAGAATATGTGTCAGAATGGTAGCAGAGAATTAACTTAAGGATGATATATGAATACATTGGAGTATGATATATGAATACATACGGGTGTGAAGTTATCCACAACCACAAATGTACACTGAAAAAAAATTGTAACTTGGCTAGTAAAATCCCTCTTTTTAGCTTAAATGATGATTTAGAGATTTCTCAATGGGTCTATCAAATTAAGTAGGTTGCTTATCAGGGGAAATGATTATTAAAGTAGTTTTTTGTAAAGTGAAAAGGGGGTAATACTTTCTAAATGAAAAAATTTAGTACTTTAAGGGTATTGTAGAGTATTTTTGGTGACCGAATTGTTTTAAGAAGGATGGAATGAAGTGTAGGTAAATGAATTCATTTATCGCCCCGTTGGAGAGGGTGTGCTGGGGGTGGGTTTGACAAAAAAAATCAATATTGATTTCAACCGACCTTGTAGACTTTTCCCCATTGTAGAATCTTTTTCTGGAGGGTGAAATTCATAAGTATGGATATATAAAATCATTTGTCGCTCCATCAGAAAAGGTGCGGTGGGGGTGATAATTGATTTTTTTACAAACTCACTCCCACCACACCTTCTACGGGCAAAAAATTAATTAATATAACCATAGATATGTATTCCAACCTCCTGATTAAGATGCTCCAATCGAAAAAACTCTACAAACGTCGTTTGAACCAATAAATGAATTTTTTCGACAAACTCGCCCCCACCACACCCTCTCCGACGGGGCGACAAATGAATTCATATACCTGCACTTATGAATTTCATCCTCCTAAAAATAATTATGTTACCAAAAATACTCTACAATGTCCTTTCTAAATTTATTCAGTTAGAATATTTCACCCCCTTATCAATATACAAAAAATTACTTTAATAGCCAAATCCCATGGTAAGCAGCCTACCTAATTCAATGATCCCATTGAGAAATCTCTAAATCATCAATCAGGCGACAAAGGGGGATTTTTGAAGCCAAGTTACATTTTTCTCAGTGTACATTTGTGGTTGTGGATAACTTCACACCCGTTGAATACACTGTAGTTTTAACCTAACACCAGAGCACTACTTTTGACATCTTAACACATGTTTCAGTCACCAAGTGACCATCTTCTGGAGAAGATTGAGCTTAGCCTATTTACAGAATTTGACTTATAAACACTTGTCTGGTACCTAAATTTGGTTAACTGCATCCAGGGTGGAAATGATTTAAATCAATTGATTGAATAATGGGTATATTTTGTTAGTACATCCACCAATATATGAGTTTACATTCTGAAGAATATCATCACGTAACATAATATCAGTAAAAGGTTCTGATCTGGCAAGAAACTTAAATGTAAGAGGTGGTAAACCATTATTTGGATATAATTCCTTAATAGCTTTTAAAGTAACATTTTTTTCACTCTCTGTTAGTGTTTGATGAGTTTTTGTTGGGTCCAAGAAGATATGACAACAACTGATAAGGAGTTCTACACTGTTCATAACGCCTATTAAATTTTTGCAAATGATTTAAAGTAATGTCAGATTTGGAAACATGGATTTTTAATATTTTAAATTCTCTGGAAAACTGGCACTTTTTCCTAGTAGTATATCTATTGCCATAGAGATAAGCTTGAGTATTGTTAGGTAATGTTTGACTAATCTTTACAAGTGCATGTTTGAAATTTTTCCTCTTATGATATTATCAATTACGTTTTTGCTCTCCTCAGCAATTTTGAAAAGTATGGGCTATGATTCAACAAAACCTGAACAGTTGGCAAAACTAGTTTCTTGCCTCATTTTTTTGCGGATGCTACAGAGGCAAAATGGTTGTTACGGGAGTATTTCGAAATGTAAACAAAATGTTCTTTAATATTCGCGATTTCCAAATCCTTGCTTACACACTGTTCAGTAGTGTGAAGCAAGGTGTAACTATGCTCGAGGAATCATGACTTTTCAATTATTTAATAAACTGATTTTATGATTGTTTGACTTATGCTCAAGATCGTGTTAAGTGATGTGCATTATGTATGGAATAACATATTAATGTATTGTTTTGTATTATCTATTTACACATATTTTACAAAAATCTTATACTAGTTTTTTAACTATACCTTTTTACTACTCTTGTAACTGTTGCTGTCATTGTACATGATTAATAAAGTATCTATCTATCTATCAATAGATCATAAAATTAGTGTTTTTTTTACCAAATATACTAGTAGCAAACCGACTGTGCCATCACATGAAAGACAATCCGTAGTTATATTCTGTTATGTATTGGGTTCATAACTGACATTTTATAATTTGTTATAAACATTTAAATACAAAAAAAGGTGTGTTTTTTTAGTGTTTCGCCTATAAAATGAAAACAAATGCAGCAATCTGGTTTCTCCAATGAGAAAAATTGTAGAGAATTGAAGTAGGAACAAATTGAATTATTTTACGACCCTATCAGATAATTAGTAATGGAGAAAAACTGGAATAACCGGAAAGTTTTGCGATTTTTAAAAAAATTCATAACTCCGCCATTTTTCAAGTTCTAAGGTTGGCCCTTCTCATGAAAGTATCAAATCATGTGTATTTTATGTGTGCACGAAACAGGTGCTGTCGGACCATTAGTTTTGGCACAATTGCAATTTAATTTTTTTTTTGTACGATTTTGCATCTTGCCTGCAGGGTTCGGAGGATATATATCCAGTGATATATACTTGATATAAATCTGATATATTCGATAATTGTATTTATTAAATTAAATTTTTTTGCCATCATTCTAAACACCCGAAAATATCTTGAAAGGACCTTTTCTTCTTTCGGTTTGGTTCAATCGGATTTACGGAATCGCTTGAGAAACCAAAAAGCCAGTAGACTGGTTTTTATGTTCAAGTGTATGAATCAAAATATAGATAAAAAGAAAACCAACCTTGACTGGGCATGGAAACCAGCCATATCTAAAGATTCTGACGTAATTGTCAATAATAGGAATGATATTGATATTAATATTTCATCTGATGAGGATATACCAATATCAATGTTGACATAATCATGTTAATAATGTTATTCAAAATTTAAAATCTATTTGTTTTTAGTTTTTTTCTTTTTAATTAGAGTTATCAATGTTAGAAAAAGGTTTTGTTGTTTGGAAATAGTTATTTGTATGCTAAGGCCGCGAAATACCTTTTTAACGTACCGAAAGAACAGTTATCGCCGAGGCCGCTTGCGGCCGAGGCAAGATAAACTTGAGGTCGTTAAAAAGTTTCGCGGCCATGGCATACACACTATTTTTCGTGCAATCGTTAAAATTATTAAAATAGATAGTTGTAAATAAATATATTATTGCTCTAAAATCAACAGCAGTTCAATTTATTTAACAATATCACCGTGTGCTATGGAAATGATATGTTTCAATATATACAAAATATTTTGACAGTTCTTGTCAAAACGCAAAATGTCTGATACTGATAGCGATATTTCAGTACCTTCCACTCCTCCTGAACTCAAAAGCGTTGTAAATTCGGCCCTTTCCGTTTTAATACCCGAAAAATCTAAACGGCAGTACGAAAAATGTTACGGCGAGTTCAAAGATTGGTGTGACAAATTGAAAGTGACGTTTGGTTTCGCGGCCGTTGCTATGGTTAACGGCCGCGAAATTAAATTTCGCGGACTGTGCTGAGAACGCGAAATACTGACTTCGCGTGCGATTGCACGAAAAGGTTTTTAATTGTGTGTTTGTGTTGAAATAATAAAATAATTTTAAAATATGTTTATTTTATTAATTGTTTTTTCTTTTTAATTAGAGTTAGAATTAACCGTTTTGTTGTTTAGAATATAGGTTTTTGTTAATGTATTTGTGTTAAACAATAGTTTGTGCTAGAAACAATTATGTTTTTTGATTAAATAATAAAATTTTAAATATGATATATATCGGATATATATCATATGATATGATACTTATATAAATATCATGATATTTTCGAACCCTGCTTGCCTGGATGCTCTAGTGATAGTCTGATTTTAATTTTTCAAACAGATTTTGAAAGTAGAAGTATAGTACCACAAAACATATATCCTCATTTTGCTCTACAATGCTGTGACATGGGAGAAAAATGCTTGCATACATTACTGAAAACGGCCGAGATAGCGTAAGCGAACGAGTACCTAGTAGGAGAGACCGGGAGATGAGGGGAATTTTTCTAATGAACGGGTTACGTATGATAATTCGCTACCCCTCATCTCCCGGTCTCTCCTGCTACTCGACTGCTTACGCAGGCTCTGCCGTTTTCAGTAATGTTTGCAAGCATTTTCCACCCATTTCGCAGCATTGTAGCGCAAAATGAGAATATATATTTTGTGGTACTATACCTATTTGCAAAATATTGCAAAAAAGATCTATTTGCAATTGTGCCAAAACAGTTCCTGTTTTGTGCACACTTAAAGTACACATGATTTAATACTTTCATGAGAAGGCTCAACCCTACAACTTGAAAAAATGGCGGAGTCATGAATTTTTGAAAAAAATCGCATTTTTTTTTCGGTTTTTCCAGTTTTTCTCCGTTAATAATAATCCGATCGGGTCGTAAAAAATCTAATTTTTTTCCTATCAGCCCAGGCAATAGTGCTCCAGCTCCTAAAAATTGCTAGAGATCTGGATATTATTTTAATCCCTCTTGGGGGTCCGAATAACGGGTGCTTCAGATTTGCGAGTCTAAAAATCGCGAAATTTTCCCACCTATTTCAGTTTTCTACCAAAAACTCGAAAAGCACGCATTCTACAGAAAATGTCATTCAATCCTTTTTCAAAGAACAATTTCGCATCGAATAGCGTTCAAAGCATCGAAATCGATTTAGCCCGTAGGTTGAAAATGACTGCTACGATTGAAAAATGTCATAGAACCAAAGTTGTAGGAAATTCAATTCCTAGTCAAGATTATTTTTGGAATTTGGAATTCGCTGACTCCAGTGCTGAGATATGAATTTTAAACCAAAAATGGCCAAAATTTCCGCTAAAGCAGCCCAACGCAGGAAACTTCGTCTGAATTCAAAACTTTTCACTTTCTAGGATTTTTTCAGGTAACGTAAATGTAATTAACTCAGTTCAAACTTAAAATCATTTTGCAAAGATATGATTACGTAGGTAACTATAGTAGTCGATAAATCATGAATCAGATACCAGACGATCACAGTATCAACAAAAAACACGTTTTTTTTGTATTAAAATGTTTATAATAAATTAATAAATGACAGTTGCGACTCCAAAACATAACTGATGGCACAGTCGGTTTCCTACTAGTATTTTTGTTATGAAAATCCTTTAATCCTTTATTGATTGTCCTAATAGTAAATTTAAAATATGTGCAAGACAACCAAAAACATCGAAAAATCTTAATATTTTCAAAAAAAAAATCATGATTTTTTTTCAACTCGTATGATATGATGCTTCCGGCCATTATGAAATCGTTATTCATATTATGAAAAGATGAAATTGCAAACCTGAGAGAATTCGAAGGCCACTTGGTATCTTAAGGCCGATTCTCATTAGGGCACTGGACGAAGCAGTTTTTGTGCAGGCTATTCTCACCTGAGCGGCATTTTGTAGCAGCAGCGGTGTGCGAAATAGTAAAATCTATATAAGTAGGTAGGTATTTTGAGTTTTGTAAAAAAAGTGATATGAGTTTGGGAATCACAGAAGAGGATCCTACATCGTCATCATCAGACGATTTTGTTTTTGTAGCGGCAATATGTCATGAATACGAAAATAGACGAAAAAAGAAGCGACAATATTGTTCAGGATAATCATTCACTAATACAATTAATCTTTCTATTTTTTCCGCGTCCATATTTGTTTGGTGTGTCTCTGAAATTGTGTTAATTTCTACAAGTCGCAGCTTGCTTGTGACGCGACGTGATTCCCACTTGTCCGTCAACAGGCGGGAGGGAGCGTTTCAAAGCGGCAGTGCCGCGAGCCAATGCTCCCGGAGGCGTTAGATCTTTGCTGCCTACGAACGCGACGCTCTGCTCCGCGCCGCTCTGCTCAGGTGAGGACGGGATCACTCAATTACATGCAAAGAATTGCAAGCAACTTTTGCCGCGCCGCACAGCGCCGCGCCGCGCCGCTCGGCACCGCTCTAGTGAGAATCGGCCTTTATGCAGATGATACATCTATCGTTTTCAGTGAGGATACTTGGGACAAGCTGTATAGAAAAGCTGAGAAAAGTCTTACCTCTATACATCTATGGTTATATCACAGTTTGCTCAGCTTTAAATTCAAAAAGACTAAATTCATAACTTTCTGTCTAAATAGTGTAGATCTCCCTAGGAAAAATCATCTAAGCATACATGAAATTACTTGTGAAAGTCTGAATTGTGGCTGCCCAGTAGTAGTGAAAACCGACAAAATCAAATATTTAGGTATACTGCCGACCAGTTTCTGAGATAGGATTAACATGCTACCTACATTGCAAAAAAACTTTGGCAACTAATGCGTAAATTTTAATTATTACGAGACATTCAGAACCGTAAAAATATGTTAATTTATAATTCATTACCAGAATATCTTCTGAGAAACTGTATCAGTTTGAGGGGGTCTCAGCAATATTGCCCAAAATTTTTTACAAGAGTCACAGAATAGTCTCATTAAAATATGTATGAAGAAAAACAGACTCTTTTCAACTACTTTACTTCATGAAAAAGCTGATATATTTAAAATAAAAAACTATTCATTTATCATTCCCTACTATATATGCACTCAAAAATAGATACAAAAATTAATACTAACAAACAACACTAAACTGGATCTATCACAAACCTATCCTGTTCGAAAAGCCATGCGTAAAAGTGTATTTTCTTTATTGTCCCAAAATTGTTTAACTTACTGCCAATTGAGTAAAACATATCAAACGTGAGTTTATTTTTAAAAGAGAAATAAAAAATCTCATCAAAGCAAACAATATCATTTTGGAAATAATCGTGTAATGTCACCCTTTGATCCAGTAAATTGAGCTCACACACTAATTTAATTTAATCTTCACCTTGCATTGAAAAAGTGCTGCCCTTTGATTGATGCTGGAAAACATAACTTAGATGATTTCCTATCAAATCGAGGATACAGTACATATTACAATTATATTAGTTCATTTTTTATTATTGTTATTATTCATATTTGTATTTTTTTCTTCCTATGATATAATATTGAAATTTATATGTGAACATTGGAGCATCTGAATGAATTTGATTTAATTTGAGATTATTAATGTAATGTTCTCTAAATATACATTTTTGTATATCACGGTTACGTATAGGCCATGGACTGCAGTGGAGGCCCACTCACATTTTGACAATTTTGTATTACTACTGCGTCATAATCCGTGTCAAATGCACTGAAAATCGCGCGAAATCTTCTTCTTCTTCGTTTGTTTTATTGG
Source organism: Chrysolina oricalcia (assembly GCA_944452925.2). Lineage (NCBI taxonomy): Eukaryota > Metazoa > Arthropoda > Insecta > Coleoptera > Chrysomelidae > Chrysolina > Chrysolina oricalcia. The sequence continues at coordinate 52,479,729 of OX101824.2, forward strand.
TTTCTGACTCCTCGTGAAGTCAATTTCACCAGATCAGGTGTATACGAGCTTTGATGTAAGGATTGAATATGAGGGAGGTTTGTTAATTTTGTTAAAAGGATGAAGTAGTTGTTATGACATCTAAGGATATTGGGTAATAAAGATCCACTGACCAATAATAACACTGAAACAATTACATAGTAGAAAGCCCATGGTTAGTAGGGGAAGTTTCATAGATCAAATTGATGAAATGTTTCAAATTTTAATTTTACTTTTTTCAAAAAATTTATGAAGAATTTCGATTGTTTTAAAATTAATATCACTAAGTAACACGTGATCAGAGAGAGGGGGAGATAGTCCTATATTGATTAAGCTGAGATATAATGCATCTATATTTGGTTTGTTATTTTCACATTCGAATAGAAGATGATTTATATCGCCTGTCTTCCCACACTCACACAGGCTACTATCGACCACCCCTATTCTATGCAAATGAGACGGAATACAACAGTGTCCCAATCTTAAACGGATAATAGAAGTCAAAGTCTTACGAGAAACAGATTGACAGGAAGAAAACCATGGCATGTTTTATATTTGGTTGGATTGCTTTGAACCGAGAACCTCTGGATGTGGAGGACTGATCCCAGAAATGTTGAAATTTAGTTTTCGATGTTTCCTTGATATGGGAGATTAAATCATAATAATGAATTTTTCCCATTTTATATGGAATAGTGGCGTTTTTTGCCAAGAAGTCCGCTTTATCGTTTCCCTCAATATTGCAGTGACCAGGAATCAAGACTAAAACACGCAGAAAGGTTGTTGCTAGGTAGCAACCGCAAGTTCTCAGTTTTATCATATGAAAAGTCAAATAAGGTTCCATAGCGACAGTACGTGACGTCAGATGTGCATTACCTACTTAATTAGATGTATTAAAATATAAGAAACATTATCCTAATCTAAAATTCATTCGAAGGCATTGTTTTTGAAGTCACGATGCAAACATTATAAAAAATGCGTTCGATACACGACTCAAGTGTTCACAAGGCTCACTTGTTCACTTGCATCATTAAACCTACTTATTTAAATAAATAAAGTTCCACATTCTATATATAAGTTGCCAGTGCCCTTGAAAACTCAATCACTGTTTGGTAATTCAAAGATAAACTCATGAATTTCTTAAATCACTTATCATTTGTAAATATTTTAAATTTTTCTCTTGCTTGTCTACTGACGTGATGTACTACGTCCATAGTTACGTAAAATACTTGAGCAGAGTATTTATATAGGATGTGCTACTCAAATAAATAACGATTCTTTTAAATCGTTACTAGGTGGTAGGAGATCATTTCGAAAAATGAGAAATAAAATCTTTCCATGTTTTTATACCACTTCTATTTTTAACAAAACGAATAAGTACTATAAACTGAGTTAATGAATAACTATCCTTGCGATGAAAAAAAGGGGCGGTGCTCCGGTACCTCATTCTGATTTTGGGCGTTTTCCTGGATCTACTCATTTGAGGTCGATTAGTAATTTTTTTCTATTATTGGAAATGTGCCTAAAGGTTGAAAACAAAGTTAAACAAAAAAAATTATTAGGATAGATTTCGGAAATAAAGACTTTATTCTCATCATCGTTTATTTACACAGGAGTTACACAATAAAATACAGCGTGATTTACGTAGGCCGTGCTAGAAACTAGAAAGGACCCCGCACACCTTAAGGCGCGTATAGACCTGCGAGCTGAGCGGCTCATGAGCCGCTCACATGAAAAGTGTCGCAAGATGGTATCAACATAAAAATTTTTGAAAACCTACCTGATCAAGCCTAGATATTCTAGCGGAATCTATTAATGAATCTTCTCTTACTGGAATCTTTCCAACATGTTTGAAACTTGCTATTGTTATACCTCTACATAAAGGAGGAAACCTCGAAGATCCATCAAATTTTCGACCTATCTCACTATTGTCAACTCTATCAAAGATTATAGAAAAACTTGTTATACTTCGAATACTAGAATTTGCAAATCAGAATAATTTAATATCGAAATACCAATTTGGATTTCAAAAATCAAAAAGCACAAATGATGCTTTTTTTTCTTTACTAGAACAGGTCTACACAAGTCTGAATAATGATGAGCAGGTAGTGGCGGTATTCTGCGACTTTTCAAAAGCGTTTGACTGTGTGAATCGCAGAACCCTGCTGCAGAAATTAAATGTATATGGATTCAAATGTGTCTCTCTGAAATGGTTCGACTCTTACCTCTCCGACAGATATCAAGTTATTAACCACTGCTGTTCCTACTGTATCTGAATGACCTGACAAACATAGATATTCATGGAAATTTCACACTATTTGCGGACGACACTACCCTTCTTTGGCGGGGTAAAAACACTGAAGTTCTTAAAAATCGGGTATACCATGATTTAGGCTTAGTGAAGGATTGGTGTGATTCGAACTCATTGAGCTTCAATATTTCAAAAACAAACCTTCTCACCTTCAAATATGAACATCATGACTTGTACCTTGAAACACAGCTAATTCAAAATAAAACCTCTTGCAAGTTCCTTGGACTATATATTGACAATAAATTGAGGTTCCAAGATCATGTGAATTCATTAACAAAAAAACTCTCCTCTGGATGTTATGTGATTAGAACTATAGCTAGAGAACTCAACTTCGATATGGCAAAAACGGCTTATTTTTCTTTGATAGAATCCCATCTTAGGTATGGAATTGCCTTTTGGGGTTTTTCTAGTCAGCTGCTCTTAAATTCGGTCTTTGTTCTTCAAAAAAGAGCAATAAGGTATATATGTAATACTGAGTCGAGGGAACATTGCAAACCCCTCTTTATTCAGCACAAAATACTCACATTGGTTAGTATATTTATTTTGGAGACGGTGTGTCTTATCCATAAAGTCAATTTAAGTGCAGTTAATCAACAACCTGGTTATAGCACAAGGCAAGATGGGAATATACCACTTCCGATCCCCAAATCATCCTTGACAAAATATTCAGTTATTTACGAGAGCAAAAAAATATACAATCATCTGCCTTCTCAAGCTAAAGCGATTAAATCCCTATTCTCCTTTCGGAAGGAAGTAAAAATCATGCTACTTGACAAGGCCTACTATAACATTCAGGAATATTACGATGATCAATTATTGTGAGCAGATGTACTATTGGTTGTGCAGCATGCATTTGTTTATGATTTCCTTACTTCAACTGAGGCATTTTTATCTCCTTTTGATATTTATCAGATGGTGGCTGTGATTTAATTGTATATGACTTTACTTATTAGTGCTATTTTGATTTATAATTTTATGTATTTAATATTTTACGATGCTTTGTCTATAAGATTTTATATCTTCTGTTTTGACAATAAAGTATACTTGATTGATTGATTGTGTACGGGGTTGTGAGCGGACTTTGAGCCGATCTTGAGCCTGTCGCTGCGAGCCACTTGGAGTCGGTTTTTTCGGCGAGCACAAAGGGATGGCTCAGTGTCAATTTGTACGGCATAAAGACGTGCTCGCAAGTGTAGACGTGAGCCATGATCACGTCTGGACGGATGAAGAGGTATAGTTGTCAAACATATAAGATAAATAAAAAAATGCGCAAAAAATGGTCGATTAGCATGAAATTGACTCCCATGCCGCCAACCAGGGTCAGACTAGCACATATGCCACTAAATATTGTGATGCGTGCAGATTATTCAAGTTAATTTAACAAAAGCGCTGTAAATTTTGTATTCAGAATAATCCATTTCTATAATTATTAGTATCCTTAGATTAGGTAAATAACTGCCCGGTCGAAATCTAATTTGCTAATAGCTGCGCGTACTGCAAACAGCTGTGATTTCTATTATAACTACGCCCGACCCTGCATGGAAAAAAAAAACTTAATTGCTTGTCGGGCCTTTACATCTTCCGCGCCAAGTGTTACGTGGGGGCGATAGGTGTAATAATTTGAATTAAGGTAGAGATGTCAATAATTTTATTAATTGATTTAGTGCGATTTTAGTCTGAAAACTGTTTGGTTATTGACAAAATAGGAATTTATTTCCTGGTAATTTCCAGAAGTTATGTAAGTATTGATATTGACTCACACTGAATTTAGCCAATATTCTCATGTGATTACCATATAAGGTGTGTATGGCGTGGTACTAAGTATGCATTTTTGGCAGAAATATATATTTTGTGATTGATTTTTTTTGGAGGAAATGTGAGGACTAGCACAATATTTGCTCATACAGGATGATTCCTAAGGTGGACCGGTCCGATCATTAATTTCTCACATTACAAGGAAAATAATGTCTATAGGTGAACATGTAAAAGACAACAATTCGTTTTTGAGATGCAGGGCGTATAAGTTTGAAATTAATATTGAATTTACTTTAATTACTGAAGGATCACCAATCACATACTATTCAAGATATCCAACGAAGGCGATCCATTACATCCAGTGGAAGTGAGATATAACAGGATGGGTGGGAGTTAGACTGTATGTTTTTCACCCACCCAGCTATTCAGAATATTTTAGGGAGTCACAAAATACCCAAGAGCAGATAAATAAAAATATAATTGTACGAAACAGAATGCCAGTGTCCAATATTGATTATATTCCCGAATTTGATTTTAGGATATGAAAATACATTAAATTTTATGTAAGAAATAAATATGATTGCACTAAAACTTGATAGAAATCACCGATAAAAATCGAGAAAACTATATTTGGCACCAAAATTTTATGTAATTGTGTCGGATGAAAAGTCCGTTCAAGACACCCATATGATAACTATAATTTTGGAATTTTAGCACAATTGATCATTGACATACCACACTGAGAGCTTCCATCAGAAAAAAAGCACACAGGGTGCAAATCATCTATCAGAAAATCTTCAACCACGAAAGTATTATTCCAGATCAAAGTGAAGTGATTTTTCGCAATAAAATCTGTATAAATAATGATAGCGTGGTAACGCACTATTCGATCTGACAACATAGAATTACAGAGAGCTCATATAAATGAAACACAGAGCGATCAATTGGAAAGTTGAAATTATTTTCATGGAAGACCATGTTGGTATATGCACTTATTTGAGAATTCCCTTCTCTAGATTATTTTTAAATTATCTGAACAAAAATATCTGAATTCCTGACAATCCAGATGTTGAGTCGTGAAGAATGCGGTACTGAATGAACACCCTGTATATACAAGAATGTTTTTTATTTATTATTTTTTTGTTGAATAACTTTTTAATGAATGATAAATTGAATCATTATACTGCATTTATTTTTTGAAATACTCGTATCTATGTACTTCGTATCGATCTCTAGTATACTCATTGATTTAAAAAAAAAATTGAATCAATCAATCCTCTGTCAATAATGAATTTGGTGCAATTGAAAAATTCTTTACCCATGACGAAGTTACCTATAATGCACTAGCTATTTTAAACTCTTGCACCACTTGCCCCCAACATTATGTGGCATTTTCCAGGCAGAGATGGAAAAGATTTTTTTGCTGCTTTATTTATTTGTCTTATATGTTTGACGACAACTATAATCTCGCTCATAGAGACACATAGTTCATATTCTGTTCTATGAGACCCCAAAAATAAAAATGTAAAAGAAGATGCTTGAGAGAAATCGGTACTGCAATGGACAGGCCCCCGGAAGAATGTAAAAAGAAAATGATTGCTTTGTTGGGATCGTATCAGAGAGAAAAAAGCAAGGAAAAGAAAAGTTGCACTACTGGCACACACACACACACACACACTTTCGTTAGTGAATGAAAGAAACTTACATTTTCAGTTTTACTATATTTGTTGAATTTTCGTGACAAAAAACACATTATATATAGAGGGTGAACCAGGCTTAAAACTCCATATGTTCAGGATTGGTTTTTTAGGTAAAAATGAGTTTTTTTTCCATAATGATCTGAAAGTCCTAGATTGCTTCGTTTCCGAAATACAAGGTGTCAAAGTGTATAGTAAAATTCAATGTTTTATTGATTATTCACAAACCTTCTGGCTGATTTTGATAAAACTTGGCATGTTATTCAAGAAATTAATTACAGTGTACTTGGAATAAAATTAATTTCCAGTGGCGTCCCGAGGGTAATACTAGAACAATTCATTATACACCGCATTTTATTATATGTTTATTTTTTTCAGATTATGAAATTGACAATACAATTTTATTGTATCCTAAATTTTCATCGTTTTCCGATACAGTTTCGAGAAACAATTTAAAACCCGTTTTTCTGCATATTTCAATAAAAATCAGATCAAAGTTAGTCGGATACAATCCCGACCATAATTGAGAGTTTGTATCTCAAAGTTGTGACATGTTAATTGATTAAATCGAGTCTTATTAGTGAAAACTCCATATATTTTGATGCGCCACCTGGTACCATCGCAGCAAACAGAGTTTCTTGTTCAAACATCTTCAATAAACTGAAAACTGAATTCGCGCTGTGAATGTGCTCGCGAGCACTGTCGGCTCGCATAGTGCTCGCACGACTCGCACGAGGCTCAGGCATTCAACTTTTCCGCGAGCGGCTCATGAGCCGCTCGGCTCGCAGGTCTATACGCGCCTTTATATGGGAAAATGGCTCTTGTCAAATTTCTTGAATTTTTGATATGTTGTAGAATTGATCATTCCGGTGAAATGTTTCAACGGGCGCAACACGATCCTATGACTAGTTTTCGAAATACAGGGTGTTGAATATGAAAAATATTCACTTTTCATCACTCCGTATCTCCCAAGTTATGATTTAGTTCTTATTTATCTTTTGTGGTATTATCGTCACATTGTTGTATGATAAATTCATAAGAAATTCTTTTCCAAATCTTTTCGCATTACAGGGCAATTTCACTTGATAATAATGCTATTTTGAGACTTTCATAATTCTGTTGTTTTATAAAGAGAAAATGTGAAAAAAGGTAGAATTATCACATAAATTCAGTTCATCTATCATCACAGTTGATACAATTTATACAAGGTGATTCACGAATATGGAAAAATAACTAATTTTGGTTTTTGGGACACCTTGTAGTAATAAACCCACCTAAAATGACAAAATTCTCGTGAAGAATGTTAAATGATGTGTTTTATCATATACAGAGTCTAATGATGTCAATTTGAAAAATTAGTTATACTTCAATAAATAAAAAGCTTTATTTTTTTCATCACCCTATAGCTCATAAGGGAGTCCGAAAGGTTAGCGATATTTTTTCATGGGAGAACTTGGAATACTTTCATTCATTTTGTAGAACATTTTCGTCGGAATCCTATGACGGGTTTTTCATGTACAAGACGAAAAATATGTGAAAAAATCTAAGATCTGTACATTTCCCCATTGCTATATTTTCATCCCAGTTTTCGGCGGGTTTGCTTTAGTTCTTCCTCATCGGGCATCTTTTATTCGAGATTTTAATTTTTCAATAAAATAGTAATCAGTTATAATACCGTACAATAGCGTTATCCTTCGAAAAAAAAACATGGCTCGAATTATTATCTGCAGCATCGTCTAGTAGGCGATTCAATGGAGAAGTTATTTTTTCATGCTCAGTGTTTCTCAGAAGTCATATTATACCTACTTGTTTCATTTGCAGAAATTCTATTTTTCGAATTTTCACTCTGTAAAATAATAAAATTGTGAAAGTCTCAAAAAAATTTGGACATGAATTTCTCATGAATTTGTCACACAAGGATGTGATGATAATGCCACAAAAGATAAATCCAAACTAAATCATAACTTGGGAGATACGGAGTGATGAAAAGTGAATATTTCTCATATTCAACACCCTGTATCTCGAAAACTAGTCATAGGATGGTGTTGCGCCCATTGAAACATTTCATCAGAATGATCAATTCTACAACATATCAAAAATTAAAAAAAAATACACGGAGAGCCATTTTCCCATAGAAGGTGTACGGGGTCCTTTGGTGTGCTGTCATAATTGATCATGTGCGTTCCACCTCAAATGTTTTTAGTCCTACAACTATACAAGGTTTGCCAAAAGTCGGTACCAACTTTCTTATTTCAAATGGAAACCTATTTTTTTGTTATGGTTCGATTGGCCTTCTGATTATGACTTTAGACAACCCGTTATTTTAACTTATCTATTACAGTTTTAGAGAAATGTCCATTTTTCTGGAAAAAATTACCGCTGTAGTAGTTTACGAAAACACGTGTAGCCCGCAAACCGCTCAAAATTAGGAAACAAAATTTATGGAGCAGTTAGCTGGTAGTCCAGGCTAACACCTGATGTCCCATCGACGGTCTCATTTTGTACCATGTGGGCGCAGGCGATTTTCGAATGTCACATTAGAGAATTGTCAAAAACTCAAATTTTTTAAATGACTCCTACCATTTCTTTTCAAACTATTCAAAAGAAAATTGAATTTTAGCATGAGTTATTTCAGATTTCCCTATACCCAAGTTCAACCTCTATAGAGTTATTCGATAAAAATCGAGAAATGTCTCATCTTCCGAATGAATCTGTGTGTTATTGCCATGGAAACAAAAGAAAATTGTGATAATTTAATCAAAAATATTGCACAACTTTGACAGAACTCTAGCGTAAATGTTCAATATACCACCATTGTTGTTCAAACATTGTATTATTCTACTTAAAACTCGTTGGGATCGAGACTGTCAAAAGTCTGTATTATTTTAAGTCTCAACTCATCTATATTGTGAACTAGTGAAGAATAGACCGAATCTTTCACCCTACCCCAAATATAAAAATCTGAAGGGGTAAGATCCGGAGATCTTGCAGGCCACAGAAAGGGAACTCGATTTCCCCACCAACGGGGCTCGAACATGGATATCAATTTGGTATACACAGTTCGTGTATTGTGAGGCGGTGCCTCATCCGTCTGGTACCATGAACGTGCAGCTCTAGCCAGTGGCAAATTGTCAAGAAATGTTTCTACTACGTTTTGAAGAATTTCATCTTACATAAAATTGAGTACCTATTGGTTCATTACCAAACAAAACACATTTATTCGAAGTTTTACTTGATTTTCAACTTCGAACACCATATGTGGATTTTCAGAAGCCCAAAAATGTCGATTGCGCCTATTGTAAACTCCCTGCTGACAAAACTTTGCCTGATCAGTCCAAATTATGTTGTCTGAGAATCCGGCGTGCTCTTGTATTTTCAAAATTTGAGAATTAGCACGATTCGTTCTTACTTTGACAGAATATCACCTTCTTATTTACAGTTGTTTTTTGTTTCCATGGCATACTTGAATAAACAAAGAAGCATTTGGCCAGATAAGGCATTTCTTGATTTTTATTGAATAACTCTTTATAGATGAAAATTTATGATGGGCAAGACATATAGAAAACTTAAGGAGGAAGATTTCATCATTAGTTAGAATTATTTTTAGAATTTGAAATTTGTTTCCTCTCAAATATCTAAAATCCATATATTTTTTGTTGGCAGGTAATCTAAATTTCAATATAACCAACCTATAAAATTATTGAATGTATTTTTAAACTGATTATTAAGAACCAACTGTAAACTTATACGAACCAAGAAAGCTACTGGATATACATTCCCTCTACAAATTGAAAATTTGCACATTCATTATGTTATGAATAACATGAAACATTCTACTTTAATTTTCAAAATTAATAATGAACAACACAATCTCTTGACCCGACAAGCTCAAAATTTATATGTTAACAAAATTAAAACAAATATTGGAAAGAAATCAATTCATTTTGATGGTGTGAAATTTTACAATTAACTTCCAAATTGTTTAAAAACATATGGTAAATTGCGATACAAAAATAATCTAAAGAAGTACTTACTCCATTGAATCCTTTCTAATTCTGATTTTATATATTAATTAATTCTTAAATTTTAGGCATAAGATGTCCGGAGGACTGCTCATTGCAAATATCCTATACAATAGGAGAAGTTGGGTCGAAAATCCATCAGAAAACAACTACTTTCCTGGCTAATGCCACGACGAACATTGAATTACATCTGATGAAATTTCCGTGCAGAGTTCCTACAAGGTTATCTCTGCAATTGCTTGGTTGCATGGGAATGTTCATCGAAACATTCGGACCACCTATATATCGATTTCGGAGTGTTGCTCCTCATCAGTATAGGGTAGGTCTAGCAGTCAATAACTAATGACTGCAACGAATGAATCGACAGCCAAACCCATTTACAGACCGAAACTGAGACCGCGCCCGCACAGTGGATTATTTCCAAACTGCGAGCGCCATCTCAGTGCCGGAAGCCCAACCAAAGCAATACCCATGACACGATCGTCAAGACCGTATATGAAACGGAAAAGAAAACTAATTCACAATGAGCTTATGACTTTAGGCATAAGATGTCCGGAGGACTGCTCATTGCAAATATCCTATACAATAGGAGAAGTTGGGTCGAAAATCCATCAGAAAACAACTACTTTCCTGGCTAATGCCACGACGAACATTGAATTACATCTGATGAAATTTCCGTGCAGAGTTCCTACAAGGTTATCTCTGCAATTGCTTGGTTGCATGGGAATGTTCATCGAAACATTCGGACCACCTATATATCGATTTCGGAGTGTTGCTCCTCATCAGTATAGGGTAGGTCTAGCAGTCAATAACTAATGACTGCAACGAATGAATCGACAGCCAAACCCATTTACAGACCGAAACTGAGACCGCGCCCGCACAGTGGATTATTTCCAAACTGCGAGCGCCATCTCAGTGCCGGAAGCCCAACCAAAGCAATACCCATGACACGATCGTCAAGACCGTATATGAAACGGAAAAGAAAACTAATTCACAATGAGCTTATGACTTTAGGCATAAGATGTCCGGAGGACTGCTCATTGCAAATATCCTATACAATAGGAGAAGTTGGATATTTGCAATGAGCAGTCCTCCGGACATCTTATGCCTAAAGTCATAAGCTCATTGTGAATTAGTTTTCTTTTCCGTTTCATATACGGTCTTGACGATCGTGTCATGGGTATTGCTTTGGTTGGGCTTCCGGCACTGAGATGGCGCTCGCAGTTTGGAAATAATCCACTGTGCGGGCGCGGTCTCAGTTTCGGTCTGTAAATGGGTTTGGCTGTCGATTCATTCGTTGCAGTCATTAGTTATTGACTGCTAGACCTACCCTATACTGATGAGGAGCAACACTCCGAAATCGATATATAGGTGGTCCGAATGTTTCGATGAACATTCCCATGCAACCAAGCAATTGCAGAGATAACCTTGTAGGAACTCTGCACGGAAATTTCATCAGATGTAATTCAATGTTCGTCGTGGCATTAGCCAGGAAAGTAGTTGTTTTCTGATGGATTTTCGACCCAACTTCTCCTATTGTATAGGATATTTGCAATGAGCAGTCCTCCGGACATCTTATGCCTAAAGTCATAAGCTCATTGTGAATTAGTTTTCTTTTCCGTTTCATATACGGTCTTGACGATCGTGTCATGGGTATTGCTTTGGTTGGGCTTCCGGCACTGAGATGGCGCTCGCAGTTTGGAAATAATCCACTGTGCGGGCGCGGTCTCAGTTTCGGTCTGTAAATGGGTTTGGCTGTCGATTCATTCGTTGCAGTCATTAGTTATTGACTGCTAGACCTACCCTATACTGATGAGGAGCAACACTCCGAAATCGATATATAGGTGGTCCGAATGTTTCGATGAACATTCCCATGCAACCAAGCAATTGCAGAGATAACCTTGTAGGAACTCTGCACGGAAATTTCATCAGATGTAATTCAATGTTCGTCGTGGCATTAGCCAGGAAAGTAGTTGTTTTCTGATGGATTTTCGACCCAACTTCTCCTATTGTATAGGATATTTGCAATGAGCAGTCCTCCGGACATCTTATGCCTAAAGTCATAAGCTCATTGTGAATTAGTTTTCTTTTCCGTTTCATATACGGTCTTGACGATCGTGTCATGGGTATTGCTTTGGTTGGGCTTCCGGCACTGAGATGGCGCTCGCAGTTTGGAAATAATCCACTGTGCGGGCGCGGTCTCAGTTTCGGTCTGTAAATGGGTTTGGCTGTCGATTCATTCGTTGCAGTCATTAGTTATTGACTGCTAGACCTACCCTATACTGATGAGGAGCAACACTCCGAAATCGATATATAGGTGGTCCGAATGTTTCGATGAACATTCCCATGCAACCAAGCAATTGCAGAGATAACCTTGTAGGAACTCTGCACGGAAATTTCATCAGATGTAATTCAATGTTCGTCGTGGCATTAGCCAGGAAAGTAGTTGTTTTCTGATGGATTTTCGACCCAACTTCTCCTATTGTATAGGATATTTGCAATGAGCAGTCCTCCGGACATCTTATGCCTAAAGTCATAAGCTCATTGTGAATTAGTTTTCTTTTCCGTCTAATTCTTAAATGTTGTATTATTTGCATATTATTTGCTTTATGTGGATTTTTTCCCTATTATAAACTGTATGTTTCTTGGGAAAATAAATTGAAATGAATTGAATAGAGGATATACCAATTCACACGATAGTCTGAGGCAGACCAAAATTTCCAGCAGGTTGGAATTTCAAACACGGTATTTTTTATACCGGTCTTGGACGGTCGAGAATGATCGAACAGTGTGAGTTGTGCGAAAAAAATAGGCATGTTGGACGGTAGCGGACGGTCGATCGTGCTCCCTACCTTTAGAGCGCAACTACATCAAGATTGTAGGAAATCACTACATCCAGTAATAACTTTTTGATTAACCCCCCTCCCTCCCTCCCATAGCTGATTTTAAGTATCACATGTTCAAAAAAAAAATTTCAGATAAAAAAAATGGGTGACCTAGGACTTCTTGCCATAAATGTATCTGAAAAATATGGTGGGGTTGGACAAGATACCTTGGCTTTAGCTGTTGCTGTTGAAGAGATAGCCAAGGGTTGTGGCGGAACTGGAACTATCGTTTCTGTCCACAATTGTTTGTACGCTAATTTGATAGATCGATGTGGAACTGAAGCACAGAAAGAAAATTTTTTGAGGCCATTTACCTGTGGTACTTTGGGATGTTTTGCTCTAAGTGAACCAGGTTTGTAAACTTATTGAAATCTAAATTAAGAAAAAACAACAGTTTATAGTTTCAACTTTATTTTTAATCCTAATCGAATAGATTGCATTTTTTCCATAAATTGAGAAACGAATTTAAATAAATATCAAATTCATCGGCATAATACTTTCATGTGAACAAAAGCTCTTAGGGCTGTCCTTGAAAAGTTACACTTCCAAAAATGAGAAAAAAAATATTGTTATTTTTGCTCTTGTGAAATTGTTGAAGAGTTAAAGAAATGGCATTTTGTTGGCGTGTTCAGCCAATAAAAAAGATACCTATGAATAAAAAAAAAATTCAAAACTTAATGTTTCAATTAGATGGTGCCCCCGCACATAATTCTGTGATAGTTCGGAACTTTTTAAATGCAATTTTGCCTATGAAGTGGTTAGGTAGAAATTCTCCTTTAGAACCATGGCCCCCTAGATCGCCAGATATTACTCCTTGTGACTTTTTTCTGTGGGGGCATTTGAAAAATAAAGTGTATGCTACTCAGCCGCGTAATAGAGAGGATCTTTGCTTTGCAATTAGGCAAGCGTGTCTGGAAATAACTCCCCAAACTTTAAGAAAAGTGAATGTACGCTTGAGAAGAATTGTTGAAAAATGTATTGCTTCAGAAGGTAGTTATGTTGAAAACACAAGAATCTAAAATAATTTAATTTGTAATTTTGGTATCACAGTTACAAATAAAGAACTCATTAATATAAGACTTGAACCCGTTTTTTCTGCTCAAATCAGCTTTTGAGATTTTAAAGGGTTTTTGGGGATGCTGATTTTGAATCTGATAAGAAAAGTTGTCTGAAATAAGCCCTAATATCCGTTTCTCAGAAAACGCATTTTTTTCTCTACCCAACACCGCACGCCAATGGTGAATAAATATGTTCGCTACGCTAAAAACTTCATTTTTCTAACATACAATCACCACCAAAATCTCAATTTTTAATAACAGATATTCGGGTATATATTCATGAAAAAAGTGAATTTAATTTTTTTTTTCTGCACAAATCAGCTCTTGAGATTTCGAAAATATGAACTGATGGGTTTTCGGGGATGCTGATTCTAAATCTGATAAAAAAGTTATCTAAAATGAGCCCTAATATCATTTTCTCAAAAACAGCTTTTTTTTTTATCCCCCCAACACCGCACGCCAATGGTCGATGAAAATGTTCACTATGCCAAATACTTTATTTGCCTAACATATAACCACCACCAAAATTTCAATAAAATACTGAGATATTAGGGTGTATTGAGTATTCATGAAAAGCAGGACACATTGTATAATGTATTATTGTGACATTTGTGTCACAATCACAGTTGGAATGTTATTGTCAGAGAAAAATTAGTTTGTATAGGAGTCACAAGGTTTGTTCTTACATAATTTTGAGAAGAGTTAAACTCCACATTGTAATTGGTAGTCATGAAGTACTTTCACTGCTTTAAACACTGTGGAAACCCATTTTGGGTTTGGTTGATTAGCAGTTTTTGCAAAATTTTGCCAAATCAAAGTTTCGTCTGAAGCAAACATTTGAATGATAATTAATTTTGTAGATTTTAGGAGACCTACAGAACATTTTCAGATTTTTTTTATTTTCGTTTTTGTATTTTTTTTCATCTATCGAATCAAAGGATTTACTGAACACAAGAATATACTGTTACAATTTCGCCCTAATTTTCTCTGAATCAACCGAACTTTCAACTGAATCATTTATTTCGTATGTGTTGGAAACTATAGGGACAAATTGCTAAATTATAGTACTTTACTTAGATGCAGGTAGCGATGTTGGGGCCATGTCTTGCACAGCAGTTCCAGATGGCGATAGCTATGTTCTAAATGGTACAAAATCGTGGGTAACTAGTGGCATAGAAGGAAAAGCTGCCGTTGTTTTCGCCACTATTGATAAGAGTCTGAAACATAGAGGTATGATACATAAAACTTATTATTTATCTAATTAATATCACAATAATTTATTTCAAACTGGACTGTTTATGCTGATCTCTGTCTCTCACTATATCAAAAATCAAAAAATCAAAAAGAGTTTATTAACATTAAATTTACAATATAAAATAATATAGAACATTACAACACCTAAATATATAAAATGACAATGTTAAAACCATCACTTGCCACAGAGGGGTTGGGATGGGGTAGCATTGCATTTTTGAGGTGTTGGGTTTCATCCTGCCCTTGGTGGGATACCAGAGGGCGGGCAAAACCGGCACACATCCGCCCTAGGGCGAATCCTACGGTGTTGGTAGGCTATTAGATGCTGTTGGTCTAAGTCTCTTTGATGTTGTTTATCCCTGCCTCCTCCTTGTTATGCAGGGGGACTAAGGCTGAATTCCCACAGATCCAACGTCCGATGATACGATGGTACGAAAATGTTTTGATTGGTTGGAAAAATGTCCTGATTGGTTGATTTGTTGTCACACCTACCAATTCAACCAATCAGAACATTTTCGTACCATTGGATCATCGGACATCGGATCTGTGGGAATCCAGCCTTAGTGGTTTATAAGTAAATCATCAGGTTATCTTGGACAGTTATTTTCATCATTGAGTTTTTCGTGGACGCCCGGAAAAGCATCGAAAAAACCGGGTTTGAACATTCATCGGCTCATGTGAGGGTGTTACACGTCCTCTGGATTTTCATGGAAAATATCCAATGCCTGGTAAATTAGCCCACTATGCTTTTTTGGCCTGTTATGGTGGGCTCTGATTGCTGTTATATCCCTAGTAAGCGAACTTCCAAGGATAAAGTGTCTGTAGAAATTATCAGAGTGTTGTTTGATAAATTCTTCGATGGATGGAATATCGGCTAGCTCTCGCAATGCGTCTAACCGAATGTATCTATCACTATCTGTGACGATACGGAGTGCTTTGTTCTGCATCCTCTCCAGTCTCATCTCACTATATTTAACCATCTCCTCACTCGCGGCGTGATATTTATTTACACGAAGGGTTCATCTCTAGGTAATTCTGAAACTTCTTCCATTCTCACCTAGATGGAGCACCATTCTAGAAGCTTTGACAAGTGTAATGTCAGGATGACCAAATACTCTCAGGAATGCAGGCTTGGTTACGAGTACGAGCGACAGGCCCGGCTCCAGAATCGTTACAATACCTTATTGATGTTTGTCAAATCCTTGTTGATCCCCAAAACAGCAACTTTGCTCATAATGACAGTCATAGATACTGCCAGTATCTAAACTCTTATTGCCCATTTCTTTCTTGAACTCATTTTAATCCCATTCGGAACTATAATCAATTTTTGTTTTATTGAATTATGAGAATTGTTTAAAAAAATTACGTATAAACATACTAATGTAATAATATAAACTTCGACGTTTGTTGGTATATTTTTTATTCGCCTTCAGGTATAGCTGGGTTTATAGTTCCTCTTCCAACGGCAGGCCTTTCTTTGGGCAAAAAAGAAGATAAATTAGGAATAAGGGCTTCATCAACGTGTAATTTAATTTTGGAAGACGTACGAATTCCGAAAGATAATTTACTGGGGACGGTGGGAGGTGGGTTCAAAATGGCCATGGAACAGCTTGACAAGGCCAGAGTGGGTATTGCAGCTCAAGCTTTGGGAATTGCTCAAGGTGCTCTAGAAGTGGCAGTCAATTATGCGTCTCAGAGGAAAGCGTTTGGACAACCCATTAATCAGTTGCAGGCAGTGAAAGTAAGTGTAAATTCATTTTATTGTATAGCACAATGTACAGAGAAAAAGAAACATTCAATGTTAGAACTATTTCGATTTATAATTGAATTGTTTATTTTACAAAACGACTATTAATGAAATTAGAGAATATTGGATTTCGCGGCAGAGTTTATGATCTTCTCAAAAATTACTTAGAAAATAGAACTCAATTTGTTGAATTTGATGAAGCTAGGAGTGAACAAAAATCTCTCAATTTGGTGTGCCACAGGGGACAGTATTGGGACCACTGCTATTTTCTATCTATCTCAATGAGCTTTTTTTAATAATAATAATAATAATTTTTATTCACGAATGTCAATTTTTTTTATATTAATACTATAGGTGAAATTCACAGTTTTGCAGATGATACAGTTATATTATATGGAGGAAAAAACTGGATTGAATTACAGACTAAGACTACATAATATTTTGAAAAGATTAAAAATTGGTTTGATTATAACCTACTCACAATAAACTTTGAAAAAACGAAATATATGCCATTCACATTTTAAAATAATACTCTCCCAGACATAGGGCCACTAATAATTGATAATAATACCAGATTAGAAGAAACAGATAGTATCAAGTACTTAGGGATTATGCGTGACAGGCATCTTAAATGAGACAAACAAATAGAATTCCTTTTGATTCATGTACATAAAAACTCTTGACATTCTTTATTTTTCATTAATACACTCTCAATTGAATTATGGGATTTTGGCTTGGGGAGGAGTCATAAAATCCCACCATAAAAATCTTGATGTTCTTCAGAAATGGTTTTTGAAAATCATATATAGAAAAAGCTATTTATATCCAAGTGATAAACTGTACAAAGAATCAAAGAAAATGGATATAAGACAACTATTTGGATACAACATAAAACGAATATTAACATCAATAATCATACTTACAAGAAATAAAAATAGTGTCACAGTCAAAAATAAAGTTAAAAAAACAAGGTCTCAGAAAAATTTCAAATATTTATTGCCATTTTACTATAATTTAATTCCAAGCCATATAAGAGCGATCAAGTCATTATTCTCATTAAAAAAACAATTGAAAAAATAGATTCAAGAGTCTCATTGAAATTTATTTCATGATATATTTCACTTCAATTAACTCAGGTAGTTTATTTTTATTATCATTTTGTTGAATTTTAAAAGTTCACAAAACATATACCTACATGTAATTCTTACCTAAAATTTCTCTCAACAAGTTTCTAACTTCGCGAGTATAATTGAACGGTTTATTCACCTTTTTATACAAATTGATGTAATGCTTTTTCATTGAATTTTTTCTTATTTATTTTATTCGAAATTATTTGTTAAAAGTCGAAATTTCGAGAATAAAAGTTGGAATTTCGGGAAAAAAGTCGAAATTTAGAGGCGACAGTCAAAATTTCCAGATAAAAGTTAAAATTTCGAGGTCAAAGTCTCAATTCCGAGAAAAAATCGAAATTTCGAGATTGAAGTTGAAATTTCGAGAATAGAAATTTAAGATCTAAATTTCGAGGCAAAAGTCGGAATTTCTAGATGGAAGTCGAAATTTATTCGAAATTTTGAAATAAAAGTCGAGATAAAGGTCAAAATTTTGAGTTAAAAGTCTAAATTTCGAGAATTTTGAGTCGAACATTCGAAATAAAAGTTGAAATTTCGGGAAAAAAGTCGAAATTTAGAGACGAAAGTAAAAATTTCCAGATAAAAGTCGAAATTTCGAGGTCAAAGTCTAAATTCCGAGAAATAAATCGAAATTTCGAGATTGAAGTTGAAATTTCGAGAATAGAAGTTTTAATTTAAGGTCTAAATTTCGAGGCAAAAGTCGGAATTTCTAGATGGAAGTCGAAATTTCGAGATATAAGTGTAAATTTCGAGGAAAAAGTACAAATTTCCAGATAAACGTTGAAATTTCGACAATAAAAGTTGGAATTGTAAGTCTAAATTTCGAGAAATAAGTCTAAATTTCGAGATTGAAGTCGTAATTTTGAGAGTAAAAGTTGGAATTTTAATTCGAAAATTTGAAATAAAAATCGAGAAAAAGGTCAACATTTTGAGTTAAAAGTATAAATTTCGAGGTCACAGACTCATGTAAAGGTTTTGTATGTAAATATATTTCGTTTATTTCTTGTTTATCCAAAAAATAGACTCCGGCTTATTTTGATTCGACAGAATGTTTCTTTAATTCCAAATTTATTTTTAGATGAGGTTAGCTGAAATGGCGCTGAGGTTGGAATCAGCTAGGCTGATAGTTTGGAGAGCAGCCGTTTGTTGCGACGAACCTCAAAGATCCTCAAAGGAGTCTTCCATGGCCAAACTAGCAGCGAGTGAGGCTGCTACGTTCGTGACTCACAGCGCCATTCAGATTCTTGGAGGGATGGGTTACGTCACTGATATGCCGGCCGAGAGACATTACAGAGATGCGCGCATAACAGAGATTTACGCGGGAGTTAATGATGTACAACGCACGCTTATAGGCGAATTGATTGTGAAGGAATATGCTTAAAAAATCCAATTAATTGTTTCTCATGATTCCGTTATGATATATTTTTATATGGTGCTTGTTTGTTGATAATAAAGTATGTATTATAAATGTTAATGATCAAAAAGACGATATGTATTTTAATAAAGAAATTTACAGTTTTTGTTGGAAGGTTATAATTTTGTACATGTTGCAACAAAAAGTATTTCAACAGGAAATATTTTACATACCTCAATTTCAATAGGAACTGAAATGAAATGTAGGAGAATCTGAAAAAAAGTTCCTAGATCATCCATAGCGAATATGAAGGCTCTAGAAAAAAGTTGAAAAAATATGGTTAGCCTCTGAACTTTTTTCAACAATTTCCATAGCTCAGATTGGCTTCATATTCGCAATCCAGAAGGAACTTATACTGCAGCAGTCAGAAATGTAATCAGTTTCACTCAAATATGTTATGGTTTCTTAATAATCCTGATTTTTGAGCAGAAACAGCCATTCTTGTCAAATTGACTTTAAGCGCCATCTAAAAGACGGTAGACAAAACTCAGGGCGGCCCTTGGTTCAATTACAGGTTTCTAGCATACAGCGCTTTCTCTTCATCACAACTTGATCCTTCGCCTAAGAGATGGCAGAAGGAATATTATTGAAAATGATTTTATTCTCAATAAAATTTTCATGTTGCGAATTTGAAATGTATTTCACTATTTTGCACTTCAGCGTCGTTCCTATATCATCCGTAGCGAATATGGAAGCTCAAGGAAAAAGTTTCACTCAATTCAATATAGTTTTTAAAATAATTCGGTTTTCGTGAAAAAAATGTGGATTTTTCAAAAATCCCTGTTTTTGAAAGTAGTTTCACTCATCCGCAGTTTAGTATCGATTCTAGATCATCTATAGCGAATATGGAGGCTCTAGGAAAAAGTTGATTTTTAGCCCTCAAAATAAAAACAATTTTTTTTTGACAATTTTCATAACTTAGATTGTCTTCAAATTCACCATACAGAAGGATCTTGTACTGCAGAAGTCAGAAATGTAATCAACAAATTGACTTTGCGCGCCATCTCATAGCCGGTAGACAAAACTCAAGGTTTCTAACTTGCAGCGTCTTCACATCACAACTTAATCCTTCCTCTAAGAGATGGCAGAAGAGATAAAATTCTTATTACTGTTTTCAAGTTGCGACTTGTGAATTTGAAATGAATTTCCTTTTTCCGGTAGTTCAGCATCGTTTCTAAATCATCTATAGCGAATATGGAGGCTCTAGGAAAAAAATTGATTTTCATGCTATACAAAAATACGACGGCGTATTGGTGCCATCCTACCAGTATAGTTTTATATTGAAATTTAAAAATTTTGAGATTTTTTCTCAAAATATCTATTTTTCTCAAAATTTCTACCTTCTCAGAATTTGAACTTTTTATCTCAAAATTCTGACTTTTTTTCTCAAAATTTCGACATTTTTTCTCAAAGTTGACTTTTTTTCTCAAAATTTAGACTTTTGTTCTCAAAATTTCGATTTTTTTTCTCAAAATTCCGACTTTTTTTCTCAGAATTTTAACTTTTTTTCTGAAAATAAATTCCGACTTATTTTTCTCAGGGCCGGTCTTTTCACCTATAGATAAGTCCCAAATAACTCTATCAGATAAGGATATGTAAAGTTGTGAAGTTTATCCGATAGATAGTTATCAGAGACTTTATTGTGAGGTGAAAAGACTGGCCCTCAGAATATTTTGAGAATAAATCTCAAATTCTGAGAAAAAAAGTCAGATTTTGAGAAAAAAAAGTCGAAATTTTGAGAAAAAAAATCAGAATTTTGAAATAAAAAGTCAAAATTCTGAGAAAAATGTCAGAATTTTGAGAAAAAATCTCAAAATTTTCAAATTTCAATAAAAAACAATACTGGTAAGATCGCGCCAATACGCCGCCGTAATGTATTTACGTATTTCTCAAGAAGGATGGGATTTTTCTGGACAGTAAACCTCTACAAACATATTCAGTTTGGTACTGCAAATTTTTGTAAAAAAAATAAAACTACTCAGTGCAGTCACCATTTTTACTACTTTGGATTTAACGTTTCGGACAAACGAACTTCACTGGTTGAATGCAAAGGATACTCTGACTGACTTCTTCAGTTTCAATCGAACAGGGCACAGTTTATAGGCAGCATGATGAGGCCCTTTACAGTTGCAACAAATGGGACTGTTTTTCGGACGATTACACATTTCTACTTGATGTTCCTCCCCACAACGTACACACCTCACATTTTGTTTACAAGTATTGGCTGTATGCCAGAATCCTTGGCATCTGAAAGTATATAAAGATTTGTTTTGTTGGTTTTAGTATTGTTTAAATTCTATTTACTTCTATTTAAACAATGGTTGTAGACAAGCATTGAACAATGCCAAAAATTTTCGTACAATAAAAAATACATGACAGATTCAGACAACAACCAAAAGAGCAGCTGGCGTGTTATAGGTACATCATATATAGGGTGTTCCAAAATCGGTGGCCTATTAGTCGTTTCAGGAAAAACGGACCTAGGATTATTTAGAAAATTTGCTTTCTCAGATAATTAGTTCTGCTCTATCGATCTAAAATATTTTTAGTGCTGCGGCGTTGCCACTTCTATCGAAAAGTAGCAACAACTTTGATATTTTGAAAGGAATACCCTGTATATTATTGCATTTTTCGCTTTGTTATTGCTTTTTGATTATTTTCATATGATACTTCCCTATACCTATCTCCAGTGGTTTTTTAGAAAAATCAATAATTTCCTTATTTTTTGTGCGAAAAATAGCTTCAATTAAACGTTTATTACTGCAGTATTTGAATACGTAGAAAGCTGAAATTTTGGATGTAGTTTGGCAATGTCCTGTGTATTAGTTATGACTAGGGGGATTGGATCTTCATTATACAGGGTCGTTGAAAATTTGTGATTTTTCCGATAGATACAAAAGTGATGAAAGATGCATTTTTCCAAATAGAACACCCTGTATATTATCAGATATCCTGAAAGATAATTGAATTTCCTTCCGAATGATGCATCATGTTTCTATACCTAAGGAGTCAGGTTTCCGAAATAAAAGCAAGTTTTCTAAAAAAATTACATTTCACTTTTCTAGAATAACATTTCATATGCTTGAAGAAATAATAGACTATAAATTGATGGATGTAGCCGTCACTACGTGGTTGGAAATCATCACAAAAAATGAGAAATAAAACATAATAGCAATGATCACAAAATAGGCCCTAGTACTGACCCTTGGGGAACACCAATTTTCTAGAATAACTTTTAATATGGCTGGGATTTTTTAATTTAATTTGACCTATTAAATTATTCAAATCTCGTGGCTGGACTGGAGTGAGTCCTGCACGATTCACTGTTGCGTTCCAATTAACAGTGCTGCTCCTAAGGTGGCGCATGGAGTTAGTAACAAGGCCTATCCAGAACACGTGGCTAATGACCATAGCAGTCGATGCCAATACACCAAAGAAAAAAAAATATGCCTGAAGAAATGATGGACCATAAATTGATAGATGTAGGTAGCCGTTACTACATGGTAGAAAATGATCATTACGAAAAAAGAAATAAAACACAATAGCAATGAACACAATGAAATAATAGACCTTTCAATAACAACTAGTTTGGAAAATCAGATCAGGAACCTTTCTTGACTGATTCAGACGAAAAAAAATTAGGTAGGAGGGCTCACCCCTCTCCCCTTTTTCTGGAAAAATGAAAAACTCGTGAAATTAAAATCTGAAAATGATGGATGTAGACGTTACTACGTGGATGGAGATCTTCACGAAAAATGAGAGATAAAACACAAAGCAATGAACACAAAATAGGCCCTAGTACTGACCCTTGGGGAACACCAATTTTCTAGAATAACTTTTGATATGCTTGAAAAAATGATGGACCATAAATAATTGATGGATGTAGGTAGCCGTTACTACATGGTAGAAAATGATCATCACGAAAAAATGAGAAATAAAACACAATAGCAATGAACACAGTGAAATAATAGACCTTTCAATAACAATTAGTTTGGAAAATCAGATCAGGATTCAGACGAGAAAAGATAGGTAGGGGGCTGACCCCCTCTCCCCTTTTTCTGGAAAAATGAAAAACTCGTGAAATTAAAATCTAAAAGTGATGGATGTAGCCGTTACTACGTGGTTGGAAATCATCACGAAAAATGAGAGATAAAACACAATAGCAATAACACAAAATGGGCCCTAGTAGTGACCCTTGCGGAACACCAATTTTCTAGAATAAATTTTGATATGCCTGAAGAAATGATGGACCATAAATTGATGGATGTAGGTAGCCGTTACTACATGGTAGAAAATGATCATTACGAAAAAAGAAATAAAACACAATAGCAATGAACACAAAATGGGCCCTAGTAGTGACCCTTGCGGAACACCAATTTTCTAGAATAAATTTTGATATGCCTGAAGAAATGATGGACCATAAATTGATGTATGTAGGTAGCCGTTACTACATGGTAGAAAATGATCATTACGAAAAAAGAAATAAAACACAATAGCAATGAACACAATGAAATAATAGACCTTTCAATAACAACTAGTTTGGAAAATCAGATCAGGGACCTTTCTTGACTGATTCAGACGAAAAAAAAATAGGTAGGGGGGCTCACCCACCTCCCCTTTTTCTGGAAAAACGAAAAACTCGCAAAATTAAAATCTAAAAATGATGGATGTAGCCGTTACTACGTGGCTGAAAATCATCAAGAAAAATGAGAGATAAAACACAATAGCAATTAACACAAAATAGGCCCTGGTACTGACCCTTGGGGAACACCAATTTTCTAGAATAATTTTTATTATGCCTGAAAAAATGATAGACCATAAATTGATGGATGTAGAGAAATAAAACACAATAGCAATGAACACAATGAAATAAAAGACCTTTCAATAACAAATAGTTTGGAAAATCAGATCAGGAACCTTTCTTGATGGGTTCAGACGAAAAAAAAAATAGGTAGGGGGCTCCAAAAGAACTGACAAGAAAGGTCAAGTATGCAGTATTTTTGAAAAAGTAGTTGAACGGCCTTCCAAATGAGGTATCAGTCAACCCCCCTTTCCTTTGAAGTTTTAGGGGTTGATATAATTCTATTGAAAACCAGCCCACAAATTGCACCCCTTGAAAATAAGTTTAACGTTTTGTGCATATTTTTAGATTGTCTATAGGGACCGAAATATAGCGGGTGGGACGTTTTGAAATTGATACCCTGTATAATGAAACGTTGTTGAATAAAATCTATCTATGTATCTATCGGAATACTTACTTGTAGCACTGAATAATGTTATCATTGTTGTAGTGGATTTCCTCATTCAATCCAGAATCTTCAGAAGCCCGAAATACCACCGAATCGTAAAAATTGATGCCCTCTTCTCGTAGCCGTTGATAATTCGGAAAATCCGAGACCTCTATATACAGCGTGGACTTTTCCCTCGTCAATTTCTCGTAACATACGCCTTGCTTTTTCAAGCATACATCCAATTCTTCGTTCCTTATACACCAAGGAATATCTTTAAAACCGACGGTTTTTTTATACTGCCCGGAGTATAAAGGCACAACTTGAACGGGCTTTCCAAACAATTTCGCTAAATTCAGTTTGAGGATGTTTTCCACGTAAGTATCGTTGAGGAGGTTCAGGATCAATCCGTACTCCGTTTCCACTGTACTGATTATGTTCAGGTTTGGTATTGCTTCCTTTAGTTTGACGGGACTGACTCTAGCTGGGAAGCCTTCTTCGCAGGATGTCACGTAGAGAGTGATCAATCCTCCTGGGTTTTTGACAGGTTTTGATTTACCTTTGTTCTTTTTAGACTTTTTAGTGGGAGTTTGCTGCGATTCATGACTGCCCAACGCCTGAAATTCAACTGAACACTTCTCATCAAGCTGAAGAATTTTAATTGAAGTTATATTTGTTGAAAACATTGTGATCAGACATTTGAAATAGAGTTTGTAAAGTCCGCATCATATGCCACTGAATTGAGGGAAATAATCAGAGGTATAAAAAATAATTAGACACCAGGGCTAGATGAATTCTCAATCAACATATTTGCAAACCTTCCAGACTCTGCACTCGAGGTTTTGACAGCTCTCATCAAATAATCATTCGAACAAGGTGCCTTTCCTCAATTTTTGAAAACCCCAGCAATTATCGTCCAATATCACTAATACCTACCATGGCCAAAATAATGGAAAAATTGGTTCAGAAGAGTTCAGTCAGTTCAGAAGAGAATTTTTCATTAAAAACGATATCTTCAGTGAGAACCAGTTTGGTTTTCAAAGACAAAAGAGCTAATTATGCAATATTTTCCCTTCTAACAAGAGTTTACTACGAAATTATGGAGGTGAGGCAGCCCTAGCAAGCAATGTTTTGTGACTTATTCATCTATGGCATTCGACTATGTAAGTCACAAGATCATGCTGGACAAACTTGAATATCATGGTTGTAGAGGAGTCAATCAACAGTCGTACCTAGAAAATTGCACCCAACTGTTAAAACCTAGCCACCTCTCTCTTATTGAGGCAACCCAGGGCTCTGTACTCGGACCCACACTGTTCCTACTTTATATATAAACGATATTACAAAAATTAATATATCTGAGAAGTATTGGCGAAAGAAAATAAGATCGCAGAGCCACCTATAGCAAGACTTTGAACTACGAATCACGGACAAAGTTTTTGACTTTACACGTGTTTATATGGCGTTTTGACGATCTGTACTCCTATTTTCAAACAATTTGTGAAAATTTGTGATTTCTCTAACTAAAAAGTGATTGTGTTTCTATTGAAAGACTCTAAAGAACGTTTCAGTCAGGTGATTTAAAGGAATTTCATCTCCGATTAGTTTTGAATGCTTCTGCAATTCAAGGTTGCATGGCGTTTTGATGATCTGTTCTCCTATTTTCAAACAATTTGTGAAAATTTGTGATTTCTTTAACTGAAAAGTTATTGTGTTTCTATTAAGAGACTTGAACGATAGTTTCAGTGTAGTTTACAAATATTTTACGTGTTTTTTGAAGATACCGTTGATAGACTGCCAAATATGGGAAAATACAATCCTAGTTGTTCAGTCTCAGGATGCAGGACATATGGCAAGAAGGAAAATGTGGGATATCACAAATTTCCCCCAAAAATAAAAGCAAGGTTAAAAAATCACCAATTGGTTCGACCAGATTGAAAAAATTGGCCAAAGGAAAGCATGGATTTTGAAACTGAAAATTGGCAAGCTAAATAATATCGAAGTATATGCTTGTTTGACAAACAGACTGATGAATGAATCAGATCAATAATTGATCGCAAATCATGACCTTCAAAAACAAGTAAAATATTTGTAAACTACACTGAAACTATTGTTCAAGTCTTTTAATAGAAACACAATAACTTTTCAGTTAAAGAAATCACAAATTTTCACAAATTGTTTTAAAATAGTAGAACAGATCATCAAAACGCCATACAACCTTGAATTGCAGAAGCATTCAAAACTAATCGGAGATGAAATACCTTTGAATCACTGTTGCATAAAGCAAGAATTTATATTTTAGTTTCATATCACTTTGTATGTTTTTATATATTTTGACGTTGTCACGAAAAAGTGATGTGATGTATGAGAAAAAATAAACAATTTGGCTTGCTGTCAGTATCTCTAAATATTGTATTGCAATTTCACCAAAAACGAGGTATTTTACGACAAATTGTGGTCCTTCAAGCTAAAAAAAACTCAGCACGTGTTCATACAGTCCTTTACTACAAAAAAAGGAAGAAGTCATAACACCAACGAATATGCTACGAGATATACCAGGCGTGGAAGAGAAATTGAAAAATATCAGCGAGAAATACATGCTAGAAAACCTTCATTTTGCCTTATATGGATATTATTTCAAAGGAAAAGCAGTGAGAAGACGAATCCTTTCTTTCACTGACTTCAGTTTTCCGAAAAATAGTCCAGAATACAGAAAGCACTCTGAAATGGTCAGCAAATCTCTCAGTATTTTAGTTCTTCAACAACTGTGTAATATTTTTGGGGAAACATATTCAGATGATGCCAATGCTGAAATTCTAACATGTAATTTATTGAAAGCCGTAAGAAAATGCCTCAATGAGCACACCGATACAAAAGAAGTACCTCAGACGTCAAGAAACACACGAAGTTCAGCAGTTAGTGCGAGATCTGCTTTATCCTCCACTTCAAGAGCAAGAACGTGTGATCTCAAATCGAAAATAATAAAACTCCAGGACGAAATATGTCACATTCAAGATGATATTCTGCAGAAACAAGAGGAGCATGTGATAATAAGCAACGAACTTGATGAAATGAAACTGGATGAAAATGCCCCTGCTCAACATATCGCCAACAAGGAATTGAAACTGAAAAAATGTCAGCAACTTCTACATCTCCAAGAAATTCGTCTGAAGAATAAGGAAAAGAACATTTCAAAATATGAAGAGCTTCTCCAAATGGAACATGACGAAGAGATCGGTGAGGAAGAAGCAGATCTATTAAGCGAAGATGCAGAATTTGGTGAGATGTCAAAACATTCCTATACCAAGAAGTGGGCGGAAGATACAGGTAACATCCATTTCTCTCAATTAAACCAAAAAGCTTCATCTCATAATAATTTGGAGGATTTGACCAAATCTATCAATAAAATGTTAGCTAGACAAACAATAGGTAATCAATTAGTGACATTCGATGGTTCCTCATGTTTAAAATGGCCAATTTTTTACTCACAGTATAAATTATCGGACGATACTTGTTCTTTTTCTCCTCGAGAAAATGTATTAAGGCTCAATAAATGTTTGACTGGTGAAGCCAGAAAAACAGTTGAGATGCTCCTTATTACAGCACAAAATCCAGATGAGATTTTGGATATTCTCGAAAAGAAGTACGGTCGTCGAGAGGTAATATTAGATGAACTGTTATCACAAATTTGTGAAATAACACCAGTAGGAAGTCTCGAATCATTCATAGATTTCAGCAATACTGTCCGTAATATTTCCGCCGTTCTTGAAGGAAATCAAAATTACTTGGATGCTAGACAAATATTATCTAGTTTTGTCACGAAACTCCCACCTCATTTACTTACTCAATGGGGTAGCTATTTGATAGAAAATAAAATTAAAAATCAGGAAGAATCATTGAAGGATTTCTCGAAATGGATTCAACAAATGTCTGAAGTTGTGTCGAGAATATCATTTACTCCAAAAAATAATACTCCAGCTGTGAGCTGTAACAACTTGGTTGTTAAAGTCACAAACGAACGTGAACATAAACTAATAAACAAGCCACCGAAAATGTGTAGAATTTGCAACCAAAATGAGCATTCACTGGAAAAATGTAACCAGTTTCAGAATGCCGATGTTCGACAACGATGGAAAATGGTTAAAAAATTGAACGTTTGTTTCTGTTGTCTGAAATTTCATCATGGCAAATGCAAAACACGTAAAAGTTGTGGTATCAATAATTGTTCAAAATTCCACCATATTCTCTTACACAAAAATTATGAAAATACAAACTCTAACGAAGTAACGATGACTACAAATGATGTAAATAGTGAAATTCTATTGAAAGTCTTACCTGTGAAGATTAGGGGACCAAATGGTATTTTCGATATAGTGGCATTACTTGATGAAGGCAGTACCGCGACTTTGTTAGATTCTGAAAAAGCTTTGGAACTCGGATTGACAGGTCCAAATAAACCATTATGTTGTAAATGGACAGGTGGATTATTTCGCTACGATAATCAGTCCCAAATTGTTCAGGCAGATATTGCAGAGAAAAGATCTTCCAAATTTTATAAATTGACGAACATTCGAACAGTCGAAAATCTAGAATTACCATATCAGGTATACAACTTTCAAAAATTGTCTAAAAAATTTCCATTCGTTCAACAAGTAGCCTCTGACTTAGAAATCAAAGAAAAACCAAGTTTGTTGATAGGACAAAATAATGCAAACCTTATTGTTTCAAGACAAGTCATTCAACCACATCCCAACACTCCTATTCTATCTAAAACAAAAATTGGTTGGACACTTCATGGACCAATCAGTGAATCCCGAGAAAAAATGAATGGTATTGAATCATTATTCATTTGTTGTCAAGAAATGGATGAAAATTTACATGATTTAGTTAGAAGTTACATGACTTTGGAAAATTTCGGTGTAGCAATTGTGAAACAAGACAAACAAAAATCATCAAATGACGAAAGAGCACTTTCTATTGCAAAAGATTCCATCAAATTTATGAATGGTCAGTTTCAAATCAAACTTCCTTGGAAAATTGAGGTATCTGATAAGCTTCCAGAATCAAAAAAGTTGGCAATGCAAAGGTTGTTCTGTCTTGAAAATCGTTTGTCGAGAGATAAAAGTTTCGCTCAAGCTTATAAAGCTGAAATACAAAAATTGTTGGATAAAGAAAATGCTATTCCAGTTACTCAAATACAACTCGAAACAGCTGAAAAAATTTGGTTTTTGCCCCACTTTCCAGTACAGAATCCCAACAAACCCGGCAAGGTGAGAGTTGTGTTCGATGCAGCAGCTAAATCACACGGAACTTCTTTAAATGATTTTCTGCTCAAAGGACCTGACTGGCTCACTTCCATTTTTGGCATATTATTGAAATTTAGAACACACAGATTCGCATTCGTAGGTGATATCCGCGAAATGTTCAACAGAGTCAGAATAGCTGATGAAGATACCTATGCTCAATGTTTCTTTTGGCGAGATTTAGATAAATCCATTCCTCCAAAAATATACAGGATGGTCGCTATGCTTTTTGGAACAACGTCATCTCCTTTTTTGGCGCAATTTGCAAAAAATTTCAATGCAGATTTATATTCTGATTACCCTCGAGCAGTAAGAGCCATCAAAGATAATCATTACGTTGATGATTACTTGGACGGCGCTGACAACGAGGTAGATGCCATCAAATTGATGAACGAAGTCATCCACATTCATGAACGGGGTGGTTTCGAGATCAGAAACTTCATTTCGAATTCTCAAGAAATACTTCGTGGAATACCAAACCATCTATTAGCAAATCAATTGAGTACAGAAATTAATACGCAAACAAAGGATGAAAAAGTTCTCGGGATGATTTGGAACTCAGCGAAGGATTGTTTCCACTTCAAGTTGAAGTTTCATAAAGTTTCCGACGAAATCATCAAAGGTTTAAAAATTCCCACTAAGCGTCAAGTACTAAAAACGGCCATGTCTGTGTACGACCCTCTTGGATTACTGTCTCCTATCAGTATAAAAGTGAGAATACTCTTACAAAATATTTGGCGCTCAGGTATCGGCTGGGACGATTTCATCAGCGACAATATGTTCAAGAAATGGCAATTGTGGCTCAAAGAACTGAACGAAGCAATGAATATCGAAATCCCACGATGTTATTCGCCTAAAAGAAGAGAATTTTCATCCATTCAAATACACGTTTTCTCAGACGCAAGTGAAGATGCATATGCCAGTGCAATCTACCTTCGTTTCAGCTCCGAAACCTATGTAGAAGTTGTACTGGTAGCATCCAAAGCAAGGGTTGTACCAATCAAAAACTCCACAACTGTCAAATATTTAACAATACCAAAACTTGAACTTTTGGCTGCAGTTTTGGGAGCGAGACTCTGTAAAGAAGTCATTAAATATTTGGAGTTCAAAATAGATAACAAATACTACTGGTCGGATTCTCGAACAGTCCTAAGTTGGCTCAGAAGCGACAAAAAACTTCCAATCTATATGTCCACAAGAGTGAATGAAATCTTAGAACTCAGTAGTATCAAGCAGTGGAAATGGGTTCCAACAAACCAAAATGTTGTTGATGTTTGCACCAGAGACTTAGCCAGAAATATGATCAATAATGAAAATTGTTGGTTCAGAGGTCCCAATTTTCTCTATGAACCTGAGAGTGGTTGGCCTAAAATCCCAAAAGATATCGATAAACACGAAAATATTCCATGTGAAGCTGTAATGACAGTCGAATGTGACCCAGAAATTATACCGATCAAGTTTCATTATTCCTGGTTGAAACTCATCAGGATAACAGCCAGAGTCAAGCGATTTCTATCAAATATCAGATCAACTGACGAAAACAAACAACTGACGAAGTTTCTGACGAAGGATGAAGTGGAATGGAGCGAGTGTTACTGGTGGAAAGTGGTACAAGAATCCTGTTTTGCAACCGACAAAATGAATATTGCGAATAATATACCCAATAGAAATGGAAGGCTTCATAAACTATCGATTCTGTTAGATAATGATGGGATACTAAGGATTTCAAGTAGAATAATGAAAATTGAAAATGTTTCTATCATACAGAAAGAACCCGTCATTTTAGCTGGTGAACATAACTACACACAAAAAATGATTATGCATTTTCATATAAAAAATGCTCATCAGGGTGTTGAAACACTCATTAATGAACTTAGGAGGAAATTTTGGATACCCCGAATTCGCACAACGGTGAAGAAAGTTATTAAACAATGTATGTACTGTCGAAAACAATCTGCACCTCATCTACAACCGAAGATGGGCCTTTTACCACAGGAACGATTAATGATGAGTCGAAAACCGTTTTCAGCAACTGGAATTGATTATTTCGGACCTTTTCAAGTAAAAATTGGAAGACGGCTGGAAAAACGATACGGCGTATTATTTACCTGCTTAACAATGCATATTGAGATTTCCCACTCCTTGGATGCAGATTCGTGCATAATGGCGATACGAAGGTTCCTTGCAAGACGTGGAGCAGTTGAGGTTTTTTGGTCCGATAATGGAACTAATTTCCATGGAGCGAATCGAGAACTTTTAGAAGCTCTGGAAGACTTGGAACTGAATACCGTAGTTGACGATATGGCGAGTAGGGGCATCGACTGCCCCCCATATGGGAGGCAGCTGGGAACGACTTATAGGGTGTTTTAAAAGGGCTCTCATGGCGATCATGAGAGAGAGGCATCCGAAAGAAGAGGTCTTACAAACATTGTTTGCAGAGGTGGAATATATTGTCAATAGTCGACCGCTGACACATGTTTCTGAAGATTCCCAAGATTTAGTGAGCATCTCCCCTAATGACATCCTCATAGGTCAGTCCTCCACAGTCATTGCACCTGGGGTATTCACTGAGCGAGATTTGCTTTTGAAAAAACAATGGAGAGTATCACAATACTTGGCAGATATATTCTGGAAACGGTGGCTCCGTGAATATATTCCCACCCTGATAAATCGTCAGAAATGGAACAAAGATGAACCCAATTTACAAATTGGTGAACTGGTGGTGATCAACGATAGCAATATGCCTCGAGGAGCTTGGCCGATGGGAGTAGTCGAGAAGATCTACGAAGGCGCTGATGGCATCGTGAGGATTGCCGATATCCGGACTTCAACTGGTATCTTCAAGCGACCCGTTAGGAAGTTGCATCGTCTGGACGTCTGTGTTAACAAGGAATGAGTCAACACCGGGGGGGAGAATGTTGCATAAAGCAAGAATTTATATTTTAGTTTCATATCACTTTGTATGTTTTTATATATTTTGACGTTGTCACGAAAAAGTGATGTGATGTATGAGAAAAAATAAACAATTTGACTTGCTGTCAGTATCTCTAAATATTGTATTGCAATTTCACCAAAAACGAGGTATTTTACGACAATCACCTTACTGAAACGTTCTTTAGAGTCTTTCAATAGAAACACAATCACTTTTTAGTTATAGAAATCACAAATTTTCACAAATTGTTTGAAAATAGGAGTACAGATCGTCAAAACGCCATATAAACACGTGTAAAGTCAAAAACCTTTGTCCTTGATTCGCAGTTCAAAGTCTTGCTATAGGTGGCGCTGCGATCTTATTTTCTTTCGCCAATACATTATTTACCGATAATTCTATCATATTTCACGATGTTCAAGTAGACATGGAACAAGTCAAATCCTGGTGTGACGATAACTTGCTTGTTTTCAATGCCTCTATAACGAATCTACTAACATATCGAAAATGTCTCCTATACCAAATTTCTCGAACTTCACATCGACAAAAAATTATAATTTAACTAGCATGTTACGAAATTGGGCAAGAAATTGCCCTCCGGATGCTTTGCCATATCACGACAATTGAGTTTTACTACTGCTAAAACAACCTATTTTGTACTTATTGATTCACATCTGCTCTATTGTATAGCATTCTGGGGTGTATACAGCAATCAATTATTGCAGATGGTACAAGTCAGGCAAAATAGAGCCATGAAGGCTCTCTGTAAAGTAAAAGCACGTGACTTATGCAGAGGGCTTTTAAAAATCACAGAATCCTCACAGTTACTTCGATCTTCATTTTAGAAACTTCCTACTTAATCCACAAAAATCGATCGTGAAAAATACACTGCAGTGCCATTAGATCATAACACAACGAGTGTTCCGCAAAAATGGAGATAACAATTACCTTTCCTAAAAAGCAGTCATAATAAGGAATCTACAATCTATAATGGGCTAAATAAAAAACTATAATTGCTTACCATTACATCATGAGAAATTGAAGCATTTGGATTATATAAAAAAAATGGAAAAGAATTATGTACATTCATTTTTCTACAATGTGGTAGAATTTTTTAGTTGAGAAACCTTGTGTCGATATTAAAATATGCCTGCCTTTTCATTTTGTAAATAATTTTAATTTTCTTACATCTTGTTTATTTTATTTATACTAATATTCAGCTATTATAAGATCCAATTTATCAGTGGCTGAGACAATCACTTACATCATGGGAGAAAAAATGCGTTACTGCAAAAAAACTTCCCATTATATATTCAGAACGATCTGATAAAGCATACCTACCCCATTTCAGATTTTGTATCTCAAGACACACCCTGGAAACTACCCCCATAATAAAAAATTTACAAAACAGAGTCAATTCATCGTTTCTTGAAATTTCTTCTTCACTGTGTATTCAGAATGCCAAGAGAAAGCATACCTATCCCATTTCAGATTTTGTATCTCCATACTCACCCTAGAAACTAACCCCGTAATAATTAAAATCTACGAAACAGAGTCAATTCATCGTTTTTCGAAAAACTTTTTTCACTGTATATTCAAAACGTTCTGAGAAAGCATACCTACCCCATTTCAGATTTTGTATGTCAATACTCACCCTGGAAACAACTCCCGCAATAAAAAAATCTACAAGACTGAGTTAATTTATCGTTTCTTGAAATTTCTTCTTCACTGTATATTCCAAACGATAAATTCAGAAGAAAATATTTGATGACACTACTTGGCAGAAGCCCATTAAACTAATAATAAAATGGATTAAGCAATCCAGACTTCTGCATTTAACCTATACAATAGGTATAATCGTCGGCAAGTCTCCAACAGAAAACAACTACTGCCCCCTATTTGGCTTCAGACGAAGTCGACACCATAGTCGGAGTGCTCTTCGAATCTTGGGGTCGAGATATTTTTCGATTGCGTTGGGTGAGCTACCCTGCGCTGATGATTGGCAAGGAACCATGAAACCGGTCCGTAGGAGTTCCCTCGTGTGGGTTGAGACATGTTTTGGCGTTGAGATTGGGAGAAAATTGCAAAGTAGTTCTTGTAGAGTACTTTGCCAAGAATCTAACAGATATAATTCAATGGTCGTAGGGGGCAGTAGTTGTTTTCTGTTGGAGACTTGCCGACGATTATACCTATTGTATAGGTTAAATACAGAAGTCTGGATGATAATGATGTAGAAAATTCCAATTGCAATATAAATTTGGAAGATTTTGAAGGAGTTAAATATGCCACCCTTGCGCATATTTCTTTCTTTTCAATTTGTAATTCCACATGACTTTGTCGAAAAGATTTGTTTCTTTTGACAATAAAGCATAAGATTGATTGAAATGGTTTTTTTGAATTTAATAGCTTTATTCGAAATTTGATTTTGGCATTAATTTCTACTTCAATCGAGATGAAAAATAAGCAAAAACAGTTGTCACGTGATTCACATTACCTCCATAAGGGAAATTATTTCTCAAAATATCGAAAAAGTTTTTAACCCATATGCGAAAGGTATATTCATTTTTGACCCTGTATAAGGTAACGTCATAAAATATCTATCCTAGAAAAGGTAGTTTGTGTCTAAAAGTATGACATTATGAAAACACAGTGGTCATCAGTAAACTCTGCAATAAATGAAAAATAAATTTACTTTTAACTTTACGAAAAAATTATCTAGTTTCAACGATTTAATTTAAAACAACCCCTTTACTAAAATTTGTTATGAAGCTAAGTTATAAAAAAGTGAAAATCGCAGTTTATTATTCAAATGCACTTTCCAAAAAAAATGCCTTAGCATTGTACCTCACGATGGTGCACCAAAAACTTAAGTTGGCCGTAAAACAATTTAAAAAAAGATCAGCACCTTGCATTATTTAGTGACTCACAAATCGCTTTTACAAAAACTTTTTTCAATAACTTTTTCGATATTTTGAGGAATAATCCCACTTTTGGATTTTTTTTGGAAAAAAATTTAAATTTGACAGATAATACGAATCAAGTGACCATTATTTTTTTGTTTGCTTTTCATCTTAATTTTAAAAAATCCCATATGGTACGGAGTTTACTAGCAACACTGTATAATCTGAATTTGGAATTATTTGCAGCTCAGCATGAATGTATACCCTTTATTATATTATCTACGGCATATCGAATCATAGTGGCAGCATTTCCAAATTTTTCATAGTATTTTCCGAAAGATTGAGATATAACCTGACACTTAGTGTAGCTTTTTAGAAAAAATGTGAAATTTGAAAGTTTTAGCTGATCGATAGGAAAAAATCGTAAACATCATTTTGCATTATTTTCAAAGCAGAAACTATTCATGAATTCTAGTTTTGCAATACCTGAATAATAAAAAAAATACCCCATTTGATGCAGACTTCGAGGGTGAATCTGTATAATGATTGATCTATCTGAAATAATAGTTTACTCTAGTTTTTCTCCTAATAATTAACAAAAAAATTATATTGAATGAACTCACTCCTTGATTTTCTGAACTAGAGCTTTCATTGGTGTCCGATGAAGATTTTTTAGTTTCCAGAGATGTTTCACAATTTGCCATTTCACAATGAGAATTTTAACCTGAAAAAAATTATATAGATTAATAATTTTTCTAATAGATAGTAGCTGAATATCGTGGTAATATCAGAAAGTAGTATCGGTGATAGCAATCAAAATGTTTTTTTTTCATCTGGAAAAAGACTGGTGGGATTAACTCAGGTGATCTAGTTGGCCACTCTATATGTCCCCATCGGCCAATTCATCTTGACGGAAAAACAGTGTTTAAATAATTCTGGCTGCATATTGAGGAGCTTCGCCTTGCTGAAATATTACGTGTTGGGAAAATTCATGTTGGTAGTTTGTAAACGCGATTGTGCGAAAACTACATATCTTGCGCACAGTTGAACCACATATTATTATCTATCAGTTTCCGCAATATTGTTTGTCCAGCTTCAGATATAGAAAAATTATGAATTTTTGAAAAATGGTCTCTTTTTCGAGGTTTTTGCGGATTTTCTCAGTGAAAAATGCACCGATCTGCTCGTATAAAATAGTATATTGTGTATCTAGTGCGTAAAAAAGTGGTGCACACTATACTTTTTCTACGACCTTTTACTTAGAGATTGAATTAAAGGAAATTTTCATCGAGTGCCTCTTTGAGAAATTTTAATACGTGATCCTTTTCCAAAACGCGTGATTTTTTAGGAATGTATCCCTCGTTTTTCCGTTTCAAGAAAGCGCGAACTTTCGGATAATCACCAATTTGTACGTTGTACTTAACACTAAGGGTGCTTTTCAACATTGAGTAGTGACTCCATAAGGTAGAAGATTTAGCCTTTGTTGATAATTCAAATAGGTAGGCTAATATTACCCTTTCGGAGAATGATTGGACGTTGTTTGTATTGCGCCATTGCATAAACTTTTCCAAAGTGTTTTCGTAAATTCCCAACGATTTTTGTGGCAATAACGATGAACTTGCTTCACTGGCTGCTAACGTTATATTTGGAGGAGTTGATGGGAGTACTTCAATGCTGTCCATCTGGAATTTGCGTGAAATACACGGCTAATCGGTTTTAATCAAAATTTCGTCGTACTATTTATTAATTCAGAGGGTAATTAATTACTACTTACGGTCTATTAACTGATGTAACTCTGAACTTCACTCTGCGGGAACTGTCATATTTGTCAATTTCTCTCGCCACCGCTACCTAGACCAGCGACCGGTGTGTGAATTTGTATTGACTCTTATGGCACCGGTGCGTGAAATAAATCCCATAAGAAAAGCATGGCACTTCACACACCGATTCGTGAAATGAAGCTTTACACATTTTTATCGATGTGTGACGTTAGTAATTCACATACGGGAGTAGAAAAAAAACATTTTGTATGTTTTATTATTCTCCACAAAAGTTTCATTTACTGTAAACCGATTCCTCCAATACTTTTTGAGATATTCGCAAAAAAACAAAAAGTTTTAATTTTTTTCTTTTCTTATTTAAAACATTCCACAAAGCGCTTTTGCTGGGGCAAAAACCGGGGTTTTCATTTACGAACTATATTATAAAAAGAAGTCCGTTTGCGTTTTTCATTTTATGTGAAAAGTATTATCTACAACTTTGTCTGTATTGTCACTTGGTTGCAATTAATGTGCAGCTGCTATTAGTTCAATAATTAACCTATTCGTTAATGGAATTAGCAAATCAAGATATAAAATTTCACTGACACACACTGTATTTGTGATATTCCATAATGGAGACGAAATCGAAATAACGGTTTGATTTTCGTTCTGAGGAAATCACAAATAATCACGATCGAACTGGTCTCTCACAAGGTATCATCATTAAATGATTTCGGGTCAAAGACAGAGAAAGTTGTTTTACGACCCAATTGATTACCTATTCATTTAAAGAACATGCACCTCAATTAAGAATTTGCAACCGTGCGGGATGATGGTTAGAATTATGGATATGGTGCAATGATTCTGGTGATTATTACATAATGAATTAAAATAATCGTTATACCGGATGGCCCAGTGTAGACTAGTCAACAAGTTCTCCGAAAAACGTGAACGAGGTGCCATTCGATTCGGAATAGCGTGTAGATGATTTCTGAAAAAATTCAAGAGCCGCTTGCAAAAATTGCAAAAGTTATTAACAATTAACTGAAAGAACAAAATGGGTTTGTTTTTTTTCAAAAACTATTTGACATTATTCGAATTTGAATAAATGTAAAATAAGAGGAGGAAATTTCCCCAAAAAAAATTATGCCACAAAAAAGAATTTAAAAAATTCATCATATCCCAAACCCGTGAATCAATTCACAATATAATAGAACTACGGTGAAAATATTGAATAATTATACTTCATATAACTCCTCGCAGTTTGTAAGTGTATTTTCCCTCTGTGTATACAGGGTGATTCAAAAGTACTTTGACAAACTTCAGGAGGTGATTCCTCACAATATTCTAATATGAATTGCCCAAATAAATATATGTCCGGAAACGCTTCGTTTCCAAGATACAGGGTGTTGAAGTTTTATTTTTATTTTGGTTTTTTTCAAATAACTCTTGAAATACTGAACTTAATTAAACGAAACTTGGTAATAAGAGGTTTTTGAGGTGTCGAATTCGAACCTGATGTTATTATTTCTCTTACTCGTAGGGGGTGCCACCTACACGTCTTTTTCTTTTTTGAAGATTCATAACTTTTTTGAGCGTTCTTCTAGCACATTTTTCAGTAAAAAAATCGATTCCTCTATCATATCTACGTAAAAAAGCTACCCTTGTTACAAGTCGCTGTAAGCAACCGTTTTCTAAATATTTGGACTTGAAAATTTCAACTCAATTATTTGATAATCGATGCATGTTGAAGTTATTACCAATATTTGGCATTTTTCACAAGAATGCTTTGGAAAAGAATTTGACGTTTAAGTAAGTAGTTTCGGTAATTACATATTTTGTGACAGTTAAACGTTTTGTTGAAGTTTCCGTAAGTAGAAGTAGAAAAAACTAATTTTGAAAAAATGGATTATTTAAACAATAATGCTCATTTAGCCGATATGCATTTCGTTTATGGCCTTGCGGATGGCAATGCGCGCGAAGCAAGACGTATTTACCAGGAGCGATTTCCTAATCGAGTACTGCCTTCAGCTCCAACATTTGCTAATCGTTTGGCAGAAACAGGTAGCTTTAAGAGGGCAGCTGATATTATTGGAAGACCACGAGCAGTCTGAACCCCAGAATTGGAAGAAGCTGTTCTGAACGCTCTCGAGGAGAATCCAGAAACAAGTACAAGAATAATTGCTGAAGCTGTCAATTCTACTCAGTCCACAGTTTGGAGGATTATCCACGTTCAACAGTTTTATCCACACCATATTCAAAGGGAACAAGCTCTTTTGCCACGAGACTTTCCCCAACGCATTACTTTGTGTCAGTGGTTTTTGAGAAAATTGGCAGGAAATCCTCAATTTTTAAGATATGTACTCTTCACGGAGGAGTCAAACTTCTCCCGAAATGCCATCACAAACTTTCATAACAACCATGTTTGGGCTCTCGAAAATCCGCATGCAGTTAGTGAAAGGCATTATCAGTATCAATTTTCTGTAAATGTATTGGCGGCAATAATTGATAATTACTTGATAGGTCCTTTCTTTCTTCCGCTTCGACTGAATGGCGCAACTTACAGACACTTTTTAGAAAATGAATTGCCGAGACTACTTCAGAATGTACCATTAGAAATTCGTATCCGCATGTGGTTTATGCATAATGGTGCTCCGGCCCATTTTAGCGTTGTAGCCAGGGAATTCCTTAACACAGTCTATCCAAATCGATGGATCGGTAGGGGTGTAGAAGAACCTAACCAGCCGTGGGCACCAAGGTCCCCAGATCTAAACCCGATAGATTTTTATTTTTGGGGTCATTTGAAGTCACTAGTTTATAAAAGACCAGTAGCGAACGAGGAAACCGAATAGTAGACGCATGTGAAACAATAAGGAACACACCAATAATTTTTGAGCGGGTACGAGATTCAATGACTAGACGACTGACTGCCTGTATCTTCGCTGAAGGTGGACACTTTCAACAATTTATTTTAATACAATTTAGTTTCGTTTATTTTAGTTTATTCTACATATTCAAAATTTCCTGAAATGAAATGTTGACAATTCTTGCAAATTTTATTACTATTAATTATTACTATTGAATTATTATTATTAAATTACTATTTCGCTTGAGGATGTCATAAAGGAACGTACCCAACAGTAATGACCTCTTCAAGCGAGTAAAAAGTAATAGTATAGGTGGCGCTCCCTACACAAAAACCAAAACTGCTTAC
Source organism: Chrysolina oricalcia (assembly GCA_944452925.2). Lineage (NCBI taxonomy): Eukaryota > Metazoa > Arthropoda > Insecta > Coleoptera > Chrysomelidae > Chrysolina > Chrysolina oricalcia. The sequence continues at coordinate 52,520,351 of OX101824.2, forward strand.
TTAAACGTCAAATTAATGCAAATGCAAAATAAAGGTAATAATTATTAGGTACATGCATAGATTATCAAATAATCCACTTGAAATTTTCAAGTCCTAATATCTAGGAAACAGTTGCTTACAGCGATTTATAACAAGGGTAGCTTTTTTACGTAGATATGATAGAGGAATCGATTTTTTTACTGAAAAATGTGCTAGAAGAACACTCAAAAAAGTTATGAATCTTCAAAAAAGAAAAAGACGTGTAGGTGGCGCCCCCTACTAGTAAGAGAAATAATAACATCAGGTTCGAATTCGACACCTCAAAAACCTCTTATTACCAAGTTTCGTTTAATTAGGTTCAGTATTTCAAGAGTTATTTGAAAAAAACCAAAATAAAAATAAAACTTCAACACCCTGTATCTTGGAAACGAAGCGTTTCCGGACATATATTTGTTTGGGCAATTCATATTAGAATATTGTGAGGAATCACCTCCTAAAGTTTGTCGAAGTACTTTTGAATCACCCTGTATATAAATACCAATAATTTTTTTATGATTTTTTCAATATTTTCATCTATACAATAACTATTTCGACTATTACGTATTATTCTAATGTGTTTCATACCCCAGACTTAATTTAAATTTCCTTTTAGTCTAAGTATACATTTTTACAATTTTATATATTTTTAAGGACAGCATTGTATATACTCCGCACAAGTGCACAAGTTCCGACTTCTGGAGTCAATCTATGTTTATTGGAAATGTTGAAACTTGTTACAAAAATAACTAATCATTGTTTGAAAACGGATTCGTTAATTAACAATTAAAAAATATGAATTAATTAATTTTTTTATCAGAAAATGACACATGGTTGTTTCTGTTTCTTTATGTAAAAAAAGAAAAATCAGATATAGAAAACATTTAATAGTTTATAACAAATTGCAGCCGTAAAGCCAGAACCACTGTTACGGTTAGTTTATATCCGTTCGTCCTCCATGTTCTTTCATAGACTGGTCAAAAATTTACCCATGTGGTTAATGTCCTTGTTACTTTTCCCTCACAAGAATAAGAGATTTCAGGCTTCACAGCCTCTCTTTTCCGTCTCTATTAAAAATAAAAATAAATAACAGATTTGAATTCATTAAAACATTGTTTATATAGAAGTAAGATAGTCAATGCCTGTGTAATTGGTGTTGGACGCAAACGCGAGTTTATCTAGCGTGATTAGTTACAAACATGAATATTTGACGTCATTTTAATGCAGGTTTCTTTAAAAAACCCTGATTTTAATGCTGTCCCATTGTTTCAATCAAGTTACGACATGACTTGGATGCGAGCTCACTATCGCCATCTACATGTCGCATCCATATTGATCCAATTATAATCCCATAAGGTTGACTAACTATGTTCTATATAAACAATGATTAAAACCAAGTTGTGCTCTTAACTTTATTATGTAGCACAGCTAATTATTTTTCTCATATAATATCATACAACATTTTTTCATCCCCATGTAAGTAATTTTTGTAATGAGCCAAATTGTCTTTAGTTACATTGTTATCCTTTTATTGTAGAATTTATAAATAGCTGATGATGGATTTATGTAGGTCCGAGACATGTACTACTATGTGACTGTCAACTGATTGACAGCCGTTTTACCGTCTTACTGCACCGGATAGTTATATTAAATTGTGGAGACGACTTTGCGTTTTACTGATTTGTATATCCATACCACTCCACTTCGAGAAATAATGGATTTCTACCACAGGTTTTTTTCGATAGCCCTCATTTTAACTGACAAATATGGGCGGGTCCATAAGTTTGACTGATTGAATATAAAAATAAAAGCAGCAGACATTTCCATAGCTTATTTTTTTATTTATTAGGATTTTAGGAAAAAAGTTATACGAAGTACTGTTGAAAAATTGAAACCTACTTAGCCCCTATCAGATATACTGAGTGATTTTCAGTTCCTTGAAAAAGCGCATTTTTCAAAATTAGCTAAATCTCAAAAGTTATATTTTTCGTAAAATAAATAACATTCTATAAAATTGGAGCTCATTAAACAATGTGAAGGTGAGAAAAATTGAAATTTTTCGTGAAATACTGCAATAATCGATTTTTAAATTTTTTAAATTGATTACAAATTTCTTGTATCAGGAATCGATTTAAAAACTCCCTTTATTTCATAGCTGTCAGTTTAAAAACACCACGAATCTATAGAGCTTGATATTTCATTTGAAAAAATACCTGCTTTCACAATTCTGAATGAAACTTTCAAATAGGTAATAGGCAAATCTTTTATCATACTTGTTATAAATGTTGCTGAATTAACGTTATCATTATTATTTCGGCTTTGAAAATTTTTCATTTCAAATAGTGGTGGACGATCGGGATCGAAGTCGTCGAGTAAAAATCCAATATTATCAAAAATCGTTTCCCCTATCGGCTTCACAAACGAGTACTTTTTTCAGAAAATTGCCCAGGAAACCTTATCTTGTTGAAAAATATTGAAAAACTTCTGTCATTTCAAAGTTTTGGGGTGTGGACCACCGGGGGCAGTCCGTTCCTGACTTTTTATCAAAACAACTGTTTCATGCATGAAACCACATTGAAGGAATTCTTTTGTTTAGTCAATCACCAAAATTTGGTTCATTATCAATATTCACTTGAAAATTTATTAAAGAAAAACCTTTTTCCCCTGTATTTTTTATACGCCGATGCTACTTTTTACCATTGTTCTTTTCACTATTCACCATTCAACAAGCGCATTCATAGAAATCGATGAAACTGATTGAAATTCATCAGAGAAGATTTCTTTCTTTCGTATCGTTGCGCCGCGATTTATCTAGGTTAGGTACAGAGAAAGTAGATGTCAGATTGGAAATCAATATATCCATTTAATGATACCATTGTCAATCAATCTTAGACAAATCAGCAATAGTCTCATCGTTTCAGCATTTCTGAATAATTGAGTTTTTTTTTGAGAACTGCAGAATTATATTTCAAATACTGAATACCTAAGAATGACTAAAAATGGCAAAAGGACTGAATAATCCAGCCATGCTTAAACCTATACGATAGTTGCAATCGGCGGCAAGTATCCAACAGAAAACAACTACTGTCCCCTACTATCCTTGAAATAGATCTGTTTTTCTTAGTAATCTTACAAGCTGACTGGAAATATTTGATGACGAAATTACACCAAGCAATAGAGCATAAAATGCGTGAGTTTTTAACAAAAATACTAGTAGAAAACCGACTATGCCATCACATGGAGGACAGTCCGTAGTTATATTCTGTTATTTGTGTAATTGATGACTTGTTTATTTTGTGGAAATTCATGATCAGTTTTATGAGACGAAAGAAACACTTTTGTCTTATTTCCACTAGTTTTTATTTTCACTCTATGTTTACGACTCGCAATTGTTTTGCTTATAAAGTGAAAACTAATAGAGCAATCCGGTTGCTCCAATGAAAAGAATAGTAGACAATTGAAATACGAACAAAATGGAATGTTTTATGACCCGGTCTGATCATTAGCAACGGAGAAAAACTGGAAAAACCGGAAAATTTTGCAATTTTTTGAAAAATTCATAACTCCGCAATTTTTAAAGAAGTAGGATTGGCCTTTCTCCTGAAATTATTGAATCATGTGTAGTTTATGTGTGCACAAAACAGGCGCTGTTGGATCGTTAGTTTTGGTACAATTGCAATTTACTTTTTTGATAGCCCGATTTCAATTTCTCAAACAGATTGTGAAAGTAGAAGTATAGTACTACAGAACATATGAAAGGTATTCTGCACATTCCATATCCATTTATCGCCCAGTGCAAGTAACGGGTAGGAGTTATCAAGCAGACAGAAGTTGGATCTTCTTGACATGTTACATCATCCATTCTATAATGAAATTATTAAACAACTGTTCTTGTTACAAATACCTAGTTTTGATACGACATTTTGGCGACGAGGTAAAGAACTAAGGTAGAAGAGAAACAAACTACGATTAGATCAGCCAGTAGATAATCGCCACTCTTACGTCCCAGAAGGGGGAGGAGAAGCAAGAGCATTCGTCAGGAAAGAGGTAATTTCAAAAAGTAGTTTAATTTACCTGATTATCATGAATGGTACACCAGAACCTACTCTTACTACAGATTCTAGTAGTTATTTGAGGTATTTTCAATTTGAGAGATTTTGTCCTGATCGGGAACCCTGGGAATATTACATTCAGAGGTTTAAAATGGAACTACAATTACACGATTTACATAGTACAGACGACGCAACATTAAATAAAAAGCGAAATTTATTGCTCAGCAAGATAGGCCCTGATGCTTTTAGAATATTAGTAGATCACTTCAAACCTACGGATGTGACAGGGCACACATTTAATGAAATAGTTGAGGTACTTGATAGATATTATGGAAAAAAAACATATATTTTGTCTGAGAGGGTGACCTTCGCAATGCGATATCGTAAGGAAAACGAAACAGTTATACAATATATTAACGCCTTGCGCGGGCTTGCAGGCAACTGCGATTTTGGAGCGAGTTTAAACGAAAGACTTCGCGATCAATTTGTTATAGGTATAAGAAATTCCACTTGGCAACAGGAAATGATAAGGCTTCATCCACATAATTCTGCTACTTTAGAAGATATTGAAGCTTCTGCACTAATTTTAGAACAAGCAACCTATCAGTCACAACGTTTAGCCTTGCTATCAACAGAACAGTCTCACCAACATACAAATAGGGTAAATTTGGAAAACAAAAACAGACAATGAATTATGCAAAGCAAAAATACACAAAACAAGTTAACACAAAGAAAACAATTGAATCAAAAATCTTAGATCCTAGTAAAGATTGTTTAATGTGTGGTAAAAATAAACATACAAATCGAAATGAATGTCCTGCTAACGGAAAACAATGTTCTCTTTGTAATATCATTGGTCATTTTGCTAGAGTATGTATAACAAATGGCAAAGCGCAAGTCAAATCACACAAGACAATGCGCCATGTGCGGGAAGTAAATTATGACACTCAACATGAAAGTGATTCTTCATGTGATACTCTGAACATACGTCATGTTCTATCTCCTAGCAAAGTTATGCTTTCCGTTCTTATAGAAAATCAGAATTTTCTCTTCATAAGATAGCTCATCCCTTTTTTCATAATAAGGCCATTTTTCGGTAGGAATCTGTTTCTTGTCAGGCCAATATGTTTGTATGTAACGTATAACTTGTTGAAAAATAATATCGGCTAGGAATTATTTTTGCTGTAACACGTTTTCATCACTATCTGTATGGGAGACATTTTACACTTTTATGCGATCATAAACCTTTGGAAAGAATTTTTGGCAAAGATCGCGAAACACCTAAGATTGCAAGTAATAGACTTTTACGTTGGGCAATGACCCTGAATAGTTATGATTTTGACATACGATATCAACCTGGCACTGAAAATGCTCCCGCTGATGTTTTGTCTCGTCTACCTCTACCGGATATTTCAAGATCACCAGAAGAAGAAGCAGGTTTACCAAGTAGAAGTCAATTGTTACACCTGAGAGTACGACAGTTACCAGTTACGAAAGTAAAACTTCAATCCAAAACATCAGGCGATATTATTTTTCAACAAGTTATACGTTACATACAAACATATTGGCCTGACAAGAAACAGATTCCTACCGAAATATGGCCTTATTATGAAAAAAGGGATGAGCTATCTTATGAAGAGAAAATTCTTTTGTGGAAAGGAAGAATATGCATTCCAAAGTCACTGCAATCTGATATATTACATATGCTTCACGACGGGCACCCAGGAATCACAGCCATGCAGTCATGTGCCAGACTACACATATACTGGCCTAATGTTGATGCTGATATAACAAATTTCATTAAAACATGCTCTTCATGTCAAGAATCACGACAATCGCAGACGAAGTTACCTTTATTTCCGTGGGGTATACCTCCTGAACCATGGTCACGCATTCACATTGATTTTGCTGGCCCTTTTGAAAGGAAAATGTGGTTAATTGTTGTTGATGCATACTCACGTTGGCTCGAAGTAATTCCTTTGAAAGAAACAACAACGTCCACGACTATATCTGCCCTATTTGCTATTTTCTCGAGGATGGGTTTTCCAAAGACCATAGTTTCGGATAATGGTCCCCAGTTAACATCAGATCAGTTCCACATGTTTTGCAAAACAAATGGGATTACTCACATACGATCAACACCTTATCATCCACAGACGAACGGATTAGCTGAACGAGCAGTCAAAACTTTCAAAGACCGAATGTTAGCTAGTGATTCGAAGAAAACTCAAGACGAACGACTTTTTAGCTTTTTATTTTCGTACCGCAATACTCCCCAAAGATCTACTGGAAGATCTCCAAGTGATATTATTTTTGGACATCCACTGCGTTCCCCATTTGATTTAATGAAACCAGATATTTTAAGCAATATGGACAAAGAAATTCAGAAACAAAAGATGAGGTACGACAAAAATACTAAGCAGACAACATTTCAGGAAGAGGAAAAAGTTTGGGTAAATAATCCAGTCGGAAAAGGATCTACACCCGGAAAAATCGTGAAACAGACTGGTCCTTACTCATTTCTGGTTCAAGTTAATGGAGTCGTTAGGCGTAAACATGCTGACCAATTGAGACATCGAGAAGATCAAACCATATATGGATCAGAAAAAAATCATGTATTACCCAGTTCAGCAGATCACATGTTTTCTGCCATACCGTCAACCTCAACAGGGTTTCAACAGAACTCTTCTGCAAAAGTCATCATTAATACCTCACAACAAACAAATGAGGAAATACCATTACAAAATGTTTGTGCTGAAACTCCTCCCCCCAAAAATAACTATTCTAATTTGGAAACATCGGCGAATTCGTCTGACACCCCTGGGCAATCATCAAATTCGTCACCACGTGAAGATTCAAATCGTCAACAGCCAGAACCAGAAGAGACCAGTATTGAGACGGAATCCTTCCAGAAATAGAAGACCGCCAGTTAGGTACCCCTCATAGCTTTTTTTATTTTTTTTTCGGTGGGGAAGAAATGTGGTATTCTGCACATTCCATATCCATTTATCGCCCAGTGCAAGTAACGGGTAGGAGTTGTCAAGCAGACAGAAGTTGGATCTTCTTGACATGTTACATCATCCATTCTATAATAAAATTATTAAACAACTGTTCTTGTTACAAATACCTAGTTTTGATACGACAATATGAAAGGTATAATCACCAAACTGGCCATGTCCATAAAAATACGTCCTATGGCAAAAGGGACATTAAACATGTCGGTTAGACCGATTCGTCACAAAACTAGCCAGAACTCGTTCAATTTCATGTCGAAAAATAAGAATTAGTTACAAAAGCTGCTATGTCCATATTCGGGTACGTAACACATGCAGCAATGTCCAGTTTTTCTCAAAACTTGCCATAATCCATTTTGTTTTATCCAAGTCGAATTCCCTGGTTTTCAAAACTCGCCAAATCCACGTAGACATGTTTTCAAGTTTGCTTGTTGGTATTCACTCATTTTTGATCTCTCACGATCTAACTGATAGTAGTTCGCTGTTTTTCGTCTATAGTATCCATAGTAAAAAACATTTCAATAGTGAAAAAACAGGTAAGAAATACAATAGAAACAAATGCAGGTATTCGCTATGATCTTAAGATTCCGAAAAATTTCAAAATCATCACAAGAGCCATATTTCATGACGAGACGAAATAAATGACTGAAAATTTTTCTCAAATATAATTTTTTTTACGAATTATAATTATGTATGAGAAAATTTATAATCTTAACGCTCAATTTTCGATTCTACACGTTTTTTTCTATAGAATGTTTTATTAAAAACGAAAAATAAATTATACCATTAGAAAGTTCAGATTTCCTACTTGATAACAGAGTATTTGAAATTCCACTTTAAGATCTCGTAAAGTCAGATTATAATGTAATACGCCCGGTTCTAAAAAATAGGTCCTCACGCGGCTGACTAAATGATTTTTTTGCGGACAAACTATGAATAACAAAACAGCGCAAGAGATCTTTTTGGTAAAAAAAAAACTTTTCCTACAAGATGGCATTTTTTACAAAACTTGCCATTTACAACAAAGAATATTGAAAAATTTGCAGAATCAATGGGTCTCTTTTAATAAAATCTGTATGGGGGAGTTTGTATATGTATAGAGATCCCATCAAATTGAACCAGATCGCAATAAATCGAATTACCTACTGTTGGCAGTTTTTATTGATTTACTGGAAATCCATTAGAAAAGACATGGCAAGTATTGTGATTATACCTCTCATATATTCTCTTTTTGCGCTACAATGGTAAGAAATGGGTGAAAAATGCATGCAAACATGACTGAAAACGGCCGAGCCCGCGTTAGCTGCCGAGTTGTACGGGAGATGAGGGGAATTCTTCTAATGAACTGGTTACGTGATAATACCAAAGAGTAGGGGTCATAGACAAGAGAGATCATTCCCAAAATGGCGCGAAAATGGGCCAATGTCCTTGAATTTTACTACGATGTTTATATTTGTCTGTCAAATTAATATCAGAATAATGTGATGCTTTATTTTTCCTGAAGCCTTACTATTTTCTAGTGATTTTTCACAAAAAATAACGTTTATTTCAAGGCAAATTTACTAAAATCCAAGTAGAATTAATATTTACCCATTTGATATTAATATTTCCATGACCTCATGGAAGGTAGAACTACTGGAAATGGCTCAGGTGCTCTGTTAAAGACTGCCCTAACAGATTTTATTCTAGCTCGCGTAGTTTGGAAAAGATACGATTTTTTTAATTTCCCGATCCGCAAGATGTTGAACGAGTTCTTCAACGGAAACTCACTTGTAATGATGGAGATAAAATGGAGAAACGAAAACAATTATATTCAAATAACATCATTAATCATAATTTAAGTCGAACTGCAATCCCTACGTTGAATTGGTTTCAAAAGTCAAGGGTTAACAAAGACACACAGTCAGAAGTAACTACAGAAGTGGATCAACAAATGCAAAAATATCTTTCAACAGCTTCAAAGTGTCGTACCCAAACATCAAACACTCTTTTTTCAGAAACACCAAGGAAAACCTAGTTGAGTGATTTAGTAAAGTTAACACACAAAAAATGTTTGGAATCTCTGTCAGATATTATATTTTCCAGTTCAAATCGATAGAAATAAGAAAAATTGAGAGTGGAAAGGCTAAACTGGAACGCTCATTTGAGGACATTTGAATGAAGGAAGAAGAAATTTCCAAAGAATTATTTACTGCCAAAATTATTAGTGAACTGAAGGTAGGACCAAAGGGCAGGAGGTATACGATACAAAGGAGGCGGGCCAAAAGCTACTGGAAAAACAAGTGAACAACTTTATGAAAAATTTAAAGACATTCCATTTGAAAACCCTTGTGCAGTGTGTTTCATCACCAGGGATCATTGAAAATAAAACGATTAAATTTTTTTTACTGTACTGTAGGTAGGTACTTCAGTTGTAACGGAAAAATAATTTGTTGTTAATGGTATATGGTAAAAACTAGTTTTGTAAAACGAAGATGTTATTGTTCAATAATTTTTTTTTAAAATAGTGCACATTCTTGAAGTCTATCCAATGTCGATGTTTGATTACTGCTATGACAGAGCGAATAAAGTAGAGAATGAATTCACTTAATGGCTATAAATACCTGGTTAATTGAGGTAAAAGTGTGAATTGGTAGCTCATGCAGTGAGCCTTTGGGTTTTTCATCAAACTCCACCGTAGCCAAACAGGTTACTCTTACTTGTAATAACATGATAAATGATCATGGGATACACTTCTATAGTTTGAAATAGCTACAAAAGTTATCAGGTCCTTCTTAACCGTATGGTTTGTTCATAAAGATCAGTGAGACAATAAAAATTTGAAGAATTTTGTCGTAAATACGTCACTGATTAATTTAAATTTAATTACTTGGTTCTCAGTGTTTAGGGTCAAGCTAACTCGGCTTTCATTAAAACTATGTTGTACATTTAACCACAAATTAGTAAGTTTCTCTGATCTGTGATTTAACATCGACAGTAAATGACAACACTCCTGAAAATCTTCCCTGTTGAGATTAGCATGCACTTCAAACTTTTTCCAGGTATCGTAACCTCTTTTGTTCAATTTCGTAGTGTACACAACCCTTTGATTCATCTTTGCATATAATGTAAAAATGTATTAAAAATTTGAACAATTATATTGGATGAGTAAACAACAAACACAAGCTGTGGCCAGCACATACAAATAAAAAGTGAATAACTGAAGATGCTCTCCACCTCAATTAATGCATAACACCTTCAACATAGTTACATAATATTACAATATCTTATCAAAAAACATTAAATTCTAACAATTTTTTATTAAAAATTTCTGTCAAATAATAACATAACCTCCAATGTCGTAATTTCTGCTCTTCTTCTTCGTTATCGGTTCGTAAAGTCTTGTGACGTTGACGAAGATGTCACATGACCTGTTTCCCGGCTCGTGATTGGTGACACCAGAATCCAACCAGATTTTGAATTTTATGAATGAAATGGAAATGACAGTTGTTTCAAGGATTCCGATACGATTTTACTATTTCATTCATGAATACCTCATGTGATCTCTCTTGTCTATGACCCCTACTCTTAGATAATACGCTTCCCCTCATCTCCCGCATGCCCCTTCCACTCGACCGCTTCTACCAGCTCAGCCGTTTTGAGTCATGTTTGCAAGCATTTTTCACACATTTCGCACCATTGTAACGCAAAATGAGAATTTACGTTTCGTAGTACTATACTTCCACTTCCATAATCTGTTTAAGGAATTGAAATCGGTGCAAGATAGTGCAAAAAAAATTCAAATTGCAATTATGCCAAAACTAATGATCCGTCAGAGCCTGTATTATGCATACATAAAGTACACATGATTCAATACTCTCATAAGAAGGGCCAACCCTATTTCTTGAAAAATGACGGAGTTATAAATTTTTTTAAAAATCCTTAAATTTTCCGGTTTTTCCGATTTTCCTCCGTTACAAATTATCCGATCGGGTCGCAAAACATTCCATTTTGTTTGTATTCCAATTATCTAGAATTCTTTCCATTGGAGCAACCAGATTGCTCTATTAGTTTTCATTTTATGAGCAGAACAATTTTAAAAAACACGTTTTTTGTTATTTAAATGTTTATAACAAATTAATAAATTGCCGAAAACATAACAGAAATATCTTCTATGTGATGGCACAGTTGGTTTTCTACTAGTATATTTTTGTTAGGAAAAAATGCTCTATTGATTGGCCTAGATAGCCAATATCATGTTTCTCTTTTTTTAACCAAAAGGTTTAATGTACAGTTTTTGAGATATTAAGATCTAATTTGAAACACAGGTTTCGTTTTAGGGCTTACATCATCCAGCATGCCGACTGCCGAGTGATTGTAAAAATCTACAGCGAGATATTTTTTCACGGGTCAAATATATCGATATGATTATAAAGTCAATATAAGACTTGACATTGAAATGAAATGCTATATGGTGTCTCCAGCAAAATAACTAAGGTACTCATAAAAAAATTGAACAAAAAAATGTACGAACCTTTTTTACCACTTACTCATTGAATAAATTCATTATTATTCATTATAATCATTATTATTATTATGCCATACCAGGGATAACCTGCTTGTCCAAATGACCCATCTAGAATCTAGTTTGTTTAAACAAGCCTGAAATACAACCTTTTCAACGTATTCTAACAAGTATGTGTGCGTAGATTCGCGAAAAGCTTGGAAGTTGAAGGACCTAAAAGATTTGAATGCTACGATTCAAATGCTAATACTACGACTCAAACGTGATGGACCTTTCCACTACATATGAGAGAACACTGTAATTAGAAAGTGTATACGCTAATATCATTCGGGAATTTTTATTTATTTTTTCTGACCGCTAGTTTCTCTATAATCAGAAGAAAAGTGGTTTCGTGACGTCACGTTCATCAAATCTAGACTTGGCAACGTTGTAAAAATTGTATACCGTGGAATCTCGAATTCTCATTTGAATATAATGTGTCGTATGACAGTTGTCATTTGATACCAGATGGGTTCGTTCGTCTGCTTCACGGAGCATCAATAAGAATCGTTTGTCTCTGTTTAACTCGTTTGCCTACTTTAATAATTAATACAAGTAGAGCAGTTCCATCAAATATGTATGTTGCAAATGAACAGGCCCTACTTGATTTCTTTTTTGAGGTTAATGTTTAATGTTTTGGAATGTTTTTGTTGTTTGTGCTCAAATTTTTTTCCCTAATTCCTGTATCTATATCCCTGCAATAACTGTGAACATGTCGAAAAGGTGCTTCGTACCTGGTTGTCTGAACATGAATATTCTAATAAACAATGTTTTATGCTCCTAAATACCTATGAAGCGCATTGTAAAATGTGGTTCGAAGCAATGAATAAACGTTGTGTAAATAGCGGAAATATAATTATGTTTTTGTGAAGAACATTTCCAACTGAATATTACTGTATTCAAGCAACGTTCAAGGAACGATTTTAAATTTTAGTCATTGCAGAAAATAAATTCATATTTATTAAATAGAAAAAATCAATCATCTCATAATCTACCCTCGTTAAATTATCCGAACTTCCCTTCACAAACCCTTTCCATATTTTTTAATACACAAATAAATTCACACTAGAACGGTCATAATAACACCTCGCCACAGTATTAATGAATGTATCAGTTCTTTCTCTCTCTCTTCAATTATTGTCCGTCGGCTTCCATTCGGCGCCATGTGGACATGCCCTGCTGCGAGAATTCCGTTTCCATCCGGCCTTTAACCGGCGTGTAGATAGCAAGGTTTTATCGGAGGAATGCAGTTGTCTTGCTCTAGGCAATACTGCATCCCATATTTTAAACAATTTTTAATTTTTAACAAAATACTTCATATTTAATCTGTCAAATGCACGTCTTTAAGACTGCGGACATCACCGTTGCCGGAAGTCGAATACCGAATGTATAAGTTAAATGTCGAATTTAAAAAAAAGCAAACATTAACCTCAAATCTCGAGATCACTTTTGTTGCATGTGAACTGTCATAATGATTTGGGGTGTTGTCAATGCTCGTTCTTCATCGAAAGGATGGTCCGTTCAGGAAATTTGAAAGTTACAAATACAATAAAAAGTAGCTAATATGTGGATTTTTTTCTATGAATTGATCAAGTGACGAAGTTTCCATTATTTCTCAATGGCTTATACCAAGCTAGAATCTATATTTTTGAGGAGAACGGTATTGAATGTTTTGGAACATGGATTATGGTGGGGGTTGTTTGCGAAGAACGTGAAGTCAGCGGCACACTTTCAAATGAGATATTCTTTCAAAATGAAAAAAATATAGTGGAACTCTTTGTTAAATGGACGTTCCAGACTAGAATCTATCGATTTAAAAGAGTTTTGCAATTTATTTTTCATAAATGTAAAGGTCCATTGAATACCTCTACCGGTTACGGCACTCGACGTATTCGAGTTTCAGAAAAACCGTTTTTCTAAGTCAATATCTAAAATTTTTGTTTTTATTGAAATTTTTATTATTTATATAACAGAAAAATTTCAGTTACATTTTTTGTAGATTTTCAGATAGCGTTTAAAAAAGTATAGTCCGAAATTTTAAAATCTTCCGCCGTCTTTGAATTTTTGGTTTATCAAAAAATAAAAAATAAATCAAAGTTAATTTTTCAAGATATGGAAAAGCTTTGTTCACACGTTCTGTAGATCTGGTCAAGGAAAACAAAAAAAGTTCAAACAATTTAATGATTTTTCTTTCAGTTTTCTAGTTTTTGTCAAAATATAACGAGCAGAAATATATGGTCTTCGTACGTTTTTCACAAGTCGTCATGAAATACTCATTTCTAAAAGTTTGATAACTTTTTTCAGGTTTCGATATATGGAAAAAGTCAAAAGGTTTTTTTTTGTAAACCCGTTCAAAGAATATCAAAATGTTTATATCCATTTTTGTTATATCTCGTTCGGTTTTCGATTAAAAAAATCAAATTTCCAGAGTTTATATTTTCAAGATATGGAAAAATTTCATGAGAACTTTTTCTATATTTGTTCGAGGTCAATGAAACTGTTTATATAATTTTTTCGATATCACGTATTGTTTCCGAGTTTTTGATGTTTATAGAAGAAAAAATCATATTTTCTAGACTATTATTGATGTTACGGAAAAAATTTGTTGATAAAGATGCCTTGGTATATAGTAAAAATATCAACAGTTTCCGAAATATTCGATACTGTTCAAAAACGCATATTTCCTATTTCCGTTTTGAGTGATTTTCACCATTTTCCGAATGGTTTTTCGAAAAACGGATCCTGTGTGGTCGTCGGAGCTTTATCGATTGCAATTCAGAAATTTTACTTTCCGTTTTCGGTTTTGCCACATTTTGGGTTATATCGAATAAAAAAATTTCCGAAAATCGTCCGGAAAAAGGCTTAACATTTTCAGATGATGACATAAAACTATCCAGTATAAAACTAAAAGATCTCTACAGTGCCAAATTATCATATCCCCAACTGAAAGAACTATATAAAACAGAAAAACGAAAGCATGAACAACTAGTAAAATACACTCGTAAATCGTTTTATCAAAATAAAATAAACAATTCAGGAAACCCCTCCAAAACAGCGTGGCAGATCGTAAAAAAATTGACCAACCAATCAAATAAAAGCGGAAATAAAATAACTATCTCTCATGAAGAAAAAACACTGGAAAACCCAGCGGATGTTGCCAATCTCTTCAATAAATATTTCACGTCCATACCACATGAAACAGTAGACAAGATCCTCACTAGTGATTCATGTTACGAGTCTTATATATCTGCGAAACACGAAATCACCGAGTAGTTCCCTCTTTCTCCATCCCTTTACAGAAATAGAAATACTCAACCTACTGAGAAAAAAACTAAAAAATTAATAGTCATCGGGTTCCGATGAAGTTCCAATGTTCATTTTGAAAAAAACCATACGAATCTTAGCAAAACCTTTTGCCCATTTGGTTAACTTATCATTTGCGGAAGGTAAATTTCCAGATATATTGAAAACCGGCAAAATAACCCCCATTCTGAAAAAAGGCAACTCACATCTTTTAGCCAACTACCGGCCTATCAAAGTACCCTCAAATTTGTCGAAAATATTCGAATATGCATTTCTGGATAGGTTCATGTCCTTTTGCTAGGTTACCCCAGAGGTACTCGACAAAATCATGGCCGTAATAAACGCCTTAGTGAAACCGTCGAGCCAGTAATGCCAGCACGAATACCGAAGATCCTGCAGATTTGTTCATGGAACATAAATGGCGCAATTCAGCGAAAAGATGAACTACTGGAACTTATCTCCAGAATCTCGGTAGACGTGGTGGCACTACAAGAGACCAGGCTGAACCAAGGTAAAGTATTTAATATTCCAGGTTTTATAAGTTACAGGAATGACAGGCCAGGACCCCGAGCTCGAGCAGGTGGCTCGCTCCTGCTGGTGAAATCAGACCTGGAACACAATGAGGACGCACTTCCGGAACTATCACTCGGTGAATCGGTAGCGATCAGAGTTAAAGTAGACGGAATAAATCTCCTAAGAGTTTCCTCAGTCTACATTCCTCCAGGCCCCAACCTCAGGAAAACGGACTTGGAGAAACTCTTTCCCGACCATCACCCAACGGTGGCTATAGGAGATTTCAACGCGAAATCAAGAGACTGGAACTGCCGCAACACCAACCCTCGAGGCAGAGACCTAGCAGACAACCTACTACCAGACTTCGACAACGTAGCAGTGACAGCGACATACGAACCCACACACTATCCTGGGAGGGAAGACCAACACCCAGACATTTTGGACATAGCCCTCATACAGAGTATTCCATCCTTGGTGGACATCTCTGTACTAGACGAAGGATCATCAGACCACAATCCAATCCTACTAACAATAGGGGAGGAAGAAGCTGAAATCGTTAACACGACAAAGCGGATAGTGGACTGGTCACGATTTCAAAGGGTAGTCCATAACGATATAAACATCCCCAGGATAGACACGACACGCCAGCTAGAGGAGGCGGTGACCGAACTGAGACAAGCAGTACTGACAACAATGGAACGGTGCTCTAAAGACATACAGGTCACAAACTTTGATTTCCAAGGATGGATCCCACCTGAGGTCAAGGAGATGGTCAGGCTGAGACGACGTCTGAAAAAACGTTATAAGAGAACACTGGCGCCCGATGACAAGCGGCAGCTCAACTTTGCGTCTCGACGGCTGAGAGAAGGGCTGAAGCTACTCAGAGAGCGACAGTGGTCTGAACGTTTGGACGAACTCGACGCCGAAGACAACTCCTTATGGAGAATGCAGAAAGTCCTCAGACACGGTCGGAGGAAACCGTGACCTCCCCTTCATGGTGAGATGGGCATCGTTTTCACGGAGATGGACAAGGCAGAAGCTTTTGCGGACTCCTTCGAACGTCAGTGCCGTGAAAATGAGGTCGATTACACCGATGAAGTCGAGGACACGGAAACGCACGTAGACCAGACGATCAGACGGCTTAGAAGAACTGACGACTCAGTCATTCTTCTAGAGCCGACATCTCCAGAGGAAATCAAGGACATACTTAGACACGCAAAGACCAACAGGAAAGCACCGGGCCCAGACAACATTCCAGTCAGGGCACTAAAAGCCTTACCTAGGAAAGGACTAGCAGCCCTGACTAACATCATAAACGCTGTACTCAGACTTAGACACTTTCCTTCCAGCTGGAAAGAAGCAACGGTCATCATGATTCCGAAGCCCAACAAGAACCACACGTTTCCGCAAAACCACCGCCCCATCAGCCTAACACCTGCCATGAGTAAGGTCGCAGAAAGGGTGATCAGGACTCAACTTGAGACAATGTCTGAAGAATTGAACATCCTACCAGATGAGCAATTCGGCTTCAGACAGGAACACTCAACAGAACTCCAGGTCACCCGGATAGTGGACGCCACCATCCAGAGCTGGAACCGCACGAGAAAAGGACATCTTTCAGGAGCAGTCTTCCTTGACGTCTCCAAGGCCTTCGATAGAGTTTGGCACGATGGGCTGATCGCAAAACTGGTTGATGCCGGATACTCCACACCAATGGTCAAGCTGATAAACTCCTTCCTAAGAGGTCGACATTACCGATGCAAAGTCGGAAATGCTCTCTCTTCACGAAGGAGGCTAGAAGCAGCAGTACCACAGGGAGCAGTACTGTCGCCACACCTGTTTTCGATCTACACTGCAGACATGCCTATGTCGGACAACCCCATGACCAAACTTGCTCTCTATGCAGATGACACGGCAATCTTTGCTGAGTCATCCCATGAGAGAGGAGTAACATCGAAGCTGCAACATCAGATAAACAAGCTGGAACCGTGGTTCAATCGTTGGAAGATCGGAATCAATGCAGACAAAAGCAAGGCCATACTGTTCACGAGGCGACGTAGGACACCCGAGGGCCATGTTACTATGAACGATGAGAGAATTCCGTGGGTAGACGAAGCCGTATACCTAGGAGTAACCCTGGACAAGAAACTCACGTTTCAGAAGCACGTCTCCCACAGATTGGCTATAGCGAAAGCCGCGAGGCATAAGCTGTATCCACTCATCGGGCGTAGGAGCAACATGGCACTCGAGTTGAAATTACGCCTCATCAGGACAATCCTTCTGCCAATCATGATGTACGCGTCTACTGCTTGGGGGCAATGCGCGAACAGTTACAGGCAGAGGATGCAGGCCTTCTTCAATGTCTGCCTGAGAATGGCAACAGACGCACCACGATATATGCCAAACAGGTTTATATATCGATACTTAGACATCCATCCGGACTACATTGACAGACTGATCAGGAATCACGTGGGGACTACTCTAGACAGAGTAGAGACCCACACGAACCCGTTGCTCACGGAGCTCCTCGAGAACAGACGTGAGCAAGACGATAGAGACAGAGACAAATACAGACGACCAGTGAACCAAGGAGACAACGACACCCCTGAAGAAGTAAGACGGAAGCGAAACCTTCGGCGACGCCAACGTCTACTTCAACAGGCTTAAAATTTCGATAATCATGCTTTTATGTTTCAGATTCCAAGAAGAACCGACCAAGTGGTAAACTCAGTAAATTCAATACACAACACTTGGCCCTCAGCCAAGTGTTTTTCAGGCCTTCAGCCAGTTTCAGGGGGGCACCATGCACATTAAGTAAAGTCATTGTAAAATCAAATTAAACTCATGTCAGATATAAGAGAGTTTCAGGCCGAGAATTGGCCGAGCACTCCATATCAAACGATCAGATTTTATTCTGCTGATCGCCAATCATCAGGATGAGGAACCGCTTTAACGAGCGGGGGTGGTGGATAGGGGGGGTGAGCTTTCGAGTACGTACGAGTGCTGGGGCGTTCATCCTTCCGGGCCTCAACCTTAGGGGGTGCATGGTGGTGGTGGTCCTTTTGCTATAAACATGACATATTCTCAAAAAAATCAGCACGGCTTTCTTGGCAGATCCACAATGACGGCTGTTCATTCATACTATGGAAAACTTGTGGAGAAAGTTGAGGCAGGCCAGTGCCCTGTCGGGATATTTTGTGATCTCAGCAGGGCGTTCGACTGTGTCAATCACGAAATTTTACTAGAAAAATTACTAAAATACGGCATAAGAGGGAATCCATATCAATGGATAATGAGTTATCTATCATTAAGACAACAGTATGTTATCGTAAATAGCACAGCTTCCTACCGTTCAGAAGTAAACATCGGTGTGCCACAGGGCTCGGTACTGGGACCTATACTTTTTATACTATATATCAACGATCTGGACAAATTGCCAATACAAGGCTCACTCACAATATACGCAGATGATACCTCAATCATCATATCCGACAAATGCAACGAAAAACTGTATAGTAAATCCAATCAAGCTTTGCAACTAGTAAGTGACTGGACTAGAGCAAATAGACTTTTTCTGAACGCTGATAAAACCAATGCAATCAGATTTCATAATCGTCAAAAAATATGTGACAAGATCACCCTACAAGCTGATGAGTCATCAAATCCAATCTCTACAAATTCAGGTAACGTAAAATTTTTAGGGCTTTACATAGACGAATGCCTAGATTTGCATAAAAACTGCCAAATATTGACATCTAAAATCTATTCATACTCTTATCAATTTAGAAACTTGAGAAATATTCTAAATAGAGAACAACTGTTAAATCTTTATTTCTGTCAAATTGACAGTCGTCTTCGTTATGGTATATGCTTCTGGGGTCTATCTAGCTCATCACAAGACGATTTCATTGCTCAAAAGCGAGTTATCCGTTCCCTGGTGGGTGTGTCCAATAGAACTTCATGTCGTGACATTTTCATAAACTTGAAAATACTCACAGTACCCTCTCTTCTAATTTTAGAATCATGTCTCTATGTGTTCAATAATAAAGATAAATTTGATACAAATAGCTCGCGCCATGGAGTTAATACTAGACGTAAAGATGACTTCTATATCCCGTTTAGGGCCTGTTTTTCATGTTCGAGTTAACCTCCAGATAACTAACTAATAGTTTAGAATGTGATCCTTCAAACGCCATTTTAAGAATGTCGTTCACCATCTAAACTATTAGTTATCTGGAGGTTAACTCGAACATGAAAAACGGGCCCTTAGTAAGATGAATATAACTAGACAGTCGCCTAACATCGCGGCACTCAGGTTTTTTAACGCCCTACCAACTGAAATTAAACAATGTAAGACTTCAACCTCGTTCAAAAAACATGTGAAACAACTACTACAAAAAAAATGTTATTATTCGGTGGAAGAGTATCTCTCCCAGAAATTTTTAAAATAGCTACATGCCTATATGTTACCTCTCTAGTCACACTTGTTATGTATTAATGTTAGTTTTTTGTGTCTTTTTTATACTCATGTTGTCGTTGTGCACTATGTTCATTTTGTACTCTACATACAAGTACCCTCTCTTTGACTATTCCTATACAATTTTGTAATAAATAAATAAATAAAGATCATTCCCAGAATATAATCATTTTATCGAAGCATATAGAGATATATCTTGACAGATTTTGAAAGCGATACATTCAACGGCCTTGAGTGAAACGAGGGAAGAAAAAACGTTAAAAAACATTAAAGTGCCGTAAATTTTTTCTGATTTTTCCGATCGAGTTGAAATTGAGATGGAACCCTTCCCCCGTGGGGACAATGGAGGGGACAATTTTAAATTGCTGTCTCGATCGGTTCCGGAGAAATAACGATTTTTCTCTGGCGACAGACGGACGAACAGACTACAGAATTTTCCCAAAAAGTCTTAAAATTCTGTCCTTTACATTTTCTCCAAAGCAACTAGTGATCTAACACGAAAGATAAACAAGTAAGGTTCCCTCTGATGAGGAACCGTAGGATACTAACCCTAAAGGGTCTTCGTATAACAAGAATAGGTAAGTACTTCAGAAATATTCAATAAACATATCAACTGAAATATTGTTTATCTTTGAGCGACTATCTAAATTATTCGAACTGTTCAACTAGGTAATTACCGATAGACGATGAATTAATACATTTACAGGAATTTTCACAACTGTCTATTCCGGACTGATATCCAATCACCCATTATTCTAATGCGTTTTCTGTGATTGAACGACCAGACAAAGCGTGATTGTGGATTTCTTCACCTCGCCTAATTGAAACTATCTACTTAACAATAAAACTTTTCTTTTACTGACCTACTAAGTCCAGGTGCCGAGCATATTCGTGTAGAATTTCAGTTCAGTCGCGCCTGAAACTTGGTTCGGTGGAGTGATATCATAAGAAACGTCAAGACTCTACAAAAAATGTGACATCGACTGACAAGCACGTGGACGCACGTAAATAAACACTCGCTAGTTGCCATAGAAAAGTAAAAGTGAAGTTTCCAATAATTAAAAACATGATCTTGACGCGAAACGATAATGTGGTTATGTATGTAGTTCTCTTTGTGTTGTGTGCATTTGGAATCAATGGAAAACCTTCACTGTCCTTCAACCTTCCGCCGCTTGGACCCTTCAGGAACTTTGGAAGGGATCACAGGATGAATTTGAAAAATTATAGCGGGAAGAGAGTCGAAAAGGAATCACTGCGGATGGTTTACTTCCACGATATGACGGTGGCCGTGGTTGAATTAGGGCCTAACAAATTACTTTTGAATTGCGAGCTCATTGAAATTTTGTAAGTTAACTTTTCAAATATTTACCTAGATGGTTTTAAGAACCCACTTCGTAAATGAAAACCCCGGTTTTTGCCCCAGCAAAATCGCTTTGTGGAATTTTTTAAACAACAAATAGTGAAAAAAAATTTTTTTTTTTTGTTTTTTGGAAATATCTCAAAGATTATTCAAGGAGTCGTTTTAGAGTCGATGGAACTTTATAAAACCTACCAAATGGTTTTTTATACGACCAGATCACTGCATTTTTCACTGAGAAAATCCCGGAAAACCTCAAAAAATAGACAATTTTTTAAAAACTCATGATTTTTATAAATCTGAAAATGCACAAACAGTATTGCGGAAACTGATAGATAATAACATGTGGTTCAACTGTTGTAACACTCAACCTAGGGTGGTTGGGCGAATATATTATATATTTTTTTCTTAACACAAAAAAAATTCCCTCTTCAACCACAACAGAGAAAATTCCACCGCTAATTGTCACCAGAGAATAAACAAATTAAGAGCAGCCTTTTTACTTTCGAATGTTTTCGATAAGGTCCTAGATAAATCAGTACTTACCGTAAAAACTATCTTGGGCGAATTTTCTGTTATTTTCTTTCTTACCAAGGCACTATTTTAGGTTTGAAAGGTAAAGTCACCTAAGTCGTCTTAGGGACGTGGGCCGTCTAGGCTGATAATATGCAAGATTTCTTTTTGTTTTCTTTTTGAGATTTTTCCTTTCTTTTACTATTCTTATTTTATAAGAATGTCACTGAGGTTGGGATAAGTTAAAAGCTGTCAGTATACTTACCGACAATGATACTCGACATAAACTGTTTAACGGTATATTAAATAAACATTAAATGATAAAGAATTACACCATAACAAAAAGAAAATCACCCGTGAATGATTCGGCGTAAAATATATAAAAACGTAATTCTCCCTGAGGATAAATAAAAATATCGGCTTTCAAAGAGTAAATAAAATTAAGAAAAAAAAACAGCATTTAAAGTTCTTCACCCGTTCGGTGACAATTCATCGAGACAACAAAAAAAAATGGTTCAGATATCATACAACAAATAAAACAAACAAAAGGTTCACCCACGATATTTAAAAAGTATAGCTGTGGTTAGTTTGCCCAAAAAATTCCAAAAAAAATCACTTACCAAATCTCTAGCTGCGCTCGGAGTTTTGTTCCGGAAAATGGAACAATTTCGTCCAAACGAATACCAGAAAAATAGTTTCTATCAGTTCGTTCACACAACGACAAAACAAACCCGCCAAACCAAAATCTAACTCGCACTAATTATCCCGAAGTTAAAATTTCAACTCCGATGCAAACTCTAATTAACGCGGTAGGTCTTCGATCAACCGCGCCAACCGCCTCTCGAGACCGTCTCTCCGGTTTTTTTCTCTGACTCCCGTAAGTCGACTTTCCAGGGGTGTTTATATTTTTAAGGGCCAAAATCGTTAAACACCGTTACCTTCTATTTACGCCATTTCTACCGCCACGGAATAGAGAGTTCTCTCCGCTGTCTCCTCTCAGATCTCTTCCCTTACCCCCAAATACCCATCGGACTTAGCACTTTGAAAGCGCCTAGTCGACACAAAAAATGTTCACTTCAGTTAATGGTCTTTTAGTTCGTATATACTCAGCGTTAGTCCCATCCATATTATCCTTTGTAAAATAAATATTTACTCCATGTACGGCGACTTAAATGAATGCTCCATTGTTTTATATATCGTGAACAAGTCTACTCATCTGAACCACTTCGTTTGTCTCGACATTTTTGTTTATAGAGAATGAATTTTTATTTCCTCTTGAAAGAAATTTCACTAGTTAAATAATATGAAACCAAATATTTACAGGGCATTGTCATCATACGTGACCCTTTTCATTATAACGATATTGTGTAAAAACTACGCATCAGACAAAAAATATCTTGTGCTCAGTTGAAGCACATATTATTATCTATCAGTTTCCATCCGAAAACCCTTGCTGTCTACGCCGGTTAAAGGCCGGATGGGATTTCTCGCAGCAGGGCATGTCCACATGGCGCCGAATGGAAGCCGACGGACAATAAATGAAGAGAGAGAGAGTGATCTATCAGTTTCCGCAATATTGTTTGTCCAGCTTCAGATTTATAAATATTATAATTTTTTTTTAAATGCTCTCTTTCTCGAAGTTTTCCCGGATTTTCTCAGTGGAAAATGCGCCGATCCGGTCGTATGAAAACCCATTTTGTAGGTTTTATAAATCCCTACAAAAGTTCCACTGATTGTAAAACGATTCCTTGAATAATCTTTAAGATATTTCCAAAAAACCAAAAAAGTTGTTATCTTTTTTACTTTTGCTTGTTTAAAAAATTCCATAGGCCATTTGCGTCTGTTATTTTGTGGGGGAAAAACCTCTATAGGTTGGTCTATTCGTGTAAGCGCATTCGCTATTTCCTAGAATCGTACAGAATGGGGATCCAACAATTGGTAGAATTCATAGTCTAATAACCAGGGATTTTAACCTGACACTCACACCAGTAAAATTTTTAGCACACGAACAGTTTTTGAGGAGTACTTTGGGAAAAAAAATGTTCTGCACGCGAGCACCTATGGAAAGTGGGGAAAACTCGGAAAATCGGTATTCCATCAATAACTTGGAAGGGGTTGAAAATTTCGATAACTAAATAGAAACACACTCTAGAGCGTGAAGATTTTCACAAAAAAGGTTTCTACATGCTTTTTCAAAAATTGCTTCCTATGAGAGATAATTAGCTATAATTCATTCTCTTTTCAACCAATCAATTTTTTTTTGGACTCCACTGAAACAAAAAATGCGAAATGCACTCGAAATATCAAGTATCGGTGATACCTTTCGAAATGGTTTTTGTTTCATGTTCGTACGTCAAGCCGTTCAAAAATTAAAAGGGGGGGGGGGCTAAAAAAAGCCGCACTGTTACTAGGGAATAATACTTTGAGCAGCCACACCCTCATATTTCGTTGAGCATGAAATAATTCGAAATTTTCTTTGACTCATGTTTACGTAACCTTTGTATATCCATTTTCCACGGCTAACTACGACCAAATGAAAATTGAAAAATTGGGAAAAACATACTAGGCATTTTTTTATCGCAAAAATAACACCAGATTCTGTTTCAGAACATCTTAAAACCCCCAAATCTCAATGCTTGAATCATTTGAATATACAGCGTATTCTGATCAGAGTTAGCCTTGGAAAAGTGATATTTGGCCTTTTTTCAAAGTATTAATTAAATATTTTTGGGAATTCTGCGACAAGAGAAGACATTTTGGAAATTTTCCAAGCATTATTTATGGATTAGAGTTGATAATGCTACCAGCTACAGATGATACCCTGTATATTCAAATGATTCAAGCATTGAGATTTGGGGGTTTTAAGGTGTTCTGTAACAGAATCTGGTGTTATTTTTGCGATAAAAAAATGCCTAGTATGTTTTTCCCAATTTTTCACTTTTCATTTGGTCGTAGTTAGCCGTGGAAAATGGATATACAAAGGTTCCGTAAACATAAAGGTAGGTATTTCCGAGTACTACAACTTGAGTCAAAGAAAATTTCGAATTATTTCATGCTCAACGAAATATGAGGGTGTGGCTGCTCAAAGTGGGACACACTGTATATGGACAACACAATTTGATAATGTCAATACCCAATCTATCAAACCCCTTAGCTTTAGTCTTTATGCCACAAAATGCTTTGTAGATAAATAAATCATTGACTTCATGAATAGAATAGTAGTCAGTTAGTTAGATTTATAAAAATTCATAATTTTATTAGATGGTTTAATTTGGACAATGGACTCGATAAAAATCTATTAATATCATTTGGATCGCTTATCATATCAGGTATGTCAACAATTCTCTCAGGTAGGAATTTATTATATCTTAAGGTCTTCCACATATCTTTTGGATCCACATTATAACTAAATTGTTGCTTGAAATATGCTTTTTTCTCTCTCAATTAACTGAAATGTGTAATTACGTTAAATCTTCATAGACTTGTAAATGAACAGCTGTTTTTGTTCTTTTATATTTATTTAGTGCTTTGTCTCTCAGCATCATTATCTTTATAGGAATGGTGCTTTAGGTTTTGTAACTCTTGAAGTAATTATAGGAGCGTGCCTATTGAACAAGTTATTCAGACAGTGTACTAATTAAGACACTTTGTCATCTACAGATTCTTGATCATATATTCTGAAAGATGATGTGCTGAAAGATCATAATATAAATCATAATCGCCAAAATTTTCATTTTATAATTGCTTCTATAATTTCATTAATATTCTCGTCAGTATTATGACCAAATCGTGACATTTTGAAATAATGAATATTTGAAAAATCAAAATTGAAATAAATAATCAAATTGTATTCATAACAACGTGATAGAGTGAAAACCGTGGCCGGAAATAAGCGCAATTGAAAAAATTGCAAAGGATATAAACGCACTGAAAAAAGCGCATTGTTACATATGCCCAAAAGAAATATGCACACGTGGGAAATTGCACACATGGATTAAATCGCACAAGGCAGAAACCTCTCATGTATAGAATATCTGTTTATTGAACAGTTAACAGACTATAAATGAAATAAAACATTTCCAATAAACATAGATTGACTCCAGAAGTCGGAACTTGTGCGGAGTATATACAATGCTGTCCTTAAAAATATATAAAATTATAAAAATGTATACTTAGACTAAAAGGAAATTTGAATTAAGACAGGATGTCTGGGGTATGGGACGATAAAACATTAGAATAATAGGTAATAGTCGAAATAGTTATTGTATAGATAAAAATATTGAAAAAAATCATAGAAAAAAGTATTGGTATTTATATATACACAGAGGAAAAATACACTTACAAATGGCGAGGAGTTATATGAAGTATAAATATTCAATATTTTCACCGTAATTCTATTATATTGTGAATTGATTCACGGGTTTGGGATATGATGAATTTTTTTAATTCTTTTTTGAATTTTGAGGGTGATTTAATATTTTTTATTATTTCGGATAAATAGTTGTAGAGCTTCGTACTGAGATAAGTGAAACTTTTTTGTCCTATGGTTTTAGACATGAGCGGGGTTAGCTAATTTTGTTGTCGGTATCTGGTATTGTATTCATGTTCATTTTTTTGTAGGTTTGATTGAGATTTATGTTGTTTAATATTACTAGTCGTTGTTCTTCCTGAAAATAATTTTTAAAATTTTTTTCTGGGTGGTCTCCAGTTTTTTAAATATGGTTTTTCCAACTCCGCCCCAAGACATAATTCCATATGTAATATGTGATTCTACTAGAGAATAATATAGTATCTTCAGTTGGGTCACATTCAATATGTCTCTGAGTATTTTGAACTTAAACATGAAGTGTTGGATTTTTTTAATGTTGAAGTGTATGTGTTTTTCCCATCTAAGATTGGAGTCTATAATTATTCCTAGATATTTCATTTCTGTACATGGTTTTATGTTCATATTTTTGTCTATTTGCAAATTATGGAAGTTTGGAGAGGATGCTTCAGGTAAATAAAAGGTCTTATCGGAGTTTATTGTAAGAAGCTTATTTTCAAGCCATTGTTTGATATTCTTGAAGTCAGTTGCAATTATTTCTTTTAGAGATGCCCAATTTTCGGAGCTATAAAAGACTGCTGTGTCATCAGCATATGTTGTTATTTTCCCACAGCTCTGGACAGAGAATAGACCATTCAGGTATATATTGAATAGTATTGGTCCAAGGATAGTTCCTTGTGGTACGCCATACTCTATCACTCGGCTTTCACTCAATGTACTGTTTATTTTCACTCTCTGCGTTCGGTTCGATAAATATGATTTGAATAAATTGAGTTGATTTCCTCTGATTCCCATATCTTCCATTGATTCTAGTAGTAGAGTATGGCTCACGGTATCGAAGGCTTTCGATAGATCGATGAAAATACATAGCGATGGTCTACTTCTGTCTAGGCTGGAGTAAATTTCAGAGGTGAGGTTAAGGATTGCATTTTGGGCGGAAATGCCTTCACGGAATCCAAATTGTTTTTCAGAGAGCAACTTATACTTTGAAAGGTATTCGTATAAATGCACACATAGAAAAAAACGCAAACTCGTATTATAAATTTATTTTTAAATAAAACCAAATTTCCAAAGAATGAGAAGGAAAGAACTGTAACTATTAAACAATTGCAGTTTAGTACTACCCTAGGTAGTAGGGTAGTAACCCCGATTTTGACGAAGTTTTTTTTGGGGGTCATTTCGAGTTCTCTGAACACAAATCTAAAGTCAATACTCCTCGCTCTCACTTATTTTTTGATTTATGGCCAATCAAATGTTGGATAAAGGATATTTTCAAAATCGAATTTCTTCCACAAAAGTCAACCACTTGGTGTTTTCTTTCATATCAGCACAACCTACACACTCTTATTTAAGCACTTTTGGTTCGTTTTGTATATTATTTTGAATTCTTTATTGAAAATAAAAGATCTGACATAGCACAATAAAAAATAACTATTGTCTGGTGACAGCCCGGATATTTTGGAAAAAAAAGATAAAATAGTAAGTAGTAGAAAAGCGCGCGCTCGCGTATTTCTTGCTATGGATCTCCAACAAGAAATAAGGAATGAACCTGTCATATATTGGTATTTCTTGTTATCTCGGGCGAGTGCCGTTTCTTTTGGTATAGAATAAAAAAGGGTCGCTTTTGCGCGCGGAATTGCGAAATATCGGCCGAGCGCCCCCTATCTACTACTATTTTATTTTATTCTCTCCACTTTTTGTAGAAAGGTTCTGTCATATGTTGGTATTTTTTGTTATCCCATCCTCGTCGCCAACTCAACTCAAACACTTGTTTTACTCGATACACCTCCCAAGTGTACCTTGTAAAAAGCGACCCTTTTTTATACTGTACCAAAAGAAACGGCACTCGCCCGAGATAACAAGAAATACCAATATATGACAGAACCTTTCTACAAAAAGTGGAGTGAATAAAATAAAATAGTAGTAGAAAAGCGCGCGCTCGGTCGATATTTCGCAATTCCGCGCAATGTCGGCCGAGCGAGCTCGTTTCGCTCGCGTATTTCTTGCTATGGATCTTCACCAAGAAATAAGGAATGAACCTTTCTACAAAAAGGGGAGAGAATAAAATAAAATAGTAGTAGAAAAGCGCGCGCTCGCGTATTTCTTGCTATGGATCTTCACCAAGAAATAAGAAATGAACCTTTCTACAAAAAGTGTAGAGAATAAACTAAAATAGTAGTAGAAAAGCGCGCGCTCGGCCAATATTTCGCAATTCCGCGCGCATGGAATTGCGAAATGTCAGCCGAGCAAGCTCGCTTCGCTCGCGTATTTCTTGCTATGGATCTTCACCAAGAAATAAGGAATGAACCTTTCTACAAAAAGGGGAGGAAATAAAATAAAATAGTAGTAGAAAAGCGCGCGCTCGGCCGATATTTCGCAATTCCGCGCGCACGGAATTGCGAAATGTCGGCCGAGCGCGTTCGATTCGCTCGCGTATTTCTTGCTATGGATCTTCACCAAGAAATAAGAAATGAACCTTTCTTCAAAAAGTGGAGAGAATAAAATAAAATAGTAGTAGAAAAGCGCGCGCTCGGCCGATAGTTCGCAATTCCGCGCGCACGGAATTGCGAAAAGTCGGCCGAGCGCGTTCGATTCGCTCGCGTATTTCTTGCTATGGATCTTCATCAAGAAATAAGGAATGAACCTTTCTTCAAAAAGTGGAGAGAATAAAGTAAAATAGTAGTAGAAAAGCGCGCGCTCGGCCGATATTTCGCAATTCCGCGCGCACGGAATTGCGAAATGTCGGCCGAGCGCGCTCGATTCGCTCGCGTATTTCTTGCTATGGATCTTTACCAAGAAATAAGGAATGAACCTTTCTTCAAAAAGTGTAGAGAATAAAATAAAATAGTAGTAGAAAAGCGCGCGCTCGCGTATTTCTTGCTATGGATCTTTACCAAGAAATAAGGAATGAACCTTTCTTCAAAAAGTGGAGAGAATAAAATAAAATAGTAGTAGAAAAGCGCGCGCTCGGCCGATATTTCGCAATTCCGCGCGCACGGAATTGCGAAATGTCGGCCGAGCGCGTTCGATTCGCTCGCGTATTTCTTGCTATGGATCTTCACCAAGAAATAAGAAATGAACATTTCTTCAAAAAGTGGAGAGAATAAAATAAGATAGTAGTAGAAAAGCGCGCGCTCGGCCGATATATCGCAATTCCGCGCGCACGGAATTGTGAAATGTCGGCCGAGTGCGCTCGATTCGCTCGCGTATTTCTTGCTATGGATCTTCACCAAGAAATAAGGAATGAACCTTTCTACAAAAAGGGGAGGAAATAAAATAAAATAGTAGTAGAAAAGCGCGCGCTCGGCCGATATTTCGCAATTCCGCGCGCACGGAATTGCGAAATGTCGGCCGAGCGCGTTCGATTCGCTCGCGTATTTCTTACTATGGATCTTCACCAAGAAATAAGAAATGAACCTTTCTTCAAAAAGTGGAGAGAATAAAATAAAATAGTAGTAGAAAAGCGCGCGCTCGGCCGATAGTTCGCAATTCCGCGCGCACGGAATTGCGAAATGTCGGCCGAGCGCGTTCGATTCGCTCGCGTATTTCTTGCTATGGATCTTCATCAAGAAATAAGGAATGAACCTTTCTTCAAAAAGTGGAGAGAATAAAGTAAAATAGTAGTAGAAAAGCGCGCGCTCGGCCGATATTTCGCAATTCCGCGCGCACGGAATTGCGAAATGTCGGCCGAGCGCGCTCGATTCGCTCGCGTATTTCTTGCTATGGATCTTCACCAAGAAATAAGGAATGAACCTTTCTTCAAAAAGTGTAGAGAATAAAATAAAATAGTAGTAGAAAAGCGTGCGCTCGCGTATTTCTTGCTATGGATCTTTACCAAGAAATAAGGAATGAACCTTTCTTCAAAAAGTGGAGAGAATAAAATAAAATAGTAGTAGAAAAGCGCGCGCTCGCGTATTTCTTGCTATGGATCTTCACCAAGAAATAAGGAATGAACCTTTCTTCAAAAAGTGGAGAGAATAAAATAAAATAGTAGTAGAAAAGCGCGCGCTAGGCCGATATTTTGCAATTCGCCGATATTTCGCAATTCCGCGCGCACGGAATTGCGAAATGTCGGCCGAGCGCACTCGATTCGCTCGCGTATTTCTTGCTATGGATCTTCACTAAGCAATAAGGAATGAACCTTTCTTCAAAAAGTGGAGAGAATAAAATAAAATAGTAGTAGAAAAGCGCGCGCTCGGCCGATAGTTCGCAATTCCGCGCGCACGGATTTGCGAAATGTCGGCCGAGCGCGTTCGATTCGCTCGCGTATTTCTTGCTATGGATCTTCATCAAGAAATAAGGAATGAACCTTTCTTCAAAAAGTGGAGAGAATAAAGTAAAATAGTAGTAGAAAAGCGCGCGCTCGGCCGATATATTGCGAAATGTCGGCCGAGCGCGCTCGATTCGCTCGCGTATTTCTTGCTATGGATCTTCACCAAGAAATAAGGAATGAACCTTTCTTCAAAAAGTGTAGAGAATAAAATAAAATAGTAGTAGAAAAGCGCGCGCTCGCGTATTTCTTGCTATGGATCTTTACCAAGAAATAAGGAATGAACCTTTCTTCAAAAAGTGGAGAGAATAAAATAAAATAGTAGTAGAAAAGCGCGCGCTCGGCCGATATTTCGCAATTCCGCGCGCACGGAATTGCGAAATGTCGGCCGAGCGCGTTCGATTCGCTCGCGTATTTCTTGCTATGGATCTTCACCAAGAAATAAGAAATGAACATTTCTTCAAAAAGTGGAGAGAATAAAATAAAATAGTAGTAGAAAAGCGCGCGCTCGGCCGATATATCGCAATTCCGCGCGCACGGAATTGTGAAATGTCGGCCGAGTGCGCTCGATTCGCTCGCGTATTTCTTGCTATGGATCTTCACCAAGAAATAAGGAATGAACCTTTCTACGAAAAGTGGAGAGAATAAAATAAAATAGTAGTAGAAAAGCGCGCGCTCGGAATTGCGAAATGTCGGCCGAGCGCGTTCGATTCGCTCGCGTATTTCTTGCTATGGATCTTCACCAAGAAATAAGGAATGAACCTTTCTACAAAAAGTGGAGAGAATAAGTAGTAGAAAAGCGCGCACTTTCGCTTGCGTGTTTCTTGCTATGGATCTTCACCAGAAAAAAAGATGAAAAAGTAGTAGATAAATAGTAGTAGAAAAGCTTCGCTCGCGTGTAGTTCTTGCTATACACCTGCATCAAAGAATACTGCCGTGCTAAGTCCATTATGGCGGTAACTGAGTTAACTGACATTAGTCTATATAGTAGGAAAAAGAGTTTTGAATTTTTATTTTGATATTTTAGTACATGTTGAATTTGTACCTTCATTTAGGTTGCTTTAATTTATTAACAATTAAAGCATCCCAAGAAAGTTACAAATTCAAAGTATACTAAAATATCAAAATAAAAATTCAACACTCTTTTTTCCACAATATATCTAGTCGAATTTCAATTAGCTCTGAAGAACGTTTGTTTCCACTTAATGTCAGTAAATTTTTAGCTTCTAACAGGGTTTCATGAGAGGTAGTGCAAAAACTGTCAGTGAATTTCAGTAAAATCCATATATCCATATATCTATTGGGCACTGGGAAGTACTATACGGGAGTATCGGAACACGACTGTTTGTTATCCGTATCTGTCATACTGCCATTACTTACTGCCAATAAACGAAATCCATCGAATGTATTGTTATGGTAATTCAAATCTTACATTTTCAATACATGTGTAGGCGCGTTCGGTAAATGCAGATCTGACAGTGACAGCTCGATTCAATCTGTTTGCTCCATTTGCCACAACAAGTATAGGGAAACCACGCCTACAGATTGAATCGAGCTGTCAGATTTGCATTTACAGAACTCGCGGAAAGTTGGAAACACTGCAAACTTTGCCAAAAATGCGTGAAATAATGTGTCTAGAATGTACTGATATAAAGCAAACGCAAATTGGTTGCTTTTTTTGGAAGAAATTTGATCTTGAAAATACCCTTTTTGTGACATTTGATTGGTCGTAAATCAAAAAGTAAGGGAGAGCGAGGCTTTTTGACTTCAGATTTGTGTTCAAGGACCTCGAAATTACCCCCCAAAAAAAATCGTCAAAATGCTAAATTTTCAAAAAATACTTTCACTTTGCTGTCACGAAAACTGTGTTGCTTAGAAACACCACGAGAGTTTGCTCGACTGGTGTTTTGTACAGCAACACAGTTTGAGCGACGCGACGGTCAAGGTGAAAGTATTTTGAACATTCTTCATATCTTCTGTGACTGTTGTAACTATGGAAACTTGTAAATAAGGAAGAGGAGAAACACCGATTTGAAAATACCACGGCTAGGATGTATAAAAACCCTGGTGTGTCGAGTGATTCGATTTTGTTTTGATTTTTCAGAAAACAAATAAACAAATGAAATAGTGGTCTGCTTCTTTGGTCGGTCCCAGAGATGGCGCCCTTATATAGAATTTTAGTCTTGTCAATATTCCAGGGATATGGTGATTGATGACTGTTGTCAATTTTATGGAATTTCAACAAACTTTAAATACAATCCAAAAGTGAATGATGGTGACAGAATCTAAATTTCATAGTGCAATTTCCTTGTATTGATTACTATTATTAATGTGTTTCTTAATTTTGCTGCATATTTCCTTAGACATTCATTCAATAATAATTTAATTATTCTGATTGACTCGTCATTTACTTGATGAATATCCATAGTAATTGTACAAACTACACTAAAAACGATTCGATCCTCCACAAACTTTAGACAGTGAAGAAGCTAGTGTGCAGGCAAAACATGTCTGATAAAATAAAATTTGTGAATATCTAATCGTTTCCTGTGTAGTTTGTACAATAATAATTTGATCATGTTCCGTTTTTGTATCATTTGTGGGCAATACAGAGAGACGAACAAAATAATTCATCTATATCCAGTACCAAAAGTGAGTACCACACCATATTATGAAGATTATCAAATAGTATCTTGTACCCATTAGTAGGAAACATTTTAATGAAAATAATGGCACGAATATATCTCACGGTATCACGCCATTCCTGATTATATTAGCACAAGATTGACAGGTTCTAATGGTGAATTTTCATGAAGCTTAACTTCAATATTTCTAAATGAAATTCTTGGTTATTATTGTAGTGAATTTCATTTCAGTAAAATATTGAATAAATAAGTCGAAAATGTAACAAATTAAACTGATTGGTGAAGTTTTTCAGTAAATTCCAATAATTGCGTTTCTTTATTCATTTCATTCGTAGGCAATACTTGAAAACTTCTGTTCTTGTAAATTTACCCTAACAAGAAAACCGACCGTGGCGGTACACGCAAATGCGGAATATTTGGGAAACAGACCACGAATTCATTTGTTTTCTCTTAATCAAGCTGGCGAATTGTCTCCCGTTTTATCCCACATTTTTGCAGGTACGAGTCGACACACCAGGATTTTTAGACATCTTAACCACGGCATTTGCTTGGTTTATATAACATGAGGGAAATTGTCTCTGAAATTGTTCGTCACAGGTGTTTAGGACATTATTCATCGACCACCTTTGAAGTTAGATAAATTCATAAAAAATGGTGCGCCAATTAAGAATAGTTAAAATATCAATTGGTAGTCGTGGCATAAGCAGTTGAGAAGACTAATTGTTTCCACTGCCTATTCAGGCTCACCACTTTGCATAGGATTAAATCCCGACTACTGCCAAGAAGTTTTCATTTTAGATTCGACGATAGTTCCGAAGGGGAACCCCTGAGTAATAATCAAAGTAACTCAATGCAAATTGCTCATATTCAATACTTGGAAACTCATCGACTGCATTTTTATGCAAGGCGTCTATTTTTCAGTTGTTTATGATTGTTATTAACTCATCATATCAAAATGTAAATTTTTCCTACCAATTATAATTATCAGTCGGAAACCAATTTTCAACCTTCTAGTTAATGGACTTGGTGCTGTTCCATTTAATGAACTTTAATAATTAATTAGTTGCAAACGAATATGGTGGATAACCTTGTACCAAGATGCAAGTCTTTACATTTCTATCATTATTCATTCTTATTGTTTTGAATGTGTGCTAGACTTGATTTTCGCGATAAGAAAATGAAACAATTCGATGTCAAAAAGCCTACTGCTCGTGATGATGCTAATGTAATAAAAATGCATGCATTTGTTTTTTCGAAACTCCCAAGTTTTCGGAGAAAACACTTCGGAAGCAGAGCTTGTGCGAGCAAGGGAGATCCGGCACCTACAGTTTAAATAAAAGTGGGATCCACTTCAGCTCCGTGACAGGCGTTCGGGGATTCGGGAATCAAACCTGGGTGGAAGGCAAACGCTTTAACATCACGACCACTTCGCTGTCTAAATTCGCGGATTTTTTTTTGTTTTTGAAGAAAATGGAATGAAATTTGGAGAATCTGCATACGACATAAAACTGCATTTTTGACAAGTAACTCAAGTTCGTGCAACTTCCGGTTTCACAGAAAATGACATAAACTTTCGATTTTTAAGTATAATTTCACCTTTTTGTCTCTTTGAGACATTCTGCATACAACCACGTATAACTTGTCACTTTTCCCAGTTAACACAAACATTTAGGAGATGTTGCTTTCTTGATTATTATGGTAACAAAATGAGTTTCATTTAGATGTCACTGTTACCACTAAGTGATGCCAAATTTTATGAATTGTTCACAATTCTCTTCTCATCAGTATCACTTTGAGCATAAAATGTGAAGAAAATTGCGAAGCACATTAACATGAATTTTGGTTTAATTGCGATTTTGTCGGTATAAAAGGAATTAGGTTGGTAACAAAATTGATCGTGACATCACCATCACGGCACAAAATGGCCAGCGCGGCCAGAGGTGTTTGTCGACTCAAGAGTCAAGTAGAATTTGTATTTGGTTAACGCCATTCTTTAAATATTCTATAGGTACTTCTGATGGTGTGTAGTGCTCTGTTTGCTTCTTCTTATTTCAATAGTTGAATCAAATGTGTTTATTATTTCTACCAAGAACTGTATCTCTTCAAGAACCGGAACGGTTAGTAGAAACAGAATGGTAAATTCAGTGATTTACAGAATTTGGCATTTTCAGGATAGGTACCTACCGATTTCGCCGAGAAGAAAATGCTGTCCAGATTGGAGTTGTATTATAGATTTTTCTACATTTCTACATTTCTGTAAATGTTTTTCATGATTCAGACATAGTTTGAATTTTTTTGTTGTTTGTGAGAAGTATATACTACGGAATCAACTCACGCATTTGTTTTCTAGCATTTCAATCCATATGAACAGTAATTCATTAGTAAGAATAATAATATTGAGGTATAATTTCGATTTATGTTGCGACATGGTGAGCTTTGTTTTGTTTTCGACATACAGGGGAATCAGAAAGTGAAGCGCCTTTTTAAATAAGTACCAGTCCGTTCAATTTCACATTGTTACATCGAAAGGGTCTCAATGTGCATTCGATTCCGAAGTATAAATGGAATGTCACATTGGGCTAATTTCGAGTTACATTTTGCATCACATTTTGATGTCTCGACATGACCAACGGGGCACCGAATAGACGTTTATGCGATAATAATGGAAGTCACTTTGCGATTCACTGGTGTGATCTGAAACATGAATGTGAATCCCACTACCATCTCTGAGATCATTCTATGTTGACTGGGTTTGTAACCATTTTTTTTATTTTGAAATTTATTTTTTAATCCAGAGTGCTATAGAAACGTTTGAATCACTAATATCATCCCTAAAACTTTGGAAAAAATACAATTTCACTGTTTTCGGACAAATGCAAGTGTCACATAAAATTCAATTTTTGAATTAAAATTACAATTTTTTTTCAAATGGCAACGTTGTGGCTCGTCGGGCTATAGGAAAAAAGATCATTTATTTACGATTAATTTGATACCACTCACTAATGGGTTTTAAAGAAACTTCCTTTGAACAACATACAAAATCTGGTTGGATCTTTCTTAAAATAAAGCCAACATGTTGCTATTTGGAAAAAATTTGTAGTACAAATTTGAAAATAAAATTTTGAACGAAAACAGCAAAGTGGTATTTTTTCCCAAAATTTTAGGACTGAAATTAGTGATTTAAAGATATCAATAGCTCATATGGAGACAAAATAAGAGAAAATATACCGGGTGTCCCATTTAAAAATCGAAAGTTCATGACACTTTTAGTTTCACTTTCACTTTCACTTTCAGTTTTAGATGGTATAAAGATCCTCCAAATTTTATTCCATTATCTTCAAAAATAAAACCCAGTATAGAAAACTAAACCTAGGGCAATTCTGAAATTTGGTTGGATGAGAACTAATGAAGAATTTAACTAAAATATGTTAAGTTTCCGGTTTACCGGAAGTGACGTCATCTTTTTTATTTTTGATGGCACACCCTGTAACTAATTTTTGGATTCCCCTCATGATTTCAATTCAATGTCATGCATTATACCATTTACCAAATATGAACCGTTTTTTAATTATTCGAGTTTTTTTAGAAAAAAATGACAGGTGCAGCCTCTCGAAAACACGTCATTTTTATGTATAATAAAATTTGAAAAAAGTGCAGTGAGTGAATCATGAATATCTTAGGTCGAACGGATCACGCACCATTCTCACGTCCACTGAATAATTCACAGGGTGCGCAAAAATGTGAGTCCAATAAGTAAATGAGAAAAATAAAAAGTCTCAACTTTTTCAAAAGGGAACCCCCATTTTTTCACATCTTTTATGAAAATAAGGCCTGGTTATAATATACTTCCCTATACCGAAAACTTATAATTTTGGAGATATATCTGTATGATTGATAATAATAAATATAATATGACATATTGTACAGTTGTGTGCATAAAAAAGTCGTACACAGTACGACACTAATTGAGGCATTGCACTGAAAAATGTTAAAGCGCGTTACTGACAAAAATAGTTCGAATTTCAACTCTACTTGTCAAAGTCGATTAGACGTGAAATAATTAAGATTGACAAGCCTGACTCACAATATTCTATAACTGTTGTACGACTTCTTTATGCACACAACTGTACATGGTAGTACCACTTGATTCGTGGGTAGGCGCGCAGGACAACAAGACCAGTATAAATTTACGAAAAAAAAAAAAATTATGTGTGTGATAATTTTTTTGAGAAGAACCTGGCCGCTATGGACTACCAAACTCAACTTTTTTTGTTCATTGCCTTTGAAATAAAAACTTGAAATACGTTGTTGCATAACTTGGAGGCGACAGGAACCCCCTCCCCCCCAACAGATGGAAGCCCCAGCAGGGCAGGTTCAAACCCTATTCCTGAGCAGTCATAAAATCCCCTTACCCCTACCCTGTGGACGTATCGTGATAGTTTTGAACTGTTTCCAATACTTCCGATTTTAACCTATACAATAGGGATAATCGTCGGCAAGTCTCCAACAGAAAATAACTACTGCCCCCTACGACAATCGAATTATATCTATTAGATTATAGGCAAAGTATTCTACAAGAACTTCTTTGGAATGTTCTCCCAATCTCAACGACAAAACCATGAAACCGATCCGTAGGTGTTCCCCCAAGTAGGTTGAGACATGTTTTGGCGTTGAGATTGGAAGAACATTGCAAAAGTAGTTCTTGTAGAATACTTTGTCAAGAATCTAACATATATAATTCAATAGTAGTAGCAGGCAGTAGTTGTTTTCTGTTTGAGACTGGATTGCCTAATCCACTTTTATTATTGTATTATACAGGGCAATTCAAATTCGACCCCCACCATTGGGATCTCCTAAACTACAGGAGATATAGTTGTCGTCAAACATATAAGATAAATAAAAAAAGGCGCAAAAAATGGTCTTATCTTGTCCATCTCTGCCTGGAAAGGGCCACATAATATTGGGGGCAAGTGGTGCAAGAGTTTGAAATAGCTAGTGCATTATAGGTAATTTCACCATGGGTAAATAATTTTTCAATTGCATCAAATTCATTATTGAGAGAGGATTAATTAATTCTTTTTGTTTAGAATAACGAATATACTAGAGATCGATACTAGGCACAAAGAAACAATTTAAAAAATATATGCAGTATAATGATTCCATTTATCATTCATTAAAAAGTTATTCAACAAAAAGAATAACAAATAAAAAAAATTACAACATTCTCGTATATACACAGTTTTCATTCAGTACTGCTTTCTTCCCGACTAAACATCTGGATTGTCAGGAATTCAGATGTTTTTGTTCAGATAATTTAAAAATAATCTAGAGAAGGTAATTTCCAAATAAGAGCATATACCAACATGGTTTTCCATGAAAATAACAACTTTCCAATTAATCGCCCTGTGTTTTATTTATATGAACTCTCTGTAATCCTATATTTTCAGATCGGATAACGCGTTGCCACGTTATCATTATTTATACAGATTTTATTGCGAAAAATTACTTCACTTTGAACTGGAAT
This sequence comes from Chrysolina oricalcia, assembly GCA_944452925.2. Classification (NCBI taxonomy): domain Eukaryota; kingdom Metazoa; phylum Arthropoda; class Insecta; order Coleoptera; family Chrysomelidae; genus Chrysolina; species Chrysolina oricalcia. The sequence goes on from OX101824.2 coordinate 52,559,123, forward strand.
AATACTTTCGCGGTTGAAGATTTTCTAATAGATGATTTTCACCTTGTGTGAATTTTTCTGATGGAAGCTCTCAGTATGGTATGTCAATGATCAATTGTGCTAAAATTAAAAAATCATATGTATCATATGGGTGTCTTGAACGGAATTTTCATCCGACACAATTACATTAAATTTTGGTGCCGAATATTGTTTTCTCGTTTTTCATCGGTGATTTCTATCAAGTTTTAGTGCAATCATATTTGAAGGGCCTAGTGGAAAAACGATGAGGTTCCAAATTTTCCGAAATCGACATTTTAGCGGCATCTGTTAGCTTATAGCTCGAAGTATCAACATACCAAACCTTAAGTACTGGGGACAAACAATGACATTCCATAAAAAACTGCGGTCGAAAGTAGGCAGCACAGTGTAAAAACGATGACACTCCCACATTAGATTTCGCTTTTCTCAACTTTTTAAAAAGTGGAACCTCATCGTTTTTTCACTGGATTCATTTATTTCTTGCATAAAATTGAATGTTCTCTCATATCTTAAAATCAAATTCGGGAATATAATCAATATAGGCCACTGGCATTCCGTTTCGTAAAATCATATTTTTATTCATATGCTCTTAGGTATTTTGTGATCCTCCACTAATAAAAGTAAATTCAATATTAATTTTCATTTTTAACGCCCTGCATTTCGAAAATCGTTGTCTTTTACATGTTCACCTATAGACATTATTTTCCTTGCAATGTGAGAAATTAACGAACGGACCGGTCCACATTAGGAATCATCCTGTATAAGCAAATATTGTGCTAGTCCTCACATTTCCTTCAAATCAATTAAAAAGTATATATTTCTGCCAAAAATGCATAGTACCTACCACGCCATACACACCTTAATGGTAGTCACATGAGAATATTGGCTAAATTCAGTGCGAGTCAATATCAATACTTACATAAGTTCAGGAAATTACCAGGAAATTAATTCCTATTTTGTCAATAACCAAACAGTTTTTTAGACAAAAATTGCAATAAATCAATAAATAAAATTATTGACATCTCTACATTCGTTCAAATTATTTCACCTATCGCCCCCACGTAACACTTGGCGCGGAAGATGTAAAGGCCCGCACAGCAATTAGGTATGTTTTTTTCCATGCAGGGTCGGGCGTAGTTATAATAGAAATCACAGCTGTATGCGGTACGCGCAGCTATTAGCAAATTAGATTTCGAGGGGGCAGTTGTTTACCTAATCTAAGGATACTAATAATAATAAAAATGGATTATTCTGAATACAAAAGTTACAGTACTTTTGGTAAATTAACTTGATTAATCTGCACGCATCACAATATTTAGTGGCATATGTACTAGTCCGACCCTGGTCGGCGGCATGGGAATCAATGTCGTGATAATCGACCATTTTTGCGCCTTTTTTTATTTATCTTATATGTTTGACTACAACTTCACGTCGAAGCTTAAATTGGGGCAAAGTTGCGTATTCTGGTGCTTGACAAAATACTGTTTTGAAACTTGGAAAATTCCAAGTATTTCCGGAAATATCGGGAAAAAACTGAAAATCGGAATTTTCGTTTTTATTTTTTTTCTATCGTTATTTGACATCATAGTTCAAAACCAAAAGTACATTTTCATTGATACTTTTTTTCAGCTACACGTTTTCATGTCCAGATTTAATATCCGACGTTTCGTCTTCTGGCATTCATCATCAACTTTTTTTCTGTTATGAGCGCCATATTGTTTTTTATACAGAAAAATAGTGATTCTCATTCTGATTTCATTGATGCATAATTTGTTATGATTTGCACTTCTGAAACCACACGTATTAAAAAAAAAACAACTTCATCTGAGATGGTCATGACTCCATCGAAAAATTTTGTTTAATAAACACTAGTTGTCAGAACTCATTAAACATCATAAGTTTGCACAAATACTTCAGTCGAAATGTCCTCATTCTCAAATGAAGAAAAACGAGATATGTTGAAACTTTATTATAAATTTGATAGGAATAGTACGAAAACAGCACAAATTTATTTTGAATTATATCCAGAAAGACAACAGCCGGATAGAACATTATTCGGAATTTTGGACAAACACTTGGCTGAGTACGGTGGTTTCAAAAACCAAGAATGAAATATGGGAGCAGAATGGAACAAAATATTAGACGTAACTTATTAGCCGAGGTAAAATAATTGTTCATTCCATATTCGAAGAAGTACAATTATTTTTGGTACTTTTTTAGATAATTGCAGATCCTTCCAAATCAACACATCAAGTTTCGGCAGAAATGGATGTGCCACAGACTAGCGTTTGGAGGGAATTAAAAAAAAGTGGTTTGAAATGTTATAAGATACATATTTCACAAAAATTACATCCAGGTGATCCTGAGAGAAGGATGGAATTTTATAGCTGGCTCTCGAATAGGGTAGACCCTACAAACTTCTTGAAAAACATTATTTGGACCAACGAAAGTACTTTTTCGAACTGTGGTGTTTTTAATAGAAATAATGAGCACATTTGGAGTGAAAATAATCCACGACACTTCAGAGAAGTCAGACCACGAGTTCGGTTTCGTTTGGGCTGGAATTTATGACGACCGAATACTTGAACCTCATTTCTTCTCTAATACTTTGAACGGGGAAACCTATCTTCGGTTCTTAAGAAACGAATTCGAAGAATATATAGATACGTTTTCCCTTGTTAATTATAACAGCTGCTGGTTTCAGCATGACGGGGCTCCTCCACACAATAAAAGAGCAGTTTGCGAATATTTATACCAAAGATTTCCTAATAGGTGGTTAGGAAATTCTGGACCAGTGAGGTGGCCGGCAAGGTCACCTGACCTTACAGTTTTGGATACTTTCTTGTGGGGCACTTTAAAGAACATAATCTATGGAGAGCAAAAATATGACACAGTAGATGAACTTAGAGACAATATCATCACGCAATTCAGGATATTGTTAGGGCCGTTCTTAATTTGAAACGACGAGCTCGGTTATGTATTCAAGAGGAAGGCCATCATTTCGAGCACTTGTTGTAATACTTTTTGTGCATTTTTTACAAGCTCATGATATCATTCTTGTTTTTTGAAACGCACCGTACTCAGCCAAGTGTTTGCTCAAAATTCCGAATAATGTTCTATCCGGCTGTTGTCTTTCCGGATATAATTCAAAATAAATTTGTGCTGTTTTCGTACTATTCCTATCAAATTCATAATAAAGTTTCAACATAACTCGTTTTTCTTCATTTGAGAATGAGGACATTTCGAAGTATTTGTGCAAACTTATGATGTTTAATGAGTTCTGACAACTAGTGTTTATTAAACAAAATTTTTCGATGGAGTCATGACCATCTCAGATGAAATTGTTTTTTTTTAATATCTGTGGTTTCAGAAGTACAAATCATAACAAATTATACATCAATGAAATCAGAATGAGAACACTATTTTTCTGTATAAAAAAACAATATGGCGCCCATAACAGAAAAAAAAGTTGATGATGAATGCCAGAAGACGAAACGTCGGATAGTAAATCTGAACATGGAAACGTGTAGCTGAAAAAAAGTATCAATGGAAATGTACTTTTGGTTTTGAGCTATGTTGTCAAATAACGATAGAAAAAAAAATAAAAACGAAAATTCCGATTTTCAGTTTTTTCCCGATATTTCTGGAAATACTCGGAATTTTCCAAGTTTCAAAACAGTATTTTGTTAAGCACCAGAATACGCAACTTTGCCCCAATTTAGCTTCGACGTATCTCCTGTAGTTTAGGAGATCCCAATGGTGGGAGTCGAATTTGAATTGCTCTGTATATTTTTCGAGTATTTAAAACGTGTACTGTAATTTAATTAATAATATACCTTTTTTGATTTTGTCGCTTTCAAAATGGTGAGAGGCCCAACATTTATACCGTTTTTAATATTTTTTCAGCAAGCCAGACGAAGTAGTGGACGTCTTAGGGGAATTGAAACCAGTGGCAAGACCAGTAGGAATCACCTTCGATGAGATGCTCACCCTGATGAATCAGTGTAAACAGCTGGAAGAAATGAAACGCATGAACATCCATGAGGAGTTACTGAAAAACGATTCCCTCGCCATTGATCAAGGAAGAGGCCTGAAGAATCCATTTAGCCTACTGAGTGGTATTATTCCAGGTATGTATTAATCATCTGATGTGGTATTTGTGGTAGGTATCTTACCGACTAAACCGCTGAAGAAAATGTACCGACTTGTTGAAGTTCCTAGTACCTTGAAATATACAGGGTGGGGCACCCCATACAACACGGTCCCTGTGAACCAAACCATTATTTTTTTCGGGAGTTCCTCCATTTCATTATATATTATATTGATTAAGGTTACAAAAAAAATGATTTTGAAGTCTACAGGGTGGCTAAAAAAGTGTGACATATCAAAGTTGTGTTTTTTTAAATGGAACACCCTATATTACACTTTTGAATAGGTCAGGAAAAAATAAAATGATTTCACATAAGGTATTATGTACCTAACTATAACCGCTCTCGAGTTATTGATTTTTTTACGAAAATGCTAGATACAATTGTACGAAGATACCAGAAATTTCACATTAGAAAAACTGATAAAATTTGAAAGACCAAAGTTTGCTCACAAAGTAACAAATAATTTACAAAAAAGTAATAGTCATTTCAAAAAAAAAATCAAAATTACATGACCATATTATCAGAAATGCAAATAACTTCCATTTGAATAACATTCATTCAAATAAAGGCAAAAACAATCCAGTATCTAGTTCTATAGAAACTTACAATAAACTTTCAGATGATATGAAAAAATCAAAATCAATAATATTTTTTCGAAAAAACTCAAACAAAATTTGTTATCATACTGATGTTCATCAAACTATTATGCAAAGTTGTTATAATAGGGAATATGCTAGTGATTTAAATTTACTTGATTTTTTTACCACATATACTTTATTGTCACGAAATTACAGCTAAACCATTAGTTTATCAATTAGTTTGTATTTAACTCCATAAAACTTCAATCAAAAAGTGCATAATAAGCGCGCGGAATTCAAATTTGCGAAACGCATCACCATTGGTCGAAACGAAGAATGACGTCACATTGCACGTTATGAAATTTATCTGTGTTGATATTCATACTGTGCTAGTCGTCTTTCATAGAAAATTTGTTTTTATTTATATATTTGTAGTGTTTTCCATTACATAGTTCGATTTTGGTCTTGTGACAATTGTAAATTATCAAGAGAAATGACTGAAAGCGGTTTTGTCAAAGCACAATCCGACAATACCGGAACCAAGACCGGAACTGATAAGTAGTAATAGTTTATCAAATGATAGTTTTCCTTTTGTAATTTAGGTGAGGCAGGTATATACAAAACATTTATGCATACAAAACTTACTTCTGATCAATTCACTTCATGTTAACTATCGAAATACAATGTACTCACATTGAAATGATCTTCACAACAATGTAAATGTGATATTGGAGATACTTCGCCTCTTCTCATAACCTTACACCATTGTTTACGTATTTTCGCATCTCTTGGAACAGAAAAAAATACTTAACTTGGTGTACTTATAATTGTGTTTTGGCATTCCGGTACTAAACAATACCTATAAGATGGTTTTTTAGCATTTTCCATTATCGTAATAGCGATTAAAACTGCACATTCCTAACCTAATTAATAACTGTCAATAGTGTCAATGGCCATAACTATAGAAAGGCTTGTTCATTGAAGACTTCTCTGGTTGATCGAGATTACTTTCACATATGTTCATCTCTATCTAACACTTGTACTGCATTTGTCTTACTCTTTTATAAAAGATCAACTTCAAGCAAGTAGAGCAATCAGAGTACGTCAAAACGAACGACACTGAAGAAGAACAACGCCGATAGCGCTATGTGACGTCATCCACAGCGCGCGAAAATGGAGGCGTTCAAATAGGTCAAATTCAATCGGTATTTTATATATTATTTTAAAAATTAATTCCAAGACTTTCAACCGTATTTATATTTTTTACTATGTTGTAACGAAGTAAAAAATTGATTAAACAAATAAAAATAAATTATGCATATTCCCTATTGTTATATTTAATTGATTTTAAAATTATTGACACTTGTAATTATATATAATGTATTATTATCTTCCTTACACCAGAACTTGTACTGTTTGGAAGATGTATTTTTCAATAAAAAAAAAATGGAAACTAAATAACATTGAAATGTATAGAAATCATTCCTTCGAATTCTGACCATGCATGAAAGAGGTTTTGGGCTATTGATTTCGATAAAACCCGTTTCTCAATATTATACAGAATGTTCAAAAATCATTGTCACTTTTTTATAATTTCGGACAAAGATAACTTTGTTATTTCAAATGGAACCCCTGTGTATGTATGTGTGTTTGTGTGTATATACAGGGTGTCCGGTAAACCTTGTACAATATTGAAACTGGTGATAGACCAGGTCATGAGTGATCAGAATATCGAAATTTCACCTCAGTAAAAATATCACCGTTTTCGAGATAATGGGCATTTTAAGAATTTCTGGAAAATCGCTACCTAACCTTGGATTTTTGAGTGTCATATAGACAAATTGAGACGAATTCAAATATCTTTGCTGCTGAAGATTGCTGATGCGTGATGCTTTTAGACGTACAGAACAGTTTTTCAGAACTGACAGATTTGAGTTTCATCAATTTTTTTAAAAAAGTTTGACATTATTCTCTGAAAGAAACATTGGAAGAGGACATTCATTTCAAAAGAATGATCATTTTGTCCAGACTCTACCATGGTTTAAAACAATTTATAATTATTTTTGGAGGAAGTGATTTCTATTGAATTGGGCGTGGTTTTATTCTAGGCTTCCATCAACTTTTATACATACGCCCGAAAATTATTTTATTTCAATTTTATCAAGATAAAATGTGGAAATGATTATTAATAATAAATAATAGACTGCTTGGTAGCATCAAATACTATGTCAGTAAAATTAACTTTTCATGTAATTAAGCCTAATAAAATTATCGAAATGAAATGTCGATTATCCGACATGGCATCGATTAATACTAATTCTTTTGATAAATGTCGCAATTGTCCAACATCCAGATTCCAACGAAATGTCAGAGACCGACAGATACACAGGATGTAACCAAATAAGTGCAACATTTTTTAGGAGGTGAATCCTTGTCGAAAATTGAAAACTTTTCTAACTCCTCTGTTGTGTGCGTAGAAGTTATTGTGGTTTATAGTGTATGTTGATTCAAAAAAACGTTGAATTAGTATTTACTTCTTTACATCTCATTGAATGCTTCTGAGCAGTTGATTCGTTATTACTCATAATTATTTAATCATTTCATCTTGATAGGATAAAAATAAAAGACATTACTTACAAAGTCTAATGGAGTTGATTTTAGCTCAGAATAACATCACACTCTAATTTAATCAAAATTCTTCTCCTCCCAAAAATTATTATCGTATGTTTTATACCATGGTAGAGTCTGGTCAAAATGGGAATTCTTTTGTAATGAATATCCACTTCCACTTGGTTATTTTTTTTCAAACAATAATGTCAAACTGTTGTTAAAAAAATTGGTGAAACTAAAATCTGGCATGTTGAAATAGTCCAACAATTCCTCATTACAGTGTAAAATTGCTTCTGAAGAGTATGTTTTCCAATTCTTCCGACCTCCCTGATGATCTTAGAAGAGTGAAATAGATTTTTGTCGACCAAAATGTATTGGAGGCCTAGCGAAAGAGATGCAATTCACGCATCAATGGAATGAGCGATTTTCTGTGAGTGATACTTCTGAATAACATTCTACCTTTTCTCATTTATAGATGAGAATCTCCAATGGAAACTGGACATTTAATTAATAATCAACTATCTGAATGAAAATGCAAATTTTCACTTCCAGATTTTTTCTTCAAGTTATATAGGGTCTTTCTCAATATCTATCAGATGTAGTTCAATGTCCAGCGTGGCTTTAGCCGGGGAAGTAGTTGTTTTCTGTTAGATATTACAAAAAAGCAACTTCAATTTTATCCTAGGGTTTTTTCCATTTCCAGAGGAGTCATGTAGGTATTGATTCAATTTTCAATTGAGAATGTTTCTCTTTAAAACATCAAATCTGGCATTTCACCCTCATTTATTGAAGAATTGTATTGTTTTCTGAAAAATTGTTTTGTACGTCTGAAATCATCACTCATCAGTAATCTTCAGCAGCAACGATATTTGAATTGGTCATTTGTCATGACATGGCACTCAAAAATCCAAAATGAGGTAGTGATTTTCCAGAAATTAAAAAAATGCTCATTATCTCGAAAAGGGTGAGATTTTTACTAAGGTGAAATTCCGATATTCTGAACAGGCATGACCTGGTCTATCATCAGTTTCAATATTGTACAAGGTTTACCAGACACCCTGTATATTGAATTTCGGAAAGTTACTTATGACATCTACAGTTATAATATAATCACAGTTTAGGCTTTGCTATTGTTGTTCGTAATTGACTATTCCTAAACATTTTCATATGTATAACATTCGCTTGAAAAAGATACAGTGTATCGAAACATGTCGCGAAGACAATAAATCTGTGGAAATTTAATCGTGTTTACCTTAGTGTCATTTTCATATGTCTTGTTGGAAAATAAATTCTATTATTATTATTTTTTCTTCTTCGGTTTTATTCTGAAAAACTCAATATTTTTCTTTATCTTTCAAGGTACCAAATGGTGCGGGTCTGGTGACATAGCGAAGAATTACTTCGACCTAGGAGCAGAACCCACAGTAGACACTTGTTGCAGGGCGCACGATTTGTGCCCAGTCAAGATCCTACCTTATAAGGAGAAGTACAACTTGACGAATAACTCAATATACACGAAATCACACTGTAAATGTGATGACGAACTGTTCAAATGTCTGAAAGCCCAAAATCGTTCAAACACTGCCAACATTATGGGTGCTATTTATTTTAATGTGGTCCAAGTGGCTTGCTTAGAAGATACCAAAAACGGAAAACGGTTCAGGACTGCGAGGAATAATTTTTAATTCAATTTGACTTAAGGAAAAACTTATTTATTTTTTGTAATTGTCGCTATTTCGCTTTGTATTGGGATGATTGAAATTATTTCATTGATTAAAAATGTACACAAATGTAAGTACCTAGTTGATTATTTACAACAGAACGAACTTTCTTATACCTGCAGATTGATTGGCCTTCTAGATTGAGGTTTTTTCTCCCACAAAATAAAAGACGCAAATGGCCTACACTAATTTTTATAAGATAGTTCGTTAATGAAAACCCCAGTTTTCGCCACAGCAAAATCGCTTTGTGTTTTTGAAACAAACAAAAGTGAAAAAAATTACATTTTTGGTTTTTTGGAAATATCTCAAAGATTATTCAAGAAATCGTTTAACATACAATGGAACTTTTGTAAAGATTTATAAAACCCATAAAATGGATTTCCATTCTACCGGATCGGTGCATTTTCCACTGAGAAAATCCGGGAAAACCTCGAAAAAAGAGACCATTTTTCAAAAATTTATAATTTTTATAAATCTGAAGCTGGACAAACAATATTGCGGAAACTGATAGATAATGATATGTGGTTCAACTGTGCGCAAATTGTTTTCTGTCCGATGTGTAGTTTTTGCACAATTATAAACAATTTGGGCAAATCTTTCTATATGCGCCGATTCAAGGGAAATCATCTTATTCAAATTCTGCAATCGCATTTGTAAGTATATAGATCAATATCTACAATTTGTATATTTTGGATTTTTACCTGAAAGGTGGGAAATGTGTGTAGAAAATGTCGATGAAAATTAATCAAAACGCTTCAAATTAAAATCTTTATCAGATCACTCTTCATATTTTCACGAATCTCGTTGCGATCGTTTGAAAAATTTTAATAACGTGGTGTCATCCGCAAATAGTTTAATATTTCCTTTCAGTTCCGAACTTGCGATAGAGTTGACATAAATCAAAAATAAAGCTGGTCCCAAAATCGATCCTTGTGGTACTCTATACTTTATGTCCATTAGTGAACTGCTAATACCATCAACTAATACATAATTGCTTTCTATTCATGAGGTAGTTTTGAAACTATTCATGAATGTTTTCTCTAATTCCGATGGAGTATAATTTTGATTACTTATATTGCGGACGTCCATCATCTTAACGTTTCAATTGCTTGAATCCGCAATCGTCTTCTGGTGAATAATGACAAAATCAGATGCTACGCGACCTTTTATAGGTCTATAATTAAAGTGTAATTACGGTGTAATTACGCGCGGTCTTGTGGCGCGCGTGGTTTCGCGCTTTTTCTCGCTCCAAAACGATCCATGAGCGGTTTCCATACGTTTTTAATTTCCACGCTTGGTTGACTGAAGGCACTATTGGCTTAAGCCTATATAGGTGGTTTCTATAAATTTCCGTTTGAACCAATGTTCCTCTCTATGAAGAACACTAGCTTCGTCCCAAAGAATTCGGTGGTGTTTTGTCCAGGCGTGGTCAGCAATTCCCGATTTTTATGTTTCCCCTCGTTGAGTCCACTTTTTGTGTTCGGCTATTCTTACTGATAATGGCCTCTTGGTCTCTCCGATACAGGAATCTCCACATTCACATGGGACTTTGTAAATACAGTTTTTGCTGGATTCTGTTGTGTTCTCTGGTTTCGTCTTGGTGAGGAAGCTTCGTAAGGTACTGCCGGATTGAAAGCAACTCTTGATGTTGTATTTATTTCCGATCCTTCTGATCTTCTCGGAGATACCCCTAAGAACGGGGTTTTGTGGTCTTTCTTCGGTTGTCTTGGTCTTTTCGAGTTGTTTCCGAACTTCTCCTATGAGTTTCTCGGAGTATCCGTTTCGGCGTAGGTCCATTTTGATGTGGTTAATTTCCGCCTCCAATGACACCTGGTTGTTGCAAATAGACATTGCTCTCTCCACCAACGTTCTTACGATTTCCCTCTTTGTGGAGTTTGGGTGATTAGAGCCGTAGTTGAGGTACTGTCCTGTGTGTGTCTTTTTTCTGTAAACAGAGGTGAGGATTCAAGTGTCTGTTCTTTCAGCTTTCACATCGAGAAACGATAGGGTACTATTAGTTTCCTTTTCCATTGTGTATTTGATTGAATCCCTCATGTTATTCATTCTGGCGAAGAATTTTCCCAAGGTGTTCATCTCCATGGTTCCAAATGATAAAGGTGTTGTCTACGTATCTTAGCCATAGTTTTGGTTTGTATTTTGCCTCTCTGATAGCCAATTCCTCGAACCACTCCATGTATATGTTGGCGATTACTGGAGAGAGAGAAGATCCCAACACCACCGAATTATTTGGGACGAAGCTAGTGTTCTTCATAGAGAGGAACATTGGTTCAATCGGAAATTTATGGAAACCACCTATATAGGCTTAAGCCAATAGTGCCTTCAGTCAACCAAGCGTGGAAATTAAAAACTTATGGAAACCGCTCATGGACCGTTTTGGAAGGAGAAAAAGCGCGAAACCACGCGCGCCACAAGACCGCGCGTAATTACACCGTAATTACACTTTAACTATAGACCTATAAAAGGTCGCGTAGCATCTGATTTTGTCACTATTCACCAGAAGACGATTGCGGATTCAAGCAATTGAAACGTTGTGAAAAATTTGAAAGAGATAGAAATCTTTCAACCATTAAGATGATGGACGTCCGAAATATAAGTAATCAAGTTACTACATCGTCTAAAACATTCAAACAAACGAGTATAATTTTGTCAATAAAATTTTGTGACAAAAGACCGCATTTCTGGTTGTCTTCAATTTGAATCTGAATATCTGAAACAACATCCAAGACTGCTGTCTCTGTGTCTCTTGACCTGCGAAAACCGTATTGACTATGACTCAGTAACCTATATTTTTCTCAATAAAATTAAAAAGCCTGACATCTATTATTTTTCTAAAATCTTGGAAAACAGTGGCAAAACTGAAATACCTAGGGCGGTAATTATTAATGTCATCTTTTTACCACCTTTGAACATTGATGGTGACCATTGGTAATCTTTATTTTTTCTGGGGCCCTGCCTGTTTTCATTGACTTCGATATTTAATCAAGTAAAATGGAAGAGAATTCATTCTTAACAATTTTCACAATTCGAGCACTAATTTTGTCAAATCCAGAAGATTTATGAATATTCTACACTTTATAGTTATGTATGTATTATTATTATTATTATCCAAATTAACAATAATTTCATCAATATCTACTGCTAAGGTGTCATTGCCGCTCTCCAAAGATTACTCTCTTTGTCGAGTGGCAGTATAACTCTAGTCTATGGCGGCAGTCAACCACTGAACTGAAATGAAATTATTATAATTTAAAGTTTAAACTGAAAAATATGCGAAGAGGGACAAGTATGGCCACCTGCCGGCCAATAGCAGAAGCGTCGTGTTTTTGAAAATGTGAAAGATGGCGTGCATGGATATAGCTTTCAGACGATGCTATTATCCAGCTCTCTCCTTGTTGTAACAGTAATAAAGCCACCAAACTTTTTCCGTTCTGCTTTTTTTTACGTTTAGTCATTGTCTAAAGAATAGACATTTGACATTTAGTTGAAGATTCTGTTTCACTACTTGAAAAACGAAACGGTAAAAGTTTGGTTGTGACTTTATTCGTTAGTAATATTTCTATTCCTCAAACAAACATGGCAGCTGCCTGCGCAACAAAAATAAGCGATTATTTTCTTGCCATTGTAGTAGCACTAATGGTTCTTACTTATACTAGGGTTGAACCAACAGAGAAGTGAACGAACCAAAATGGCAACAAAGTAATGCAAAATTGTTCCCATGCATATAATGCTAGCGATTGGCTGAGACATTCGGTTTGTTTAGCATGCAAACTAATGAGCCTTAAGACTATTCCACATAAAGGCAGTAGCAGTGGCACTAGTGGCAGTGACTCCGCCCCTTTTGATGCTGTTATCTGAATGAATGACATTGTAATAGAAATTTTCAACTAATTGTTTGTTAAAAGCAGTAGAAAGGAATCATAAAAGCTATCTCAATTTCAAGATAATTTTAAGGTTAGAAATGCGAATACTGCTAGATTTTACTGCAAAAAGTTTAAATGAATCAAACTTTCAGCAGCGTGACCTTGAATTTTCAGCGTCGTCTAAACATGTTTGCCATTGGTTGTCTTATCAATAGAGGGGAGTGACGCCACTGCTGCTGCCATTATGTGAAACGGCCTTTAAGCTGGATTTATAAACTTGCCGTTCGCCGTTGGAGTTGGAGTTCGCGCTGGCGTTACCAATTAAAAGTACAGAATACCGTAAGACCTATTATATCTACCGTCGGCGTTGTCGTTCGCCGTTGGGCTGACGTTCAAGTTAAATGCATTTTAAGTCGGACGCCAGCGCGAACGCCAACTCCAACGGCGAACGGCAACAAGAAGTCTTAACGTTATTTGACAAGGAGAGTCTAATCCCCATAAGACAATGGGGACACTGATAGACAGAGATGAAAGAACATTTGTGACGAAATGTGACGTAGCTGGACATGTCATGGCCGCCATTCTCCATAGACAGTGATGGACTAGCTCTTGGTATATGAGAGTTACATGTAACAGTTTTGTTTCTTGGGTCGAGTTCGACTCTGCACTCATGTCCAAGTACGTCACTATGACGCACCGATGCTACAAGATTCTGATTGGCTAGTGCTTATTAAACCCTCCTTTTAGTTTACTCTCTTTGGAACGGCAAGTTTATAAATCCAGCTTTATAAGTGTGTGTTTTAACAGTGGTGGTTCGTTCGTTGCTTTGTTCTCGAAAAAACATCTATGCGGAAGCACGGAGTGAGTGTAAAACGGTTTAAAGTTAGCAGAAATGGGTTAAAGTTACTCGTAGCCAAGAATTTAACAAGGAGAGTTTAATCCTCATAAGACAATGGGGACACTAGTAAAAAGAGATGAAAGAACATTTGTGACGAAATGTGACGTAGTTGAACGTGTCATGGCCACCGTTCTCCATAGACAGTGACGGACTAGCTCTTGGTATATGAGAGTTACTGCCACAGAACTCATACTTATATCTTATAAGATATAAGTATGAGTTCTGTGGTTACTGCTGACAGTTTTGTTGCTTGGTTCGAGTTCGACTCTGTACTCATATCCAAGTACGACACCATGACGCGTTGATGCTACAAGATTCTGATTGGCTAGAGCTTATTAAACCCTCCTTGTTAGTTAAGTCTCTTTGACCCGTAGCGGGGTGAATGTTGTATTTATGGAATATGTATGCTGCCATTGTTATAAAATTCTAGATTGTCCCAATTCAAGTAACCGCCACTTGCGCTGTCATAAGCTAGTGAACTGGTGTTCCCTAGTTGCGTAAAAATCTGCCAAACAAAGCCTGCTCGTTTGAGTGGGTATGCTTCATCTAGTATATATGAAATCGTTGGGCACAACCACAGAACTATATCCAGAGAGGCACAACATAGAGAATATCTTTTCTTTTCATTCGAATCTGTTCTGTCAAGTTCTGTGGAAATTAAAATTTATCAAAATATGGAGGGTGCCGGTGGTGCGTACGGTGGCGGAAAGGCTGGTGGGGCCTTTAATATTGTTTCTTTCGTCCAAAGACCCCAAGTCATACTCCGGTGTGTCTGCTGGGTAAGTTTTCTTATCAGTTAATTCAATATCACGTACAATTATTTCATAGTGCTGAGCTAAGCAATATTTTTATTAAATAATCGATTGTGATGGGGGTTATTTTTGGTGGGGGTGTGTCATATTTTATTGATTATTTAAATTTTGAAATAGTTGGAAATAGGTCAAATTACTCAAATTTGGAAACTTGAGCAGTTATGTACCATTTAGTTCTGTTAAGTACTAATAAATACTATTTTGATATTGTTTCTAAATATCTTGGGAAAGTTACGTTGTGGAAATTCATACCTAGCTTAATCCTTTGTGTAAATATCAAATAACTAAAATACATGCCAATATACTGAAGTACCTAAATGTTTACATTATTAAAATTCTAGATATAAAAAACTTCGTGGTTCTAGTTTCTCTTTTGCTTGATAATTGCTACCAAAGAATAGGGATTCCCAAGTACATTGAAAGGTTAACAATATATTCCTTATTATTCTAAATTTAACTAATCAATTCAAATATACAGGTAGATATGTTCAGTTCCGTTCATAGTTAAGTAGCAACATTATTTTAAAACTGTTTGAACTAGATAATGAATTCTTGGGCGTTTGTTTACTATATATAAATATATATCATATAACTTTGCCTAATGAGCTGATTATTGTAATCCAGTGTTTATCTTTCAACTTTTGTATGTTGAGGCAAATAATAGAGGGGACTTTATAATGACTAAATTATTGGAATATAATAGTTGATTTTGTTTACTGATGAACTAACTCCAGTTAGGAGTTTTGGTGAAAGTAAGTTTATCGGGCCTTCCGAAAAAATAAAAAAGTGGTGTTACTTACGTAGTTTTATCTCCCGATCACGAATCTGACGAAATTTTGTGGAAGTCTGGAATACTTTTCGAGTTATGGACTTTTGAATCTTGAAAAATTTGCACAATACTTATGGCTCCTTTTTTTGTCGACACTCTTTCAGACGCTAATCTTCCCATATTTTACAACTACAAGCACCAAAACCAAACGTTTTATACAAAAAAATGTAACTTGATTTTTGTGTTAGTAAACCTAACCTATAAACGACTCTATAAGGAGTTGTATACTACGGTTGATAAAGCTGGGAAATTCTGTCTGTCCGTCCGTCAGTCGTGGCATTTCAAAACGCTCGCATTTCCAAACCCTTGAAGATATCGCTTTGAAATTTGAATCATTTTAATATTTGTCAGTTTTTTGTTTTTTTGCGATCGGAAAATCCGGAAAAATTTTACAGGTTTTTTTCCGTTTTTTTATTTCCTTTCCTGTATACCTACAGGTTCAGGAATACCACAAATGAGTTTCTGGTTGAAAAGAGTGTTCCCGGATACATGAATCGAATTAACATTGATGAAATGGACAAAATAGAAATATCCTTGGGAATTTTATCTGTCGTATTGAAAAACGTACTAGCGTGAAATTCCCTGGAATATTTTATTTTCAAAAATATCATCATTAATACTTTGATTCGCATATCCGGGAACATCCAGAAATCTTTTTGATTAAAAATTGTATCCATTCCTACCCTGAACTGTGTCAGAGAAGGCCTGGAAAATGTCGGTCAATTCAACCAGAAAATCAATCTGGCAACACTGAAAATGGGTACTGGAATCGTCCATTGATTTGATCCATTCCGTATTTTTTGAAGATATATGTGTCCTTGAGAATGATCGAAAAATGCTAACAGGGTTTTTCCGGCGATTTTTCGTAAATTTTCCATTATCCGGAAAATGCCGATTAATTTTTTTTTTATTGAATTTCGAAAAATGCGACAGATAGAGCTCGATTAGGCGAACAAATCCTACAGGAACAATTTTTCACGAAAATGATCGAAAACCCGGAAAATCTTACAATCGAAATTTTTGAAAATACGAAATATCTCGGAAACGGTTGATATTTTTACAATTCACCAAATAATCTTTTTTGACCGCCTTCAGAAAATATACAAAAAATGTTTATTTATTATTTTTGTTAAATCAATAGTCCGGGAAATATTTAAAAAATGGAAAATCGAGATATTGACCGTACTAATGAAATAAAAATCTTAACATTGATTCGTACGTCTCTATAAGCCAAATCAATATTTCCACCCCGTGTTTCTCCAATTCTATGAAAAAGTAAAAATCTTGAAAAAGTTGAAAAAAATAACTATAAAATTTGTATTTTTTCCCTAAATTCATCAAAATTTCGAAAACGAAACTAGATATCGAAAAAATTAATATAAACAGTTTTATAGTTCTTGAAAAGGTCTACAAAAAGTCCAAATGAAATTTCTCCATTACTTCAAAAATAAATGAAGAAACAATCTCTAAACCTGACGAAATGATCAATTTACGGTACAAAAATAATGACGAAAACTCAGATTTTTCATTATTCACCCCCCTCTCCCCCCAATCATTCGGGGCCTTCGCGTCCGGATTTTTAATTATTTCCCCCCCTCCCCCCTTAAATGTTTCCGGGCGCTTTCCGCCCGGTTTTTAAATTATTTACCCCCCTCACACAAATATTCTGGGCGCTTCGAGCCGGGTTTTTTTTATTATTTACGCCACCTCCCCACCCAAATTTTTCAGATCAACAAAAAGTTTTCATAAAATTTTTTTGTATCCTGAAAAATAAGTATTGAATTTTTTTTATAAAA
Source organism: Chrysolina oricalcia (assembly GCA_944452925.2). Taxonomy (NCBI): domain Eukaryota; kingdom Metazoa; phylum Arthropoda; class Insecta; order Coleoptera; family Chrysomelidae; genus Chrysolina; species Chrysolina oricalcia. The sequence goes on from OX101824.2 coordinate 52,576,417, forward strand.
CCACCAAAAATTCATAGATGGCGACGAATTTTCAAATTTTACCAGATGCCTTTTTTCGATCGTCTCCTGAAAACCTACAATAAATGGAAATGATTTTTTTCCGTAATATACATAGTACGGGAAATATATCAAAAAAAAAATTAAATTAAAATTTTACCATTTTTTTCGAAAAACACCAAAAACTGGTTCTGAAGAGAATTCAATTTTCTTTTCAACGATGTGACACTTGACCCACCATGCCATTTAAAATTTTTGAGTTGATGTGCCCCTCCGCGCCCCCTGTCGAGCAATCACCATATTTTTTGTTTCAAAAAGTAGTATCGGTGAAACCCTCCAAACGGTTTTTTTTTCAAGTTTGTACGTCGAACTGTTCAATAGTTAACAGGGGAGGGGGACTAAAAAAAGCCGCACTGTATGATTTTTTCCCTCATTATGGAATAGACCAATCAGACACCACCATTTTTTGAATAAATTTTGTTCAGATAAATGATAAAATCACAGTGTTTTACCGCGGTTAAATTTTCGTCTCCCATATCTGTTTTCGTTTTGTCGTATCACTTATTCTTACCATTCTTGGCAACATTTTATAAAAATAAAAAACACCTAATCGTTTGCATATCTCAAAGAATTCTTATCAAACATTTTGACATATAGACCGTCAGATAGTGACAGATTTAGGTGCCCCATTTTCACATACAAGCCTCGAATAGGGTTGAGAAGTACATCGATGTTGAGTAAAATGGAGGGAAATTTACAAGTGGCTCCTGGGGATAACATATAGAAAATTCGATTTTCCATGGAAAATTCGATTTTCCATATTTTAACGCGAGCCGTGTTCACCTAATCATTAATTAAGATAACCTGGCTTCGGAAGATCAAAGGCTTGAGTGTTGAAGGTGGCTAAAGGGTTAAAATGAGGCTGTAATCTTGTAAAGAAAAATCGTGATTTTAACAGGTTTTCCCACGCAAGCCCATCGAAACTATGAAAACCTACATCGTCACTAGACCGAAAAACATAATGGCTTGAGTGGCGTGAATGGAAAAGTAAATTTCGTCGTCGGACAATTTAATGGAAATTATTTTTGATTTTTCCCTATGTTTTCCCCACGAGCCACTCGTAAATTTCCCTTCATTTTACTCAACATCGACTTACTTTTCAACCCTATTCGAGGCTTGTATGTGAAAATGGGGCACCTAAATCTGTCACTATCTGACGGTCTAATAAGGCCGTGAAAATTTACATGCAAACTTTGCCATAAAGGCTGCTACTTCAATGCATATCGTTGGGATGCCCAAAACTATTAAATAAAGAATTTGTTGTTTGTAAAAATATTGTTAGAAAATTTCATATTTCGTTATCAATAAATTTCTTTGTTGTTGGCTTTAATCTAAGTTATTCAGGAAATAATCTAGCCGTATACCGCTTTTTTATTTTTTTCGGAAAGAAGCCTGATAAACTCACCTTTACTTACCATGATGGTTTTTATACTTTTTTCTACATTCATGCAAAAAGCAAAACTTTATTGAACTATATTCAGTGGAAAAAGAAGTTCTTTATTGCACTAGTGCAATAAAGTTTTTATTGCACTCATCTGTCATTCTACTTCAACGTGCTGTAAATGACGACAATGTAAATTTTTGGCCGAGGCGTTAAGCAGTGAAGTCTGGGAATGTGCTTTTACTACGAGGTACACATACTATTTTTTCTGAAATCGCAATCAGCATTATCAAAAACTAAGGAATTCTACATATTGTTTGCTTGAATTCAATAACTGTCTGAAATGTAAACAAGCCGGCAAAAATTTTCTCGGATCGTTTTCTGTACGGGAATAATATATTGTGTTTCTAGTAGTAAAAGCAATACATTCCCGGACGACAATGTAAATTGAAGTCTGGGAATGTGCTTTTACTACGAGCTACACATACTATTTTTTCTGAAATCGCAATCAGCTTTATCAAAAACAGAGGAATTCTACATATTATTTGCGTGAATTCAATAACTGTCTGAAATGTAAACAAGCCGTCAAAAATTTTCTCGGATCGTTTTCTGTACTGGAATAGTATATTGTGTATCTAGTAGTAAAAGCAATACATTCCCGGACGACAATGTAAATTGTTGGCCGAGGCGTTAAGCCGAGGCATCAGATCAATAAGTAAACATAGATCGGCCCGATGCTACGTAAACATCATATTCACTGAACCGAAGATAATTCTTGCGGAATCTGTTTTGTTTCGGGTTTTTGACATTCGAACCAAAACACAACACCTCTAGCACAGTGCCGTGCTTTTTTAAGGGGGTCAAAATTACTTATGCAAATGCAGTACCTGTGAGCTGCAACAAGTTATGTCACGGTTTTGTCTAAAAATTCCTAGGGTCAATAAAAAGCCGGGTTGGCAGCAAATAACTTTTTATCAAAATTTGGGGATTCAAGATAGCGGATTAGTTTTGTGATATTCTTTCCTAGGAGTTTTCAGCTATCAAAAATAAAGCATTATTTATGGTCTAAAGTAATTATTTCGAGAGATTTAACAAGTTCCTTGACTATATTTCAAGTTTGGTGTCTGGGGGTTTATGTTGTGTAGATCAAGTTTCAACGAATCAATACGAATATTTGAATAAATATGGACCAGTTGCATAAAGCCTTCTGTTAACGTAGGTAACATAACTGGTGAGCTTAGACATGCGTTGCCATAGTAATCATCAAATCAAATATTTATTTGTCTGTTAAATTCTTTATGCAACTGGCCCTATGAATTAAGAAACCTTCTCCAACATCTATAAATGAATTGTTCATTCTGTTGAGTTTTATCCTTCCTAAATTTTGGACCAGTTCATTCATATGGCAAGTACCTGTCAGAAAACAACTACTCTCCTGGCTAAGACCACGACGGGGATTGAATTAAATCGAACAGATACTTGTGCAACGTTCCTCAAAGCATCAGAGAACGCAAGTGCAAGTGTTTTGTGTTGATGAAGTGTTGTTAAAATATTCCTGTGTGTTTGTGGTTTTTGTCCTGTAAACAACTTAAAGTTACATTTGGAATATTTTTCAAAATAGTGCAGTGGTTTAGTGAGACACAATGTCGAAATACTGCTTTGTTTTCAAAACAAATGATAGTTAACAAACATTCCACAGGCGAGGTTCCAGTGGCGTCAAATGCACGATACAAATCATGCAATCAAACGTATTCATCAAATATAATATTGGAGGACAAAGAAACTCATTCAAAATTACAGATAAGAAAAGCCTATGGCAAAATGGTGAATGCTTCAATGTTTGTTATAAATATCTGTAAGCAGGGGGAAAAACATTGAAGCTTATGACAGGAAAATTGAATTTATTTTCCAATAACATCGATAATGTTAAAATTCTAACAGGACAATTAATGATATACCAAAGGACTTTCTTAAAAGTTTTGGAAATCATTTCTTTGAAGAAGAGCCTTTATCAAACCATAGTTATGCCTTGATAAAGGCAATACTTCATTTTTTTTTTCAAATTCCGAATATACCATGAATTGTCAATGAGCGGAACTGACAAAGTAGAAAGGGTAATGTCTCTTTTGACAAAGACAGTTTTCTAATGAACAGTCGTTACCGACCGATGATTAACCCTTTACTCCCATAAACACCTACTACGTAGGCTTATTATGGCAAGTACCTGTCAGAAAACAACTACTCCCCTGGCTAAGATCACGACGGGTATTGAATTAAATCTAACAGCTACTTGTGCAACGTTCCTCAAAGCATCAGAGGACGCAATTGCAAGTGCGTTTAATTCAATACCCGTCGTGGACCCGTTCTCGTCCCAGTGTGGACTTTTCATTGAATTTCTCGAAGCCAAAAATTGTCCCAAAGTTGCTCGTGTTAGCATTTTTGTTTTTAACTTGTTTACACCCATATACAGTGTATTTCACTTGTCATGGAGACACCCTCGTATCTTCCGTAATTTTTGACGTAGAACCATAAAATTTTCAGAATCGATAGATGCACTAGGAATGAACTCACTGCACAAAAAGGGTCATCCAACATGATATACACTGCACGCCAGCAGCGATGGATAAATGGGCAGTTCCATCGCTGCTGACGTGCAGTGTACAACACGTAGGATCTCCGCTTTTGTGAAGTGAGTTAATTTCTAGTGTATCTATCGATCCCGGTAATTTCATGGTTCTACTTCGAAAATTACGGAAGATAGGAGGGCGTTTCCATGAGAAGTGAAACAAATTAGAATTTTTGAAGATTGAAAATTTTTCAGTAGATAGGTGTAATAGTAGTGATTTGGGGATCCTGAACACGAATCCAAAAGAATTTTGGGTCAATTTTGTCCCCTAATATAACTTTCCGGTAAAATGGGTGGTTCCATCGCTGATGGCGTGCAGTATATATCACATAGAATGACCCCTTGTTTGCAGTGAGTTCATTTAGTATATGGGTACAAACATGTGAAAAACAAAAATGCTAACACGAGCAACCTCAGGAGAACTTTTGGCGTAGAGAAATTAAACAAAAAGTCCACTCTTGGGCGAGAAGTTAATAAACAGGTTTTGGAAAAATCGCGTATTCTGCCTCATCCTGTGTGTATGAACACCATTCAAAGTCAATTAATATTTTTCACAGCATAATTCACCCAAAAATCAAGATAAATCAACTTACAGACAGTATTTTCCACAATTGACATTAGATATTCAACCCAATTTTTTAGCTCACCCTGTAGGGCCAGAAAAAAAGTCTAATGAAGAAAGTTCCTTTTTTTGACCACTATAATGATATATCCAAAAATAAAACAAATCTGTCGAACCCCAGGAATACATGTATCCAGTGCCATGTCCTTTAAAGCAACTCCTTTGGTATATCATTAATTGTCCTCACTGTTAGAATTTTAACAATGTCAATATTATTGGAAAATAAATTCAATTTTCCTTTCATAAGCCTCAATGTTTTTCCCCCTGCTCACAGATATTTATAACAAACATTGAGGAATTCACCACTTTGCTTTTCACTTTTTTGCTTTTCGTATCTGTAATTTTGAATGAGTTTCTTAGTCCTCCAATATTATATTTGACGAATACGTTTGATTGCATGATTTGCATCGTGCATTCGACGCCACTGAAATCTCACCTGTGGAATGTTTGTTTACTATCATTTGTTTTGCAAACAAAGCAGTATTTCGACATTGTGACTCAATAAACCACTGAACTATTTTGAAAAATAGTCCAAATGTAACTTTAAGTTGTTTAAGCAGGACAAAAACCACGAAAACACTCAGGAAAATTTCTAACAACACTTCATCAACACAAAACGACAAGGTACAATGTCCGCCACGGCCGGTGTCACACGCGGTGTTGCCAAGAGTAAAATAATTCTAGTAACCGCTCGAAGTGCCTAAAATTTCATCAGTTCAAAACGACATATATCTTCCTTTTTGGTAATTTTTTCACACCTTTCTGGACATAAACATTTCTCTAGAGTTTTTAGAATAATACATCTGAATATAAAATATGATTGATTATGCATTTATTGGTAGGTTCCTACCAAAATCATATTTTTTTACCAATTTGACAACAGGGCGTCAATGTTTGAAAACAATAGGGATGAGAGGTGTACGTAAATAAACAAAGTTGTCTTCGGTTCAGTGAATATGATGTTTACGTAGCATCGGGCCGATCTATGTTTACTTATTGATCTGAGGCCGAGGCCAACAAGCATTGAAGTCTGGGAATGTGCTTTTACTACGAGGTACACATACTATTTTTTTCTGAAATCGCAATCAGCATTATCAAAAACTAAGGAATTCTACATATTGTTTGCGTGAATTCAATAACTGTCTAAAATGTAAACAAGCCGGCAAAAATATTCCCGTATCGTTTTCGATACGGGAATAGTAATTTACGTAACAAGTCCGGAAAATACTGTTTTTTTGGACGAGTAGACCAAATTCTAGGACGAGCGTTAGCGAGTCCTGGAAGTCTGCGAGTCCAAAAAACTGTTTTCGGACGTGTTGCGTACACTATTTTTTTGGCAACCATGTAGAATAACAAATCAATGAGACGCATTTAGTCTAAGAGACGAAGAGAGGTCGACTTTCACCCATCTGTTAACCGGAAGAAACAATTCCAAATTTGAATATTTTGAACATTTCAGTTCTTATTTGTATTATATATTGAAATTCGAACAGAAGATAGGTACCAACAGAAACATTCTAATTCTTATTTATATTAATATTTGTATTAAAATTCGAGCACTTCCCGGCCTAGTCCGGGAAGTACGTACTTCCCGGACTAGGCCGGGAAGTGCTACTTTCCCAAAGAAAAAGTGTCCGGGAAGTGAATACTTCCCGGATGGTTGCCGAAAATAGTAATTTACGTAACAAGTCCGGAAAATACTGTTTTTTGGACGAGCGTTAGCGAGTCCTGGAAGTCTGCAAGTCCAAAAAAACTGTTTTCGGACTTGTTGCGTACACTATTTTTTCGGCAACCATGTAGAATAACAAATCAATGAGGCGCATTTAGTCTAAGAGACCCATCACCCATCTGTTAACCGGATGAAACGATTCCAAATTTGAATATTTCGAACATTTCAGTTTTTATTTGTATTATATATTGAAATTCGAACAGAAGATAGGTACCAACAGAAACATTCTAATTCTTATTTATATTAATATTTGTATTAAAATTCGAGCACTTCCCGGCTTAGTCCGGGAAGTACGTACTTCCCGGACTAGGCCGGGAAGTGCTGCTTTCCCAAAGAAAAAGTGTCCGGGAAGTGAACACTTCCGTTTAGGTCCGAAAACGGTCCGGGAAAGTTCGTTGCTTAGCAACGGACTAAAATACTGGATTAGCGTATTTTGAGGCCTGCAGTTGCTCCGAGAAAGTGGGCATTCTTGAACGATTTCAGAAAAATAATATTTATTTCAGTTTAATAAAATAAAGCAACATCTAGTAGTACTAATATTGTGAATTTTATGTACTTATGTTTTTATGTATTTTATCAGAATATGACTTTAATAAAATGAATTGACTTGTAGTAACTTACTCTACTAATGTTATATTATGAATTATATTCATATGTTTTAATATTTTTTGACTATGTAGCAATATAGCGTTGTGTATGTACAGAAAATATGCTTGTATTCAATTATTATTGATGTTAATTTTTTATTTATTTTTTTACTTTGTCAATAAGATTTAACATTAGTCAGACAATAAAGTAATTTTGACTTGATTTGATATATCTGTACATTAGTAACAAAATAACATTTGACTTCCAGCTAGAATCAAAATAGTTATGTTTCAGATACTTAATCAAAATATTCGGCCACAATTTTTTGATAACATTTTTATACGGGTGTGAAGTTATCCACATCCACAAGATACACGGAGAAAAAAATATCGATTTTTTTTTATTTCTATACTAGACTCTTTTTGTACCTCTAATCACTGAATATGCTTCTTCCGGCGGTCATCTCAGTAAAAAACTTGGTGCTTCGGTTTTCCAAACAGTCTTAAAGGGTGGAAATGGGGTGGAAAACCATAAACAAACTATATATCGGTAAGTTAACTTTGTACAACTTCCATTTTCGAATATGTTGTTTCTCGTGGTCGAATTGACTAGAAAAATGATATGCCTGAGTTTTTCAGGCCGTCTAAGAGGGTGGAAATGTGGTTGAGAATCATAAAAAAACTATATTTCGGAAAGTTGACTTTTTACACCTTCCATTTTCGAATATGTTATTCCTCGTGGTCGAATTAACTAGAAAAATGCTACGTCTGAGTTTTTCAGGTCGTCTAAGGGGGAGGAAATGGGGTTGAAAACCTTAAAAAAAAAACTATATTTCGGAAAGCTGACTTTGTACACCATTCATATTCAAGTATGTTGTTTCTCGTGGTCGAATTGACTAGAAAAATACCACGCCTGAGTTATTCAGGCCGTCTAAGAGGGTGGAAATGGGGTTGAAAATCATGAAAAATCTATATTTCGGAGCGTTGACTTTGTACACCATTCAAATTCAAGTATGTTATTTCTCGTGGTCGAATTGGCTAAAAAAATGCCATGCCTGAGTTATTCAGGCCGTCTATGAGGGTAGATATGGGGTTGAAAATCTTAAAAAAAAAACTATATTTCGGAAAGTTGACTCTGTAGTTTTTACACCATTCAAATACAAGTATGTTGTTTCTCGTGGTCGAATTGACTAGAAAATTGCTACGTCTGAGTTTTTCAGGCCGTCTAAGGGGGTGGAAATGGGGTTGAAAACCTTAAAAAAAAACTATATTTCGGAAAGTTGACTTTGTACACCTTCCATTTTCGAATATGTTGTTTCTCGTGGTCGAATTGACTAGAAAATTGCTACGTCTGAGTTTTTCAGGCCGTCTAAGGGGGTGGAAATGGGGTTGAAAACCTTAAAAAAAAACTATATTTCGGAAAGTTGACTTTGTACACCTTCCATTTTCGAATATGTTGTTTCTCGTGGTCGAATTGACTAGAAAAATGTTATGCCTGAGTTTTTCAGGCCGTCTAAGAGGGTGGAAATGGGGTTGAAAGTTGAAACTCATAGAAAAACTATATTTCGGAAAGTTGAAAGTTGACCTTCCATTTTCGAATATGTTGTTTCTCGTTGTAGAATTTATTAGAAAAATGATATGCTTGAGTTTTTCAGGCCGTCTAAGGGGGTGGAAATGGGGTTGAAAGTCATAATATTTCGGTTAGTTGACTTTGTACACCTTCCATTATTGAATATGTTGTTTCGTGTGGTCGGATTGACTTGAAAAATGGTATGCGTGAGTTTTTCAGGCCGTCTAAGTGGGTGGAAATGGTGTTGAAAATCATAGAAAAACAATATTTCGGAAAGTTGACTTTGTACACCATTTTCGAATATGTTGTTTCTCGTGGTCGAATTCACTAGAAAATTGCTATGCCTGAATTTTTCAGGCCGTTTAAGAGGTTGGAAATGGGGTTGAAAATCATAATGAAAACTATATTTCGGAAAGTTGACTTTGTACACCCTCCATTTTCGAATATGTTGTTTCTTATGGTCGAATTGACTAGAAAAATGCTACGCCTGAGTTTTTCTATAATTCAGAAAGTTGTCTTTCTTGTACACCATTCATATTTAAGTATGTTGTTTCTCGTGGTCAGACGTAGCATTTTTCTAGTCAATTCGACCACGAGGAACAACATATTCGAAAATGGAAGGTGTACAAAGTCAACTTTCCGAAATATAGTTTTTCTATGATTTTCAACCCCATTTCCACCCTCTTAGACGGCCTGAGAAACTCAAGCATAGCATTTTTCTAGTCAATTCGACCACGAGAAACAACATATTCGAAAATGGAAGGTGTACAAAGTCAACTTTCCGAAATATAGTTTTTTTATGATTTACAACCCCATTTCCACCCTCTTAGACGGCCTGAATAACTCAGGCATGGCATTTTTCTAGTCAATTCGACCACGAGAAATAACATCCTTGAATACGAATGGTGTACAAAGTCAGCTTTCCGAAATATAGTTTTTTAAGGTTTTCAACCCCATTTCCACCCCCTTAGACGGCCTGAAAAACTCAGAAGTAGCATTTTTCTAGTCAATTCGACCACAAGGAACAACATATTCGAAAATGGAAGGTGTACAAAGTCAACTTTCCGAAATATAGTTTTTTTTTAATGATTTTCAACCCCATCTCCATCCTCTTAGACGGCCTGAAAAACTCAGGCATATCATTTTTCTAGTCAATTCGACGACGAGAAACAACATATTCGAAAATGGATGGTGTACAAAGTCAACTTACCGAAATATAGTTTGTTTATGGTTTTCCACCCCATTTCCACCCTTTAAGACTGTTTGGAAAACAGAGGCACCATGGTTTTTACTGAGATGACCGCCGGAAAAAGCATATTCAATGATTAGAGGTGCACAAAGAGTCCAGTATAGAAATAAAAAAAATTCGATATTTTTTTCTCCGTGTATCTTGTGGATGTGGATAACTTCACACCCTTCATTTTTATTATTTTTTGACAGTTGTTTTCCATCATCGTATTCGGCTGTATATCTTCTCAAGGCTGGGTATATGACTCGGAGAAACAGATACAAGTTTGTCTGTATAATGGTGATGTGAATGCCTGCAATTATGGCGTTGCGATAAGCGTGATTGCATTCCTCGCCACTATGGGATTTTTGGTGGGAGAGTTCTTCTTCGAACAGATGTCATCTGTCAAGACCAGGAAGCATTTTGTTCTGGGGGATTTAGGATTTTCAGGTATATTGAATTTCAAGTCTGTACTAATATATCCAATTCACATATTTCAGTCATATACCGGGTGTCCGCAGAAAGTGGCTCGTCCCTATAACTTTTTTGTTTTTGAAGAAAGGACCCCGCGCTTATCTTATGGAAAACCGGTTTCGGTGAAAATCGTTGAAATATCAATATGATGTAGCCCATGCCATTCTGAACAAAAGTTACCATTGCGCCAACTCTCTGAATGCCGGCGTTTGGATTCTACAGGAGGTCAAAGTTTGATATTTTCCGATTTTTAAAAAAATCCGTAATTTCATTTTCATCATATCGATCTGAATTATATAATGGAATAGTCCACATTATGTGCATCAAAAAGTTCAAGTGACAAAAGTTTCTAGAATCAAAACTGGCGGGTATGCAGAGGGTCAACTTTGTCTTTGGTAATTTTTATCGAACTTTTTTCGAGAAAATATTCGTTTTCTTGCAGATCCATATGCAATAGGGAATATGCAAGTGATTTAAATTTACTTGATTTTTTTTACCTCATATACTTTATTGTCTTGAAATTACATCTAAACCATTAGTTTATCATTTAGTTTGTATTTAACTCCATAACACTTTAATCAAAAAGTGCAAAATAAGCGCGCGGAATTCAAATTTGCGAAACGCATCACCATTGGTCGAAACGAAGAATGACGTAACATGGCACGTTATGAAATTTATCTGTGTTGATATTCATACCGTGCTAGTCGTCTTTCATAGAAAATTTGTTTTTATTTATATATTTGTAGTGTTACATAGTTCGATTTTGGTCTAGTGACAATTGTAAATTATCAAGAGCAATGACTGAAAGTGGTTTTTTCAAAGCACATTTGATACCTGAACTGATAAGTAGTAATAGTTTATCAAATAATAGTTTTCCTTTTGTGATATAGGTGAGGCAGGTATATACAAAACATTTATGCATACAAAACTTACTTCTGATCAATTCACTTCATGTTAACTATCGAAATACAATGTACTCACATTGAAATGATCTTCACAACAATGTGTGATATTCGAGATACTTCGCCTCTTCTCATAACCTTACACCATTGTTTACGTATTTCCGGTACTAGACAATACCTATAAAATGGTTTTTTAGCATTTTCAATTATCGTAATAGCGATTAAAACTGCAAATCCCTAACCTAATTAATAACTGTCAATAGTGTCAATGGCTATTACTATAGAAAGGGTTGTTCATTGAAGACTGCTCTGGTTGATCGAGATCAAGAAGACTAAAAACAAGAAGTGTTTGATTCCCATAAGACAATGGGGACACTAGTAGAAAGAGATGAAAGAACATTTGTGACGAATTGTGACGTAGTTATACATGTCATGGCCGCCGTTCTCTATAGACAGTGACGGACTAGCTCTTGGTATATGAGAGTTACTGCTGACAGTTTTGTTGCTTGATTCGAGTTCGACTCTGTACTCATACCCAAGTACGTCACTATGACGCGTTGATGCTACAAGTTTCTGATTGGCTAGAGCTTATTAAACCCTCCTTGTTTTTAGTCTTCTTGGATCGAGATCACTTTCACATATGTTCATCTCTCTCTAACACTTGTACTGTATTTGTCTTACTGTTTTATAAAATATCAACTTCAAGCAAGTAGAGCAATCAGAGTACGTCTCAACGAACGACACTGAAGAAGAACAACTCTGACCGCGCCATGTGACGTCATCCACAGCGCGCGAAAACGGAGGCGTTCAAATAGGTCAAATTCAACCGGTATTTTATATAATATTTTAAAAATTAATTCCAAGACTTTCAACCGTATTTATATTTTTTACTATGTTGTAACGAAGTAAAAAATTTATTAAACAAATAAAAAAAAATATGCATATTCCCTATTGATGTTACTTGCAGTACATCATATTTTGCACTTGAACCAACCATTTATCTTTAAGTATTTGGAAGATAGGGGGCGATCAAAAATATATTGTCAATTTCGGAAAAATGTATCCATTTGTATAGTCAGCCTCCACCAATATAATTAGCTGATTTTTTGAAACTATGTAGCTAATATACAGTGTCCGGCATAAAGTTCGCAGCATATGGAAAACTTTTTTATTATTGACATTTGAAAAAAAAAAAAATTAATTGAAATTTTAAATTGAAACTTTGCATAAGTTGATACATTTTGATCAAAAACAGTAAAGTTGTTTCATTATGAAAATTTTAGGAACGAAATTAGGGATTTGAAGATATTCATAACACTCTGGAATAAAAAATTTATTTCAAAATAAAAATTAAATTTGGTTACAAAAAGTGATGAGTAAGTAACACATGGTTGTATCCAATAAATCATATGGAGAAAAAGGAAGTGATGATATACCGGGAGTCTCATTTAAAAATCGAAAGTTTATGTCACTTCTGATAAAACCGGAAGTTGAATGAAGTTGAGTTACTTGTCAAAAGATGCAGTTTTAAGTCATACAGATTCTCCAAATTTCATTCTGTTATCCACTTTCCGCGGACACCCGGTATGCAGTGACATTCAAAAAGTACCAACAAATGGAAAAAAATCTTAACTTTGTCTTTTAAAATTTCCATATTGTTCCCAAAGCTTGTAAGGCATTTTGGATTTTTTTTGCAGCTTTTTGGTCGTTTTTATACTTCGTGGGCTTCTGGTACTTGACAAATCAGTGGAGCAAATCTGAAGCTCCCGCAAATGGGTATGGTGTTGATAATGTACAAGCTGCCATTGCTTTCTCATTCTTCTCTATATTTTCGTGGGTAAGTGACTCATTGTGAATAGTTCGTCAGTTGTGTTTCGATTTGGAATGGCCAAAAGGCCAAATACTGAATTATAAAACCTGCTAAAAATGGAGTTTTATGTAAATTAATTTGATATTTAGCGGGTACTCTAGTAAAACCTAGTAGTAAAACAATTCATATTTATTTATGTACTTATACAAGTACAAGGTACTTATTTATCATTGAAAATGATAAAGAAAAATGATCAAATTTAAACGGTCTAACCAAATTACATTGTCAATTCCAACTCCAAATTGAAAAATGAGAAATTAAACTATATTTATATACCATGTACATTTGTAACGATAACGTTACTAAAATTTCGTGTGAACGAATAAGAAAGTATTCAAAGTAATGGAATAAGAAAGTATTAATTCTAATAGTGTTTCTGCAGTAATTTTATAAATAAGTGGTATAAAACATCTAGATTTCTCCAACTTAAGAAGTTGAAAAGGTGCTATATTTTGTCAGGTGTATTCCAATAACTAGCGGGCTACTGAATTGTCAAAAAGAAATGATGCTTGGATTCAGATTGTAGTATCACTGGTTGAAAATATTTCCTTCATTCTTGATTTACAAAATAGTTAATTTTTGAAATGTTTGTACGCAAAATGTAACATATTAAAACAATGTAGTTGCAAGCAAACATCACTAAACTGTGCAGCTTACAAGAAACATATATGTTATACAAATAATAGAGGCTGTACTGATGTGTATAGTAGTAGCAGTAGTACTTTTTGAAATAGATAAATGTAATTTACAAAAAAAAATATTCACATAATTATTGATAATGATAATAACTAAAATAAAATATAACATTAAAATATTAACCATTAGTAATCACAAATCGTCTAGAATAGCCAATAGACGTTTTTTAAAACAAACTTCAGTATTTAAAAAAAAGGGTGTTTATTTCATACAGCAGTATTTTTACAGTAGTTCCATGTAACACACGATTTTCTTGAAAGAATGTGTGTGTGCTACAACTTTAAAATTAGCTTTTACAATAAATATTAAGTTGTTTAGTAATGGTAGTAAAATGAGAAAGTATTGATATTAACAATAATAATGAAATCTAGTATAGTTTTAAAATCTATTTAGTCCTAACATAATGGTTTTATCAGTAGGTTGTAATTTTATTATCTAGCAACCAGAAAATAATCTTTATTTTATTAAACTTATAAGGTCGATTTTTAAATTGTGAGGGTATTATATTGAGTATTTTTGGTGCAATATAATAAAGTGATCTTTGTATTGATGTAAAGGAGGTGCTTGGAAATGTAACGTGATTTAGACTTACAGCACGGGTAGTAATACAATGCGAAACTTCTTGCGTCATATACTTATTATTCAGTAGTAATCTACAAACATTTTTTATGTGCAACTGTTCAAGTTTCAGAACTCTAGTCTCGTCAAACACTTGCTCTGTGGAAAATCTTCTGTTTTTAAATGATATGATTTTCAGAATTCTTTTTTTGGGCTATGATTAGCGGGGACAAAACAGACTTACAGGCCGAGCCCCATGCGACAATTCCATAATTCAGAACTGACTCTGTTAAGGCCCTTTATACGTTTATTAGATTTTTCTTTGGCAACCACTCTCTAATTTGGTAAAATTTGTAATACATTTTTCTTAATTTTGTTGTTATATACTCAACGTGATACTGCCACTTCATGTGCGAATCAAAGAACAATCCTAGATATTTGGTTTTAGATACTAATGAAATTTTTTGAGTGCAATTGCAATTTGCAAAGTCATGGCAGTTAGTGGTGTGAATCTTTATTGTATTATTACATGGATAGGTTCGCTTATTTAAAGTAAAACACATGAAATTGGATTTGTCAATATTGAGCGTCAGTAAATTGGTATCAAGCCACGTTTTAACCTCAGCTTTTTTATATACAAGGTCCCATGTGGTATCATGAAGCATAATAACTGTGTCATCAGCATAACAGACCACATCTCCTCCACATACCAATTGGAGTAGACTATTTATGTAGATGGTAAATAGGACTGGACCTAGCACTGTGCCCTGTGGCACACCACACTCTACCAGGCAAGACTCACTTATGAATTCCCCAATTTTAACCTGTTGAGTTCTCTCACTAAGATAAGAGTTGAACAGGTCTAAGGCAATACCTCTGATACCCAAATTGTACATACTGTCTAGTAAAATGCGGTGTGACACAGTGTCAAAGGCCTTTGCTAAGTCCAGGAATATTAATAAGCATTTTCTACCATGATTCAGATTTTTTGATATGTAATCTATTACCCTGACGATCGCGTCTTCTGTTCCAAGCCCTTGTCTAAATCCATATTGGTTGCATGATAAGAGTTTAAGATTTTCTAAATAGGAGACAAGTCTCAGCTTGATGCATTTTTCAATAATTTTGACTCTTTTCAATGTACCAGTAGCTTATTGAAATCATTCGAACCCTTGAAAAATAATTTATTCATATCTCGTGTCGAATTTGTTTTATTTATGTGGAAATTGTTATTTTGCCTAGTGTTATGATGATGTATGTCTCTGTTGGTTGAAAGCCTGGTTCATGTAATGTGTGTGAATCGACGTCAGTGACAATTCTAGTAATTTTTGAGGACTTGGTCATTTATCAATGATAGAAGTCAGGATATGTTGATTAGGAATATTGAATATATGATCATGAATTTTTTCTGTTACCAAAATGAGTTTTCGTTATAGGCCGGTTCTGCATTTTTTGCTTTTCAACGTTTTCGACAAGGCGCCGGTGCGGCATTTCAAACAAATTACGAAACTGATCCTAATATGCCTACTTCATATCCATCATATCCGGGAGGCCCCGAAACAGACCAGCATTACCAAGAGCCCCCGTTTTCGGCTGGACCCAACCAAAGAGGTAAATAACCCTTTTTTTTGTTAATCATGGTTAACACCTACGCCAGGTAAGTATTGATATTTAATTTAAACTTATTTCACAAATTGTGAAATCTGAAAACACTTACTTAATATTCCCGAAAAAGTTGAAGATGGGTGTAGGACATTGCTCATGAAATATGTCTAGAATTGTCTGAAGAATCCAAAAATAGAATAAAATACAGGGGGAAATAAGAAAGTTGGTATAGGCCGCTGTTACATGACGCACCCTGTATAGAAAGTTTGTGTTGCAAAAAATGCGCTACTAAGAATCTGAATCGACGCGTCCGAGCGTTTTCTAGAACACTCCCGTCATTTAATAATAAATTTTTTGTTGTGAAATCAACCACTTTGGCGTGTCAGACTGGAAAATCGAAAAATAATCTTTGTCAGTCAATTTGAATAGTTGATTCTGTAGGTTTTAATGAATGGATCTTGAGAAAATCAGCTGGTTATTAATAAATTTTCTTCTAGTCGTTTTTCCGACATGTTCGAGGGAGCGGACACCCAAAATGACCCAGTTTTTTTTATCAGAAAACGCCTCCGAAAAAAAAAGTCATCGAAAACGGTATCATACTTGGTCCAATGAAGCCACACAGAAGGTTTGGAGAGAGTCATAGAAATATAAATACATAGAGAGCCAATTAGTTCGGAATAACGTGGTCCCCCTACGGCAGATACACCAACACAAGAGTATGCGCAATAGACCACAAGTGTCGCTAGGGACGGACTTAGGATTTTTGAGTTCCTGTTCCTGAATCTGGTATAAGTTGTCGGTAATAGCATTTTTTGCAATATAACACAGTTTTCCTTTAATGATATTTATTTATTTATTTATTGTACACAAAATGATACAGTGATACAGAATACGTATGATACAAAGTATGATACAAAGATAAATTAGGTTAATAACATAATAATAAAGAATAATAAAACAAACAAGTATGAATGAAGACAAACAATATATAAGGGACAGGGTATAGATTGTGTACAGAAAGCACCTAAGTGACTTAACACTTGTGTTGTGCTACAAAGTAATGTTAATTGATCTAAAATTACAGTTGTGTACAGAAAGTAAAGAATTAAATAATGGTTTTATATCATGTTAGTGTAACTATTGATGTTCTAGTATTTTAATAAATTTGAAGTAATTTGCGAAGATGAATTTTTTTGATTCTCTCGAGAAGGTTTTATGATTTTTAATATGTTTTACCTCTAGGGGTAGGATATTACAAGTTTTGGGTAACGTATAAGTTAAGAAACGGTGACAAACATTTTTGTTGAATTTTGGAGTGGGTAGCGATTGGTTTGTATTGCTTCTAGTGGTATAAGCTGTTGGAACAGAATTCTGAAGTATTTTATTTTTGAATGCATACATACATACACTGTGAAAATATAATGTACGGATATTACTAATGTCTTCTGTATATATAAGGTTTGTATGGAATGATCTTTTTTTCTTCAAAATTATTTTTAGAATATAGTTTTGTATTGTGTTAAGTTTTTGTAAAGAATTCTTGTACATTGCCCCCCACACCAGAATACCATAACGAAAAAGTGATTCAGCTAGAGATTTGTAAATTAGTATCAGTAGATTTTTCGATAAAAACTGTCGTAGCTGGTAAAATTTATATATTAGCTTCCTCACCTTTTTTGTTAGATAGTCAATATGATTGTTCCACCTTAGATTTTCGTCAATAATTATGCCCAGGTATTTCACCTCGTTTGTTTCTTTAATTTCATCTTTCATACCTGGAACTTTAATACTGGAGAAATTAGGTCTGTTTGTTGCTGATATAGAGAAGGCGAGATAGTGGGTCTTACTTGCGTTTAATGAAAGGCGATACATACTCAGCCATTTATTAATTGCTGCCATGCTCTGCTGGACATAATTTTTAGTTTCAAGCCATGTGTTTCCACTCAAGATTGCGACCGTATCATCAGCGTATGATATAATTTTTGCTTTCCCGTTTAAACAGAGCAATGAATTTATATAAGCTTGAAAAAGTATTGGACCAAGAACGGTTCCTTGGGGGACCCCCATTCTTATAGTCATAGTTTCACTTATGGTATTGTTTATTTTAACACATTGTTCCCGATTAGCCAAGTAACTGCTAAAGACATCCAACACTGCACCACGTATACCAAAACGTTCCAGTATGTTAAGAAGTATTGCATGGTCAACAGTGTCGAATGCTTTTGCCAAGTCTAAAAACACTGCAATGCATTTTTTGTTTTTATCAAGTCCCTCTGTAATACTAGTAATAACATTGTGCATGGCATCAGTAGTAGCTATACCGGCCCGAAACCCATATTGGTGATTATGTATAATCTTATTTTCATCAAAAAATTGTACTAAGCGTGTTTTTAGACATTTTTCAAAGATCTTTCCAAAGCTGTTTATTACACTGATAGGTCTATAATTACTAATTTTAGTTTTGTCGCCAGTTTTATGAATTGGTGTAATTATAGAAGATTTGAACTGAGTGGGGACATGTCCCTTTTGGATGATCAGATTGAATAAATAAATAAGGGGTTGGAGAATGTATTGGTGGATCTGTTTAATTATTTCAGTGGTTATTCCATCTATGCCAGGGGAAGTGTTATTTTTCAATGTAGAAATATGCTCTATGAGTTCATTTTCTGTTATTGGATTGAGAAACATGGAATTGGGATTTATTTCAATATTTTCATTAATTGTTAATGAAGTGTCAATTTCTTTAATCATATGTAAGCCAACATTATTAAAATAGTTATTACAATAATTTGCCATTATTTTGGTATCATTAAATACAACACCATCTTCGTTAGCAATCTGTAAGATATTTTTATTGTTATTTCTTTCATTGGTAGCTTCTGATATTAGTTGATACGTTTTTTTTAGATTATTTTTATTGTTTTTAATTTGTTCAAGATAATAGTTATTTTTAGTTTTATTCAGTAGTTTATTTAGTTTATTTCTATAAATTTTGTATTCTTGTTCTAATTCATATGAGAAGTGTTTATTTAATTGATTTTTCAATTTATCCCTATTTCTTATTGATATAATTAACCCTTTAGTTATCCATGGTTTAATTTTCGTGTTTTTTTTTATGCCATAATTTTGTAGTTTTGGAGTTTTCAATAACGTTATTAAGTTTATTTAAGAAGACATTGGTTCCGAGTTGAGGGTCATTTTCATATATAGTAAATCAATAATTGACTTATTGAAAATAGAAATATTGAGTGTAGGTCTTCTATTTTGTGCTTTCTCGCGACCAAGTCGGGAGAAATTATTGTGATCGTCAAAAAATTCAAATTTGATATTTTGTTGGGAATTGATTCACTCAGTCTGTGAATCAGAAAAAAACTCAATTTGTGTGTCCATCGGCTTCACGCCTAAACCATTGAGCATATTATAGTCGAAATCCATATCAGATTGAGGAAACACTTTCTTTATGTAGTCGTATTTTTGATTTTCGAAATTCTGGATATTGAAGTTGATTTTCTTCTTCTTAAAATCGATTAATTAATTAATTAGTTATTAATGCAATATGTAATAATAATAATAACAAAAGCTTTCATTGACAAGACATTACAATTTTTTTACAGGAGTTCAAACTACTTGTTGACTCTTGTTATCACTTTTCCACCATTTCAGTTGAAAAACGAAAATGTCATTGATTGGAGATATAAAATTGGGAAAAAATCTGTCAAATATAGTTTCTCTACATTTTTGCATTTGGTCAGAGGTTCTCATTTATCATTGTAAATGTTGTTGAATCGTATTAAATTCGAATGCCACCTTTTGTAATAAGAAGTAGATTATCGAATGTTGAGAGACATAAATATAGAAAGCCAAAAATTCAAATTGTTACAGGTTATTTGTTTCTTTTTGTATTAAATAAGGATTGGAGAAAAACACATTTATTTTGTAACGTTACAAACTTATTTCTATCAAGCGAAAATTTTGTTTCATATTCTATTGATGGGAAAATATAAATGTTGTAAGTGTTCTTCACTTCAATTCACCTCTAATTTTCTCAGTTTGCGACATTACAATATTGAAAAATCTAATTCTGGTGTAAATTCTTATGATTGCTTTTATCATTTTCAATTTGTGACTCACCTCATAGGGAGATAATATATATATCGAAAATGTGGTTTATTATGGAGCTGAATAATTTTTCATCCTGAAATAATATTGATGAAATTTGGTGTATGAAAGTTTCCAAAAAATTCGTTTCATTTAGTATAAAATTATCAGTAATTACAAGAACCTGCCGGATTTTTCTCTCATGGAAAATACAAATATCTATAACAGTTTGTGATGGCCTTATGAGACCACATCTTCTTCTATTCAATAATTTAAAGTTTTCTGCATCTGCAAAAGATTCTGTAATGTCTTCAAAAGTAGACAAACATACTCTACATTTGATAATTTTTTTTATAGATTTAACAACAAATCCTGATATATATGTGTAACCACACATTTTCAGTAAGAGTAGGTACTCAAAGAAAAGGGAGAAATGAAATTAAATGATAAAATTCCCCATCTTCGATTAACATGTCGTTTACATCAATATCATATTTTTTTATAATGGACATATCATCCAAATTCAAGTCCGCACACATTTTTTTTGCCTCTGTGTCGTTGTCAATATATTGGTGTTATCCAGATTCAAATAGTTTCCCTGAACAACTGCTAAAACCTAACAATGCCAAAACTCAAAAGCCGACACTGTTATCAAATTTTTGGGTTTAAATCTGGATAATGTTTTAAATTGGAAAACTCACTGTAAAAATTTGAACTGTACCTTATCTTCCTATGATTTCCTCATGAAAAACCTGCGGGGAATTTTGAACACGCAGCAATTATTGATGGTGTATTATGGCCAAGTTGAATCGCGCTTACGATACGGTATTTGCTTCTGGGGATGGTCAACCAACTCTGCTGAGGTATTCATTGCTCAGAAGTGAATTATTAGAACAATATTGAATATGATAGTTGTAGAAATGTTTTTAAAGAATTAAAAGTATTGACACTTGCATGTTTATATATTTTCGAAATGTGTGTTTGTCCATAATAACAAAAAATTTTTGAAAAATTCACAAATTCATGATTTCAACTAGGTCAAAAGATAACCTACATCTACCTATTACTAAGAAGACTCTTACTTTCAAATCTCCCAACAATAAAGATCTAATGTTATATAACAAAATAACATCAAACATTAAATCTTGCTCCTCAACCAAAATTTTTAAAACAGAATTGAAACAATATCTATTGTCGAAGTCTTATTATTCTGTAGATGATTTTTTTGTGATACCACATTTTGGTGGCACTTGTTTCTTGTTCCTGTTCTCATGCTATTCATGTCCTGACTGTGATATTAGATTAAGTTAGATTATAGTTTTATAATGTGACGATTCCTATACAATGTATTTTGTCTGAAGGGAATAATAAAGTTTGATTGATTGATTCTTCGCTTGATACGCCACGATAGGATTTTAACGCGGTGTTGCCAAGTTTACTGCACTTCCCACAATTACCTGCCCTAACCACAGATGATGTTCCGAACCTCATTTGGAACACGAAAAAAATAGAAAACTTGGCAACGACGCGACCAGAAACAGCCATAATGCGCAAGTGCAAAGCTTTGTTGTCACCATTCCCTGTGAGGGTTCATTTAACTGAATCGCGGACAGCGGGTTTGGCGTTCTAGTGTTTAATATAATTTCTATGAAGAGAGTATTGTAGTAAATATAGTCTGCCGGATTTTAACTAATTTATTTGTAAACGATCTATCTTCTAGTTCATAATATCAATTTATCTAATTAATATCACTCTAATTTACTTCAAACTAGACTGCTTATGTTGAACTTCCTCTCTCTCACTGTAACTAACTAACCAGCACCACTTGCGGCGTGATGTTTATATACACCAAGGGTTCTTCTCTAGATAGTTCTGGAACTACTTCCACTCATATCTAGATGGAGCTTTTCTAGAAGCGTTGACAACTGTAATGTTAGGATGACCTAATACTCTCAGGAACGCTTGTTTACAAGTATGAGCGGCAGAACCGATTCCAGAATCGTAACTGTATCTTTCAGTAAAATGTTTGCTGATGGGCTCTCTAACTATAATTTATGAATGTGGTTTGAAATCTATCAACCATATCCAAGTTTATCAAGAATGTCAGTATTCTTAAAATCCGTTTTAAATGTGATTTTTCAGGACCCACTGATTTCCAAGCTCCAGCATATTGAGAGATCTGAGCCAGATCAGAAGGTTAGAGGACTGCCTCGTAGGTATAAAGAAGTGAACAAGTTCGTATTTGTTTGACCTGCCATAAGGTAATCGTAAAATGTACTTAGGAATTTCTAACATGATAGTATTAACCATCTCGAAATAAAAATCTGTCCCTTGAATAAAGAAAACATGGTTTATTATTTTCTCCGAATTGTGATTATACGAGAGGCTAAGTTATATTTTATAGTGTGTATTATTAAAGAGTCTTAATTAGAGGGAACGATATATAAATATATAAATGTTGAATAATTATTTTTAGTAAGAGTTCAGTGTACAGTTACTATTATAACGAATGCCGAGATACAAGCTTATGTAGACTTCCTTTTTTATGATTTGTTGTTGCGTCGTCATGCTTTGATACACTGAATTTTTTTCATGTTATGAAAATGTCATTTAAGGCATTATTGTTGCTGATTTGTTACTTTCTGTGCCATTACAAATTTAAAATATGATTCAAGTAGGAGTTTTCCAAGTTAGAAAAATAGACCATTTGATTTCAGATTAATTGTAACTGGTGAGCAGATATTTTTTGCTGGTGAAACTTGTTGGTTATCCGACAAATCATTAAAGAAGGGCACCCATGGTACCATTGAAGAGAATGTGTGGGACAAAATTTTTCAGGAAAGTTGTCGAGAATATAAGTTCAGTTTTAATTATAATACCAAAGATTGATGTAATACTACTTTTGTAATAGTAAGAACTTAATACTTGACGTTAAATGATAGAATGGAAGAACATTGAACTTCCAGAATATTGAATAAAAGAACATTTGGCTTGAATTACCTTGGGTGTCGTTTTCATACGTTTTGTATTGCTACAAACAAATGATTTTTCGAAAGTTGTTTACCAGTTTTGGACGTTTTTCGTATGGTTAATTTTTTTAACTAAATAAATAAATATAAATTTGTTGCTGAACCTTTTATATATGAGTTATTATATCCAGAATATTTTTAAAAAATTCTCTTTAATAGGAATTTTATCGTATGACCTGCATTTTAGTACCGACATTGGATCAATGTACAACTTTGCAATATTTCAGCAAAAACTGATGAATCAAGTACATGACACATAATATACATTTCGAAAGATTGTGTTTCTGTTGTATTATCAAGTCATTCTTTAGTAAGGTAAAAAGACATTGTTATTGGTGTTGCCCTTTCTTGAAAAATATTAAAAATTTCCAACTTTTATCGGATTTTTATAAATTATTATGTTCGTAAGCTACATTTCACATTAATTATTATTTTTAATTAGTTTTTATGGAAATCTTCCTCTTTGTTTATTTGCGCAAGTTTTGGG
The DNA here is from genome assembly GCA_944452925.2 of Chrysolina oricalcia. Classification (NCBI taxonomy): domain Eukaryota; kingdom Metazoa; phylum Arthropoda; class Insecta; order Coleoptera; family Chrysomelidae; genus Chrysolina; species Chrysolina oricalcia. The sequence continues at coordinate 52,599,936 of OX101824.2, forward strand.
TTTCTCTGAAATTATTTCGGTAGAATAGACTTTTTTAGCAATTGTTTTTGTTGAAGTGTGTTATGAAGTGAGTAAAAAGTAGTTTGAGTTTGAATACTTTAAAAGGAAGGAACTCACTTTAATTAAATTTTGTTTCTTCTAGAATGTGCAAATATGTTTCAGACCATCCAAGATTTTTCAGTTTTTTTTATTTATTTATTTGACCGTTTTATTTTTAGTATTTTTCTTACAATCTGTGTTTTTATTGTTTACATTTACTCACTCTCTTCTGGGTTCTATTCAATCTTTATTATTTCTTTTCATCTCCATTAGGTTAACTTTCATTTTCCTCAATTTCTTTTATTTTGTAATGCCTAACCTAACCTTCTAAAAATACCATTAGCTTATAATCTATGCGGGATGGTTCATCATCTAATTCATCTTTAGATAGTATTAATTTCTGACCAAGTTTCACATCAAACAAATTTTTGTCTATATGGTCTGAAACTATAAAAAAAATCCTGAATTTTTATGAAAATCATCTTCTTTATGTTTATCTCTATAAATTTCGGAAATCTGTGAAATAATTTCGGTAGAAAAAATACATTTTTAGCAATTGTTTTTGTTGAAGTGTGCTAAAGCACTTTCTTCTGGCTTTTATTTATTGTAATCTTCATTATTTGTTCTCAAGTTTTCTTTGTTTTCGACAAAATTGTTAAGGCTTTCGCGGCCGGAGTTTTCAGTGTCACAATTTTCACTCTGAAGAAACTAGCCACTCGCGCTAGCGAAACGTTAGGCAGAAATTTCAAAAAACGACGGCCTTCAAACCCGAGTGAAAATTGTGACACTTTCTTTGTTTTCATCTTCATTAGGTTGACATTCACTTTCCTCAATTTCTTCTAAAAAATACCATTAGCTCAATGCGGAATAGTTCATCATCTAATTTATCTTCATCTCTGATAGCATTTACATTAACAATATGATCACCATCATCAAAGATTTAGACTTTGAATGGTCACTAATTTCTCACCAAGTTTCGATTTATAAAATTATCAGAAATTCCTTCTGAAATGAAACTTGTTGGAAAAGTTACAAATATTTTATACAACTGTGAGATGTCGCTGATATACTACACCAAGAAAAGGGGCCAACACAATAAATGATAATCATTTGCTTATCAATAATATATTATTGACCTAATACCCATCAAAAACATCAATTTCTTGTCACCTCTAGAAAACTATTTTACCTTCGAAAAACCCTTAGTAGAAACGAGAAAGTCAATGGGCATCCTTCTTGACAGTTTTAGTTTCAACTGTTGCGCAATACATTTCTTAGTGACGTCTGTGCTTAAAGGGCTGATTATATTTTTGTTGCTGTTGAAAATATTGAAATATTAGATTGGATTTTGGATTGAAAAGGGTGCACTGCAACCATGAAAGCTCATTAATTGTGGTCCTATATCTTCTGGGTAGGCATTATTTCAATTACTACCCTAGTAGGAGTAGCACTGTTAATTTGAACGTAACATTGAATCATGCAGGACAAATGTTAGATATGTACCTACATTAATTATAAAATATTTTAGGACAGGGTGTTGTAGAAGTTTGTGATTATTTATTCACATTGAAATTCATGTAGAAAATCTACCACATTGTACAGTGTTGTTAGTTAATCCAGGGGAACGTCCAATTTTGGTAAAAAACCAAGACAATAAAATGTTCAAAGTATAAATATTTGAAACCAGTTGACATCAAAACCGTTAGCACAACTTTTTGGTTGTTTTCATGTTGCTGCTTGAAGACGTGAAATAGAGTGTTGCTTAGAAGAGTTGTTCCTTGTCAAGGTGATAGTATTAGCATTAGCAATAAACAGCCTGTGGATAATTATATACTCCTTATTTTTTTAGTCTGAAATTTAAACTTTTTGTTCTCTCAGCTTTAGCGTTGATTGTCTATTGAGTTACAACTTTAATCACTACAAATTACCATAACATGTATTGGTCACCCAAGTCCCAAATGAGATCCCCTATTTTTTTTTAATTTTATGGAGGTATTGTTGAATAGTTTACTGTTGATTTTAGGGTTACTTCTCCCAAACTGTGTGAGCACAGAAAACTGTACAATTTTCAATACTATTCAGTGAAATAGCAGAAGTTTGAATAACAGAGTTCTAAAAACTTTATTTTTTTATCTTGTTCTTACGAACCAAGGACAAGGGGGTGGGAATTAGTGTTTTTTTTTTTAAATTCCTGAATGCTTCTAGAAACACTCCTTAGGCAACGAGTTGGAAACCTTTACATTTTGTTGAAAAAACAACCCTGAGAAACAGATGTTCGGCAAGTCTCCAAAGTGACAACAGGGGGGTGTGACAAGAAAAAACATGGTGTAAGTAACAAGGACTGAAGAAGTCATTATCAAATGGAATACAAAAGATGGCTGTTCTGGGCTAGAGAGCCACATCGAATATTGAGTTAGATCTGGTTAGGCTAGTTTAGTGTTTTTTTATGATTATAGAGCTCTATTAGTTATTCAATATATAAGTTTTACCGACGTAAATATTCTCATGATTCCATTGAAGACATCATTGAATTTATTTGATTTCTTTCAATCCAACTGAAAACTGATTCAGATATAACGAATTGGCTTCATAGTAATAACAGACAAAACTCCAGTTATATAGTGATGAGCCTCATCGCTGAATTACAAGTTTTTATTTTCAGGGGGTCTCTTTATTACAAAGCAGGTGACCTTCAGAATTCAGGTCTGATAGAGGGTTAAAATTGAAAATTAGGCTTTCTTTCACTTGAGATAATTCCTTGGTTATGCCAAAGCATTTTTTTGCAAAACTTTTTTGTAGTTTAAAGGTGTAACTCAATGACCATTTCTATATTGAAGAATGTTTTTTATTTTCTTGTATTTGTGTGTGTATAAATTATTTGTGTAAAAGTATATGTTATTAATAAATGTTGGTATTATTTCTGAAATTATTTGACATCCCCAAGCAAAGATCCTTCTCCAATCGACTAAAAGTGTCCCAATATTTAGATGAGGAAAGATATATACCCCTATTTTTGAGAGAAATAACGCGACTCAAAGCACACACATTTACGAGGCTATTGGAGTACTAAAATGTGATTTTTTGAAATGAAAAATAGGTTTTGATTCGAATCCTTTGATCTCATAGGTTTTGACCTTGGAAGAGGTCGTTGAACCCGAACTGAATTTCTTCAATTTGTCTAGACAAGTTTGTAACCGGAAACATATCGTCATCCAATTCCAGATAATTTTTAAATGGCAGGTGCCATTATTGATCTTGAAAGAGGTCGTTGAACTTGTATTGAATTTCGTTATTCTGTCTAGACGTAATCTGTTATCTAACACATACACTTTTGCTGATTCAGTGCTCGTTTGATCTCTCTCATGTTTTTTTTGTTATATTTCCAGATTTCCTCCTCCCAAAAGGCTCTCTCATTATCACTCTACTCTGCCACTCTGTTGCAATATTCTGTTATGTTTTACATTGTATGTAAAGGCCTTATCACTATTTCTTTTGCACTGTATAAATAAATAAAAATAAATTTGTTCTTGTATTCTGCTTCAATTGAAAGGTAATTTTAGACCATTACTTTGCTAACAATTTTTTTTTGAAAATACGAATAGGATGTTCATAAGATCAGATGTGGAATCATCTGCGACTGAAAGTTCAAGTTAAGTCGCTATTTTTAACCTTTCAAGCAAGATACCCTCTTGGAAGTTATTTATGTTGAAAATCAATCTGATGGATATTGTGAAAAGACCCTAACTTAAAAAAACCCGAAAGTGAAAATTTGTATTTTCATTCGTATAGTTGTTTTTGCAATTGAGAATCTTACCCTTTTCTACAATTTTTTTCTTTGTACAACAGGATATTCTTTCTATCTCTAAATTTATAAAAATATATTTATCTCTTTCTGTCTCTCAAACAGCGATTAGGAATAAACCAGGGTAAATGTATTGAATCCATGATGAAATTTAACTCATTTTATTAAAATTTCTCTTACAAGTAACACTTATAAATACTATGAAATTTTTTTCAACAAGATTTTTGAACCTTGTGTTTTTTGTTTCTCCAAAACTTTCTGATGCGTTTTCAATCTGCTTTTCAATTTCTTTTGAATTTTTTCCGAGCCATTTTCGAAAACTGCAACTAGTAAGAAACATCCTCTATTCAATTTTAACCATACTTGTAACTGAAAAAAATACAAAATAAATCATTTTATAATATGAACATAATTTGAAAATGAAGTAACTTCTATTAAAGACTATGCTAGTATTTATATCTGGAAAGGAAAAGAGTACAATGATCAAAAATTTACAAAAAGTCGGTTTATGAAAAAAATTCAGAACTTCAGCAGAATAATTAAAACTTACTATTTCATCATTTAATTTTTTCACTAAAGATGCACCAAAAATCGCATGTTCTTCTGTGGTATTTTTATCATGTTTTGCTAATTTTTTCAGTAACATGTGCATACCAGCATGTTCAATACCGAGTATTTCTTTGTCACCTTCCTTTATCTTCCAATCAGGATTTATAATAACTTCAATAATGCTATTATAAACCTTTTCTAATTCTCCTTCGGTTGCTGAAAAAAAAACTTCAATAAGAATTCTGTATCTCCAATCTAGAGAAATAGAAGAGAAATAAAAAAATTTGCCTGGAAGTATCAAAATAATGAAACAAAAAAAATCGACGATGTCGAAGTATCTTTACCAACATTTCCACAAAATGGAAAGTAAGAGGTAAATATTTGGAAGCAAACAATTGTTGAACACACACAACAAAACATTTGAACAAATATCTCTCATATATAGTTCAATGTCCGTCGTGATATAAACCAGGAAAATAGTTTTCAGTCAGATATTTGCCTCATATTTTCCTTTGTGGAAATATTTGGAGAGAAGGGTATTTTGACTTTATTAAATTCATTTGTTTCATTAATCATTGATCTACTTATATATGCAGCTCAAAATGAAGTTTCCCAAAATTGTTGACAAGTTCCGATCATTCCTAAAAGGTAACTCACCGTTGGCAGCTTTGATTATGGCAATCATTTCAGTGGCCAATGAAGCATTTGATAACCAAACCTGGACATCGTTTGCCACTAGATCTAGTAGACTTTTGATTGAATATCCTAAAATTTCACTCCTCCTAAGTTCAATAGGCTTCTTGCAGCTTGAGGTTTCTCTTCCTTGATTGAGCTCATTAACAAACACCGGATGAAAAATTGTTGAATCACCAGGAGCTACCAACCAAAGTAACACCTGAAATAAGTTTGTGTTCAATAACAATGGAATTATCGTTTATAATTGTTCACAAGTGCATACAAATTACCGATAATTTTGCAAGAAAGCGCGTTATCAAAAAATTGCACAAGTAATTTAATGAAAATATTAAATTACCGATAATTTTCAAGAAAGCGCATTATCAAAAATTTTACTAGTTTATTTTCATTAAATTACCGATAATGTAAGAAAGCGTGTTATCTAAAAATTGCACGAATTCGTTTTTATTAAATAACCGACAATTTTGCAAGAAAGCGCATAATAAAAAAAATTCACTGGTTTATTTTCATTAAATTACCAATAATTGTGCAAGAAAGCGCGTTATCAAAAAAATTGCACTAGTTTATTTTAATTAAATTACAGATAAGTTTGCAAGAAAGCGTGTTATCTAAAAATTGCACGAATTCATTTTTATTAAATAACCGATAATTTTGCAAGAAAGCGCATAATAAAAAAATTGCACGAGTTTATTTTCATTAAATTACCGATAATTTTGCAAGAGAGCGTGTTATCATAAGCTTGCACGAGTTTATTTTCATTAAAACACCCATAAATTTGCAAGAAAGCTTGTTATCAAAAAATTGCAGTTCATTAAGTTACCGATAATTTTGCAAGAAAGCGTATTATCTAAAAATTGCAAGAGTTCATTTTTAATAAATTACCGATAATTTTACAAGAAAGCGCGTTATCAAAAAATTTCACTGGTTTATTTTCATTAAATTACCAATAATTGTGCAAGAAAGCGCGTTATCAAAAAATTGCACTAGTTTATTTTAATTAAATTACCGATAAGTTTGCAAGAAAGCGTGTTATCTAAAAATTGCACGAATTCGTTTTTATTAAATAACCGATAATTTTGCAAGAAAGCGCATAATAAAAAAATTGCACAAGTTTATTTTCATTAAATTACCGATAATTTTGCAAGAAACCGTGTTATCTAAACATTGCACGAGTTTTTTTCATAAAATTACCGATAATTTTGCAAGAGAGCGTGTTATCTAAAAATTACACGAATTCATTTTTATTAAATTACCGATAATTTTGCAAGAAAGCGCATTATCATAAGCTTGCACGAGTTTATTTTCATTAAAATACCCATAAATTTGCAAGAAAGCGTGTTATCTAAACATTGTACGAGTTTATTTTCATTAAATAACCAATAATTTTGCAAGAAAGCGCGTCATCAAAAAATTGCAGTTCATTAAATTACCGATAATTTTGCAAGAAAGCGTGTTATCTAAAAATTGCAAGAGTTCATTTTTATTAAATTACCGATAATTTTGCAAGAAAGCGCGTTATCAAAAAATTTCTCTGGTTTATTTTCATTAAATTACCAATAATTGTGCAAGAAAGCGCGTTAACAAAACAAATTGCACTAGTTTATTTTCATTAAAATACCGATAAGTTTGCAAGAAAGCGTGTTACCTAAAAATTGCACGAATTCGTTTTTATTAAATAACCGATAATTTTGCAAGAAAGCGCATAATAAAAAAATTGCACGAGTTTATTTTCATTAAATTACCGATAATTTTGCAAGAGAGCGTGTTATCATAAGCTTGCACGAGTTTATTTTCATTAAAACACCCATAAATTTGCAAGAAAGCTTGTTATCTAAACATTGCACGAGTTTATTTTCAATAAATAACCAATAATTTTGCAAGAAAGCGCGTTATCAAAAAAATGCAGTTCATTAAATTACCGATAATTTTGCAAGAAAGCGTGTTATCTAAAAATTGCAAGATTTCATTTTTATTAAATTACCGATAATTTTGCAAGAAAGCGCGTTATCAAAAAATTTCACTGGTTTATTTTCATAAAATTACCAATAATTGTGCAAGAAAGCGCGTTATCAAAAAAATTGCACTAGTTTATTTTAATTAAATTATCGATAAGTTTGCAAGAAAGCGTGTTATCTAAAAATTGCACGAATTCGTTTTTATTAAATAACCGATAATTTTGCAAGAAAGCGCATTAACAAAAAATTGCACGAGTTTATTTTTATTAAATTACCGATAATTTTGCAAGAAACCGTGTTATCTAAACATTGCACGAGTTTTTTTCATAAAATTACCGATAATTTTGCAAGAGAGCGTGTTATCTAAAAATTACACGAATTCATTTTTATTAAATTACCGATAATTTTGCAAGAAAGCGCATTATCATAAGCTTGCACGAGTTTATTTTCATTAAAACACCCATAAATTTGCAAGAAAGCGTGTTATCAAACATTGTACGAGTTTATTTTCATTATATAACCAATAATTTCGCAAGAAAGCGCATAATCAAAAAATTGCACGAGTTTATTTTCATTAAATTACCGATAATTTTGCAAGAAAGCGTGTTATCTAAAAATTGCAAGAGTTCATTTTTATTAAATTACCGATAATTTTGCAAGAAAGCGCGTTATCAAAAAAATTCTCTGGTTTATTTTCATTAAATTACCAATAATTGTGCAAGAAAGCGCGTTATCAAAAAAAATTGCACTAGTTTATTTTCATTAAATTACCGATAAGTTTGCAAGAAAGCGTGTTATCTAAAAATTGCACGAATTCGTTTTTATTAAATAACCGATAATTTTGCAAGAAAGCGCATAATCAAAAATTGCACGAGTTTATTTTCATTAAATTACCGATAATTTTGCAAGAAACCGTGTTATCTAAAAATTACACGAGTTCATTTTTATTAAATTACCGATAATTTTGCAAGAAAGCGCATTATCATAAGCTTGCACGAGTTTATTTTCATTAAAATACCGATAATTTTGCAAGAAAGCGTGTTATATATATATATATATATATATATATATATATATATATATATATATATATATATATATATATGAAAATAAATCATGAAATTGGAAAATTATTGTCCTCACTTTATACTGAATTACATCTTCAATGGCTATGCAATGTTTCTTTAACTCTGCAAGGGTTTTTTATAACAAATAGTGAACTTCTGAAACCTTTATTACTCTTCATGAGACTCAACAATTTCGTTATTGAATACATACCTTCCTTCCCCATTCGTTGACAGCCAAATCTTTAGCATTCTTCAGTATATCAACCAAAATAATTTTGTGAAGTAAAACTGTATCGTCCATACAATCCAACAGGGTTATAACTGCGCAGTGTCCATGTTCGTGTTTAGATAACTCCGTTATGTGTTCTTTGAGTGCTTTTATGATGACCTGAAAAATTAAATTATGAACGTCTCAAACATTGATACCTCTGGTGGACAACTTTACTTGAATTTTCTTACCTTTTTATCTTTATTTGAACCCTGCCATATGCAGTGCATTGCTGCTCGTACACCATCTTTACTGTTACTAATCACAACAATATGGGGTGCTAACAGTGTAATCATTTCCTTGCTTTCGTCCTCTGAGCACTCACTAAGGAACTGACATAGAACAGACTGAACTAACCCGGAATCTAATAAAGATTTGTTCAAGATCCTCATTAAATTTGCTTTAGTTGCTCCCAAAGTTGCAGCTTTCAAGCTTACATTGTTCTTATATGTATCGCTTACATGTTTAACGTTTATATCTTTGGAGTTTTTGTAAAGGTCTCCGTAAAACTCCTGTATTAGATATTGTTTCTGAATAGGGGATGCCCAGGTGGAATAGGCATACTCTACTATAGGAGCACTTACAGCATGGCTTGCTAATTTCACTGCATGTCCTAACATACCATCTATAACCTGCGATCTGATTTCTGAATTACCATATTTTAGTAGCCGCTTCACACAATGAATGCCATACTTCGACTGCAACATATCTACTGTGACAGGAACAATTTCCTAGAAATAAAGTCAATAAAGCTGTGTCCATAAGTTTTCATAGTTTCTGACAAAAAAGAATTTGAGTAGGACGCAAAATAGGTTTAATAGGATACCATCTGTATCAAAATTAAAATAGTTGTTTACCTTTGATATTTGATTGATGACTACATTAGTTGAATACTTCAAGAGCCACTGCACCAATCTTGCTGTATCGTGTGCCAAAACAAATTTTGGATAATGTCCTTTGCCTTTAAGAAGAGTGTGAAGCTCATTGATCAACTGAGTGCGCTTCACTTCTCCCCCTTTCAGTGTTTTTCGCCTCAACTCTTCCCCTATTTTCTTCGCTCTTTCAATTACAGGAAAGCTTTCTTTGGACTTTTTACGTTTGAGTTTCAATTCTTTCTTTTTTTTCTTGAATTCTGTCCAATCTTCTACCTTTTCCTGGTTATTATTGCTTTTATCAAAATTACCTTTACCCTTCGTCAAAAACTTCTTGGGTTTGGCATTTTTGAGATGGGTAGGCCCTTCTGACTTTTCCAGGTTAGTATTGCTTTTATCAAAATTACCTTTACCCTTCGTCAACAACTTCTTGGGTTTGGCCTTTTTGAGATGAGTAGGCCCGTCTGTTTTTCCACTTTTTATAAACCTTGATCCTTTCTGGGAACCATTTTCAAGCGGTTTCTTCTCGTTAATTGATTTTTCTTTTAACGATTTTGATTTTTTTCTAGGTGGGCCCACTTCTTCCATACTACTTTTTGTTTTCATTTTCGAATTCCAAAAACTCGAGGTTACACGTGAAAAATTAAATAAATTTTACCAACACGTGCTTTAGGTTATATTTATATTTATTTGTCATGTCAACAGTCATTCAGTATATAACTCTTGTCTATTGTCATGTCTATTGTCATGTCTCATGTCAAGTGAAGGTGATGTGCGCTACCAACTGGCCGGATAGTCCTAGTAGCTGAGGCCATTAATCAGAAAAGGAGATAGATTTGGGGAAATTTTTCCGATTGTTGGCGCTGCAGTATCTGTCAAACTTGTCAATAGAATGGGAAAAACAATGTGAACCCCCATTTGATTCAATGATAAATAAATCATTTCTTTTTTGAATTTTAAGCGATAAAGGTAAATTTTGAAGGATGGTACTTGTTGAGCTGCTTCAATGACACAAATGAACAAACCTTTTATATAACTGCACTCAATTCAAAATGAAGAGTAATTTACGTTACACCACACTACACCGTGAAGCAGACGAAAGAACCTACGACTACAGGCTCAGAATACCTAAAGGCTCATTCATACCCTTACGAAATTTTTTTTCGATTCTACTCATACGGCGAAAAAAATTGCGGTGAATGATGAATCATGACATGTCATTTTCAGTTTTGTGGTTGGATATTACCACATAACTGAAAAATTACGTGATGATTCACCATTCCCCCAATTTTTTCACCTATGAGTGGAATCGCAATAAAATATGAATGAGCCAAACAGGGACACACATGACCACAGAACACCTTTGTACTTGCAGCAAAAGTGTCGTTCGTTACGTACCCTGCTCTACTTGCTTGAAGTTAATATTTCCAAAAGAGAAAGACAATGAAGTATGAGTGTTAGAGAGAGATGAACATATCTGAAATTGATCTCGATCAACTAGAGCGTTTTCAATGAACAAGCCTAGAGTCTTTATAGGTAGGTCGTTACGTTAGGTGTTCTGACCTGACTGTTCTGTGACATGACCAGGTTTAACCTCAAAATTTAAAATTTTATTTGTATTACTATTTTTGATATTTTTAACATGGGGAGAAAAATTCCCGGAAGAAAGCATCGGGGTATCAGAGATCCAGAGAAACAAGCAGCTGTTAGATTTGATAGGTAGATGTTTAATTTCTGTGTTCTTGCAATGTATTGAAATTTTCATTTCAGTATAAAAGACAAGATAAATGCTCCTCCTTCCAAACCAGATGAGCAGCAGATACCAAAAAGTCTTCAAAGAGTTATCGATTTGAAAAACAAGGTAAAAAATGGAGAATTCAGTACCAAACGTTTGAAAAAGCCGAAAACAAAGAGTGAACAAATACCCAAGAAACATGAAAATAATGCATACAAGTCAAAAAGTGAAAGCTCAATTCCTGTTTTCAAACAGGCAGAAGGGGAGTCTGACAGAGATTTTGTGAAACGCATGAATAGGATATGCATGGATGTTACGAGAGAAGCTGCTTTTGCTGAAAAATATGGAGTGGAAATCCAGAGAAATGAGGATGGTGGAGTAATGTATGATTCCGAACCTATCAACAAATCCACTCATTCATTATTTTTCAGGTTGAGAAAGTTGTTAAAAGGCCAAAAGATGAAATAGAACTATATATGAAGAAACTACAAAAAGATAAAAATAGTAAAAAGAAGAAGAAAAAGAATGAAGTGGAAGCTCCAAGACTAAAGAAATGGCAAAAACGTCAACTGAAGCTGAAAGAAAAAAAGTTGAATAAGGAATCACAAAATGTAGATGAATTCAAAAAGTTCAAAGATAATATAAAATTCGGAGAAATTGTCCATGCACCTCCATCTCTAGTAGCTCCAAAAAAAATTGGGAAGCAACAAAAAATACCAAGTGTAAGTTCAAATACTTGTTTAAATATCATTCAAGCTTGTATAATATTACATACTAATTGTCAGAAATATCATAAATATAAAATAAATTTTGTGCAATTTTCTAGCAGCCTGGTAACAAAAATTTGCTCCTCAAATCCATAATTCAACCAGAGGCTGTGGTGTTTAAAAGTTCAGTTCACACATCCAAGGAAAATATAAGAAAAGTTGCAGATAAAGTTATTGATAGAAAAGGAAAGAGGAAAGATTTACCAAATGCTTTGAGAAGACAACTGGATAAGCAACAAAAAGAAATTATTGATGCTTATAAACAGGTCAAAGCGAGAAGGTATGCTGATAAAGGTTAATTTGTTGTGTGCACAGTTTTAATAAAAACCAATTTTAGATGTCTTTTTTTTAATTGAATCGCTCAAAGAACTTGGTATGTAAAAAAACATTGTAATGATTATTTCACTAAAGAATACTCAAACCAATTCTGTATATTGGTCCAGAAGTCCTTTAAATGTCCCATAGGATCCTACCTATTCTTGAATGTGGGTAATTCCCCCATGACTTGACTTTTTATTAGCCCATCTCAACAAACCCAAATTGGTGGAGGCTTTGTAAGCAATTCAAAACCCTATTCAATTCACGAACATTGGAGATGTCCCTTTCCCTAATTGAATCCACCAAGATTCTGATATAATTCAATGTCTGTCACAGATGATTTCCTCCTTACCCAAAAAAAAGTAATCATGTCATCGCAAACCACTCATTTTTTTCAACTATTATTACATTGTCTGAGTCAATAAAGCATTCTATAATTTCAGTAGAATTTTTTTTTATGAAAACGAATGTAGCACATTAAGCCACATACCCCAACTAATATATCTTCACTGATACATATTTTGACGAAAACCTATTTGAGGATATTAGTGTTTTCCCACTTCTAAATAAGAAAACCATGAAAACTAACGAATTCAGAATAGTTTATTTTCAAATTCCTTTTAGGAAAACAGTAACTTTTGATGAACACATTGAAACACAACCTAAGGTTTTGGTTATAATCAACCATTTCAAATAATCATAACTTCACACATACAAAAAATAAATACTAAACTTTTAGTAATCAACAAAAGACTAATTGTAGAAAACTTTCCACTACAACGCATAATAAATAACAAAAATCTTAAAGACTATGAATCTTTGGAAACAAAAATAGAAACAAATCATCCTAATACTGGAATTCACGCAAAGTTTAGTGTTTTCATAACACATGTTACTACAATTCTACAGATTCAGTAGAAAAAAGTACAAAATACTGAGGCATTCGATAGCAATTTGTATTGCACACATTTTACAACTTAATTACTAATATCACATTCCTATTTTTCAACTAGAATATCATATACAGGTCACTGCAGAAACAAAATAATTGACTCTAATAAGGATCTTTTTGCTTCGAACTAGTATAAATAAACAATTATGTAATGAACTCAAATTGATTTTCTTGAAAATTAGATTGAGAAAAATCACAAACTTAAACCTCATCTTGAGCAAAAATTTTGTGAGAACCTTTGGTAGCAAGTTGATCATACACGCCATCAATTAACTCTCTGTAAATCAACGGGTTAACATTCTTGCCAACTTTATAAAGTACAAAAAAATCGCCATAAGAAATTTTGCTCACTATAAACTTGGCTTTCTTTCTATCTAGTTTTCGTGAATGCGCTCTGAGAAGGTAGACACGAAACTTTGGTATGAACAAAAACATTCCCCTGTATAGCAGACATAACATTGATACAGCAAGGAGAACAAACAACCAATACCACAATACTAGGTAAAACTTTTCATTGAGGACGTTCAACGGCAAGATGCATAGTGCATCTCTGATCTCTTTTGTTCCCGATGGACCAAATCTGAAATACGTACATTTGGCGATTTTTGGAAACACAGAATTCATCGGATTGACCAGTTTATCTGAAGCATGGGTTATGCCATATATGGTGAAGTTCCCGCTTATGAACCAATCCATGAAATATATTTGAACAACCTGAAACAAAATTTTCATTATACCTATGATATGGCTAATTTTGTGTCATTAGCCTAGGGGTAATTTTGCCGGTGTTCAGGTAAGCTTGTTAATTACAGTGCCGGGCTCCTCCGGTACAGCATTGATAATTTTTATCGGAATTTCAATCGATCCATGCCACTAATTAAGGGTTTCCACACATTACGGATTTCTATGCTAGCTTGACTGAAGACTTTGTTGTTCATAATATATGCATTCTCTTTAAACTTCCTTCTATACCAGCCCTCTTCTTTATGGATGACTTTGGCTTCAGCCCATTTTATATTGTGTTGGGTCGTCCAGACATGATCTGCTATCCCTGACTTCGATATTTCTCCTCGTTGAGTGTTTCTCTTGTGTTCAGCGAGTCTAACGCTAAGCGGTCTCTTAGTTTCTCCTAGATAATCTTCACCGCATTCACAAGGGATGCGGTAGATGCAGTTTTTGGAGTCAATGTCAGCGTTACGTGGTCTCGTCTTTGTGAGATGGCTGCTTGCGTTAGACTCGCTGAACACAAGAGAAACACTCAACGAGGAGAAACATCGAAGTCAGTGATAGCGGATCATGTCTGGACGACCCAACACAATATAAAATGGGCTGAAGCCGAAGTCATCCATAAAGAAGAGGGCTGTATAGAAGGAAGTTTAAAGTGAGCGCATATATTCTGAACAACAAAGTCTTTAGTCAAGCTAGCTTAGAAATCCGTAATGTGTGGAAACCCTTAATTAGTGGCATGGATCGAAATTGCGATAAAAATGAACAATGCTGTATTGGAGGGGCCCGGCACTGTAATTAACAAGCTTACCTGAACACCGGCAAAATTACCCCTAGGCTAATGACACAAAATTAGCCATATCATACGAGGGCTGTTTGGTAACTCCGTGACTATTTGAATAAAGAAAAAAAAATTGGCAAATAAGCGTTTTATTTTTCAACATAATCTCCTTTTAGATCAATACATTTAGTCCAGCGTTTTTCCACTTTTTTTATTCCTTCCAAATAATAGGTTTTCTCAAGGCCCTCAAAATAGGCGTTTGTTTCGGTTATAACCTCTTCATTCGACCCAAATCTCTTACCACCCAGCCATTTCTTCAGGTTTGGGAAAAGAAAATAGTCGCAAGGGGCTAAATCTGGAGAATATGCTGGATGGGGTAGTAGTTCATAGCCCAATTTATGAATTTTTGCCATAGTGACTACACACGTGTGCACTCGTGCATTGTCTTGATGAAGCAGCACTTTTTTTTCGCTAAATGTGGTCGTTTTTGCCTCAAATCAATATCGAATCTGTCTAAAAGCTCTGAATAATATTCGCCGTTGATCGTTCTACCCTTCTCTAAGTAATCTATATGAATGACACCGCGTGCATCCCAAAAAACTGTGGCCATAACCTTGTTGGCTGACAGACGCACCTTAGCCTTCTTTGGTGCACGTTCACCAGTTGACACCTACTGTTTTGATTGTTCCTTGGTCTCTGGGGTATTGTGATGGATCCATGTTTCGTCTACGGTTATATAACGGCGTAAAAACTCGCCCGGATTGCGATTGAACTTTGCCAAACACTCCTTTGAAGTGGTCACACGGTTGCGCTTGTGATCGAGTGTGAGCAATCGCGGCACCCATCTCGCGGATAGCTTCTTCATGTCCAAATATTCATGTAAAATGTGATGTACTCGCTCAGTTGAGATGCCTACAGCCTCAGCTACCTCACGTACTTTTATTCTCCGATCGTCCAATATCATTCCATGGATTTTATCGACGATTTCTGGCGTGATGACCTCTTTTGGGCGACCTGAACGTACGGCGTCACTTGTGCTGGTACGACCACAACGGAACTCAGTAAACCACTTCTTAACCATTGAAATTGATGGTGCAGAGTTCCCATAGTATTTATCAAGTCTTTCCTTGGTTTCAGTTATGGTTTTTTTACGCAAAAAATAATGCTTAATCAACACACGAAATTCACTTTTTTCCATTTTTGTTAAAATTCACGAGGTTGTCTGCTTCTAATTGCTGTCAAACACAAACCAAATGTCGCAGCTTGCTCAAAATTTGACAGTAGTCTATTGAAAGATGGTGGTTGACAGCAGCAGTGTTGCATTTAAAGTTACTGCGCGGGAAATTTAAAAAGTCACGGACTTACCAAACAAGCCTCGTATATATAAGAAGTATCCTTTAGATTGTCGCATTTATACACTTGATAACGACTATAGATTTCAACAGTTGAAACGTCGTGAATGAAAATTGCAGAGAATTGAATTTTTCTTTGTTCCTTTTTAGACAATGAAAGTCCAGAATAACCTTACTCGAAGTGAAACATTGTCAACCACTTTCAAACAAATGCTTATAGCATGCTGATACTGAAAAAAGGTTTTTTCCATGATCACGCACGTAAACATTTTCCGTGCGCTGGTGTCATTATAGCTGCCAAAATTAAATCAAAATGTCAAAATTAAATAATATATTGTTGACAGTTCTCTAGAAATCGCAAATTGTTTGAATATTTCATTACCAACAGGGTAAATAACGCTGGTTTTGTGGCAATTTCTGAATATTTTTGTACCATAAATATTTCAATTAATAATACATGTTTTTGTTCCTTCATCATCAAAAATAAATGTTTCTCAACAATCTGTGGTTTTCAGGTAGATATAATGAAAAATATCGTTAATTTCTCGTCCACAAATGCTTTTTCCGTGCTTGCACGACTTCCCGTGTTCGGCTTCGCCTTCTACGGGAACATGTAGCGCACGCACGGAAAAAGCTTATTTTCTGAACTCGTAATGAAATATACTATTTCAATCGATAAAAATTTTAAGACATTTTTTGGAAGGACTGGTAGGTTTTTGGGGTTTGTTAAGATATGAGGCAGTGGTGTTTGGCTCATGAGCAAAACTGAAAAAGTATTATTTCATGGCACCCAATGTGAATAAGTGAGAATAGTATATTCTTCAACGAGCGTATAATGATAGCTATTATTCTCGAGGAGAAAATAATAGCTATTATACGCGAGTAGATTATACTTTCTCTACGACTATACGATAGTCAGAGTTTTAATGAAATCTAAATATTATTTATGAAAGTAAGTATATATTATAAAGTAATATAAGGTAGAATAACAATTATACATGAATAATCGGAGTTCAATCATGAATGAATAAATGCCTTAATTGAAAATGATTTTAAAAAAACTTCCAAGAGTGGGTTCGAACTCACGCCTATATAACTACCTTCGTTATACATTTACTTCATGTACACGCTTCTACCAACTGAGCTATAACAGGCACTCGAAAATTTGTGAATGAAATACCTACTAGAGAAACTCTGACCAAGAACTGAGAGAGTGTGGAACGTTCAAGTAAAAATTGTTTGACATACCTTTGTTGCAAAATAGATTTCACCTTCCTCACTATCACTGCTTTCCTAATCCGCTCTATTCATTTTCATATTAGGTACTTGTCACACAGATCAAAGTTGAAACTACGAAAATAGTCAATCTGACATTCGCGGATGCCAAGCTGTGACAAAAGTTTAATCAAGCAAAGCCTTCTTGAGAAATTTGTTTATTGAACCTCTCAGTTCCCGTGGATTCTGAAAATTCTGAACATGTGATTGGCCGAGTGCCGTTGAATAATGAGTTAGGATCCACGGTGTCTTGGAATCATCTCTATTCTTCAATTAAAAATCAATATGTAATGAACGTAGAATACAATAGTCATAGAGAAAGTCTTTTATATCTCAATTTTCATACCACACCCTCAAAAGTAAGTCATTGTCGGGTCGTCATAAGAGGTACAGATTTTTTTTTTAATTCCAATTTTTTACCGAAAACATATCAGGCGATGGTACTCGAAATGAATAGGTACAATTTTTCAGAAGTGATAGGAAAAAAGATCCTATTTGGATACATTTTATAGAAACATCTAATTGAAATAAAACTGCAAGAAAATCTGGTCTTGTCGAATGGATGAAAGTTCACTGGCAAAAGTGTAGTCAAACAAATAAAGAAATACATACCACATTTATAAAATTCAAAACCTCGCAGAGACAATATCGAACTGTATAGATATTGTGAGAGTACTTTTCACTCAACAGGTACTTGACAAGGGTTTCCTTTGTAGCACTGCTCCAAGTTTCAGACATCAAGGGGCCTCCTAGAAAAACAAATTAATGATCTACTACTATTATCTACTACTTTTACATCTACTATTATTATCAAACATTTCTATACATGTTCTATAAATGTTCATTGAGATAGTATATGGTAAATCACAATTTACTACTAATTTTGAATTTGAAAAAGTCTCATTTTGTGGCATTCACATTGCATGAGAATATGAACAAAAAAAATTGATTAATTGAAGATTCATACTATTTTATGCCTAAAAAATGAAAAATAGTGTAACTGTACTGAACATACTTCCAAAGTTGATAATATAAATAAAGTATCTAGGAGTTCACTTAGATTGCAACCCCAAGTGGCACAATTAAAACAATTGATTAAAAAGAACAAAGGAAAACACTTTATAAATTTAGGTTGTTGAAAAACATTGTCAGTCGTAAATTAAATAGAAGTTTTCATTATGTCTCTTTCAGTCTATCTTGGCCTATGACATAACGGGTTGGGGAGGCCCCTATATACACAAGTTTTAAAACCACTGACATCAATTCAAAAGTATTCCTTGAAAATTATTTTTAAAAAAACCTTTTGATTATTCTTCTGAAATTCTCTTTAAACAATATAAAATTTTATATATTTTAACAATTATTTTATAAACATCAATAGCTTACAGAAAAAAATTACAAATTAATAATCATATACAATATAAGATATGAAACAATATGCCACTTATATTGGTAAAAAGATTTATAATAAATTGCCAGTTTCTTTGAAAAAGATTAGTTTTCGGGCTTTAAAAATCAAATCAAATGCTGGTTGATTGAGAATTATGAATATTTGGAAAATTATTTGCACGTGAAATAATACTAAATTTAGATGACTAAGTTTTTTGTTATTGTTTTTATGCATACAATATGTAACCAATACGCAAACAGGGTTATTTTTCCTAAAATGTTTGTTCTGGCCAAGTTATTTATGTAGAGTAGGACGAGAATTGGTCCGAGAATTGGTCCGAGTATTGCCCCCTGAGGTACACCGCATTCTACAGACAACTAATTGGAGTATACATGTGCCATTCTTGAGAGACACCTCTAACACCATAGTGGTACAGCTTTTGTAACAGTATTCTGTGGTTCACTCAGTCAAACGCCTTAGAAAAATGATATCCAATTCGAACCTGTTGAGATCTGTCCTCAAAATAATATGTCAAAGGAATCAGGATATTTTTTTATTTTACTAGCAAATTCTTGGGGTGAAGGGTATTTCCTCATTGTTAAAATTATTAATTTCAAATTCTTGTAGTTCAAACTTTAAAGTATCAAAGGTTTTCTGGAAATCGAGGTTCCTAAATGCATATTGTTTGTT
Source organism: Chrysolina oricalcia (assembly GCA_944452925.2). Classification (NCBI taxonomy): domain Eukaryota; kingdom Metazoa; phylum Arthropoda; class Insecta; order Coleoptera; family Chrysomelidae; genus Chrysolina; species Chrysolina oricalcia. The sequence continues at coordinate 52,619,170 of OX101824.2, forward strand.
GAAATTGTGAAGTATTGAAGAGATAAGAGGCTGCAAATAATTTTAAATACTTTTAGTTAGTCAATATCCACTTTTTATCAGAGATTATACTATATTTTCCAAGAAAAGAGTTTTGTTAACTCAATTTTCAAAAAAAAATACAGCGAGATAGAGGGCTCAAAATAATGCAAAAATGGCTCTTCAAATCAATTTGTTCGGCCGTCGGGATGACTGAAAAAAAAAAAAGTTTAAATTCTTGCACCAGTAAACTCCGTGAAGGAGTCCACGTGTCACATGGAAAAAAATACAGTGAGATAGAGGGCTCAATATAATGCAAAAATGGCTTTTCAAATCAATTTGTTCGGCCGTCGGAATGACTGAAAAAAAAAACTTTAAATTCTTGCACCAGTAAACTCCGTGAAGGAGTCAGCGTGTCACATGGAAAAAATACAGTGAGATAGAGGGCTCAAAATAATGCAAAAATGGATTTTCAAATCAATTTGTTAAGCCGTACAGTGAGATAGAGCACTCAAAATGTTGCAAAAATGGCTTTTCAAATAAATTTGTTCGGCCGTCGGGATGACTGAAAACAAATAAAGTTTAAATTCTTGCACCAGTAAACTCCGTGAAGGAGTCAGCGTGTCACATCGAAAAAAATACAGTGAGACAGAGGGCTCAAAATACTGCAAAAATGACTTTTCAAATCAATTTGTTCGGCCGTCAGAATGACTGAAAAAAAAAATTAAATTCTTGCCCCAGTAAACTCCGTGAAGGAGTCCACGTGTCACATGGAAAAAAATACAGTGAGATAGAGGGCTCAAAATAATGCAAAAATGGCTTTTCAAATAAATTTGTTCGGCCGTCGGGATGACTGAAAAAAAAAAAAAGTTTAAATTCTTGCACCAGTAAACTCCGTGAAGGAGTCCACGTGTCACATGGAAAAAAATACAATGAGATAGAGGGCTCAAAATAATGCAAAAATGGCTTTTCAAATCGATTTGTTCGGCCGTCGGAATGACTGAAAAAAAATAAAGTTTAAATTCTTGCACCAGTAAACTCCGTGAAGGAGTCCGCGTGTCACATGGAAAAAAGTACAATGAGATAGAGGGCCCAAAATAATGAAAAAATGGCTTATCAAATGAATTTGCTCGGCCGTCGGGATGACTGAAAACAAATAAAGTTTAAATTCTTGCACCAGTAAACTCCGTGAAGGAGTCAGCGTGTCACATGGAAAAAAATACAGTGAGATAGAGGGCTCAAAATAACGCAAAAATGGATTTTCAAATCAATTTGTTCGGCCATCGGAATGACTGAAAAAAAAAATTAAATTCTTGCACCAGTAAACTCCGTGAAGGAGTCCACGTGTCACATGGGAAAAAATACAGTGAGATAGAGCACTCAAAATGTTGCAAAAATTAATTTTCAAATCAATTTGTTCGGCCGTCGGGATGACTGAAAAAAAAAACTTTAAATTTGCACCAGTAAACTCCGTGAAGGAGTCAGTGTGTCACATGGAAAAAATACAGTGGGATAGAAGGCTCAAAATAATGCAGGAATGGCTCTTCAAATCAATTTGTTCGGCCGTCGGGATGGGTGAAAAAAAAAAAACTTTAAATTTGCACCAGTAAACTCCGTGAAGGAGTCAGCGTGTCACATGGAAAAAAATACAGTGAGATAGAGGGCTCAAAATGATGCAAAAATTACTTTTCAAATCAATTTGTTCGGCCGTCGGAATGACTGAAAAAAAATAAAGTTTAAATTCTTGCACCAGTAAACTCCGTGAAGGAGTCCGCGTGTCACATGGAAATAATACAGTGAGATAGAGGGCCCAGAATAATGAAAAAATGGCTCTTCAAATAAATTTCAAATCTGTCTCACTGTATTTTTTTTCATGTGACACGCGGACTCCTTCACGGAGTATACTGGTGCAAGAATTTAAACTTTAGTTTCTTTCAGTCATCCCGACGACCAAAAAAATTGATTTTAAAAACCATTTTTGCATTATTTTGAGCCCTCTATCTCACTGTATTTTTTTCAATTGGACAAGCGGACTCCTTCACGGCGTTTACTGGTGCAAGAATTTAAACTTTATCTTTTTTCAGTCATCCCGACGGCCGAACAAATTGATTTGAAAAGCCGCTTTTGCATTATTTTGAGCCCTCTATCTCACTGTACTTTTTTCTATGTGACACGCGGACTCCTTCACGGAGTTTACTGGTGCAAGAATTTAAACTCTATGTTTTTCAGTTATCCCGATGGCCGAACAAATTGATTTGAAAAGCAATTTTGGAATTATTTTGAGCCTTCTATCTCACTGTACTTTTATCCATGTGACACGCGGACTCCTTCACGGAGTTTATTGTTGCAAGAATTTGAACTTAATTTTTTGTTCAGTCATTCCAACGGCCGAACAAAGTGATTTGGAAGCCATTTCTGTATATTTTTGAGCCCTGTATGCCTCTATTTTTGTGTCTATGTGACAAGCGAACTCCATCACGAAGTTTACTACTGTGTGAATTAAACTTTATTCCATTACAGATATTTTACTTCCGGTGAAGTTGATTTGACCCTTATTCAAATCCTTCCAGAGATCCTTCATCGAATTGCGGTTTAATTTGTTTTGTAGTTAGAATATTTTCAGTAGATGTTAAATTATACATTTTCCAAAACTTCTGCTCTCAAACCAATTTCAATAATTCTATGAATAATCATGCTACCCTCCTCTCTAGCTGCAAATAACACATTAAACTGATTCTGAACATATCTGTAAAAATAATTGATATGGCAACTCCGCGGACTTTCACTCCTCTATCCCAACTAAGATTTACTCCACGTCAGAAACTGTGGCCAGGAAAGTGTGGCTAACTACACACTAATTCAAAAAGTAGCCCATAATTTTACCAAATTTTTAGAAGCATTAGGTAATCCGAAAGATAATATTCCAACTTTAGAGAGATCTGGAATCTATGAAATTAGCTGTCAAAACTGCGATAGTGTATATTATGGCCAAACCAAAATATCTAAGAATGTTCGTATCCGCGAACATTTGGCACATGCTAAATATTCGCGAGGAAATAAATCGAGTGTTGCGGATCATTTAGTAGAAACTCATCACAAAATTAATATCCAAAATTTAAAATTAATAAATCCTGTTAATGATTACAGAAAATTAGATTGTTATGAAAGTATTGCTATTCGAAAACAGGGGCTTGAATAATGATAATGCTCCATTAAATTCCAAACTATTTGATTTGATACCAGTAAAGGAATAATTAATTGCCTTTGTTGTATTGTGTATTGGGTGGGGTTGTACCTGGCCAAAAGGTAGGGTCACTTCCTAGTAAACAGATTACCTCATGGTAATTAATTATGTGATATAAATAAGACTGGTTTGTTTGGTAATATCTACTAATGAAGATAACTTTTTTATCGAAATGCAGATCTAGGAATTAAATTACTTGAGTGGTGATGAGGTAAAATACAATGATAAACTGTCAACAATACATTTTTCAGGAAAAAACTTGTAACTACAAGAAAATTTCAACTTTCAATCATTACCTATATCACCTATGAGTAGTCTCAACCTTCCTCCTTCCCATGTTCTCCACAAATACTTGGGCAAGTAGAAAAATACAGCTTGTATACCAAAAGTAAGACAAACCCATTGATAATATACCTGTTTATTGAAAGAATCATTCAGGTGTTCTAAATCAGGAGTTCCCAAACCAGGTAAAAGGTCATCTGAAATGGAAATACTTTTGCAAGGCTTTATATGGTAAAAAAAAACGTGTAAACTTACCAAACATGTTGTTTTTGATAATAAATGTGCCGGAAATCCAGCAAAATGTGTCGATAACGTCCTTTCTTTCTTCGACATCACAATTAATAGGATCTCCAAAATATTGTTTGCTAGTCAACAAAATAGTGAATGAGATCAGCAATACAACCGTAACTCTATAATGTAATTTAAATACATTATTATCTGTATGAATCTCCTCTAATTTAAGTAGAGATCTTAAAGAATGATAGAAGTCGATCATCGTTGCTAAAACGATAATCACATACGACAACAAAAGTTTGAGAACTATTCAGAAAAACTCCCGTCGAAAGTTGAAAGAACAAAAAACTTTCAAAACAAAAAATTCAAAAATCGCAAAACACAAACCACCAGTGCACCAGTACTAGTCACAGAACTCATAACAACTTTAAATCATTAACCAGTTCTGTGACCAGTGACTGGAAGGGTTCCTGTGACTGACATTAAAAGAGTGTTCCGTCACATGCGAATTCGCTGCATGTTGGAGTTTGTGTCAAATTTGACGTAATACTCATATTGAGGTGAGTTCCCAACAAAGAGACTAAACTAACAAGGAGGGTTTAATAAGCTCTAGCCAATCAGAATCTTGTAGCATCAACGCGTTATAGTGACGTACTTGGATGTGAGTACAGAGTCGAACTCGAACCAAGCAACAAAACTGTCAGCAGTAACTCTCACCGTCACTGTCTATAGAGAACGGCGGCCATGACACGTCCTACTACGTCACAGATGTTCTTTCATCTCTTTCTACTAGTGTCCCCATTGTCTTTTGGGGATTAAAAAACTCTCCTTGTTAAATTTTAGTCTCCTTGAGTTCCCAATACATCGTTTTTGCTTTTCGCGCGTTTGAAGGGATGAAGATGGAATATTTCTTGCATCGCAGCTTGCGGGAATGGATGACTGGAATAAGTCTTGTGATGCCTTTTGTTGTCACTGGTTGAATACGTCATATTTTATCATTTTCGTCGCCAATAAGAATGTGATGCGCGACGCGAAAATCAAAAACGCTGTATTTGGAAGTCACCTTTAGTGTGATGACCAGCGACCAAGGAAACTAAGGCTGAGTCAAGTCTACGGTCTGACCAATATGATTCGACCAGCGCGGTCATTTGGTTGACTTGACGACCTCATTAGAACTGTATGTATGTGACCAATATTTTCAATCATCTGGTCGGTCCGACTCATGGTCATACTTCATACTGAACGCGCGTGCCTGGTCCGACCGGTGACTTGACACAGGGTGAGTCAAGTGTCCGGTCTGACCAATATGATTAGACCAGCGCGGTCATTTGGTTGACTTGACGACCTAATTAGAACTGATTGTATGTGACCAATATTTTCAATCATCTGATCGGTCCGACTCATCGTCATACTTCATACTGAAAGCGCGTGCCTTGTCCGACCGGTGAATTGACACAGCCTAAACATAAGGCGTTCTCGATTGACTCTGATATCACCGAAAAGTTAACCGTTCTCGATTCATTATCAATGACGTCACGAATATAACCCGGTCCTGATTCAGTTGAACCAGCTGGGAGTATTTCTAATGAGCGGTATACTCTTTCTCTCTCTGATTTGTTGTTTCTTTTTGAGCCTATAATATGAATGTGGCGCTAAAAATTTAAACTAATGAACTTTTTTGGGATTTGTTGTGGAAGAGAAATCAGCTATAAATTTATTTCATCAATGGAAAATTGAAATCTTTTGAGGGAAAAGAAGATGAATGCTTACTTTTATTACCAGGTGTATGTAACACATCTGCCATTATTTCTTATTCAGACTGTATGGAAAGTCTGTTATTATGTGAAAAATATTTTATTACTTTACAACAATAACAAATTAAAAAATAAGATAATAACAGTTGGCGCTCTGGGCCAGCTTAAATAAATTCGGTGGAGCATTCGCTTTCCCAGCTGTAGGAAAACCCGGAAAAACCTGCAACACACATCATCTGAAGAGTTGGAATGTACATTATGGTTGAAAACTTCCAAAGAGGTCCGGAGAATTGTGAAAATCTGCACCACTGTAAAATAAGATGTATATGGTATCTCCAAAAGGTTCATCCCAAAGGTTCAGTTCGAAAGAAGATAGACTGTTTACGCAACTATCATCAAATTTATATACCAGTCCGTTCTGTCTCTGGCTAAGGTGTAGTAGTGACCAGAATCAACAACAGTGAAATGTTGACCGAGTAAAGGTCGTGACGGTAGTCGGCTAGATTGGGGTGTTCTTCCAGCTTGATACGTTGAAATAGTTTAATAATACATCTTTGAGATGCTGAGTCATAGTTGAAGGGCACCAGAGTTATCAGATTTTAAGGTGCTTGAATACTCGTTACTTCATGGCTGTTTTGGCGCTGTTAGGTGTTCTCAGATAATGAATAAGTAGGTTCTGCTTCTGCACGAACTGGATTTCCGAAAAAAGTGGAAACGCGAGCTTTAATTCCAAAAGTCACTGAAATTATTTAATATATTTGCAATTGGAACTGATATAAGCTCATTTTTCATGGTAGGTTTTGTATTTAGATGACGACTCTGCACTTGATTATTTCACAAGATCTGTATAAGTATTTAGGATCTCTAGAGCGATATATGAAGGAAACTTGAACTAGGTACTCCCAACACTTTTTCTTCTTTTAGAGCCCAAACAAGTAATTCTAGATGAAAATTCTAGAGAAAGAGTGTAATTACGATACAAAAGACTCATTTGCTCTTAAAGAATGAATATATAACAAAGCATTTGAGTATTAAATAGGTTATGATGCATTATGTCAACCGCAACCGACCAACCTCCAACCTATCCATTCGTTTCAGTGTTCACCATGACGTCACTAATGAAACTGAACCGCTGTCAAAAATTCTGTCATTTTAACGTTAACCGCTACCAGAACCGATCGCCAACCGAGAACGCCAACGAGAAGGCCTTCGGCGTGTGATGGCTCTCGGCTAACGCCATCGGGCCATCATCCACGCCTACTTTACGCCCTTGATACATAAATAACTATTATGTCATACTAGTTCATTATTGCGTTTTTATTGCTTAGTTACCTATCTAATGTCGTACTTTATGCCCGTGGTGGGGGCATAAAGTTCACTTTATGGCCCGCGCGGGCATAAAGAGAAATAATTTTTTGTTTAACTTATTTAATAACCTTTATATTAATGAAATTACAAACGGAATAATTTTTCGTATTCCATGTCGTAAGCTTCTTTAGACTTTTTTGGCAACAGATTTTCAGTTGCTTTCTTTGCTTTTTCAATAATTCCAAAATCTTCGTTCATTTTGACTTCTAACTTTGTCACATATAAAAATTATTGTGATTTAATGACATTTACGTTTGTCAACATTCACCTAGCAACGATAGTGTCTACTATGATAAAATGGCAATGTTATTGATCAAGCTGGATTTTTTTAAATACTGATTTGTATTGAGATTGGTTTGCAATAACGAACTAGCTTGACATAAAGTTATGGATGTACCGTGGGCATAAACAGATGTGTATACTCTCGGGTTCGTAACACGTCGCCCTCAGGGCATAAACATCTATTGGTACCTTGGTACATAAATAACTATTATAGGAGAGTCAATCCCCATAAGACAATAGGGACTGATAGAAAGAGATGAAATTACATTTGTGACGAAATGTGACGTAGTTGGACGTGTCATGGCCGCCGTTCTCTATAGACAGTGACGGACTAGCTCTTGGTATATGAGAGTTACTGCTGACAGTTTTGTTGCTTGGTTCGAGTTCTACTCTGTACTCATATCCAAGTACGTCACTATGACGCGTTGATGCTACAAGTTTCTGATTGGCTAGATTTTATTAAACCCTCCTTGTTAAATTTTAGTCTCCTTGGTCTATTGTAACTATTGGAAGCTTGTCATGGCTAAAAGAGCATATTACATTGACCAACCCAAGATTTACCAACTTGAAAATTGAGTGTTCGATTTTTCTACTCGAAATTTTGACTTATCAACGCGAAATTTAGACTTATCAACGCGAAATTTTGACTTATCAACGCGTAACTTTGACTTAGATGTTTACACGAAATCTCGACTTAAATCAACCACAAGCATTTCACATTCTCTTCCGTGTATACCGTGGGACTACATCGTAATTTTTTCTTAATAATCGACTTTCGTAAATGTGTTTCAGCCTTTCAAATTGAAATTTCGCGTCATAAGTAGAAATTTGGATTCAATTGAAATTTCGAGCTTTTGTCGAAATTTTTGTATCAATAAAACAAAATTTCGATTTGAAAAGGTTGAAATTTCGCGAAAATTTCGATTTGAAAAGGTTGAAATTTCGCGAAAATTTCGATTTGAAAAAGTTGAAATTTCTCGCGTAATAAGTCGAAATTTTTCGCGTTAATAGCCAAAAAATTTTCACGTTAATATGTCGAAATTTCACACACTGGCCATCCAGAGTAATTTTGGCTACTATATCAGCAAGTAACCGCAAAAATATTCAAGTGACTTTTGATGATATTTCGAAATAATCCCTGCTTTCAACTTTTTCTCAACTTCAACACCTTGTATCTCAAAGTCTAGGATAAGATAGAGCCTATGGAGACCTGTGATCGGGACATCAAGTAAAGATAATAAAATATCAGTAATTTCAACAGTTTATTTTTTATTTTCTCGTAATGGATATTTGCACATGAATAAGGCCATTTTATCACAGGCAAGTTTATATCTAATACAAAACTTTTTATATTCTCTTTCTGTTTCATGTTTTATGCTAAAAAATCGCCGGATTCTACTTCGAGAATCAGTTAACTATTGGGTAAAACTACACTTGAATGACATCCAAATTGTAAATGAAACTACACAAAGAAAACTATGAGAACAGAAATGAGAATATTTAAAGCAGCACATGTTGAGATTCAACTTTCAATACAATAAGAACTATATAAAAAATAAAATATCTTCGATATCGATTCTCATAATAGATTTTACTAAACTAGTCACATCTTCTCGAAATTTTGTTTTACAATATTTATAAAACGTAGTCCTTATGTACAATTACTTTTTGTTAGTTCAGGGAACACATCAAGGAGATCTTTTATGTTAGTTGGACCTTACAAATAAAAAACAATTTCCTCTTATCACCCTATCTTCCAATCACCTACCACCGAACTGCATTTTCATTTCAATTATAACTTTTTATCAAACAGCTGTCAAATTGTTCTATTTATCCAGCGATATTGAGTTTTTATTGATTGGTAGGCTATTTTCTGAAAGGAAAGTAGGTACGTGATTTTTTTTACCGAGGCGTCTTTTTTTAACATTTGGTTCTCAAAAAGTAAAATATTTATTACTTACTGAAACCTGTTGAATTGAATTAACATATTTCAATTTTCATTTCTAAAAGCTAATACAAGGTCATACTACACAAAATGTAATAAACCGTTAAAAATATCTAATAAAAATAGGCGAATTAAAAATGAGACCAAGTAGAATATGGCGATAAATAAATATAAAAATAGCGAAATAAGGAACTTGCTGAGGCTCCAGGCAAGTCAGTCAACCAAAGCGTATAAGCAGTCAAAACATAAGTTGAGAAAAATTGTTGCAACAAGTTCATTGCTTTCAAAATGCACAGCATAAACAATAACCTGTGTAAGCTTATAACAAAAAAGTATTCCCACAATAAGTGATGATACCTGGTGCAAACAAATTGAGGTACACCTTTTTTATGATTTTGAAGATACATAGAAATGAAATTCGGAAAGTCGCAAGGGTGCATAAAATAAAGCTTTTTTGATATTCCAATCAAAAATTCAACATATCCATCCAGTTGCACTCGAAGTAAAGCCAATTTTTGTGTTACAAATAACACCCTACATATTTTCGTCGATTTTCTGTATGGGTTTAGAATTTATGAATAAACTAAATTAAAAAATAAAAAAAATCTTTGAAAAATATTGAAGACGTAGTAGACTATTCAACTGAAAAAAATTGCCGATAATACATAATAATAGGGCGGGAATTAGCACAGTGGTTAAGCGCCCGCCTGGTGAGATATCCCAGGTTTGGTTCCCAGCTGGTGCGGCCTTTTATCATTTTCAGATGAGAAAATCTGAATGATTGAGGCTCGTGTCGGCTGGAAATAATCCTCCACGATTCACTGTTGCGTTAATAATTAACATGTGGCGTATGGAGTTAGTAACAAGGCCTACCCAGAACACAAGACTAATGACCGTCAAAATAATCATAATAATTTCAAAAGGGCGGGGATTAGCGCAGTGGTTAAGCGCTCGCCTGGTAATCGAGAGATTGCAGGTTCGATTCCCAGACGGTGCGATCTTTTTTCATTTTCAGATGTGAAAGTCTGAATGACTGAGGCTCGTGTCGGCTGGGAATAATCCTCCACGATTCACTGTTGCGTTAAAAATTAACAGTGCTGCTCCTAAAGTGGCGTATGGAGTTAGTAACAAGGCCTATCAAGAACACATGGCTAATGACCATAGCAGTCGATGCCAAAACACCAAGGAAAAAAAAAAAAAAAAATAATTTCAAAACTTGCTACAAATGATCGAATGCACCGTTGGAGAACAACAACCAAGAAATAAATAATAAAAAAACAAGAGATAAGAACATTTTGAGTGAACATATCAAAGAACATTTCCCATATACTGAATAATTGTTTTATTAATTTTTCAACCTTCATATTAAAACGAGTGTGGGTTTCCAATAAAATTGAAAAAATATATGAAGGCCATTTCTTTTCAGTATTACTTCATGGCTACATCTAAACACTGTAAAAGTAGAAGCATCTTTATGCACCATATCAGTATCTTCAAAAACATTGAACATTTTTAGGGCTTATCTTATTTCGTAGTCACCAGGTTTGTTTGTAAAACCAAAATTACAAAGTAATATCTTGTTTCCATATTTTGTTTTCATTAAAAAGTTTCAGTATAAGAAACAAATAACGTATTTGAGTGTATTCAATGGCTTAAATTTCATATCTGTTCTGAATACTTAATAAATTAAATATTTAAAAATGTGATGCAGTTATTTTGACATAATTGGCAAGTTCAGCTAGCAATTTAGGAACTTAAAATAGTCTCCAGGCCAAATTTACATTTTTTCGTGGTAAAAAAGATGTTATTGAAAATAACAAATGTTTTTTTTTCACTATAAATTAATATTGTTTTTAGAACTATACCATTGATAAATAAATTATTTGTGGACACATCTGCGCAGATTGTGAGATTCACAGATAATTCATCTATATTTCTTTGGTCAATACAGAATGCAGTAGAATATTTTGTACATGTGACCTCGAGATTGGATATTTAGCTGCTTGAAGGACTTCCACCTAATCAACTGGGACCCTAGTGGACTTTTTCTAATACATCATTCAACTGATTTTTTGGCACATTTTTTACAGGTAGCATACCAATTTAATTTTAATATTTTAATTTTTATTCTTAGTCAAAGAACTAATGACAAAAATGATATTGAGTGAAAAATCATTGGTTTGTACCAGCACTATCCTCAGTAGGTTCAGACTTGAGCAGGGCATGATATTGATAAATAATAATTCCTCAGGAATTAATATTTGACAGTCATAATATAAATACTGCCATTTGATGACATTCAGTGTTCTAAATATATAGATATGGTAGGTGAATCTGATCAAAGCAATAGACGAGAATATTAATTTCTTGTAAAAATATCACAATCTTCATTGAGATGAAAAAAGCCACCAGAAATAAATAAATTCCTAAAGTAACTATTTCATTATTTGAATATTTGAAAAAGAAAAAAAATTTTTAGATACGCAGTACTGCATAGTAACCTTTCCTTCATCAGTAGGATGAGGCCACTACTGTTGTTAATTTCATTTTAACCCTTCATCGGTTTAAGTCACCATATGGCTACATTAAAAAAACTGATAGATAAGCAGTGCTGCGTAAGAACCTCCCCTTTATCAGTCTTTTGAGGCCACCCAGATAGCACAGGACGTCCCCGGGATGTCCAATCGAAGTCCATTTCAGGTCTCAACGTCCGGGGCCTATTAAGGACGTTTTTAGGATGTCCATTTTGGGACGTTCCCGAAACGTACATAAATGAACGTCCCCTGGACGTCCAATCGAGGTCCATTTCAGGTCTCATCGTTCGGGACCAATTGGGGAAGTTTTTAGGATATCCATTTTGGGACGTTTCCGAAACGTACATAAATGGACGTTCCCGGGACGTCCAATCGAAGTCCATTTCAGGTCTTAACGTCCGGGGCGTATTGAGGACGTGTTGAGGATGTCCATTTAGGGACGTTCCCGAAACGTACGTAAATGGACGTCCCCGGGACGAACATTTCAGGTCTGAATAAAATATTCATAATTTTGGGAATTTACCCTTCTACAAATTTTGAGAAAATATCAATAATAATTAAAAACAAAAAGTTATTTAAATTTTCTTCATTATAATGATTCTTAGGTTAGGTACCTACGTAATCACGTTGAACTCATTGAAAAAAATAATGGATGCATTGTTCTTGGTAATACATATACCTATACCGACATCCGAAAATCGATCTTATTAGTCGAATTCGACAATAGTAGGTATACGAATAAACGACACGTGTCATGTGTTGCTAATTAGTTGGTTGAAGTCCTGTCTTTATTTTATCTCAGGAAGTTTTGAAATTACAATTATTGTTCAAATTAGACACAAAAACGTATCGAGTTCTTTTTGCAATTGACTGAATTTCTACGAATGCATAGAAATACTTTTACTGGAGAATTGTAACGACTAGTTCGTTCAGTAGACAGAATTATTGTCTTTCTGACTTCCTTGCTCATATCTCATGGCCACATGCGTAAGCTGTCATGGCCACCACTAACCACAAGTTCAAGTACCTCATCGATCATTCTGGCAACACTGTACTATAATTCCTTCATTGACAGGTGGAGTCGCTTCACTCGCTTCTGAAGCCATTAGCCGTTAGTTATTTGTTTTGGTGTTTACGTTTTGAATGTGAGTTTAGAAAACAAAACGCTGTGGAATAGTAGCAGATCTAATCAAAGGTGAGTAGTATAGTTCTTTTGAAATATTCGAATACTGTGAACCTATTTTTTTGTCAGCTAACATCGAGAAGGAGAAGAAAAACGCTAGTCATGCCTAACCTTCAAAAACATTATGTGCGTGCCAAAAGACGATGTTTATTTTTCTGTGTAATTGGAACAAACCAGTATATTTCGCGATATATCAAACACTAAAATTCAGTGGGAAAATACAACCAATTTTCATGTGTTTTTTAAAGGTGCTGCGCAAAAATCTGGCGTTCAAAGGATCACAAATCCACCGAAGCCTCCATACAGAGCTGGTTGAAGAGATCTTCTGAGAAGATGAGTGCTACATCGAAAAAAAATTGAAGCTTGAAATATTGATGTCAAATTCTATTAATATATAAATATAACCTCTTACTCTAGAAATGTTTATTTTTGACTACTTCCTAGGTTCAGACTTGAGATTGACCTGAATCTCATGTCCTAGAGACGTCCTAATGACGTTCGTCGTACCTAAAGCGAACGTACGATGTACGTCCCTCGAAAGTCCTCAAATGGTCCAAAACAGACCCGAAACGGACCTAAATCGTATATACCAGGGACCTCCGATTTTGTATAATCGTACGTCCCAAAGACGTTTGCCGTACATAAAACGATCGTACTATGTACGTCCTCAAAACGTCCCCAAATGGTCCAGAACAGACCTGAAAAGGACCCAAATCGTATGTCCTAAGGACCTCAGATTTTGTAACATCGTACGTCTTCTGGACGTCTTCTCGACGTCTTCTGGACGTTCGAAATGTCCGACGCGAACGGTTTCAGGACATCCTTGGGACGTATTTGTGCTGTCTGGGCATTACCGTTGTTACTGTCATATTAAGCCTTTATTGGTTTAAGTCACCATATGTATACATAAAAACTGTTAGATGCGCATTACTGCGTAAAAACCTTCCCTTTATCAGACTTTTGAGGACACTACTATTGTTAATCTCATTTTAACCCTTTATCGGTTTGAGTCACCATATATGGCTACATAAAAAAACTGTAAAGATACGCAGTACTACGTAACAATCTTTCCATTATCACTATTTTAAGACAACTACTGTTGTCAATTTCATATTAACTCTTTATCGGTTTGTCACCATATGGTCACCATATGGTTATCGGACAAGACATCAAAATGGCCTAATAAAATTAGCATAAATGATAAGAATAAAATCAACAAAGTGGAAAATATGAGGAATAAATCTGACAGAAAACAACTACTTTCCTGACTAATGCCACGACGGATATTGAACTACATCTGACAGATATTTGTGTAACGTTCTTCCGAAAAAACTCAATTACAAGTGCCATAAAACAATTTGATCGATTTCTTACCTATCATACAGGAGTGCATTAAAAGTTTTTCAACTTGCAGTTATATCAACTCAAAATTTGGTATGTTGTCATAATCGATCATTTCCGTTCTACCTAAAATATTTTTGGTCCTACAGCTACAGGGTATGCTAAAAGTCGGTATTATCTTTCTTATTTTAAATGGAAACATACATTTTTTTTCACATGGTTTATTGGCGTTCTAACTATGAGTTTGGACAATCTAAGTTATGATAATTCATCTATTACAGTATTTGATAAATTTACATTTTTCTGCCCAATTATTCTTCGTTCATTTAAGTATGCCAAGGAAACAAAAGACAACTGCAAACAAGGTGATATTCTGTCAAAGTAAAAACGAGTTTTGTTAGACTAGTTTTTTATCCAAACTTACCGAGCATGACACTATGGGAAAGTTCTCATGATTGAAAAATAATTTTATACATTTTGGGAAAGTGGCTAGTGATTAAGAGAGTCAAAGCACTATACTATACCCGGTATAGCTGTAGGACTAAAAATATTTTAGGTAGAACATGCCATACCCATGACAGATTCTATGTCAGAAAAATATTTTGTGTCACTGCAAAAGAAATAGTCCAACAATTCCATCATTACAGTGTGAAATTGCTTCTGAAGAGTATGTTTTCCAAATGTTCCGACCTCACTGATGATCTTAGAAGAGTAAAATAGATTTTTGTCAACCAAAATGAGGCCAAGCGAAAGAGATGCAATTCAGGCATCAATGAAATGAGCGATTTTCTCTGAGTGATAGTTCTGAATAACATTCTTCCTTATCTCATTTATAGATAAGAATCTCCAATGGAAACTGGATATTTTAGAAATAATCAAGTATCTGAATGAAAATGCAAATTTTCACTTTCAGATTTTTTCTCTCAAGTTATATAGGGCCTTTCACAATATCTATCAGATGTAGTTCAATGTCCAGCGTGGCTTTAGCCGGGAAGTAGTTTTTTTCTGTTAGATATTACAAAACAGTAATTTCAATTTATCGTAGGTTTTTTCATTTCCAGAGGAATCATGTTTTGGTTCAATTTTCAATTGAGAATATGTTTCTCTTTAGGACATGACCGATTACGACATCATAGCAAATTTTAAGTTTCTAAGCCAACAGCAAGTTGAAAATCCTCTAATGCAGGGCCTATGTAACTCTCCCTGTATAATACCAGTACGAAAGATAAATAAATTTAAGTGGGAATTATTGCATATTAAATATCCAAAATTAGAATAAGATTCAATATCACTCAGAAACAGGGCTCTCAAAGGTAAGCAAAACTTGTTCAAAACAAACAATTTCTGGTGTGCCTGCTTAAGAAATGAACCTAACCTCAACATAATGCCATAATCAATTCTTGTTGAAAATTTGCTTGATGCATCACAATCTGTAATACCAGATTTTTATGAATTATTTCTAAATTCAAAGTTGCCTTTTCTATGAAAGTACCGCTGTAATTATTCACTTGATAACATAAATCAATAAAAGCTGTAACAAGAAAACTATCTATAACAAAGTGACGTGTCCTAAATTAGCTGAGATAACCATTTCCATAACAGCCTGGAACACCACCCTCACATTGGCAGTGTCGGTAGCAGTCGTAAAATGTGGATATAATACTTTTCGGGAATCACCATTTCTGAGGATGAATTTGTGCTGGATGAAAAGTGCTCCTCTATCGACGTCTCTGTCAGGGCCTTAAAATTTAATAGTACAAATATTCCTTTGAGTAAACATTTCGAATTGACTTCCACCACAATATCAGATATGTATTGTTAGGATATGACATACGAGTTTTGAAAACTTACCTCTATAGTCTGGAAAATACAGCCTCAAATGTCGATGGGAATGCAAAATTTTTTCTCGAAAAAGATCAAATTTATTCAGGAATAGTACAAAGGAAGCCTCTCTAAAAAACGGGTTATTGACTATCTGCCCAAACAAGTTCAAACTTTCTTCCAGCCTGTTAACACTGGGATCCTCCTAAAAAATAAGAAATCATCCAATAATTTGATTACTTTAGTCTTTTACTCAAATTGAAGTTTCCAACGTTATCAACGAGCTCAAAAATTAAAGTTCTACCGGCATGGACTGCTTTACCACGAAATTTATGAAATCTGCTTCGAATTATATTTGTGAACCACTTGCTTTGGAATATGATGATACCATACGGTTACATAGTCCACTTTTGTTACCCCTCCCAAGCTTGTTTGCTATCGTAAGGGTTTGTTGCCTATGAATCAAAAGACTAAGGGGAACCAAGAACAAATGTTTTTGAATATGATGATACCATAGGGCTACATAGTCCACTTTTGTTCCCCCCTCCCAAGCTTGTTTGTTATCGAACGGGTTTGTTGCCTGTGAATCAAAAGATTAAGGGGAACTAAGAACAAATGTTTTTGAATATGATGATACTATATGGCTACATAGTCCACTTTTGTTCCCTCCTCCCAAGCTTGTTTATTATCGTACGGTTTTGTTGCCTGTGAATCAAAGGACTTTGGGAAACTAGTAACAAATGCTTTTGAATATGATGATAACATATGGTTACATGGTTCACTTTCATTCCCCCCCCCCCCCCAGATTGTTTGTTATCATACGGTTTTGTTTCCTGTGAATCGAAGGTCTATGGGAAACTAAGAACAAAGGTTTTTGAATATGATGATACCATATGGCCATATACTCCACTTTTGTTTCCCCTTCCAAGCTTGTTTGTTATGGCACAGTTTTGTTGCCTGTGAATCAAAGGGCTACAAGGAACAAATGCTTTTGAAGATGATGATACCATATGGTTGCATGGTTCACTTCTATTCTCCCATTCAAGCTTGTTTGTTTCCATACGGTTTTGTTGCTTATGAATGGAAGGAATACGGGGAACTAAGAACAAATACTTTTGAATATGATGATGCCACATGGTTACACGGTTCACTTTTGTTCCCCCTCCTAAGCTTGTTTGTTATCGCACTGTTTCGTTTGTTTCCAACGTCATCAATGAGCTCGAAAATGGAAAATTCTACCGGTATGGACTGCCTTACCACAAAATTTATAAAATCTGTTTCGAATTATGTTTGTGAACCATTTGCTTTTGATGATACCATATGGTTACATAGTCCACCTTTGTTACCCCTCCCAAGCTTGTTTGTTATTGTACCGTTTTGTTGCTTGTGAATCGAAGGACTACGGAGAACTAAGAACAAATGCTTTTCAACATGATACCATATGGTTACAAGGTCCGCTTTTGTTCCCCCAGTCAAGCTTGTCTGTTATCTTACGGTTTTGTTGCCTGTGAACGGAAGGACTGCGGGGAACTTGGAACAAATACTTTTGAATATGATGATACCATATGGTTACATGGTTCACTTCCGTTCGTCTTCCCAAGCATGTTTGTTATCGTATGGTTTTGTTTGTATCCAACGTCATCAATGAGATCAAAAAATTAAAATTCTACTGGTATGGAATGCCTTACCACAAAACTTATAAAATCTGTTTCGAATTATATTTGTGAACCACTTGCATTTATAATGAATAATTCTGAAGAAACATTTCCAGATATGCTTACAGTGATAAAAGTCAATCAATTATATAAAAAAAATATCCGCTCATCATTGATAACCACAGACTGATCACCATTCCAAGTGCTATGAGCAAAATAGTGGAAAAATGTATCTACAATAAATTATCCATTCACTTAATGTTGAAAAATATTATCAGCAGATGTCAAAATGGTTTTTGTTCTGGTAAGTCGACACGGCTGCAGCGTTCTTAGAAAATACCTATGTTGGTATTGATAAGAGAAAGTATGTTGCCGCACTTTTTATCGATTTATCCCAAGCTTTCGACTCTATTGACTTTCATATACTCGCTGATACATTGTATGCGCTAGTTATCCGTGAAAAATTCCTTGAATGGATTAAATCCTACATGAAATATAGGATTATATTTGTTGATTGGACTGATACTCATTCAGAATTATTCCAAGTCAATATTGGTGTACCACAAGGATCGGTCTTGGGACCTTTAATATTTTTACTGTATATTAATGATCTTCCACAGTATATGGGACGTACGTCGATTACTCTTTTTTCTGATGATACTTCAGTTTCGGCTGAAGAGCTTGAAGAGCTTCAATCCGAATTAAGGCAATATTCAATTTCATCTAAGATGTCTTCACAGATCAGTATCAGTATCTGTTCCAACTGTGTTATATACACATAAATGATAAATGGGATATTAAGTGAATTTTATTTGATATTGAATTAACATGATCTGTAGATTTTGTACATATTAAAATAGCTGATTACTATGATTATTAACTATTTTGTTCCATACTATTACTTTTCCCACTGGTGTGAAACTTAATTTACTTTTCAAACTTGTGCTTTGAAGTGATGTTTTCACTTTATTAAAATAAGGAAAATAATTGAATTACTCACCAACAATGTCATGTCATATCCGCTGAGCGAAATCACAAATAGTACTGCTCGAACATCATCAAAGCAATAAATCCATTTTCTCCTTTGAGATCTTTGTCCTCCAACGTCATACATACTAACAATCATATCATTTATCCGAAATTGAGTTTCTATTATGCCTTGAGTTCGAACTCGGGCTCTGAGTACATCAGTTGCGTTCGGCACATATTTTGGATCACAGATTCGTTCCATATTCTCAAACAAACTGAAAATAGAAAAATTAATTGATTCACTAATACGTGAAATAATTCCCTTTCGTCAGAGGATATAGTATTTTACGTATTGAGTGTTGTAAAAAGCATATTACGCTTTACAACAACCAATACGTACTATACTTTTTCTACGACTCTTGTATCCCGGTAATGAGTTTGTTTAAGCCTTGAGTAATAAAAAAACCAAGGTAACTAACGTAGTTTATAATATCAACAAACTAAATTTAAAAAAAAAGGAATTTATCCTATATATGGGTCAAAATTCCGAAACTATGATATTTGAAGTACAACGTCTTTAAAATTGTCAACTTTTAGACAAGAGTATAATTGAGGTATACCAATCAGACATACATTCCCGATATATCCATTCAGGAACTTTCGACAAATTTCGACTATACAGTGCGTTCATAAAGTGTGGAAACTCTCTATTATCTTACGAGTTGATTATTTTCGGAGGAAAAGCTCGGACAGGTCGATTTTGTATTTTAGTTTTCCACCTTTTGTTAGAAAAAAATATTTTTTTCCTCCACCACCTTTCACGATATGTCGTCATCGATATTTTTTTTTAATTGAAAGGGTATATTTTTATGTCAAAAATTGAAAGCCCATATTTTTCTGAGTTCAACCATACCACATACAGTTCGAATCACAGTATACTGAGTATAAAGAAAACCAGTGTGACATATGCAATGGTAACTGAGAACTTATTGTCTGGTTGCTAAGGGCTTTCATATGTTTGCTTAGCCTACTATTCAAGTGTAGCAATATACTCGTACTAACCACTGAGTAGTTCTTAGGTTTACGTTGCAAAATGAATAATGAAATGAATGTTGAGAAATATGAACACTGGTTTCCTTTATACTCAAAATACTGTAATTCGAAGTGTAAGATATGTGGTATGGTTGAACTCAGAAAAATATGGGCTTTCGATTTTTGATATAAAAATATACCATTTCAATTTTTAAAAAAATATCTATGACGTCATATCTTGTAAAGTGGTGGGGGAATTTTTTTTTCTAAAAAAAGGTGAAAAACTGAAATTCCAAATTTACCTGTCCGAGCTTTTCCTCCGAAAATATTTAACTCGTGAGATAATGGAGCGTTTCCACACTTTATGAACGCACTGTATATATTTTATTTGTTCAAGCAAAGTGATCAAAACTCATTCCTCTGGACTGTCACTGTACTAAAGCTATAGTATAATCTGGCGTTTACTGTCCAGATACTAGTAACTTTCATAGAAGTCAATAACTTATAAAACACTTGAATACTAAGAAAACAAACTTGGAAATTATTTCACTTTCACTCTTTCTTTTTTAGATTTTTGTAAATTAAGTGAGAATCAATGTCCATAGCTTTTACCGTTATTTCTCTGCCACAATTTCAAAATTCACTAATAAGAACTTCGGACGAGGATGCAGTCATGCCACCACGCAACTTTTGGCTTTAAAACTACTGGCACGTTTTTAGGCAACTTTTCGTCATGTTAGGGTTCCTGACAGCCTCAGGAACCCCGTAATATGACTGAAATTGTTCATAACGAAGGGAATATTGAGATTTTCCATAAATAAAAACCCTAGGGACTTTAATTTTGTTTAGGGATTTTTCTTACAAAACGGCGCTAATTTCAAAATATATCACTTAACTGAATTTAAAAAAATGCGTATTTCCCTTTTACTAGTTGCCAAATAATTATTCTTTCTAGAAAATATTCTGAGCTTGGTAAATTTCATAGATAATCAAACCTTAAATTAAAATGCTCTCGGCCTTTCATTCAATAACTTAACTCTGAGGTTATATCACACTACAGAACTTGTATCAGTTTTGTGGGTACTGTACCCACAAATTCTTCTAAATGTTATTCGATATTAGTTGACGAAACTACTGATACTGATGTTTTACAGTAACAAATGTCCATATGAGCCCAGAGATAACATATACAGTGCGGCTTTTTTTAGTCCCCCCCCTGTTAACTTTTGAACGATTTGACGTACAAACATGAAAAAAAACCGTTTGGAGGGTTTCGCCGATAATACTTTTTAAAATAAAAAATATGGTGATTGCACGACAGGGGGCGCGGGGAGACACATCAACTCAAAATTTTTAAATGGCATGGGGGGTCAAGTGTCACATCGTTGAAAAAGGGAATTCAATTCTCTTCACAACCATCTAAATGTTTTTGAATTTTGTTGAGAATTTTTTTCCCAATTTCGATTTTTATGCCTTTCGAAATTTTCGAATTGATGTGCCCTCAGCGCCATCTGTCGAGTAATTGCAATATTTCTTCTCTCAAAAAGTAGTATCGGTAATACCCTTCTAAATGTTTTTGGTTTCATTATTCCACAACAAACCGTTCAAATTTATCGAGGTACGAGTAGTTTTCAGATCCGCATTTATGTTTGATATATCGAATTTTATTTGCAAAAAAAATATTAACCAAATTCAAAAAAATTAGATGGTTGTGAAGAGAATTGAATTCTCTTTTCAACGATGTGACACTTGACCCCCCATGCCATTTAAAATTTTTGAGTTGATGTGCCCCCCCGCGCCCCCTGTTGAGCAATCACTATATTTCTGTACCAAAAAGTAGTATTGGTGAAACCCTCCAAACGGTTTTTTTTTCAAATCTGTACGTCGAACCGTTCAAAAGTTAACAGGGGGGGACTAAAAAAAGCCGCACTGTATAATATACTATTTGAAGATTTTCTAAGATTTGTCTCAGTACAGAGTACCTACTTCATGAAATTATTTGCCTGATACAATTCTCTCCACACTGAATCGTTTAGGGGTTGATTGTGAATACCCTATCGGACAAGGGTATGATGGCGCTTCTTCGATGAAATGCTGTTTTTAATGGTGTCCAAGCAGGTATCCACCAAACTTATCCAGAAGCATTATACGTTCATTGCAGCTCGCATTCGTTGAGTTTAGCGGCTTCGAGTCACTGAGTTACTCTTGTCAAATTCGGTATTATCGGTATTTTAAAATTAGTGGGAAATTTCTTCAGAGAATTGGCAAAAAGAACGAAAAACTTGAAAGAAAATATAAAGAAATCCTATCCCGAAGCGAGAAGGCAAAATCTTACAGCAATGTGCGAAACTTGCGTTGAGAATCATGATGGTTTAATTAGATTCAAGGAAAGTTTCAAGGCTATCTTCGAAACTCTTGCAGAATTAAGTGAAGAAAGGGATTTTGAAACTTCATCAAGAGCGACTTCCTTAAGATCTATATGATTACTAGTGAATTTGTAGTGAGTCGGAGTTGCCTGACCATGCTGTTTTCATTCATACTTCCATTTTGTAAAATACTCCAGTCGCCTCTCTGTGATTTTGGTGATAGCTTTGCTTTGTTGATTTGATCATAGATAATATCAATGATATTCGAAAAAATGTCAAATCAAAATTCGCCAATATTTATAAGACTATTCTTGGTTTGCTCAAATCCATAAATGAAGAAATAAAAATTCCACTAAGAGTGTTGCAACAGTGTCAACGGGCAAACTATGGAACCGAAGATCCAGAAGAGCACTTTAGTATTATGATTCTACTTCTAGATGATTTCATTGATCAATTCCACTCAAGATTCCAGAAGCATAAATCAACTCTATCATCTTTATATATTTTGATCCCATCAGTTTGTTGTGAAAAACAGCCCAGTGTTGAAGAAGGCAATTTCATACTGCATAAAAAGTTTTTGTAAGGGACTCATTGAAAGGAGAATTAGACCTATGGAAAATGATATGTTTAAAAAAAACCTGTTTCATCTCGACAACATGTACTTCTGAAACGCCTCAAAAGTCAAAACCTATTTGAGGAATTCCACAGGTCAGGAGAGACTGAATGGATTGGCGTTGATGTTAATTCACCGAGACGTAAACATAGATAACAAGAAGATCATTGTTTGCAGCAAAAAAACTCTAGAGGCTCAATATTATTCTTTAATGTGGATCTGATGCCTCTATATGTTTCCCATTAATGTGTTTAATTTTGTTTGTTTTGTTGTTGAATAAATATGATTGCAAGCAGTGTCAAATTTTCATGAATAAATCTGCAAAATTGTAACATGATTAATACCGAATACCTATCCAATGTCATCTTTCCTGGGTAAATTACAAAATTGTGTTGAACATACAAACTATACTAAAATTGGTCAAACTTGGTCCGCAATATTCTTCTGCTCAAGTCAAACATCTTGGCTCAAGTCAACGGATGCCCCCGAATTTTTTTTTCTGGCTTCGGCCTTGTAGGGTACATGTTACATTTTAATCATAACAGTTGGTTAAAATGGATGAGTATGAATTTTTTCGTGGAACAAATGTACACTGACAAAGAAACAACCCTACATTACACAATACCTCTTTCAATAACAATGCCTAGCTCTATAATTTTGAATTTAGCGCCATTTTGAAAGAAAAAACCCTAAAAAAAATTAAAGTCCCTAGTGTTTTGTATTTTATGGAATATATCAATTTTTCCGCCGTTATGAACAATTTTAATCGTATTAGGGGGTTCTGGAGCTGTCAGGTACCCTGACATGACGAAAAGTTGCCGAAAAAAGTGCCAGTAGTTTTAAAGCCAAAAGTTGTGTGGTGGCATGACTGCATCCTTATCCGAAGTCCTCTATTGGCTATATTGTACATGACGCCTTTTCAATTGTGGCTGTTATAGAAGTTTCACGAGTTGAAAAAGTCGTGGTTGTTACTGGTTACTGGTAGATTAAGATTTAAGAAGGAAATCGTGGTGAGTCACACTCAAAAATATCATTCCTACGATAGTTATTTCAGGAACATTATTTGTATTTACATTACATGTATTTCCTTATGCAAAATGTGAGATCACGGAATTAGGGAGTGTTGAATTATTTCAGGGAAACATCGCCATTTCTCTGGCTCCTTGTCAGACACAGGAATGATGTTACTATGACCTAGGTCTTCTGTGTATTAAACATTGGGAATTGTTTAAAGTTCCGAAAGACAGTTTAATAGTTCATAACTGTAATTACCATAGTGCTCTATTTTTTGCTTATTGGCTTTTAGTTCAAATACACTGGCAGTGGAAATTTCAAATTTGTCAGCATAACTTGAAACCATTGATTAGTTCCAATTATTTTACTGCAGATACTATTGAAGTATTTAGATTTTTTGAAATTGGTGAATTCAGTTGGCAGTTTTACCCATTTACAGAATGAAAGTTTTTAAAAATTTACTTATGAAGCTTTTTTCAAAACCACGTCTAAACCTCGAATAATCGAAAACTTAGAATGATCCGAATTTTATTGCTATAACTCAATAATAAACAATTTTAACTAACATAAAATACCGGGCCACGGTATCTCAAATTTTGAGTTTTCATGATACAAATAACAGTTACAAAATTTTAACCCATACCTATAAATGATGAATTTGAGAAATTAAATATGGACACCCACATTGAAATGCGTGTAACGCCACTGGAAATTGTTTGTCAGCTGCTTCTGCTGTTGAGAATATTCTGCCGCAAAAATCAAAGGATACAATCTAGTTCTCTTCAAAAAGATGTTGAACATTATTTTAGTTGAAAAAATTGTATTCCTTGACAGAATTGTTAGAGTAGATATAAGCCATGTGTTTTCAAATATCCTTGAGTCTTCTTCTTTTCTTTTTTGTTCTAAGAGTTCCCATACAATTAATATTGTTTTAGTGGAAATAAAGCATTATTATTATTATTATTGATGTAGGAAATATTTCTCTCCCAACTGATTTGAGAGTTGGATAATGATTTAAGCATCAGAGCAATTTTTGGTATACAATTAAGTGTCACGTTTATCAAGTATATTTATAAACGGGTTTTTCAACTGATACTTGAATTCCTGAATATAATCGCATTTCTTCTAAAATCAATAAATGAGAAATGCTGATAATAAAGTCAATACACTCTCTAGTGATATACCAATTTATCTATCCTGAGAAATTTAGTCAGCTTTTTGAACTCATCATGTCTATTCAATACTTATTTGATATTTTTCAATATTTTGAAGTGACGAATTTATTTTATTTCATAAGATTATAATAGCCTTCAATAGTTTTCAATAGCCTTTGAGTTATTTCTACGTGACATGAGCCATAATAATCGAGAAAATATTTTTTCTTAAAGAATTTTGCAATTTCCAGCTCCCCTACTGGTTATCACATAATACTTTTCCAAGTGTAAATATTATAATAATAATTTTTTATATTATATTCTAAGATAAGTAATGCTGATGATCATTATTCAACTAAATATTGAAACTTTACAGTAATAATTTCAATTTACTACTATTTTGTCAAATTTCAATGAGCACATACATTTTCTACGAACATTTATTATTCATGGTACTGTCAATCACAATGACAAGTAAATATATCTCTTCAAATTTGGCAACACCGCAAGTACCTTGCACTATTTTTCGCATAAGATTTCCTTCATCTCAGAAAGTGTAGATGGAAATGTGTGGATAACTTCACTCTAATGACAGTTTTTGCTTTGAAAATACCTGTCAACACTTTATTAACATTGAAATGTAACTGAATATGATCATATGACATACCAAATTTCACTAAGAAAAGTTGAGGTGTTATTCTGGAAAAAAATATCACTATTGACACATTGTACCTCCTTTATTCTGGGACACCCTGCATATAAGAGTTAGGTGAAAGTAAACTCAAACTTACTAAAGAGCTGAGTCGTTCAATTCATACTCGTAACCTCGAGCAACTGCCAATCTCACACCTCTGTCAGACCAGAGCGCTTGAAGAGAAGCAGCCACAGCGGGAAGTATAGTAAAACTCATATCGAAACAACTTTTAGCTACCAAAGCATTTTGAGCATGTATTTTGTTCCTCGGATGTTCCAAGTTTATTCGGAGGATTCCCATGCCAGCAAGAACGTATTTCATGGAGGCCAATAAATTGTCTAGTACGGTCGGTCTGAAGCTACTGAGTTCTGCGTGTGTGAATCCATCAGCATGAATTATCTTCATTTGTTTCACTAAGGTACTTTTCCCACTTTCACCAGCACCTAAAATGCAATATTTTGAACAAAATGTCTCAGACTGTTTGACAAAATATTCAGAGATTCTTACCAAGAAGTAGTATTTTGATAACATTGTTCTGTTGTTTGGCCAATTCACCCAATTGCCTATCAATCTCTTCACTGCGCTTTCTTGCTTTTCCTTCCTCACGTTCCAATGTTAAGCATGCACCCATATCGAGTACATCACGCTGATCACAGTAATGTATTTGTGAGAAAAAGTTTATATCATTACTCACATGAATTTCCGAATAAGTATTAACAATCAACTGAAAGATTTGATAGGGCCAGATTAATAAACTCACAAGGTCAAGAGGAAAAACAATTTTCCCTTACATCAGGATATATCAGGAACTGTAAGTAAAAGTAGAGAGTGGATCATTACATGAATAATCATTGCAACTCTCAGTTTGTTCTGAGAAAAATTAATAACAAAAACAAACAACCAAAAAGATAAATGAGTTGAGGAGCTTTAAACTACACTTGTGCCCTCTTTCGTTGTTTCTTCGAAGGTTCGAGGACGAAAACCTAGAATTACAGTGCTGCGACACTTTTATTATTGTTGATTCTACTGCTACATAGATGGCAATAAGAAAAGTAGGTGAAGTGCAAGGAGACTAAATTAAAAACAAGCAGTGTTTGATTCCCATAAGGCAATGGGGACACTAGTAGAAAGAGATGAAAGAACATTTGTGACGAAATGTGACGTTGTTATACATGTCATGGTCGCCGTTCTCTATAGACAGTGACGGACTAGCTCTTGGTATATGGTTACTGCTAACAGTTTTGTTGCTTGGTTCGAGTTCGACTCTGCACTCATACCCAAGTACGTCACTATGACGCGTTGATGCTACAAGTTTCTGATTGGCTAGAGCTTATTAAACCCTCCTTGTTTTTAGTCTCCTTGGGTGAAGTGTCAATTCTGCGCAAATGGTGCGACATATACAGTTAATTGATAGAACTATAAGATCCTTTCGTCTGCTTCAGAGTGTAGTGTGAGCAACTATAGGAAAGTGCTGCACTTTGGTGCAAACTTTTTAAGGGCGGGTATTATAAACATCTCTCGAAGTTAACTTTAATTTTAACAGTCAAGTTAACTTCAGTTCTGAAATGGCAGTTTTATAAAAGTCTCATTTCTGAAATAAAAAGAAGAAGAAGGCAAATATGTAACCTAGAATTTTTCGCAATTTCTCTTGTGACATTTCTAATTTTCTAATGAATTATAAAACTGCCGAAGGATTTGAGAATCCTCTCCAAGATCTCCAACTACCAAGAATGAATATGTTGGATATGGAATCTGAATGTAATTAACACTTGAATTACTGGCGATAGTAGGTGATCTCTAAAATTGAAAATACCTATAATTCCACAGTAATTAGAACTAGAAATGTTGACTCATTAGTTGGTCTTTGCAAATTTGCCCCACTATGTGCCCCCTTTCTTGATGATCTAAATCCATTTTCATTTGTTTTCAAATTTTATTTCGTTCCACAAGATAGGTGAAATGGTTTCACCGATTTCTAAATGTCCTTCGACGCCGAGGGCCATGAATAATAATCATAGCATCTCCTTGATTTTATTTGCTAACATTGCGGAAAAAAAACATTCATATTGAGGTTTTATGCTAAATTATTGATAAAAGACCTGTCGAAAACCACGATTTTTTGATTTTTTGAAAGTTAATTTTAACTGATACCCCTTCCTACCAATAAAGTTAACTCCTACATTTTGAAGTTAACTGTAAGATGTGACGTCATTCCTCAAGTTAACTTCTAGTTGTCTGTCAAAATAGTTTTATAATACCGGCCCTAAGGTGCGTTTCAATATTACGTCCGACGTTTAACTTTTCTTATGAAGCGTTTCGATATTAGAACGTCTTGTCCAACAACTTCATTCCATGGTTTCAAAATTCTTGAGTGGAACGTCCGACCGTCAACTATTTACACCACGATTTAGGAGAGCGTTTCAAAATTCAATCCGAAAGATATCGCCCGACGAAACAACTATGACGTCATACACCGTCCGTTACCGGACGACAGACGTTAAATTGAAACGCACCTCTAATGGTGGATTTATGCAGCAATCATAAGTCATAAGTCTTAAGTCATAAGGAAGAATATTCGTGAATGATTGGTTGGAATATACGGACCAACCAATCATTGACGATTATTCTTTCTTATGACTTAAGACTTATGACTTATGATTGCTGCATAAATCCACCATAAGGGTAGTTGTTGGAGTTCTCGAGGATTCTCGAATCTATTGCTAGCAGTTTTATTATTTATTAGAAAATCAGAAATGTCACAAGAGAAATTGCGATGAATTCTAGGTTACATATTTGCCTTCTTCTTTTTATTTCAGAAATGAGACTTTTATAAAACTGCCATTTCAAAGCTGAAGTTAACTTGACTGTTAAAATTAAAGTTAACTTCGAGAGATGTTTATAATACCGGCCCTAAGTCATAGGGAAGAGTATTCGTCAATGACTGGTTGGAATAAACGGTTCAACCATTGTTTAAATAGAACATAGTTAGTCAATGCCTGTGGAAAAGGTATTGGACACAAATGCGAGTGTCATCTAGCGTGATTAGTTACAAAAATGAATATTTGACGTCATTTCAATGCAGGTTTCTTCAAAAAACCGTGATTTTAATGCTCTTCCATTGTTTTAATCAAGTTACGACATGACTTGGAGGCCAGATCACTGAAGTTACGACATGACTTGGATGCGAGCTCACTATCGCCATCTACATGTCGCATCCATTTTGATCCAATTATAATCCCATAAGGTTGACTAACTATCTTCTATATAAACAATGGTTCAACCTATCATTGACGAATATTCTTCCTTATCACTTATGACAGCTGCATAAATCTACCATAAGTATGAGTTCTGACACCAGCCCACTAGCTTATGACAGCGCCAGCGGCGGTTACTTGAATTGGGGTAATGTTACAAACATTGATTTTGAAAATACTAGAATTTTATCGCAATGCCAGTACACATATTTCATGAATACCAAATTCACCTCACTACAGGTAAGTTCAAAGTTGGCAGACACACTTTTACCCGTTTTACACCCAATGCATATGCTTCCCGCATAGATATTTTTTCGAGAACAGCGTAACGAACGAACTGCCACTGTTAAAACACGAACACTAATAAGGCTCTTTCGGTTGTAAGCGGAGAAAACCGAATTTCTCAGTCAATCGCTTGTGTTATTTGCGTAGGAAAAATTTGCATTACTTTGGTTTGTATACCTTTTTTACCTTTCCCTCTATCCTATAAGAACTTGTTGGATCATCCCAAGGATTGAATTCGTAGCATATGATCTCTTTCTGTAGGAATACCTACAAAAATAGAAATAATATACGACCTAAAATATATGTGATTTCGTTTTCAATTTAGTACCATTTACCACAATTTTGACAGACTATCTAGTACATTAGTACATAAACAATCTGGAATGGCAACACTGTTTGCTACAAAGACTTAAGAGCACCTTAAGAGTCTAAAAGACAAAGCACAAGAAAATAATAATAATTAACCTATAAAAATAAAAGTTAAGGTAAGTGGTGAATACAATTTTGTCTTTGCGATTTTGTAATTATTTGTTTGGTTCTACTCACGTGGTTCGGTCTGGTAGAAACAGATGAGAAGACAAACTCCAAAATTTTGAGAATTCTCATGTTACTGTACCGAGTATATACTCTTGTCTATGATACAGTTCTTCGAAAGTGCCTTCAAAAATGGCAGAAAACTTCAAGAGTTCCCTTTTTATTATCATGCTTTTTATACCTTTGATCAATATTACTCCTGAATTTCGTCTCAATTCTATTGAATTTGAAAAAAATAACAACGGTTGTGAAAAGATCGAAATAAAATTTTTAGATTTTTGAAAATGAATCTTCAAAATTCCCCATTTTGTATACTCAACTGAGTTGAAGTTCAGCTTACTGAACTGTGTGAGTAGCACTGATCCTTAATATTCAGAGAAAAAAAATGATCGTACTTTATGTTTCAAAGATGTTGGTAGGTGGTGATACAAAACAAGACCTACCTTGTTCGTCTGCTAGCTCAATGAAAGAAGTTACAGTAAATGGCGAGAATTGTGCAACAAGGTAGAACAACAAAATTGTTATAATTGATTTTTCATTGAATAAGGAAATACTCTGAAAAGGGTTCATGAATTCCATTTGAATGAATTTCTTCAAAAGTTATAAAATGTCAGCTAGTAAGTCAATATCGAATTTCATGAATCCTCTTTCAATTTTTCAGATATAGTAATAGGTATATCCTAGTATAATTTTTGATTGATGTGAAGTCATCCACGGGTTTCTATCCACTCTTTTTACGATTTGGTATATCATTGCAATAACTCTAATGTTTATTAGAAAATAATTTTAGTTGGTACAAATTATTGTTGTCCATGATTCATACATTTTTCATCTTCTAGAATTGAAATTTGATTTTTGTTGCTAAAAGGTGATCTATAATGGTTTGGCACTGGAATACTTGTTACGATTTGGTAGAAATTATTTTAAATGTTTACACTGAGATAATTCTGGTAATCTATAGAATGTACCTACAGAGTCTAAACAGTTTGGAAAAAAAATTGTTATTTCTGACATTCTTTTGCCAATACTTCAGTTAATACTGAATGAATAAAAAAAAATTTAGTAGTTCCAAAACAATTTGGAGTCACATGGGGAAACTTTTGATAAAAACTCAGTTAATAATGGACGAACTCAAAAAATTTCAATCTTGAAATAATCCTGGTAATCCATAGAATGCACATAGAGTCAAATCAATTTGAATCGCCTCTCGTAAGACAGGAAAGGAAAAAAGCTTAAAGGACCCCTCAAAATCCTTATGAAATTTGGGTCCCGGTGAATTTTTTTGAATTTTTGATATGATTTAGTCCATGTAATTCTCAACCAACGTTACCATTGCGCCAACCCAAAAAAATTAACAGTTTTGCTGCTAGGGGGTGTTGAAATCACCTTTTGCGCAGATTAGACTATTTATTTTTGAATACCGTAACAATGTTTTCACTTGTTTCATTGTTGCCAATGCTGCACAATATTGAGCTGTTTTATAAAAGAAATTCTTACCCACTCCCCTTCATCCGCCTAACTCCTACTACAAAAAGTAAAAAAAAATTCTCGAGTGCTTTTAAAAGTGTAATATTTAAATATGCCTGAAAAAGGGAAATAGCAGTTTTTTTATGATTATCCCCCTTCCCCCAAAGGGCACAAAACGAAGAAATTTCGCTGGATTTTTCTGAATTTTTAATATGATGCAGCTCAAGTTATTTTGAATAGGAATTAATTGGGTGACAAACCCCAAAAATTAATAGTTTTGATGCTAGGGGGCGTTGAAATCAGACGTTGCTCAGAGTAGACTATTCATTATTATAGGCGGAAACAATATCTCTACATATTTCAGTTTAGATTATGCTGAACAATTGTGTAATTTTTCATAAAACATTTTTCTAAAACCTCCCCCTTACCCCAACCCCAATTTTAAAACATGAAAAAAATTTATTCTCGAGAGATAGAGATATTGTTTACGACTATAATAATGAATAGTCTATTCTGAGCAAAGTATGATTTCAATGACCACTAGCATCAAAACCATTTTTTGGGGTTTGTTACCCAATTAATTTCTATTCAAAATAACTTGAACTGCATCATAATGAAAATTCAGAAAAATCTACCTACATTTTTTCGTTTTGTGCCCTTCGGGGGGAGGGGGGATAATCATAAAAAACATTTCCCTTTTTCAGGCATATTTAAACATTCGACGATACATTCAAAAGCACTCGACAAATTTCTTCAGTTAGTATGTCTATGGATTACCAGGATCATTTTGGTATTAAATTTTTTTGTTCGTCCAGTATTAAGAGAGATATTGGCAAAAAACTGTGAAAAATGACAGATCCTGTCTCCCCTACGGCGCTCCCAATTGTTTTGAAAATACGAGTGCATTCTTTAGGCTGTTCCAAACTTTTCTACGATAAAAACTTTTTGGTTAATCAAACACAAACTGAGAAAAATCCAGATATAAAACCATGGATGACACTTCGCGTCGCTCCAGACTAATCTGAGGTAATAGGAACACTATGGATTAACAGGATCATTTCGGTATTACGTTTTTTTTGGTTTGTCCAGTATTAACTGAAATATTGGCAAGAGAAAGTCAGAAATTTCAAAATTTCCCCATCCTGAATTTGTAGGTACATTCTATGGATTGCCAGGATTATCTCAGTGTAATCATTTGAAATAATTTCTACTAACTTGTATTCCAGTGCAAAACCATTATACAGGGTCCTGCAACTGCGCTCCGGTGGTCCATAGCTTCTAAATGGCCCAACTTAAAAATTTCTTTCGAATGCAAGCATGTTTCCTTCTTGAGAGAGTATCTTTGGAAAATATTCCGAAGTATACAAGGTGACCCAGAAAAGTTCACCAAACCCAACTTATGTTTTTTGTAATGGAACACCCTATATTTCATCATATGGTTGAATAGAGATTACTTTGACCATTCAAAAAATATAGAATAGAATAGAATAGAATATATTACATCCATGGTTTACAAGTTGTGGACACGTCTTACAACACAGAGAAATTACAAGCAAAAAAGTACAAGTGATAAAGTCAATTAGGATTAAAATAAAGTCAATTAGGATTGAGATAAAGTCAATTAAAATCAAAATTAAAACTAAAATTAAAATAGCGTCAGTTGTCTACAAGTGTCGTTGATCAACTCACTGAAGTGATTAATTCTGTAGAGACTCATTCTGACAAGAATCTTTCTCAACGTTTTTTTAAAACGATCCAACGGCAGATCCCTGATATCTGTAGGAAGAGAATTGAAAAGAGATATTCCTATGGTTTTGCTCTTTCCCAATCTCCTTCTATGAGGTACAATGTTGTGACCATATCTGGTACTATAATCATGAATGTCTGAGTGTGTAGAGAATGTATGTATATTTTTTTTTACATGTATGAGATTTTCATAGAGAATTTGTGAGTATAAGGTCATGATACCCAGATTTTGAAAAAATGGTTGGCAATGTTCAGTATAATTAACCTTTGCAATACTTCGTACAGCCGCTTTTTGTAGTGTAAAAACTCTTTGTAGGTGTGTAAAGCTCGAATTACCCCAGCATAGTAACCCATAGCTCATCACTGAATGAAACATTGCATAGTATGCTGTCAAGGCAGCTTCTCGGCTCACAGTTGAAGTTATGCGCCTAATGGCATAAACTGAATTTGCTAATTTTCTACATATGTTATCAACATGTGTGGACCAGGTGAGGGATGGATCGAGATAGACTCCCAAGAATTTTATTGAATGTGATCTAGTGGTGTTGACATTATGGTAATTTGAGAATAGACATACCTCTGTTTTTGTTTCATTCAAAAATAATTCGTTACTATCAAACCATTGTTTTGCATGGGCAGTAACGTCTGCTGAGATATCGTTAATGTCTGTGCTTATGGGATTTAGGTCATGTATGTTCATCAACGTTATTTCCGAAGATATATCGATATTACTCCAAAAAACATAAGGTATTCAACACTCTGTAACTCCTCGTGGAAAAATAATTCTAAAAACTGTTGGGAGGCGAAATGAAATTTCATTACTTTTTGTGTACTGGATAGATCGAAACGCAAATTGAAAGATATCTATTTTATGGCGTTTTCAATACTGAAATTGAATATATGGGTTTCCATTTGAAAAAAACAAGATATACCGGGTGGCTACGGAAGTATTGCCTACGGAATATCTCAGTTATTGTATGAAGTAGGTTTGTGAAATTTGGAGCGTCGATATAATGACATAAGAACTAGAATTTGAGCATATTGACATGTCGAAGTTAACTTCCGGTCTGACCGGAAGTAACATCAACTTTCTTATTTTAAATGGAAACCCTATTTTTTTCTTTTCGCTTTATTCAGCATTCAATTCCCTTTCTAATGACATATCACAAGTTGGTATCTAACCAGAAACTAGATCAGAAAAAAATTATTATTGAAATTCACCGAGTAGGCCGTGGAAGCAAAATGAAAGCCAAAAATTGAAAAGTTGGCTATGGAAACCATACGTCACTTGATAACAGTTGCTACTACTGTGATATTTTATTTTCATTCGTCGGCGTTATAAAAAGCCGCCAAAAAAAATATTGGAAAAATTGGGAAAAAAACAATACTCTGTAGGTCCATAACTTAAATAGGAACAACAACAATATGAGTTCCAACTATTCCTGCCCAAACATTCACACCAAATCTCTCCTGGAAGCCGCCTTGTCGAAACCGGTGCTCGTTTGCTATCGCCCAGTACTTGGAACAAAAGACCGTTCACACTTTTAGCACTTTACAGTTCGACTATCGACAATAATCCAAATAAAGTACAGTACCTACCTTGTAATATTCCTGTTAAATAATCCATTGTTGGTAAATCTTGACTCGTCCGTAAACAAGATATAATAGTTAAATAGGTGATTCTCAGCATTTTGTCGAAGAAACCAATTACAATATTCCAGGCGCCTTTCACCGTCATTTTCATACAAATGTTGATGCAACTGATACTTGAAGGATTTCAATCGATGTTTTTTCAAAATTTTCCTAGCAGAGTCCTTACTTATAGCTAATTCGGCGACAATCTGCCTTGAGGAAATTGTGCTATCATATTGTACTAAAGCTAATACATTAATTTCAGTTTCCTCATCAATAACAATTGCTTCTTGGTCTTCGTGAACATAAGGCTCAGTTCTTAATTTTTCTTCAAGCCACGAAATACCTTCTTGACGGTTGCTGCCTCCCTGGATATCGCTCTAAATACAATCGTTCAGCGACATAAAATTTTTTTAAACATTCACCATAAATGAGAAGCATGTCAATTTGTTCGGTTCGTGAATAACGGGGCATTTTTTGAATATTCCACTAACTGATTTCGATTTCCAAACCCTTTTAAAATGGCAGAATCAAAAACACTACTTCGAACGTCAAAATAATATGGATAGCAGCGTTCGTGACAGCTCTCATTTCTTTTTTGTTTCATTCCAAAATACATCTTAATCAGCCTACTTGTTAATATTTTGGTTCGAATGATTATTGCAATGGAATGATTATTCTGAATAGCACAAACATCGTCCATAGGTAGATATTAGAATATCTATGGACGATGGCATAGACCAAGTACGTTTATTTTCCTATTTAACCTAGAACCTACAAGATATAATTTATCATTCCACATTATTTTTAATTTTATTTTTGCGTATGGCGATAATCTGTTTTGTTATTTGAAGAATAATAATTGGATTTTTCGGTATCTCAGTTCAAAAAATTACTTTCTATTATATCATTAGAAAGGAATGGTTATGCTGAATAGTACAGGCAAGAAAAAGTTGTATGTTCCTATTTAAGTTATGGACCTACAGAGTATTGTTTTTTCCCCAATTTTTCCAATATTTTTTTGGCGGCTTTTTATAACGCCGACGAATGAAAATAAAATATCACAGTAGTAGCAACTGTTATCAAGTGACGTATGGTTTCCATAGCCAACTTTTCAATTTTTGGCTTTCATTTTGCTTCCACGGCCTACTCGGTGAATTTCAATAATAATTTTTTTCTGATCTAGTTTCTGGTTAGATACCAACTTGTGATATGTTATTAGAAAGGGAATTGAATGCTGAATAAAGCGAAAAGAAAAAAAAATAGGGTTTCCATTTAAAATACGAAAGTTGATGTTACTTCCGGTCAGACCGGAAGTTAACTTCGACATGTCAATATGCTCAAATTCTAGCTCTTATGTCATTATATCGACTCTCCAAATTTCACAAACCTACTTCATACAATAACTGAGATATTCCGTAGGCAATACTTCCGTAGCCACCCGGTATTTCAATTTGCGTTTCGAGCTATACGGTACACAAAAGGTAATGAAATTTCAACTGTGTGTCATGTTACAGAAACTGGACCATATTGGAGTCATTTCGCCTTCCATAAGTTTTTGGAATTATTTTTTCACGAGGAGTTACAGAGTGTATATATATCCGGAAATAACGTTGATGAACATACATGATCCTATATTTTTTGAATGGTCAAAGTAATCTCTAATCAACCATGTGATGAAATATAGGGTGTTCCATTACATAAATTTGGTTTGGAGCACTTTTCTGGGTCACCTTGTATAC
This sequence comes from Chrysolina oricalcia, assembly GCA_944452925.2. NCBI lineage: Eukaryota > Metazoa > Arthropoda > Insecta > Coleoptera > Chrysomelidae > Chrysolina > Chrysolina oricalcia. The sequence goes on from OX101824.2 coordinate 52,655,312, forward strand.
TTCGAAATATTTTCCAAAGATACTCTCTCAAGAAGGGAAGATGCTTGTATTCAAAAGAAATTTTCAAGTTGCGCCGTTTAGAAGCTATGGACCACCGAAGAGCAGTTGCAGGCCCCTGTTGATCACCCATAATAGACCGGGGGATAGTGACAGATTTTGGGACACGATTTTACTCAGTATGCCTTTTTGAGGGCAGTACTGTCCGTATATCGTCGTGATAATAATGCATGAATCAAAGAGTCGTCCTAGGTTCTTCATATTGAAAAAAAATAATAATATTTTCGAAAAATTATGTGTTTCGGTACGATTCCAATCAGGTTGCCATGTGTTTTGTAATAAAGTAATAGACGTAAAATACTCGAAAAACCGTTGGCATACTATCAGGATGGGCGGAGAATTTCTTTTTCCAAATACAATTTCACGTGACCATACCAGCCATTCGGACCCAACCCAACGGCCTGCCAATCGTTTTTCGAGTATTTTAGTTTTATTATTTCATCACGAAACACATGGCAGTCTGATTAAAATCGTACCCGAATAATAATAATAATTAAAATAATTATTATTATATTTTAATATGAAGAACCTACGACGACTCTTTGATTCATGCATTATTATCATGAGGATATACGGACAATACTGTCGTACAAAAGGCATACTGAGTAAAATCGTGTCCCAAAATCTGTCACTATCCCCCGGTCTATAAGCAAGAAAAATCATACTTCAATTCTATAAGATTAAATGTATGAATCAGGGTCAAAAAATAGTCAACGATAATTTATATTTTATATCAACTAAAAATATTTACAAATAAAGGATAAATTTACGGCTAGGATATTCGGAAAACTTGGCAACGCCGCACGAAAATTTTCCCGAGTAGTAAAAAGCTTGGCGCTTAGAAAACTGGATATCTTCACATCAATGAACTTATGTTGCCTAGGTCAATCTATCGTTTGCTGAAATGTATGTTTTCATTATACCTATCTGTCATAAGTAACTTTCTGAAAACATTTATATACTTATTTAGCATCCTGAAAAAGGTTTTTTCCGTGCGACGGAAAAAATTTCCGTGCGCTGGTGTCATTATAGCTGCCTATTTACATGTTAAAATTAAATAATATGTTGTTGACAGTTCTATAGAAATCGCAGATTGTTTGAATATTTCCTTACCAACAGGGTAAATTACGTTTTTTTGGCAATTTCTGGATATTTTTGTACCATAAATATTTCAATTAATAATACATGTTTTTGTCCTTCATCATAAAAAATAAATGTTTCTTAACAATATGTGGTTTTCAGGTAGATATAATGAAAAATATCGTTCTTTACTCGATTAAATGCTTTTTCCGTGCTTGCACGACTTCCCGTGTTCGGCTTCGCCTCCCACGGAAACAGGTCGCGCAAGCACGGGAAAAGCGTATTTTCTGAACTCTTAATGAAATATACTATTTGATTGTTAAGAAACATTTATTTTTAATGATGAAGGAACAGTATTATTAATTGAAATATTTATGGTACAAAAATATCCAGAAATTGACATAAAACAAGCGTTATTTACCCTGTTGGTAAGGAAATATTCAAACAATTTGTGATTTCTAGAGAACTGTCAACAATATATTCAATTTCCGTGCGCTGGTGTCATTATAGCTGCCTATTTACATGTTAAAATTAAATAATATGTTGTTGACAGTTCTATAGAAATCGCAGATTGTTTGAATATTTCCTTACCAACAGGGTAAATTACGTTTTTTTGGCAATTTCTGGATATTTTTGTACCATAAATATTTCAATTAATAATACATGTTTTTGTCCTTCATCATAAAAAATAAATGTTTCTTAACAATATGTGGTTTTCAGGTAGATATAATGAAAAATATCGTTCTTTACTCGATTAAATGCTTTTTCCGTGCTTGCACGACTTCCCGTGTTCGGCTTCGCCTCCCACGGAAACAGGTCGCGCAAGCACGGGAAAAGCGTATTTTCTGAACTCTTAATGAAATATACTATTTGATTGTTAAGAAACATTTATTTTTAATGATGAAGGAACAGTATTATTAATTGAAATATTTATGGTACAAAAATATCCAGAAATTGACATAAAACAAGCGTTATTTACCCTGTTGGTAAGGAAATATTCAAACAATTTGTGATTTCTAGAGAACTGTCAACAATATATTCAATTTTGACATTGACCCTTTCTTAGTATGCTAAATAAGTATGTAAATATAGTGTTTTCAGATAGGTATAATGAAATATACTATTTTTGCACATCTCAGGCATTTTCCAATCTACAATAATTGAACACTAACATTGTTTGCCACATAATTATGAAACAATTCTACTCTTTCTTTAAGGATTACGTAGAATGCCATCACTCATTCGACCTTTGGTGATGTGTGGCCCTTCTGGCTCGGGCAAAAGCACATTGGTTAAAAGAATGCTGGAGGAGTTTCCAGACAAGTTTGGATATTCTGTAAGCCACACTACGCGAAAACCACGCCCTGGAGAAATTGATGGCATTCACTATCATTTCACTGATGCGGAAAAAATGAAGCAGGCGATTCAGGAGGGGTATTTTCTGGAAAGTGCTGTGTATTCTGGAAATATTTATGGAACTAGTAAAGCAGCTGTGGAAGAGATTGCTAAGAAAGGCAAGGAAAAAAATAATATAGTGATACCCATTTAAAAGTGGGGCCTGCATTTTTATTTATTGTTGAAATGAAGTTGATAATTTCAAGGCCCTCTTTAAATTTAGTTCATCTCCAAAAATACAGAAAATAGGCCTTGAAATTTTGAATTTTATTTAAATTTTTTGCCAATATGTTAGAGCCATTGAAGCTCTTCATTAGAAGAAAAATTGTACAAATCGGACAACAAATACATTTTTTATGGGCCACTTTTAAATGGGCCACTGTGTAAGTAGGATAAGTGTACCCATAGTGAACAACTGCCAATAGTTTAGCTTTCTATTCAATGAATTGCAATGATAAAATATCAAAATGTATAATTAAAAAAATATATATATTCTCGCTTATACAGGGTGTCCGGTAAACCTTGTACAATATTGAAACTTGTGATAGACCAGGTCATGACTGTTCAGAATATCAGAATTTCACCTCAGTAAAAATCTCACCGTTTTCGAAATAATGGACATTTTTGAAATTCTGGAAAATCGCTACTTCACCTTGGATTTTTGAGTGCCATGTCTACAAATCGAGACAAATTCAAATATCCTTGCTGCTGAAGAATACTGATGAGTGATGCTTTCACAGAACAGTATTTCAGAAAGTGATACAATTTTTTCAACAAATGAGGGTAAAATGCCAGATTTGAGTTTCACCAATTTTTTAAACAAAAGTTTGACATTATTGTCTTAAAAAATCATAACCACGTGGAGTTGGACCTTCAGTACAAAAGAATGCACATTTTGTCCAGACTTTACCATGGTGTGGAACTTGTGATAATTATTGTTGGAAGGAGTGAAATTTCGATTATATAAGAGTGTGGTGTTATTATTCTGAGCTAAAATCAACTCTTTAGACTTTGTCAATAATGTATTTTATTTTTACCATATCAAGACAAAATGATGAAATAATCATGAGTCAGAACGAAACAAATGTAAATACTAATTCAACGTTTTTGTGAATCAACAGACACTAATAAACCACAATAACGATTATTCATCATTGCACTGAACATATTACAATAAAAAAATTTTCGTATTGTTTCCGATTCACTCGTATGCAGAGACGACATCTTTTCGAAAACGACCTTTTCAAATGTGACATATCCCCCGAATCAGCGATACTCTGAGCGGCAGTGTGAATACGCCGTCTCAATTGCTCCACGTCCAAAATTTTTGGAATGAATCGTTTGTCTCAACACATATTTTGAAATGAAGGAATTGTGTTTCTTTAAAAAGTTCTGGTTGAAATGGGATAGGGGATGTAATGTTTCACCCCTTTAAAAAATAACAACACAATTAAAAAATATTCATAGGTAGCCTTGTTATTGGTAGAACATGCCCACAAAATATCATTTCTTCAATTCTTCAGCAATTTGTAGAAAAAGAAAATATTTTTTCTCGTTTTTGGAAGAGTGTAACGTTTCAAGGAAAGGGCTGAGAGCTTTTGTTTACATGAAAGACCCCCTTTAATTTTCGACAAAGATTCACCTCCTAAAAACTTATTTATTTCTATATCTTTCGACTTCTGATATTTCGTTGTAATCTGGATGTTAGACAATTGCGACATTTATCACACGAATTCGTATATTCATCGGTGCCATATCAGATAATCGACAATTTCATTTCCATAATAATTTTATTAGACTGATTACATAAAAAGTTAATTTCATTGACATACTATTAAATTCCACCAAGCAATTTATTGTTTCTTATTAATAAACATTTTTACATATTTTTTTTATCTTGATAATAAAATCGAAACAAAATACTTTTTGGGAGCAAGTATAAAAGTAGAAGGAAGCCTAGAATAACACCACGTTTGAATTAGAATTCAATGGAAATATCATTCCCTCCAAAAATAATTATAGTATGTTCTATACCATGGTAGAGTCTGGGGAAAATGGGCTTTCTTTTGTAATGAATTTCCAACTCCACGTGGTTATGCTTTTTTCAGATAATAATGTCAACCTTTGGTTAAAAAAGTTAGATAAACTCAAATCTGGCATTTACCCTCATTTCTTGAAAATTGGTATCACTTTCTGAAAAACTGTTCTGTACGTCTGAAAGCATCACTCATCAGTATATTCTTCACCAGCAAGGATATTTGAATTGGTCTCGATTTGTAGACGTAGCACTCAAAAATCCACGGCGAGGAAGCGATTTTCCAGAAATTCAAAAATTCCCATTATTTCGAAAACGGTGAGATTTTTATTGAGGTGAAATTCTGATATTCTGAACAGCCATGACCTGGTCTATAACCAGTTTCAATATTGTACAAGGTTTACCGGACACCCTGTATAAAGGGTATTTTCAAAGGTGAGACATCTTTTTAAACAGAATGTACCTCGAGCAATAAAAGATATAGAGGAGCCATTTCTATATAAACAACACACGTTGTTATGAAAGCTGCATATCACTATCCTTTGTGATAGTTGAGGGCGAGGGATAACCTCCGAGTTCGGAGGGGGAGATTTGTTTTGTTATGATATTTGGATGTAAGATTAGACCCAGTGGCGGCGTGCTGATAAATTTTTTTTCATGTTATATTATTGTCTCTAGACGACAACATGTCTGGTTGGAAAGCACGTGTGTTGTCAAGATGTCAATCAAAAATACTTTATTGTGCGAAAAATTAGATTCTGGCTGACAAAGCTTAGAATAAGGTCATAAATACTGAAAAAATAAATGAAAGTGCTGAAGTAAAAAAGTCAAAAAATATTCAAATCGTTGAATCACATCAGTAAATTATCCACTATATATATGCTATACATGCATTATAATATACATAAACTATAATACACATAATAATTTACATATTAACTATAAATACATGTTTACGTTGAAAGTGTATCATTAAAATACTCATCCAAAATGTGATGAAAGCCTCGATAGTACTTCAACTCAGTTTCTTATGTCTATTAGATTATTAATATCCTGAAGCAGATAATCAAAAAGTGTTTTAGAGTTGTCAAGGAGTACTTAATATCTCTACTTATGTAGAGTTAGGCTCAGGAAGCGATCGATATTACAAGTCTGCCTGGTAGGAAAACGAGAATTTCTCATGTAGTTATTATTTTACTTCTGTTTCTTAAACATCAAACAGGTGAGAGTTATTGAAGTTTATGAGTTAAATAGGGGCCGACATGTATCTCTGAAGACATCTCTGCTGACATATCAAACAACAGCTCTATTTTGATGTAGTCTTGATTTGCTCACAGGGTGGAGCGATGACTTGCTTATTGTAAATTGACTGTCCAGCTTGAAACAAAATAAAACTTTGGATTGCATTCTTTTATTCTTTCGCTGAAATAGTCGAATTTTTTGTATCTGACTGATTATAGTTCTCGTTGCTACTTTTAAACACTTTCTTCTGGTATCATCTGTGTCCACATCATCGGTTTCACAATCACAAATTCCTCTAAAATAGCATACATTTCAAACACACACACATAACTGCCAAGTTATTATAATGTTATAGTTGCAGAACAGTGAAGTAAATTCCATGTCCAACAAATTCAAGGTAAACAAATATCACTACTGCAATACGAGCTATGTCCAGAAACATTCATTTTACAGAAGACTGTAGATAATAACTACCATAGCAGTCGATGCCAAAACACCTAAGAAAAAAATAACCACTACAAAAAAATATCTACCGGTAATTGTTTTGGAATTTAAAGTATAAAATAATCGCGTGTAGAAATTTTTATGTAGTACCTATTATCATTTTACAGTCTCCTCTGTGAAATAAATGTTTCGTGACATAGCTCGTACAAGTATCAACGACGCTATGTTTTAAGTACTCGAAAGACATTCCAACAAGACAGAAGAGTTGAGTTTGCTTATTTACTTTTTAGTGTACCTACACCGCAACAAGTTTTTTCCTAATTATTGATATGTAATCGTTTTTGCGGTCGACTTAAATAGTAACAATGTTTTATACAGCTATTTCAACAAATAGTGTATTTTTGTCTCAAAATTGGGATTATGCCATGATTACCATGTTGCGACGCCCATGTTTTGATTTGACAAGACGATAAATAAGTCTTAAACAAACATGATCGCCAAGTTAAGAGTGAATATAACATGGAATTCCAACCTGGCCACCTAGTGCAAACGGACATATCCGACAATGCCCATTTTTAACATGATTCGGGTTGTGATGTTTGTAAACAACGTCGGGTATGTTGCTTTCGAAAAAGAGGCAGAAAAGCCCTCTCTATATCTTTTATTGCTCGGAGGAATGTACTCATCAAAATATATCATTTTACCATCATATTAAGAGTGAAAAAACAGCAAAGTTGCAAAATTCACGGAATAAATGGTCCCATTATGGTCGTGGTCATTTACAAAAACTATTGACAGTTATCAACATAAACATTCGAATTTTCCACAATGATCAATATGCTCGCTATTTACTTTCAATTGAATAGGGTGATATTGAAAAATATTACTTATTTTTCGATGGTTATGCATATTTTTTAACAAGGTATAAAAATCATCAAATAATCGCATTTACCAAAAATGACCTCTATAATAACGAAAAAATCAACAATCCAGTATTATCTTATAAATTATTACCAAGTGTTGCTTGCACTCTATAAAATTCAACCCCAGAAGCAGTGTTGCCAGACCCAAAATCCCAAATTACCCAATGGCTACTTACAAATTATCAGATTTTAAAAAATTTAAAGAAATACTTTTAAAATGCGTTTTTTCTAGGAATAACGTAACCACTTTTAACCCCGAAACATCCATTTCACCATTTTGAGTGTTTTTGTATTTAAATATTTTTTTTCTTAAAGTTGGAACCTCATCAACATTTTCCACCTGGTCCTTGCCTGTATTTTTTTTCTTATTTTTAGCGTTTTGGCACCAGTCTATGTTTGGAACATAATAAAAACTTGCATTCTCTAGCGCTGAATTTTTGGCAACAATAACAAAATAAAGTGAATCCAAAAACGTTGTTTTTTTTCAAGGACACTGAAAACTATTTGTAGAGGATGGCCCATTCCCTATGTTGCAATGTTGTCTCTCATTTGACGTCACCGCGATGCCTTTGAGATGATAATATCGGTTTGTGTGTGTCGGTTTTCTATAAACAGTGTATGAAAAACGTTGTTGGGTATATTTTTGTGATTTGTAAATCTACGAATGGCAGAGTTGAATTGCTCTCTATCTCCATCGTGAAGCGAATGTGAGGGTGTACATCGTTCAGATGGGTCAGGAAAGAATCCAGGGTATCTCTTCCGTGGGGCCAAATTACTATATATAGATATAGTAAACCATTAGGAGGCATCGCGCTGATGTCATTTGATCAGTCGATCGGGCCATCCTCTTCAAATAATGTTCAATGTCCTTGGTTTTTTTATCATTCGGGGTCATGGAGGTACTGAACTTCTCAACGGCGAAGTATGTTCAATTGTTTTTTTTTTCAGGCAAAGTGTGCATCCTAGATATTGACGTGCAAGGTGTGAAGCAAGTAAAGACAACCGACCTGAACCCATGGAGCATCTTCATAATTACCCCCTCTTTAGAAGAATTGAGGCGAAGATTGATACTTAGAAACACAGAAACTGAAGAGAGTTTGCAGAAGAGGATGGCTATAGCTGAGGAAGAAATGAAATATGGCAGTGTGCCAGGCCAATTTGATGTTATCATTCTTAACGATGATTTTGAAATAGCTTACAGTGAATTGAGGCAGTTTATTGTCGAAAACGTTCTCAAAGGTCACTTAAATAACAGTAGCAGTAATTTGTAAATAAATATGTAATTTTTTTTTCAAGAAACCTGTTTTATTCATTAATATTGAGCAGGTCTAAAATTGATCTGTCAGGAACCTTGGTAATTGGGAATCATTTATGCCCGTGGAGCCGTGATGGTATAGCGTTCTCTTCCACCCAAAAGTTCATGGGTTCAAATCCCAGCATCTGCATCTGCATCTGATCACGCACAAGCTTTAGAAACTGAGGGATTTCTCTCTAGAAACCTGGGCGATTCGTTACAAAAAATTGATATAAATGAGAACGAGTTTTATTTTCCATATTTTAGCATCGTTCCTAGGTCATTCATAACGAATATGGAGGCTCTAAGAAAATGTTGATTTTCAGGCCTTTTCAAAAATCAAGGAACTTTTCACTCAATTCGTCATAGTTTTTGAATAATCCTGTTTTTCGATTTATCAAAAACTCGCTTTCTGAAAAGAGTTTGAATATTTCGCAGTTCAGCATCATCCGTAGCGAATATATACTCTATAGGAATAAATTGATTTTAGAACTTTTAAAAAACAAGGTTAATAACTGAACTTTTTTCAACAAATTTCATACAACAGATTGGCTTCAAATTTGCCATACAGGAGAAACTCTTCCTGCAGACGTCAGAAATGAAATCTGTGTCACTCAATTCTTTATAGTTTCTGAATAATTGAGTTTTTGGTAAAAAAATTGGCAGTTTTGTCAAATTGACTTTGCGCGCCATCTCACAAATGGTAGACGAAACTCAAGGTGGCCTCTATTTCACTTACAGGTTTCTAACATGCAGCGCTTTCAGTCCATCACAGTTTCATCCTTCCTCTAAGAGATGGCAGAAGGAAAATTATTGTACATTTTTATTTTTTTTAAAGTTTTCAGCTGGGAATAGCTATAGCCAGTGTTTATAGAGAGAACTATAAACAATGCTGTAGCGATTGATGTTGGGCTGCAGAAATCAGTGTACTACCCGTTTCGCTGTACCGCCATGGTATTTGTACAATCGGAATTTTATGAAAAGAAGTTAATTTTCCAAAAACTCGTTTTTTGAAAGAAATTTCACTAGTACGCATTTGAGCATCTTTACTAGATCATTCATAGCGAATATGGAGGCTCTGGAAAGAGTTGATTTTTAGGCCTTTTCAAAAATCAAGAACTTTTTTCAGTAAATATCATACCTCAGATTGGCTTCAAATTTGCTTGTACTACAGATGACAGAAATGTACTCAGTTTCACTCAGTTCAACATAGTTTTTGAATACCTAATCCTGTTTTTCTTGCAAAAAAAGTAAATTTTCTAAAAACTATTGTGCAGTTCAGCATCGTTCCTAGATCCATCCATAGCGAATCTTGAGGCTTTATCGATTTTCAGGCCATTTCAAAAATCACCTTGAACGTTTTTCAACAAATTTTATACCTCAGATTGGCTTCAAATTGGCCATCCAGGATGAGGCTGTACTACAGAACTCAGAAATGTATGTAGGTACGTACTCAGTTTTACTCAATTCAACATATTTTTTTAATAATTCTGTTTTTCGTAAAAAAAGTCGACTTTTCAAAATCTCGTTTTTTGAAAGGAATTTGACTATTTCGCAGTTCAGCAGCGTTCCTAGATCATACATAACGAATATGGAGGATTTACGGAAATGTTGATTTTTAGGCCTTTTCAAAAATCAAGGTAAACCCCTTTGAACTTTTTTCTACAAATTTCATAACTCAGATTGGTTTCAAATTCGCCATACAGGAGGAGATCTTATTGCAGAAGTTTAAAATGTCATCAGTTTCAATTATTATAGTTTTTGAATAATCGGGATTTTTGTAAAAACTAAAGTACTCTTGTCAAATTGTCTTTGCGCGCCATCTCATAGACGGTAGACAAAACTCAGAGTGGCCCCTGTTTCAATTATAGGTTTCTAACACGCAGCACTTTCAGTCCATAGCAGTTTGATCCTTTCTCTAAAAGATGGCGGTAGAAAAATTATTGCAGTTTGAACTTTTTTCAACAAATTTCAAACCTCTGATTGGCTTCAAATCTGCCAGACAGGATGGAGCTTGTGCTGCTGAAGTCAGAAATGTACTCAGTTTCACTCTATCACCGTTTAAATAGAACATAGTTAGTCAATGCCTGTGGAAAAGGTATTGGACACAAACGCGAGTGTCATCTAGCGTGATTAGTTACAAACATGAATATTTGACGTCATTTTAATGCAGGTTTCTTCAAAAAACCCTAATTTTAATGCTTTTCCATTGTTTTAATCAAGTTACGACATGACTTGGAGGCCAGATCACTGAAGTTACGACATGACTTGGATGCGAGCTCACTATCGCCATATACACGTCGCATCCATTTTGATTCAATTATAATCCCATAAGGTTGACTAACTAACTATCTTCTATATAAACAATGACTCTATTAAATGTAGTTTTTGAATAATCTTGTTTTCTGTGGAAGTACATTTACAATAAAATGTACCTATATAACATTGATCTGCGTCGTCAGTTTTATTCAATTAGAGCCAGCTGTAGGATTTGAGTATTTATTTTTTGTTCCCTGATTGGAATTATAACATGTCAAGGTTAATCTCTTTTACTTCATCTTTGATTTAACTAATAAAAACTTCTCTCAAGTCTTTTGGTTACAGGGAGCACTTGCATCTTCTGTTTCTTTTTGAGGAGCTCTGTTAAGAAAGCTAGGAAGGAAATCAGTAATCCCACGAACAAGAGGGTGAACGGACTGGAGACAATTTTCAAATCTAATGGACTGTATACTTTCTCAGTTGATCTGCCCACGTTCTCTCGAGTGATATACTTGGGATTGATTTCATTCCTGGACCTAAAAAAAGTATCAATGAGTACCTAGATCGAACATCGAGTATTCCTATTGTATTCTGATTTCTTCATTTCACAAGAACAATGTCGATACTATTTGGCGGAAGACAATTATTAAACAAATAATTAAAAATGGATAATATATGATCCAATCTTCTGCTTCAACCTTTACAATAGGTATATTCGTCGGCAACTCTTCAACAGAAAACCGCTACTGTACCTACGACCGTTGAATTATATCTGTTAGATTCTTGGCTAAGTTTTCTTTGCTAATAATCTATCAGTTATAATTCAAGGGTCGTAGGGGACAGTAGCTGTTTTTTGTTGGAGACTTGCCGTCGAAAATACCTATTGTATAGGTTGAAGCGGGAGACTGGATTATGTAATCCATTTTTAATCATTTAATTTCTTTATTGTTTCAGAACTTACATTTTGATGACAGGCTGATTCACTGTGGATGGCACATTAGACGTTTTTGGTGAACCAGAAAGTGCAACTTTGATTTTTTAAATGGAATACCCTGTATATAATATTATTTTTGGAATCTCCAACAATTGCCCGACAACGTTTCTTGATATATTTTTCTATACCTATCTGTTACCGTTTTCGAAATAAAAATTAGTTTAATTATTTTTTTTCGGAAATCATGACCTCTAAAAATGCTGATATTTTTGAGTTGAAAAATACTATGGAATTTGGTAATACTTAGAGGCTTCCCACACTTCAATACAGGGTGGTGAAAAAATACGGTTTTTTCGTTTGTTTGAAAAAGTGACTGAAAGTTTTGTAACCTTTTTCTTTGAAGATTCCCCCACAGATAAAAATCTAATGGATTAAGATCGGGTGATCTCGCTGGCCAATTCCACGGTCCCAAGCGCCTTATCCACCGATCGTCAAAAAGTCTTTCCAGTTCTGCGCTCACTTCTCTTCTACAATGTGAAGGAGCTCCGTCTAGTTGGTACCAACGATTTCGATATTTTTCGAGTGGAAGATTATTGACGAAGCTCTCTACAGTATTCTCCAAAATATTAGGTAGCTTCTGGGTGTTATTGATTCATTGTATGTAATAATATAATAAAAATAATATACATTCAATTACAGAATATAATACCTAGATACTTTTGGGGAAAAAATTAAAACCTGTCAATAGGTTACAAGAATGGTATAGACCATTCTTACTCTTGCACCTCCGTATCCTCCATATCACGTACCTCAATTTGTTGTCCATTAACATGCAGAAGACTTTGAAACTAAATTTTTCTTGAAATCCGACTTCTTTTGTCACGTGAGGATTTTCACTGAACCAATAATGACAATTTTTTCTATTAAAAAACCTTTCTCTCGAAAATTTTGATTCATCATCCAAATAATTTTATTAAAAAAATTGATCTTTTTGGATGAATTTTGTTGAATTTATATAATCATGCATTTTATATCTTCGCAAGATTCTTTGAACCAATCCAAAATCCAAAACCCAAAAATATTTATTCATTAAATTTACAATAAAATAATATGAAACATACAACATCTAAATATATAAAATAACAATAAAACTATCACTATGCCACAGAGGGGTTAGGAGGGAATGATATTGCATTTCATGCGGTGATAGGTTTTTCGTCCTGCCCTTTTGGGAAGCCAGAGGGCGGGCAAAACCAGCACACATCCGCCCTAGAGCGGACCCTACGATGTTGTGAAGGCCTTAGATGCTGCAAGTTCAAGTCTACGGGAGTTTGACTCTCCCTACCTCCTCCAAGTTATGTAGGGGTTCTTACGTGCTTATATGTAAGGCATCAGGCTATCAGGACATTAACTTTCATCATTGAGTTTTCCATCAACGCCCGGAAAAACAACGAAAAAACCGGGTTTGAGCCTTCATTGGTTTATAAGTGTTTCTTCACTCCTCTTCTGGATTTTCCTGGAAAATATCCAATTCTTGGTAAATGAGCTCCCCATGCTTTTTTGGCCTGTTATGGTGGGCCCTGACTACTGTTATATCTCTAGTAAGCGTACTTCTAGAGATAAAGTGTCTGTAGAATTTATCAGATTGTTCTTTGATAAATTCTATGATGGATGGAATATAGGTTAGCTCCCTCAATGCGTCTAGCCGAATGTATCTATCACTATCCGTGACGATACGGATCACCTTATTCTGCATCCTCTCCAATCTCAACAAGTGAGTCTTGACGATGCTGCAGAATACTGGACAAGCATATGTCATCTTTGGCCTGATGACCTGCTTGTAGATTAACATCTTGTTTTCCATAGACAGCTTGGAACCCCTGGCTATCAACGAATATATGTCCTTCTCGCTGGATTGCCAAGCTGACATGTTTCCCAAGTGTTAATCCTTTATCCAGCTGCACCCCCAGGTACCGCACAGATTCTGACCTGTCAATCCGGTTACCCAGAGCCATGAATCATGAGCTCTGTCTTGGCCGGATTAACCACTATTTTATTACTCGCCATGTACGGCACTACCTTCCTTTGCAGATGCACTTTTAACCGAGCCGCGGCTGCATTGCAGGAATGTGCATATATTGCAGTGTCATCTGCATATGCAGCCGTGCTCTTATTACTGAACATCGGAAAGTCGTGCGTATAAAGCGAGTATAAAAGTGGCGACAGCCCGGACCCCTGCGGCACTCCTGCTTCGGCCATCTTCATTTCGGAGCTTGTTTCGTTCACTCTAACCTTGAAGGTCCTGCCGACTAGGTACGAGTCCAATATCTTTACCAAGTGACCAGGCATGCCTGCTCGTAACATTTTCATGACGAGACCTTCTATCCAGACTGTGTCGAAACCTTTCTGGATATCCAGCAGGATCATGACTGTGCTGAGATCCTGAATGAAGCCCTCCCTCACCTCGTGGACAATTCTTGCCACCTGGCAGACCGTTGAGTGCCCCCTTCGGAAGCCGAATTGCTCTGCCGGGATGAGTTCGAGCTCTTCTTCAAGATCTCTGAATCTTTTGAGAAGGATTCGGTCCACCAGCTTGGCCACCGCACTGAGCAGTGAGATAGGGCGGTAGCTCTCGACCCTCGCATCGGATTTCCCCGGTTTCAGGATCGGGATAATCTCTGCTTGTTTAAGGAATTGCGGGCAGTGCTGCCATTTAATTATGCTATTGATGATATTAATTGCACGAGAGACTTCCTTGGCAGGTTCTTGAGCAGAATTGCATCGATCTTGTCAATGCCAGGTGCCTTATTCCTGGGGAGCCGCTTGATGGTTTCTTGGACCTCCTCGAAGTTGGTCATCAGCTTCGAGGAAGCCCTGTCACTCATCGTGTTTGGGGAAGCTCTAAACTCCCTGGCTCTCCTTGTGATTTCTTCGTGTTCTTGTTTGGAATCGACACCTGCCTGAAAGGCACTTTGGAAGTATTCCCCAAACATTTCTGCATTTTTTGGGTCGGTAACCGCATGCTGTTGGCCATTCCCCACGGCAGGGATATCTTTGTGTCTCCTACGGAGACAACTAGACATCCGCCAGAGGGAATTGTCCCCAGCATTTAGGCTCTCCAGTTTCCTCTTCCTATTCTTCTTCCTATTCTTTGAACCGCTGAATATTTTATACCCAAACCTTGAAACCGTGAAAATATGCTAAGACATTAATCTGGTTGTCTTCAGAAGTTACGGGTCGAGGCAAGTTTCTTGGTGCTTTTGAAGTTGATCCAAATGCATTGAAATTGTTCTGAATTCGTATAAATTTCTTGAGGTTCATTGGCGGTAGATTCGGATACATTTCATTGAACTTTCTACATGTTCTGCTGATAATTTTATCACACTGTCCAAAAATAATAAACAAATTCACAAGAACTTCGTTTGAATAGTTTTGTTCCGTCGTTTTGAAGGTATCTGCAACTGAAGTGTCGAAAATATCGATATTATTGGGAGAATGTCACTGTTACTGTCAAATGTCAATGGCCTGCTTACCAAATACCGAATGGGAATACCATTCTGAAGGGACATTTTCACAAGTAAATGATCATAAGTCCGAAAATTGGGATTTCAAATTAAGATTGTAGCGCTACCGGCGGCGGACGATAAAGTACTTTCTACGACACTTAAAACTGTGATTTCGATGACTTTTACCTTTTATTAATGTTCATTTAAATAAATGATTATTGGTGTAAGGATTAGTGTTAAGGTGTTAATAGGTACCTTGTTAGAAAAAAGCTAGTGATAAAATACTTCAATCTTCTTCTTACAAACAAAGACAAATGGCCCAATTAAAATTAAGTTTATTGGAATTTCTGAGGTATGTTGAAGGGACCGAAAGTTCTCGGTGTGTAGTAGAAGGTGAAGAAGTTCTCAATGCAAAATAAATGGAACTCTTCAGTGACAAAAGTGTGTGTCCAGACATGCGCTCTGCAATCCGAGCCTTATCGAATGGAGAACTCAGAATTATAGACGGTTATATTATAATTATGCAAATGTAAATAAGTAAATAAAAACAAGATGCCTACCTTTGTTAATATAATCTTCTTGCTTAAAATAGAGCGAACACACTTTCATAAATTTGCTTATTGGTTTGCCAATCCGAACCTTTAATATCCAGGGTTTTCTTCTTGAGATTAACTCTCGTCCCATCTCCGTTTCAAAATAAAAGTTAATTTCTTTTGACCTAGGAATTGCAATGTGGCACAGAACAATAACCATTGTAAGACGCCATTATAAGACCGGAAGGGTCGCTTTACCTGTAAAAAGGCAATTTTTCAACACTAAATTAAGATGAAATAAAAAAGGTTCAAAGAAAGGCTGTATATTAATAAAAATCAATGGTAAACAAACGATACGAAAGTTTGGTTAGAAAACAATGTCGCAGAAACTAGTTTACATTAAAGCCAACAGAGTGCGTATTGCTGAGCATGAAATGCCAATAGGTGTAGTATACATAGAAAGAAAGCAAATTTCAATAACTTTCCGAAATGATATACATGGTGTTCCATTTGAAATAATCAACTTTCAATCAATTCTTCAAGTTAATGAAATAAAATTATTTTTTTACCACCCTGTATTGAAGTAACAGAGATTAGGCTGAAGTGTGGAAAACCTCCAAGTATAACCTAGCTCTAAACCAAATTTCGATATCGACATTTTTAGAGGTCATGATTTTTGAAGAATAAAATTGATATTAATTTTTATTTCGAAAACGGTAACAGATAGCTATATGGAAATAGGAGGACAAGTTGTTGGGAAATTGGTGGAGATTCCAAAAATAATATCATATACAGGGTGTTCCGTTTGAAAAATAATTTTTCAATCATGTCTTCAAACTTGATAGATGAAAATTGATGGCTGCGTCTGAGGGTTAATTTTTATGACAAACTTAATGGCGAAAACTGTATGTCGATATACAGGGTGCCTGGTAAACCTTGTACAATATTGAAACTGGTGATAGACCAGATCATGACCTTTCAGAATATCGGAATTTTACCTTAGTAAAAATCTCACTGTTTTCGAGATAATGAGCATTTTTTTAATTTCTGGAAAATCACTACCTCACCTTGGATTTTTTAATGCCATGTATACAAATTGGGACGAATTTAAATATCTTTGCTGCTGAAGATTACTGATGAGTGATGCTTTCAGAAGTACGAAACAGTTTTCCAGAAAACAAAACAATTTTTCAAGAAATGAGGGTTTAATGAGAGATTTGAGTTACACCATTTTTTTTAACAACAGTTTGACATTATTGTTTGAAAAAACATAACCAAGTGGAACTGGATATTCATTACGAAAGAATGCCCATTTTGTCCAGGCTTCACTATGGTATAAAACATACGATCATTATTTTTGGAAGGAGTAGAATTTCGATAATATTAGTGTGATGTTATTCTGAGCTAAAATCAACTCCATTAGACTTTGTCAGTAATGTCTTTTATTTTTATCAACTGCTTAGAAGCATTCAATGAGATGTAATGAAGTAAATACTAATTTAACGTTCTTTTTAATCAACATACACTATAAACCACAATAACGATTATTCAACATCGCACTGAATAATATTACAAAAATGTTATTTTCCATCCACCGTACGCAGAGACGACATATTTTCAAGAAGAACCTTTTCAAATGCGTTATAGGTTATAGCCCCCAAATCAGCGATTCTATGAGCGGCATTGTGCAATCGGATATAGTTCTGCATAAAGCGCTGCTGAGTATGACGTATGTACGGCATGACAAAGAAATAAATACCACTGAATGAAACAAGCGGAATAATTTCAAAAAACTACGATAGAAGTCGCAAGTTGTTCAAACAGAAGTTTTTAATTTTCGACAAGGATTCATCTCTTAAAAAAGTTTGCACTTGTTACACCCTGTATATCTGTCGGTCTCTGAAACTTCGTTGGAATCTGGATGTTGGACAATTGCGACAATTATCATAAGATTTCGTATTAATCGGTGCCATGTCGGATAATCGACATTTAATTTTGATAATTTCATTAGGCCTAATTACATGAAAAGTTAATTTTATTGACATACTATTCAATGCTACCAAGCATTCTTTATTATTAATAATTATTTCCACTTTTTATCTTGATAAATTGTAAATAAAACGAGGGAAGTAGGAAAAACCGGAAAACCCCCGTAAAAATTTTCCTGATTTACCTATCGCGAAAATAAATTTTGAGAAATATTGTCCTCGAGTTATTGATATGGTTCAAATTTGGTAGCGATATCTCCAAGGGTATGGAAATGCGAGCGTGCCAAAGTGCCACGACAGAGCTACAGACAGACAGACAGACCGACAGACAGACCGACAGACAGACAGACCGACAGACAGACCGACCGACAGACAGACAGACCGACAGACAGAATTTTCGAAAAATTTTATTTTTTGATGGGGATCATTTTCTCCAAAGTAACCATGGGTCTAAAACGTCAAATAAAAAAGTTGGGGTCCGTAGGGGGGTAATCGTAGATAATACAACTTCCTAAGAGGTCGTTGTATAATAATTTTTGGGCGTAAGTATAAAAGTATATCATTTAAATGAATTTGGAACCTTTGGTGTGAATTCAATTCAAGAAAAAAATAAAATACCCAAACACTAAAACTACGTCACAATCTTAAAATCTTAAAAGCTTACTTTTAGCTCCTGAAGATGCTTACTTTGTTGGCGAAACTCGCGTCGAGTGTGATTGTGACGTAGTTTTGGTGTTGGGTAGTTTCCTTTTCTCTTAAATAAAAGTTGATAGAAGCCTAGATTAAAACCACGCCTAATTCAATGGAAACCACTTCTTCTAAAAATAATTATAGTTTGTTTTATACCATGGTAGTCTGGAAAAAATGAGCATTCTTTTGAAATGAATGTCCACTTCCAATTGGTTATGTTACTTTCAGATAATAAAGTCAAACTTTAAAAAAAAAAATGATGAAACTCAAATCTGTCATTTTACCCTCATTTCTTGAAAAATGTTTTTTCACTTTCTGAAAAAATTTTCTGTACGTCTAGAAGCATCATTCATCAGTAATCATCAGCAGCAAAGATATTTAGATTCGTCCCAATTTGTATACATGGCACTCAAAAATCCAAGGTTAGGTAGCGATTTTCCAGAAATTCTTAAAATGCCCATTATCTCGAAGACGGTGATATTTTTACTGAGGTGAAATTCCGATATTCTGAACAGTCATGACCTGGTCTATCACCAGTTTCAATATTGTACAAGGTTTACCGGGTATATCATCGTTTCTGAGTTAATTACAGCTTTTTTTTGAAAATGTTCATTTTCGAAAAGTTGCTGTTACATTTTTCCTGTAAAAAATTTATGAGTGTTATTTACCACATCTCTAGTATTCCAGCTGCGTCCATTTGACTAACGATTTTGGAAAATGCCAGAGTGAACATAGAATGTTTCCGCATCGCCCAGGTCTGCCATTCTGCTCCAAGGATATTGTCATCTGTAAACGTTACCTTGAATTTTTCTGCGCTGCTCAGTTTTTCGCATCCGCTAAGGATCTGTAAATGATTATTTCCCTCACCATGAAATAGACCAATCAGACTCCACCAATTTTTGAATAAATTCGTTTAGATAACTGATTAAATCACAAGACCTATTTTGGCGCGATTAAGTTTTTGTACTCCATGTTGGTTTTCGTTTTATCTTTTATCACTTATTCTTACAATTCTTAGCAACACTAACTTAAACTCTCAAAATTATTTATGCATGACTTTACTTTTTGGCAAATTCTTTCAAGCGCAATAATTTCATAATTAAAACCCTCGACCTCTTAATGATCTCGGGCTTTTATTAAATTATGGCACATTCAACTATTTTCCAAGCAAAATCAGGCTCAAAATATTTTGAGAGTTTAATCGATTAAATTCATAGGTTTTGTGATATAATATATTTCGTCTAGGTAAAATTCCGTTAACCGGGCGCTACAAGCGCGCGGATTTGCGAAATGTCGGGCGTTCGCGGATTTGCGAAATGTCGGGCGAGCGCGCTCGCTTCGCTCGCGTTTTTCTGGTCTTGTTCACTAACGAATAAGGGATGAAAATTTCTAATCAAAGGTCGTCAGAAATCGATAAAGTAGTGATGGGAATGCGCGCGTTCGCTTCGCTCACGTCTTTCTCGCAGATATCTTCACCAAGAAGTAAGAGATAAGTTACATAAGTTACAAAAGTAGTAATAGGAATGCGCGTGATCGCTTTGCTTGCATATTTCTTGCTGAATATCTTCACTAAGAATGGTTCAATCTTCGAGTGTTTATTAGGAACTATTATTATTATTATTGATAAAAAAATTGCCTGTATCTAGGGCGCCAATACTTCCGAAAACTATTCACTACAAACATTTTACATTCATGAGTATTCATTATGCAGGAGTTTTAGGGAATCTGACAACGTCGCATTGTACTCTTATAAAATTATTAAGACTCATTGTTGTTGTTGAGTCAGTAAAAGACATTGATACTGTCTACTTTGTTATGAAAGAAGCCATTTCGTTGTCAGATAACTGGATTAGAAAAAAAATAATTACCTAAATAAACTTGTCGTATCACACACATTCATTTTTGGTATATGCGCATGCGCAAACAGATAGAAAAGACGCAACCTATCCGTATCGTATAGTCGGGTAAGCACGGTTAGGTTTGCATAAGATCGGATCTGTCGGGATGATTTATAGTCATTAAAGTAGGTTATTTTATGTGAAAAGTGTTCTTAATTTTTTTGTGCGCATGTATATTCATATTTGTTTGCGCACATTTCCGTGATCTGTCTCGTTCTTTTGAATTTTGCTAGTCATTTAGAAACATTATGAGTACCATTGTTTCCAATGTGCAGTCAGAGTGTTGATGGGAAAATGTTGTGGGTATATCAACTCATTCACTAAAATATTCCATGTGATACGTGAATTGAATTTTTCTGGAATCACATTGGCAATGCCGCGAAATTGGCGTCGCCCTTCCGTCAATTCCATTGTTACCAACTTGACAACAGAAATGACAGATATTTAGTAAACAAAACAGCATGAATTTGTTGATTTTGTATTTGCTAGAAAAAGCCACAATTTGTTGATAAAAAACTGTTTTCAATGAAAAAAAAAGTGTAAAACTGGTGAATTAGGGTGTGTATATTGTGCTGGTGAAAATAAGGAGTCATTGTGTTTTTCGAAGAAGAAACGTGTACCAGAAAATGCCAATTTTCATTCAAAAAAAGGCCCGTATCTCCGAAATTACTTGAGACCGCCAAAAATTTCATTTGGATTTTTTGTTCAGGAGGTGAAACTACGTAAGTCCCAAAATTTTTTTTTGTAGTTTGTAGCGCCCGGTTAACGGAATTTTACCTCCGTGTACTCTAATATTAATCATATACTGAGAGTAATCCTTTACCAAATACTTTCATGTTATTCATACATGTCCTTATTTATTTTATTTTATATTTATAAAAATTTTGTCACAAACTAGAAAAACAGGATTCCAAGGAATTCAACAATAACTATATTTTTATTGGAAATGACCTTACTGTTGAAGAAAGAAAAACTGATTAATTTTTTTTTATATTAGGACACTTTGTATTATTGTTGATTGGATTGTCAGATTCACATTTTTAACATATTGTCAATGTTTATAATATTGAAAAGCGAATTGTTCGGAATGGTTTCCGCGGTCAGATGTACATTACTGAGTTCAGGGTTGAACCGCGTTGAGAGTTTATAACTCGACGTGTCGGCTCCTGCTTTGGAGCCATTTTCAAGAGAATGACTACGAGGCCTCTATCTACCTACTCCTCGTGTCGTGGTCTAATGAGGTAACAAGGTCTGTATTTGCCTACTCCTTGATCTTAAGGCCCTTATTCTGTAACTGTCTACGGCGTCGTTGACTGACCGATTGTCATTCGGTTCGTTCGTAAAAGGCAATTGGTATTCTGTAACTCAAAGACCTTCGTTGTTGAACGAATATTTCGTTTGAATATGTCGTTCGCCAAAGAGAGCTCAATCGGATGTCGTTTCGACTTTTACCTCATTTGAAACAACGAAATTTGTTCGATTGTCGGTATTGTTTTTGTAGTTATTAACTTCCACAATGATATGGATCACATGTTCAATGCCTTTCTTGAAGAGCTTCAGAGTAGGTATAATATTTTCCAAATTATAGGTAGGAACTGTTTTGCTATGCTATAGATAAATTACCATTTTCATCTTATTCAGGCAAATCAATAAGCAATTGATGAGAAATTTAAGAGATACCAGTAATCCCTTTTAATACGAGGCTTGTTTGGTAAGTCCGTGACTTTTTAAATTTCCCGCGCAGTAACTTTAAATGCAACACTGCTGCTGTCAACCACCATCTTTCAATAGACTACTGTCAAATTTTGAGCAAGCTGCGACATTTGGTTTGTGTTTGACAGCAATTAGAAGCAGACAACCTCGTGAATTTTAACAAAAATGGAAAAAAGTGAATTTCGTGTGTTGATTAAGCATTATTTTTTGCGTAAAAAAACCATAACTGAAACCAAGGAAAGACTTGATAAATACTATGGGAACTCTGCACCATCAATTTCAATGGTTAAGAAGTGGTTTACTGAGTTCCGTTGTGGTCGTACCAGCACAAGTGACGCCGTACGTTCAGGTCGCCCAAAAGAGGTCATCACGCCAGAAATCGTCGATAAAATCCATGGAATGATATTGGACGATCGGAGAATAAAAGTACGTGAGGTAGCTGAGGCTGTAGGCATCTCAACTGAGCGAGTACATCACATTTTACATGAATATTTGGACATGAAGAAGCTATCCGCGAGATGGGTGCCGCGATTGCTCACACTCGACCACAAGCGCAACCGTGTGACCACTTCAAAGGAGTGTTTGGCAAAGTTCAATCGCAATCCGGGCGAGTTTTTACGCCGTTATATAACCGTAGACGAAACATGGATCCATCACAATACCCCAGAGACCAAGGAACAATCAAAACAGTGGGTGTAAACTGGTGAACGTGCACCAAAGAAGGCTAAGGTGCGTCTGTCAGCCAACAAGGTTATGGCCACAGTTTTTTGGGATGCACGCGGTGTCATTCATATAGATTACTTAGAGAAGGATAGAACGATCAACGGCGAATATTATTCAGAGCTTTTAGACAGATTCGATATTGATTTGAGGCAAAAACGACCACATTTAGCGAAAAAAAAAGTGCTGCTTCATCAAGACAATGCACGAGTGCACACGTGTGTAGTCACTATGGCAAAAATTCATAAATTGGGCTACGAACTACTACCCCATCCAGCATATTCTCCAGATTTAGCCCCTTGCGACTATTTTCTTTTCCCAAACCTGAAGAAATGGCTGGGTGGTAAGAGATTTGGGTCGAATGAAGAGGTTATAACCGAAACAAACGCCTATTTTGAGGGCCTTGAGAAAACCTATTATTTGGAAGGAATAAAAAAACTGGAAAAATGCTGGACTAAATGTATTGATCTAAAAGGAGATTATGTTGAAAAATAAAACGCTTATTTGCCAATTTTTTTTTTCTTTATTCAAATAGTCACGGAGTTACCAAACAGCCCTCGTACACCCTATGAAATATTCAGAAATATGTTTAGATTTTCTCGAGATCTGGCACACGATTTGTTTCTTCAAATTCGGCCGTTTTTTGATGGTGGGATCCGAACTACAAAGCTACCAGCAGTAACTCCCTCAAGCAAAGTTGATCATTATTTCTGTAATATATAAACGTATATTCATTTTCAGATTTTTACCGTATTAAACTTTAAAGACCGAGATCATTCAGTAAGTCAGTCATCCGTGGGCAGATGTGTACATCGAGTGACTCCAATAATTGTTGACCATTTTTCAGCAAGGTTCATCAAATTTCCACATACGATTGAAATAGCTAATGTTGAAAATGGGTAACTGTGTAGCTGTTAATAACAACATTTTCCCGTACATCATTGATGTTTTTTAAATTTTTTTATAAGTTTGGGTTCCCAGGTATATAAGGTACAATCAATGACACTCACATAGCCATTGTTAGTCCAGTTTCTGGAGGCATACCACCGGCTGTGCTTTTTTTGAAAAAATTTGCACAGTATCAGCTGCCAAATTGGAAATATTATAAATTATTCTTAAATACTATTAGATTTGAAGAAATTATCTGTTTTCCAGATTTGTAATTTGAATATGAATATTCTCAATTTGAATCCTAGGTATCCAGGCAGTGTTCATCAAAGAAATCAAAGAATGGGAAAAAATGGCATTATTTTGTGAAACATTAACCTCACTTTATTTATTGAAACTTCATACCAATTATACTAGCTGGTCAAAAACATCGCCTCCTTTCGTTGAAAATATTTCATACGTTGAGCACTGAACGAGTTGTTTACAGAATACGGAATTTAGAGGTTTCGTTGAACATTTCGTTGGGACGTTTGCGTTCACAAACGAAATCGTTCGTGAACGAAAAATTAGAGAATACGGGTCTAAAAGATATAACTCCATTTTCACTTATACAGGGTGATTCAAAAGTACTTTGACAAACTTCAAGAGGTGATTCCTCACAAAATTCTAATATGAATTGTCCAAATAAATATATGTCCGGAAACGCTTCGTTTCCAAGATATAGGGTGTTGAAGTATTATTTTTATTTTCGTTTGTTTCAAATAACTTTTGAAATACTGAACTTAATTAAACGAAACTTGGTAATAAGAGGTTTTTGAGGTGTCGAATTCGAACCTGATGTTATTATTGCTCGTACTCGTAGGGGGCGCCACCAACACGTCTTTTTCTTTTTTGAAGATTCATAACTTTTTTGAGTGTTCTTCTAGCACATTTTTCAGTAAAAACATCGATTCCTCTATCATATCTACGTAAAAAAGCTGACCTTGTTACAAGTCGCTGTAAGCAACCGTTTTCTAGATATTAGGACTTGAAAATTTCAAGTGGATTATTTGATAATCTATGCATGTAATAATTATTACCTTTATTTTGCATTTTCATTGATTTGACGTTTAAGTAAGCAGTTTTGTTTTTTTTGTAGGGGGCGCCACCTATTCTATTACTTTTTACTCGCTTGAAGAGGTCATTACTGTTGGGTACGTTCCTTTATGACATCCTTAAGCAAAATAATAATTTAATAATAATAATTCAATAGTAATAATTAATAGTAATAAAATTTGCAAGAAATGTCAACATTTTATTTCAGGAAATTTTGAATATGTAGAATAAACTAAAATAAACGAAACTAAATTGTATTCAAATAAATTGTTGAAAGTGTCCACCTTCAGCGAAGATACAGGCAGTCAGTCGTCTAGTCATTGAATATCGTACCCGCTCAAAAATTATTGGTGTGTTCCTTATTGTTTCACATGCGTCTACCATTCGGTTTCTAAGATCTTCCTCGTTCGCTACTGGAGTTTTATAAACTAGTGACTTCAAATGTCCCCAAAAATAAAAATCTATCGGGTTTAGATCTGGGGACTTTGGTGCCCACGGCTGGTAAGGTTCTTCTACACCCCTACCGATCCATCGATTTGGATAGACTGTGTTAAGGAATTCCCTGGCTACAACGCTAAAATGGGCCAGAGCCCCATCATGCATAAACCACATGCGGATACGAATTTCTAATGGTACATTCTCAAGTAGTCCCGGCAATTCATTTTCTAAAAAGTGTCTGTAAGTTGCGCCATTCAGTCGGAGCGGAAGAAAGAAAGGACCTATCAAGTAATTATCAATTATTGCCGCCCATACATTTACAGAAAATTGATACTGATAATGCCTTTCACTAAGTGCATGCGGATTTTCGAGAGCCCAAACATGGTTGTTATGAAAGTTTGTGATAGCATTTCGGGAGAAGTTTGACTCGTCCGTGAAGAGTACATATCTTAAAAATTGAGGATTTCCAGCCAATTTTCTCAAAAACCACTGACACAAAGTAATGCGTTGGGAAAAGTTTCGTGGCAAAAGAGCTTGTACCCTTTGAATATGGTATGGATAAAACTGTTGATCGTGGATAATCCTCCAAACTGTGGACTGAGTAGAATTGACAGCTTCAGCAATTATTCTTGTACTTGTTTCTGGATTCTCCTCGAGAGCGTTCAAAACAGCTTCTTCCAATTCTGGGGTTCGGACTGCTCGTGGTCTTCCAATAATATCAGCTGCTCTCTTAAAGCTACCTGTTTCTGCCAAACGACGGTGGAGACTAGCAAATGTTGGAGCTGAAGGCAGTACTCGATTAGGAGATCGCTCCTGGTAAATACGTCTTGCTTCGCGTGCATTGCCATCCGCAAGGCCATAAACGAAATGCATATCGGCTAAATGAGCATTATTGTTTAAATAATCCATTTTTTCAAAATTAGTGTTTTCTACTTCTACTTACGGAAACTTCAACAAAACGTTTAACTGTCACAAAATATGTAATTATCAAAACTACTTACTTAAACTTCAAAATCTTTTCCAAAGCATTCTTGTGAAAAATGCAAAATATTGGTAATAACTTCAACATTCATTGATTATCAAATAATTGACTTGAAGTCCAAATATTTAGAAAACGGTTGCTTACAGCGACTTTTAACTAGGGTAGCTTTTTTACGTAGATATGATAGAGGAATCGATTTTTTTACTGAAAAATGTGCTAGAAGTACGCTCAAAAAAGTTATGAATCTTCAAAAAAGAAAAAGACGTGTAGATGGCGCCCCCTACGAGTAAGAGAAATAATAACATTAGGTTCGAATTTGACACCTCAAAAACCTCTTATTACCAAGTTTCGTTTAATTAAGTTCAGTATTTCAAGAGTTATTTGAAAAAAAAAAACAAAATAAAAATAAAACCTCAACACCCTGTATCTTGGAAACGAAGCATTTACGGACATATATTTATTTGGCAATTCATATTAGAATATTGTGAGGAATCACCTCCTGAAGTTTGTCAAAGTACTTTTGAATCACCCTGTATATACAGGGTGTCCGGTAAACCTTGTACAATATTGAAACTTGTGATAGACCAGGTCATGACTGTTCAGAATATCGGAATTTCACCTAAGTAAAAATATCGCCGTTTTCGAGATAATGGACATTTTAGGAATTTCTGGAAAATCGCTCCCTCACTTTGGATTTTTGAGTGCTATGTATACAAATTGAGACGAATTCAAATATCTTTGCTGCTGAAGATCACTAATGAGTGATGCTTTTACACGTACTAAACAGTTTTTCAGAAAGTGAAAATTGTTTTCAAGAAATGAGGGTAAAATGACAGACTTGAGTTTCACCAATTTTTTTAACAAGAGTTTGACATTATTGTCTGAAAGAAACATAACCAATTGGAAGTGGACCTTCATTTCAAAAGTATGCTCATTTGGTTCAGACTCTACCATGGTATAAAACAAACTATATTTATTTTTGGAGGTAGTGATTTCCATTGAATTAGGCTTGGTTTTATTCTAGGCTTCCATCAACTTTTATACTTACGCGCAAAAATAATTTTATTTCGATTTAATCAAGATAAAATGTGGAAATGATTATTAATAATGAAGAATAGACTTAGATAGTATGTCAATAAAATTAATTTTTCATGTAATTAAGCCTAATGAAATTATCGAAATGAAATGTCGATTATCCGACATTGCACCGATTAATACGAATTCTTGTGACAAATGTCGCAATTGTCCAACATCCAGATTCCAACGAAGTTTCAAAGACCGACAGATATACAGGGTGTAACCAAATAAGTGCAAATTTTTTTAGGATGTGAATCCTTATCAAGTATTAAAAACTTTTCTAATTCCTGTGTTGTGTCCGTAGAAGCAATAGTTCCCTATTGGAAAAATAAAATACAACATTGTGCATGAACGGATCTTCTGTAAATAGAATTGAAAAAATCTAGTAGGTGGCTGTCACATTTTGTTTGAACAACTTGTGAGTACTATCGTAGTTTTTTGAAATTATTCCGCTTGTTTCATTTACTGGTATTTATTTCTTTGTCATGCCGTACACACGTTATACTTCCCGAGAATGTGCGCATATGCACTACAATTATGGTGAATGTGGAGGTAGTGCTACTGCTGCAGCAGCGCTTTATGCAGAACGATATCCGATTGCACAATGCCGCTCAGAGAATCGCTGATCTGGGGGCTATAACCTATAACGCATTTGAAAAGGTTCTTCTTGAAAAAATGTCGTCTCTGCATACGAGTGGATGGAAAATAACATTTTTGTAATATTATTCAGTGCGATGTTGAATAATCGTTATTGTGATTTATAGTGTATGCTGATTAAAAAAAAATGTTGAATTAGTATTTACTTCTTTACATCTCATTGAATGCTTCTTAGCAGTTGATTCGTTATTACTCATGATTATTCAATAATTTTATCTTGATAGGATAAAAACAAAAGACATTACTGACAAAGTCTAATGGAGTTGATTTTAGCTCAGAATAACATCACACTCTAATATAATCGAAATTCTACTCCTTCCAAAAATAATTATCGTATGTTTTATACCATGGTAGAGTTTGAACAAAATGGGCATTCTTTTGTAATGAATATACACTTCCACTTGGTTATGTTTTTTTTCAAACAATAATGTCAAACTGTTGTTAAAAAAATTGGTGAAACTCAAATCTGGCATTTTACCCTCATTTCTTGAAAAAATTGTATCGATTTCTGAAAAACTGTTTTGTACATCTATAAGCATCACTCATCGGTAATCTTCAGCAGCAAAGATATTCGAATTGGTCCCAATTCGTACACAGGGCACTCAAAAATCCAAGATGAGGTAGTGATTTTTCCGAAATTTAAAAAATGCTCATTATTTCGAAAACGGTGAGATTTTTACTAAGGTGAAATTCCGATATTCTGAATAGTCATGACCTGGTCTATCACCAGTTCCAATATTGTACAAGGTTTACCGGACACTCTGTATTACAGGGTGTTTCTTAAGTACGTGTAGAAACTTCAAGAGCATGTTGCTGACGTCGAAATAAGAAAAAAGTTCCCATAAACACATGTCCGCTAGTAATTCGTTTCTAAGATACTGAGTGTCAAATTTTAATTATTATATTTGTTTTTTTTGTGAATAAATGCCAAAATATTTGTGATATTCGAGTAAAGTTTGGTATCTGGGATGATATTTCAATGACAAAATCAAATTATGTGTTAATTGTGAAAAAACTAATTTCTAATAGAATTTAATTTGAGTTAAAAAATTTTGTCATTCAAAATCACTTGCATTGATTACTTCAAATCTCAATAACTCGAAAACGGTTGCTCGCAGTGACGTCAACCAAGAATATATTTTTTACACAAACTAAATAATAAATATTTCCAGATACCAAACCTTACCCAAATACCAAAATTATTTTGAAATTATTCACAAAAAATAAAAATAAGAAATCTACTTTGACACTCTGTATCTCAGAAACGAATAACTTGTGGACATATATTTATAGGAACTTTTCTTCTTATTTTGATGTCAGCAATATACTCCTAAATTTTCTACACGTACTTAAGAAACACCATATATATATATATTTATTTATTTATTAATTATTTCTTGATATTACTTCGTAACACTTACCTTAAAACTTAGAGCATGTTTTTCTCCGATAAGTGCTAGTTTTTCTGACTTCATTGTTGGTGATGACTCGCATAGATTTCCGAACGAGAATCTTTTCTTAACACCGATACATTGTGGGGAATTTGCACAACTTTGCTTTATATACCAGTAATCATCTTCGGAACTCTGAAAGTGTTCAAAATACACAAAAATATAGAGAGCTGAATCAAAGTAATTTTCACATTGATTTTCATATTTGCGATCACAGTCCACAATTTAACTTTAAAATCTTAACGATTCACTCATAAGTTATTCGAAACAGTTCGGATTTAGAAAAAAAAAATTCGGTCCAGGATACTATCTGTCATCTAACTAATAATATTCATCAACATCTTGATAATCAAAAATTCAACTATGGCTATTTTTTTGGACCTAGCTAAAGCTTTCGATACGATTAACCTTAACGACTATTAACGAAATCAGAGAATATTGGATTTTGAGGCAACGTTTATGATCTTCTTAAAAATTATTTGAAAAATATAATTCAATATGCTGAAATTGATGGAGCTAGAAATTAACGAAAAATCTTACAATTTGGTGTGCCACAGGGGACAGTTTTGGGGCCACTGCTATTTACTATCAATCTCAATAACCTTTTTTATATTAATACTCTAGTTGAAATTCATAGTTTTATATATTTCTATACTTGACCTACTATATGTACCCTATTGTACCAAAGTGGTTAATAAATAATAATAATAATAATTATTATACAGGGTGTCCCAGATTAATGGCAGAATCCTCATTCATTTTAAGACAATAGGCACCCCGCTTCCCTTGAATGTTTCCTTGTGCACTTGTCTTAATGAAAAGAAAATGTGCAAGCATTAATAGATAAAAGATTAGTGTTCAAAAAAATTAATTTATTTCTTCTTTGGGAAAATATTCAATTTAATATTTGGCGAGAGCTCCAATTCCAGTGTGTCGAGTTTTTGCCGAAGGCGAAGCATGTTTTTGTTGTTTCTAAATTCTGAACGTGTCTTTATTTCAGTTACAAATATTTCATAAAATTTGAAAGGTTAATATTTCATTTACATGGTGGTTCTTTGGGTTGTAAGGCCGACGTATGTTTACAGAAGTTCTCGACGTTTCGCCAACTCGAGTGATTAGCATTTTCAAGAGATATTGTTTCAAAGTATCTTGTTTCTTAATTCGCTGTCAAATGCTTGACATTTGTTATACGTTGTCTCAATAAATACCTGTGATTTGACGTTCTTACATCTGATTGGTCCATAGCGTTAGCTGACATCATCGAATCGTTCGTACCGTTATTTTGTGGGTAGGGAGCTAATTGAGAATTTTTGAGAACTGGAAGCCAAACCTTGTTCAATTGTAGTCCTTCTTCGGTTCTGTTGACGTTGTTGAGGTGTTTCTGAATTTCAATTGCTTCCCGGAAGAGTCTTGGGTAATAGGCAGATGTTGAAGAGATGACTTGGGTTTCTTTAAATTTCACTCTATGGTTATCGTTGTTGAGAGTATGTTCTGCGACAGCGGATTTCTGTGTGTGCCCTAACCGACAGCAAGTCTTGTGCTCTTTGATTCTTGTTTTAACGGAGCGTTTCGTGGTTCCGATATAAACGCTGTCACAGGAACATGGAATGCGATAAATCCCAGAATTTGCGAACCTGAATACCTGGAAGCTGAACTGAAACATCTAAAAAACGCTCTTCTTTCTAATGGGTACAAAGAAAGAGATATTGAGAGGTGTATGAAAAATAGAAGAGAAATCAGAGACGGAAGAATCAATAGTAGACCAAATGACTGTCCATCCAGTGAACCAAGTAGTAGTCAAACCAACACCGAAAAAAGGAAAGCATTCTTACCATATGTTCCCAGAGTTACAGATCGTATTGGCCGTATTCTACGAAAATATGAGATTAAAACCGTTTATAAACCTTCAAAAAAACTGAAAGACCACTTTAGATCAGCGAAGGACAAACGAGACGTACTATGCTCTTCTGGGGTTTATCGCATTCCATGTTCCTGTGGCAGCTTTTATATCGGAACCACGAAAAGCTCCGTTAGAACAAGAATCAAAGAGCACAAGGCTTGCTGTCGGTTAGGGCACACACAGAAATCCGCTGTCGCAGAACATACTCTCAACAACGATAACCATAGAGTGAAATTTGCAGAAACTCAAGTCATAATTATGGAACAAGGAATGTTCATGAACTGAAAACCAATAGAATCTGGACTGAAATAGGAAAAAAAATATAATGCATAATGGTATACTTATTTATAATAAACTACCAAGCACATTGAGAAATATTAAATGTTCTTCCAATATTATAAGAAATTAATCTGATTTGACAATTTATTATATATATTTATGTATATATATATATATATATATATATATATATATATGAAAATAGGTAATTCGTGACTGACAATAACTGTAGAATTGAAAATATCTTGAGGTTGCAGTCTGATATTGGATTTAAAGAAAACTCTTTGTCATCTTGCCAAGCTTTCGGAAATGTTTATTTCCTTCCTCAGGACAACTACAAAAGGACAATTTAATAAATTAAGTAGATTCAATTTTTTTTTTTCTGCATTTATTAAATTGTCCTTTTGTAGTTGTCCTGAGGAAGGAAATAAACATTTCCGAAAGCTTGGCAAGATGACAAAGAGTTTTCTTTAAATCCAATATCAGACTGCAACCTCAAGATATTTTCAATTCTATATATATATATATACATATTTTTTGTTCAAAAAATTTAAATTTGATGTTTCCCTAATATAAGCAGCATATGTTTCTTGGGAATAATAAAGTTATTATTATCTCTTCAACATCTGCCTATTACCCAAGACTCTTCCGGGAAGCAATTGAAATTCAGAAACACCACAAAAACTTCAACAGAACCGAAGAAGGACTACAATTGAACAAGGTTTGGCTTCCAGTTCTCAAAAATTCTCAATTAGCTCCCTACCCACAAAATAACGGTACGAACGATTCTATGATGTCAGCTAACGCTATGGACCAATCAGATGTAAGAACGTCAAATCAC
The DNA here is from genome assembly GCA_944452925.2 of Chrysolina oricalcia. Taxonomy (NCBI): domain Eukaryota; kingdom Metazoa; phylum Arthropoda; class Insecta; order Coleoptera; family Chrysomelidae; genus Chrysolina; species Chrysolina oricalcia. The sequence continues at coordinate 52,687,631 of OX101824.2, forward strand.
AGGTATTTATTGAGACAACGTATAACAAATGTCAAGCATTTGACAGCGACTTAAGAAACCAGAAACGTTGAAAATATCTCTTGAAAATGTTAACCACTCGTGTTGGCGAAACGTCGAGAACTTCTGTAAACATACGTTGGCCTTACAACCCGAAGAACCACCATGTAAGTGACGATGGCCGACTTGCCTTCGAGAAAGATGAAGGTCCGGATGCGCCTTCGGCAAAAATTTCTACTATATCTTGGCTGTTCTAACTTCCTCCTCTAGGAAAGATATATTTTTTATTTTTGATTCTTACTCTATTACATTCTGTTCTGTTCCATTTAGTAGGGGTGTCAAAACACTGCAACCTGTAAGATATATTGTGTCCCCTTCTGCTGCTTAGCCGTTTAGAGCGTCTTAACTACTACAGCAGTTCCTCCAGTCCTATGGCTTTGAAGAAGTTCAGTATATCGGATTGCTTAAGGTTAGAAGATCTCCACTTCTATTTGGTGTCCCCCTCGGATTTTGCACGTTAATGCATTCTGAGATAATGTAGATAAAAGTTTCATCATCTCCCTAACAAAAGCTGCATTCTTCTCTTCGACTAATAAGTTTCTTGGGGTGTCCTCTCAACCGGCAGTGCCCTATTAGGATTCCCGTTAGTATTCTGAGCTTGTCTTTACTCTTGCAGGTGAAGTCATTTGATCTCTTCTGGTTGTAGTTTTCCAGTAGTATCTTGCCCTGCCTCATTCCTTTTGATTTTTTTGTCAGTTACTGATATATGTCCGCACCAGTATCTTTATGAAAGACATTTTATCGAATATGAATTTTATCATAATTCTGCGAAACAAGTGAAATAGCACTTTGGCTAACTTTGTTCATTTTATTGATTAGTGATATTTTAAGTATTTGAGTATTTTATCGATGAATAAAGGTTTTTATTATTATTTTATTATTATTATCCAGTATTGGGATATTTTGTTGTGTACTTCTTTTTTTCATAATCTCTATGGCCTTGAGACCAGAGTCTTTACTTAGGATTGGCTTTGATCACTTCCGCCTTTTTGTCAAATTTTGTTTTTTAAGTGGGTCTATAGTTTTTTCGTCGAGTATTGAGAGAACATTAAGAAAAAACTATGGTACTGCCCCGCATGTCGTAGTAGGATCTGAATACTGTGAGATTCGACCTGCTGTATGATTTCTTCGACTTTCCTTGTATAGATTCGCTGCATTCATCAACTGAATGCGTTGGGTCACTTTTAGCACGGGATATTTTGGAAATAGCTTCCAGGAGAGGTTTATCTGGCATCCTCTGCTATTTTCTAGTGCAGTGCGTGATCATACAACCAATCCCGTAACTCCAAGTATTTTAATAATATCGAAAACAAATATGTAATGAATGTTGCGAACAAAATAATATATTTGAAAATTAAATCTGTCATTAATAATTCATTGTTGGTCGAAGTATTAGCCATGGTAGTGGTTTCTCTGTGTTATATAATTACCTGAAATTCCATCTTATAGAATCATTTGAAGGGATTTTTTTTTGATTTGTTCAAAGATGTATGACTCTACAAAATTCCTTCATCAAGATTTAACGTATACGTATATTAAAGGTAGGAAAAATGGACACATTAGGTCAAAATATTTAACACTGCTGGATTAGAAATTAATATTATTCTTGAATAAATGAAAATGATGATTTGGATGATAGATTTTACCTTAAATCTGTATCCATCTCTCATCAAGTCCAACATGGTCATAGACTTGTGAGATGAAGATATGAAAGAGGCGAGCAAATAATTTTTGTAAGTGAGTGAAATGAGACAGCCGGAAATCCACCAGATTATAAGAACAAACTTTACAGACTTTTTTCTGAACATCCTTCTCAGTGGATAGATTTGTTCCATCAGTGGTGCTATGATAATCTGAAATATATGAGTGATTTAGTAACATAAATAAAACTTCATTATTTTTGGGTTGAAACGTCTAGAATAGAGATATGTAAATATAGTCATGACAAACGAGACCTAATGAGAGAGCGTAATTGATGAATATTGAAGATCTGCACTATTTTTTCAATTCACATAATCGAAAGGTCTCGCATTCTTCTTTATTTTCAGTTTTGATTTTGAACATTAGGTATACAAGGCAATTCAAATTCGACCCCCACCATTGGGATCTCCTAAACTACAGGAGATACGTCGAAGCTTAAATTGGGGTAAAGTTGCGTATTCTGGTGCTTAACAAAATACTGTTTTGAAACTTGGAAAATACTGAGTATTTCCGGAAATATCGGGAAAAAACTGAAAATCGAAATTTTCCATTTTATTTTTTTCTATCGTTATTTGACAACATAGCTCAAAACCAAAAGTACATTTTCATTGATACTTTTTGTCAGCTACACGTTTTCATGTTCAGATTTACTATCATCATCAACTTTTTTTTCTGTTATGGGCGCCATATTGTTTTTTTAAACAGAAAAATAGTGATTTCATTGATGTATAATTTGTTATGATTTGCACTTCTAAAACCACTGATATTAAAAATAAACAATTTCATCTGAAATGGTCATGACTCCATCGAAAAATTTTGTTTAATCAACACTAGTTGTCAGAACTCATTAAACATCATAAGTTTGCACAAATACTTCAGTCGAAATGTCCTCTTTCTCAAATGAAGAAAAACGAGATATGTTGAAACTTTATTATAAATTTGATGGAATAGTACGAAAACAACACAAATTTATTTTGAATTATATCCGGAAAGACAACAGCCGGATAGAACATTATTTGGAATTTTGGGCAAACACTTGGCTGAGTACGGTGCGTTTCAAAAAACAAGAATGAAATCATGAGCTTGTAAAAAATGCACAAAAAGTATTACAACAAGTGTTCGAAATGATGGCCTTTCTCTTGAATACATAACCGAGCTCGTCGTGTCAAATTAAGAACAGCCCTAACAATATCCCTTCTTCTGATAGACCTGAATTGCGTGATGATATTGTCTCTAAGTTCATCTACTATGTCATATTCTTGCTCTCCATAGATTCTCTTCTTTAAAGTGCCCCACAAGAAATTATCCAAAACTGTAAGGTCAGGTGACCTTGCCGGCCACCTTACTGGTCCAGAATTTCCTAACCACCTATTAGGAAATCTTTGGTGTAAATATTCGCAAACTGCTCTTTCATTGTGTGGAGGAGCCCCGTCATGTTGAAACCAGCAGCTGTTATAATTAACAAGGGGAAACGTATCCATAAATTCTTCGAATTCGTTTCTTAAGAACCGAAGATAGGTTTCCCCGTTCAAAGTATTAAAGAAGAAATGAGGTCCAAGTATTTGGTCGTCATAAATTCCAGCCCACACATTCAAACGAAACCGAACTTGTGGTCTGACTTCTCTGAAGTGTTGTGGATTATTTTCACTCCAAATGTGATCATTATTTCTATTAAAAACACCACAGTTCGAAAACGTACTTTCGTCGGTCCAAATAATGTTTTTCAAGAAGTTTGTAGGGTCTACTCTATTCGAGAGCCAGCTACAAAATTACATCCTTCTCTCAGGATCACCTGGATGTAATTTTTGTGAAATATGTATCTTATAACATTTCAAACCACTTTTTTTGAATTCCCTCCAAACGCTCATCTGTAGCGCATCCATTTCTGCCGAGACTTGATGTGTTGATTTGGAAGGATCTGCATTTATCTAAAAAAGTACCAAAAATAATTATACTTCTTAGAATATGGAATGAACAATTATTTTACCTTGGCTAATAAGTTACTTCTAATACTTTGTTCCATTCTGCTTCCATATTTCATTCTTGGTTTTTGAAACGCACCGCACTCAGCCAAGAGTTTGCTTAAAATTCCGAATAATGTTATATCCGGATATAATTCAAATAAATTTGTGTTGTTTTCGTACTATTCCTATCAAATTTATAATATAGTTTCAACATATCTCGTTTTTCTTCATTTGAGAATGAGGACATTTCGACTGAAGTATTTGTGCAAACTTATGATGTTTAATGAGTTCTGACAACTAGTGTTTATTGAACAAAATTTTTCGATGGATTCTTTTTATTTTTTAATATCTGTGGTTTCAGAAGTGCAAATCATAACAAATTATACATCAATGAAATCAGAATGAGAATCACTATTTTTCTGTATAAAAAACAATACGACGCCCATAACAGAAAAAAAAGTTGATGATGAATGCCAGAAGACGAAACGTCGGATAGTAAATCTGAACATGAAAACGTGTAGCTGAAAAAAGTATCAATGAAAATGTACTTTTGGTTTTGAGCTATGTTGTCAAATAACGATAGAAAAAAATAAAAACTAAAATTCCGATTTTCAGTTTTTTCCCGATATTTCCGGAAATACTCGGAATTTTTCAAGTTTCAAAACAGTATTTTGTTAAGCACCAGAATACGCAACTTTGCCCCAATTTAACCTTCGACGTATCTCCTGTAGTTTAGGAGATCCCAATGGTGGGGATCGAAATTGAATTGCCCTGTATATTGTTAAAAACTCTCCGAGGAATCATTGGATGAATGGATTGTATTAATAATGACTCAATGACACAATGTTTAGATGGAATATATCTTGTTTAATAACAGGAATAACATGATTTATATCTGATAACGCCTCTTCTCACACTTTGTACGTCAAATGGAATTAATTTGTTATTACTAGTTAATCTTTGATCACATATGAATTTTAGAAATGTATACAATAACAGAAATATTTTTCAATGTTTCGAATTCTGAAACAGTTTTGAGACTCACTGGTGTACGTAGACTTGAATACTTTCAGTACTTCTTCATAGTGAGGATATGAAGTTGTTTTATTACAAATTTTTGTTGTTGGATGAATAGCACTGACCACTGAGCAATGAAAACAATCATTATCATTATTCTGAACATTGATGCAAGCACGTCTTGAACCTAATTTCGCTTGGTAGTATCACGAAAGATAATGATCCATGCCCCTGTTCAAACTTATTTATAGCGGCTTCTGAAGAAATAATTTTCTGAAGAGCCCACTCTGATAGTTTTTATTGAAAATCTGAAAGCTTATTTGGAACTTTTTCGTTGAAATATTCTCCAAACTAATCACGTAAATCTGCCGCTGAATCAATATGTACGTTTATGTATTGAAATATTTATATAATGTCATCACCTACCCTTTTCAATGAACTCTTCACAAAAATTAGTATTTACCTCAAATTACTTCATGCATAGGAATGCTTTTCAAAATATTTTTGATTCAGCTTCTGAATAAATGGTATGCACCCACTGAATATTGTGTTATATCTTTGTGAACCAAATTTATAATCATACTTGTTCTAATTTGACCATCATAAACAGAAACAACACCCTCCCATATCACTTCTACTACTATTGTTACGTATTCTTCACCAATGTGTCTCTTTTTTTAAATGAATTTTTGTAAAGCTTCAAATGACTGACGTTGGTTTGTTATTTTTGTGAAGGCCCCACAGCCAGATGACTTTTCTTAATAGCAGATCTTGCATTACAGAGAGGTTTTCCAACTCTGAAATGTTGTCAGTAAGATGGTAAAATGTTTATTGAAACTCTATACTTCATTGAAGAAATTCCACAATTGCATGCCCTTTTCTCTATTTCAAACTTCGTCCACGCGCAGTGTAGAATGAAACATATTGAATATCTACTTATTGCTCAATCAAAATTTTCCAATCGCCAAAATTTAGCATTCATTCTCTTCAATTTCGATTTTCTTTTCGACATTTGACAATTAATTGTTATTCTAGAAAAGAAGTGAACGGATAAAAATGGTTATAACTGAACACCTACTTACCAAAATGTATACAATTTTATCATTTTGAATATTTCCAAACCACTTATTTGAAAAATATTCCATCAGAAACACCGAACTCATGCATAGCAACACTAACAGATTTATCCTTTGGAAACTGGGACTCTTGGAAAGAGTTAACAGTGGATGTGGGTCTTCAGATCTGTAGAACATTGCAGTCATTCCCTCCAGTCTTATGTACCTCATGAACTCATATTTTCTAGTTCTATCGATATTTTGGTTGATTCCACCGATGGCCAACAAAATTTTCCCTCTTTCCAGCTGAAAAATACATTTTTGGATATCTTTTGTATATATTTTATTTTAATTTTTTTGTTTTCAAGTATACTTCATGATAATCCCCATACTTACATTTTCTAACATTGCTGAGTATTTACTCTCGTTGTTATTTTTGATTCCTACCAGCTTGTATCGAAAATGTTTAAGTTTACTCAACATCTTGAGTAAACTTATTTCTGAGCCACTTAATTTTGGAATTCCCTTGGAGTTTCTGAAAAATGATTTGTAATCAATTCAAAATTTAAATCATTACTTGCGTATCAAAGCTGTCAAAAGAGCTCTAGAAGACGTTACTTTTCATTGGTAATTTTTTCAATAAATAAAATTATATTGCTTACTGCAATGCCCATTTTCTGAAGTATTGATATCTTTGTTTAAGGTTGAGTAGGAGAAAGCAATTTGTCTGATTCCTTGTTGCTCAGAGGAAAGCTTACTATGCTATTTGGCAGAAAAAAAATAAAACGTATTCTTTTATTTTCTCTTATTACCTATAAGCGTCTATTATTATAATTATTACTTACGTACGCTGATAAACATATGGAGCATTCGTTACATATCCAACTCTTAAACCCATCCCCTTCATAGTGAAAACATCAAAAACAGATTTAAAACTAATATCTTCGATTTTAGTTTCCGTCAAAATGCAATTAACCGCGTCCTTGCAAGAAAATAATTTGGAATCCGCCAACGTTACAACGAAAATTCTTGTAACCAAAGATAATTTCTTGACAATCACTTCTGGAACTGGCTCTTGCCTCACGAGAAAAACTATTATATCCCAAGGATGAACAAATTTATATTTTAAAAAACGTTTTTCGATCTCAGCAAAGTTGCTCAGATCAACGATGTGAATATGCTTGAGATCATAAACTCTGCGAAAACTTGTCTGCATGTCATGGTTCCACATGTATCTACAGCGAACTTCATTACTCAATTCAGACAACAGTTCTCCATTTTGAATTCGATTGTCATAATGGAAAATGAGTGGAGAGGCAGGTAGTTTATTCACAAGACTACGAACAATTGTATAGTCTGGTTCTCTTGTATCTGATGGATTTTGTATATGCATCACTGTGGGATGTATATTGACTATCAGTATCAGAAGAAATATTTTCGGCATTGTGAGTTTCTGGAGTTTACTGAAATCAAAGAATAAAATAGTAAGCATAAAAAAATTAGGATGAAGAAAAGAATAAAAGGAGTAAAATCAATAATTGACGAGTAAATGAAGTGAAACGTAGTCAAAATACCTCTATCCACATATTTCCAAAAAGTGACATATATACAGGGTATCCCAAAACTCAACGTCATCTTTTATAGGTACACCTCATGACCGACCAGAATATGACAATATGACCTTTGACCTTTGATCAGTATTTTGAGTGCCACAGGTAGAAAACTTCATATTTTAAGATTCTAATATTTGTTATGCAACCTTTAATAACCCTTCTGTAGATTAAAATCCAGAAAACTAGAGAGTAAACGAACGCTTGTATGTGCCTTCCTTGACATAGAAGGGGATTTTGACAACATACCACACGAAGCTGTCAAAATAGCACTAGAAGTCAGAGAAGTAGACAAGACAACTAGATTGTTGTCGGAATTGCGGTCTACCATGATAGCAGAAACTAAAATAGGACAAGACATTATCTCCGTCTGCACAAGCAGCGGTTGTCAACAAGAGGCAGTGGCCTCTCCACTTTAATAAAGCCTAATAGTTGATCGACTCCTCTGCGGTTTGACCGAGATCGGGGATATCTGGATATCTTATCCTAATGTATCAACGGCCCACTCATTCGGTGCTGTTGTTACTTGTCTCCTTGTTATGCCGAGTGCGGGTTCGGGCCCGTGGTAGGGTTGCCAGGCGCCTTGCTTGGCTAGCTGGAACGCCTGCTCGTTGCCTTCAATCCATGCATGGCGCGGGACCCACATCATTTCCATTTCAATCGCAAGACACTTCAGGGCATCTCTGCAGTCCTGAGCCAGTTTTGATCTGGTTCTGGCTGCATTCAGAGCATACATATACATGTCTCTCTGGGCCGGACCTCACCTCTTCCATTCTGCTTGCCTCCAGGATGGAATACACTTTCGCTTGGAAGACTGTTGTCGGAGAACCTAGCGCATATGCTCTTTTCTCTCCGTTTTCCAAGTAAACTCCTGCTCCGGCTTGTCCTTCCTCCAGTTTGGACCCGTCTGTAACGCAGACCAGGCTTTCTGGGTGAAAGATCGCCATTTCCTCTTCCCACTCTCTCCTGTTTGGAATCTCTAGCGGGATCGTCCTTCTCCGCCTAATTTCATCCTCAGCCTGAATCACTTTGATAGCGGATAGTGGGATTTCTTTCTCCGCTATCACATCGATTTCAGTGTGTCTTGTGTACTCCTCTCTTCGCCAGCTCCCGAGTCCCACATTCTCAGATAGGACACCATAGCTTCCTCCTTTATACAAGTTGGAAGCGACGGCAGTCCCAGCAAGGCGTCTAGGGCTGCCGAGGGGGTCGTCCTCATCGCGCCGGTTATTTCCCTAGTTCTGCGGAATGAGTACCAGCACAATACTTCATGACCTGGAAAATGAAGTACACAACAAAATATTCCAATACTGGAGAGAAACTACAACCAGAAGAGATCAAATGACTGCACCAGCAAGACTAAAAACAAGTTGAGAATACTAACGGGAATCCTAACATGGCACTGATAGGTGAGAGGACACCTTAAGAAGTTTGGATTAGTTGAAAAAGAATATTGCAGATTTTGTGAGGAAGATGACGAAACCTCTGTCCACATTATTTCGAAATCCGTTTACCTGCAGAGTCCTAGGGTAAGTTACCTTAGAGAACACCAAATAGAAGAGGGAGATATACCCAACCTGAAGCTATCCGATATTCTGCAATTCTTGAAAGTCATAGAATTTGAGGAACTACTCTAGTCATTGAGATATTCTGCGATGCTGAGTAGCAGAAGAGGACACAATAGAACCTATAGGTTGTAATGTATTGAGACCCCCACTGAATAAGGAATAGTGACAAGTATTCATTATTTTTTTGATCTTATGCGAAGCAAAAACCATTGTCAAACCATCGGAGACGATCCGTCACATACAGTGGAAGTGAGATGAAACTGGGAGGGTGAACAAACTTGTCAAAGTCTATTAAGGTCCATATAAAGACAAATATTTCGCGTTTTTGAACTGACAAGATATGTTTTTCATACCATAGTGACAGCTATCCTATATAATATTTCCAAATAAGTTAAAGTTTTCTGTTGGAATATCTACCGAATATCCAACGGTCAACCCTCCTGCTCAAGCATTGTTGCCAAATCTCAACATTACTCGGAGAACTGCGAAATACTTCACAGTATTATTAATTATTATCTGGTATTAATAGAGGACTTCGGATAAGGATTCAGTCATGCCATCACACAACTTTTGGCTTTAAAACTACTGGCACGTTTTTCGGCAAGTTTTATTCATGTCAGGGTTCCTGGCAACCTCAGGAACCCCGTAATGAAGAAAAAATGCCGAAAAACGTGCCAGTAGTTTTAAAGCCAAAAGTTGTGTGGTGGCATCACTGAATCCTTATCCGAAGTCCTCTATTGGGGTGATGTGGTTCAATGCATTAGGTAGCTGTTGTTTTTCTGATATTCGGGGTTGCAGTGCCCATGGGTTTGTTATATTCGTCGGTCCCACGCCAAAACAGTGACAATAATTCTTTGCAATACCTTGCGAAAAGTAGCTGAACTACTTTTGTCATTTCGTTCATGTACTACAGAGGAATCACTTACTGGAGCGATTTACCGTTTTTTGGCAGAGGTTTCTAGAATCATTATTAAAAATATAAATCGTTCGATTTCATGTCTGAAGAATAGTATGAATAGTTCCTCAATGTTCAGTCTTCTAAATTTCATATAAATATCACTTGCAAAAGCGATTCTTCTCAACTGTCTTTGATTTTATAACAAGATTTTCAGAAAGTTTTTAAATTGTGAGGGAACGTTGAAGTTGAAAATTCTGAAAAAAATCGTGATTATCTTTTACTTTGACATTGATATGTTATGATATTTGAAATGGAATCTGATGAAGGTTTTTGGGAAAACCTAAAAAAACCTCTAAAGATTATGTTTTTATTTTTTTCTCGAAAACTGTATATCAGATTTTCTTCTACATCTCTCTAATTATTCAATTTGGATGCCAAAATAACTCAAATTTTTTTCAGAATTTTTAACTTTGCCGTTAATTTTTTCATGGGTTTATATGCCGACTTTCATTGTATATGCAAAATAACAACGTATTTATCAAATTTTTAATACATACGAAACTTATATGTTACATCTTGGTTTCTTGAGAGTTTTCGTTCTTAAGCATCTGCTTTTATTATTATTTATTCTTGAAGGAAACGCTTTGAACAGGCCAAGCGTAGGAACTGAAGTAAACACTGATTATCGTGTGTTCGGGTTCTTATACGAATAAATTAATATGTTTAATCAATAAGTGCTTGGTCGGCAATTGTTTGCTGGCATATTTGTCATTTCGACAGGCAAATCCGGTAAATACTCCACCTCACGTAAGTGATTGATTGACATTCCAAAAAGTTTCAGCTTCAATCGCACAAAAATGAATAGAGAACTCCGATTTTTTTTGTGGAAGTTGATGGATAGCGAATGATTGAGTGTATTTCAGTAACATATGTTGATTTCCCAAGTGTCGGCGTTGTTTTTTCTCTATTCGAATACACGGTGATTTAAAAATATGGGATAAACATGGCAGATTTGGTGAAGGGATACCTTTCAAGTCAGCAAATCCAATATTGATCTCGATGATGTTGCTACAGATTTTCATTTGACAAATTTATTCTAGACTGCAGGAAATACAATCAACTGTTTATATGAAAGAACTAATTATGAATAAACCTATTTCAGTTCTGCATCAACTCAAGACTGAGCTGGATATCTCAACTTCTGGAAAATGAAAACTGGGATGTAGTATACAATCAAAATACCTGTAATGACAAATACAATAAATTTGAAAGCATTGTTTAAAATCACTTTGTTAATGCATTTCCACTACAAAATACAAAATCAAAACCAGTTTCCAAGAGTTGGGTTAATGATGAAGTGAAACAGTCAAGTGCACAGCTTAAAGATTTATATATCCTTCAGAAAAAGTATCCAATACTAAAATACCACTATCAAATCAGAAAACATGATCACAAACAAATTGTGGAACAGTGTAAACGTAATCACTATGATAATATAATTCAGAACTCCGAAAACAAATGTAAAACTTCCTGGTCTATTATGAATGAACTGAAAGGCAAAACTAAGTCCAAATCTAATATTAAGTTGATAAATGAAAATGAGGAAATCACTTCACCTGTAACTGTAGCGAACACCTTTAATAACTTCTTTGTTGATGCACCAAAGAATATTATAAATAATATACTAGATGTAGGTGGCAATGTTAAAAATTACCATGATTTTCAACATAAAAGTTGATTTTTCTTTAAAACGGTCAACTGTAGAGCTTATGACCAAGAGTACGTTTTTTGTGTTTTTGTGTAGAAAACAAATAGTCGGCTCAAAACTATACTTTTTCCAGTGGCGTAGAAGTTGGAGGAAAAAACACCCACTACCCCTTCAAAATCTTCACCAATTAAGAAATTAAGAATTTAAAAAATTGAAAAATCTGCACAAAACATAGCTTATTATGATTAAAAAATGTTTTTTGTGCGATAAACGGTTCCAGAGATATTCGTAAAAAACTATAATTTTTTTTAAATTTCAACACCCTGTATCTCGAAAATGTTGAATTTTAGAGGGTAGTTAATAGAAACTTTTTTTAATATTTTTGAACGAGCTATCACATCCAGAAATCCTGCTCATTTATTATGAAACACCCTGTATATATATTCTATAGCAGAAAGTTACTTATGACATCTACAGTCACTAAGACGAAAAATGCTCTATTTTCACTTATATTCTATAGTATAGTTTACTGATGTGATTCAAGAATTTTAATATTTAAATTTTTTTACTTCAGCACTTTCATTTATTTTTTCAGTATTTACGACCTTTGTCAGCAAGAATCTAATTCTTCGCACAATAAAGTATTTTTGATTGACATCTTGACAACACACGTGCTTTCCAACCGGGAATGTGGTCGTCAATAGATGAAAATACAACAGGAAAATAATGTATCAGCACGCCGCCACTGGTTCTAAGCTTACATCCGGATAGCATAACAATAACAAATCTCTCCCCCCGAACTCGGAGATTACCCCTCACCCACAAACTATCACAAAGGATAGTGATATGCAGCTCTCATAACAACGTGTGTTGTACATATAGAAATGAAACCTCTATATCTTTTATTGCTCTGAGGGTCAATCCGGTTCAAAATTGGTACGTGGTGGTTTTCGATTATAATTAAAATTGATATATTTTCAGGATCAGAAATTATTAATTGTTTGTCTCAATTCATTATTACGGCGGACGATATTTGTGAATATGGTCCGATTATATATAATAGTTGTTTATGCAACAAGTGCAAAAAGTGAATGTTTATACGTGTTGTCCAACTCGGCCTAACGGCCTCGTCGGACAATTTCACGTCGAGTGCAATAAACAATTTTTGCACGAGTTGCATACAACATTTTTTCTACGTTCATGCAAAAAGCAAAAAATGATTTATTGAGGTGCGGCACTAGGTGTAGGAAAATGAAAAGCGCAACTTGAATACTTTATTATTAATATCGATTTGCATTGAAACGGGAACTAATACGTTACGAACAATTTAACTCAAACTTTATTTTTACCCTCAATGTTGAAAGTGAATGAACAATTGGTGCAATTTTCAATATGAATATTTCGTAGTGAAGTACTTTTCATCGCTATCATCTATTTTCCCATTAATATTACTCATTTTGAAATTTTCAATTGTGTTAATTGTCAGAATTAATTTTTGACTGACGTTTCTATAACCACAATTGCATTATAAAAATCAAAATCATAGTAGCCGTGAGCGCGTATGTTATCACTAGGGCTGAGTCAAGTCTCCGGTCTGACCAATATGATTAGACCAGCTTGGTCATTTGGTTGACTTGACGACCTAATTAGAACTGTTTGTATGTGACCAATATTTTCAATCATCTGATCGGTCCGACTCATCGTCATACTTCATACTGAACGCGCGTGCCTTGTCCGACCGGTGACTTGACACAGCCTAGGTGTGGTCATAGTACAGACAGTGTGCTCTATGCAGGTAGACGGTTTAGAACAAAGCGGATCGGATTTGATTATGGAGTTATTCTCGGGAAGGCATTGTTTGTTTAACTCTTGCTGCTAACAATAATACAAAATAATATAAAATTTGTAACTGTTTGAAACGTATTGCCAATCTCTCAAAATATCTGCTAAATATGTAGTAGGTTTAAACGTTTATGTTTGTCATGATGACAGCACGTTGAAGTAGAATGACAGATGAGTGCAATAAAAACTTTATTGCACTAGTGCAATAAAGAACTTCTTTTTCCACTGAATATAGTTCAATAAAGTTTTGCTTTTTGCATGAATGTAGAAAAAATATTTTTTAACATTGACAAGAAATGTTACGTTCATAATGTCATTTTCAACATAAACAAGAATATTTGAGGCGAATAAAAGGCTAACGATAAGACAACAGACATATATCTCACCTGGAGGAACAATATAATCTTCTTGAGTTGAATGAATAAAAATTAACAAGGCATGAATTTATGAAAATATTACCATTAAAATAAAAACAGACATAACAATAAATTACGTTCTTTATGGTATTCGACGGAACAGTTTTCTAGGATTCCGGATTTCCGTTACAAATACCTTCCACGCCATAATATCATACTTTCGTCGAGCGATACGTTTTTTTCCGGTTGATATATTTCTTCCGTTTCATTATTGAAATAATCTAAAAGTGGTCTGATTTTGAAAACTTTATCTTGGTTTATATCATCTTCTGGATTTGGAGTAAAATGTAGACATTGAAAAATAAGCAAGAAACGTTACCGACCCATATGTTCATGAAAACATTTCAAGTTAAAGAGATAAACGATTTTTCAGTAATCCTGGATTCTATTTGTTTTCCATGTTCCTATGGAAGAATAGCCCTGAAATTGTGAGGATTCATCAATGATCATATTTTTCTACTAAGTGATTCGTGACACCTGACAAAAATATAATCTCGGCGTATATGTTTGTTTGATATACAGGGTGGGTCACGGTCGATGGTACCTTAGACGTTTACGGAGAACGGGAAATAGGATCATTCTGAAAATTTGGTTTCTCAAGTAGTTGCTCTTGGTCTATCGATCTAAAATATTTTCAGCAATGCAGCGTTGCCGCTTATACCAGAAAGTAGCAGCATCTTTGTTATTTCAAATGGGTCACCCTATATACCATGAATGTGTTCAGATCTAGAGAAATATGATATGAGTTTGTAATCAGGAACAGTAACATATTCCAAATCATTGTTCATAAACCAGTGTTCAAAAATACAGAAAACGTCAACATTATATTGGTCTAATATTACTTCGGCATCGGTTACGATCTGTGTAAATAAATATTCATTCACCAGAAGAAAGAAGAAATTGAAAGGAAAGCCTGTCTCTGAGACATCAACATTTTGTCCAGTGTGCTCGTTAAAATCAAAATTGCCTAATGTATCATGCCATGGTTCTTATACCCCATTTTCATATTGAACTCCTCTATTTGGATCTTCCTTTATATTCGAATCCGAATGCCTCCTGCTACTTCCATCATTTCCATTTCGTAGAGCTGTCAGCAACCCTACATAATCATTATCTTTCTCTAACGTATTTGGTAAATTCGAGAAGAGGCATAAGATGTCCGGAGGACTGCTCACTGCTAATATCCTATACAATAGGAAAGTTGGGTCGAAAATCCATCAGAAAACAACTACTTTCCTGGCTAATGCCACGACGAACATTGAATTACATCTGATGAAATTTCCGTGCAGAGTCCTACAAGGTTCTCTCTGCAATTGCTTGGTTGCATGGGAATGTTCATCGAAACATTCGGACCACCTATATATCGATTTCGGAGTGTTGCTCCTCATCAGTATAGGGTAGGTCTAGCAGTCAATAACTAATGACTGCAACGAATGAATCGACGACCAAACCCATTTAAAGACCGAAACTGAGATCGCGCCCGCACAGTGGATTAATTCCAAACTGCGAGCGCCATCTCAGTGCCGGAAGCCCAACCAAAGCAATACCCATGACCACGATCGTCAAGACCGTATATAAACAGAAAAAAAAACTGTAGGTCACAATGAGCTTATGACAAGAGGCATAAGATGTCCGGAGGACTGCTCACAGTTTGGAATTAATCCACTGTGCGGGCGCGATCTCAGTTTCGGTCTTTAAATGGGTTTGGTCGTCGATTCATTCGTTGCAGTCATTAGTTATTGACTGCTAGACCTACCCTATACTGATGAGGAGCAACACTCCGAAATCGATATATAGGTGGTCCGAATGTTTCGATGAACATTCCCATGCAACCAAGCAATTGCAGAGAGAACCTTGTAGGAACTCTGCACGGAAATTTCATCAGATGTAATTCAATGTTCGTCGTGGCATTAGCCAGGAAAGTAGTTGTTTTCTGATGGATTTTCGACCCAACTTTCCTATTGTATAGGATATTAGCAGTGAGCAGTCCTCCGGACATCTTATGCCTCTTGTCATAAGCTCATTGTGACCTACAGTTTTCTTTTCTGTAAATTCGAGAAGTTTTGTCTAATAGATTCGGTGACATCCGGTATAACTTACTAATTTTAATTTAACAGATGAGTGATAAAACAAAAGATTATCGATGGAGGAATGGAAAAATCTAGTGATTGCTTGAAGTGTCCAACCGACCACCCGGGGTGTAGGTTTTTCCGGGTTTTCCTGCAGCTGAAAAGTGAATACACCGCCAAAAATCAGTAAGTCGCTCCGGAGCGTCACGGCGAATAATAATAATAATAGCCGTCCTCTACCCGCACAGGCTATGCCTTGGGTACACTCTTCGGGTGTTTAAGAGAGAGTATTATTATTATTGATTTCGACTGAATATTCGGAAACACTTCTCATTCGCAAAAGTAAGACATGAAGGTATATTTGAATTGAATCTACAATAAAAATGTCGAGTACAACACCTAAATATGTAAAATAACAATACTAAAACCATCACTCGCTCAGAGGGGTAGGGACGGGGTACTATTGCATTTTTTGAGGTCATGAGTTTTTTATATCCTGCCCTTCGTGGGATACCAGAGGGCGGGCAAAACCAGCATACATCCGCCCTAGTGCGAATGCTACGATGTTAGTAGGCTATTAGATGCTGCAGGTCTTAGTCTCTTTGGTGTAATTAATCCCTGCCTCCTCCAAGTTATTCACGGGGATCCACTAGTTGATGATATGTAAGTCATCAGGTTCTCTTGGACAGTTATTTTCATCATTGAGTTTTTCGTAGACGCCAGGAAAAACCAGGTTTGATCCTTCATTGGTTTATGTGTCGGTGGTACACCCCTTCTGGATTTTCATGAAAAATATCCAATGCTTGGTGAATTAGCCTCCTATGCTTTTTGGGCCTGTTATGGTGGGCTCTGATCCCTAGCCAGTGGGCTTCCAAGGATAAAGTATCTGTTGATAAATTCTTCGATGGATGAAATATCGGCTAGCTCCCTCTGAGCGTCTAACCGAATGTATCTGTCGAAACGGAGTACTTTGATTTGCATCCTCTCCATTCTCACCATATAAGACTTGGGGAAGCTGCAGAACACTGGACAAGCATTACGTCATCGTTGGTTTGATGACCTGCTGTAATAATAATAATAATAAATTTACTTTAATGTCCAAAGAGTTAATCTTGTTGACAAAGTGAGATAAGTCTAAATCTAAATAGATGTATAAAGAACACGAAAAACATGAAGTCATTAATAAACAGAGCACAAACACATATAAAAATTATAAAAATCACATTTATATATTAAAATCCATCTCAATCAATCCATCAAAATTTGTGACTAGAATTTATTTTTAAAAGACGTCTTCATAAAACTCTTGCAAACTATAATAGGGTCTATCACTTACAAGGTCTCTAGTAGCCTTCCTGAAATGAGTGACATCATTTATATTCCTCACATGGTTTGGTAGGTGATTAAACATCTTAACACCGTTGTAAACAATAGAATCTTTAATAAGAGTTGAAGTAGGTATATGGAGTTTGAGATCAGCGGTCTGTCGGGTGGCATAGTTAGATGATACCGAAAAATATTTTGTTCTATGTTTATTTATCAAGCAAACCGTTTCCATGATAAAAATGGCATGTACTGTTAGAATTTTATTTTCCAGAAATATGGACCTGCAAGACTCCCGTCGTTTGACCTTGTAAACATATCTTATTGCTCTTTTTTGAAGAACAAAAACCGACTGTAAATTTGTTTTTGCACAGACTCCCCAAAGTGGGATTCCATGTCGTAAGTGCGATTCCATCAACGAGAAATAGCTGAAATAGCTGAGGTTACTCTTACTGCGTAACATCATGAAGAAAGCTTTTTATTGAGCGAAGTAATGTGGCCATCAAACCTGAGCTTGTTGTCTATACATAACACTAGAAATTTAGTGTTAGTTTTGTTTTCCATCATGCAACTGTTTGGGGCTAATAGTATGTCGTCGACACTGCATCGTAAGGATTTTATGTCGGTTTTTCAGATGTTGAACGATAACAGATTTGAGTCACATTAGATTAACACCTTGTTCTCCAGGCCAGCTTGGAACTCCTGGCTATCAACGGAAATGTCCTTTTTATAGCGGCCGCAGCTCGTAGAATTGCCAAGCTGATATGTTTCCCAAGTGATAATTCTTTGTCTAGTTGCAAAAGTAAGGCCGGACCTGGAGACGAGTTGTTCGGATGTACACTTGGAACCATTCAATATCAGCCAATTATGTCTGATGGTTGCTTTGAAACCGCTTGAGATTAGACCGGAATGTGGGATTGAAGACAGTAAGCGTGTTCCGTTTCATGCATTCATCGCATCACTGTTGCAGACATAATCAAGCGTTCCGTATCAACTAACATTGACGTTGGTGGGTTGAATCGGAACGACTTTTGCTTGCGTGGTGCATGCCGTTTCCCGCAGATGTTGACATTTATCACTTTATCAGTTAACCAAATTCTTAACAAAAAGAAATCTGTTAATCTAGTAAATAAATTAATATGGGTAGAACGAGTGTTAATGGCAAGAGTAGGAAGCGAGCTTTGTGAAAATGAGAGTAGCTCAGATTCTGATACAAGTGATAGTTATGATGATAATAATATCGTCTGTCCCTCGCCAAAACCGCGAATATGCTAATTCCAGGGTTCTGACTTCAATTTGTAAAATACTAATTTTCTACCAAAATGTTCAATGACAAACTTACGAAAGTGCTATCAGGTTGTATACTGTGAACGAGAGTGAATTCGCGAATGTGAAAACTCACCTAGGTTTTCGAAGCAAGAAGCACGAATATTCTTAAAACTCTTCTCATTCGAAATGACAAATTGCACATTCTTGGTTTTGGCATGAGACCGACGATATGATGTTGAATGAATTGACGATTTTTTCTTCCATTGTACGGTAAATCAGGTAAATGTGATAATGCACGATACTGGAGATTTCATCAAATATCAAATTTAAACTTTTAATTCGGTTTCTCACGTTTCTGTTTGAACGTGAAGCCACAGTTTTGACTTTTGAGTTTGACAGATCTAACTTGGATCGCATTCATCGCTGCTAGACGAACGGGCAGTAGCTCATGCACTTCCGATGTCTCAAGGCCAAAGAGGGGAATATAAAAGTGGGCGTGTCAATGCGCTCCCAATGTAGGAAACGGAACGGTCATATGCGCATTATGTCCTCAATGCATGAAACGGAACACGCCTAGTTACTGTATTGACATTTGACCAATATTCAACACAAATTGTCAAAATGTGAAATTTAAATTGTTCAGTGTTCGGGTCAGTTTTCTATTACCTATTGAGGACATCATGGCGGTATTCAAAAGTATCGGAGAATTATGTGACGTTGTTTCGGTAGTGGTATTTTGCAGTATTGATAGTACAATGCTGCTTACCGTAGATAACATAGAACATTGGATCCCGACTGTGAAAGTATTGCCGGGACAGATGTGGGAACGAACAATATCCAAAGAAGTTGGCGAAGTGAGTATTAGCGAATACACCATTGGAAAAAGTAAAGAAAACGGTAACATCTCAGATTTTTACGTTGATTCAGGGCACATATAAAACGATAAAAAAAAAATGACGCAAATGCCTAGAAGACAGTTATTCCTTTAATAAATGCAGAATGGTGGTAGGTAGTTCACGAACACAAGAGCTATAAATAATCAAAACTTTTTACCTATTTTTTCGCGTGTTGGAAAAACTGAAAATGGAATTTCAAGCCATACAAAACCACACTTGCATTTAACACCCAAAAATTAACAAATCTCAACATTTGGAATATGCTCAGTTTTGATTTTGCAAAAAATGTTCCTTGTTGAAACTCTCTTGAGTAGGAACACTTTTTTATCTTCTGTCTTGTGTTATCTACTATCGATGAGTTATCTTGTGTTATCTACCGTCTTGTCCAGAAGAAAAGAAAGAGTTGTAGCATTGTTTAAATAGAAGATAGTTAGTCAATGCCTGTGGAAAAGGTATTGGACCCAAACGCGAGTGTCATCTAGCGTGATTAGTTACAAACATGAATATTTCACGTCATTTTGATGCAGGTTTCTTCAAAAAACCCTGAGTTTAATGTTGTCCCATTGTTTCAATCAAGTTACGACATGACTTGTAGGCCAGATCACTGAAGTTTCGACATGACTTGGATGCGAGCTCACTATCGCCATCTACATGTCGCATCCATTTTGATCCAATTATAATCCCATAAGGTTGACTAACTATATTCTATATAAACAATGGTTGTAGTTTTCCTAATCTGTATAAAACGGATTGCCAGTCAAAACTGAATTGGTTTTGTTTTACTCATTCACTTGAATTTGCAATACGAGCCAACTGCATGCCTAAAAACATTTTTTCACTTACCTTTTCTGAATTGTTATCAGTGTCAAAACATTTTCACAAATAAATATTCGAGTAATGATACTGTTGCATAGACGATCAGTAGACCTTTCAAATAAAGGTCACATGATTCCTGTTTGTATTTGAAAAAATCGTCGATTACGTCATTACGATAACACCGTTGGTGTAACGTCTCCTACATGTATATCTTGAGATGGTTCATCAAAAATTGAAACTGATGTATTTTGGATTTTTTCAAAAAAAAATCCTATTTTTGAAATAATGAATCTGTTTTATCCTTTTGCATCATACTGTATATATTCAAGAGTTTTTGTAGATATTCCAGGGTGCCACCGTCGACAGGGTTTTGAGAATTTATAAAATTTGGATACCTAGACACACCCAGTCGTTTTTGTTACACGTTGTTTTCGAGATGACGGTGGACGCAGGAGTGAAAAATAAAGCCAGAAACACAATGGGGAAGGTAAAGTATACAGAAAACCCCATAGGGTTCAGTTCCATAATTTTCAAAAAGTTCATTTACCATAATCTGCTGATTTATTAGCGAACAGTCGTTACTGACCAATGATGAACCTTTTACTCCCATATACATCTACTACGTAGGCTTATTATGGCAAGTACCTGTCAGAAAACAACTACTCCCCTGGCTAAGACCACGACGGGTATTGAAATAAATCTAACAGATACTTGTGCAGCATTCCTCAAAGCATCAGAGGACGTAGGGTCACTGAATCCTAGAAGGCTTTGGCCTTCTTACGGATATGGCCAATGGGTGGAGTCTAAATAGTTCCAATGTTCCAAAAACACCACGAAAATTAGGTCCGATGTTTGAACACATGTCAGAGTCAATTTTTATGTCATTGCCAGCATTGGTAATGTTTTCAAAAATAATTTTAGCAGATTCACAGAAAAGAAAGCAGATTGTCCCAAGTTCTGATGAGCCCTGCTGTCACTGATCCAACTTAGGGATATGTTGGTTACTTTTTTTACTGATACAAATATTCCTTTCTTCTGAAAGTGAAGTACCTATTGTTCAGTGAAAACCTGCAAGAATACGGACAAAGGTCATAAATTATGTTGTATTCTTAGAGGTGAGTTCAAGATCATTTTGTTTATAAAATGTTAATTAGTAGATTGAAGAATACATTTTTTCCATTTTCCTCACTAAAGACAAATACAGATTATATTTTCATTCAAACTTTTTTTTTCAGGACTGAAACAGGAAATCTTGACTATCAATGGTATCAATATTGAGCAACTTAGTGTAAAATTGTGACAGAAATCAGGACTACAACTAAATTAAAAAATGAACTTGAGAAATGTATAATTAACAGATGACTTCAATTCCTATATAATATAACAATGTTTCACCTTTGACTGTTTTTGCTTTGATATGACTCATTTACTCATTTCACAAATTATTCTCATCATTCCTTTTCTAATAATTGTTTGATTTCTTCATCAATTTCATTTCATATGAATTGCTGTTAAACAATTTATGTAAAAATGTAATCCCTCTCTAAACAGAAATGTTTCTTGTGATCAATAAATAAAGTGTGTGCAGTGTAAGTATAACAATTTTCGTGTTCACTAGGACTGACAATTTTTTCTGAATTTTTCAGATTATCAACCCATTTTATCAATTTTCAGATTCATTTTGGAACGAAAGGCCCAAAAATGGTCATTGAAAATAGTGGCCAATTCTAATAAGCACCTAGAATGGAAAAGTTGTAAATTGCAAAAATGGAACCTTTTCTTTCGAACAAGTTTAAAAATTCTATATTGACGTTTATCTTGAGCAAATTGGTTAGACCATAATATAAAAGATAGTGTTACTATATTGGTAATCTATTTAGAACAGCTGTGAATGGCTATATTTTCTTGTTTCAATCATACCATATGGAGGTCATAATTCACTATCTCAAGAAACTTCTTATTTATGATAGGAATACAAAAAAAAAAGAATTCATTAGGTATATAAAGGAACTTTTCGTGCAATCGCACGCGAAGTCAGTATTTCGCGTTCTCAGCACAGTCCGTGAAATTTAATTTCGCGGCCGTTACCCATAGCAACGGCCGCGAAACCAAACGTCACTTTCAAAAATGTTTTCAGACATCGTCTTAACATTCTGTTTGTCACACCAATCTTTAAACTCGCCGTAACATTTTTCGTCCTGCCGTTTAGATTTTTCGGGTATTAAAACGGAAAGCGCCGAATTTACAACGCTTTTGAGTTCAGGAGGAGTGGAAGGTACTGAAATATCGCTATCAGTATCAGACATTTTGCGTTTTGACAAGAACTGTCAAAATATTTTGTATATATTGAAACATATCATTTCCATAGCACACGGTGATATTGTTAAATAATTTGAACTGCTGTTGATTTTAGAGCAATAATATATTTATTTACAACTATCTATTTTAATAATTTTAACGATTGCACGAAAAATAGTGTGTATGCCATGGCCGCGAAACTTTTTAACGACCTCAAGATTATCTTGCCTCGGCCGCAAGCGGCCTCGGCGATAACTGTTCTTTCGGTACGTTAAAAAGGTATTTCGCGGCCTTAGCATACAAATAACTATTCATAATCATACAAACGAGAATGTACAAAAATGTAAGATTATAAATGGATGAGTCAGAATTGCAGTATTTCAATCATGTCAATATTTTTTGGATGTTTTGTGATACCTATATGTCTGATAGGTATTCATTTTTGCCTTAAGTTTTTTGCATAAGCTTGATTTCGTCTGAGAGGCATTACGTTCATGAATGCTAGGCACTTCTGTAAGATTCAAATTATTTGGTTTTTGAGTTATTAGCAGTACCTCAAATTGATACCCAATTTTGAAAATGTGTATTGATCAAACAATGGTATATATTGACTAAGAAGTATTTGGAAGAACAGTAATCTCTAATTTTGAATAATGAACCCATTAATGGAGAAGTTTCAGTGTTTTTATAAAGGGTTTGTAACTCTGTGGATATATTTAATCAATAACTGGCAACTTTTACACGTCATTCTGAAAACAACACTAGGTTCTGCACTTCTAAAAGAAACTTGTGGCTGCAGCAGAGATGGTTGACGGCTGAATCCATGTTCCATAATCGCTGGTGGTCGGGCCACAGAATATCGGGGCCGTGTCCGAAAGTCGATGCTTTTTTGTAATTCGAGTTAATTGTACACCTGACAATTTCAATCCATAAAAAAATTAGAATTGATATGTTGGTTTCCATTGAAATTGAACATGATATACATAATTTACTTATTTGACATTCTGACTTGCTGACATTTCTGACTTACAAAAGAAACATAACCCAACTTTTTTAAAAAAATTATCGGATCTCTCTCTCTCTCTGTCTTATAACCCTTGCTTCCTAATTGGCGCTTTTGTGGGTTATTTGGAACATTGGAACTATTTAAAGAGATTGGAACTATTAGACTCCACCCATTGGCCATACCCGTAAGAAGACCTAAGCCTTCTAGGATTCAGTGACCCTAAGAGGACGCAGTTGCAAGTGCCCTCTATGACCAACTAGCAGAATTATGTTTTGATTTGGACAGGGTACCACCTGCAGACTAGTTTCGAGGTTGTTGCCTGTCATCAGTGCAAGAGGGCACTTGCAACTGCGTCCTCTAATGCTTTGAGGAACGTTGCACAAGTATCTGTTAGATTTAATTCAATACCCGTCGTGGTATAACCCAGGGGAGTAGTTGTTTTCTGACAGGTTCTTGCCATAATAAGCCAACGTAGTAGGTGTACATGGGAGCAAAAGGTTCATCATCGGTCGGTAATAACTGTTCGTTACTAAACGATCTCCCAAAGAACTCCGTTTTCTTCTGCTGATTAAAAGGTTTTTTTTGGCGTAAAATTGGTACGAGATTAAACTCACAGTATTCAAATAAAAGTTTTGTTTTCATCTACAGGGTGGCCCATCGAAAACTTGACATCGGGGTTTTGGGTGATAATATCGCAGATGTGGAACATCCCTCGGACAGGTCGATTTTAGTTTCGAGGGGGACAGTTTGTTCTCCTACATGCACCACCGTCACGGCAACACTCGAGGTGTGGGGTGAACAACCCCTAAAATTTGAATAGGGAATAATGGTGGAGTGGCCCATCTTTTGAAAGCCCGTTAAGTTCTCTATCCAACGGCGTCCCGATTTTGAAGTTGTGATGAACCGTTTGGGAAAAAATAAATTCAGGAATAAACCTGTACGAAAGTTAAGAGCTTACTTGTACGTCTCTGGAAAACTCATTTGCCAGTTTTTGCAATCTATCATTTATTTGCTACGATACTGTGAATGTTTTTGCTCAGTTTTTTTCGCGGTACCCATGAATTTTTTTTAATAAAATAGAACAAACAGATAGAGCATGCAGTTTCTGTTTTTCACGTGTGTACTACAAGTGAGTTTCATTCGTGTGTGGTATCGTACGTCGAAATTAAAACGAAACAATGGTGTATACAGTGGCAGAGAGGGTTGCGTTGATTGAACTGTATTATGAAAACAATAGATGTGCGAAAAGGGCTGCGGAACGGTTCAATCAACAATTTGGCAGGACTGTGTCGGGGCAGTATGTGTCTGAATTAGTATCAAAATTCCGAGAAACGGGATCGGTAGCAAATAAAAAACGGCAAATCGAACCGACATTAAGAAATGAGGCGACAACAGTGGCAATTTTGGGCTATGTTGAGGTTGACCATACGTTGAGTACAAGACAGCTAGCAACTGTTTCCGGTATCTCAAGAACTAGCATTCAGCGTATTTTAAAACTACATAAATTCCATCCTTACAAAATTAAATTAACACACGAACTGAATGAAGATGATTTTGATCGGCGTTTACAATTCTGTGAGGTACTAAGTGAGCAGGCGATTGCAAATCCTCAGTGTCTGTTCAACATTTGTTTTAGTGATGAATGTTCTTTTTTTTTTAATGGTATAGTTAATCGCCATAATTGTCGATATTGGGCTGATTCGAATCCCCATATATTTTATGAGGTACATACGCAATATCCTCAAAAATTAAACGTATGGGCTGGTATTTTTGGGGATCGTATCGTGGGCCCCCTCTTCTTAGAAGGCAATCTAACAGGGAAAATGTATCTGGAACTGCTTGAAGACACAATTGAACCAATGTTAACTAACATTATTGAAAATGACCATCATTATCAGGAAGATCAGTTGATATTTCAACAAGATGGTGTTCCTCCGCATTATGCTATGCCTGTTCGGCGATATTTAGATCACCACTTCCCTGGTCATTGGATTGGTAGGCGAGGTTCTATTGAATGGCCCCCACGATCACCAGACCTGTCTCCCTTAGATTTCTTTCTGTGGGGTTATTTGAAAAGCAGAATTTATGCTACACCACCAGCTTCACTAGCAGATTTACGGCAACGAATCACATTAGAATGTCGCCAAATCACCTCAGACATGCTCCAAAATGTACGAGAACGTTTTCAACAGAATCTGTATCATTGCATGGAAGTTGGAGGTGCGCATTTCGAGCATTTGTTACGATGAGACTAATGTAAGCGAATTTTACTCTTAACTTAATTATGGCTCATTTTCGTTAGAAAAACTGCCGACCGTTTTGTTTCGAGAATTCAACGGGCTTTCCAACGATGTGCCACTCGACTCCTATTCCCTATTCAAATTTCAAGGGTTGTTCACCCCACTGCTCGAGGGTTGACCTAACGGTGCTGCCTGTAGGAGGGCACAATGTCCCCCTCGAAACTAAAATCGACCTGTCCGAGCGTTTTTCCAGATCTACGATATTAGTACCCAAAACCCCCATGTCAAGTTTTCGATGGGCCACCCTGTATAAAAGATGGAATGGAAAAATGAAGCAGACAAATTGTGAATTTGAAAATGAAAATGAAAATCTGTATTCATACAGCTCAATAGCACAATGTAGTCCTAAGAACATCCATTGAACATATTTTCGGATATTATGGTCCTGTGGACATCCGAGGGATCCATCAACATCACAATTTTGTACTAAACTCGAACGTTCAAGGGAAAATCCGCTGGATGAACCCTTGGTACCATATATAGATATCACTATGTACATTCATATTAGTCTTATTTTGGTACAGCGGACATCGGAGAAATTCACTAATGTCACAACTTTGTACTGAACGTTTAAATGGAATCTTGGACATAACCTGGATGAACTTTAGGTGTACAAATAATGGGATTCTTACGAGGATGTTCCATGGTTGTTCAAGAAAATACATTTGTCAGAATCACATATCTGATCTTCGGATGTATCGTTTTTTTGCAATTGTCGAGCTTTATCACACACAATACAATACGAGGATATATTGAAAAATTCTTAACCTACTATAGAACCAAACAAAATTTCAATGTCAAAATATTTTATTACTCAACATATTCTCCTCTTACTTGGATACATTTATTACAGCGAACCTGCAACGTCTCTAGACCTTTCAAAAAAAATTTTTCTTCTTGCTCTGCAAACCAGACCTCCACAGCTTTTATTACCTCCTCGTTGGAAGAAAATTTACGACTTTTTAAACTTTTCTTCAGTTGAGGAAAGAGATGATAGTCTGACGGAACCAAATCTGGTGAATAAGGGGAGTGTTCTAGTAATTCAAACCCTAAATCACGAATATTTTGCATGGCAACATGAGATTTGTGTGCAGGGGCGTTGTCCAGCAAAAACAAAACACCTTTGGATAGTATTCCGCGTCTTTTCTCTTTAATTTTTTCCTGTTTCAGTAATGTCGAATAGTAATCTCCAGTTCTACCCTTATTCAAAAAATTAATCATGATTACTCCATGGCAATCACAAAAAACTGAAGCAAGAACTTTTCCAGCAGATTTTTGGACACGAAACTTCTTAGGTCTTGGATAACCGGAGTGTCGCCATTCCATCGATTGTTGCTTTGTTTCTGGATCATAGAAATGTACCCAAATCTCATCCATAGTAACAATTCGGTTTAAGAAGTCTACATCGTTTTCAAATCGGGCACAGATCGAACGCGATGCTACTACTCTTGCACGCTTTTGGTCAACATTCAAACATTTGGGGATCCATTTTGCAGCAATTTTTCTCATGTCCAAATTGACGTGAACTATATGATGAACGCGTCTGTATGAAATATTCAGTGCTTCAGATATTTGTTTTAGCCCAATTCAACGGTCTGTTAAAATCATGTCATGAACTGCATCAATATTCTCGGGGACTGACACAGAAACTGGCCTTCCCGATCGGTCATCATCTTCAATGGAAAATTGACCTCTTTTGAAGCTTGCAGTCGAATTTTTCACGGTCGCATATGAAAGACATTGATCATGGCTCGATACTCCAATTTTTCGATTTTCACAATTTCAGTGGACATATTTTTCCTTTTAATTTATTGCGTAACTCTGGTTTACTTTTTTGACGTCAAGCTTTACACTGACACTTCTAATACGTTATTGTTCGTTGCTATGGTAACGCAATATTTTGTTTATGCAGGGAACTGGTCTAGGCCAACAAGATATCAATACATCCTCGTACAATACAATCCAATATACAGTAGAAACGAAATTTATAATGAAAGTAAAAAGATCATGTGGTAAAAATATTAGTGATTATGATCAAATGTCGCAAATAAATAAAGGGTAATCCCATAAAAGGCTGGGCCTTGAGCATTGGTACGGTACACAATTATTGTATCTATTTTACGTTATCCTATAGCTTTATAGACAATGATAGAAAGATATACAAAATGAAGAGAGACAGAAGGGAGAGCGAGAAGAAAGATATGTATGTGTATAAAATACCTTTTTATACGGGTGAATTCTCATAAACCAAAATATTACTAAATCTTTCGTTTGTGTGAGGTTGATGTAGTCACACGGTTACATTTATTTCATTTTATTTTTCTTAGAATTATTTCATAAATTTTTTATATCGGTACTGTTAAGATTCATGCTTTCATTTTCTTTTCTAGAAGAAATTATACGATATTTTGTTTTATTTCATCAGAAATTTCGGAATAAACTATGAGATAGAGGTAAGTGAGATATCTTTGGATTTTGGTGATCGCTACTTTCGGAATTTTTGAAGTTCCTTCTCTGAATCTGGTGTTATGTGTATGGTCAATTTGGCTCATATTCGGATTGTATTTATTATAATGAGTGGCTAGATTCAAGAAGTTTAGTTGTCCGCAAGAAAAAAGTTTTGTTTCTTCAAAGAGTTTTTGCGATGCATAAGTTTATTTTGCATTATAGATAATTTTCAATATCCACTTTTGCGTCACATCTATAATGTTTGGATATTCATCTGTGAAACCTGCCAAACGGTTATTGCGTTAATGTTTGTTTGCACTAAAGCAAGATATGATATTTTCAGCTGATTGAGTAGAAACAATTTTCTGAAAAATCTGAATTTGTGTATGAGCGATCCAATTTTTTTGGCAAAATGTTCGACGTGTTTATTCCATCTGAGGCTATGGTTTTTCATGTTTATTTGCATGATGTTTCAGTTGTTGTTAAAAGAGTGTATTATAATTTGGGAATTTATTATTATAGATGGTGAATGGTCTAAAAAAGGTTTTGTCAATGTTTTTTGTGAGAATTCTATTTAAGAACTATTGTATTATGTTGACGAAGTCATTTTCAACTTTATTCTGGAGATCCTAACAGTTTTGGTCCCGGTAAACCATAGCTGCTATGTCATCAATAACCCTCACTATGGTGCCCTCGGTATCATGGTTGCATAGGTCATTCAGGTATATATTAAGCATGAGAGGTGCAAGAACCGTGCCTTGTGGTACTCCATATGTCATATACTGCGTTGAGCTGTACAAATAGCTCGTAATGAGTTTCAGTGGGGTACCTCTGAAGCCGATGTTTTCCATCACTTAGTTTTCATCGCCTTTGTCCATTGTCTGTATTTTTGTTTTGTTAGGTTAATCAATGCGTCTTATGTAGATGAACCTTCGCGTATTCCGAACTGATGAATTACTAATTTATTTTACCCTTTAGTATCGGGGAAAACTCCGTTGGGTGGCAGAAGCAGACTTAACAAAATTGTCGACGAACCACAACTTGAGGAGCCCTGAACTGCTCGATTTATTTTATCTTATCAAGAGGAACATAAATCCACCTCGCTCCCATCCTGAAGACATTGTTTTCGTTGAGAATTTGTGTGAAACAGCTGACGACATCCTCGTTTCAGGAAAAGGAAATATTTATAATCAACTAGTGGAAGCGTCCGGCATTGACAAGTTAGGTAAATTTATTCGGAAATTCTTCAAAAATGTAAATAACCATCGGAATGTATACCTGGAAATGAACAATTGAAATTTTATAAAATCCAATAAATCGGAAAATGTTGTAGAGGTTACAACTGAGGAAAAAATGTTTATACACGAAAACACTCAAAATGGTGAAATGCAGATGCAGTTTAGGGGTTGATAACGTTGTTTGCGATTTTCGGCGGATCATGAACTCCTAGCGGAAAATGTTCAAGAAAAAAGTTGCAGATAATGGAAAAATCTAAAACTTTTTTATGTAACTCTTTCCGACATAACCTTAAATTATCCTTCTAAATGGTGAAATCCCATTTTTCAGTATTTAATTTTTTTCTCGCGGACAAATCATTCGATTTAGATGAAAATTTGTAGGGATATGTATTTTTTGGTTTCAAATGGGCATGATTTTTTTGCAATTCAGAAGACGACTGGTTTTCGAGTTGGGTACATTTTTCGAAAAAAAATACCCTTATCTTCCACGAACCTTGATGTTTTTTTGTATTCATGATCTAATAATGATCATTTCAATTGTTGAAATGTCTTCTTTCAAATGGTCTATGTAGCTTGGTGGTTTATTGATCGTTAAACCGCTGAAAATTGAGAAAAACCGACAACAAGTCTCTGATTTTCTCAGTATTTTCAACGAGTTTCTACGAAGGCGTAGAAAGGCCACTAGCAATTTTTTTTATAATCCCGTCTTTAATCTCGGACACCCGACTTTAATCTCGGGGTTCCGACTTTAATCTCGGACCCCCAACTTTAATCTCGTGGGTCCGACTTCAATCTCGGGGGTCTGACTTTAATCTCGGGGGTCTGACTTTAATCTCGGACCCCCGACTTTAATCTCGGACCCCCGACTTTGATCTCGGTGGTCCGACTTTAATCTCGGACCCCGACTTTAATCTCGGGGGTCCGACTTTAATCTCGGACCCCCGACTTTAATCGCGAGGGTCCGACTTTAATCTCGGGGGTCCGACTTTAATCTCGGGGGTCCGACTTTAATCTCGGGGGTCCGACTTTAATCTCGGACCCCCGACTTGAATCTCGGGGGTCCGACTTTAATCTCGGACCCCGACTTTAATCTCGGGGGTCCGACTTTAATCTCGGACCCCGACTTTAATCTCGGACCCCGACTTTAATCGCGAGGGTCCGACTTTAATCTCTGGGGTCCGACTTTAATCTCGGGGGTCCGACTTTAATCTCGGGGGTC
The DNA here is from genome assembly GCA_944452925.2 of Chrysolina oricalcia. NCBI lineage: Eukaryota > Metazoa > Arthropoda > Insecta > Coleoptera > Chrysomelidae > Chrysolina > Chrysolina oricalcia. The sequence goes on from OX101824.2 coordinate 52,718,349, forward strand.
CGACTTTAATCTCGGACCCCCGACTTGAATCTCGGGGGTCCGACTTTAATCTCGGACCCCCGACTTTAATCGCGGGGGTCCGACTTTAATCTCGGGGGTCCGACTTTAATCTCGGGGGTACGACTTTAATCTCGGACACCCGACTTTAATGATACAACGTACAGAGTCCTGCCGGCAGTACGAAAATGCCTCATTTGAGTACGCTAGAAATCGTTTAATATTAGGACTATGAAACCTACCTGTAGGATAATTTGTACTCATTTCAGAAGCCAATGAAATGCTCTATAAGCGCATTTTTGTCCGAGGGCGCTATCTTTATTAGTTCCAAAGTTATGCGTGCTTGAACTTGTCAGTCAGTTACTCTGAAATGATGAAACCAGGCACGCGTCGGCAACGGCTTTTGAAACGAAAAATGAACATTCGTGGAGTATATCGCAATTTAATAATAATAATTATATAGCATTTATTGCCCAACAGAAACCATTTACAAGGCAATTTTTGAAGGATAGCAAATGAAATATAATTAAAAGTATAGTAACAGTGTTACAACATACAAAATATGGCATGAATACAATATAAAAATAATAAGATTCATCCATTATTGATTCCCAAATAGCCTATAGATGTGCTCCATATTTATTTCTTAATTCACTCTTACTGCAGTTAAAAATATCACATATATTTGATAATTTATTAGCATTAGAACACATCACTGGAATACCGCCAGGTGTTTCGGGGTAATAAAAAAGGTATTTAAATCGAAAAATCTGGCAAGTGTCGAGTGTCGACATTTTACTATATCTCTTGCAATTGATAAATAATCAATGGGCAGACACTAACTATATCAGAAAATCCTTCAGTTCTGCATGAACAGGAGAATATACCTCCTAGGCAAGATTGGTTACCGGGAGTACACACACTTATCGCTCTAAGCAGTGAAGATGTTTGTCAAAGAGTGCAGAGAAAGTGTATTATTTGTAGTCGAATAAGACATTTACAACAAAAGTCCAGTTATAGGTGAAGTGCTTGTGGCGTACGTGCTGTCATGTGTTTCCCAACAGGAAGAAATTGTTTCACCTACCATATTCAGTATGGTATCCCAACCTAAAGGACTGAAATTGTATTTTTGTAACGTTTGATTTCGTTTTCTCCTCTAGTTTTAAATTCAAAAATTATTTTTTTTAAATTTTATCTTGCTACTTCAAATAGAATACAAATTTATTAATAAAAATATTTGAATTCATATCAAATTATTTCAATTACATAACTAAAAATATCTTTCCGTTTGAGGCGATGGAGGTACTTCTGGCAGCACAATTTGAGATTGAAGTGAGTCCTGCCAGCAGGTCTTCGATTTATGGAAGTTATATTTTATTCACATTTTGCTGAATGTACAGCTGGTAGTACGTTACGTCCTGCATGCAGGTTAACTTTATGAGCGGAATAATGTCCTGCTAGTAGGACAGGGCTCTCTGTACAAAGGTCATTCCGGAAGCGCTTCCAGCAGGACAAAGCTCTGTACACTCTATCATTAATCTCGGGGGTCCGACTTCAATCTCGGACCCCCGACTTTAATCTTGGGATTCGACTCAGTTCTCTCAGATTCTAGAATTTTTACCAAGGAATCTCTTCATAAAGCTATAGACACAAAATGCAAAGCCTTTTCTCGTTCACTATTGGTTGAAAGGATAAGGTATCTTGATTTCTTTGAAAAAATGAACAGGATGCTCATAAAATCAGTTGTAGAATCATCTGCGACTGAAAGACATTTATATCAGTCGCTATTTTCCATCGTTCAAGTTAACCTCTTGGAAGATTATCATGTCGAAATGGGAAACATTCTCAATTGAAAATTGAATCAATACATGACTCCTCTGGAAAGCTATTTTTATGTATAATGTTTAACAAAAAACAACTACTTCCCTAGCTAAAGCCACGCTGGACATTGAACTACATCTGATAGATATTGTATTATAATAATAACAGCTGCGCTCTTCCCGCACAGGCTATGCCTTTGGGTACACACTCTTCGAGTGTTTATCAGGAAATATTATTATTATTATAACTTGAGAGAATACATTTAATTTAAACACATTTTTTGTTATATCTAATAGAAAACAACTACTTCCCTAGCTAAGAACCTCTATCTTGCAAATTTTCCCTTTAAGATTTTTTCTTTCAAGTTACATATGGATAGCGTTTAACTAAAAGGAACCAAGCGCCAAATTATGGTATTGAGTAATGACTTGATAAAGTCAAATCATATTTGAAAATTGTTAAATAATTATTGAAATGGCACTTGACACTTTCATCAATGGATGGAACCACGTTCAATGAATCACTTAGATCTTCTTAAATGGGGTTGGTTCCAGCGTTTGGTGTCTCATTTTACACCCAGTTCAAAATTGACGAGTTGGCGCTTGGTACTTTTTAGTTGAACGCTGTCCATATTATGATCTTTTCACAATATCTATCAGATGTAGTTCAAAGTTCAGCGTGGCTTTTGCCGGGGAAGTAGGTAGTTTTCAAAAGTTTACTTCTATAGCGTTTCAATACATGGGACAGTCATTATTTGCTTCATTTCTGAACCATTTCACCACATGTAAACTCATTATTGAAGGGCCCCGAAGATGAAATGATTAATTCGAAACGTGGCATCGGTCAGAAAATATTAGTCCCAACAAACTATCTGAACACATCAATGTAACTATTATATTCCAGACTGAGATCCGCCGAGATTAAAGTCGGGGGTCCGAGATTAAAGTCGGACCCCCGAGATTAAAGTCGGACCCCCGAGATTAAAGTCGGGGGTCCGAGATTAAAGTCTGGGGTCCGAGATTAAAGTCGGGGGTCCGAGATTAAAGTCGGGATTCCAAAAAAAAATTGTTCGTGGCCCTTCTACGGCTTCGTAAGTTTCAATAGTTGTAAAAAAGAATAAAAACGATATTAACAAATTGATTTTGTAGTGTAATTATGTATTCAAATATTTTATTATAAATAATTTAATATAAACTACTTTTTGTTATAAAAATAATAATAGAAAATAAAGAAAGTAGAAAATCATTGAAAATTATTGAGGAAATCATGATTCAAAGAGACATTTTTTTTCAATTTTAAGCGGTTTAACGACCAATAAACCACCAAGTTGGTTGGTTGGTTAAAGGTTGACGAGCAAGATTCCGGGTTTACCTTGAGGTTTCCCTTAACACTGAGACCAGCTGGGGTCTACTGTATTGTTTTGTCGTCAGTGGTTCCTAGTTAAATAGGCCTGTGTTTTTCACCAGGTTCAGTAGTCTATTTACTCGGTGTTTCGGATTCATGCCTGTTTCTAGGTTCATCTGTCCGAATATACTGTTGCGCTTGTTGAGCAGCGCGTCGCATTCGAAGATGATGTGAGAGGCTGTTAAGGTTGAGTGTGTCAGCCGTCAGTGTTTGGCTCAGGTGCCTCACCATTGCTGTGCTGTGTCGATGCCCTTCGATTTGGTCCCAATACTTTTGGTGTTTTGATTTCTTCCACTCATTGATCCACAACTTTTGTATTTATTATTTTTCCACATAACCTCAAATTTTCAAAAATCGGTTTTTATCTATTTTGATGGTCAATTTGAGGTTAGGTATGTTGAAAAGTGTCGAATGCAAAAATTCTCGATTTTTTCATTAGTCACAACTTTCTACTGAACATTTTCCGCTAAGAAGTCACGTTTCGCCGCAAATCGCAAAAAAGCGTTTTCAACCCCTGAACTGCATCCCAATTTCACCAATTTGAGTGTTCGTGTTTAAATATTTTTTTGTCAAAGTCGGAACCTCTGCGAAGAGGATCGAGAAAAATAAATATGTCGCTGCAAAAAAACATCCAATTCATACCATCAAAAGATATATTTCCACTAGATTTTGCGACAAACATACAATTTTCATGCAAAAAAATTAAAACGGTTTTTCTGATTTTTCCAAAAAATTTGAAGTTATGTGAAAAAATCTTGGAAACAATAGTCTTAGATCCTTTTTGCCCACAACTTTTTCCTTAACTTTTTTTTGTATTAGGTTAATTTTTCCTGCAAATTTTTACCCCCAAAAGTTCTCCTACTTTCGCTCTTTTATCATAGTCAAATCCTTATTTTTGTCTTTGTTTATTCCTTGTATCTATTAAGGTAACATGAAATTTTCATTTTAGATATAGGTTTCAACTATTAATTTCATTAATTTTAATAAATAAATATGAGTTAAAAACAAAAATTTTAAAAATTGATTTTTGAAAATCTGTTTTATCATTTTTTCGCGTTTTCTGGAAAAAAATCCCACAGCAGTGCTACTCTTTCATTACATAATGTGAAAGTAAACGCTTCAACGAAAAAACCGGCGGCAGGCGAGCTTGAAAATATGAACTAAATCGGGCAAACTTTTCAGTTGAAAATGAGGTCGTTTTTTAGGAATTTGCCGAAAAATCTGTATTGGTTACAAAAAATCACAGCATACTTAAAATATGTAAATATTTCCAACAAATTTCGTGAAAAAAAACCGATTTTTGGGTGAGAAAACAATTAAAAACAAAAAAATTGGTTTTTGGGATTTTCTTGGAAAATTTCAAGTAATGTGGAAAAATATTGATACAAATGTAGATCTTTATATTGTCAACAACTGTGCTCCTCAACTTTGTTTGATGAAAGGTCAACTTTCGTTGCAATTCTCGAAAAACCGTGAAATATCGCTCTCAACCTCTAAATGTTCGCCCCCTTCCACCCTTCTCCATTTTTTCGACTCCAATTTATTTTTCCCGTCATTCAAACAATATCCTGCTACTCTTCCAGTAGGTCTCATGATATTAATAATTTTTCCCGCTTTCATATTTTTTGTCGTCCATCAGCACTGGTCTAATTCATGAGTTCAATTATCACTATTCATTGAATTAATCTAAAATATTCATCGTACTGATGAACGAGTGCATTATATCAATGATACAGCATTTATTCCAAGACAGAACAATAATAATCAATACGATGCAGAGGAATCATCAATCAAATGTTTTTTTTCATTCGTTTGATGAATGAGATTCGTTAAAATAACGCACCCATCTAATGTACTTGATCATACAATTAACGAAATCATTCATTGATATTATGGACGTCCGTGTAGTATCGATAACCAGTGATGAATTGACAAAATAAATGCGTTCATTGGACTACTATAGATGTAACTGTTAATGAGTCACTACTTTAGCATTTTATTTAGATACCGATTTTTTTCTGTGTATTTTAGAGACAGTAGAAAATCAGACATGTGAGATTTATCCTTTTTTTTCTGGATATAATTTTACAGCTTTAGAATAGTAGGTGCTGCACTTCATATATGGAAACAGTACTCGAGACCTGTCCTAAGATATACGTATTATGACACAAACTTTTTTGAAAAAAGTCGAATTTTGACAAAATTATGAAAAAGGTGGATTTTATTTTTAATTTTTGAATTTATGACGTAATTTCATTACTTGCATGGTTCGTATATCTCTGTCTGTCATTGGGTTCCAAAATTTGCAGTAGAATTTTCAAACAATTACTGATGTCCAGTTGAGCTGAAATTCTACACACCTTAGAAACGATGACAATGTAATGATAAAAAAGTTCTCCCTGAAAAAAGCATGTCTGTTGGAGTGCTCAGACCCCCTACTTCTCGAAAGAAGTTGCGAAAACTCGCGAAAATAAAATCCGTCCAATGGTGAAATGCATCGCACCGTCATATAATTTGATTTCAAATTCCACCCCCACCACTTGAAAGCTAGTTAGATAATTCGCAGGATTTCGTGAACATTTACGACGAATTGGAACGTCGAAAGTAACGGAGAAAAACGTTGTCAACGAATTTTGCGAACACTCACTATAATAAAATTAGAAAAACCCGTAAATACAATGATAAAGTTCGGGCCGTCGAATAATTTTCATAACCTGATCTGTTTGTATTCATATATACAAACAAAACGTCTTATACACCTCCAAACTTTATACGTTCTGGAACAACACGCCACAACAATCGAAGGCGAATTCGAAAAATCGGAGGCCGATATGAACGCATGAGTATATCGTGTTCATTCTTCTAGTCATTTTATCAGAAGTCATAACAAAAATTTTTCTGAGGAAGCTTTTTGTTAGGTATATATGTACTGTTACACGATGCCAGTAAAGTGGCTTACGTGCCGAAAAGCTGTTTGGCCAGGGGTAGCAAAAAATTATATGTAGTGTATGAAAAACAAAGGACTTTTAGAAAGGACCCTGCACTTTTTATAGGTAAAATGGTTCTCGGTAAAATTGTTTGAATTTTTAGTATATTGTAGTATTCGATGTGCTGATTGAACGTGCAGAATCGCAAAGTTCGTTGATGGATAGATTTTAAAATTTGTAATTTTTATTTAATTATTTTCTCGGGATTTGAAAGTGCCAACTGCATATTTTTTCATTCCTATCATCAACGTACCTTCATATTACTAAATATCATTCGGATGGTGCATATTATATCATTATGTACAGAGTGAAAAAGAAAAACATTTTAGTAATGTCTGAAAATTCGATGTAGTAATGAAATTATTTTGGCATGCAAAATACTATTCTTATTCCATCATTAATTATAATTCATACATTTCGTACAGGGTGATTTGAAAACTGGTGAAATATACGGCCGGTTCTTTCGTACATATCCTGTATATTCAAGTGAATTATCATCCTGCGAAGTTAGCTGATACCGTATAAACATGATTTCGTTGGGTATATAGGGTGATCATGAAAATTTTCGATGAAAAAATGATATAAAATCAACGTTTCAGAAATCACGAAATTCACGATTAACTCGTTGAAATTTCTTTATTATTATTCAATATATCCATCATTCTCTCCTCAACACTGTTCCAAAAATGCAGTTTCCTACTATACTAGTTTCATAGTTATTAATTGAGAAACTTATTACCATTTGCATAACAAGTTTAAGGAACTTGTTCACGCGTACATTCTACTAATGGCCAAGATTTTTCACAAATAGTGAAACGTGAGAATGTGGAGAAATAAATGTAACATATGCAGTGTGATGACCAATGACGGTCCATCCAATTCCACCTACCATTTAGGAAATGACTGAATATACGTCACATCAATTACAACTTACAACTCAGGCATGGGCCAGATAAAATTTCTCATGCTTGGATAGTTTGACTCGCCCAATCGTGTATATGAGGCCCCGGGATAGTCTTTCCAATATCAATTGCAACAACTCGTATAGGTTCAAAGAAAACGCCGCGGTCCACGTGACCTTGATTGACGTGCGGCAAAGTGCAAAATATGCGGCTGGAGAGTCATAAATCATCATGTAAATGAGGTGTCGCCATATCAAACGAAATTGTTGATACGGCTATCAAACGAGTTTTTATGATCTGCAATTGATATTGGATAGACTATACCGGATATCATTTGGATAGTTTGACTCGCCCAATCGTGTATGAGGCCCTGGTACGGGAAATCACTTATCACTGAAGGTGACAAGGAACAGCCTTAACCGAATCCACCTCCCCCGTAGCAGCGCTACGGTCCCCATACAGCAAGAAAACCCTATCGCCTATCGGGTACAGTTTGATTCTGTCGTAGACGGAGAGTGAATGAAAAAGAAAAATCAATTAGTTCCATCAGTGATAATTATTATTAACTTTACGTATTGAAATTACCTATATTGATGAAATAGAAAAGATGTCTATATGTTTCTATTGATAGCCAGCAAATATAAAAATCATGGAAACCTCTATCCGAGTGGAACACGCATTGGAAGAAAACCGTCGCTGCCAGATTTAAATTCTCCTATTAGAAATAAAAGCGTTCTATCAATCATTTTCAATTTCCCCAGATGGTTTGTTTTTTATTCCGTCAAAGCTTAAACCAACAAAATTCACTTAACAAAGTCAAAGTCAAAATATGCTTTATTGTCGGAAGTATCTTATCTGTACCTTACATTATTAAATTCACATATCTGATGTGATTGTTATCTCTAATCTTCACCCTCTTTGACATTTATTTTGATCTCCACATTCTCACGTTCCACTATTTGTGAAAAATCTTGGCCACTAGTAGAATCTGCGCGTGAACAAGTTCCTTCAACTAGTCATGCAAATGGTAATAAGTTTCTCAATTATTAACTACGAAACTGGTCATAGTAGGAAACTGAATTTTTGGGACAGTGTTGAGGAGAGAATGGCGAATATATTGAATAACAATAAAGAAATTTCACCGAGTTAATCGTGAATTACAGGGTGATTTCTGAAACGTTGATATTTTGTCATTTTTATCATCGAAAATTTTCATGATCACCCTATATATCCCAACGGAATCATGTTTATACGGTATCAGCTATCTTCAGAAGATGATAATTCACTTGAATATACAGGATATGTACGAAAGAACCGGCCACATATTTCACCAATTTTTCAAATCACCCTGTACGAAATGTATGAATCGTGAGTAATGATGGAATAAGAATAATATATTGCATACCAAAATAATTTCATAAACATTTCATTATTACATCAAATTTTCAGACATTACTAAAATGTTTTAATTTTTCACTCTGTAAATTATGATATAATGTGCAATCTGAATGGTATTTAGTAAAATGAAGGTACGTTGATAATAAGAACGAAAAAAAAATGCAGTTGGCACTTTCAAATCCCAAGTAAATAATTTAATAAAAATTACTGATTTTCAACTCAACTCAAAATCTATTCATCAACGAACTTTGCGATTCTACACGTTCAATCAGTACATCGAATACTATAATATACTGAATATTCAAACAATTTCACCAAGAACCATTTTACCTATAAAAAGTGCGGTGTCCTTTCTATAATTTTTTTAATGCTTTCAGCGTGATATGTCATAACAATTGAGCTTCCAAGAAGATATTAAATTAAACAATAACATCAAACAATAATTCAATTAAAGTTCTTCGTATAACTGAATATTATTTTTTACTTTTTAGCTCGATACTTTATAAACAAAATCTTGTTATCAAAGAGATTTCCTACATTTATTTAATTTTTCAAATTGGAATAGGGACCTATCAGGTGATACCTTATTTCGAAGATCTTTCAATTCCTTATTCAGTGATGAACACTTATGAATGGCTAATATCGACAGTATGACCAAAAAAATTGATTACACATTACGTCAATACCGATGACTAACCCATATCGAATGTAAAAGTTGACTTTCTTCAGAATTTTCATCCTAATTTGACAATAATTATTGAAAACACGAATTTGTCATATAATTCAAGAATTTTATTCTCCCTGTAAAAAAAAATCATAGGAAAGTACATCCAGCCAATAGCTTTTTGATAAGAATTTTGAAACATAAGCACTAGAAAGAAAATTTAGCAGCATACTGATAATAGGGATTTGCACATTTTGAATATGAGAATCGGTAGTAAGAAAAATAAAGAAATGAAATTTATCTGCTCCCACTCCCTACCTGACACACGCATAGATCCAGTTCTGACGAGATGAAAATGGGGGGACGTGAACACTACCATTGAAAGTGATTGCTTTTCCTACCGTTATTCACTACATGGATCCTCTCTCTTCCCAATTATTCTTATTGCAGATAGGGAGGTGAGATTTTTCAAAACTTTATTATTCGATGGTTAGATATTTTTCACTTTTTTTACGGATTTTTCCGATTTTGTTTCAGCAAGTTTTCGCAAGAAGGTTGGGAGCAAGCACACCAGCAGACATATTTTTCGTTGTAATGTCCATGTGCGAAACAGTTGAAAAATTTTCCGAATTTCTACACGTTCTGTATCTAGCTTTCGAGGAGAGAAGAGGAGTAAATTTTTTTGATACCGTATTCTTCAATGGTCAGATAATTTTCACTATTTTCACGGACTTTTTCGATTTCTATTTCGAGAGTTTTCACAGTATTTTTTTGAGACAGGAAAGGGGGGCGAGCCCCCTGATCGATTTTTTTCCATAAATATTTCCTATGTCTATGTCCTTTGCGTTCTCTATCTAGCTTTTGAGGGGGGACAGGAGAGGTGAAATTATTTTGAACTATAATTTTCGACGGTCAGATATTTTTCACTATTTTTACCGATTTTTCCGATTTTAATTTTCTTACTTATTTTCGAGGAAAGAGGGGGGCATGCCCTCCTACCTAGTTTTAATTTTTGCTTTAATTTTTGACGTCCAAATCCGTCAAGAAAACATTCAAAATCCTACGCGCACAGGGGGGCAATTTCTTCCACATTATTGTATTGTCATCGGAAGTGAACAAACAAGTGAAATTTCAATTCCATAGGATAAGAGAAAGGGGTTCTAATTCATTTTAAGAGATTTGTACCCATTTAACAAACTCACACACAGAGCAATTTATATAAAAGCTATTCAAAATAAAAATCGACCTTTTGGAATTTTTCTCAAAGTCGCCTATTCGCGAAAAAATGATTTTTTCCATAATTTTGCCCCTCACTGTATGTGCAACAATGAAGATCATCTTCAGAAACGAGTAGTTATTTTCATGCTGAATGAAGAATTGTTTGGCAATTATTTTAACAAACTTTGATAACATATTTCATCTACTTCATTGTTCAAATAATACCTACACCATACGATCATCAAAATCACGAACCTTCCAAGAGATAAGGAATTGGTTTGGATCCAAATATGAAAATAGCGCTCCCCCCACCAGCATAAAAATCCTGTTTGAAGGTCAAATAAATTTGGCAACACTGTCGGAGGCGTTTTGGTAAAAATTCGTGTAGAAATATATACAGAAGAAGCCATTTCGCCACCTTCTAATCGGAGGAGAGCTGCATTGAAACTTATGTCAAAAATTTGTATATTTTGTGAAGCATTTTTCTCTTCCCCTCTCTTGGTGCTCGCATAGACGACATAAATTATGTACTGTTTGTATACAACAAACACCTATGATGGTATTCCTTAGATAGGAGGCGTGGGTGCCTGTCCGGTGTATGGATGCACCCAAGATAGCCGTGCATGTATATATATATTTATATATATTTATATATATCACTACATGTATTCTTAATTGACCGCTGTCTATAGGTGTTAAACAACAAACTTTTACATTTTATATAGTTTTACTCTATTATTTATTTTATACATTCTCTACTATTTTCTAAGATCAAAATGTATTTCTTACATATTCTCTATTTCTTACAATGACTTGCCATAAATGTACCTGTACCTGTACGTAATGTGGTTAAATAAAGTACTCTACTCTTCTCTATTGGAAACAGTTCTGATGGTAGTACCAGAAAGAGTAATGATTTAAAGCTTCCAATTCCAAAAACTTATCAAAAACTCGATATTTTGTAATGGATGTAAGATGTTAAAAAACCTTCCAATGAATATTAAAAGTATCACATCACTTTTTCGTTTCAGAAAAGATGTGAAAAGTTTGTTATCAGAGAGAGTTTTATGATGATAGTTTTTAAAAGTTAGAGTTTTCATAACATTCACACTTCGATTAATATTTTTTCCATTTGAACATTCCCGCTAAGAAGTCACGTTTCGCCGCAAATCGCAAAAATAGTTTTCAACCCATAAACTGCATCCCCATTTCGCCATTTTGATTGTTTTCGTGTTTAAATTTTTTTTCTCAAAGTTGGAACCCCAACAAAATTCTCCACCTTGTCCTTGCCTGTTACTTTTTTTCTTATTTTGAACGTTTTTGGCACCAGCCTATTCACTAATATGGTCTCGTAGAAGCTGAAATTATTCGTCAATTTGTAGCTCAGGAATCCATCTTGAGAGAATTCATATTCATGATTTATCCCGCGAGCTTCATGAGCATGAGAATATTTTCGAAATTCGTGATAGAACTGGGTTGGCCCAAAGAACATGCAGGATATCTTTTCAAGTAGGTGAATAATTGAATTTATCCGATTGTTTTTGAAATTCTTCATTGGTGACGTATTTTAGTGCTGCAGATTTGAATTTGCGTCATGGAATATCATTCAGGGAGTTTTTATATTTTTTGGCATGCGTAGACCCCAACACAGCTCATGGTGGTGCCTCCGCTGAAATTAGATGTAGATATATGTTCAGGTGAGTGTGTTATGTATAGAAATATATTCATATATATTTGAGGGTTATACCCAATAACTTTTCTATTTAATTTTCGTATATAGCCCCTCGCTAAATCCATCTCAATTTTCAAATTATATGTGTATATTTTTTGATATATTTTCCTTTGAAACAATAGCTTCTTGGAATATTCTTTGTTTTGTGTGGATAGTGTATATTTTTACAGTTCCCATTAGGTTCAGTTATCCTTTGTTTTAAATACCTACCTGTCTACCCTATGTACACCTTGTCACACATTTATGAATAATGTTAGATTTCAGAGTGAAAACAAACCATCCAAAAGATCAGAAATCTAGCATTGTTTATAAAATACTATGTGCATAGGGCAGACAGGTAGTTACTTAAAACAAAGGATGACAGAACATAAGAGGGACTGTAAAAATATAGACAACCCATTTAAAACAATGAAAAATCCAACAAGCCGCGCAGAACATTGTGAGTCATTGAAACAGTTGTTATTATCGGACAACAGACGATTAAAAAAAATACTCCTGAATGAAGTGATTGAAATAACAAAACATGAAGAAGAGTATGTTATCAAAAGATCAGATATTGAAAATTTGAACATCTCATATTAAAATCTAATAGATAGACTCAATTAAGAACTGAAGAATCGGTGTTATTAGTAGGTGACCTTTCACAGCTCTTCTCATTTTTTCCATCAGTCTTTTTATATATTATGAAGAATCGATTCACCAACAATTCAGTTTGATCACCTCTACGTGTCTACATATTTTGTTAAACAGTATTCATATTTTATTTATTTTCGATCCATTTTGACTCAGAGACCCAATCAACAATTCCAATCATAGTTAAAGGTCGCTACCTCTTTCAATTATTATTATTATTACATTAATATTATGAAATTTTTGTATTGACGTCGATCCCTGATATGGTTACCAAATTTTAGATTTTTCGGGCGATTTATAAGTAGGTGAAAATTGAATTTAAAAATTCACATCATTATTATTATATTGGAATTCTTGTATTGTCATTGGTCCTTGATACGCGTGCAAAATTTTAAAATATTCGAAGGATTGAATGTGGGTTAAAATTGCTGTTGTTATTTCCGTCGACCGATTGCCACCCTACGCGAAACCCTCGTAAGTCTCCGAGAGACTTGTGTTTGCTAGAAAAGACGCAGCCCTTACCTTTTAACGTGTGATGCCATGCACGAGACCGGTGAATCGGTGGATCGAACCAACGACCCCACGCTTGCGAGGCGAACGCTTTACCAGCCGACCACCACGACCCATGAATTTCAAAATTATCCTCATAATTATTATTATTACATTAATATTATGAAATTCTTGTACTGTCGTCGGTTCGTGATATGTGTGTATGTAGAAGTAGGTGGAAATTGAATTTACAAATTCACATTATTATTATTATTATTATGATTACATTCTTATTATTACATTTTTATTACGAAACTCTTGTATTGTCATTGGTCCTTGATATGTGTGCAATATTTCAGATATTTCTGGCAATTGGAAGTGGGTGTAAATCAACTTCCAAGATTTCAATACATTGTTACATAAGTGAACCTATAATAATAATTTTACAAAATGGGATTCATATCTAAACCGATTGATAAGCGACAATATTGTTGAGTTTATTCATTTGAATAATATTTCAGGTTTTATGACAGAGATAGAGATGAGTTTCTAAAATACGATGAAATGAAAAACATAATTTTGGATCTTAGAAAAAGCAAAAAAGTTGCCACAGACCCAGCTGGCGTTGCGAAAGAAACAGCGGAAACGTACAAGTGAGCATCTATCACATATTATTATATATGAAAAACAGAGGCAAAACTAGCAGATTTTCGGCTTTTTCCAAATGTAATTTTTCTTGTTATTTACTTTTCATTGGACAGGGTTTAGCATTGAGTAAAAGACTTCACTCGAAATTGAAAGCATTTTCAAAAATAATTCTCTCGGGAGAGTTATTTGAAATTGAAAAGTCAAAATCGCACATATTCTTTCAATTCCAAACCAGAAGCTACTTCAGAGCTTGTGATGGAGTCCCCCTCCTTGTATCGACCTCCATAAGGTCTGGTTGGATCTGATCGAAACGTCCTAAGATGCTCACAAACTCAATAAGTTGGACTTGAGCAGCAAAGTGTAATTCCTGGTTTCAAGAGATCAAGTAGCCTATTAGCGTGATACCATGGATTCAACAGAAAAACACAAGACTAAACATGAGTATGAGTTAGAGACAATGACAACTTATTCAACTAACAAACGAGTTACTGCGCAAGAGTTTCATCTTTGAAGTCTTCAAAGTAAATTACCTTTTTCTAGCTGTGTTTTGATTCATTGATTTATTATTTTGACGCAAACGACTTAGTTTACATCGGTAATTGAACTCCAGACTGACGATTTCACTCATCCACGTCAATATGACGGTACAAATTGAAGGGACTTTTTTAACCGAGAGATCGCGTTTTTATGCAAAACTAACACGTGTTTATTTTCCTCTTTCACGCATTGAATTGATAGCCTGGCAAATTTGATGGGTTATATTTAGAATCAATCACACCGAAATCACAGAAAGAGTTCTTGTTTATGAGTATTCAGCAGTCCCCATTTTCATAGCGACTTCTCCCATGTTGGTTATGAGACATGACAGTTTTAACGGTGTCGTTAAGCTTTTGAATCATTTTTGGTCTTGACACATTTGAATGCAGAGTAAATTTACGCGCTTCGATCATTTGTTCGAGTTTTATTTGTTTTGAATATCGCGGATTGACTAATGGTGGCTATAACCACATGGGACACCACAAAGCAACATACTTAGTGTTATGTGTTTCTTCACCCACCTCGTTTTGAAATACGATCGTTGAGAAATGGAGGCCTTCAGATACTTGAAACAACCGTATTAACTGATGAAAAGTTACAGTCAATTATAGATATATTTGCCTCTCTCATTATCAGTGCTTTATTCTTCAACATAAATACCCATGAAGAAAACTGTGAAATATTTTTTGACTTTCGTTCGTTTCGTAGGGCTATGGGCATCAGTGATAGCACTCCTATAAATGTGATGGATTTTTTGAAAGCCATATGTGATTTGAAAATCAGAGGAACTTCGACAATTTTCAGATCAAGCGTTGGGATAATAAAATTCCTGAAAGATTCCAGGTGAGAGTTGGCGATGAAAACATGGGTAGAATTTGGTAACACTGGTAGACCACGGAAGAATAATTCAATGAATGATGATCTACTTGAAATGCGCACTGTAAACTAAAGAGCCGTTTTACACTTCAGAAATTATTCCGAAAATTCTAACGAAACTTGGTTCCAAAAATTATTTTTATAAAACTGGGATGTGTAAAAGAGTGTAAATACTACGAAAATTATAATGAAATTTACCGTGAATATTTTGCGAGGAAAAATATAGGGCATGTTCCATATTTTTATAAAGTTTGGGAGTATTACGCGCGAGAATTTTCGCAAAGACACAGGAATGGTTTGATCATAGATCGCATAAACTTATTTCGATGATCTGTGCGATTGACGTTTGACGTTTGGCATTATAGTGTGTTGGGTGTTGCTTTTTGTTTATATGGTTCATAAAATAAAAGAACAAAATGTCTTGGTCATACTGTACATAAGAGATCGATAAGTTTCACCTGTAGCCAGAAAACGAAGAGTAATGTCCAGTCTTGAAACAAAACAGAATTATCAGAAATAGGTTGTCAAACACTTCTTGTTTCAACAACCACCTATGTTTAGTACTTATAGAATCTCTCATGAAAGTGTCCTGCTTTGTGATACCATCCTTGATTTCATTCAACAGTTTGGCAAACTGGTAATCATTTATTCTGAGAAAATTTCTATATGCTTCAGGATCCTCACTCTTTAACTCGTTATTGAGAAGAGAAAGGATACCTCTACCTTCATTTCTCCTTTGCAGCCACGTTTTACAACAAAGCGAACGCTTTCTTGCTTGGATCCTTTTTTTATTACATATATCAATAAAACATGTAAGGAAATAATTGTAGCAACACACATTTATTTGGTTTTCGGCATTATCAACTCGTAGGTTTAGAAGTTTAGTTATAAATAATGATCTAATGGCAGTTATTTCATCATAAAATAATATAGAGAAACTGTGACATTTTAAATTCCACCAGCATGCGCATGAAAGAAAATTTGCCATAATTTCCTTGTTGTATAAAACATGAATTTTTTATTAGTCATTGTTGAAATTATCAGAGAAATTTTCGATATTATTTACGTTAGAATTTTCGGAGTAATTTCTGAAGTGTAAAACGGCTCTTTTTTACACAGAAAACTGGGTATTTAACGAAAAGAAATATTGAATAAAGCACACTCAGTCCTAAAACTAGGTGTTTCTGTCAAAATTATGTGATGGCAGATGAAATGGGAGTCAGGCAAAATTCAATTTACAGTGAAACTTCCCTCATTCGAATCTCCAAGGAACAGTAAGTTGAATTCAAGTTACAGAAAATCCGAATTACGAAATAATACACTGAAATGGGGATTTTAAAATTTACATACATATGTACAGGGTGTCCCAAATTCGAGCCTCATCATTGGAATCTCGGAAACCGGAAGAGATACGAGGTAGGTTAAATGGAGGCAAAGTTGCGCAATTTGGTGCTCATTGTAACGCCGCTTTCATATTTGAAAAATTCCGAATACTTCCGAAGATTTTTGGAAAAAACCGATTATTCACGATTTTATTTTTATTTTTTTGTGATTCTATTTGAATAGATATAACAAAACAAATTTCACATTCTCATTGCTACTTTTTCTGTTCTACAAGATGGTGTTATCAGATTTTCGAACAGACGTTTCGTATTTGAGCTGCCATCATCGACTTTGTTTTTTTAAATACGGCCCTGGATTTTTTATTATGGATTTTAAAATCTTCTAATGTCCCAAAACAAATGATGCATCGCACTTATTCGAAAAGTTTATATTAATAGCATTTTCCATAAGAACTCAAGTGTTAGAGAGAGACAGAGAATATATTTTTGGTAAGATCTTAGCAGGACATCGTTAAAATAATTTTTTCGAAAAGGAACGATACATAATTGTTTCAAGGACCTCAGAAGCTCCTAAAAATTGATATAAAACAATGTGTGATGTTCAACAATAGGCATGATGTTTTAATTATTCCAAAAAAAGTCAAACAAAAACTATAAAATTGAATACCCAATGAAAGTTAAAGCAAATATTCAAATTGTAATCCACCTGCTTGAATGCATTTTCGTGTCAGTCTGTGAAGTTTATGGATGGCACGCTGAATGGTCCTTTCAGGGATAGCCCTGATCTCCCTTATTAGGTCTTCACTTCAAGATTTTGTGGCGTGTTTCGATGAAGACGGTTTTTGAGAAATCCCCAAAGAAAGTAGTCTAGAGGGTTTAGGTCGGGGCTTCTAGCTGGCCAACGTACGGGACCTTGGTTTCCAATCCATTTATTAGGGAACAATTCATTTAATAAATTTTTAACACATCTCCCATTATGAGGTGGTGCACCGTCTTGTTGCCACCATAGTTGACGTAATACGCCCAAAGGTTCTTCCATTAAGGAATCCAATATATTGGTCCTTATTAATTCTGCATATCTATCGGAATTTAATTTTCCTTGAATAAAAAACTGACCGATAATTTTATTGTGCCACATACCGACCCATACGTTAAATGATTGTCGTCCCTGAGGTCTTACTTCTTGATTCTGCCTTAGGTTTTCTATTGGCCAATAGTGTTCGTTATGTCTGTTAAATAGTCCATCTGTTGAAAAATTGCATTCATCTGTCCATATAGTTTTATTTAGGAAGTCATCATTTTCATTAATTTTATTTTGCAACCAGTTACAAAATTCTAATCGTCTCTCAGCATCGCCAGGTCTTAGTGTTTGACTAATATGGATTCTGTAAGGTTTATATCCACACTTATTTAAAGTTCTCCAAACTCGCATTCGCGGTAATCCTACTTCTTCTGAGAAAACTCTAACTGAAGCTCGAGGATTATTATTGGCCTTAAAAAATTATTTAAAATTATTCATTTTACTTTCTACTTTGTTACAGTTATCAAACTTACAGTGTTCAAGATAATTTGTTCCTCTTCTGGAACGATTCGTGTTCCATATTCAACCCTTGGCTTAACAAAACTTCCGCACTGAGCTAAATTATTATCAATATTAGCAAAATAACTTTAATGCGGCTGCCGTCTTTCTGGATATTCCAATAAATAGCGCTCACAAGCCGTTTTTGAATTTCGATTCGAAGTATAATAAATCCTTATCATGTCTCGTTTTTCTTCGTTAGAAAAGGTCATTTTCGTTTAATAAGCGTTAACGATTAGTGAACGAACAGTGAACTGTCAAAATATTGGATAATTTAAACATTAACAAATGAACTGAGATAGCCAGAATGCACGATGCACAGCAACTTTGATAAAATGCAATTATTTTTGTAAATATAGCTTACAACCTATATTATATTCCACAACTGACTTTATGAACATCCTGTTCATATTTTCAATGAAATCAACATGCCATACCCATGACAGGTTTTATGTCAAAAAATAGTTTCAAAGTTTCACCGCACAAGAAATAGTCCAACAATTCCTCATTACAGTGTGAAATAGCTTCTGATGAGTGTGTTTTCCAATTCTTCCGACCTCCCTGATGATCTTAGAAGAGTGAAATAGATTTCTGTCGACCAAAATGTATTGGAGGCCTAGCGAAAGAGATGCAGTTCACGCATCAATGGAATGAGCGATTTTCTGTGAGTGATACTTCTGAATAACATTCTCCCTTATCTCAATTATAGATAAGAATCTCCAATGGAAACTGGACATTTAATAAACAATCAACTATCTGAATGAAAATGCAAATTTTCACTTTCTGATTTTTTCATCAAGTTATATAGGGTCTTTCTCAATATCTATCATATGTAGTTCAATGTCCAGCGTGGCTTTAGCCGGGGAAGTAGTTGTTTTCTGTTAGATATTATAAAAAAGTAACTTCAATTTTATCTTACAGTTTTTCCATTTCTAGAGGAGTCATGTATTGATTCAATTTTCAATTGAGAATGTTTCTCTTTAAAACAAGAGTCATAAATTGTTGTGCAATGTCCTTTTTCTTCTTTTCTCCTTTTTCTACCTCAGCAATAAAATTTAATTTTTCCTTGAGCGTTAAACATTTCAAATTTCGTTTTGCCATTTTAGTCGCCCACTTAAATCCCAACAAATCCACACCACCTTCACTCACTACAACTGCTGAAAATGAGCAATCGCCTGGACGCATGCTAAGAAACTAAAAATAAGTTTTTATCTGTCGCCGCTCGTCACTGAGAAGAGAATCGGTAATTCCCCGAAATATGTATGTACAATTCGACTTTCGCTTGGGCTGCCGCTAAATTTCAGTTCGGGTTTTATAAATATTCGAGTTATAGAAAGGACCCCGCACATTTAGTACGTAAAATGGCTTTCGGCTAATTTTGCTCAAATTTCGATATATGGTAGATCTTGGCATCCTCATTACGTTGTCCAATTTACAGATCGATCCTATGACCAGTTTTCGAGGTACAGGGTGTCAAAAATTCGATTTTCGCTATTTTGGGTATTATGCATCGATTTGATTTTTGTGCTCTAATTCGAAATTGAACTGTCTTAGAAATGATAATAATAATAATAATAAGAAGAATAATAGATTTTATTGATAGGTCCAGAACAACAACAAAAAAAAATGTTTACAAAAGCAAGTGGTTTTTGACAACATTCCAGAATGGAACCCTTAGTACCTATCAAAAGGCAGAATTCAAGTTCCGATCTTGTCACGTGAGTGACGCGGTCGGACCTTGCTCTTCCATTCAACCAGCGAAAATTATTACATGTTAAATCTTAAATCTTAAATCCGGTATCTTAGTATCTATCTATGATTAAACAGAGGGTAAAAATTATTACATGTTGAAAACGGTATCTAGTATACATCTATGCTTAAACAAACAAGGGAGAAAAAGAAGAAAATAATAATAGTAACAAAAGTTAGTAGTAGGTAGAATATGCCTTTATCAATATCAATTCAGAAGTTTTGGTAGTTTGTTTCTGACCAAGTCGGATTTCAGTTTTATTTTAAAATTTGATGGAGCCAATGATTTCAATGGATTTGGGAGCAGATTATATAGCCTGGAGACGTTGTAAGAGAAAGAGCCACGATATAAAGAGGTATGATGGGGTGGAGTGGAGAGTTGGTTTTTGAATCTCAGATTCAGGTTATGGATATCAGTTCTGAAGCTAATCTTATCATAAAGGTAGCTGGGAATTTTCGTTGTTATTATCTTATGGAACAGAATGCAAGCATGAAATATACGTCGAGTCTCCATGTTTAGCCACCCTAGATCGTTTAAGTAATGAGACACAGGTTGTCGTCTGCGGGTTACTGTAATGAGTCTCAGGCATGAGTTCTGCAAAGTCTGTAGCCTACGCTTATCGGTCGCAATTAAGTTTGGACCATATACGACATCTGCATAATTCGCATGAGACAGAACTAATGCATCACATAAAATTTTTTTTGACTGTTTGCTCAGATATTCTCTGTTTGAGTAAATCTGTTTCAGGTTACAGTAACCCCGTTTCACGACTTGGGATACATGAGACGAGAATCTGAGAGACTGGTCAATAATAAGACCGAGGTTTTTAGTACGTTCAACAAGTGGCTGTCCGACCGAATAACATTACAGTTGTTTTAGAGGGATTGATCGACAGGCAATATTTTTTGGAGGTGACGAGCAATGAATTCAGGTCTTGATTTATTTGCTGACATGCTACTAGTACTGAGGTTTCAGAGAATTGCTTATAAATTTGAGTATCATCAGCATAACTGTGAATTTTACAATGTTGTAAGCACTTTGAAAACTGTGACGTGTAAATAACGATTAATATCGGACCAAGAATCGACCCTTGTGGAACGCCGGCACTCGTTTCGAGAAAATTAGAAGATGCATCATCCAAGATGACACTCTGTGATCTGGTGGATAGGTAATTCGTCAGAAATTCCGTAGAGGGCTGGGAGAAACCTATATATTTCAACAGAGCTATTAAGAGTTGATGACTGATCCTGTCGAAGGCTTTAGAATAATCAATTAATACCAGGATGGATAATTCATTACTGTCGACAGATTTGTAGATATCATCGACTACTTTTAGCAGGGCTGTCGTGCAGCTATGGCCAGGTCTGAAGCCTGATTGAGACGCTGGCAGGATATAATTCTCATCAAGATGCTTCCGAATTTGTTTGTCTATTATTTTCTCGAATACTTTGGAGATGGCACACAATATGCTGATGGGGCGAAGATCACTGAAGTTTTGGGGATCTTTGATTTTAGATAAAGGGATAACGTGGGTCTTTTTCCAAGTAGCGGGAAATACATTTTTAACGATGCATGTATTGAATATGTGTACAATATACGGAAGTATATAAGGTGTACAGTGCAAGAGCATTTTGATGCTAATGCCATCGGAGCCAATAGCATTAGATTTTATAGAGAGCATTATTTCATAAATTTCTCGTTCGAAAGTTCTCTGCAAGAGGAAGTTTGAGCCGATGTTCAATTTTTGGTTAGAGAAAAAGGAGATTAGGTTATCATCAGGCAAATCATTGTTGGTGTTGTTACTGCAAAAATATTTATTTATTTCAATAGGATCTCTAAGATGTTCGGGAATTAAGTTTTTTGAGTTTTTAGTTTGCAGGTCCAGATCATACAGTTCTTTCCAGATATTTTTATTATTTTTGAGTCGGAATTCCAGGTAAGCTTTTTTTTCCAGTTTTACCGTACGGTTAGTAAGGTTCCTCAGCAGTTTGTAATAATCCCAGTGAGTCGCCAGACCGCTTTTTTGTATCTAAGTAAAGCATTATCTCGTAGTTTCATCATTACTTTTAGGTTATCAGTCAGCCACGGGGCCTTCCTTTTAGTTATACGTACAGTTTTCAAAGGTGCATGTAAATCAAAAGTATCCAACAGCAATGAATCAAATCTTACAACTTTATCATCAGTATCGTCCAGCCTATAAATACTATTGAAATCAGCACTGAGGAGATCGTTTCGGAATGTATCGTTATTAAAATGTTTGAAGTCCCTATATGTGTACATAAAACCATTGTGTGGTGCCACGACAGGAGATCCTATCGTGCAGGCAGCTAGCGAATGATCTGAAAAACTTGAACAATCCACAACAGTGCGGTCGGTAAAGCGTAAAGATTTGGAACAAATTATAACGTTCAATAATTTCTGGGTTGTAGATGTGTAACGAGTAGGTTCATCAATGACCTGATGCAAATCATATGAGTGGATGATGGACTGAAGATCTAAATAGGGCTTTTTAGCTGAATTCAAAAAATCGATGATCTTAATGTATTTAAGTTGTAGCCTATGAGTCTCTCCATACAAATGAAAAATAATATCTAACAAAGGGTGTTGCATTACAGCATGACGAGACAATGCTCATAGAAATAGATAAAAGTCAATACCATAATCGTTTTGATTTTCATTCAATCCGTTAAAATTAGAAAACAAACTGCTAGAATTTGACAATTTTTTTATAAAGTATGGGTCTTGATCAACTACATGAGGATTCATATGATTGCTTGTCCAACAGTATATAGTTTTCCAGGTACAGGGTGACGATTTCATTGCTTTCAAATGCTTCATCTCATGAATAAAATTATATAATTATTACGAATTGTCCATAACTGTTACTAGGATATGAAAGTTAAACTGACTCATGAAATAATCCTTCCTATCACCCCCCCATTATAGCCAACCCCCATCACCCCCTTGATTTACAGCCACATGCATTCCAATACTTTCAATAGAAATCTCTACTTGTAATACCTCATTGAATAGCTGGTAAAAATTGATCTATTCTCCCTCCTCATCAAACAATTAATTAAATATTATTTTTGTGAACATCTCAGCGTATGGGAATGAAATGAAAAAACGCATCATCAATATTTTATATACCTGAATAGGTATTTTCATACTCGAAGTAGTTAGTTATAAAAAATATATCAGATAAATGAACTTACAAAACCTGCAAAACAGTGGTTTTTATATTCTATATACAATTATTAGCCTCTTTAGTTTAAAAAATTATTAAAATTCTGCAGGACCGCTTCCTAGAAAGTGATTTCACCACTCTTCCCATTATTTGTGGAGCTTGAAGGGAGAATTGTGTGGGGGTCGTCTCATGTATTCCCATTGTTCCCGTGTTAGTTTTGGTGGCTTGCTCACCTGATTGATTCGATAATCAGTGCTCTTCACTGGAGTCCATTTGTGTTTCCTTCTCAGCGGGTGGCCTACCTCTGAAGAGGAAGTAGATATCGCAAGGTTAGATCACTTTTTGTTATATTTACTCACGGAGATTTCCTATCACTAACACTGTCTATTTCAGGCAAGGGGTTAATAATGGAGGGGGGGTGATAGGAAGGAGTCAGTTCAACTTTCATATCCTAGTAACAGTTATGGACAATTCGTAATGATATAATTTTATTCATGAGCTGTAGCATTTGAAAGCATTCAAATCATCACCCTGTACCTATGGAAAACTATATTCTGTTGGACAAGCAATCATATGAACCCTCATGTAGTTGATCAAGACCCATACTTTATAAAAAAATTGTCAAATTCTAGCCGTTTGTTTTCTAATTTTAACGGATTGAGTGAAAATCAAAACAATTATGGTATTGATTTTTATCTATTTCTATGAACATTGTCTTGTCATGCTGTAATGCAACACCCTTTGTTAGATATTTTCATTTGTATGGAGGGACTCGTGAGCTACAACTTAGATACATTAAGATCATTTCTGAGACAGTTCAATTTCGAATTAGAGCACAAAAATCAAATCGATGCATAATACCCAAAATAGCGAAAATCGAATTTATGACACCCTGTACCTCGAAAACTGGTCATAGGATCGATCTGTAAATTGGACTACGTAATGAGAATGCCAAGATCTACAATATATCAAAATTTGAGCAAAATTTGCCGAAAGCCATTTTACGTGCTAAATGTGCGGGGTCCTTTGACTTATGGAGTCAAAAATACATAGTGAGGTTGTGAAAACGTATGTATTTGTAAAGAATATTCGAATAATAGAATATTTCAAGTTAGGGAAGTTCGAATTACGGAAGTTTCACTGTATTTGTTAATTATCAATTAGTAAAATCTCATAATTATTTGTTTTTCAGGTCTGTCATCGGCAAAGTATAGTGTAAAACTCGTGCGGAAACTAGATATTTCATACTAGTCTATGGCTCGATGCTTATCAATTCGTCACACTCGTATGAAATATCCTATTTTTGGCACTAGTTGTATAATTCCTACCATTCCATGACTCCATCAAGCGATTTAACCATGACAATATATCTCCTTGCGTAACAACCAATCAGTCTATTTCAAATTTTGAAATTCAGCCAATAGAATCGGAATTACAGTG
Source organism: Chrysolina oricalcia (assembly GCA_944452925.2). Classification (NCBI taxonomy): domain Eukaryota; kingdom Metazoa; phylum Arthropoda; class Insecta; order Coleoptera; family Chrysomelidae; genus Chrysolina; species Chrysolina oricalcia. The sequence continues at coordinate 52,742,954 of OX101824.2, forward strand.
AAAATATAGCTTGTCGCTGTATTTTCACGGTGATGAACCTGCTTAGTTTGTGTTTTACCAGCTGTCAAGTGAAAATAATGATTTAAATTATAAACGTCAAATGTTTGTGTTTTGACTAGTTATATTTCTTAATCATTATGAGCGATCGTTGGGGACAAATGGCTATTGGTACCATAGATGAAGCAGTGGAAAAGAGTATTCCGTTGAATACGACCAGAAATAAAGAATCAATTACCAGGCAATTCAACAATTTTTGCACAAACAGGGGTTATATTGTCAATGCGAATACGACAATTGTGGAGCTGGCTGATATTTTGAAAGATTATGCCTGTAATATGACCCCAATTTTTCTCTTTAGTGTTCACGTTGTTAGATTTTGATTTCTGTGAATTACTTCAAATTAAAACGGTGACACGATTTTTCTTTATTTTAAATCGATATATTGTCGTCCTAAATATAATTCGTGGTATGGTTAATAACCTATAATTTTTTGGAATATCAATTCATTGGCAATCCCAATGCAAGAAAATACAACTCGTCCTGCGGCCTCGTTGTATTTTCAGCTTTGGGATTGCAATGCATTAATATTCCAAAAAATTATGGGTATAATCATACCACTTATTATATTACCCCTGAAAACTCTATTTCAGTGATAAAAGTGGACAAAAACTGGATATGACATCTGGTAGAAACTTGACTGAGAGTAAGTATAAAATTTAGAGGTTGAGATTTTCGAAAATAGTTTGCAACTGAAGATGACAACTATAAAGCTGTGAGATTGAATAGCGGGAGAGTTGAAGATCTGAGTATTTGAACAAAGATTTGTATGACCAAACCGTAAACATAACAATTGATTATTTTTAGATTTGAAAGGTAGGCCGACTAGGAACGTGGATTATGAAGTAGCGGTGCACACTGTAAAAATTCAAAAAAGTGGACAGGCTATCAACATTGACGAAATGAAACTTCTTCAAGGTATTGTTGTAATAAACCTATCCTCAAATTGATAATAATGATAACTTCATTATTTCCAAGAAACATTTGCTGCTTATGTTGAGGAAATATCAAAAATGAAAATCGTAAATAGATGAACAAACAAAAACAAAGTAAATAGTCTAATAAATTGTTAAATCAGATTAACTTTTAAAATATTTCTTTTTCTACGACCATTAACACGTTGACTGCCGTGCTCATTTTTTCATTTTTGGTATCAGAGCCGAAGCAAAATTGAAAATTTTGTCCCAGAAACCATTATGGACTCTATGTAGGTACAGCCTACAGAAGATAGTATATCGTTGAATTTTTCGGAAATTGAGACTCTGAGTTCAGTATTCATCTTCCTCTTGTTTTTACTGATTTGTCTGCCACGCCGACTCGGTCTGTGCGTCGAATGAGAACAATTTGCAACGCAAACTTGTTACTGAAGTCGTCTCGGTCTGTTTTCGCGATATTATCGACAATTATTTAGACCGATGGCTTCAAGAACAGTTCAATTGGCTCGGTCCAATAGACCGAGTTGGCCTGGTGTATCAACCTCAACCTCGGTCTATGAGACCGAGGTGGCTCACCAGAATAATTTTTCCTCGGACTCATAGACCGACATGGCAGACAACGTGTTAAGAAAAATGAACATTTCAATTGCGTCTTCGATTAAGAAACCTACCACGTTGTTACACCGATTTTCATTTCCCACGGGCTAGCTGTATCGAAATATTTCATTTACTACGACTTTCATGAACTACTAGACTGTCATTATAGGTAGGTATTAACAAATTTTATGAACATACATGGTGTCCGGTAAACCTTGTACAATACAGGTCATGACTGTTCAGAATATAGGAATTTCACCTCAGTAAAAATATCACCGTTTTCGAGATAATGGGCATTTTAAGAATTTCTGGAAAATCGCTACCTAACCTTGGATTTTTGAGTGTCATGTATATAAATTGGGACGAATCCAAATATCTTTGCTGCTGAAGATTACTGATGAGTGATGCTTCTAGACGCACAGAACAGTTTTTCAGAAAGTGAAAACGTTTTTGAGGGCAAAATGACAGATTTGAGTTTCATCAATTTTTTAAAAAAAAGTTTGACATTATTATCTGGAAGAAACATAACCTATTGGAAGTGGACATTCATTTCAAAAGAATGCTTATTTATCCATACTCTACCATGGTATAAAACAAACTATAATTATTTTTAGAAGAAGTGGTTTCCATTGAATTAGGCGTGGTTTTAATCTAGGCTTCTATCAACTTTTATTCAAGAAAAAAAGGAAACTACCCAACACCAAAACTATGTCACAATCACACTCGACGCGCATTTGGCCAACAAAGTTAGCATCTTCAGGAGCTAAAAGTAAGCTTTTAAGATTATAAGATTGTGACATAGTTTTAGTGTTTGGGTATTTTATTTTTTTCTTGAATTGAATTCACACCAACGGTTCCAAAATAATTCATTTATTTGATAAACTTTTATACTTACGCCCAAAAATTATTTTATTTAGATATTATCAAGATAAAAAGTGGAAATAATTATTAATAATAAAGAATGCTTGGTAGCATTAAAAAGTATGTCAATAAAATTAACTTTTCATGTAATTAGGCCTAATGAAATTATCAAAATTAAATGTCGATTATCCGACATGGCACCGATTAATACGAATTCTTGTTATAAATGTCTCAATTGTCCAACATCCAGATTCCAACGAAGTTTCAGGATCCGACAGATATACAGGGAGTAACCAAATAAGTGCAAACTTTTTTGATAGATGAATACTTGTCGAAAATTAAAAACTTTTTTTTGAACAACTTGTGACTTCTATCGTATTTTTCTGAAATTATTCCGCTTGTTTCATTCAGTGGTATTTATTTCTTTGTCATGCCGTACATACGTTATACTCCCCGAGAATATGCGCAAATGCACTACATTTATGGTGAATGTGGAGGTAGTGCTACTGCTGCAGCAGCGCTTTATGCAGAACTATATCCGATTGCACAATGCCGCTCATAGTATCGCTGATTTGGGGGCTATAACCTATAACGCATTTGAAAAGTTTCTTCTTGAAAATATGTCGTCTCTGCGTACGAGTGGATGGAAAATAACATTTTTGTAATATTATTCAGTGCGATGTTGAATAATCGTTATTGTGGTTTACAGTGTATGTTGTTAAAAAAAAAAACGTTGTATTACTATTTACTTCATTACATCTCATTGAATGCTTCTAAGCAGTTGATTCGTTATTACTCATAATTATTTAATCATTTCATCTTGATAGAATAAAAATAAAAGACATTACTGACAAAGTCTAATGGAGTTGATTTTAGCTCAGAATAACATCACACTCTAATATTATCGAAATTCTACTCCTTCCAAAAATAATGATGTTTTATACCATAGTAAAGCCTAGACAAAATGGGCATTCTTTTGTAATGAATATCCAGTTCCACAATCTGTCATTTTACCCTCATTTCTTGAAAAATTGTATTGTTTTCTGAAAAACTGTTTCTTACGTCTGAAAGCATCACTCATCAGTAATCTTCAGCAGCAAAGATATTTAAATTCATCCCAATTTGCAGATATGACATTCAAAAATCCAAGGTGAGGTAGTGATTTTCCAGAAATTCAAAAAATGCTCATTATCTCGAAAACAGTGAGATTTTTACTAAGGTAAAATTACGATATTCTGAAAGGCCATGATCTGGTCTATCACCAGTTTCAATATTGTACAAGGTAAATAATATCGAATTTTTTTAAGCCTGTCACAGGGCAGTACTTCAACTACGGCTCTAATCATCCAAACTCCACAAAGAGGGGAATCGTAAGAACGTTGGTGGAGAGAGCAATGTCTATTTGCAACAACCAGGAGTCATTGGGGGCGGAAATCAACCACATCAAAAAGGATCTACACCGAAACGGATACTCCGAGAAACTCATAGAAGTTCGGAAACAACTCGAAAAGACCAAGACAACCGAAGAAAGACCACAAAACCCCGTTCTCATTCTCCCCTATATCAGGGGTATCTCCGAGAAAATCAGAAGGATCGGAAATAAATACATATAATAAGTACCTTACGAAGCTTCCTCACCAAGACGAAACCAGAGAACACAAAGCAAAGCAAAAACTATATTTACAAAGTCCCATGTGAATGTGGAGATTCCTATATCGGAGAGACCAAGAGGCCATTATCAGTAAGAATAGCCGAACACAAAAAGTGGACTCAACGAGGGGAAACTTCAAAATCGGGAATTGCTGACCACGCCTGGACAAAACACCACCGAGTTCTTTGGGACGAAGCTAGTGTTCTTCATAGAGAGGAACATTGGTTCAAACGGAAATTTATAGAAACCTCCTATATAGAAGCCAATAGTGCCTTCAGTCAACCAAGCGTGGAAATTAAAAACGTATGGAAACCGCTCATGGACCGTTTTGGAGGGAGAAAAAGCGCGAAACCACGCGCGCCACAAGACCGCGCGTAATTACACCGTAATTACACTTTAATTATAGACCTATAAAAGGTCGCGTAGCATCTGATTTTGTCATTATTCACCAGAAGACGATTGCGGATTCAAGCAATTGAAACGTTGTGAAAAATTTGAAAGAGATAGAGATCTTTCAACCATTAAGATGATGGACGTTCGAAATATAAGTAATCAACTTCCAGATTGTTTAAAATCGAATGGTGAATTGCGATTCAAAAATAATCCAAAGAAGTACATTGAATCCATTCTATGTTTGTGATTTCATGATTTTATTTATTAATTAAGTCTCCTTACCTTCATGTTATTTGCATTATGTGGATTTTTTGCCTCTCATGAACTGTATGTTTCATGGGAAAATAAATTGAATTGAAAAAAAAAAAATTTCATTTCCAGAGGCCGTCTCGCTCACTACCCTGAAACAACCCGTAAATGAACAGACTCGAAGAATTTCCATGGATCTCTTTAGTCAGAGGTCCGTTTCCAACGAAGTTCTGAAAAGTTTGAGGTATTTAACCTCGATAAATAAAATCAAGGATCCCAAAGCCAGCTATACATGGGGCCAACTGGACACCATTATGTTTGGAAGGAATCTTATCAACGTTTGTAATCAAGTTCGTGAGGTATTCAGGGTGGAGTCAAGATTATTGGAGCTGAATTCACCTGTTTATATAATGGGTAAGAAAATACAAAATTCGCCAATGCTTCTCCACACATAATTCAATCAACTTCACCACCCAAGAAATATTACATGTTCTAAGAAGGGATAAACAAAATTTTTTAAACTAACATAAATAAACACAGAGAATGTGATCAATAAATATTGAGAACATGATTCTGACAATAAAAATTTAATACATTTGCTCAAAATACCAAATACTTCAAAATACAATCTGGTGAATATAAAGTTAATGATATACATATTGGAAAAATAGATAGTTATCAGTTTCCAACCTATATCGATTCAGAAAAATAAAGTTAATGCTATGATCAAAGGAGCAAAAGCTCAAAATGTCAGTAAGAAATTTGAAGCTTCTGAAGGCAACCAGAAGAAAATGTGGAACACTATCAATTATTGTCCCAGAGATCCATCGAAATTGAAAAATAAGAAAGAGATTGAATCGATAAAAATTAATGGTAACATTTTAGCTGATGAGTACTGGCGAGAATATAGTTAATAAAATAAAATCTTATTACATATCCAAGTTCCTATCCAAAATAAAATGACGAAAGACATTTTTGAATTAAAAAATATTCTGGCAGAACCCTTACGAAAATTAATCAATTAATATTTTACCTTGTGTATTTTCCCACTTGAATTGAAAAATGCTTCACTAAAAGCTATATACAAAAGAGGAGACGCTAAAGATCCATCAAATTAAAGACCATTGAGAATTTTATCTGAATATTTTGAATTTAAAATAAAAAAATTTGGCTTTGATAGTTATCAGTTTGGTTTCCAAGAAAATAGTGGCACACAAGCGGAGAACTACAAGTAATGCAAGCAATTCAAAATGGACTTGATGCAGGGAACTATGTGGTAGCTGTTTTCATTGACCTTAAGAAGGCATTTGATACAGTTGATCACGAAAAACGTTTGGAAAACTTGAAAACGATGGGATTCAGAGTACGGTGAAAAATCTTTTGGAATTCTATCTTGAAAATCAAAATCAAAGATGAAATATTGAAATGAACTGAACAAATGAAGTATCTTGGTATTTGGGTCGATGAAAAATTGAAATGAGATGAACATATTGAGGTCTCAACTAAAAAAATGTCTCCAATCATTGGTGCTTTGAGAAGATATCCTCAACTTGATAAAAAAATTATAAATATGATTTTATATTCTCACATACTCGTCGTGATAAACATTTAGGGATTTTGTTAAGAATAATAATTTTAATAAAATATCAGCATTGTATGGGAAAAATTTGAAAGTATTGTATCGACTTCCATTTGACATACCAACTGAAAAACTATTTGCAAATTATAGGAAAATGTTCTTTAGATGAAATGCATAAAATAAATACACTAAAAATTGCATTCAATATTATGAATAAAAAATTAAAATCAACAATATAACTTGTTTCACTTCAATTCGGCCACCTATACAGTTGGTCAAAAAAGGTTCACTCACGGTAGATGAGTTTAACAAATTACCTTATAAAATAACAAATTGCAGAAAATTTTACAAATTCAAAATATCTGTGAAAATAGTTATTGATGATACATGTTCATAAAGTAACATGCGAGAGTACAAAAAAAGCTGTTTACGAACATGTATCATACAATGTTTTTTCTACGACAGTTATATTGACAAAATGGAGTTCTGATCAAGCAAACCATTTGGTATGTATGAATTGATTGTTGGTTCCATATAATTCAGTTTATAGATATATTTGATTGTTTTATTTTGTAGTTTCTTCAAAGAATTTAAAAAGCAATTTCTTGCAGTACATCATATAGAAACTAGGTATTGCAGATATGAATAAATCACCAAAAAATTGGTATTTTAAAGAAATTTCAAAGGTATGTAGTTTTGAAAAAAATACCGACCAGTGCGGCTATGTTATTTCTGATCTTATAAATAAATATGTTTATTCCATGATAGTCTTTTATCGATGTATGAGTCTAATTTTTTTATTGTGTGCTGTTAATTTATAGTTTTACCATTTAAATCAATTGTTGACATATCCATCACCTTCTTTGAAATATTCATGAATTGATGATTCATTGAAATTGAGGGTCAATTTATGTTTTTGTATCCAAATTGAAATTTTACCAATATCAATTTTTATTTGATTTGTCATTTTATTATGATTACAGAAAAAATAAATAATCGTGGTGTCATCAGCAAACAAAGATGGTACCCCATTGAGTCAATTTTGATAATTTAATTATTCATTGATTCAATCCCAAGAAACATAAAATGTTTATACAGGAACAACGAATATAAATATACACATGAAACAAAAAAAGAACAACAATATTAGGTAAAGTTGTTGTTGTTGTTGTTATTTCCGTCAACCGATTGCACCCCTACGCTCAACCCTCGGAAGTCTTCGAGAGACTTGTGTGAGCTAGGGAAGACGCAGCCCTTACCTTTTAACGTGTGATGCCATGCACGAGACCGGTGAATCGGTGGATCGAACCCACGACCCCACGCTTGCGAGGCGTGCGCTTTTACCAGCCGACCACCACGGCAAGATAGGTAACAATTGAATATGAACATATTTAAATCAGTATTGAGCAGAAATTGGTCGGAGAATTATACTACTTCATCTTCAGTTGAAACGATAAATTTTTTAAATTCATTTTTGAATTTTGTGAGGTAATTAATAGACCTTATTCGTTTCGTCATGCTATTATAAGCTAAAATACTGCGATGATATGATTAATTTTTGCCAAATTGAGTTTAAAATTGGATAGTTTTTAGGTTATCAGATTGCCTGATAAGATGACTATGACCATCAGAAGTAACAACATAGGAGAGATTGGAATATTTTTTCTTATTTTTTGTTTGTATTCTGAAAAATGACTCAATATCTAGAAGATTTATTGGTTTGTATAATTTTGAAGTAGTTTCCAAGAAGGGTAATTTGAATAGTATATTCTGTAACAAGGTTAGAATGAAAATTCGATGCGAGTGGAAAGTTCCGAGTGCGAGCCGAAGGCGAGCGTGAGGAACCACGAGCATCACGAATTTTCATTCTAACCGAGTAGCAGACTATATTTTCTCCACGATCAAAGATAGGAAACGTGACAGCAATAATTTTGACTCTTACTCAAATTTTGCCACTACGATGACAAACAACTGCGTCAAGGCTAATGTTATTATTGCTAACTAGTGTGAGAATATTATTCTATCACAAGAAAGAGAATGTAAATATATTTTCCTACAAGCGTGCGTGATTCACCCTCTACCCGCACGCAATTCAGTTTGGAAAGTGTCATTTTCCCACAGTTGTGCGGGAAAAGTTTTCCCACACTAGTGCGGGAAATTTTTTCCCACACAAGTGCGAGAAAAACATTTATATGATATCCTCGTAAAATATAAGTGGTGGGTGACAAAATATGAAAGTTCAAGCTTTTTTGTTGCAACTGGGTTTGTTCAAAATCATCCATCATTTTGCACTATTTATTGGAAAAATAAACAAATATTGATAAATAAAAATGTATTGTTATGAAAATCACCCATATATAGGATTTGAATGATCTGATAACGAGTAGGTAACAATTGATGTTGTCATGCCAATCAATACACAAATTTGTTTGTAATTGTCAGAGTGACAGACAAAGCGTTACTTATATAAAATTTTCGATTCAGTGAAATTGCCACAATGGATTATTCATCTGATGAACTTCCACAAGAATCGTGCAAGCAGCTACAGATGCGAACTTAGAGTTATTGCCAACGAAATTTAAACAAAGGTATGAGAATCAATACACGAGTTTTATTGAATGGTGCAACAATAAGAAAGTGAAAACACCAAATAAAGAAGAAGTATTCTTGGCTTATTTTCTAGAAATGTCTAAAACATGGAAGCCGAACACTTTATGGGCAAGATATTCAATGTTGAAGAGTGTATTCAAAGTAAAGCAAAATTTGGATATTAGCAAATTTTACAAAATAAATGCATTCATTAAAAGACAGAATGTCGGTTTTCAACCGAAAAAGGTCAAAATCTTCACTCAAGAAGACGTTTCAAAATTTATGACTGAAGCACCCGATGACATATACCTCATGATTAAGTTAGTAGCAATTTTTGGATTAGCTGGTGCTTGCAGACGAGAAGAGCTGACAAAACTCACCATTGACGACATAGAAGACAAAGAAAACCTGATAATTGTTAATATCAAGGATTCCAAAAATCATTCCTCTAGATCCTTCGTGACATCTGAAGAAGCAAATGATGGTTATTTTTTGAACGTATACAGAAATTATGTACATTAACGTCCAAAAGAGACTCCTCACCGTCGTTTATTCTTGTATTACAAAAGTGGAAAATGTACTGTGCAATGTGTAGGAATCAATACCATAGGAAAGATACCCTCCGAAATAGCAGTATATCTGCGCCTTCAAAATCTAGAGCTTTACACTGGTCACAGCTTCAGGCGTTCCTCAGCCACTTTACTTGCTGACTGTGGTGTGGGTATAACTAATATCAAACGCCTAGGCGGATGGAAATCGACTTCAGTTGCAGAGGGGTATTTAGAAGACTCCACCAATCGAAAAAAAGAAATGTCCTACAAAATTTTCAATTTGAACACTACATCGTCTTCCGGGTGCATTTTAGAACCATCCACGTCTATATCGATCGGCGACGATTTGATGCCTGTGCCTGCACATTCGATTTCTTTCGATAATGTATTGCCCGAGTTACCTTCTTCTTCAGGAAATCAGCCATCTTCAAAAAATATGCTGGCTTCCGCTATAAATTTACATAATGCATCAAATTGTACATTTACAATAAATATTACGAATAATTAGTGGATAGAAAATGTTACTCTTGTTAGTTGTTTCCATTTGCATGAATAAATAATTGAAAAAATGAATTTGTTTCCTACGCTTGTAGAAAAAGTATTGTTCCTAACTCATGCGGAAAGTGTCTTTCCCGCACTCGACTGCTTACCCGAACTCCGCTCCGCGTCGTTCGGGTTAACGGCAGTCGCGTGCGGGAAAGCATCACTTTCCGCACTTGTTAGGAAAATTACTATTTCCTACGACCGTGCGTTTTTACCCACTTTCCCGCACTCATTTTAGTTTAGGAAGTGTCACTTTCCCGCTCTAGTGCGGGAAAACTCGCTTTCCCGCACTAGTGCGGGAAAGTAAAATATGTCAATTTATCGTTATTAAATGTACATTTCATTGTTGCTGAGAGTTATTTGGAGGACTCCGTAGAACAGAAGAAAACCATCTCGAATAAAATTCTTTCATGTACTGGCAACTTGCAACCGATGCCGTCTCCGTCATCTTCATGCATTTTGCAATCTACGAGTGTTACTCTTAACAGCCAGTTACCACCAACTAACTACTCTGGACCGGCTATTCTGACGCATTTGCAGAATGCAACAAATTGTGTTTTCTACATTAATATTAATAATAATTAGTGGGTTTTCATGGAATGTTTTGTATGTTGAAATAAAATATATATTTTCAATGTGCTTTTTGAATCTTTATGGGATCGTAGAAAAAATAATGTTCCTAATTCATGCGTAAAGTGTCTTTCCCGCCCTTGACTGCTTGCCCGAACTCCGCTTCGCGTCGTTCGGGTCAACGGCAGTCGCGTGCGGGAAAGTATAACTTTCCGCACTTATTAGGAAAATAACTATTATCCACAATCATCTTATAATTGAAGTTTTATCCACACTAATGAACCGTATAAAGTACCACTTTATCCACTAGTGGAATAATGAAATTACTTTATTCCACTAGTGGAATAATGAAAAATACAATCTTGAATATCAATCACATTTTACTTATTTTCACCAACTTCACAAAATTTTACAAATGGAGTCGATAAACAATCGAAAATACATAGCAACCATTCAACACCTCCCGATATTTTTGTATGTTATTTCAATGATTTTTGAGGAGGTGACAGCCGCTGTCAGAGCAAAACGTCAAATCATTTTGTGATGAAAAATTTCCGCGATTCTGATTCTAAATGAATGTGATTGTGAATAAAACGTTGTATTGCATGCGTGTTTTAGATACATTTTATTTGCTTAAGAAATTTAAACGCTCGAGCTTCGCTCTCGCGTTTAAACATTCTTGCGCAAATAAAATGATATCTAAAACACTTTTACAATAATAGTTATTTAAGTAACAAGGAATGTAAAGACGTGTTAACATTCGAGGTGAGCGAGTACGAGCCGAGGCAAAGCCGAGGCTTGTCGCTTGCCGAGGATGATAACAGTCGATACATTCCATGTTACTTATTACGTTTTTCCCGCTGCTTGTTGACATTTCTCAAAATTTGCCTGAATTGAAGTTTGTTTTCTTAGCCTTCCTTCATGATTATTCGTTCGCTATTTCATTCTAAGTTGCTTGTGCGTGTAACTAAGTTACCGAATAAGCAGACAACAATAATATTCAAAAGGTCTCATAACCTAAAAATTGATATGAATGAAGCTGAAGGTATTACTTGTCAAAGTCAAAGTCATTATTACCCTAGGCATGTAAATGACACTATTAAGTTCCGTTGTCAAGATGAATTAGTAAACGAATGATATAGGCCATTTACCTGTTTTGTTGCTAAGCATGTATGGACTATTTACAGTGTCGGCAGCACGAAAATAACTATTAAATTGCATGAGGGCAGAGGTGTTGCAAATTCCAGCATTCTGTAATCAAATTTGATTTCAGAATTTGCAAATTCTGTGATGATCGTGGAGAAAATACTTTCCATAATGTTATTCTGTAAGGTTTTCATTGATTTCGAAATTGATTTTGTTGCAGTTCCCCAAATTGAAATCAAATACTGAAGCTTTGGATATATCAGACTGAAGTAAATATTTTGAAGATGTCTGTATAAATTCCAATAATAGGGGATATTTTTCTCTCAGATCCAGAACATGCGTGGACCAAGAGAGAGTTTGAGAAATTTTAGTAATTTTTTTGTATCGTATACAATAATTATCAACCTTGAGAGGTTTGATCTGATTTGCTGGTAAAGATCTTTTAGAAATAAACATAAAGCAAGATTTTTCGAAATTTAATTTAATGAGTTCATAAATATTGAAAATAAAAATGGACCAAAGCACACCATGATTTAAATCTTTCAGAGAACTTTGATTGTTTCCTAAATAAACATATTGTTTTCTATCGCATGAATAGTCTCGAAACCATTTATGTAGACTTCTTCTAACACCAGTACTAAATGATTTTTTTGAGTTACTGATCAATGCTCAGATTCCTAGTCACACAGGGTGAATGATGAAACTGAAAGGCAGGCTTGGCCGAGAAGAAGCATAATGTGTTCTAAATCACCAGTGTCGAGGAGAAACGTCGTGTGGATTCTCCAGTTTTTTTCTATTCTCTACCTCTTGGAACTCTCTTTATCATTCATATACTACTAGCGGAACTGTCTAGACGAAAAAATAACATTTTCTCAATAGAACTTTGAAATTCTTAGTAAACATATTTTGGAGTCATTATTCTATTTCAGGTGATCTACATGGTAACGTTGCAGATCTCTTGTATTTCGAAAGAGTACTTTGGCATATTGGTCCAGGGCTGAGCCCCTGCAACCTCCTCTTCCTGGGTGATTACGTGGATAGAGGGGCATTCAGTATAGAAGTTATTTCTTACCTGTTCTCGTACAAATTGCAGAGTCCCAATAAGCTCAACCTTTTGAGGGGTAACCACGAAATCCGAGAAGTCCAGAAAATGTTCACTTTCTACAAGTAAGTGGTCAGAATTCAACAAAATGCTCAGTTTCTGGTATCCACAGCAGTTAATTTTTTTTGTTAGAGAATGTATCCTGAAGATGGGGGAGAAACTTGGGAATGAAGTATGGATGGCGGTAAACAATGCTTTCGATACAATGCCTATTGCAGCTGTTATAGACGGAAAGGTTGGTATTCAATAGACCCCTACCAAATTTTGATAACTGTCTTTCAACTACAGGAAAGCTGTTTGATCATTTGATTCTTGTACTGTTTGTATTCGGCCATTCAAAAACGATGAGAGGGGAGAACAGAGGATTTCAATCTCCGAGCAATAAAAATTTCAATAAAGTGATAGTATTTAAACATAGCTGCTTGACGCTCTGGTAAAATGAATGAACTGTCTCTATTATGCACCATAATTGAGTCAAACAAATTTTATTATTAAAGAGGAAGGATGAACACATCAATTTAAAAATTCCAAATGACATCGGGAGTCAAGTGACACAATGTTGAACAGAGAAACGAATTCTCTATAGACTTTTATCACTGATCTTAGTAAGACAACATTAACACTCAACATCCATGTAACAATACCCGTATATCGACTACGCAAATAAATGATAATTTTAATCATCGACTACGCATATCAAAAGAAGAGTCATCTAAGACAAAAGTTTGACATAGTGAAGTCGATGTAGTAGGAAAAATCTAATCATTCTTTTCGAATTTCTATTGTCTTTTATTGTTTTTCGTTTCGATTTTAAAATGCTCGTCTTCAAGCAAATACTGTCAGATATTTCTGACCAATTATGGGTAGAACATGAAGGAATTTCTATGGAAAAATACCAGTGTCATACATAAAGAAGAAAAGTGGTTCAAAAGGAAATTCAAGAGGGCAGCATACATTGAAACTAACCACACCTTCAGTCCACATACCAGAACTTGTTCTGGCGGGAAAGTATTCACTAAATAAGTAAATAATTAAACAGGACAAACAAGATGATTGCAGCAACTGACACGTTATGAGAAAATTCAAAAGAAAACACTGTTGATGTTCTCAAATGTAATCAAACAGCGATCTACAAAAGTTTTCAAGTTTAACATTGTTTTACTTTAAAAAAATTCCTATTATTTTACAGTTATTCTGTTGCCATGGAGGAGTCCCCCCACCTTGGCTGTGTCCAGTTATCAATGCTATAAATGATATTCCAGTTCCACTGAATCAGCCAGATGCGCAAAGTTCTTTAGCGTGGGAATTGATGTGGAATGATCCTGTGAGGTGAGTAATACAGGGTGTAATTTAAGTACGTGGCCAAACTTAAAGGGGCGATTCTTTGAGTGATTCTGAGACGAAAAGTTCATATAAACATAGGTCCGGTAATGCTTCGTTATCAAGATACAGGGTGTCAAAATTTTTAAAAGAAATCGTTTTTGTCGTAATTATCTTAATAACCCTTCAACCGATTTTATTGAAATTTGGCAGTGTTATTGAAGGTCGTAAAGGGCGAATTTAACCCTAACTATATCAAAATTATCATGTCCAGTGGCGTCCCGGAAGGCACTGTAACCAATAATTTTTGACAGAAAACATGTGCGCCACTGATTTTTTGCAATTTTTGTATTTGTTTCACATTGAGCAACTGAAATTACTACTTTTTTATATCTAGAATTTTTTTCGTATCTTGCTTTGTTTTTGAGATAAAACATAAAAATCACTTCATTGCACGTCCCTGGCACAACACAATAAAAAATTGTTTTTATAGGGTTTTTAATGATTACAGGTGAATCTGTTATGCTTAAAAATTGTTTGTTTCATTTGGCTAGTGCGTGCATAGTGGTAACGCCGGAAATGCCAAAGTAACATCAAACAAGAAACACCCTTTATTAAAACCACACTGAAACAAAAATGGTACCTAGGCAAATTGTTTCTGTAAGAATACATTCAATAATAACTAACACAAAACTTACAATAGTTGCTCAAAATGTCCTCCTTCAACTTCAATGCAAGCATTAACTCGTCTTAACATCGATTCCCGAACACGTTGAAATATTTCCGGCGTATGTCTTATCTGATCACATGAATCCCGTATTCGTTGGATTAATTCTTCTTCAGTGTTGACTGGAGTTTTATAAACGAGGGACTTTAAATGTCCCCAAAGGAAAAAATCCAAGGGATTTAAATCCGGTGACTTGGGCGGCCATGACTGTGGACCTGCGCGACCGATCCAGTTTTCTCCATAAGTTTCATCCAGAAATTGACGTGCTACTATGCTGAAGTGAGGTGGAGCCCCATCGTGCATGAACCACATTGCTCCTCTTACTGCCAGTGGGACATTTTCTAGTAGTACATGTAATACAAATTCCAAAAAATGACTATACTCTTGACCATTTAATCTCGGGGGTAAAAAATGAGGTCCAATGAGATAATCGCCAACAATACCAACCCAGACATTAATGGAAAACTGCTGTTGATAATCATTTTCTATAACCGCATGGGGATTTTCTTCTGCCCAGATATGGTTGTTATGAAAGTTCATAATTGAATTGTAGGAAAAACACGCTTCATCGGTAAATAATATACTGGATAAAAATGTCGGAGATGCAACCTGTTGTTGCAAAAGCCACGTAGTATAATCAACTCGCTTGGGAAAATCCGCAGGAAATAACGCTTGAACACGCTGTTTGTGGTAAGGATACAGTTGGTACTCTTTCAAAATCTTCCATACAGTAAAGTGAGAAATGTTTAATTGTTGTGCAATTTTGCGTGTGCTTGTATCGGGGCAACGCCCAACTTCATGTAAAACTTCTTCCTCCAGCGCCACTGTTCTTACCGTTGCAGGTCTCCCAATAAGAGCAGCCGACCTTTGAAAGGTGCCCGATTCGCACAGCCTTTCATGTATTCTCACAAATGTTTGCCTATTTGGAACATTTCGATGAGGATATCTTTCTTGATAAATGCGTCTAGCCGATCTGGAATTGCCTTGGGCCATTCCATAGACAAAATGCATATCGGCCATTTCCGAGTTTGTAAACCGAACCATTTTCAGATATCAGTAACAAATTTTATATCTCAAAACTCTTGAAAACACTTCAAATAATTACTATAAAATAATTACGTATGTACCGTTTCAATTTGTGACAGTTATGAAGTTAAATTTGTTTGAACATTTGTTGTTCCTTCCATGGCCCTCTTACTTTAGTTTCAAAACACTGCAGTAATACATAATAACATTATTTGTTTCATCGAAAACAGGTAATATGAGCGAAAAAAATTAAAAGATGACTTCCATGTAATATTAATTGTTTAATCATAAATAAAAATGTCTTTATTGCATGTCCATGGACAACAATGAGCCCATTTTGCAGCACGAGCCGAAGCCAAGAGCCGAAGGCAAGTGCTGCAATTCATACATACATTTTTTTTTTCATTGCATTAATTTTGATAGAAAATTCTAAGACTAGAATAGAGTATTGATATGAAAAAATATTAGTAAGACCCCAGTTTTTGATGGTTTAGTAGTTGAAATGTTTTATTGTGTTGTCACAGGGATGTGCAATGAAGTGATTTTTATGTTTTTTCTCAAAAACAAAGCAAGATACGAAAAAAATTCTAGAAATAAAAAAGTTGTAATTTCAGTTGCTCAATGTGAAACAAATACAAAAATTTCAAAAAAATCAGTGGCGCACATGTTTTATGTCAAAAATATTGGTTATAGTGCCTTCCGGGACGCCACTGGACATGATAATTTTGATATAGTTAGGGTTAAATTCGCCCTTTACGACCTTCAATGAAATTTCAATGAAATCGGTTGAAGGGTTATTAGGATATTTACGACAAAAACGATTTCTTTTAAAAATTTTGACACCCTGTATCTTGAAAACGAAGCATTACCGGACCTATGTTTATAGGAACTTTTCGTCTTAGAATCACTCAAAGAATCACCGCTTTAAGTTTGGCTACGTATTTAAATAACACCCTGTATATTGAAATTCATCAAACATTACTGCTCGATGATTTTAGCACCCTTCATCAACATCAACATAAACACATATTGTATAAATTAGTTGAATAAGTTTCTAGGTACAAAATGCCCAGATACTGATCACTAATGATAATTTTTGTTCCAAAACTTCCAAGTATTCTGTTGTCACTATAATTGTAGTATCGCCCGCATACAAAAACGTCTTGTGTTCTATAAAATATGGCGAGTCATTTACGTAAAGTATAAAAAGGAGGAGTCCCACGACTCCACCTTGTGAGGTACCGAGTTCTGTTTCTTGTTCATCTGTGTGGATGTTATTTATTTTTACCATAACTTTTCTATTTGTCATAAACGATTGTATCCACTGATTTATAGGCCCTCGAATGCCCATTTTATTTATCTTTTCTCACAGAAAATATGGATTAATGGTTTTGAAGGCAATTTCTATTGATTTTTTTCCCGAAAACCATGCTGTCAAGAGGTGATCGTTTCATTTAAGTAAAGGAAGTCTATTTTGTCATCATAGAGATGTAATAAAATAAATAAATGAACAAGACATCTACGACATACTCTTATCTATAAAATCCAAAGCGCGGGACATTGATGGTATTGGAATTATTATGATTTCATACGCCTGTCCAATTATTTTACCTTACTTATGCCACATTTTCAATTTCTGCTTAGAAAACGGTACATTTCCTACCACCTGGAAATAATCCAAGACCTAAGGTGAATTATTGTCCTGAGGATTATAGTTCATTACGACCAACCAGTCTACTTTCTGTCTTATCAAAATATTTTTGGCTTACTTAGAAATAAATAACATTTTAACAAAGACACAATCAGGCTTCCGTAAAGGATACAGCTGCACTACAGCATTGCTGAAAGTGACTGATGATATCCTTCAAGCACGAGATCAAAAACAGTTGACTTTATTGGCATTACTTGACTACACTAGAGCTTTCGATCGTATAAAGCACGAATTATTGTTAGCTATTCTTCACCACATACGTTTTAACGAAGTGGCAATAAAATTGCTTGGAAATTACTAACATGACAGATATCAATGCGTTGAACTTGATGGAATAACTCGGAGTTCATTCGCGTGGAAAATGAGGTATCACAAGGATCAATCCTAGGTCCCACTTTGTTTATACTTTACACATTTGAATTCCATAAATATTTGAAGCACAATATCTTCCACTTTTATGCCAATAATACTCAGATGTACATTTCATTTCCTGAAAAACGGATACAGCTTGTGACTATATGAATGAAGATCTGCAGTCACTGCTAGAAGTATCTAATATATACTGCCTCTCAATAAACCCTTCAAAATCAAAATTAATGCTATTTGACAGAAAAGCTGCCCGTTTGAGATGCTCCATCAATATTAGAGTATCAGTGGCTGATGAACCTCTTCCTCTAGCAGATACAGCAAAAAAATTTGGTATCGTTATGGACACTGATCTGGGGTACAACTAGCATTTATCCCTTATGTTGAGTTGGGCCTACTGTAAGCTCTTGCACACTCTTCCAAAATATCATTTAGCTAAAAAAACCTCCCTACCTGTATAACAAAAAAACTTATCGAACTGATGTACAGGGTGTCCCAAATTCGAGCCTCATCATTGAGATCTCGGAAACCAGAAGAGATACGAGGTCGGTTAAATCGAGGCAAAGTTGCGCAATTTGGTGCTCATTGAAACGCCGCTTTCATATTTGAAAAATTACGAATACTTCCGAAGATTTTTGGAAAAAACCGATTATTCGCGATTTCATTTTTATTTATTGGTGACTCTATTTGAATAGATATAACAAAACAAATTTCACATTCTCATTGCTACTTTTTCTGTTCTACAAGTTGGTGTTATCAGATTTTCTGCCATCATCAACTTTGTTTTTTTAAATACGGCCCTGGATTTTTTATTATGGATTTTAAAATCTTCTAATGTCCCAAAACAAATGATGTATCGCAATTATTCGAAAAGTTTATATTAATAGCATTTTCCATAAGAACTCATGTGTTAGACAGAGATAGAGAATAGATTTTTGGTAAGATCTTAGTAGGACATCGTTAAAATAATTTTTTCGAAAAAGAACGATCCATCATTGTTTTAAGGACTTCAGAAGCTCCTAAAAATTGATATAAAACAATGTGTGATGTTCAACAATAGGCATGATGTTTTAATTTTTTCAAAAAAAGTCAAACAAAAACTATAAAATTGAATACCCAATGAAAGTTAAAGCAAATATTCAATTGTAATCCACCTGCTTGAATGCATTTTAGTGTCAGTCTGTGAAGTTTATGGATGGCACGCTGAATGGTCCTTGCAGGGATAGCCCTGATCTCCCTTATTAGGTCTTGTCGTAATACTTCAAGATTTTGTGGCGTGTTTCGATAAAGACGGTTTTTGAGAAATCCCCAAAGAAAGTAGTCTAGAGGGTTTAGGTCGGGGCTTCTAGCTGGCCAACGTACGGGACCTAGGATTCCAATCCATTTATTAGGGAATAATTCATTTAATAAATTTTTAACACATCTCCCATTATGAGGTGGTGCACCGTCTTGTTGCCACCATAGTTGACGTAATACGCCCAAAGGTTCTTCCATTAAGGAATCCAATATATTGGTCCTCATTAATTCTGCATATCTATCGGAATTAAATTTTCCTTGAATAAAAAACGGGCCGATAATTTTATTGTGCCACATACCGACCCATACGTTAAATGATTGTCGTCCCTGAGGTCTTACTTCTTGATTCTGCCTTGGGTTTTCTATTGACCAATAGTGTTCGTTATGTCTGTTAAATAGTCCATCTGTTGAAAAACTGCATTCATCTGTCCATATAGTTTTATTTAGGAAGTCATCATTTTCATTAATTTTATTTTGCAACCAGTTACAAAATTCTAATCGTCTCTCAGCATCGCCAGGTCTAAGTGTTTGACTAATATGAATTTTGTAAGGTTTATATCCACGCTTATTTAAAGTTCTCCAAACTCTCATTCGCGGTAATCCTACTTCTTCTGAAACTCGAGGATTATTATTAGCCTTAAAAAATAATTTAAAATTATTCATTTTACTTTCTACTTTGTAACAGTTTTCAAACTTACAGTGTTCAAGATAACTTGTTCCTCTTCTGGATCGATTCGTGTTCCATACTCAACCCTTGGCTTAACAAAACTTCCGTACTGAGATAAATTATTATCAATATTAGTAAAATAACTATAATGCGGCTGCCGTCTTTATGGATATTCCAACAAATAGCGCTCACAAGCCGTTTTTGAATTTCGATTCGAAATATAATAAATCCTCATCTTCTTCGTTAGAAAAAGTCATTTTCGTTTAATAAGCGTTAACGATTAGTGAACGAACAGTGAACTGTCAAAATATTGGATAATTTAAACATTAACAAATGAACTAAGATAGCCAGAATGCATGATGCACAGCCACTTTGATAAAATGCAATTATTTTTGTAAATATAGCCTAGGGCCTAGAGTTTGAGGAATGACGCTTCAATTATATTATTTATTAACCACCCACTTTTATGTTAGTTTTCGAGTTTTATGCAGTGCGTTATTGCAAAAAAAGTTTGCTTTAACTCTATTAAAAATCTAATTTTTGTCTCTCTTTAACTCATGAGTTCTTATGAAAAATGCTGTTAATATAAACTTCTAGAATAAGTGCGATACATAATTTGTTTTGGGACATTAGAAACTTTTAAAATCTATAATAAAAAATCCAGGGCCGTATTTAAAAAAACAAAGTTGATGATGGCAGCTCAAATACGAAATGTCTGTTTGAAAATCTGATAACACCATCTTGTAGAACAGAAAAAGTAGCAATGAGAATGTGAAATTTGTTTTGTTATATCTATTCAAATAGAGTCACAAAAAAATAAAAATGAAATTGCGATTAATCGTTTTTTTCCAAAAATGTTCGGAAGTATTCGGAATTTTTCAAATATGAAAGCGGCGTTTCAATGAGCACCAAATTGCGCAACTTTGCCTCCTTTTAAACCTACCTCGTATCTCTTCTGGTTTCCGAGATCTCAATGATGAGGCTCAAATTTGGGACACCCTGTACATAATCTGAATTTGCGCCACATCCCTCAGCACAGAACTACATCATACCAGTCCTCTTTCAGTTATATCATTGCTCGCATGTACAATAGGATTTCTGGAACGGTTAAATGTTAATTTAAACATGTTCAAGAATCTCCTGAAAAAATAACTCCTTTCAAAAGAAATCAATATGTAATGAACTCATCAAATATTTAAAAAAAAATTGTTGGTCCCTCTTCTGCTAAGTTAGGCTCAACATGTTACAGTTAGATATTAGGTTATAGTGAGATGCAGCTGATTATCTGGATACTGTTAGTAATAACTATAGTAACATAACTTTTTTTTGTTCTTTGTTTTTTTTTCTCTTTCTCTTTTTTCTGGTTGAGTGTAAGAGAGCGCACACCTGTTAACTATGTTAACAGGCAAAGTACTCACTCTGCCTTTTAGACCGTCAGATAACGACAGATTTTGCTGACTCATTTTCTCTCTTCTGGGATTTTAACCACTGGAAATTATGTCAGTGTTGAGCCCAAAAAATGAAAATTCAGCGATTAGAATGAAATTTAATATCGTTAGGAACCCAAAAAAAATTTCCCATAAGCCGGTCAGCTGTTGAAGTATATTTTCCGGACGGAAAATTTTTTGAAATTTTTTTTCGTTTTCCGGCAAACTTTCTCGTTTATGGCATTTGAACCATATGATTCTGTTGAAGGATAAACAAATAATGAAATTACCATAAGCTTTGCATGTACCTCAAGAAAAGCCATAAGTTGTAAAGTTGTAGGAAAATTTGTGGAAATTTTTTCATTTTCTCGTTGATGGGAATTGGCATGTGAGAAGAAAATATCATTTCAAGACCAGGAAAAAAAAGCCATAAGTCGGAAACATGATATCGATGTTTTATACAGTGTGGCCCATTTAAAATGGAAGCACCCTTATAAATCATACTTTTTTCAACCGATTGGAATGCTTTTTTTCATTAGGTAGATAATCAAAAAGTCCACTGGGACACCAAATTTCATGAATGAATCTTCATTTTCTTCACATTCTTTTTTTTTCTACGTAAAAAACTGAAAAATTTATTAGCAATTTTTTGAGAAGAAATCAGACTACACCACTGGAATTGTGACATTTTCAAATGGTTAATTTTGGAATTTTGTTGAAATTCGACCATCGATAAAAAAGTTATGGGAGAATTAAATTTAAGAGATATGCCGTTTAATCAACCCACCATTTCAATTTCTACTCTTATCCAAAATTCAGAATACACCACTTGATTCAGGGAGTCTCAAAATATCACTGATCAGAATTTCATCAAAATCTATTGATAAATAATAAAGAAAAATCATTAAATGAAATGATATTTTCATGAAATTCCATCAACATATTTTTCAAATTTTGTTATCCTGCAATTTTCTTATTTATGAATAGATGTTGATGAAATTCTGACCAGTGATATTTCGAGACTTCTTGGTGTATTTCATATTGTGATAAGAGTTCTGAAATTGAATTGGTGGGTTGATTAACCGGCATATTTCTTCTTATTGATGGACGAGTTTCAACAAACTTTTAACAAGAACTATTTAAAAATGTCGCGAATCCAGTGGATTGGTGAGATTTCTTCTAAAAAATTATTTTAGATTTTTAACCTTGAAAAATGAGATCAGTTGGCCCAGAAAATGAAAATTACTCATTAAATTTGTCCTGATGGACTTTTCGAATGTCTACCTATTGAAAAAAAATTAATACAATCGGTTGAAAATTTAAAGTTTGATGTGAGTGCTTCGATTTTAATTGGGCCACACTGCATAAATAAATACAATTATTTGAAAATTCTGCTGCGAGAAATTAATAAAGATAAAATTGCTCATTTCTTCCTCCATGGGATTTGGCGAATGCATTGCAAACTTCATTCTTAGGCCTTAAAAAAAGTCGGAAGAGTGATAGTAATAATATTGGAACCAAATAATTTATTGTTTTAAATAATTTTTTATAGAGTGAAAAAAAATAGTTATGGGCATTATTGTGACAAACTGATAAGGGTTGTAAAGATAATTCAAGCAATTTTGCGTCAACCCCTATAAGTTAAATATCTTAACTGCGTAATTCCCCCACGCCTACTGGCTTGCTGTGTCATAATCGGATGATCATTCGAATTTGAATACGGAACATCACATTTTTGAAATAATGCGATCATGCCCATTACCTGTTTATTGTGACTATGTGACACGATGTGGCGAATCAAAGTTCACAAAAAAGTAAAAACAGCAAGCCAGTGTGCGCAGGAATATAATAAACACTAGTTCGTTTTCCCACCACCTTAGAGGCAGAACTTCCGGCTCGGTTTTTTTCATAGTGGCTTGCCTTTCAGGCCTAGTTCACATTTTAGAAGTATAAGTTCCAGAATAATAAATTGCTTCTATGTCTAAATGAAAAATCGAACTCATTTCCAGATTAGAAGCAGTTCTGGACCATAGGTTGAAATCGATTTGCAGTGTCTTCGGTACAATTCAAATGGTGAACAGAAGGAGATGTAATATTTTGTTGGTTCCTGCGTATCCTAGGAACCATATCACACTGGATATGTGTGCACAAGTCTCTCACTGGACTTACAAGTACCGTTGTGACCTAAATTGGGCTGATCTTCTAGATTATCATTCTCGGTTTCTCTAAAAACTACCCATAACATAGGTTCCTTGGAATTTCTGAAAATATTTGAAACATCAAAAAATTCTGTTCTTCAATGGATTGGTGAATCTCAAGGGTTTTCGATTAAAAAAATTGGGTGAATGACTGTCACCTTGAGGGGGGTGCAGGAGGGGTGATTTTTTTATGTCACAGAGTGTCTTTTCGAAAACATAACTCGACGTTTTACTTAAAAAATAATAACTTAGAAAATTAATGTATCCGTTACTTCAGGACCTCACTGTATAAAACATCGTAATCATGTTTCCGACTCATGGCTTCTTTTTTCTAGTCTTGAAATCAGTTTTTTTTCCTACATGCCAATTCCCATAAACGAGAAAATTAACAAAATTTCCTGTATTTTTCTGCAAGTTTTCCAGTTTCATATAGTATGATAAGCACGAACTAGACTTTTGGCTTTTTATATGACAGACTTTTACATTAATAAATTTCTATTGCACATTATTTCATTCACGAGAAAGTTTGCCGGAAAACGAAAAAAAATTTCACAAAATTTTCCGTCCGGAAAATATACTTCAACAGCTGACCGGTTTATGGGAAATTTTTTTCGGGTTCCTAACGATATTAAATTTCATTCTGTTGATTGCCATAAGCGAGAAAATGCATCAGCAATTTTTTACAAGTTCGCGCCCCTATTTCAACCCTTTAAGCACGTGCAAATCTTATGGCTTTGGTTTTTCACTATAAGATTGTTATACCTATTCATGTGTTAAAATGACATAAACGAGAAAATGAAAAAAAAAAATTTCTGCAAAAGGAAAATGAATTTTCTATATGCCTAGCACACGTCCGATCGCTGAATTTTCATTTTTTGACTGACATAATTTCCAGTGGTTAAAATCCCAGAAGAGAGAAAATGAGTCAGCAAAATCTGTCGTTATCTGACGGTCTATTTTGTCAGTGTTATGACTAACATCATGTACTATAAAATCTTATATTATTATTATTATTATTATTATTCTATACAACATTTTCAAAAAGTTTTGAGAAAGAAGAGAGAACACATAAATACCTCAATAATTTTCAACATTTGTTCTATCGCCTTTTTTGTGAACTGGAACAACTTTGGATAATGTCAACTCAATTGAAAGTTTACCTTCGCATTTGGATGCATTTATTATATTAGCTAAGTACCTTGAGATCTCGAATCGACTCTCTATCAGGATTTTCATTGGAACATCGTCAATTCCGTTTGAAAATTGATTTTTAAAGTTGCCTGAGATAAATTCAACTTTGGTTTTGTTGACTGGCGAAAAATACGTAGATTGAATTTTTAAGATTATCATTTCTCGAAATGATCATGATGTATTTGATTGAAAATTTCACACCTCACTTTTAGAGAGAACCAAAACATTCGTTCTTATTTAGATGCCATGGCAACCCAAAAAATTTCCGGAAATTTTTATCCTCCTGGGTACCCTGGCCGAAATTAATAAGTGGAAATTTTTCTGTCAAATATTTGACAGGTGATAGTTTATATTTTGCTTTGATGTACAAATGGAATTGTATTTTCATTTGAAATGAGATAATATTTCATATTTATGTATTTATTAAATATTTCGAATGTGTCTGAATATTTTCTTCACGATAATCGCAGAATTTGCAAATTCTGAAATCAAATTTCAGAAACACTTCAATACACCAGTTGTCTACATGTAAATCAAAGGCCCCGTGGCGAGTCGGTAAAGTGTCCGCCTCGTGGTCGTGTGGTCACTAGTTCAATTCCCAGTGGAGCAGATTTTTTTACCTTTTTTTTGATTGATTTAAAAAAATCAAATTGAAATTTTGTTAAGTGTGTTTTACATATCAATATTTTCATGCATCTTTTTTGTACTATGCATATAAATAGTTCAGGTGAACCATAGTTAGTTATTTCTTATGAATTGTTGGATATATTTTGGTGTAAAATTTTCTTACCGAATTCCCCGCGTGCTTGAATTAATTGCAGGAAATTTATCTCGTACATGAATTTTTTAAGAAAATTACCCTCGTCGCTGCGCGACTCGGGTAATTTTCAAAAAATTCATGTACTCGAAAAATTTCCGGCAATAATTCAAGCACTTGGGAGATTACAAGTGAAAATATGTCATCAGACCCAAGACTGTCAACGACAAACTGGCAATGGAGCTCTTGGCAAACGAAGGATTTGCAGTCAATGTGAGAAGGGGGACTGCTCATATTTTCAGCGTAGAAGCTTTGGAGAGATTTTTGAAAGCAAACCAGCTGACACATTTGGTGAGGGCACATGAGGTAGCCCAAGCTGGATTTCAGGTACTATTTCCTAAATCTAGGTTAAGAAATACAGTGCGGCTTTTATAGTGCCCCCCATTGTTAAATTTTGAACTGATCGATATTGAAAAATGGGACGAAAAGTGATTCGAATAATATCACCAATAATACTTTTTGATATAAAATGCATTGTGATTGCACGTTAGATGGCGCACGGGGAACATTGACTTGAAAATTTCAAATAGCATGGGGGGGGGGGGGGTATAGTCAAGTGTCACATCGTTGAAAAGGGAATCCAATTCTCTTTTCAACCATCCTAATTTTTTCGAATTCCGTGACACTTGACCCACCATGCTATTTTTAAATTTTAGGTAGCTCATCTGCGCTTTACAGGGTGATTTACGTTGGTCGTGCATTAGAAGTTTTTCTACCTGACATATTTTTTGTCCTTCACTCGACGTTTCGCCAACACGAGTGGTTGGCATTTTCAAGAGAAATGTTTACAGTTTCGATCACTGAACACTACTTGTTTGGTATGCGTTGTCTCAGCCAGTATTTATGGGTCGACGTACTCGTACCTGCGTCCGGTGCCATCGTCCCTGCGTCGGGTACCCCCTCAGATTCATTAATTTCCCGGTATGGTGTTATTACCGTTTTCTTGAGAACAGGTAGCCATGCTTTATTCAATTGTAACCCTTCTTCAATTCTGTTGAAATTGTTGGGATGTTTCTTCATTTCGATTGCTTCTCGGAAGAGTCTTGGATAATATGCATGTGTTGTGGCAATTACTTGATGGGTTTCTTCGAACTTCACTCTGTGATTGTTATTGTTAAGCGCATGTTCTGCGACAGCGGATTTTTCTGAGTGTCCTACCGGCAATTGGCCTTGTGTTCCTTTATTCTGGTATTTGTGGAACGCTTCGTGGTTCCGATATAACGTTGCCACAGGTGCATGGAATGTGGTACACCCCCGATGAGCTTAGTTCATCACGTTTATCCTTCGCCGATCTCAAGTGATCCTTCAGTTTCTTTGAAGGTTTATATATGGTTTTGATATCATACTTTCGTAGTATACGGCCAATCCGATCTGTGACCCTAGGAACATACGGTAGGAATGCTTTACTTTGTTCCTGGCAGCCATTCGATCCACTGTCGCTAGAGTTCTTTCTTTTGCGTTTTATACACCGATCAATTTCGCTTTCCTTATATCCGTTTGAAAGAAGTGCGCTTTTCAAGTGTTTCAGCTCCGCTTCCAAATATTCGGGTTCACATATTCTTCTGGCTCGGTCTACTAGTGTTTTGATAATTCCTTGTTTTTGACACGGATGATGATTTGAGGTACTGTGGAGGTATCGATCAGTATGCGTTGGTTTTCTATATACCTTGTGCCCCAAACGTCCTTCTTTTCGAAAAATGAGAACGTCTAAGAAAGGCAGTTCCCTATCCTTTTCAACTTCCATTGTGAATTGTATATTCGGGTGTATCCTATTAATGTGCTCAAGGAATTTGTTGAGTTTTTCCAGTCCATGACTCCAAATTATGAACGTGTCGTCTACATATCGCAACCATACCTTGGGTTTGTACTTTGCCGTCTCTATTGCTTGTTTCTCTAGCTTTTCCATGACAAAATTTGCAATAAGTGGGCTCAGTGGGCTTCCCATTGAGACTCCATCTAATTGTCCGTATATTTTGTTGTCGAAAACAAAGTTCGACGATGTTAATTGTAAAGTAATGTAGTAGTAAATTTTTATTTGTTCCAATCTGAAATAACATATCTTATTTATTAAGGTCTTATCAATCATTCTCAAGAAATTGAAACTGGCAACATTGCTTTTTCATTATTTTAATGACACAATTCATCGGTTAGTAACAAGTACCTATGTTTTACCACAGATTAAATTCAATCTGTGGTTTTACATCGAAACCCAGGTTATGCACTTAAACTGTGTTGCCAAAATGTCTATTCTATCATTTTTTGACTTCACAAATTTAGCTGCAGAAGAACTTATTTGAAGATGCTCCGGAATGGTTTGGCAGTTGAAATTTTGCGAAGTTGTTTCTTTTTTAAAGATCTATGAGTGCAAAGTCTGATGACCGGGAGCATGGGACCCAGAAATACCATCCTTTCTGGAAAAGTTTGCTGGTAGTCTAGGATGACACCGGATGTCCCATCGATGGTCCCGTTTCTCCCATATTTGAACAAGATGAATGACATCTGCTTTATAAATTTTCCATAATTGGCCTTATTCGTTTACTTTTCGTTTCTTGTCACTACTTTTTAACATTATATTTCTTGGTTCTCAAGAAGTTTTTTTAAAAAACTGTAGAAGATATCTAAACTAATATTATTGAAATTTGTAGGTGCAACAAAAAGGAAAACTACTTACGGTATTCTCATCTTCCAAATACTGTGGAGGACAGAACGATGCAGCATGTGTGATGGCTGATCAGGGAAAGCTCAGAATTTTGAGATTAGAAACTGACTAATAATTATAAAATTAAAGTTTGTACTCACAATTTCCACAGATACAGAAATATATCGAATTTAACGCAAACCTAGAGTTATTTTCCATCTAGGTGGAAGGCAAACACCACGATCACTTCGCTTCAATTGTTTGATTTCTTCATTTATTTGTATTTCATATGTAGTACTTTCATTCAATTTATGTTAAAAAAATGTGATTCCTCTAAAAATATAAATGTTTCTATTGGAATGATTTGATTTTCATCCTCAGCTTCAAGATCAGTTTACTTTCCTTTATATTCTTTCCTTCTACCCAAAATTGAGCAACTACTGTAGAGAAGGCTTTTATGCTTCGACACTTTTTCGAATGCTTTTTAAATGACATACGAAGAAAGAAAATAATTTTTGGAAAACATTGGCTTGGGCAAATGAACCTAAATCAAATAAGTGGAGCAATGATTCTGGGAAGTTTACAAACTCAAAAAATTGAATCTAAAGGAGAAAAAGAAGGACATAAGATTTTATCGAGGCCTTTAACTTATACCAGATGTGATTCAACTAATTTGATTACAGGTGATGGAAGTGATTTAGATTCTGACAAATCTGTTGCTGGATGAGTTGTGAAATCAACACGTACAGGGTATTTAGCATGGAGTACTTGGCTCATGAAGCGGAGAATAAACCAGGAGCACAGTTTCATTACGACCATTAAAATTCATAAATTTTTAAATAACTGGAAATTAATTTTCATAAAAATGTCTTAATTTCACAGACAAAATACCGTCTTCTTCATTTTCACTTATTCAATAATATTTCTTTAATAATAATAATAATAAAACTTTACGCATTTTCTAGATTGAAACTATCACCCATATTGGAAAACTGATTCAAATAATTTTAGGCCAATATCCTTACCTCCAATCTTCTCTAAAATCTTAGAAAAAGTCGTAAATTAATTTATTTATTTATTTATTCATTGTTAATGATGCTATTTTTTTTTGTAAAATTTGTTTTTACGCAAGCAAGGGAGATCCGGGACCTACAGTTTAAATAAAAGTGGAATCCGAACCACTTCAGCTCAGTGACACACGACCGGGGATCGAACCCGGACCGTCTGGGTGGAAGCCAAACGCTCTAACACCTCGACCACTTCGCTGTATCAATATACAATAAATAGAAATGAATTTCTCATGAAAATATGATCCAATAAGTTGAAAACTTGTCCATGATCATGTGAAATTAATGATGAAATGATCTTATATCGAAATACACATGATGAATATCCTTGATATATACATACAAAGAAAAATATAGCAAAATGAACTTAAATGTATGCCTAAATAACATTGGTCACATTTTGTATAAATAAAAACAATAGCAAAAAACTAAGTAGTATTAAAACATCCAAATTCAAAACTGTTTCACATACAAATAATTTTCCAAATTTTCAGGATTCTCAATCAACCTGTACTTGATTTTATTTTTAAATCCCGAAAAATATTTTTTTCAAAGAAACTGGCAAATTATTTTAAATCTTTTTAAGTGTTGTTTTAATTTTGTTGCATCAAAGTTGTGGAGAACTTTTCAGTTGATATCCAACCATCCATTTTATTCTTTGTTTCATATTTATGTTGTATATGATCATCAATTTGTAATTTTTTCTTATGTAAGGCTGTCGATGCTTTACAAAATAATTGTTTGAAAGATAAAATTATATATTGTTCAAAGAGAATAATCAAAAATGGGTATCTGATGAAGCTTCTTCATTGAAACCACTAAAAAACTTCAGAAAAAATCAATCAAATGTACATATAAATTACATCATTTAGAACCTACTGAAAATTTATATATTCACTTTATAAATTGGGAGTATGTTCATTTATTCATTTTATCAGAATTGAAAAGAAAATTACCAGTTTAAATCTTCATGACAACATTCCAATTCATATTCATGAAACACGAAATATTCATTCAATAATAAACTACCAAGCACATTGAAAAATATGAAATGTTCGTTAAAGTTCAAGTATAAATTGAAACACTATTTAAAAAAATAAATCTGATTTGACAGTTTTTTTATACTATTACTTTTTTTTGTTCATCTATTTACTATTTTCCTTTTTGATACTTCCCTAAAGTGTTTCTTGGGAATAATAAAGCTATTATTATTTCAATTCGTCCTTTAAGGAAACGGAGTTCTATTTTTGATCGAATATGATCCATCTAGGACAGTAACATTGAAAACTGCTAGCAACTAATTTTATCCTCGACAAGCTCTCTGAGCAATTACATTGAAAGAAACATCCATCAATAATGCAAAAAATTTATATTATAAACAACTTAAAATAATCCATATTCGAGTTGCTGTCCAATAGATAAACTCTGTACGGATTTGATCTTCTCCGTCACTCTTAAGCAAAGCCGCCTCAAAGATGGCTCTCTAGAATCCCTGGTTGTGTTGAAGTTATAGACCAACTGAAAATATACAATGCATTTTTCAATCAAATATGACCAAAATATTTATATATTATATCAGGATTATGGCACACAGTACAATTTTGAAGAAAAAAGAATAAACCGTGTTCACAGATCTGTAATATACAGGGTGTCATTATGTCATTAATTTCAGGTGCGGTTGTCGTGAATTCTTCAATAGTTATATCTGATGACTAGCCAACATGAAATGTGTCAGACTGACATTCATGTCGTACTTAATAACAAGGAAATATTATACTCTCCACTGTTGTTTGGATTCTTGGTTGCTAGTGACAACATGGTCTCACCGACTCGAAAAGAAGAGAAACAAATATTATTATTGACAAAAATTTAAATTTTGTGAGTCATATAGAGAAAATAAAAAATTCTAGGATTCCTCTGATAGGAGCTATCAGAAGAATACAATTTCTAAAAAAAATATTCAATTGTTAATATATAACGCACATATTATCTCTCGAATCTGATATATGATCACAGTGTGGTCATCATGCAGTCAAAAACAAAAAGAAATTATTTATAGATTGATGAATAAGGTAATAAAAGTAATATTTGGTAAACCTTGGGATACACCATCTTCTGATTTGTACAAAAACACCAATAATATGACATTAAACCAACTTATTAAATTTGAAAAAGCTAAATTTGCATTCAAATTAACCAAAAATATTCAAAAGAGTATTACAACAATTCAAAAAAATTCCAAATTACATAATCATAATACTCGGACTTTGAACCACTTTCACTTGGACAATATCCATTCCAACAAAGGAAAAGCAAATCCAATTTTCAGCTATGTAGAAACATTTAATAAATTAACGGAACAAATAAAAAATTCAAAAACGATAATTTCATTTTCCAAAAATTTGAAAGAAATGTTACTATTGAAATGATGTTCATACGAATACTACAAAACTTTATGAATTATTTGTATTATTTGAAAATATATTAAAATTAGATTACTTTATTTTATCATTGATGTACATTCAAACTTCCTTATACCAGAGCTTGTTCTGACTGGAAGTTATTTATACAATAAAAAAAAACTTGTTGCGCGTGCTTTGAAGGCTAGGTACACTTGTATCATAATATATTGTTGTTGTTTTGTCAATTTTTACTGTGGTTGCGTTAATGAAAACTTTATGTTCAATATTTATTTTTACTTTGTATCTGTTAACTATTTATAGTGACAAATAATTTATCTACTAACGTAAGTTATAATTGTGTTAACTCACATATAAGAAATCGGTATATTCTATGTAATCATTGCAATCTTTATCAATCTCATCGAACCTATGCTTTCTGATGTCCATTGGTGATTCATCTCCCAAAGACTCTAAAATACATACACTAAACAGAAAATCAATTCGATCATTTCAGTTGTTGATACTCACAATGAGTCAAAATTGATCTGCTTGTTGCTGTCATCACAAAAAGATACGAACAGGCTGTGCAAATAGGATATTGTGGATTCATTCCATTCTGGATACCATTTGAGGAGATACCTTTCTTCCCAATTTTGGCCATTAATTCTTGTGTTATTTTCCATTCGCCTCTCAAGGAGTAGTGTATTGAACTCTTCCATAGTTTTATCGTACTGGGTTTTGGTTCGATTGCCTTCTTCTTGCTCTTTGTTGATAGAATCTGAATCAATTATTGAATTATCATTTTTGTACCGAGGAAAATTCGCATGCAATCATGATTGGAATTGACAAAAAAACCACAAAGTGGTTTCAGTGATGTTGAGAAAAAACTGATTATTTTGTAAAATTTCAACACCCAGTATCCTGTATATGAAACGGTTGCGGACCTATGTTCATATAAAGAATTTTTCTTAAAATCGTCCGAGAATTATCGACCAGCATTCAATAATGAAACATCCTCTATCTTTTCGACGATAACAACCTGATTGATTGATTGAAATTCATCATATATTCATAGACCTTTTCGTAATTTTAACTTGTTCCATTCACAAGGTGGATCAGCCTAGACCCCGATTCACCTTGTGTGACCAGAGTAATCAAATAGCCACAGAGGTCTGATGGCAGCAAAGCTGACTGTATTGACCGATTCAAAGTCAAAGTGAAACTAAAATATGCTTTATTGTCGGAAGTTTATGATAAACTTATTGACAAAACTTCATTGTATTAAAGATAATGTTGAAAAATTTATGGAAATCAAATTACTACTTAAAAAGTATAATGGCGATATCCCCTACCATCGGCACATCATTCCTGATGAGAGGGAACACCACCACTATAGGCGCTCCGGGGTGAATGAGGGAATGGAACAATACAACAATTAAACATAATACATGCTAATTCATCAAGGACTTCTCCATCTCTGCCATTCCAGCCCGATCACCATTTCCTAATCAGATGAGGAGTATAATAATAATATAATATATTTATTTGCCATTTTAGATACACAAAAAATACATATGGTATGTCACTAAACCTAAGTTAAGGATAAATATAAATAAACTATCTAGAAAAATAATGTAAATATACAAATTGTAATCATTATGGTGATCGGACATAGAATATACCGGGTGACACAGCAGACATGTAGCAGCCTGTAGTTTTTTTATTTGAATAGATAAAAATTTGAAATTGGCAGAAGTTACGAAATCAATGATAGCGCTTCATTTGAATTTAACTACAACTTTTTTCAACTACCTGTTTGATCGGCAGTAACTCCAACTTCTTTTTTTTTGAATCACACCCTGTATATTAATCCAGCCTATCTTATTTGTCTTGAAATTCTCTATTCAACCGTGTATCACAAAGTGGCATTCGTTTCTCGATTCGCAGATGAATTGCATTTTATTGAAAAACATCAAGTTGGCTGTTACCCGAATTCGAAATCTTTCGATGCTTGGCTTGGAAATCCAAAGAGTATCAGTTAAACGATATGATTTCAGTTTTTTCCATACCTGATCACTTCCTACAGATTGTCAATAATTTCTTTAATAAAAAGAAAAAACATCTGAAAATAACTCACGATATTGCGAAAAATGAGATAGGAACATATTTTTTTCAATTTGGCTACTTGTGGAGAAACTATTTGTCTTTCTCTTTGGCCTTGTAGCCAATTCATGATCTTTCCATTTGAAAACATAAAATTAAAATTGTTCCCCTGATCCACCAATTCACAAGTCTATTAGTCTAGATATTTGCAATAATATTTTGCCTAGTAGGCGGTGTACACAACATGTTTTGTGTTTGACAGGTAAACATCATTTGATTGCAATGATTATCTCCGTCAGTTTTATGCTGATTGAAATTGCATCGTTTAATCAGATACTAAATATGTATTCAAAGAACGAAAAGGTCGATATGTTGTTGATATTCGGAGAGTGCAAGAGAAATTGTAGACAGGCTGAACAATTGTATGTCGAAAGATTTCCGGAAAGACGCCACCCACCTGATAATTATTTCGCTAGAGTAAAAGAGCAGTTCAGAGCAGTTCTTTTCAAAACTCTTCTAACGGTCTCTCGATTCACGCCGATTTCATCCTCAATTTGTCTCAGTGATATCGGCGGATCTGCATGTACTATGGCCAAAACGTTTACTTCCATTTCCTCGTCGACAATGTATTGGAGATTGTTTTGATTTTCCGGTTCTCTTCTGAACTGCTCTTCTACTCTAGCGAAATAATTATTAGGCGGATGGGTCTTTACGGAAATCTTTCGTCATACAATTTTTCAGCCTGTCTACAATTTTTCTTGCACTCTCCAAATATCAACAACATATCTACCCTTTCATTCTTATTTAGTGTCTAATTAAACGATGCAATTTTAATCAGCATAAAACTGACGGAGATAATCATTGCAATCAAATGATGTTTACCTGTCAAACACAAAACATGTTGTGTACACCGCCTACTAGGCAAAATATTATTGCAAATATCTAGACTAATAGACTTGTGAATTGGTGGATCAGGGGAACAATTTTAATTTTATGTTTTCAAATGGAAAGATCATGAATTGGCTACAAGGCCAAAGAGAAAGGCAGATAGTTCCTTCACAAGTAGCCAAATTGAAAAAAACATGTTCCTATCTCAGTTTTCGCAATATCGTCAGTTATTTTCAGATGTTTTTTCTTTTTATTAAAGAAATTATTGCCTATCTGTAGGAAGTGATCAGGTATGGAAAAAACTGAAATTATATCGTTTAACTGATACTCTTTGGATTTCCAAGCCTACCAAGCATCGAAAGATTATCGAATTCGGATAACAGCCAACTTGATGTTTTTTAATAAAATGCAATTCATCTGCGAATTGAGAAACGAATGCCACTTTGTGATACATGGTTGAATAGAAAATTTCAAAACAAATGAGATAGGCTGGATAAATATACAGGGTGTCATTCAAAAAAAAGAAGTTGGAGTTACTGCCGATCAAACAGGTAGTTGAAAAAAGTTGTCGTTAGATTCAAATGAAGCGCTATCATTGATTACGTAACTTCTGCAAATTTCAAATCTTCATCTCTTCAAATAAAAAAACTACAGGCTGCTACATGTCTGCTGTGTCGCCCGGTATATTCATAGACCTTATCGCCATTTCAACTCGCAAGGTGAATCAGCCTAGACCCCGATTCACCTTGTGTGACCAGAGTAACCAAATAGGTACAGAGGTCTGATGGCAGCAAAGCTGAGTGTTTTGACCGGCTCAAAATCAAAGTAAAAGTCAAAATATGCTTGATTGTCTGAAGTTAATGATAAACTTATTGACAAAGCTTCATTGTATTAAAGATAATGTTGAAATATGTATGAAAATTAAATTAAAACTTAAAAAGTTTAATGGTGATACCCTCTACCATCGGCACATCATTCCTGATGAGAGGAAACACCAACACTATATGCGCTCCGGTGCGACTTAACAAAAAAAATGGGGTGCATTTGCTATTTCAACTGCAGGGAAAATCCTGGAAAAAACCTACAGTACAACAATTAAACATAATACATGCTCATTCATCTCTGCCATTCCAGCCCGATCACCATTTCCTAATCAGATGAGGAGTATAATAATACTATAATATATTTATTTGCCATTATAGATACACAAAAGGTACATATGGTATGTCACTAAACCTAAGTTACCCCTCTGTATAAGAGTAAGGATAAATATAAATAAACTATCTAGAAAAATAATGTAAATATACTAATTGTAATCATTATGGTGATCGGACATAGAATAAATAGCAAGACAGCACATACGATAAAAAACATTATAAGATTTATATGGGTTGAAGCGTATTTGTACTGAGCACACCGGATTCAAGATATGTTTGCCAAGTTGTCATTCAGGTATTCTTGGAGAGTGTAAAAGCATTTCTCAAGTAGAAACGTTTTAATTTGACTCTGAAATAATTTATCACTTTGAACTCGTTTGACTGTATCAGGTAGTTTGTTGTAGCAAGTTATTGCACAGTAGTGAGGAGAGTTTTTGAAGTGTGACAACCGGTGTTTTGGGATTAGCAAAAGTTCGCCGTTTCGTGTATTGTGTTCGTGCTCTGATGCACTATTCGAATAAATTCCGGAGTTTTTTCTAACAAACATAACACATTTAAGGATAAAAATTGAAGGTGCTGTCAATATTTTTTCCCTTATGAAAGTAGGTCGACAGCTTTCTCGAAAATCCATATTGCATATAAGTCTTAAAATCCTTTTCTGAGCTATAAAGACCCTTGTAAAATCTCTTGCTCTTCCCCAAGCCATAATGTTCAAGCTGATGTGGGAGTAGACCATTGCATAGTAAATGCTTAGTGTTCCAGATTTGTCGAGATTTGGTTTCATTTGCTTTATGGCATAATGAGCTTTGTTTAAGTGTGCACAAGTTTGATCCACTTGTTTTTCCCAGTTTAAATTGGAATCTAGGTAGGTACCCAAGAATTTAACTTCTTGTGAAAGTTGAATTTCGTCTATTTTGAATAAATGGGCTGGGGTATTTTTTCTGAAGTGGAATCGCACAGAAATAGATTTTGAAGTGTTCAGAATCAATTTATTATTTTGACACCATATATTGAACTGTTCAATGATACTTTCAGATTTATTGACGAGTTGCTCTGCATTTTGCCCAGAAATGGTTAAGGTAGTATCGTCTGCAAACATTGTGACATGCTCCCCCTCAATATGTTGTGGTAGCGGTCCCAGGACTGAACCTTGCGGCACGCCTAGTTTTATATTTTTTGGCTCTGAGGATGACCCGTTACATAATACTATCATATTTCTATTTCTCATGTAAGATTCTATCCATTTTACTATGTTACTAGGAAAACCAAGATTTGCTAGTTTTTGGAAACATTCAGAGCACACCGTATCGAAAGCTTTCGATAGGTCGAAGAACAATGATATGACATATTTGTTGTTATCAATCTCACCGTATATATGGCTCAGTAGGTGGTAAGAAGCTATTTCGATGGACATATTTTTTCTGAATCCGTGCTGAGATATTGCACAGTATGTTATTGTTTTCCAAATGTTCGATTATTCTTACTGCTACGACCTTTTCGAATAGTTTAGATATGTTGCAGAGCAGCGTTATTTGCCTGTAGTTGTCAACTTCGGTGATATTGCCTTTTTTAAATACAGGGATAACAAGACCTGTTTTCATAATGACTGGGAAACACCCCTGTATAAGAGATTGGTTCATGAGATAGGTTAACGGGTTGATTATAGCAGGGATTATTTTCTTAATTATAACTATAGAGAGTTCATCAAAGCCAGATGATTTTTTGTTTTTAATTTCTGATAGGGTATTTACTATCTCGTATTCTGATATCGGCTGACAGCTAAAAGTTTTGATAATATGTGCATTTTCAGTTACAGTACATGGCAGAGACATATTTTGCCCAAAGTGGTTTAGTATAGCAGTTTCTGCTGAGTTTTGTGATCAGCTACTTGTTTTAGATGGATGGGGGTTTTCAGTTTATCTTTATTTCTACCAAGTTCATTGTTTATGATTTTCCAAGTTTCCTTTATTTTGTTGTCTGAATTTTCAATTTTCGCGCTAACAAATTTTTTCTTTGCTATCTTAATTTTGTGTTTGTGCTCTCGTAGTTTCACTTTGTACCCTTCATTTAGATTAGAATCAATATTTCCCGAGTTTGAGAGAATCATGAACATTTCCCTAAAGTGAT
The DNA here is from genome assembly GCA_944452925.2 of Chrysolina oricalcia. NCBI lineage: Eukaryota > Metazoa > Arthropoda > Insecta > Coleoptera > Chrysomelidae > Chrysolina > Chrysolina oricalcia. The sequence goes on from OX101824.2 coordinate 52,780,905, forward strand.
CTCCTTCCTTAATTATATCTCGGGATATCCAGCCCTTTGGATTGCTTTGGTTGCGAGTTTTCTTTTTTGGGCATGAGACATTGAAACACCAGAGGAGTGAGTCGAATAAGTAGTCAAATGCTTCATTTAACATTGAATGATAGATTGGATTCCAATTTTCATTCATTATCCTACTCTAGAATTCGGCAATATTTTCAGGGTGTAATTGACGTCTTATTGTGTGAGAGGAGTTTACCTTTCTAGAGTCTGAGATACTGTCAGCTTGATAAGCAAGAATGTGTGCCATATAATCAGCAATGTTGGGTTATATTAGGTCACACTTGAAATTTGCTTTGGGGTGGCTGGTCACCATATAATCAATGCAGGTTGAGCTTGTATGCGCATTTTTGTTAGTAAAAACCCTGGTTGCTCCTAGCGGATTTTGACTAAGCTCGTGTGAATTTAGGATATCTAATAGGACTTTAGTGCTCATATCATATTTAAGACTATCTATGTTAAAATCCCCACATAAGATAATGGAGTTAGACCGGGCGGAGGCTAGGTCTAGAGCCTGTGTTAGGCATTTAAAGAATATATTTGAATTACCATTTGGTGGTCTATACCCTGTAACAATGGTAGTTTTGTGTGTATTTATTTTATATCTGATCGCACACAGTTCAAATTCGCATTCAATTGATAGGCTTTTGATTGATTGAATTTCATTAAAATGTTGTCCCTTTTTGATTAAAATGAGACCTCCCCCATGCAAATGGTTTTTTCTTTCATAGATTGATGGTATTTCATAGTTACCAAAATGAAACTTGTTTATTGCATGTATATCCTTCATCCAGTGCTCAGATACACATAGCACACATAAAATCAGAAAAAAAATGTTAATCGAATTGTGAATGACAGGAAAATGTTAAAACTCTAACTTAGCTCGATTCATGATACAAAATGATGACTTTTAAAAACTATCATCATGCAGACTATAATATACTTTCTCTAATAACAAACGTTTCACATCTTCTCTGAAACGAAAAAGTGATGTGATACTTTTAATATTTATTGGACATCTATTAAACATCTTACATCCATTATAAAATATCGAGTTTTTGATAAGTTTTTGAAATTGGAAGTTTTAAATCATTACTCTGTCTGGTACTACGATCAGAAGAACTGTTTCCAATAGAGAACTTTGTTTTGTGTTTGTTTATCAAACAGTTTCAAGTATAAAAATAGCAATAACTGTCAGAATTTTATGTTTAAGAAAGAGAGGTCGGCATTGAATCCCTATATTTTACTTTGCATACTTAAATACCGCAAATCACGCTTTTGCAAATTTAGGACAGTCTGTAAACGTTGACTACAGCAAACTCCCCAAAATGCAATAAGATGTCTTAGATGCGATTCAATAAGAGAATGATAACTGGTTTTCAAACTGAAAATTCTAATTCATTCGAGACAACTCTCAATGCGTACCAACCCGAAGGATCTATTTACACTAAATTTCAACATGCTGTTCAAATTTCAACGAATTATCCAGATAAAGTCCAAGGTATTTTAATGTAATTTCATTTTCTAACGGAATGTTTTCAAGATGACATCTAAAAGATATCATGTTGTTTTTTTTTGTGTTGAATGATAGTAAATTCGAATCACACCAATCTTTCACCTCTTTCAGATCATTTTATCAAGATCGTGCTTGTTTTTATGATGCCAAAATATAGTACTATCATCAGCAAAAACTGTTAAAGAACCTGATATCTGGATGTTCAATAGGTCATTTATGTATAATAAAGAGAGAATTGGTCCAAGTATAGAATCTTGAGGTACTCCACAATTAATTTTCTTCGATTCTGAATACCCAGAATTCCTTAGTATTTGATTTCGCTCGGACAAATAAGATTCAAACCATTTGAGAGTGATGTTCCTGAAACCATAATGATGGAGTTTAAGCAAAAGTATATCATGATTCACACAATCAAAAGCTTTGGAAAAATCACAAAACACTGCAGCCGCCTCTTCCTCACCATTAAAAGGGACAACATTGCATCTCCCGTATTTTAATTTTTCTGAAATCCAAATTGAAGGTTATTGATTAAATTATGACATCTCAAAAAGTCTTTCAATAATTTTTGCTGAAATTGGTATGAGTGAAATAGGACGAAACTTAGATGGATCATCAAAATTTCCACCTCTATATATTGGAATAACTAGAGACGTTTTCAGAAAAGATGGAAACTGCCTAGCTGAAATGAATCATTCATTAAAATAACAGAATACTCAGAGCTTGTTTTGGAAGATTTTGAAAAATTTTAATGAAAATTTCATCTAAACCACTTGTTCTTTTATTTTTCATACTCCTAATAACATCACTCATCTCATTCATATCCGTATCACGTAGGATCAGATCTTCCTTGATATTAGCATTCTGGAGATAAATCAAAGGATCATTGATAGGAACAATAGAACTAGTTAATTTCTCAGCAATGGAACAATAAAGTATCAGGACTCAATGATGACTCTATACTTTTTTTATTGTTTTTTCCTCTAAAAATATTGACTATGTTTCTAAGTTTCCTTCGATGAATTTCATCACAATGTCAGACAAAACCTCGAAACTAGTCTGCAGGTACCTCTGTCCGAATCAAATCAAAATTCTTCCAGTTGGTTACAGGGAGCACTTACAATTGCGTCTTCTGATGCATTGAGAAGCGTTGATGAGTATCTGTATATAATTCAATACCCGTCGTGGTATTAGCCAGAGGGGTAGTTGTTTTCCGACAGATATTTGCCATTATTAGCATACGTTGTGAGTATATATGGGAGTAAAAAAAAATTTAAAAACATCGGCCGGCAACTCCTATCGTTACTAAACGATCTCCCAAAAAACACTGAGCTTGTGCTCAATTCTGAATACGAATTATTTACTCAAACTTTGGTTACGTGGAGATGAAAGTGAGCACTACGTTAATCAAAAACTAAACATTTAAACATATTCTTGGATTACCTTCTTGTGTTGAAAACGGCAGATGATAAACACAAGGCCTTGATTTTTTCAATGGATAGTCGAAAAATCTTTCATAGAGGGCATACAAGAAATTACCCATTTCACAATGTTCACTTGTGTTTTGAAGTTTGTTGTTGAATGTCACATCTGTCAGAACAGAAACAGAGTTTGTGGCACATTACACATGAAAGAAATAGAGAAGGAGCCAGCACGTATTTAAAGTTGTCATACGTAGTGACAATTTGCAAGATGCACCGATTCAAGGGAAATCGTCGAATTAAAATCTGGAATTAGAGATCAATATGTACAATTTGTTCATTTAGGATTTTCAGCTGGGAGATGGGAGAAATGTTGAAAATGTCACTGAAAGTTGATCGAAACGCTGCAAAATGCGTATACGAAGTCACCCGAAGTCGCACTGTAGTTAATTTGATTTGAGATCGGGCGACTTCGGGTGCACTTTGAAGCATTTAGAGAAACTTCCAGTGACATTTTCAACACATTTCCCATCTCTAAGATAAAAATCCAAAATATACAAATTGTAGATATTGATCTCTACTTCTAAATGCCGTTTACAGAATTTTAATTAGACGATTTCCCTTAAATCGGCGCATTTACAAAGATTTTTCCTTAAATTGTTTATAACGCGATTGTGCAAAAACTACACATCGATCGGGCAGAAACCAACTTGCGCAAAGTTTAACCACATGTTATTATATTATCTATCAGTTTCCGCATTCAGATTTATGAAAATTATGAATTTTTGAAAAACTGTCTCAATGAAAAAACTTTTTGTAGGTTTTATAATTCTCTAACTAGGGTTTTCATTAACAAACTATCTTCTAAGAAGTAGTATAGGCCATTTGAGTCTTTTATTTTGTGTGAAAAGATCCTCTTATTTTTGTCTACAGCTTGGCCTAGAAAGCAAGCTTGCATCAACGTCAAAAAGTTTGCTTGTCAGTCATTTTGACTCTGTATTAGAGACAATATAAGAACGATAATAATTATACAGGGTGGGGCACCGAAAACGAAACAGATCGAATATCTTCAAAACGCATGTGTTGAGAATAAAATGCAAAAACACGTCGATTTTTAATCCAAGGGGGACATCTTCCTATCATAACCTCAACTGTCATACCTCTCCCCCCCTCCTTGGGCACTATCACCCAAATAATTTGAATAGGGAAAGTAGTAAGTGTGACAAATCATTGAAGAGGTAATTTCATAAGGAATTCAGCCATGTCAATTTTTGCTACCTAACTTTTTATTTTAGCGCCATCTTGCGGGAAAAACAACTGTTCCGTATTTCGTATTTCCGTATTTCAAATTATGATACTGCATTTGCAAGCTATTTTGACATTAATTCGGTGACAATGCATTATGGAATTTTTCTAAGAGAAAAAACAAAATCGCAGTTCCAAGATGAAGGACATGATTTGCAATTATGATCCGATTCGATTCAAAATTGATATGTGGTGGTTTGCAAGGTCGGAAATTATGATTTGTTTGTCAATGCAAAAAAACAAGATGGTGGTCCAAGATGGCGGACGATAATTGTACTTCTGGTCCGATTCGAATCAAAATTAGTATGTGGGGATTTTCAGAGTAAAAAATTATGATATTTTTGTCAATGGAAAGAACCAAGAATGTGTACGAAATTTGTATTTGTGGTTCGGTTAGATTCAAAATTGGCATATGGGGGTTTTCAAGTTCCCAGTATGAATAAAATGAATTAATTGAATTGATAAAAAAAGCTTTTATACAAATGCGCTAAGAAGGAAATAATACTTCTTTTAGATGTGTGACTTAGGTTATTCTGTGCGTAACAGATTCGAAAGCTTGGTGCGAGTACAAAATAGGTATTTTGCGAAGTAAAATTTTGATTCTGTTACGCATTGAATAACCTACGTCACACATCTGAAAAAAAATATTATTTCTTCTTTAGCGCATTTGTTTAAAAGGTTTTTTTTTATCAATTTGATTAATTCATTTTAGTTATACTGAAAACTTGTAAAATCTCCATATGCCAAATTTGAAACGAACCGAACCACAATTACAAATTTCGTCCACCATCTTGGTTTTTTGCATTGACAAAAATATCATTATTTTTTACCCTGAAAATCCCCACATACTAATTTTGATTCGAATCGGACCAGAATTACAAATTTCTTCCACCATCTTGGAGCCACCATCTTGTTTTTGTGCATTGACAAACGAATCATAATTTCCTTCCTTGAAAACCACCACATATCAATTTTGAATCGATTTGGACCTCAATTCCAAATCATGTATGCCATTTTGGAGACGACATTTTGTTAGATAGATAGAACAAGGTATGTGGGCGGACGAAGCCATAAGCATGTAGGCCTCTCAGTCGGGCCCGTTATGCACCCTCCACTGCTGGGAGATGGTTCAGTTTTGAAGGTAGCCTATCTCGCGAGCGAAAGAGACCAGCCTTCTGACCGATACCACCCTCACACTCTCCGGGTTCAGTACGATGCTCCCGAGGTGTGCTTCCCGTATTGCTGCCACTGCCGGGCATTCCGCTGACTCCTCATCCTCCAAGCACCACCAGCATTCGGTATCATCCGTGAAACCTAAAATGTTGAGGTGCCTGTTGAGGTGGCAGTGTCCCGTCAGGAGCCCTGTCACTAATCTGATTTCCTTTCTGCTCAGTGTGAGCAGAGTCTTGGTCCTCCTGGTAGAAGGGCCTCCGATGTGGAGTTTCGATTGCCTCATGCCTGGTGTATCTTTCCATGTATCCTGGAATTTTACTTCCAGAATTTCCTTCATGGTTGAGACGCACCATGATCTTGAAACTCCTATGATAGGTTCTGGTCCCATCGCTGGGCTTTTCGCACCTTGTCTGGCCAAATAATCAGCCCGTTCGTTTCCAGGTACTCCGGTATGACCAGGGACCCAAAGTAGCTTTACTTTATTGGCGGAAGATAGCCTTTGCAGATCATCGATGCATTCAGACACCAGCAACGAAGTGACTCTATATGATGTGAGAGCCTTGATCGCCGCTTGGCTGTCGGTGCATATCGTGATTTGCTGGCCGCGGTAGCCTCTGTTGAGATTTTCTCTTACACAGGCGAGTATGGCAAACATTTCTGCCTGAAATACAGTAGCAAAAGTTCCTAGAGCGTAACAAACTTCCGCTTTCGGAGACTGCCCGTATACCCCGGCGCCGGCTGACTTACCCATTCTGGAGCCATCTGTGTACCAAATGATCCCCTTGGTGGGAAGCAGGCGGTGCCCGATCCTGTCAGCGGCCTTTTACTGAATCGTATGGCAGGTAACGAATTGTCACCCGGCATTTCAAGAAGGGGACAATCCCTTACCGTCTGATTCCATAATCGAGAATGTCCATACATTCCCTCGCTCCGCCATTGGTTAGAACTTCTTAGGCGAGCTGCGGCTTCGCGTGCCTCATGTTCGATAAGGAGGTATAAGGGGGGCACTCCTACGAGCGTCTCCAGCGCCCTGGTAGGTGCCGTCCTCATTGCACTTGTTATCGCAAGGTAGGCAAGCCTTTGTACCCTATCTAATTGGGTTCTCGACTTGCCGGATGTTGCAGCTTGCCACCACACGATGGCTCTGTACGTAATCATTGGGCGTATGAGAGTTGTGTAGATCCAATATAGAATCTTGGGGCCGAGCCCCCACGTACTGCCAAATGCCCTTCTACATGCCCAGAAAGCCGCTGTGGCTTTCTGAACTTTATGATCAATATGCTCGTTCCAGTTTAGCTGGGAGTCAAGGATGACTCCAAGGTACTTGACTTGACGACATTTTGTTTTTTCTCTTAGAAAAATTTCATAATGCATTGTCATCGAATTCATGTCAAAATAGCTTGCAAATGCAGTATCATAAGTTGGAATACGGAACAGTTGTTTTTCCCGCAAGAGGGCGCCAAAATAAAAAGTTAGGTGTCAAAAATTGACATTGCTGAATTCCTTATAAAATTACCTTTTTAATGATGTGTCACACCTACTACTTTCCCTATTCAAATTGGTGGGGTGGGTGGGGGGAGAGGTATGACAGTTGAGGTTATGATAGGAAGATGTCCCCCTTGGATTAAAAATCGACGTATTTTTGCATTTTATTCACAACACGTGCGTTTTGAAGTTATTCGATTTGTTTCGTTTTCGGTGCCCCACCCTGTATAACAGCATTACTCATGGGTACTGAAATTGGACAGTACTGAGTCTTCTATGAAATTGTGCCAAATTGCAAACTTCGAGAAATTAAACAACATATCGGTGAACGTGTATACTTTGGAATTATTCCTGCCTCATGGAAAGGTGAATGATTTTTCATAAGTCTCGAGTAGACTCGAATTTTTGAAATTTAATTAGTAGTAGTACTAGAGTTTGAACAATCTTACTTGATTTTATTTATATAGAGAAAAAGCTTAATTCATAGATATCATTTCTTTATTGATTTCAAATAATAACAATATTTAATTATTGATAGTTTTATAATACATAGATATCCTATACTACAGGTATTGGTTCTGAATATAGCTATTATAAAAATGACTATACAAAATCACTAGCTTAAATACAGTACAGTACATTTGATGGTTCCCACAAATTTATGATTTGAACTATTTTCAAACTAAAACATCATTACGCTAGCACTAATTAAATTTAAGACACAAATTTATATCATTTTTGATATGAGATGTACAATAGGGTACACATTGATTCAGATAAAATACTTATGGTGAGTGGAAGAGCAATTTCATCTGGAATTCCCCTAAACGCAGACGTCGAAATCTTACTGAAATTGATCAATATTGTTGTTTACCACAAAAAAGTCTAATTTGGTATGACGTACGTAAATCAATCATTATTGTATATAATTTCGTAAATTTATTGTTTTACTCACTAGATTTAATAGAAACGAAACCAATTCTTGAATACTTTTCATTTCATTTCAGATCTCAAGTACTCGAAATGTTAAAATGTGATACTGGAATAAAATTGTTCTCGTTTATGATTTAAATTTTAATTTTCGCAATAAATTTGAAAACCGAAACAATTTTTGAATAGAGAATGATGTTGAATGTAGCGATAAAATATTATCGTTGCAGGATGTTATGAAATAGCCATACTTATTTCGAGATTATTTATAAATATGCAAAGTTATTGAAATAATGAATTCATTCAATTTTCTTTGGCTATTCCAAACCGTATATCAAGAAAATGAGAACAATACTGAATAAATAATTAAAAATGGGAGACAGTCCATACCATTGAATTAAAACAAGCCAGAATTATCTACAAGGAGAAACATTACATTACTCAGAAGAAAATTCAAAAGATGTACATTCATCGAACAAAATATTGAGATTTTCAGCCAACTGAGTGAGGAGGAACGGAACATCTAACCCGCTCATAAGATGCATGACTGACTCCAAATATCAGCGAACGGCGAAGTATACAGTGTCCTTCATAGAGTTAGCATCATATGGGAAAAATGTATTAATAACTTATTTTGGAATCGACTAATGCGTTTAGTTGTGCTTTGGAAAATATGAAAAATAACCTACTCGGGTGTGGTCACGTGAGTTTCATTAGCTGTCAAAGGTAATATTTTTTTAAAATAATCGCTGAAATTAAGCTTCTTAATTCGAAGTTCAAAAAATTTTAAGGAAAAAGGTCGTTTTTATTACACCTATATCTCGAATTCGAACGTTCTATTACAAATTTCACTTTATGCAATTTTTTTGATAATTACGAATTTCTGGAATATTGAAAAATTCGTAACTTCGACAAAACTGTTTTATACCAGTAGCTTTAATATGCGACTAACTTTCAATCACGACTTATCAACAAAAATATGGTTTTCTCTAGAAAATGAGAGTTAGTGCTAAAAATTTATTTTATGTTAGATGCAAAGTTGACGTATCTTCAATCAAATAGGATATAAATTAATTTAGGTGAATTTTTTCAATATTAAATTGATACCAAAGTCATATTTCAAAACATGAAACTGTTTTACGTATCTAACCAAAGTTTACGACTTTTTTAGTGTACTTACAAATCTTGAATTGTGAAAATTGTTAAGAATGAACTCTTTCCTATTTTACTTGATTTAATATCGAAGTCATTGAAAACTGGATATGTCCCAGAAAAAATTAAGATTGCTAAAGTTTCACCAATATTCAAAAGTGGTAAAAAAAGATGACATTAATAATTACCACCCGATTTCAGTTTTACCAGTGTTTTTCAAAATTTTAGAAAAAATAATGAATGTCAGGCTTTTCAATTTTCTTGAGAAAAATAGTTCACTGAGTCAGAATCAATATGGTTTCGCAGGTCACGAGACACAGAGACAGCAATCTTGGATGTTGTTTCAGAGATTCAGATTCAAATTGACAACAACCAGAAATGCGGTCTTTTGTCTCCTGATTTGTGCAAAGCATTTGATACCGTCGACCACGAAATTTTATTGGCAAAATTATACTCTATTGAAATTAGAGAAAACATTCATGAATGGTGTCAAAATTACCTTATGAATAGAAAGCAATATGTATTAGTTGATGATATTAGCAGTTCTGTAATGGACATAAAGTGTGGAGTACCACAAGGATCGATTTTGGGACCCGTTTAATTTTTGGTATATATTAACTCTACCACAAAGGACCCCGCAAACACCTTATGGAATTTGGGTCCCGGTGGATTATTTTGAATTTTTGGTATGATGTAGTCCATGTAATTCTCAACCAATGTTACCATTGCGCCAACCCAAAAAAATTAACAGTTTTGCTGCTAGGGGGCATTGAAATCACCCCTTGCGCAGATTCGACTATTTATTTCTGAATCCAATAACAATATTTTCACTTGTTTTATTGTTGCTAATGTTGCACAATATTGTGCTGTTTTATAAAAAAAGTATTTCCCCCCTTCTTCCCCCCAACACTCCTACTACGCAACGCAAAAAAAATTTCTCGAGAGCCTGCAAATGTATCGTCGAATGTTCAAATATACCTGAGTAAGGAAAATAGCAATTTTTATGATTATCCCCCTCCCCCCAAAAAGACACAAAACGGAAAAATTCTGGTGGATTTTTCTGAATTTTTAATATGATGCAGTTTAAGTTATTTTGAATAAAAATTAATTGGGTGACAAACCCCAAAAATGAATAGTTTTGATGCTAGGGGGCGTTGAAATCATATCAAGCTCAGAATAGACTATCATTATTATATGCGGAAACAATATCTCTACGTATTTTAATTTAGATTATGCTGAAAAATTTTTGTGATTTTTTATAAAAAAAATGAAACCTCCCCTTTACCCCCAACCCATATTTTAAAACACGAAAAAATTTATTATCGACCACTTGTGAATTCTTTATCAAAATAAGTGTTTTAATCAGCTCAAATTAAGGAAATCGCACAGTTGTTTGATTTCACCATTCCCTCCCCTCAAAAAAATATTGGTGGATTTCGCTGACTTCTTAATAGGGCGTACTTCATGTTATTTGAATAACAATTGGTTTGACGAAAATCTTCAAAATAAATAAAAATTAGGCATCAACAATTTGAATTTGAGTTGGTGTCTGAATTATTTTCAAAATAGTGGTTGGGGGTAAGGAAGGGGGTGAGATTTTTTTTGATAAAAAAATTACACAATTTTTCAGCATGATCTAAGCTAGAATACGTAGAGATATTGTTTCGGCCAATAATAATGAATAGTCTATTCTGAGCAAGCTATGATTTCAACGCCCCTAGCATCATAACTATTCATATTTTGGGTTTGCCACCCAATTAATTTCTATTCAAAATGAACATACTGAAAAATTGAGGAAGAAAATTAATCCAGTCATTAGTGTTCTGTTCAAAATTAGGAAATTCGTTCCTTTCAAATACCTGAAGAATATTTACTACTGTCTTATTTATTCCAACCTACAGTATTTGATTCCCATTTGGGAAACTGCTAATAATATTTCAGTATTGAGACCTCTTGAAAAACTCCAAAATAAACCATTCAAATTTGAGATTTGTACCGTTAAAAGTCGTAAATTTTGGTTAGCTACATGATGATTTTTTTAATTATGACGTTGGTGTCATAAGATTACTGAAAAAATCTACTTGATTTTCCAGAAATTTCGCAATTATCAAAAAAATGGCAAAAAGGAAAATCAAAATCAATCAAAATCGGAATAGAAATGTTTCTTCGAAATTATAATAAAAAAGGTGGGATTTCCTAGCGACGTCTAGCGTTCGCGGCCCGCATCGACGTTCAGCAGTCACGGCTGGCCGCGACGATTGTTGGATTTGCTTGAAGCGCCTGGCGTCCGCGTTTTTGTAATGATATTATACCCCCCATTGCGTTTTGTGTTCTGATCGACTGCAGTTTAAAAGTGAAAATTGCTTGTTGTCATAATGAATGGGAATGTTCTAGCAGCATTAATGTTACAGTATTGTATACCTTCGCAAATTTCGCAATTTTTCTGCGAATAAAACGGCTGCCAGTCATGATGGACCAATCGTTGATGCAGAACCATGTCTATAGCCATTTTATTCGCAAAAAAAATTGCGAAATTCTCGAGGACATGAACGAGACTTATGAACCGACAATAATTATCTGAATAAACTGACAATTATCTAACTTATCGATAAAAATATTGGGGAAAACACAAAGAAACTAATTGACTTCATGACTTTTATTTAATACTCGCAGCCCATGGATAAAACTGCAAATTTCGTTCCACATTTTTTCCCGAATTTGAAAATCTTTTAAGTCTTTGTGTGAATGGTCATGAAGGCAGGGATATTCAAATGCTTGATTAATCAAAATTTCGTCGTTTGTATTGGTAAATTTCTGTGACACGTTGTAGCAATATCCACCACGCTTGTTTCACATTGAAATAATGTTACTACTGGGACACAATTTTTGAAATCGTAGGAATTGATTCTCTCATGAAATATTTCGCTAGATCAAATACCCACGTGGAACAAGAAACGAGAGTACTGCTATTTTTGAACACAGTAGGAAGTCAATTCCTAGGAGTTTCGTTTTGGGACGTATGTCTAGCATGCGATCATAGAAGAATTTTGTTTGACCAATTAAAAAGTAGGATTTTTGGTGACACGCATTTGAATTTGACGTTTGCAGATACGATTTTTGCTAGGTTTTGTAATAACTTCCTGGAAATAGACGTCAACAGAAGATTCATAAGCAGCAAATGATGCAGAACTAGAATTGGTAAATTTAAGAAAAATTTGACTCATAATATCGCAACAGAAAGGTGGGAGAGTATTGCCATTATATTGATTGCCATCACTAGGGAACATAAAACTGGGGTTTGCTGAAAGAAGGTATATGTTGGTAGAATCATACATAAGAGATAACGTGAAGCAAAATTTTCCTATCGTAGAGTTGGCAAGATCTGAGTATATTATCTACAACAGTTCAACAATCAAATCGACCAAATTAACATTGAAAACGCCATAAGCTATTTTAAGCTCAGAATTAGCGAAAATTGGCGAATTCAAGGTCAGGCGCTCGCTGCTCTGCGTTCAGCGTGTGACGCAGTCGAGCTGATCCGGCGTGGAGATAAGAGGTTGCCAGTACAGCGTGGAGAATAATAATTATGGATGAGAAATATCAGAATAATAATAATGATGTTTGAAAATAGATCGTTCAGTAAGGGATAAAAGATGGTGGCGTTTATCAGGGTCACGTGTCATTACGGTGGCGTTTGATTGGTCAACGTAGATCATAGTTCGTTGTATAGTGGAAAATATGCAGGGTGTTTTTAAAAACCGCATCGTTGTCATTTGTCAAATATCAGGTGGAAAATGGATCAAAGAAAAAACGTTTCATTGGGGATATGGGGATTGGAAACAACTACTTACCGATACATAGAGATTGGATTACATCTGACATTTCTTCGACGAAGGTGTTTACATTTGTCTGTCATCTGTCATTTGGAAAAAGATTAGTTAAAGAATAAAGACGGCGGCGTTTGATTGGTCAACGCAGTTGTACAGGGACGTTCCGTTACGTTTAGGCAAAAATATATATAGGGTATTTCAAAATAGCAATAGAAAAAAATATGGAGGTGTTCGAAACAGCTACTCACCCGTACATAGAGATTGAATTATATCTGACATATATGTGATGAAAGGAGATAGGAGATTGAAGATAGGAGACAGAAGATAGGAGATACAAGATAGGAGACAGAAGATAGGAGATAGGAGTTAGGAGAGAAAAGATAGGAGATAGGTGCAAATAAAAAGAATAGGGACGCAAAAAATTATAATAAACTGAACCGGCGGAGGCCCACCAAGAACATTCGCTGATAATGAATGGATGAAGAATTGACAAAACACAGTGGTCTATTATTTCATCTGCATGGGCATTGAAAGTTAGTTCATTTTGTCATTGCGAAAACTCGACAGGGAGGTTTGCAGCTTATCATCGATTTCTAACAATAACTTCTGAAAAGTGTCCTTAAATCTGAAGTGTTTCACAAACTGTCGTTCACTTGAATTGTTGAACGAATTTTGGTCTCGCAAAAAATTGTGTAATGCTTTAGCCACTGCAGCCTCCAAATTGTTCAAAACCATCCCTGTACAAGATCCATACCTATACCTACCCGAATAAAAGTAATTTCATCAATACATAAAAAAACACTTCGAGTTTCTTTAACCTGAAAACTAAATTCCTAGGAAAATTTTCGAATTCTCCTGCATTGGGTACTAGGAATTTCATCTGTCACTATCAAGAGAAATATTTCTCTCGTGATATTTCAAAAATACTATTGCTCGAAATTGAGAGAAAATGACGTCATATTTCTCTAGAGAACCAATTCCGACAATTCAAAAATTGGGTCACTGGTGTCGGCGTCTTGACATGTTTTTGAGCAGTCGGGACGATGCCGACGACGGCCGGCGGCTGAGACGCTGAAGCGCGCCGCTTCAGACAAAACAGTTGCATTGAAAATTCATTGTATGAAGTAGAAGTAGACGTATTTATTTCGCTACAATATACAATATTAATAGTAAAACGTCAAACAAAAATAATAACATGAAAAAAAATTACTTTACAAAGATATATAAAGTCACAGTGTAAATAAACAAAACAATATGAATATATTTAATTTGAATTGTGGCGAGTGTCCATCACATACATTCAAATTCAGACTTGTTTAAATCAAGATACTCATTTATATCATAAAAACATTTGTTTTATAGAAAAGTTTTAATTCTTGTCTTGAACTGAAAGAAACCTAGTTTCTTTTTCCTTGAGGGGAGTATGTTATATAAATGTAGGTTCACCGAATTCTTTTGCGATACCTGAAGTCTGAACCTAGGAGTTGAAATGAAGTCACCATGGCGAGTAGTGTAATTGTGTGGATTTCTGATTTAATAGAGTATTCATGCTTAGTTTCATGAATTTCAAGTAAACATGAGTAAATGAATAAGGTAGGAAGTGGCATTAGTTGAAAACTGACAAAGAGAGGGTGACAGTGTTCTCGATGATGCACTCCCGCCATAACTATGATCACTCTTTTTTGAAAAATAAAAACTCTATGAGAATGGCACGAATCACCCCAAAGAAGAATTCCGTAAGACAAGTGACTATGGAATAAACCGAAATAACAAGATTTGAGTACGTGAGAACTACAATGTTTTTCAAACGTCGAATCAAGAAGGTAATACTGAACAGTTTCTTAGCTAATGCTGCGATATGTGAGCCCCAGTTGAGTCTGTCATCTAGATGCATGCCAAGTAGTTTAACACTGTTGCCACTAGTGAAATTTGAATTGGAGGATACAAGGATGGACTGATTCTTTTCCAAATTCAGTTTGAGTTTATTGCAAGTAAACCAGGTTTTGGCTGAATCCATAATGTTATTTGATAAAGTGGACAGATTATCAATCTCATTACTCTGACAGATGAATGTTGTGTCATCTGCAAATAAGACGCTTTTAGTCGGTAAAATGTGAAAATATAAATCATTTATATAGACTAAGAAGAGAAGGGGCCCCAGAACCGAGCCTTGAGGAACACCGTGATTATTGACCCTGCGATTTGATAGCTCACTATTCAATCTGACATATTGAGATCTTTGGGAGAGGTAAGATTTAAAGAAATTCAGAGCTACGCCCCTGATACCATATCTTTGTAATTTTTCCACTAGGATGTGATGTGAGACACAGTCGAAGGCTTTCGAAAGGTCACACAACTCAAGTTGTGAGTGGATTCCTTCCTCTAGGCCCTCGACTAATGTGTCACTAACGGCCAGACGTCGCGGCGGTACGCGAACGCTGGACGTCGCTAGAAAATCCCACCTTAAGTCTATTTTCGGCGTTTATTTTGAAAAATTTTCAAAGTAAACAAACTCAATTCCAAAGTCGTATTGCATAGTAAATTATGAATCAAAGTTTTTCCCATATGATTCCAAGTCTTTGAAGGACACTGTATAACACCGCATTGTCTCAAAATTAATAATAACTGACAATTTCGTTAATCGGTATGGCGTTCAAAAGAAAACTTACAACAGAAAACTATTTGTATTATGCTTCGTCGTTCTGATTTTCATGTATAATTGCTAATTTGAATCAGTGAACACGACGAATCGAGTTGTTTGATCTAATTACAAACTGATGCATTAGTGATATCATATGCGCTGCAAAACAGGGTTTAATTCAGTTTATTCACAATAATACGGTTCCTGTGGTTTATGTTTTATTCCCGACAAATTGTTAAAATAATTGTACTTTCTGGTATATTATATACAGTGCGGCTTTTTTAAGTCCCCCCCATGTTAACTTCTGAACGGTTTGACGTAGATACATGAATGAAAAACCGTTTGGAGGGTTTCACCGATACTACATTTTGAAACAAAAAATATGGTGATTGCTCGACAGGGGGCGCGGGGGGGCACATCATTTCAAAATTTTTAAATGGCATGGGGGGTCGAGTGTCACATCGTTGAAAAGATAATTCAATTCTCTTCACAAACATCTATTTTTTTTTATTTAGTTGAAATTTTTTTCAAAATCCAAATTCGAAATATCAAAAATAAATGCGGATCTGAAAACTAGGTACTCATATCTCGATAAATTTGAACGGTTTGTTGTGGAATAATGAAACCAAAAATATTTTGAAGGGTATTAACGATACTCTTTTTTAGGAGAAGAAACATTGAAATTACTCGACAGATGGCGCTAGGGACAGATCAACTTGAAAATTTCGAAAGGCATATAAATCGATATTGAGAAAAAATTTCTCAACAAAATTCAAAAATATTCAGATGGTTGTGAAGAGAATTGAATTTTCTTTTCAACGATGTGACACTTGACCCCCCATGCAATTTAAAATTTTTGAGTTGAAGTGCCCCCCCGCGCCCCCTTTCGAGCAATCACCATATTTTTTGTCTCAAAAAGTAGTATCGGTGAAACCCTCCAAACGGTTTTTTATTCATGTTTCTACGTCGAACCGTTCAAAAGTTAACAGGGAGGGGGACTAAAAAAAGCCGCACTGTATATAATATACAGGACGATGCAAATGTATGGAATAAATTCATTATTTCAGAATATAAACATATTTTGGAAAATTCCTCGAACACGTCGATTTTCTTTTCCGATTGGACAATTTCTGAACCCCACCCTGAATATATAGGGTTATCCGCATTCGAGTGAAAATTACTTTAGTGATATTTTTAAATGGAACACCCAGTGTATTTTTCCATATTTGGTTAGGGATCGTCATTACAAATCCTGTGATACCAGGTTTGATGGGATTATGTTAAAACGGCTGCGGAGATATGGGCAAAAAACTTCCTCGTATGTCCAATGAGTATGACTGAGACTTCACACTATTCGGAAGGTCAAAAGTCTCTGTCGCACTCATTGGGCATATGGAGAAGTTTTGTGCTCATATCTCCGCAGCCGTTTGACATAATCCCATTAAACCTGGTATTACTGGATTTGTAATGACGATCCCTAACCAAATATGGAAAAATACACTGGGTGTCTCATTTAAAAATATCACTAAAGTAATTTTTTTTGATACTGATAACCCTATATATTCAGGGTGGGGTTCAACAATTGGCCAATCGGAAAATAAAATCGACGTGTTCGAGGAATTTTCCAATATATGTTTATATTCAGAAATAATGAATTTATTTCATACATTTGCATCGTACTGTATATATTATGACACAGTTTTTCTTGAGAAAGTAAATAATACAACGAAAATTTCCAGAACTAATTTCTGGTCAAGCAGCAAGCAGAAAATTCCTTTCGAGAGATGCTTTTAAAAATACGACTTATTACTTATAAATTTCGTCACATTTTTCAGTTGGCTAGACTTGAAATTAATTTTGGATAACTTTTGGTAAACTATTTTCAGTTTTTCCAAACAAATGTATCAGTCATTGCTAACTCCGTCATTATTGACTATAATATGAAATCAGTTAAATGGTCAGACCAGTGGCATTTCCACGGCCATCTTGATGATGAAGGCAAAAAATATAGTCGGCCACGTTCTTAATACACGGTGTCCCAAAACTCACGTCATCCTTTGGAAAGCTAATAGTCCGGCTTATGACTGACCAGGATATCACAATATGTCCTCAGTAAAATATTGATAGTTTTGGAGATATTGGCAGTTTTATGAATTTCGTAAAAATCGAAACCCTTGATCAGTATTTCGAGTGCCACAGATACAAAACTTAATGGTTTAAAATTCTAATTTTTGTTATGAAACCTTCAATAACTCTTGTATTCATTAAAATCCAAAATAAAAATATTGGTGCAATACCTTTGGAGAAAAAAAAACATATTTGCCCGATTCACGAGTTAATTTTTTTTATTAGCTTACTTAGACTGTTCGTACTGTAAACAAAATCAACACGCGAACCTGGCAAATCATTTCAAAAAAATTGCTAATTCGGTGTAGTTTTTGACATGATACAACATTCACCATCTTCCACTTGAGGAAAAAATATATTCCTAGTTTACTGCAAAAGGAGCTCATTGTGAAATTATTTCAATAATTAGGAAGTCGAATGAAAACACTTGGTAAATTGAAGTGACAGGTATTTATTGACAACTAAATGAAGGAAAATGAACAATTGAAGAATGTGTACAAATTGCCTGCCACCACGTCGAATGCAAGCGTATCATCTTTTTAAAAACGATCTTTTCATTCGTCGTGTATTTCCTTAGACACTTATTTGGACAGCTGCTTCATTAAAACGACGTATCAATTCATGTTTATCATTTACTGGGTGTGCATCTAGCAGGTTTAAATCTGGAGTTCGGGGCGGCCACAAAATGGGACCAAGACGGCCGATCCATCTGTGTGGATAAGTTTGATCCAAATTATTTCTTACTGGTCGTGCATAATGAGCTGGACAGCCGTCATTTTGGAACCACATTGCCCTGCGTATGGCCATGGATTCATCTTCCAAAAGAGTAGGCAGTTTGTTTTCTAAAAAATCGCGATAAATAATTGTTCCCTTGTAAAATGTCAGGTAATTCAAAAGGGCCAATTATTGTACCGTTGCAGATGTCGGTCCATGAATGCATAGAAAGATCGTCTTTCAAAAGATGACACGCTTGCATTCGACTTGGTGGCAGGCAGTTTGTCCACATTAAGATGTCTAAAAATCCTGGTGTGTTGACTCATACCTGGAAAACTGTAGGATAAAACGGGAGACAATTTGCCAGCTTGATTAAGAGAAAACAAATGAATTCGTGGTCTGTTTCCCAAATATTCCGCATTTGCGTGTACCGCCACGGTCGGTTTTCTTGTTAGGGTAAATTTACAAGCACAGAAGTTTTCAAGTATTGCCGACGAATGAAATGAATTAAGAAACGTAATTATTTTAATTTACCGAAATACTTCACCAATCAAATTAATTTGTTACATTTTCGACTTATTTATTCAATTTTTTACTGAAATGAAATTCACTACTATAATAACCACGCATTTCATTTAGAAATATTGAAATTAAGCTTCATGAAAATTCACCATTAGAACCTGTCAATCTTGTGCTAATATTGCTAATATAATATAAGCGGGAATGGAGGGATTCCGTGTGTGATATATTCGTGCCATCATTTTCATTAAAATGTTTTCTAATAATACAAGATACTATGTGATAATCTTCATAATATAGTGGTACTCGAGACTGGATATAGATGAATTATTTTGTTCGTCTCTCTGAATTGCCCACAAATGATACAAAAACGGAACATGGTCAAATTATTATTGTATAAACCATACAAACTACACAGGAAACGATTAGATTTTCACAAATTTTATTTTATCAGACATGTTTTGCCTGCACACTAACTTCTTCACTGTCTGATTAAATAAGGTTTGTGGAGGATCGAATCGTTTTCAGTGTAGTTTGTACAATTACTATGGATCTTCATCAAGTAAATGACGAGTCAATCAGAATAATTAAATTATTATTGGATGAATGTCTAAGGATATATACAGCAAAATGAAGAAACACATTAATAATAGTAATCAATACAAGGAAATTGCACTATGAAATTTAGATTCTGTCACCATCATTCACTTTTGGATTGTATTCAAAGTTTGTTGAAATTCCATAAAATTGACAACATTCATCAATCACCATATCCCTGGAATCTTGACAAGACTAAATTTCTATATAAGGGCGCCATCTCTGGAACCGACTGAAGAAGCAGACCACTATTTCGTTTGTTCATTTGTCTTCTGAAAAATCAAAACAAAATCGAATCACTTGACACACCAGGGTTTGTAGACATCTTAGTCCACATTCTCTAATTTTTCTCTGTCTTTTGTTTAGTTGTCAATAAATACCTGTCACTTTGATTTGCCAAATGATTACATTCGAATTCCTAATTATTGAAATAGTTTCACAATGAGCTCCTATTGCAGTAAACTAGGAATATTTTTTTCCTCAAGTGGAAGATGATGAATGTTGTATCATGTCAGAAACTACACCAAATCAGCAATTTTTTTAAATAACTTGCCAGGTTCGCGTGGTGATTTTGTTTACAGTGTGAGGAGTCTAAGTGAGCTAATAAAATAAATTAACTTGTGAATCGGGCAAATATGTTTTTTTTCTCCAAAGGTATTGCACCAATGTTTTTATTTTGGATTTCAATCAATAGAAGGGTTATGAAAGGTTGCATAACAAAAATTAGTATATTAAACTCTGAAGTTTTATACCTGTGTGTTACGTAAATTACTATTTTCTACAAACGCTTAACAAAGTAGCCTTTGACGCTTTCAGATTTCGACACAAAAATTACGTTTTCCGTGAAATGTCATTTTGTGACAGCATTTGCGCTCTAGAGCGGAAATATTTCGAAAACGCTCGCTTCTCCAACGTATTTCTGCATGATGATTGATGATAGTGACAGCGAATTATCAAACACTCCTCTTGATGTAGCAGTAAGTGCAAATATTGTTACTTTGAATCTCCTACCAGAGAAATCAAGGAAGAAATATGAATTACAATACGGTAAATTCATGACGTGGTGCCAATAAAAACATTTACCACCGAAGATATTCACAAATTTTTACAAGAAGCGCCAGATGGAGAATATCTACTAAAAAAGGTAAATTTTAATATTTCATGCTTTTAGTAGTTTGAGAAGAGATTTGTATTTTTTGAATTTAGTGCAATCTGGTTAGCATATACATTATGAAAGTTTGTTATAATATGATGTACTTTTGTTGAATAAAGCATCTGGTATTTCTTTTTCTGAAAACTTCGTTTGTAGAAAAAATTTTGTGTGTATTTCGAGCACAAAGTGTCATTGTCGCTCTCCAAAGATTACTCTCTTTGTCAAGCGACAATATATCACTTTGCGCTCTTAATACACAAATAGCTATTTCCTATGAGCGTGCGGAAAAGTAACTTTTCCGCACGATTTTTACTTTTACGCAAGATTTTCTCTTTAAAGCACAATATTTTAATTCAAGATTAGTATATTGTACAATGAGCATGAAATGACATACATTTCCCATGAGTAGGTAGGTATATGAAATTTTGTGGAACGAGCGAATTATTTTTTCTACAAACATATAAATATATAAAACAGTAAAAATTATCGCTATACCACAGGGTATGGGGTAATTGGGGGAACTCAAACTGCTTGGAGTGATGGGTCGAAATCCTGCCCGTCTGGAGTATCCAGGGGCGGGGCAGACCACCTCACACTGCCCGAGGGCAGCCCCACGATGTTATGTGGGTCTTTACATCTATAGCCGGTTTAGTCGTAGTAGTAGCATGTCAACCTATCTCCTCATAGTTATATAGGCCTTGTTGTTGAATTGTGTGTGAGACATCAGACTATTAGTGTCATTTCTAATGGGTTTTTCTTGAATTCCCGGAAAAGCGACGAAAAAACCGGGTTTACTACATTACCTTGTATCATGGATACTTACTGATCCTCTGGTCTATCTTAGAAAAGATCCAATGCCTGGTAAATGAACCCACCGTGTTTCCAACGGATGTTGTGGTGGGCTCTGATTGCTGTCACGTTCCTAGTCAAAGGACTTCCAAGTATGAAGTACCTGTAGAACTTTTCTGACAGGTCTTTCACGTATTCTTCGAAACTTGTGATGTTGGCTAGCTCACGTAGTGCGTCTAGCCGAATGTACCTGTCACTGTTGGTGACGGTACGGAGTATTTTGTTTTGCATCCTCTCCAGTCTCAACATTTGATTGTTGGGGAGGCTACAAAACACTGGGCAGGCGTAGGCCATCGCTGGTCTGATGATCTGTTTGTACAGTAGGGGCTTACTCTCCATTGCCAGCCTGGAATTCCTTGCTATCAGCGGATAGGTCCGCTTTACCGCAGACGCAGCTTGCTGAATAGCCAAGCTGACATGTTTATGGAGAGTAAGCCGCCTGTCTAGCTTTACTCCCAGGTACCTCACGGAGGCGGACTCATCAATCCGATTATCCAGAACCCTAAATCCCCCAAAGATCTTCAGTGCGTTTCTTTGTGAAATTTATCAGCTCTGTCTTATCTGGATTCAGCACTATCTTGTTTTTCGCTAGATACGGTACGACCAGCCAATTTAAATGAGTTCTAACGCGGGCTGCGGCGGTACTACTCCAGGCCGAATGGGAGTAAATCGCCGTTTCGTCCGCGTAGATCGCCGTGTTCGTGTTAGCGTAGAACGACTGCTCCTTTGCCAACTGAGCTATTTCAGATATTAATTTAATTGCTATAATACCATATCAAATCCTGTCAAATTTTAAATATCACTATTTATTTTGATAACGTCTTAATCACTTTATATTTTGAAATTAACTTTATGAAAATTACGGAATATCGGAAAGTTATTATCAAACAGTCGTTAATAGACTAGACTCGATCTCCTATTATAAATCTCGCGGAAAGATAAAATCATGCGGAAAAGTTACTTTTCCGCACGATTTTTATATTGTTGAAAATGAGGATATTTAGGACTAACTAAATGATCTATGTAACTATTCTGTGTTATGTGTCATTTTGTAGCATTATTATAAAATCTTGTTTAATAAAAACCTTTATTTTTTATAAATGAGATGGACAAAAACACTCGTAGGAAAAACATTGTACCTAACTCTTGCGGAAAACGTCTTTTCCGCCCTTGACGGCTTGCCCGAGCTCCGCTCCGCGTCGTTCGTGCAACTGCCGTCACGTGCTGAAAAGTACTACTTTCCGCACTTCTTAGGAAAATATTTTTTTTTTAATTTTGGAAAGTGTCTGCCGTGACTTTACAACCGCTGAAATTGGCAGCCACTGTAATTTTTCAGTTCTAGTGGAGGTATATTATGACATAAAAATGGCAGCCGCCGTAAAATACACCCACCGCGACAGGGCTTAGCTAGTACCCATTGCATGTTTAGTGGGTATAGCAGTATCACTGGACAAAATTTCAGGTACCGTAAAATATGTGTTGTGAGATTTAAGCTCTTAAACTATAACGAGTTCGATAACATTAATGACTTTGCCCATAATCATTTGACGACTACTTGTTCGTTTTTGAAGTTCGGAATTGAATATCTGTCATTAAACGCAAGGAATTCACTGAATTTTGCTGCTGGACCATTCACAAATGAAAAGGAGACACTATCCAACGTCCTCATTAAAATATATCAGGAACAACAGGCTGCCGTGGACCAGGAAGACGGTAGTCGTTAATCTCATCTCCAGCTGGCGCGCACTGATGCGGAGAACACGTTACTTTCGCCCCTTGTCCGCAGATGCACTCTAAACAATTGCCGGTGTCGTGCGGCAGCCTATCGCCGATCTGGTACACTCGCCCTGTAACAGGAATTAAATTACGTTAAAGACCCACGTCACGGCGTGTCGAAGGAGGTATTCATTTATCGCGGCACACTCTCGTGCCCTAGATTTGGGTGAGATTTCAAATGTTTTTGAGGGGAATATAGTCTCCGGAGATGACGACGGCTGTGCCTATCATAAAGTTTTGTTTGAATGACACATAAAAATTAACTCTCCGTCACATTTACAAAACACTTACAGCCGTATGCATAGTCAATTTCAGCGACTCGCCAGAGTTTCGCCGCTCGCTACACAAGAACTATAATGCACAGTCGACCTCCAAAAAAGTGGTACATCGCCAGCATTCCGCCAAAATGTGACTTATCGCGTAGTTGTCACTTTTTTGAAGCTCGACTGTGCATTATAATCATCGTGTAGCGAACGGCGAAACTCCGGCGAGTCGCTGGCGATTGACTATGCATACGGCTGTTAATATTTCCGAAACATACTCGTTCATCTCTGCCACTCTCTGCCATTCCAGCCTATGATCACTAGTTCTTCATTAGATGAAATCATGAAAAATATTAATCAAAGTGTGGATGATCATTCTGGTGAGCACGTACTGGTCGACAAGTTTAAGGATGCCTCCGAGAATTGGTTGCGCAGTAGACACAACCCTGGAGTGGGGCAGGAGCTCACTCGCTCTGCATTATTCAAGCAGTTAACGTCGTGAGTGTACAGTCAGTGGAATAAAATTATAGTGGCTTTATTCTGATTGTGTGTTGAATTTGAAATCCTTGTGTTGTGTATTATAGTTTTGAAATATTATTAGATAGGTTATAGTGTAGTTTGTTGTGTTTGAAAATGCCTTCAAAGAGTAAAGTGAGAAATAAGAATCTGAGTGGACAAAGTAGGGAAATAGTCAGTAATGTCATCAAATTTATGCAGGCAGAAGCAATGATAGGTGAAACCAGTATTCCTCTTGTGAAGGTTCAAGAACGAGTTGCTTCCGCAACGGGAGTTTGCGTTAGAAGCATTAGGAAAATTAATTCAGAAATGAATAAAATTGAAAAAGGTGAAATGGAACAATTCTCAACTCCAAATAAAAAGAGAAACAAAAAATCAAAAGTTACCATGGACAATGCTGATTTGGCAGTGGTCAGAGGTCATGTGATATTGTTAGTCAACTTCTGTAAGTATGTTCCTCGTGTTCTTTATTATATTTATTTACCTATTTCTGATATTGTGTGGCGATGCATTCTTTTTCTAGTCGTACTTTATTCACACTTATGGCTTCGGGAAAATTATGCAATTTTCATAAACGGTCCAGTGATCACAGACAATTATATTATTCGAACAGTTCATTAGGAATTAATGAAAATTCAGATAAGAACCTACGTTCCTACGTGTTGCAGAAAAAATTCTCTCCCGATTGTACATTCCGATGATAACCAGCCGTAAACAGTTGTCGATCTTTGTCGCACATCTACTCACGCTTTCTATCGTTTGCGCATCTCAGAGGCATCCTTATCTTATGCTTGTCGACCTGTACCTAACGGTTCCTCTCTCCAAAATGTCTCGCCATAAAAAAAGCTCAATCCGCCCTTGCAAAAAAGACATTTTAATAAACATTTTTGTATTAAAAGCACTCTCGTGCTCCAAACGAGTTATTTCAAATCAGAAACTCTCCAGTAAACACTAAACAATTTCCCTATCCGAATACCGTTTACTAAACAAAATGAAAAGCGGCGATAATCGCATCCAGATAACTGCGAACTCGCCGACGTCGCAGAAAACAAACAAAACGAGCGTCATTCAGTCGAGTTCAAAAGGTTTTTATTCGACTCTTCTGGCAGTTCGGTACAATAACGTTCGTCAGAATAATCCTCCTGATAGCTTTAATCCGACGCTCCTCGTTTAAATTGGCTTAAAACGATCGAGGGCAGTTTGTTATGACCTAGCTCTGGCAGAAATAATTATTTTTGAAAGCTCTCACAGAGCTAGGTTACTTTGTGCTAGACAATCGGCTGAGGATGGCTAAATGGACGTCTTACTCAACAGGCATTCATAATCTGACAGGTACTCAAGATACCAGACACGGATGAATGGGGGTTTCTGAGCATCGATAGAATTTGCAGCAATATCAGTATGGATTTTAAAGGATATACTAACACAAGTCCTAATGATTTCAATGGGTATTATTATTATAGACTGTTTCGATGGTAGACTGTTAAAACTTAACACAGAAAAAACCAAGTTCCTATCTTACAGCTGTAATACGGCTAGAGCTGCCCTTTTCTACATCTCGAAATTGAAACTCAGGAAAACACACTCAGAATTGAATGTGTAAAAAGTATCAAATATCTTGGAGTATATCTAGACCCTCATAAGGAATGGAACATTTATACAGGGTGTTTCTTAAGTACGTTTAGAAAATTCAGGAGCGTGTTGCTGACATCAAAATAAGAAGAAAAGTTTCTATAAATATATGTCCGCAAGTTATTCTTCTCTGAGATACAGAGTGTCAAAGTTGAATTCTTATTTTTATTTTTTGTGAATAATTTCAAAATAGTTTTGATATTTGGGTAAAGTTTGGTATCTGGGAATGTTTATTATTTAGTTTGTATAAAAAATATATTCTTAGTAGAGGTCACTGAGAGCAACTGTTTTCGAGTTATTGAGATTTGAAATAATCGATGCAAGTGATTTTAAATGACAAGATTTTTAAATTTAAAATAAATTCAATTCGAAATTGGTTTTTTCACAATTAACATAAAATTTGATTTTGTCAATGAAAAATCATCCCAGGTACCAAATTTCACTCGAATATCACAAATATTTTGGATTTTATTCACCAAAAACAAATATAAGAATTAAACTTTGAGACTCTGTATCTTAGAAACGAATAACTTGCGGACATGTGTTTATGGAAACTTTTATCCTTATTTCGACGTCAGCAACATGCTCCTAAAGTTTCTACACGTACTTAAGAAACACCCTGTATAAGCTACGTAATTAAAAACTCCAATATATCTTATACAAATTCAAATATTTAAGTATTTCTGAAAGTGATGATGCTGAAAAACTGAAGATTTTCTTCGGAATTACTATACAAACAATCCGAAATCATGGACATCAGGCAATTATTTTATTTCTGTACGAATGTGAAATTCCATATGTCTGGTGATATAACAGGACCCACTCATGAATATAATAAACGCCGAAAACCAATCACGGTTGTGTCACTTGTGAAAACAACTGTTTCTCAAAGATCGCACTCCTATGTCACAAAAACGTTATGCAACAGTGTCCCGGACACGATAAGATCTGAAAAATGTAAGGTCAATTTCGAAAAAAAATTAAGAGATCACATCTCAAGCAACGATAGAATAGTTATTTATGCAACAAGTGCAAAAAGTGAATGTTTATTGCACAATTTTTGCACGAGTTGCATACAATATTTTTTCTACGTTCATGCAAAAAGCAAAAAATGATTTATTGAGGTGCGGCACTAGGTGTAGGAAAATGAAAAGCGCAACTTGAATACTTTATTATTAATATCGATTTGCATTGAAACAGGAACTAATACGTTACGAACAATTTAACTCAAACTTTATTTTTACCCTCAATGTTGAAAGTGAATGAACAATTTGTGCAATTTTCAATATGAATATTTCGTAGTGAAGTACCTATTGCCAATCTCACAGAATATCTGCTAAATATGTAGTAGGTTTAAACGTTTATGTTTGTCATGATGACAGCACGTTGAAGTAGAATGACAGATGAGTGCAATAAAAACTTTATTGCACTAGTGCAATAAAGAACTTCTTTTTCCACTGAATATAGTTCAATAAAGTTTTGCTTTTTGCATGAATGTAGAAAAAAATAATAAACAATCTGATTGAATCGAAACCATAAACAACGTCTATATTACTGATCCATACCTCTGCATTGGCTAGGTTATAATTATTTCATTCTAGTCTTTATATTTTAATGTTTTAATATTCTAATATTTAAATGTTTTGATGTTTCAGTATTTTGATATTTTAATGTTTAAATATCCTGATATTAAATGATTCAGTAATCTGATATTTTAATGTTTTAATATTTCAATGTTTGATGCTTTAATGTTTTAGTGTTTTTGATGTTTTAGTGTTTTAATATTTTAATGTCTGAATGTTCTGATATTTCAATATTGCAATGTCTCAATTTTAAGGTTTTAATGTATAGATTTTATTTTATTTTTATATTTTTATACTGTGATTACCAATTACACATATATATATATATATATATACATATATATATATATATATATATATATATATATATATATATATATATATATATATTTATATATATAACAGAAAATTACTTATGACATCTACAGTCACTAGTTGAAACTTAATTTGACACGAACCAAGGAATCCAAAGTTAGATGTTTATCTACTCATTGACAGGCAGCCAACAATTTGTTGTTCTGACCAACCCAAGGTTCAATCAAGTTTCTCGTACGTTAAGAGGAACGCAAGCAGAATCTAAGTGAAAATAGAGTATTTGATTTCGAGAGCTCCATAAATCCTTTCTGATGAGTGCTTTAGCACGAAACAGCTGTCAAAGGTTAGAACTCTCGGAATTAAAACGAAAAATACTCTATTTTCATTTATATATATATATATATATATATATATATAAATAAGGATGGATTTAGCGAGGGGCAATATATAAAAATATAAGTAAAAAAGTTATTGGGTATAACCCTCAAAATGTTCTGCAACCGTATATATATATATATATATATATATATATATATATATATATATATATATATATATATATATATATATATATATATATATATATATATATAGAGTAAAACTGTTTGTAGGGCCTGCAGCTATGTAAAAGGAAACTCTTTTCCAAGCTTTCGGAATCTTTTATTCCATCATCAGGGAGACTACAATTGGAAATGTCATATAAGATTGTAAATTCAAAATTATAAGTACTCACATCTTATTTGAGGATGCTTACATATATGTTCATAAAAGTTATTTATAAGAACCATTTACGTTTACAAGATTAAGTTTCTGCTAAATAAACATATCAGTGATGCAGAATTTTCAGTTCTTTTTTAAAAAATACAAAACTGAGAAACTGGACGAAATGACAAATTAGTTGTACATAGAGACTACTTCATTTGTTTATTTTCAAATGTGACAGTTATTAATTTGACAAGTGACATTATTTTGTTCTGACAAATAAACTTTAGTGTAGGTTAGAATTTCTGCGTTCGGTTACTCTAATTTCATGGTGTTTTATGTCAAGAGAAAGTAAAAAAGAATATATTTCACTCAAATAGCTTATAGCTGTTCGTTTATTGATGGGGGAAGATCTTTTTGAAAGATGTGATTCTCTTGCAAGAACTTTTGTTGAAGAGTAGTTCATTCGGTGGTCAAGGTCATTGACATGTTTTGCTAAAGCACATCTTTCAGGATGTAGTCTACTATCACTTTTATGAGAAGTGATTCTATAATTTAGTAATCTTTTAGTTTGGCCAATGTAATTTTTTTCACAATCAAGAGAAGGGATGCTATAAACAACATTTGAAAGAGAGAAAATATCATTTTTGTCCTTTACTTTTGAATATATTTGTCTTATTGAAGTAACTGTTCTATTTGCAATTTTGTTATTATCAAATGGTTGTAAAATTCTGGTTAGTTTGGGTGTTATTTCCTTGATGTAAGGTAATGAAGCATAGAAAATTGAATTTTGATTCAAATCTGCAACTGGTTGTTCATTATGAGAATTCATATTTTGTCTTACACTATTGTCAACCTCTGTTAAAAATGAGCTAAACAATATGATATTAACTAAAGATGGTGGATAAGAATTTTGTATGAAAAGTTCTTGAAGTATTTTCAAATTTTTATTGTGAAAAGATATATCAGAAATTTTGAGTACTCTGTCTTTCATTTGTTTCAACAAATTCACTTTCATCGAAAATTTGTGATAAGAAAAGAAATTCAAATACCTTCCTGAACTGCATGGTTTTCTATACCAATCAATTAATATTGTGTTATCAATCGATCGTATAAGTTTTGTATCTAGGAGAGGTACTGAGAGATCTGAATCTTCTGTTTCGATTGTGAATTGTATATATGGGTCATAACTATTGAAAGTATTCAAAATTTCAGTTATACCATTTTTAGGTAATGCTAAAATTATATCATCCACATATTTTTTGATGAAAAATAAGTTAAAAGAGAGAACTGGTAACACTGTGTCCAGCAATTCATCCATAACATAAGCTGCAAGAATTGGTGAGATTAAAGATCCCATTGGAGTTCCAAAAGTTTGTCTGTAATATTTTCCATTAAATGAAAAATAGTTATTTTCGAAAAGAAATATTATTAAGTTGGAAAAACAATCTTTTTCAATAGTGCAATGACTGCTGATACGATCCCAATTTTTATCTATCGCTCTAAGGCAAGTATCAAGATAAACATTACTGAAAAGAGAGACAACATCCAAACTGGCCAGAACATAGTTATCAGGTAATTTGATTTTATTGAATTTTTCTGAAAATTCGAAGGAATCTTTGATTGAGTAAATGTTATCTGAATCATAAGCATTAGTCAAAATATTACTTAAAAAAGAAGCAATTTGTTCTGTTGGAGAACCTATGCAAGCTATTATCGGTCTCACTGATAAATTTGGTTTGTGAATTTTTGGTAAAGAGTAAAATTTTGGAGAAATGCCATCATAACTAGTAAGCTTTTTTTAAACATTGTCATCTATTTGGTTTTTTACTTCAAGAGATTTTATCAAATTATTATATTTTCTTTGTATTTTTGATGTTGGATCATTATTCAGCCCTACATAGGATGTACTATTATTGATGATATATATCATTAGATAAATCTAGATATTGTTGTTTTTCCATAACAACAGTAACATTACCTTTATCTGACTGAATAAGAATCAAATCTGGATTATATTATTGTTGTTTTTTATCATTGGGACCAAAATTTAGTATTGAACCAGTAATAAAAGAAGACATTCCTATAAAAAACATTTTAGCAGATTTAGATCATATCACTTCCTCTATTAGTGGTACCAATGAAAGAAATATCACTATAGCTAGAGCTACTAATATCATTACCAATTGTGTACTCAATGATGATTCCAAAAAAAAATGATTTTTTTCGAAAACTTTACAACAAATCAAAAAAGTTTTTGAAAGATAATCCAGATTTGATTCTTATTCAGTCAGATAAAGGTAATGTTACTGTTGTTATGGAAAAACAACAATATCTAGATTTATCTAATGATATCATCAATAATAGTACATCCTATGTAGGGCTGAATAATGATCCAACATCAAAAATACAAAGAAAATATAATAATTTGATAAAATCTCTTGAAGTAAAAAACCAAATAGATGACAATGTTAAAAAAAAGCTTACTAGTTATGATGGCATTTCTCCAAAATTTTACTCTTTACCAAAAATTCACAAACCAAATTTATCAGTGAGACCGATAATAGCTTGCATAGGTTCTCCAACAGAACAAATTGCTTCTTTTTTAACCAATATTTTGACTAATGCTTATGATTCAGATAACATTTACTCAATCAAAGATTCCTTTGAATTTTCAGAAAAATTCAATAAAATCAAATTACCTGATAACTATGTTCTGGCCAGTTTGGATGTTGTCTCTCTTTTCAGTAATGTTTATCTTGATACTTGCCTTAGAGCGATAGATAAAAATTGGGATCGTATCAGCAGTCATTGCACTATTGAAAAAGATTGTTTTTCCAACTTAATAACATTTCTTTTCGAAAATAACTATTTTTCATTTAATGGAAAATATTACAGACAAACTTTTGGAACTCCAATGGGATCTTCAATCTCACCAATTCTTGCAGCTTATGTTATGGATGAATTGCTGGACACAGTGTTACCAGTTCTCTCTTTTAACATATTTTTCATCAAAAAATATGTGGATGATATAATTTTAGCATTACCTAAAAATGGTATAACTGAAATTTTGGATACTTTCAATAGTTATGACCCATACATACAATTCACAATCGAAACAGAAGATTCAGATCTCTCAGTACCTTTCCTAGATACAAAACTTATACGATCGATTGATAACACAATATTAATTGATTGGTATAGAAAACCATGCAGTTCAGGAAGGTATTTGAATTTCTTTTCTTATCACAAATTTTCGATGAAAGTGAATTTGTTGAAACAAATGAAAGACAGAGTACTCAAAATTTCTGATATATCTTTTCACAATAAAAATTTGAAAATACTTCAAGAACTTTTCATACAAAATTCTTATCCACCATCTTTAGTTAATATCATATTGTTTAGCTCATTTTTAACAGAGGTTGACAATAGTGTAAGACAAAATATGAATTCTCATAATGAACAACCAGTTGCAGATTTGAATCAAAATTCAATTTTCTATGCTTCATTACCTTACATCAAGGAAATAACACCCAAACTAACCAGAATTTTACAACCATTTGATAATATCAAAATTGCAAATAGAACAGTTACTTCAATAAGACAAATATATTCAAAAGTAAAGGACAAAAATGATATTTTCTCTCTTTCAAATGTTGTTTATAGCATCCCTTGTCTTGATTGTGAAAAAAATTACATTGGCCAAACTAAAAGATTACTAAATTATAGAATCACTTCTCATAAAAGTGATAGTAGACTACATCCTGAAAGATGTGCTTTAGCAAAACATGTCAATGACTTTGACCACCGAATGAACTACTCTTCAACAAAAGTTCTTGCAAGAGAATCACATCTTCCAAAAAGATCTTTCTTAGAAATGGCCTTTATCTCTCAAGAGAATAACCCCATCAATAAACGAACAGATATAAGCTATTTGAGTGAAATTTATTCTTTTTTACTTTCTCTTGACATAAAACACCATGAAATTAGAGTAACCGAACGCAGAAATTCTAACCTACACTAAAGTTTATTTGTCAGAACAAAATAATGTCACTTGTCAAATTAATAACTGTTACATTTGAAAATAAACAAATGAAGTAGTCTCTATGTACAGCTATATTGTCATTTCGTCCAGTTTCTCAGTTTTGTATTTTTTAAAAAAGAACTGAAAATTCTGCATCACTGATATGTTTATTTAGCAGAAACTTAATCTTGTAAACGTAAATGGTTCTTATAAATATTTTTTATGAACATATATGTAAGCATCCTCAAATAAGATGTGAGTACTTATAATTTTGAATTTACAATCTTATATGACATTTCCAATTGTAGTCTCCCTGATGATGGAATAAAAGATTCCGAAAGCTTGGAAAAAACTCAAAAGAGTTTCCTTTTACATCGCTGCAGGCCCTACAAACAGTTTTACTCTTAACATGCTCATAGATATAATATATATATATATATATATATATATATATATATATATATATATATATATATATATATATATTATATCTATGAGCATGAGCGTGTACATGTATATATTTATATTTATTTCCATTCCGTTAATATCGAAACAAGTGATATATCACTTATCGATTATTTCTTTATTCATAATTTGTAATGTATTCATTGAACTTCTTTTCAATATTTTGTATTTTATATGATAAATCTGTATTTCAATGTATGAAGTTCATAATAATTATTGCACCATAGTTTCAAAATTGAGATCTTGTGAAGGCGGTAATTTGATAAAGAGTAAATCATTCTGATTTCGTTCCAAATCTGCCCGGCTAGCTATAAGCCCCTGACCGCCTAGACGGCCTAGACGCACCTGGATCGAATCCATGATTCAGATCCGCTTCCTTCTCCATTCTCCAACCATTCCGAGCCTCAAGTATGTCCTATTTTGAGAAAAATAAAATTATTTCCTTCAAACTGAAAATCCAGCACACGTTGGATCGAGGTGATGAGGAACGAAGGTTGGAATTCTGTTTATTCTGCCAAGGTGAATATTTGAATGATAACTGATGTCTACGCAATATTCTCTTTATTACCGATGAGGCCATATTTACCACTAACGTTAAGTATAGTGTTCACTCAGAATTCCAGGTTCTGCGCAAGGGAGAATCTACACTGATGATAAATGCAAAGAGACAGTATTCTCGAAAAATCAATGTTTGGGTAGGAATATCCAAAAACCGTATAACAGGTTCCGTGCTTTTTGAACAAACACTAATTGGCGAAAGATTTCATAATTTTTTGACAACGAATTTCTTGGATTTCATTCAGAATATGATTGCTGTTCGGAAATGACTTTATGTAACATTTCAAGGAAGGTGGATTGGGAGGAACAGTCCATTTATTTGTTGGCCCCCTCGATCACCAGACCTGACTCCATTAGATTTTTTTCTTTGGGAATATTTGAAACATACCACAAAACTGGAACGAATTATAAGGCAAAAGTGAGGTGAAATAACACCATTCCAATTGACTGAAAAGACCCGCCAAAATTTGAGACGGAGTTATGAAAAATGTATTGAGCGTGAAGAGAGATATGTTGAATTCACCAATGTGAGGAAACTATTCCATTTATTCCAGAAGTTGATTATAGTTCTGAAATTAAATGCACGTGTTCAACTTTTGGTTTGTTGAGTTTGGTTAAACTAGAGACACCTGAGTATGCGAAGCATTCTTTCATTAAATGGCACTTCATCTTTTTCATAGACTTCCATACAGGGTCAGTAAAAATTATGAATTTGGAAATTTGTTATTATATAACTAACATTCTATATGAGATATTGGGCTGAAACTTGGTTTATAGGTCTTCAAAATATGCCCAAATCGAATAGGCTTACCACTTTTTAGAGAAAAATGCCTGAAGGTCCTTATCGAAATTTCTACCTAGCAGAGCATAGTAGGCGTTGAAAATATGAATAATTCATATCTGTCAATATCTTTGAATAGAGCTCGTCGAGTACTATAACCTGAAATTTTCATTTTTCAAACTCGGTCCATTAGTTCCAAAATAACAGGTTATTGCGGTTTCAAATCGCACACTTTGTATATTGATGACATTTC
The DNA here is from genome assembly GCA_944452925.2 of Chrysolina oricalcia. Classification (NCBI taxonomy): domain Eukaryota; kingdom Metazoa; phylum Arthropoda; class Insecta; order Coleoptera; family Chrysomelidae; genus Chrysolina; species Chrysolina oricalcia. Next base: position 52,815,218 of record OX101824.2, read on the forward strand.
TATATGTGAATGAACGCTAAAATGAAGATAATATTTCACTTTCAACATATTTTGATGTCATCTTAAAAATATATGGGCCTGATGATTACATATTTGAACTTGAATATCAATTCTAAGAATTTTTTTTAAATAACAAATTATATTTTTTGACACTACTCGTATACAACTAACGAATTTTAAGATTTGATCAATCAAAATTAATTTCCAGAACACGAAGAACTTTTTATGACGAGTTTTTTCCCACAATAAAAAATAATAACGGCTTTCATTTGTCAACTTAAGAGGCCATGAGCGCTATCATATTTCGGACGGTTTTTTTGGTAAGAGAGTCAATAACTCCATTTTCCAAACTGGCGTCCAGAAAAAAGTGTCACACTCATACACAGTGAACACCGGTCAAAATATCATCTGAACCTACGACTGTAATATAAAATTTAGCATAGAGGTTGCTGGTTAGCTTTCAGGGTGAGCCAAGTTTGTAATTTGAAATCTTTTACTAAATGTGCCTCCCCACTATTTCACGAACATAATATTGATTTCAGAATTCATATTACCACTTTCAGGCTTCTACTCACCCATGATTACACAAAATTTGGTTTCTTTAACCGTGCTCAGTTCTGGAATTTCGGAAGAAACCTCGACATCTGTATGTTCACTGGAAATGAACACATCTGTGGAAAACTCCGTATGATCCGTGGATCGTCTGGAAGACTGGTCTTGTGTCACATCTTGTGTTGTACTTGAATTGACAGGATTTATTTTCATAGTTAGTTCTGGTCTCGGAGTCGATGATACTGCTGGAGATTGTGAGTTTGTCACAGTCACTAGAAAAATAATAAATGGTTTGTGCTCGTAAAATGTAGAGTGCTTTAAATTTAATTTGTCCCACTTTTAAAAAACTGAATATTTACTTTTTGAGCAGAAAAGTTTAAGGATTAAACAAAGGAATTGTCAAATTGTCAAATGTCCAACTTGTTGACATAACTTACTTTTTTTAAATGGTATCTCCTATATATCATTAAACGTTCAAAATGGCTTATTTTTTCTGATTAGAAAATATGCCACACTTTCTCTTTCGTTTCCATAGTTTGGTGCAAATTTCTGTAAATTTGATTAAAATTGTAATTATTTAATGTCATACGTGAATATTGTTTCCTGACAGTTTGTTGATTGAAACGAAATCAGATATTCCATAGAAGAAAAATGTTTTATTTTCGATATTCATCGACAAGGTGGCAGTGTTACAAAAGCTCTTAAAAGATATAGACTGCAATTTCCAGGTAGAAGAGCTTCATCTCGAAAAGATATTTTGAATGCTCAAGAAGATAATTTTCGAAACTGGTAGACTGAATAAAAAAAAAACGATCAGATCCAAAACGGTTTCGATAGAAGAAACAGAAATTCAAAATCAATTAAACGATACCATTGCGCAATAGCCAGTGTCTATTGGATTAGCCCATGCAGAGACTAAAAGAAAACGAATTCTACCTATACAAGCTAAAAAGGGTGCAAAAGTTGACATCAGCGTCAGTGCAAAAGGAAATCAGACTGCAATTTCCCAGACATATAGTAGAAATCATTCAAAGGGATGCTACATCTCTGGTTGAAGCATTGTGGACCGATAAGTCGTCGTTTTTCACTAGCAGAGGTTGCCATCACCAAAATAGACCTTATTGGTGTGATTCAAATCCCTTGAATACAGGAAAAACAGTGTCGAGGAATGAAGTCCGTTAGTGTTTGGGGCGAATTAATTGGTAAACGTGTTTTGGATCCTAGAATTTTTGATGGTTGGATGAATACTTAGATTCATTAAAATTTTCTATAAGCAGAAAATGAAGAACGTATTGAAAATGTTCCTCTAGCAATATGAAGATATTCAGTTCGCCAACAGGGGTACCGCCACATTGTGTTTGTTGTCCCAGTCAAAATGTCTTTCAAGAGAAAATATCCACAGTGGATTGGAAAAGTGGGTACTATTAGATCCTAATAGTCCCGATCTAACACCGTGTGACTTTTTCTGAGAGGTCACGTCCAAAATATTCTCTATTCTACGCCGTGGTATCCTTTAGGCGATCTGTAGATAATAATTAGGAAAGCTATTCGACAGGTGAAAAAACAATAGAGCCGCTTTGTCAAAAGGACACGAAGAGAAGGTAAATATTACGTATATTGAAAATGGAGGAGGTCAAGTGGAGCAGCACTTGAGTGTAAGGAATTATTTTCAATTTTTCAATACGAATACTCTTTGTAGGGATGTATACTTCATTTTTTATTAACTCAATCCAACATAGAGTAATCTAATATTTATCTGAATAAATGGGAGAACAATAGATATCTTATCATTGGGAGGTACTTATTTTAGTGAACTTATGTTCAAATAAATAGACAAAAATCTCAAAAAATATACTTTCTCCATATTTTTCATTCTACTTCTCATGTTTTTTCTTATTTTTTCCACCTCTTCCTGTCTTGAGCGTTTTAATGAACTTACCATTCGACTACTTCTTTTTCTTCAGCTTTTCATTTCTTCAAACAAAATACGCGAGTACAAAAATCTCTTCAAGAAAATGTATCATACAACATTTTTTCTACGAAAGTTATTATACTGAAAAATTGCAGCAATTGTTGAATGTATTATCTTATAAAAATGCATAAATGTATGAACCGTGTGTGAAAAATTACTTTACGCTCAGTTGATGATTTTTCGCACGGTGATTTTTTTACGCACTTGTACGAAAAAGTATTACTTTACGCACTGTCAGCAGTGCGTAAAAGCTTAGTTCACGCACTGTCGTAGAAAAATAAATTTTATTCAACTTACTGCAAGGCGAAAAGGGTCCTTTGTCTCTACACGGTCCTTCCATCGTTGGAGGACAGTCTTGCCACCAACAGAACATCTCTCCATCCAAACACAGACAAAATTCACATGGATCATGTCGATATATCTGTAAATAAACATTAGAATATGAGTTCTGGGAGAGTTATGACATTCATTCATGGAACAATGCAGAAATACTTCATAAAGCTAGATTATAAATAATCATCAGCTAAATTTAAAATTAGAGACAATTTTAGTAGTTGACAAAAAAGTGTTGAACTAAAAAGTAAAAAATCAAATTTAGTGTATGAAAAACGAAGAACTTCAACAACAACAACAAACAAATTTGAATATTTTGTTAACAGCTTGTGGCTTCATTCAAAATGTTTCACGTTTAAAATATTAGTTCTAAATGTTCTTTGCTTTCCATACACTACGTATTAGTTTTTACTCTTTTGGTCAATACATTAAAAATAAAGGCTAGTTTTATAAAGATTATTTTTCTCCAAATGACATTAAAAGCGGCCTTTTAATGACACTTGGCAGGCTTAGAAAAAGTCCACTTTTACTGCCTAGGCAGAAAAAGTTCGTTCAATTTCTTTGAAAGATCGGAAAAATAGACAATCAGCACATTTTCAGAGAAAAATCCTATATTTTTCTTCTGTCTATATTCCTTGAATCTGCTGTATGTGAGTTCATATACAGTTCTTGATTTTTCCGGTAAAAGGTTAAATTCCACATCTCGCGCCTGGTCTCTTATCTCAGGTGGTGTTGATTGCATCAATTCATCCTCACTTTGCAGTAAATCCATTTCTAACATGACAACTTTTCAAAATTGACAATGACAAAGTAAACAGTAAACAAACATATTCAACAAACGTTATCAGCGGTAAACATAGTAACGCAGGGCCCAGTTACCTTTGATAAAATAATTTAGTTATTTGGATATTGATAATGATACGCAATTTAAATATGAAAAAGTCGATTTTGCGTGGAATTGGAACAAATTTGAAGAAAAAATTATATGTTTCACACGGCAGAAAAGCAGATTTAATGCCTTGGCTCGGCTATGAAACAACAGCCGTGGCATTAAATCTTGTGCTTTTATGCCTAGGAAAACAAATAACTATTAAATTTATTTCATTTTGTACATTTTGGCATCAGAATTTTTTTAATTACACAGGTCTGCAAAATTTAACATTGTTGTTTTCCTTCCAATAATTATATTATGTTTTGGAATATCTAGGTATGTTAGATCAAAGTACAGCAGTGTTTGTTTCCTAGCACATCGAGATTTATATTCATTGATAACAAGCATATTTTAGAATTTATTAACAATTCTCAAAAATTTATGATTTTTTAATTGAATTTTTCAAATAAATGAATATTTTGGAACCTCAGGTGTGAATACAATTCAAGAAAAAGAAACTACACAAACACCAAAACTACTTCACAATAACATCCGACTCGCGTTTCGCCAACAAGGTAAGCTTTTAGCTCCTAAAGATGAAAATTTTGTTGGCGAAACGAGTGTGATTGTGACGTAGTTTTAGTAGTTTCTTTTTTTTAATTCAATTTTGACCTAATGAACCAAGAGTATTAGTTTAAAAAAATTATGCTAATGAGACTTATTAAATCAAGAAGACTAATGGTATCTTTTTCTACATCTACTTTATTCAAAACGACTCTGAAGATTTGTCAGAGAGCACAATTTGGAAACCAGCTGGTTACAGAAATTCAACCATTGCACACATAAGAATTTAACTGCATTATAGGTGCTTTCTGAGGTGGTAGGTATTATTGCGTTCAATTGGAGTGCTTCAAATTTATTTTGACTTTCATAAAAACATATAACCTGAGTTTTTTCACCATTAAATAATAGATCTTGTTAAGTTCAAGACAAGCGTACATTAGTGTGTTAAAATGTTAGTTTGCTTATCCGAGATCAATTAGCTAATATAGTCTGCATTTACAGTACATAATAAATATGATAGTCCTTCATCAATGTTGTTGATGTATAAGAGAAATAGAACAAGCCCCAAGATAGATCCTTGAGTCACACCAGCCCGGACCAATTTCATTTCTGGTAGGAAATTAAATATATTTCTACGATCTGGCATAGTACACTTCACATCATGTAATTAGTTCACAAAACTTTTTTCTCAAAATAAAGTTTTGTTTGAAAGGAAGGCCTGTTGTGTCACTATGCATTCTGGATAATGAAAATGAATAACAAAGGATCAAATAGATGTACAAAAGAAGAATGAAGGTTGGTAGTTACAAGGAAATGTTATTAATATAAACTCTCAAACAGAGAACAGTAAATGAATGAGCTTTATTTAAGTAGTAATATTAATTCTAATATACATAAATAATAACATATTGTATCTGTAGGTACAGTTAGTGAATTTACAACTAAAAATAAATGAAACAAATGGAAATAACGTATGTCATTTATGTACACCAATAATAATAGCGGCCTTAAAGACTCCGTTGTGGGACTTCAAAAGAAATAATGATAGGGGTTGACGAAGTTTCATTGATTTATGTGATTTGCTTGCGGATAATGAAAATATTGATCAAGTAGGAACGATAGTTCATGTATACTCAAAGAGTATGAATAGATCTTTGAAGAAGAGTCGATTTTTCGGAAAAAATCAGATTGTCCGGCATTGTTAAGAATAAGTTATTTTTATTTCACATTTGATTTAATTTTGATGTCAGCTGGAATAGAATTGAATAGTGTTGGTTCAAAATGAAGGAGGGATATTTTTTTGTATGATGGATTTTTTGAAACGATTGACTCTGACGTTGAGATTGGTTGCTGCTCTATTGAGAGGCTTCTTTGAAAACTATTCATGATTTTTATGCATTCGCTGGAGACATTGGTAAATATGAATTAGTCTCACTTGAAAAAAAAAACAGTATCTTGGTGGAATATTTTAGTGGAAAAGAGCTTTTTCATAGAGAACAATATTTTCAGAAAAGTGTTTAGTTGTTTGTAGGTTTTACAATGTGCTTGCGAAAGCTCCTCCTTAAATTTTTGTGCAGTATCTTGAAGTGGATTCGAATTGTATAATTGTGAATTTTTTTCTTGAAAGAATCTGGCATTAGTTTTCTTATATAGTTCTCGAAAAGACCTAACGAAAAACCTCGAATGCCGTGGTCACTCGTTTTTACTAATAATTAGTTATGAGAAACTGTATCAAATGCGGATATATGAGCAAAGAGGGTCAAAGAAAGGGGTTGCTGACTGCAAGGAGAACCTGCTCATCGATAGATGTATCACGCAGAACTCTGTGCAGTATAAGCGTAACCTTTCGATGGCCTGGATCGATAACCGCAAGGCATTTGATACAACATCGCATGAGTTAATCATGCATTTGCTCAGATGCCTTGAGGTACCCGATCAAATAGTGGGATGCATTGGACAACTGATGCCGCTCTGGAGCACTCGCTTCACCATAAGATCTGGTGGAGACATAGTCCAAACAGAGCAGGTCATCATTAGAAGAGGCGTGTTTCTGGGAGACTCCCTCAGCCCTCTTCTCTTCTGCATCTCACTATTGCCATTGTCCGTTGCACTCAGGAATACCCGTGGGTACAGCTGCGGCACCCCCAGCAACAGGAGGCATACAGTCACCCACCTGTTTTACATGGATGACCTAAAATTATATGCCTCTGGAGAAAGGGACCTACATCAGTCCCTTAGGGTGGTGGAAGAATATTCGCATGCTATCGGAATGGAATTTGGGATCGACAAATGTGCCACGGTTCATCTCAAAAGAGGACGATGCGAGGAATACGGAGAGGATGTCCAGCTCGTAGACGGAAGCATCCTACATCATCTGGATGCCGGAGAGACTAGGGGTGGCGCAACGCCGCTCCCAAGAGGTAATCACAGTTAAGAACTCTCTCCGCGGCAAGTATCAGCATAAACTCCGACAGATCTGGTCATCAGAACTGTCGGGGAAGAATAAAGTTGCTGCATCTAATATGCTTGCCGTTCCAATCCTTCTTTACTCTTTCGGAGTGATGAAGTAGACTTAGGAAGAGCTGCGACAACTCGATGTAAAAATTCGAAAAATGATGCATCTTAATAGGAGCTTGCATTCTAAATCGTCCGTTCCACGGTTATACTTTCCCAGACAACGGGGAGGCCGTGGACTTTTGAGTTTGGAGTGTCTGCATAACATAATGGTGCTGGATGGGGCCTGTATAGTCATCAGGAGTTCAGATCCCCTTCTCTGCATGGTCCGCGACCATGAAAAAGCAGGGATTGGAGCATTTCTCTTTAAGGCAGCAACCCGTGCAGCCGATGAACTTGGTCTCGTATTCGACACTGAACGGGCTAAACCAAACTCTGTCACCGAATTGGGACCCGTTCAGCTAAAAGCTCACATCAAAGCTGCGGAGACAGAGGTCCTCCTACAGCTGCATACGGATAAGCCAATGCATGGTGTCTTCTTCAACAACATCGAAGACCTTGGCTTATCCAAACGCCTGACCTTTGCCTTCCTCAGGTCTAGTGAGCTAAAGTCGAAGACCGATGGATTCGTAATGGCCTGCCAGGATGGTGTCTTCAACACCTTTGTCTACCGTAGTCGCGTGATGGGTATAGACCTCCCTGACATCCGATGCAGGGCATGTCGTGGGGCACCTGAGACCGTAATGCATTTGCTTTCTGCATGCCCAGCTTATGCGGTCTCAGTCTATATCCACAGGCATTACGCGGCGCTACGAGTGTTGTACTACCATCTAAGACACTCGTACGGTATGTTCCGGGGGATAATGAGTCCGTGGTGGAGAATGAGAGGTGCCGAATCTATTGGAACTACTCATTCCCCACCCTCAGGCAAATACAACCCAATAAGCCTGATGTTGTCCTCCTCGACCAACAAAGTAAAACGATATTCGTCGTGGACTTTTCCGCACCAGGCGAGATGAATATCGTTCGGAAAGAGGAGGAAAAACGGACTAAATATCGAGATCTTCTCTTTGAACGCTGCAGGTAGTATCCGGACCATTCTGTCAAAATGGTGGTTCTGATTATAGGAGTCATTGGTGGAATGATGAACACACTGCTCTCTAATTTGAAGTTAATACCGGCCTGCCGTAATATGGCACAAATCTTAGCCGCTCGAATGCAGAAGGCCGTCATCCTTGGTTCACTTCGTCTGCTCAGAACACATGACTCCCGGACACAATAATCACTCACCCTACGGACGTAGGGAGTGGTTATTGAGGTAAACGACACCAGCGCGTCTTCCGGATGGGTCGTAGCACCGGAGACAGGACTGGTACACTCTTAAGGGAAAAAACAAATAATAATAATAATAATAATAATAATGATAATAATAATAAGAATAATAATAAAAATAATAACAATAATGATAATAATAATATAATTGATACACAACGATGTATACTATACATGAAATAACAATTATTTCAAAATTGATTGACGGCCGTTGACATTCGGTATCTTGAAACTACGGATCGTGTACCGATAAATGTTCAGTTCAACAATAGTTTCATTATAGATATTAACATGGATTTTCATCAAGTGTCGGTTACATCAATTAGATACAGAATGGCAGTTACAACTTTATGAATTAATATTTTCTGGGTGCTGAAAATCTTGATTGGTCCACAAACACACCTCAATAAGAAATATTCGAAAACTCGCCCAGTCTAAGCAACCTCACTTACTAATCTAGCTGATGAAGGGTAAACACATGGCGGCCGAGATTGCCGATATGTGGAAGCTGGCCTGGCCAGGTTTCGCCTTAATAAGACCTAATTGCCTCGCTAGCGTCAGGACCTTTCATCCTTTCCATGTTCGACAAACACTTTACAATCCGTCAGGGAACTATCACGGAGGGATTAGCGCTGCTAGAGCGAGAGTTTTCCCTACTAACTCAAACACAAGCTGTGCCGCCAGTCTAATTGATGTTCTCTTGATAAATTTACTTTTTGGGGTGTTTGGTTGTTGCGAGTTTGATTGAAATGCCGGGTTGAGGTCTAACAAGAACAAAACTTGGATAATTGACTCGTTAGGCGGAATCAACTATATTTGAATTTTTAATACGTGATGAAGGCTGTTCGCTATATGAGAGGCAAAATCTTATTTAGAACAGAAATGATGAAGAGACAAATTATTGTCAGTCTGAAGATATCTAATTTCTGTTATTCAGTGATATAAATACATGAAAAAACAAGCGCTCTAATATGAAATCAGTGAACTTGAGGAAGAAATTATGAAAATTAAGTTAATACCCAAAACATCGATTGAATGATTGGTTGATCGATTTATTTACTTACCATTACCATAACATAATTATCACAATGTAATAATGAAAAATAAATCCAGTCTCCCGCTTCAACCTATACAATAGGTATTTTCGTCGGCAAGTCTCTAACTAACAACCACTGCCCCGTACGACCATTGAATTATATCTGTTAGAATCTTGGCAAAGTTTTCTATAAGACAGTAAATAGTACCATAAATTGTGCAAGTTCCAATAACTCATGCAAACCAAATTTTGCAAATGATAAATGATAGAATTTTATTCTGTAAACATACATTGGGTCAAAACTCTATTGCAAAAATACTTACTGAAGACAATCTACCATAGTTTTTACTCTTATCTCGCACTGATATTATGCAACACTATTCCAGAAAATATAAAATCACTGATCAATATAAATGAATTCAAATGGCAGCTGAGGAATCATCTATTTGAGACTGGTCGATTTGTTAATCATTATTTTAGCTGGAAAATTTTAAAGACCTACTACTTTTCGTTTTACATCCTTCTGTGTTATTTCACTGAACTATTTTGAACATTTACTATTTTATAATATATATTTGAAAATTTATTATCATATTTCATATCTATAAATATTTCTATTATTATCATTACTATTACTATCATTATTTTTAATAAATTGCTGTGTCCTCATTTCAAAAAAACTTATCGGAATTTGCTTTGTTTCACAAACGTGATAAAAAATTTATATTTGTACAATCATTTATGTGAAGTGTTTTTATTATTATTATCATTATAATACTGTCTCCAGTATTTTGCAAAATTTCTTCCTCTATCTAACGTGCTACCATATTGCCAAATGAAAAAATGAGGAATGCAAACATTAAATTTTTCATAGCAAATACATTTTGACTAGAAACAGTAAAGTTGTGTTTTTCCTAATATTTTATGACTGAAATTAGTGATATGAACGTATACATAGCCTTCTTTGTTTGGAAAATTAATTACAAACAGTGACAAGTGATAGATTCACTGCTGTTTTCAGAATGCTATATAGAGACAAACTTGTTGTGTCCTATATCATTTAACAGTTATTCAAAAGAACAGAATTCACTATGTAGAGGTAAATGATAAAAAGTCAGTATCAAGACCTTATTTTATTGGGGTACCGCAAGGTTCCATTTTGGGTCCACTCTTGTATATATAATACCTATCACAGTTTGCTGGTGACAAGTGTATATAGATCAATTAAACAACGGAAGGAGACAGTATTTTTGGTATTGAAAATGACTAAAAACTTGAAATGTAACAATATTTCTTACATTCAGGGTCCCATCAGACACGGCTGCGATGTTCGGTCCTTTATTATTACACGGTATACTTACCTCGGATCTCTCTATCACTCATTTCCACACGCGTTGAAATTCAAATCTTTTGAATTCGCAAACCCCTATTAGGACCAAATTTTTCGCAGACAACCCTATCAACGTGTTCACAATAAAACAGCGCTTATGCTGATAAACATTTTTTTCTATTATCACATCAAGTGAAAGTAACTGGTATCGACATACCTGTATATACCTGGCAACCCAGTATTCGTCCAGGTAAATAATAGACAGCCCTATGTTTGCACATTCTACATGTTTCATACTTTAAGTCCAGTATAAAATTTTCTTGATAACAACTAACGTCGCCACGGAGGCAGCTATAGCGTGACAATCCTACCCAGGAATATACAAGTAAGGATAGATTTAGCGAGGGGCAATATATGGAAATATAAGTAGAAAAGTTATTGGGTATAACCCTCGAAATGTTCTGCAACCGTAGACACGTGTTTCGAGCTTAATCTCTCATCAGTACGGTAAAATCAAGTGCGAAGATGTACAACACTTGGATGTAAAAATAGAAACAAAGGAAGTCAACAACAGGAAGCCAATCACACATTTGTGGCTTCGGTTAGAAGACCTTGTGCTTACAAGGCAACAACTAACGTCGCCACGGAGGCAGCTATAGCTACCAGCGTGACAATCCTACCCAGGAAAATACAAGTAAGGATAGATTTAGCGACGTTAGTTGTTGCCTTGTAAGCACAAGGTCTTCTAACCGAAGCCACAAATGTGTGGTTGGCTTCCTGTTGTTGACTTCCTTTGTTTCTATTTTTACATCCAAGTGTTGTACATCTTCGCACTTGATTTTACCGTACTGATGAGAGCTTAAGCTCGAAACACGTGTCTACGGTTGCAGAACATTTTGAGGGTTATACCCAATAACTTTTCTACTTATATTTTCATATATTGCCCCTCTCTAAATCTATCCTCACTTATGTGTATTTATACAGTGTGTCCCACTTTGAGAATAAAATAATTTGAAAACAAAAAAATAAAAAATTACATTATAGTACTCACCTTAATGTTGATGAAACATTGGTATTTCCATTTTCCACGGCTAACTATGACCAATTGAAAAGTGAAAAAGTGGGGAAACACATTAGGGATATTTTCATCACAAAATCAACATCAAATTCTGTTTCAAAATACTCTTGATCCGAATGCTTGAATAAATTGATTATACAGGGTGTCATTTGTTGCTGGCAATGTGATTATCTCTTTTTCATCAGTAATATTGGTTCAATTTTCAAAATTTCTTCACTTTTTACATAATTCACTAAAATATTCATTTAATACTGCGAAAAATAACCAAATATTACTTTTCCATAGCAAACTGTGACCACTTGAATAGTGAAAAATGGGAAAAAATATAGTAAGGATCTTTTATTGAAAAATTCTCCCCAACTACTGGTTTTGTAATTTCCCAGAACCTCAATGATGAATAATTGAAATATACAGGGTGTCATATTATGTGTAGCTGGCAATATCACCAACACTTATTCATCCATATTGCTCGGTTGATTTTGAAATATCTTTTTTGTCACAAAGTGCCCAATAAATAATGTTCCTTTATCACTGTAAAAACTAACCAAGAATCACTTGTATATGGCTAACCATGAAAAACAGAAGATTTAAAAATTGGGAAGAACATATTGTGGATTCCTTTATCACTGAACTAACATCAGATACTGGATCAGAATACTCTGACACCCCTAGATCTCAATTCCTGAGAAATTTATAGGGTGTCATCTTTATATAGCAAAAGTTCAACTTCTAAATTGACTTATTTTTAAATTTATAGCACTTATCAATCTATTCCTTTCACACAGTTGCAAATTCACATCTATTTTTAATATTGGTATTTGCAGATGATTCGGGGATTAAGATCTAAAAGTTTTGAATATTCTGAACCCATTTCTGATGTTAGTTGGGGTTAATTTTTCAATACAAGATCCTTAATACATTTTTTCCCATTTTTCACTATTCAAGTGGTCACAGTTTGCTATGGAAAAGTAATATTTGGTTACTTTTTGCAGTATCAATTGAGTATTTCTGTGAATTTTGTGGAAAGAGAAGAAATTTTGAAAATTAGGCAAATATTACTGATGAGAAAGAGTGAATCATATTGCCAGAAATAAATGACACCCTGTATAATCAATTGATTCAACTATTAGGATCTAGGAGTCTGAGAGTCCTCTGAAACAGAATTTGATGTCAATTTTGTAATGAAAAAATCCCTAATGTTTTCTCCACTTTTTCACTTTTCAATTGGTCATAGTATAGTTAGCCGTGGAAAATGGAAATACGAATGTTTCATCAACATGAAGCTAGGTATTCCTGAGTACTAAGATTTGAACAAAAAATTTTTTCAAATTATTTTATTCTCAATGAAATATGAGAGTGTGGCTGCTCAAAGTGGGACATACTGTATATGTTTCTGTTTTTATGTACTTATAAGTTTCATGACAATGCTTCATATATCGCAATTTTGTATATTTGTGCAGCTGAACCGTATTTATTGTACCTTTTGTATTGACTTATTCAACATCATCTTTGATGATCTTACTGAGTGAATTTATTATTATTATTATTTTTATACAATGTGAATGTTATGTCACTCTGGTGAAACCGGAAGTTGCATGAAGTTGAAAATGCAGTTTAATGTCGTATACAGATCCTCCAAAATCCATTTCATTACCTCCAAAAACATAAATGTTATAGCGGACACCCGGTACATAGACAAATACTACCCTACAAGTTCTCTTAAATCCCTTAGTCCACAATTGGTTTGTGTTTCAAAAATAGAGCTGTCGTTGCTGATGGATTGTTCTGCTGAAAGTGTTTTTGTTTCGCTTCTACATTTTACCCTTCATCAATTTCACGTCTCGAAAAAAGTGCGATATATATGTGTCTGTCCTTAATTGATGACGCGGAGTTTACCGCTCGGAATGTTTCTCTGGAGTTCGTTGTCCATTGTTTATGTTGTCATAGAGGGTGGGTTGTTAAATGAGACTGGAGGTGTTTAGCACTCGATTTTCAGGCATCGCCGTCTCTGATTTGTATAGTGGCAATAATTTCTTAGGGTTTCTCCTAAGGGTGCAGCTAGTTGACGGAAAGAACAGATTTTGATTAAATTTTTTGGGTTCGATCATATTTGGTAATGACTCAGACAGAGCTGTCCCAAGGCACTGTGCTTAGTGCCCATGAAAGTGCTCTATTGAAGAATGAATATTTCCTTTTCAGAAGAAAATTTCTGCAAAGAATTAAATATCATAAATAATAATAATAATTATAATAGTTTATTGAGATTGAAATTGGGAAATACATGTAAAATATGAGAAATTGCATCAACAATAAACAGGGAAGCTCCAATAAGTAAAATACTTGTGCGGAGAAAAACTATAACATGATACATTAGGTTCTAGATAGTATTCAAATAACAATATTATTTAATTAATTATATGCTAGGATTAAACATGATTAAATATATGGAAAAACAATTATACAAATACACACATACATTAAAATGTTACTGATAATTATTATAAACAATAATTGCCTAGTGTAGGTACAGGTATATATTATAATAATAATATATGACGTTACGGCCAAACACATAAAATTTACAGAAAATGCTAAGATAAGTTGAATATTACATCCAACGAGATTAACAGCTTTTGTGTGGAAGAATATAAGGCGTAGGTATTCACTTCAAGTTAGCAGTAGATGAGTACTAGAATGGTGTAGATTAATTCTGTTATTGTACAATAGAAATTAATAGTACTGGATCCGTAAAGGGTATGAGAAACAGAGAAATTCCACTTCTGAAGGAAATTAGGACTATAGGTATCTAGATTTTTCTGCACAACAATATTAACTCATGTACGGGTGATCAATAAAATCATGTATGTCATCTCTTGAGAGCGATTGTATGTGTTTTTTGAGTTTTTTTTTGAAGTTAAGTGGGTTTGATAGATTTTGAATTTCTATTGGAATTAGGGAGTATAATTTCGGACCTAAGTAGTTGATGGACTTTTGGACAGTTGTTTTGGCAGTAGGGGGAGGTAAGTATGTACACTTTTTTTTGCGAGTGTTATAGCAGTGAGTGTTGGTTTCCAGGGTACATTTCATTTTGTGTTGATATGCACCACAGTGGAGGAAGTACAATTGCCTAGGATCAAATATTCCTGTCTCAATGTATAAGGCATCTGTTGGGTATGTTCTGTCCTTATTGAAAATAATTTTTAACAGTTTTTTCTGTATGAGGGTGAGATTATGTAAGAGGGTTTTTCCTACACCTCCCATGCCGTACGATATATGGGACTGGACCAAAGAGTAATATATAGTTTTTATTTGTTTGATGTCTAGTATATTCTTCATGTTGTAAAATTTATATGTTAGAAATTGGAGTTTTTTTATAACAAAGTGAATGTGCTTGTCCCATCTAAGGTGGCTATCTAGCACTACTCCCAGATATTTGAAATGGTTCGTACATTTTATTGAGAAATCCTGGGTAATGCAGAGGGAGGTATAGGTAGGTAAAGTATTTTTGGTGGAACAAATGGGCAAGAATAACGTTTTATCAGCATTGATTGTTAGGAGTCTGCTTTTGAAGAATTGCTGAATGCTCTAATGTCTCTCTCAATTAGTGTTTTCAAGGTGAGCCAGTCACCTGCTGAATAGAGGATAGCAGTATCATCTGCGTAAGTGATAATATTTCCCTTGGATGGGAGGATGAAAAGATCGTTAAGGTAGACATTGAATAGGACTGGTCCCAGAACACTACCTTGGGGTACACCATAATTGTTGACTCTCGATTCACTGAGTTGGTCACTAACTTTCACAACTTGAGGTCGTTTAGTTATATAACTTTCAAATAGTTTTAGTGCAATGCCCCTCACTCCTATATTTTCCAACGACTCAAGAAGCAGCTTATGACTCACGGTATCAAATGCCTTCGATAGATCAATGAAGATACATATCGAAGGCTGGCTATTGTCTAGGGCAGAGTACATCTGGGATGTGAGTTTACAAATGGCTTCTTGGGTTGATATCCCTTCCCGGAAATCATGTTGCTTATCAGATATAATTTTATGTATGGACAAAAAATCACACAATCGTTTTTTTAAGAGTTTTTCTAGTATTTTAGAAAAGTTGGTAATTATTGATATAGGTCTATAATTAATTATATGTTCCCGACTTCCTCCCTTGTGTATAGGAAAGACTACGGCTTTTTTTAGGATGTGTGGAAATGTAGCTTGGGTCAAACATTTATTGAAAATTATGGCAAGGGGAAAGGATATAATATTTGAAATCGTTTTGAGCACTTCTGCTCGTACATTGTACGTAGTTAACAATGTATATCAAGTCAAATTAATAGAGAATATTCTTGCTAATAAATTACATAGAAAGGCTATCCAAGAAGTGTACCACACTATGAGGAACCTCGACAATAATTTACATGGTGGTTCTTCGGGTTGTAAGGCCGACGTATGTTCAGAGAAGATCTCGACGTTTCGCCAACACGAGTGGTTAGCATTTTCAAGAGATATTTTACAAATTTCTGCTTTCTTAAGTCGCTGTCAAATACATTTGACAGAAATTTGTAAAATATCTATTGAAAATGCTAACCACTCGTGTTGGCGAAACGTCGAGATCTTCTCTGAACATACGTCGGCCTTACAACCCGAAGAACCACCATGTAAGTGACGATGGCCGCGAAAGCCTTTCACAATTTACTTGACAATAATTACAGAACTTCAACTTATTCAGGACCCGTTTCAGAAAAAAATGCGTAATTTTTTAAAAAACAAAATTTAAGAGTAGCCATTCAGAACAGATAACACGTTGGGAGGGTTTATCAAAAATAATAAAGATAAAACACAAAAATCTGAAAAATCAGGAGTTTATAAATTGAATTGTGGATCTTGTTCCAAAGTATATGTAGGCCAGACTGGTAGACCATTCAAAAGCCGCGTACGTGAACACCGTATGAATTATGTAAAGAATAAAACACATTCAACATATGCCAATCATATTTTGGAGGAAGACCATGACTTCGATGGAAACTTCGAAATCCTTCATGATGCAAATAAGGGTAATTATTTAGAATTCTTGGAAATTAATAAACTGAAAAATTCGAATTGTTTACTGAATGATCAATTGGACGTAGTTTAGCAGAAAACAACCAACCACAAATTATCAAAATTCGGGTTGGATTGTGTAGGGAGACTACTAAATTCCTGTTCTCTATATATGCAGAAATCGCCCACAACAACGTCGTTTTTACCTAGATATTCCACAACTTCTAACCCACAAACATGTTTAGACGGGATTTTTTTTCGAATAAAAAGTTCAAGTGGTTTGAATTACGTCTACACAAAGTATATTGATGTCAATTTGCACGTTGAGTTTACTGTTGAAAAGCACCAAGTGGGTTGAATCACTTCAACTCTCCAAGATGACGTGAAAATAATATGTAATTTATTTGTTTGAAAAAGTTCAAGTGGCTTGGATGTTTTTCAAATTTAAATTGCATAGCTTATTTTATGGAAAAATATTTCTTCTGAAATCGCTTTGGAATTTTCATTTTGGCTTATACAGGGTGATTCAAAAGTACTTTGACAAACTTCAGGAGGTGATTCCTCACAATATTCTAATATAAATTGCCCAAATAAATATATGTTCGGAAACGCTTCGTTTCCAAGATACAGGGTGTTGAAGTTTTATTTTTATTTTGTTTTTTTTCAAATAACTCTTGAAATACTGAACTTAATTAAACGAAACTTGGTAATAAGAGGTTTTTGAGGTGTCGAATTCGAACCTGATGTTATTATTTCTCTTACTCGTACCTACAATTTTTTTCTTTTTTGAAGATTCATAACTTTTTTGAGCGTACTTCTAGCACATTTTTCAGTAAAAAAAATCGATTCCTTTATCATATCTACGTAAAAAAGCTACCCTTGTTAAAAGTCGCTGTAAGCAACCGTTTTCTAAATATTTGGACTTGAAAATTTCAAGTCAATTATTTGATAATCGATGCATGTTGAAGTTATTACCAATATTTTGCATTTTTCACAAGAATGCTTTGGAAAAGAATATGACGTTTAAGTAAGTAGTTTTGGTAATCATATATTTTGTGACAGTATTTCAAAAGTTATATGAAACAAACGAAAATAAAAATAATACTTCAAAACCCTATATCTTGGAAACGAAGCGTTTCCGGACATATATTTATTTGGACAATTCATATTAGAATTTAGTTAGGAATCACCTCTTGAAGTTTGTCAAAGTACTTTTGAATCACCCTGTATATTACAATCGGCATCTTGGTGATTTCCGAAATATATCGATTGTGTGTAAATTTGTTATAATACGTTCATTATCATTATGCTGGATTGTTTAATACATTATAATATAAGCAGTGCTATGCCTGGAAGGGAAAAATACAAATTGTGTTAGTAATTAAAACCATCATCACACGAAGAGAGCTTCTATCCAAAACGAGAGTGATGTGAAAAATTAAATTTTCGTTCACTCGAGCTGAATAAAAAATAATTCTGATAATTAGAAGAATCTCTGCCCATTAATATGTAGCGAGGTTCCTTCTGTGGACGAAGGCAAACAGGAATTTGTTCGCTTTTGGAACTTTAGTTCTTATAACGCCGAAACATTCTTTCTTGCAAGCTTTGTAGTAGAAATGCCGAAAAAACGGAAGAAACGCCGGAAAACATTTGTTTTCTTGGCAAAAGATAAGAACAACAAGGTGGTTTAAATAATAAAATTCCTCAAAACAGAATTCAGGAAGTTATCTCACTACTGTCGTGAACAAACTTCTGCCTTTTTCACCGCCCAATCTTTCATTATCTTAAATTTATGACATACAGAAACGAAGGTAAATTTGAAATATAATGACAGAAGGACAAATGCAAATTACTGAAAGAAACGGATGAGCATAATAAAACATTAATGCAAGTACCATCCCACATCTATCACGATTCAGCACAGAAGGCCAGGAATGAGCTACAAAAAGATCTGGCTATAGTTGTATAACGTTTGCAATTCTCCAAATCTCGAGATCTTAAGTTATTCGCTCGTTGTTTGATTGTTCAGTTCTAGATGGATTTTGGCATTCTAGAAAATGCCAGCTGGTATTCCGACACACCAGCTGACTGGTGACTTCATCCTTGTTTACGGGTGAACGCCGGTGAGGTGTACTATGCAAGTGAGGCGACAGGTCTGGCGTCGGTTCGTTACAATATGAAATTTCCAAAACATTTTTGGATTTTCCAAGTTCCTTCGGACAATTCGAGAACTGATTCGGAGGTTACCGTCAGAGCCGGAACAATTTCTTCGAAGAAACTTTTGTCATTGATTTTCTCGTCAGGATGTCATTAACGTATTTTTTTCACTTTTATAATAAATAAATCATACATCATTGAATTCCTAATGAAAATTGTATTTAATAAAATTCAGTTGTTGCTTGACCGATAACAAAACGTCGGAGACTAATATTGACATTAGCACAAGAAAGCTTGAAAAATGTTGGTGAGAAGAAGTGTGTCCTATTCCATTTCAGCTCTGATACAAGAGTCGTAATTTTTGAGATCACACGTTAAAAGGTAAGACCCTCGTCAATTCTAGATCGCACAAGTCTCCTGGTGAATCGTGAGGGTTGCTCATAAGGGTGCAGCTGAATGACGGAAAGAACAATTTTCTTTAATTTTTGAAAATAATTTATTTTTCCTACAACTGCTATCAAAAGTAGCCTTTGACGCTTTCAGATCTCACGCAAATTTGACGTTTTCTCAGAAATGTCATTTTGTGACAGCATTTTCGCTCCTGAGCGAAAATATTGAAAAAACACTCGATCTCCACAGCTTTTGTTGAAATCGAACCTATTCTTGCATGATGGAGAGAGAGTATAGACAATGAATTCAAAGCACAATATGTGGAATACAGTGTCGAAAGAAGTTGAAATTTCTTGGTAAAAGTCGAAATTCCGAAATAAAAGTCGAAATTTCGAGTTAAAAGTGGACATTTCTAGACAAAAGTCGAAATTTCGAGTTAAAAGTCAAAATTTCGAGAAAAAAGTCGAAATTATGGAGGATCAAATATACGAATAATTGTTGGCCCTTTCACGCTTCCGTACGTTTACCATAAAGAATACAAAATACAGGGTGATTCAAAAGTACTTTGACAAACTTCAAGAGGTGATTCCTCACAAAATTCTAATATGAATTATCCAAATAAATATATGCCCGGAAACGCTTCGTTTCCAAGATATAGGGTGTTGAAGTATTATTTTTATTTTCGTTTGTTTCAAATAACTTTTGAAATACTGAACTTAATTAAACGAAACTTGGTAATAAGAGGTTTTTGAGGTGTCGAATTCGAACCTGATGTTATTATTGCTCGTACTCGTAGGGGGCGCCACCAACACGTTTTTTCTGTTTTGAAGATTCATAACTTTTTTGAGTGTTCTTCTAGCACATTTCTCAGTAAAAAAATCGATTCCTCTATCATATCTAAAAAAGCTACTCTTGTTACAAGTCGCTGTAAGCAAACCGTTTTCTAGATATTAGGACTTGAAAATTTCAAGTGGATTATTTGATAATCTATGCATGTAATAATTATTACCTTTATTTTGCATTTGCATTTGCATTAATGTGACATTTAAGTAAGCAATTTTGTTTTTTTTGTAGGGGGCGCCACCTATTCTATTACTTTTTACTCGCTTGAAGAGGTCATTACTGTTGGGTACGTTCCTTTATGACATCCTTAAGCGAAATAGTAATTTAATAAGAATAATTCAATAGTAATAATTAATAGTAATAAAATTTGCAAGAAATGTCAACATTTTATTTCATGAAATTTTGAATGTGTAGAATAAACTAAAATGAACGGAACTAAATTGTATTCAAATAAATTGTTGAAAGTGTCCACCTTCAGCGAAGATACAGGCAGTCAGTCGTCTAGTCATTGAATCTCGTACCGCTCAAAATTATTGGTGTGTTCCTTATTGTTTCACATGCGTCTACTATTCGGATTCTAAGATCTTTCTCGTTCGCTACTGGAGTTTTATAAACTAGTGACTTCAAATGTCCCCAAAAATAAAAATCTATCGGGCTTAGATCTGGGGACCTTGGTGCCCACGGCTGGTTAGGTTCTTCTACACCCCTACCGATCCATCGATTTGGATAGACTGTGTTAAGGAATTCCCTGGCTACAACGCTAAAATGGGCCGGAGCCCCATCATGCATAAACCACATGCGGATACGAATTTCTAATGGTACATTCTCAAGTAGTCCCGGCAATTCATTTTCTAAAAAGTGTCTGTAAGTTGCGCCATTCAGTCGGAGCGGAAGAAAGAAAGGTCCAATCAAGTAATTATCAATTATTGCCGCCCATACATTTACAGAAAATTGATACTGATAATGCCTTTCACTAACTGCATGCGGATTTTCGATAGCCTAAACATGGTTGTTATGAAAGTTTGTGATAACATTTCGGGAGAAGTTTGACTCGTCCGTGAAGAGTACATATCTTAAAAAATGAGGATTTCCAGCCAATTTTCTCAAAAACCACTGACACCTAGTAATGCGTTGGGGAAAGTCTCGTGGCAAAAGAGCTTGTACCCTTTGAATATGGTATGGATAAAACTGTTGATCGTGGATAATCCTCCAAACTGTAGACTGAGTAGAATTGACAGCTTCAGCAATTATTCTTGTACTTGTTTCTGGATTCTCCTCGAGAACGTTCAAAACAGCTTCTTCCAATTCTGGGGTTCGGACTGCTCGTGGTCTTCCAATAATATCAGCTGCCCTCTTAAAGCTACCTGTTTCTGCCAAACGACGGTGGAGACTAGCAAATGTTGGAGCTGAAGGCAGTACTCGATTAGGAAATCGCTCCTGGTAAATACGTCTTGCTTCGCGCGCATTGCCATCCGCAAGGCCATAAACGAAATGCATATCGGCTAAATGAGCATTATTGTTTAAATAATCCATTTTTTCAAATCTAGTATTTTCTACTTCTACTTACGAAAACTTCAAAAAAACGTTTAACTGTCACAAAATATGGATTTACCAAAACTACTTACTTAAACGTCAAATTCTATTCCGAAGCATTCTTGTGAAAAATGCAAAATATTGGTAATAACCTCAACATACGTCGATTATCAAATAATTGACTTGAAATATTCAAGTCCAATTATTTAGAAAACGGTTACTTACAGCGACTTTTAACAACGGTAGCTTTTTTACGTAGATATGATAGAGGAATCGATTTTTTTACTGAAAAATGTGCTAGAAGTACGCTCAAAAAAGTTATGAATCTTCAAAAAAGAAAAAGACGTGTAGGTGGCGCCCCCTACGAGTAAGAGAAATAATAACATCAGGTTCGAATTCGACACCTCAAAAATATCTTATTACCAAGTTTCGTTTAATTAAGTTCAGTATTTCAAGAGTTATTTGAAAAAAACCAAAATAAAAATAAAACTTCAACACCCTGTATCTTGGAAACGAAGAGGTTCCGGTCATACATTTATTTGGGCAATTCATATTAGAATATTGTGAGGAATCGCCTCCTGAAGTTTGTCAAAGTACTTTTGAAAAAATGTTATGCTAATAATGCCACTGAAACTGTATTTCTGGCATATTTTCAAGAACAGGTTAGGAATTTTCCATATCTTACGATAGATTTGGTATGGTAATTGTGTGTATTCGTTGCAGCCAGAACCGTATAATCCGAATTCTTTATGGACTGATTGGTCAATGCTAAAATCGATGGTGACTAGACATGAGAACGGGATATCACCAAGTTCAATAAACTAGAGGATATTTTGTAACGGAAGAGTAAGAGTTATACGCAGGAAAAGGCTGCTGTTTTATCTCCTAAATATGTCATCATATTTCTGAAGAACGCTTCTGATGAAATTCATTTATTGCGTAAGGTATTTTTTTTATTTTCTTTTTCGTGTGTATTCATTTCCTTCTTTTGTTATAGGTTGTTTTGATTATGGGTTATTTTGGAGGATGCAGAAGTCAGGAAATTTTGAATATGAAGATAAAGATATAAAAGACCCTCTGAGCAATAAAAGATATAGAGAGGGCTTCTCCGTCTCTTTTTCGAAAGCAACATACCCGACGTTGTTAACAAACATCTCAGCCCGAATCATGTTGAAAATGGGCATTGTCGGATATATCCGTTTGCACTCGGGGACCAGGTTGGAATTCCATGTTATATTCACTCTTAACTTGGCGATCATGTTTGTTTACTTTGAATGTTTTAGACGATGTAGTAACTTGATTACTTATATTTCGGACGTCCATCATCTTAATGGTTGAAAGATTTCTATCTCTTTCAAATTTTTCTCACAACGTTTCAATTGCTTGAATCCACAATCGTCTTCTGGTGAATAGAGACAAAATCAGATTCTACGCGACCTTTTATAGGTCTATAATTAAAGTGTAATTACGCGCGGTCTTGTGGCGCGCGTGGTTTCGCGCTTTTTCTCGCTACAAAACGGTCCATGAGCGGTTTCCATACGTTTTTAATTTCCACGCTTGGTTGACTGAAGGCACCATTGGCTTCTATGTAGGTGGTTTCCATAAATTTCTGTTTGAACCAATGTTCTTCTCTATGAAGAACACTAGCTTCGTCCCAGAGAATTCGGTGGTATTTTTTCAGGCGTGGTCAGCAATTCCCGATTTTGATGTTTCCCCTCGTTGAGTCCACTTTTTGTGTTCGGCTATTCTTACTGATAATGGCCTCTTGGTCTCTCCGATATAGGAATCTCCACATTCACATGGGACTCTGTAAATACAGTTTTTACTGGATTCTGTTTTGTTCTCTGGATTCGTATTGGTGAGGAAGATTCGTAAGGTACTGCCGGATTGAAAGCAACTCTTGATGTTGTATTTATTTCCGATCCTTCTGATCTTCTCGGAGATACCCCTGATATAGGGAAGAATGAGAACGGGGTTTTGTGGACTTTCTTCGGTTGTCTTGGTCTTTCGAGTTGTTTCCGAACTTCTCCTATGAGTTTCTCGGAGTATCCGTTTCGGCGTAGGTCCTTTTTGATGTGGTTAATTTCCGCCTCTAGAGACTCCTGGTTGTTGCAAATAGACATTGCTCTCTCCACCAACGTTCTTACGATTCCCCTCTTTGTTGAGTTTGGGTGATTAGAACCGTAGTTGAGGTACTGTCCTGTGTGTGTCTTCTTCCTGTAAACAGAGGTGAGGATTCCAGTGTCTGTTCTTTCAGCTTTCACATCGAGAAACGAAAGGGTACTATTAGTTTCCTTTTCCATTGTAAATTTGATTGAATCCCTCATGTTATTCATTCTGGCGAAGAATTGCCCAAGGTGTTCATCTCCATGGTTCCAAATGATAAAGGTGTCGTCTACGTATCTTACAATAGGCAAGTCATCACTCCACCCTGTGAGCAAATCAAGACTACATCAAAATAGAGCTGTTGTTTGGTTTGTCAGCAGATATGTCTATCCCTATTTAACTCATAAACTTTAATGACTCTCACCTGTTTGATGTTCAAGAATCAGAAGTGAAATAATAACTACATGAGAAATTCTCGTTTTCCTACCAGGCAGACTTGTAATATCGATCGCTCCCTGAACCTAACTCTACATAAGTAGAGACATTACTTTTTGACAACTCTAAAACACTTTTTGATAATCTGCCCCAGGATACCAATAATCTAAATTCAGAAAAAAAAAACATAAGAACAAGAGTTGAAGAGCTATTAAGGCTTTTACTACACTTTGGATGAGTATTTCAACGATACAGTTTCAACATAAATTTGAATGTAATCTGTTATGTGTATCATAGGTTATGTGTAAACTATTATGTGTATTATAGTTTATGTGTAAATTCTAAGGTGTATTATAATGCATGTATATCATATATATAGTGTAGGTATAGTGTATAGTTTACCGATTGATCCAACAATTTGAATATATTTACTTTTCTACATCAGCACTTTCATTTATTTTTTCAGTATTTATGACCTTATTGTATGCTTTGTCAGCAAGAATCTAATTTTTCGAACAATAAATACAGTATTTTTGATTGAAATCTTGACAGCACACGTGCTTTCCAATCAGGCATGTTGTCGTCTAGAGATAAAAATTTAACATGAAAAAAATGTATCCGCACGCCGCCACTGGTTCTAATCTTACATCCGAATATCATAACAATAACAAATCTCCCCCTCCGAACTCGGAGGTTACCCCTCACCAACAATCTATCATAAAGGATAGAGATGCACCTTTCATAACAACGTGTGTTGTTTATATAGCAATGGCACCTCTATATATTTTATTGCTCGGAGAAAGGACCGGGATTCCGTTGTGGTAGTGAACGTACCGGAAAGTTAAACTGGTGTATCGAAGAAATTTACAGTTGTGGATGAAAAAGAGTTCCCCGCTTTGCCGTTATCAAGGCTTTATATGTCTTTGTGTCCTGAAGGTATTGAACGATTTTTTGAGCTTCCGACAAAATAAATGTAGATCTCAGCTAATTGAAACAACATGTTTGGGAAAATCCCCAGCAAAATCGCAAAGTATTTAGGATTGCCAAACCGATCTTCCTATACGGGACATTGCCTTCGTCGCACTTCTGCTACTGCTATAGCCAATGCAGAAGCATCTACGACTAACTTAAAAAAACACGGGGGTTGGAAAAGCTCCACGGTGGCGGAGGGGTATTTAGAGGATAGCATCGAATTAAGAAATAAAACTGCACCTATGTTGTCTACTTTACCATTATAATATCGCGGTCAGAAATAAAAATACTAATTTGCCAGAATTATATATATATATATATATATATATAAATAAGGATGGATTAAGCGAGGGGTAATATACGAAAATATAAGTAGAAAAGCTATTGGGTATAACCCTCAAAATGTTCTGCAACCGTAGACACGTGTTTCGAGCTTAAGCTCTCATCAGTACGGTAAAATCAAGTGCGAAGATGTACAACACTTGGATGTAAAAATAGAAACAAAGGAAGTCAACAACAGGAAGCCAACCACACATTTGTGGCTTCGGTTAGAAGACCTTGTGCTTACAAGGCAACAGCTAACGTCGCCACGGAGGCAGCTATAGCTACCAGCGTGACAATCCTACCCAGGAAAATACAAATAAGGATGGATTTAGCGAGGGGTAATATACGAAAATATAAGTAGAAAAGCTATTGGGTATAAACCTCAAAATGTTCTGCAACCGTAGACACGTGTTTCGAGCTTAAGCTCTCATCAGTACGGTAAAATCAAGTGCGAAGATGTACAACACTTGGATGTAAAAATAGAAACAAAGGAAGTCAACAACAGGAAGCCAACCACACATTTGTGGCTTCGGTTAGAAGACCTTGTGCTTACAAGGCAACAGCTAACGTCGCCACGGAGGCAGCTATAGCTACCAGCGTGACAATCCTACCCAGGAAAATACAAATAAGGATGGATTTAGCGAGGGGTAATATACGAAAATATAAGTAGAAAAGCTATTGGGTATAAACCTCAAAATGTTCTGCAACCGTAGACACGTGTTTCGAGCTTAAGCTCTCATCAGTACGGTAAAATCAGGTGCGAAGATGTACAACACTTGGATGTAAAAATAGAAACAAAGGAAGTCAACAACAGGAAGCCAACCACACATTTGTGGCTTCGGTTAGAAGACCTTGTGCTTACAAGGCAACAGCTAACGTCGCCATGGAGGCAGCTATAGCTACCAGCGTGACAATCCTACCCAGGAAAATACAAATAAGGAAGGATTTAGCGAGGGGTAATATACGAAAATATAAGTAGAGAAGCTATTGGGTATAACCCTCAAAATGTTCTGCAACCGTAGACACGTGTTTCGAGCTTAAGCTCTCATCAGTACGGTAAAATCAAGTGCGAAGATGTACAACACTTGGATGTAAAAATAGAAACAAAGGAAGTCAACAACAGGAAGCCAACCACACATTTGTGGCTTCGGTTAGAAGACCTTGTGCTTACAAGGCAACAGCTAACGTCGCCACGGAGGCAGCTATAGCTACCAGCGTGACAATCCTACCCAGGAAAATACAAATAAGGATGGATTTAGCGAGGGGTAATATACGAAAATATAAGTAGAAAAGCTATTGGGTATAAACCTCAAAATGTTCTGCAACCGTAGACACGTGTTTCGAGCTTAAGCTCTCATCAGTACGGTAAAATCAAGTGCGAAGATGTACAACACTTGGATGTAAAAATAGAAACAAAGGAAGTCAACAACAGGAAGCCAACCACACATTTGTGGCTTCGGTTAGAAGACCTTGTGCTTACAAGGCAACAGCTAACGTCGCCACGGAGGCAGCTATAGCTACCAGCGTGACAATCCTACCCAGGAAAATACAAATAAGGATGGATTTAGCGAGGGGTAATATACGAAAATATAAGTAGAAAAGCTATTGGGTATAAACCTCAAAATGTTCTGCAACCGTAGACACGTGTTTCGAGCTTAAGCTCTCATCAGTACGGTAAAATCAAGTGCGAAGATGTACAACACTTGGATGTAAAAATAGAAACAAAGGAAGTCAACAACAGGAAGCCAACCACACATTTGTGGCTTCGGTTAGAAGACCTTGTGCTTACAAGGCAACAGCTAACGTCGCCATGGAGGCAGCTATAGCTACCAGCGTGACAATCCTACCCAGGAAAATACAAATAAGGAAGGATTTAGCGAGGGGTAATATACGAAAATATAAGTAGAGAAGCTATTGGGTATAACCCTCAAAATGTTCTGCAACCGTAGACACGTGTTTCGAGCTTAAGCTCTCATCAGTACGGTAAAATCAAGTGCGAAGATGTACAACACTTGGATGTAAAAATTTTCCTAATGAATTAGTTCCAGGAACTGCCAAAATGGCACATTACGCTCTTATTGATTCCCATCTACGTTATGGAATACCTTTTTGGGAAATGTGTAGAACAACACTACTCAATGAATTGCTCATTTTACAGAAAAGGGCCATTAGATATATTTATAAAATTAGACCCCGTGAGTCCTGTAGAGATATATTCGCAAGTAATGAAATACTTACAGTTGTAGCATTATTAATATTTGAATCAGTCTGCTTGGTAAATAAACATAAATCAAAATGTGAATCGACTACTAATCATTATGTCACCCGCAACAGTAGTTACAGTCTGAAACTCCCATTACCAACTGAAAATCTTACTAGAGACTCTATTTTCTATAATGGTGGCAAGTTGATATTAGATCTGCAAACTTGAGTGAAAATGAATTTAGAAAAACTGTCAAAAATTTTCTCTCTGAGAGACCCTACTACTCCTTGCAGGAATTCTTCGATTCATTATATCAACTGTATATCCCATGACTTATATTTTGTGTACTCTGTACATTTGTATATTATTTTGATGTTAGTTTTGTCTACTTTATTTGTAAACAAATGCGCCAGCCCACAATCATAAAACAATACAACACAGCAGATTTGATTTCGATATCACATTGCCAGTTTCATACGGGACAGCGGAGTAGCGTATCGTCACTTCAACCACTAGCAGCTCAAACCTCGCGAGCCACAGGAAATGGAAGAGGTATCTCTACAAGATGTGTACAAGTTGATCAAGGATGGTAATAGAGATCTAAAAAACGAGATCAAAGAATTTAGAAGTGAACTCGGGAGAGAAATAGATGAATTGAAAGAAAAAAATACTACACTGGAAAATGAAAATAAAGAGCTGAGAGATAAAATTCGGGTAATAGAAAGGAGACAGAAGAAATACAATCTGGTTATCTACGGCGTGCAAGAGGAGGAAGAATATCTACCCAAAACAATACAAAGAATTATCAACAATATATTGAAGATCGACTGCAATATTTCAGATTTTAGAGATATTTATAGATTAGGTCAAAAATCTCAAAACAAAGTACGACCAGTTCTCATCGAAACCATAAACTTCTCACTAAAATACTCACCCAATCCAAAGCAAACTCCCAAGAACTAAAACAACAAAAAATTTTCTTCAGCCAAGACTTCACAGTAGACGAACAAGAACAAAGAAAATTTCTTTATAGCCAACTCAAGGAAGCCAGGGGAAAAAAATACTCAGCATTTATTAAAAAGAATAAATTAGTTGTGAATGGAGAAGAATATTCGTATGAACAACTGAAAGAAATTATTCCAATAACCGAAACAATCGACATCGAACAACTACAAACAGAAACTACGAAGTCACAAAGTGAGCAAGGAACACCAAGTGCGTCATCCACTGAAATCTCAAATATTAGTCAAGAAGGAAAGAAAAGAAAACTCGAGCATACCCCTAGAAACAATTCGGGATATAAACAAAAAATAAATACTAGATCCAAATCAAGAAGTGATATTTAAATTTAAATATTTGAATGTGTCCATCTGATCATTATCTGAATGAGAAATAGTATTTGATACACTTTTTATATTTGTATTTGTATTGTCTTTCAATTGTTTTTGTTACTGAAATCTCCAATCATCTGCTGGTAAACATTTTGGAAAA
Organism: Chrysolina oricalcia; assembly: GCA_944452925.2. Classification (NCBI taxonomy): domain Eukaryota; kingdom Metazoa; phylum Arthropoda; class Insecta; order Coleoptera; family Chrysomelidae; genus Chrysolina; species Chrysolina oricalcia. The sequence goes on from OX101824.2 coordinate 52,844,233, forward strand.
TATCATTGAAGTAACTCAAAAATGGATTCCTTCATCCGTGAATTTGACAACTACCTACCTCAAACATTTATTCTAGACAATGTCAGAGATTGTAATAAAATAATGAATTATGATTCGAGAAACAAATTTCGTTTAATCCACTGTAATATAAGGAGTATATCCAAGAACTTTGAAGAGCTAGAAACGTTATTGAACCAATTCGACAGTGATTTTGATGTCATCGCTCTGTCAGAAACATGGCAAATAAAACATATAGATCTTTTTAAATTACCTGGTTACGACACTTTATATAGTGAAGGACAGTATAACCAAAATGATGGCTGTATTATTTTTATAAAAACTAAATATAATTATACTTACAAAACAGTACAAATATTTGAGTCCACTGCAATTAACATAACACTAAAACATAATTCAAAAATACTGAACATAACAAGCCTTTATAGATCTCCATCTTCTAGTGCAGAATCATTCAATCATTGCTTTCGACAGTACCTTCAGGAAAATATAAACAAAAATCACATGAATATTTTTGTTGGAGACTTGAACATCAATATAATGACCGAAACAGACTTAACACAAGAGTACCAAAATATTCTATGTGAGGCTGGTTTCATATCTGCAATAAATGGGCCTACTAGGGTTTAAGAAAATTCAAACACTTGTATTTATCATTTATTTTTCAATAACATACAAAGTCAAATAATACCTGTAATTCTAAGAACAAACTTCACCGACCACTATTCAATTATCTTTCAATTTGAAGTTGATTTCACGAATAAAGCGGAAGCACCTAAAACGAGAAATATAATTGACTACGAAAAATTGAAAAAAGATTTTGAAAAAGAAACATGGCAGGATTTTTATAATTGTAATGAAGTGGAAAACTGTACAGAAAAATTATTTGAGAAAATAAAAATCATCATAAAAAAAAACACAAAAAATATAAAGATAAAAGGGACCAGAAAAAAAACGAAATGGATAACGGAAGCAATTGTAACCTCGATAAATAAACGAAACCAAATGTATAAAAAATGGATGAGTCAGAGAAATAACCATGATTTGTTAAATAAATTCAAGACCTACAGGAATAAGCTCAACACCGTAATAAAAGGAGCAAAACTCAAATATTACAAAGACATAATTCAATCGAATAAAGGAAATTCGAAAAAACTATGGGAAACCGTTAAAGAGGCTTGCTCAAATAAAACAACAAAAGTTGATATAAAAGAGATAGAGATAGAGAAAGGCAAAATTTCATCAAAACCGAAAGAAATAGCAAATAAATTTGTTGAACATTATACTGGAATTGGTAAGAGTTTGGCCCAAAAAATTAGGAAAGTAGAGGTGGCTAATAGTAACCGAAGAATACAAAACACAATGTACCTAGAAGAAACAAATGAAACGGAGGTGAGAAATATTATAATGGGATTGAAAAATGGCAAGGCACCAGGAATTGATAATATAACTGCTGAAATATTAAAACACGTAGTGTTCATCATATCTCGTCCATTAGCACACCTCTATAATAAAATTCTCACAACAGGAAAATGGCCAATGTCCCTGAAAACTTCTGTGATTAGGCCTATATTTAAAACAGGTAATAAGCTGGACTGTACCAACTATAGGCCCATATCACTGATTTCAAATATCGGAAAAATTCTCGAATCCATTATTAAAAACAGAATCCAAAATTTTTCAAATAAATACAATATACTTTCACCGTATCAATTTGGATTCAGAGCGAATAAGTCAACCGACGACGCAGTGGAACTTCTAACATCAAATATCTATAATTGCTTGGAAAAGGGTAACCAATCACTTTGCATCTTTGTAGACCTTGCAAAGGCTTTCGACACGGTCAGCCATGAGAAACTCCTAGAGTGTCTTGAACAAGTGGGAATGAGAGGGAGGATATTGTCTTTGATGGAAAGCTACATGGAAGACAGACAGCAATGCGTGAATATAGATGGAAATAACAGCGAGTTCCACACTATTCAATATGGAGTACCCCAAGGCACAGTTCTTGGACCTATACTGTTTAATTTCTACATCAACAATTTATATAATATAAAGTCAGAAGGTCAAATAATCAGCTTTGCAGATGACACTGCGATCTTCTACTCCGGAAAAGATTGGCACAGTTTGATCGAAAAAGCTGAGGAAGATTTCTTGAAAATTAAATCCTGGTTCGACTCGAAGCTACTCACAATAAACTTTGAAAAAACTAAATGTGTTCCCTTTGCTATAAACAAGAATAAAATACCTGAGTTGACGAGACTATTGATAAGAGAAGAAAACAACATTATAGAAATTCCTGTGGTACAGAATATTAAATATCTGGGTGTCTACCTGGATAGTCAAATGAAATGGGATGTTCACGTCGGCAAACTTCTGCAAAAGCTAAGAAGTCTTGTACCAAAGTTCAAATATTTGAAAAACATGCTCGAAACAAACGACTTGAGAACATTATATTTTGCACTAGTGGAGACACAGCTCAGGTATGGCATAGTTGCATGGGGCGGAGCGTACAATAACCAAATGAAAGGGGTGGAAACTTTACAGAAGTGGATCCTGAGAATTATTTATTCTAAAAATATAACTTACCCTAGCGATGCCATTTACCAGTTGGCGAATGTCCTAGACGTGAAACAAATATTTTTGAGTATCCTTATCCTGAAACAGAAAAAAAATTGTGATAAGGAATATGTTACACATAGGTATGGAACCAGGCAAGGTGATACGTACCTCTCAGTTCCTTTCGTATCCAAGTCTATTTCTCAAAGATCCGCTTTTTTCCTGAAACCTAAAGTCTTTAATGCTGTACCCTCAGATTTAAAAACGATCAATTCAATATCATTATTTAAAACGAAAATCAAAAAATGGATACTTAGCAAAACTCGTACATTTTCTCACAGAATGATAGACATCAAAAACACGTACTACAACTGAAATTGGAACGAATTTCAAATCAACTGATACTGGACATTGCTTCCACATGATACCTCAAATAGCAATCTTGCATAGCTTTAACTCGAATTGAGAGATTGTCGGCACAAGTTTTACTTTTTAGACACTCCCAGTAACGATTACAAGACTATGTGATTGAAAGGAGTAAAAGAAAATGCGGCTGATCAAGGTACCAACCAAATTGAATCAGAATCATCTATCACAAACAAGCTCTTCAAAGAGCTTTAGTGATTACCCCGTTTATTTTACCATGTTCTGTATATTCTATTTTATATTTATATATATATTTATTTCATGTATGCACATATACTTTATGTACTATTGTACAACTTTATTTTCGGTGAATAAACTTATTATTTATTGAATTCATTTTACTGTCCTCGTATTGTCATGTGAATTCGTTCATGTTTTTAATCTGTTTTACACTGTCTTACGTTTTATATACACCTGTAGCTTTGTCAACACGGGATTTCTTCTGACAGTAAGGCATAGTTATTATTATTATTATAAAAAAAATTAATACAATGTCCTACCACGGATCAATCGGATTATCATTAACATTAATAATGACTCTTGTTAATGGTTCTCTAAGAAATGCCATTTGCAAAGTATTCAAAAGTTTGATTATTTGATTGTAGAACATGTATTCGAATTCTCGTTAGCATTTGATAAATCTAGCAACATTTATATTCTCTGCATATATAGAACTCCAAATTATAACATAAACATATTTTTTGATAACTTTGAAAATTTGTTGACTAAAATATCTGTGCGTGTAAACTTAATAGTAGCTGGTGATCTCAATATTGATTTTATGGATAACGAATCATCCATTAACCAGAGGTTGTTTAATCTGCTCTCATCGTTCAATTTAAAAATGATGGTTGAGGGGCTTACCAGAATAACCAAAACATCATCAACTACCTTGGACTATGTCAAAATTTTAATGATACTATGACATGCTCACTCGTGACTCCTGTAGGTTTCTCCGACCACGAGGCAATATTGACATCTTTCCAAATAAATGTGCATATACAAAAAAGGAAAGTAAAACTAGGTAGGATTTATAGCAGAAGTAACTTTGATAAATTTAAAGATTATTGTAATTCTATCAATTGGGGCGAGAAGATTTCTTCTCCTTAACCGTTAAATGTGTTTCATTCATTAATAGAAGGAGGACTCAATTGGTGTTTCCCCTTGCAAAAAATCAAAGAAAAACGAAGCAAACCATGGTTAACTCTCGGAATAAGAACCTCACCTGCAAACTTGAGATCCCTTATGTCATCAAGAAATTCACAGATTGCGATTTCTTCCTAAAATATTATAAAGATTATTTAAAGTTATACAAACAGTTAAAACCGCCAAAGACAGGTATTACAAAAATAGGGTAGATAAATCTAAAAATAAAATGAAAGAGAGCTGGACAATTGTTAATGAATTAAGAGGGGTTTAACCCTATTAGTGACTATTAGTAAAACAAGGAACGGAAGAAAACGAAATACTCGGAGCTCGCTGAATAAACTCGAGATTTTTTTTCATCATCCGATTTTGGAATGTTGGATCTAGGCATCTCACGAAGTACTTTTTCAACTAAAAAAAAGAAAAACGTTGAAAAAATAGGCAGAACATTGACCAGATTCACCAACTTTTATCTCAGGAACTGTTCTTTTTTTCGAAAAAGTACTTCGTGAGATGCTTCACTTATACATTTATCTATGTTCAAATAAAAAATTTGAATGATCCATCCAAAATTACATCGTCAAAGCGTTTTCTATTGAACCCCTGCAGACTCAATTTTCGAGCATTTATCTTCACTGATTCGAGCGCCCTCACATAACTATGCTCTTTTACATGGATACTATGGATAACTGAATGAATTGTAGATTCATTCATGAGTAGAGAAATTATTCTGAAGCTATTCCGGAAATTTTAGCACTGGAGATAAAACAATAGAAGTTGTAAATGGATTTATTGAAGTTGCAAATATGCCGAATTGGGTAGCCTATATAAGAATAATGACGTTATATATTATCAAATTATAATTCTTATGTATTTCATAATTCAATTTAACTTGAACAGTTGCTTTCTGGAAATGGACAAATAATAAGTAAGGAGCAGCAGAAACGATTTATTGACGGATCGTGATTACGTTCCAGGCCTGCAAGATCTCCAGGTCTTACCCATTTAGATTTTTAGTCCACAATATAGATGAGCTGAGACTTTTGACAGTCTCGTTCCCAACGAAATCAGACGTGCTACCCAATCTATTTGAAGTAGAATAATACAATGTTTGGACAACAATGGTGGTCATATTGAGTATTTACGCTAGAGTTCTGTCAATATTGTGCAATATTTTTGATTGAATTATTACAATTTTCTTTTGTTTCCAATAACACAGAATCATTCGGCAATATGAGGCATTTCTCGATTTTTATTGAATAACTTGATAGAGGTTGAACTTGGGTATAGGAAAAGCTGAAATAACTCATCCTAAAATTCAATTTTCCTTTGAATGGTTGAAAAAGAAATGATAGGTGCCATTTGAAACATTTGAGTTTTTGACAATTTTATAATGCGACATTCGAAAATCGGCTGCGCCCATATGGTACACATGGGACATCAATTGATAGCCTAGACCAGCTATCTGCTCCATAAATTTGCTTTCCTAATTTTAAAAGGTTTGCGGGCTACACGTGTTTTCGTAAACTACTACAGCAGTAATTTTTTTTTTTTTTTCAAAAAATCAACAGGTCTCAAAAACTGGTATAGATAAGTTATTATAACTTAGGTTGTCTAAAGTCATAATCAGAAGGCCAATCGAACCATAACCAAAAAACATTAGGTTTCCATTTGAAATAAGAAAGTTGTGACCGACTTTTGGCATACCCTGTATAGTTCGGTAACGGTTAACTAACGACCTAATTAAAAGATTTCTCTTACTTGAAAACTAAAAACTAACTAAAAAAATTAAATACTAACTAACTAGTAACTAAATGTAACACTTTATATTCATACAAATTCGTACCTATGTATCTAAACTATCATTGAAACCTTCATTGTTAAGCTACTAGTCTGTAACTGTTCTATAATTGAATGACTTGAACTGAATCTACTTTCCTTGCAGTCACCATGTATTATATCATGCAGTCACCGAGTGAATCTCATGTATTCACAATGCAATACATGTAATGTTCATGTAATCTTGTGATTAATGAGGCAGGGATCTAATCAATGGCTAAACCTTCGCCCCGAAAACTGACAAAAATTATTCAATTCGATGTTTCACTGTACCTGCGGTGATTCGCCCAAGTGTTCGCGGCCCTATAACTTATTCATTTGAAAAAAATCTGTAACGTCCCTTATTTATTTTATTAAATGACTGATTCCAATTATCCATATTTTCTACCCTGTCAACTTTTTTTCAAAGGAGTGCTTATATTTTTTATTGTGAATTATGATAGAGACTGTCATTCCGAGTACAACTATACATTTTCATCATAATTACATCGAATAGTACTGGGGTTAATTGGCCTGCTAGGTCGCCAAATCTTACCGCACTGGACTTTTTCATCTGGTCCGATCTCAAATAATTTGTTCACTTTAGAGCACTTGCAAATATCGAAGACCTCAAGTATAATATGCATTGAGTGTCAGACTTTGAACAAAGCCAGTCTCAAAAAAAAACACACTCAGGTTGTTATCAACAGGGTACAGTTGTATTTTGAAAACAATAAACCGAATATCTGAAAGATTAATATCTTTCTTTGATTGTTTCCACTTTTGTTAATGTTCTATTTTTTTAGAAAAAAGATTAACATATATATTTTTTTATTACCTCTATCAATAATTATCAATATGCGAAATATTCATCCAAGGAAGAAAACAATGCATTTTGCATTTTGTCCGCCGCAGTTTGCGGTATCCTTTGATATCCAGGTAACAAAGCCCCGACGAGGATCGCCGTCACGAAGGTCACATTTTTATTTGGTAGGCCGAGTTGTAAAAGTGTTTGGAATTTCAAGCGGCATATACGCGTTCAAGGCCAATTTTACTATAACGTAAATGGGCAATGAGCTGGAGTGAGACGCTATTAGATTTCTTTTAATATTAGACTCCACCTCCTTCACTCGGGATTCCTATTTCCCCCTTTACACCGCAAATGTACTTTGACCTTTTTCAAAAGGTAAAGCCCATCTTAAGAGGGAAAAGTGGATCTTTTCCTCAGCAACCCAATGTGGATCCCAATATGTTAAATAACTATTATTGCACGATCGCAGCCTCATTAACTTCAAATGCAACAGGGCTAGATCCAATGTATTATATGCAAGACATACTTGTGACTAAAACTTTCTTCTTGCACCCCACTAGTGCCACCGAGTTACGAGGAATATTCCGTGAAATAAAAAATAAAAGAAGTACTGGTATTGACGATATTCCCTTGAGTATATTGGAAAACCTCACTGAAGGACCCTTGATAACCCTAGCCGAAGCTATAAATATTTCATTTGACAGTGGTGTGTTTCCATCATGCCTAAAAACAGCGGTTATCATTGGTTATCATTCCTATCCACAAAGGTGGAAACAGTGAAGATCCGTCCAACTTCCGCCCAATTTCATTATTATCTGTACTTTCTAAGGTTATAGAAAGACTTGTCAAAAAAAGGATGCTGCAGTTTTTGCAAGACAAAAACATTTTGAATAATTCCCAATTTGGATTCCAGACTGGCAAAAACACAAATGACGCTATTTTCCATTCTTTGGAAAAGGTATATATAGGGATGAATGAGGGCGCAGCAGTTGGGGCAGTGTTCTGTGATTTGTCAAAAGCCTTTGACTGCGTCAATCACGGGGTACTGCTCCAAAAGCTACAATGTTATGGATTTAGAGGTGTAAGTTACAATTGGATCGAGTCATACCTCTCTGACAGGAAGCAACTTGTGAAAATGAAAGAGACCAACTCCAAATTATGTAATGTCAGGAGTGGCGTCCCACAAAGTTCAGTCCTTGGGCCAGTATTATTTTTATTATACATAAATGACTTAGCTAGTATTAATATTCAGGGACAATTCACGATGTTTGCTGATGACACGACACTGATGTGGAAGGATTCTAATTTTGAGATACTAAGATCAAAAATGGAAGATGATTTGAAGAAGGTAAAACAATGGTGCGACTCAAACCATCTCTGCTTCAATGCAAAGAAAACTAGCCTTCTAACCTTCAGATACATTCAAGAACCTCTTATATTTGACTCTACAACCATTGATAACAAACCTTGTACCAAGTTTCTTGGCATTGAAATTGATAACAACCTAAAATTCCATATCCACATCCAAAGTCTTAAAAGAAAACTGGCTTCGGGTTGCTTTGCAGTAAGAGTTGTGTCTAAGGAACTGGGTCTGCCAATGAGTAAGGTGACATATTTTTCTCTAATCGAAGCACACCTGCGATATGGTATTGCATTTTGGGGTTATTGCAGCAAACAGTTGTTCGATTCTGTTTTCGTCCTACAGAAAAGAGCAGTCAGATTCATGTCCAGAGCTAAATACACCGACCATTGTAAACCGTTATTTGTAAAATACAAAATCTTGACACTAACCTCCATTTTTATACTTGAAACCCTATTTTTGGAGCATAAGCACAAGTCTAAAGTCTCCGATACTGAGCGCACTCAAGCAAACCATAATACTCGCCAAATAACGAGGAAAAACTTACCTCTCCCTATCCCCCATTTAGAACTAACGAAAAAATCATTAATGTATGAGAGTAAAAAATATATAACACTTTGCCACTCTGTCTGAGAGGAATCTCCATACAACATATTTTTCGAAAAAGAGTCAAAGAAATACTCTTGCTCAAATCCTATTTTACCCTACAGGAGTTGTACGATGATGCTCACTTTCTTGTCTTGTGAAAATTTTCGTATTTGTCACCTTGTTTTATGTACTAGGATACTATTTGTCTTTATTTATACAATATACACGCACTTTAGATTATAGAAAGATTTGTAAATAGGGCTATTTATACGATGATGCTCACTTTTATGTGTTGTGATAAATTTTTGTATTTGTCAACCGGTTTAATGTATAGAATACTATTTGCCAAAGTAATTATATACTCACTTTAGATTAGATTAGATTAAGAAAACTTTGTCCATAAGAATATTTTTTTCTTGGACAATAAAGTAAATTGATTGATTGATTGATTGATGACTCAAACTCAATATCTCGGTAATGAATAAATACACTAAATACTTTACTACTCATTTTTGACAGTATTCAAATTTTCAAATTGCTTCATTCTTGAAATGACTCTCTCTCTCTCTCTTTGGACCACTCGGTAGGTGCGTTTCGACCATTATTCCAAAGCCTGCAGCAAGAACAGTCGAGAGAATATCTTGGCCCGCTGAACGTCTTGAATATTCATGTACAAAGTGATTTCTTATGCCTGGGTGCGTATTGGATTTGCTGGGCCATTTGTTCATGCGCCACATTTACTGCAGCGAGTTAATGCCACAACAAACGACGTTTACCCAGCAATTTGCATTACAATTAAAAATGCTTTAGGGGCTCGGTTCATGTTACGCAACGGGACTAATGAAACCAGAAAATTAGCTGATGGTAATGAGCAGACAGTAGAGTATCGCTTCCAGAATTCTGATCACCGTTTTCGTTCGGAGTTCAATCGGGTGGAAATGGCCAAAGTAATTTCAGATGATATAAGTAGCAGAAATACTATCTCGTGTAACTTCTTTTGTGTAATGGAAAATATGGCAGAAACATTTATGACAAATTGTTGGAGGCGAACTTCCCAATTTTGGGAAGGATATTCCGGTCCGGTATAGCGCAAGGGTACGTACCAAAGGTCTGGAAGTCAGCAAGAGTAGTCTTTATCCCCAAGGCGGGAAAAAGAAACTACACAATATCAAAGTCCTTTAGACCCATCAGCCTAACACCGTTCCCACTTAAAACGCTGGAAAAGGTGGTGGACAGATTCCTGGTGGAGGTGTGGAACACCCAGTATATGGTGCTTCACACGAGACAGCGCACTCTTATTTTGACACTAGACTAATCAAGTGTCGAAAACAAAAGAAGAACGCTGTCACATCGCAGTACCTTGAATCCTTCTTCGAGCGGCTGAAGAAAGCTTCACTGATTTATTTATGGTTCGTCACAACACGTAGTATAGAATGCTTGTTAATATGAGAGGAGAAAGAAAAGTCAAACATTGATATAACTAAAATTAATTTATTTAAAGATAAAACAAAAAATATCGTTTCAAATTCTCGGTGTGAAATCACAGGATCTCACTTTGTATATAGTAAGACCGTTAAACGTGTGAACAACATTCAAATCTCACTGCAAAGGTATACCGTGCATCAAAACAATATTTGTTTAAAATTATAAAATGAGTGAATGGTACACAAGACAACATCAAAAATAAAACATGAAACACTAGCCACTTTTACTGAATTTTAAAACGAGAAAAAGAATGGCATAATTAATCTTAAAGTGAACATCTGGTGACAGATACTGTATTCTCGTTTTGTATCACCCGGTGCAGGTCAAAAACAATTATTAAAAAAACGGTAAAAACGAATTTCTTACAAAAAGAGTCTACAGCAAAAGTAATTTTCAAAACGTCAGAAATACGCAAACAGAATTGATTGTAAAACAAAAACAAATATCTGAGACAAATATAAAAAGGAATATTCAGTTCATTATATAGTCGAAAATGGGTACGAACAGAGGTGACAAATATTCCTCTACGGGAATTTACGGTCAATGACCTACTCACATAAGAATAACATCAGGGTAACGTACAGCTCCAGTTGTCAGGAAGGAAACGCCGCGTGTCGAAAACGATTCAACACAATTTATGATGTGACGACGCCTTCACAAGTATCTCGGATTTTCGTTGAAAGGCGTAGAAAAACAGTAGTTAATATTGTGATCGTGGAACTTACCATTCCCTTACTTTGGTACGAAAAACACTTGTTTTGTTTTCGATATAAAAACTCGACGGTTATTTTTCACAGGAACTAGCGGATTGAAAACTATATACTTGGGTACACAGATCCATAAGGCCGTATCTACTTTACTCAAACTTGTTGCTGGCTCTGATTTGCCTCAACAATACGCCATTTCGTAACGAACTGTCTCAAACTACATATTGAAATAAAAACGTTTTATTCTGGACATCACTGAACGAGAACTTGAATGGATGCTGCAAAAATGCTGAGATGATACTTTCGATTCATTCCTACGACTAGGAATTAAAACTCCGAAACTGACTTGCGAATTGACGATTAAAATTCGCGAAACATATCTTTTGCCCGGAACTAACTAGATACCGAAGAATACAGGGGTGGGATTATGAACACTCGATACGAGAGCTGTCACGATACGTAGGCTAGAACGATGTATGTTCTTGATTCGAAACGAAATCGAAACTATGAAATTTCTTTGAATAGAGATAGAATGGAATTATATCTACCATATAGACTATTGATATCGACCCAAGTTGCAATATATTTTGAATTGTAATGGTTTTCATAATTGATAAAATCTGACATATGTCAAACTAACTACGGATCGAGTGTTCGTAATCGCACCCCTGGACTGATACTAAAAGGATACTCAATAATCTTGGATGATCGTGGGCTTTTTATAGTAAATAAGAATGCATGGTTCTTATTTTATTACCCGTCTTGCGGTTCACAATGACGCTAATTGCTATCATAAATACTCCTTTTCGTGAACACTTTTTCCGTTCAACGATCACTGTAATGAGTATATGTGACACTAATCACCGTAATTTACGACCTTTTTATAGTTTTTGTGTCAGTTTAGCAATTTCAACGCATAATTTACTGCTGTCCAGCCTTCGCACTATTCCTATTATTTCGATTATTTATTACACTAACAGGTGCACACAAAAGATTTTTACATTCTTTTGGTAAACAATTTTTATCTTCAACATGTGGTTAAAACTGAGTCACACATTGGATTTCTCACGTATTTTCAAACTAAAACTGACTTTATAAGAAATGTCTTGATTTCGCGAATTCTTTTGTATTCTGAGGTGCAAACGTGCTTTGATCATTAGATCCATTATTGGGGGCTTCGCTGGCCTCCACAGAGGGGCCCCTAAGGGTGAGCCCTTTCCACAGAAATCAGCACGCACACAGAAAGGGAAGGTCGACTGAATCGGCCCACCACGCTGTAGTATGAAGGATCGAAAGGACATTAATGTTCAAAGATTAGGAGTATTTTTCGATGTGGAAGGCGCATTTGACAAGGCAAAAACAGCGACAATAGAGGCAGCACTAATGGCCAGAGTCGCCTCGCTCGATGGTCAGCTGGGTTGTATCGTCGCTTACGAGGAGAAAGGTCGAGGTATCCCGAGGAGACATCAGACTGGAATCCGTGGTGGGAGGGGGGCTGCCCTCAGGGGAGCTGCCTCTCTCCCCATCTATGGTGCCTAGTAATGGATGAACTCCTGGGTAAACTCACGGATGAAGGTTTCGAGGCGCAGGCATACGCTGACGATGGAGTTGTCCTAATCAGCGGACTATTCATCGGAGTCGTCTGCGACCGTATGCAGGCTGCCTGCAGAATAATTGAGAGATGGTGCGGTGATGCAGGACTCTCAGTGAATCCGACAAAAACAGAGATGATCCTGATAAATTGTGAAAGGCTTTCGCGGCCATCGTCACTTACATGGTGGTTCTTCGGGTAGTAAGGCCGGCGTGTTTTCAGAAAAGAACTCGACAAAGGTAATGCAACCGTTGTCATAAACAAAGAGGACTATTTGAATAAGGTAAATGTTTTACTGGAACCTTTGATATACAAAGAACTGAAACGGGACCCAACACAAGCAACCGTCCAAATTGTAAATCGCTCTATCAAATCTTCTTCATTGGATGACAACACCAAAAAACGACTGTGTAGAAGTGAGGCTCTCATTCCTAGTCTGTATGGTCTACCAAAAATTCACAAAACCAACGTGCCGCTCCGACCAATAGTCAACACCATTGGATCACCAACCTATGAACTTGCGAAATATTTGTCCACACTACTACAGCCACACATTGGTAATACATCTTCCTATGTAAGAGATTCCACACATTTCATCGAAAAGATCAAAGAGATTACCATTGATCCAAATGACGTTCTAGTCAGCTTTGATGTAGTATCCCTGTTCACAAAGGTCCCGTTAGATGAAGCCATGAGGGAAATTGAACTACTTTTCCCAAGTGATATATCCAATCTCTTCAAAATATGCTTAACATCTTCATATTTTATTTTCAATAACAAAATATATGAGCAATTAGATGGTGTTTCAATGGGAAGCCCACTTAGCCCAGTTATTGCTAATTTCTTCATGGAAAAACTAGAAGAAAAGGCAATTGAAACTGCAAATATAAAACCCAAGGTAAGGATACGATATGTTGACGATACGTTTATAATTTGGAGCCATGGACCAGAAAAACTCAATGAATTCCTTAACCATATCAATGAAATACACCCGAATATTCAATTTACCATGGAAATTGAAAATGAGAAGAAACTGGCATTCTTAGACGTTCTCATTTCTCGAAAAGAAAGACGTCTGGGGCATACGGTATATAGAAAACCAACACACACTGATCGATATCTCCACAATACCTCAAACCATCATCCGTGCCAAAAACAAGGTGTAATCAAGACATTAGTTGATCGAGCTAGAAGAATTTGCGAACCTGAATACCTGGAAGCTGAACTGAAACATCTAAAAAGCGCTCTCCTTTCTAATGGATACAAAGAAAGAGATATTGAGAGGTGTATGAAAAATAGAAGAGAAATCAGAGACGGAAGAATCAATAGTAGACCAAATGACTGTCCATCCAGTGAACCAAGTAGTAGTCAAACCAACACCGAAAAAAGAAAAGCATTCTTACCATATGTTCCCAGAGTTACAGATCGTATCGGCCGTATTCTAAGAAAATATGAGATTAAAATCGTTTATAAACCTTCAAAGAAACTGAAAGACCACTTTAGATCAGCGAAGGACAAACGAGACGTACTATGCTCTTCTGGGGTTTATCGCATTCCATGTTCCTGTGGCAGCGTTTATATCGGAACCACGAAACGCTCCGTTAAAACAAGAATCAAAGAGCACAAGGCTTGCTGTCGGTTAGGGCACACACAGAAATCCGCTGTCGCAGAACATACTCTCAACAACGATAACCATAGAGTGAAATTTGAAGAAACCCAAGTCATCTCTTCAACATCTGCTTATTACCCAAGACTCTTCCGGGAAGCAATTGAAATCCAGAAACACCACAGCAACTTCAACAGAACCGAAGAAGGACTACAATTGAACAAGGTTTGGCTTCCAGTTCTCAAAAATTCTCAATTAGCTCCCTACCCACAAAATAACGGTACGAACGATTCTATGATGTCTTCTAACGCTATGGACCAATCAGATGTAAGAACGTCAAATCACAGGTATTTATTGAGACAACGTATAACAAATGTCAAGCATTTGACAGCGACTACAGAAAGCGAAAATTTTTAAAATAACTCTTGAAAATGCTAACCACTCGTGTTGGCGAAACGTCGAGTTCTTTTCTGAAAACACGTCGGCCTTACTACCCGAAGAACCACCATGTAAGAGATGATCCTGTTCACCAAACGGAGGAAAAAAGATGGATTCAGGCCACCTATCATGTTTGGGCAAGAGCTGGAGCTAGTTCAGCAGGTCAAATACCTGGGGGTGGTCCTGGACTCCAAACTTTCATGGAGTTCGTACGTAGATAGAGTTATTCGAAAGTCGGTAGCAATCCTATGGCAACTGCAGAGAATTGTAGGAAGCTATATTAGGGCACCAATCCAGAGATCATGCGCTGGCTGTACACGGCAGTCGTAAGACCAAAGATCATGGGTCAGCCGTGTGGTGGACAGGCGCACAGTGTAGCACAATAGGTCGAAAACTCAGCAAGGTTCAGAGGTTGGCCTGTTTGGTAATAACGGGCGCAATGAAAACGACTCCAACCGCAGTGTTGGAGGTACTGCTAAGGCTGCCACCGCTTCCAGTCTGGATCAAGAAGAAGGCAATGGCAGCCCATTTGAGGATGCGGGACTCAGGAGTCTGGGTGAACGAAGGAGAGATGATAGGTCATGCGGAAATCGCGAAGTGGGCGGAACAGGAAATGCATATTTCTGCCTTCAGAGTGAAAAGCGCACAAGACAGACTGCGATAGAATAGAGCGTTTACTCTTACTATTCCGAGCAGAGAACAATGGGAAGGAAACACGTTGGAGTTTAGCATAGGAAGCCTAATATGTTATACGGACGGTCCTCGTCTGACTGACAAACAGGCTTTGGATGCCGGAATCTACCTAGAGGAAAGAGAAGTGCGAGAGAGCTACGCTTTGGGCAGATATACAACAGTTTTTCAAGCTGAAGTGTTCGCCATCCTATCCGTAGCGACCAGAGAAGAGGTGGAAGATGGATCCGAACAGAGAATTTATATATGTTCGGATAGTGAGGCAGCGCTCAGAGCCATCGGCCATCCTAAACCAAGCTCAGCACTTGTAATGGAAAGCGGAGATGCGCAGAAGCTAGCTGAAATGAAGAAAGTTCAGCTGGTATGGGTCCCGGGACACAAAGAGGTGTGCGGAAGCGAGGTGGCAGACGGACTTGCCAGATCCGGATCCGCAACGCCGTTCTGTGGACCGGAGCCTGTACTAGGTATCGCAAGAAGCCAATCCTCTTCAGCCCTCGACGAGTGGGCAGAAGAAGAGCTGAATAAACTTTGGAGGGATAACACCTGATGCAGGCAGTCGAAAGACTCCGTGGCCGGATCCAATAAGTCAAGGACGACATGGCTCTTAGGCAGAAGTCGCCAAGCACTACGCCTCCTTATAGGAATACTAACAGAACATAACAAGTTAGGCAGACACCTATCACTTATAGGTATAGAAGACAGTCCCACTTGCCGAAAATGCGAAGAATACGAAGAAACTTCATCTCACTTCTTCGGCGAGTGTAAGGCATATGGAAGGCTAAGATTTGGAACCTTCGGAGTTGACAAACTCGAACAAGAGGAACTCATCAACTTGGAGTGGTCGGACATACTGACCTTCATTAGGAGTTCACAAATGTTCGAAAAGGAAAACTATGAGGCTGAATGTAGATAAGTGGAGAACAGGGGATGGTAAAAAGGGTCCATGTGGGCCTACTTGCCTGGCTGCGGTTGCGGCGTCCCCGAAGAACTACTACTACTACTACTGGAGGCAAAATTTAGGAGAGGTGAGCAGTGAATGTACAAAGATGTTTCACGCCCGTAACACACCCGATAGCTCAGTGGGACGTGGATTCGATAATAAAAATAATTTTCGATAGCATTGAAATATGGGGTTCAATTTTCCGGAGCGCTACAGATTTATCGCCAGTGAAAAATCCAAAACCACTCTGGTGAAATGGGACAACCCACTGCACTAATATTACTAAAATAATAAACTATAAATTCAATGGTATAACAATTGTAATGGACCCGGTGGTATCTCAGGGCTTTTAATGGGTTTTTGAACCTGGTTTTCTAAATGAGAAACTGTCGGCTTCCGGTAATGGCTTTTAATTCGTGTTTGAAGCGGACAGAAATGCCAAACTAAAATAAATGCATTCATTACAAGCATAGATACAATTTAAATGATGGGTCTCTACCTACCTAAAATAAATGCAGGCACAGACCAAATAATGTTTCGACTATTTGAAGTCTTTCAAACCAAAAGCACTCTCAGTTCAACTTCGTTCAACTTTACACAGAAATCGAGCCTTCTATCAACGCCGAAGGGAGGAAAGAAACATTTTATCTCTATGCTTTTTCGAGTCCTAAAAAACCGCCAACAATAATTGTGGGATGCGCTGTGAGAGTCCGGGCGGTTGCTTACAAACCATACGAGACAACGCGGTGTGAGTTGCCTAGTCCTAAGGTGACTATTACCGCGTGTTTCGCTACACAATGATATATTAGTATAATAAAGTGTATGTGGATACAAAGGTCTTTCAAACACGCGCGATTTTTCGAGCACGACGGCGTAGCCGGAGTCCTCGAAATAGAGCTAGTGTTTGAAATACCAGTTATCCACGAATACTTCCCATTTCGATCGCATGGCTAGAGACTTCCTCGATAATAAGTTTCCTGGGTGATGGATATGTCGCAGGGGAAGTACAGAGTGGCCACCAAGATCTCCGGATCTTACACCTCTAGATTTTTTCCTTTGGGGGTATCTGAAGTCAAAAATCTACGCCAATGAATGCCAACCAATAGAAGAGTTGGAACGCAGAATAATAGATACATGTGAAGAAATAGATGAACAGACTTTCATCAACGTGAGAGAAGCTATTTACAATAGGGCACTTAATTGTCAGGATTTAGAACACTTGATAAAATAATTGTTGGGGTTAAATAAAAAAGTTATTCAAAAATAAAATAAAATTTTTTAGCCAACTAATTTGTTTTGATTGTGAATTTACAGAACACATTCGTAGGCTTCGAGATTTTCCGGTAAGCGGTGCTGTTTATCCTCAATAAACTCTCTTTACGCCTTTTATTAGTAGAAATAATTAAGAGATTCAACTACAAATTGATAACAACGTGTAGTTAGCAAAATGTTTCACAGGAAGTGACCAAAATCCATACTCCATTTCATACCGGAATGTCACTTTTCAAACGTTAATATTTCGAAAACAATTGAATTCAGGAGTAAAGTGTATTAGAGAAAACTGTTGGGAATTATGAGCAAATTTCGAAAATGGCATGATATACGAGGTGTTACATTTAAAAAAATATTGAAGATGGCGCTCAGCCGCCATTTTAAAACTTTCAACTTTGATTTTTTCATGAAAAAGTTGGTTTTTATCTCCTATTGAAGCCTTCCAAATTTAGTTGCGATATACCAGGTGGCTCAAAAATCAGTAGGGGGGAACGGACTTTATTTATAGACGGGCACTTTATACAGGGTGTTTCTTAAGTACGTGTAGAAAATTCAGGAGCGTGTTGCTGACATCAAAATAAGAAGAAAAGTTCGAATAAATATATGTCCGCAAGTTATTCGTTTCTGAGATACAGAGTGTCAAAGTTGAATTTTTATTTTTTGTGAATAATATCAAAATAATTTTGATATTTGGGTAAAGTTTGGTATCTGGGAATATTTATTATTTAGTTTGTGTAAAAAATATATTCTTGGTAGAGGTCCCTGCGAGAAACTGTTTTCGAGTTATTGAGATTTGAAATAATCGATGCAAGTGATTTTAAATGACAAGATTTTTAAATTTAAAATGAATTCAATTTGAAATGAGTTTTTACACAATTAACATAAAATTTGATTTTGTCATTGAAAAATCATCCGAGATACCAAACTTTACTCGAATATCACAGATATTTTGAAATTTATTCACAAAAAACAAATATAAGATTTAAACTTTGACACTGTATCTTAGAAACGAATAACTTACGGACATGTGTTTATGGGAACTTTTTTTCTTATTTCAACGTCAGCAACGTGCTCCTAAAGTTTCTACACGTACTTAAGAAACACCCTGTACATATACAGTTAAACTATATCCATTAAATTACCGGGAATGAAATTCAAATATAATAAACACTCCCTCCAATATTCTACAGTTCAATGTATCGTATAGAGAAAACTTATAGTTCAAGCATTGTTTATATACGAGGGCTGACAATAAAGTAAGGTCTCCAATTTTTTTTTTTCATAGAAAATGACATTTATTTACAAAAAGCGATACACCGTTGGAAAGGCCAAGGTCTTGGCTACTTTTCTACATAATCGCCATTTTTTTCCAACACCTTGCGCATCCGCACGATGAACTTGTCTATGCCGGCAGAATACCACTCTCCGTCCGCGCAGCCAGGTGTTGACCTCTTTCTGAACCTCCGCGTCACTATCAAACTTCTTCCCTCCGAGATGTTTTTTCAGGGCGGGGAACATGTGGTAGTCACTGGGGGCCACGTCGGGACTATAGGGAGGGTGATCGATGATTTCCCAGCCAAATGTCTTGAGCAGGTCAAGGGTAACGTTGGCTGTGTGCGGGCGCGCGTTGTCGTGGTGAAATTTCACTCCTTTGCTCAGCAATCCCGGGCGTTTGTTTTTTATGGCACGACGAAGCTTTTCCAGGGTCTCACAGTACCTTGCTGCATTGATAGTGGTTCCCCTTGGCATGAAATCCACCAACAATACCCCGTGGCGATCCCAAAACACCGTAGCCATCACCTTGCCGGCTGACAGTGTCGCCTTAAACTTTTTGTGTTTCGGAGAATCGCTATGGCGCCATTGTTTGGACGACTCCTTTGTTTCGGGTGTGTAGTGATGAGCCCACGTTTCATCCCCCGTAACAAACCCTTCCAAAAAATCATCGCCTTCCTCTTCAAAACGGGCCACAACTTTGGTCGCACATTCCACGCGCCGCTTCATGTGGTCTTCGGTCAGCTGTTTCGGCACCCATCGGGCAGAAACTTTGTGGTACTGCAACTTGTTCACAAGGATATGACGGATTGTTTCGCTGCTACACACTCCTCCAAGCTTCTCTTCCAAGTCCCTAATTGTCGCACGGCGGTTTTTGAGCATTTCTGCCTCCACTGCTTGAACAATCGCATCCGAGACCGACGGTCGGCCACTTCTCTCCTCGTCGTGAACATTAGTGCGCCCGGAATTGAACTCGCGGCTCCACTTACGCACGTTTTTTATGTCCATACACTTTTCCCCGTAAACTTCAACTAGTTGACGATGGATTTCAATAGGTGTCACCTTTTTCGCACTCAAAAAACGTATTACAGAACGCAATTCGCACTTGGACGCTGACGCGAGTGGTACCTCCATCGTTGACGGCTGCTCAGCCAAGACTGAGCGGTCGGGGAAGCCTCACCCAGCAGCAAAGTGGTAGTGGGGGAACCAAGGAACACGGCGGTGTTGCCAGATTTCGCCTAGCGCGTGATCCGGCCAAGTTGCAGCGTTGGAGACCTTACTTTATTGTCAGCCCTCTAGAAGTAAGATAGTCAATGCCTGTGTAATTGGTGTTGGACGCAAACGCGAGTGTCATCTAGCGTGATTAGTTACAAACATGAATATTTGACGTAATTTTAATGCAGGTTTCTTCAAAAAACCCTGATTTTTAATGCTGTCCCATTGGGTGGTATGATTAAAAGGAGTATTTGCTTTTACTTCAAGTTAATACTCCATGTTGTAGTTTTCACTTCAAAAAATCAAAGCATTTACTCCACATAATTTTTGAAGTAACACTTAAGTAAGTACTAGTAGCAATTACTCTATACCTTGCTTTATTTACTTCGATATATAGAAGTTAATACTGCAGTATTTACTAATGTTGTCAAGTATTTCCTCCATTTGGGAGTGTTTGGTGTAGTTTTTAAGAAGCTACTCATATCTTCAATTGAAAAGGAGTTATGGCTTTTTTTATGAATATATGGTAGGAAAAGAAGGGAAATGTGTGAACATAGAACGTACGGGGAGGAACAATATAGAAAATTATTTCGGTAGGTCAATTATTTTAGCTAGATTGCTACTATTAAGCTCTGTACTTTTAGCTTCAATATAAACAATGTTGAATGGATAGCTAGAGAGTTCTTAGGAAATCATATTGAGACGAGGTGAGCAGCTTTATCAAATTTAACGACAATGGAGGTGTTTTTAAGAGCTCTAAGTGATCCGGGGTTTCAACAAGGAGTGGGTCTAGAAGTCGGAGTACATCGAACAACCGTGTCAAAAGTAATCAAAGAAGTTTCACAAAAAATTGTGTCGAAGAAAAATGTTTGGATATCTTTTCGTCAAACTGCCCGCCAAATTGAATGGGCCAAAGATGGGTGGACGATATTTGGAGCAATAGGAGCGATAGATTGCACCCACATTAGAATAATAAAACCAAAAATTCATGGGGAAGAATATTTCAACCGTAAAGGATATTGTAGTATTAATGTGCAGGCTACATGCAGTTCTGAAGGAATTTTCACATCTGTGTGCTGGAGTTTGCCGTTTGTCAAAAAGTATTTTACAATCTTCTACCAAAATAACGAATGCCATCTGAAGATCTACTTCCACATTTTAGCAACCTCGGCACTTGGTTCAACACATTACTCTTACTCATGATTATTAAGTACCACAGAACGAACAACAACAATCGGACCAATTTGAGGTTAATCACGTCCTAGTATTTACTAGTAGTTTATACTTCTAACCTAAGTAAACACTTCTCATCGAAGCATTTACTTTATGAAAAACATTATACTCCACAATATACTAGGAAGTGAAAGCTCTTACTTGAAGTAAAAGCAAATACTCTTTTTAATCATACCACCCAATGTTTCAATCAAGTTACGACATGACTTGGATGCGAGCTCACTATCGCCATCTACATGTCGCATCCATTTTGATCCAATTATAATCCCATAAGGTTGACTATCTTCTATATAAACAATGGTTCAAGCTACCAACTATTTTACGTAAATCCTGCACAGAGAGTTACTAAAATTTATTGAATTTCAAGAACAGTTTTCGAAGCCAATGTTATGAATGCTGCTCTTTGACGTCTGATGATTTTTTATTTGTCATTTTCTCATTGGAATTCATCTCACCTGTGATTTAGAATTAGAAAAACTTACAATGAAGCCATATTGATCCCACGATAAGTAAGGAAGAACTTAGAAACTATTTACGGAAAATTTGGTTGTACACGAAGAGATAAATGTTTGCCGCATAATTCGATTCACTGTATACTGCGGGTTCAACTGTTTTAACAATAATCTGTGCCCTGCGGAATCTCATGCATCGTGAAACTCCAATGCTCAAACAAATATTCATTTATGTTTACCTAATTAACGGATAGATACCAGGTGAAACGAGGAACTGCACTAGTAGACCACAAGCCCAGGCACATTTTCAGGGGGTGATTTTATACACTACGAGTCATATATAATGTTGAAGTACTGGTCGAGAAACAAACGTTGGGCACTATGCCGTCAATTTTCCGCGGTACAGGTGAGTGTACAGGCGAGTTGAAATGTCGTAAAAAAGGGGGTACTTTTTGATTACTTTATACATGACGGCACTATTCTGGTCAAAGAGGCAATGAAGAAAGAATGCTCTAAAACCCAATTTTTTTTTTGAAATCGGCGATTTTACCCCCCCCCCCCCTCCCCAGTTAATCGAATACTTGACGGCGTTGATTCAGTTAACTTTGCCTTTCCTTAAAAAACTATGATACATCTATGCCGTCAGAAAAGGGTGATACATGGGGTCAGAAATCGCGAATCAAAGCCCGATTTTTACCCCTTGTGGGGGTGGTCATTTTATACAACCTAAAATTAAGCTGTTTCAATGCTATATCCTTCAAAAATAACATATTTTACTATGCCGTCAATTTTATATGGTACAATACGCTGAAAAATGTGTTTTTCATGTCGAAATCAAATTAGTCCGACAATGCAGCTACTTCCTATTAATTTTGGGGACATTTGGTTTCAACAGAATGGTTGTTCGAGTCACAATGTTACGAGTCACGACCAGTGACACAATTTCTTTAAAACACATTTCGTGATCGCTTAATATCTACATGTGGTATGATATTGTGGCCTCCCAGATCACCAGATTTAAATGATTTCTTTCTTTGGGAATATTTGAAAGAATCCGCGTATCGACATGCATTTCAGAGAGCAACAAATCCTGATGAATTAAGGGGAAAAATTATCCAACTTTGTGCCTACATTACGCCAAATCTACTCCGTGATATGAGATTATCTCTGTATCACAGATTCGGCTATTGTTTGGCACAACAAGGTGTTATTTTTCAAACTTTATTATATTAAATATTTTTGTGTTAGTTGAATTTCAATTTATTTTTCAGAAGTTAAGATTATTATTTTTTTCGTAGTAAATAATAATCTTTTTCTATATATTTTATTTCTATAGAGTTGTTGAGTGAAACATTAAAACAACAAGGTTGAGAAGCGAACTCTCTACCAACACACCAACACGATCACCACGGCCCTCATTCCCTGAAGTATATTCAGTTGAAATCCATCAGTTTGAGTCACAATTCATTGTTTCACTCATGTTTTCATCCACTGATCATTCAATTCTGCGGTGAAAATTTAGAAAGAAAATATCATGGTCGACTAAATTTCTGTTACCTTTCCCAGATATCAAAACACCATCCAACTGAAAATTCTGTTTCAAATTATTCCCCTCATTCTATTCGACAAATCATTTTTACGCCTGCCTCCACATCATTTCCATTTGAACATTTCGGCGTATCTGGATCTGGTTTTGATGTCCAGAGATTCCCTTGTGTTTTATTGTAAGTGCAGTCGGATAGATTGGCCTCAGGATTCACGCTGAAATCCGAGAAGTCTCTCGCGAGACACGTGGCGTATAAATTTTGGTTTGCCCCCATAGGCGATCCACCTGAAATGTATTGGTTCGCAGGTTTCAGGATGTGCCCTGAAGGAGAGAAATTTGTCTATGACGAATATAGTAGAATTGGCTATATCTTAGTTATCTACTGACAGGGGATTTTCCTTTGATACAGAAACGGTCGTGTTTGCTTCTGTAATGGTGACAATGGATGCCTCAGGGGACTGAATAACTGATGTATCCAATAATAGGAGAGTTCTCTTAGCGAATGATATTAAACGTTCATAATAACCGTCATTAATTCAAGAGAATTATATCTGATGATGGTTTATAAAGAAGATTTTTCATCTAAAATTCCTCAGTTGCTGAGATAGAGGGCGTTGAAAGTGATGAGTCAATGTGCTCAACTATCTCAGACACGACTGAAAATGACTGTTGGGACAAAATCCTTATGTTGTATTATTTCCTTGGTTTTCAACATGTTTATAGTTATTTCTTAAAAAATATAGTGTGTCCCGCTTTTCTTGAATACTCCCTAATATCTCAGTTATTAATAATGCGGTTTCCTTGAAATTTTGGTGGTGATTATATGTTAGAAAAATAAAGTATTTGGCATAGTGAACATATTCATCGACCATTGGCGTGCGGAGTGGGGGGGGGGGGGGGTGAAAAAAAGCTGTTTTTTTGGGAAAATGATATTAGGGCTCATTTTAGATATTTTTTTTATCAGATTCAGAATCAACATCCCCAAAGACCCCTTAATTCATATTTTCGAAATCTCAAGAGTTGATTTGAGCAGAAAAAAAATTAAATTAACTGTTTTCATGAATACGCCCGAATATCTGTTATTATAAAGGCGATTTTCTTGAGATTTTGGTGGTGATTGTATATTAGAAAAATGAAGTATTTGTCATATTGAACATATTCATTCTCCATTGGCGTGCGCTGTTGGGGGACAAAAAAGGCTTTTTTGAGAAAAGGATTTTAGGGCTTATTTTATACAACTTTTCTTATCAGATTCACAATGAGCATCCCAAAAAACCATTTCATTCATATCTTCAAAATCTCAAGAGCTGATTTGAGCAAAAAAAATTAAAGTCTATTTTTAATAAGTTCTTTATTTGTAACTGATGTGGTAATAAAATTACAAATTACATTATTTCAGATTCTTGTGTTTTCAACATAACTACCTTCAGAAACAATACACTTTTCAACACTTCATCTCAAACGTCCATTCACTTTTCTTAAAGTTTGGGGAGTTATTTCCTGATACGCTTGCCTAATTGCGAAGCAAAGTTCCTCTCTATTACGAGGCCGAGTAGCATACACTTTATTTTTCAAATGCCCCCACAGAAAAAAGTCACAAGGGGTAATATCTGGCGATCTAGGGGGCCATGGTTCGAAAGGAGAATTTCTACCTATCCATTTCATAGGGAAAATTACATTTAAAAAGTTCCAAACTATCAGCGAATTATGTGCGGGGGCACCATCTGAAAGATTAAGTTTTATCTCTGTGCTAATGGCAATTCCATGAGAAAATCCTTTTGTAAAAAATGTAGAAAATTTTGTCCAGTCAGGTTATCCAGGAAAAAGGGACCAACAATTTGTTCGTTAAATATGCCACACCACACGTTAACTTTTTCACTGTTCTGGTTTTTACAATGAATTACCCAATTCCAGCTGCCCAAAACCTTCAATTTTGACTAGATACCACACCGTTTGTTGTAAACGTTGCCTCGTCCGTAAACATCATGTTTTTCAGAAAAAAGTCTGTCATTAAGATAGTTACCCTGCAACCATAAGCAAAATTCAAACCGTCGATCAAAATCACCATTTAACAGAGTATGTAGAAATTATGGTTTAAATGCCCTAATCTTATTGCGTTTCAAACATCTCCATACTTTGTTTTTTGTTAAATTCAGTGCGGTAAAGTAAAATTAATTTGTTTCTTTTTTTAAATGTCAGTCTATTCAATGGAAAAGGATAACAAGAATTAATTCATTATAAATTTGAGGATCTATCCAGGGATTCATCAGTTAGTTTTGAATTTTTCAATTTCCCAGCAAAATAAGCTGATAAAGTTTTCTCCGATATATAACGGACTTTTTTTGAACTGCACCAGTTTTCGAATCGCTTATTTTCTTTTCCGTATCTATTGCGGGATTCAGCGGGTACTAGGGTTTGTATTGCGTTATTTGCAGCAAGTTCAATATCAGATTCCACACTTTCATAGTCGGAACTCATGTCGATACAATTATTATACCAAACTGAAGTGAACACGTCAAAATTGACAGTTTGCAAAATAAATCAACAATGGGCGCAACGCTTGCTTGTTAGATGATTCTAATATCATTAATTTCAGGAATACTGACTAATTTTGAGTAAATAATTAACATTATTGGTAGTAGGTAAAATAATGTACTATATTCGTATCGTAAATTCATATCACGTTACTCAATGGGTTATCAAACTCGGCCTAACAAATTTCCCATCTCATTTCGTAATATGAATCTTTACGACACTTATATCGTAAATATCTATCACTTCTCGACAATATAACGTTTTGATATTTTGCAAATATTTTCAGAATAATGTACCAATATCGCTGAATATTTTGAGAATATTTCGCCAATATTATTCGATATGACACTAAGGTAAACACGATTAAATTTCCACAGATTTATTGTCTTCGCGACATGTTTCGATACACTGTATCTTTTTCAAGCGAATGTAATACATTAAATTATTCTACCTTGAACATTACTTAAATACCCTTCTTACAATTGAGGTAATTAGGAGCTACCTATGATAAAAATAAAATTGACAATACAATGTAGGTAGATACCTGGAAATCTCAAAACATATCTACTACTTAATTAGTTGAAAAGGTTCAACAAAGGGGAACTATTAAGGTCCAATTGATCATTTAGTAAACAATTCGAATTTTTCAATTTATTAATTTCCAAGAATTCTAAATAATTAAGTCTAATACCTTTATTTTCAACATGAAGGATTTCAAAGTTTTCATCGAAGTCATGGTCTTCTTCCAAAATATGATTGGCATATGTTGAATGTGTTTTATTATTTACATAATTCATACGGTGCTCACGTACACGGCTTTTGAATGGTCTACCAGTCTGGCCTACATATACTTTGGAACAAGAACCACAATTCAATTTATAAACTCCTGATTTTTTTGATTTTTGTGTTTTATCTTTATTATTTTTAATAAACCTTCCCAACGTGTTATCTGTTCTGAATGCTACTCTTAAATTTTGTTTTTTCAAAAATGACGCTATTTTTTCTGAAACGGTCCCTGAATAAGTTAATGTTTTGTAATTATTGTCAAGGTTCCTCATAGTGGGGTACACTTCTTGGATAGCCTTTCTATGTAATTTTTTAGCAAGAATATTCTCTATTAATTTGACTTGATATCCATTGTTAACTGCTATCTGTTTTATGATATTTAATTATTTGCAGAAGTTTTCTTCAGAAAGAGGAATATTAACTAATCTATGTATCATACTATGGTATGCTGATATTTTATGTATATATGGATGTATCGAATTATTATGAATGGTGATGTCAGTATGGGAAGGTTTATGAAAAATAGAAAAATGGTGTTTGTTGTTGGTTTTACCTATTGTCAGATCTAAAAAATTTAATGATTTTTCTACTTCTATTTCTATTGTGAATTTAATGTTTGGGTGAATAGTGTTAATATATTTATGAAAGGTGTCTAACTGTCTGTTGGTACCTTTAAAACAAACTATAATGTCATCCACATATCTGTACCAAAACAAAAACTGTTGCGAGAGTGGGTGCTTGTGGATTATTCCTTCAAGGTTGTCCATGAAGATATCTGCCAGTAGCGGACTCAGCGGATTTCCCATGATCAAGCCTTCAGATGAAGAATATATTTTATTGTCAAATTGAAAGTAATTTTGTTCAAGACATATCGACAAAAGGTCTAATATCTCTTGTTTAATAACTGGGTTGACATGATTTCTATCTAGTAAACCTTCAACCAAGACTATGGTATCTTGAGGAGGTATACTAGGGAAAAGATTTTGAACGTCAAAAGAAATTAATTTCGCGTTATCTGGAACAGAAATATCCTGGATTTTATTTATCAAATCATAAGAATTTTTAAGGCTGAATTTCGGTACAAATTTAGAATAGTTTGTTATTAAATGTATTAACTTTCTTGATAACTTAACTGATGGTGCTGTTACGAATGATACTACTGGCCGGACAGGGTAGTTTTGTTTATGCAATTTTAACAGAGAATATAATTTCGGAGTTTGTGGATTCATAAGAGTTAGTCTGAACTTCTCGGCTTCATTAAAAATTGATTTAGAGTTTCTCAAGAATTCTTTGATTTGTAGTTGGTACACATAAGTGGGGTCACGTTTAAGTACTGTAAATTTACCGGAATCTAAAAAATCAAGAGTTTTTTTTAACATAATCATTCCTATTGATTGCAATTACTGTATTACCTTTATCTGCTCTTGTAAAGGTTACATCCTTTTCCTTAGTTTTATGCTCTATAGATTTAATGGTTCTCATATCATTTATACCACTATTATCCTTCAGAAATGCTGATTTGATAATATTAGTAGCCTGATATTTATTGTTATTGATGTCAAAAGTACCTTTCAAGGCAATTTCAGTTTCAATCCCAAGAATTTCCATGTCCTTAATGATATTATTGCTTCTGATATTAGGTTTAAAACCTTTTGTAATTAATGAATTTTCCTGTTCTGTAAAGACGGCTTCTGACAAATTCACAAATCTATCAAAAAATTGATGATCAGTGAATTTTCTATCACAATCTTTACGTGTGTTTTTAGGTATTAAAGAATTTAACTTGCGTTTCTGTCTGATAAATTTCTTATGAATGATCTGATTGACATGCTCTCTTGTGTCCTGATTTAAAACTTCAAAAGAAGGGTATTTAAGTAATGTTCAAGGTAGAATAATTTAATGTATTACATTCGCTTGAAAAAGATACAGTGTATCGAAACATGTCGCGAAGACAATAAATCTGTGGAAATTTAATCGTGTTTACCTTAGTGTCATATACTATGAATTTCCATCAAGTAAAGGCCACGTCAATCCAAAATATTATTCGAGTAATATTGGACCAATATCGCCGAATGTTCACCTTTTTTTTCTCGCCAATAGTGCACTTCAAATATTCTACCAATATATTCACCATAGTACCAATATTCTACCAATATAGGTGTGCTACTTTGGGATGTGACTTTTGACTTTACAGTTATTTAGGAGGGAACGAATTAGGGTAAATCAAGAGAAAAAATGCAGGGACCGTGCAAAAAACGCTGTAAGCATCATGAACGTTAAGCACTACCGAACTCAGACAATAATTGGAGTCGTCGCTACGCTCCTTTTCCAAAAAATTGTCTTCTATCGGTAAAATGTGCTTACCATTCTTGATACTTAGGGCCAGTCTTTTCAGTTCCAGTTAAACTCCAGATAGCTAACTAAAAGTTAAGATGGTGAATGACATTCTTCAAATGACGTTTGAAGGATCACATTCTAACCATTAGTTAATTAATCTGGAGTTTAACTGGAACTGAAAAGACTGGCCCTTAATATACTATTTCATATGTCTCAATGAATTTTTTTTTATTATTATTATTTCTGGAGATCCGATACTAACTTTTCAACTGACTCGCTATGAAACTTTTTGAATTCAGACAATGCCCCTGCCTGCATGAATCGTTAAACCAATTCCTTTGTGAAATCTGAATCACGTTCCTGTCTTGACTGTTACCATGAAATTAATACATCCAGTCAACTGCACTGATTGATTATCTGCTCGTTAGTGAAACCAATACAAATCTGACTGCATCTCGCAGCATCATGTCATGTTTGAACCTTATGAATTTACATTAATCCGTGTACACAGAGTCTCAGGTGTGGCTTGCGTTAGGCACAGTTTCAAAGTGCTGTTTATGTTAAGATAATCCGTTGAGAGTTTGGTGCTTATGGAGCGGTTTCGTGAGAGGGAAACAATAATTTGCATAGGAATTTAATTAGTCCAATCATAAGACTATGACTTCACGATTTGTCCTGTATTAATTTATTTCTCACTCTGACCCCCCTTTTACTTCAAATAGATATACGAGGATATATTGAAAAATTCTTAACCTACTATAGAACCAAACTAAATTTCAATGTCAAAATATTTTATTACTCAACATATTCTCCTCTTAATTGGATACATTTATTACAGCAAACCTGCAACGTCTCTAGATCTTTTTAAAAAAAAGTTTCTTCTTGCTCTGCAAACCAGACCTCCACAGCTTTTATTACCTCCTCGTTGGAAGAAAATTTACGGCCTTTTAAACTTTTTTTCAGTTGAGGAAAGAGATGATAGTCGGACGGAGCCAAATCTGGTGAATAAGGGGAGTGTTCTAGTAATTCAAACCCTAAATCACGAATTTTTTGCATGGCAACATGAGATTTGTTTACAGGGGCGTTGTCCTGCAAATACAATAGTACATTATATACCGCGGGACTGAAGTAGTACATTTAATCCTGAAGGTAAAGTTTATGGCCCGACCGCAGGGAGGGCCATAATTTACCTGAAGGATTAAATGTACTTCAGTCGCAAGGTATATACGATACTTTTCGTACTTCCGGTATGATTTTATTAATTATTTCAATAATTTCAATCAGTTTTTTCTCTCTTCAACTCATTTAATAAACTGTCTTTAAAATAAGTTACCATAGTAACATTGCGTTGTGACAGTTATAATTTAGAAACATTGTCATTACTAGTGTCATTGTAAAGAAACATTGTTATTGATAATTATTGGTATCATGAGTGAAGAAGGTGTATCTGATATTGATAAAAGAGCAGCCGAAGTAGGTGAAGAATTGTTACCACCGAAATCTAGAAAACTATACGAGCAGCAGTACGATGCTTTTAAAAAGTGGTGCCGCTTAAAAAATGTGAGACAACCTACTGAAAATGCGCTGTTAGTCTACTTCGATGATAAATCAAAAGCGGTTTGTGCCTCAACTCTCTGGGCACATTACTCAATGCTGAAATCGGTTATTAACATTAGAGAAGATATTGATATAAGTAAATTTCCAAAATTATTAGCTTTTTTGAAGAGAAGAAATGAGGGATTTAAGCCAAAGAAGTCAAGAATTCTCACGTCTGAGCAGGTAGATCAGTTCTTACGGGAGGCTCCGGATGATAAATATTTAATGCTTAAGGTAAATTTGGAAATTTGTTTATATTCAGAAATTTTAAGAAATCAATTTTTTTGTAGGTTGCACTTATTTTGGGCGTTGCGGGAGCTTGTCGTGGAAAAGAGTTGGTTGATTTAGAAATCGACGATGTGAGAGATTTGGGCGATTCCTTCCTAATTGCGATTAGAAACACCAAAAATAAAATTGACCGAAATTTTGTGATCAAAAATTCAGAAAACAGTGCCATCAGTTTTGTGGCGATATTTCGGAAATATGTGGCATTGCGAAAGACAGGGACAACTCATTCAAAATTTTTTGTTCAATACATCAACAAAGAATGTACTACGCGAGTAGTAGGAAAAAACATGTTTGGTACATTTCCACGGCAAATAGCAGCTTTCTTGAAATTAGAAAATGCGACGTCTTATACGGGTCATTGTTTTAGACGCACATCTGCGTCTTTGTTAGCTGATTCGGGAGCAACAATAGACGTGCTGAAGAGACATGGAGGA
Source organism: Chrysolina oricalcia (assembly GCA_944452925.2). Taxonomy (NCBI): domain Eukaryota; kingdom Metazoa; phylum Arthropoda; class Insecta; order Coleoptera; family Chrysomelidae; genus Chrysolina; species Chrysolina oricalcia. The sequence goes on from OX101824.2 coordinate 52,875,382, forward strand.
TGGAAATCCTCCAACGTGGCCGAGGGATATATTGAATCGTCTATTAAAAATAAACAAAAAATTTCAGATAAAATATTTGGTCAAGTCGCCGATTCGTCCACTATAGTTATGCCACAGTCCTCATTCTCGCTTCCTGTTTCCGCAGGATCTTCGAAACAAACAATATGAAAAGGACCTATCTGTTACTCGTCAGTTACCTGCTGCATTAACCCAGGAAAGACTGGTCAATATGACGAACTGTCACAATATTAATTTGAATATTAACGTTAATTACCATTCTAATTAATTATATTTTTCAATAAAATATCCCTTAAATTCGTTTGTTTGTGATTTAATCGTTCCGGGAGTTTCGTCAATATTTAATCCCGGAGGGATTAAATGTGACACTTTAGTACCTGTCACAAGGGAGTGAAGTTGTCACTTTAGGCCCGGAAGTACGAAAAACACCTTTGGACAGCTTTCTGCGTCTTTTCTTTTCAATTTTTTCCCGTAGATTGGTCAGTAATGTCGAATAGTAATCTCCAGTTATTGTTCTACCCTTATCCAAAAAAATCAATAATGATTACTACATGGCAATCCCAAAAAACTGAAGCAAGAACTTTTCCAGCAGATTTTTGGACACGAAACTTCTTAGGTCTTGGAGAACCGGAGTGTCGCCAATCCATCGATTTTTGCTTTGTTTCTGGATCGTAGAAATGTACCCAAGTCACATCCATTAGACCAAGCTATAGAGGTTTTTTCCCACACAAAATAAAAGATTTGCGCCTATACTTACTAATTTTTATAAGATGGTTCGTTAATGAAAACCCCAGTTTTCGCCCCAGCAAAATTGCTTTGTGGAATTTTTTAAACAAGAAATAGTGAAAAAAATTACAACTTTTTTGGTTTTATAGGAATATCTCAAAGATTATTCAAGGAATCGTTTTAAGAAACTTTTGTAGAGACTTATAAAAGCTACAAAATGGATTTTCATATGACCGGATCGGTGCATTTTCCACTGAGAAAATCCGGGAAAACCTCGAAAAAGAGACCATTTTTCAAAAATTCATAATTTTGATAAATCTGAAGCTGGACAAACAATATTGTGGAAACTGATAGATATTAATATGTGGTTCAACTGTGCGCAAGATGGTTTCTGTCCGATGTGTAGTTTTTGCACAATCGCGTTATTAACAATTGAATGGCAAATGTTTCTAAATCCGACGATTTAAGGGAAATCATCTTATTTAAATTCTGTAAACGGCACACAGAGAGAAATAAATGTAGGTTTTCTACACAATTGTGGATAATTTCGGCACAATTTGTTTCTAAAAAGTTGACAGCACCAATTTGTTCATTTTTCTTCTATAATATTGTTTTAGAGATATTGTGTATAAACGATACACTTCAGTGTTGTATTATTCTGAATAGTTTTGTTTTCATTTTATACACAAAATAAACAAAATAAATCGGTATGTGTGCGACGTATATCAACAACTTGTGTTCTTTTTATGCATAAATAGTAATGAATGGCAACAATTTGTGTATCTAGTTTGTACAAGTTGTGTAGGTATTTCAAATATAGGATGAAAAAAATGTCACAAATTTGTGTACGCCGCATACATGAATGGTGTAGGTATATTGTACGTATTTGTGTACAAAGCAAGGCCAATTTTTGTAGGTACCATTTATAATTTTAAGAAAGGATACACTTGAGGCACATAACGTCCCAACGGAATAAGATAAGAATAAGCATCAGTTTCAACATGCTCGCTTTTTCATATCTTATTCTGTTCAGAAATTATAAGCTTCATTTTCCAGAAGGTTGAAATAAAATTGAATGTCATTCAAATAATGTTTATTTCATCACAAAGAACTAATAACAAAAATAACTGAACTATAAACTCTAATTACAAATAAAATAACAGAAACACAAAATACCAAAAAGAACATAAATGAACCATACATTTTGTTATTTTGGAACACGTTGAACAATAATAATGTTTAAAGTAACCTTCGTGTCAAACTATATTTATTCAAGTAGGAAGTAGGTATAAGGATGCACCTTTCAAAGCGTTAAAAATTATGAAAAAGAGTCAGTTTGTAGGTTTCATGTTATGACAAAAAATAATAGCAATACTAACCTTCAAATATTGGTATCAGTTTGCAAATATTCGAACACTACTATTTGACACAAAACCACATACACATGAGCAAATAATAAATAATAGGTAAGTACACTTAACCAGCTTCGCCCTTCGATCAGCATAAAATAATCAAACAGTGATGGACTGGACATTTGGAGTGCCGCGCATGCGTATTTAGTTGGGTGAGACGACGCCTTGGTCAAGTTGTGGCAAATTACACAATTGTGTTGAAATAGTATACAATTTTGGCATATCAAATAGAAAGTGCACAACGGGTGTAAGATGAGTTCAATGCGTTGTAGATGTTTTCCATATAAATTGTGTTAGGGTAGATGTGCATATTTTTGTGTATCATTACTCAATGTGGAAGAGCATGAATACTATACGAATTGACTTGCACAAATATTTATTGAATTTCACAAAACGCATATGATGAAAGAATGAACAATTGTGTAAAATATCTACACAACTGTGTCTTACACAACGTTGTGCATGAACCTGCTGCAGTCTTTTCTCTCTGTGCATATGGAAGTAGAGATCGATATCTACAATTTGTATATTTTGGATTTTCACCTGAGAGGTGGGAAGTTGTCACTGAAAGTTACTCTAAATGCTTCAAAGTGCTCCCAAAGTCGCTCTCATTAACTTCATTTCGACTTCGGGTGACCTCGGATGACATCGGACGCACTTTGAAGCGTTTTGATTAACTTTCTGTGATATTTTCCATACATTTCCCGCCTCTCAAGTGCAAATTCAATATATACAAATTGTAGATATTGATCTCTAAATAATCAATCAAGATTACTCCATGGCAATCCCAAAAAACTGAAGCAAGAACTTTTCCAGCAGATTTTTGGACACGGTACTTCTTAGGTCTTAAAGAACCGGAGTGTCGCCATTCCATCGATTGTTGCTTCGTTTCTGGATCGTAGAAATATTCCCAAGTCTCATCCATAGTAACAATTCGTTTTAAGAAGTCTACATCGTTTTCAAATCGAGCATAGATCGAACGCGATGCTACTACCCTTGCACGCTTTTGGTCAACATTTAAACATTTGGGGATCCATTTTGCAGCAATTTTTCTCATGTCCAAATTGACGTGAACTATATGATGAACGCGTTCGTATGAAATATTCAGTGCTTCAGATATCCGTTTTAGCCCAATTCAACGGTCTGCTAAAATCATGTCATGAACTGCATCGATATTTTCGGGGACTGACACAGAAACTGGTCTTCTCGATCGGTCATCTTCAATGGAAAATTTACCTCTTTTGAAGCTTGCAGTCCAATTTTTCATGGTCGCATACGAAGGACATTGATCACCAAGGGTATCAAGCATATCTTCGTAAATCTGCTTACCTCTTAACCCTTTTAAATACAGGTACTTGATGATGGCTCGATACTCCAATTTTTCGATTTTCACAATTTCGGTGGACATATTTTTTCTTTTAATTTATTGTGTAACTCTGGTTTACTTTTTTGACGTCAAACTTTACACTGACACTTCCGATAAGTTATTGTTCGTTGCTATGGTAACGCAATATTTTGTTTATGCAGGGAACTGGCCTAGGTTAACAAGATATCAATACATCCTCGTATGTCCTCGTTTATTTTTTGTACCTATTGAGGTACCGTGAAAGGACCACGCACACATCTTATGGTAAAAAGTCTTTTGGTGAAAATGGATGAATTTTTGACATGTTGTAGATGGAGCCATCCTGAGTAAAGTCTCCATTGACCCAACTCGATTGTATTGACCAGATTCGGCGCTAGAGGGCGCCAAATCATTAAATTTGTGATTTTTGGAGAAATTCAGCTGAATAAAAAAATATCAATATCTCATTTACGTTCAATATTGTGTGCGACTGGACATTCCCAAAATTCGTGAGAAATACTATTCCAAAATTCAGAAAAAAAAACGCCACTGTTTTTCTACGGGGTATAGTAAACATACTCAACTCTTCAGTGAATGATTTCGCATACGTGATTATATTCTGATCGAGTTTATCATTGAGTATCAATCACAATGGTTTGTTGATCGAACAAAATATAATGACGCTATGAATACAGAGTGTTTGAAATAAGGAAGTGTCCATATTATATACAGGGTGGCCTATTAGTGTGAGGAAGTAGGTACAGTATCTCGCCTATCATGAGGAGTATGAAAAATTGTTTCAGATAAAAGGTTTACGGTTCACTTTGTTGCGTGTTATAAAAATATTTTGAAACATACAGAGTGTTTCTTCAAAGCGGGGCAACACAAAGCATCCATTTTCCAAATGGACCACCCTGTAAAGGTTCTCACCATTGAACTGAGCAAAACTTTTTACATGCGGAGGTTTGTCCTTTTCCGAAAATTTTGCCGTAAAAAAGAAAATATTCGGAAAAATAGACCATCACAAATATCACTATAAATACTGAGCAAAAATATTTTTGTCATGCACAAATTATGAACAATATACATTTCTCTAGGTTATTCAATCGATGGCTAGTTTGATAACTCTGTGCCTGAGATTGAATTCTCCTTGAATTTAGATGGGTAAACTCAGTTCGCCCAGTTCAAATAATATAGTCGACGGAAATATACTCAATATCCTCAGATCATCAATTAGAATAGAATAGAATATATTATTTAACTGTGTTACACAATATGATGTTTGTAGCAAGTCATGTTTGATTTAATTCTAAAAGTAACGTAAATAGTGTGAAAACTGTAAGTAAAAACAACAAAAAAAACTGTAGGAGACTAACAAATAAACAACATCAATCACAGACACAAAAACAGTGTGTATAATTATATAAATAAATTAATCTTTTACAAAGAGAAGTAGTGAGATGTTTATTAGTACAAAAATGGATTCTGAATTCATCGACAGAATAGAAGCATTGCCCAAGCAAATATTTTTTCAATTCTCTCCTGAAACTGTTCAGACTGAGCTTTTTGACTCGGGACTCGCGAAGGAATTTGCAGACAAGGAAAACACATCACTGTTTCTGAAAAATGTGGTGTACACCCATTACAAAACTGAAGACTCCTCAAATTTTCAGAAACTTGCAGACATGATTCGGCATGGGGGTTCAGTTTGAAAAACGAGGTCTCCACCCAATACAAATCTGAGGGTGCTGCAAATTTCCTGAAATTTTCAGACAGGATACAGCACGGAACACTGAATTCGAATAATGAAGTCCCCGAACAAAAACCAGAGGCACTGAAACTTTCACCAAATTCTCGGACTCAGCAGAGGCCACTGAATTCGAATAACGAGATCATCTAGGTCTCCATCAAACAAAATTATGGAGGCAACTGATCTCGAAAAATTATTTCCCCGAGGTTTCCACCCAACAAAACACCAGAGGCCCTTTCAGTTTCACTAAATTCACTGACAAGGCTCTGTAGAGGTCGCTAATCAACAGTAATGAGGCCCGCGAGGTCTACATACATTCCCAATAAAACGGAGATACTGCAAAACTGAAATATTTTGTAGGCCACTGAACAATAAGCTTATACGAAGAGCTGGAGATGAGAAGAAAAAATCGAAAGAAAGACTCTTGAAAACGAATTCAATGGCCTCTGAAGAGTATTGTCCGTGAATTTGGTGGAAGGTGCAGTGCTTCCGGTTGTGGTTGGATGGAGACCTCGAGGGGCCTCATTATTTGGTTTGTCCGTTGCTGTGTTCTGTCAACAAATTTCAGGAAACTTGTTGCGAGCGCCCTCAGATTTGTCTTAGATGAAGACCTCATTGTTCAAACTCAACACCCCGCACTGAGTTATGTGTGCAAGTTCAAAAAATATAATAGGAAAGTTTGAACAGAAATTATTATAATAATTATTAAAAAAGGAATTGGATGTTTTCCACCATCATGAATCATGACTTTGTATGTGTCTCATCAATGTTGACTTTTTACTATAAACCTCATGTTTAATGTCTTGCTAAAGAAAATAAACATTTCCGAAATCTCGACCAAATAACAAAAGAGTATTATTTTAAACAGCCCAGTATTTTAACTGCATCCTCAAGATCCATCCGCGTTTTTCCTCAACTAGTCAGTCAAGACTACCGTTCGCCTTATACATATTACATATATTCTATATCCTCGATTTGGAAGTTCTCAGGTTTGCGGTCTGTTTACCAATAAAACTCATTTGATCTAGATCTTAATATTTCGCTAATCTTTATTAACTTCTTCAGGAGAGAAAGCTAAAGAGAATATGATAAAATGACACAAAATCAAATCTAAAATGACAGTTCTACTTCTTCTTCTACTATACTATAACCATCTATCAGCCGTATGCATAGTCAATTCCAAAGACTCGCCAGAGTTTCGCCGCTCGCTACACAAGAACTATAATGCACAGTCGAGCTCCAAAAAGTGGTACATCGCCAGCGTTTCGCCAAAATGTGACTTATCGCGTAGTTGTCACTTTTTTGGAGCTCGACTATGAATTATAATCCTTGTGTAGCGAACGGCGAAACTCTGGCGAGTCGCTGGCGATTGACTATGCATACGGCTGTACTTTTGTTATAAATGGTTCATGTTGACTATGACTAGACTATGAATAATTCTCCGATTACAGACTGGTATTGTTACAGAAACGTATAGGTACGTGATGTAATAAATCGTTATTTTGTCCTCATTCGTAAGTCATAATCATTAAAAGAAACATGATATTTAATCCAATCATCGCTCCAAAGAAAAACCCTCTAATCCCTCTCATCTTGCTGATAAGTCGTCATTAATTAAAAGACAAAGTGCCACAGTAATGCGATTCCACGAATCCATTAATTACCGCAGCGCCAACGTCTTCAGCGGAATTCAGACCCGAAATCCTCGAATAATGAACGGTCTTGTGGCTTCCAAGTACTTTTGCATTCAGTTTGTCGCACAATAACAAACTCGTCTTCGATTCCTCGCTTTCATTTCTCACTCATCGAGGAAATGAGGATCTTGCATGAATGGCGAGTCAATATGGAACTCTCCGGATTGAATTTTGATAGAAAAGTAACCTGGTATAGTTACAGACATGAGATAATGACCCATACTGACGAACTTGCGAAAATCAGAGTGAAAGACTCGATATCCAACAAATAGAAACCATTCAATTAATAGAATTTACCCAAACATCAGAAATATACAATCCAATATTCTATGTCGACATTAATAAAATTACCACCACCATGCACCCCCTAAGGTTGAGGCCCGGGAGGATGAACGCCCCCGCACTCGTACGTACTCGAAAGCTCACCCCTTTATCCACCACCCCCGCTTGTTGAATCCTGATGATTGGCGATCAGCAGAATAAAAACTGATCGTTTGATATGGAGAGCTCGGCCAATTCTTGGCCTGAAACTCTCTTATATCTGACAAGAGTTGAATTTTGACTTTAACAATGACTTTACTTAATGTGCATGGTGCCCCCCTGAAACTAGCTGAAGGCCTGAAAAACACTTGGCTGAGAGCCAAGTGTTGTGTATTGAATTTACTGAGTTTACTTCTTGGTCGTTTCTTCTTGGAATCTGGAACATAATAGCATGATTATCAAAATTTAAGCCTGTTGAAGTAGACGTTGGCGTCGCCGAAGGTTTCGCTCCCGTCTTACTTCTTCAGGGGTGTCGTTGTCTCCCTGGTTCACTGGTCGTCTGTATTTGTCTCTGTCTCTGTCGTCTTGTTCACGTCTGTTCTCGAGGAGCTCCGTGAGCAGCGGGTTCGTGTGGGTCTCTACTCTGTCTAGAGTAGTCCCCACGTGATGCCTGATCAGTCTGTCGATGTAGTCCGGATGGATGTCTAAGTCTCGAAATATAAACCTGTTAGGCATATATCGTGGTGCATCTGTTGCCATTCTCAGGCAGATATTGAAGAAGGCCTGCATCATCTGCCTATAATAGTTCGCGCATTGCCCCCAAGTGGTAGACGCGTACAGCATGATTGGTGGAAGGATTGTCCTGATGAGGCGTAGTTGCTCGTACGTCCGATGAGTGGGTAAAGCTTATGCCTTGCTGCTTTCGCTATAGCTAATCTGTGGGAAACGTGCCTCTGGAACATGAGTTTCTTGTCCAAGGTTACTCCTAGGTATACGGCTTCGTCTACCCATGGAATTCTCTCGTCGTTCATAGTAACATGGCCCTCGGGTGTCCTACGTCGCCTCGTGAACAGTATGGCCTTGCTTTTATCTGCATTGTTTCCGATCTTCCAACGATTGAACCACGGTTCCAGCTTGTTGATCTGAAGTTGCAGCTTCGATGTTACTCCTCTCTCGTGGGATGACTCAGCAAAGATTGCCGTGTCATCTGCATAGAGTGCCAGTTTGGTCATGGGGTTGTCCGACATAGGCATGTCTGCGGTGTAGATCGAAAACAGGTGTGGCGACAGTACTGCTCCCTGTGGTACTCCTGCTTGTAGCCTCCTTCGTGAAGAGAGAGCATTTCCGACATTACATCGGTAATGTCGACCTCTTAGGAAGGAGTTTATCAGCTTGAGTAAAATTATAATGTAGCACTTTCAATAGAGCATTTTTTCCTAACAAATATACTAGTAGAACACCGACTGTGCCATCATATAAAAGACAGTCCGCAGTTATATTGGTTGCTCCAATGGAAAGATTTCTAGATAATTGAAATTCGAATAAAATGAAATGTTTTACGACCCGATCTGATTATTAGTAACGGAGGAAAACCGGAAAATTTAGCGATTTTTTAAAAAAAATTCATAACTCCGCCATTCGTCAAGAAACAGAATTCTCATGAAATTATTGAATAATGTGTACTTTATGTGTGCAAAAAACAGTCTCTGACGGATCATTAGTTTCGGCACAATTGCAGTTTTAATTTTTTTGGCACTATCTTGCAGCGTGCCTGGATGCTCTACTGATAGTCCGATTTCAATTTCTGTGACAGATTTTGAAAGTAGAAGTACAGTACCACAAAACATTTTTTCTCATTATCTGCTAAAATGCTGAAAAATGGGTGAAAGATGCTTGCAAACATGACTGAAAACGGCCGAGCTGGCGTGAGCGGTCGAGTGGTAGGAGAGAGCAAGAGATGAGGGGAAGCGTATATCACATAATCCGTTCATGATAAAAATTCCTCTCATCTCCCGGAGTCTCCTACCACTCGGCAGTTAAAGCAGGCTCGGCCGTTTTCAGTCATGTTTTTATAATCTGTTCGAGAAATAGAAATCAAGCTATCACTAGAACATCCAGGCACGCTGCAAGATGGTGCAAAAAAAATTAACCCTCAAAATGTTCTGCAACCGTAGACACGTGTTTCGAGCTTAAGCTCTCATAAGTACGGTAAAATCAAGTGCGAAGATGTACAACACTTGGATGTAAAAATAGAAACAAAGGAAGTCAACAACAGGAATCCAACACACACACATTTGTGGCTTCGGTTAGAAGACCTTGTGCTTACAAGGCAACAACTAACGTCGCCAAGTGTTGTACATCTTCGCACTTGATTTTACCGTACTGATGAGAGCTTAAGCTCGAAACACGTGTCTACTGTTGCAGAACATTTTGAGGGTTATACCCAATAACTTTTCTACTTATATTTTCATATATTGCCCCTCGCTAAATCCATCCTTATATATATATATATATATATATATATATATATATATATATATATATATATATATATATATATATATATAGAACCACGGAGACGAGGAACTTGACGTCTTTTTGGAACAACCGACTAACGTCAGAAAGTCCATAAACTTCACGATGGAAAAGGAGACCCAAGACGGTTTACCTTTTCTAGACGTAAAAGTTCAAAAGAACAATGATAATTGCCAAAAATCAGTATACAGAAAGCCGACTCACACCGGACAATACCTGAACTTCGAATCGAACCATCATGGTGCTACGAAGAGAGGGGTTGTTCGATCGCTGGTGGACCGTGCCTACAACCTGTGTAACACAAATAAAAGTCTTACCATCGAATTGGACAATATCAAGAAAGATCTGCGACGAATTGGGTACCCCAAAAAACATATAAAACAGGTTCTAGCCCGCAGGGGAGATAAGAACAAGAAACCAGACGAGCCGACACAAGCCACCCTATGCGTTCCGTATGTTAGAGGTCAATCGGAAAGAATAAGGCAAGTTGGGTCGAAATACAAAATACGGACATGTTTCAAGTCAGGTAACACTATTCGCAGCCATCTCACAAAGACGAGACCACGTAACGCTGACATTGACTCCAATAACTGCATCTACCGCATCCATTGTGAATGCGGTGAAGCTTATCTTGGGGAAACTAAAATGGCCGTTTTCACCAACTAATTCCTAAAGTTAGGAAATACCTAAATCGAATTTAGGAATGCCCAAGTGCAATTTGCGTTTTACCAAGCGTTGAGTTATGCCTGAGAGTGATACGAAATACCTAATCTAGGTATTTCCTATCAGTCTTAAGAAGGAAGTTGAAAGAGAGTGCATATAATATGAACAACAAAGTCTTCAGTCAAGCTAGCATAGAAATCCGTAATGTGTGAAAACCCTTAATTAGTGGCATGGATCAATTGAAATTGCGATAGGAATTAACCGGAGGGGCCCGGCACTGTAATTAACAAGCTTACCTGAACACCGGCAAATTACCCCTAGGCTAATGACACAAAATTATTCATAGCATATATAAGAAGAATCCTTGAGATTGTCGCATTATACACTTGATAACGACTGTAGATTTAAACAGTTGAATCGTCGTAAAAATTGCAGAGAATTGAATTTTTCTTTGTTCTTTTTTAGACAATGAATAAGCTTACTAAGATATGAAATATGTTAGCATCATTTTCAACTTTTCCACCTCACTAAACTATGTTTTTGATGCGAATATATTTCACGTTTTAGAATAAAAAGAAACACTATTTGCCAGTGATTACTCAAGGAAACGAGTATAATTGTTTTCAGTCCCGATGCCCGCTAATTAGAGTAATGAGTTTCTCACAAACTCCGGCCGAATGCTTGGGGCGACAGTCAATGCCCGCCACGCGGAAAGTTCATTTTTTACTGCTTCAATATCTTTGCGCCCTCTACTTCCTTAATTCACTGGAAAATAAATAACGAACTGGAAAAATACGTGCTGAAGTTTGAATTAATTAAAAATTCCCTCCATAAAATAATTCAATTAAGTGTATAATAGTGAAAACTCGAGAGTTAGTGACCCAAGGGAGATTTAATTCGTTTTAATTTTTTTAAAGGTTGGAATTAGTTGAAACAATTCAATAATCTGGTTAGAACTTACTTTTCTAATGTCGGCGTCGTCCACGTTGAACACTTTTCTATGAGTTTTTCATGATTACATACAGATAGAGTGCTAGCCAAAAGTCTCTCTTGAATCGACCGAAAGCCAGAATATGTGAAAACAATTTATCTTAGTTACGAAACTACGTTCTATCTCAATCGAAATGTAAACACTCAGAATGTAAGTCTTTACGGGATGCATTCCAAATATAGGAACAGTATTCCAAGCAGAGTTGTATCAAACACTGACAAAAAGTGCTAAGCACTAAGCACTCTTAAAAAGTTCTCCGAAATCTCGAGCACTAAGCACTTTTGTTAATAAAATGTTCGCGATTAGTAAGCACTTCCAAGAAGTAATTCAAGTCAAGTAGCCCTAAGCACTCCTCAGACTGTTAGGTACTTAAGTTATTGAACCTCATTTGAACACGTAAGATTTCCACAAATGATATTACATCGCGACATGTTTCTCTCAAGCGGTTATTATATTATCGACTTGAAAAAGCTACAGTTTTGCTAAACATGACGCGAAGCGATATCATTTGTTGAAATCGTGTTTGATTAAGTTTCAGTAGGTTAGGTTTGAACGTGAGTGGGCCCGTATCAGGGCCCCACTGCGGCCTATGACCTATTGTGGCTCACCCTATGTTCATATGTCTCCCAGTATATTCAATCTCTTGAAATTGAAGAATGCACTGGGAGAAAAATTTACCAGGTTTTCTGGCCTTACTGTCGTAATGCCAAACATTGAAAATCTGGTTATGGCCGCTGCAGGGCATGTACACAGAATGTGTCAAGCCGTCTCATCATCCTCCATGCATAGCTGACACTCTGCATCTTGTTGAAGTCCGATTTTATGCATGTGATGAACGGGTACACAATATTTTGAAAAAACATTTGGACATGAGAAAGCTATCCGCAAGATGGGTGCCGCGTTTGCTCACGCTTGACCAAAAACGGGATCGTGTGAAGTGTTGCCAGGATGGTTTGCAGCTGTTCCAGAAGAATCCGGAGGATCTTTTAGCGTCGTTTCGTCACTGTGGATGAAACATAGATACATTATTATACTCTTGAGACCAATCAACAATCTAAACAATGGGTTACCAAGAGGAAATCTGCACCAAAAAAGACCGTTCGGTCTGCCGGAAAGGTTATGGCGGCTGTCTTTTGGGATTCGCAAGAGATAATCCTCATCGACTATCTGGAAAAAGGTAAATATTATTCATCTTTATTGGACCGATTTGTATTTAGGGAACCTGAAAATCACCTATTGAGTTTTGGGAACATACGAAAATGGTCTTTTCTTGAGGGTTCCATGTTTGGAACACTGACGTGAATTTTCCAGTTCTGACCCCAGATGAGTCATGAGTGTTCCTGAAAACATCTTGTGCCAAGTTTTCATCGAGTTTCGGGAATATGCGAAAATGGGATTTTCTGAGGAGTCCCTGTTGAGAAAACTGAAGTAAATTTTCCAATTTTGACCACAGATTCGTTACAAGCGAACCTGATTACCTCCTGGGCACAGTTTTCAACGAATTCCGGGAATATCGAATAACGAGCCTTTTTTAGGATACCATATTGGGACCACTGACGTGAATTTCGCAATTCGGAACCCATATTTGTTACCAGCGACCTTGAATTCCCCTTGAGCCAAGTTTTTATCGAGTTTTGGGTTATAAAAAAAATTCCATTTTGTGAATACTGACGTAAATGTTTCAACTCTGACACCAGATTCGTTACCAGCGACCATAATCACCCCTTTGGCCAAATTTTCATCGACTTTTGGGAATATAGAAAAAATGGGCCTATTTTAATGAGACCACTGACGTGAATTTTCCAATTCTGACCCCAGATTCGTTTTAAGCAACCACGAAAAGACCTTCTGGGTGAAGTTTCCATCAAGTTTTTGGACTATAGAGATGGAGCAATCGATCTGTTCACTGCGGACGTAACTACCACTGATAGCTGAAAACGTCAAAATAACAGCATTTGACATAGATTATCTGAAATACTGTCCATTTCTGGACCGTACGCCTATGGAGTTATATCAACAGGATATTGATATCTACAATATCCCAAAGTTTTTGCTAATTTCACCGGGAGCCACTTTCCATAAGGTTTGCTGCGGGGTCCTTTCAGACCGTTCAATAAAATGCATTTATTACACTAAACATACGTATTTATACAAAGGCAATATGGAACTTGGTATTTTAATTGGTTTCGTGTATTTTCATTTTCTCTGGTCCTATTCATTCTGAAACTCGGCGGATTATGAATCAAAATTAATTTCAAGAGTTCGTTGTGCACATATTTGATGGTAGCTGATGTTTGAGAAATACAGTTGTTGATAGAAGAACTGAAGTTTGATTCTATTTTGTAAATACTCCAACTGAGTTTTCTGGAACGAATGCGTAAGTAAGTTATACAGGGTGATTCAAAAGTACTTTGACAAACTTCAAGAGGTGATTCCTCACAAAATTCTAATATGAATTATCCAAATAAATATATGTCCGGAAACGCTTCGTTTCCAAGATATATGGTGTTGAAGTATTATTTTTATTTTCGTTTGTTTCAAATAACTTTTGAAATACTGAAATTAATTAAACGAAATTTGGTAATAAGATGTTTTTGAGCTGTCGAATTCGAACCTGATGTTATTATTGCTCGTACTCGTAGGGGGCGCCACCAACAAGTCTTTTTCTTTTTTGAAGATTCATAACTTTTTTGAGTGTTTTTCTAGAACATTTTTCAGTGAAAAAATCGATTCATCTATCATATCTACGTAAAAAAGCTGACCTTGTTACAAGTCGCTGTAAGCAACCGTTTTCTAGATATTAGGACTTGAAAATTTCAAGTGGATTATTTGATAATCTATGCATGTAATAATTATTACCTTCATTTTGCATATGCATTTGCATTAATTTGACGTTTAAGTAAGCAGTTTTGTTTTTTTTGTAGGGGGCGCCACCTATTCTATTACTTTTTACTCGCTTGAAGAGGTCATTACAGTTGGGTACGTGCCTTTATGACATCTTTAAGCGAAATAGTGATTTAATAATAAAAATTCAATAGTAATAATTAATAGTAATAAAATTTGCAAGAAATTTTATTTCAGGAAATTTTGAATATGTAGAATAAACTAAAATAAACGAAACTAAATTTTATTCAAATAAATTGTTGAAAATGTCTACCTTCAGCGAAGATACAGGCAGTCAGTCGTCTAGTCATTGAATCTCGTACCCGCTCAAAAATTATTGGTGTGTTCCTTATTGTTTCACATGCGTCTACTATTCGGTTTCTAAGATCTTCCTCGTTCGCTACTGGAGTTTAATAAAATTGTGACTTCAAATGTCCCCAAAAATAAAAATCTATCGGGTTTAGATCTGGGGACCTTGGTGCCCACGGCTGGTTAGGTTCTTCTACACCCCTACCGATCCATCGATTTGGATAGACTGTGTTAAGGAATTCCCTGGCTACAACGCTAAAATGGGCCGGAGATAAACCACATGCGGATACGAATTTCTAATGGTACATTCTCAAGTAGTCCCGGCAATTCATTTTCTAAAAAGTGTCTGTAAGTTGCGCCATTCAGTCGGAGCGGAAGAAAGAAAGGACCTATCAAGTAATTATCAATTATTGCCGCCCATACATTTACAGAAAATTGATACTGATAATGCCTTTCACTAACTGCATGCGGATTTTCGAGAGCCCAAACA
This sequence comes from Chrysolina oricalcia, assembly GCA_944452925.2. Lineage (NCBI taxonomy): Eukaryota > Metazoa > Arthropoda > Insecta > Coleoptera > Chrysomelidae > Chrysolina > Chrysolina oricalcia. The sequence continues at coordinate 52,890,459 of OX101824.2, forward strand.
TGGTTGTTATGAAAGTTTGTGATAGCATTTCGGGAGAAGTTTGACTCGTCCGTGAAGAGTACATATCTCAAAAATTGAGGATTTCCAGCCAATTTTCTCAAAAACCACTGATACATTGTAATGCGTTGGGGAAATTCTCGTGGCAAAAGAGCTTGTACCCTTTGAATATGGTATGGATAAAACTGTTGATCGTGGATAATCCTCCAATCTGTGGACTGAGTAGAATTGACAGCTTCAGCAATTATTCTTGTACTTGTTCCTGGATTCTCCTCGAGAGCGTTCAAAACAGCTTCTTCCAATTCTGGGGTTCGGACTGCTCGTGGTCTTCCAATAATATCAGCTGCCCTCTTAAAGCTACCTGTTTCTGTCAAACGACGGTGGAGACTAGCAAATGTTGGAGCTGAAGGCAGTACTCGATTAGGAAATCGCTCCTAGTAAATACGTCTTGCTTCGCGCGCATTGCCATCCGCAAGGCCATAAACGAAATGCATATCGGCTAAATGAGCAATATTGTTTAAATAATCCATTTTTTCAAAATTAGTGTTTTCTACTTCTACTTCAACAAAACGTTTAACTGTCACAAAATATGTAATTACCAACACTACTTACTTAAACGTCAAATTCTTTTCCAAAGCGTTCTTGTGAAAAATGCAAAATATTGGTAATAACTTCAACATGCATCGATTATCAAATAATTGACTTGAAATTTTCAAGTCCAAATATTTAGAAAACGGTTGCTTACAGCGACTTTTAACAAGGGTACCTTTTTTAAGTAGATATGATAGAGGAATCGATTTTTTTTACTGAAAAATGTGCTAGAAGTACGCTCAAAAAAGTTATGAATCTTCAAAAAAGAAAAAGACGTGTAGGTGGCGCCCCCTACGAGTAAGAGAAATAATAACATCAGGTTCGAGTTAGACACCTCAAAAACCTCTTATTACCAAGTTTCGTTTAATTAAGTTCAGTATTTCAAGAGTTATTTGAAAAAACCAAAATAAAAATAAAACTTCAACACCCTGTATCTTGGAAACGAAGCGTTTCCGGACATATATTTATTTGGGCAATTCATATTAGATTATTGTGAGGAATCACCTCCTGAAGTTTGTCAAAGTACTTTTGAATCACCCTGTATAAGAAGATAAAAAAATGCAAATTTTCACTTTCAGATTTTTTCTCTCAAGTTATATAGAGTCTTTCTCAATATCTATCAGATGTAGTTCAATGTCCAGCGTGGCTTTTGCCGGGGAAGTAGTTGTTTTCTGTTAGATATTACAAAAAAGTAACTTCAATTGTATCGTAGGGTTTTTTTCCATTTCCAGAGGAGTCATGTATTGATTCAATTTTCAATTGAGAATGTTTCTCTTTAAAACATGAATCCCTTCCAAGAGAGATTATCTTGTACGATGGAAAACAGCGACTAAATTCCAACTTTCAGTCGCAGATGATTCCACAACTGACTTTATGAACATCCTGTTCATATTTTCAATGAAATCAAGATAAAAAGAATTGTTCCTAACATTTCAGGGTTATAGAGTGAATGTTCAAAGATGTTTCGCTCTACCGAAAGTATATCAGAACATTGAAGATGTGTTTTTTATGTTAGTATTGATAAAGGTAGTGTATTGTTCTACGAGTGATGAAAGTAACATATTTTGAAGCGAGAGGGAATATTACCGATAGCAGATAACAGGTATCTGTACAATATTGGAAATTAAAGCTGATTGTTAACTCAGTCGAATGCCTTCCTGAGATCACAATAGATCCCCGCAAGACATTCTATGTTGCTTTAAAATATTCTGCAAGTTTTTCGATTGAAATTCCAGCAGTATTTGTTGAATGATTATTTCTAAATCGATGTTGGTTTTTGATGAAAGCATCAAACTTTTTCGAACATTTCCTGAGTAGATCCAAGAATGAATATTCGAAGATATTTGAGAAGCTAGACGTAATCGTTACCAGCCGATATTCACACAGTCAACAGGGCCCTTTTTACGAATGGGAATTATTTTTCCTGTTTTCAGGGTACCCGGAAAATCACCAGTTAAAAAAGAAAAAATCAATAAGAATGCTTTAGGTTCAATACTGTCGTGAATGTCAGGAATACCCTCTGAATTATTTTATTGCATTGATCCATTCACTCTTGTTATTTACTAATTCCATCACGATGGCAGTTCATTGTCATTATGCGGTTGACATTGAAATTGTCCAAAGTCGCGTATCTTGCTAAATCGTTGACCGAATGAAAATAAAACATTTCCATCTATATATAAATTTAAGATGATTGGAATGAGGAGATAGTGATATACTCCTACAGACGAGAGAGTTTTATCACTCAGTTAGCCTTATACTCTAGGCCCGTTTGGCCTTAGCTGAAGTCGTCTATAAAAGGACAAAGGACTTCGTATTAGTTTAGTGATGGTTTTAGGTTAGGTAAGAGTTTTATTTGTCCCATATCATATTATTGAGTATCTCGTATTTCAAATATGTATTTAAGTTTCCCCACAGTATACCAGTTGTTGTAAAATAAATGTTTATATTCCTTTGATACTATTGAGTTTCTATAGCTACCATCTACAGCTACACCCCAAGTCGCATTTCGTATGATGGAAACAACTCCTTATACGAGTGAAGGGTGCTACCCTAGCTAGCAGCCCTAATTGCGACAATAATGCTATTCGAAAATTGTTTATTTTTGAATTAATTTTTCAGTAGTGATTCTAGTTCTGAAGTAGCAAATAAGTTGAGAGAGAAATATCGTATACATATTTGACCCTTATGAGAAGGAAAAGTTGTCAACGCAACTTTGAAAATAACTAAATTTGTCAAAAAGTTGCATCACAACTGAGTCAGTAAAATCTACTCTTTCAGAAATTGCTTCCGTAACACTGAATAACACGGAAAACCAAAATAATGTCTTAAAAGTCGGAAATTCCGAGTTTGAAGTCGGAAACACACGAATATTTTTTTTTCAAATCAGTAATAAAAAAGTTTTCCTTCTTTCGCACACTTTTTGGGACACTCTATATATTTGATTTGATTTCGTTATATAGCAAACTGATCGGAAGTTATTACGTAAAGACGGACCACTGAAACATAAAGGCAGGACCACATATGCGCGGTGGCGGTGGCGATGGCGACAGCGGTGACGGTGGCGGTAATCACTAAACACATACATGAGCGGTAGCAATGCGGTCGCTCATGCGGTATAGTCTCTCAAAACATCCATTTGTGAATAATATTGGGTAGGTATACTTATCCATCCTATGGATTTCGAAGAGGAAGTATTACTTTTGGCAGCCGCCAATGAAGAAGAACAACGGGAGTTGTCCATCAGAGGAACCGAAGGTACGTTTTTGTTGAAATGTGTTGGATTAAAAATTGAATTTTCTTATTGTTATTTTAGGAAAAAACAATGGGTTCATGAAATAAATCAGAAAGAATGTAGACGAACATTTTCATCATCTAACTGAATATGATCCAAGACCAGTGCAGGGATTAAATAATTTGTCAGCTGACAGACGAAGAGCAACTAATTATGCTTTTTATTTACGAGATCAATTTGTTGATTATTTCAATAGCTTGTAGTGTTTAATGTTACTAAACAGTGAGTTATATTGACATAACATAACAACAGAATAAATTACCAATACACAATAACACTAATATTTTCATACTTACCATCCATGCCTTCAACATTTAAACTTTTTGCCATTTCGTCCCATGCTTTATTCTTAATCCGAATATTTTTGTAATGAGGATGAGATAAATCATATAACACGCTGCATTTCTTTACATGTTCTATAATTTTTTCAGTGACACTTTCTTCAATTATAGACATTTTTGCGAGCGGTACGCGTTTCAATAGCGGTCGAACTCAACAGCCCATGTTTCACCGCCACCGCGCATTAGAACGCTGCCGTACCGCTCTGACCGTAGACATGTTACGACAAGTGTGCAACGGCATATTTGATTGTACATGTTACGTCTGAACGCCACCGCGTATTCCACCGCCACCGCTACCGCCACCGCGTATATGTGGTCCTGTCTTAAGGGTCTCGACAAATTTCGTTCAAAATAAAAAATCTCCGCAGTTTGCGCCCTCTGGGACGTTCATGGCAATACGCGATTCAGCAGGCCGATTTGCTCCGCTGCCGGGATTCGTTTCGCCCGAATTTCCGTAATCCACTTCCACAAAGTATTTCTTGCATGAGATTTTGGAGGAAATGTTCATTCATTCGCTATAACGGAGTTTAGCTAGAATTTTACATGTGTAGGCCAGGCGGCAGGCAGGGTTGACTGATGGATGGAAAATGCTTGCAAACATGACTGAAAACGGCCGAGCCCGCGTTAGCTGCCGAGTAGTAGGAGAGACCAGGAGATGAGGGGAAGCGTATTATCACGTAACCCGAAAATTAGAAGAATTTCCCCACTTTCGTCGTATTTCAATTCTCTACAATTTGTCTCATTGGAGCAACCAGGTCGCTGTATCAGTTTTCATTTCATACGCAAAACACTTAAAAAACACGTATTTTGTATTGGAATGTTTATAACAAATTAATAAATGACAGTTGCGAGGCGAAAACATAATAATGATAATAATAAAATAATAATAAAAAAGTTTATTCGCTACGATACAAGAAATGTTTATACAATGGAGGAAGTTACAGCAAATAAACATAGGGTTACCACAGAAGCTTTAGTTCCGAAGAACTATTGCTTGTACGTGGTTTCGTATGTATGAAGTGTAATATTAACAAAGATAATAATAATTTGTAATAATTAATATACAGGGTGAGTTAGAATAAGACCGACAAACTCCGACTACAGATTCCTTGCCTCATTATGAGATGAAAAGTTTCTATCAAGGTATGTCCTAAAATGCATCCCCTCTGAGATACAGGGTGTCAAAAGTGCGAAAAAAATTTAGATTAATTTTTTTTTCTCTAAAACTCCTAGAGAAAAAAATTTCGAACTTGGTGCACTAATCAAGGTTTATCAACGTGATAATTTGAAGTTATAATTTTCAATTCCAGTGGCGTAGTTACGATGGTATGTGGTCATATTTTCTTTCATATTTTCTTTGGACAACTGAATTGACAAATGAGCGTTTGACGTAAGTTAAGCTCATCCATACTCAACCTAAAAGTCATAACATTCCATTTGCCTAAAAGTGAAGGTTACTGAGATATTTGCAAAAAACTGAAGATATGTCCTGAGAAGAGACATAACATCCTGTGTGCTATAATCGGATGATGCAACTCTATTATAACTTATAGGAATAATTGTCATCCTCTTGAACGTTTTATAATGTTGGGAGTATTCAAAACATAGTACAGGTAAGATCCACTGAAAAACCCAGCATCAAATTATAATACTCATGTTAGAGGAGAGTTAAAGCCTAAAATAATATTTGTGAAAAACTGTAAATACCTACTTTTGAATTTGTTAAATTTTATGTTGGAGTATCATTATCAAAGTCATTTCATACTGAATTATCTAGGAAAATATTTTCCAATCATCATGTTTTTGGTGAAGAAAAACAATTATTGTGTATTTATATCTACTCAAATAATAGAAACGGTTTACAAATTGTGAAAGGCTTTCGCGGCCATCGTTGAATGGATGATGGTTTTTCTGGTTTTTAGGCCGACGTTTATTTAGAGAAAATCTCGACGTTTCGCCAACACGAGTGGTTGGCATTTTCAAGAGAAATGTTTACAGTTTCGATCACTGAACACTACTTGTTTGGTATGCGTTGTCTCAGCCAGTATTTATGGGTCGACGTACTCGTACCTGCGTCCGGTGCCATCGTCCCTGCGTCGGGTACCCCCTCGGATTCATTATTTTCCCGGTATGGTGTTATTATTGTTTTCTTGAGAACAGGTAGCCATGATTTATTCAATTGTAACCCCTCTTCAATTCTGTTGAAATTGTTGGGATGTTTTTTGATTTCGATTGCTTCTCGGAAGAGTCTTGGATAATATGCATGTGTTGTGGCAATTACTTGGGTTTCTTCGAACTTCACTCTGTGATTGTTATTGTTAAGCGCATGTTCTGCAACAGCGGATTTTTCTGAGTGTCCTAACCGGCAATTGGCCTTGTGTTCCTTGTAGGGTACACAACATAAAAACATAAAAGGCTCAAAGTAAATGTTCAAATGGACCACCATTTTGTTCGATACAAAATTGGCATCTCCGTATCATTGACTGTCGCACGCTTTGGAATATTCCTGGTGTATCCTGTATTAACGTACATGCTGCTAAAATTCTTGCCGTTAATTCTTCAAAACATTCTACAGGTATCGAATACACCAGGGATTTAAGGTATCCCCACAAAAAAAGTCTAGTGACGTTAAATCCGGAGAACGTGCAGGCCAGTGTATGAGGACCACGTCTACTGCTCGCTCGATCGGGCTTCAACTCAAACGTAGCTCTAATGTAAGTATCGATATATCAGTTTGTTTCTACCAGAAATAGTGACTGTCTAATTCAGACTCATCCGAACCATCTTTTCAATTCTTCCAACATTAGCTTCAGCTTTTAGCTTCTGAGGATGCTTACTATGTCAATTGACTGTACTGTTACTAAATTATTTTCTTTCGATTCGTGATAACTAATTGCAAAGTCGAACCTTCCAGACTAGTTTGTATACCATTGATCAATGCATAAAAAATACACAATTTTTTTTTGTTCTTTTTCAAAACCATATGCTGAATGGATTAATTTTCCTCGATACAACAATTAGAAACGGCTCTAAAAATGATACTCCAACATAAAATTCAACAAATCAAGAGTACTTATCTTCGGTTTTTCGCAAAAATTGGTTCAGATCTAAACTCTTATTTGAGTGGAGTATTATTAATTTGAAGTTGGGTTTGTTTTTATTTATTATTGCACATAGCAAATTACGTTGATACTCAGGACAAATCTTCAGTTTTTCTCAATTATCTCAGAAACCTTCACTTTTAGACACATAGAATGTTATGACTTTTAGGTTGAGTATCGACGAGCCTAACTTATGTCCAACGCTCATTTATCAATTCAGTTGTCCAAAGAAAATTCGTTCAAATAATATGACGAATCAAAAAAACGGAGTTTGTCGGTCTCATTCTGACTTACCTGTACTATGTTATGAATACTCTCAACATTGAAAAATGTTCAGGAGGTTCATAATTATTCCTATAAGTTATAATAAAGTTGCATCATGCGATTATAGCACACAGGATGATGGTATGTCTCTTCTCAGGACATATCTTCAGTTTTTTGCAAATATCTCAGAAACCTTCACTTGTAGGCAAATGGAATGTTATGACTTTTAGGTTGAGTATGGATGAGCCTAGTTGATGTCAAACGCTCATTTGTCAATTCAGTTGTCCAAAGAAAATATGAAGGAAAATATGATCACATACCATCGTAACTACGCCACTGGTTTACGAAAATTGAAAATTATAACTCCAAATTATCACGTTGATAAATAAACCTTGATTAGTGCACCAAGTTTGAAATTTTTTTCTCCAGGAGTTTTAGAGAAAAACAAATTAATCTAAATTTTTTTCGCATTTTTGACACCCTGTATCTCAGAGGGGATGCATTTTAGGACATACCTTGATAGAAACTTTTCATCTCAAAATATGGCAAGGAATCTGTAGTCGGAGTTTGTCGGTCTTATTCTGACTCACCCTGTATAACGAGAAGTAGAGCAAGTAGTGACAGAATTATTTTCGTATAGTATATACACAACCAAGATACAATAAGCAGAACAATAACAAGGTAATATGTAATATGTAAAATAATAACAAAGTAATAATTAATAATAATTATATATATATACAAGATCAAAGCATCTGTTATGGAGCCATTCATATCGTACTAATTGTATTTTTTGAACTTAATATGATTATATTGGTATGGAATATTGGAATATTGATTGGGCGTAAGGCCGGATTTACTTTTTTTCTTTAGTATAAGTATTTCTGGTTAACAAAGTCGTGTATATTATTTCTTTCAATACTAGTAATCCAATATTTGATTTTCTTTTTGTATAAGTTTAAGTTTTGTATGTATTTTATCGGATTAGGTATCAAGCTGTAGAGTCTGGGTGCAAGGTAGTCACAGTGACGTTGACCTACTGTTTTTTCACAACGTGGTAATAGCTGCGATTTATGCCTGGTGGTGTATTTGTGGGTCACTTTTTCTGGAATTTTTTAATGTTTTTTGAGGTTGGTTAGCATAGACACACAGAAAAGTTTTCTGACGTCGTTCATACCGGACAATATGTATAATTGATTATTCGGAAATAAGAATGGCTTACCAAGTATTATTCTCAGGATCCACCTTTGGATAACGTTCAAGTTTTCTAGATGACTGTCATTTACGCCTCCCCATCCTATTATTCCATGAGTTAACTGTGATTGTATGAATGCGTAGTATAGTACTGTGAGATGTTTAGTGTCAAGATAGTCTTTTAGGTATTTGAATCTTGAGAGCATGCCTCTTAATTTTTTTACTACATTCTTTATTTGTAGGTTCCATTTAAGATATCGTGTGGAACACCCTTGTATATGGTGCTTCACACGAAACGATACGTTGACGAGACAGCGCACTCCTATTTTGACACTGACTAATCAGGTGTCGAAAACAAAAGAAAATCGCTGTTACGTCGTCATATCCTTCGAGCGGCTAAAGAAAGCTTCACTAATTTATTTATGGCTCGTCACAACACGTAGTATAGAATGCTTGTTAATATGAGAGGAGAAAGAAAAGTCAAACATTGATATAACTAAAATTTATTTATTTAAAGATAAAACAAAAAATATCGGTTTAAATTCTCGGTGTGAAATCACAGGATCTCACTTTGTATATAGTCAGACCGTTAAACGTGTGAACAACATCTCACTGCAAAGGTTTACAGTGCATCAAAACAATATTTGTTTAAAATTATAAAATGAGTGAATGGTACACAAGACAACATCAAAAAAACATGAAACTCTAGCCACTTTTACTGAGATTTAAAACGAGCAAAAGAATGGCATAATTAATCTTAAAGTGAAATATCTGGTGACAGATAATTAACTGTAAGCTCGTTTTGTATCACCCGGTGCAGGTCAAAAACAATTATTAAAAGAAAATGGTAAAAACGAATTTCTTACAAAAAGAGTCTACAGCAAAAGTTATTTTCAAAACGTCAGAAATACGCAAACAGAATTGATTGTAAAACAAAAACAAATATCTGAGACAAATATAAAAGGAATATTCAGTTCATTATATAGTCGAAAATGGGTACATACAGCTGTGACAAATATTTCTTCACGATAATATATGGTCATTGACCTACTCACATAAGATAACCATCATCGAAAGTAATACACCAGAAGTGAGGGGGAACGTCGCGTGTCAAATCTGGTTCAACACGATTTATGATGGGACGGCGCCTTCAGGTATCCCGGAGAGATGCGAATTTTCATTGAAGGGCGTAGAAATACTGTACTTAATATTGTGATCGTAGAACTTCACCTTTCTTTACTTAGGTACGAAGAGCACTTGTTTTGTTTTCGATATAAAAACTCGACGTTTATTCTTCACAGGAACTAACAGATTGAAAACTATATACTTGGGTACACATATCCACATGGCCGTAACTACTTTACTTAAACTTGTTGCTGGCTCTGATTTGCCTCAACAATACGCCATTTCGTAACGAACTGTCTCAAACTACATATTGAAATCAAAAACGTGTTTTTTCTAGACAACACTAAACGAAAACTTGAATGGATGCTTTAAAAATGCTGAGATGATACTTTCGATTCATTCCTACGACTAGGAATTAAAATTCCGAAACTGACTTGCGAATTGACGATTAAAATTCGCGAAACATATCTTTTGCCCGGAACTAACTAGATACCGAAGAATACTGAACTGATACTGAAAGGATACTGAAAGTACATACGCTTACGAGTCATTTTATACACTCATGAAGCTATAAATTTTAATATAATGAATAATAAACTAACACAAAAGTGACATTAGTGACGGCTATTAATAATACTCTAATAGTCATTTTCTCATTTATCATAGTGTTAATTCGGTTTTCTGACATTCTTAACGGGTTAAAATTGAGATTTATCGACAGAAAAATGTCAAAAACGCGTGTTGCAATTATATTTATTACACCTATAAATATATCCTCGTGACTTTTATAGTCTGTGAATTCCTAAGACAATAACAACTTTTGTCTTTGGCCACCTGTGCTTCCGATGAATAATCGATTGAAACATTTTGTGCATCTGGAATACGAGTATTTATGTTAGATCTTCTCCTTCTGTAGTTTGTTCTACGATAGGATTTTTATTGTTTCGATTATTTTCCCTACGTTTTGACGTTATCCTGCATTTAATTAACTGATTAAATGATTCTACAGGGGGTTGGCTGGGGGTATATCACAGTCGGTCGACTATTATGCCTAAATCTTTTATCGATCAGCTCCAGGAATATGTGATTGAGGACCAATGCTCAACGGTCCCAGATTTTGTAGTCCACTCACGTATGATGTGAATGGCAGATATTTAGTTTTATCCAGATTGAGTGTGAGGGTATCGAATCTAAACCACTTTTCTATTATTTTAAAGTCGTTCTCCGCTAGATATTTCAATGTGTCCCATGATTTTGATTCGTAGAATATCGCTGTGTCGTCAGCAAAGCTTACGATCCTTCCTTTTATGTTGAGATTTAGTAAGCTGTTAATATATAGTGTGAACAAGAGTGGACCTAGCACTGTCCCTTGCGGTACCCCGTAAGTTACGAACATACTGTTGCTCAGTTCAACTCCGATGTCAACCCTTTGTTCACGATGCTCTAGGTAGCTCTTCAGTAGGTTATAGATAATAACAGAATAGATAATAACAGAATATAACATCGGACTGTCTTTCATGTGATGTCATACTCGGTTTCCTATACTAGTTAAAAAATCACTGATTTTATGCTCTATTGATTGGTGTGTATCAATGGAAAACTGTTTGGCCAATTATCGAAGAAATTTTTTTTGATATTCATGCTTTGGTATTTTATCGACAAACTTTACGACATTACTACTTGAACTAAAATCTGGTGCTTCAGCAGAAACAGTGACACTTTGAGAACTAGCACTATGAACCAATATTTTTTTTTTTTTCTGTTGTATGTATTGCTCAAAAATTGATCTGGACTCGGTGAGAATAATTTGTTCATCAACAACAGCGATTTTTCCATTGGAATCAAACTCCATCTCTGTCAAATTATATAAAAAAAATTGTAATTTTTTTTACGAATCTCCCAATTTGGCGCCCAACGTGGGGTCTTGGGAGTGTAGTGAAAACCTGGATTCTTGCTAATCACACCTCAATGAACCATTTGGGACAAAAACATGTATACCAATACTTTTTTACTTACGGTCTACATTACTTGCCGCATGTCCGCACGTGAGAATGCGCAGTTTTTCGAACTTTGACCCATGAAGAATGACTAAATTCTATTCTATTCGATTTTTTGTATTGAACACTGAACGTTTGAAAAATAACGTAGATCCCATATTCTCGTTCTAGTGTCTATTTTGGATATTCAATAGTTCAAAAATTATCGATGACTTATTAAAGACGCAAATGGCCTATACTAACTTTTATAAGATATTTAGTTTCCAGTTTCCGCACCAGTAAAATCGATTTGTAGAATTTTTAAACAAGCAGTGAAAAATAGTTATTTATTATACATCAAGGGAAAAAAGTATTAGATTTTAGCTCGAGGTTGTGTTGTTTCCCGACGCGAAGCGGAGGGAGACAAAAAACCAAGAGCTAAAATCTAATATTTTTCCCGTGTATAATACACTATTTTTTTCTGTGGCGGGAAAAACGACGATTCAGTAGTGAGAAAAACATATTATCACAATATATTGAAGTCAGAATATTATCGATATGAAATTTGAATTTTTAAACTAGTAAGCTGTTGTACGTATAGCGACAATTAGACCAGCGTTGCTAAGGAAAACTTCAAAGTAATCAAACATCTGTCAGTTTAATTCTGTGATTTGATTTGAAAATTGCGAACTCAGTAATTGTTAAACAGTTATTTTGAATAATATAAAGTTGAAAAATGTCTGATTCCGAGTTTTCTCTGACTCCACCGGAGTTGGTAGAAGCAGCGAAAGTAGCGTCACGAAAATTATTGCCAGCTAAATCGCGGAAAATTTACGAAACCGCGTATTCAAGATTTATGGAATGGAAGATGAGAAAGACATGCAGTTCTATCTCGGAAACGGTGTTATTGGCTTATTTTTCGGAACTGGCACAACAACAAAAGCCATCAACAGCGTGGTCGAATTATTCAATGATTAAAAGCATGTTACGATCCAATATTAATGTAGACATTTCAAAATATTTCAAGCTGATTACATTTCTGAAACAAAATGGGAAAGGTTACACGCCCAAGAAAGCTGCGATTTTTACGAGTACACAAATTAGTGATTTTTTAAATAATGCACTCGATGAAGTTTATTTAATGGCCAAGGTTGTTGTTGTATTTGGGATTGCAGCAGCTTGTAGAATTTGTGAAATCAGATTCGAAAAAGTTATGAAACTGAAGCAAACAAAGAACGATGTAAACAGAAGATTTGTAGTAACTGAAGAATATATAAAATTTTACCGAATGTACATAGCCCTGTCCAGCAGCAGCAAAGGATCGCCGCCTGTTTTATGCATATCGCAATGGAAAGTGTATCAATCAGGTTGTGGGTAAAAATCAGTTTTATAAGGTACCTGAAACAGTAGCTAATTTTCTTCAACTTGAAAATGCTAGCTCATATACAGGTCATTCATTTCGAAGATCGTCTGCTACACTTTTAGTTGATTCTGGGGGAGATTTGATGACACTAAAGAAACATGGCGGTTGGAAGTCATCAACGGTCGCTGAGGGCTATGTTGATGAATCGGTGGCACATAGGACAGAAATAGCTAATTAAGTGTTCAGAACGTGTGGCAGTGCTGAAATAACACCCGATTTGCGACCAGGTACATCAACGGCAGTTGTGTCCATGTCAGAAAAAAATATTATTTCAACACAAGAAAATCCGACTGTTGTACCGAATAGTTCAAGGAACATGTCATTCATGCAATGCACATTCAATAATTGTACTTTTAATATAAAGGAAATGCAACTTATGTTCAATAAAATATTCTAAACTTAAGTATCTTCCTTTATCTATGTGTGAATATGAGCGAAGTGGTCGAGGTGTTAGAGCGTTTGGCTTCCACCCAGACGGTCCGGGTTCGATCCCCGGTCGTGTGTCACTGAGCTGAAGTGGTTCGGATTCCACTTTTATTTAAACTGTAGGTCCCGGGTCTCCCTTGCTCGCACAAGTTCTGCTTTTGCGAGGTTTTCTCCGTAAACCTGGGAGTTTCGTAAAAGCAAAAAAAAAGTACTCACTTTTTTTCCGGGGAAAAAAGTAATTTCATGAAAAGTTATATTTTGTTACCTGGCAAAAGAGATAAAATGTCAAATTTTTTTCCCGTCACAGAAAAAAATGTTTTTTAGAAATATCTCAAAAATTATTGAAGGAATCGTTTCACAGTCGACGGAACTTTTGCTGAGATTTATAAAACTTACAAAATGGATTTTCATACGACCAGGTCGGTGCATTTTCCGAAAATCCGGGAAAACCTCGAAAAAGAGACCATTTAAAAAAAATTATAATTTTAAAATGTCTGAAGCTTGACAAACAATATTGCGGAAACTGATAGATATTAATATGTGGTTCAACTGTGCGCAAGATGTTTTCTGTTCGATGTGTAGTTTTTGCACAATCACGATGTAAACAATTTAAAGGCACAGATGCGCCGATTTAAAGGAAATCGTCGTATTCAAATTCTGTAAACGGCATCTGGAAGTGGAGTTCCAGGAACGTTCCAACCTAGCCGAGCGCCGTCGTGCAAATGTGATCACAGCGCCTATTTTTAGTGCATATACTTTTTAAATTTCATAGGATTTCATATTATGTACCTACATTCAACATAATCGCTAGACGCTAATTATTAAATAATACAATTGTGAATAAACATTTTATTTACAAAGAAAAAATAAACATTTTTTGAAAAAGAAATAGTTACCTAATCTAAATAACCTAAATAAAACTAAATAAAACTAAATAAAACTAAATAACCACTAAATTAAAGTAGCTTTACACGCTTTCCAGTCATATTTATATTGTCCAACAAATCACTTCCAATCGATATGACTGCCAAATTATTGAGCCGCAGTTGGCCCATCGACTATCTTAAGTAGTTTTTGATTAACTATAACTTTGAGAAAGTTCTCTCATCTGAAGCAACCGATACAGGCATTGTCAACAAAATTCGGAGAATATTCGTCAATGATTGGTTGGTCCGTATATTCCAACCAATCATTGACGAATATTCTTCCTTATGACTTAAAACTTATGACTTATGACTACTGCAAAAATCCACTATAAGATTTTTTTTAAATTGGAACAATTCTGTTCCATTTATGTCACGCTCATTACGACTGTTCTCTGTTAAAACTCCTTCAAACTGTAAACAACAATTTAGTTGTTCCTGTTCTGGGCAATGAAAATTTACAAACATCCCATAAAAATTGAAAATGGTCGGAATGGGACGACAATACGTCGAACCTGCCACTAATTGATCTTATAACAATATCAAGTGTACTAAAAAATTTGTTTATTTTAAAATCCCGTTCTCCATCTGTAATTGGTTCATCGTCATTCTCATAATTAAATTGTTTTTAACACGCCTTGTTCTAAACACATTTTCAGTTTTGAGGGTTGGCTCTACATCTAGAGATTTTGTTAGTTCAGAAGCATCAACTAACACATATCCAAATCATTTATCACTGCGGTAACTATTGAAAAACTTTGACAAATTATTCATTTGTGTTCATGATTCCGAGATATTAAAATCTTTGGTTTGAAATATTTAGCTAACAGTATTGACTCTAAACTGAACATTATACCACAATATCAATGTACCGGTAACTTTTTAATTTATTTGCTGAAGATTCAGCCTTATGCTTTGTATTGTTATCGAAAGAAACTTCACTAAATATACCTACTATACAAAGCATCATAGACTTCCCCAAGCTGATATCTCAAAGGAGTAATGGTATCAATTCTGTTCGACCACCTAGTTTCAGAAAGTCATGTCATATTTGACTTTATAGATAATAATAATAATAATACATTTTGGGCGGGGATTAGCGCAGTGGTTGAGCTCTCGCCTGGTAACCAAGAGATACCAGGTTCAATTCCCAGACGGTGCGATCTTTTTACATTTTCAGATGTGAAAGTCTGAATGACACGATTCACTTTTGCGTTAAAAACTAACAGTGCTGCTCCGAAGGTGGCGTATGGAGTGAGTAACAAGGCCTATCCAGAACACATTGCTAATGACCATAGCAGTCGATGCCAAAACACCAAGAAAAAAAATTATAATATATTTTATAAATTCTTCATTTGAATATTATTACTTATTTCCGTCTTGTGTTTAATCTTAATTCTAGCATATTCTAACTGATTTTTCAGACATTTGTTGAAAATAAAAAAATAACTTCGGCGCCTTTTTCGTCACGGCGCCTTCGTGCGCAGCACTACCTGCACATATGGTTGGAACCTCAGAGTAAGGTTTGATTTTTCAAATTATGTGGTAATGTAGGCGAATCAGTATCCGCGCTGCTGTCTATGAGTCGCCCCTAATAAGCTTAAAAATATAAAGTGCATTGTCACCCCTTGATTTCATTCCAAGAACGTCCCACAGATATTGCTGTTGCAACTCGACATGTATTACTGGAACGTGACTGGGTAAACGTTTGCATATTGGACACTAGGACACTTTCAGACAAGAGAACAATTCCAGAATATTCGTTGCATTCTTTGGTGACATGTTCAAAATTAGAAGTACGGACTAGTGGGTCTCTGAAGATTATCTCAGGGAAGTCGGGGAAAAAATTGTTCGAATTAAATACCATTTTTTAGAAAAATGATGATTGCAACCATATACACAGGGTGTTATGTAATAAGTGTCCGATATTTAATAGAACGAATCCTCAGTTATTTATAAGTTAAAAAGTTCATATAAATATGGGTCTGAGGCCTTCAGTTTTGAGATAGAGGGTGTTGAAAATTTATTTTTATTTTGGCTTTTCGTGAATAAATTTTGAAATAATATCTGTATTTAAACAAAAATTGATATTTGGGGACTTTTCAATATGATAAATTCAAATTTGATCTCTGTTTGGCACTTTATTGTAGGGGACGCCACCTACAGGTCTTTGTCTCTTTTGGGGCGTCACAATTTTTTTGTGCATGTATGTATCACATTTTCTAGAAAAAAAACATATTCTACTATCATTTTCACGTGAAAAAGGAATACTTGTCAAAAGTCGCTACAAGCAGCCGTTTTCGAGATATTTTAATTTAAATTAATCGATGCATTCAATCGCCTTGTCATTGATTCGCGAACTCTTTGAAAATTAAATAATCAAGTAGGCTAGTAAGTTTATTCCAATGTTTTTTTTGTGCTGTCATTTCAAAAATTATATCTTGACGCATAGTTAAATAGTTTTATTTGTTACTAGTGTGATTATTTTATTGAAAATGGTAAACTTCACCAATGCTGACATACATTTTACATACGGACTCGCTAACGGAAATGCATATGAGGCTAGACGTTTATATCAGGAGCGTTATCCGAACCGCACAACTCCTACTTCAAAGACCTTTTCAAGAATTCACACTCGGTTAAGGGAAACAGGAAGTTTTGAGAAAGCTAGTCATCTGGCGGGTGCACATCGGTCGGTAAGAACCCCAGCAACCGATGAAGCAGTTCTTAATCTGGTAGGAGAACACCCGGAAACAAGCTCCAGGAAAATAGCGCTGACGTTGAACATTTCTCATGTTCTGGTATGGAAAATTTTAATTGATAATTTGTTATATCCCTACCATATTCAGAGAGTTCGGGCACTCCTCCCTCGTGACTTTCCGTTACGTATCAACTTCTGTCGTTGGTTTCTCCAACGCCTTATTCAAAATCCTTTATTTCTCACGCAACGCTATAAGCAATTTTCACAACAATCATTTGTGGTCAGAGGAAAACCCCCATGCGATACAGGAATCACATTTTCAAGAATCTTTGGAGATTATCTGGCCCATTCTTTATTCCGGGGAGATTAAACGGAGAGAGATATCGTCATTTTCTTGAAGCAGATATGCCTATTTTACTGGAATATGTGCCGCATAGACTACGACATGAAATGTGGTTTATGCATGACGGTGCCCCGGCACATTTTAGCATACAAGCGCGAGAATTCTTAGACCAAACTTTCGACAACTGTTGGAGGTCGGGGAGGGCCTCAACCATGGCCCCCTCTAGGTCACCAGACCTTAATAGTTTAGATTTTTTCCTGTGGGGACATCTAAAATCCTTAATTTACCAGACACCTATCCAAAATAGAGAAGAATTAAGAAATCGAATAATTAACGCATGCAGATCGATTCAAGATACTCCAGGAATTTTCCAAAGAGTGCGAGAATCAATGAGAAGAAGATTGGATGCATGCATACAGGCAGGAGGTGGACATTTCGAACATTTATTGTAATTTTGAATTGGATTAATATTTAGTGTTCCGTTATTTATGGTTTATTAGGAATTAGCTTTTGAAATGTTTCTAGGTTAAATAAAAAAACAAAATAATTTTTTTTTTCATTTTTGGACAAACGCAACATCGATTAATTTAAATTAAATTATCTCGAAAACGGCTGCTTGTAGCGAATTTTGACAAGTATTCCTTTTTCACGTAAAAATGATAGTGAAATATGTTTTTTTTCTAGAAAATGTGATACATACATGCACGAAAAAGTTGTGACTCCACAAAAGAGACAAAGACCTGTAGGTGGCTCCCCCTACAATAAAGTGCCAAACAGAGATCAAATTTGAATTTCTCATATTGAAAAGTCCCCAAATACTATTTTTTGTTCAAATATAGACATTATTTCAAAATTTATTCACGAAAAACCAAAATAAAAATAAATTTTCAACACCCTCTATTTCAAAACTGAAGGCCTTGCGGAACCATGTTTATATGAACTTTTTATAAATAACTGAGGAATCGTCCTGTTAAATATCGGACACTTATTACATAACACCCTGTATATGATATCAGTTATGACAATTTCATCATCCACAAAACTACCAACCGCATGGAGTTAAGTGAACAATTCCACATTGATATTGATCTCATAATTTATTCTGCTTTTAAGATTTGTTATGGTTCTCGTTACATGCGAGCAGTTTCACTGTCAAGTCAACAAGCTCTAGAGTGTTTTCAATAAACTAAATTACTATTTCGTGCCTACTCTGGTGTAATGTTTTGTTTCTGTTCGTAAGCTTGAACTTGTACAATTATTAAAATGTTTGTAATACTTATTGGGAGATTTTCTTACAAAAGAAGAGTATTCATTATTTTTTATTCATTCATTGAACTATATTCAGTGCAAAAAGAAGTTCTTTATTGCACTAGTGTAATAAAATTTTTATTGCACTCATCTGTCATTCTACTTCAACGTGCTGTCATCATGACAAACAAACGTTTAAACCTACTACATATTTAGCAGATATTCTGTGAGATTGGTAATAGGTACTTCACTACGAAATATTCATATTGAAAATTGCACCAATTGTTCATTCACTTTCAACATTGAGGGTAAAAATAAGGTTTGAGTTAAATTGTTCGTAACGTATTAGTTCTTGTTTCAATGCAAATCGATATTAATAATAAAGTATTCAAGTTGCGCTTTTCACTTTCCTACACCTAGTGCCGCACCTCAATAAATCATTTTTTGCTTTTTGCATGAACGTAGAAAAAATGTTGTATGCAACTCGTGCAAAAATTGTTTATTGCACTCGACGTGTTGTCCAACTCGGCCTACCGGCCTCGTCGGACAATTTCACGTCGAGTGCAATAAACATTCACTTTTTGCACTTGTTGCATAAATAACTATTATTCAGAAGTATGCCGCACCAGACATTCATTTTGGAAGAGTATTGTTTTTCACCACGTATTATCCAATTTGGATTTTGATCGAACCAGTATCTTGATTTTTGGGATGACACCACTCCATAGGTTGTGTCGCCAAACATTATTTTGGTCTAAAATAATATTTAGCGATGAAGCTAGTTTCAGAACTTTCAGAGTAGTGTTTTTGCAAAATTCAAGATGCTGGTCCAAACTGGGTAATTCTTTGCAAACGGGTATATTTCCATATTTATTACGAACACTACGCACGAGATATGTAGATGAACTTGTGTGAATTGAAACACTAGGTGACTCTTGATCTATTGCCAATCTAAAATTTGCCATACTCTCAGTAGCGTTTCCACAGGGCGCTGTCAAAAAGTAGGAGAATTTAATTTTTTGCACTCAAATTGTGAACACTCGGAATAAGTTACGATATTGAAATATGAGATTTGGGGGATTCACATGTGCCTGAATCCTTAAAAATTGCCTAATACGCTTTCGTCATTTCTGGGTTTTATTTGTTATCGTAGTAGGCTGTGAAAACGCGGAATATTAAAACAATTCATACAAGGATGTAGGGCTCCCGGAGTACTATATTTAAAAATGAATCGTCGCTACTTTTTTTGTTGCCAGGCGTCAAATTGACGTGTCTATATTAATCGTGGTTGTTGTAACTATGGAAATGTAGAACTCAGCAATCGACGAAACACCAATTTGAAAATACCACGAGCTGAAATCAGTGTTTTCAGGAAGTATTTTGTCAATGATTTAGATTGAGGAAATGATGACATTCGATTGGTTTATATAATATGTGGGAAATTATCGCTGTAATTATTTTATGATTGGTTGTTTTTGGTAATTTGCTTTCAAACTGACAATTTTCATTGGACTTTGAGTAAAGCAAAACATTAAATGTATAACGATTAGTAAATATATGTCGGGAGGGTTTCGTAGTAGAATAGCTAGGAGCCTCTGTGTTGATTAATTTTGAAGGATTTCTCAGGTAATTAACACTTGATATGCACAGTGCACACGCAACTATTGATCCAAAACGATTTCACAATGGACCCTTTCAAGAGATATGAGGTAACACTGAAATTAGAAAGTAAATACGCTAATATCAATCGGGATTTTTTATTTATTTTTTCTGACCGCTAGTTTATCTATAATCAGAAGAAAAGTGGTTTCGTGACGTCACGTTCATCAAAACTAAACTTGGCAACGTTGTTAAAGTTGTGCACCAAATTCTCATTCAAATATAATGTGTCGTATGACAGTCATTTTATACCAGATGGGTTCTTTCGTCTGTTTCACGGTGCGAACAATAAGAATAGTTTGTCTCTGTCTGACTCATTTGCCTACCCATTTGATACAAGTGAAGCAGTTCCATCAGATCTAAACTTCAACGAACACTACCTTGATTTATTTTTTGAGGTTAATGCAGTTTTGTAAGTTTTGAGAGACTTTGTTGTTTGTGTTCTAAAATTTGTTATTAATTCCTGTACCTCCAGTACCTGTATCATGTCATGAACATGTCGAAAAGGTGCTTTGTACCCGGTTGTCTGAACACCAGTGCAAATTCCATTAAACATTTTTTTTATGCACCTAAAGATGAAGCGCGTCGGAAAATGTGGTTCGAAACAGTGAATAAACCTTTTGTGAAAAGCGGAAATATACGTTTTTGTCGAGAACACTTCCAAGTGAGTACTTTACGTTATGTTATTATTGTATTCAAAGCAGAGTTCAAGGAATGATTTTAAATTTTAGTCATTGCAAGAAAGACCGTGAACTTACACAATAAATTCACACCAAATCGTTTATGATAACACCTCACTACACTATTATCGAATTTATCAGTTGAATGTTGATTGTTGAATGTAAATAAAATAAACATTAACCTCACATCTCCATATAACTTTTGAGAATTGAGAACTGTCATTACGATTTGCTGTGTTGTCAATGCTCGTTCTTCATCAAAAGGATGATCCGTTCAGAAAATTTGAAAGTTACAAATACAATAAAAAATAGCTAATATGTGGATTTTTATCTATGAGTTGATCAAGTGACAATGTATTGATTATTTCTCAACGGCTAGAAGTTATATTTTTAAGGAGAACGGTATTGCCTGTTTCGGAACGTGGATTATGGTGGGAGGTATCTCCGATGAACGTGACGTCAGCGGCACACTTTCAAATGTGATATTTTTTTAAAATGAATGAAATATAATGGAACTTTTTGTTAAATGGACTTTTCAGACTAACAACTATCGATTTAAACGAGTTTTGTAATTTATTTTCCGTAAATGTAAAGGTCCATTGACAATTTTGTTTCAGGTCAAAGAAAAGCCACTGTTAACGTCACAGCAAAAGAAAAACAAGTTAAGATGGGCTAAAGAACATGGATCTTGGACATCTCAACAACGGCGTGCAGTACAGTAGAGTGATGAGTCCCGATTTGAAGTGTGTGTTGGGGACAGTAGAAGTAGAGTTATTCGCAAAAAACATGAAGCCTTCCATCCGGACTGTTAAAAGAAAAAAGTAAAATTTCCTGCGTCAGTCGTGGTGAAGGGCAGCATGTCAGCCAAAGGGGTAAGAAAACTCCATTTTATCCAAGGAATTGTGAATACTGTAAAATATTTGGACATATCAGAAGAATCGCTGTTGCCAGTCATGGAAGAATATTTGACATCAGGGCAAGATTTTGAGTTCCAACAGGATGGCGCCAGATGCCACACTTCAAAAAAAGCTCTCCATTATTAATAGTATCAATATTTCCGAGCAGCTGAAAGGTGACAAGCTTAGAAGTTGGCAACGGATACACGGAGATCAGGATGATAATATGCAAACACTCTGCTTGCCTATAACAACTCAAGTGAAATTGTCAAGCTGTGTGCACGCTTCAATGTACCTACTTGAAGGAAGAAACTTTGTACTTTGTGCAAAATATTTTTATTATTCAAAAATCGTATCAATTCGTTAAAAGCGCTGTGCTACGATTTTTAAAAAATAAAAATGTTTTTCAAATATAACAACTCAGCCGTGGAGGCCGTGCTGGTAAAGCGTTCGCCTTTGGAGCAAAGGTTCGAGGGTTCAAAGGTCCCCATGGTCATCGGTCTCGTGCATGGCATCTTCTCTAGCTCGAACAAGTCGAAGACATCCGAGGGTTGTGCGTAGGGGTGCAATCGGTTGACGGAAACAACAATTTTAACAACAAAAAACAAGCCGACTGCCATCCAAAACTTCAAATAATCATTTCCCTATACGACCAAGTGCCTTTCCTTTGTATTTTCGTATACCTACCGCTCCTATCACTGTGTCTATGTTCATGATTATGGACCAAAGATCATACCAAATCTAATCCCTAATTGAATTAGACCAGTACTTTATTTTACAGCCAAAAATGGAATTTCTGTTCCCTTCAGGCCCAATGACTATCCACCGAAATAAATTCCGAAGAAAACTCATGAAGAGATTGAATAACGAGTCTTACTAGATTTAATAATCAAATTATAGTCTAGGCCGGCATATTTAGGAAGGGAAAGACCCTTTGATACTCAATCTCTGACATATACAGGGTGAGTCAGGCTGAACGCCTCGGACTCTCGTGGCCATATGGTATTTTTTTCAGTAAACGGCCTGGGGGAGTACATGTATGTCGATCTGAAGCACATTTTAAAAATAATTATTTTTATACAAGGTGTTTGAAATAAGCGTGACATATCAAAGTTATGTTTTTTTAATGGAACACCCTGCATTTTCTTACATTTTCTTCTACAATTCTTTGAGAAAAAATAAGCTGACTTTGCTAAAGTTTCCCTATACCTAACTCTCCATTTATGAGATATTGAACTTTTTCTCAAAATGTAACGTTGTCAAAAAAATTCAATATCATTGCAATTATCCACTGCATGTGTACGAAATTTTTACCGGTCACTCTTATCCCTTTCTGCTAGTTACTGAAACTTCTGACGACGATCAATATTATACAGTGTGTTTTATATTGTCAGGAACACTTACCGCATATTTGAACTCCAATAACTTTGTTATTTCAAATGGAACAAACACCCTATATTTTTCCACGTAACAATATTCACCTTTCCATTCCCTTCCAAACCATATAATATTTCCCTATAGCTAAATGTGGTGCTTCAGAAGTTATCGAAGCATTTTCAAAATCTGATGAACTTTTTGCATTGACATTATTTCATCAAGTAGGCTGATGCCATGGATACTTGAGTAACGCGTTCAACTGTGTTCAATTGCGTTGTTCCTAGCGGGCTTCTGACAAATAACAACATATTTTGTCATAAGTTTGTGTTGAAATCATTTTGTTCAAGTGTTCTCAAATTTGAGGAGTAAAATGAAAAGTTTCACGCTTCAAGAAAGAATCAATATGATAATAACCATTGGAGAGTGGTACGAAAATTGCTTATTAGCGTCGAAAGTTTATGCACAAAAACACACAGATCAAGAGCATTCTGATAAAAATGTATTCGAAAGATTATTAGCCAGATTTCGAGAAACAGGTAGTATCGAGTACACTGTTCAAGAGCTATCGAAACCAGTTACTGGGAATGAGGAACACAATTTCGAAGTTTTACAACATGTGATTGAAGATTCCAATACCAGTACCAGAACCATTGCAAATGCCACAGGTATAAGTCAATCGAGCGTTAGCAGAATTATTAGAAAACACAAATATCATCCATACCACATTCAGCTGCATTAACATTTGTATGGAAGGGACTTGAACGAGTTGGCGAAGATATGAACTTTTTTGAGAATATTTTATTCACTGACGAATCAACATTCCATAACAATGGTCTGCTGAATCGACATAATTTTCATTATTATGACACCGAAAACAGACATTTATTTCGAACCGTCGATCGCCAGAACCGGTGGAGTGTTAACTCATTCGGTGGAATCATAGGAGACACCATAATAATTGGTCCTTATTTCTTTGACGGGAAATTTTTAAGATTCATGAAAAGAGATTTTTGGAATCTTCTGAAAAATATTCCTTTGAATTTGAGAGAGAAGATGTGGCTACAATTAGATGGTGCTCCGGCACATTTCAAACGTGATGTCAGGAACTATCTGGACAGAAAATTTCCAGATCAATGGATAGGGAGAGGTGGTCCTTATAACTGGCCAGCAAGATCCCCCGATCTTACACCTTTGGACTTTTTTTATGGGGATATATCAAGAATATTGTTTACAGTACACCACCTACTACTCCTGATGATATGAAAGTGAGGATTAGAAATGCCTTCCAAACAGTAACTCCAAATATGTTGAACAATGTCAGAAGCTCATTCGAAAAAAGAATTAGATGCTGTATTGAAGTAGATGGTGGTCACGTCGAACATTCCTTATGATTTTTTAAGTTTTCACTTAAACTTTAATTGCTAAATATTGTTTTTTTTTTTAACCAGTAACCCCAAAATTAGTAGATACAGATGAACCGATATAACAAATGCTCCAAAGAAAATCAAGTGTAAGTAGAGAGTGTTCAAATTCAATTTACTAATGATAATGGAGAACTACTTTTTTCAGTATTTGACATCAGCCGGTTGATGGAATTTTATTATTTTGAAACATATATTGGTTTACAAAAAGGCTTTGAAAACTCCTGATGCACCATATGTAGGTATAGGGACATATTACATGGTTCGAAAGAAAATGAAATGGTGAATCTTTTCACGTGGAAAAATACAGGGTGTTCCATTTGAAATAACAAAGTTATTGGAATTCAAATATGCGGTAAGTGTTCCTGACAATATAAAACACACTGTATAATATTGATCGTCGTCTGAAGTTGCAGTAACTAGCTGAAAGGGATAAGAGTGACCGGTAAAAATTTCGTACACATGCAGTGGATAATTGCAATGATATTGAATTTTTTTGACAACGTTACATTTTGAGAAAAAGTTGAATATCTCATAAATGGAGAGTGTTAGGTATAAGGAAACTTTAGCAAAGTCAGCTTATTTTTTCTCAAAAAAAACATAATTTTTTCTTAAAAAAAACATAACTTTGATATGTCACGCTTATTTCAAACACCTTGTATAAAAATCATTATTTTTGAAATGTGCTTCAGATCGACATACATGTACTCCCCCAGGCCGTTTACTGAAAAAAAATACCATATGGCCACGAGAGTCCGAGGCGTTCAGCCTGATCACCCTGTAGAGATGATTGCAGAACAATTCTAATAATAGTTCATTCTACCGTTAGTTACACTTTATCCAAACCCTCATCCCCCAAACCAGCATAACAGGAAATAACGAGTTCCAATCGCAACGAGATCTTACCTGTTGCCCGTGAGTATATTCGACCCCCGCCACCAGACAAGTCGCCGCCGAACTCAATCTCTCCAATCCGTGTGTCGTGGAGTCGTCTTCAAGGACAGGCACTTCGTTTTCCTCTTCTTCCTCTTCGATGCCGTTCGTCAACTCGTTGTTCGATATCGAAACGGGAACTGAAATCAAATAGAAATTGATGGTGCGCGTCTAGAAAGAGGTTCTGGGAAGGGCAAATTATCGATGATACAATTTTTATTTTCAGGATGATCAATGTAAATTTTCAGCGAATCGTTCAGGAATGTTCATATATCTGAACAAATTTCCCGGAGAAGTCTATATTTTATGGAGGCGTTGAAGAGACATGGTAGATTTTATTTATCTCATTATGATGAGATGATTCATCTCATTATAATGAAATGACTTACTCATGAAAATGAGATGACATTCATTATAACGAGATAACTTAGTCATTTGAGTGTAGAAAAAAATGTTAACTCTTCTGTATTCACCATAAACCTGTCTGATCATTATGTTGTTATTATATCTATCGAGCTTACTAGTCAAAAGTTTGAATAAAGAAAGGAAGAGGGAAAAAGCACCTACATCAATTACTTAAAATTCGAAAAATGTATTTCAAAAGAAAAATCGGAAGATGTGTTAAAAACGGTAGATCCAAAGTTAGCCTACAACAAATTTATAAATAAAATAACTGAAATCTACTAAAGCGTAGAAGGGCCACGATGAATAAAAAAAATTCGACTTTGCAACTCGAAATTGGTATAATTCCGACTTCACAACTCGGAATTACTATAATTCCGACCTTGCAACTCTAAATTAGTATGATTCCGACTTCACAACTCGGAATTAGTATAATTCTGACTTTACAACTCGAAATCATCCTAATTCTGACTTTACAACTAGGAATTAGCCTAATTCCGACTTCGCAACTCGGAATTAGCCTAATTCCGACTTCGCAACTCGGAATTAGTATAATTCTGACTTTACAACTCGGAATTATCCTAATTCCGACTTCACAACTCGGAATTAGTATAATTCTGACATCACAACTCGAAATTAGCCTAATTCCGACTTCGCAACTCGGAATTAGTATAATTCTGACTTTACAACTCGGAATTATCCTAATTCCGACTTCAGAACTCGGAATTATTATAATTCTGACTTTACAACTCGGAATTATCCTAATTCTGACTTCATAACTCGGGATTAGCCTAATTCCGACTTCGCAACTCGGACTTAGCCTAATTTCGACTTCGCAACTCGGAATTAGTATAATTCTGACTTTACAACTGGGAATTATCCTAATTCTGACTTCACAACTCGGAATTAGTATAATTCTGACATCACAACTCGGAATTAGCCTAATTCCGACTTCGCAACTCGGAATTAGTATAATTCTGACTCTACAACTCGGAATTATCCTAATTCCGACTTCACAACTCGGAATTGGTATAATTCTGACTTTACAACTCGGAATTATCTTAATTCTGACTTCATAACTCGGAATTAGCCTAATTTCGACTTCGCAACTCGGAATTAGTATAATTATGACTTCACAACTCGGAATGAGCCTAATTCCGACTTCACAACTTGGAATTAGTAAAATTCTGACTTCCCAACTCGGAATTAGCCTAATTCCAACTTCGCAACTCGGAATAAGTATAATTTTGACTTTACAACTCGGAATTATCCTAATTCCGACTTCACAACTCGGAATTAGTATAATTCTGACTTTACAACTCGGAATTATCCTAATTCTGACTTCATAACTCGGAATTAGCCTAATTTCGACTTCGCAACTCGGAATTAGTATAATTATGACTTCACAACTCGGAATGAGCCTAATTCCAACTTCGCAACTCGGAATAAGTATAATTCTGACTTTACAACTCGGAATTATCCTAATTCCGACTTCACAACTCGGACTTAGTATAATTCTGACTTTACAACTCGGAATTATCCCAATTCCGACTTCACAACTCGGAATTAGCCTAATTCCGACTTCGCAATTCGGAATTAGTGTAATCATTATGATTCCACGAGTTGGCATTGGAGTTATATGAAAATGTAAACTTGATCTGTCCAGCAAGAACTTTGAAGATTTAATACCGCTGATGGTTGGCCCTAAGATCTATGGAAAAATGTACCAATTTCAGATATGCTATGTGGTTGAATGCATAGCGGTACCTTTAAGATTTTTGGAAATTGTAGATTTTAATCATAGCTTGATGTACCAGTTCACCCGACATACTTACTGAAAAGAGTTCGCAAAGACATACTGGAGGGGTTTCTGTTTTTCTTTGTTTTTCAATTAAGTACACACAGCACCGAAAATGTTGCCAGCAATGACAACAAAACAGAAACCCTCTGATGTTTGCCTTCGAACAGAACCGCGAGAAGTTGCACGTTTTGTTGATGAAAAGTTTTGTTGGTTTGATGTGGACACGGCATAAGAGTTGAAAACATGTTTTTCTACTCCCGTATGTGAATTACTAACGTCACACATCGATAAAAATGTGTAAAGCTTCATTTCACGAATCGGTGTGTGAAATGCCATGCTTTTCTTATGTGATTTATTTCACGCACCGGTGCCATAAGAGTCAATACAAATTCACACACCGGTCGCTGGTCTAGGTAGCGGTGGCGAGAGAAATTGATAAATATGACAGTTCCCGCAGAGTGAAGTTCAGAGTTACATCAGTTAATAGACCGTAAATAGTAATTAATTACCCTCTGAATTAATAAATAGTACGACGAAATTTTGATTTAAACCGATTAGCCGTGTATTTCACGCAAATTCCAGATGGACAGCATTGAAGTACTTCCATCAACTCCTCCAAATATAACGTTAGCAGCCAGTGAAGCAAGTTCATCGTTATTGCCACAAAAATCGTTGGGAATTTACGAAAACACTTTGGAAAAGTTTATGCAATGGCGCAATACAAACAACGTCCAATCATTCTCCGAAAGGGTAATATTAGCCTACCTATCTGAATTATCAACAAAGGTTAAATCTTCTACCTTATGGAGTCACTACTCAATGTTGAAAAGCACCCTTAGTGTTAAGTACAACGTACAAATTGGTGATTATCCGAAAGTTCGCGCTTTCTTGAAACGGAAAAACGAGGGATACATTCCTAAAAAATCACGCGTTTTGGAAAAGGAACACGTATTAAAATTTCTCAAAGAGGCACCCGATGAAAAATATTTATTAACCAAAGTAAGTCCATTTGTATAAATATCGATAAATACTAATCTTTAAATTTTTAGATTATTTTGTTGTTTGGGGTAGCTGGAGCCCTGCGCAGAGATGAGCTCTATAAATAAAAAATGGATGACATCCAAAATTTGGGAACAGTTCTTATTGTGTCAGTTAATGATACGAAGACTAAGGTTTCTAGAAAATTTACTGTTACTGAATACTTCGACATATATCACAAATACGTGGCTCTACGTCCCAAGGATTATGCCGAAAATAAATTATTTATTAATTATCAACGAGGGAAATGTACTCGGCAAGTGATTGGTATAAATAAGATAGGAAAAATCCCTTCAGAAGTTGCCACATTTTTTAAACTCCCCAATCCCAACGAATTTACCGGGCACAGCCTCCGGCGTTCATCTGCGTCTTTATTAGTCGAAGGTGGAAGAGATCTCCTAACGCTAAAAAAACACGGCGGCTGGATATCATCCTCAGTGGCAGAAGCCTACGTGGAAGAATCCCTAACCATTGTTTATATAGAAGTAAGATAGTTAGTCAATGCCTGTGTAATTGGTGTTGGACGCAAACGCGAGTGTCATCTAGCGTGATTAGTTACAAACATGAATATTTGACGTCATTTTAATGCAGGTTTCTTCAAAAAACCCTGATTTTAATGCTGTCCCATTGTTTCAATCAAGTTACGACATGACTTGGAGGCCAGATCACTGAAGTTACGACATGACTTGGATGCGAGCTCACTATCGCCATCTACATGTCGCATCCATTTTGATCCAATTATAATCCCATAAAGTTGACTAACTATGTTCTATATAAACAATGCCCTAACTAAAAACATAGATGTCTGCAATAAAATCTTAACAACTGAGAATAATCGTAGTTGTGTTGTCACTACCAACAGTACAAGCAGCACTAATTTTGTAGAGAAAGAGAAAGTAAATGTACATTTTGACAATTTACAAAATTGCGATATAACTGTTCATAATAATTATTATTGTAATAAAGAAATTTAGTAAAATTTTCATTAAATTCAATCTCTAAGTAAAAGGTCGTAGAAAAAGTATAGTGTGCACCACGTGCGTGAGGACTTTTTTACGCTCGTGCGGATTGTGAAACTCGCCTGCGGCTCGTTCCACAAACTTCCACACTCGCGTAAAAAAGTATACTTCACGCGCTAGATACACAATATACTATTTTCTACGACAGTGCGTAAACTAAGGTTTTACGCACTGTGAACAGTGCGTAAAGTGATACTTTTAAAATAAATGTCACTCAATTTTATTTAGAAACTAACATTCAAAAGTACAAAACGAAGGAAGTTCAAAACTTTAAACATTCAAATTAATAGTACAGTTAGTACAATTCGAAATATTCAATCCCATGGAGGAAAAATCTTTTGAAACAGGGAATTGTAAATTGGATGATTCGTTTTCTGTTGGTGTCATTTCCCCTAATTAATTTCCATGAAAAAGGTTAGTTTGGTTAAAAGGCACAACTCCTTGGTTCATTTTTAACCCTGCTCCTTGAATTTTTTTAGCTATTTCTAATTAATTTTGAATTGAATTTTCAATGTAACCTTCGGCAACTTTCGTTGATTTCCAACCAAAATGGCGTTTCAGACTTGTTAATGGCTAGTATAAGCATCCACATCAAATAACTGGAGGAACTTTGCAATTTTCGAAGCTATTTTACCAATTTTGTTTATACCTACGGGTTGCTTAGTACACTTTCCCCACAAAATATAGTTGATAAATAATCGCCTGTGATCACAAGATGGCCTCAAATCGATATACTTTCTGAAGAAGTACAAAAAGTTCATACTATCGGTAATCATAAAAGTACGTTCTGCACCGGTCTTTGTATTTGGTATATGTACAATTAACCCTTAACTACTGTGGTGCGGTCACCGTGACCGCTGCCTATTTGAACATCTCTAGTATTACGCTCCTCTCTAGTTGTATAGCTTTGGGCGTCTCTGTACCTTCAAATTAGTGCATTTTGAGAAGGCGGACGGGGTAGTCACGAGTTGAGGTGGGATTTCCTAGCGACGTCCAGCGTTCGCGTCCCGCCGCGACGTCTGGCCGTTGTTGACACATACAATGAATTTTCAATGCAACTGTTTTGTTTGAAGCGGCGCGATTTAGCGGCCGGACGTCGTCGGCCTCGTCCCGACTGCTCAAAAACATGTCAAGACGCGAACGCCGACACCAGCAGTAACATTATTTCAATGTGAAATGAGCGTGGTGAATATCACTACAACGTGTCACAGAAATTTACCAATACAGACGACGAAATTTTGATTAATCAAGTATGTGAATATCCCTGCCTTCAAGACCATTCACACAAAGACTTCAAAGATTTTCAAATTCGGGAAAAAATGTGGAACGAAATTTGCACAGTTTTATCCATGAGCTGGGAGTATTAAATAAAAAATTCTTTGTTTTTTTATACTTGGTTCAGAAAAGATCATTTATAGATTTGAGTTTTGTGAATAGTAGGGAGTCATGAAGTCAAATAGTTGCTTTGTGTTTTCCCAATATTTTTATCGATAAATTAGATAATTGTCAGTTTATTCAGATTATTATTGTCGGTTCAGTATAGTCGTCATCATTCTCATCTCTCAGTAAGTCTCGTTCATGTCCTCGCGAATTTCGCATATTTTTTTGCGAATAAAATGGCTATGGACATGGTTCTGTATCAACGA
Organism: Chrysolina oricalcia; assembly: GCA_944452925.2. NCBI lineage: Eukaryota > Metazoa > Arthropoda > Insecta > Coleoptera > Chrysomelidae > Chrysolina > Chrysolina oricalcia. The sequence continues at coordinate 52,921,778 of OX101824.2, forward strand.
TTGGTCCAGCATGACTGGCAGCCTTTTTATTCACATAAAAATTGCGAAATTTGCGAAGGTATACAATACTGTAACGTTAATGCTGCTAGAACATTCCTATTCATTATGACAACAAGCAATTTTCACTTTTAAACTGCAGTCAACCAGAACACAAAACGCACTGGGGGTATAATTTCATTACAAAAACGCGGACGCCAGACGCTTCAAGCACAGTATTATGCTTAAAAGAACCAGTAGTGTCAGCATCCCCACTTTTTGGTATGAAATCACAGAGCGCATGATCGAATCGCGGCGTGAAGTTTTTGGATGGGCCGTGAATTGCCTCGTTAATCGGCAACGTTTCCATGTCTAAATATTTTCTTGTAATTTACCACTTCGATCTATCAGAATCAAGACTTTTGGTTCGTTGAATTCTATAAGAAGTTTTATATTGTCCAGAATCACTACTTCGCCTGAAATATTGCAAGTTTTGATGTATCCGTATTTAATCTCGTACACCAGAATAATTATATTCAAAACGAGAATATTTTCAGTAAAACTTGGCAACATTGGAACATTTCAGTAATATTCGAATACGATAACCGAGCTCAAAAAAAGGAACGAAGGAACTTGCGTTGATAATGAGTTTACTGAAGTACTGAAAATTCTTAGATGTACACCTACTGAAAGAAGTTGTTACCCTCTCTTGTATTCAGAAGTGTATTTGTAGCAGGTGCAATTGTATAGTTTATTCTGCTTCATTTTCATGCCAGTGCTTAATAAGGCAAATAAATAAATAATTTAAATTAAATTGTTGTGTTGTTATTTCTAACACGTTTTCTGGATGGGCATCATCACACAAAAAATATGCCAATACTCTTCTCCAAAATTAATTAGATTTTCAGAAGACTGTACCAGCCTATTTTTTGGTTTTATTAAATTCTTTGTTGGCCAATAAAGATTTATTAAGAACAAATTGAAAATTCATGCATTTCATATAATAGTAGTAAACGGACTTGCACCGCTTGATCATCAAAATAAACCATCTCAGGTTGAAGGAAGGTTTTCATTGGCTTCTATGTCACATAATTCTACTACTAATTGTAGAAGTACAAAATAGCAGTAGCGGGATATGAGTTCTCAAGAGGACGCTTGTCAAGCATCCATCAAATTTTACTTGGCAAGAATGTTCAGTGAAGAGTCAAATATTGAATAAGTTATGAATGGCATTTGAAAAGTAATTTAAATCAATATACCTCGTTTTGAAAACGCACTAAAAAGAATAAAATACTTTCTCCTAGTCTCATACAGATTCCTAACCCAATACAGATACTTAGTAATTGCAATAGCTATGAAACGACAAACGTGGTGTGCAGGGAGTAGCTTTTATTGAGAAAACTGAAACAACAGTTGGTATTATTTGCAGTGCAATACAATTGTTACAGATGAACCATTTTTGCATTAAGTACCTTCACCTGATCATATCCGAAATAGAAAATTGTTATACCTACCTACCAATAATCTATCTGTTTGATTGTTATTTTCCTGAAAAAGTAAAAAAGCAAGCAAAATTAATTCAGTTTGATTTTCATTTCAATATTATATCGAATCAATGCGTAGGGCACTCGGTGCGTGACCGTATCTCTATTCAGAAGATTCCTAATTCATACTCAACCCAATTTTCTAGAATTATTTTATTGATTAATGGTTATATATTATAATCATACAGTGAGCACAAAGCTCACAGTTTTTTTGGGAGATCGTTTAGTAACAATAGTCGTTGTAGACCGATGTTTCACCCTTTTTTTACTCCCATATACATCAACAATGTAGACTGTTTTGGCAAGTACGTATCAGAAAACAACTACTCCCCTGTCTATATAATATGCCGCAAGAGCTTGTTGCCAACAATGCCAACTAGCAGAATTTATCTTTGATTCAGACTCTGTGGGACCACCTACAGACTTGTCCGGGGCGTAGTTGTTTTCTGACAGGTATTTGCCATAACAGCCTATATTGTAGGTGTAAGGGAGTAAAAATAGGTGAAACATCGGTTGGCAACGACTATCGTTATGTTTATATTATTAACATAGTATGCACATATATTGTATTGTTATCCAGTTCTAAGCTTAAGGTTTCAAGTCTCTCTAGCTCATAGATAACTTAGTTCAAAATCAATTGCAAAATTAGTACCGAACAGACAAACAGTACAAGTCGTGAGTAAAAACGTTGTAACTTTGATTAGAAAATGTTATTATTAATATAATTCTATATTACTGTAAAGCAACCCATTTTGTTTCCCATAAGATTCGTATTACTGTGGAGCAGTTTATATCTAGTATCCACTTGCTGAGCAGTGTACGAAATGTCCAACGCTGACAAATCCACTCGTGGCGGGTAAATTCATGATGCGCAGTGTTCCTAAAAAAATAAAACTGTGAGACAGAAACATCAAAGGTTCCGACAAGACTGCAACTACTGGTTCTTTTAAGCATAATACTGTGCTTCAAGTATGTTGTCGTCAAACATATAAGATAAATAAAAAAAGGCGCAAAAAATGGTCGATTAGCATGAAATTGACTCCCATGCCGCCAACCAGGGTCGGACTTGTACATATGCCGCTAAATATTGTGATGCGTGCAGATTATTCAAGTTAATTTAACAAAAGCACTGTAACTTTTGTATTCAGAATAATCCATTTTTATAATTATTAGTATCCTTAGATTGGGTAAACAACAGTCCCGTCGAAATCTAATTTGCTAATAGCTGGGCGTACCGCAAACAGCTGTGATTTCTATTATAACTACGCCCGACCCTGCATGGAAAAAACATTCCTAATTGCTGTGCGGGCCTTTACATCTTCCGCGCTAAGTGTTACGTGGGGGCGATAGGTGGAATAATTTGAATAAAGGTAGAGATGTCAATAATTTTATTTATTGATTTAGTGCGATTTTAGTCTGAAAAACTGTTTGGTTATTGACAAAATAGGAATTGATTTCCTGGTAATTTCCTGAAGTTATGTAAGTATTGATATTGACTCACACTGATTTTAGCCAATATTCTCATGTGATTACCATATAAGGTGTGTATGGCGTGGGTACTATGCATTTTTGGCAGAAATATATATTTTGTGATTGTTTTTTTTTGGAGGAAATGTGAGGACTAGCACAATATTTGCTCATACAGGATGATTCCTAAGGTGGACCGGTCCTTTCATTAATTTCTCACATTGCACAGAAAATAATGGCTATAGGTGAACATGTAAAAGACAACAATTCGTTTTTGAGATGCAGGGCGTTAAAGTTGAAAATTAATATTGAACTTACTTTAATTACTGAAGGATCACCAATCACATACTATTCAAGATATCCAACGAAGGCGATCCATTACATCCAGTGGAAATAAGATATAACCGAATGGTGGGAGTTAGACAGTATATTTTTCACCCACCCAGCTATTCAGAATATTTTAGGGAGTCACAAAATACCCAAGAGCAGATGAATAAAAATATAATTGTACGAAACAGAATGCCAGTGTCCAATATTGATTATATTCCCAAATTTGATTTTAGGATATGAAAGTACATTAAATTTTATGTAAGAAATAAATATATGATTGCACTAAAACTTGATAGAAATCACCGATAAAAATCGAGAAAACTATATTTGGCACCAAAATTTAATGTAATTGTGTCGGATGAAAAGTCCGTTCAAGACTCCCATATGATAAATATAATTTTGGAATTTTAGCACAATTGATCATTGACATACCACACTGAGAGCTTCAATCAGAAAAAAATCACACATTGTGCATATCATCTATCAGAAAATCTTCAAACACGAAAGTATTATTCCAGTTCAAAGTGAAGTGATTTTTCGCAATGAAATCTGTATAAATAATGATAGCGTGGCAACGCACTATTCAATCTGAAAACATAGAATTACAGAGAGTTCATATAAATGAAACACAGAGCGATCAATTGGAAAGTTGAAATTAAGTGGGCCCTTCACGTGCAGTTTTTCGTGACTTCCAAAGTGACACTCCATCGCTCCACTCCATCGCTCCACTCCAAATTCGAACGTGAAGTGTCAACATGTGCCTGGCGCTTCTCGCATCTGACGCGGCGCGAGACATTCCAACCTTCTTAAACTTCTAGCGCGATTCGAACAGAGGAGTCATCCAAAACTGAAAGTGATGGGACAATTCCCGCGCCGCTCCGACTGTAGAGAAGAACAGTCGAATTGAATTGTAACGAGAAGACAGGTATAGTTGCTTCGAGTAGTCTTAATGTGATTTCGGCGCAAGTACCATTTTTGGACCAATACTCTGTGTCTTTCTTCTGGAATCTTCATTTTCTAATTTTATACATGCAATTTTTCTCTTTGAATGTAAAGAACACATCGCGAAAAAAGGCCCACTAGCTATCGAGAAGCTTCGAGGAATGAAGTTGGCGTTCGAGGAATGAAGTTGGCGTACTATATTTGAATGTGCGTATGTAGTTTGGCATGCAACTTCGCTCCGAGAGTGACGCGAAGGGAGTGCGAGTCGGGAATCGAAAAATAACTGCACGTGAAGCTGGCCCTTTTTATTTTCATGGAAGACCATGTTGGTATATGCACTTATTTGAGAATTCCCTTCTCTAGATCACTTTTAAATTATCTGAACAAAAATATCTGAATTCCTGACAATCCAGATGTTGAGTCGTGAAGAATGCAGTACTGAATGAACAACCTGTATATACAAGAATGTCTTTTATTTGTAATTTTTTTGTTGAATAACTTTTACATTAATGATAAATTGAATCATTATACTGCATATATTTTTTGAATTACTCGTATCTATGTACTTAGTATACTCATTAATCTAAATAAAATTGGATTAATTAATCCTCTGTCAATAATGAATTTGATGCAATTGAAAAATTCTTTACCCATGGCGAAGTTACCTATAATGCACTAGCTATTTCAAACTCTTGCACCACTCGCCCCCACATTATGTGGCACGTTCCAGGAAAAGATAAGACCATTTTTTGCGGCTTTTTTTATTTATCTTATATGTTTGACGACAACTATAAATCCAACAATCGTCGCAGCCAGCCGTTACTGCTGAACGTCGATGCGGGCCGCGAACTCTAGACGTCGTAGGAAATCCCACCTTTACGCGCTTTCGTTTTTGAATTGCATCGAGTTGAAATTTTTTTGCGGTCATAGTGACCTCAGCACAGTATTAGTGTAAGTTATGCTTGCCATATTTGTTACTAAAGATCGTCTGGAAGTACCCATGGAGAAACTTGAAAAAAGAAAAACTTGCTACACTTGTCCTTCATGACTAAACAGAAAAACTTTTCACTTGTGTTACACGTGTACCAAGCCTATTTGAGGTGAATGTTCAACATATATTTGTATAAACAGCAAGTCTTATTTGTAATTTTGTAAAAATGATGCCCGATTTTCAATTGTATATATTTTATTTTCATCAAAAAGTGTTCAATTAATATTATTACAATAAAATAATACGAAAAAACTCAATGATCGGTCACCATGACCGCACCACACGCGCACCGTCATCAAACTTGCACACATCTTGGATATCGTCCAATGTAATTTTCACTAGTTCATCTCTTCGGCATGCTCCTGCAACACCCATTATTGCCACAACCTTCAACAAAATGAATAATTAGTAAAAATTCTCATATCAAAGTATATTTATCCTACCTTTTCCGGCAGATATTTTTCATTAGGTGCTTCTGTGAAAAACCTCTGGAGTTCTTGGAAAAAGTAAAGAATATGGGTCCAGCTGGGACTTTGAAAAAATTTTTACAGATGCTCTAAAACACGATAAAATGAATTAAAAAAATTAAATCTTGGCGCGGAAACACATTTTTCTATTTTATTTTTGAAAAAATAAATGTGGATACTCACTTTCAAGACAAACAAATTTAATTTGTTGCATGGGTTATTTTACCTATTTTTTCAATGTTATTGAACTGTGTTGTATTGATAACACTTTCTACATATACAGAAGTATCAATTTATTAGCAGAAAAAGCTTCGAATAGTTTGGAAAAGGTTAAAAAAGCTACTTTTAATTAATTTATAATTTGTTGACAAGTGAATAAATTGGAACTGCGACAATGCCAATAGAGATTTCTGATAGTCTAAAGGCATGTTCATACCCTCGCGAATTTCACAATTTTTCTGGGAATAAAATGGCTGTCAGTCATGCCGGACCATTCATTGTTGTCAGCCATTTCATTCGTATAGAAATTGCGAAATTCGCGAGGATATGAACGAGACTCATAGCGAATTCCATTGGTAAAACTAGTGTTGCACTAGTTTTGCACCAGTGTTGCATCGACACTGTCCTAGTTTTCTCCAAAATATGAACTAGTTCAGTCTCAATGGAATACGAAATATTTGACAGACAAGTGAAACTTGTCAGTTTTCGTTTTAACAACCATCATAAGCAAATCATAATAAGAGAGTTTACAAATAAATTGCGTTGGAAATAAATAATCATTCATATTCGTGCCTTTCCGGAAAAGAGCAGATAAGTGCATGAGACATATTGCAAACCTTTGAGACACATCTCTTGTAAATGATATATTTCCTGCGCACATATACCTATAATAATGAAAAAGTTTAATATGGTTGGTTGGTTGGTTTGACGCCTATAGCTATACAATACGAACTTCAAATTTGAAAATCCAACAAATGTTTTTCACAGGCAGTAAGTAAATGGAAGTGTGTTCTTCAGGTTGGAATCCCTCATCTATTCTTCATCAATACTACCTCAAAAAAAGTTATTGAGAGGTCAACCTGGAGGACAATTTTCTCCATTTATTTCACTATTCAATCCGAATAATTATCTCCTTCTATTACACCAAAATCCACTTTGATGAGTCTCTGCTGGTATATGATTTTAACGGAACTGCAAAAATATGGAGCATGAAAAACCACATTTAAAAATATATTTTTCTTTACCTCTTCATCACTGAAATTACGGACATTTTCTACAAAATTGTTAATTTTAGAACGTGGTATCCTCTCCTTCATTACTTCGTAAATATCTTCATCACTGCTTGACGACGATGGTAACAAAATTGCTACAAGAAGTAGCCTGTCTTTTTGAATTTTTGAGCTTTCCGCCATTTTCACAAATGCACTGACTTCGCACGACCTCAAAGAGCTCGTACTCAAATTATTGCACTGAGTTCGAAACTAGGTGCACTAGATTCCCAATGGAATACAAAACTCCACACCAGTTTTACCAATGGAATACGAAAAATGCACTCGGTGTGCACCAGTTTTACCAATGGAATTCGCTATCAATACCGCAAAAGTTCTAATCGACCAGACTGATCCGCATAGACCAATTAGAACATGCGTAAATTATTATCCAACTTTAACCCAACCTAACCTAACCTTATGTATACAGAATAACCATTCGAATTTGGATAAATATTCCAAATTAGACAAATCCAGACTACCATCGTTCTGAATAGCCCATGCAAATTTCCATATGAAGTCTGGTCAATTGGAACTCTTAGACTCCGATAAAAAAACACAAGTTCTTAATTTTTTCCACCCTTGTTGTTAAGGGATTCGCCTTGTGATTGGTCCCTATAATGGCGGGAATTTTAAATGTCAAGACTCGTTATCATCATAGTGAACAATGACAGAGCGCGTTCTCAGGCAACAGAGATGGAAAAATTTATAACTTTTCTCTATTTTCAATAAACGCACAACATTCATTGTCGATTCAAAGAAAGACATTGATAATGATTAGTTTTTGTTTGTTAGCAGGAATATGCGTTTTTGTTGGTAGCTAGGTCGGTATCTGGATTGTTATGAAAAATATTTTAGGGTGTGAAATTTCTTTAGATCAAATTATTTGTGGCGAATTTTTAAATGTCTCACAGAAAATGGCATACAACGGGCGAATAAATATATAGGAAATTAATGTGTTGAGATGAAAATAAAAGGGTTTGGAATAGGGGAAGAATGCGCACAATTTTATTACAGGTTTACTTCATATATTCATATCTTCCCAATCTATATTCTGATTTGAAATGGGAGCTATTATATAAAATAGACCATATGCGAGCGAAACGAGCGCGTTCGGCCGACATTTCGCAAATCCGCGCTCGTGGATTTGCGAAATGTCGGCCGAACGCGCGGCTTTTCCTAACTGGTCATCAATTCTGTCAATTCATCTTACACGAACCTATGATATAATTTTAAATGAGAACTATGACATAAAATAGACAATGCGAGCGAAGCGAGCGCGTTCGTCTGACATTCGGCAAATCCGCGCGCGTGGATTTGCCGAATGTCGGCCGAACGCGCGGCTTTTCCTAAATAGTCAACAATTCTGTCAATTCCACAAACCTATGTTACAATTTGAAATGAGAACTATAACTCAAAATAGACCATGCGAGCGAAGCGGGTGCGATTGGCCAACATTTCGCTAATTAGTTCTTGCGGATTTGACATTTGACAGAGAACTGTATGTCAAAAGTTATTTTGAATGTTAATGACAGAAACCTTTAATAAACTCGATTGAGAATTCGATAAATTTTTTACTTGCTTGTAGTTTAACTTAAATTTCCATGAATACTTGTTCGTATCCTCGCGAATTTCGCAATTTTTCGGCAAATAAAGTGGCTGCCAGTCATGCTGGACCACTCGTTGATGCTGAACCATGTCGGCAGCCATTTCATTCATAGAAAAATTGCGAAATTCGCGAGACTTAACCGTCACTATTCCATGTAATAGAATTGGCAACGTGGCATTACTAACTTCGTGTTAAAAGTGTCCTGTCATTTCACATTTGTCAAATAAACTGGTTACATTGAATAAAAATCTTTTTGCGTATTTTTTAAATTTTTGAAGTTTATTAGGTACTATGAATTACTCGATATGGTTGGATAGAAGTGTTTGAAGTTCAAGACAATGGGTTTGAAATGAAAAATACGTTTGAACTCCGTCCAACGGTTTGTAATTGTGTCTCTCAAAAGTAAGTTCCCACACATGTTTTATCAAGAAAAAAAATAGAAAATGCTCTTTCCGCGCCAAAATTTCGATTGCTCAAGTGTTTTTACGATGTTTTAAAACGTCTGTAAAAATTTTATCAAAATCCCAGCTGGACCCATATTCTTTACCTTTACCGAGTTCTTCTCTCTTAAATATATTTGCTTATTTCGGACGATACCCATCACTCTTTCCTTTAAGAAAGGCGATTAATTTCGGAAATTTTGAGATATCGATATTTTCCCTCACTGCCAGTGTGGGTCTCAGCATTGAATAGTGGGACCACATTGTTGAACTCTTCAGTTTCTGGGACTTTTCATGAAAGAAAGCAAGAAGCACCATTTCAGTGTAGTTGTTAGGGCGGATATATCTTTCCAAACACCATTTCATAAAATAATCATATTGCCCATCATTTATTTTCTTGGATTTTGTGGGCAGCAAATCATTCATCGCCCGCTCCGCCGCTTCCCAGATATCCGGAACTTGGCTGGGACCAGGTATATTTCTAATTTCATCCATCATTCGTTATTACTTTGAGTCAATTTCTAACAATTATCGTAGATTGTAGGTAGGACGCTTAGATAATTAGAAATGTCAGATGAGTGACAATCACAAAAGTAAACATGATCACAGCTACCTTTCTGGAGATTTAGTACATAATGAATTGTTTTCTTGACATTTTTTATTGCTTTCATATTTTCGAATGGAATTATTGATTTCTGAATAGCTGTCGTAGAAAAAACTTTGTATGAAACACTTTCGTAATAGTTATTTATGTACCAAGGGCGTAAAGTAGGCGTTTATGGCCTGCGGCGAAGGCCTTAAACGCATTTTACGAACGTGATACATACAAAATTTTATGCACTAGCGGTTTTATAGCGCGAATCACAAATACTGACTTGAATTGCAATGGTCTACACGTTTCATACGTTATGCATACAATAATTAAGGGTAACATAATATGAGGAATGTGAAATTATAGTAGCTGAGTGCTATATTGGAGAATCTATTTCAAATAAATAGATCATCACCGAAAAAATTTTCAACGATTATGAACAAATGTTAGAAAGAGTATTGCTCTATTGAACTGAAATGATTCTAATTCGTGTTAGGAATTGCATGAAATGATGTGTGAGTAAAGACAATTTGAGAATTTTGTCTACTTTACGGCCCGCCGGGCCATAATGCGCCCGCGGGCGGTAAAGTGGCACTTTACGCTTGCTGAACCAGGCGGTAAAGTGTACTCTACCGCCCGCTAGTGCATAAAGGACATTTTTGTACTCGCGTGTTTGTTGAACTCGGTTTCGCCTCATTCAACAAACTTCACGCTCATACAAAAAAGTCCCACTTTACGAACTTGTATCATAAATAGCTATTATATAACTTATTTGTATATTAGGATTTCCTATTCGAATAAAGATATTCGTTTCATTTTCATTTCATTATTAAAAACAAACTATAAAATTTTGCAGAAGTTTGCTTTGAACGAAACATTGTTTTAATGGCAAAAAACGTTTTATTGCTGCATATTTCATAAAATTGCAATAGTTCTGGAAACTACGAATACTGCTAGTAATAATATTCTGAAACATGCATTAAGTTTGCTACCTTGTAAATGTTGCAATCTTTGTTTCTTCTCATTTGTTTCAATTTTCCATTTTAATTTGTTTGAAAAATTTACAGAAGTTCTGCACCTAAACATTGAGATAATTGCGAAAGTTTTTTATCGTGGTTGCAAATAAAGATAATATCGGTCCCAGTGGATATGAACTTTTCCAACCTCATACGAAAAGCAGGTCCTTAAATATTCACGAATATCAATTATATTATTTTATACTATGGCTGCAGCAGTCGGAACGTAAGAAATCGCTCTTAGTCAAAGTCAAAGGGTCATAAAAAAATGGCCATTGCTAAACTTAACGGACTACGGAGACAAGCGTGCCTGGCGATTACTGGAAGCATTCGCTCCACGCCAACGGCAGCAATGGAAGTCCTCCTTGGATTACTTCCTCTCCACATAGTTCTGGAGAGAGAGGCAAGATGGGCAACATACAGACTTTACCAAGCGGCCATTACTCTACCGCAGGCATGTGCCATGAGAGGCAGCAGCATGCTGGAGGGCATAATAGCTCACAACATTCTAGGAATGCCCTCAGACATTATGCCTAAAACTATCAACCTGAAGGAAACGAAATAGCGGACGCCCTAGCAAAAGGGGGGGAGGCGAAACAACGTTCACTGGACCAGAACCGGTAATCGGTTTAGCATATAGCACTGCCAAGAATGTCATAACAGCTTGGGCAGACAATAAAAGACTCGAGTACTGGTGTAGTCTACCGGGCCTAGCCCATACCAAAGTATTTATTGCTTGTACCAGGAAAAAACAGGACTCTGACAAACTGCTAGAACTCAGTAGAGCGCATCTCAGAATTATAGTATGTTTGCTCACTGGCCACTGCAAACTCAAACATCACATGCATAAAATTGGACTTGCACAAGATGCAGAGTGCATGGAGGATGATGAAACGGCTAAACACATTCTGTGTACATGCCCTGCAGCGGCCAGAACGAGATTCTCAATATTTGGCGATACGACAGTAAGGCCAGAAAACCTGGTAAATTGTTCACCCAATACATTCCTCAATTTCGTCAAGAGATTGAATATACTGGGAGAAATATAACCATAGGGTGAGCCACAATAGGCCATTGGCCGCAGTGGAGGGCCTGATACGGGTCCACTCACGTTCAAACCTAACCTAACCTAGTCAAAGTAGATTATCTACTATGAAAAGACCATTCTACAGTGGTCCAGTTGAATACTTGATTATCTATCGCGTATCTCTGTTACATTTTGTACTGGTTGATTGGAACTCATTCATTCCTGATCAGTGCTTTGCTATTGTTTAGGTGTATACTGAAGTGTTTGGTTTGCGGTGAGAATTTGGCAAGTGGTGACATGCAGCAATGTGATGGGGGACATTTCTGGATATTGACCTCGTACGCTGGTCAAACTTGGCAGGAGGTATGTTCAGCACCATATCTACCGAAACGTGAAACCAGCAAATGGTCACAAACTGACTGGTTTTCAAACGCCCCTCCTCTCTTTGACCTTGACTTGGAGAAATTCTATAACTACAACCAGGCGACTTGAGCAAATGAGAATATGGCATCACACGAGCTTTTTTTCTTCTTGTAATCCGCGATTAGATACTTTCAATTTTATCTTTGTAATAATCACATTTGGCGTTCATAATAAGAGAATTCAGTTTATTTCAATATTTTTTTGTATTTTTCAGCATTTTCCGTTGTTGAATGACATTTCCTGTGAAAGTTTCAGTTTAACAAAATTTTTTTGTCAAATATCTCGGAAACGGCTTAATTCATTCCATTCTCCTTCAAGACACTTCAATGGACTCTCAAACTCTAAACTTCGCTCAGTCTCCCGTCATCAAGGTATCCATGAAGACACTCAAATATGATTCACTCTGTAGATAGATTTTATGTTCAGCGTAATTAAATCACAAACTACATCGCTACGCCGGCGCCGGAGAGAAACATCTGGACCGTAGTCTAGACACAGAGCGCAAACAATCAACCCTCCTGTTATTCTATGTGCCAAGTGTTTCGCAGGTCGACGCCTACTACGTTCACAAAACATCATTGGAATTGCGAACAAATGACGAACGGACCCGGATAAGAAGCCTTGTGCGGTTGAAGAACGCTTTGGCTCCGGTCCAAGTCGTACAAAATGCACTTGGAAAACTTGTACAAAACTTTATCTCGGGGTTTATGGAACTGGGATTTATGTGAGAGTCTGTAAACGTACCGAATCTAGGGGCGGACTGGCCACATTAAGGAATATTTAAGGAATCCCTTACAATATCAAAGAATTCACTTACACTCAAATTTACCTAGATCATATCAATTAAGACTGAAGTTTTTTGACCATATTCATCTTCGCCATATTGTCAAGCGACAATACCAACTACCCAGTGTTCCCAACTATGAATAACAAAATTCACTCATTCCATACGACTGGGAAAGTTTGAAATGAGAACACATATTTGGAATGCGCATGACTTTGAAGTCAAAATTCGTAAACTCAATGTAATTTAGTTTAGTGGGCTTGATCCAAATTTTAGATGAAAGGTAAAAGTAATGAATCTTCCTTAGGAGCCGTTGACTAAAAATTTTTGGAATTATCAAATACATTTGGAGAAGATGATATTTTGAAATAAAAATTACAAGACTAGAGAAGTCAATTATTTCATGAATAGAGACTATTTGGACATCTGAGCTTTAATAATGACACCATTGGCAGTATAACAGCAAAACATTTTCAACTCCATTCGCCTTATACAGGCTGAGTCACCACCACTTACTAGTCCTTTAATTTTGCACTAGTATTTGGAAACAAACCTTAAGTTTAATTTTATTGATTGAATGAGTTTTTAATGAACTCTAAAAGTTATTTAAGACCAAAAAAACACCTGATCAACAAAAAAATATTTCGAAAACAATGCAGTTTTCAATTATTTCAAATAGATATTTGAAATTTGGTGTAGGCTTAAGATTATATTGTAAACAACTCTTTCAAATAATTTGTTTTCTCTAAGACACATAATTATATTTTATTGAAATGTTTCGTGTATATTCTACTTGGTGATTATACTTTCTGATACAATCTTTTCAATAAAAAAAAAAAAAACGTTGAATGGTGAAAAATCAATATTTAATATAATAATAATAACCGTCTTTATTATTTCCTTTCGCTTAAATGATACAAAATGAAGAAAGTATATATATATATATATATATATATATATATATATATATATATATATATATATATATATATAGAATTGAAAATATCTTGAGGTTGCAGTCTGATATTGGATTTAAAGAAAACTCTTTGTCATCTTGCCAAGCTTTCGGAAATGTTTATTTCCTTCCTCAGACAACTACAAAAGGACAATTTAATAAATGGAGAAAAAATATTGAATCTACTTACATAACTTGAATAAAATAGAAATTAGCATCAAAAAAAGAATGTTGTATATAAAAATAATATACAGACAAAATTTTAAATGAATGTCAATAAACTTAAAAAATGATGAGAAACAATCAAGTAACTCTACCGGGTATATCAGCATTACTATAATTTTTCAACTTATCTCTGTTCAGTTTTAAAATATAAGTGTAAATTTTACTCAAATTATTGAGATCAGTTTTTTTTATTTAGGCTGTTACTCTCTTCATTAATTTGCAACATTTCTAAAAATGTCCTTTCAAAAATGTTGTTTTCTATTCCAAGTACACTAACATTATCAAAACTCATTCGATGGTCAAATTGATTAACATGTTGGGCCAATGCACATGAATTCATATTTCTTTCACATTCACTTTTATGTAGAAAACATCTCTCCAGGAAGTTTTCACAAAAACAAGAAAACATTGAGATAATAACCAAATATGCCCTGAGAAAAAACCCTAATGTGCAACAAAGACACCGCTATCCAGAAGAAACCTTGCTGGAAAAACTGTTACATTTTTTAACAAATAGTCAACAATAATTCTATACTTTCAAGATCATGTAGAATTTTTTATTTTATTTTATTAGTGAATACGAATTTTTGATTATTTTTTCAAATAGGATAAGCTATGCAATTTTTTTAACCATATGTATTATAACAAAATTGTATTTAATGGGCAGAAGGACATCGGGCGATAACCATTTGAATTGAATGTAATTCTGATTCAATAAAAAATATTTACTATTATTATTTAATATTACATTATCCCTTCAGTGCCACTGTACAAGAATGACTTGATATTCGACCGATAATTAAATGAAAAATTGTCACTTGGTATACGTAGAGTGAAAACATTCCAATATGATGATGATTTCACTACTATTACGTGTACTGTAGAACTGTCATACTGATAAGAAACAGTCACAGATTTCTTCATTGTTTAGTCACTCACTTGTTCAGTGTTCTGGTGACATAGGAAGGGTACGGTACGGAGCTTAATTTGAATCGTCAAATTTTAATTTTGCGGTTAAGTGAATAGTGTTGATGAACTGTGCTATTGAGAAAAACTTGGAGAAGATAGACGTGCGCCATCATCCTCTTCCTATTAAGTTTAAATATCCTTTCAAGTAAGTGGGTGTTTGTTATATTCTTCATAAGGATTTTTTCATGGTCAAATTGAGTGCGTTGAATATTTAGGTTTTGGTTTCATTTGAGAGGGGAAAAAAAAGATATACATATTTTTTTCCTTTATTTTTTTATTATTCTTTTTTATTGATTCTACCTAGAGTCTGGAATATAATCCAGTGGTATAAAGATTATTAAGTTGTAATGGGGGACCAATCCCCGGGTGATCCCGGGGGAAGTTCTCTGGACAAAGATATTCATGTGTACAAAGATTTAATAAACAGATCCCCGACGACTAGGGCTGCTGTCGACAGTTTGATTCTTTTTGCGGAAGAGGTTGAATATAACGATTCTAAATGTGTTCAATTGGTTTCTCATGTTGATATAAATGAAGAATTTGCTTCAGAATTCAAAGACGTAGTTGAGGAAGGTTTTTTACTAAACAAAGATAATGACATTAAGGTTAAGATCTCACAAAAAGTTAATATTCTTTCTGACCTGGTTTTACAAAAAGCTGGGTTACTGAAAGAAAAAAAAGTAAAGAAAGAACATATATTTCCCAACGTGTTAGTAAAAGATACAACTCCTAATGCTGAATCTCCTCAATCACAAATGATGGATGTTAATGAAAATCAGAATAATCCCCATTTAGGAAATTCTTTTAGTTTAGAAAATAGATATGATATCTCTGATTTTGGTCCATACAATATTTATATTGAGTCTTTGGACAGAAACGTGGGGTATATGTCCAGCTTAGCAGTTGGGAAAATTTTCCACCAAAACTCTCAATACAATCCAAGTAATATTGAACGGCGAGGTAGAAACAGACTTATGATTTCATTTAAGAAAATGCAAGAAGCTAATAAACTTCTCGAGGATAGTCACTTCCTATTAAGCAATAAATTCAGGGCCTCTATTCCAAACAATTTCATATCATCTAAAGCGATAATTAAAGATTTTGACACTTCTCTCTCGGAAGAAGAAATTCTGGAAAATATGAAAACCATTGATAACAAAAAAATTCTTCATGTTCGACGATTAAAAAGGAAAATGTTTAATTCAGACGATGGTAACTTTCAGTATAGGGACATTCCGGTTATTCTTGTCACTTTTCGCGGCAAAAATCCTCCGGCTTATGTATATTTATATTCATGTTCTTTTAAAACTCTAAATTATTATTCTCCGGTGATCCAATGCCATAACTGTCTCAGATACGGCCATACCAAAAATTTATGCAAGGGAAAAACCAGATGTCCCAAATGTGCTGGAGAGCATGATAAAGAATTCTGTGAATCATCTACTATATCCTGCCTTTTTTGCAAAAAAGGCCACCTCACCAATGAACCCGACGTTTCCTTTACAAATAGAGTTTGTCCTGAATTTCTCAGACAAAAAACGATTAAACAACTGATGGGTGAAAGAAATGTTTCGTTTTTCGAAGCTTCCAAACTTGTTCCAGCTATGAATATTACTAATCCTAAAGACTCTCAAAATAATTATAGTTTTAATATATCGAGTTACCCTGATCTCCCGGCTATAGATCATTCAGTTTTACAAATAAATAATGAAAGGACTCCCATCCGGTCAAACAATTCTACAGGGTACAATAAAATAGTAAAAGTCAACAAGGACACTTCTTTCCCAAATAAGAAGGACTTTAAGCCAGTTAAACGAGGATATGATGATATTCATAAAGAATGTCTTATCAATCCGGAAGGTCAAGTTAAAGTGTCACCTGTAAAGCGTACTCTAAATAAGTATGCTCTAGGTAATTCTCCATCAGACAATTATATCAAACAAAGAATGAGGGAGGATATTAGCAAAATATCCGCAAAATTCCCTGACATGTTTCTTGAATTAATTAAGGAATTCATTCCACATAATAATTATAGTAAGAATAATATTGTATTTTCGGACGAAGAATCAACCTTATGGCCCCGGTAAAAGTCGTGAACTGGAACATACGAAGTTTAAATTCTAATAAAGCTAATTTATATAATCTTATAGACGATTTGAAACCAGACGTTCTATGTCTTTCTGAAACTTGGTTAAAACCAAACTCTTATACTTTCATTAAGGGTTACAATTTCTTCTCACATGAGAGGAACGACGGATGGGGAGGATCCGGGATTCTTGTTAAAAAAAATATCACATGCAGTGTCATTAATTTTAATTTTCCTATTCCACATAGAGTGAATATAGTGGGCATTAAGGTTAAAAATATAAACATTTACTCTATTTATATTCCACCAGATATCTCGGTTGATGTAAATTTTTGGAAAGCTTTCACTAATAATCCCGAATATATAATATGTGGCGATTTCAATTGTCACCATAAAAATTGGGGCAATTCTATTACTAATAGAGGAGGAATAGAATTAAACACTGCGGTAGACGAGGGCTATTTCGTAGTAAATAATGATCTTCAACCTACAGTGATTTCTTTACAATCTAAAAGTGTAATTGACTTAATTTTATCTTCCCCCAATATTCTCACTGACTTCGTTTACTGTAAAACTCTGAATGATACTTATGGGTCCGATCACTTCCCAATCATAGCTGAAATAACAAATAAGAACTTTCACTCGTATTACCAACCCCATGATGACCATATAGATGTAAATATATACAATTATAAAAAAACAGATTGGCTAAAATATCAACTCCTAATAGAGAATAAAGAAATTTCATCGTATGATGATCTTATCCATACGATGAAATGGAGCCTTTCTCAAAGTACCCCAATTATAGATAGGGACAGCAACTGTAGGTATTCTTCAAAACCCCCTTGGTGGGATGATGAATGTTTGGAAATTATTAAAAAAAGAAAGGAACTCTTCAGAACATATAAAGAAAATCAAAATCAAATTAACTTTATAGAGATAAAAAAAGAACTAGCCAGATCGAGAAGAATTTTTAAAAGAAAGAAAAGGAAATCTTTCCTTACTTTTACAGAGTCACTTTCTAGGGAATCGGATATTTCACAGGTGTGGAAGAAAATAAAAAGATTTTCTGGTTCATTTCTTTCTCATCATAACAAGAGTCAGCATGTCCTTGACAATGATACTTTCTGTGAAGCTCTTCTTGATAATTTTTGTCCCCATGATATTCAAAGACCTCCAGTGGCTTTTGAAAATATTGAAATTAATAGGGATATAAATTATATATTCTCTGAAAGGGAGGTTAGATGTATCATTTCAAACAAGAAAAATACTCGCCCTGGGAAAGATGATATTTCATATCAAATGATTGAATATCTGCCTAAACAGGCCTTCACATGGCTGGTAAATTTTTATAATGACCTATGGTTGAATAGAGGAAGCATTCCCAAAGTATGGTATGAAACTATATTAATTCCTATTTTAAAATCTGGAAAAGATCCAAATGTAGTTAGCAACTATAGGCCTATTGCTTTGACATCATGCGTAAAAAAAACTTTTGAGTTGCTTATTAAATATCGGTTGGAATGGTGGGTCGAACATAATAATATCCTTCCTCATAATCAGTATGGGTTCAGGAAAGGAAGGGGCACAACAGAAGCTCTATTTGACTTCTATATGGACTTACAAATCAGCAATTTAAAAAAAAAAAAAACTGTTGCCGTTTTTATGGATATTCACTCTGCCTATGATAATGTCTTGCCAGATATACTTACCTCTACTCTCCTCGATTTAGGAATTAATAAAAATGTCGTTAAGATCATCTATGATTTAATTAAGGAGAAAGACATGTTTATTAGAGACAAAAAAGGGAAATTATGGGGTCCTAGGAAAAGCTTTACCGGTATTTTACAAGGTGCTGTTCTTAGTCCATTATTATTCAATCTATATTCGGTGACTATTTGGGATGCACTCACTCCTCATTGCAAATATATACAGTATGCTGATGATATAACTTTATACAAATCTCACGAAGTCCCTTCACTCGCAATCCACTCCATTGAAAGGGCTTTAATGTCCTTTGAAAATTGGTTGGATTTCCATGGTATGACAATATCAATAGAGAAAACCAAAAGTATGCTCTTCTCCAATTCTCACCTTCAGCTAACCTTAAATATTGAAATCTCTAATCAAGTAATTAATCAAGTTGAACAACATAAAATGCTGGGACTGTTCTTTGACAGGAAAATGACATGGAATACTCATGTCAGTGAAATCATAAATAAATGTCTGAAGATCCTGAACATCTTTAAATACTTAGCAAAAGTCAGCTGGGGGGCAGATCCCAAGATAATGTTAAATATGCATAGCGCAATGATTGCTTCAAGAATAGAGTATTGTCTGCTTATTTATGGGAATACTAGTAAAACTAACACTAAGAAAATTTCTAGTACTCAGTTCAAATCTCTGCGAATATGTCTTGGACTTATGAACTCTACTCCCACAAACTCTATTTTAGTTGAGGCTAACCAACTGCCAATAGAACTTCAACAAAATAAGTGTACTCTCTCATTCATCATTAAACACTTAGGTATACAATCTAACCCTAGTGTGAATAAAATGCGGATGTTTGAAGAACTTATCACCAACTCTAACTCTAATAAGATGAGATCGCGTGTATTATACAAATCTATTCAAGAATCTCTGGTTCCCCCTTACAACCAAATTATTGCTTTCCCTTATTATCCTATATTTAAGTTTCCGTTGGAAACTTTGTATGGAGCCTTCGATGCCTTTTCGACTATTGGACTTGATAAAAGAGATAAAGACTGTAGTAACATTAATGCGTCAATGCTAGACATAGTCTATTCTAAATGGCCAACTTACAAACTGATTTTTACGGATGGATCAAAATCGGCAGAACAAGTTTCGTTCGGAGTCTACATTCCCCATCTACAACTTTCAAAAAGTGGAATTATTCATCCGAAATCTACCATTTTAACAGCAGAATTAACTGCAATCCACATTGCACTTATTCTAATACAGGACGCTCCGGATAATTACTTAATTTTAACGGACTCTAAAAGCTCTGTTTTAGGTTTACAGAACAGTAAAATCAAAGCTTCCTCTAATATATTATTTAGTAAAATTAAGGATTTATGGATGGAATTCCAATCTCACAATTTTAACATCAAAGTAGGTTGGATTCCTGGTCACTGCAATATTGAGGGAAACGATAAAGCGGACTTCTTGGCAAAAAACGCCACTATTCCATATAAAATGGGAAAAATTCATTATTATGATTTAATCTCCCATATCAAGGAAACATCGAAAACTAAATTTCAACATTTCTGGGATCAGTCCTCCACATCCAGAGGTTCTCGGTTCAAAGCAATCCAACCAAATATACAAAACATGCCATGGTTTTCTTCCTGTCAATCTGTTTCTCGTAAGACTTTGACTTCTATTATCCGTTTAAGATTGGGACACTGTTGTATTCCGTCTCATTTGCATAGAATGGGGGTGGTCGATAGTAGCCTGTGTGAGTGTGGGAAGACAGGCGATATAAATCATCTTCTATTCGAATGTGAAAATAACAAACCAAATATAGATGCATTATACCTCAGCTTAATCAATATAGGACTATCTCCCCCTCTCTCTGATCACGTGTTACTTAGTGATATTAATTTTAAAACAATCGAAATTCTTCATAAATTTTTTGAAAAAAGTAAAATTAAAATTTGAATCATTTCATCAATTTGATCTATGAAACTTCCCCTATTAACCATGGGCTTTCTACTATGTAATTGTTTCAGTGTTATTATTGGTCAGTGGATCTTTATTACCCAATATTCCTAGATGTCATAACAACTACTTCATCCTTTTAACAAAATTAACAAACCTCCCTCATATTCAATCCTTACATCAAAGCTCGTATACACCTGATCTGGTGAAATTGACTTCACGAGGAGTCAGAAACCAATAAAACAAACAAAGAAGAAGAAGAAGAAGAACTGTGCTATACTGTGCTTATCCATCAGTGGATTAATAAAAGGGAATGTTTAGTTATATTGGTAAGTCATAGCATGCATTTTTAAGAAAGTCTATCCCATTTTTTCCGATTTTCATGAACAATACCTACTTATAGATATGGTAAAGGTAAAGTTATCGGGCTCATTCTCCAAAAAAAAAAGTGAAACTTACGTAGTTTTGTCTCCTGAACACGAATCTGAAAGAATTTTGTGGGGGTCTCAATTACTTTAGGAGTTATATATATATATAGTTAAAGTCGAAAATTGTAGATTTTCAGACACGAATTTTGCAGTCAAAATTTGCACAAAATGCCTCCTTCTTTTTGTTGACACTGTCATTAAACACTTAATCTATCCATATTTCACAAATACAAACACCAAAAATTAAAATTATACTCAAAAACTTGACCTTCTTTTACTAGCGATTCTAACCAAACTTTTGTTTGGTTTTCAGTAATTTTCATGATTGCAGTAGGTTGGTTACCTGAGATTTGCACCGCCAACTATTTTATTACAAATAAAGCGCAATATGGCATAGATAAAACAATTGAACATAAAGCCGGGTCCAGACCAAGCAGACAAAAAGGAAACACGATTTTGAGACAAAAACACGACAACATTGCGACAAAACTTAAGGTATTCAGACAAGACAAAATTGAGACAAACTGTCCACACCACAACGACAAATTTGCAACAAAATTTAGTTGTGGGGAATCCGTTGTGTAACCATGTGGCGTTTCCACCAGGAGAAAAATTTAAAAAATTAAGATTTATTGCTAGCCGCCAGTTGTTATATCCTTCTTTCCACGTCATCCAATGTTGGAAAAAAGAAACGCAAACGTTTTTGAATGAGACCAAGCTTAAAAATGCGAGAAAGTTATGGCATAAATTATTTGTTACTCCAGTTAGGTACGTGAGGATGATATTGGACTATTTGACAATTCGTCAATTTTCTAAGAATGTCCACCGAAGATTTCGAGAATCTGATAAGTATTGTTGGTCCTGAAGTTGCTAGAAAACATACTAACTACAGAAATGCTATAAGTGTAACAGAAAGGTTGGCAGTAACTTTAAGATTTCTATCAACAGGCGATTTTTACCTCAGTCAAAAGTATCAAAGCAGTCAATATCTGTAATAATACCGGAAGTTTGTGAAGCCTGTACAATTCTATTAATTTGCAAGTATTTTCTGTGTTCCACTTTTTTCCCCCGACATTTTTGCAAAGACACTAGTACGCCACTACAACAACAACAGCACTAAATTTGTGTGATTTTTCACTGATTCACTGGGCTTCCTACTTTTGTCAGTGCGCACCGTCCACATAGCGACGATAACTTGTCGTGAAATATGCAGACAAAACAGAAACCCTTTGATCTTTACCGACTCGAGACGGGACTTGCAAATGTTTCTGAATTTGGAAACAAAACAAAAATAAGACAAAAATGTTGCAGAAATGTTTCGAGTTTGTCGCCACTTTGTCGCGAAACATGAATGTTTTTGTCTTGTCGTTGTTTTGTCTGCTTGGTCTGGACACGGCATAAGAATGAAGGGGAAGTTATTGCTCAATTTGAATTCGAATAGTTGACGGCGCAGATTCAGTGATACCAACTTCTTATGAGCATGTAAATAACTAACAAATAGGTTAGAATCACTAGTAAAAGAAGTTCAATTTTTTGTGTGAAAAAAATAGTTTTTGTGTTTATAAAAGTGAAATATGGATAGACTAGTGTTTAATGACAGTGTCAACAAAAAGAAGTAGGCATTTTGTGCAAATTTTGACTGCAAAATTCGTGTCTGAAAATCTACAATTTTCGACTTTAAAATGGCTATAACTCCTAAAGTAATTAAGACCCCTACAAAATTCTTTCAGATTCGTGTTCAGGAGACAAAACTACGTAAGTTTCACTTTTTTTTTGGAGAATGAGCCCGATAATTTTACCTTTACCATAGATATTTATGGGACAAAATTCTGAAACTATGATACCTATTTGGGTAAAGGTAAGCTTATTGGGCTAATTCTCGAAACAAAAAGAAAAGTGATTTTATTTACGTAGTTTTATCTCCTGAACAAGAATCCGACAGAATTTCGTGGGGGTCTATCATACTTTTCGAGTTATGACCTTTTGAATCTGGAAAATCGACCATTTTCAAACTTGATCCCAGGTAGCACATCATATCGGCTGAATCTTGGTTCCATATTGGGCCAATATAGATATATTGTAAATGAAAAATCAATATTGGTCCAATATGGGTGAATATTCAAAAAACAATATTATATTAATAATATTGGTGGAATATTGGTTGAACTAGTTTTGAATGTAGATTATCACACGAAATATTGGGTCAATATTGGTTGAATAATTTCTACCAATATCGATAATACAATATTGGTTATATATTGTTTTCCACATCTAGAATTAATATTGCAATCCAAATATTGCAGTCATATCGATTATAGAGGAAAAAACTATATTGTATTTTCAAGTTTGTTAGAATATTGGTTGAATATCATTTCCACTTTATTTGAGAAATTGTAATAACTCATATTCAGTCAATATTGTTTGAACGATATTTACCAATATCAATAAAACAATATTGTCTTCACATCGTTTTTAACATCTAGAATAAATATCGCAATCCCAATATTCCCCTAATATCGATTCTGGGAATAAAAACTATATTGTATCTCCAAGTGTGATTACACATTGGTTGAATATCATTTCGCCAATATTCAACAAAACTTATTAATTAATATTGGGTCAATATTGGTTCAATAATATTGATCGATATCGTTAAAACAATATTGTCTTTATATTGTTTCCAACATCTAGATTGAGATGAAATTTGAATATTGGCCGAATATTCAATGAAACATATTGAAATTATATCATGATCAAACTTGGATAAAAATCCGCTAGGTGGCTCTACATATAGAACGTCTTCTTAAACCTACGAAAGTATATTAAATACTTCGCTTAGCTTGTTTTCAAGACAGCTCACTCAGCGGTTATGGCGATCAAAAGGCAGACTCTGGTGTCACCTTCATCAATTGAAGGACAATTAATAATTTACCAAGGTATATGGTACATCCACCAATATATTCAAATGATATTGTAACAATATCGATATATATTGTACCAATATCGATAAATATTCTACCAATATCGATAAATATTGTACCGATATCGATAAATATTTTGAGGGCATTATTGCTTCAAGAATATTCCACCAAAACTATTTCTAAAATATTCAAACAATATTCGACCAATATCGCAAAATGTTCACATTTTACTTCTCGACAATATAACTTTTGAATATTGTGCCAATATTGTCAGAATATTGTACCAATATCGCCGAACATTTTGAGGACAATATTAGTTCAAGAATATTTCACCAATATTATTCAAGTAATATTGGACCAATATCGCCGAATGTTCACATTTTTTTTCTCGCCAATATTGCATTTAAAATATTTCGCCAATATGTTCACAATATTGTATCAATATTTTACCAATATAGGTGTGCTACTTGGGATTCTCTCAGCGAAAAATCGCACACTTTTTGAGACCCTAATCAACTCATATTTCACAATAACAAGCACTAAAACCAAACGTTTTACACAAAAATTCAACGTTCTTAAAAAGTATACCTAACCCTTTTAAAACCCCTGGAATGAACGCCAATGAAGAGTGAGGTTAAGTATAGTTTAATATAAGAAGGTTATTTTTTTCCGTAAAACGTTTGGTTTTTGTGAAAAAAGAGTTGATTAGGGAATGAAAAAATTGTCGACAAATAGAAGGAGGCAGATTTTTCGATTTTTTACCGAAAAAATCGTGTTTGAAAATGGTCGATCTTCAAGATTCAAAAGGTCATAACTCGAAAAGTATAAGAGACCCCCACGAAATTCTTCTGTCGAATTCGTTTTCAGGAGATAAGACTGCGTAAGTAACACCACTCTTCTCTTTGTTTAGAGAATGAGCCCGATAAGCTTACCTTTGCCCATATTTGATGTCCAAGGCGTCTTTAGAAAAAAAACGGCAACTTTCAGACAAGAGAAATTGATATTTTGGATTGACGTGGCCGTTACTTGATGGAAATTCATAGTATGTGACACTAAGGTAAACAACTAATAAATTTCCACAGATTTATTGTCTTCACGACATGTTTCGATAAACAATATCTTTCTCAAGCGAATGTAATACACTAAATTATTCTACGTTGAAACTTACTTAAATACCCTTTTTCTACATTCATGCAAAAAGCTAAACTTTATTGAACTACATTCAGTGGAAAAAGAAGTTCTTTATTGCACTAGTGCAATAAAGTTTTTATTTCACTCATCTGTCATTCTACTTCAACGTGCTGTCATCATGACAAACATAAACGTTTAAACCTACTACATATTTAGCAGATATTCTGTGAGATTGGCGATAGGTACTTCACTACGAAATATTCATATTGAAAATTGCACCAATTGTTCATTCACTTTCAACATTGAGGGTAAAAATAAAGTTTGAGTTAAATTGTTCGTAACGTATTAGTTCCTGTTTCAATGCAAATCGATATTAATAATAAAGTATTCAAGTTGCGCTTTTCATTTTCCTACACCTAGTGCCGCACCTCAATAAATCATTTTTTGCTTTTTGCATGAACGTAGAAAAAATGTTGTATGCAACTCGTGCAAAAATTGTTTATTGCACTCGACGTGTTGTCCAACTCGGCCTAACGGCCTCGTCGGACAATTTCACGTCGAGTGCAATAAACATTCACTTTTTGCACTTGTTTCATAAATAACTATTTTATCAATAGAGGAAATTAAACCTACCTATAGTGAAAATAAAAATTGACAAAATGATGTAGTTACCTGGAAATCTCAAAACAAAGCTACTAGGTACTTGATTAATTGAAAAAGTTTAACAAAGGGGAACTATTTAGGTCCAATTGATCATTTAGTAAAAAATAATTATGCCTGATGCCCTTATTTTCAACATGGCCTACATATACTTTGGAGCAAGATCCACAATTCACGTTGGTTAAGTTTATCAAAAATGATAAAGATAAAACACAAAAATCTGAAAAATCAGCAGTTTACAAATTGAATTGACTGGTAGACCATTCAAAAGCCGCGTACGTGAACACCATACGAATTATGTAAAGAATGAAACACATTCAACATAGCCAATCATATTTTGGAGGAAGACCATGACTTTGATGGAAACTTCGAAATCATTCATGTTGAAATTCATGTCTTTGGCATTGTCTAATTTTCTTTTCAATGCCAAAGATAGAATAGCAAAAATGAAAAAATCTGGAGTTTATAAGCTTAAGTGTCCAGAGTGTAACGGTGTTTATGTGGGACAATGTGAACGTAATTTTTCAAAAAGTTACGCTGAACATGAAAGGTCCTTCAGACTAGGAAAACATGATTAGACGTTTTCAAACCATTCCTTGGAATGCAACCACAAGTTTCCGAGTCTGAACGATACGGAAATTTTGCACTATGCAAGCAAGGTTTAAAAAATAAATTATTTAGAATACCTAGAAATTCATAAACACAAATATTGTGGATGTAACCTACTGAATGATCAACTGGATTTGGTCTATTCACGGGTTTTTAAGGCAGCTCAGTCACATTGTGGCAAATAAACAAGGTCCAGGTAAAAGTCATTAATGACCGTTAGTCACTAAGACAGGCCTCGGGTAGAATTAAAGTTATTTATTGTATAAGTGTTTTAGATATCATTTTATTTGCGCAAGAATGTTTAAACGCGAGAGCGAAGCTCGAGCGTTTACATTTCTTAAGCAAATAAAATGTATCTAAAACACGCATGCAATACAACGTTTTATTCACAATCACATTCATTTAGAATCAGAATCGCGGAAATTTTTCATCACAAAATGATTTGACGTATTGCTCTGACAGCTCATCAAAAATCATTGAAATAACATACAAAAATATCGGGAAGTGTTGAATGGTTGCTATGTATTTTCGATTGTTTATAGACTCCATTTGTAAAAATTTGTGAAGTTGGTAGTAAAATGTGATTGATATTCAAGATTGTATTTTTCATTATTCCACTAGTGGAATAAAGTAATTTCATTATTCCACTAGTGGATAAAGTGGTACTTTATACGGTCCATAAGTGTGGATAAAACTTCTATTATAAGGTGATTGTGGATAAAGGGTATTTAAGGAGTGTTATTTATTATTTCAGATTATTGTATTGTTTGATAATGTCCATATAGGACGAAACTGCAGTAACGTTGGTTACAAATAGGAGTGGTATAAAAACATAGAAATTTTTATTCCTCTTTTGTCGTAGTAGCTATGTTTTGAGATTTCCAGGTACCTACAGTGTATTGTCAATTTTTATTTTCATTATAGGTAGGTCCTAATTACCTCTATCATAAGACCATTCGCGTCAACCACGACCTCAATCAATTTTCATCCTCGGCCTCGGCTATGTTTTTTGTAAATAACCCGTCCAAATCACAAATACAATTATTTGGTCTAAAAAATCACAGAAATACAGAAATGCATCAAAAACGGCCACCTTGAAATGTTAACAAATTTTGATCTTGAATAACTTTTTTATTTTTAGTCCGATTTTGATAGTTTTTTCACCAAATGGAAGGAAATTTATCCTAGATTGATTTTCACCGAACATATTTCCTAATTAGGTCCGAATTATACACATTATACGAGGGAAAACAAAGTTTTGTTTCTGTCATCTGAGTTTGAGACACCCTGTGGTGAAATACAGCAATTGGATGACACTCAAAACCATCCTGTATGCAAGCTTGGTTCATTCCCTGTACATTGGCACTAGATTCATTTTGATATCACGATTCGTTTCGAGTTTATGAATTAAGCAGTGCATTTTCTCTGCATGATCTTTACTCTTCAATTTGTAAAAATTAACGACTAAACGATAACATAAGCAGCTTGGACAATAGCTTCCATTTTCCGAGGCATTCCACGAATTAGCGTTCGAATATTCTCCTGGGGCATGTTATTCCTATCCTCTATGAGCGCAACACGAATTTCATTTTTATTCAGAGATGGTTTTTTGCGACTTCTCAGACATCTACCTAGACAGTCCCAGACAAGCTCAATATGATTTGCATCAGGGAAGCATGCTGGCCAATTCAATTTCTCTATTCCAACTTCAATTAGGTATTCTGTAACACAACTGGTGGAATGTGGTCTTGCATAAGAAGGAAGTTTATGTCTCCAAAGTGTGTCAGCTAAAATATTAATGTATTTTCGTGCTGTCAATGCTCCATTTTCAACAAAAACTAGCTCAGTATGACTTTCCGTTCCTCTGAATTTTTGGTCGATTCTCCACATAGTAGAACGACAGACATTCAATCTTCTAGCAACGTATTGATAATTTCGTTCCTCTTCTAAAAGAGTTATGGCTTTAGCACAGTTTTCTTCACTCAAAACCATTGATAGAACGATTATAAGTTTTCTCAATCTGACGTTATGACAAAAATGCAACTGTCAAATGATAAACAAGGTAAACAATTGTTTCCATGCCAATCGCAATCATTGAATATGACGAATATGTAGAGAAAATGCAATGCTTTATTCAATAATTCTAAATTCGGAACGAATCGTGATATCAAAACGAATGAAGAAGCAATGGATAGGGAATGAACCAAGCTTGCTACAGGATGGAGTGTCATCCTAATACTGTATTTCACCACCTTTATCATTAGATTATCCATGGTAATATGCCTACATACTTATACAACAATAGTATATTGTGCAACAAGTGGGGAAAGTTCAACTTTTCTCACGAGTATGGAAGTTTGGGGCACGAGCCTGAAGGGCGAGTTCCGCAATCACACGAGTGAGAAAAAGTACTTTCCCCGCATGTTTCACACTATATTTTTTCTACAACTGCAAAAATTTAAAAAATACAAGTTATATACCTCAATATTTGTTTTTTCCTACAACTGCACTTTAGGAGTTTTCTATTGCCGAACGCCAGCCTATGATGGTACGTCCAGTATATATTAGTCATGTGTCACTCATCGTCAAATGCCGGTTTTTAGGGATCTTCAACAAAAACGTTTGGATGGCGGGAGGCGAGAAAAATAGCATTGGAATGCGAAGTAAGTTGGTGTTGACTCGAGAGTTGGTATTGAGTTTCTGAAATCATTGTTCTTGGGGTGATTGTTTAAATATATTCATTTTGTGTTGAAGTGAGACCTATGGTTGGAATAAAAGGTAGGAGTTATATTTGTTTGGAATTGCTTGGAATTATATTCGACAAAAATGGCTATAATACCAGTTTGAGTTAGTAATTGTTGGAGTTTACTTTCAATAAAAGAAAAGCAGGTTGTTATTCAGTATCAGTATGTTTCATTATATTTTTCTTGGATGTGCTTTCCATTGCTTGTTGATTATTAAACAAAGAAAATCATGTGGTAGTTCCGTTCGTGGCAGCATACACATTTTGAAGAATTTGTGTTTTGCTCTTACGATCATTAGTACGGAGCTTTTCTTCAATACTGAATATTTAATACTTGTTGATATTTGTATTGATGTTTACAAAAGTAGTGTTTTGAAAAGGGGTTCTATTTGGGTATTTATTGGTTGTACATGAGTCTCAGCACATTGGAATTGTGAATATATTCAGTTTAGCTATCGAAAATTCAAGGACTTGTAACGTGCCTGTGTGAGAAGTTACATGTCATCCGGTGATTTGCAACGTGCCTGTGTGAGAAGTTGCATATCACCGTTGTATTCATTTCAGCCTGATGATTTGTAACGTGCCTGTGTGTGAAGTTACCTATTATTGGGCTGATTTGAGTGTTTATTGGCTTGCAACGTGCCTTTGTCAGAAGTTGCCTGCTTTTGTTGGATTTTCGAGAAACCAAGGACTTGTAACGTGCCTGTGTGAGAAGTTACATGTCATTCGGTGATTTGCAACGTGCCTGTGTGAGAAGTTGCATATCACCGTTGTATTCATTTCAGCCTGATGATCTGTAACGTGCCTGTGTGTGAAGTTACCTATTAGTAGGTTGATTTGAGTGTTTATTGGCTTGCAACGTGGCTTTCTGAGGAGTTGCCTGCTTTTGTTGGATTTTCCAGAAGCGAAGGACTGTAATGTGCCTGTGTGAGAAGTTACATGTCTGTGAGCTGTATTGGAAATATAATAACTACTAACGTGCCTGAGTGAGAAGTTACGTGTTATTATATGTACAGTACTGATATGAGGTACATTGACTTGCAACGTGCCTGTGTGAGAAATTGCAAGTCAAAGTGTTGACTCATCAGTTCATTTTTATGAGTTTATTGAAAATGAGATTTGCTTGATTTGAAAAAAAGCTCTAGCATTGTTAAAGAGAATCCATTGTGTTTTGGCTCATGATATCAGCCTTTTTGAAGCCTACCCAATAATTCTTTGGATTATTGATATTTGGTCATTCCGCTGGAAGAAACCATGTCCTGATGTATGTATATATGTGTAAATAAATTCGTAGCCACCATTGTTTCAATGAATGATTCTATTTTTCATAACTAGGTGCATTATCAACATGAAGTTCCTGAACCCCACAAAAAAAACCTAACATACACAACTACAATAACATTAAAGTATCCTACCTCTTGACAGATAAATATTTTTTTCGTATGCCGATTCATACTTCTTTCTTGAAATTTCCGGCAACAAATCCAACTTCACTTTCGCAGCTTGTTCCAATATCTCTGGCGGGGTATTATTATCAAAATCGTCCCTATTGTCAGTATCCATATTATTTATTATGAGTAAGTCTTATTGAAATAATATTAATAGAAATTGCTATTCAATTAAAAGCACGAATGAAAACTATCTGAAGAGTTTAAAAAACTTCTATAATGTGACAGTTCTGATAACTATCTAAAAATGAACAGCAGCCAGCTACCTAGCCAATTAGTTTTTGTTGATTTTTGATGATTGTAGGCAAAGTGTCGTGAGAAAAATATTTATCACAGTATGAGCAATACATCGTTTTGAAATTAAGTAAGCTATGAGAAATACGCTACTTTTCATAGCAGTTGTAGGAAAAATTACTTTCCGTACGGATGTTCATAATCTGAATGTGCGATACAAGGGACTATTAACTCCTCTGATGCACGTTCACGAATTTTTCAAGAGGTCATTCACGTATCAGAAATGTAACGTCTACAGTCAACTGCATCTCACCTGAAGAACACAACAGTAGGCACTTTTCGAAAAAAAAATCACATCTAATTTAATTATCAAAATAATATAACATTGCTTTTGAAATTATCGTTGAATATGCAAGTTAATAGCATGTAATATTGTTCTCGATGCTACCTTCTCTGTATCCTGTAGGTTATTGATTTGTATGTTGAATTATTTTTTTGTATCACTCACTTTCTATGTAATTTTTGCTACTTTTACTCGGCTGCAGAGATTGAGTGGTAGAACAAAAACTTCGGTGTTACACTGTAGTGTTTGATCATCGCTTTTTGTTGTATTTTATATATCCAATAAAGACCCTTATTATTATCACTACTATTTTTTTTTGGTGTCTTGGCATCGACTGCTACGGTCATTAGCCACGTGTTCTGGGTAGGCCTTGTTACTAACTCCATGCGCCACCTTAGGAGCAGCACTGTTAATTGGAACGCAACAGTGAATCGTGCAGGACTCACCCCAGTCCAGCCACGAGATTTGAATAATTTAATCGGTCAAATTAAATTAAAAAATCCCAGCCGCAACTGGGGCTCGAACTCCGCACCTTTCGACTCAAAGTCGGACGCTCTAACCACTGTGCCACGCCCCGACATATATCACTACTATTATTATTATTACACAAATTAAAAATGGACAGGTCACGCTATTTATCTTGTATTTTATTCTGCTCATATACTAAAAAAATATAAATGAAAAATTGATTTTCATGCTCTTTATCTTGTATTTTACCTGATCACTTAATATCAAGGTATATGCTATGCTGTTCATATACTGAAACGAAACAAATAGACAGTTCACAGTATTCTTCTTATAACTATTTCCTGGTCATTTAATATCCAGTTGTATGATGCTGTTCATATGCTACTACTACTATATTTCTCTTGTATTATATGCCAACTAACTAACTATTCATTTACTGAAAAAATTCAAATTGAAATGGAAATTTCATGCTATTTATCCTGTATTTTACCTGCACATGTATATGATGCTGTTCATGTACTGAAAAAATGAATAAAAAAATGGATAATTAATACTATTCATCTTGTATTTTGTTCTGCCCACTTAATATCCATATACTCATTGAATCAAATGGGTAAACAAAGGAAAATAGACAGTTCATGCCATTTATCATATATTTTATCCTGCTCACCTGATATCCAGGTATATGGCGCTGTTCATATACTGGAAACTAAAAAATTGATAGTCAAAGCTATTTATCTTGTATTTTCTTCTGCTAACTTAATATACAGGTGAATGAAATGCTGTTCACTCGATATCGAGGTATATGATGCTGTTCTTTTAATGAAAAAATACAAAGGAACAATGGATAGTTCCTCCTCACTCAACATCCAGGGATACGATAATAAACTGTTCATGAATTGAATAAATACAAATGAAAAATGCATTGTTCTCGCTATTTATCTTGTATTTTATCCTGCTAACCTGATATCAATAATACGATGCTGCTCATCCACTGAAAAAATACAAATTTGAAATGGATGGCACACGCTATCTATCTTGTATTTTATACTGCACAGTTAATATCCAGGTGTACAATATGCTGTTCTTACATTGAGAAAATACAAATGAAAATGCACAGTTAACGTTATTTATCTTGTATTTCATCCTGCTCACTCACTATCCAGGTATATGATGCTGTTCATATTCTGAAAAAATAAAAATAAAAAATGGACAGTTCACAATATTCATCTTGTATTTTATCCTGCCCATTTAATATCCATCAGTATCCAGTAGCGTGTTCTTATACTGGAAAGATACAAAATGAAATATGGATAGTTAATGGTATTTATCTTGAATTTCATCCTGCTCACTTGATTTTGTTTAAGAAAAAAATAAATGAAAAATGGATGTTTTTCATCCTGCTCACTGAATAGCTCTTCGTGGCGGCCGTGCTGGCAGAACAATCCCCGCAAGGTCATCGGTCTCGTGCATGGCATCACACGTTGAAAGGCAAGGGCTGCGTCTTTCCTTTCCTAGCTTGCACAAGTCTTTAGAAGACTCCTGAGAGTAGCGCGTAGGAGTGAAATCGGTTGATTTTAACAATTAACTATAAAAATAAATATTGACAGCTTCACAGGCAAATGATGTTGTTCATATACTGAAACAATTCAAATAAAAAATGTATTTTATTCTGATAATTAATTATTCATGTATAGGATAGTGTTCATATACTCAAGAAATACAAATAAAAATGGGCATTTTACGCTATTTATCTTGTATTTTACCTGCTCATGCAGGTATATGATGCTGTTCATATACTGAAAAAATACAGATGAAAAGTGCATAATTTTTGATATTCCTGTTGTATTTTGTCCTGCCCACTTAATATCCAATGATGTTCATTTATTAAAACTAAACAAATAAAATTAGACAGTTCATGCTATTTATATTGTATTATATCCTGCTCACTTAATATCCAGGTATGTGATGCTGTTCATATACTGAAAAAAATGGAAATGCTATGTATCCAGTTTTATATCCTGCTCACCTTATACCAAGGTGTTCATATACTGGAAAGATATAATTAAAAAATGCACAGTTCATTTGTTCATATTGTATTTTATCCTGCTAACCCAATATCCAGGTAAATGATGTTGGTATGATATTGGAATATACTGAAATGTACTGACGATATACTGAAAAATGATGAATAAAAAATGGACTCTTCACGCTATTCATCATGTATTTTATCCTGTAGTTATATGATGCTGTTCATATACTGGAAAAATACAAATGAAAAATGGATAACTGATAATATCCATGTATATGATATGCTGTTCATGTATTGAAAAATTACAAATAAAAATTGCAGAGTTGTTTATTCTGGTCACGTGATATCCAGGTATATGATGCTGCTCATACACTCACAAAATACAAATTTGAAATGGATATTACACGCCATCTATCTTTCATTTTATCCTGCACACCTAATATACAGGTGTATAATATGCTGTTCATACAATGAAAAGATACAATGAAAAATACGCAGTTAACGCTCTTTATCTTGTGCTCCATCCTGCTCACTCACCATCAATGTAATATGATGCTGTTCATATACTGAAAAAACACAAATGAAAAAACACAAATGAAAAAATGGGGAGTTCACGCAGTTCATCTCTTATTTTGTCATGCTCACTTGACATCCAGGTATATGATGCTGTTCATATACTGAAACAATTCAAATAAAAAAATTAACAGGTCACGCTATGAGGTATATGATATGCTGTTTATATACTGAGATAAAACAGATAATAGACAATTCACGGTATTTAACTCATAATTTTTTCCTTCTCACTTCATATCCAGGTATATGATGCTGTTCATATACTGAAAACATGATACAAATGAAGAATGGACAGTTTACGATATTTATCTTGTTTTTTATCCTCCTCACTATCTATCCAGGTATATATACTGAAAAAATCCAAAAAAATGGAGAGTTCACGCAGTACATCTCTTATTTTGTCATGCTCACTTGACATCCAGGTATATGATGCTGTTCATGTACTGAAACAATTCGAATAAAAAAATGAACAGTTCGCGCTATAAGGTATATCATATGCTGTTCATATACTGGAATGAAACAAATAGAAATGGAAAGTTCAAGATATTTATCTTATAATATCTTCCTTCTCGCTTATTATTCAGGTATATGATGCTGTTCATATACTGACAAAATAATACGAATAAAAAATGGACAGTTCACGCTATTTATCTTGTATTTCATTCTGCTCACTAACTATCCAGGTATATGGTACTGTTCATATACTGAAAATATACAAATTAAAAAATGGAGAGATCACGCTATTTATGTTTCATTTTATCGTGCTCACTTGATATCCAGGAATATGATGCTGTTCATATACTGAAACAAAACAAATAAAAATAGACAGTTCACGGTATTTATCTAACAATTTTTACCTTTACGCCTAATATCCAGGTGTGTGATGCTGTTCATATACTGACAAAATAATAGAAGTAAAAAATGGACAGTTCGCGCTTTTATCTTGTATTTCATCCTGCTCACTAACTCACTAACTGTTCATATACTGAAAATATACAAATCAAAAAATGGAGAGTTCACGCTATTCATCTTTTATTTTATCATGCTAACTTGACATCCAGGAATATGATGCTGTTCATATACTGAAACAAAACAAATAGAAAAAGACAGTTCACGGTATTAATCTAATAATTTTTACATTTTCGCCTAATATCCAGGTGTATGATGCTGTTCATATACTGAAAAAGTAATAAAAAAAAATGCACAGTTGTATTTCGTGCTGCTCACTTACCATCCAGGTATATGGTTTGTAAAAAAAAAAAATCACGCCATTTATCTTGTATTTCGTCCTGCTCACTTTATACATCCACAATATGATATTGGTCATATACCACACCATCGCTCAGAAACATCCCTGAAAATACTTTATTCGTTGTATCTTTATCGCGTTTTTGTTCTGTCGAATTGAAGTATTTCCAATGACAGAAATATTAGGTCTCACGAAAAAATCTCATTTTAATTTTTGTTTCTATAAGAAGTCGTGAACTTTTTTTCACGTCCAGCGTATATGCCCATGCAACAGCTAGGATAACTTGCGGCCTCAGACATATTTAGGGCCCTGAAGGACGTTGAGATTCAGCACGCCCCTCGGTCAGTAAAGCACCTCGCCCTGGTGTGCAGTGGATAAAAACCGTGCTGTTTACCATAAGGGCCGACCCATCGCTCCCAGGAGCTGTCGCCAATATAACAAATTATGTGGTCTCGATATCTGCTCGGCCGCATTTATGTCTGACAAGCAACTCCTAGTATATTGAGGTGTATATGCCTGACGTACTTAGTAGATCTTCATCGTGTATGTGATCCTACTCACTAACTATCCAGGTATATGATGCTGTTCATATACTGAAAAATACAAATCAAAATTGGACAGTTTACTCTATTTATCTTATATTTTATCCATCTCACTGAATATACAGGTATATGATGCTATACATATACTGAAACAATACAAGTAAAAAACGGACCGTTCACGCTATTTATATTGTATTTTATCCTGCTCACTTAATATCCTTGCATGTAATGCTGTTCATATACAGAAAAAATACAAATAAAAAATGGATAGTATATTGTATCTTATCCTTCTCACTCAATGTCCTGGTATGTGATGCTGTTTATATACAGAAAAACAATGGACAGTTTCATCTTGTACTCCTTCCTGTTCACGCAATAACCAGGATGTATGATGCTGCTCATATACTGAAACAATTCAAATAAAAAACCGACAGTACACGCTATTTATCTTGTATTTTATCCTGCTCACTTAATATACTTGTGTGTGATGCTGTTCATATACAAAAAAAATATAAATAAAAATGGACAGTTTTATGTATTATTTTATCCTGCTCACTTAATGTCTTGGTATGTGATGCTGTTCATATACAGAAAAAAAAAACAATTAAAAAATGGACAGTTTTTTCTTGTACTTCTTCCTGTTCACCCAATATCCAGGTGAATGATGCTGATCATATACTGACAAAATACTAATAAAAAATCACAGTTCACGCTATTTATTTTTCATTTCATCCTGCTCATACACTGAAGAAATACGATATTTCATCTGGTAGTTCATCCTGCTAACTGTCCAAGTATATGATGCTGTTCATATACTGAAACAATACAAATAAAAAATGGACAGTTCATATGCTATTTATCTAGTATTCAATCATGCTGACTATCCAGGTATATGATGCTGTTCATATACTGAAACAATACGAATGAAATATATATATATATATATATATATATATATATATATATATATATATATATATATATATATATATATTTCGTATAACCCTCAAAATGTTCTGCAACCGTAGACACGTGTTTCGAGCTAAAGCTCTCATCAGTACGGTAAAATCAAGTGCAAAGATGTACAACACTTGTTGTTGACTTCCTTTGATTCTATTTTTACATCCAATGATTTTACCGTACTGATGAGAGCTTAAGCTCGAAACACGTGTCTATGGTTGCAGAACATTTAGAGGGTTATACCCAATAACTTTTCTACTTATATTTTCATATATTGCCCCTCGCTATATCCATCCTTATTTATATATATTTCGCTCGTATTTTTTGCGATTATGCTTTTGAAATAACATTGGAGCGTGAAAAACGTCTATTTTGGTCGCATTTTTTGTGTGTAATGACGTTCTCATCAATTTTTCTACAAACAAAACTTGATACAAAGATTACTCAACACATACACTATTGAGAAAAAATGGTCGACTTTTCTCACACGAAATCACGTTAGGTACCCTCACGAGGGGAGTGAACCGACTTTGGAGTCTGTTATCCCTCTCTGCAACGAAGGTTGTCACCATCAAAAAGTCAGGTATACGCAGTGTTTTCCGTTCAGGGGAAATTGTTACCTAATGGTTATCAAAGAACTGTTTTTTCTCTAGTTGTCTGTTTGTATGTCGGATCTGTCTCACAATTTGTTTACAAACTATGATACGACGCTTATCGAATATTTTTCGAGCGCGTTTGTTCAAACTGTCATAATAAAAAAACCTAAACTTCAAGTATGAAACCTGTACCTAACATGTATGTGATCATGCTCAATAACTATCCAGGTATATGATGCTGTTCATATACTGAAAGAATTCAAATGAAAAAATGAACAGTTCACGCTATGAGGTATATGATATGCTGTTCATATACTGAGATAAAACAGATAATAATAGACAATTCACGGTATTTACCTCATAATTTTTTCCTTCTCACTTCATATCCATGTTCATATACTGAAAACATAATACAAATGAAAATTGGACAGTTTACGATATTTATCTTGTTTTTCATCCTGCTCACTATCTATCCAGATATATATTTATACTGAAAAAATCCAAAAAAACGGAGAGTTCACGCAGTTCATCTCTTATTTTGTCACGCTCACTGTTCATGCTGTTCATGTACTACAATTCGAATAAAAAAATTAACACTTCGCGTTACAAGGTATATGATATGCTGTTCATATACTGGAAAGAAACAAATAGAAATGGACAGTTTAAGATATTTATCTTATAATTTCTTCCTTCTTGCTTATTATCCAGGTGTATGATGCTGTTCATATACTGACAAAATAATACAAATAAAAAATGGACAGTTCACGCTATTTACCTTGTATTTTATCCTGCTCACTAACTATCCAGGTATATGGTACTGTTCATATACTGAAAATATACAAATTAAAAAATGGAGAGATCACGCTATTTATGTTTCATTTTATCGTGCTCACTTGACATCCAGGAATATGATGCTGTTCATATACTGAAACAAAACAAATAAAAATAGACAGTTCACGGTATTTATCTAACAATTTTTACCTTTTCGCCTAATATCCAGGTGTGTGATGCTGTTCATATATTGACAAAATAATAGAAGTAAAAAATGGACAGTTCGTGCTTTTATCTTGTATTTCATCCCGCTCACTAACTATCCAGGTATATGGTACTGTTCATATACTGAAAATATACAAATAAAAAAATGGAGAGTTCACGCTATTTATCTTTTATTTTATCATGCTTACAGTTCACGGTATTAATCTAATAATTTTTACATTTTCGCCTAATATCCAGGTGTATGATGCTGTTCATATACTGAAAAAGTAATACAAAAAGAAATGCACAATTGTATTTCCTGCTGCTCACTTACCATCCAGGTATATGATGCTGTTCATATATTGAAAAGATACAGATAAACAATATGCAGATCACGCCATTCATCTTGTATTTCATCCTGCTCACTTTATACATCCACAATATGATATTGGTCATATACCACTCCATCGCTTAGAAACATCACAGAAAATACTTTATTCGTTGTATCTTTATTGCGTTTTTGTTCTGTCCAATTGAAGTATTTCCAATGACAGAAATATTAGGTCTCCCGAAAAAATCTCATTTTATTTTTTGTTTCTATAAAAAGTCGTGAACTATTTTCACGTCCAGCGTATATGCCCATGCAACAGCTAGGATAACTTGCGGCCTCAGGCATATTTAGGGCCCTGAAGGACGTTGAGATTCAGCACGCCCCTCGGTCAGTAAAGCACCTCGCCCTGGTGTGCAGTGGATAAAAACCGTGCTGTTTACCATAAGGGCCGACCCATCGCTCCCAGGAGCTGTCGCCAATATAACAAATTATGTGGTCTCGATATCTGCTCGGCCGCATTTATGTCTGACAAGCAACTCCTAGTGTATTGAGGTGTATATGCCTGACGTACCTAGTCGATCTTCAATTTTTTTTAATAAACTTTTTTTTCATTATTCGCTTATTGTCCACGAAGATTGATCACTTCCAAATAAGTTCCAAAAATTGTCTCTGTATTATTCAAATAATTTCCTACTTTCAGTTGCCAAATGCTTTCAATCGTGTAGATACAGGGATTATCGTTTTTTACGTCGATTCATGACTAGTAATAACATTTCGATATAATATACATATTCTTTCGGGTATATGATTCTTTCCATATACAGAAACAATAAAAATAAATATTGACAACTTCATCGTGTATGTGATCCTACTCACTAACTATCCAGGTATATGATGCTGTTCATATACTGAAAAATACCAATCAAAATTGGACAGTTCACTCTATTTATCTTATATTTTATCCATCTCACTGAATATACAGGTATATGATGCTGTACATATACTGAAACAATACAAATAAAAAACGGACAGTTCACGCTATTTATCTTGTATTTTATCCTGCTCACTTAATATCCTTGTATGTGATGCTGTTCATATACAGAAAAAATACAAATAAAAAATGGACAATTTTAGGAAGTATTTTATCCTGCTCACTTAATGTCCTGGTATGTGATGCTGTTCATATACAGAAAAAATAAAAATAAAAATGGATAGTTTTATATTGTATTTTATCCTTCTCACTCAATGTCCTGATATGTGATGCTGTTTATATACAGAAAAAAATGGTCTGTTTTATCTTGTACTCCTTCCTGTTCACGCAATATCCAGGATGTATGATGCTGCTCATATA
Organism: Chrysolina oricalcia; assembly: GCA_944452925.2. Classification (NCBI taxonomy): domain Eukaryota; kingdom Metazoa; phylum Arthropoda; class Insecta; order Coleoptera; family Chrysomelidae; genus Chrysolina; species Chrysolina oricalcia. Next base: position 52,962,164 of record OX101824.2, read on the forward strand.
CTGAAACAATACAAATAAAAAACGGACAGTACACGCTATTTATCTTGTATTTTATCCTGCTCACTTAATATCCTTGTGTGTGATGCTGTTCATATACAAAAAAAATATAAATAAAAATGGACAGTTTTATGTATTATTTTATCCTGCTCACTTAATGTCTTGGTATGTGATGCTGTTTATATACAGAAAAAAAAACAATTAAAAAATGGACAGTTTTTTCTTGTACTTCTTCCTGTTCACCCAATATCCAGGTGTATGATGCTGATCATATACTGACAAAATACTAATAAAAAATCACAGTTCACGCTATGTATTTTTCATTTCATCCTGCTCATACACTGAAGAAATACGAAATTTCATCTGGTAGTTCATCCTGCTAACTGTCCAAGTATATGATGCTGTTCATATACTGAAACAATACAAATGAAATATATATATATATATATATATATATATATATATATATATATATATATATATATATATATATATATATATATATATATATATATATATATATATATATATATATATATTTCGCTCGTATTTTTTGCGATGATGCTTTTGAAATAACATCAATTTTTCTACAAACAAAACTTGATTCAAAGATTACTCAACACATACACTATTGAGAAAAAATGGTCGACTTTTCTCACACGAAATCACGTCAGGTACCCTCATGAGGGGAGTGAACCGACTTTGGAGTCTGTTATCCCTCTCTGCAACGAAGGTTGTCACCATCAAAAAGTCAGGTATAAGCAGTGTTTTCCGTTCAGGGGAAATTGTTACCTAATGGTTACCAAAGAACTGTTTTTTCTCTAGTTGTCTGTTTGTATGTCGGATCTGTCTTACAATTTGTTTACAAACTATGATACGACGCTTATCGAATATTTTTCGAGCGCGTTTATTCAAATTGTCATAATAAAAAAACCTAAACTTCAAGTATGAAACCTGTGACCTAACATGTATGTGATCTTGCTCAATAACTATCCAGGTATATGATGCTGTTCATATACTGAAAGAATTCAAATGAAAAAATGAACAGTTCACGCTATGAGGTATATAATATGCTGTTCATATAATGAAATAAAACAAATAAAAATAGACAATTCATGGTATTTAACTCATAATGTTTTCCTTCTTACTTCATATCCAGGTGTATGATGCTGTTCATACACTGAAAACATCATACAAATGAAACATGGACAGTTCACGATATTTAACTTGTTTTTTATCCTGCTCACCATCTATCCAGGTATATGGTACTGTTCATATACTGAAAAGAATACAAATTAAACAATGGCGAGTTCACACAGTTCTTCTTATTTTGTCATGCTCACTTGTCATCCAGGTATATGATGCTGTTCATATAATGAAACAATTCAAATAAAAAAATGAACAGTTCACGCTATGAGGTATGTTCATATACTGAGATAAAACAGATAATAATAGACAATTCACGGTATTAAACTCATAATTTTTTCCTTCTCACTTCATATCCAGGTATATGATGCTGTTCATATGCTGAAAACATAATATAAATGAAAAATGGACAGTTTACGATATTTATCTTGTTTTTTATCCTGCTCACTATCTATCCAGTTATATGTACAGTGTGTCCCACTTTGAGCAGCCACACCCTCATATTTCGTTTAGCATGAAATAATTCGAAATTTTCTTTGAGTCAAGTTGTAGTACTCGAAAATATCTACCTTTACGTTTACGTAACCTTTGTATATCCATTTTCCACGGCTAACTACGACCAAATGAAAAGTGAAAAATTGGGAAAAACATACTAGGCATTTTTTTATCGCAAAAATAACACCAGATTCTGTTTCAGAACATCTTAAAACCCCCAAATCTCAATGCTTGGAAAAGTGATATTTGGCTATTTTTCAAAGTATTAATTAAATATTTTTGGGAATTCTGTGACAAGAGAAGACATTTTGGAAATTTTCCAAGCATTATTTATGGATTAGAGTTGATAATGCTACCAGCTACAGATGATACCCTGTATATTCAAATGATTCAAGCATTGAGATTTGGGGGTTTTAAGGTGTTCTGAAACAGAATCTGGTGTTATTTTTGCGATAAAAAAATGCCTAGTATGTTTTTCCCAATTTTTCACTTTTCATTTGGTCGTAGTTAACCGTGGAAAATGGATATACAAAGGTTCCGTAAACATAAAGGTAGGTATTTCCGAGTACTACAACTTGAGTCAAAGAAAATTTCGAATTATTTCATGCTCAACGAAATATGAGGGTGTGGCTGCTCAAAGTGGGACACACTGTATATAATTTTTTCCTTCTCGCTTATTATCCAGGTGTATGATGCTGTTCATATACTGACAAAATAATACAAATAAAAAATGGACAGTTCACGCTATTTACCTTGTATTTCATTCTGCTCACTAACTATCCAGGTATATGGTACTGTTCATATACAAATTAAAAAATGGAGAGATCACGCTATTTATCTTTCATTTTATCATGCTCACTTTACATCCAGGAATATGATGCTGTTCATATACTGAAACAAAACGAATAAAAATAGACAGTTCACAGTATTTATCTAACAATTTTTACCTTTTCGCCTAATATCCAGGTGTGTGATGCTGTTCATATACTGACAAAATAATAGAAGTAGAAAATGGACAGTTCGCGCTTTTATCTTGTATTTCATCCCGCTCACTAACTATCCAGGTATATGGTACTGTTCGCGCTATTCATCTTTTATTTTATCATGCTCACTTTACATCCAGGAATATGATGCTGTTCATATACTGAAACAAAACAAATAGAAAAAGACAGTTCACGGTATTAATCTAATAATTTTTACATTTTCGCCTAATATCCAGGTGTATGATGCTGTTCATATACTGAAAAAGTAATACAAAAAAAAATGCAAATTGTATTTCGTGCTGCTCACTTACCATCCAGGTTTATGATGCTGTTCATTTATCGAAAAAATACAGACAAACAATATACAGATCACGCCATTTATCTTGTATTTCATCCTGCTCACTTTATACAAGCACAATATGATATTGGTCATATACCACACCATCGCTCAGAAACATCCCAGAAAACACTTTATTCGTTGTATCTTTATCGCGTTTTTGTTCTGTCGAATTGAAGTATTTCCAGTGACAGAAATATTAGGTCTCACAAAAAAATCTCATTTTATTTTTTGTTTCTATAAGAAGTCGTGAACTTTTTTTCACGTCCAGCGTATATGCCCATGCAACAGCTGGGATAACTTGCGGCCTCAGACATATTTAGGGCCCTGAAGGACGTTGAGATTCAGCACGCCCCTCGGTCAGTAAAGCACCTCGCCCTGGTGTGCAGTGGATAAAAACCGTGCTGTTTACCATAAGGGCCGACCCATCGCTCCCAGGAGCTGTCGCCAATATAACAAATTATGTGGTCTCGATATCTGCTCGGCCGCATATATGTCTGACAAGCAACTCCTAGTGTATTGAGGTGTATATGCCTGACGTACTTAGTCGATCTTCAATTTTTTTTAATAAACTTTTTTTTCGTTATTCGCTTATTGTCCACGAAGATTGATCACTTCCAAGTAAGTTCCAAAAATTGTCTCTGTATTATTCAAATAATTTCATACTTTCAGTTGCCAATTGCTTTCAATCGTGTAGATACAGGGATTATCGTTTTTTACGTCGATTCATGACTAGTAATAACATTTCGATATAATATACATATTCTTCCGGGTATATGATGCTTTCCATATACGGAAACAATAAAAATAAATATTGACAACTTCATCGTGTATGTGATCCTACTCACTAACTATCCAGGTATATGATGCTGTTCATATACTGAAAAATACAAATTAAAATTGGACAGTTCACTCTATTTATCTTATATTTTATCCATCTTACTGAATATACAGGTATATGATGCTGTTCATATACTGAAACAAAACAAATAGAAAAGGACAGTTCACGGTATTAATCTAATAATTTTTACATTTTCGCCTAATATCCAGGTGTATGATGCTGTTCATATACTGAAAAAGTAATACAAAAAAATGCACAGTTGTATTTCGCGCTGCTCACTTACCATCCAGGTATATGATGCTGTTCATATATTGAAAATATACAGATAAACAATATACAGATCACGCCATTTATCTTGTATTTCATCCTGCTCACTTTATACATCCACAATATGATATTGGTCATATACCACACCATCGCTCAGAAACATCCCAGAAAATACTTTATTCGTTGTATCTGTATCGCGTTTTTTGTTTTGTCGAATGTACTGTTCACAAACCTGCATATTTGTTAGATAGAAATACAAATAGAAATATTTATTTATCTTTTGGGACATTACAAGTTGTATTGGACAAGTCAATCACTCACTGAGAAGTGCGTTACAGATTGTCTTTTAAATTTCAATCTTTTCTGGAAAGTAATGGACGTCTATTTTGGTGACATTTTTGATTGAATTGACGTTTATATTTTCTATCATTTTGAAGCGTGTAAAACGTATATTTTGGCAAGCATTTTTTTGCGTGTTTTGACGTTTATATTTTCTATCTTTCATTTTTGGAGCGTGAAAAACATCTATTTTGGTAGCAGCTTGTGCGTGTTTTAACGCTTTTGAATTTACCTTTTTGGAACGTGTAGAACGTCTATTTCAGAAATGTTTGGATTGTCCAATCTATTTAAAAGTGTATTTTGTATGCCATGATTTTGGTCATATTTTTGAAAGCGAAAACGACTATATTGTACGTATTTTTGCGTGAATTGACGTTTCTATTTTTTGTTCTTTCTTCTTGAGCATGTAAAAGATTTATTTCGGTCGCATTTTTTGCGATGACGCTTTTGAACTAACAATTTTTGGAGCCTGAAAAACGTCTATATTGGTCGCATTTTTTGTGTGTAATGACGTTCTCATCAAATTTTCTACAAACAAAACTTGATACAAAGATTACTCAACACATACACTATTGAGAAAAAATGGTCGACTTGTCCCACACTTAACCACGTCAGGTACCCTTACGAGGGGAGTGTACCGACTTTGGAGTCTGTTATCCCTCTCTGCAACGAAGGTTGTCACCATCAAAAAGTCAGGTTTAAGCACTGTTTTCCGTTCAGAGGAAATTGTTACCTAAAAGTTATCAAAGAACTGTTTTTTTTTCTAGTTGTCTGTTTGTATGTCGGATCTGTCTCACAATTTGTTTACAAACTATGATACGACGCTTATCGAATATTTTTCGAGCGCGTTTATTCAAATTGTAATGATAAAAAAAACCAAATCTTCAAGTATGAAACCTGTGACCTAACATGTATGTGATCTTGCTCAATAACTATCCAGGTATATGATGCTGTTCATATACTGAAAGAATTCAAATGAAAAAATGAACAGTTCACGCTATGAGGTATATGATATGCTGTTCATATACTGAAATAAAACAAACAAAAATAGACAATTCACAGTATTTAACTCATAATTTTTTCCTTCTTACTTCATATCCAGGTGTATGATGCTGTTCATATACTGAAAACATAATACAAATGAAACATGGACAGTTCACGATATTTAACTTGTTTTTTATCCTGCTCACTATCTATCCAGGTATATGATACTGTTCATATACTGAAAAAATACAAATGAAAAAACGGAGAATTCACGCAGTTCATCACTTATTTTGTCATGCTCACTTGACATCCAGGTATATGATGCTGTTCATATACTGAGATAAAACAGATAATAATAGACAATTCACGGTATTTAACTCATAATTTTTTTATTCTCACTTCATATCCATGTTCATATACTGAAAACATAATACAAATGAAAAATGGACAGTTTACGATATTTACCTTGTTTTTCATCCTGCTCACTATCTATCCAGATATATATTTATACCGAAAAAATCCAAAAAAATGGAGAGTTCACGCAGTTCATCTCTTATTTTGTCATGCTCACTGTTCATGCTGTTCATGTACTGAAACAATTCGAATAAAAAAATGAACAGTTCGCGCTACAAGGTATATGATATGCTGTTCATATACTAAAACAAAACAAATAGAAAAAGACAGTTCACGGTATTAATCTAATAATTTTTACATTTTCGCCTAATATCCAGGTGTATGATGCTGTTCATATACTGAAAAAGTAATACAAAAAAAAATGCAAAGTGTATTTCGTGCTGCTCACTTACCATCCAGGTTTATGATGCTGTTCATTTATTGAAAAAATACAGATAAACAATATACAGATCACGCCATTTATCTTGTATTTCATCCTGCTCATTTTATACATCCACAATATGATATTGGTCATATACCACACCATCGCTCAGAAACATCCCAGAAAATACTTTATTCGTTGTATCTTTATCGCGTTTTTGTTCTGTCGAATTGAAGTATTTCCAATGACAGAAATATTAGGTCTCACGAAAAAATCTCATATTATTTTTTGTTTCTATAAGAAGTCGTGAACTTTTTTTCACGTCCAGCATATATGCCCATGCAACAGCTAGGATAACTTGCGGCCTTAGGCATATTTAGGGCCCTGAAGGACGTTGAGAATCAGCACGCCCCTCGGTCAGTAAAGCACCTCGCCCTGGTGTGCAGTGGATAAAAACCGTGCTGTTTACCATAAGGGCCGACCCATCGCTCCCAGGAGCTGTCGCCAATATAACAAATTATGTGGTCTCGATATCTGCTCGGCCGCATTTATGTCTGACAAGCAACTCCTAGTATATTGAGGTGTATATGCCTGACGTACTTAGTCGATCTTCAATTTTTTTTAATAAACTTTTTTTTCGTTATTCGCTTATTGTCCACGAAGATTGATCACTTCCAAATAAGTTCCAAAAATTGTCTCTGTATTATTCAAATAATTTCATACTTTCAGTTGCCAATTGCTTTAAATCGTGTAGATACAGGGATTATCGTTTTTTACGTCGATTCATGACTAGTAATAACATTTCGATATAATATACATATTCTTCCGGGTATATGATGCTTTCCATATACGGAAACAATAAAAATAAATATTGACAACTTCATCGTGTATGTGATCCTACTCACTAACTATCCAGGTATATGATGCTGTTCATATACTGAAAAATACAAATCAAAATTGGACAGTTCACTCTATTTATCTTATATTTTATCCATCTCACTGAATATACAGGTATATGATGCTGTACATATACATATATATATATATATATATTTCGGTCGCATTTTTTGCGATGACGCTTTTGAAATAACAATTTTTGGAGCGTGAAAAACGTCTATTTTGGTCGCATTTTTTGTGTGTTGACGTTCTCATCAAATTTTCTACAAACAAAACTTGATACTTGATCAACACATACACTATTGAGAAAAAATGGTCGACTTTTCCCACTCTTTGAAACCACGTCAGGTACCCTTACGAGGGGAGTGTACCGACTATGGAGTCTGTTATCCCTCTCTGCAACGGAGGTTGTCACCATCAAAAAGTCAGGTATAAGCAGTGTTTTTCGTTCAGGGGAAATTGATACCTGAAGGTTATCAAAGAACTGTTTTTTCTCTAGTTGTTTGTTTGTTTGACTGTCGGATCTGTCTTACAATTTGTTTATAAACCATGATTCGACGCTTATCGAATATTTTTCGAGCGAGTTTCTTCAAATTGTCATGATAAAAAAAACGTAAACTTCAAGTATGAAACCTGTGACCTAACATGTATGTTACCTTGTTCACTAACTATCCATGTATATGATGCTGTTCATATACTGAAAAAATACAGATGAAAAATTGACAGTTCACGCTATTTATTTTGCTCACTCAATATCCAGGTGTATGATGCTGTTCATATAATGAAAAAATACAGAGGAAAAATCGACAGTTCACGCTATTTATCTTGCTCACTCAATATCCCGGTGTATGATGCTGTTCATATACTGAGAAAATACAAATAAAAAATGCACAATATACTCTATTCATCTTGTATTTTATCCTGTTCACGTAATATAGTATAAGATGCTATTCATATACTGAAAAAATCCAAATAGAAAATATACAGTTCACGCTATTTATCTTGCATTTTTTTTGCTCATATACAAATACAAATAAAAAATGGACCTTCATGCTCATTATTTTGTATTATACATGATCACTTAATATCCAGGTATATGATATGCTGTTCATAAACTGAAACAAAACGAATAAAAAAAGACAGTTCACAGTATTCATCTTATTATTTTTTTCCTGCTCATTCAAAATCCAGGTGTATGATGCTGTTCATATACTGAAAACATAATACAAATAAAAATGACCAGTTCACGCTATTCCTCTTGTATTATATCCTGCCAGCTAACTGTTCATTTACTGGAAAAATACAAAGCTATTTATCTTGTATTTTATCCTGCTACCTTAATATTCAGGTGAATGAATGAAGACTAGGCCTGTCTTGGAATCACAGGGGCAATCAAATCAACACCAACTGCAGCCATGGAGATACTTATGGGACTGCCGCCTCTCCACTTATTGGTGCAAGGGGAGGCAAGGCTTGCTGTCTCCAGACTGCAGAATACACCCAACTTGAACGTTGGAACGGGACACATGCGCATCGTTAGAATCGTGATCGGGGACGTGCTGGAAACGAGAACGGACCACATTCCGAAACGATACTGCTCCAACAACCAATTCAGAGTGCTGATTCCAGACAGAACTGAGTGGGACGGCTCGCAGCTCAAGGACACTCTACAGGGGAAAATCTGGTACACAGATGGATCCAAGACTGGGAATAAATCATAATTTATCAGTCTCAAGCAACAAATCGAAAACCATGTGGCAGAGAGTAAACCAAATTAATAAAAGGGTTAAAAAATCTAATGATATCATTATTCATGATGGTGATACGGCACTATCCGAGACTGAGATGGCTAACAAGTTCAATCGTCTCTTCTCTGGAGCAATGAAACAAATTGATATCGATGAACGATTCATGGAAAATAATATATCTGTCTGTCAAAGCTCCTTTTTCATACACCCAGTAACTGTGCATGAGGTCACTGTTTTGATTAAGGAATTGAAAAATTCCCCCGCATGCGGACATGATGAGATCTCAAATAATCTTTTGAAAAAATGCGCCCATGAACTCTGTCATCCGTTGAAAAATCTTATAAATTTGTCCTCTCAACACGGAATCTTCCCTGAGAAGCTGAAAAAAGCATTTGTAACACCAATTTTTAAAAAAAGGTGACTGTCATGTGATTGAAAATTACAGAGGGATTAGTCTACTCTCTTGTATATCAAAACTTTTCGAGATTAAATTTCAAATTTCATATTACGTTTTCACAAACAACATAATACCTGATAAATTGTGAAAGGCTTTCGCGGCCATCGTCACTTACACGTCGGCCTTACAACCCGAACAACCACCATGTAAACATAATACCTGCTTCACAGTCAGGGTTCCGAAAGCATCACAGCACTACTACGGCTCTGGCCTGCATCACCGATGATATTCTGATGAGCACCGACAAAAACGAAGTAAGCTGTTTAGTATTGTTAGACTTCAGTAAGGCCTTCGACACTCTAGATCAATTTGTACTTGAACAAAAACTTGAATATTTTGGGTTCGGACCTGGTTCTGTGGAACTGATCGCTAGCTATCTGAGGAATCGATCGCAGTATGTTGTAGTTGATGACCAGATATCCGAGGTCAAACCGCGAAGTCTTGGGTACCACAGGGCTCCGTACTCGGCCCGCTTTTGTTTTCAATTTATATCTCAGATTTCATTGAATTCATGAATTTTTGTCAGATACACCAATATGCAGATGACACACAGCTATACCTTAGTTTCCAAATAGAAAATGTTATAGCTGTCATGGACCATATTAATGAAGATCTCGCGTGCTTGTATAATGTATCATCCGCACATAACCTAAAACTAAATGCTAGTAAATCAAAACTCTTGATTTTTGGGCCCAAAAATAGGAAACTAACTTTTGCGCGACAAAATAACATAAATATTTCTGGTGATGCACTACCAGTGGTAGAGGAATGCAAAAATTTAGGACTATGGATCGATAGCGATAAGAGATATACAAAACATGTTAATCATCTGAGTAAAATATCGTACAATATACTTAGGAATTTATACCTGCAAAGAAATATTCTTGGTAACGGTCTAAAACTCCTCATATGTGAAGCGTTAATCATGTCTAAGCTCTCATACTGCGATTGTATATGGCCCTGCGCTTCTGAAACAGGATCAAAAGCGTTTGCAAAGAATACAGAATTCCTGCATGAGGTTTTCATTAGGTATCCGTAAGTTTGATGCAATAAGCCAGTCATTTCGAGATACAAAGAAACTTAAACTTCCACAGCTTCGCAAACTTTATTTCTTAACACTCGTTCATAAGACCTTAATCACCCAGAAGCCTTCATACTTGATGAATAAACTGAAACGCTTCGAAAACATCAATGATTTTTCAACAAGGAATAGGCGTTTGCTAGTGATTCCTAAACACTCTACTACCACTTTCAAACGTAGCTTCTCCTACACCGCTTGCATGCTTTATAATGATTTGCCTCCTGAGTTCACCAACTATTCTATTAGAAACTTCAAGAAAAAACTTAAAGCTCATCTTCTCTCTACTGTGTAAGTCGACTATATACAAAAACTGTAATGCGGCCATGTTTCTGGGTTTCGAGATAGGCATTTGGTAATACTTCTTTGGGATTTCATATAGTTTTGAATTGATACAGTCGTTGATATTGTTGATATTATTGAGAATTGACGATTCAATTTAGTTCTATATTATTTTAAATTTTTATTATTAGTACTTTCTATTATACCATTTAATTTAGTTTCTATGCTGAAGGTTGAGTTGAAAAACACTGCTTGGCAGTGACACTTCACCTATTCAATCATATAAGTATGTTTATATTGTTATATTATAGTTGATTGAATAAAGTCCAATTATTATTATTATTATTAATATAAAAACTCAGTTAGTTTCATTTCTCACGAGTAATAAAATTCTCTCTCCAAATCAGCATGGTTTCACTCGAAACAAGAGCACGGAAACAGCACTTTATGAATTCAATGAACATGTAATAACTGCTCTGGATTGCAAGTTCCATGTCTGCGGGTTGTTCATAGACTTTTCAAGAGCCTTCGATTGTGTGAATCATAAGCTTCTAGAGTTAAAAATGGAGCGATATGGTGTTAGAGGAATCGCATTGGAGTGGATGAAGTCCTATTTGAGCGAAAGAACCCAAAAAGTAGTTATCAAAAATACTCATAGCAAGTATCGAACAGGGTGTACCACAAGGCTCCATACTTGGGCCCTTGTTTTTTCTAATATATGCAAATGAGTTAATCATCTACTTTCATGCTCTCTCGTCCGTTCAGGTGATCGCATATGCTGATGACACAAACTTCCTCAAGAAGGATCGAAATACGTCCGCCCTCGCAGAAAGTACGGAGATAGTCTACGAAAGGATAATTACATGGGCAGAGAAAAATCACTTGGAATTGAATGTAACGAAAACAACACTGATGAATTTCATTTTGAGTAATGCTACTGAAACCCTCAACATTTTTGAAAATAATGAACTACACGTTGAATCGTGTAGAACTAGTAAAATGCTAGGTCTCACTTTAGATTACAAACTAACGTGGACACCGCACATTGAATCACTTTGTGAGAAACTGCGTAAAAACTGTTTTGCGCTGAGGTTTATGGCGAACCACTGTGATAAGGAGGTCCTGATGAATCTATATTATGTAACCATGAACTGTCATCTGAGATATGGAATTCTGAACTGGCTACTGGGTCATCTGCTAACAGGGTGTTTATTCTGCAAAAATATGCCGTTCGCATCGTTGCTGGTTTGGGATGGCATCAATCATGTAAAAATACTTTTAAAGAGCTTAAAATACTCACGGTTGCTGGTTTATATATTTGCGAAGTCTGTATCTATGTTTATAAAAACAGACCTATGTTCTCATCCAATCGACAAGCTCATGAATACTCAACTCGGTCCAAGGATTTACTAATTCTCAATGCACATCGTACCTCTCTCTATCAAAAAAGTCATTTCTATTTAGGACCTAAATTATTCAATAAGTTAGACGAAGCAATTAAACTATCACCAAACAAATATTTTCAAATCTGCTCTGAAAAGAAGTCTCCTCGAGAAAAATTGCTACACAATCGACGAATTTTTAAGCTGAACTGTGATTTTACAATAGTTAATTATAAGATATATATATATATATATATATATATATATATATATATATATATATATATATATATATATATATATATATATATATATATATATATATATTTACTTGAATAACTGTACACTTTTCCTTTCTGTCTTTCTTATTTACAAAAAAACATGTTTTCTGTTTTTCTTAAATTTTACTCCCTGTGACTTTTTCCTAGTCATTGTACACTGTAATTGTCTTGGCTTCCACATTTGTACTTTTTAAGTAGTGAAATAAATCTTATTATTATTATTATTATTATTATTAGTATTATTATTATTATTATTATTATTATTATTATTATTATTATTATTATTATTATTATTATTATTATTATTATTATTATTATTATTTGTTTTTTCCTTTAAGAGTGTACCAGTCAGGTCCTGTCTCCGGTGCTCCGACCCATCCGGAGGACGCGCTGGTGTCGTTTACCTCAGAGGTGTACGCCATTCTCCAATGCGCGAGGGAGAACAACAGGAGAAACGTTGAAAACGCGCAAATCAACATCCTGTCAGACAGCCAAGCGGCACTTAAGGCCTTGTGCAACAAGGAAGTGACGTCCAAACTGGTATGGGACTGCAAACAAGAACTAGGAGTGCTGGAAGACCGGAATCAAGTCAAACTGATATGGGTTCCAGGACACCGGGGAATTGCAGGCAATGGAAAAGCAGACGAACTAGCGAGAAAAGGTTCGGAAAATTCCCCAAACCAAGGGCAGACACTAGGGGTACCGAAGTGTACGGTAAGAGCGTCTGTAAGAGAGTGGATTGGGGACAGTCACAAAAACTACTGGGAAAGCATACCAGGAAACAAACACGGGAAGAAATACATTAAAAGACCGTGCCAGAAAAGAACGGCAGACCTGTTGGCGATGAACAGGAGCCAGCTTAGAATCGTTACGGGACTCCTGACTGGTCAAGCACCAGTGAAGGAGCACCTCAACAAAATGGGACTGTATAATGGAGACCTGACCTGCTGATTATGCGGTAAGGATCCAGAAACAGTGACACACATACTGTGCTGTTGCGAGGCACTAGACCGCGAAAGACAGGCAATCTTCAGGCAGCCATCTGGCGATCCATAACTATACAGATCGCACCCAGTAAAGGACTTGTACAAACTCGTACAAGGCACGGAATTACTGGATTGGGTACTGTGAAAGTACAACACACAGGCAAGATACAATGGGCCAATAAGCCTAAGTGTCACCGGGGGCAACAACCTGACGGGCATAGAGGTGGAGGTTTTAGTGAGTAACCCTGTGAATCAGTGGAGTCTAACAGTAGGTCTGGAGTCTTGAGCCGGAGGCTCCATTCCTCTCTATAAAAGATTTCCTCCACCTCATCACAAAAAAAACTGATGTAATTTGTTTAATTTTTCTAAAATGAAAGTTAAGTCGATAGGGGTTTGTCAGTTCATCAGTAGGATGTTGGATTGGTCCGCCAAAAAGCCTTGGAGTCCTTGGAATTTAAGAAGTATGTAAGTAATATGTTATGCAATTTAAAATATCAGTTTTAAAATAAAACAGGTCGCAAAACAGAATTGAAAAATAATAATAATAATCATAATAGCGTCTTTATTGTCAATTCCAGTTGTTTTTAAATAACATTATATTATGTACATAATAACAGCTCACAAAGTTGGAAAATATTGATAAAAATTAATTATTGTGATTTGTTCATATTAGATGCTCTTTTAGAATTCTACCAACAGTATTGTTGTTTTTGCTGAAAGAGAATCTAATCTAAGCAAGATCAAGGACAGACTATATGTGTTGTTTATATAGAAATGGCACCTCTATGTTTTATTGCTCGGAGATGTGAACTTTTGGTGGTTGAAATGGTTTCTCACGATTTTCAGCAAAAAATTACTTCCTACAAAGAAAATGGGGCAAGAAGTTATTGGCAATAAAAAGATCTACAACTTTTGTTTTCGAAATTTTTCCACATTACCTCAAATATTCCGGAAAAATCAGAAAACCCCTTTTAATTTTAGTTAAAATTTTTTTTTTGTACGAAAATTGTATGTTTGACGCAAATTCTAATGGAAATATTCCTTTTATGTTCTGATTTACATGTTTTTTTTTGCAGCGAAAATTTTATTTTTCTCGACCCTCTTTGAAGTACTCGAAGAGGCTTCCAGTTAGCAAAACGAATTTTAAACGCCTAAAATACGAAATGAAGTAACAGGCTTGGAGCAGGTGGAGAATGTTGTAGAGATTTCAACTTCGCCAAAAAAAAATATTCAAATACGAAAACATTCAAAATGGTGAAATTGGGTTGCACTTTAGGAATTGAAAACGGTTTTTTTGCGATTTGCAACGATATGCGACTTCTCAGGGGGAACTGTAAAAGAGTTGTGAAAAATAAAAAAATTGGAAACTTTTGTATCAAACACTTTCCGACATAACCTCAAATTGGCCGTCAAAATGGCGAAAAACCGATATTTGAAAATTTGAGGTTGAGTGGAGAAATCTTGGATACAAAAGTTGTAAATCTTTTCAGTGTCAACAACTTTTTCCTTCAACTTTTTTTTTAGGAGGTTAGTTCTAGCTGCAAATCGTGAGAAACCATTTTTACCCCCAAAGGTTCTCCTCCTTCGCCGTTCTGTCATAATCAAATCCTTATTTATGTCCTCGTTCATTCTTTGTACCTATTGAGATAACATGAAATCAATATTTTTTAAAGAGAATGTTTCTCTTTAAAACATGAATCCCTTCCAAGAGAGGTAATCTTGTACGATGGAAAACAGCGACTAAATTCCAACTTTCAGTCGCAGATGATTCCACAACTGACTTTATGAACATCATGTTCATATTTTCAATGAAATCAACATGAAATCAATATTCTTCAATGGTTTCAACCGTTAATTTCAATAATTAAAAAAAAAATGAATAGCGTATTGAACAAAAATTTAAAAAATTAATTTTTGAAAATCTGTTTTTAATTTTTTTCGCGTTTTCAGGAAAAAAATCCACAGTAGTGCTACTCTTTTATTACATTATCTATAGTAGACGCTACAACAAAAAACTGGCAGCTGGCGAGCTTGAAAAGAAGAACGTTATCGGTGAAACTTTTCAGTTGAAAAAGGCCGTTTTATCGGAATTTATCTATAACAAACCCATGGGCACTGCAACCCCGAATATCAGAAAAACAAATGAAATAAATACATTGAATTATATACAAGTGAACCGGAAAAAAGGGGCAATACCAAAGTTTCCCAAGATCTCCTCCCACAGGAAAACCGACTGCACAGGCATTATCAATAAACCAAAATCTAAGAAAAAGAATGAACCAGCTTTGAAGAAAATGGTCCCCAAACACTAAAAACGGTTGAAAAAATAACCCCTTTTAGAACAGAAGGAGGTCTCTATCCATGGTAAGCCTGGATGTTCTGCAAATCAACCGAAATTACATATCTGTGGGCAAGGAACACTGAAATCGAATAATAAATTCTCCAAGGTCTCCACCCAACAGAAACCAGAGGCACTGCAACTCTCACCAAATTCACGGACTCAGCAGAGGCCACTGAATTCGAATAACGAGGTCACCGAGGTCTCCACCCAACAAAATTATGGAGGCACTGTGAATTCCTCCAAATCAACTAATCTCCAAAAATTATTGTTCCGGGGTTTCCACCCAACAAAAAACTAGAGGCCCTGTTAGTTTCACTAAATTCACCTACAAGGCTCTGAAGAGGTCGCATATCATCAGTAATGAGGCCCGCGAAGTCTACATTTACAAAAAAATTGGAGATAATGTAAAACTGAAATATTTTGTAGACCACTGAACAAATAGACAAAGAGCTGGAAAAGAGAAGAAAAGAAAAGGAAAGAACCTTGAAAACGAATTCAATGGCCTCTGAAGAGTATTGTCCGTGGATTTGGTGAAAGGTGCAGTGCTTCCGATTTTGATTGAATAGAGACCTCGGGGGGCTCATTATTCGGTTTCAGTGTCCCTTGCTGTTCTCTGTCAACAAATTTCAGGAAATTTGTTGTGCGCGCCCTCAGATTTGTTTTGGATGAAGACCTCATTGTTCAAACTCCGTACTGAGTTATGTGTGCCAGTTTCAAAAAATATGATAGGAAAGTTTGAACCGAAATTATTATAATAATTATTAAAGAAGGAATTGGATGTTTTCCACCATCATGAATCATGGCTTTGTGTGTGTCTCATCAATGTTGACTTTTCACTATAAACCTCATGGTCAATGTCTTGATAAAGAAAATTACCATTTCCGAAAGCACGACCAAATAACAAAGAGTATTCTTTTAACCATTTATCGGCCGATTCTGATCAAACCAAGCGCTATTTCATGGACCATGTAACCATATGGTATCATCACATCCAAAAGCATTTGTTCTTAGTTCCGCGTAGTCCTTCGATTCACAGGCATCGAAACCATACGATAACAAACAAGCTTGGGAGGGGGGACAAAGGCACAAATCGATTTTGCGTTACCTCTTATTGCCAGTCAAACTTTTTATGATTTGTGCTCGTAATTTTTTTGCTAAGGTTGCGTTTACATGTGAATATTGATATTATTGTGAAATTATGCACATTTTTTTAGGCCATTTTGATGACTTGCCCGATAAGAGATACAAAGAATTATGTAGCCATATGGTGACAAGAACCGATAAAGGGTTTTAAACAGCCCAGTATTTTGACTGCATCCTCAAGATCCATCCGCATTTTCCTTTAACTACTCAGTCAGTCAAATATTCTATATCTCTATTGTAGAAAATACATCAGATATATAATTCATTTTTGAAGAGAGAGAAATCGCAAAATCATATCCACAACGAACAAGAAATGTAATAATAATTATCAGTAATACGGCTATCCGTAATATACGAGGGCTGACAATAAAGTAAGGTCTCCAATTTTTTTTTTCATAGAAAATGACATTTATTTACAAAAAGCGATACACCGTTGGAAAGGCCAAGGTCTTGGCTACTTTTCTACATAATCGCCATTTTTTTCCAACACCTTGCGCATCCGCACGATGAACTTGTCTATGCCGGCAGAATACCACTCTCCGTCCGCCTCGCGCAGCCAGGTGTTGACCTCTTTCTGAACCTCCGCGTCACTATCAAACTTCTTCCCTCCGAGATGTTTTTTCAGGGCGGGGAACATGTGGTAGTCACTGGGGGCCACGTCGGGACTATAGGGAGGGTGATCGATGATTTCCCAGCCAAATGACTTGAGCAGGTCAAGGGTAACGTTGGCTGTGTGCGGGCGCGCGTTGTCGTGGTGAAATTTCACTCCTTTGCTCAGCAATCCCGGGCGTTTGTTTTTTATGGCACGACGAAGCTTTTCCAGGGTCTCACAGTACCTTGCTGCATTGATAGTGGTTCCCCTTGGCATGAAATCCACCAACAATACCCCGTGACGATCCCAAAACACCGTAGCCATCACCTTGCCGGCTGACAGTGTCGCCTTAAACTTTTTGGGTTTCGGAGAATCGCATTGTTTGGACGACTCCTTTGTTTCGGGTGTGTAGTGATGAGCCCACGTTTCATCCCCCGTAACAAACCCTTCCAAAAAATCATCGCCTTCCTCTTCAAAACGGGCCACAACTTTGGTCGCACATTCCACGCGCCGCTTCATGTGGTCTTCGGTCAGCTGTTTCGGCACCCATCGGGCAGAAAATTTGTGGTACTGCAACTTGTTCACAAGGATATGACGGATTGTTTCGCTGCTACACACTCCTCCAAGCTTCTCTTCCAAGTCCCTAATTGTCGCACGGCGGTTTTTGAGCATTTCTGCCTCCACTGCTTGAACAATCGCATCCGAGACCGACGGTCGGCCACTTCTCTCCTCGTCGTGAACATTAGTGCGCCCGGAATTGAACTCGCGGCTCCACTTACGCACGTTTTTTATGTCCATACACTTTTCCCCGTAAACTTCAACTAGTTGACGATGGATTTCAATAGGTGTCACCTTTTTCGCACTCAAAAAACGTATTACAGAACGCAATTCGCACTTGGACGCTGACGCGAGTGGTACCTCCATCGTTGACGGCTGCTCAGCCAAGACTGAGCGGTCGGGGAAGCCTCACCCAGCAGCAAAGTGGTAGTGGGGGAACCAAGGAACACGGCGGTGTTGCCAGATTTCGCCTAGCGCGTGATCCGGCGAAGTTGCAGCGTTGGAGACCTTACTTTATTGTCAGCCCTCGTAGTTACATGATGCATTGAACCACATTACCACAATTATTACCAGATAATAATCAATAATCATGTGAGCTATTTCGCAGTACTCCGAATAGATAGATAGATTTTATTTGACAACTTTACATAACATGTTTGTTGCAGGTAAGTTAGTGAATAAAGAAAATCAATAAAAAAATACTATAAATACAAATACAACAGAAATATGTAAAAACAACTTCAACAGGAATATGTAAAATAATTATATAAAATTGTATGAGGACAAAAACAACAAAAATATGTAATACGTCACTAGTTGATATAATCTGCGTAAATAAGTATAACTAGTGAATAAAAAAATGTATAACATCAAGAAAAAGTCGAATTCAGATATTCCTCAGTACTATAGAAACAACTCGCTAGTAATAATGATTTAATTTTCATTTTGAATAAATAGAAGCTGACCAACTTGTAATTGTTTGGTAAATGATTGTATAAACTGACTTTCAATGAATTTCTCTGAGACTTTGTTAGTCTGTACCGAGGTGGTACGAGCAGATGCGAATTACGTGTTCTATAATCATGGACATCCAAATGTCTAGTGAAGTTAGATTTATTTCTATGTATTTCTAAAAGGGTATTATAAATGAACAAGGAAGGTAACGGTAAAACACCGATCTTCATAAATAAGGGTTTACAATGTTCCCTGTAATCAGCATTCAATATTATTCTAATGACCCTTTTTTGCAATAAGAATACTCTCACAGAATGAGATGAATTTCCCCATAAAAGAAGTCCATAATTTATATGAGAGTGGAACAGTGCAAAATATGCACTCTTCAATGCATCAAGATCCAGGAATTTTCTGAATTGTCTGAAGGCAAACATATTCTTGGATAATTATTTCGATAATTCTTCCACCTGAGCTGACCAGGATAAATTTCCGTCGATGGCCAAACCAAGTAATTTACCACTTTGACTGTTATTAACAATGTTGTTACTGGAAAATTTAATTTCTTGAGTTTTGGTTTCATTCAGTTTCAATTGATTGGCTGTAAACCATCTAGAAGCATGGTCAGAAGCATCACTTTTTTTCTCTGTTAAGTTTATTACTGTTTTGTCTGATGTTAATATGGTTGTATCGTCAGCAAAGAGTACACATTTGTATGGTAGGGGGAGTTGGGGGAATGGCGGCCCCTAAGCCATATCCCCAATTACTCTAGTAAAAAAATATATTCACCTTCTGATTTAGAATGAATAATTAGGCAGGATGTGAAGGAACATGTATTTATTAATTAAACACCAATATAACGAAATTTACAATTTCTTATGGAATAAAATAAAAAAGAATGCTTAGCCGTCATTACCCCATGCATGTGGGGTAATCACAGCCGTGGCCGTGATTACCCCTTATGGAAGTTAGTATGAACAATAATCGCAAATAAACTGAACTTTTTCAGTGTCTGTGCAGGCTTTGTGTGCCCAACTTAAACACTTGATACACCTCAACCACATCTCTCAGTTTTTGCCAAATTCTCCACACACCAAACATATGTCTTCATTAATTTCCCTTTCATTTTCATCGTCATCGGCACTGAAATCTCCTGAAGATGAACTGTCTTTTCTCGTAGGCTTTGTTTTACATTTCCTAGAAAGCTGCAATTTTTTCTCATTATTTTCTTGATTCTCGGATTCAGCGAAAAATTTTTTCTTCAATTTCTTCTCCTCCACCATTCGCATTTTTTCTTTTTTGATTTTCTTTTTATTTTCTTTATCTTCTAAAGTAGTTTTGTTAGGGGTATCTGTTATTATTTCTGAGTGTTGTTTTTTGGCTTTTCTCTTTGGAGCTGTGTTTGGTCTTGATGGTCCTGGCAGAGGTAGAATTTCCTCGAAGGAGACATTGATAGGGTCAGCTACCGGATCTGGGGTTCTGTTGCCTTGTACCCTGATAACTGGATCTGTCAAAACAACTTCGGGTGTTACCAAATTGATAATTTGTAGCTCTGAAGCAGCAAAGTCCTCTTCTGTGAAGTTATCAGGATTCAAGGGAAAGATTCCCGTCACTTTGAATCCCTTTATAGCCTTTTCGGGAGTTGCAACTCTTCCATATGCATTATTAAATAGCTCTGCTATCTCAAAAGGAGTTATTTTTTGAAATAGGTGACTTTTCAAATACCTATTGCATTCAGTGTTATAGGCTGTCTTCAATGGCGAGTAAAATGTGACGTCCAAAGATTGTAGACGATGCGAAGTGTGTGGAGGAATTGTCAACAGCACTATTCCACTCGCCTTGCAAAAATTGTAAGCTTGTAATCTGCAATGTGTAACATGGTTGTCCATAACCAAGAGGACAGGGTCTGCTATAGATGATTTCACGAATTTTTGGAAATGCTGAAGCCAATCTAAGAACAGGATTTCAGTAATCCAACATTCATCAGAACAGAAGAAGACAGATCCTGGTGGGCCTTCTTTTTGTAGTTGCAAATTCATCCTTTTTCTGTTGAAGTTAAACATGGGTGGTACGTAGATACCCGAAGCACTGAAGGCACAAATTACTGTAATATTTTTGCCTCGTTTCCAACTGGTGACAAAACCAACTTGTTTTTGCCCTTTTTGGGCTAGGATTTTGGTTGGCACCTGTACTGTAGAAATTCCCGTTTCATCCATGTTGAAAATCCTAGTTGGATTGAAATTGAATTTTTCTTGGACTTTTTCCAAATTTGTATAAAAGAGTGACACCTCTTTCCTGTTAAAGGCGGAAATTCTATTAATGCTGGTAGCCTCGGGCTTTCTCAGTGTAATGGTGGGGTTTCGTCTCATGAATCCTCTCAGCCAGTCTTCACCTGCACTTTGAGAATCTCGGTTGAAAGGGTGTTTTTTATTGTTTTTTTTCAGCATACTCGAAGGCACATTTTTTTATTTCTGACCGGCTGACTCCATGAAATAATTTGCATAACTCAATAATACGCAAAGCAAGAATTTCTTCATCCTGTTTATTGAAGATTGCATTACGTCCCAAGGATGGACCTCCCTCCTTTTTATTTTTTATTCTTGCTTGCAAAGTAGTTCTAGGAATTCCGAAACACCGGGCTACCTGTCTCAGTGGTCTTCCACTTTCTACAGCTGCAAGAGCATTTTTGATTTGATCAGCAGACCATGCTGCTTTATTGGTTTTTCTCATGTAACTTCTTGGCATCTGAAACAATAACATTATAAATGATCTTATGGGGTAATCGCGGCCGGCTGTCATTACCCCATGACTTGTGGCTGTCATTACCCCGAAAATTTTATAACAGACGAAAATTTAAATAGTATATTCCATTCAATCGAGAGAAGCTGTTTAAAGTATTCAGAGTTTAATATGACCACGTGAGTGAATGATAATGGTTTAACAATTATTTTAAACCAAACTAAAGTATTTTATTTACCTTTGTCCACACCGGGAATTCTTCTTAGAACTAGTCACAAAATATAAATATGCCGATAAATGACAAACCGTCACTATGGCTGTCTGCAAATCTTTTCAGCAGGTTCAGTTGTGCACCACTAGATGGCAGAACATGTCTTTTTGAACAAACTAGCAATCTATGTGAAAATAATAGATGGCCGGTATTACCTCGGTGGCCGCCATTCCCCCAACTTCCCCTAATGTTGAGATCTGGCAACAATGCATTAGCAGTAGTGTTGACCGTTGGATATACGGTAGATATTCCAGCAGAACACTGTAATTCATTTGGAAATATTATAAAAGATCGCTGTCACTATGGTATGAAAAACCATATGGCTAATGGTGGATGTACTGCTTTTTTCTATGTCAGGGCAGTTAGACCGAGTCTGCTTTCAGCTTGCACATGTACTTACAGATTAACCCAAATGTGGCTCGGGAACCCGCTGAAACGCTTTGCTGTAAATTTCAAACAATTAGCGCTCGATTTATTCCCGAGTTCTTTTCCTTTTTCATAATTATCAAAGAGCCTCGTAATATCCAACAATTTATGTGTACTTGGGAAACGAGTGGAATATCGCTAGAAAAAGGTAATGTAACGAGATAAAATTTATAGTAGGTGCTCAGAGTAATTTGTTCTGAAGCCCCATGTGGCTTTTCAGATTTATAACGCGATTGTTTCCTCTTTATTCGTGCGGAGATGAGGCTTTGCTGTTTTTATGATTCACCGTGCACTTCTTGTTCTACAAAGCTAGCTTTATTTGAGGCGAAAGAAACAATCAGTAGAAGCAATACACATTGTCTAGTATCCCAATAAAATTTTTGCTGAGGATAGAATTTGAATCTGAAAATTAGTTTTTGTACAACTGGCAAAAAAACTTGACATTTCTGCATCTTTACTGATGCATCTACTTTTTTCTTTATGAAAAATAGTCATTTATGATACAAGTTCGTAAAGTAGGACTTTTTTGTATGAGCGTGAAGTACAAAAAAGCCCTTCACGAAAGTGTTTCATACAAAGTTTTTTCTTCGACATTCATTTACCAGATAGCACAAGTACAAGTCAAGTCAAGTATTTATTAATCCATTAAAACGAGCTTACAAAAGCAATTGGACAAGTCAGTATCAGGTACATATCAAATACAAATATATAACAAAACACATTCAGAACTAACAAAAAAGTATTAAAACAATCGAGTGACTAAGCAGAACAGCAATGCACATACAATGTACATATTTAAAAAATAACATAACAAAAACATTTATAACTAACAAAATGCATTAAAACAATCTGAGTTAGTACAAAGCAAAAAATACAAAACATTTTATTATTGTTGGTAAGAAAAAAACTCATCGATTGTGTAGGGGCTAATTTGAAAAAGTAACTGTTTTATTTTATATTTGAATTCTTGTTCCTTGGTAATATTTTAAAAAAACTCCGGAAGTGCATTATACAGTCTCAGGCCCAAAATCTCGAACGACTTATGACAGAGATAAACGTGATTTGGGTATATGGAAATCATTTCTGACACGAGTGTTATAACCATAAAGAGACTTGTTTTGTTTAAAAACTTATTTTTTTTATGAATGTACAACAGAACTTCCAGAATGTAGAGACCTGAAAGGACCAAAAAATTTAATTATTCAAATAATGTTCTACACGATGTTGTTCGTGATGCGTTTGCAATAGTTCTGATAATTCTCTTTTGCGTCATGAAAACACCGTGTGCAGCTGAAGAATTGCCCCATACAATCAGCCCATAGCTAAGTCTTGATTGTATCTGCCCGTAGTAATATGAAAGAAGACCAGAGTTGTCTAGAATTCTCTTCAGGTTTCTTAGCAGGTAACACTGCTTATTGAGTACTTTAATGAGATTATTGCAGTGCTGACGGAAATTGAGATTGCTGTCTAGAAAAATCCCAAGAAACTTTATACTGTCACACATTTCTATCTCACCACCGCATATTTTAATATTAATGTCTACCATGTTAGTATTTTGGGCAGTATGAAAAGATACTGCTTTCGTTTTAGAAACATTTAAAAACAATAAGTTTTCACTGAACCAATTTTGCAGGCAATCAACGTCAGAACTGATGTTCTGTTGCAGTTCAATCAAATCTTTTGATTTAAATAGGAGTGTAGAATCATCAGCATACAAACAAGTGAAAGAATTTTGAAATACAGACGGCAACTCATTGATATAGAGAATGAATAGGATCGGCCCTAAGACTGATCCTTGAGGAACATCTATGTCATTAATTAACTGATCAGAAAAAAAAGTTTCGTCATAATTCTCATTCGAATATTGTATTTTGACAGTCTGGGTACGATTTGAAAGATATGATACGAACCATTCATGCAGAATACCTCTAATTCCAATCTTATAGGTTTATCCAGAAGATTTCCATGTTGTACGCAGTCAAAGGCCCGACTGAGGTCATAAAAGATCCCAGCGGGATTCTCGCCTGCTTCAACTGACTGTAGAAGATTCGAATAAAAAGAAATAATTGCCGTTGTGGTGGAATGATTCATTCGAAATCCGTGTTGGTTCTTAGTTAGAATATTATGTATATTCAGAAAGTTATGCAAAAATTCCAACATTATATATTCAAATACCTTTGACAGTGATGGGGAGATAGCAATAGGACGATAATTTTCCAGGTTATGAGTATTTCCTATTTTTAGTATTGGGGAAACTATAGAATGTTTCAGTCGCGAAGGAAACTGTCCTCTCTGAAAAGATGTGTTTATAATGTGACTTAGAGGCGCTATAATGTAGGGTGCAATCTTTTTAAACACGTGCCCAGAGATGCCGTCTGGTCCACATGAATGTTTATTTTTGATTTTGTCCCTGATAACTTTCAGTACATCATCTTCACTGACATATGTAATGAACATACTATTTTTAATACTTGCTAATAAATTAGTCCTCAAGGGGTTATTTTCAGTTTTAGATATTTTGTCAACAATATCATGTGGTGCATTCACAAAAAAGTTATTGAAAATATTAGCGATATCGATTGGATCTTCTACAGGACCATTATTACTGTCTATAGTACATCCTATGGACGTCTTCATGACGTTCGCTTCGGACATTACAGATGTCTTTAGGACGTCCATTCTCCGTACGGCGGACGTCCCATGGACATCATATGGACATACGATGTTACAGAACCAGATGTCCATAGAACGTTCGATTTAAATCCGTTTTGGGTGTGAAAAGGACCATTCAGGGACCTTTACCGTACGTTGGTAACGTAGGTTCAAAAACGGATTTTCCATGTATGTTTGAATTCTCCCAGATATTATGCGTTTATCACCATCATATAAGACTATATATTACTTCCACACTTTTCTACCGGCAGTATTAAAGCAAATATATTCATAACTTTTTGTGACGAGATACTCATAATGAACACATCACTAATCGATAATAGCTCTAAAAAAATTGTGACAGGGAAAATAAATTGGAAATAAAGATGAAAATGTTCTATATTAATCTGAAAACTAACAGGTTTCTAAACAATGTCGTAATAAAGTAAATAAAAATCTTACAAAAATAAAAAAATATTCTTCTCTGTATTTCACATCAAGCAGTCTCGTTCTAAAGTCTTTTATTCTGGTCGGCATTCCTACGATCAGTTGCTCTCTCGAGCCACATTTGAATCTATTTTTCTGCTGCTTTATAATTCGGCTGCGACATATTTCATGATATGTTTTTGGAGGTTATGTTCCACTTCACTTCACTACAGTAGGTATATTATCTATTCTCAATTTCGATATCTACTTACCAAAAAAATAACGTCACTGCTTGATATCTACAAAAAACACAATCATCATCTACACCATTTTGCACAATTAACTTTACACACTTGCCGAAAGATCCAAAGCCTCTCTTTTCTTGAGAGGATGGATGTTCGACTATATAGATTTTATCATAAACAACCAGCTGTTTAGTTACTACGAAATGATGTATATCGATCTTCGAATGCCTTCAACAGGCGCAGTAAAATATCGCAATACCGAACGTGTAAATTACGAACCAACAAACGACGGACGCTAAATGCTGCTTATCTGAAATCTGAATCAGAAAAGTTGGAAGCCTCTCTTTTCTTGAGAGGATGGATGTTCGACTATATAGATTTTATCATAAACAACCAACTGTTTAGTTACTACGAAATGATGTATATCGATCTTCGAATGCCTACAACAGGCGCAGTAAAATATCACAATACCGAACGTGCAAATTACGAACCAACAAACGACGGACGCTAAATGCTGCTTATCTGAAATCTGAATCAGAAAAGTTGGAAGCCTCTCTTTTCTTGAGAGGATGGATGTTCGACTATATAGATTTTATCATAAACAACCAACTGTTTAGTTACTACGAAATGATGTATATCGATCTTCGAATGCCTACAACAGGCGCAGTAAAATATCACAATACCGAACGTGCAAATTACGAACCAACAAACGACGGACGCTAAATGCTGCTTATCTGAAATCTGAATCAGAAAAGTTGGAAGCCTCTCTTTTCTTGAGAGGATGGATGTTCGACTATATAGATTTTATCATAAACAACCAACTGTTTAGTTACTACGAAATGATGTATATCGATCTTCGAATGCCTACAACAGGCGCAGTAAAATATCACAATACCGAACGTGCAAATTACGAACCAACAAACGACGGACGCTAAATGCTGCTTATCTGAAATCTGAATCAGAAAAGTTGGAAGCCTCTTTTCTTGAGAGGATGGATGTTCGACTATATAGATTTTATCATAAACAACCAACTGTTTAGTTACTACGAAATGATGTATATCGATCTTCGAATGCCTACAACAGGCGCAGTAAAATATCACAATACCGAACGTGCAAATTACGAACCAACAAACGACGGACGCTAAATGCTGCTTATCTGAAATCTGAATCAGAAAAGTTGGACTGTCGGTGTCACTCGGGACAGTCGAAATTCCTAATGTAGGTACTGTGATGTGATTGGTCAAGGGGCAACAATATGTCAACATCAAAATAAGGCACCTATTTTAAATAATTTTTTTTGACAGAAAAATTATTATATTTTAAATTCACATATTTTTTATTTTATAAACTCCGTTCATTCAAACAGATCGGTAATCATCAATCTTATATAATACACAAATATTATCCAACTTCTAGAAAAATAACTAATGTCGAACCTCTAATGGACGTACCAGATACGTACATCCTCGGACGTCCAGAAGATGTCCGTTTCTGGACGTCATAAAGACGTCCTACTAAATAGCATTCGGACCAAAAATGGACATAAACGGAACGTCACTAAAACGTCCTGTGCTATCTGTGATTTATATTGCCAAATTGTAGCAATTATATCATTAATTTGAATGTTTTATGATATGAATTGTCGTCATATTATAAAATAAAGACGCAAAATTCTGTATTTTTCAAAAAATGCATAAATGTATGAACAGTGTGTAAAAAATTACTTTACCTACGGCCACTATAGAAAATAGGCGAAAACACACGACGCGCAGCCTCAGTAAACAGCTCGTTACTCACGGTAAACAAATCGCACAGTTTCCGTAATAGGCCAATAAACAGCAATTTTTCTCATAAAAGTTCAACTTCAATTGCTCCGCCGATTTCTTTTTTGCAATTCGGTCGTCACGGAGGGTTGAATAATTAGCAATAAAGTTATCACCCCCTGGGGGGGGGGGGTGAAACCCTCCAAAATTATTAAAAAAATTCTAGAAGGTATTTTCTTGACATTGCAGCTCTGGGGAATAAATATCAGTGAAAATCGGTGTTAATAATGAGGTCGAATTATTTTCAACAATTAAACCCCCTCCCGGAGCATCAACCCCCTCCCGGAGCATCAACCCCTTCCCGAAATCGTGTTATTTTGGGTATTTTCTATGAATATGTAAAATTGTCAGTCCTGAGTAATGAAACTGAGCGAACATTTGTAAACATAATAGGTGTAAATTATTGGAAACGATTTTCCCGCCCCCGCATTCGGGGCATATCCCCCGCATCGCGGAAACATTGGGGTGAGAGGGAAGGGAAAGATTATCTGAAAAAACTCTCAAACTACTATTCTTAGATATAAATATGGGTAAATAATCATTGAGAACTGTCGTTATTGAGATTTAGAAGTATTGTTATGTAAATTATTCGCAAATTCGAGAGAAGATCAACTTATTGTATAAATCAAACGCAGACCGGAGATAACGAAATATGATATCGAGAAAGGGTATGGAGAAATGAATCCACAAGTAATCACCATCAAGAAATGTATAGGAAAATATATTTATTCACTCATACAACTCATTATCTACAAAGCACTAAGAGATGTTTCCTCGTCTCCGACTATCGATGTTATCCCAGTATCCAGTGTTTTCTGCACAGGAACTTTTATATCATCTGACGTTTACATAAAGCAACGTTGACTGCTTCCCACTGCGCACCGACAGAACCGCGCCACTGTATACTAAACAGCGGTGAGCTAGCTGCCGCATTGACAAGGTCCCAGCCGATATTTTTCAGGTTTTAGAATCTTAATGAGTTAAAAGCAGGTACACTTCGGGACAGTTTCTTTTGGTGCACTGTCTTCCTCGGTCTCGAATCCCCATATTCCATCGAGGACTGATTTTATTTTTCTTTCCATAGAACATTAATTCGATCAAATGCTGAGTAACCTCTATTTTAAGTACTTAAAAGATTGACTGGATTGCATTTAAAATTTGTACAAGTAACCAAATTTGTATGAATATTTTCAATAAGAGCAGGTTTTTTTCTGCAAAATGGCTTTTCATTCATGTTGATACGTGCTTTTATCTCTGATTTATTAGCATTTGAATTAACTCCCTCAAGATTTTGTAACCTAAAATATGCGAAGAATTGGAAACACTCGTATTCAAAACCGACACTATTTGGACCGGTTAAACGTCATGCAATTTGACAATGAAGATATATTTCTTTGGGTGACTCACAAAATAAAGTCATATTTTATAGCTTGCTAAATCCTACAAAAACACAAAATTAATTATTTGGCGCCCTCTATCGCTGCACTTTTAGGTGTTGTATGTATTTCCATTTGCATTTCTTTTTGAGAGATCGAATTCCCTTCTAATCGACCATCAGTCTTAACTTAATCAACTCATTGTCTCGATGTCAAATTCTTTCACCTAGAATTTGATTATATTGGAAAATACCATGTAGAAAATATTTTCTTTTTTTGTTTCATAGAAGAATCATTCTCGATTTTATGAACGCTCAGTTGAACAACAGTTGAATATAGATTACAAATAATATGTAAATGTTTTACATTTATCTGAATTCACTCAAAAATATCAAAAATCGTGATTTGGAGTAATTATATGTATATATACAGTATTATGATAAAGTAATGCACAAAATTCATAAAACGTACAACGATCACTTTTGAAAAAAATGTAAAAACACACCAAACAATTTTTTTTATTCCGCATCTTTTGACATAAGTTACAAAAATAACACGTCAAAGTTGGTTTAACGGACTGTTTAGTTAATTGAAAAGTTATTATGACACTTACGTTTATTTCGTTTTTTATTCATTTTCTCGTTTTTTTTCTTATGTGAGCCCTACTACAACTATTTTTCCCTTGTGTAAAAACAGAAGCTCTATCACATAATGTAATAAAAATCTTAGCTTCCCATTAAAAAAAATTGTTGATGACGTCATAACTTTGACAACTTTGACGTGTTATTTTTGTAACTTATGTCAAAAGATGCGGAATAAAAAAAACGGTTTGACGTGTTTTTGCATTTTTTTCAAAAGTGATCGTTGTACGTTTTATGAATTTTGTGCATTACTTTATCATAACCCTATATATATATATATATATATATATATATATATATATATATATATATAAGTAAAAAAGTTATTGGGTATAACCCTCAAAATGTTGTGCAACCGTAGACACGTGTTTCGAGCTTAAATCCATCCTTATATATATATATATATATATAAAGAAGGATGGATTTAGCGAGGGGCAATATATGAAAATATAAGTGAAAAAAGTTATTGGGTATAACCCTCAAAAAGTTGTGCAACCGTAGACACGTGTTACGAGCTTAAGCTCTCTTCAGTACGGTAAAATCAAGTGCGAAGATGTACAACACTTGGGATGTAAAAATAGAAACAAAGGAAGTCAACAACAGGAAGCCAACCACACATTTGTGAGTACAAGGTCTTCTAACCGATGCCACAAATGTGTGGTTGGCTTCCTGTTCTTGACTTCCATGTCACATACCCACAGGAAGTGCACCGGTACCATACCTTGTTGTTTCGGCCGAATTCTCCGCATATGAGGCAATTATTTTCTGGGTCCTCATCATCATCATCATCTACGCAGAGGTCACCAATATCTTCGTCATTCAATGAGGAATCATTGTCTTCCTGAAGAACTTTCCTTTTAGCATATTTTGAGACTTTCCTTGTACTGTTTCGTATTTTTGGCCTTCCCTTTGCCTTTTTGTTTTCCCTTTTCTTTTAAGAACTTGTTCTGCTTTTTGTTTTCCTTTTCTATGAGACTGTCTTTATTTGGCGTGGAGATCAGAATGGTAGAATGTTGCTTTTCTCGACCTTTTCGTGTCCTGATGGATAGGGTTTTAGTGGGCAATTTGATAAAATTTTCATCCCTTGGTCGTTTTTCTGTTCTGTTTTGTTAAATGTTGTAATTCTATTTAAACTGGTGGCTTCTGGCTTCCTTATCGATATCCCATTTCTCTTCAAGAAGCCTTCAGCCAATCTCGCCCCGCCATTTTTCTGTTACTATTAAAATTGTGTGGCAATTTTAAACTTTCTGCATATTCATAAGCCACTTTTCTTACTTGGATGGCTGTGCAGCCGTAAAATATATTAGCCATTTTTTCACCACATCAGCTACCTCTTTTTCAACTTCTGCAAATAATACAGTTTTTCGTCCCAGAGATGGGTTCTCATACATTTTCTTCTTGTGTCGAATTTGTAGGGTGGAAAATGGAATTCCAGTTTGTTCGGCGGCTTTTCTCATAGATGTTCCATTAGCCATAAGCCTTAGAGCCTTGTTCAACATCTCCGAAGATCATGCAGCCTTCTGCGTTTTTCTGGTTCGATTTTTTGGCATCTAAAAACAAATTAATTAGATTTAGTCACAATAAGACACTCATAAAAACATAGCGGGCAATGGTGGTCACTTGACCACGATTACCCGCAACGGACTTCATTGAAAAAAAAAATTATAACACAAACAAATACATATTTTGATTCGAAACGAGTATTACTACAAAATAATGATGAACAGTCTCAAGTAACAAGACAGCGATTACATGGATTGCGGAATATTTCACAGCTTACCTTGTTAATTTGTTGCGACGTAAAATTACATCAAGTTGGCGCGAAAACATTAAACACTCTCTTAGTACGAACGCCGCGAGCGGAATGACGGTGCAGGGCGCTCGTTGCTCGGGGGCAGTGAGGAGCGAAACGTAATACACATCACATGCGCAATGGACTGTTCTTGCTTTAGTTGTGTGCATGACCACCATTGTCCGCTGACCACCATTGCCCCATTCTCTCCTGAGTTTTGTATACATAAATGTTTTGTATATACCTGCCTCACCTAAATTACAAAAGGAAAACTATCATTTGATAAACAATTACTACTCATCAGTTCAGGTATTGTCGGATTGTGCTTTGACAAAACCACTTTCAGTCATTGCTCTTGATAATTTACAATTGTCACTAGTCCAAAATCGCACTATGTACTGGAAATCACTACAAATATATAAATAAATAAAAACAAATTTTCTGTGAAAGACGACTAAAACAGTATGAATATCAACACAGATCAATTTCATAACGTGCCATGTGATGTCATTCTTCGTTTCGACCAATGGTGATGCGTTTCGCAAATTTGAATTCCGCGCGCTTATTATGCACTTTTTGATTAAAATTTTATGGAGTTAAATACAAACTAAATGATAAACTAATGGTTTAGGTGTAATTTCAAGACAAATAAAGAATATGAGGTAAAAAAATCAAGTAAATTTAAATCACTTGCATATTCCCTATTCCAGAGAAAATACAATGAATATAATTTTAAGTAACTATACAAAAATTTTGTTATGAATGGTACATGTTAACTAGTCTATATTTTTGATTGAATTATTTGGATTGGATGGTTTGATCTACATTTACTGGACTAACACTATGCAAAAGTTCACACGGTGCTTCATTTGACAATTATGTCAGGTTACTTCCAGAATATTATGCAGAAATGACAAATCACTTTCATTTTGTCAAAATTTTTGGTTTTTATAATCAGTAATCATTCTACCTGTAACACTTTGTCAATATATGAAAAAAGAACAGGACAGTCCAGATAGGTAAACACTGTCATTGCAGATATACCCGAAATTCTTCTAAATTCATTTTCAGGGCAGTCCTTCCATCGAGTGAATGTAATAATAAAATGAATTTCCTAAAACTGAAATTTGCCAATAAAACGGAGCACAGGCTCAAAGAACTACCAAGAAGTGAAGGTATGAAAACAAAACTTTTAAAATAATACCCGCTAACTTGTAAGCTTGAATCTGGAGAAAAATGATGAAGATTCCATTCGTTGAGAAGTTAGCGGCACCTCCATCACTTTTGAAATCGACTCTTCAGTACTATCGGTAACTATCTGTTTCTCAATTTTAGAAAGTCATAATATATTTGCCAACGAGAGAATGCAATCCAGACACTCCTCGTCATCTGGTGTGCTAATGGTTGGCCCAAATTTCAGGGTCGGCAAGAAAATTGGAAGTGGCAATTTCGGAGAAATCAGATTGGGGAAAAATTTGTATAATAACGAGCATGTTGCCATCAAATTGGAGCCGTTGAAGTCCAAAGCACCACAACTAACACTGGAGTATCGATTTTACAAAATGCTTGGACAGCAAGAAGGTACCTACTGAATTATGATTATTAATAGTTGCTCAGTTAGTGAGTAGAATTTTTGATAAAGGTAAGCTTAGTAGACTTCTTCCTGAATCAAAAAGGTATTGTTACTTTCGTTCTACGAATCCGAAGAACATTTGAGGTGTCCAATATCTTTCGAGATATGCCCTTTTGTATCTGAAAAATCATTTTATATTTCTAATCTTTCAATCTGTTGCATTTAAATATTTTTATTCTTCTACAAAATATGTTATGATAATGATAATAATGTTTATTTGGTGGGCCATAGAATAGCAGAATAATCTTCGTAGTAACAATAATCAGTAAACCATTAAATCAAAACCAATATAATGAAGAATCAGTTATCTATCAGAAAAACATTTTATAAGACTTAAAAACGGTAAATCGAAATGTGTAGAACTGATTTATGATCCGAATAGAAATTCATCTAATCTACGAGGATGTATTGATATCTACACAGATAAAAAGGATTCCTTGATTTGAAAGAATTTGAACTTGCCTCAAGGGTGCCCAGCATTTGATATGGGCGAAATGCATGGATATTTTGAACCAAAATTTGAATTTCTTTGAGGCAAACGCATCATTTTCTTTAGCACAAAGTTATATAAATGTCAGGCAAGAAACCTTAGTTTTGTCATAATATAAAATGATTTTGTCTCAAAATCATTATTTTTCCAAATTGTGAAAAGCTTTGAGGGAAATGCAATGTTTTTTCGAGCTCAAAGTCATGTGAACTTAAAGCAAAAGAGCCTAAGTTTTCGATCGAATTCATTAGAAGATTGTTTGAAAATTACGTGCTTTAAAATAATTGACATGATGTCATTGTCTTGAAATAAAAGGCTTTTGATATAAAACCAACAAATGCTTCATTTAAAATCTTAGGTTTATGTTGAATTCTTGTTTTGAAACCTTGCGTCCTCAAGTGAAAAATTTACTCTTTTTAAAAAGATCCAAAACGGTCTTGTGACAAAATGTGTATGGTCTAGGCCAAATTTCCTGAGGATCTTTTTAAAAGATAATAATAGTTCATGTGAAAATTTGGAAAGTTTTAAAGCAACAAACTGGCATTGGTTAAAATCAAATTCAAAATTAAAATTTAAATATTCATAAAAACTCATAGGGATATTAAGAAAAACAAATATTAATAAAAACGTATTTATTTAAATAATAACACATAACACGTTACTTTGGTTACTGAACACAAATCAGGGAAAAATTGGTATTGCTGATGAATAAGGAACCACCTAGAGTTAGGTGGTACCAACAAAATAATAAAACTCGTAAAGGAAGTAAAACAAATAAATTTCTACCTACATTGACGAATTTTCATATTATAGCTTAACATTGTAATATTATACAGTGTGGACGTAAATAGTCCTCCCCTGTTAACTTTTGAACGGTCCGACGTACACACATGGGACGAAAACAGTTTTGAATAGTATCACCGATACAACTTTTTTTTAAACCGGTTTCACTCATCATACCTATTCACAACACAAATCTTGCCGGCAAGCACCATTTATCAACATCAATTCATCGACATTCGACATGAGAAAATACAATCGCAGAATGGCGCTAACTAGTGACCAGTGAACTGATACGCTGACACCTGCACCCTGCATCTGCGCAAATAGGTATCGGCAAACTTCGGGTAGACCGGTAGACCCGATCTCATGCATGGCGAAGATAGCTGAGGTAGATTATGTCAACCAAACACATTTGGACCTTGTATCAAGTGGTTATGGTTTTGAGACAAGAGTCAACCAAGCAGGACTGGAGACAAAGTTAATAATGTTCTCTTAAAAGCATTTGAAGCCAAAAGAATAGAAAATTTATTACAAAAGCAACAATGATTTTCATTCAAGAGCAAAATATTTTGAACACAATTTCTTTGTTAGAAGAGAAAATAATCCAAAAGCATGATTCTTTCGTCTCTAATCGGGTATTTTTATCAGTGTAGTTAGCCTAGACCAGTTCCCTGCATAAACAAAATATTGCGTTACCATAGCAACGAACAATAACTTATTAGAAGTGTCAGTGTGAAGTTTGACGTAAAAAAAAGTAAACCGGAGTTACGCAATAAACGAAAAGAAAAAAATATGTCCACCGAAATTGTGAAAATCGAAAAATTGGAGTATCGAGCAATCATCAAGTTATATAAGGCTTAAGAGATAAGCAGATTTACGAAGATATGCTTAATACCCTTGGTGATCAATATCCTTCGTATGCGACCTTGAAAAATTGGACTGCAAGCTTCAAAAGAGGTAAATTTACCATTGAAGATGATGACCGATCGGGAAGGCCAGTTTCTGTGTCAGTCCCCGAAAATATTGATGCAGTTCATGACATGATTTTAACAGACCGTCGAATTGGGCTAAAACGGATATCTGAAGCACTGAATATTTCATACGAACGCGTTCATCATACCGGGTGGCTACGGAAGTATTGCCTACGGAATATCTCAGTAATTGTATGAAGTAGGTTTATGAAATTTGGAGCGTCGATATAATGACATAAGAGCTAGAATTTGAGCATATTGACATGTTAACTTTCGGTCTGACCGGAAGTAACATCAACTTTCTTATTTTAAATGGAAACCCTATTTTTTTTCTCTTCGCTTTATTCAGCATTCAATTCCCTTTCTGATGTCATATCACAAGTTCGTATCTAACCAGAAACTAGATCAGAAAAAAATTATTATTGAAATTCACCGAGTAGGCCGTGGAAGCAAAATGAAATCCAAAAATTGAAAAGTTGGCTATGGAAACCATACGTCACTTGATAACAGTTGCTACTATTGTGATATTTTATTTTCATTCGTCGGCGTTATAAAAAGCCGCCAAAAAAAATATTGGAAAAATTGGGAAAAAAACAATACTCTGTAGGTCCATAACTTAAATAGGAATATACAACTTTTTCTTGCCTGTACTATTCAGCATAACCATTCCTTTCTAATGATATGATAGAGAGTAATTTTTTGAAATGAAATACCAAAAAATCCAATTATTATTCTTCAAATAACGAAAAAACAGATTTATCGAAAAAAAAAATTCAAATTGATAGGATTAAAGATAAAATAAATTCAAAACAAATGTTCGAAATGCATTCCCTCAGCGTCAATACATTTATTGACTCTGGTGATATTTTCATGTAAAACGTTTCTCAACATTTGGGGCGTGATATCTTGGAAAGCTCTACGAATTTTTACTTCTAGCTCATGTAGAGTTGTAGGCTGTGTGGATTACACCCTATTTTTAAGATGCCCCCATAGAAAAAAGTCGCACGGAGTAAGATCAGGTGACCTTGGTGGCCACCTGACTGGAACATGGGTTGTTATAAGTCTCTCTTGAAAGCGATTTTGAAGATAATTTCTCGCTATTATTGAATTATGCGGAGTGGCGCCATCTTGCTGGAAGTACATTCTCTCAGTTATTTCCGCTGGTAGGTTGTTAATGAATTCCGAAATTTCATTCGTTAAAAAATTAAAGTATCTCTCTCCGGTTAGTTGGCCTTGAAAAAGAATGGGGCCAACAATATGAGTTCCAACTATTCCTGCCCAAACATTCACACCAAATCTCTCCTGGAAGCCGCCTTGTCGAAACCGGTGCTCGTTTGCTATCGCCCAGTACCTGGAACAAAAGACCGTTCACACTTTTAGCACTTTACACTTCGACTATCGACAATAATCCAAATAAAGTACAGTACCTACCTTGTATTATTCCTGTTAAATAATCCATTGTTGGTAAATCTTGACTCGTCCGTAAACAAGATATAATAGTTAAATAGGTGATTTTCAGCATTTTGTCGAAGAAACCAATTACAATATTCCAGGCGCCTTTCACCGTCATTTTCATACAAATATCGATGCAACTGATACTTGAAGGATTTCAATCCATGTTTTTCAAAATTTTCCTAGCAGAGTCCTTACTTATAGCTAATTCGGCGCCAATCTGCCTTGAGGAAATTGTGCTATCATATTATACTAAAGCTTATACATTAATTTCAGTTTCCTCATTAATAACAAATGCTTCTTGGTCTTCGTGAACATCAGGCTCAGTTCTTAATTTTTCTTCAAGCCACTGGAAATACCTTCTTGACGGTTGCTGCCTCCCTGGATATCGCTCTAAATACAATCGTTCAGCGACATAAGAATTTTTTAAACATTCACCATAAATGAGAAGCATGTCCATTTGTTCGGTTCGTGAGTAACGGGGCATTTTTTGAATATTCCAGTAACTGATTTCGATTTCCAAACCCTTTTAAAATGGCAGAATCAAAAACACTACTTCGAACGTCAAAATAATATGGATAGCAGCGTTCGTGACAGCTCTCATTTCTTTTTTGTTTCATTCCAAAATACATCTTAATCAGCCTACTTGTTAATATTTTGGTTCGAATGATTATTGCAATGGAATGATTATTCTGAATAGCACAAACATCGTCCATAGGTAGATATTAGAATATCTATGGACGATGGCACAGACCAAGTACGTTAATGTTCCTATTTAACCTAGAACCTACAGGATATAAATTATCATTCCACATTATTTTTAATTTTATTTTTGCGTATGGCGATAATCTGTTTTGTTATTTGAAGAATAATAATTGGATTTTTCGGTATCTCAGTTCAAAAAATTATTTTCTATTATATCATTAGAAAGGAATGGTTATGCTGAATAGTACAGGCAAGAAAAAGTTGTATGTTCCTATTTAAGTTATGGACCTACAGAGTATTGTGTTTTTCCCAATTTTTCCAATATTTTTTTTGGCGGCTTTTTATAACGCCGACGAATGAAAATAAAATATCACAGTAGTAGTAGCAACTGTTATCAAGTGACGTATGGTTTCCATAGCCAACTTTTCAATTTTTGGCTTTGATTTTGCTTCCACGGCCTACTCGGTGAATTTCAATAATAATTTTTTTCTGATCTAGTTTCTGGTTAGATATCAACTTGTGATATGTCATTAGAAAGGGAATTGAATGCTGAATAAAGTGAAACGAAAAAAAAATTGGGTTTCCATTTAAAATAAGAAAGTTGATGTTACTTCCGGTCAGACCGGAAGTTAACTTCGACATGTCAATATGTTCAAATTCTAGCTCTTATGTCATTATATCGACGCTCTGAATTTCATGAACCTACTTCATACAATAACTGAGATATTCCGTAGGCAATACTTCCGTAGCCACCCGGTATAGTTCACGTCAATTCGGACATGAGAAAAATTGCTGCAAAATGGATCCCCAAATGTTTGAATGTTGACCAAAAGCGTGCAAGGGTAGTAGCATCGCGTTCGATCTGTGCTCGATTTGAAAACGATGTTGACTTCTTAAACCGAATTGTTACTATGGATGAGACTTGGGTACAGTTCTACGATCCAGAAGCAAAGCAACAATCGATGGAATGGCGACACTCCGGTTCTCCAAGACCTAAGAAGTTACGTGTCCAAAATTCTGCTGGAGAAGATCTTGCTTCAGTTTTTTGGGATTGCCATAGAGTAATAGAGATTGATTTTTTGGATAAGGGTAGAACAATAACTGGAGATTACTATTCGACAT
Source organism: Chrysolina oricalcia (assembly GCA_944452925.2). Lineage (NCBI taxonomy): Eukaryota > Metazoa > Arthropoda > Insecta > Coleoptera > Chrysomelidae > Chrysolina > Chrysolina oricalcia. Next base: position 53,000,568 of record OX101824.2, read on the forward strand.
TACTGACCACTCTACGGGAAAAAATTAAAGAGAAAAGACGCGGAAAGCGATCCAAAGGTGTTTTGTCTTTGCAGGACAACGCCCCTGCACACAAATCTCATGTTGCCATGCAAAAAATTCGTGATTTCGGGTTTGAATTACTAGAACACCCCCCTTATTCACCAGATTTGGCTCCGTCCGACTATCATCTTTATCCTCAACTGAAAAAAAGTCGTAAAATTTCTTCCAACGAGGAGGTAATAAAAGTCTGGTTTGCAGAGCAAGTAGAAACTTTTTTTTTGAAAGGTCTAGAGACGTTGCAGGTTCGCTGTAATAAATGTATCTAATTAAGAGGAGAATATGTTGAGCAATGAAATATTTTGACATTGAAATTTTGTTTGGTTCTATAGTAGGCTAACAATTTTTCAATATATCCTCGTATATTTATGAGATCCAATAAAGCATCATATATGAAAGCCGTTAACTAGATTTCATAGATCTGAATTCAGCAAGAAGGGAGAGTGATTGAAATGAAAAAGATGAGTAATCGCAAATCTCAATAACAGAAAACCATAACTCGTGAAACATAAAGTAATTGTATTTCATCAAAACATCATTTAATAGTATCTAAAGACAACAAATTATACGATAATCAATCGGTAGTATCGTGAAATCCAAGGAAACGAAATGTATACCACTTAAAAGATCAGAATCGAAAACTAGCAGAATTTTTGGAGGGGATGAGCGAATGGAGGACCAAGCTTGTAGGAAACGATTAACTCGTTATAAAACTCGCCCTATCATCTCCTAAGTGCCGCTGACTTACCCGATTCCTTTGCTATCCCCTCTCCAATTTCTGATATTTTTCGGTTCTGTACATTTCGTTTCTTCCATTTATACGTCCTATGACTTTCAATATGCCAAGTCTTGTGATATATTGTGAGATTGACTAGTCCGAAATGAGTTCTCCCCAACGTAGGGAGGTGTGTTTCATATGCCAAGGTAGTTTGATAGATGGTGATGTGGTTACAGTGCGACAAAAAGGCGTGAAAACTCTAATAAGCTCCAGTGTTCAAAGGAAAAACAACGAGCATCGTCGTTATTTAACTAATTTGAGTGAAGTTAAAGTGCACAGTGCTTGCCAGAAGCATTACAATAATCCGAAATTGATTTCTTCGTATCTGAAAAGAGCCTCCGAACCATCAACGTCAACACGTCGGTCGAATGTATTTGATTTGAGAAAACACTGCTTTTATTGTGGGAAAGAAACTGATGATAATTGGGAGGAAAACCTTCGCAGACTTCCCTATGCCAAGCGAAATTTAATTCATAAAGTGATGAAGCTTGAACTAAGAGATAGCGTTATTGAGGTTGCTCGAAGGAGAGGTGACAACTGGGCAAGTGAAGTATGGCAACGTATCAGTGACGAAGATCTTTGTGCAAGAGATGCGTGGTATCACAGATTTTGTCAGAGGGATTTTTACCGGCCAGTCAGGAGCGGAGGAGAAAAGGGACGTCCTCTATCGAAAGATGTTGACGAAGCAATGGAAATGATTTTTTCCTATATAGAAAACAATCCAGAGGAATGCCAATTCTCTTTAGAGGAACTGATGAACCAGATTACGACTGAAAACGTTCCACAGGCTAGGACAGTGAAAACCCGACTCTTGGAGAAATACGATGAAGACATTTTGATAGTTGAAACTAAAAAGAAGAAGACAGTAGTTTGTTTTAAAAATACTGGCTATAAAATATTGAGTGATAGTTTCTATCAGAGCAGGCTGTTAGATCCAAGAGAAGAGCGCCTCAGAATTGTAAGTGCTGCTGCAGATATCATTCGAGAGGACATCCGATCACAGGTCTATGAGATATCGCAATATCCCCCACCTGATGATTTCTTGAAGGATGTCGAATCGGTGATCCCTGAATCATTGCTCCATTTCTTTGAGTCATTGATTCTGAAAAATAAACGAGGGACACTGGAAAAATGGAAAAAAAGGTGTGTGGCATTGTCACATGCAGTGATTTCTGCAGTGAGACCACGATCGTTTCTATCATCTCTTTTAATAGGGCTAAGCACGTTCATATATAAACGATTTGGTTCAAGACTTCTTGTTGACGCTCTCAGCGCAATTGGATTTGTGGCTACGTATGCTGAAACTACCCTACTTGAGATGTCATCGATAGTACGACCTGAGCAACCTAGGGTAACCACTGATGGATTCCTCCAATTCATTTTTGACAACGCGGATTTCAATATTAACACCATTGACGGATTGAATACTTTCCACTCTATGGGAGGAATCATGGTCGTCACTCCTCACTCGGCCATCGAGTCAGAAAGAAACATTGATCGGCAAGTGAGGATGTCATCTTCTGATGTGTTGACCTCAGTTGGTGTACCTCAATTGACCACCTTCCACAGGACAGATAATGGTGGTTTAAATACCATAATTATGAAGGACCCCAATCTCAATGACCCAGTGGCCTTGGAAGTGACTCTCTCTGGCTGTGAGGTTTTGTGGCTTTACGGAAAGTGGACGAAACGTGCTGATGTGCCAGGATGGGGTGGATACATGGAAGAAGCAACCAATCACGGACAATCTCCTACTTCAAAGATATTGTGTCTCCCATTCTTGAACTACCCTCCCACTTTATACGACACAATATATACATCGCTGCTAACGGCATCTAAAAAATGTGTGGAACTTGGACAACAGTCGTGCTTTGTCACATTTGACCAGCCATTGTATGTGAAGGCAAAGGATATAGTGAGCAGTGATGACAGTGATTCAAAAAATGTCATTGTACGATTAGGTGGATTCCACCTTCTCATGTCCTTCATGGGCTGCATCGGCGTGATAATGGCAGGAAGCGGCTTGAGAGACTTACTTTCCATTATATTCGCCGAGAACAGTTTGGATAAAATATTGAGTGGACATGCATATGCTCGAGCAGTGAGAGCTCATATGCTAGTCCACATGGTGTTGTCATTTTACATCTTTCAGGAGATTGAGTTCACGGATGGTGAAAAAGAAGTTATGGAAGAATTGCTGCTTTTTGATAACAGACCATCAGTACTCACATGTCACGAAAACAAAATTTATAAGCATGTGATGATCAAGTTTAACAAAGCGCTTCACACCATTGCAGGTAGAGGACCAACTGCAAAACTATGGACTCAGTATTTCTACATGGTGACAATTATGAAGCAGTTCATTGAGGCAGAGCGGATGGGCAACTGGCTTCTGCATTTGGATACCATTAAAAAAATGCTTCCTTACTTTCATTCTGCTGGCCATTTTCAATATGCTAAAAGTGCTCACCTTTACTTGCAAGAAATGCTCACATTGGAAGAGCAAATGGATCCAACAGAATTCAAAAAATTCACAACAGAGGGCTTTTTCACCATCAGGCGCAGTGACAAATTTTGGTGTGGAGTCTGGTCAGATATGACCATCGAACAGACACTAATGAAGACAATGAAAGTAAAAGGCGGTTTAACTCACGGGCGTGGGTTTTCAGACTCAGTTCTTACAAAGTGGACTTCAGGGATGGCAACTCTGCAGGATGTTTGTCAGAGGATTGAAGAATTCTGTGATATATCAACAGGTACAAGTGAGCAACACGTAGACTTGAGACCTTCACGCAGAGATCGAAATGCAGCAGACAGTGAGAAACTGAATAATTGGCTGTTGCAACACCCCCCATTTCCACCATGTAATGTTCTCATGTCAGTGAGCAGTGGAGTAATTGGTGGTCCTGAAGTTAACTGTCATTTGTCAGTAGAAGTTGGAAGTATGGGGATTGCCAAAATTATGGGACAGGACTTCAAAAACGTATCATTCAAACGCAAAGATAAGGTTGTTACACTTGCATCCTGCACTGCTCTGAAGATAGGGGGAAAGACGATAGCTACTATCAACCCGTTAACACTGTTTCATAGACTGTGCGTTGTGAAACAATCCGATGAAGATTTGAAATACTGTTTCTCATTTGAACTTGCTCCATACCCCATGTCTATGTTCACGGAAGAAGGTCTCCGTAAGGGTACAAAGTCTTCGCTGTATGATGCATTCACACCTCTCCAAAATGCTACATCCTCTATAAAAAGTTTTGTTGTCGATGGTGGATACCTTCTGCATAAGGTTGTTTGGTCCCGTAATGAAAAATTTGGATCTATCTGCAGAAAGTATGAAACCTACTTGAGAAAACACTATCAAGCCGATATCACGGTTATATTCGACGGATACCCAAGTGATGCTTCGGAGAGGGGAACAAAGTCTTCTGAAAGGTCTCGTCGATTGAAGACATCTGGTTCATCAGCAGATATCATTTTCAATGAAGACACAGATGCTGCAGTGTCCCAGGAAAAGTTTCTTGCGAATGAGGGTAACAAAAATCGTTTAATTTTTATGCTTATGCATAAATTCAAGGAAGGAGGTATCTCAGTCCAACAGGCAGAGGAAGATGCAGATTTATTAATTATAGAAACAGCTATTTCCCAAGCAGCAAAATCCGTATGTGTGGCTATTGTGAGTGAGGACATTGACGTTCTTGTTCTCTTAACCGACCTTGGGAAAGAGTACCAGAACTTGTACTTCCACAAACCAGGAAAAGGCAAAAAATCAGCTTCATGGTATTCCAGCACTTCCTTCTGCTTTGATCCCACTCACGTCCTCTTCATCCACGCCTTTACTGGATGTGATGTCACATCATCATTTTTTGGTCATGGGAAAGGGAAATTGCCAACCCTCCTCGAGCAACATCCTAAACTGAAAGAGCAAGCAGCTGCATTCCTCAAACCCTCAGTCTCTCAAGACGAGATAGCACAGGCAGGGGAACAGCTGATCATGTCTCTATATGGAAAAATGGACAGTGGGACTCTCGATGAGCTGAGATACGAGCTCTTCGTCAAATCTGCATCAAAAAAGTCGTTCAACCTAGCACGGCTACCACCTACATCAGATGCAGCAAGATGGCACTCAATGCGAGTATACCAGCAGGTGCAAACTTGGCTGGGGTGTCCAATAAGCCCATGCCAATGGGGTTGGAGAAAACTTCCATCCGGCTTAGTACCTATTCAAACTACTAAAGATGCTGCTCCCGACATGCTACTAAAAATGATTTCTTGTACTTGCAAAAAAGGTTGCACTGCAGCATGCGGGTGTCGAAAATCTGGCCTCAACTGCTCTTCTGCATGCAAGCATTGCTCCGGCCTCTCCTGCGAAAATGCTCCTGAGATGGAGTTGGGAGAAGACGAGGACGAAGAGTTTTCCGAGTCAGAAGAAATTTCCGATGCTGCTGCAATGGACCACGAAGTGAGGATGCCAGACACGGACATTGCAGAGCCCCAGCCCAAACGATTTCGCCTATAAATGGCAATTATTCCCTTTTTTCCATGTACTTGAAATGTCATGCTCTAAAACTATCTTCACAATACAACTATTGATTATCATAACAAAATTTTTATTTCTTGGATTTTTTCATTTAGGTACCCATTTCAGAGCTGGGGACGTGATAAAGGTCACTTGGTGTGAATTTCTTCAGAGTTGGTAAAAATTGTCGTTTTTCTACTTCCGATTACGTCCATACCCGTGGACTGAATTTCAAATTTCAATACTCATTCGACGCGTAATTTAATGCTCTTTCATTTTGATAATGGGCGATATTTTGATAGGGTGCGTTATTTTTAGGTTATAGGCAAAACACTGAAAAAACTGAAAAAATTTCGTGTTTTTTTTGGCCCCACGAAATTTTGCCAGGGGTTGGGAGGTCGAAAACTTGGATTCTTTACCTTCTCTATAATATATACAAGATAAAACAAAAAAATCTTCTACCTCATTTAGCGCATCTATATATTACCCCGTTGCTGGACTAATGTATGGAGTCGACGATTTTAGTTCATATATCTTTCGAATATGATGCTTTGCAGACTTACGATATTCTGGTACGGTAATTGATCAATTTTACAAAATATTCTATTGTAATTGGCTGGTTTGATCGAATAATCGTCTTCACATTTTCGTTTGTTTTCCTTTGTTGGTATTGTCGCAACTCAGAACTCGCTTGGCTTTTTTCGAGAGGATTTTTAGCTGTAATTCACCCAACCCACATTCATCCAAATACTGAAAGAACTCAGTTTTTAAAACAAATTAACATTTATTGAAACAAGAAAATTAAATAAAAGAACGAAGCTGCTACACTAGCAGGACAAAAACTAAACAAATGAATTATGAACAAATATAGGTATAAATAAAATACTACTTACAATGTTCTGGTGACCAGCAGAGCCAGAGAAGTAATAATTAATTTTCGAGCTGTCTTCCACTCAGCTGACGAGTGATAAGAATGAAATCATGAATGAATCTTGACCTGCCCAAAAGGTGTATTTATAGAGAAACAATATGATGAGCTTGCATTTTTCGTTAGGTCGCTGCACGCATAAAAGTGCTTACCTTCTCTGTGCAAGTCTGTGAATTTCGAGCTAGTTTATATTTCTGTATCCGGTAATTGTATCAATTTTGATGTCTATGAACTTGAAGAATTAAACTATGAAATTGTGGATACTGAGTGTTTTTATTTTAAAATGTTGAAGTTGATGTTGAAAAATCTTCAAACTTTGCATTTGCCTACATGGATTTGAATTATTTCATGATTATTTTGTATATTTGACAGTATTACAGATTCATTTTCTTATAATGTTCAGTACTTCGAATTTTCGTTCTTTATAAGTCAGATATAATGATTTAGGTTTCTGGGATAATTAGTTTATGATAAAAATTGGTAATTGTAATATGATGGTTCCACAAAAATGTTTTCCCATTATTTTCCATTTCTTCAAAATTTATTCTTATCAAGTTCGGTTCTCTATTAATCTTCAATGAATTTTATCGGTTTGGTACTTTTAATTCATGGACAATTTCTGATTGACATCTTACCGTTCTGATATGTAATCCACAGAAGAAACTCTTTTGAAGCCTACTTATATTGGAATTCCGAATATTCGAAATTAATTGAATTCATTCTTGGTGATGTACAGTAAAATATATAACAAGTCAGGTATAAATAAACTGATGCAAATGCAATAGAATTAAGTTTAAACCAATAACATTATTCATGGTTTAACAACAAGAAAATTTTAGATCAGGTATGTCGTCCAACGGTATATCTTCAAGATGACATCTGAAGAAACTCATGTCAGTTTTCTTTATGTTAAATTTGAATAACACCAATCTGTTACTGTTTTCAGATCAAATAGTATAATTTCATCAGGATCTTTTTTGTCCTTGTCAGGTGGTGCCAAAATTAAGTGCTCTCATCAGCAAAGGCAGGAAATAAACCTGAAATTTGGATATTCAATTGGTCATTAATAAACAGTGTAAAAGTAATTTTGATCTAGTGCCCGAACTCAATACGAATCCTAGATTTTCCGAACGTTTAACAATAAACATTAAAAATAATCAGCTGAAGATATTGGTGCCGTTATAGAGTGCAAATCGCCCTGTATTCGAGTCGATGAAAAGAAAACGCGACAAAAAGTAAGTAGGTATCGAGATTCCATGCGAAGGAAATCGACAGACAGAGAAACACAAGAGACATTATGTGAAATGTTCGTATAAGAACCGATATGTATATTGCCGAATTGTTACCTAGATGTTTTATGTGAATTTTGTGGGCCATCCAAGTGAGGTAATGTTCATTCTATAGAAATCAAAAACACTCTTTGTGTTTTGTAAAAATGTTTCCATAACCAAGTCCATTTCCTTGGTAGAAACCGGTATTTTCTTTTTACAGATTTGTAGGCCTTTTTTATTCCAAGTTTTCATACTGCCTGAGTCTGAGGATCGTTTGATGATAATTTATTACGAGAGATATCCATAGAAATAACAACAAACAGCACTACCAAATTGAATGAGGAACGAATTACGTAATTTTTGGAAAGCTGGGAGCTATCTGTCATTTCTCACAATCAAAGGGAGAACACCCACCATTGACTGAACAGAAAATAAGGTCAGGACTTTCCAATTTATTTGACTATCCTGCTGATACCTGCGGACAGAGCTTTTCTCCGAGAAAATTGAAAAACTCTCAATAATATTCCCAATTTCGTATCAAGAATTTAATGCTATTGATCACTTTAGATAATCGTAAACTTCATGATAAGTTTAACATAAACATTTTACGTGTGAGCCGAAAATAACGTTATTTGAGGTACCCCTAACATTGGTTATTGGTAATATTGAATTTACGGGATCAATACTGTTGCCCACCTGATTCCTTGAATATAATTTAGCTTGTTACAGTTGTTTTCATTTCATTAAGTGTTTTTTATTTCACAAATTTTAACTTAACAAAACTGGAAGGCGCCCATTAAACAAAAACACTCAGTAACTATCAGAATTCCACCCCATAGCCTCCATACCTAAAGAGCTGCCGGAGCATACCACCCCAAAAGGGGGTCACAACAGTTTGTCTCAATAAGTTGGAACCTCATGGAAAACTTTTTTATTATTCATTTTAGGAAAAAAATTAAAAAGTTTTGCATGTTCGAAAATCTAAAATGCAATAATCAGATATCAATTTTTTTCAGTCGTAAAGTACCTTTATATTTGAAAATATCGAAAATTCTTATGAAAAAAAGTTGTTCAGAACTAAAAATTACGTCCAAACATGCAATTGCATCCATTTACATGAAAAAATCATTTTTGTGTATTTTCGGATTTGCACAATATATGCATATGCATTCATTATGTGTTTAAATTGCAAAATTGTTAGAAAACATTGAGAAACGGAAAGGTGATCATGTGTTACCTAATCATAAGAGATAAATGTTAATTCAAAATAAAAAAAGAGCAAAAAGGAACATAACCCAATTTTCCAATGTCTATGGACGTAATTGCATATTTGAACCAAATTTTCAATTCTGAACAACTTTTTTTATAAGAATTTTCGATATTTTCAAATGTAAAGGTACTATAAGGAGTAAAATTCATATTTTTTGTCACACCGCGTATACGACTAAAAAAAATTGATATATGATGTTGTATTTTAGATTTCAGAACATGCAGAACTTTTTATGAAGAATAACTTTTTTTCCTAAAATGAATAATAAAAAAGTTTTCCATATTGTTCCAACTTAGTGAGACAAACTGTATAATGAAAATGAAATTCATTGTCACTCGGATAACTCAAGTTGAGTTATTCGAGATTATCCACGATGGATGAGCCTCTGAAGAAGCCAACCATTCGCGACGGCGAAACGTCAGGAAGAAATTCCAAAAAAACGACGACCTTCAACCCAAGTGAAATTAGTGACACTGGAAACTTCGGCGGCGAAAGCCTCAACCATTTAGTCGAAAATAAATTTGGTCCAAATATGGAACCTTGAGGAACTCCACAATTGCCAATTTTCAATTCTGAAAATGATGAATTTCTCACTATCTGATTTCTTTCAGTTAAATAGCAATTGAACCAATTGAGAGTGTTTCCTCAGAACTATTTTTGTAGTTTTATGATTCACACTGTCAAAAACTTTAGAAAAATCACAAAATACAGCAGACGCTACTTCCCCTCCATTAATTTGTGAATTACTTCATATACAAAAGATAGGATTGCATGTCTTGTGATTTTGTTTCTCTAAAAACCGAATTGCTGGTTGTTGATTATATTATGGCAGCTCAAAAATTCTGTCATTCCCGAATGAATCAGTTTTTCAATAATTTTTGCTAAAATTGGTTTGAGTGAAATGGGACGAAAGTTAGATGGATCGTCGATAGTACCACCTTTACATCCAACCATCCATCCATCCATCCATCCATCCATCCATCCATCCATCCATCCATCCATCCATCCATCCATCCATCCATCCATCCATCCATCCATCCATCCTGTGTACTTGGTGGTGGACGCAAATGCGAGTGTCATCTAGCGTGATTAGTTACAAACATGAATATTTGACGTCATTTTAATGCAGATTTTAATGCTGTCCCATTGTTTCAATCAAGTTACGACATGACTTGGAGGCCAGATCACTGAAGTTACGACATGACTTGGATGCGAGCTCACTATCGCCATCTACATGTCGCATCCATTTTGATCCAATTATAATCCCATAAGGTTGACTAACTATCTTCTATATAAACAATGGTAGAGATCTTCACTGAATTTGTGTTACTAAAAAATCCTTCCAATTTTTGTTTCAGGCATTGCAAAAGTGTACCATTTGGGTATATGTGGCGGCAGATACAACGCTTTGGTGATGGAACTCTTGGGTCCGACTTTAGAAGATTTATTTTCTCTCTGTAGCAGAAGATTCAGATTGAAGACAGTTTTGATGATAGCTGATCAGTTGATCACTAGACTAGAATATGTTCACAGCAGACGACTCATCTTCAGAGACATAAAGCCTGAGAACTTTTTATTAGGAAGATCGAGATGTAAAAAAGACAAAGTCATTTTTATCATAGATTTTGGCTTGGCCAAAGAGTACATAGATCAAGATTCTGGAAAACACATACCTTACAAGTAAGCACGTATGCTCTCATGGTGAAAACTTGTTATCCCTTCGGAAGCTCTTCCATCAATAATAATAATAATGAGTTCATTCATAAATAAATACATACATAACCATATGAGTGTATAATACATTTTCATGAATGAACTGAAAAAACCTTATTAAGAAACCTTGTTGTAAGGTAAACTATTCGACTAAAGGAACTATTTTGAAACTAATGAAAATTTTTCATTTTCTTTTCCAATCTTATTTCTGAATTTCTGTCTAATCTGTATATTTCAAAGTTTTGTGTATTGAAATATAAAAAATTCAACCATTAATTAATTATTATCATTTTATTTTTGTAAAAAGAAATAGATTGTGGGATAATGTGAATGAAATTTCGTGATTTTTTTATATTCAATCTAGCTTTGATGTGACTACTTCGTCTCATAAAAATGATATTCCAAATTGATATATTTTTCATTTCGAAACTGTGGATAAGAATTCGTTACATGAAAAATATCTGTACTAAATCAAATGTTGTACTTCTTTATATAGATGATTAGAGATGATTTTGATGGTATATTATTTTCAAAAAAAATTTTTGAATCACTTCCAAATTATAAAGAAGACTTTTTTAACACCTCCCATACCAGAATACCATAACTGAACTGAGATTGTACTAAGGAAAAGTACAACATTTCAAGGTGCTTCAATGAGAGAAATTGTTTTAGAAACTTAAATTTAGGTATCACTTCGAATGGTTGTCAATCATTATTCCTAAATATATGACACATTTGGTTTCATTGATTTTGAGCCCACTACCAATTTTGTGTGTACCTCAATTTGGCAAAGAATTCTGGTAATAAATACTGATCAAACTAATTATTTGTTTCCGAAATCTTATTTAATTATTTTTTTCAGTATATCCCAAGTTGAAGCACTGTAAAAAATCACAGTATCATCAGCAAAAGCATGATTTTTTTCGATGCTGTCTATTAAATAGTAGTGGTCCTAAGACGCTACCTTGAGGTATCCCATAACCAAAAATTATGGCATCACTGAATACTTTGTTAATTTGTACTTGTTGTATTCTAACAGTTATATAACTTTTCATTAATTTGTTAGCCACTCCTCGGAAACCAATATTTTTTAGTAGTAGTTCATGACTAAAGGAAAAGAAAGTCTTAGCTAGATCGAGAAATATACTAATATACACCAAGCAATAGAGCATGACATGAGCGAGTTTTTAACAAAAATACTAGTAGGAAACCATCTATGCCATTTTATAGAAAACAGTCAGTTGTTATATTCTGTTATGTTTTCGACTCGCAACTGTCATTTATTAATTTGTTATAAACATTGAAATAAGAAAAAACGTGTTTTTTAAAATTGTTTTGCTTATAAAATGAAAACTAATGAAGCAATCTGGTTACTCAAATGAAAATAATTGTAGATAATTGAAATACGAAGAAAATGGGATATTTTATGACCCGGTCTGATCATTAGCAACGGAGAAAAACTGAAAAAACCTGAAAATTTTGCATTATTTTGAAAAATTAATAACTCCGCCATTTTTGAAGAAGTTGGATTGGTCTTTCTCCTGAAAGTATAGAATCATGTGTGCACAAAACAGGCGCTGTCGGATCGTTGGTTATGGCACAATTGCAATTTGATTTTTTTTGCACTATCTTGCAGCGTGCCTGGATGCTCTAGTGATAGCCCGATTTCAATTTCTCAAACAGATTATGAAAGTAGAAGTATAGTACTACAAAATGTATATTTTCATTTTGCGCTACAATGGTGCGAAAAGGGTGAAAAATGCGTGCAAACATGAGTGAAAACGGCCGAGCCCGCGTTGGCTGCCGAGTGGTAGGAGAGTACGGGCGATGAGGGGAGTTCTTCTTGTGAACGGGTTACGTGACAATACGCTTCCCCTCATCTCCCGCTCACTCCTTCCACTCGATCGCTTCTACCAGCTCAGCCGTTTTGAGTCACGTTTGCAAGCATTTTTCATCCATTTCGCATCAATTTAGCGCAAAATGAGAGTATAAATTTGATGGTACTGTACTTCTACTTTCAAAATCTGTTTCAGGAATTGAAATCGGACAATCACTAGAGCATCCAGGCAAAAAAATTCAAATTGCAATTGTGCCAAAACTAATGATCCGTCAGAGCCTGTCTTATGCCCACATAAGAGGCGTGTTCGGTAAATGCAGATCTGACAGCTCTATTCAATCTGTCTGTTCCGTTTTCCACTACAAGTATAGGAAAACCACGCCTACAAATTAAATCGAGCTGTCAGATTTGCATTTACCGAACGCGCCTAAAGTACACACGATTCAATACTTTTATAATGAGGGTCAACCCTATTTCTTGAAAAATGGCGGAGTTTTTTGAAAAATCGCAAAATTTTTTGGTTTTTCCGGTTTTCCTCAGTTACTAATGATCCGATCGGGTCGTGAAACATTTCATTTTGTTTGTATTTCAATTATCTACAATTCTTTCCATTGAAGCAACCAGATTGGTTTTCATTTTATGAGCAGAACAATTTAGAAAAACACGTTTTTTGTTATTTGAATGTTTATAACAAATTGATAAATGACAGTTGCGAGTCGAAAATATAACAGAATATAACAACGAAATGTCTTCCATGTGACACAGTCGGTTTTCTACTAGTATTTTTGTTAGCAAAAAATGCTCTATTGATTGGCCTAATATTTGATAGAGAACGCGTAGTGTTTCGGAAGTTTTCTTGACAGAATTGGAAATGAAAAATCACAGCTAAAAAAAATTAGGTAGGGGGCTCACCACCCCCTTTTTTGTAGAAAGTTGGAATTAAAATCGAAAAAAAACGTAAAAATAGTGAAAAATAATTAACCGTCGAATGTTATGGTTTAAAAAAATTTCTCCCCACCTGTTCCCCCCTCAAAAGCTAGATAGAGAACTCAAAAGAAAATTCGGAAAATGTTCCAACAGTTTCGGACATCGCCCCCTTTCCTGTCAAGAAAAAAATTAGGAAAATTCGCGAAATAGAAATCGAAAAAATCCGTAAATTAGTGATAATTATCTGATCATTGAATTATATGGTTTCAAAGAAATATACTCCTGTTCCCCCCTCGAAAGCTAGATGGAGAACACGCAGGAATTTGGAAAAATTTTCTACGGTAAATTAACTGGCAAGCGACCGTGCAACAATGATGCAGTAATTGAAATGAACAGACTAAGAAACACATCCACAGAAAACTGAAGAAGAAATAACTAAATAAGCTTAAAATAAACTCTTTAGAGGGAAGCTTTTATTTAAATACACTAAAAAAGAGGGAATTAATTTTAAACTAAATCATACCCATCATATGGTTACATTATAAAATTTTAAATGATATAAAAGCTTGTCTCGAGAATAAATCTTGATGTAATTTTAAATTAAATTTACAATAAAAAATACATTGATACTCCTCGCGACAAGCTTTCATATCATTTAAAATTTTATAATGTAACAAAATGATGGGTACAATTCATTTTAAATTTAATTTTGTTTTTTTCAGTGCATTTAAATAAAAGCTTTTCTCTAAAAAGTTTTTTTAAGTGTATTTATTATTACCTGAATATATTATTCCTCTCGTAATTAAATTTTTTCTTTTCGTTTCATAATACGTTTTTCAAAAAAACAAGCTTCAACCATATAAAATGTTATATTCATTTTGGATTCGTCACTCTCCTGACAAAAGAAACGTTTTACAAAATTTCATTAACGAACTATTTCATTTTTATTTTTGTATTTACTTGCACGAATAAATTGTACATGCCTAATTGGTAGCTTGTTTGAAAGATACGTTATTGCCATTTAAGTACTTGCTTTTTTTTTCAGGGATCATAAATCTCTAACCGGCACTGCCCGTTACATGAGTATAAACACCCATCTGGGTCGTGAACAGTCCCGCAGAGATGATTTAGAGGCGTTGGGGCACATGTTCATGTATTTTTTGAGAGGCTCCCTTCCCTGGCAGGGCCTGAAAGCGGATACATTGAAGGTAATTGAAACGTTGAGGTTTTATTTGATGATTTTGTTTGCCGTCAATAAAATAGAGTAAAGATTCATTTCCGAATAACATCAAAGTTAGTAGGACAGTGTTCAGTATCGGTGTATACTGAATGAATATGGAATTGACATTGCTCTAAAAATTTCATATGAAATACAGTGTGTCCAAGATAAGGATGGGATGGCATTAGGATCTTGGAAATGGTTGCAGTATTGATATTTGTAGAATTAGGAAAAAGTTGCACAAGTCATTCCACATGAAGTTTGCAAAGTTGGCAATTTTTTTCGGATTTCGAAATACTTTGAGTAAAGTGAAATTTTCGATATTAGTTTTTATTTATTTCTGACATTATTTTGAAAGATATAAAAAAACATACATTTAATTTGTCACCTATTCTTAACAAGATGACGTTCATACATGTCCACTATGACGTCTTGTTATTGAGGAACTTTCTTTTACTTTTTTTCAAATACCGCCCTGTTATTTTTATTACAAGATTCAAAGCCATTTTGTATTCTGAAGAATGTCATATATCACTTCCATTTTCAAAGTTTTCCGGGCGCTTCGCGCCCGGATTTTTCATCATTTACCCCCTCCCTTCCCCCTTCCTAGTTTTTCCGGGCGCTGTGCACCCGGATTTTTGATTATTCACCCTCCTCTTACCCCTTTTCCCTCCACTCCCCAATAAAATGTTTTATTATTTACCTCCCTCTTTATCCATTCAATTTTGATCGCCTTCTGAAAACCTACAAAAAATGTAGATGAATTGTGTCCCTAATATCAATAGTCCAAGAAATATTTGGAAAAAATGAATATTAAGGAACTTGAAAAAATGTTGCCAATTTTTTCGAAAAACACCAAAATCTTGAGAAAATGTGTATGAACAATTGTATTGCTCTTAGAAGATCTACAAAAAGTTCCAATAAATTTGTTTCATATCTCCAAAACTACACGAAATATTAACTTTTCCTTTATAAAACCATAAAAAAACTCAAAGATGGCGACAGATTGTCATACTTTACAATATATCTTTTTTGATCACCTCATGAAAGTGTACAGAAAGCGTGAATGCGTTTTTTCCGTGATATCAATATTCTGGGAAATATTCCACAAAAACGAAAAATTCGCTACGTTACGCTCGTACTACAAAATTTCATATACCTACTCGTGGGAAATGTATGTCAATTCATGTTCATTCTACACTATACCTTTTCTACGACCATCGGAATCATTAACAAATCTGTAATATTTTTAATGATCATTTTTATCACAAATTCTCCTGCCGTCATTTTTACATGGTTTAATTATAAATAATTAATAATAATGAATAAATAAATAAATAAATGAATGAATGAATGAATGAATGAATGAATGAATAAATGAATAAAGGAATAAAGGAATAAATGAATAAATGAATAAATGAATAAATGAATAAATGAATAAATGAATAAATGAATAAATGAATAAATGAATAAATGAATAAATGAATAAATGAATAAATGAATAAATGAATAAATGAATAAATGAATAAATGAATAAATGAATAAATGAATAAATGAATAAATGAATAAATGAATAAATGAATAAATGAATAAATGAATAAATGAATAAATGAATAAATGAATAAATGAATAAATGAATAAATGAATAAATGAATAAATGAATAAATGAATAAATGAATAAATGAATAAATGAATAAATGAATAAATGAATAAATGAATAAATGAATAAATGAATAAATGAATGAATGAATAAATGAATAAATGAATAAATGAATAAATGAATAAATGAATAAATGAATAAATGAATAAATGAATAAATGAATAAATGAATAAATGAATAAATGAATAAATGAATAAATGAATAAATGAATAAATGAATAAATGAATAAATGAATAAATGAATAAATGAATAAATGAATAAATGAATGAATAAATGAATAAATGAATGAATAAATGAATAAATGAATAAATGAATAAATGAATAAATGAATAAATGAATAAATGAATAAATGAATAAATGAATAAATGAATAAATGAATAAATGAATAAATGAATAAATGAATAAATGAATAAATGAATAAATGAATAAATGAATAAATGAATAAATGAATAAATGAATAAATGAATAAATGAATAAATGAATAAATGAATAAATGAATAAATGAATAAATGAATGAATGAATAAATGAATGAATGAATAAATGAATAAATGAATGAATGAATCAATGAATGAATGAATAAATGAATAAATGAATAAATGAATAAATGAATAAATGAATAAATGAATAAATGAATAAATGAATAAATGAATAAATGAATAAATGAATAAATAAATGAATAAATGAATAAATGAATAAATGAATAAATGAATAAATGAATAAATGAATAAATGAATAAATGAATAAATGAATAAATGAATAAATGAATAAATGAATAAATGAATAAATGAATAAATGAATAAATGAATAAATGAATAAATGAATAAATGAATAAATGAATAAATGAATAAATGAATAAATGAATAAATGAATAAATGAATAAATGAATAAATGAATAAATGAATAAATGAATAAATGAATAAATGAATAAATGAATAAATGAATAAATGAATAAATGAATAAATGAATAAATGAATAAATGAATAAATGAATAAATGAATAAATGAATAAATGAATAAATGAATAAATGAATAAATGAATAAATGAATAAATGAATAAATGAATAAATGAATAAATGAATAAATGAATAAATGAATAAATGAATAAATGAATAAATGAATAAATGAATAAATGAATAAATGAATAAATGAATAAATGAATAAATGAATAAATGAATAAATGAATAAATGAATAAATGAATAAATGAATAAATGAATAAATGAATAAATGAATAAATGAATAAATGAATAAATGAATAAATGAATAAATGAATAAATGAATAAATGAATAAATGAATAAATGAATAAATGAATAAATGAATAAATGAATAAATGAATAAATGAATAAATGAATAAATGAATAAATGAATAAATGAATAAATGAATAAATGAATAAATGAATAAATGAATAAATGAATAAATGAATAAATGAATAAATGAATAAATGAATAAATGAATAAATGAATAAATGAATAAATGAATAAATGAATAAATGAATAAATGAATAAATGAATAAATGAATAAATGAATAAATGAATAAATGAATAAATGAATAAATGAATAAATGAATAAATGAATAAAAAATGAATAAATGAATAAATGAATAGAAAATATTCATTGAAATGTTCACTAGGATAGGAAATGTTCGCCTTCACTAGGATAATGTATTCCTGTTTTTTTGTCGGTACAGTCAGATGATCAAATTCACTACAATTTCTGGAAATTACAGGAAAGATACCAAAAGATCGGAGAGACGAAAAGGACGACAACCATAGAGGCATTATGTGAAGGACAATCAGAAGAGTGGGCCATTTATTTGAAATACGTCCGAAATCTGGAATTCACGGAGAACCCGGACTATGATTACCTGAGGAAGTTGTTCAAAGACCTGTTCATCAAGAAGGGCTTCAACGATGACGGCGTATTTGATTGGACGGGTAGGCAGCAATTGTCTAGTGAAAGTTTTGATTCGCTAGATTGATTATCCTTTTCCATAAGTCTACGAAAGTTCTCATACCATTCTGAAGGTGAATAGGAGTCATTGAATGATCTTTCTTTAATGTTTGGAATGATTATGAATGCGACTTCGGTGGTTTTTTGTTTCATTAGACTAGTGGTTTTTGGGTCAAACTTTTTTCTCCGTCTCAGAAAAATTGAGAGAGGTGTCATTCGATTAGGAAGATGATTTTTGACAATTAACTGAAAAACAAAATGGGGTTTAGTTTTTTGCAAATATCTCAAAACTATTTGACATTTTTCAAATTTGAAGGATAATAATAATAATAATAAGTATACTTTATTGTCATTAAGAATAAATCTTGTGGACAAAGCTTGTGAAAAAATTAATATAAATGTAGATATAGAAATATAAAATATAAAATGTAAATATAAAGACACCTACAAACAAGAAAAACTAGAACTTACACTATACAGCAAGGAAGATTCAATAAGAACAGGAAATTTCCCCCAAAAGAAATTTATTGGATGAATTTAGGCATCTACTGGATAGATGAATGAACAATAATCCGTGTTTAAATTTTTTTTTCTACATTCATGCAAAAAGCAAAACTTTATTGAACTATATTCAGTGGAAAAAGAAGTTCTTTATTGCACTAGTGCAATAAAGTTTTTATTGCACTCATCTGTCATTCTACTTCAACGTGCTGTCATCATGACAAACATAAACGTTTAAACCTACTACATATTTAGCAGATATTCTGTGAGATTGGCAATAGGTACTTCACTACGAAATATTCATATTGAAAATTGCACCAATTGTTCATTCACTTTCAACATTGAGGGTAGATATGAAGTTTGAGTTAAATTGTTCATAACGTATTAGTTCCTTTTTCAATGCAAATCGATATTAATAATAAAGTATTCAATTTGCGCTTTTCATTTTCCTACACCTAGTGCCGCACCTCAATAAATCATTTTTTGCTTTTTGCATGAACGTAGAAAAAATGTTGTATGCAACTCGTGCAAAAATTGTTTATTGCACTCGACATGTTGTCCAACTCGGCCTGACGGCCTCGTCGGACAATTTCACGTCGAGTGCAATAAACATTCACTTTTTGCACTTGTTGCATAAATAACTATTTATCGCAATTTTTCTATTAATTATGCATTAGTTAATTAACAATTTTTTCCGACTTGAACATGAACATTGCATTGCGATTATTGTTAAATAACTAATCTGATATAATTTTTCTTTTCTGGAACTAATTTTTAAGAAGAGATTCCCGTTGGAAAAAAAAATGTCGCTTTATTATCAGCAATTTACTTAGGTTGAAAATAAAAAAGTTTTATTAATCTTTGAATTTTTTTGTCTATATTATTATTGATTATTAATTTTTTTTCTTATTGTTTCCAAAATTGTTATAAACAAATGCTTTGGATAATTATATTTTTTTGTACACATAACCTTCGATGCCATAAAATCGTTCTTTGGAAACAAATTTTTATTGCTTAAAAACGGATTTGTTACTCAATCAAAATTGTTATAAACAAATGCTTTATTTATAACATTTATATACATTATATATTTTTTTTATAAACATAACCTTTGATGCATAAAAATTGTTCTATGGAAACAAATTTTTATTGCTTATTGTGGGGTAATTATGGTAATCCCGGGTTTTTGAGAATTCAGAAGTGTTATTTCTGGCATACAGAATACATTTGAGGATATAACTTGACGGGAGTGTCAGGACCTGATGTTTCTTGAAATGTTCCCTACATGTTTGTTTGAAATGTTCCCTACATGTTTGTTTGTAATTTGAGTTGAAAATCAATCTAATTATCATTTTATAATCATATTATATAATTATAATAATTATACGTCAAATAACAAGTTACATTAGTAATATAGTCATATTCATTATAGTTTATGAGATATTTAAACATAAAAGTTTTTAAATAAATGCTATAAATTGAATAAATATTTGGGTGAGAGCTTGATTTTTGGTCCTCATTTATTTTTTATTCAATGAAGAATAAATAAGTCTTAGGTTTTTCATCGTATCTTAATTAGTTTATAAGTTATAGTGAGTTTAAACATAAAAAACAAGGAGAGAATGATGGAGTTAAGGAGAACAGAATCTTTAGAAATTCGATAATAGTTATTTATTGTATAAGTGTTTTGGATATCATTTTATTTGCGCAAGAATGTTTAAACGTGAGAGCGAAGCTCGAGCGTTTAAATTTCTTAAGCAAATAAAATGTTCTAAAACACACATGCAATACATCGTTTTATTCACAATCACATTCATTTAGAATCAGAATCACGGAAATTTTTCATCACAAAATGATTTGACGTTTTGCTCTGACAGCGGCTGTCACCTCCTCAAAAATCATTGAAATAACATACAAAAATATCGGGAGGTGTTGAATGGTTGCTATGTATTTTCGATTGTTTATCGACTCCATTTGTAAAAATTTGTGAAGTTGGTGAAAATAAGTAAAATGTGATTGATATTCAAGATTGAATTGTTCATTATTCCACTAGTGGATAAAGTGGTACTTTATACGGTTCATAAGTGTGGATAAAACTTCAATTATAAGGTGATTGTGGATAAGAAATATAAATGCACAATTTTTCTCAATAAATTACACATGGTTGTTTTTGTTTTATTATTAAGAAAAAGAAACCTCATATATAGAAAACATTCAATGGCTCATAACAAATTGTTTATTACATAAACAATGAAAGAGCAAGATGAATTATGAAAAAAAGAGTTCCTCAATAATAATTACAGGTGGTAGAAAAAAATTGTTAATTAACCAATCTGCTTTTAGGCAATAAAAATGATTTATAAGGAACTATTTTTTCTTCAAAAATCATAGTTTGCATCAACGATAATGTTTCAAAAAATTTTTAATTATCTTTTAAATAACGCACTTTTTTATAAGAATTTTGTAAACAATAGGAAATTAAATTTTTTAGGAATATTTTGCATGTGGCTTCTGGACATTGAAAAGCGGATCAATATTAATATGGAAAAAAAATCTATGATTAATCAATCTGTTTTATTTTTAACCCAAGTAAATTGTTGATAATGAAGTGAAATTTTATTTTTTTTTATTTATACAACTGGAATCTCTGCTGAGACCTTAAAAAAATAGCTCAAGAGAAGGAAAAATATCTTGTTATTAAATAATTATAGCACTTGCAATGTTCATATTCAAGTCAGAGAAAATTGTTAATTATTTAATGCATAATTGATAGAGAAATCGCGACAAACATTTTTTGACTGTGGATTATTATAATAATATAATAATAATAATATATTATCCATTCATCTATCCAGAAGATGCCTTCAAAATTTTTTATTGTCATATTTAACAAGTTTAAATAATATGTATTCATTGAAGGTTCAAAGTGGGAGGGGCTTACACAAGCCAGAGTCCCCGTTTTGGCCGTATTTTCAATCCTCTGGGAAAATTATAAATATTGGTCCTATAGTTCCTAGAGGTGTGATTTTCTCTGAAAAATTTCCTCCTCTTAGTGAATCTTTTTTCAAATTTCAAAAATGTCAAATGGTTTTCTGAGATATTTGCAAGAAACCAAACACCATTTTGTTTTTTAAGTTAGTTATTAATAACTTTTGCAATTTTTGCAAGCGGCTCTTGAGTTTGAAAAATTATCTATACGCTGTTCCAAATCGAATGAAACCTATTTCATATTTTTCGGAAAAGGAGGAAAAAGTTTTACCCAAAAAGCACTTGTTGACTGGTCTATAATCGGGGCTTTTTGGAATGAAAAGACAAAAATTTTGGACAGACGAATAAGAAAGATTGAACGCAATAATAATTCACCCTATGGGTTAGATGTGTGGAATGAATGCTTGAGTGAATGATACCAACACTCCCTCCAAATGAGTAGGAGCTCCGGGGCAAGAGCATGACCATAATATTTTTGGTTTTCATCTCTTTTCTTCAAAACCTGGCTGTGGTGTTTCGCCCCCTTCGAATACTTGCGCTTAATAGAGTCTAAACTCCTTTCTTCTTCACATAGACCGAGAGCCGACCGCTGAAAATGGCACCTGATCGGTTAAAGAACATATATTATTGGAAAAGGTAGTATTCAAATAAATGAAAACAATGAAATAGGAGCCTTAGTCCCCAGCCAGTCACTTGACTAGGCAACCATTTTTTGATTTTTTTTAAATTTTGGTGTAGTTGCTTAGCTCATTAGTTAAAGCATGATTTTAGCATCAAATGAAAGTTTGAAGTTTCTAGTTTTAGAAAAAAAATGGTTGCCAGTCCTCTGACAGTCAGAAATTTTGGCAGCCCACTTTGAAGACGGGCAACCCGAGTGTACACTATAACGTCCTCCATAAGAAACTTTGTAAGAACATTATATTTGAATTCATGAATATCCCATTAAATTTTACCGACTTATTTTTATATTTTGAAAATTTAAGAAATAAATAATAAAATTACTTGTTTTCACAATTATTTTTTTAATATCACGTACATAGGTAATTACAAAATAGGAAATAAATTATAGGAAAAGAATTAACATTAAATCAAGCAATTCATTCATTGAAAGTATATAATAAGCTTATACAGGGTGTCAATTTGAAAACTTCCCACCCTTAATTTCTTCCTTCCAGTAAACAATATGAGTAATCGAAAAAACAGGTCATTTTTATTGTCAAGGGGGACACTTTCACGGACTATTTGTAGCCCTCGTGGTTCAACCCCCTAGGAGGGGTAGATGTTACCCTTAGAATTTTAAATGGGAAGGGGGGTCAAGTGGCACATCATTTTGATGGGCGTTCAATTCTTGTTCCAATGGTACCCTGACTTATTATTTTGTGATGAGCATTTTCCGAAAAATTGCGTTCTAAACTAACAGAAGTAATTATTAGAACGCCTATACTGAGATGCATTATTGTATTGACTCCCTTTAATAAAAATGGTTAGAAGAGTAGGTGGCACCGCTCCAACCCTTGAATGACAGGAATAAATTTATTACGCATGGGATTTTTTATTTGGTGGTTATTTTCCTTCTACACAATAAAATTTAATTTGCGAGAAAGACATTTCCAACATAAAATCTACTTACGCTTATCTTATTAGCTGTTCGAAATGTTGTCCATTTTGCTCTAAACAGTAATACAGTCTGTTTTCGAACTCCCCTCAAACTTTACGGAAAACTTCACTAGGAATTGACCGGCATGCTGCTGTAATTCGTCTTTTAAGTTCGTCAATATCAGAAGGTTGTGTTTTATAAACAACGGATTTAAGATGCCCCCAAAGAAAGAAATCTAAGGGTGTTAAATCCGGTGATCTCGGAGGCCATTCAACTGCTCCCCTTCTGCCAATCCATCTACCCGGAAATCTCTCGTTTAACCACTGTCGGACGGGAAGAAAATAAAGAGGTGGAGCACCGTCCTGCTGGAAATGTAACAGATCCTCCTGCAAAACTTCATTACCTTCTGCATCAATTTGAGTTTCTAGCTCGTGAGTTATAAGAGGATCGATAGTCTCTTCAAGCATATCAAGGTACAGATTGCCAGTCAAGTTTTCTTCCAGAAATAATGGACCAAGAATGGCATTTCCAAGAATACCAGCCCAAACATTAACTTTTTGTGGTTGTTGTTTATGCCCTTCCCGAAAAATATGTGGGTTTTCGTCACTCCAATAGCGACAATTTTGACTATTAACATTGCCATTCAGAAAAAATGAACACTCATCGCTGAAACAGATGTTCAACAGAAGATTAGGGATGGTATTGACTCGATGAGACATGATTTCACAAAACTCTATTCTTCTATCATAATCATCCTCGTGGAGCTCTTGAAGAATCTGCATTTTATATGGATGAAATTTATGCATTTTCAATGCTTTTCTTATAGTCTCGCGTGACATTCCTGTCTGTTCTGATACTGATCGTAAGGAGCTCGTGGGCTCTGCAGCAAGTGTTCCCAAAACTTCAATTTGAGCTGCTTCATTTAGTACTCTGGGGTTATTTCTTTTTTTATTTGTCACTGAACCAGTTTCGAAAAAATTATTCACCAAATCAAGCACATACCGGTGACTTACATTACAATTTGGATGTCTTTCGTTAAAAAGACATGCCGCCCTTCGTGCGCACTTTCCAACTTCTCCATAAATTACAATCATTTCAATTCTGTCTTGAAGAATGTAAACCATTTTTACACTTTTATACACTTATTAAAGTAATTCCTAAACAGCCCAACAGGTACAACGGTATTCACAATACTACCACATAGTTCAAATTTGCTAACCAATTTTTTGCCGGAAAACAGAAACTTTTTACAGCAGAAGTAGCAAAAAAGGAAGGCTATCTGTACAATTTCTGCGATGACACTTAAAAATTCAGCATTTAATAAACACAACTTTACTACCATCTACGTTTTACTATTAGACTACTTTTTTATGTAAAGTGTTTGGAGCTAATGGCTAATGTTACCCCTAATAAAGGGTTGGAACGGTACCACCTAATATTCTAACCAGTTCTGGCCAAACCATGCATCTCAGTATAGGCGTTCTAATAATTACTTCTGTTAGTTTAGAACGAAATTTTTCGGAAAATGCTCATCAAAAAATAATAAGTCAGGGTACCATTGGAACAAGAATTGAACGCCCATCAAAATGATGTGCCACTTGACCCCCCTTCCCATTTAAAATTCTAAGGGTAACATCTACCCCTCCTAGGGGGTTGAACCACGAGGGCTACAAATAGTCCTTGAAAGTGTCCCCCTTGACAATAAAATTGACCTGTTTTTTCGATTACTCATATTGTTTACTGGAAGGAAGATATTAAGGGTGGGAAGTTTTCAAATTGACACCCTGTATATTTGTACCGTATATTTGAAAATTATTTGATAATTTAGACTTAAATTTCTAATAACAAATTATTCATTTTCATGTTCTTCCTCTGTAACATCAAAATTATGCTGCTCATCAATTTCGTCATCATTGTCATAGTTTATATTATGGTCTAAAATATCTTCTATTGTAAGAGGTGTTGGATCACCTTCGAACCATATAGGTTTTATCGTATCGTCTGATTTGACCCACCGCATTGATTGATGTCGAGTACGATACACTCTCGTTGAGTAGCATTTTTCCACATTGAATTAATATAAATCGTTCTTAATATCTTTTGTTTTAAGGATTTTCAACAGGGAGGTATCGTACTTGAGTCAAAACTTTTGACACTTTTACACAAGAAATCTGCAGATGAAGAATTAGCAAATAATTTTTGAAAAATAAACAATCGTGCCAAATCCACGCTTTTACAGTTTTTTTTTATAGAGCATTGATGTAAATTGTTGAACAATTGCCATCTTATCAAAATTTTCTACATCTTGAGGATCAAGTAATGATGCAAAAACTTCTTGCATTTTTTCATTTTTTATCAGTAACTCTAAAGGTTTTTTCTTGCCTTTACTAAAGAATGCAGCAGTGTAATCTGATCCTGTAAAAGCGTGGAATGCTGGAAGTGCCTGACACAAACACGCACCCAATATTTTCGACAATTCCGTACAATTTCTACAAGAAATTATGTTCGGCTTTGATCCTATAGTTGTTAAAAATATTTCTAAGTGCTGTAATTTATGAATGTGGCTTAATAACATTATTAAAATATCTGTATGCGAACACTTCATCATAACTTTGGATCTTCCAATTTGCTCAAATGAAATATCATCCTTGTGTCCGCCTCTTCATGGTAGCATTCGAAGTCTGTTTCAAGTGTTTTCATCACACCATCAATGACTTTGTATGAGTAGCAATTATGATCGACTGTTACCTATTATTGTTGCTAACACAACTTCATGGTGATATAATTTCCACAACACAACTTACACTCCAAAAATCACAATATACCTTTGCTGTAAGGTCTGCAAAGAAAGACTGATCAGTGTTGCCTGGACTATTTTAACGAATGTACCAACCTACGAAAACAAAATGTACCACATTGCGCATCTGCGCAGATATCTGGATCATGGATTCAAATATAATGTTCTTACAGAGTTTCTTATTGAGTACGTTGTGTACACTCGAGTTGCCCGTCTTCAAAGTGGGCTGCCAAAATTTCTGACTGTCAGAGGTCTGGCAACCATTTTTTTTCTAAAACCAGAAACTTCAAGCTTTCATTTGATGCTAAGTAACTACACCAAAATAAAAAAATCAAAAAATGGTTGCCTAGTCAAGTGACTGGCTGGGGACTAAGGCTCCTATTTCATTGTTTTCATCCATTTGAATACTACCTTTTCCAATACTATATGTCCTTTAACCGATCCATCCTTCCCAGTACAACTCACTCCACAGGAAAACTCTTTCCAAACACTTTGACTAAACCCGTTGTGAATACTGTTTGTACGAACATCAACTAAGGGATCAAGAGTAACGATCCCCTTTATTGAGGAAGAATGTGACTTGTGGCGGGATCCCTCAACCTTAACACCCCTCTGTAATTGATATTTTATTTATTTCCCAAGGAACATACGAGTTTATGACAGAGTAAAAAATAAATAAACATATTTTCAACTAAACTAAATTAATTATCAACTAAATATTCCTAATTTTCATATCATGTATACAATACATGATAAGTATTTTTTCAAATTTACTTTAAATCTCATTTCATCATTGGATTTCAAGGATTTTGGAAATTAATTGTATTTGGGTCTGATAATTGACAAAAATTTAAATTTTGAGAGTCATGTAGAGAAAATAAAAAAATTCTATTATTCCTCTGATAGGAGCTATCAGAAGAATACAATTTATAAGAAAAAATATTCAATTGTTAATATATAACGCACATATTATCTCTCGAATCAAATATATGATCACAGTGTGGTCATCATGCAGTCAAAAACAAAAAGAAATTATAGATTGATGAATAAAGCAACAAAAGTAATATTTGGTAAACCTTGGGATACACCTTCTTCAGATTTGTACAAAAACAC
Source organism: Chrysolina oricalcia (assembly GCA_944452925.2). Classification (NCBI taxonomy): domain Eukaryota; kingdom Metazoa; phylum Arthropoda; class Insecta; order Coleoptera; family Chrysomelidae; genus Chrysolina; species Chrysolina oricalcia. The sequence continues at coordinate 53,027,696 of OX101824.2, forward strand.
CAATAATATGACATTGAACCGACTTATTAAATTTGAAAAAGCTAAATTTGCATTCAAATTAACCAAGAATATTCAAAAGAGTAATACAACAATTCAGAAAAATTCCAAATTACATAGTCATAATACTCGGATTTTGAACAACTTTCACTTGGACAATATCCATTCCAACAAAGGGAAAGCAAATCCAATTTTCAGCTGTATAGAAACATTTGATAAATTACCAGAACAAATAAAAAATTCGAAAACAATAATTTCATTTTCCAAAAATTTTAAAGAAATGTTACTATTGAAATGATGTTCATAAGAAGACTACAAAACCTTATGAATTATTTGTATTATTTGATAATGTATTATAATTATATTACTTTATTTTATCATTGATGTACATTCAAACTTCCTTATACCAGAACTTGTTCTGACTGGAAGTTATTTATACAATAAAAAAAAAGATTTGAAGTATATTGATTGTTGGTTCACATTTGTTTTCACTTTGATTACTGACAAATTACCTGATTGCCTCGTCAAGTGGTTATGATTATTGTTGATGAGGTTGAAAACCAAATCAGAGCTTTTGAAGTTATTTTTGACTTAATGAATGGAGTAAATTGCTCAGTCATTATATGGTATGACAGAAACTAAGTGAAATGTTTTTTGTCTGGACGAGTTTATTCTAGTTCGGGAAAGTATTACAACGATACGGTTCTTCAGTAGGTACACTTTCCCAAAGTGAACTGAACTTGTTACTATTTCAGCGGAATTTTAGTAATTATTAAACTCAATTCACCCTTCTCAGCAAAAGTAGACAAGGCTCTTACCCCTCCTATGCTCACTTGAACATTTGTATAAATATGTTTTTCAATCTGTTTAGGTTTCTTTATTGTTAATCATGATCAGCAGGTATCAAGTCTTGAAATAAGAAATTTATAGGCTTATAGATTGGACCCCGCACTTTTTATGGGTAAAATGGTTCCCAGTGAAATTGTCTGAATTTTCAGTACATTATAGTATTTGATGTACTGATCGAACGCAGAATCGCAAAGTTCGTTGATCGATAGATTTTGAAATACAAGTTAAAAATCAGTTATTTTTATTTAATTATTTACTAGGGATTTGAAGGCGCCAACTGCATTTTTTTCGCTCTCATCATCAACGTACCTTCATATTACTAAATATCATACAGATGGTGCAGATTGTATCATTATGTACAGAGTGAAAAATAAAAACATTTTAGTAAAGTCTGAAAATTCGATGTACTGATGAAATATTGATAAAATTATTTTGGCATGCAATATACTATTTTTATTCCATCTTTAATCACGACTCATACAGGGTGATTTGAAAAATTTGTGAAATAGCTGGCCGGTTCTTATGTACACACCCTGTATATTCAAGTGAATTATCATCCTCCGAGGATAGCTGGTACCGTATGAACATTATTTGGATATATAGGGTGATCGTGAAAATTTTCGACGATATAAACTACAAAATATCAACGTTTCAGAAATCACCCTGTAATTTACGATTAACTTTGTGAAATTCCTTTATTATAAATGAATATTCATCATTCTCCTCTCAACACTGTCCCAAAAATTCAGTTTCCCGCTATGACTAGTTTCATAGTTATTAATTGAGAAACTTATTACCATCTGCATGACGAGTTGAAGGAACCTGTTCACGCATACATTCTACTGGTGGCCAAGATTTTTCACAAATAGATTCAAATTATCCTATTAGAAATAAAAGCGTTCTATCAATCATTTTCACTTCTCCCAGATAGTTCGTTTTTCATTTCGACAAAGTTTAAACTAACAAAATTCGCTTATACGAGGATGTATTGATATCTAGTCAGCCTAGACCAGTTCCCTGCATGAACAAAATATTGCGTTACCATAGCAACGAACAATAACTTATTAGAAGTGTCAGTGTAAAGTTTGACGTCAAAAAAGTAAACCATAGTTAGGCAATAAATTAAAAGTAAAAATATGTCCACCGAAATTGTGAAAATCGAAAAATTGGTGTATAGAGCCATCATCAAGTACCTATATTTAAAAGGGTTAAGAGGTAAGCAGATTTACGAAGATATGCTAATACCCTTGGTGATCAATGTCCTTCGTATGCGACCGTGGAAAATTGGACTGCAAGCTTCAAAATAAATTCAAAGTAAATTTTCCATTGAAGATGATGACCGATCGGGAAGGCCAGGATCCCCAAATGTTTGAATGTTGACCAAAAGCGTGCAAGGGTAGTAGCATCGCGTTCGATCTGTGCTCCATTTGAAAACGATGTAAACTTCTTAAACCGAATTGTTAATATTGATGAGACTTGGGTACATTTCTACGATCCAGAAACAAGCAACAATCGATGGAATGGCGACACTCCGGTTCTCCAAAACCTAAGAAGTTTCGTGTCCAAAAATCTGCTGGAAAAGTTCTTGCTTCAGTTTTTATGATTGTCATGGAGTAATCCTGATTGATTTTTTGCATAAGGGTAGAACAATAACTGGAGATTACTATTCGACATTACTGACCACTCTACGGGAAAAAATCAAAGAGAAAAGACGCGGAAAGCTATCCAAAGGTGTCTTGTTTTTGCAGGACAACGCCCCTGCACACAAATCTCATATTACGTACGAACACCTACCAGATCCCAGGTAGCTCATCATATCGGCTGAATCTTGGTTCCATATTGGGCCAATATAGATATATTGTAAATGAAAAATCAATATTGGTCCAATATGGGTGAATATTCAAAAAACAATATTATATTAATAATATTGGTGGAATATTGGTTGAACTAGTTTTGAATGTAGATTACCAAACGAAATATTGGGTAAATATTGGTTGAATAATTTATAGCAATATTGATAATACAATATTGGTTATATATTGTTTTCCACATCTAGAATGAATATTTCAATCCAAATATTCCAGTCACATCGATTATAGGGGAAAAGAACTATATTGTATTTCCAAGTTTGTTAGAATATTGGTTGAATATCATTTCCACTTTATTTGACAAATTGTATTAACTCATATTGAGTCAATATTGGTTGAATGATACTTACCAATATCGATAAAACAATATTGTCTTCACATCGTTTTTAACATCTAGAATAAATATCGCAATCCCAATATTCCCCTAATATCGATTCTAGGAATAAAAACTATATTGTATCTCCAAGTGTGATTACACATTGGTTGAATATCATTTCGCCAATATTCAACAAATCTTAATTATTAATATTGGGTCAATATTGGTTCAGTCATATTTATCGATATCGTTAAAAAAATATTGTCTTCATATTGTTTCCTACATCTAGATTGGAATGAAATTTGAATATTGGCCGAATATTCAATGGAACATATTGAAATTATATCATGATCAAACCTGGATGAAAATCCGCTAGGTGGCTCTACATATAGAACGTCTTCTAAAACCTACGAAAGTATATTAAATACTTCTCATGACTTGTTTTCTCAGACAGCTCACTCAGTGGTTATGGCGATCAAAAGGCAGACTCTGGTGTCACCTTCATCAACTAAAAGACATTTAATAATTTACCAAGGTATATTGACATCCAGCAATATATCCAAATGATATTGTACCAATATTGATAAATATTGTACCAATATCGATAAATATTTTGAGGCCATTATTGCTTCAAGAATATTTCAACAATACTATTTCTAAAATATTCAAACAATATTCGACCAATATCGCAAAATGTTCACATTTTACTTCTCGACAATATAACTTTTGAATATTGTGCCAATATTGTATCAGCGATATTGTACCAATATCGCCGAACATTTTGAGGCCAATATTAGTTCAAGAATATTTCGCCAATATTATTCAAGAAATATTGGACCAATATCGCCGAATGTTCTCATTTTTTTTCTCGCCAATGTTGCATTTCAAATATTTCGCCAATATGTTCACAATATTGTACCAATATTTTACCAATATAGGTGTGCTACTTGGGATGCTTCTATACGTTCGTATAATAGAGAATTATCAATAACTTAATAAGGTAGTTCAATGAAAAGAAAAAGATATGACTTTTTTATCTTTCAACTATTTGTCAACTCTATATATTCATCTCTTTTAAAACAATTTTCATAAGTCACATTATAAATAAAATACAGGATGAAACCAAATTACAAAAAGATCAATAAGAATCCCAACATCTCATGTTGCCATGCAAAAAATTCGTGATTTAGGGTTTGAATTACTAGAACACCCCTCTTATTCACCAGATTTGGCTCCGTCCGACTATCATCTCTTTCCTCAACTGAAAAAAAGTTCAAAAGGTCGGATATTTTTTTCCAACGAGGAGGTAATGAAAGCTGTGGAGGTCTGGTTTGAAGAGCAAGAAGAAACATTTTTTTTGAAAGGTCTAGAGACGTTGCAGGTTCGCTGTAATAAATGTGTCCAATTAAGAGGAGAATATGTTGAGTAATAAAATATTTTGACATTGAAATTTTGTTCGGTTCTATAGTAGGCTAACAATTTTTCAATATATCCTCGTATATCTGTACTTTACATTATTAAATTCATATATCTGATGTGATTTTGATCTCCACATTCTCACGTTTCACTATTTGTGAAAAATCTTGGCCACTAGTAGAATGTACGCGTGAACAAGTTCCTTCAACTCGTCATGCAAATGGTAATAACTTTTTGAATTTCAACAGAAATTTCTTGAAAATATTTTGAGTTTAAAAGGCAGATCCAATTACTTTTATTGTCAAATCTGAGGTATTTAAAAATATCAAATACAGAGTAACTAATAAATATAAAAAATGAAACTGAATTGGTATTATTCTGACATAACTTTCTCAATTAATAACTATGAAACGAGTCATAGCAGAAAACTTTGGGACAGTGTTGAGGGGAGGATGATGAATATTTAATTTAAATAAAGGAATTTCACCGAGTTAAACCTGAATTACTTTCTGAAACGTTGATATTTTGTCATTTTTATCATCGAAAATTTTCATGATCACCCTATATATCACAACGAAATCATGTTTGTACGGTATCAGCTATCTTCGGAGGATGATAATTTACTTGAATATACAGGATGTGTACGAAAGAGCCGACCAAATATTTCACCAATTTTTTAGATGACCCTGTACGAAATGTATGAATTGTGATTATTGATGGAATAAGAATATAATAATAATAATAATAATAAGAAAATTATTTTATCAATATTTCATTATTACATCGAATTTTCAGACATTACTAAATCGTTTCCATTTTTCACTCTGTACATAATGATAAAATCTGCACCAACTGATGATGAGAGTGAAAAAGAATGCAGTTGGCACTTTCAAATCCCGAGACAATAATTAAATAAAAATTGCTGATTTTTAACTAGAACGCCCTTTATTTCAAAATCTATCAATCAACGAACTTTGCGATTCTGCGCGTTTAATCAGTACTTCGAATACTACAATATACCGAGAACTATTCTACCTATCAAAAGTGCGGGGTCCTTTATTGACTAGTAAATTTTCAATTAAAATGATAAAGTATTTTTTACAAACAAAGCAACTTTTTGGATAGATAATTTGGGTCGCATAACTATGGCAAGGTGGACTAAATTATATTTTGAAGGATTCAGTTTTTGCCATGTCATAACGATACTAGGAACGTGTTTTGAGTCTTGCTCCATACTTTACCTATCTTTGCACAGCTGAATCTTTGGAAACTTTGCAAATAAATTATGCTCAGAATTTGGCGCCGAATTCGTCCACTCAATGAATTTAGTTTCGAATGAAGTTATATTGAAATTTATTGTAGATTCTAGAAATACAATAAAAAACTTCCATAAAAAACACTTTTGTGCTCCACTTCCGGTATAACCGGATGTCGTCGACAACTAAAAATATTCCAACTGAAACGAGCTCCTTGGAAAATTCCCGTATACAAATTTTCTGAAATATATTCCCCGAAGTTTCCCGTATACATATTGAATAAGCTCTTCGAGGTATACCCCGTATTTCTCAGGGAAATTATAAGAAATTCATCAATTTTTCTCAAACAACTGTTGCTATTCTGGCTTCACTGACTTTTTTGTAGGCGTTTCTGATTATTTCCTGGGTTAAATTGGCAAACGTATAGTAATAAACATTGCTAGGTTGAAATAGTCCAAGATTCCAGGGCCGCCAGAAGTAACTTATTTTTAAACGAACGAAATGTGTACGATTGAGTAGTGTTAGTATGTACTATGTTCGCATGCCTACCTTCTAGCTTGGCCAGATGACCATTCTTCAGTTATCAGGGAATCAGGTACGTAAAAAAAATTACAAAATTACAAATATATTCATGTAACGCCTAGTGGGTTTGTTGGCAGTGTCGCTGGTATCCACCCCGGAGCTCCGCGTTCAAATCTCGTCTCGGACAATTTTTTTTTAAATTTTTTTTGATAATAATAATAATATAAGTTTATTCATGAATAAATACATCCATAACTATAAAGTGAAGAATACATTGTATGAATAAACTTAAAATGAACCTTACTGAGTAACCTTGTTGTAAGGTAAAAAAACTATTCTACTATAGAACTATTTTAAAACTAACAATAATTTTTTTTCATTTTCAATCTTATTTCTGTATAATTTTCTTTTCTAATCTGAATATGTAGGTTGAAACAAAATAAATTTACCCATTAATTATTATTATTTATTAAACTATGGAAAATATGTCTTTCTGTAGTATTCAACCACTTTATTTTTGTAAGAATACATAGATTTAGTCATTTTAATAATATCTGGTAGCATGTCAAACATTTCTTGTGCATAATATTTTATTCAATCTAGTTTTAACTGTGACTGCTCTTTTATACTTGTCTCATAAAGATGATCACCAAAATTGATATCCTTTTTATTTTTGGAAATGTGCATTAAAATATTGTGCATACACAATTGCACAATATCAAATTTTCTATTTTTTTTATACAGGGGGTCCCTCCGGGAACTGCATCGATCAATATACAGTGAGCACGTAAAGGTTGGAACAAATTCGTTAAAAGCTTGAAATGACCATTAGGGAAAATAAGCTCAGACAGGTCGATTTTATTCTTTACTTGCGCATTTGTTGGTCTACTCAGATTTTTGATGACGTCATCGCTGCTCAAGTTATGAGGTCATTAATTTTTTTTTCAAACGGTCCTACCCTATTTTGATAATACTTTCAAAAAGAACGCATTTTTCTGTGTACGGTTGTAATTTTTTTCTTATATTAGAATACCGTATGTTCGGGAAATAAAATATATTTTATTCTTAATAATGTGATTTTAAGTCGGTTAACGTAAACTTATGACTAAAGGTATCTTCACAAAATAAAATCAAGTGAAGTTAGATCAGGAGATCTAGCTGGCCACTTTAAAAATCCTCGTGTGCGGGTAGAGGACGGCTGTTATTATCATTTGCCGTAGCGCTTCGGGGTGACTTTCTGATTTTTAGTGGCGTATTCACTTTTCAGCTGCAGGAAAACCCGGAAAAACCTACAGCCCCACCCTGGATGTTCGGTTGCACAATTCGAGTAAACACCAGACGTCGTGATTGGCATCTAGGCATCTCACAACGCACTTGCTTCAAAACAAGGTATGAGGTCGCCTATCGATACCGATGTACTTGAGAAAAATTCCCTCATACTCCGGATTTCGACCGCAGACGAGGATTATTTTGAGTGGCCAGTTAGATCTCCTGATCTAATTCCTCCAGATTTTTTTTTTGGGATACCTCAAGTCAGAAGTTTACGTCAACAGACCTAATTATGAATAAAATATCTTTTATTTCTCGAAAATACGATTATGTAACATAAGAAAAAATATGATATAATAAAATATATCTATACACAGAAAAATGCATTATTTTTGAAGGTATTATCAAAATAAGGTGATGCCATTTAAAAAAATCATGATGACGTCATAACTCTCACAGCGATGACGTCATCAAAAATTTGAATAGACCAAAAAATGCGAAACTGAAAAATAAAATCGACGTGTCTGAGCTTTTTTCCCCAATGGCCATATCAAGCTTTTCACGAATTTGTTCCAACCTTTACGTGCTCACTGTATAGAAAACCATAGGTGTGCCGAATTTGAAAATTTGGGAGTTCGCTATTGTTGATAGGTGCTATCCGGCTAAAATATTTTGAAGATTGTGGCACTTCCGCTTGTACCCTAAGTGGACCCCAACTTCGTTATTTTTAATGGGACACCCTGTATATTATCAAGGTTTAAGATTTTACGCATGATTCTGAATATGTTTTATGTATAATATCCTATACCCAAGTCTAACCGTTTTCGAAAAATTTCAAATTTTAAGTTGAAAATTGCATTTGCAGACCGAAATTTTTTTTTTTTAATTTCTGGACATATCATTTATTTTCGATTGTGTATCGATTTATTCGTAGGAGAGGACCCAATTCGGTAGAATTTTGATATCAATTCGATTAGAGTTATACAGGGCGTTCATCAGAAAATGATATACGAGGGCTGTTTGGTAACTTCGTGACTATTTGAATAAAGAAAAAAAAAATTGGCAAATAAGCGTTTTATTTTTCAACATAATCTCCTTTTAGATCAATACATTTAGTCCAGCGTTTTTCCAGTTTTTTTATTCCTTCCAAATAATAGGTTTTCTCAAGGCCCTCAAAATAGGCGTTTGTTTCGGTTATAACCTCTTCATTCGACCCAAATCTCTTACCACCCAGCCATTTCTTCAGGTTTGGGAAAAGAAAATAGTCGCAAGGGGCTAAATCTGGAGAATATGCTGGATGGGGTAGTAGTTCGTAGCCCAATTTATGAATTTTTGCCATAGTGACTACACACGTGTGCACTCGTGCATTGTCTTGATGAAGCAGCACTTTTTTTTTCGCTAAATGTGGTCGTTTTTGCCTCAAATCAATATCGAATCTGTCTAAAAGCTCTGAATAATATTCGCCGTTGATCGTTCTACCCTTCTCTAAGTAATCTATATGAATGACACCGCGTGCATCCCAAAAAACTGTGGCCATAACCTTGTTGGCTGACAGACGCACCTTAGCCTTCTTTGGTGCACGTTCACCAGTTGACACCCACTGTTTTGATTGTTCCTTGGTCTCTGGGGTATTGTGATGGATCCATGTTTCGTCTACGGTTATATAACGGCGTAAAAACTCGCCCGGATTGCGATTGAACTTTGCCAAACACTCCTTTGAAGTGGTCACACGGTTGCGCTTGTGGTCGAGTGTGAGCAATCGCGGCACCCATCTCGCGGATAGCTTCTTCATGTCCAAATATTCATGTAAAATGTGATGTACTCGCTCAGTTGAGATGCCTACAGCCTCAGCTACCTCACGTACTTTTATTCTCCGATCGTCCAATATCATTCCATGGATTTTATCGACGATTTCTGGCGTGATGACCTCTTTTGGGCGACCTGAACGTACGGCGTCACTTGTGCTGGTACGACCACAACGGAACTCAGTAAACCACTTCTTAACCATTGAAATTGATGGTGCAGAGTTCCCATAGTATTTATCAAGTCTTTCCTTGGTTTCAGTTATGGTTTTTTTACGCAAAAAATAATGCTTAATCAACACACGAAATTCACTTTTTTCCATTTTTGTTAAAATTCACGAGGTTGTCTGCTTCTAATTGCTGTCAAACACAAACCAAATGTCGCAGCATGCTCAAAATTTGACAGTAGTCTATTGAAAGATGGTGGTTGACAGCAGCAGTGTTGCATTTAAAGTTACTGCGCGGGAAATTTAAAAAGTCACGGACTTACCAAACAAGCCTCGTACATAGATTCGGTTGAACAAATTATTGTAAGTCCATTTTTTCAAATAGAAAGCCAGAAAATCTCGTATTCTTGAGTTTACTTATTCTTAGTTGGCCATGGCGCCCGCAAATTTGATTTTGGGCAGATAACTTCCCATTCATTACTATGTTCAATTGTTTAAATTCCGCCATTTTGGTGTTTTATTTAACGTAAATATCATAAATTGAAAATGTTAAAATTCTACGAATTTCTAATATAGGTGAACAATAGATTGGCACTTATCAATTTTTTAGTTAAATTGGGAGTGTCTTTGGGTTCAGTGCAAAGGAAATACATCTGGATAAAGATGAATTGTTGTATCGATGTCAATGAATAGTTAGCGCGCGCGGTTACCAACCCACTACATATAAAATGATAAAAATATCAAGATTTCTTGGTTATGTGTTGTCATAAAGAAGGGTGGATTCTTTGTTAAAAAAATTATGTTTTTTGGGTTTGTAATCGTGAAATATGGGTTGATTATTGTGTAAAGGAAGGGCCTATCAAAAGAAGGAAAAACTTTGATTGATTTTTGATTGAAAAATTCGTGTTTGAAAACGGTCAATTTTCAATGTTTGGAGAGCCATATCTCGGAAAGTAGTAAAGAGCGATGCAAAATAATTTCAGATTCGTGTTCAGAAGACAAAACTACGTAAGTAACATCACTCCGTTTTTATTTGCGCAGAAGCACGATAAGCTTAGCTTTACTAAAAACAGATGTCAATTTCGAAACAAGAATGGGATAAAATGTACTTTTTTTTGCAGGTGAAGGATATTTGAATATTTTGCATAATTTCGAAAATGAGTACTTGGACACTTTACCAATTGCTGAGTATAGAAACCTATTTTATCAACATGACGGTGCACCTCCGCATAATGGTCACTTAGTCAATACTCGTTTACAAGAATTGTTTCATGACCAGTGGATAGCCAAAAATGGACAATTTCTTTGGTCGCCCCGCTCTCCAGATTTATCAGTGCTCGATTTTTTCATTTGGGGTACAATTCAAAATCAAGTCTATGAAACTCAATTGACTACCATGGAAGATTGCATGCAACGAGTGAGGAATTCATTTGATAATCTCAGACCCGATTCAATACGAGAAGCGACACATCAAGAATTATTAGTGAGATGTGAAAAATGTTTGGAAGTTGAAGGGCGCCAATTCGAACATTTACTTACCAAATAATTTTTGTATACCTCTCAATGTCGTTAATTGTTCTCTTTCATTCGAAATGTTTCAGAATTTCTTTATCTACATTTTTGTATTGGCAGGGATGGAATGTTTTTGAAGTTTTCTATAATTCGTTTAACAGTGTTTTGTGAGGGCTTCTGCTTCTGCGGATACCGAATAGCAAATATATCACATGTTCTTGAGATAACCCTATTACATTCGCCATAAATAATAAATAGATTTAAGTAATCTTCAGTCGAATATTTCGAAAACTGTTGAGTGTAGGCATAGATAACCTTATTCAAAGTTAGCTTCATTTTCGATGCCGAATCGAATGAGAATATAAAATTGGAGGGTTTCCATTTGAAAAAATGGACTTACAATAATTTTTTCAACCGGATCTATATCATTTTCTGGTGAACGCCCTGTATAACTCTAATCGAATTGATATCGAAATTCTTCTGAACTGGGTCCTCTCCTACAAATAAATCGATTCACAATCGAAAATAAATGGTCATGTCCAGAAATTAAAAAAATATTTTTCGGTCTGCAAACGCTATTTTCAACTTAAAATTTGAAATATTTCGAAAACGGTTAGACTTGGGTATAGGACATTATATATTAAACATGTTCAGAATCATGCGTTAAATCTAAAACCTTGATAATATACAGGGTGTCCCATTTAAAATAACTAAGTTTGGGTACCCTTCCAGTACAACCGGAAGTGCCACGATCTTCAAAATATTTCAGCCGGATAGCCACTTATCAACAATATTGAACTCCCAAATTTTCAACTTCGGCTCACCTATGGTTTTATATATATATTGATCGATGCAGTTCCTGGAGGGAACCCCTGTATGGAAGATCGGAAGGAAACAAATGATTTTGATCATATGTTATCTTTAAGAATTTTTTTGAATCACCTCCAAGTTATAAAGATGACTTTTTTTAACACCACCCCATCCCAGAATGCCATAACTCAACTGAGATTGTACCAAGGAAAAGTACAACATTTCAAGGTGCTTCAATGAGAGAAAATGTTTTAGAAACTTGAATTTGGGTAACTGTTTGGAAAAGCTCGGTGTGGTTTTGATAATAGTATAATTATTATTATTATTATTAGTACCAATTGCACCGATCGACATATTCGGTCAATAGACCAGATTTGGTTGTCGCGACGGCGCAGCAATTCACTCCTATCTACAGACGGAAGTCAGTCGAAATATATGCTCGATAAGAAAGCCAGCTAAACCTTTTTGTTTTTGGTCTTTGCCACCATTTTTACCTTTTTCTTTGACACCACGCCGTGTATAGATGCTAACGCGGATCTTATATTATGTGACGTGTGACATAACATCCCGCAGCAGATCACAACCAGAAGATACGACCAGACGGGGCGCCCCCTCCAAGCAGTTTAAGAAAGATTTTGTATGGAACCGGTAAGTCGTTGATGCAATTGAACTCATTATTCTTTGGTTACAAAGTTACATTCCATTATCGAACCACTTACGAGCTATCGATCTAAACAGTAACAGATGTCTCAGATTTTTAATGACAAAAAAATTTAATGGTCCCACCTCAAATGAGTGTCAATCATTATTCCTAAATATTTGACACATTTGGTTTCAATAATTTTAAAGTCACTACCAACTTTGAGTGGACCTAAATTTGGCAAAGGATTCTGATAACAGGTGAAGGAAAGATAATTAGTCTTATCAAAATTTATAGTCAATAAATTCCGATCAAACCAATTTTTTATATTTCCTAAATATTCATTGATTATTTCTTTCAGTTTATCCCAAGTTGAAGCGCTGTAAGAAATCACAGTATCATCAGCAAAAGCATGAATTTTTCCAATACAGTCTGAATTGAATAAATCATCAATATAAGTACATCAATTAAGTACGTTGACAAACTTCGGGAGGTGATTCTTTGAAAGTTTTCAGGACGAACGGTTTGGTTTTCGAGATACAGGGTGATAAAAATAAATTTTTTTCAAGATTTTTTAGAGTTAACTTCGACATTTTCGACAATAATCAGTTCAAATTAGGCAAGTACAATCCATTCAATAGTACGCACGATACAAAATAATTCACAGGGTCCTCCTTTTTTCAGAGTCAAGCTTTGTTCAACCGTTCAGAAATGTTTTTTTCCGCCGCCACTGACATATTATAAGAAAGGAATAATCATTGTTGTTTCATTTAACATCTTTTTGTTTTCTTGAATTTTTTCATTTACTTGTACGGTTCAGGAGCTATAATGAAAATATTAATTTAAACATTTTCCAGTGTCGTATAACATTAGAAAAATTGAAAATTAAACATTATCGATTATTGTAAATTGATGGAAATATTTTTTCAGAATTTGAAAAATCTACGATGAATAAAAATTATAAAATAAAAAATATAAAGACAAGTTTTTATAGAAAATCTTGAAAAAAATGTATTTTTATCACCCTGTATCTCGAAAACCAAGCTGTTTGGGACATATGCTTATTTGAACTTTTCGTCCTGAAAACTTTCAAAGAATCACCTCCCGAAGTTTGTTAACGTACTTAATTAACAACCTGTATATATCGAATAATAGTGGTCCTTGAGGACCTTGAGGTACCACATAACCAAAAATAATGGGATCACTAAACACTTTGTTAATTTGTACTTCTTGCGTTTTACCAGTTACATAACTTTTCATTAATTTGTGAGTCACTCCTCGGAAACCAATGTGTTCTAGTTTTTTCAGTAGTCGTTCATGACTAACGGAATCGAACGCCTTGGCTAGATCAAGAAATATACTAAGATTTGAAGTGTTGTTATCTAATGAGTTATGAATATGATTCGTAAGATGACATTTGTCATTTTCAGCTGAAACTTTTTCTCGAAATCCGAACTGTTTAGAAGAAAGGATATTCAACTTATTAAGATATTTTTCAAATCTGTATTTGAGAATTTTTTCAAAAATTTTTGCTTTACTTGATATCAAAGTAATTGGACTATAATTTTTCATCTCATTTTTATTGCCATTTTTATAAATCTGTTTTATGATATTTTCCGAAATAGTTTCATTCCTAAATAATTTTTGGAAAATATTTTTGACTTTTGTTTTCCCTGGCTCTGAAAATCAGGGGGTACAAAAATCCCGTGTTTTGAGTCTTTGCCTTGCACTAAGGAAATTTTAACATCTTTTATTTACTAAAATTCTGTTTTCAAGTCAAATTTCTTTTAAATCAAAAATCCTCCCAGAGTCGATGCCGTTTCCAATCGAGATGGCTGACTCTAGTGTGGCGCGTCTGAATGGGTTTGAAAAAAAAATAATAATCGTCGGAGACATGTCGGGTCGTGGCGTAGTGGTTAGAGCGTCGAAAGGTCCGGAGTTCGAGCCCCAGTTGCGGCAGGAATTTTTTAATTTAATTTGACCGATTAAATTATTCAAATCTCGTGGCTGGACTGGGTGAGTCCTGCACTATTCACTGTTGCGTTCCAATTAACAGTGCTGCTCCTAAGGTGGCGCATGGAGTTAGTACCAAGGCCTATCCAGAACAAGTGGCTAATGACCATAGCAGTCGATGCCAAAACACCAAAGAAAAAAAAAATTGTCGGAGACGGGATTTGAAGTCGGAGCTCCGATGTGGATGCACGCAACACTGTCAAACCCACGAAGCGTTACATGAATATATTTGTAGATTGGGTATTCAACTGAAGTAAGTAATATTTTCTCACGTTCCTTGATTCTCTGATATCTGAAAAATGGTCATCTAGCCAAGCTAGCAGATAGATCTGCGAACATAGTACATACTAACTTTACTCAATCGTACACATTTCGTTCGTTTAAAAATAAGTGTCGTCTGGCGGCCCTGGGATCTTGCTCTAAAAGTTTTCTGACATTGAGTGTATTCTGACTTTGACTTTCAATTGTAGGAAAAACCCGTCGTTCGTCAGTGATGCAAGAAGGTTAGCACGTATAGCGGTTCAACTATGCACCCATCATCATACCAATGAGTCTTCTATTTGTCATTCCAGCTCTCCAAATAGATCAAGAGTCTTTGATGTGGATAATGGAAAAGAAAATAAATATTATGTTCGTATTATAATTTATAGGTTTCGAAAAGTATTGTTGTAATTCTTGTAGACTATTGTAGACTCTGTCAGACAATAAATAGTTCACTTTCTCAAAGTGGAAAAGCAATATTGGTTTTATTAGATATTTGAAGAAAACATCCGAAGAACTTTGACTAGAGGAATATCTGGTCTAAAGCCCCCCATAGACTTCGTTCTCTCACGACGGGTTTCATCGCCACGATTAAACACGTCGTGTTCCATCGCCAACCTGCTTCAACCAGGTCAGGTCAGATATGGTTCTGGTGTGAAATGAACCGGACACAGATGTTCGCAGTGGCAGCGATAGCTGTAATCGCAAAAAAGAGGAGAAAAAAGGGCCATAAGGTATGGATGAAAGACTGGCTGCTAAAAAGACTCGAGGTGTTTCGTGATCTGACAAAAATACCAAATGATCGAAATACCACAAATGTGGTTTATACATATCGTCCGCGCCCGCACCTGACCTCTTCGCATCCTTCATTTTTTTAAGTTCTTTTCGAAAATTGCCACGCATCGAATCAATTTTGTTCTTTACCGTTTGAACAGTTGCATCTGGATTGATTTCTTGTAACTTAATTACCAATTTCTCGCACGCTTTGTTTTTCTCATTTTGGTCTCGGTATTCCTCTGACTTTATGTGCCATAAACAAGGATGAGTTCGATACTCCTCTATGAATTTTATCCAAAATTGTTTATTCATTTCTTTTTGATATTGACATACACGATTATACCTTCCGCTAAATACTACGTTACTGAACAGTAACGTCGGTTCCTGTCGCTGTCCCACACAGACCTCGGTTTGTTTGGCACGACAACCGACGACCCGTCGTGCCAAATATCAAGCTCGGAGAGATTTTTGAACCGGCGATGAAACACGACGGTTTGATACCTCACACTTCAGTTTTGGCACGACGATTTTCGTCGCTGCGATGAAAACCGTCGTGAAAGTACGAAGTGTATGGGGGGCTTCATTGCTTTCACCCTGCCATCTAATGCTCTGCCGAAACTGCAGTCAAAAATGTGCCCATTGGTCTAAACGAAATTTTAGAGTGGACCAGAGTGGATCTAATCACTTATTCTGCTTTTGAGGGGGTTTTTCTGTAAACCCAGGAGTTTTACAAATTTTAATAGATTATCAAGCTGACTGGACATTCGAACGCCAATTCTCTAAAGCCGTACCTTTAGTTAAACTCACAATATCATTCCATTCAGTGACAAATCTAAGAGAGGAAAATGATCAAATTCAGCAGTGTTTTATTATTATTCATTTAAATCAATAAATTATGTTCTATGTACTTCTGTTTAATAATTCATTTATTTGATCAGTTAAATTTCCTCACTAAATACCTCTCGAGGTTTTGTTCCAAAATAAGAATTCATCCGATAAAATAAAAAACACTTGTGGTATTGCCCTAAGAATAATTGAACACAAACCGCTTTCATTCCAAACCGACCTACTTTTTTAAAGCATTCATACCGACCTACTTTTTTAAAGCATATTCAGACATACTTTGTGCACCTCTGCAAATTATTTTCAATATATCCATACAAAAAAGAGTTTTTCCAGACCAATTCAAAAACGGACGAATCACAGCGATTCCTAAATCTGGTAATACCAGTCAAATAAAAAACTATCGTGCCATAACTGTGCTCTCATCGTCATCAAAAATATTTGAAAAAACAATATACAGTAGAATTATTACCCATGTAGATCCAGTCTTAATTAAGTAGTGAACAACATGGTTTTAACAGAAATAAATCTACAGTTACGAATCTGACGATTTTCAGTAACTACGTAGCAAGTGCAATTCAAGAATCTGAAGTTCACACTGTGTATACTGATATGGCTAAGGCGTTTGACAGAGTTAACCACTATGTCCTATTACAAAAATTAAAATCATGTTCATTTCAAGAAAATGTCATCCGAGTTTGGAAGATGTATTTTTCAATAAAAAAAAAAAAAAAAAAAAAAATCGTACAAACGTAGTCAAATTCATCAATTTCCAGTCAAATCCTTTTGTTAATAATTCAGGGGCACCACAAGGGTCCATACTGGGTCCACTGTTGTTGTAATGTTTGTAAATGATATATCTGATCACATCAAGCATGCCAACTTCTTATTGTATGCAGATGATCTAAAAATGTACATGAAGATTAGCTCTGAAGAAGACATGAATAAGCTCAAAAGCGATATTGCTTCTGTTACTAAATACTGCAAAGCGAACGATCTCACACTAAACGAATCAAAATGTTAGGCAATGTCCTTTACGAGGAAAAGGGATTACTTACTCCCAGATTACTCCATAAATGGAGTTGCAATAGAGGTAGTTAGGGAAATGAAAGATCTTGGGGTGATATTTTCGAAAAACTTTCAATTTACTGAACATATAAAGACACTAGTATCCCAGTGCAATAGAACTCTCGGTTTCATATAACGAAGAGGGCAGGAGTTCACCTGGGAAATTTGTATTACATTATATAACACATACCTTCGTTCCAAATTGGAATACGCCAGTGTCATATGGAGTCCACAAACTGTAATACATTCTGAAACAATCGAACGAGTATAGAAAAAGTTTCTGAGATCAATGCATTTTAAAAAATACGGTGTGTACCCATTTAGGGTTTCATATGAAAAACAAAGGAAGGACTTTACCATGACCTGTTTGAGCAGACGAAGAGAAAATGCACAAATTATTTTTATCTCCAATGTTTTACAAGGTGAAATTTCTATACCTGATATCCTAAACAAAATCAATATAAACGTACCCGACATAAGACTGCGACGTAGAGAAACCACTTTTAAAATATTTAATATAGGTTCACCAATTGAATACTGCATGATTGCTGCAAATAAGTTGATACAAAACAGTGACAATGACATAGATTTCTTCAATATGAAAAAAACTCAAATACTAGCAATATTAAGAGAATAGTCACTAAGTCATTCATTTATTTCTTTATATAAGTTGACTATGAATTGTGATATTCTGGTTTGAGAACTATAATCTATACTCCAGGGTTGCTTAAAATCTAATTGTACTAATTGTATTTTATGTCTAGTTTTATAAGTTGACCATATCTAAATTTAATTTTTTCTTCATTCATGCAAAAAGCAAAGCTTTATTGAACTATATTCAGTGGAAAAAGAAGTTCTTTATTGCACTCATCTGTCATTCTACTTCAACGTGCTGTCATCATGACAAACATAAACGTTTATACCTACTTATTAAGCAGATATTCTGTGAGATTGGCAATAGGTACTTCACTACGAAATATTCATATTGAAAATTGCACCAATTGTTCATTCACTTTCAACATTGAGAATAAAAATAAAGTTTGAGTTAAATTGTTCGTAACGTATTAGTTCCTGTTTCAATGCAAATCGATTTTAATAATAAAGTATTCAAGTTGCGCTTTTAATTTTCCTACACCTAGTGCCGCAACTCAATAAATCATTTTTTGCTTTTTGCATGAACGTAGAAAAAATGTTGTATGCAACTCGTGCAAAAACTGTTTATTGCACTCGACGTGTTGTCCAACTCGGCCTAACGGTCTCGTCGGACAATTTCATGTCGAGTGCAATAAACATTCACTTTTTGCACTTGTTGCATAAATAACTATTTAAATTATGTTTATTATATTATAATATTTTATCATTTACGATATTCATACTTATATATCTAAACTGTATACATGTAAAAGGTCTATCTGTTTGTATGCAGCATAAATAAATAAATAATTAAAAAAATAGTGTCATAACAGAACAGTATCTGTATCTATTAGATCGAATAGAAAGCAATGTTGAACAACTTAATTAAATTTCTCATTTTCAGATCGATTATCGTGGTTGAATAGTGAGGAAAGGAAAGAAAAACATAAAACTAGGACTTAAATTACTGTAACAAACCAAAACCAACTAGAAATTCAATTTCCAATACCTGATCAGTGCTATTGTTATGAATTTTATGTAGGTAATGATGAATTGAAAAATGTAGACATAGTTTTTTTTAAATTATATACTATTTTCAAATGAATGTGTCTTCATTTGCAACCATATTCAAATAACGTATTTGTTTTACTGATTATATGCATTTTGAATAAATAGGATGGATCTTAAATCAGGATAGGATTCCGAAGGACACCCTATCTTCAATGTTCAGCTGACTAATCTCCCAAAACTAGTATGAAAAAAAGTGGATGCTACTACATTTAAAAGTTGTTACTCAAACTGTGTTGCTGTACAAAACACCACTCGAGCAATAGACCAGGGCCGAAGCCTTTGAAAATGGTAAAAAGTGAAAAACACAGGATGATACCGATTGGAAAAGTAAGGGAATATAACAAAAATGAAAGGAAAAATCATTTACGGGCGATTTGAGGACAGGAAGTGGAAGGGGTGAGATGTTAAGGGTGGAAAACGGTTTATCACATTTTCCGGCAAAACTACGAGTCCTATCGAAAGAAGTTGAATGGCAAAGTTGTAGGAAATGGAAAGATTCACAACTTTTTTACATAACCCCAACATTTATGCGAAAAATGTAAAAAATGACTTTTCGGTTTTTTATTTTCATCTCCTATAAAAAAAAAACACAAAATTTGAAGAAAACTCACTTTTTCATGTCCCAAACACACCGTATTTTTTTAATTCAAAATATTCATTGTTTCCCCTTACAGTAGAACTTCGATTATCCGGTCCTGCCGGGACCGGACCTTTGCCGGATAATCGAAAACACGGATAATCCAAAAACTTCATTTTTATTTCTTTAATAATTAATTTACACAAATGCATATCAAAAGAACAAAAGAAACGTGATACATACATGTAACAAAAAAAAAGTTTTAATATTTAAACATAATACAACGTATATGAACAGTAATAACTAAAAACGTTAATAAAATCACTAACAAAAAAATCAGTAATTTTTTTTTGTTTTTGGGCTTCGTAAATTCTATCCCTTACAATTTCCTTCATTTTTCTAAGTTGAAGTAAGATGAATGTCATCAGTTTCAGGTTGTTCTTCAAAGTAATGGATAAGTACATTTACTGCATCTCCTGCTTCTCTATGACTTGTTTTGATGATGACATTATTTTCATCGTCATCACTACTTTTGTCAGAACTTTCTGCAGAGGGCTGGTTATTTAGATAATCTTCGTCAATAATATTCTGATACCCTTTTTCGTCGTGATCACATTCTATCCATTCCTGTATTTTTGCGTTATCTATTTCTTCCAAGCCTTTGATTTGTGAGGCTATAGATGCGATGTCTTCGACTGATAACTCATTTTCATCTTCAGTACAATCTTCTTCATCTGCTGTTAAGGTCATAATTTTATCAAATGCTTTTAATGTTAGTCTCTTTCACTTCACTCCAAGCGCGAGCTACAGCATAAATTGCTTCTTTCAAATTCAGACGTTTCCAAAATCCCATAAAGTCACATTCTCCCAACAATTGGAGCATAAGGTCTTTCCTATAAAGCCTCTTCATGGTCTCTATAACACCTTGGTCCATGGGCTGGGCAATAGATGTCACATTAGGAGGAAAATATGCTACGAATATGTTCCCATCTGCTGATTTTAGTTGCTCTACATCAGGATGCGATGGAGCATTATCCAGTAACAGTACAGCCTTTGGTGGAAGATTATTTTCTTGCAAATAAGTTTTAACTTGTGCTATAAATTTTTCAAAAAACCAAGCAGCCTTTTGATTATAATAATCAACTGGCAATGTTTTTACATTTTTAAAAGCCCTCTGATTTTTTGATTTTCCTATGACAGCTAGCCTAAGCTCATGGCTTCCTGATGCCTTAGCACAGCATAACACTGTTAAACGGTCTTTGCTTACCTTGAAACCTAAATGAAAAAATTACTTTAAAAAAACAATCAGTACAGTACAAAAATAAAGCTAACCTGGTGCACTAGTTTCTGAGCCTGCAGCAAGTGTTCTCTTCGGCATTGCTTTCCAATAAAGTCCAGTTTCGTCGCCATTATTCACTTGCTCGGGTTTTAGGTCATGCTCCGTTATAAAATTTTCCAAATTATAGCAAAATTCAACCATAGCTACATCATCGGCACTTAATTTCTCCCCTTGAATAGCTAATTGTCTTATTCCATGACGTTTTTTGAATCTGTATAGCCAACCGGAAGAAGCAGAGAAGTTTCCTTTAATTTTCAATTGCTCGTGAAACTTTTGTGCTTGCCTAGCACACATCGATCCTGATATTGGAACCCCTTCCGATCTTTTTTGTAAGAACCACTTGGTCATAGCATCATCAAGTTTAGGAAAAGTAGATCCTTTTAGAGACTTCCTGTCAGAAATAGCTTTTGCACTATCAGCTTTAGCTACAAAGCTCTGTAACTTGGCTTTATTCTTCACAATGTCGCGAACCGTTTGTTTTCCAATGTTATATGTTTTAGCCAAATTGTTTCAAAATATCCATTTTTTTTTCTAAAGATAATACATTGCGTTTACGCTTTTCGTTAGCACCGGTACGCTGCATTTTGTGTGTGTTTAATGAGTCGGGTTGATACTGTTTATAGTTGACGAAAGTAATAAGTAAACACATATGTAAATTCGGGATTCCCCGAAACGAACGTCTGTACGAGACGAGCGTCTGCGCGGTGCATTCAATGTTCACGCGCCGACCTCTGGCCAACAGTCTCGGATAATCCGCGCACGGATGACCAATTTAACATGCCGCACGGAGAATCCGCCGCCCAGATAAAGCGCGCACGGATAATCGGGGTTCTACTTTTGATTTAATATCGAAAAAACACCCTAAATTTGAATGGAAAATTCTCACGTCAAAATATCCGCTTTTTGAAAAAACCGGTGTACTGTTGGTTCTTTGAAATCTCTACTTTCTGAAGGAATAAGAAAATATACATTACTTTGTTAAATTTTCTCAGAAAATACAAAAAACGAAAAAATTCGAATTCGACAAATTTTGTTTTGATCATGTGAAATTTTGAGCTAGTACTTATTAAGATTTCCACTTCAAGTACTCGAAAAATGTAAGTTTCCATGTTACATCGATAGACTAAAAATTGCAAATCCATGAAACATGGGAATTGCGAGAAACGTGCGAAAATAGTTAATTTTCTAGTATAAAGGATAGGATTTAAAGCGGATCTTAAAGACTACAAGCCCAGGCACATTTTCAGGGGGTGATTTTATACACTACGAGTCATATATAATGTTGAAGTACTGATCGAGAAACAAACGTTGGGCAATATGCCGTCAATTTTCCGTGGTACAGGTGAGTGTACGTGCGAGTTGAAATGTCGTAAAAAAAGGGGGTACTTTTTGATTACTTTATACATGACGGCACTATTCTGGTCAAAGAGGCAATGAAGAAATGCTCTAAAACCCAGTGCCGTCAAAAAATAGCGGTACAGGGAGTCGGATTTTTTTTTTAAATCGGCGATTTTAACCCCCCCCCCCCTCCCCAGTTAATCGAATACTTGACGGCGTTGATTCAGTTAACTTTGCCTTTCCTTAAAAAACTATAATACATCTATGCCGTCAGAAAAGGGTGGTACATGGGGTCAGAAATCGCGAATCAAAACCCGATTTTTACCCCTTATGGGGGTGGTCATTAAGAATTTGACGGCACTGATTTCTAAAAACTTTTTCTTGAATTATATAACTTATCCATTAATTTTTGCTTTTTTGATGACATATCTTCATCGTATGATTCGCCAAATGTTTCTGATTCTAGTAGATCTTCGAAATCTTCAAGGCCATCATCGTCTTCGTTTCCAATATTTTTTCCAGGCTGCATAGGTTCTTCGTCCACAATTTCATCTGAATCATCAACTCCGTCGAAGGTTTTTTCTTCAACATTGGCAAATTTTTCAGAACCATGACAATTTAAACATACATTTGTGCATTTTATACCATGTTTTTGGCATCAACGTTTCAGACTGTTATTCCAGTTTCACAGCTGCAGAAAATAGTTTTGAACAATGTTTCCGGAATTTCAATTATTTATTTATTTTATTGTTAATAATATAATAATATATCAAAATATAAAAATAAATTTCTCATTTCTCATAAGTAAAAAACTTGTCCATGATCATGTGAAATTATAGATGAAATAATCTTATATCAAAATACACATGATGAATATCCATAATATCTACATACAAATGAAAATAGTAACATGAACTTAAATGTATGCCTAAACAACATTGGTCACATAAATAAAAACAACAATAAAAACCTATTGAAACATGAAAATTCAAAGTTATTTCACATACAAATAATTTTCCAATATTTCAGAATTCTCAATCAACCAGAATTTCATTTTATTTTTAAATCCCAAAAAACTAGTTCTATTTAAACAAATTGGCAAACTTATAAAACTTTTTACCTATACCAATGGCATGTTGTTGCATCAAAGTTGTAGACAACTTTTCAGCTGATATTCAACCATCCATTATATTCTTTGTTTCATGTTGATGTTTCATCATTTATCATTTTCTATATATTTTTATTTAAAACATGTTTGATGTTACCTATATGTTTATGTTATATGTTATATGCTGTATACAATGTACTAATATTTCTGTACCATTGCAAAGATTTTTAAAATGTTTTAGGTATTTAATAAGTTCCTTCAATTTTATTTAACTGACCTGCTACAAATGTACTAATGTATGTAAAGTAGTCAAATAAACTAAACTAAACTAAACTATATGATTATCAATTTGTACATTTTTTCTTATATAAGCTGTCGATGCTTTATAAAATAATTATTTGACAGATAAAATTTCATATTGTTCAAAAAGAATTTTCGAAGAATGGACCTTTCCAAGAGATATGAGGTAACACTGAAATTAGAAAGTAAATACGCTAATATCACTCGGGATTTTTTATTTATTTTTTCTGACAGCTAGTTTATCTATAATCAGAAGAAAAGTGGTTTCGTGACGTCACGTTCACCAAAACTAAACTTGACAACGTTGTTAAAGTTGTGCACCAAATTCTCATTCAAATATAATGTGTCGTATTACAGTTGTCATCTGATACCAGATGGGTTCTTTCGTCTGTTTCACGGTGCGATCAATAAGAATAGTTTGTCTCTGTCTAACTTATTTACCTACCCATTTGATACAAGTGAAGCAGTCCCATCAGATCTAAACTTCAACGAACACTACCTTCATTTGTTTTTTAAGGTTAATGCAGTTCTGAAAGTTTTGAGAGCTTTTGTTGTTTGTGTTCTAAAATTTGTTATTCATTCCTGTATCTCCAGTACCTGTATCCCTGCAATAACTGAACATGTCGAAAAGGTGCTTTGTACCCGGTTGTCTGAACACCAGTGCAAATGCCAATAAACAATTTTTTTATGCACCTAAAGATGAAGCGAGTCGGAAAATGTGGTTCGAAACAGTGAATAAACCTTTTGTGAAAAGCGGAAAATATGTTTTTGTGAAGAACATTTCCAAGTGAGTACTTTACGTTATGTTATTATTGTATTCAAAGCAGAGTTCAAGGAATGATTTTGAATTTTAGTCATTGCAAGAAAGACCGTGAACAATTACACAAATAAATTCACACCAAATCGTTTATGATAACACCTCACTCCACTATTATCGAATTTATCAGTTGAATGTTGATTGTTGAATGTAAATAAAATAAACATTAACCTCACATCTCCATATTACTTTTGAGAATTGAGAACTGTCATTACTATTTGCTGTGTTGTCAATGCTCGTTCTTCATCAAAAGGATGGTCCGTTCAGAAAATTTGAAAGTTACAAATACAATAAAAATAGCTAATATGTGGATTTTTATCTATGAGTTGATCAAGTGACAATGTATTGATTATTTCTCAACGGCTTATATCATGCTAGAAGTTATATTTTCAAGGAGAACGGTATTGCCTGTTTCGGAACGTGGATTATGGTGGGAGGTATTTCCGATGAACATGACGACAGCGGCACACTTTCAAATGTGCTATTTTTTTAAAATGAAAGAAAAATAATGGAACTTTTTGTTAAATGGACTTTTCAGACTAACAACTATCGATTTAACCGAGTTTTGTAATTTAATTTCCGTAAATGTAAAGGTCCATTATCAAAGGGTTTTTTAAAAATAATTTTCAAGGCATACTTTTGAGTAATTGAAGTGTAAATTTTAATGAATAGCTCAAAATTTTACATAATGATTAAAAAAAATTGTTGAATTTCAATTATTTCGTTTTTGAAAATTTGCTATAGTTATGTTTATTTTTTTATACCACCTGAAAGTAGACTTCAACAACAAGCACACTGATTTTTATCAAATAGCAGATATTTTGACGAGAGAATTTTCGATTGAAAATAAGGGTGCTTTTTCGATATTAAATGAAAATGAGGAAAACAATGAATATTTTGAATCCAAAAAATTATAGTGCGTTCAGGATAAAAAAGGTAAGTTTTCACCGAATCTCATGAATTTTTTTTGTTGGAGATAAAAAAAGAAGTAGTTTTTTTTGGATTCTTCGCATAAATACTGAGGTTATGTGAAAGAAGTGTCTCTAACTATCATGGTGTTTTCAAACAGCACTGTTTTCCTGACAGCAAGGTGAAAGTATTTTTCCAAAATTCTGCGTTTTGTCGGGATATTATTTTTGGAAAGTCTCTTATATAAAATACTATATACAATTCTGACTCACAAGCAGTTTTGGAAAAGATCTATAAGAATGACATGTGAACACATTTTTGGGTATTCTGTAGAGATGAATAACAGCTATATGCACCGGTTCAACTTAAGGTTACCTTATGACTTAAGTGGACCTTACATTACGATTTTGGTTTGCACCGCTATTTGAGGACAACATAAGCCTTAGTCAAGATAAACCTCAGATTTTTCAGGCTTAGGTTCCTCTTAACGTCTAAACCTCAATTTTTTAAACGAAATATTTTCCTATTTTCTTGATGTTTGAAGTTTTTCGAGCAATTTTTTCTGGATTTTGCTGAAGTGATTGTATTTTTTGGGTATCTGATTGAAACAAAATGTCACGTACAATATTAGATGACGACGACCTAGAATTTGATTCAAATTTTTACTGATGTGCCTAGACAAGTGTACGTGAGGGTTCATTTGCATGTTTGACGAACTTAGGGTTCATGTAAACCCATGAAAAAATTAACGGCAAGTTTAAAAATTCTTTAAAAATTTCGAGTTATTCTGGCATTCAAATTGAATAATTAGAGAGATGTAGAAGAAAATCTGATGAACAGTTTTCGAGAAAAAAAATAAAATCCTAATTTTTAGAGGTTTTTTAAGTTTTCCCAAAAACCATTCACCAGATTCCATTTCAAATATCATTACATATCAATGTCAAGGTAAAAGATAATCACGATTTTTTTCAGAATCTTTAACCACAACGTTCTCTCACAATAAAAAAAAAATTCTGAAATTCTTGTTATAAAATCAAAGACAGTTGAGAAGAATCGCTTTTGCAAGTGATATTTATATGAAATTTAGAAGACTGAACATTGAGGAACTATTCATAATAATTTTCAGACATAAAATCAAACGATTTATATTTTTAAGAGTAATTTTTAAAATCTCGGACAAAAAACGGTAAATCGCTCCAGTAAATGATTCCTCTATAGTACATGAACGGAAATACAAAAATAGTTCTGCTACTGTCCACAAGCATTGTTTAAATAGAACATAGTTAGTTAGTCAATGCCTGTGGAAAAGGTATTGGACACAAACGCGAGTGTCATCTAGCGTGATTAATTACAAACATGAATATTTGTCGTCATTTTAATGCAGGTTTCATCAAAAAACCCTGATTTTAATGCTTTTCCTTTGTTTTAATCAAGTTACGACATGACTTGGGGGGCCAGATCACTGAAGTTACGACATGACTTGGATGCGAGCTCACTATCGCCATCTACATGTCGTATCCATTTTGATCCAGTTATAATCCCATAAGGTTGAGTAACTATCTTCTATATAAACAATGCCATTGCATAGAATTATTGTCACTGTCATATTTACTGTACAGCGTTGCCAATAGTTCTATAGAGCGGTAACCCATGTAATTTGTTTATCTTTTCGAAAATGAAAGTTACGTCGATAGGGGTTTGTCAGTTCATCAGTTGGATGTTGGATTGGTCCGCCTAAAGCCTTGGAGTCCTTGGACACAATTGAAGAATTATGTAAGTAATGAGTTTTATGTTTTGGGATTTAAAATATCAGTTCTGGCAATGAAACAGGAAGCAAAACAGAATTGAAAAATAATAATAATAATCGTAATAGCGTCTTTATTTTCCATTCCAGTTGTTTTTGAGTAACATTATTTGATGAACATAAAAAATAACGGCATAATAGGCGGAGTTCAGCTTACAAAAATGAAAAATAATGATAAAAATAAATTATAGTGCTTTGTTCATATTAGCTGCTCTTTTTGAATTTTACCAACAATATTGTTGTTTGTGCTAAAAGTGAATCTAATCGAAGCAAGATCAAGGGCGGACTGACTATATCTATAACAAACCCATGGGCACTGCAACCCCGAATATCAGAATAACAAACGAAATGAATAAAATAAATAATATACAAGTGAACCGGAAAAAAGCGGCAATACAAATATTCTCAAGATCTCCTCCCACAGGAAAACCGACTGCACAGACATCATCAATAAACCAAATTCTAAGAAAAAGAATGAACCAACTTCAAAGAAAATGGTCCCCACCTTTGGAAACACTGAAAACGATTCAAAAGAAACCTTTTTTAGAACAAAAGGAGGTCTATTCATGGTAAGCCAGGATGTTCTGCAAATAAACTGAAATTTGCAGACAAGGAAAATACATCACTGTTTCTGAAAAATGTGCTGTATACACCTATTACAAAACTGAAGACTACGCAAATTTTCCGAAACTTGCAGACATGATTCGGCACGGGCGTAAGTTTGAAAAATGAGGCCTCCACCCAATACAAATCTGAGGGCGCTGCAAATTTCCGGAAATTTTCAAACAGGACACAGCAAGGAACACTGAATTCGAATAATGAAGTCTCCGAGGTCTCCACCCAACACAAACCAGAGGCACTGCCACTCTCACCAAATTTGCCAGACGGTGCGATGTTTTTTCATTTTCAGATGTGAAAGTCTGAATGATTGAGGCTCGTGTCGGCTGGGAATAATCCTCCAAGATTCACTGTTGCGTTAAAAATTAACAGTGCTGCTCCTAAAGTGGCGTATGGAGTTGGTAACAAGGCCTATCCAGAACACATGGCTAATGACCATAGCAGTCGATGCCAAAACACCAAGAAAAAAAATCCTGTTAGCTATTTCGCAGTACTCCGGATAATGTTGAGATTTGGCAATATTGCATTAGCACTAGGGTTTACCGTTGCAGAAAACTGTAATTCATATGGAAATATTATAAAACATCGCTGTAAGTATGGTATGAAAAACATGTCTTGTCAGTGCCATCTTACAGTTCAGAAACGCGAAATATTTCACTTTACATGAACCTTAAATTTTTCCCTCGATTTAGGGTGACGAAACCTACAGCTCTCTATATACTAAACCTGATTAAGGCTGAAAATGAATATCCCTATAATGTGAAAGTATTAAAATAATGTTCAGATTCAACACTATATCCTAATACAAAATGTCTATTGGTATATTGTAAATTTATATTACTTACGAACTCAAAAATAATCTTTTGCTTTGTACTCGAGGAATGGAATGTCTTTTCATTTTTTCTTATTCATTCAAAATTGTTGATGGTGGATTTATAAACTCAACTAAACTAAGAATTCAAAATTATCAATTAAGAATCAACAATAAGCAATTAAGGTGTTTATAAACGTCAACTAAGAAATTAAGAATTATGTCATGTGGAGAAAATCGTTACAACTATAATGAAATCCATCATGGTCAACATTTCTTCTTGATCCATTGTATTGTTAATGAAAGAAAATATTCGAACAAATCACTGCAAAATATAAACAAAATCATTTTCAAACATTCATTCACCGATTTTGCGCATGCCCGTTTCCATTTTCAACTAAGACAATTCATTCTTAGTTGAAAAGATAAAAGATAACCATCTTCTTAGTTGCTAATTCTTAATTTAATTGACAGCTGAAAGTTTATAAAACACTGATGGGGTTTCCTTGTATTTATCTTTCTCAATTCTTAGTTGTTAATTTAATTCTTAGTTTAGTTGAGTTTATAAATCCACCATAACAACATCTTCATGTAGTGAATATTTTGGATGGATACTATGTTTTACCTAAGGTAGGTCAGGTTAGGCATACAGCTCTCTGGCCGATATTTGTGGCTAGTTTTCCGGTAGAGACAAATTTT
This sequence comes from Chrysolina oricalcia, assembly GCA_944452925.2. Taxonomy (NCBI): domain Eukaryota; kingdom Metazoa; phylum Arthropoda; class Insecta; order Coleoptera; family Chrysomelidae; genus Chrysolina; species Chrysolina oricalcia. The sequence goes on from OX101824.2 coordinate 53,057,106, forward strand.
TCAAATCACATGCCATCCTCCCGCCAGCCTGTCAAATTAGACAGAACTGAAAACTTTCTCGTCGTTGGTTACGTGATCATTTTTGCGCTGTTGCCAAACATTTCTAAAACTCAGCTAAGGTTCAGGCCAGGAGTCAACGGTGCAAACCATCTTTACCTTAAGGTGAACCTTGAGCTGATTCTCCAGTTAGCTAAGTTTCTTATTGGGGAGAACCGGTGCAAATAGCAGTAAGTGAACTGCATTTATTACAGCTTAATCATATAATTCAAGATTCAATACGAGACGAGTGTCTCCTATATGATATCATTTATTATATACCTACAATTGAGCACACGATGTGTCATAAATACTGCGGGAAAATAATTAATTCATAACTGCTCTGGGAATTGCTATTTGAATTGTTTCCAAACTATTGAACTACTCTGAAAATGTCATTATCATCAATTCCGGGCGGTACTTAATTTAATACAATCCCATTAATATCAGCCGGATACAGTGACATCAGTTCGTGACTTGTTGAATACTGTGAATTCTGATATGCAACGGTGGTGTTTGCAAGTCAAACGAAAACCACGCTACGAGGGTGTTTTTCCATATCTAGTCAGCCTGTGCCAGTTTATTCGAAAAATAAAATACTGGCAGGGCATACAGCACACTTCCTGCACCAGTCCTTAAGCTTAGTTGGATGATGTTATGCAATAATGGGTCAAGCCACAGTCAGCTAGTTTCGTAAAAAATATCAAAATAGTTTAGCAGATCATGGAATGAAGGAATGTGGCTTAATACTATCGTCAGTGGATGGAGCCCCCTTACAATTGCGAGTTGAATCATTTTTGCTTTTTGTAGAATAACACTTTGGCGATTCCAATGACTGTGGTAGCTCAATTATTAAAAAATGTGCCTTGACTCATTGTTGCATAACACCATCCAGTTCATGTAAAAGTAAGGTAAACCCCAAGAGTTGAAATTTTATCACTATCCGAAGCAATATTTCTTGCAACAGAGTCCATTTGTCTTTTGTTGTTTGTACTAGTAAGATTCAACAAGGTTCCATACTGCTTTGGACTTGCTCGTGGACGTTTGAATATAATTTACATTAGAGCTTTTTATTGCTCCACTAACTACTTTTTTGAAAATTCTACAATTTGTTTCATATATCATTAGCCTATACGAAAGGAAAATCAGAGGTTTATTCTCCTAACTCGCTGTGGACCAAGATTTCAATGTTGAAACTTGCTTTGGAAGTTTATGACAACATTGACATTCCAAGGTTAGTTATTTTAAATCGTACACCATATTAGTATATGAGTATTACCTACAGAAATAGTATTTTCAAATTTGGAAAATTATTTTTGTTCTTGAGACGAAAGTCTGATGCATACAGCCAAAGAAATCAAAAATTTTTCTGAAGAAGAAGTAACTATGCTAACGAACAGTCGTTACCGACCGATGATGAACCCTTTACTCCCATAAACACCTAACTATGTAGGCTTATTATGGCAAGAACCTGTCAGAAAACAACTACTCCCCTGGCTAAGACCACGACGGGTATTGAATTAAATCTAACAGCTACTTCAATCAAAACATAATTCTGCTGGTTGGTCATAGAGGGCACTTGCAATTGCGTCCTCTGATGTTTTGAGGAACGTTGCACAAGTAGCTGTTAGATTTAATTCAATACCCGTCGTGGTCTTAACCAGGGGAGTAGTTGTTTTCTGACAGGTTCTTGCCATAATAAGCCTACATAGTTAGGTATTTATGGGAGTAAAGGGTTCATCATCGGTCGGTAACGACTGTTCGTTAGCAAACGATCTCCCAAAGATTTCTGTCTTCTAAGAAGTAACTATGTTTTTGTTGGAGGCAGATGATCATACATGGTTGCTTAAAAAGGTTTTATTAATGTTTGGTATTTTTGACGTGACGGACTTGTTAAGCTGAATGTGGGTGATTTTGAAAGCACCGGTATCAGAGTTATGGTTATATTGAGGTATAATAAAAACAAAAAGAACAGGGTATTTGTCACTTCCAAAGAAGGAATTCCTTTTGTTGCCTATGGTTTATACCAAAAATACGTAGATTTGCTGCCTTCAAATTTGGAAAATCGATGATTCTTCATTGGTTATAGGAATGGAAAATGTATCAATCAAGTTGTGGGCATTCATACTATTGGAGCTGTTCCAAAGAAAATTGCAGCATTCTCAAAATTGTAAAATCCTCAGCTCTACATAGGGCACTCGTTTCGCAGATCCTCGGCTAATATGCTTGAAGAAAATGGTGGCGATCTACTATCGGTAAAAGAACTTGGAGGTTGGAACTCCAGTGCGGTGGCGGAGTCGTATATTGAAAATTCAGTTTCAAAGAGAATGAAGATAACGAGACAACTATTTCATAGTGATGAGGCCACAACGACAACAAGTTCAAATACTGGTGCTATCGATGGAATAGAAATTTCAAATAATAGCAATTGTCAAATTACTTTTCCAATTTAAAAATAGTTACTTAGTATTATTATAATTATTGTTATTGTAAGCAAAATAAAGTCTTGAAAAAAATATTCAACGGACTGAGGCTGTTAACATTAACTTATCAATTATCATATGAATACCGTTGAATCAAAATAACAGAATGGGATTACAAAAACGAATTAAGAGTTGTATTTTTACATATTTCAAATAAATTAGTGAAGTCTATTTTTATTACAATATTTATTGGGAATATTAGTGAATTGTCGCAGATCCAAAAAATTCACAATGCAATAGTATGAAAGTTGTGCACTACTTTCACATGACCAATACTAACCATCAGCAATCTAATCCGAGTGGAAAAACTCGCAGCGTTTTATTAGTCAGTATGAAACAAACATTCGCATAATTGCGCCATTTCATATCACCCACTATTCCACCTGAAAGAAAATTGCTACCAGAGCTTCGCAAGCAGAACTTTGCATGAATGTATAATCGTTCCTCGTCGAAATTTCATTTTTCGTTTTCGTTGCTCTATTTACGAAGTTTTCTATGTAATTAACTATGGAATGTTGAAAAGGGATTGGCTACAATTTCGAGTCGGTTGAGAACTTTTAATCAATGAAATATTCATCCGCCTTCTGAAATGGTACAAGTATGATCAGACCGTAACAAAAAATAAAAATATATTCCGGAAAAACGTATTTTTTATTTATGAAATGTATTGGTGGAGTTTAGCTAAAATATTCTACCACTCTACAAAAAAAAACGTTATAATTGTTATACAGGGTCCTGCAACAAGGGCGCGGTTTTCCATATTGTCAAGAGGGCGCTAATTCGTGTAAAATATCATCAGATCATATCTATTTTCCCAAAATTCACATTTTATAAATTAGTATACAAATTAGTTATTGAAGTTTATAATTTGATAAACAAAACATAACAGCGGGGTCACCCACGAAAGTATAAACTAGCAGTTCATTGATGATATTATTCGGCATGTCAGTGGCTCGACATTGAATATTTTTCGCACGTAATAAAAACAAAAACATTTACAAAAGTTGAATAAATACACGAGAACCGAAAAGACGGGGCTCTCTCGGTTGCGAGTATCGCGGGGTCCCGAGAGATCCAGTGTCGTAGAAAATGATATTGAGTCATTGGAACTTATTGGGAAGATAGATCGATTTCCAAAAAGCCCTTCCTGTAAAACCCCCCTCTAAGAGATGTTCCCAAGTACGCTGAGTGTCTGCGTTTGGTAAGAGCTTTTTATATTTGGAACACATTGTTTATTGTCGTTGTTGTCAATCAATTCTTTATTGGTGTTAGGACACTAAAGTGTTTAGACAAGTCATTTGAAGTTGTACATAAAACAATTACATAAATACAATATAGGTACAGAAAAGCTTTGAAAAAAAAAGAGATAAAATCGTACATTAAAAGTCTGACAGACATTAAAATTAGGTTAAAATTTGTATAATTGAGTTGTTCTGAAATGTAAGAGTACCATTGAAAAACTCATTGACATCATAAAACGCATGTTGTAGAAGAAATTGTTTGAGTTTCAATTTGAAATTTTTGAATTCTAGTTCCTTGGCTTCCGCAGGGAGGGCGTTGTATAGCTTGGGTGCCCAATAGGAGATTCCATCGCGTGTTCTCGACAGTCTCAAATAATTGACATTTTTTCGTCAATGTAAACTCCTAAAAATTTGGTACACTTGGATGTGAATCTAATTTCGCCAGTATTTCTCATACTGAAAAGCATATGTTCTGTTTTCGATTCATTGACTTTCAGTTTATTTGCTAGGAACCATCGTTCTATTCGTTCTTTTTCAGTTTCAACTGTGGAAATCAGAGTACTTAAATTTTTTCCTGAATGTATGAACGTGCTGTCATCAGCAAATAGTATAAACTTTGATAGTGGAGATGAATAGGGCAAGTCATTTATAAATACAAGAAAAAGCAGTGGTCCTAAAACCGATCCTTGGGGGACACCATATTGTATATTGAGTAGAGGAGATTTTTTATTTTGGAAAAGAACGAATTGGACTCGGTTTTCTAGGTAAGATTTTATCAAGTTGATACTTTCTTCATGTATATTATAATATTGAAGTTTTTTGAGTAAAATATCATGTGAAACGCAATCAAACGCCTTTGTCAAGTCCAGGTAATTTGCATAAATGAAATCATTGTTTTCGAAACCTTTATTTACAATTTGTGTCAATCTGCTAATAGCCGATGTGGTTGAATAATTTTTTCTGAATCCGAATTGTTCTTGAAGAAAGAGATTTTCTGATTCAAAATGAGATGTCATTTGGATTTTTAAGATAACTTCGAATAGTTTGGCAAAAGTTGGAATAATAGAAATTGGTCTGAAATTTGAGGGCTCTGTGTAGGATTCTTTTTTATGTATGGGCACCACTTTTGATATTTTCAGAACATCAGGAAACTTTTTCAGAGAAATGCATTTATTTATTAATTTCGTTAGAGGGATAAGAATGATATCCTTGATTGCTAGCACAACTTTGAGATTTAAAGAATAAGCGTCTTTGCTATTAGTTTTTCGCAATTTATTGATCATATCTCTTACATGTATAAAGCTGACTTGCCTGAAGTTGAATGACTTTATATCATGACCAGGTTTCGGTAAATACTGTTCGAAAGATATGTCTGTTTTTGGTAGATCATTTATTATAACACTGGCAACATTGCTAAAATATTCGTTAAATATATCAGAGGAGATCAGACAATCTGACGAACTTGGTTGGTTTTTATTTTTATTTCTGATAATATTCCACATAGCTTTTTGCGGGCACGGTGACTCAGTGATATATCTATCGTGTGATGCTTTTTTAGCCGATGATAATTTTTTGTCATATAAATATTTTTGTTGTTTTATTTGCCCTTTGAGGAAAGGCGTGGGATTGCTTCTGTACAGTTCCCTTAAAAAGTTGAGGGTGTCCCTTTCGTGTTTTAATTCAGGTGTGAACCATTCAATTTTTTTCGGTCTATTAGTGATTATTTTTTATTTCTCCGGAAATACAAGTTCTGTAGCAGATACAATAATGTTAATGAATTCTTCGAAACGGCACTCTACCATCAGACTATCATCGTCAACGAAAGCCCAGTCTACGTCCTGTAGGATTGAGTTTAGGTTGAATAATCCAATGTCACTAATAGGTCTATAATTAACTCTTTCGAATCTACTGAGGGAATCATTCTTGATGTTCAAGAGGATACCTAGGTGATCAGAAAACTGAGTATCAATTATTGAGCAGTTTTGAATGTTATTGTTGGTTGTGAAAATATTATCCAAGCAGTTCTTTTGACGAGTTGATTTATTGTTTGTATGGATGAATCCATATGAAATGAAAAGATTAACTAGTAGTGCTGCATTTTTGTCTGATTCATCAAAAAAGTGAACGTTAAAATCCCCAGTTATTATGATTTTCTGACTTTTCGTTTTGGTCAAAACATCCAAGCAAGTCCCCATGAGGAGATCTGTATACGGTTACAATTTGATATTCTTCGTATCTTATTGCAGCGATTTCAAAATGCATTTCCATACTAAAACTATTCACCTGTTTGATGGGGCTGCATTTGTGAAGTGACGACGAGAATATAGCAACACCTCCGTGAATTTTGTTCTCCCTGCAGAAGTCAGTAACTAATGTGAAGTTTTTTAAGTTTATATGTGGAATTTCGTTTTTTTGAAGCCAATGTTCATTCACACAAAGGAAATCAATATTTTGTTCATTTAGCAATATTTCAAGTTCATTTATTTTATTACGCAAACACTGTATGTTCAAGTGGAGGAACTTCGACAGTTTTTCTCGTTTTCATTTTTTGGGTTCTGGAAGAAATGTTTGCCATTTGCTTGCGGAACTTCTCTAACTACTTTCGATTGTTGTAGTTGTTGCGCTGCGGAAAATTCCTATTTCTGTGTAGAAACCGACGAATCGTTGCCCCCACTGGCCAAATGTCAGGACTGAATACATCCCTAGCATGATCCAATGGATAAGCGACTTTGTAACAGGCTTGGTAATCATCTGATTTGAGCAGGTTGAATTGAAAATGTATATTTGGGGCTGTTTCCCTCATAAAATCAACCATTTCTTCCGGAGTAGTTTCAGGGTGCAAATGGTACATACTCAAGTAGCCCTGCCGGGGTACTGTTCGTATTTTCTGATTTGCAGTGTAGGAACCTGTAATTGGTTTATTGAAATTGCTATGATTGTTAGTAGTTATCATAGATTTTGCATCATCTATTGCGGATCTCACTTGTTCCACGTTGAATTTCACAAGTTTCTTATTCTTGCTATTTGTTTCTCCACTGCCTGTACTCTGCGTCATTTCATTCGAATGGCTTTGACTGGTTGTTTGTCTGTTTGGTTTCGTATGAGCTGCCATCTCGCTGTAGGAGGCTGATTGTTTGAAGGAATGTTCCTCATTGTGTTTATTTCGGGTTTGGTCCGTAGATGGCTTTTGTTCAGGTTGATGCTTACGCAAAAGATCAATTAAACATTCTTGTTCACTCACCCTTTTTTCAAGATGATAGAGTAGCTTGTTTAGTCCATCAAGCTTATACTGTAAGGATGCGTTTTCGTGCACTAATTTCGAACCGATTTCATTTTCATTTTGCTCACTAATATGCACGTTGGTACAATATGAAGGGTCACAATGCTTACTCAACCGATTTTCACTGAGAAACTGTTTCAGTATATTATTATTAAGTAGTTTAGGTAGTTCACCTTCAATTATTATTTCTATTAGATACTCCTTTTTGAGTTTAAGGAGTTCGTTGTTCACAAGTGTCTTGTCTATCGACGCCATTTTTGTTGTGTATTACATTGCCCATTTGTCCCTATATTATATATCTAGTTGTGAAGGTCTTGTGTGCACCAGGTTCATTATTTAATATAGATACCTTTGAAGTTGGGAAGTGTTTTTGTGACTTGTTTTATTTATTAGAGGGTATCTTGAGTCAGTATCAGGTTACCCCTGGGTCTTGCTGACCTACGTCCCAAGCGAAGGGCTTATAGCTTCCCTATAGAGCCCTATTCGCGACAATATCTCCATTACGGTAAAGGATAGATGGATGATTTTTGAGCAAAATGATATCAGTTTCTGAGCTCTACAAAATGAAAATAATGAAACTTACACAGTTTTTTCTGGGCGGGTCTCAACTTTGTTTTTTAAATGGAAACCTGTATTTTTTATAAGTTTTTCGGTTTCTACATAGAAAATAAAAGGTACTTTATTGAAGTCATTTTTTCGAAAATATTGACGGTTTTAGAGATTTTTTTTCAAAAAATATAAAAAGTCCCATTAAAATTCGTTTCTGGTCAAAGAGTGTACCTACGTACGTCACTCTCCCAATCGATATATCTGGAATCGACCTGTGATATACAGGGTGCGAAAAACAGCTTGCCAAACATTGTATATAAAAATGTGCAAAATCTTCTTTAGTTTAAATGGAACACCCAGTATATTACCGATCCGTAAGAAGCGCCAACAAAGGTTCTACAAATTCCATAGGATATGTCCTTTGGTTAAAATCAATATATAGTTTGGTCTCAAAACGCTTTTTTTCGAAAAATGGATATTGGAAAAATGGACCCATTTGAGTCGACTGATAAGGATGTACAAAAGATATCTAGTTTCAATTATGTTCTCCTGGCAGTGAATTCAGCTCTTACAGTCAAGCATCATCCAGAACTCCAATCCCAAGTAGAAGACGTATGGATCTCCATTCAAGACAGTCGTAAGAAAAAAACTTTCATAGCATGTGTATATCTTCCGCCTGGGGACTCTATCTCATATATGAACTTTATAAATCAATTGCAAACAAATGAAAATATTTTTCAGAACAATCCTGTAATAATTTTAGGTGATTTCAATTTATCCAAAGTGAAGTGGGAGCCCATAAAAAATGAAATTATTTCAGAACCCACCAACGTCGATGAAAAATCATCTGATTTAATTGACACATTCACATTTCTGGAATTTCGCCAGTTTAATAAGATCGAAAATACAAATAACAAAATGTTGGACTTGGTACCTTCAAATACGGACTATATAAAATCTGTAATACACTCAAACAATCCTCTTGTGATGGAAGATATCCACTAGAAATAATTGTCAATTTTTATAAGGCAGATTATATACAAATTAACAGAGAATTAGCCAACATTTCATGGGAAACTTTACTGAATGGATTGGACGTAGAATATTTTTTATAAAAAACTTAATTCTCTTGTAGCAACACATGTACCTCAAAAAAGAAATGATAAAAAAATTCCTATTTACTTTAAAAAAGATACTATAAAATGTATAATAAAGAAATACAACTCACGCATAATAAGTACAAAAAATATGGCGGTCAAAATCAATACAATATTTTTTCCGACTTGAGAAAGAGATCTAAAGAACTCATGAAAAGAGACTACTTGAACTATATCTCGAGCATAGAAACTGAAATCACAACTAATCAGAAATCATTTTTTAAATTCATAAACAACAAAAAAAATGCCATAGTAATATTCCCCAAGAAATGTTTTATGAAAATATTCAGGCTACCGAAGGAAATAAAATTTGTAATCTATTTGCTGACTATTTCAAAACTGTGTATAACCCTCAGAGTAATATAATCAATAATCAACCGAGTAATGTGAACTCTATTAGGATTTCTCTGAATGAGATCAAAACTATAATACAATGCCTCGATATAAAAAAATGCCCAGGACCAGATAAAATACCACCTCTTTTCATAAGAAACTGCTGTGAAAACTTGCTATTACCATTATCAATTATATACAACTCATCACTTAAATTTCCATCTTTCTGGAAAGAAATCCACGTTGTTCCTATCTACAAAAATGGAGATAAACATAATGTAAAAAACTACCGTCCTATTAGTAAAATATGCGTATTTGGAAAAATATTTGAATAAATCATACAAAACTTCAAATTTTTTTCTGTAAACAATTAAATTGGATATATCACTTGGGAAAAGAAGTTCAATTTTCCTCATGGCTTCATCTAACTGGACCTTTGTGAACATGGATAGACAATCTAATGACTAACTTTGGTAATGTCGATAATACACAGTTTTTAACATTTTTGAACCATGTACCTAATGCAAATAAATCATTTTTCTTATTTCAAGTTTGCGACATAGAAATTAAAACTATAATATCACTTGCTAAGCCTATCGCAAATTTAATAAACATATGTATCGAGAGAGGGATTTATCCTCAATTATTTAAAATAGCCCTAGTTACTCCTATACACAAGAAAGGTGACTATAACAATACAGAAAGTTATAGGCCTATTTCTATCATACAAGTTATCTCAAAAATATTTGAAATTGTCCTAAAAAATTGATTATCAGAATATTTTGAAAAAAATATTCTATTAAATAAAGCTCAATTTGGATACAGACAGAGGAGTTCTACCATTGATGCAATCTGCGAAATATATTAAAATATTATAGAAGCTTTCGAAGAGCGTAAATGGTGATGTGCAAAATTTTATGACATGTCTAAATCGTTTGACACGGTGGACCATGGAGTATTATTACAAAAATTAGAATATTATGGGATCAGAGGAAAAGCCTTAAATCTATTTACATCTTACCTTGCAGGCCGCCAGCAACGTGTTAAATTTAACGGAGATATATCAAAACCTGCAAAAGTCAATTATGGGGTACCTCAGGGTTCAGTCCTGGGTCCTCTATTATTTGTTATATACAGTGCGGCTTTTTTTAGCCCCCCCCCCCCATGTTAACTTTTGAACGGTTTGACGTAGAAACATGAATAAAAAACTGTTTGGAGGGTTTCACCAATACTACTGTTTGAAATAAAAAATATAGTGATTGCTCGACAGGGGGCGCGGGGGGGCACATCAACTCAAAAATTTTAAATGGCATGGGGTGTCAAATGTCACATCGTTGAAAAGAGAATTCAATTCTCTTTACAACCATATAATTTTTTTTTTTTGATTTAGTTGAAATTTTTTTTACACTCCAAATTCGAAATATCAAAAATAAATGCGGATCTGAAAACTACTCATATCTCGATAAATTTGAACGGTTTGTTGTGGAATAATGAAACCAAAAATATTTTGAAGGGTATTACCGATACTACTTTTTTAGAGAAGAAACATTGAAATTACTCGAGAGATGGCGCTAGGGACAGACCAACTTCAAAATTTCGAAATGCATATAAATCGATATTGAGAAGAAATTTCTCAACATAATCAAAAAATATTCAGATGGTTGTGAGGAGAATTGAATTCTCTTTTCAACGATGTGACACTTGAACCCCCATGCCATTTAAAAATTTTGAGTTGATGTGCCCCCCGCGCCCCCTTTCGAGCAATCACCATATTTTTTGTCTCAAAAAGTAGTATTGGTAAAACTCTCCAAACGGTTTTTTATTCAAGTTTCTACGTCAAACCGTTCAAAAGTTAACAGGGGGGGGGGACTAAAAAAAGCCGCACTGTATATTAATGATATGCCTTTTAATCTAAAGAATGCGTGTCCGATAATGTATGCTGATGATGCCACTTTTTTATTAACTGACACCACGTCTTACAATCTACTCTCGAATGCTAATGAATCTGAAAGTTTTATAACAAACTGGTCTAGAAGCAATTATCTTACTCTAAATGATGATAAAACCAAAACTTTAGATTTTTCAACAAAAATTGAAAAACTAAATAACGAACCAATTAAGCTTCTCGGATATTTGGATTCATCTCTAAATTTCTTACCACATATTCACAAGTTATCAAAGCGCCTGTCCACGTGCATATACATGATCAGACAACTTAGCAACACAACAACAACATATTGTTTAAGAGTAGCTTATTTCGCCATTTTTCATAGCATAATGACATATGGACTGATTGTATGGGGTTCATCATGTCACCTAGAGATGATTTTTAAATTACAAAAAAAAGTCGTCAGAACTATGGCACAGGCTAAATATGACGACCATTGCAAACATTTCTTCAAAGGTCTTGGTATATTGACTCTTCGATCTTGCTACATATATGAATGTTTGTGTTATGTAAAAAAATGAAAGGTGAAAATAAAGTGACTAAGCCGGAGGACATACAATGCCATGATACTAGGGCCAAAACAAGTTTAAGGCTACCCAAATATAGATTAAGTAAATCACAGAACTCATATCTATATCAATCATTAAAATTTTATAACGCTTTAACTAATGAGTTTAAGACTCCTGAAACGAGTATAAATACTTAAAGTAAAAATTAAGAATGTTCTTTTACAAAATGCATTTTAAACATTTGAGGAATATTTTAATTATTTCGACTCATTACGTAATCCGTCGCCTGTCTGATAATGTATATTGATGTATATATATTTTTTTGAATTATTGTATTTCTGAATTTTGCTATGTCTTTCTCCTTTAGTTGTTTACTGACTACTTTCATTATGTCTGTATTATATTTTTATCTGTTTCAATTTATTTATTTATTATTATTGACGTATGCAAACATTTATTGATGTATGTACTGCACGAATAAAATTCTATTCTATTCTACATCAAAGCTGACTTGAACGTCATTTGGATCAATAGTAATCTCTTTGATCTTTTCGAAGAAGGACTACAATTGAACAAGGTTTGGCTTCCAGTTCTCAAAAGTTCTCAATTAGCTCCCTACCCACAAAATAACGGTACGAACGATTCTATGATGTCAGCTGACGCTATGGACCAATCAGATGTAAGAACGTCAAATCACATGTATTTATTGAGACAACGTATAACAAATGTCAAGCATTTGACAGCGACTTAAGAAATCAGAAACTTAAAAATATCTCTTGAAAATGCTAACCACTCGTGTTGGCAAAACGTCGAGATCTTCTCTTAACATACGTCGGCCTTACAACCCGAAGAAACACCATGTAAGTGACGATGGCCACGAAAGCCCTTCACAATTTATGTTTGGCCACGTTAAATGAAATGTACATAATCGAAACAAGATATATTTAGTACATCCTTATCAGTCGACTCAAATGGGTTTCGCCATAAAAAAGGCCATTCCTTGAAATTATGGCGAAGGAATGGGAAGAATACCTATTTTATTTGAAGTTGTATCAAAAATGTAATATGTTGAACATTCATCTAATACTTGAAAATTGTGTGATAGAGTTTTCAACTTTGAACCCTTATTATGAAAATGGCAGACGGTTCTAGCTGATACTACTTGTTAATTTCGTATAACTAACTAACGTCTGCCATCAATATTTTCGATAAAATTATAATGAAAATGAACAAATTCTTTGACGGCAGACGTTTAAATTATTAATTAATAAAATTGCAGTACATTCCAAGAAACAATTGAGAATAGATATACCTATATCTGCCATCATTGACGATGAATAAATATGATTTTTACATGCTCATTTTAATAATTTCCAGGAATTACTAGCATAAGTGAAGTTTAAAAAAAGAAATATGTCTCTTAATTCATTATCGCCGATGTGAAAGATCAGATAATTTTTTTTCGAATCCTTTCCAATGGGAAACTTCAGGGAATGGTAGGGCAACTTGAGCCCAATTTGATTTATTTTAATTACTATCATTGTTTTTTGCCTGTCAATTTGTGGACAAACCTCTACTTTTGGATTCCTTGGTTCGTGTCAAATTAAGTTTCAACTAGTGACTGTAGATGTCATGAATAACTTACTGTTATAGTATGTGTTGCCTCACGGTATTAATTCTTGAGTGGATTCGTTTTGATTTCGAGAGCTCCATAAATCCTTTCTGATGAGTGCGTTAGCACGAAACAGCTGTCAAAGGTTAGAACTCTCGGAATTAAAACGAAATATACTCTATTTTCACTTATATATATATATATATATATATATATATATTTGAATAGATATTCTTTCATTAAAAAAGTTACTTGTGACATCTCCAGTTCGATTTTTGATTCTCTACATTCTACGATTCCATAGATTTGTGCAAATATACATTTTTGTATTTTCCAGTAGATTTTAGGCCCACTTTGGCTAGACCTTTTTCTGTAATGAATTTCACTACGACATAAATTAATTTTTGAACAAAAAATTAACGTGAACTGTCACACATGTTCTGTTGTATTTAGATAAGAAGGTTGCTGAGGTACTTCTGCCCTCTGACTTATCCTATATCAAAAATGATGATTAAAGTAATATTATCATTATCATTATATTCCAATTTGTTAGTTTTCAAGATTCGAGTACTCATAGACAGTAACAGTTGGAAATGAGAAATTTCAAAGAATCACACCTAGAGTCATGAACAGGCCAATGGAATTTTCAAAAATAATATAGAGGCAGATCAAAATTTCCACCTAAATCATAACACTATTATAATTTAAATTATTTTTGGATACCACGAAAAAATATATCAAATCATTGAAGAATACCCTATGCCTTGAACACCGCTGGAAAGATATATACGATTTTGGAAAATATCTGAAATGTAAATTATTTGAAGCAGTATCAAACCAAGCAAGCTTTGGAAACAATCGAAACTGTCGTTGGTAAAAGCTAACTCAAAATTGAAATGAATGGATTGGAATAAAATACTATCAGAAAGGTGAATTATATCTTTGTTTATTGATATTTAGTAAAGTCATTCTTCTTTAAACTCGAGTTCATTTCAACAGATGTTCGAAGACATTGCCGTTCATCTGTTCGAAACAGGAATTGATATTTGTTTGCATACCCCTATTTGTAGCTTTCTGTAACAGATGTAATTCAACGGTCGTAGTGGGCAGTAGTTGTTTTCTTTTAAAAACTTGCCTACGAATATATCTTTTGTATAGGTTAATGCAGATGACTGGATTACATAATCTATTTTCATTATTATATCAAAAATTTATTAACATTAGATCTTATGCCAGAATGTTTGTTTTCTCGGAGTTATACGTATATTTCGAATCAAAATATTCTTTGCTTTATTTTGATATCAATATGTATTATGAAACAAAAATTCAATGTAGAATATTATTTTAACAATGTAAATACCAGATTTTAATTTTATGAATTTATCATATATTTCATATGTGTATGTACGAGGATGTATTGATATCTAGTTAGCCTAGACCAGTTCCCTGCATAAACAAAATATTGCGTTACCATAGCAACGAACAATAACTTATTAGAAGTGTCAGTGTAAAGTTTGACGTCAAAAAAGTAAACCAGAGTTACGCAATAAATTGAAGAAAAAATATGTCCACCGAAATTGTGAAAATCGAAAAATTGGAGTATCGAGCCATCATCAAGTACCTGTATACCTATAAAAGTGTTAAGAGGTAATCAGATTCACGAAGATATGCTTAATACCCTTGGTGATCAATGTCATTCGTATGCGACCGTGAAAAATTGGACTGCAAGCTTCAAAAGATGTAAATTTTTCATTGAAGATGATGACCGATTGGGAAGGCCAGTTTCTATGTCAGTCCCCGAAAATATCGATGCAGTTCATGACATGATTTTAACAAACCTTCGAATTGGGCTAAAATGGATATCTGAAGCACTGTATATTTCATACGAACGCGTTCATATTATAGTTCACGTCAATTTGGACATTGGAAAAATTGCTGCAAAATGGATCCCCAAATGTTTAAATGTTGACCAAAAGCGTGCAAAGGTAGTAGCATCGCGTTCGATCTGTGCTCAATTTGAAAACGATGTAGACTTCTTAAACCGAATTGTTACTATGGATGAGACTTAGGTACATTTCTACGATCCAGAAACAAAGCAAAAATCGATGGAATGGCGATACTCCGGTTCTCCAAGACCTAAGAAGTTTCGTGTCCAAAAATCTGCTGGAACAGTTCTTGATTCAGTTTTTTGGGATTGCCATGGAGTAATCATGATAAGGGTAGAACAATAACTGGAGATTACTATTCGAAAAAATTAAAGAGAAAAGATGCGGAAAGCTATCCAAAGGTGTTTTGTTTTTGCAGGACAACGCCCCTGCAAACAAATCTCATGTTGCCTTGCAAAAAATTCGTGATTTAGGGTTTGAATTACGAGAACATACTTTTTCGAAATCATTATCAATGTTATTTGTTTGTTGTTATTATTGTTCACGTCTTTTCAATAATAAATATTAGTTTTGTTGCTTTAGTACTGCAATTCAATTTTTTTTCATTGTTCAGAAACAATGTTTCAGGGTGGGGGGTAATGGATACGTAAGTTCTCAACACTCTCAACAGTTTTAACTAACTCCGTTGTAAGACGTTAGATAGGGCGCATATACACTCCTTTCAGGAAATGTAATTGAAGAGTGTCGCCCTCATCAGTCAATATTTTCGATCAGTTCAGTTCAGTAGAGATCTAGTTCAATACATATCACTTTTCGCATGTACTTATTATCTGATCGGAACCGCATTTTCAATATTTCTGAATTCGCAAGAATAGTGTCTTCAAATCAGTTTTCACCGCTTTGAATCAGTGTAACAGTGTTTACCATCACCTGTAATTTGCGTGTAAAAGGAAAACATTTCTGGTTTTTCGAATCTTCGAAATCCTTTCTTTCGTCCTTCTCTCTCCTCCAACATACCCTACCTATTACCACAGAGGAACGAATAGAAGAGAGAACCTCCCGAAGTGTTGGCCAATCGTCAGAAAAGGGTGAGTTATATAATCAAAAATTTCATTGAATTATATTTTGAAATATTTTCGCAATCGCACCAACACCCCCCTTATTTACCAGATTTGGCTCCGTCCGACTATCATCTCTTTCCTCAACGGAAAAAAAGTTTAAAAGGTCGTAAATTTTCTTCCAACGAGGAGGTAATAAAAGCTGTGGAGGTCTGGTTTGCAGAGCAAGAAAAAACATTTTTTTTGAAAGGTCTAGAGACGTTGCAGGTTCGCTGTAATAAATGTATCCAATTAAGAGGAGAATAAGTTGTTTGTGTGTGTTAGTAGTGAGTTGGCATCAGAAGTATTATATTTGCTACAGATTTTTGTAATTAAAATGATTCTATATTTTTAGGTCACACTTTGCTAAGAATTTAATTATTTCATTATATATGTTTTTATCATTGAGAGAAAGTAGACTGGTGATATTTATAGGAAGAGATACATTCAAGGAGATAAGTTTGTTCAACAATTCAGAAATGTTCTGTGAGTTTCTCTTACATTCAAAAAATATATGGTTGAGGTCTCCAACTGATGAATCGTCACAAGGACACTTATTCGAATTTACGACGCCAATTTTATTAAGGTGTGCCGGGAAACAACCGTGATTCATTTTCAGACGACTGATAGTGGATGAATAGGATCTGGGTACCAGAAATTCTGAGATGTGTGGTATTTTGACTGATAATTCGGGGTGGATATACTTGTAGTGGTTTTTACTTGTCTTAACAAAGTCTAACCAGATATATTTCCACTGCTCTCTTTCAGTTTGTTTAGCCAGACATAATAACTCATCATAAACATTGATTTCATTAATGGAGTTTAGCTTTGTTGCTTCCCTTGCAGCTAAGTCGGCAATTTCATTTCCTGCAATACCTACATGTCCTTTGGACCATATAAATATAATTTTGACTTGTTTTCTTGCCAAAGAGCAAATCGATTGTCTTATTTTACAGATAATTTCGTTTTTGAAGTGTTTTTGTGGGTTGCTATTTAATGTTTGTAAAACAGATTTTGAATCAGACAAAATTATGGTATTCCCAATGTTGCATGTAGTGACCCAGAGCAGTGCTTTTTCGATAGCTACAGCTTCCGCGGTATACACTGAGGCGTCGTCATTAATACGATATTTAAATGTTTCATTGGTGTTTGAAATGTAGAACGCACATCCTGTTCTACCATCCCTTTTAGAGCCGTCAGTGTAAATTATTGTACTATTACCGTAGTGGTTCAGTATGGATTTCAAGAAGGGATTATTATAAAGCGGATTATCGGTATAGCACGGGTATATGACTGTGGGTTTAGCTATTAATGCATCAAATTCGCCTTGAAATAGTGGCCATTTGGAATAAAAAGGAATATTCATATAATTAGTTGTAATGAATTGAGTGATAAAATATTTTGACATTTAAATTTTGTTTGGTTCTCTAATAGGCTAAGAATTTTTCAATATATCCCCGTATGTACTTACGTGTGATTTTAAGGGCGAGTAAATCCCCATGACTTGTTAATACCGTATAATGTATCATTTTAATTCCTCTCAGCCGTATCCCATCGTCAAACCTCGCTGCTCTTGCGGTAAGGCAGGAGTTTCTTCCTCTCTATCACTTGAAACTTTGGGAAATTGGAATCTGCGGTTTGGAATTCCATTCAACCACAACGTAGTTGTGGGGAATTCCGAACTTAAGCCACCTGAAGTAGCCTCGTTTGATCAAATTAGGAGGATATTATAGTATAATTATTGTTTCTAAAGCTGTGGCTACCCAAGCAAACAAAGTTTATTTCAATTGGAGCTGAAAATCACATGATTATTTGCGGATTGTGCCATCTGTGAGAGAAATCGGTGTACATCACAATCAATCTGCATTATCATGAGTGTTTCGGAATTATGAAACGACCTGAGTTGATTGGTTGCCCAATATGAAACTAATTGAATATTTGTAAAAACGACCTATTACCTTTGGAGGAGATGGGCGGAATGAAATGTAAATATAAAAGAAACGCGTCAGGGGACGGGACAGTCCCAGTTACATAAATCACCTAGTTTGTATGTGAAATAAATGAATTGAAAATATTTAGACTTCAAATATTCTACAATTCAAACAGTAGCTAGTCTAGGAGAGATTCAATAATTCATTTATTCATCAATTCGTTTATCGCGTATTTGGACTAAGTAAAATAAATGTTGTTTTTGAATTTTTTCAACTTGTTTTGAATCCTGGTACTTCCGGACTAGCAGGAAAGTTCTTGAAATTGGTTGCAAACTATTTGTAAAATTCATTCTTTATTGTAAGAAATAATGTAAATAAGTCTGGAAAATTCCATGCAAATTCTGGAGTACCTCAAGGACCCAACTCAGGGCCTCTTTTATTTTTATTATCCATAAATGATCTTCCAATAATTCTAAAATATTCACAATGCCTACTCTTTGTTGATGACTTGATATAAACACAAAATCTATATGCCAGTATTTATTGAGGCTATAGGTCTTTTTAGATTAATTTATTTAAACGTAACTATTCTAGGAGAAACTCATTAATTCATAAATTCACTAATTTATCTCTTCGTTTATCTCATATTTTTACGAGGTGAAATAAATATTGTTTTTATATTTTTTTCAAAGTGTTCTGAATCTTGGAATCGTTTAGAAAATGAATTCTTTATTGGATTGGAAGACATAATAAAATACGTCGGGAAAATTCCACGCAAATTCTGGAGTACCTCAAGGATCCAACTGAGGGCCTCTTTTATTTTTCTCATCCATAAATGATCTTCCAACAATTCTAAAATATTCACAATGCATAGAGGAAGTGGTCCGAATATGGGCCCCCCATTTGTTTTTTTTTCGTAACTTGCTTATTATTTTTTTATAGCAATGTCTAAAATCATCTATACATACTATAAGACCTTAGTAACAAAACTGCAAAACCTGTTTTTTTTTTAAATGAAGTTTGTTGGTTTTACAGAGAAATATATAGAGGCACTTTTTTGAAACGGGTCAGACAGTATGAAATATGGGCCCCCTAAAAAAATATATAAATTTTCTATCTACAATAAAAAATACAAAATAAAACAGCAAAAATAAATGTCAAAGTAAAAATAAACATGTTTTATTAAAAATAAACGAACTAAATTACTGACAAAAATCACAAACGTAACTGTCTTTTTCTGCTCCGGAACATTGTTCATGTGCCCAGAGATTGCACATTAAACACTGAACCCAGGTTTCTCCTCTGGTATCATCTGAAAATCGTGTTTCGCAAAATAGACATGTAGCGTCATTACTGCCAGGAGTGTACTCGCCGATCTGGTCAAGGTCAAGGTCCTCGTCAGCAGGCAAAAATACATCTTCCTCGTCTTCTTCATCTGAGCTGTATCTGGTGTTTGCTTTTATTTTGGGTTTCTTTACTTTTTTTTTAATTTTCCTTTTTCCATAGATATTTTTCGCTTTCCCTTTCCCTCGTTTGTCTTTACACTTTCTTTTGATTCATCTGAAAATACTTTCCTCTTTTCGTTTCCTTCTTTTGATTTCCTTATTTTCTCAATCGATAATTCAAGATCTGATTTATATGGAGATGAAGTTATAATTTGGGAACGAGAGGTTTTTCTTCCTCTTGTAGACGCTCTTTTTGTAACTGATGGGACAGGTGAAAGAACGAATGGGCTCACGAAGGTTTTTGAACAGTCTCCTAATAGCACAGTTGATGGGGCCATTGTGACCCTTAATGGTGGATCGGGGTCTTTAGAACAACCCGGTTGTTGATCTTCTGAAGAAACAGTTTTGGAATGGTCACATGTCAGTTCTTCCAGCTGAGTTTCAGTTGAGTTACAGGTTTTTTCAGCTTCAATTTTTTCAGCAATAAAATCAGCATCTGCAAAAATGTGTTTATTTATTGGCCATATTCCGGTTACTTTAAATCCATTTGTAGCTATTTCTGCCGTCTGGCATTTCAGAACAGCTTTACCCAATAATTCTGCTAGATCAAATTGTGATAAGGCTCTGTTATTAACCCGAATCCAAGTTCTAACCTCTTCGCTGTAGTACGCTTTTAGTGGTCCCATGAACGTTTTGTCAAGGGGTTGGAGTTTATGTGTCGAGTGAGGAGGGAGTGATATGATGCAGACATTATTTTCCCTTGCCAAGTTTATAATTTCTAAATTTCTAGTGTGACTGTAATGTCCATCTACTACAAGCAACACAGGTAACTCCTCAGTTGGCTTTACAAACTGGAGAAAATGTTTGAACCATTCGGTGAATAAATTTTGCTGGATCCAGCCACTTGGATGTACTGCATAAATACTTCCAGGTGGTGCTCCGCGCATAAGCTGATCGTTTCTATTTTTTTTCGGGAAGACCAACATTGGGGGAACAAATTGCCCTCCTGCACTCATTGATGCAACCATAGTCACTAGCGAACCTCTCTCAGCCGATGTAATGGCAGCAATCTGACGTTTTCCCTTTCGGCCAATGACTTTAGGAATTCTTGATGGTACAACGGAAAGACCAGTTTCGTCTACGTTATATATTTGATGCGGACCATACTTATGTTTTTCTTATTGTACCACAAGGTTATCGAAAAATATTTTGATATTTTCCTTGTTGAATCCCAAAGCCCTTGCAAAAGAGGTTCCAGTTGGACTTCGGGGGGACAGTACATTTTTATGTCTTCCTAAAAAAGCGTCTAACCAGGTACGACCAGCTATACCATTTTTAAAAGGATTTTTTATTTTATTTTTAATAGCCAGTGTGTATGCCATTCTACACAGATCTTTTCTGGTTAAACCATAAAACTGAGACTCCATTTTGAGAATATATTCAACCAATTCTTCTTCTATGGCGTATCCAAGAACTGGTTTTCGTCCCAATTTAGAATTTATAATATTAGTAATTGGAAAATCGTTGGTTTTGACTTTTTTTACCATTCTCTGTGAAGTCGTTCTTGGCACCTGGAAACTTTTGGAGGCACGTTTTAATCCCATGTTTCCCTGCTCTACAGCACGTACAGCTTTCTTCTTGTCATCCTGGTTCCATTTTTTTCGCAGATTTTGACAAATAAATTTTCTATTTTTGGCAGACATTGTTAACCTGTAAAAAATAGATGGCTCAATTATTACGTTCTGAATATGGGCCCCTGACCCATATTTAACTCACACTAGGGGCCCATATTTCAAACTGTTTACATTCCTAAAAAATATTAAATTATGATGTTTGTAAATATTTTTTTGTTCATAATCTACGCTAGAATCTCTTTTTCGTCCTTTCTTCTGTCAGACTGATATATATCAGTTCCTAAATAATATCAAAAAACACAAATATCACTCAGTATAAACTTACCCAATAAAATTCTGTCTAAGGTCAAGAACAAAAGCACCACACCATTCAACATCAACAAGTGTACTGACCGCGGCATCTATAATATAGCGTAGGAGAGGTGCCCTATAGCACATTTTGACATTTTTCTAATAGATGACGCTACCGGTTTCACAGATAGTTTGGGGGCCCATATTAAATGCTTGGCCCATATTCGGACCACTTCCTCTACTCTTTGCTGAGGACTTGATTGACAGACAAAATGTATATGCCAGTATTTATTGAGGTTAAAGTTCTTTTTAGAATAATTTATTTGAACAGTAACAATTCTAGGATAGATTCATTCATTCATTAATTCATCAATTCATTTTTCTCATATTTGAACGAAGTAAAATAATTATTGTTTCAATGTTTTTTCCAAAGTGTTTTAAATCTATGAAAGATCAGCATCTACCAAGCAAAGGCGTACTTTTCTTCTCACTATTTCACTCTTATTCCGTCGATATATTTTTCTTCGATAATTTGTCAATAAGGCTTTGTATCGTATGTGTGTGAGTGTGTGTGTGGGTTACAACTCCCAAAGGATTGATTCTGTTCGTATCGGGTATGGCAAACAAACCAATAATTGTGAGAGTGAAAACTGTTTGCAACGTTATTGATATTTATGGCGAGCGGCAACGATTAATTTTCTTGTTTTCCCATTACTTCATTTGTAGAAACGAAATGCTGAGGTTGGCGAAGATTTATAGAGCCGATGTTGGCAACAGGTCACTAGAAGTCACATGAATGGAGTGTTGTGCTTGATATATTTTCAACGAAATTAAAAAATGTTTTAAAATCTATCCAAGTGTAGATACGCAACAGTCTAAATTGGAACCAAAACACCAAAACTGAGTTCAGAACAGTTCAATCTATAAAATCCAGACTTTTTATCTTCAGAATTAACCAACATTATTTAAATTTCTTCATTTTACTCAAAACTTGTAATGTTAACCCTTGGTTAGTCGCGCTCAGATTTTACCGTAAAATGTCGCGCGGCGTACGCAGTACGCCATGAAAGATATATTGAATATCAACACAAAACATATTTATTTCCAATAAGATAATAACAAAAAATGATAATATAAAATAAACAAAATTATATTTAATCCATTTTTTCTGCCAAAAATCATGGTTTATATTCGAAAAATAGTCACAAACCAAAAAGTAAATGTAATTTTTAGTCGGAATCGAAAATTTGTTCTTCTTTTGCACATGTGTCACACTGAACGTCAGTTTTACTGTGTTTTTTGCAACAAATTTTTTTACATTTGAAACACTTGATGGTCGTATAGTTATTTTTAGCGCGTCCACAAAACGTGCAACGACCTTTATGACCGGTAGATGTCCTTTCTGCTTCTGGAAGAGGCTGTTTTCCCAAAACATTTTCCAAAATCGATTAAATATGCAAAGGTAAAGATTTTATCTGCAGTCTCGATTGCATATGAGGTTTCATGAGCTCCAATGATAAATTTTTCAAGAACAATTTATTGTGTTGGTGATCGAAATCTAGTTTTCCATAAGAGTGTAAAATATAACTGTTGATTCCTGCTACATTCACAAGTGCTATGAAAACAGCAAAAGGCCATCTTTTCGTTCTACGACATATAGAGTCCATATTACATTTTTGGTCTACACTGTCAACAGCCCCTTTGGTCCGATTGTATTCTAGTATGATTTCAGGTTTTCCAGTTTCCAAATCCACAACATCATCATCATGCATAGTTGAAAGCAGAATAACTACTTTGTTTTTTTCTAGGGACGTATGATACCAATGTCATATCCTTTTGAAAACTGAATAGACTTGAACCGATAGCTTTAGATTTATTGGGTAAA
Source organism: Chrysolina oricalcia (assembly GCA_944452925.2). NCBI lineage: Eukaryota > Metazoa > Arthropoda > Insecta > Coleoptera > Chrysomelidae > Chrysolina > Chrysolina oricalcia. The sequence goes on from OX101824.2 coordinate 53,080,423, forward strand.
AATTCTATCGGAATTTCTATTTTGTTTTTTTTTTTCATAGTGCCAATGAATGTAATGCCTTTCTCTAATATATAATATCTAATCTAAGGCCTATTTCACTATTGCCAACTTTGGCCAAGTTAGTTGAAAAATTAGTTAAAAAAAGGATGTCTTCATTTTTGCTCTATCATCATTCACTAAGCTCTCACCAATTTGGTTTTCAAACAGGGAAAAGCACAAATGATGCCATGTTTGCTTTACTGGAGAATTTATATCTCAAAATCAATGAGGGTGATGCAGTTGCAACAATCTTTTGCGACCTTACAAAAGCTTTTGACTGTGTTGATCACAAGATACTCCTTCAAAAATTAGAAATTTTATGGTTTTAGAGATGTAGCATTTAGATGGTTTCAATCATACCTAACGGAACGCACACAAATGGTCTCGCTTAACGGAGAAAGTTCGAAATCTCAACTAGTGAGTTGTGGGGTACCACAAGGATCAGTGCTTGGACCCCTTTTGTTCTTGGTGTATATCAATGATCTGGCAAGCATCAATATCAGAGGTAAATTCACTATGTTCGCAGATGATACTACACTACTGTGTCACGGCACCAACAGTGATGAACTGAATGAACACATAGCTACAGACATATCCTTGGTGAAAAACTGGTGTGATGCCAATAAGTTATCATTCAATGTCTTAAAAACATGCATTGTAACCTTCAGATGCACTCTGAACGAGATAGTCTTAGGAAACTCAATAATAAGTACTGAACCATCAGCCAAGTTTTTGGGACTCCATGTGGATAACAGTCTGTCTTTCAATACTCATATCAATACTTTATGTAAAAAATTGTCATCAGGGTGCTTTGCAGTAAGGGTCATCTCATCAGAATTAAATACATCTGTAGCAAGAGCAGCATATTTTGCTCTGATTGACTCACTATTGAGATATGGAATTTGTTTTTGGAGGAATAGTTCTCAATTTCTATTGAACTCGGTGTTCGTATTACAAAAGAGGGCTGTGAGATACTTTTGTAGAGCAAAACCTAGAGATTCATGCAAGCCCTTATTTATTGCTAAAAAGATATTGACATTGACATGTATCTTTATTCTGGAAAGTGTATGTTTAATCTATAAAAAATATTACAATAATATCCAATTTTTTCCAACTCACAAGACGAGAAGTGATAACTTCACGGTGTCCCTACCAATTCCCAGAAGCTCCTTGATAAAGGGGTCAATAATATATAATGCTAAAAACCTTCACATATTAGATCCTTGGTGGCACATAATAAATTTAGGAACGCTGTCAAGGAGTTACTGCTAGATAGAGCATATTATAATTTGAAAGAATTCTATGATGATGTATTTTAGGTAATTGTGTTTTGATATCGATTTCTATTGTTAATTTCGCTTTAGATGTGTATCTGTTTATATGTGACGTTGTATATGTTATATACAAATTTTTATTATGTGATTAGGACAATTTAATTGATCTTGACATAATTGTGACTTTTCATATATATATATGTCTCTTTGAGTGTTTATATATGTGTATATGTGTGTATGTATGTATGTGTATGTGTATTCGTATGTGTATATGTATGTGTATATGTGTATATATATATATATATATATATATATATATACATGTTTGTTTATTTATGTTTATACAGCTATATTTTTATGTATTTTCTCGCTTTATCAATGAGAATTCAGTTCTTTCGATAATAAAGCATATTTGATTTGATTTGATTTAAGAGGTTCTAGGCTAATGAGTAACTGGTATACCAATTGTCACAGGTCAAATTCCTATTGCTACCTTCCAACCCACGTATTAGTCTGTGTACTACTTCTTCAGCAGAGTTACTTATTAGAAATGGCCCATCAGGTTGTACGCCGCAATAAATTTCTAAATTATATGTATAAATACTTTTGGAATCAACCAGTGCGTATATTTTTATCCCGTACTTGGCTGGTTTGTTGGGGATGTACTGGACCTTCCACGGTAACCCTCCAATTTCTCGTCAATAGTCATAAAATCTCCTAGTGAATAGGAGACTTTGCAATTATTTATAAATTTTTCAAAGAAACTTCTTATCGCTGCAAGTTTATCAACTTTTTTTCTTTCCTCTCTAGTACTTTTATCATCTAGTCTCACTGCTGTAAGTAGAAAGAGGAATCTTCTCAAAGACATCACACCCCTACTTATTTCTAATCCTGTTGAGTCTCTAGCAAATATTTCAGACAAGTTTGTTCTGTTCATCTATTTGGTCCCAATCAAAATCAAAAGCCCGATGAAAGCCATAATCTCTGATCTGTTACTATTTGGACAATCTCTGTCTCTGCTATATAACCGCTTTTTTGAGATATGTATAAATTGGTGCAGTTTACTATTTCGTCAATCATGTCAATATCTATAATTTTTATAAAGGCACCAAGGTGATTAGGAATGTTTTGAAACTTGGGAGTAGGAAATTTTTTTTTCAGCAAATTTTTCTTTGGTGTTTTTGCAAATTTACTTTTTATTGGATTTTTAGCCCACTTGTATTCTGCTATCAACCTTTTTGTTACTGTTTTGCCCTTTTTTTCTGTCTTGTAAATTTTTTTTATGTAGAAATTTCGATCATCGCACTCTTCAAAGTCCTCAAACGGTTCCACCGATTCTTCCACTATATCTTCCACTTCAATTTCACTATTTGACTCATAGTCATGATTTTCAATTTCTTCCTCATCTGATCCAGAGGATTCACCAGCGATATCGATTGGTTCATCAATTTCATCTAAGAGATGGTATAGTTCATCACTGCTCATGAGAGAGAGCAACATCTTGTTTTCTTGACTTGAAATAAATTCGAATTATTGGATTTATGTAAAATGGGTATTAATATGACGTTACAAAATAAATAAATCCCTGTAATCTGACAAACGAGAAAACAAAATTACTTACATAAGTAGTCGCAGCGGCGTACGGAGTACGCCAACCAGAACACCGTAATCGAAAAAGTTCTGTAGAAACGAAACAGTTGCACTTACACAATCGCGAGATAGAAATTATACTAAATAGAACTCCGATGGTAGGACTACATGAACCTAAAAGCGATAATTTGAGACGTTGCCAAATCAATGCAATTTTAGAAGAAGTGGCGTACGCTATACACCAATGCGACGACCTGAGGGTTAAACATTTGATGGTTAATTCTAAAGATTAAATTCCACTGCTGGATAAGTCTGGAGTTTATGAATTGAACTGTTCTAACCTTGATTGCATTGATTGCTATATTGGCCGAACAGGCCGCAAATTTAGAACTCGTCGTATTCAAATTCTGCGAACGGCATCTGGAAGTAGAGATCAATATCTGCAATTTGTTTATTCTGGATTTTCACCTCAGAGGTAGGAAATGTGTCAAAAATGTCACTAACAGTTGATCAAAACGCTTCAAAGTGCGTCCGAAGTCACCCGAAGTTGCACTGAAGTTAACTCGAGTTGAGTTCGGCCGACTTCGGGTGCACTTTGATGCATTTAGAGTAAATTCCAGTGATATTTTCAACACATTTCCTACCTCTCAGGTGAAAATCCATAGTACCTATACAAATTGTAGATATTGATCTCTACTTTAAATCGGCGCATTTAGAAAGATTTACTCTTAAGGTGGCCTTTTGATCATCCTTGACAAACTAATCCGAAAGAGGAGCCACCAGCCATTCGAATGAATATTTATCCAAGTATGCAACCATAAAAATGAAGCATCGTTACCGACATCAATTGCTACTATCATTAGTTAGTCAACCTTATGGGATTATAATTGGATCAAAATGGATGCGACATGTAGATGGCGATAGTGAGCTCGCATCCAAGTAATGTCGTAACTTCAGTGATCTGGCCTCCAAGTCATGTCGTAACTTGATTAAAACAATGGAAAAGCATTAAAATCGGGGTTTTTTGAAGAAACCTGCATTAAAATGACGTCAAATATTCATGTTTGTAACTAATCCCGCTAGATGACACTCGCGTTTGTGTCCAATACCTTTCCCACAGGCATTGACTAACTATGTTCTATTTAAACAATGCTACTATGATCGTAAAATGAAAATATCACGCCGCTGAGCAGTGATGTCAGATGACACAATTATTCTCGTTTTATTTTATATATTCAATCATTAATTCATATTCTGGCTGAATAATTTCTAGAGAGATATCACTTTTGACAAATATGCCGTTGAATAATGTTCTTGAAATATCAACTCCCATGTTCCCATGTTTTGTAGTACAAGCATGGATAAAGAAAGAAAAATGAACTCAAAGATTTTTATTTTTTTAAATGCTTGGCAACATGCATTTGTATGGACAAGCAGCAAGTAATTAAGGAATTCTGCACCCTTGAATATATTTACCAGATTGCAATTGAAGATTTCGCTTGTGTATGATTCATTTCAACGGATTTGTAGGTTGATCAGTGCAGTGCTTTAATTATTTGTGTAAGAGGATTGTTATTTTTGGATATTTAAGTTTTGAGTGGTGTAAAAAAACATGAACTCGGGTAAGTGAAATGTGTGATCAATGTAATCGTGGTAGGTAAGTAGATATGTCTAGTTTCTCAATTATATGGAGAAATAGTTATTTGAAAATCAGAAAACTACAATATTTTGGAAGAGATAATACGACAACGTTCCTTGCGAAATGAGAAATTCTATGATCCACCATGGATAGAAGAAGCAATTGCATCGGGAAACAAAAAGAAATTATTTTTTTCATTTGTTTCATTATTGCCCACCTCTTTGAATATTCTGTTACCCTACCACCACTTTTTTACATAAGTTTTTCAAGTTTTTGTGGCACATAAAAGTGATCAGCAATTATAATGATTAGATGTCCGTCGTGGTAATATCGGCGGAAACGGCAATAGTTGATTATAGTTTCGGTTAAATAGTACACGAGACCATTTATGTTGCAGCATACAATTTCCAAACAAATATTGGAGTTTTGAATTATTTGGGAACTTATTTTTTTACCTGCGGCTCTGCTTTAATATATACATTTTTTAATTATTTTTCATTCCGCGTTTGATGTTGTATTATGTATGTATAACGATTTCATTATGTTCCAAATCATCTCAAGTTTTTTCAATACATTCTCGAGATATTTTATCCGTAAGGACTATCCAAGCCGGACCTATTTCAGAAGCTGTTATACATTTGGAGGGCACGCTGGTATCATTTACCCAAATATCCGTTCCCTACATCCGTAGGGTGGGTGATTATTTGGTCCGAGATTCATGTGCCCTGAGCAGACGAAGTGAACCAAAAATGAAGGCCTTCTGCATTCATACGGCAAGGATTTCTATCTTATAAAGGCAAGCCGGTATAATTTTCAGATTCGAAAGCAAGGACACCTATTATTAGAACCACCACTTAAACAGAATGCTCTGGGTGAAGCCTGCAGAGTTCAAAGATTTATCGATATTTATTCCATCTTTTACTCATCTTTTCCGACGATGTTCGTTTCGACAGAAGCTAAAAACTATGACGAAAATGGTTTTACTATGATTATTATTATAATTATCTATTATTATCTTTGACTCACAGTATATGTGTACCTATACCTATATATATATATATATATATATATATATATATATATATATATATATATATATATCGAGGTTCAACACTAGACTATTTTTTTTCTATAAATCTTTATGTAACTGTAATATTCAAGAATTTATATCAGACCATTTTAAAATCTCAATCAATATGCAAATTTCCTAACGCCTCGAAAGTTTCGCCTCTGCTAATAATTCAATCATACTGTGAATTATTTTGATGATTTATCTGTTAATGATTGTGTCACTGCGGATTTTTACCTACACAAATTTTATTCAGATCTATTCTACCATTATGATTATCAGGTAAAAATTTCATTATACCTATATGAAATTGAAGAGACTTATTCCTTTTATTACTGGGTATATAATTTGTTTACAGAATATCTCCAACACTCAATTTTTATTTCAATTTTACAATTTTCTACTTTGAAATCACTGTCCCCTCTATCAATCCATCGAAATATGCTTTAATATCGGAAGAAATACAATTCTCGTTCACAAAGCTTAAGGATATAACCTATATATAACTACAAAAGGTAATTTGAAATATTTCAATATAAGACATTTTAATACAGCAACGTCCGGGTCAATTCATCATTAAAAATAAATTAATAAGTTTATGTGGATATGTATAAAAACAATCTATGAATTCAATAAAACACTTCCATACTGTAGTGACTCTTATTTCAGAATCTGATAAATGAATTAAAGAACAAAAGAATATATTGAGCTGCCCCTCATATGCACGCCTATGAAGCGACAAAATTTATAAAAGAATTTATAAAAAGCATTTCTCGCCGCTCAATGCAAATATTCGTCAACATATTTTATTCTACTCTATTCATAGTGCTGTGCTTGTTCATTGCCATCACCCAAATTCCAGTTCATTCATAATTTTGAAGATAATGAATTCTACTGTGGCGCAATCTATTCGCAAATGGCTGAACTGACTCAGTGAGTAATAAGATGCAATTTCTTATAAATCTGCTAGATTTTGGAATATTGCCGCCTAATTCCGAGTGCTGCTCGCATTTCTCAAAAACACGGTGTAAAAAATTGGTCTATTTTAGGTTTTGAACGATTTCAGTAGGTCCTCTTGTTGACACATTCCAAAAACGTGAATTATATCGATTTGTTGACTTCCGCAAAAAAAATCACCAACTTTTAAAAAAAAATTAATTTCGATAGTGTCAATAAGTACTCCATTATGTTCCAAATATATTTACCAAATTTGAGTTATTTACGTGTCACCGATTCGCCGTCCGAGCAGTAGCCAGCATGCGGTGACCGGAAATAAGCGCAAAAGAAAAAAGCGCACAGGAAATATGCGCACGGAAAAAAGCGCAATGTTGCAAATGCCCAAAAGAAATATCCACACGTGGAAAACTGCACACATGGATTAAATCGCACAAGGCAAAAATCTCTCATTTATAAATGCGCACAGAGAAAAAACGCAAACTAATATTATAAATTTAGTTTTAAGGAAAGCCAAATTTCCAAAGAATAAGATGGAACGAACTGTAACGATTAAACAGAAATATAAACTACTGTGGATTAGCTATTGTTTGTAAATAAGATAACTTGTCCTCTGTTTCATAATACTTTTCCACTGAATTGGCTACAATCGCTCAAAGTTTTCTATATTTCTATAAGTTGCGAGCTAGGTTAGTTCGTTCAGGTTAGACCAGACTAATAAAATACTACCCTCAAAATTAATTTTTCTTCAACTTCCAAGCTCCCAACTTTCGAGCTAGGTTAGTTTGTTTAGGTTAGATTAGACTAATAATTGGACGGGATAATTTTGCATATAATCCAGGACCTGGACTAGGATGCTGTGGGACAATTTGAGTGTGGAGAATTTTTCTTCAGAAATGCTTAGTAGGAGTCCTAGCAAGTGGCTTGGAAGTGGGTGGACATCCGCAACCTGGTACGTTTTCGAGCTATGACATCATTAAGGTCTATTTTGTTTATTTGTTTAAATTCTACACAAACAACTGCAGTTTTTTATATACACAGGGACAGGGTGTACGAAAAGTATTAGTACGGGCTTATTTCTCCGAAGTTAGGTAGAGAAACTATTGCGTGTGCGCATTTTTCAATGTGCGCATTAATGTACGTGCGGTTTTTTCCAAGGGTGCTTTTTACGATGTGCGCATTTTGTCGAGTGCGGTTATTTCATGTGCGTTTATATGTCTGTGCGCTTTTTTCCGTGCGCTTACTTCCCGTGCGCTCCTTTCCTGTGCGCTTTTTTCCGGGATTCCCAGCATGCATGCCATTGAACGGCCACCTTAAATTGTTTATAAAGCCATTGTGCAAAAAGTACACATCGGACAGAAACCATCTTGCGCACATTTGAACCACATGTTATCATCTATCAGTTTACGCAATATTGTATGTCCAGCTTTAGATTGATTAAAATTACGAATTTTTGAAAAATTGTCTCTTTTTCGTGGTTTTCCCAGATTTTCTCAGTGAGAAATGCACCGATCTGGTCATATAAAGAATCAATTTCTAGATTTTATAATTATCTACAAAAGTTTTATCGACTGTTAAGCGATTCCTTCAATGCTTTTTGAGATTTTCGCATTAAAACAAAAAAGTTGCAATTTTTTTCATTATTTCTTGTTTAAAAAATTCCACAAATCGATTTTGTTGGGGCGAAAACCGGGGTTTTTATTTACGAACCATCTTATAAAGAGTATCAATGAGCTGAAGTGGTTCGGATTCCACTCTCATTTAAACTGTAGGTCCCGGATATCTTTTGCTCGCATGAGCTCTGCTTTTGAGGGGTTTTCTCCGAAAACCTGGGAGTTTCGTAAAAACAAATTTTACAAATTGATTATAGGCCGTTTGCGTCTTTCATTTTGTGTGAAAAAAGCCACTTATTTTCATCTACAGCTTGGCCTGTTAGTAACTTTGTAAATATATAAGAACTACTGTGTCAAGCTCAAGATGGTATTTATTTAAATTAACTTTCACCGACTTTTGTATGTTTTCATAACAAATGCGTTGTCGTTGACATTTGATGGGACATTCGAATTTTCAAGAGGCAAAGGATTCATTGCAGTTAGTCTAGTGGTTTGATCCATCATTTTGCTCCTACTTTTGTTTTGACATTTCCCAATAACATATGTGCTTGAAATATTCCTTGAAAATTATTCGTGGTCATCAATATTATGACATACTTTTTCCTCGTATTCGACTGGACCTCATTCAGTTTTTATTCCCATGTAGCAGAAACAATACAATTTTCTGTCCGGACCAAGCTACGTTCGTAAATTTATCTATTTTTCGGAGTTTTTCACGATCCATTGAACAATCAAACGGAGGCTAGTTTCAACGAGAACGTTAAATCAATGTTATCCGTTATCAACGGTTTTTGTACACCTTCATTTCGACAGCTGAAATTGTGCCAGCAAAGGTTTTGTTCGCTAAAACTATCAGAAACGCATATTGATGAAAAGTTTTGGATAAATTGAATAATAATGTTAAAAGAGGTATTCAGAATGAATGGTTCGTATCATGTCTTTCAAATAGCATCTAGACTGTTGAAACACAGTATTCGAACGATAATTGTAACGAAACCTTTTATTTTGAAGATTTGATAAATGACATAGGTGTTCCGGAAGGATCAGTTTTGAGACCGATTCTCTTTATTCTTTATATTGATGAGTTGCCATCTGTTTTGCCAAAATCATTAACTTGTCTGTATGCTGATGATTCTTCCCTATTATTCAAATCAAAAGATTTGACTGAATTGTATTATCATCAGAATAAGTTGAAAAGGGATATAATCTCAATTGAAAATAAAAAATATGTATTCGTCTGTAAACGGAAAAAATACATACGATAAAAATTAAGCTATTATAGGCGAAGAACAGACCGCTGAAAATGGCACCTGATCGGAAGGACATATATTATTGGAAAAGGTAGTATTCAAATAAATTAAAACAATGATATAGGAGCCTTAGTCCCACGCTAGGTCACGCTAGACATACATTTGATAGATATTGTAAAAATCTCCTAACTTGAAATTTCATTCAGATAGTTGATTTTCTAATCATCCAGTTACCATTGGGGATTCATATACAGGGTGGCCCATCGAAAACTTGACATCGGGGTTTTGGGAGATAATATCGCAGATGTGGAAAAACCCTCGGACAGGTCGATTTTAGTTTCGAGGGGGACAGTTTGTTCTCCTACATGCACCATCGTCACGGCAACACTCGAGGTGTGGGGTGATGAACCCCTAAAATTTGAATAGGGAATAATGGTGGAGTGGCACATCTTTTGAAAGCCCGTTAAGTTCTCTATCCAACGGCGTCCCGATTTTGAAGTTGTGATGAACCATTTGGGAAAAAAAAATTCAGGAATAAACCTGTACCAAAGTTAAGAGCTTACTTGTACGTCTCTGGAAAACTCATTTGCCAGTTTTTGCAATCTATCATTTATTTGCTACGATACTGTTAATGTTTTTGCTCAGTTTTTTTCGCGGTACCCATGAAATTTTTTTAATAAAATAGAACAGACAGATAGAGCATGCAGTTTCTGTTTTTCACGTGTGTACTACAAGTGAGTTTCATTCGGGTATGGTATCGTACGTCGAAATTAAAACGAAACAATGGTGTATACAGTGGCAGAGAGGGTTGCGTTGATTGAACTGTATTATGAAAACAATAGATGTGCGAAAAGGGCTGCGGAACGGTTCAATCAACAATATGGCAGGACTGTGTCGCGGCAGTATGTGTCTGAATTAGTATCAAAATTCCGAGAAACGGGATCGGTAGCAAATAAAAAACGGCAAATCGAACCGCCAGTAAGAAATGAGGCGACAACAGTGGCAATTTTGGGCCATGTTGAGGTTGACCACACGTTGAGTACAAGACAGCTAGCAACTGTTTCCGGTATCTCAAGAACTAGCATTCAGTGTATTTTAAAACTACATAAATTCCATCCTTACAAAATTAAATTAACACACGAACTGAATGAAGATGATTTTGATCGACGTTTACAATTCTGTGAGGTACTAAGTGAGCAGGCGATTGCAAATCCTCAGTGTCTGTTCAACATTTGTTTTAGTGATGAATGTTCTTTTTTTTTAAATGGTATAGTTAATCGCCATAATTGTCGATATTGGGCTGATTCGAATCCCCATATATTTCATGAGGTACATACGCAATATCCTCAAAAATTAAACGTATGGGCTGGTATTTTTGGGGATCGTATCGTGGGCCCCCTCTTCTTAGAAGGCAATCTAACAGGGGAAATGTATCTGGAACTGCTTGAAGACACAATTGAACCAATGTTGACTAACATTATTGAAAATGACCATCATTATCAGGAAGATCAGTTGATATTTCAACAAGATGGTGCTCCTCCGCATTATGCTATGCCTGTTCGGCGATATTTAGGTCACCACTTCCCTGGTCATTGGATTGGTAGGCGAGGTTCTATTGAATGGCCCCCAGGATTTCTTTCTGTGGGGTAATTTGAAAAGCAGAATTTATGCTACACCACCAGCTTCACTAGCAGATTTACGGCAACGAATCACATTAGAATGTCGCCAAATCACCCCAGACATGCTCCAAAATGTACGAGAACGTTTTCAACAAAATCTGTATCATTGCATGGAAGTTGGAGGTGCGCATTTCGAGCATTTGTTACGATGAGACTAATGTAAGTGAATTTTACTCTTAACTTAATTATGGCTCATTTCTGTTAGAAAAACTGCCGACCGTTTTGTTTCGAGAATTCAACGGGCTTTCCAACGATGTTCCACTCGACTCCTATTCCCTATTCAAATTTCAAGGGTTGTTCACCCCACTGCTCGAGGGTTGACCTGACGGTGCTGCCTGTAGGAGGGCACAATGTCCCCCTCGAAACTAAAATCGACCTGTCTGAGCGTTTTTCCAGATCTACGATATTAGTACCCAAAACCCCCATGTCAAGTTTTCGATGGGCCACCCTGTATATAAATAAGATAAGGGAGAATGTTATTCAGAAATATCACTCACAGAAATCGTTCGATTTATTGATACGAGAATTGCATCTCTTTCGCTAGGCCTCCAGTAAATTTTGGTCGATAAAAATTTATTTCATTCTTTGGAGATCCCCGGGGAGGTCGGAAGCATTGAAAAGCATACTCTTCATAAGTAATTTCACTATACAATGATGGAATAGTGGGGCTGTTTCTGGTGCGTCAATGTTTTTACATGAACATGTCACATGACGGATGGGTTGAGAGCTGCGACTTTGACAGCAGTGAAAGGCCAAATAAAAATAACCGTTTGCTCACGTCCTTACTATGGCTTCAGAGGAATGATACTAAGCTGGTCTAGCTCATATTTGTCAGGTCGTAGTCAGATGGTGAAAACTAACTTTCGCTCAGAAATTGCAAAAATACAAAGTGGTGTTCTTCAGGGTTCAATACTAGGGCTTACAATATTCCTTATTTACATCAACGATTTGACTAGTATAAATGTCTTAGGAAAATTCACACTCTTTGCGGACGATACTGCCATTTTTTAGCATTCTGACAATGCAAATGATTTAACTAGAATCATATGGAGTGATATGAAGAAATTAAAGAGTTGGTATGATCCAAATCGTCTTTCTCTCAATATCTCGAAAACAAATATAGGAACTTTCAGATGTAAACTTGACAATATACCTATTGAAAATGAAATCATTGAGAACAAAAGCAGTTTGAAATTTTTAGGAGTGCACATCGATCGTAAATTAAAATTTGAAGACCATGTTCGTGCCGTGTGTAACAAAGTGTCCTCTGGTTTTTATGCAGTCAGAGTTGTCGCAAATGATCTAAGTTTATCAGCAGCCAATACTGTTTATATTTTTCCAGTGGAATCTCATCTGAGATATGGAATTCCATTTTGGGGCGTATGTAGTGGATTTCTACTACAAAATATTTTAATTTTACAAAAACGAGCCATAAGATATATGTGCAAACCAAAAAGTAGAGACTCTTGTAGACTACTTTCTACTACTCATGGAATTCTTACAGTGATTTCTATCTTTTTAATGGAATCAGTTGAAAAACATTTGACTCAGTTTCAATCTTCACCATTTCATTATGTGAAAAAGCAATTCAGCAACATTAGGTTGCCAATACCAATGACATCAGTCATAAAGGATTCCATTGTTTGTATAATGGTCGTAAAATGTTCAACCATCTGTCAAATGATATGAAGGAAATAAAATCTTCACAACGCTTCAGGAAGGGTGTGAAATGTTTTTAAAGTGATATATTTTACAATAAAATACAAAAAATTTTCAATAATAAATAAAAAAACTGTATCTAATAATTTGATTTCGAATTTCATCATGAATATTTATTTGGTACAACTTTTTTATATTTGTGTGAATTAGTTATACAGGTTGACTCAAACGTTTGTTCTACGTGTATTCTGTATCACTCAATGTATTTATTCACGCAAACTAAATTTATAGATTATGTCAAACTTCATAATTATGAATGTTTTCTTAAATAATTCATATATATTTCTTATATATTTATTCACAACTATAATATAATACAATGTAAATATTTCATCATATGTAACATAACAAAAAATAAAATCTGTAAAAGAAATCAAAAAGAAAAATAATCTCAAAGGACCACGCACGTTTCTTATGGAAAATGGCTTTCCGTGAATTTGTCCGAAGTTTTTGTTTCTACAAAAACTGGACTATAGAAATTGAAAATAATAGTCCAGTTACATCGTCAGTGACGAGCTGTGTATAATAATTTCTTCAAATGGCAGTATCTGAAACGAAGAAAGAATTATTTTTCAATCGATCCGTGCAGTGAAATCATTGAAACTCGGTTTCTCCTAAGTATGAGAGTGAACTGATTATGTGTCATAATCCAAAAAATACAAAAAAAATTACATTGATAGAGCCATATCTCCAAAACTGTCAATTTTTGGAGTTTTTGGCAATGGACACTTTTGATCAGTGCATCCAGATCTACACCATACCAAAAATTCGGACAAATTCACGGAAAGCCATTTTCCATAAGAAACGTGCGTGGTCCTTTCTAAAATAGTGATCTTCCGCTCATAGAATAATGGATATGCCTTTTTGTATGTTATGTATATTATAATATGGATTCCATAGTTAACTGATTTCATTGCCAGTTCATTATTGAAGTCCATTTGTGTAGGTACTGGTTTATTACATAGCAATATTGTTCACAAAATCACGATGCACTGCACTTGTTGCAATTCGTTTGAATTTTGTTAAACGACGTTTCATTTGTCGACACGCTAAAAGTTGACAATTTCAACGGAATTAACATCAAAGAGCTGCACTGAATCTGGCACCAGCTGTTTGCAGATAAATGAATCATGCACTTGTGTCGCTTTCACGAATAAATGAGTGATATATTGTTTTTTCCAGTTATCAGGATGATTCATAGTTTGATTCCAATTGATCCATCATTTATGTGATTGAAAACGCATCGCACACTTTTGAACCAGGTGGCATTAAACAAACGATAATCCATTGTTCATTTTGTACCGGAAAATAATTTATTCTTAAAACCACTGAAATACTATTTGAATAACATTTTCATTAAAACTAAAACTGATATTAAATTGTCACTATACATATTACACAATAAATATTCCAGAAGAAAAATCACAGAAATAAATCACTCTTGACGTGAAGATTATAAAGAAAGTATTTGATCCGACGACTTTTTTTCCAACAATTTTTTTTCTGATGAAATTTTTTTTAAGCATCTTTTCCAACCAACATTTTTTCTGGCGACATTTTTTCTGACGACATTTTTTCGGACGACATTTTTTCGGACGACATTTTTTCATGACATCTTTTCCAGAAAACAATTTTTCCTGACATTTTTTCCTGACAACATTTTCTCCTTACAACATTTTCTCTTGACAACATGTTTTCCTGACGACATTTTTCCTGAAATTTTTTCTGCTGACGACATTTTTTTGCTGATATCATTTTTTGCTGAAAATTGGCATATGGGGATTTTACAAGTTTTCAGTATGACTAAAATAAATAAATTAAATTTAAAAAAAAGCTTTTATACAAATGCGCTAAAATGGAAATATTTCCTCTAGATGTGTAACGTAGGTCAATATGTGCGTAATGAAGATTCGAAAGCTTGCCGCGAGTACAAAATAGGTATTTTTGCGAGGTAAAATTTTGATTCTGTTATGCATAGAATAACCTACGTCACATATATTATTTCCTCTTTAGCGCATTTGTATAAAAGCTTTTTTTTATCAATTTAATTAATTCATTTTAGTCATACTGAAAACTTGTAAAACCCCCATATGCCAATTTTGAATCGAATCGAACCACAATTATAAATTTCGTCCAACATCTTGGTTTTTTGCATTGACAAAAATATCATAATTTTTTACCCTGAAAATCACCACATCCCAATTTTGATTCGATTCGGACCAGAATTACAAATTTCGTCCGCCGTTTTGGAGCCACCATTTTGTTTTTTCTCTTAGAAAAATTCCATAATGTATTGTCAACGAATTTATGTCGGAATAGCTTGCAAATGCAGTATTATAATTTAGAATACGGAACAGTTGATTTGCTCGCTAGAGGGCGCCAAAATAAAAAGTTAGGTCGCAAAAATTGACATGGCTAAATTCCTTATGAAATTACCTTTTTAATGATGTGTCACACTTACTTCTTTCCCTATTCAAATTGTTTGGGTGATAGTGCCCAAGATGTGGAGGGAGAGGTATGACAGTTGAGGTTGTGATAGGAAGATGTCCCCCTGGATTAAAAATCGACGTGTTTTTGCATTTGGTTTACAACACATGCGTTTTGAAGATATTCGATATATTTCGTTTTCGATGCCCCACCCTGTATACTGTGGTATAGTATTGACTTGCCAAAAACAGTATTTTTTGTAATTTGGTTGAATAAAGATTCTATTCTATTCTATCTTATGAAATTTCGAATAAATCTTTATGTCAGAACTGAATACTTGAAACTTCCTACTCAAAGAGAAATTATTATTTATAGATATCTAATAACGATATGGTCATCGTCGGATACAGATTGTGCTCTGTAAGATATTGTTCGCCAGTTTTACCATAAAAGCAAATTCAAATTTTGTGAGTGGAGATACTCCACATATACAAAAATAAAAGTAGCAAAAATTCCATTACTATGACGCTAAAATTGCATCTCTGGAGGCTGAGATCCAACTGTTGAAATCTGATGATAATAATCAATGAAACAGTTCATCGGAAGATACCCAGAAAAAACTTGAACAAAAATCAGACTCTATAGAAGAGTATGCAAAAACCAAGTTAAAGTATTTAAGTTCATTGTAAATGCTATTTTTACAAGAAACGTCATGAAATTAGGACTAATGACAATAATAAAATAAAATATTAAAAAAAATTGGTTGTTTAAGACATTGACAAACAATAACGAACATGAAACACTTCAAAACTTACACCCAATCAATTTATGTTCATAAAACTATTTGTATATTTTCATCACCTATTTAAGAATTCATCAATGGAGTAGCAGCACATGTTCAGTAAGTATGATTTCGCCCATGCACTGAAACGTTTTTCTCCACGATCATCACAGAATTTGCCAATTCTGAAATCAAATTTGATTACAGAATGCTGGAATTCTCTCTCTTGAGATTGAAGAAATATTCTGCAACACCTCTGCCCCCATGCAATTTATATGTATTCACATTCTCTCGTGATAGAATAATATTCTCACACTGGTTAGCAATAATAACATTAGCCTTGACGCAGTTGATTGTCATTGTAGTGGCAAAATTTGAGTAAATGTCAAAATTATTGCTGTCACGTTTCCTATCTTTGATCGTGGAGAAAGTATAGTCTGCTACTCGGATAGAATGAAAATTCGTGATGCTCGTGGTTCCTCAAGCTCGCCTTCGGCTCGCGCTCGGAACTTTCCACTCGCATCGAGCATACTATTCTGTTTTATTTCTCAATATTGGAGGTATTTTATTATACAGTTTCAGTCCCCAATGATTGATTCCTTGTTGTGTCTTTTCCAACCGATGGAGTGGGATTCTGAGGTCGTTTCCAAATCTTGTAGAATAGGAGTGGCTTCCTGAATTCATAATAAATCGATCTCTATTTAGATGGACGTATTTCAGGCACGTGAATATATATTTGCTTGGCACTGTCATTATACTTTCAGATTTAAAGAAATTCCTGCATGATTTTCTGTATTTCAGGCCACATAATACTCTGATAGCTTTTTTTTGGAGTATGAAGATTTTTTTCGCTTCGGAGGCAATTCCCCATAGGAGTATACCGTAGCTAGTTATGCTATGAAAGTTAGCATAGTATGCTACTCTTGCTGCTTGGAGAGTCGATACAGATTTGATTCTTCTCATGGTGTATATAGCTGTACACAACCTGTTGCTCAGAGTAGAAATATGAGCTGTCCAGTTAAGATTATTATCGAATATCAAACCTAGAAACTTTATCAGGTTTCCCGTAACGCCTCTTGGTGACATCAACAGGTGTTGAGTTTTCTCAATATTTTGTAGGAGAACATTTGCTGAAAACCATAAATCGGCCTCTGTCAAAGTGAGCTGTGATTGATTTTATATTTCTTCAACAGTTTAACATTTCACTAGGTAGGTTGTATCATCTGCATATATTGTAGCACTAAATACGTCAATGTTAGCTAGCAAGTCGCTCGTATAGATTATGAAGAGAATGGGCCCTAAGATTGACCCTTGTGGTATTCCTTGAATCACTGATTCTGCTTTTAATAAATCATTTTTCCACCAAGTTGACTGAAATCGATCAGTCAAATAGTACTCGATCAAACGATGCGGAATTCCTGTTATTCCATGTATCAAAAGCTTTGCTAAGGTCACAACACAGCATCTGAACAGATTCGTGATTGTCGAAAGATTCTAAAATTTTCTCTACGCTTTCTACCATGGCTGTAATGGTAGATTTTCCTTTTCTATATAACATTCGGATTATTGGCTTCAAGGAATTCATCAAAGAAAACTCATAACAATTGGAATCATAGGACCAATATTCACAACATCAACAATCATCAGCAATAGAAATTAACTGTTATTTAATGAATATAAAACTTCTATATTGGGGAAAATTTTCCAATTAGTATTTATAAATCATGTAATGCGATACCTGATGAATTAGAAAAATATAACGTGTTCAAATTAAAAAAAGAACTGATTTAATTCCTATTCAATGATCGCCAATTGGTTAAACAGATTTTTTTTTATTTCTTCTTTCTTCAACTTGAAGAGAGCACCTAAATGGAAGATCATTGAGAAAAGACTTAATGAAGTAAGTCCACATTTTGTTCAGGCATTTTTTCCAAACGACATTTTTTCTGGCTACAAATTTTTCTGACGTCTTTTTTTCTGACGACATTTTCTCCTGACGACATTTTCACCTGACGACATTTTCACCTGATGACATTTCTTGCTGACGACATTTTTTTCTGACGTCTTTTTTTCCTGACAAAACTTTTTCCTGACGACAATTTTTCCTCACATTTTATCTGACATTTTTTCTGATAATTCCTTTTCTTACATTTTTTCAAGCATTTTTTCCAGGCAACATTTTTTCTGGCGACAATTTTTCTGGCGACAATTTTTCCGGCGACAATTTTTCTGGAGACATTTTTTCAGACGACATTTTATCTGACGACATTTTATCTGACGACATTTTATTTGACTACATTTTCACTGACATCTTTTCCTGATGACATCTTTTCCTGACGACATTTTATCCAGACACTTTCTTGCTGCCATATTTTGATGACGTCATTTTGACATGCTGACGTCATTTTTTGCTGAAATTTTGTCCTTACAATCTGTCCTGACATAATTTCCTGATGTTTTATCTGACATCTCTTCCTGACGACTTGTTTTGCTGACGAAATGTTTTTGTTCGAAATTTTTTGAGACATTCATCTGGATTCTGTATTACAATCAGATATTTCAATGACATTGTCATCAGTACATATACTGAACAGAAAATACCCCCAGGTAGGTGCCCTGTGACACACCCTAAGTAGCAGTGTATTCATCGGAAATGCATCTGTTCAACTTGACACATAGGCAGCGATCTAATAACTACGCTTTCATTAATAATATTTCCGTATATGGTAAGAAAACGTCCGAAGCATGTCGGTGAAGGGATAGACCTAGACAGATGAATGGGATGTATCCAATAAATATCTATCTATCGCCCATTTTCTGCAAACGCGGTGTAATATTTCCATCCAAATAACGTCACACAGCGACATCGAATTCACCACCAGAGGATGCTGTCAAACCCAATAAAATACGGTGTCATATGAACTCGATGCAGTTGCCTTTTACTTCTCGCTTTATCTCAATTTACGAAAAGTAGTGGTGAAATATTTCCTGGATCGTTTTCTTTTGATGACCTATGTTAGAGGGAGTTGACGTAATCATTATAGATTGTGAGCATGATGGTGTTTTATCTAAAAAAACGCTGACAGACGGAGTTTGTTTCCGTGAAATCAGAGGATATTGAGTTTTATTGCTATTAGTCCATGTGCCTTATAAAAGCAGTTTATAAGAATATGTAGAAAATAATATGTTGACGCATTTTTGGGAAAAAAGTTAAGAAAAATAAGATAATCACCGGTCTTGGAAAATGTTTTGAGAAAAGAGTTTTCACTCAAATCGAAAACGAATGAGTTTTTGGAAAAAGTGAAAAAATTTTCAAGATATTTTTTTTTCACTCAAATCATGGAAAAAATGGAAAGAACATAGGGTGTTACCATTGGAAAAAAAATGAAAAATTTTGAGGAAAAAAATGTCGAAGAAAAAACACCCATCTTGGAAAAAAAAGAAAATTTTTGAGGAAAAAAATGTCGAAGAAAAAACACCCATCTTGGAAAAAGGTGTTCAACCTTCTTGTCAAAAAAAAAACGGAAAATTATTTTAAAAACAAATTTCACTCATAGAGAAAAAAACAGTCTTGAGAAAGTCTCAAATCAAAGAAAAATATTTAAAAAAAACAAGGTGTTACCCTTTTATAAATAACTGAAAATTTTTTGAAAAAAAAATTTAAAAAAAGGAAGCAGAGAAAGAAATTGAATTAACCATGGACTTCTGCATAACTTTCTGAATATAAATAATATTCTAACTAAGAACCAACACGGATTTCGATCGAATCATTCCACCACAACGGCAATTATTTCTTTTTATTCGAATCTTCTACAGTCAGTTGAAGCAGGCGAGAATCCCACTGGGATCTTTTGTGATCTCAGTCGGGCCTTTGACTGCGTACAACATGGAAATCTTCTGGATAAACTGTATAAGATTGGAATTAGAGGTATTCTGCATGAATGGTTTGTATCATATCTTTCAAATCGTACCCAGACTGTCAAAATACAATATTCGACTGAGAATTATGACGAAACTTTTTTTTCTGATCAGTTAATTAATGACATAGGTGTTCCTCAAGGATCAGTCTTAGGGCCGATCCTATTCATTCTCTATATCAATGAGTTGCCGTCTGTATTGCAAAATTCTTTCACTTATTTGTATGCTGATGATTCTTCACTCCTATTTAAATCAAAAGATTTGATTGAACTGCAACAGAACATCAGTTCTGACGTTGATTGCCTGCAAAATTGGTTCAGTGAAAACTTATTGTTTTTAAAAGTTTCTAAAACGAAAGCAGTATATTTTCATACTGCCCAAAATACTAACATGGTAGACATTAATATTAAAATATGCGGTGGTGAGATAGAAATGTGTGACAGTATAAAGTTTCTTGAAATTTTTCTAGACAGCAATCTCAATTTCCGTCAGCACTGCGATAATCTCATTAAAGTACTCAATAAGCAGTGTTACCTGCTAAGAAACCTGAAGAGAATTCTAGACAACTCTGGTCTTATTTTATATTACCACGGGCAGATACAATCAAGACTTAGCTATGGGCTGAGTGTATGGGGTAATTCTTCAGCTGCACACGGTGTTTTCATGACGCAAAAGAGAATTATCAGAACTATTGCAAACGCATCACGAACAACATCGTGTAGAACATTATTTAAAAAATTAAATATTTTGCACCTTTCAGGTCTCTACATTCATAAAAAAAAAGAAGTTTTCAAACAAAACAAATCTCTTCATGGTTATAACACTCGTGTCAGAAATGATTTCCATATACCCAAATCACGTTTATCTCTATGTCATAAGTCGTTCGAGATTTTGGGCCTGAGACTATATAATGCACTTCCGGAGTTTTTTAAAAATATTACCAAGGAACAAGAATTCAAATATAAGATAAAACAGTTACTTTTTCAAATTAGCCCCTACACAATCGATGAGTTTTTTTCTTACCAGCAATAATAAAATGTTTTGTATTTTTTGCTTTGTACTAACTCAGATTGTTTTAATGCATTTTGTTAGTTATAAATGTTTTTGTTATGTTATTTTTTAAATATGTAGGTACATTGTATGTGCATTGCTGTTCTGCTTAGTCACTCGATTGTTTTAATACTTTTTTGTTAGTTCTGAATGTGTTTTGTTATATATTTTCATTTGATATGTACCTGAAACTGAGTTGTCCAATTGCTTTTGTAAGCTCGTTTTAATGGATTAATAAATACTTGGACTTGACTTGACTTGACTTTTGTGTATTGATACTCTTGAAGTAACAATAATTAGAATATGTCTATCAATCAAATTATTCACACAATTGACAAAAAACTATAAGTACTTCCTCATCCAGATACTCCTGATCGAATATTCTGAATAAAACTGTGACATAAAAATGTTGGACGAAAATATTTTGATCAGAAAATTTTGAACTCCTGTAACCACCCATTTTCGGTTGGTTTTTATTTTTATGAATTTGAATTTTGCAATAAATAACAGAGTATTTCGGTTGCAAATAAGAGTTGTCACGTTGAGTTGTTGCAACTCTTTTCAAGTTCATTCAACCAGATTGAATCCGACTTTCTGATAGTAACTTCAATCCGGCATAGCCAAACTTATCAATAAATCCCGATGAATCTGATTGAAATTGTATTGGATAAGGCAGAAGTCTAGATTGCTCAAGCCATTCTTATTATCAGTTTTATGGGCTTCTGCCAAGTAGTGTCATAGAATTTTTTCTTTTGAAATTATTGGCATCAGAAGAAGTCGGCACCATAATAGACCACAAGCCCAGGCACAACTTCAGAGGGTGATTTTATACACCACGAGTCGTATATAATGTTGAAGTACTGATCGAGAAACGAACGTTAGGCACTACGCCGTCAATTTTCCGCGGTACAGGTGAGTGTACAGGCGAGTTGAAATGTCGTAAAAAAGGGGGTACTTTTTGATTACTTTATACATGACGGCACTATTTTCGTCAAAGAGGCAATGAAAAAAGAATGCTCTAAAACCCAGTGCCGTCAAAAAATAGCGGTACAGGGAGTCAAAATTTTTTTTTGAAATCGGCGATTTTACCCCCCCTCCCCAGTTAATCGAATACTTGACGGCGTTGATTCAGTTAACTTTGCCTTTCCTTAAAAAACTATAATACATCTATGCCGTCACAAAAGGGTGGTACATGGGGTCAGAAATCGCGAATCAAAACCCGATTTTTACCCCTTATGGGGGTGGTCATTTAGAATTTGACGGCACCGATTTCTAGCTTTGAGTTAACATTTATTGAGTATTCTAAACATGGTGCCATCGAAAAATTATGGTTCATGCAGAAATAAATAAAAAATTACTAAAATTTTAGAGCAAAAACTCAATGTTTTCTTGTAAGGTCATTTATTTCAGGACGTCATACGTTTTTTTTAAGCAGGAACTACTTATAATGGCTTCATAATTATGCCGTCATTAATTCATGGTTCCCAATTGAAATACAGAATAAATATAAAAAGGAAAAAATTTAAAAAAATTTAAAATTGCCTGCACATTTATGAGAGTTTATTTTTGAAATATTATTGTGGATAGCACTTCCTTAAACATTAAAAATCATAGAAAAGTTGGTGCCGTCAATTTTTCCTTGTTATATTTTATGCATTTGACGTGAAATCTCTTGCTACTTTTGGCTTATTTCACCTACCATTTTGGTCATAATTTTGGCCAAAAATCACGAGACGACATTAACAATATAATATTGACCATATTGAACAGTAATTTAAAATTGTGGTGCCGTCAACATTAAACGGAAACTCTTCGTAATAGAATTTCAAAATTTTAACGATAATCTTGGTAATATTCGTTTTCGGTCCAAAAATCGAACTTTCATGCACTGATATGTGATTTATCATAAAAAAAGTAGTATGAAATATATTATAAAATAAGTGATTAAAGATTTGAATAACAACGTATAAATCATTAAAATTTGATGGAAGATTGTAAACTAGATAACTATCATTAATTTTCATAAAAAAGGCATTAGTCTTTCATAAAGTTTTAAAAGCGTTAGTCAATCTTCATGGTATTTTTATTGAGATTCACAATAAATAGATTTTAAAAAATCAGAACATGGAACATACTATAATATTCATTCATTCAACAACATACATTTTTCAACAATTTATGATTCTTCATCAGAATTATCGCTCTCTATATCTGATTCACTTGCAGAATCCATTTCAGTCACTTCCTCCAGATCTAAAATATTAATACAATATATAATTGAAGAAATATTACAAGAAATCAATTAATTGATTTTGCTGTTTCATACCTGAATTATCATCTTCTGTCTCAGTTCTCCCATCCTGTACAATAATGTCCTGCACGCTTGCTGGAACTTCATCGCCATCGAAACAGTGGTAAAAAAATTTATTATTATCCAATGTCCAACCATAGTTCAGTGGGCTAATTGTGGTGGGATTTTTTAAATAAGAATTACACCAAATTTGCGATATATAAGTACATAGATCTTCAAAATTGCTGCTCTAATTCGGAATGAGAAGAAGGAAAAGAGGTTGCTTCCAACTTTGCCGTTGATTATCTGAATTTTTCATTTTCGGACTTAGGTTTATACATTTTATCGAAAATGAGAGATCTTGCCTCATTTACTGTTTTGACAGCTCGTACATTGTACAAAATGCACACAAATTCTTCGACTATCTTTAAAGTATCCTGCATTGCCTGTATATCTGTAGTAACTGAAGGACACCCCATCATACCAAAAGCTTGTTGATACTTTGTCGAATTTTTCAAAATTTTAAATGGCCTCAGTTTAACCTTCCTACAGAAGGCAGGGATGTTATCTCTGTTATACAGAGATAATCTAATATCACGGAGTAGATTTGTCGTAATGTAGGCACAAAGTTGGATAATTTTGCCCCTTAATTCATCAGGATTTGTTGCTCTCTGAAATGTATGTCGATACGCGGATTCTTTCAGATATTCCCAAAGAAAGAAATCATTACTCTACTTGATGTCATAATTACCTCTGCCACTGAGAATGTTCCTATTTGTGAAGTAATAAATTTGCATAATGTTTTCGACCACTGTGCAGTCTCTTGTAAAATACTGAAAAAAACTTCAGAACAGGCCTCCAAAATAATAAAATACCGGGATTGGAAAAATTTTGATAATGAAGCTTTCTATGTACATATAAATAATTTTAACTGGGATTTTATCTATACATTAGTCGAAGTCAACGAGAAGGTAAATTTTCTGATAATATCGATCTTTGACGAATATTGTCCTATTCGTGAAGCTAGAGTGTCTAAAAAACCTAGTCCTTGGCTAACGGATACTATAAAAGACATGAGGAAATTGAGAGATAAAGCTTACAAGAGATTCAAAAACAAGCTGTTTAGTATTGTTAGACTTCAGTAAGGCCTTCGACACTCTAGATCCATTTGTACTTGAACAAAAACTTGAATATTTTGGGTTCGGACCTGGTTCCGTGGAACTGATCGCTATCTATCTGAGGAATCGATCGCAGTATGTTGTAGTTGATGACCAGATATCCGAGGTCAAACCGCGAAGTCTTGGGGTACCACAGGGCTCCGTACTCGGCCCGCTTTTGTCATTGAATTCATGAAATTTTGTCAGATACACCAATATGCAGATGACACACGGCTATACCTTAGTTTCCAAATGGAAAATGTTATAGCTGCCATGGACCATATCAATGAAGATCTCGCGTGCTTGTATAATGTATCATCCGCACATAACCTAAAACTAAATGCTAGTAAATCAAAACTCTTGATTTTTGGGCCCAAGAATAGGAAACTAACTTTTGCGCGACAAAATAACATAAATATTTCTGGTGATGCACTACCAGTGGTAGAGGAAAGCAAAAATTCAGGACTATGGATCGATAGCGATATGAGATATACAAAACATGTTAATCATCTGAGTAAAATATCATACAATATACATAGGAATTTATACCCGCAAAGAAATATTCTTGGTAACGGTCTAAAACTCCTCATATGTGAAGCATTAATCATGTCTAAGCTCTCATACTGCGATTGTATATATGGCCCTGCGCTTCTGAAACAAGATCAAATGCGTTTGCAAAGAATACAAAATTCATGCATGAGGTTTTCATTAGGTATTCGTAAGTTTGATGCAATAAGCCAGTCATTTCGAGATATAAAGAAACTTAAACTTCCACAGCTTCGCAAACTTCATTTCTTAACACTCGTTCATAAGACCTAAATTACCCAGAAGCCTTAATACTTGATGAATAAACTCAAACGCTTCGAAAACATCAATAATTTTTCAACAAGGAATATAGGCGTTTGCTAGTGATTCCTAAACACTCTACTACCACTTTCAAACGTAGCTTCTCCTACACCGCTTGCATGCTTTATAATGATTTGCTTCCTGAGTTCACCAACTATTCTATTAGAAACTTCAAGAAAAAACTTAAAGCTCATCTTCTCTCTACTGTGTGAGTCGATTATATACAAAAACTGTAATGCGGCCATGTTTCTGGGTTTCGAGATAGGCATTTGGTAATAATTCTTTGGGATTTCATATAGTTTTGAATTGATACAGTCGTTGATATTGTTGATATTATTGAGAATTGACGTTTCAGTTTAGTTCTATATTATTTTAAATTTTTATTATTAGTACTTTCTATTATACCATTTAATTTAGTTTCTATGCTGAAGGTTGAGTTGAAAAACACTGCTTGGCAGTGACACTCCGCCTATTCAATCATATAAGTATGTTTATATTGTTATATTGTAGTTAATTGAATAAAGTTCTATTATTATTATTATTATTATTATTATTATTATTATTATTATTATTATTATTATTATTATTATTATTATTATTATTATTATTATTATTATTATTATTATTATTATTATTATTATTATTATTATTATTATTATTATTATTATTATTATTATTATTATTATTATTATTATTATTATTATTATTATTATTATTATTATTATTATTATTATTATTATTATTATTATTATTATTATTATTATTATTATTATTATTATTATTATTATTTAAATCTGATCTGGGAGGCCACAATATCATACCACATGTAGATATTAAGCGATCACGAAATGTGTTTTAAAGAAATTGTGTCACTGGTCGTGACTCGTGACATTGTGACGCGAACAACCATTCTGTTGAAACCAAATGTCCCCAAAATTAATAGGAAGTGGCTGCATTGTCTGACTAATTTGATTTCGACATGAAAAACACATTTTTCAGCGTATTGTACCATATAAAATACTAAAATATGTTAACTTTGAAGGATATAGCATTGAAACAACTAAATTTTAGGTTGTATAAAATGACCACCCCCACGAGGGGTAAAAATCGGGTTTTGATTCGCGATTTCTGACCCCATGTACCACCATTTTCTGACGGCATAGATGTATTATAGTTTTTTTAAGGAAAGGCAAAGTTAACTGAATCAACGCCGTCAAGTATTCGATTAACTGGTGAGGGGGGGTAAAATCGCCGATTTCAAAAAAAAATTCCGACTCCCTGTACCGCTATTTTTTGACGGCACTGGGTTTTAGAGCATTATTTTTTCATTGCCTCTTTGACGAGAATAGGGCCGTCATGTATAAAGTAATCAAAAAGTACCCCCTTTTTTACGACATTTCAACTCGCCTGTACACTCACCTGTACCGCGGAAATTTGACGGCATAGTGCCCAACGTTTGTTTCTCGACCAGTACGTCAACATTATATATGACTCGTGGTGTATAAAATCACCCCCTGAAAATGTGTCTGGGCTTGTGGTCTATAAGTTGAAGTGCTCTTTGAATGTTGCAGTTAAGATGTTTTGGCGTTGAGATTGGGAGAACATTGCAAAGTAGTTCTTGTAGAATACTTTGCGAAGAATCCAACAGGTATAATTCAATAGTCGTAGGAGGCAGTAGTTGTTTTCTGTTAGAGACTTGCCGACGATTTTACTGATTGAATCACTCACCACCATTACTTCAGAATGCTTCCATTAATTCAGATCAACCTGTACAGAGAAAAGTCCTTCAGAACGAGAGAGTAGAATCATTCCTGATTCTGATCGACGTGGAAACAAAATCCAGAAAGGTATTCATTGATTTCATCTCCAATCTGCTCACGTCTATTTGTCTACATGCGCTAAATTCATTTATACCCAACCGTGAGTCAATATTTGGTCCACAAAACGAGACGTTTCTGTCACAAAGTCGCGAAAGTAGACCTTTTGCTTCGCAAACATCAATAAATTGTTCATGTCGCACCTTAATGAAATTCCTACGATATACGACACCAATGGAACAACCCATTCAGAGGGGAATTTTACTCACTGGAGCTTATGGGCTATTACAGATTTTATGAATGCAGAGTGACGTAATCCTATTTTAGGCAACTCTTCATGACATTGTTATGAACAAAGAAATTGAATTATATAGTGGTTTCTAAAGTCTGGATCAAGGCCCTCGGATGAGAGGTATTAATTGATGTTATGAATTTTAGGGGTTGTGAAACAATTCCAGAATTCAACTGAAACGCCCCATCTATACATTGGCAGTTCTTCATCTGCTTAACACCTTATAGTAGATGTAGTAGCACTTTATTATTATTCCGAGAAACAATTTTGTTTATAATACGGATACAAAAAAATAATTACAAAATAATTATCCAAATTTATTTGACAGTAAAACATAAAATTAAAGTATAATTCATAACAAATAAAAATATAACTAATGCTACCTAACCTTTAGATTTTTACGCAGCATAGTTAGATTCAATGAAGGATTTAGAGATAAGATACATTAATGAATGGAAAAGAGTGATGTTGAAATTAATATGTTAAAATTCCGTTAACCGGGCGCTACAAGCTATAAAAAAACTTTTTTTGGGATTTACGTAGTTTGACCTCCAGAACAAAATATCCAAATGAAATTTTTGGCGGTCTCAAGTAATTTCGGAGATACGGGCCTTTTTTTGAATGAAAATTGGCATTTTCTGGTTTCTTCTTCGAAAAACACACTCAAATGCCGCCTTATTTTTACCAGCACAATATACACACCCTAATTCACCAGATTTACAATTTTTTTTTCATTGAAAACAGTTTTTTATCAACAAATTGTAGCATTTTCTAGCAAATACAAAATCAACAAATTCGTGCTGTTTTGTTTACTGAATATCTGTCATTTCTGTTGTCAGGTTGGTAACAATGGAATAGAGGACTTCGGATAAGGATTCAGTCATGCCTCCACACAACTTTTGGCTTTAAAACTACTGGCACGTTTTTCGGCAAGTTTTCTTCATGTCAGGGTTCCTGGCAGCCTCAGGAACCCCGTAATATGATTGAAATTGTTCATAACGACGGGAATATTGAGATTTTCCATAAAATACAAAACCCAGGGACTTTAATTATTTTAGGGATTTTTCTCACAAAATGCGCAAAGTAAAAAAAAAACTATCAAGTAAGATATGTTTTTTATACCACCTACAGAAAATGAATAAAGTTAGAAATGGGAATAATAACTATAGCGTGGAATGTAATTCTAGAACACTTGCAAGCGACTAACGCTTCGTTGCAGTCGTCCGATCAAGATCTTAACACGAGATAGGTACGCTATTTATAAATCATTACAAGACTACTTCCAAGCAATACGATCCAAATTTTCAGATATAGAGGCCAAAGCCCTAATTGGCTGTGAAGAAAATCAGCAATCGACTTCAAGAAAACCCAAGCAAAATACAAATTACGACCATTTCAGCAACAGCTCTACTCACAGACCTCATAAAAGAAGGCTCTACTACAGTCGAAGAAGTTGTAGAACATCAAACACCTAGACAAAGTTTTGAAATTCATGTTTTTATTGTTGTAATTGTCTGCGTTAGCTAAATGCATGGAAGCTTACCATCAATTGACTAGTGTATTTGGAATACTTCGGCAGAAAAGATCTTAAAAAGAACTATCGTCAATTATTTCCTAGACGATGTCGAAGACGGTCTGGGCAATGAACTAGTGCAGTTTGCGAAGCTGCTGAAAACAGATGTAGCTGCTGATAACAGATGTGGCTGCTGATATTGACAGCAGAAAGAAAAAGCACGAGGCTCAGGAACTTCAAGTTTATAAACTGTTGACATAAAATTCATTGGAATCGTGTTTCCCAAATGTTGGAATAGTGTTTCGCATTCACTTGATTTTGATAAACACCAATTACAGCAGAGAATGTTCTTTTTCAATGTTAAAGCGTTTTAAAAATATGTTAAGGAGCACAATGGGACAAGAACATTAAACCACCTCAATATAATGAACATAGAAAGTGATTAACTTTGAAATATTGATTTGAGGAGTGTTATCTCCAAATTTGCTCGGATTAAATCACGGAAAGTATTTTTGTAAATGTGCTGTTTAATTTTATATTCTATACTTTAATACTTAATGCAAATCAATGGCCTCTTGTTCACATTTGCTACGGCCCCACGGTGGCTTCATCCGGCACTTCCTAAACTACACAATACCTCTTTCAAAAACAAAACTCTAACTATAGTTTTGAATTTACCGCCATTTTGAAAGAAAAATCCCTAAACAAAATTAAAGTCCCTAGTGTTTTGTATTTTGTGGAAAATCTCAATATTTCCGTCGTTATGAACAATTTCAATCATATTACGGGGTTCCTGAGGGTGCCAGGAACCCTGACATGAAGAAAAAATGCCGAAAAACGTGCCAGTAGTTTTAAAGCCAAAAGTTGTGTGGTGGCTTCACTGAATCCTTATCCGAAGTCCTCTATTGACGGAAAGGCGATTCTAATTTTGCGACATTGCCAATGTGATTCCAAGCGAATGTAATTCATTAAATTATTCTACGTTGAACATTACTTAAATACCCTTCTTATCAATCGAGGTAATTAGGCCCTACTTATAATAAAAATAAAAATTGACAATACAATGTAGGTACCTGTAAATCTCAAAACATAGCTACTACTTAATTAATTGAAAAGGTTTAACAAAGGGGAACCTATTAAGGTCCAATTGATCATTCAGTAAACAATTCGAATTTAATTCGAAATTAATTTTTTTTGACGTTCAAAATCTTTTTCCTAGTATACCTCCCCAAGATACCATACTCTTAGTAGAAGGTTTACTAAATAGAAATCATGTCAACCCGGTTATTTAACAAGATATATTAGACCTTTTGTCGATATTGATGTAATTAAACAAAATTACTTTCAATTTGACAATAAAATATATTCTTCATCTGAAGGTTTGATCATGGGAAATCCGCTGAGTCCTCTACTGGCAGATATCTTCATGGACAACCTTGAAGGAATAATTCACAAGCATCTACTCTCGCAACAGTTTTTGTATTGGTACAGATACGTGGATGACATTAAAGTTTGTTTTAAAGGTACCAATTTCATTACCCTTTCTGGATAGGTTCATGTCCTTTTGCTATGAACATGACATATTCTCAAAAAATCAGCACTGCTTTCTTCGTAACAGATCCACAATGACGGCTGTTCATTCATACTATGGAAAACTTGTGGAGAAAGTTGAGGAAGGCCAGTGCCCTGTAGGATATTTTGTGATCTCAGCAGGGCGTTCGACTGTCAATCACGAAATTTTACTAGAAAAATTACTAAAATACGGCATAAGAGGGAATCCATATCAATGGATAATGAGTTATCTATAATTAAGACAACAGTATGTTATCATAAATAGCACAGCTTCCTACCGTTCAGAAGTAAACATCGGTGTGCCAAAGAGCTCGGTACTGGGACCTATACTTTTTATACTATATATCAACGATCTGGACAAACTGCCAATACAAGGCTCACTCATAATATACGCAGATGATCCATCAATCATCATATCCGACAAATGCAACGAAAAACTGTATAATAAAATCCAATCAAGTTTTGCAACTAGTAAGTGACTGGACTAGAGTAAATAGACTTTTTCTGAACGCTGATAAAACCAATGCAATCAGAATTCATAATCGTCAAAAAATATGTGACAAGATCACCCTACAAGCTGATGAGTCATCAAATCCAATCTCTACAAATTCAGGTAACGTAAAATTTTTAGGGATTTACATCGACGAATGCCTAGATTGGCATAAAAAGTGCCAAATATTGAAATCTAAAATCTATTCATACTCTTATCAATTTAGAAACTTGAAAAATATTCTAAATAGAGAACAACTATTAAATCTTTATTTCTGTCAAATTTACAGTCGTCTTCGTTATGGTATATGCTTCTGGGGTCTATCTAGCTCATCACAAGACGTTTTCATTGCTCAAAAGCGAGTTATCCGTTCCCTGGTGGGTGTGTCCAATAGAACTTCATGTCGTGACATTTTCATAAACTTGAAAATACTCACAGTACCCTCTCTTCAAATTTAAGAATCATGTCTCTATGTGTTCAATAATAAAGATAAATTTGATACAAATAGCTCGTGCCATGGAGTTAATTAATACTAGACGAAAAGATGACTTCTATATCCCTTTGTAAGATGAATATAACTAGACAGTCGCCTAACATCGCGGCACTCAGATTTTTTAACGCCCTACCAACTGAAATTAAACAATGTAAGACTTCAACCTCGTTCAAAAAACATGTGAAACAACTACTACAAAAGAAATGTTATTATTCGGTGGAAGAGTATCTCTCCCAGAAATTTTTAAAATAGCTACATGCCTATATGTTACCTCTCTAGTCACACTTATGTTAGGTATTAATGTTAGTTATTTGTGTCTTTTTTATACTCATGTTGTCGTTGTGCTCTATGTTTATTTTGTACTCTACATACATGTACCCTCTCTTTGACTATTCCTATACAATTTTGTAATTGTCTGCTGGAAAATTTAATAAATAAAAGACAGTTAGACACATTTCATAAATATATTAACACTATTCACCCAAACATTAAATTCACAATAGAAATAGAAGTAGAAAAATCATTAAATTTTTTAGATCTGACAATAGGTAAAACCAACAACAAACACCATTTTTCTATTTTTCATAAACCTTCCCATACTGACATCACCATTCATAATAGTTCGATACATCCTTATATACATAAAATATCAGATACATAGATTAGTGAATATTCCTCTTTCTGAAGAATATTTCTGCAAAGAATTAAATATCATAAAACAGATAGCAGTTAACAATGGATATCAAGTCAAATTAATAGAGAATATTCTTGCTAGAAAATTACATAGAGCTATCCAAGAAGTGTACCCCACTATGAGGAACCTTGACAATAATTACAAAAGAAGTATTGAATAGTCAACTCAATGAACGTGAACACTGTAATAAATAAAGCACTTCCGAGCACTCTACGATACGAACTTGATCCCAAACAATCAAAATTTGTCCTGTTTCTTTCTCTTGCAACGAGCCACAAAAAAAAATTGTTTATTGTTTTTGTTTTGTGCAACTGGCGTCAAGCGCCATTCTTCTTTGCATTGGTCATATTTGTCATTGCCTGCATTACCGATTTCGGTAGTTGCCAACTGCGACATGCGAACCAACATGCGAACAACGTAGAACAAACCATGTGTTTAGGCTGTGACACTGCGAATACTAATTAGGATAAAATGACACAGTCTAACAGTATTTTGAATGGTCATATATATTTCACTTATATTTCATATGTGTCATGAAAACAACAATAGGTACGAAATTGATTCCCTCTTTGAAATTACCATATTTATACATTAACTCATAACATTATACTTACACTTTACAGAAGTTCAGTGTTTGGTCCGAGCGAAGGATGTACAATGGAAGTCCAATAGACATCCCTTTTTTAAACTGGATTTTCAGTCAATTTGGACAAGAAATGGATGTCCATTGGATGTCCACTGTACATCCAATGGATATCCATTTAACGTCCATGTCCACAAGGACCAATTATGGACATGAAATGGATATCCATAGGATATCCTGTGTTTACTGGGTTTAAGTGTAGCATTCAGACCAGATAACACGTTGGTAAGGTTTATCAAAAATAATAAAGATAAAACACAAAAATCTTACAAATCAGGAGTTTATAAATTGAATTGTGGATCTTGTTCCAAAGTATATGTAGGCCAGACTGGTAGACCATTCAAAAGCCGCGTACGTGAACACCGTATGAATTATGTAAAGAATAAAACACATTCATATGCCAATCATATTTTCGAAGAAGACCATGACTTCGATGAAAACTTTGAAATCATTCATGTTGCAAATAAGGGTATTAGACTTAATTATTTAGAATTCTTGGAAATTATTAAACTGAAAAATTCGAATTGTTTACTGAATGATCAATTGGACCTTAATAGTTCCCCTTTGTTAAACCTTTTCAACTAATTAAGTAGTAGCTATGTTTTGAGGTTTACAGGTACCTACATTGTATTGTCAATTTTCATTTTTATTATAGGTAGGGCCTAATTACCGCAATTGATAAGAAGGGTATTTAAGAAATGTTCAACGTAGAATAATTTAATGTATTACATTCGCTTGAAAAAGATACAGTGTATCGAAACATGTCGCGTAGACAATAATCTGTGGAAATTAAATCGTGTTTATCTTAGTGTCATATACTAACGGCCACGTCAATCCAAAATATCATAACACAACTAGAAATGGAGAATCAATGGAAATATTTTGAATGAATCTGGAAAACAGATTACTAAAGGTACCAAATTTCATTTAAAATTCCCAGGAACTGTCAGTGGAGCTCATCGTGAATTGCCCTATACATTTTAAACACTACCAGTAAGTCCTTTTGGTTTCATTTGCGTCCTGATTTTCTGAACAAATTGACACGCTATCTATTTCTTCGTTAATGATCTGTGTGATGACAACGTTTTAGCTGAAACGAGCTATAAACTTCACGAAGAAAATAAAAACTGACGATCCCGGATGTAAAAAGTAAGTTTACACTAGACGTTATTGAAGTTTCGAACGAACTCATTATTGCAAACTCATCTCCAGCACCACTAGCAGCAATTTCATACGAAACCAGGAAAGCTCATATCAAGTCGTGCGATAGACAGCATATTATGAGCAAATCCGGTCGATGGCAGGCTAGGTAAAATGTCTCTTTTCTACCGGAAATCCAGCTATAGAAAACGGGTTTCGTCAGGTCTAGATTTGCATGCAAAAATAAACACGTATAAAACCACAAAAACTACCTGAACGAAAGTTTGTTCATGGTGAGATAATTAATAGTTATTTATGCAAAAAGTGAATGTTTATTGCACTCGACGTGAAATTGTCCGACGAGGCCGTTAGGCCGAGTTGGACAACACGTCGAGTGCAATAAACAATTTTTGCACGAGTTGCATACAACATTTTTTCTGCGTTCATGCAAAAAGCAAAAAATGATTTATTGAGGTGCGGCACTAGGTGTAGGAAAATGAAAAGCGCAACTTGAATACTTTATTATTAATATCGATTTGCATTGAAACAGGAAATAGTATATATTTCGTAAATATAAGAAAAATATGTTTTTCTACATTCATGCAAAAAGCAAAACTTTATTGAACTATATTCAGTGAAAAAAGAAGTTCTTTATTGCACTAGTGCAATAAAGTTTTTATTGCACTCATTTGTCATTCTACTTCAACGTGCTGTCATCAGGACAAACATGGAAATCGTCGACAGTAGCGGAGGGATACGTAGAGGAATCACATGCAAACAAAGTCAGTGTTGCAAAACAAATATTTCAGCCTGAAGGAAATAACGATATACAGTTACCAAGTTCTAATACGTTTACAGCAGTAACAAACCAAGAAGTGGATTTAAAAAGTACTTCACTACGAAATATTCATATTGAAAATTGCACCTATGTTCATTCACTTTCAACATTGAGGGTAAAAATAAAGTTTGAGTTAAATTGTTCGTAACGTATTAGTTCCTGTTTCAATGCAAATCGATATTAATAATAAAGTATTCAAGTTGCGCTTTTCATTTTCCTACACCTAGTGCCGCACCTCAATAAATCATTTTTTGCTTTTTGCATGAACGTAGAAAAAATGTTGTATGCAAAAATTGTTTATTGCACTCGACGTGTTGTACAACTCGGCCAAACGGCCTCGTCGGACAATTTCACGTCGAGTACAATAAACATTCACTTTTTGCACTTGTTGCATAAATAACTATTTACCTCAGATGAATAGTAGTGCGCTAAGCTCACTACACCTCAAGGTAGTGTGTTAACGAGTTATTCAGCATTACCACGTGTTACATAACACTTTGCGGCACTCGTAGGCCAAAACTATTCAATTTATGGAAAAAATTGTTGAGACATGAATAGAAAGGAATTTTCTCTTGTTAGTTTTGTATAGAGGTAGATATTTTTCTCGTAAAATGATTCGGAAAAGAGATATGGTAAAACACTGCTTTTTGACAACATATTTCCAATATGGTGGCGCGAGCGGCAAAGATACAAGGTGGCGATGTGGAAATTCGAAAAGAGCATCTCAAAATCTATGAAATCACCCATTTTCAAAACTCCCGAAAAACTTTCGAGGTAACCACTTTTTTTTAACCAAATGAATCAACGTAGGAACTATTATTTGCTCAACATATTGAAAAAATCTTTTGTAAGAAAGAAAGTTTGAAACCCGTTTTTTATTAGTTTTCAAATAGCGAAGAAAATATCAATTCCTGAATTGAAATGTATTAGAAATGCATCAACTGTTCGCAACATATTACAAACTTTCGTCCAACTTTTTTTTTAAGATTTCAAATCAGCACAGAAAATCAGTTCCACAGTCAAATTGTTTTTCGAAAACCATATGTAAAAATTTGAAAAATTCGTGTGTCACCTACCTATGTTTGGAATTTTTCCCCTAATGACCACAAATTAATATCAGGAAAATGTGATTCGAAGCAAAAATTGATCAAGAAGTTTTTGAAAGAACGTTTCATTACCTGAATTCATATTCATCTGCATCATCACCACTGAAAACATTTAAACCATTGACGTTTCAAGGAAAAAACAGCTACTTGAAAGTTATTTTCATTTTTATCAAAACTAATCCATTTTGTGAGTAGTGCCTGAAAGATGCGTGTTTATTGAGAAATGTGGGTTGAGAATTGAAATTCAATTGTTTTATATAATCATAAATTTTATTCAAGAAAAGTATCAATCAGCTTCAGCCAAGCAACTTATCACCGTCTTTCACACATTTGGACTTATTTCGTTTCTATTTAATATATATATTATTTTTACCCTCAATGTTGAAAGTGAATGAACAATTGGTGCAATTTTCAATATGAATATTTCGTAGTGAAGTACCTATCGCCAATCTCACAGAATATAAATAAATATGTAGTAGGTTTGTCATGATGACAGCACGTTGAAGTAGAATGACAGATGAGTGCAATGAAAACTTTATTGCACTAGTGCAATAAAGAACTTCTATTTCCACTGAATATAGTTCAATAAAGTTTTGCTTTTTGCATGAATGTGGAAAAAATACTTTCTTCTTTCGATATACGAGGATGTATTGATATCTAGTTAGCCTAGACCAGTTCCCTGCATAAACAAAATATTGCGTTACCATAACAACGAACAATAACTGTCAGTGTAAAGTTTGATGTCAAAAAAGTAAACCAGAGTTTCGCAATAAATTAAAAGAAAAAATATGTCCACGGAAATTGTGAAAATCGAAAAATTGGAGTATCGAGCCATCATCAAGTACCTATTTAAAAGGGTTAAGAGGTAAGCAGATTTACGAAGATATGCTTAATACGAGTACCCTTGGTGATCAATGTCCTTCGTATGCGACCGTGAAAAATTGGACTGCAAGCTTCAAAAGAGGTAAATTTTCCATTGAAGATGATGACAGATCGGGAAGGCCAGTTTCTGTGTCAGTCCCCAAAAATATCGATGAAGTTCATGACATGATTTCAACAGACCGTCGAATTGGGCTTAAACGGATATCTGAAGCACTGAATATTGCATGCGAACGCGTTCATCATATAGTTCACGTCAATTTGGACTTGAAAAAAATTGCTGCAAAATGGATCCCCAAATGTTTGAATGTTGACCAAAAGCGTGCAAGGGTAGTAGCATCACGTTAGATCTGTGCTCGATTTGAAAACGATGTAGACTTCTTTAACCGAATTGTTACTATGGATGAGACTTGGGTACATTTCTACGATCCAGAAACAAAGCAACAATCGATGGAATGGCGACACTCCGTTTCTCCAAAACCTAAGAAGTTTCGTGCCCAAAAATCTGCTGGAAAAGTTCTTGATTCAGTTTTTTGGGATTGCCATGGAGTTATCATGATGGATTTTTTTGGATAAGGGTAGAACATTAACTGGAGATTACTATTCGACATTACTGACCACTCTACGGGAAAAAATTGAAGAGAAAAGTCGCGGAAAGCTATCCAAAGGTGTTTTGTTTTTGCAGGACAACACCCCTGTAAGCAAATCTCATGTTGCCATGCAAATAATTCGTGATTTAGGGTTTGAATTACTAGAACACCCCCCTTATTCACCAGATTTGGCTCCGTCCGACTATAATCTCTTTCCTCAACTGAAAAAAAGTTTAAAAGGTCGTAAATTTTCTTCCAACGAGGAGGTAATAAAAGCTGTGGAGGTTTGGTTGGCAGGTTCGCTGTAATAAATGTATGCAATTAAGAGGAGAATATGTTGAGTAATAAAATATTTTGACATTGAAATTTTGTTTGATTCTATAGTAGACTAAGAATATTTCAATATATCCTCGTAGTACCCTCTTAAGTTGTAGAGACCCTCTCTAGTTGTAGAATATACCAACACCGATATTGCTTTGTGTAAATCTCCGAGCAATAAAAGATATAGATGTGCTATTTCTATATGCATGCATATATGAAATCTGCATATCACTATCCTTTGTGATAGTTTGTGGGTGAGGGGGAGATTTGTTATTGTAAAGATATCCGGATGTAAGCTTAGAACCAGTGGCATCGTGCTGATTTTTTTCATGTTAAATTTTTATTTATAGACGACCACATGCCTTGTTGGACAGCACGTGTATTGTCAAGATGTCAATCAAAAATACTTTATAAGAATTAGGTTTTTGCTGACAAAGCATAGAATGGTGTCACGTCAATTGGACATGGAAAATTGGACGCACGACTATTGATCGCAGTCAATTGGACGCGCGACATTTGGACGCAAGGACAACTGGGCGCAGGGACAACGGGGCGCCGGGA
This sequence comes from Chrysolina oricalcia, assembly GCA_944452925.2. Lineage (NCBI taxonomy): Eukaryota > Metazoa > Arthropoda > Insecta > Coleoptera > Chrysomelidae > Chrysolina > Chrysolina oricalcia. Next base: position 53,118,667 of record OX101824.2, read on the forward strand.
CAACTGGGCGCAGGGACGACTGGGCACCAAAAACACAAAATTAATAATAATATAAATGAAATGAATTTTTCTTCAAGTTCCAAGCTCCCAACTTGCGAGCTAGGTTAGTTCGGTCAGGTTAGATCAGACTAATAAAATACTACACTTAAAATGAATTTTTATTTAACTTCCAAGCTCCCAACTTGCGAGCTAGGTTAGTTCGGTCAGGTTAGATCAGACTAATAAAATACTACACTCAAAATAAATTTATGATAATATTTATGATTAGAAGATATTTTTTTGGCGTCCAGTCGTCCCTGCGCCAACTGTTGCCGCGTCCAACTGTCGAGACATCCAATTGTCGCCGCGACCAATTCTCCGCGTCCAGTTTTCGTGCTCCCAATTGACCGCGTCGAATTGCCGGTAATCCGCATAGAATAAGGTCATAAATACTGAAAAAATAAATGAAAGTGCTGAAGTATAAAAGTCAAACTATTCAAATTGTTGAATCACATCAATAAACTATTCTATACACTATATATATATATATATATATATATATATATATATATATATATATATATATATATATAGTAGAAGGGTAGTCTTTGCTGACTAGTTAGAATACAAAGCAGGAAATTTTTTGGGTATAGCAGCAAGCAAAACGTGTACTCTTTTAACACTATATTTCCGATATTTCAACAGTGAATACTGTCATCTTCAGGGAAGCTACAAGTAACAAGCAAAATTGTACGATTATTGGAAAGAAAACTTTGAAGAAGAACCACTTACTGTGTTGATGAGAATGATTGCTATGGATGTAATATTTAAAATTATAAACAACATGTCATGTAAGTCACATGTGACAAAGATGAACAACACACATTAAAATACGTCAACCAATAAAAATATTAATATTAAGTCATTGTTATAAAATTTGTTTAAACATTTATTTGAATTATCTCCACACGTGGAGAGATTCAAATGTAACATAAGAAATTTGGTTAGGATTATTCGACAACAGACAGTTGACATTATTGACATTAGATGTCAGACACTTTTGAAGTGTGACACGAAACCACGAATTGGCCGCTGCTAGTGGGTGAAATTAACCAATTGTCTCAACTCAAAAGAGATGAAGTGTTCCCTAAGGGAGAATTATTTAAGTTATGTGTAATATTATTGTCGATGAGGAGTAACTATGAATAAATTTCACTTAAGTGATTAACGTCAGTTTTTTTATTTAAGCAAGAATCTGATTGAGAGATGAAAGCCATTTCCATGAAAAGTCTTTTAGTGGTATTGTTTTCTTTAGTCAAAATTTTTGTATTACTATAGTTCATGTTATGACCAGTGCTATTAACATGTTCACTTAATGCACATCTTTCAGGATGGCATCTACAGTCACTTTTATGTGCAGTGATTCTATCTTTTAATGTCCTCGAAGTCTGACCTATGTAAGTTTTATCGCAATTAGAGCAAGGAATACAATACACCAACTGTGATTGTGAAGTTAAAGGTGTTTTATCTTTAACTTTGGTAAAAATGGAATTAATTGTTAATATTGTTTTATTTGCAATTTTTATGTTCTCAAAAACTTTGAAGATTCTAGCAAGCCTGGGTGAGACATCTGCGATATAACGAAGAGAGGTGAAAAAATATTGGATTTGGATCCTATCTGCATCATTTGTAGTAGTGATATTATTTTGTGAAATGTTATTGATATTATTTAATGAATCATGTGTGTCTATGGTAGACGTACTGTATAAAATCTTTTTTAATAGTGAAGGAGGATATGAATTATCAATGAATAAATTATATAAGATTTTTAAATTTTGTTGATGAAAAGAGGAGTCAGAAATACAGAGTATTCGATGTTTCATTTGTTTAACCAAATTAACCTTCATGGATTGTTTGTGGTATGAGTGATAGTTCATAAATCTTCCACTACTTATGGGTTTTCTATACCAGTCAATGACTAAGGTATTGTCCACTGTACGACGAAATTTTGTGTCCAAGAAGGGAACACTATGTTCTTCGTCTTCACGTTCTATGGTGAACTGTATATACGGGTCATAACTATTGAATACATCAACTACTTCTGTAGTTCCGTGATGTGGTAAGGCTATAATCAAGTCATCCACATATTTTTTAATGAAAAACAATTTGAAAGGTAAAACTTTTAGGACTGTATCCAGTATGTCATCCATGACATACATAGCAAGGATGGGACTAATTTTTGCCCCCATAGGGGTTCCAAAAGTCTGTTTGTAAAATTTATTATCAAATGAGAAATAAGTATTATTGAATAAGAAAGTAATAAGTTCAAAGAAAGTTTCTTTATCAACACTACAATGATTACTGATACTATCCCATCTTTTATCAATGGCTCGTATACAAGCATCCAAGTAAACATTACTAAAAAGTGAGACTACATCCAAGCTCGCTATAACATAGCCCTCGGGGAGTTTCATTTTATTGAACATTTTTGAAACCTCAAAAGAGTCTTTAATATAATATTCATTATCAAAATCATACGAAGTGGTCAAAATATCAGTCAAAAAAGATGCCAAATATTCTGTTGGATTACCAATACTAGAAATAATTGGTCTTGCTGAAAGTGTAGGTTTGTGGATTTTAGGCAAAGCATAGAATTTTGGGCACACACCTTTATAATTGGTGAGTTTCTTTTTTTGAATTTCATCTATTTGTTTTAAATTGAAAATATTTTTTATTAATTGGTTACATTTAACTTGTATTTGTGACGTAGGGTCTCTAGGAATTAACAAGTAGGATTGGCTATTTTCTATTAATTGATTGGAAAGATTCATGTATTCAGATTTTTCTAAAATGACAGTGACATTACCTTTGTCAGATTTAGTGACCACTAAGTTTGGATTATTTTTCAAAAAAATTTTTGTTTTATTGTATAAATTATGGAAAAAATTAGAGGAATATTTTGAAGAATTAATATAATTTGTAATTATGTTAGTAGTTTGTGCAATGATGGAGTTTTTTTTTATTGGAATTATTTAAAGGTGAAACTGAATAGTCCACATCAGCTAAAAGACTTTTTATGGAGAAATCTATACCCACCACGGGTTCAATACTGAATGCCAAAAATTTGGAAATATCATTAGGAATAACTGTGTTCGAAAGATTTTTTATCCAATTATCTTTAGATTTTAATTTATTTTGTAAGAAAGTATTAGAAAGTGAATAACATTTCACAAAATAATATCACTACTACAAATGATGCAGATAGGATCCAAATCCAATATTTTTTCACCTCTCTTCCTTATATCGCAGATGTCTCACCCAGGCTTGCTAGAATCTTCAAAGTTTTTGAGAACATAAAAATTGCAAATAAAACAATATTAACAATTAATTCCATTTTTACCAAAGTTAAAGATAAAACACCTTTAACTTCACAATCACAGTTGGTGTATTGTATTCCTTGCTCTAATTGCGATAAAACTTACATAGGTCAGACTTCGAGGACATTAAAAGATAGAATCACTGCACATAAAAGTGACTGTAGATGCCATCCTGAAAGATGTGCATTAAGTGAACATGTTAATAGCACTGGTCATAACATGAACTATAGTAATACAAAAATTTTGACTAAAGAAAACAATACCACTAAAAGACTTTTCATGGAAATGGCTTTCATCTCTCAATCAGATTCTTGCTTAAATAAAAAAACTGACGTTAATCACTTAAGTGAAATTTATTCATAGTTACTCCTCATCGACAATAATATTACACATAACTTAAATAATTCTCCCTTAGGGAACACTTCATCTCTTTTGAGTTGAGACAATTGGTTAATTTCACCCACTAGCAGCGGCCAATTCGTGGTTTCGTGTCACACTTCAAAAGTGTCTGACATCTAATGTCAATAATGTCAACTGTCTGTTGTCGAATAATCCTAACCAAATTTCTTATGTTACATTTGAATCTCTCCACGTGTGGAGATAATTCAAATAAATGTTTAAACAAATTTTATAACAATGACTTAATATTAATATTTTTATTGGTTGACGTATTTTAATGTGTGTTGTTCATCTTTGTCACATGTGACTTACATGACATGTTGTTTATAATTTTAAATATTACATCCATAGCAATCATTCTCATCAACACAGTAAGTGGTTCTTCTTCAAAGTTTTCTTTCCATTAATCGTACAATTTTGCTTGTTACTTGTAGCTTCCCTGAAGATGACAGTATTCACTGTTGAAATATCGGAAATATAGTGTTAAAAGAGTACACGTTTTGCTTGCTGCTATACCCAAAAAATTTCCTGCTTTATATATATATATATATATATATATATATATATATATATATATATATATATATATATATATATATATATATATGCTGAATACTTGTTTCAAGGAGCAATAAATGTTCCAGTGACTGTAAAACATTCGAAAACAATCCTATAGGAACTCACTATACCTTTGTATAGATTGTATGGCATATGTCCGACAGAAAACAACTACTTCTCTGGCTAATACCTCGACAGATATTGAATTATATCAGTCAGACATATGTGCAAAGATCCTTACTTTGAAGGAACAACTTTGCAAGAGCTCTCAGAGACAGACAGCAGGACACCGCCTGATCCAAACAAGGAACCAACTGCAGACCGGTTTCGGGATGAAGTCCCTCATCGGTGCAGTCCTGGTTATCACGGTTGTATACACGCAGGGGCCCGGTGCCCGTCATCTCATCGTTCTGCACTGATGAGGGACTTCATCCCGAAACCGGTCTGCAGTTGGTTCCTTGTTTGGATCAGGCGGTGTCCTGCTGTGTGTCTCTGAGAGCTCTTGCAAAGTTGTTCCTTCAAAGTAAGGATCTTTGCACATATGTCTGACTGATATAATTCAATATCTGTCGAGGTATTAGCCAGAGAAGTAGTTGTTTTCTGTCGGACGTATGCCATACAATCTATACAAAGGTATAGTGAGTTCCTAAAGGATTATTTTCGACTGTTTTACAGTCACTGGAACATTTATTGCTCCTTGAAACAAGTATTCAGCATATACCATTTCGCATCCGAAATGTCCTTCTGGAGCGCTCTCTAATCTGTTGCCGTGGTGGATCCTGTAAGCGATTGCAGTGTTCATCCCGGCGAACGATGACGGGCACCAGGCCCCCGCGTGTATACAACCGTGATAACCAGGACTGCACTGATGAGGGACCTCATCCCGAAACCGGTCTGCAGTTGGTTCCTTGTTTGGATCAGGCGATGTCCTGCTGTCTGTCTCTGAGAGCTCTTGCAAAGTTGTTCCTTCAAAGTAAGGATCTTTGCACATATGTCTGACTGATATAATTCAATATCTGTCGAGGTATTAGCCAGAGAAATAGTTGTTTTCTGTCGGACATATGCCATACAATCTATACAAAGGTATAGTGAGTTCCTAAAGGATTGTTTTCGACTGTTTTACAGTCACTGGGACATTTATTGCTCCTTGAAACAAGTATTCAGCATATACCATTTCGCATCCGAAATGTCCTTCTGGAGCGCTCTCTAATCTGTTGCCGTGGTGGATCCTGTCAGCGATTGCAGTGTTCATCCCGGCGAACGATGACGGGCACCGGGCCCCCGCGTGTATACAACCGTGATAACCAGGACTGCACTGATGAGGGACTTCATCCCGAAACCGGTCTGCAGTTGGTTCCTTGTTTGGATCAGGCGGTGTCCTGCTGTCTGCCTCTGAGAGCTCTTGCAAAGTTGTTCCTTCAAAGTAAGGATCTTTGCACATTTGTCTGACTGATATAATTCAATATCTGTCGAGGTATTAGCCAGAGAAGTAGTTGTTTTCTGTCGGACATATGCCATACAATCTATACAAAGGTATAGTGAGTTCCTAAGGGATTGTTTTCGACTGTTTTACAGTCACTGGTACATATATATATATATATATATAGAAATATATATATATATATATATATATATATATATATATATATATATATATATATGCTATACATGCATTATAATACACATAAGACTTTACACATAACCTATAATGCACATAAGAGATTACATTTAAATTTATGTTGAAAGAGTATCATTGAAATATTCATCCAAAGTGTAGTGAAAGCCTCAGTAGCTCTTTAACTCGTTTTCTTAAGTTTTTTCTGAATTTAGATTGTTGGTATCCTGAGGCAGATAATTAAAAAGTTTTTTATATTTGTTGTCAAAAAGTAATGTCTCAACTTGTGTGGAATTAGGCTCAGGGACATTACAAGTCTGTCTGGTAGGAGAAAGAGAATTTCTCATATAGTTATTATTATATGATTTACAGTTTTCCATTCAGTTTGTGTCCACCTCCGATTTAACCGGAAGCGCTACGCCACTGAAAACATTCCAGATCGATTATTCAAACGATAGATGGGAAATTCCATGTTTAAAAATTTTTATTCAATTGGGAACATCGAAAACTTCTGATGAACTGATTACTTACGTGATAATCCCTGTGATAATCCAGTACCCATCAGATTGAGTCTATTATAGCTAGGGGTTTATGATTTGAATTTGGTTGAGAATAGTTGAGTTTGTTTACTTACTTACATACCATTCAGTGTGCCTACACTGCAACAAGTTTTTCCTTATTATTGATAGTTTATTATAGCTATTTCAATAAATAGTATATTTTTGCCACAAAATCGGGATAAAAATTAGCAGGTTCATTAAAATCATTCAATACCAATAAGGGCCGATCTTTTCACCTATAGATAAGTCCCAGATAACTCTAATTATCAGATAAACCTGTGAAGTTTATCCGATAGATAGTTATCAGAGACTTTATTGTGAGGTGAAAAGACCGGCCCTAAAAAGGTCGATACGGACTGCCAATTAAATATGGGTCTATGGCATGATTACATTGCTGCGACGCCCATGGTTTGATTTGACAAAGCGAGAAATAAGTCTCTCTCTCTCTCTTCAATTATTGTCCTTCGGCTTCCATTCGGCACCATAAGGACATGCCCTGCTGCGAGAAATCCGTTCCCGTCCGGCCTCTAACCGACGTAGACAGCAAAGCTGTATCGGGGGGACGCAGTTGTCTTGCTCTGGGCAATACTGCATCCCATATTAATTTACACTTTTTAATTTTTAACAAACACTTTAATCTTGGGTCGATGCACGTCCTCAGACGGCGGACATTACGCACACATTAACCTGACTTCCAACACAAGGCCGCCGTCTGACCTGAACCGCTGCCGGAAGTCGAATGGAGAAATGAGTCGTAAACGGACTTAAATATGATCGCCATGTTAAGAGTGAATATAATACGGAATTTCAACCTGATCAACAAGTACAACCGAAATTATCCGACAATGCCTTTTTTTAACACGACTCGGGCTTTGAGAATTGTGAACAACGTCGGGTATGTTGCTGTCAAGAAAGAGATAGAAAATCCCTCTCTACATCTTTTATTTCAAGATAAACAAAAAGCGGGATCACTGACAATGCTCTATTCCCATCTAGAGGGCCGAATAAGCTTGAATCTGTCATATCTGTCCTCAAGATCAATCGATAAACTTCTGCTAGTGATTCAGATATGTTTCAGTCCATCTCTGATCAAGTAGGGCAACGAAGCGTGTTTGACTAACTCAGAATAGTGGAATCGTTCGAAACTGTCCGATACCGGATATTGTCCTTCGGTGTGATTTACCACGATTGTGGAAAGCCATTTCCACTCAGTTTGCATTTGTGACCCCCACATCGGTTGGAAACGATAATTATTGTTTGTGAACGAGGCCAACAATGGTATCTTAGATAACATCGCTGGCCGACGGTTCTGATAAATTCGGAGCAGATTTTCAGCATGGAGGAATAATGGCTGTGTGCGAACATATTGAAACATCTGGCGTGAGATGCAGATTGAAGCAAAGTTTATATCTCGAAGTAATCATCAAAAATAAGGAGAGAAAAAGAGCAAATTTTCTTTTCGACATCTATTATTATACTTACGATTGATTAAAAAAAGTTCTTTGAAAAGAAGTAGACAATGACTCATTTTCCAATTATCTGCATTGGAAGATAGCAAACAAGTGAAGAAATATAGATAGGAAGGGGTTATGAAATAAGTGAGCATTTGGACAAGCGGAAGACTGAGGAAAGAGAGAGAGAATACGTCATTGGAGGGAAATTAAGGTGGCTATCCTGAAATTGGTAACTTTGGTTATATTAACGTCAATTTGCGAATAAGTAAAGTTACTAAAGCCCGTGGCTCAGATAAATCATGATAAAATATTATGCCTAATTCTTGTATTTTGTATTGCTAGTTGTTAATTACTTGTTTAATATTGTAACAATACTCGTACATCATACCATGATGATGAATTGTCGTTCCATATATTCCCCAAGAACACTAAAGCAGCAATGGATCAATTTCTGTAGTATGGGTACCTATTGATTTTTCCAGGATTTGTTCAGACCATTTTAATAATAGAGATTTTGAAACCAATCTTCAAGAATCTCTCCTACATAAGAAGTCAAGACAAAGGCTTAGAACAACGGTGAGTTCAAACTGTCAAAATGAGAAACAGAACTCAATTTGGTTTTGGATAGAAACTGTTGAAAGCCAATATTTTTGCTATGACATTATGATATAATGTTGTTCCTTTTTAGTTATTCCTATACCAAGACGTGTTGGTAAAAATCTGGTCTGTCCACTGTCCACTGTGGATGCTAGAATCTGTACCCATGGCCGATCCTTTACCATCAAATAATGGTGCTATGAAATGATTGATATCAATAGGTCTGTATGCCATTTCAGATGATGATTCACAGTCTCCTTCCACCCCTTGTTTACAACAACGTTACAAAGAACGAGAAAAATTCATTGAACAGTTATGTGCAATAACACTATTGTACAACAATCATCAGAAGGAAGAAATAAAATTGAAAGAAAAGTTCCCATTACCAAGTGTAAGAACTATCCAAACTCAAAATTAACTATAAAAATTATTATGGAACCTTGCAAAAACAAATGATATGTTCAGCTTTATTTAAAATATTAGATATGCAAAATTTTACTACTCGTCATTTAGTAAGAATTTTAGGTAGATACGAGGATATATTGAAAAATTCTTAACCTACTATAGAACCAAACAAAATTTCAATGTCAAAATATTTTATTACATATTCTCCTCTCAATTGGATACATTTATTACAGCGAACCTGCAACGTCTCTAGACCTTGTTAAAAAAAGTTTCTTCTTGCTCTGAAAACCAGACCTCCACAGCTTTCATTACCTCCTCATTAGAAGAAAATTTACGACCTTTTAAACTTTTTTTCAGTTGAGGAAAGAGATGATAGTCGGACGGAGCCAAATCTGGTGAATGAGGGGGGTGTTCTATAGTAATTCAAGCCCTAAATCACGAATTTTTGCATGGCAACATGAGATTTGTGTGCAGGGGCGTTGTCCTGCAGAAACAAAACACATTTGGGTAGCTTTACGCGTCTTTTCTCTTAAATTTTTTGCCGTAGAGTGGTCAGTAATGTCGAATAGTAATCTCTAGTTATTGTTCTACCCTTATCCAAAAAATCAATCATGATTACTCCATGGCAATCCCAAAAAACTGAAGCAAGAACTTTTCCAGCAGATTTTTGGACACTAAACTTCTTAGGTCTTGGAGAACTGGAGTGTCGCCATTCCATCGATTGTTGCTTTGTTTCTGGATCGTAGAAATGTACCCAAGTCTCATCCATAGTAACATTTCGGTTTAAGAAGATTACATCGTTTTCAAATCGAGCACAGATCGAACGCGATGCTACTACCCTTGCACGCTTTTGGTCAATTTTCAAATATTTGGGGATCCTGTTTTAAAGAGAAACATTCTCAATTGAAAATTGAATCAATACATGACTCCTCTGGAAATGGAAAAACCCTACGATAAATTGAAGAATTGAAGTTTGTAATTTCTAACAGAAAACAACTACTTCCCCAATTGAGAATGTTTCTCTTTAAAACATGAAACCCTTCCAAGAGAGGTTATCTTGTACGATGGAAAACAGCGACTAAATTCCAACTTTCAGTCGCAGATGATTCCACAACTGACTTTATGAACATCCTGTTCATATTTTCAATGAAATAATTTGGGGATCCATTTTGCAGCAATTTTTCTCATGACCAAATTGACTTGAACTATATGATGAACGCGTTCGTATGAAATATTCAGTGCTTCAGATATCCGTTTTAGCCCAATTCGACGGTCTGTTAAAATCATGTCTGAACTGCATCGATATTTTCGGGGACTGACACAGAACTGGCCTTCCCGATCGGTCATCATCTTCAATGGAAAATTTACCTCTCGTGAAGCTTGCAGCCCAATTTTTCACGGTCGCATACGAACGACATTGATCACCATATCACCATATTAAGCATATCTTAACCCTTTTAAATACAGGTACTTGATGATGGCTCGATACTCCAATTTTTCGATTTTCACAATTTCGGTGGACATATTTTTTCTTTCAATTTATTGCGTTACTCTGGTTTACTTTTTTGGCGTCAAACTTTACACTGACACTTCTAATAAGTTATTGTTCGTTGCTATGGTAACGCAATATTATGTCTATGCAGGGAACTGGTCTAGGCTAACTAGATATAAATAAATCCTCGTATATAGAAATGGTAAATTTTTTCTACATATAGAAGTTGTAAATTACTATTTATGAAACAATGTATAAATGTTACCGAAATTTGTGAAATAAAACATTCAGGACAGCCACCTTAATTTTCCTCCAGTGACGAAACAAGATGCCCGACAAAATCGATGACATTTCATAACCCCCCTATAAAGGAACCCTGTAAATAGAGTTGTTATATTCCACAGGATTTTGGTGATCGTTTTTTTGCTGACAGGTTGGTGAAATATTTTGTTTTCAAATGTTGGAAACACTGATTCAAGTAAATTCTCATCTGCCAACTTCAACAAATTTACTAATTTTGAAAGTATATAATGAAAAATTAGTGTCGTTCGTTAAGACGTACTCTGATTGCTCTACTTGCTTGAAATTGATATTTTCAAAAGAGAAAGACAAATGTTAGATAGAGATGAACATATGTGAAAGTTATCTGGATCAACTAGAGCAGTCTTCAATGAACAAGCCTATTGATCGAATCAGATATCCTCGGATTTTAGAGAAACACCAACTGCCATGAGATCACACATTTTTCTACTCATAGATCACATGATCCATAAAGTAGAAAAATATTGAAAAATGGAAAAAAATGGTGTTCTTACAGGAGTTGAAAAAAATCCGGATTTGGGACTGAAGTAAAAAAAAATAACTAGTATTGAAATATTGAATACAGCAAAGCTCCGGGGCAGCTTAAGTTAATTTGGTGGCGTATTCGCTTTTACAGCTCTAGAAAACCCAGAAGAACCTGTAACACCACGTCATTGGTGAAAACTCCTAAGAGGTCTGTTGAATTATGATTAGTTGCTTTTCAGTTTTTCAGTAAAAAGGATGCATGGTCGCTAGGGGCTACAATTCGATAGGAAACAGTCTATTCAAGCAACTGTCATCAAATGTCTGGCCTTGGCCAAAGTAACAACAAATACACCTGCAGTTTCATTTTTCGAAAAAGTTGCAGAATATTTTGAAGAAGGAGAATATCCTGCGGGGATCTTTTGTGATCTCAGCAAGGCATTCGACTGTGTTAACCATCAGATTTTATTATCAAAACTGTATAACTATGGAGTTAGAGGTTCAGCTCTTGGTTGGATTTCTTCCTTCTTGGTTAACAGACTGCAATACGTTAACATACCAGGACAAATCAATTCTGAAACTAAATTAATGAATATAGGTGTTCCGCAAGGGTCTATACTGGGGCCAATTTTATTCCTGTTGTACACCAATTATCTTGATGAGTACCTAACAGAGTCCTACCTAACGATGTATGTTGATAACACATTTTTGATACTATCGGATACGGACGAAATCAAAATACAACAACAAAGTGAACGAGTTTTGAACTCTATATATGAATGGTGCAGCTTAAATTGTTTATATTTGAATGCCTCTAAAACACAAATCGTGAAATTTCACAACTGGCAAAAATCATGTTTACCATTAACTGTCTGTGTCAACGATGTATTAATAGATAATACAAATGAAACAAAATAAAAGAGCCTCAGATAATATCCTTGTACCACTCTCAGGTAGCGTCTCGAATTAGGTATGGTATATGTTTGTGGGGCAACTCAACTGCTATTCAAGACGTTGTCATTTTGCAAAAAAGAATATTGAAAGTAGTTTCAGGCGTTCCTTCAACCTACTCTTGTAGAGGATTGTTCGTCAAATATAATGTTCTGTCAATTTTTTCTTTGTACTATATTTTAAGGAATAAAACTAAATTCCTTCAGAACAAAAACTTTCATAGCGCAAATACACGACAAAAAGAAAATTTTTATATTCCATATTCTAAATACAGGGTATCACAAAACTCACCTGCATATATGGGTTTGATGATCTATAACAAATTGCCAAAAGCAATCAAAAATACTAATGAAAGCAGGAAGTTCACCACAACACTTTCAAAAAATTCCTTATTAAAAATTGTTTTTATTCGTTGGATGCATATCTTAAAATGTGATATGATAAATATATACCCAGAACCTACATTATGTACAGTGCTAGTTAGTATTGTTCTGTTCCATTCTGTCCGATATTCCGCTTTGTTTGACTATCCATATAAATTAATATGTATGATTTATTGAAAAAAAAAAATGAATGTACCTATTAGGTAATTATATTGTGCACTTGTCCTCATATAAATTTTCTGTGCGTTCTTTGTTTTGTTGTTGTTATATGTTATTATTTATGTATACAATACTGTGACGTATCCAATATCATGTAAATGATCAAAAGGACCAATAAAAATTATTATTATTATTATTATTATTATGTGATAGTGGCAAGAATCGATTCCAAAACCACAGTGAACGCTGACTGTATGAAGCTCATGATTGGATTTGAAATATTCAAAATAGGATCTTGTTCATATTGGCACAGGATCCAAAGCCCAATGTAATACCGTTAGAGCTAATTGCACTATAGAATTTGAAAATAATTGATGTTTTTTTAAATCTAATACTCCCGTACTGATGTCAAGACATACCCCTGTTCGACACATTGTTTTACAAACCTTCAGATGAAGATCATATGGGAAATCCGCTGAGTCCTCTACTGGCAGATATCTTCATTAACAACCTTGAATAAATAATTCACAAGCACCCACTCTCGCAACAGATTTTGTATTGGTACAGATATGTGGATGACATTATATAGTTTGATTTAAAGACATCTACAGACAGTTAGACACTTTTCATAAATATGTTAACAACCAAACATTAAATTCACAATAGAAATAGAAGTAGAAAAATCATTAAACTTTTTAGATTTGAAAATAGGCAAAACCATCAACAAACACCATTTTGCTATTTTTCATAAACCTTCCCATACTGACATTCGTAGGAATTCGATACATCCATATATACATAAAATATCAGCATACCATAGTATGATACATAGAATAGTGAATATTCCTCTTTCTGAAGAAAATTTCTGCAAAGAATTAAATATCGTAAAACAGATAGCAGTTAACAATGGATATTAAGTCAAATTGATAGAGAATATTCTTGCTAAAAAAATTATTTAGAAAGGCTTTCCAAGAAGTGTACCCCACTATGAGGAACCTTGACAATAATTACAGAACTTCAACTTATTCAGGACTCGTTTCAGAAAAAATAGCGTAATTTTTCAAAGAACAAAATTCAAGAGTAGCATTCAGAATATGTAACACGTTGGGAAGGTTTATCAAAAATAATGAAAATGAAACGCAAAAATCTGAGAAATCAGGAGTTTATAAATTGAATTGTGGATCTTGTTCCAGAGTATATGTAGGCCAGACTGGTAGACAATTCAAAAGCCGCGTACTTGAACACCGTATTAATTATGTAAAGAATAAAACACATTCAACATATGCCAATCACATTTTGGAAAAAGATCATGACTTCGATGAAAACTTCAAAATCCTTCATGATGAAAATAAGGGTATTAGACTTGACTATTTAGAATTCTTGGAAATTAATAAATTTAAAAATTCGAATTGTTTACTAAATGATCAACTGTACCTTGATAGCTCACCTTTGTTAAATTTTTTCAATAAATTATGTAGTAGCTCTGTTTTGATATTTACAGGATGGTACCTACATTGTATTATCAATTTTGTTTTTACCTCAGTGTCACATACTATGAATTTCCATCAAAGGCCATGTAACACTTCAATAATTTATTATAAATACAAAATAAGAATAGAACTAAATGTGCCAAGTAGTGTCTTCCTCCTCATAGAAGAGAACAACGGCCTCTCCGCTCACAAGCGATTCAGGTGAAATTGAGGACACTCGTGAATCATCATACTCGTGCTACGAACCAGCATATGGATGTCTACAGTAAGCTGTGTAGTGTCCGCTATTGGTTGTCCCACTATGATTACACAATGCGTACAGACTGTAGCAACATGGATGCACGTTATTTGCTGCGTATTTACTCAAGTCTAATTCCCTAAAGGAAAATCAATGGTGAAATTCAATTTCTCTCGGAATCTTTCTATGGGTGAAAAACGATTAAAATGAATAACTAACATTTTCGGGAATTTATGAATTGATATGGATTTCGTGCAATTCCGTCTTTTGTTGCACTTCGCACATATCGGCTTCTCGTCTCCATCCAAAGTTTCTTCCTCTGTGAATGAATCTAAACAGTGTAATAGTCCTAGTTGGCCTGTTCTTTGAGGTATTGGTAGGGAAAGGTCCCAGAATGGATCGGAGGAAACTGAACAGTGACCACAATAAGTACATTTCAGTGGAGATTTCAGCTGACCAACGGAGTTATCTACCATTTTAGAGTTTTCCATCCTTAAGTATCTTGATCATGACTCCTGCGCCTTCTCGCTGTCACTTAACTTTTCGTCTATCTCTGTCATAATGATATTTGGCTTCTCCGTTATTCTATTTACGTCTTCATGTAGACCATCCAAAAGGTATCGTAAGAACTCTTGAGCATCTTGCTGGGCATAACCGATAAAACGAGATGCAAATTTCTGAATTTGACTTCTCAAGAGGGCTGTATTTACAACTCGATCTGACGAATCTTCCGACCATAGTTCCTTGATTACCTTTGCAAATGCTTTGATTAAAGCTCCCTTCATACCGGATATACTTGTGTTTATATCTCTCGTGTAAGCGTCTCCTTTTAAATACTCTAATAACCATCTGGTGTTTGACAAACACTGGATAACACAGTTCATGAAACAGGTGTTACCAATATTTCTCAAACCATTGAGACAGAGATTTTTTACAGTATTATGTACAAGTGGCCTCATGATGTTGAAGCTGCGATCACCACTACTATCGTTTTCTGAGTTGTCTCTATAGTGGTGATTGTTCCTATCCCTAGAGCGGCGTGGAATTGTTCGCGACTTAAGACTGCTGGATATTGAGTTGGATGGAGATATTATAGAACTTGTGGCTTTCGGAGAAGTCGGTAACAAACTCAAGTTCTCACTGCTGCGTATTGGATCGGATGAAGATATGGAAAAATGTATTGGTTTCGGAAATCTGCTGGTTGAAGAATTCTTGAATTCATTGTGGGGCTTCATGAATAACTCTTTAAAATCTTTGGACTGAGGAATAGTTACGAGAGAAGAAGAAGCATTACCTCTCTGGATCGCCATGCTAATCTGCTGAATCAAGAAAGAAGTAGCCTTGGGTTCATTTGTTTCTTTTGTTATCCTTTTACCTATTTCCATGATGAATTTTCTTGCTTGAGGGCCAAAAACACCAAACGTCTCAATACCAATAGAGTGTAGTGTCATGGCGTCTGATAATGATTTACTGGACGACGATGGTGATTAAAATCAAAAAATCACTGGTAATATGAAATGTTGTAATACCAAAAAGTGCTCAGTGTGTATGTGTATAAATTGTTTATCAATTTATCACCAAAGCTGTGTAAAAAGAATATCAGACATCGACTTTCTGGATGATATAAAAATTGTATGTTGTCAAACCAAAACAAAACAAACATGCAAAGATAAAGAGGAAACCATTCTACAAGTGGAAAATAAATACTTGAGGGAACTCGTGGATGAGGTAAAAGATAAAAATAAGATTTTGTCTCTAAACAATGATCTTCTTTTACAAAGAATAAAAAGGTTAGAAGAAGATAACGCTGACCTCAAAATATATAAACAAACCCACATGTCGGGAGTGATTAAGAGACCAACTAACAGTGTAAATCAATCCAGTGGAAGTTTGCAGCCAACAAAGCCAGCAGAAAATCTAAAATATCAAACAAGATCACACCTTATCGAAAAGGTTAAAAATACAAATCAATAAAAAAATAACGGGGAAAACCAGAAAAATTATAACAGTGATAATAATCCTAAATCAATAGAAAATATGCCACAACACAAAGGAGATGATTCAAACGATGTATCTTCAGGTGAAGAGGATGCTGGTGATACTTTCACAAAGGTGACACGAAGAATAAAAAAAGGAAAAACTTAGGTACGGGAAACAGTTTTAACGATAAAAATCAGGAATTTGCAGGAGGAGAACGAAAGATTTGGTTATACATAAACAGAGTAAAGAGGAGTGCAACAGATGAAGTAATAAAAAAATACATAGAAAATAACGGCTTCCAGGAGGAGCGTGTAGAAGTTAAAGAGCTACCAACAGATGATAACCGACTGAAAGCTTTTGTGGTAACAGCACCACTAAATCGAAAAGATGAACTTTACAATCCTGCTTTTTGGCCTAGTGGTGTAGGAATACGCCGGTTTGACTTTAACCGACATAGGGATTTTCTGAAAAATGGGGGAGACTTTGCATAAACCTCGACAAAGGTCACCCACAAAAGAGAAAAGAACATCAAATCAACCAAGAAAAAAATGATTTCAATAAAATGACAATTATTCACCAGAATGTTCAGTCTATTGGTAATTGTATAAATAGATTAGAACGATTTCTGGAAGAGTTTCCTGACTGCATGTTTTTTTGTGTAACCGAACACTGGAAAACCGAGGATCAGTTAAAAAATTACGGCTTGAAGAACTTCTATCTTGCTGAAGCAGTATGTCGTGAAAACGCAAACCAACATGGAGGAAGTGCTATTTTCGCAAGGCAAGGAATACAATGTAAACGATTACCAAGGATAAAGGATAAAGGGTCAAAAAATTGTCATTATGTGTGTATACACTCCTGGTGGCATAGTAGAAAACTTTTTAATATGTTTAGAGAGAATTCTTGCCAATTTTGTTACTGTTACTGGGTATATTTTTTTGGTAGGAGACTTTAACATACCTATGCATGATAAATATAAAAACAAAGACAAAGAAAATTTATTCTCGTTAGTCAACTCATATAATTTATCTCCATTTATAAAAGACTACACTCGAGTCACGAATGTATCTAAATCGTTAATTGACAACATATTTTCCAATTATAGCGAACATTGCGAGGTAAAAGTACATCATAATTCGATTTCTGACCATTCAGCTCAGAGTATTAGTTTTAATATCCAGAAACAAGATACCTTTGTCTTCAAAAGAATTTTCAATGATTCAAATAAAAAGCATTTTCAAAATAGGCTTAAACAAGCACATTGGAGAAACTTATATGAGACGGATGATGCGAATGAAGTATGGAACAGATTTCACAACATTTTTATACACAGTTTCATTCTCAGCTTAACTATTACAAAAATATGCCAAAATAAAAAGTCAAAAAAAACAAAATATAATTGGGGACCAAGAAATAGATGAGTGTAAGCGGCAACTGGACGTTCTTTATGTTTTGAGCTCTGTAGACACAAGATATAAAACGCGGTATAATGAAGCTAAAAAAACATATGAAAATACGCTAGCACAAAAAAAGGCAGAACAACTTAAACAGAAAATAGAAACTTCAGATAACAAATCAAAAACAGTGTGGTCAATAATAAATAGCATAAAGAGCGGCTCAGGTAGTCAGAGGAATGTTCAAGTACCTGGAGTACCTGGAGGATGAAATTCCAATTTTATTAATAAAATGTTGTGTAAATGAGATCATTATACCTTTAACATATGCAGTTAGTATATCTTTTAGAAGGGGGGTGTTTCCAGATGGATTGAAATTAGCAACTATCAGACCTTTACATAAAAAAGGTGATGTCACACAAATTGAAAATTACAGACCAATTAGCCTACTACCAAGTTTCTCAAAAGTGTTTGAAAAATGTATGAGCAATAGATTAATGGACTACCTACTACAAAACGACATATTCTGCACAGGTCAACATGCATACTTAAAAAGAAAGGGAGCCCACACAGCACTTTATGAATTCACTGAAAACATCTTGCAGGCACTTGAGAGAAATGAAGTTATAATGGGTTTATTTTTGGACTTAACAAAATCCTACGACTGTGTAAATCATCAACTTCTACTGAAAAAATTAAAACTATATGGAATAAATGGTTCTGTGTACGCCTGGCTAACTTCTTATTTATCAGAAAGATCTCAGCAAACAATAATTACCAAACAGGGTGAGAATGTTAAGTCTATGGCTAACTTCTTATTTATCAGAAAGATCTCAGCAAACAATAATTACCAAACAGGGTGAGAATGTTAAGTCTAAAACGGAACTTGTTAAAATGGGAATTCCCCAGGGTAGTATAATTGGTCCAATAATATTCATCTTGTATATAAATGATATGCCCAACTGTATAGCGAACACGAATTGCTTTCTTACTAATTATGCCGATGATACCAACATTTTAATAACCGCACAGGATTTCGGAACAAAACTTGATAATGCAGAAAATATCTATATAACAATGTCAGAGTGGATCTCGAATGAGAAACTACTATTAAACGAAAAAAAGACAAATTGTCTAATGTTCAAAACAAGTAGGACGCAGTTACAATATCCAAATAGCATTCAGTTAGATGAAGCTAATATCAATATAGGTGCAGAAACAAAACTTTTAGGAGTAATACTAGAGGCAGCTCTATCATGGGAAAGTCATATAGTAGAACTCACTAAAAGATTAAACTCAGTCTGCTATACATTGAGGGTAATGTCACAGTACCTGAGTGAAGATGGTCTGAGAGTCATTTATTTTTCAAATTTCGAATCTCTTGTTAGATACGGTTCAATTTTCTATGGTAGTAGCAACTCAGTAGCAAAAAATTTTTATATGCCAGAAAAGAGCACTGAGAACTATTAAAAAGCTTGGTTTAAGAGCTTTGTGCAGAAGCATTTTTAAAAGTAATAAAATTCTAACTGTTGCAGCAATTTACATTGAAGAATGTCTAATGTTTCTATTTAATAATAAGGATTATTTCAACGCAAATTTACCAACACATTCATACAATAGTAGAGACAGGTACTACATATATCCAATTCACAGACTGACTGTTACAGAAAGGGGCACAAAATATTCTTGCATGAAACTGTTCAATAAATTACCTCAGAATATTAGACTGATAGAAAGTCGAAACCTTTTCAAAAATGCAATACACAAAATTCTGGTAGATATTGAACCCTATACAGTACAAGATTACTTAAATGCCTCTTTGTTAAATTCTTAGATATTATATTGTTATGACGAATATTTCGTTCTGAATGTGTATGTAATCTTTTTATATGTATATGTGATTTTCGAAATAAATATTATTATTATTATTACCAATAGGATAGAAAATGTAATTATCGCTCAGGTTTTCATATTTGCGGGTCTTCAAATTTTCACCAGCTGCAGCTGCTGAACGAGCAATGACGGAGGTAGTTGGAATATGTGATGGAGCCAGAGTATCGACGCAGGTAAAATCCCAATCAACTGGTTTGCCATATTGCCAAGGAATGATAGACATGCCGTCAGGACGTATACCGTCATCTCCGCTGGTACCTAACGGCTCCAAAACTGCAGGTACTTTAGCAGAAACTAAAGCATGTCTTATCAAATCATTAACTGCTTGATAACGAGCGAAACGGCCAGCACTAAGTTTGCAACAGAGACCATGTGTTCCGGAATCATCGATGAGGGTACCACACACGCATTGATGTTGAACACAAACAACTGACCCCAAACAAAAACCAACAGCAATTCTGAATGATTCATCATCAAGGAGTGTCCCAAGACAAGAAACGGGTAAAGCATTCAACCACGCCCCTGCATCTTTTGAAAAAACTGCGTTTAGGCGAGCCTTCTCAATAGGACTCGAAGCATCTCTCAGTAGTTTGTCAGTTTCAATTTTGATGAGAGGAAGATCCCAAGCATTTTGAAATATTCTTTAAGAGATTAGCAGAACGGTATTGCATTTATCATCCAAATACGTTCACCTTCTTTCAAAGACACATCAGGAGGAAAACCCATAGGTAAAATGCAATCGATAACACGGGACAAGCTGCAAAGGGACGAAAGAAATGCTGGTAATGCCAGAGAGCTGGTCAGATGGATCCCTAATCCTCCATAGGTGACTGGAAGAGATGCCTGCAGCCAGGATTTGTCATCCATAGGGTTATTCACAATCAATTTCAGGGCCTCACGCATGGAATTGTCGAATTTCTCCAACGAACGTTGATCATGAAATATTCAGAATGACCGGACTTTTTGCAAGCACGACCCCCTTCTCATCTTTAACTGTACTGGACTATGACCGATGTTTTAGTTATATTATAGTTTGTTTTCATTAATGCACTAACATACCACTGAAGTTTGAAAACTTTTGGAAATTAATGTGAATTGATTGTCTTTATCTACTGGCCTATATGTGGTTTCTCTTTATTCAACTGTTCATTGTTCTTCAGTTCACAATTTCCAATCATCCGCTGCTCATGATGTTCCATTTCATGAAACAAAAAATTACAAAAAAAGATTCTCTGTCTTTCCAGAACCATTTTCAACAAACGGTCAAAGCTGACAAATTTCATGAAGTGATTCAGTTTGAAGTCGTTCATTTTGTCTATTAAACTTGATAAATTGCTTTAATAAAATTTCGTTGAGGCGTCTGGGAAATTTAGGCGACCTTAATATAGGAAGTGCGAAAATACGACATTACTCCCTGAGACACATACTAAATTTCATGTTAAATTACTTGAAATTTCGGCAAAGACAGGAAGTGCTGAACTCTCTAATGAGAGTCCTTTTGAACTCGTTACGTTTTGTGAGATTTAATCACTTTCAAAATATCAGATGCTGGATAAATAATGTTTGGATGAAATTAATATGTTGCCCGCGGTCCAAATTTCACATAATGAAGTTGATTATGTAACAGTTTATACTGTTTTGTATAACAATACAAGTTTCCTAGCAACTAGTCTCCTTTATTTTGTTATCATATTGTAATTGTTTGAATGAGTATGTAACAGATATTTTTGTATTCTACTGGGTGATTTTATTATTTTTGTAGACGGCATTGTCTTTTAGAATTTATGTATGCTTCCAAATGATTAACTGGGTGTTTTGTCAATAGGATATTTCAATGATTTCAAAGCTTGTTGTTTGCCAAGGTGTTCATTTCTAGTTTTGTATTTTTGGAAAGTTTCGAAATCTACCTTATTTACCAAACTTTTATAGAAACTCATTATATGTCCCAAATTCGAGCCTCATCATTGGGATCTCGGAAACCAGAAGAGATACGAGGTATGTTAAATGGAGGCAAAGTTGCGCAATTTATGCTCATTGAAACGCCGCTTTCATATTTGAAAAATTCCGAATACTTCCGAAGATTTTTGGAAAAAACCGATTATTCGCGATTTAATTTTTATTTTTTTGTGACTCTATTTGAATAGATATAACAAAACAAATTTCACATTCTCATTGCTACTTTTTCTATTCTACAAGATGGTGTTATCAGATTTTCAAACAGACCTTTCGTATTTGAGCAGCCATCATCAACTTTGTTTTTTTAAATACGGCCCTGGATTTTTTATTATAGATTTTAAAAGTTTCTAATGTCCCAAAACAAATGATGTATCGCACTTATTCGAAAAGTTTATATTAATAGCATTTTTCATAAGAACTCATGAGTTAGAGAGAGACAAAAATTAGATTTTTAATAGAGTTAAAACAAACTTTTTTTGAAATAACGCACTGCATAAAACTCAAAAACTAACATAAAAGTGGGATATAATTGAAGTGTCATCCCTCAAACTCTAGGCCCTAGGCTATATTTACAAAAATAATTGCATTTTATCAAAGTGGCTGTGCATCGTGCATTCTGGCTATCTTAGTTCATTTGTTAATGTTTAAATTATCCAATATTTTGACAGTTCACTGTTCGTTTACTAATCGTTAACGCTTATTAAACGAAAATGACTTTTTCTAACGAAGAAAAACGAGACATGATAAGGATTCATTATATTTCGAATCGAAATTCAAAAACGGCTTGTGAGCGCTATTTGTTGGAATATCCAGAAAGACGGCAGCCGCATTATAGTTATTTTGCTAATATTGATAATAATTTAGCTCAGTACGAAAGTTATGTTAAGCCAAGGGTTGAATATGGAACACGAATCGATCTAGAAGAGGAACAAATTATCTAGAACACTGTAAGTTTGAAAACTGTTACAAAGTAGAAAGTAAAATGAATTTTAAATTATTTTTTAAGGTCAATAATAATCCTCGAGCTTCAGTTACAGTTTTCTCAGAAGAAGTAGGATTACCGCGAATGAGAGTTTGGAGAACTTTAAATAAGCGTGGATATAAACCTTATAAAATCCATATTAGTCAAACACTAAGACCTGACGATGCTGAGAGACAATTAGAATTTTATAACTGGTTGCAAAATAAAATTAATGAAAATGATGACTTCCTAAATAAAACTATATGGAGAGATGGATGCAGTTTTTCAAAAGATGGACTATTTAACAGACATAACGAACACTATTGGTCAATAGAAAACCCAAGGCAGAATCAAGAAGTAAGACCTCAGGGACGACAATCATTTAACGTATGGGTTGGTATGTGGCACAATACATTTATCGGCCCGTTTTTTAGTCAAGGAAAATTAAATTACGATAGATATGCAGAATTAATAAGGACCAATATATTGGATTCCTTAATGGAAGAACCTTTGGGCGTATTACGTCAACTATGGTGGCAACAAGATGGTGCACCACCTCATAATGGGAGATGTGTTAAAAATTTATTAAATGAATTATTCCCTAATAAATGGATTGGAAACCAAGGTCCCGTACGTTGGCCAGCTAGAAGCCCCGACCTAAACCCTCTAGACTACTTTCTTTGGGGATTTCTCAAAAACCGTCTTTATCGAAACACGCCACAAAATCTTGAAGTATTACGACAAGACCTAATAAGGGAGATCAGGGCTATCCCTGCAAGGACCATTCAGCGTGCCATCCATAAAATTCACAGACTGACACGAAAATGCATTCAAGCAGATGGATTCAATTTTATAGTTTTTGTTTGACTTTTTTTGGAATAATTAAAACATCATGTCTATTGTTGAACATCACACATTGTTTTTATATTTTTAGGAGCTTCTGAGGTCCTTAAAACAATGATGTATCGTTCTCCTGCTAAGATCTTACCAAAAATCTATTCTCTGTTTCTCTTTAACACATGAGTTCTTATGGAAAATGCTATTAATATTAACTTTTCGAATAAGTGCGATACATCATTTGTTTTGGGACATTAGAACATTTTATAATCCATAATAAAAAATCCAGTAGTCCGTTTTTTAAAAAACAAAGTTGATGATGGCAGCTCAAATACGAAACGTCTGTTTGAAAATCTGATAACACCATCTTGTAGAACAGAAAAAGTAGCAATGAGAATGTGGAATTTGTTTTATTATATCTATTCAAATAGAGTCACAAAAAAATAAAAATGAAATCGCGAATAATCGTTTTTTTCCAAAAATCTTTGGAAGTATTCGGAATTTTTCAAATATGAAAGCGGCGTTTCAATGAGCACCAAATTGCGCAATTTTGCCTCTATTTAACCTACCTCGTATCTCTTCTGGTTTCCGAGATCCCAATGATGAGGCACGAATTTGGGACACCCTGTACATTCACACATACATACATACAGTCATACAAACCTATTGATAATAACAAAGAAAAAGTTAAAACATTGAAAGAAAATAACATGACATTATAACAGATCCTATTGAATGAAATCTGAGTAAAAATGCAAACAATGTTTCAAATACTTTTTTTTTGGCATGCAACAAAATAGAAAATTATTTTTCCTTGCTGAATGAATATAAATTGTCTCAATGACTTTGTGAAATATGTCAGTTTTTCATTGTATTAAGCAGAGTGTTCAATAAATTTGGGGCTAGGTAAGTATAGATAGGAATGTTGTAAAGTGATTTTTGTTGTGATGGAATTAAATGTTGAATTTTTCTTCGGATGTTATAATAGTGTGACGGTAAAAAATAACTTTTCTTCTTGTTGTACGATGAAATGATATTGTAATGAAAGAGTTGACGGATATTAAAACCACCGGCTTCACAAAGCAAATTGTTTGCTGGAAATAGTAAGGTTTTCGAGAATATCGATTTTAGAAACTTGTTTTGTTCTAGATGATGAGAGGACAAATTTCTCTTAGGGATTTAAATTCATAAACATTACGAAGCAACTTTCTGCAAATACAATTTTCATGTCCATCCCATTTGAGATGTGAATCTATAGTTATTATGAATATTCTATAGGTATATATTTATGATTCCGTATCGGAAATCTACAACAATAAGATTTATTGGGAAAAAGTAAAGAATATGGGTCCAGCTGGGATTTTGAAATTTTTTTTACAGATGCTCTAAAACGCGATAAAATGAATGAAAAAAATAAATTTTGGCGCGGAAACACATTTTTCTATTTTATTTTTGAAAAAATAAATGTGGATACTCACTTTCAAGACAAACAAATTCAATTTGTTGGATGGGTTATTTTACCTATTTTTTCAATCTTAATGAACTGTGTTGTATTGATAACACTTTCTACATATACAGAAGTATCAATTCATTAGCAGAATAAGCTTCGAATAGTATGGAAAAGGTTAAAAAAGCTACTTTTATTATGCAGATATAATTAATTTATAATTTGTTGACAAGTGAATAAATTGGAACTGCGACGTTGCCAATAGAGATTTCTGATAGTTTAAAGACTTGTTCATACCCACGCGAATTTCTCAATTTTTCTGGGAATAAAATTGCTGTCAGTCATGCCGGACCATTCATTGTTGTCAGCCATTTCATTCGTAAAGAAATTGCGAAATTCGCGAGGGTATGAACGAGACTCAGTACCGCAAAAGTTCTAATCGACCAGACTGATTCGCATGGACCAATTAGAACATGCGTAAATTATTATCCAACTTTAACCCAACCTAATCTAACCTCATGTATACAGAATAACCATTCGAATTTGGACTAATATTCCAAATCAGACAAATCCAGTGTACTATCGTTCTGAATAGCCCAAGCAATTTGCCCATATGAAGTCTGGTCGATTGGAACTCTTGCTCTTAGAGATGGAAAAATTTGTAACTTTTCTCTATTTTCAATAAACGCCCAACATTCATTGTCGATTCAAAGAAAGACATTGATAATGATTAGTTTTTGTTTGTTAGCAGGAATATGCGTTTTCGTTGGTAGCTAGGTATCTGGATTGTTATGATGAAAAATATTTTAGGGTGTGAAATTTCTTTAGATCAAATTATTTGTGGCGAATTTTTAAATGTCTCACAGGAAATTGCATATAACGGGCGAATAAATATATAAGAAGTTAATGTGTTGAGATGCGCGCGCGGATTTGCCGAATGTCGGCCGAACGCGCTGGTTTTCCTAACTGGTCAACAATTTTGTAAATTCCACAAACCAATGTTACAATTTGAAATGAGAACTATAAAACAAAATAGACCATATGCGAGCGAAGCGAGCGCGTTCGGCCGACATTTCGCAAATCAGCGCGCGCGGATTTGCAAAATGTCAGCCGAACGCGCGGCTTTTCCTAAATAGTCAACAATTCTATCAATTCCACAAACCTATGTTAGAATTTGAAATGAAAACTATAACTCAAAATAAACCATGCGAGCGAAGCTGGTGCGGTTGGCCAACATTTCGCAAATTAGATCATGCGGATTTGACATTCAACAGAGAGCTGTATGTCAAAAGTTATTTTGAATGTTAATGACAGAAACCTTTAATAAAGTCGATTGAGAATTCGATAAATTTTTCACTTTCTTGTAGTTTAACTTAAATTTCCATGAATACTTGTTCGTATCCTCCCAAATTTCGCAATTTTTCGGCAAATGAAGTGGCTGCCAGTCATGCCGGACCATTCGTTGATGCTGAACCATGTCGGCAGCTATTTTATTTGCAGAAAAATTGAGAAATTCGCGAGGGTATGAACGAGACTTAACTATTCCGTGTAATAAAATTGGCAACGTGGCATTATTAACTTCGTGTATCCTGTTTGTCAAATAAACTGGTTGTTTATGTACATTGAATAAAAATCTCTTTGTGTGTTTTTTTTTAGTTTTTGAAGTTTATTAGGTACTATGAATTACTCCATATGGTTGGATAGAAGTGTTTGAAGTTCAAGACAATGGGTTTGAAATGAAAAATACGTTTTAACTTCGTCCAACGGTTTGTAATTGTGTCTCTCAAAAGTAAGTTCCCACACATGTTTTATCAAGAAAAAAAATAGAAAATGCTCTTTTCGCGCAAAAATTTCGATTGCTCTAGTGTTTTTACGATGTTTTAAAACGTCTGTAAAAATTTTATCAAAATCACAGCTGGACCCATATTCTTTACGATTTATTGATCAAAAATTCAGACCATCATAATTACCAAACAAGATCTGAAAATCTTCTCAAATGTGAATGATACAGGTTGAACAAATCTAGGAAGAATTGGCTGGACCTTTATAATATTATAAATTATTTTAATCTTTAAACTCTACGCTTGATAGAGTAAAATTTTATTTTCAAGCTCACTGTTTTTACTCCACTTCAGAATATCGCAATAAAAATTATCCCTCAACTCTAAATTCGTTGAATGAAACAATAAAGTGATCTTACTCCTACGAGTACAAGTGATTCCTGCCGACAGGTCTTACATATGTGTATAATTGTGGGTGTTTAATTGTATATTACTCTGTATAAGGTACTATTGGGGAATAAGGCCCGGCGGTAAATAAGGCCCACTGTCTTTTTCCTTGAAGACTGACAAATTTTTTCAAATCTGTCAACATGGTTAGTTTCATCATCCGAGATTAAAAGATCGTTGAATTCAGTTCGCCATTAACAACACTAGGTGAATGTGCAGTTTTAGGCTGCACAGATTGTAAGTTCGCAAGAAAGTGAGACGTCTTTTTTTATTCAACCTATTTCACTTGAAGAAAGTAATGGTGCTCCATCAGTTAATATAACATTGGTACTATCTTTTGCAATAAAAGAAAAATTAATGGAATTATTAATTTTTCTGGAAATTGCATGCATAAAGCACTACCAATGATCGCGTAATAAGGCCCGCGGGCAACATGCGAAATTGTCTAGAATGTAGAACTTGGTTACACGAAACTTGCATAGGACTGACGGCTAAAGATGTTGAGGATTTTTACTGTAGGGAATGTTCTTAAAATTTAGATTATCAGTTTTTTTCAATAATTCAACTTCCTTGTTTGAATTTTGTTAAGTTTATCACTTTTTGTAGAAAATAATGTTTATTTTCTAGATTATTACGGCGCGAGTCACCTCGAAATTAAAACATTAAAACTGCCCACAAATATTTTTTCGGGTTTTTGGAGTTCAGATAAAAACGGAAAAAATGTATGTCCACATTTCATTTTTTTTGTTAGTTTTTTGTAGATCTATTTGTTCATTTGTTCTATTTGTTATATTTGTTCATATGAATATTTTCGATATCTCTTTTCGTTTTCGAGTTTTTGGTGGTTCTATAAATAAATTCATTATTCTCGTGAATTGCCCGGAAAAATTTATGGGGGGGGGGGGGGAAATAATGAAAAATCCGATGCGAAGCGCTAGAAAAAAAGTGGAGGGGTTGGGTAAATAATTGAAAATCCGGAAGCGAAGCTACGGAAAAATTTGTCAAGTGGAAAAGGGGGGGGGGTAAATACTCAAAAATACGGGTGGACCTCCTCAATTACTATAAAACTGTTTGTTTAAAAAATTTTGATATATGGTTTCGTTTTCGAGTTTTTGGTGAATTTAGAGAAAAAGTATAAACCATTTCCGAAAGTTTTGACATGACTGAATGAAGTAAATCGAATACTTCAATATACCAAGGCTCAACCAAACATACGCTTACAAAAAAACATGAGGGCATTTTTTGTTTCAACGTCTGTCTTACTTTCCAAACTATTATATCTGAAAACAAATAACCTAGCAATTATTATTGTCATCAAATGTTCTTCAATAATTTCAGAATATTGTGAGAATCGTCTGTTCATCAAAACGTTAAATAATTTTTATGACCACAACGATTAAAAGTATATTGACCTTCTCGATTGAACTCTGAACCAAAGAATCGCTAAGTAACTCAGAATATATCTTCTTGGAATCAGCTCACTTTTAAACGAAATAGAGGTCCCCCACATTTTGTTGGACCGGTACTCAAGTTTCAGATGAAAATTTTGATGAAGGATAGATTAGAAGGCGACGATCAGTAGAAATTGGCCTACCAGATCTCCTGATTTATCACCGTTGGATTTTTTTTGAAATCCGAACTCTATATCAATTATTGTAAGTAGATGCAAATATCGAGCAGTGATTCCACAAATGTTGAGAAATGTATAAATACGTTACGAAAATATCTGAAGCTTCATTTTCCACACGGATTTAGGTCTGGCGACATTGGTGGCCATGCAACTGGTCCATTTCGACCGATGCATCTATTCGCTTATTTTTCAGTTTTCTGAAAAAAGTTTATTGAAAATAAAACTAATTATTTTAACGAGTTCTATGCACAGTTAAAAAACGCATCAACTTAGGAATCACCCTGCATAGACTGATACTCAGCGTGAAACGAAGTTCCATCGTATACAATGTACTAATAAATTGATTTTGAGTATAGAGCAACGCAAGACTCAATTTCATTTCGCATTCTCGTTATACTGGCAATTGAAAGCGCGAGGAAAACAAAGTGGGATCTACTTTCATGAATAATGGATACGCCTTTTCAGCTAAATAAACTACATTGCATCGGTTGGGATAAAAATACCGCTATAAAGTGAAATAACACTCGTTCGGCAGGGAATGTCAGAGGAATTTTCGAATAAGTAAATTTTTCAACTCATTTACCTTTGTACTCGTATGTGAAAATAAAAATCATGGGGTGATTAGTAATAGTATTTATCTAACTATTTTCCATTCATTTCTGTATAATTATAGCAAGTCAGAAATGAAATGTTTATATGAAAACACATTCAAATATGTTGAGCAATGTCACATTAAAGTAAAATCAGAATTCGATACTAATAGAATACAATAGAATAGAATATATGTATGTAAACAACAGAACATGTATACATTTGTCAATACAATCGGGACGTTATCGAAATCACCAAGAAAATGTATGATGTATAAAATGTACACAAATATATAAATCGAGTTGTCAGACATTTGAATGATAAAAACAAAATTTAAAATATAAAACAACAAACGATAACATTACCTACTCACATGCACATACACCAACAAAATAATCATCTACGGAATAAAAGCAGTGCCGCAGTAAGTATTTCCGTATCTGAGATTTGAAAGATGCAAAAGATATGGAAAAGAAATCTGTAGTTCACAATGAGCTTATGACAAAAGGCATAAGATGTCCGGAGGACTGCTCATTGCTAATATCCTATACAATAGGAAAAGTTGGATCGAAAATCCATCAGAAAACAACTACTTTCCTGGCTAATGCCACGACGAACATTGAATTACATCTGATGAAATTTCCGTGCAGAGTTCCTACAAGGTTATCTCTGCAATTGCTTGGTTGCATGGGAATGATCATAGAAACATTCGGACCACCTATATATCGATTTCGGAGTGTTGCTCCTCATCAGTATAGGGTAGGTCTAGCAGTCAATAACTAATGACTGCAACGAATGAATCGACGACCATTTCCATTTAAAGACCGAAACTGAGATCGCGCCCGCACAGTGGATTAACTCCAAACTGCGAGCGCCATCCCAGCGCCGGAAGTCCAACCAAACAATATCCGTGCTCCACGATCGTCAAGACCGTATATGAAACGGAAAAGAAATCTGTAGTTCACAATGAGCTTATGACAAAAGGCATAAGATGTCCGGAGGACTGCTCATTGCTAATATCCTATACAATAGGAAAAGTTGGATCGAAAATCCATCAGAAAACAACTACTTTCCTGGCTAATGCCACGACGAACATTGAATTACATCTGATGAAATTTCCGTGCAGAGTTCCTACAAGGTTATCTCTGCAATTGCTTGGTTGCATGGGAATGATCATAGAAACATTCGGACCACCTATATATCGATTTCGGAGTGTTGCTCCTCATCAGTATAGGGTAGGTCTAGCAGTCAATAACTAATGACTGCAACGAATGAATCGATGACCATTTCCATTTAAAGACCGAAACTGAGATCGCGCCCGCACAGTGGATTAACTCCAAACTGCGAGCGCCATCCCAGCGCCGGAAGTCCAACCAAACAATATCCGTGCTCCACGATCGTCAAGACCGTATATGAAACGGAAAAGAAATCTGTAGTTCACAATGAGCTTATAACAAAAGGCATAAGATGTCCGGAGGACTGCTCATTGCTAATATCCTATACAATAGGAAAAGTTGGATCGAAAATCCATCAGAAAACAACTACTTTCCTGGCTAATGCCACGACGAACATTGAATTACATCTGATGAAATTTCCGTGCAGAGTTCCTACAAGGTTATCTCTGCAATTGCTTGGTTGCATGGGAATGATCATAGAAACATTCGGACCACCTATATATCGATTTCGGAGTGTTGCTCCTCATCAGTATAGGGTAGGTCTAGCAGTCAATAACTAATGACTGCAACGAATGAATCGACGACCATTTCCATTTAAAGACCGAAACTGAGATCGCGCCCGCACAGTGGATTAACTCCAAACTGCGAGCGCCATCCCAGCGCCGGAAGTCCAACCAAACAATATCCGTGCTCCACGATCGTCAAGACCGTATATGAAACGGAAAAGAAATCTGTAGTTCACAATGAGCTTATGACAAAAGGCATAAGATGTCCGGAGGACTGCTCATTGCTAATATCCTATACAATAGGAAAAGTTGGATCGAAAATCCATCAGAAAACAACTACTTTCCTGGCTAATGCCACGACGAACATTGAATTACATCTGATGAAATTTCCGTGCAGAGTTCCTACAAGGTTATCTCTGCAATTGCTTGGTTGCATGGGAATGATCATAGAAACATTCGGACCACCTATATATCGATTTCGGAGTGTTGCTCCTCATCAGTATAGGGTAGGTCTAGCAGTCAATAACTAATGACTGCAACGAATGAATCGATGACCATTTCCATTTAAAGACCGAAACTGAGATCGCGCCCGCACAGTGGATTAACTCCAAACTGCGAGCGCCATCCCAGCGCCGGAAGTCCAACCAAACAATATCCGTGCTCCACGATCGTCAAGACCGTATATGAAACGGAAAAGAAATCTGTAGTTCACAATGAGCTTATAACAAAAGGCATAAGATGTCCGGAGGACTGCTCATTGCTAATATCCTATACAATAGGAAAAGTTGGATCGAAAATCCATCAGAAAACAACTACTTTCCTGGCTAATGCCACGACGAACATTGAATTACATCTGATGAAATTTCCGTGCAGAGTTCCTACAAGGTTATCTCTGCAATTGCTTGGTTGCATGGGAATGATCATAGAAATTTCATCAGATGTAATTCAATGTTCGTCGTGGCATTAGCCAGGAAAGTAGTTGTTTTCTGATGGATTTTCGATCCAACTTTTCCTATTGTATAGGATATTAGCAATGAGCAGTCCTCCGGACATCTTATGCCTTTTGTCATAAGCTCATTGTGAACTACAGATTTCTTTTCCGTTTCATATACGGTCTTGACGATCGTGGAGCACGGATATTGTTTGGTTGGACTTCCGGCGCTGGGATGGCGCTCGCAGTTTGGAGTTAATCCACTGTGCGGGCGCGATCTCAGTTTCGGTCTTTAAATGGAAATGGTCGTCGATTCATTCGTTGCAGTCATTAGTTATTGACTGCTAGACCTACCCTATACTGATGAGGAGCAACACTCCGAAATCGATATATAGGTGGTCCGAATGTTTCTATGATCATTCCCGTGCAACCAAGCAATTGCAGAGATAACCTTGTAGGAACTCTGCACGGAAATTTCATCAGATGTAATTCAATGTTCGTCGTGGCATTAGCCAGGAAAGTAGTTGTTTTCTGATGGATTTTCGATCCAACTTTTCCTATTGTATAGGATATTAGCAATGAGCAGTCCTCCGGACATCTTATGCCTTTTATGCAAAAGATATATTGTTTTGCTCGAATTGAAGTGGCAGAGCATTGTACAATTTTATACTCAGAAATCTATATTGTTGTTTAAAATTGTTTTTTCCGTTTACCAGCTGTCGTCCCCTTACGAACGGCAGCCCTCAAAAGTGAGTCATGAGTTTTTGCAAGTCTAAACAGCGGAGGACAGAGATCGTTTTTTATTCTTGTATTGTAAGTGTGGAGACCATTGTGCTGAGTCATTATATTAGAAAGACATTTTTTCTTAGTATGAAGTAGGCACTCTAAAACATAGCAACATGGTAGGGCAATATACTCAAACAGAGGTTTACAATCCCCAGATGATCAAGACATGAAACATTGCAAAGTATGCCATTCTCAAATGGTCCATTTCCAAATTCAGCCTCAGTTGTCGCAGTGCATAAGTAATATTTGCTAGACGTTTACATAAATCCTGGGAGTGGCGAGCAAAACTTAACTTGTCATCTAATGTTAACCCCAAAAGCCTAATAGGCTCTTCAGCGGAAGAGGTGGGGCTCAAGTCGAGGCTCTGCGTATCACTTTCGTTTAGGAATAAGAAATTACAGTTAAAGCATTTTTTCGAAATATGTTTCACTTGGTTGAGGGTCTGTAATGCATTATTGTTGTAGCGTCATCAGCGTAAAAAAAGATATTATTCTTTGATCTAAATTGTATGACAAGTCATTAAAATATATTTTAAATAGTAGAGGTCCAATGACAGAACCTTGCGGAACACCAAAGTCGACTGGATGACTTGTTGAAATATGATCCGAGGTTTTTACGCATTGGGTACGTTTTTCCAAGTAGGATGGATTAGGGATTAGGGCCACCTGATCTCGTATCTCTCCAGTTTTGTAATCAGAAAATAATGACGGATTGTGTTGAATGCCCTGGTGAGATCGTAGAATCTTACTTTGCAAAATTCACGACGTTCAAAACTATCTGACGCTGCCTCATAAAACGCACATAACGCTGAAATCGTCGACTTCTCCGCTCTATAACCGAACTGAGTTTCTGATATGAGTTAATTTTTCAAAGAATGCACTCATCCTCTCATTGAGAATAACTTTGGAAATTTTTCCAACCCCTGGTATAATAGTTATCGGTCGGTAACTTTCTGGGTTGTTGACAGTTAATTTTTTATATATGGGTGTTACTTTAGAAACCTTGAGAACATCAGGAAAGATTCCTGAACTTATACAAAGGTTCAACAGATTCGCTAAGTGAATCGCAATAGTATTGTTCATATGAGTTTCAGAAAAGCTGTATGTAAACCATATAGAAACATACATATATAGAATTTTTCTTTAAATTATCGACAATTCTCAGTATTTCTGTTTCATCCGTCGGATACAAGTTGAAGGTAACATTATTAAGTGGAATTTTTCGCAAAAAATGGTCGGATAGGTTCTCGATTACTTTTGCAGAATTTTGAATTAGGTTTTTTACGCAATCCTCAAAAAAATTAGCGAAATCTTCGGCTGATATGGTATTTTCATTTTTCAAATTGTTAGTATTCCCTACATTTTGATTCATAATTTGCCAAGCAGTCTTCTGTTTGTTTTTCGTTTCAGATATTGTCTTATTATTGAACCAAACTTTTTCCCTATTTATAAAATTGTTATGTTCTTTATTCAACTTGTTAAGTAGATCAAATCTTTCCCGTGTTCTTGTTACTTCAACAATAGTTCGAATGGCGTCCAGATGTTATTTTGAATTTTGAATTTCGGGAGAGATCTCAGAGAACATTTTAAAGGTTTCAGATACACCCATCACATAAGGTAGTGTTGGGTAATAAGGCCCATATAACTATTGCAAATTTTTTTATTCTTTATATTTCAAACAAAAAAATCTGAAACTTGATGAGGTGATTGTTTGTGACGTTTGCCGCTATGATAACATCAATATTCGTCTCCAACAATACTTTGGTAACCAAAATAAGACAAATTTCAAAACCTTGTTGTTGGGCCTTATTACCAGCCTATTAGGTTAATAAAGCCCATACTAAGTTATGCAGAATTTTGTTTCTTTATTGTATACATAAATTTATACAGATCATTTATATTAATCAGAAATGGTAGAAACTCAATGAATCTCTAATAAAACAACAAAAATGATTTTTTTAAAAATATTTTTGAGATTTCCATCTTCCCTACAATTTGGTCCAGATATTTTTCTATGTGTACGCATCGGTATTGATGTGATTAATAGCCTCTGTGTGATTTCGAGGTGACTCGCGCCGTAATAATCGAGAAAATTAATTTTTGTAAATATTTTTGCGATTTCAATCTCCCCTACGGGTTGGTACACATATCTTTCTATGTGTACGCATTGGTATTGATGTTTTTAACAGCCTCTGTGTTATTTCGAGGTGACTCGCGCCGTAATAATCGAGAAAATTAATTTTAATAAATATTTTTGCGATTTCTATCTCCCCACGGTTTGGTACGGATATTGTTCAAACAGAAACAGAATTTTCAAATAATTTCTTTCATAAATCGAGCTAGAAAAAAGAAAAGATCCGGACTTGAAAAAATAATCATTTTTTTAACACCAAACACACGAATACGAAACGAGATATTGCAAATATGTTTGTGAACAGTTTAATTGTTCTCAAACAGATCTACAAAGAGCTCGTTTAATTTTTTTTATATCTTGAAAATACGTGCTTCGGTGTTTTTTTTTTTTAATTTTATGTTTTGAGGTCAAGTTATATTTATGACTGCGAATAATTTTATGACTGCGAAAAATAATTTTTTTTTAAATTCGTATCGCCGAGTTTTAGGCCTTGAAAATAGGTGTTTAGAATAGTATTTTGGAAACATTTAGAAAATGGGAGATATTTTCATTGAAAAAAAATCTGATTTTATGAATGAATCAATTCAACTCTCTGGTGAATGGTGAAAGTATCTTGGTTCTTGAGCTATCTCCAAAAAAGTGTAAAACTGACTCACAACTTGTTTCCATATAGTAAACTGGTTGAAGGCGTATTTTCAATAGAAAATGGTGAAAACCCCATCCCTCTAGCTCTCATTGTTCTCGAGATAGCAATTTTTCAGACATTAGGACCGGATTTTGTTCCTTCAAGTCAGATTTTCTTTTATTTGCATTTTAACATTTAATTCTGCCAGTCCGGGCATTTCGCGCCAATTTGTTTACTTTTAACTCGCCATTTGTTCCCTCTTCCCCCTCAAATTTTGAGTATTCATATTATTTGTGCTAAATTATAGTTTCAAACGCATTGAAGACGTAGTATTCATATTATTTGAGTCCAATTTCAGTTAAAAAACATTTAGGTCATTGTTTTCATACTATTGGTGTCCAATTATAGTTTTGAACGCATTACAGTCGATGTATTCATTTTAAAGATGTTCAATTATTATAGTTGAAATGCACCGAATTTGTTGTTTTCATATTATTTGTGTCCAATTATAGTTTTAAATGCATTAGTCGTTGTATTCGTATAATTGGTATCCAGTTATAGTTTTGAACGCATTGAAGTCGTAGTATTCATATTATTTGTGTCCTATTTCAGTTTAAAAAACATTTAGGTCATTGTTTTCATACTATTGGTGTCCAATAGTTATTCATTTTAAAGATGTCCAATTATAGTTTGAATTCACCGAATTCGTTGTTTTTATATTACTGTTGTCCAATTATAGTTTTCAACGTATTAAAGCCGTTGTATTCATATTACTCGTGTCCAATTATAGTTTAAAATGCATTAGTCCTTGTATTTATTTTATTGGTATCCAATTATAGTTTCAAACGCATTGAAGTCATCATAATCATATTATTGGTGTTCAATTATAATTTTAAACGCATTAAAATCATTGTTTCCATATTATTGGTGATCAATTATAGTTTTGAACGCATAGTAGTCGTAGTATTCATATTATTGGTGCTCCAATTCCAGTTTTAAACTCATCAAAGTCGTTGTATTCATACTATTCGTGTCCAATTATAGTTTCAAACGCATTGCAGTCGTTGTATTCATTTTATAGATATCCAATCATGGTTTGAAACGCATTACAGGTCGTTGTTTTCATATTATTGGTGTCCAATTCTAGTTTTGAACGCATCTAAGTAGTTGAATTCACATTACTCGCGTCCAATTATGGTTTCAAATGCATTAAAGTCGTCGCCCATATTATTTGTTCCACCTACACTTTTATATCTCACCTCCCACCTCTCACCAATGTATATAATGGATCGTCTCCGATGGATGATACCAAATTGTTACCCAATTCTAAGTAACCCTCATCTTCAGTAACGATTATGAGTGGAACGAGTAGGAAAACCAGAATCAATTCATTATTCCACTGAAAATGATGAATTACTCTGCCAGCCTCACCATGAAGCCGTCAGTTGCGTTAAAGAGTTGATCAGCTCCTTGTCTGCCTTCATACCGCTTTCATCGATCGTTTTCTTGTAGTCCAGTGATTGACGGAAAAAATAGGTTTCGGACTACACCGATTTCGATGAAAATTTTCAGTCAAGCTTATCTTATTATTATTATGTATAAGAGCTGTGCCGAGCACTAACAAAAAGTGCTTCGAGCACTGAGCACTTTTATTTTTAATTTTCTCGAGATTACTAAGCACTTTCAAAAAGTAATTCTAGTCAGAGAGCACTAAGCATACCTCAGGTTGGGTTAGGTTTGAACGTGAGTGGGCCCGTATCAGGCCCTCCACTGCGGCCAATGGCCGATTGTGGCTCACCCTATGGTTATATTTCTCCCAGTACATCCAATCTCATGAAGAAATTGAGGAATGCATTGGGAGAACAATTTACCAGGTTTTCTGGCCTTACTGTCGTATCGCCAAATATTGAGAATCTGGTTCTGGCCGCTGCAGGGCATGTACACAGAATGTGTTCAGCCGTTTCATCATCCTCCATGCATAGCCGGCACTCTGCATCTTGTGCAAGTCCGATTTTATGCATGTGATGTTTGAGTTTGCAGTGGCCAGTAAGCAAACTTACTATAACTCTGAGATGCGCTCTGCTGAGTTCTAGCAGTTTGTCAGAGTCCTGTTTTTTCCTTGTACAAGCAATAAATGCTTTAAAATGGGCTAGGCCCGGTAGACTACGCCAGTACTCAAGTCTTTTATTGACTGTCCAAGCTGTTATGACATTCTTGGCATTGCTATATGCTAAACCGATTACCGGTTCTGGTCCGGTGAACGTTGTTTCGGCCCCCCCTTTTCCTAGGGCGTCCGCTATTTCGTTTCCTTCTAGGCCTGTGTGACCTGGTATCCAGACTAGGGTAACGTTGTTGCGTTGCGCCAGTCGGTTTAAGGTGTATCTGCAGTTCCATACTGCCCTAGATTTAAAGCAGTTGGATTCGAGCGCTTTAAGTGCTGCTTGACTATCTGAAAATATTTTTATTGTTTTTCGTGTGTGGTGTCGATTTTCCAGCTCCCTGGCACACATTTCAATGGCATATACCTCTGCCTGAAATATCGTTGCTAGTTTACCCATACTGAACGAGCGTTTCACTACTGGGTTCATCCCATATATTCCGGCTCCGACGCCTTCCTGAGTTTTGGAACCGTCGGTGAACCAACGTTCATTTGCCCTACATAGGTTGGTTTCATTCCGGACCCAGTCTTCTCTTTCGGGAAAGACCACAGTGTAGGACGTGTGAAGGTTGATAGTTTTAGGCATGATGTCTGAGGGCATTCCTAGAATGTTGTGAGCTATTATGCCCTCCAGCATGCCGCTGCCTCTCATGACACATGCCTGCGGTAGACTAATGGCCGCTTGATAAGCACACCTCAGACTTCTGATACTTCCCAAGTAGCACACCTATCTTGGTAAAATATTGGTATAATATTGTGAACATAGTGACGAAATATTTGATATGCAATATTGGTGAGAAAAAAAATGTGAACATTAGGCGATATTGGTCCAATATTACTTGAATAATATTGGCCTCAAAATGTTCGGCGATATTGTTACAATATCGCTAATACAATATTCTGACAATATTGGCACAATATTCAAAAGTTATATTTTCGAGAAGTAAAATGTGAACATTTTGCGATATTGGTCGAATATTGTTTGAATATTTTAGAAATAGTTTTGGTGGAATATTCTTGAAGCAATAATGGCCTAAAAATATTTATCGATATTGGTACAATATTTATCGATATTGTTACAATATCATTTGGATATATTGGTGGATGTCAATATACCTTGGCAAATTACTAAAGGTCTTTTAGTTGATGAAGGTGACACCACAGTCTGCCTTTTGATCGCCATAACCACTGAATGAGCTGTCTTGAAAACAAGTTACGGGAAGTATTTAATATACTTTCGTAGGTTTTAGAAGGCGTTCTATATGTAATGCCACCTAGCGGATTTTTATCCAGGTTTGATCATGATATAATTTCAATATGTTTCATTGAATATTCGGCCAATATTCAAATTTCATCTCAATCTAGATGTGGGAAACAATATGAAGACAATATTGTTTTAACGATATCGATAAATATTATTGAACCAATAATAATTAATAAGATTTGTTGAATATTGGCGAAATGATATTCAACCAATGTGTAATCACACTTGGAGATACAATATAGTTTTTATGCCTAGAATCGATATTAGGGGAATATTGGGATTGCGATATTTATTCTAGATGTTAAAAACGATGTGAAGACAATATTGTTTTATCGATATTGGTAAATATCATTCGACCAATATTGACTCAATATGAGTTATTACAATTTGTCAAATAAAGTGGAAATGATATTAAACCAATATTCTAACAAACTTGGAAATACAATATAGTTTTTTTCCCCTATAATCGATATGAAGATAGGAAGATTCAGCCTGTTATTAATCATTTTTGAATATAGGCCTGGGATACCGGTCTATATGACCAAGTAGCAATGAATTTTTTTAATTTTGTTTAATTAAAAAACAAAATAGAATCGAAAAAATACCGTGAGATTAAAAAAAAAAACAATTTGAATCGAGTTGCTTGGTTTCATTAGTTTGACGTTCCTCGTTTTTTTTTATCTAGTTTGCACTGAAAGCATTGTTAGTATCAAGAAACACGATAACTCAAGAGTTATCGTGGTTTCTGATTCCGAAAGTGATTTAGATTTTCCAAATACACCACCAGAAACTGCAAAACAAGCTGAGGAAACCTCTTTGGATTTATTACCAGTAAAATCTAAAAAGAGGTATGAAGAAAAATATGCAAAATTCATGAATTGGAGAGTTGATGATCGTGTAAATTCATTTTCGGAAACTGTGCTGCTTGCGTATTTTGGATGGTAGTAAAAAAACGAAATTCTTCGATACTATGGTTGAGAACCACTTTTTTGAATAAAAATGATATGAATATCAAATAATATTCCACGAAACGAAACGAAAATCTGATGGTTTTAAAATTCAAAAGTATAATTTTTTTCTTGTGGTAAGATACACACTTTCTCAAACAATGCACCCGACTCCAAATACCTAATGACTATGGCAGGTTGATTACTTTTATTATTGCGACAAATTCTTAATTGCTGTTCTCTAAAGTTGTTGTTACTATACGTTATACAAACCCACTAAGCAAGGTGAGGTTGCATAAAGTTTTCAAAAACCTATCAAGAGCAACTGTAAAGTTGTTACGTCCTTTGCAGCCAACGTTCAGCAAGTCCCCTGCAAACAGCAGATCTTCCCCCTCATGGCATTACAATTGTAAAGGTATCATTGGTAAACTTGTCAGAAACTTGAGTGAGTTAGATACTGACTTTCAGTACAGTTACAAATGCTGAGTTCCAGCAAATAAATATTTGATTACTTATCTGAAACTTCTTAATTTTGTCACGAGTTTGCGCTAAGCTTACAGATGCAAACCTCCAGCACATACAATTTTGCAAACTTACCTGCAATTTACTTAATTTCGTTGTAGGTTTACAGTATAGTTACAAAAGCTAACTGCTAGTAAATTAATCTTCAGACACTAGCCCAAAGTTCACTCACTTCTGTCGTAGATTTGCATTACAGATATCATTTTCAGTTTCAAAACATATGAGAGGAAGTGAAATAACCTAGTTTGAATTATAAGTTTCGAGATGTTCTTCACACACTTCAGGAAACAATTATTGTCTCCTTCAACAACAGGACTTGTGAAAAGTATGACAGGTGGCTGAAACTAATATTCAAGGATTAAAATTAAACAATAGATTGATTGTTTTGACTATTTTAATATTAGTTTTTTTAGTAATGTACACATATTTGATCTTTCTTAATTTGTCCGAGTTATTATACCTATATAAATTCACATTTTGTTTTGACGTCAACTGCAAATTAAACTTCATGGATTTGACGATATGTAGCAGGCGATGAGGTTGACGCCATCTTGAACTCAAATACTGTAAGAGAAAACTAGTAAACTCACCATTTTATCAATTGAATATACCTACTCACAAAAGATTATTATTGTTTTCGTTTATCTCAATATTCCAAACACCCGAAATAACACACAACTGACACTTACTAGACTAACCAATCTCTGTCACTCTGTCTTTCGCTGCCATAACGTTGTGCTGAGAAACGACCTGACGAGATCGGTCACGAACAAAAGCTATGGGCAGTGTCTGATGC
Organism: Chrysolina oricalcia; assembly: GCA_944452925.2. Taxonomy (NCBI): domain Eukaryota; kingdom Metazoa; phylum Arthropoda; class Insecta; order Coleoptera; family Chrysomelidae; genus Chrysolina; species Chrysolina oricalcia. The sequence continues at coordinate 53,159,867 of OX101824.2, forward strand.
AACATAGTGAGCGCCAAATTTAAATCAGAGATTTGAATATTTGTGACAGAAATTAAGAGTTTGATAACGTGGTTTCAAAGTTGTTATGTTAGGATGAACCGGAATGTGTATCAGGAGATTTCAAAATTATCGCGAGTTCTAGAAAATGGGATATTTATATCCATTGCTTTTATCCCACCAACAGGCCGGTGGGTATTCACATACCTAATATTCTCAATAACGCTTTAAATTTCGTTTGCAATGTAAAATTTGTTTTTCACTTTTTTCCTAGGGATAGGTTGATACCTATAACACATATTCTTATAAATAGGTACAGGAGTGACATCATGAACTTCTAAATCCTATTTCCGCCGTAGATAGGTACTCGACCGCAAGCTTGTGAATGTAATGTTCATGATGAATAATATTTGAAACTTTTCAGCAAATCTGATTGGGTAACGTTGTTTCAAAAGTTTGTAGCGAACTATTTCTTGTAAATTCCTCGAAAGTGAAAATTTGCAAATGAATGACAATCTTCCTGGTTTAAGTTTGCATGTGTCAAATTCCGGCCACGTTACAATTGTACAGTTATACAAATTTACAATTGGAGATAAACGAAGAAGTTGCACGGGCAATATTGCAATTGTGTTAACTGGAATACTTTCAAATGATTCTTGACAGCAAATATTTGGAATGTCCGCACAAACAAGTTCTCAAATGATGCATTTTGTAACCTTATCGCAAACTAGTGTAACTTACCGTGCTTAGTGGGAAAACAGTTCTTCTACGAGATTTATGAAATCTATATGAACCTTCCACTAGATAACAACAAAATAAATTCCAGTTTCTTCAACAACTACACCAGAACGGAAAGTACACTATACAGGTTGTGGGAATAAATAAATTCAGTATATTTCCTATGCAAACGACTCAATACTTAAACTTGTCTGATTTTCAAAAATATACTGGGCATTGTTTGCGAAGAATTTCCACAGCGCTATTAGTGGACGCAGGAGGTGATTTACTTCTATTAAAAAAGCATGGAGGCTGGAAATCTAGTAACGTTGCGGAGGGATATGTTGCAAAAATCAAATACTTACAAACCAAAAATTCACAATCCGTACAAATTACAACACTATCTGATTACAAATCAGTTAACAATATAACCGAGAATATAACGGATGTGACATCTACCTCAATACATAAAAATCTTTATTTCAATACTCCTATAATTTTAAATAATTGCTCGAATGTAAGAAATAACCAATATTCTAATCGTGTCAAATATTTATTCATCACATACTATTTCAACACTGTGTTATCGTAAAATATCACACTTCTAACTATCAAAGATATAATTTTGTTTTGATCTGATACTGTAACTGGAGAAGTTTAAAAAAAAATTCAAGATCATTTAAACTGATACCACAATTTGGTGAAAAATTCAAACATGAAATGAAATGCAGGGTGTTCTCTCTCTAATAGAGAAGTTGACATCCTTTCTGTCACAGAAGGTCTGCGATATTTTAGTTGAAATAGCCTCATGCGAAAACCTAACCTAACAAAATTTCATTTACTCAGTTCGTTTGTATCTTCAAACACATCTGATGGAAGCTCGTCGTGAATGACCCTGTAAAGAATTAAATCAATATAATATTCAATATTCTCACCTCATAACTCATTGCGTTATATCACCGCTGTATAATTTCACGCACTCTACGTATTCGAATGGCGTGCACGTTTGGAACGGGAGAGGGTGTGACTATTTATATGTACGAGTGATGACTGATGTGTATTCGTAATCCGTCCCAAGAGATGCGTTCCCAGGAAATCCGCAAACCCTGAAATCAGGGAGTCCTCAGAGGGGTGCCGTGTCAATATCATTTGCTATTATTAATACCTCGCTCTTCCCGAATAATTTCCAATCCTGTTCTGAAATAGCTCTGGAGTGGAAAACCCTGATTAGTTTTAAAATAGGTTGGTTTAAGCTTTTGGTATATGTTTCAGAGGTAATATTCTATTTTTATATGCAACGTTATAGTAATGTTGAACTTGGGTTTCAAGAATCGTGTCTTGATTTTCAAAAGCAAAACACAGTAACTCATAAATGGATGAAGATATCATAGTAAACATTTTCAATGACTTGAAAGCTTCCCTTCGAAATTAATAAGAGTGTGAGTTTCAGATATTGAGTTACCCTCAATATCCGAAAAGCTATTGATTTGGCAACATTGCCAATATTACCATTGAATCGGGCATCATCAAAAACCATCCTATATAAAATTTCAAGAATTTTTCTTGAGCCGTATTGAGAGTATTGGAACGTTCCCAGACTTTTGAACGGAAAAGCCATGTTGTCACATTGCAAAAACCACATTAATTAAAAATCTGATATTTGGAGATAAAAATGATAGGGGGCGCTGAATTGATTGCAATGAAAATAAATAGGGTGATCTATTCGAAAAAATTTAGTTACCCCCAATATCCGACAAACTGTTGATTTGGCAATATTGCCAATATCACCATTGAATCGGGCATCATCAAACACTATCTTGTTTGAAATTTCATGAATTTTCTCTAGGCCGTTTCTGAAATATGAGACCGTTCCCAGACTTTTGAAAGACACTATATACGTAAAAAAGTTATGGTAGGATTAAATTCGAAAAATGTGCCATTTAATCAACCTACCACTTTGATTTCAAAAATTTTGGTAGTCTCAAAATATCTCTAATCAGAATTTTGTCAAAATCGGTTATTACATGAAAATGTTGTAAGATAGTAAATTTTGAAAAATATGTTGTTTAATGGATTTTATGTTAATTATATTCAATTTTGTTTTTGCTCTTATAATTTTTTTATCCATGACCAGAGCTTAATGAAATTCTGATCGGTGACATTTGATATCAAACAGACTCGTTAATACCTCCGAGCAATAAAAGATATAGAGATGTCTTTTCTATCATTTCCTTGAAAGCAACATACCCGACGTTGTTTACCAACATCAATGCCCGAGTCATGTTAAAAAAGAGCTTTGTCGGATATTTCCGTTTGTACCCGTTGATCAGGTTGGAATTCCGTATTATATTCACTCTAAACTTGGCGATCATGTTTGTTTACGCCCGTTTTCGACTTATTTATGTTCCTGTCAAACCATGGGCGTCGCAGCAAGGTAATCATGGCATGAACCATATTTGATTGGCATTCCATATCGACCTTTCACGTGGTATTAAATGAGATGATTTTTGATTAATCTGCTCTTTTTTATCTCGATTTTGAGGCATACACTATTGAAATACTATAAAAAAAAGTTGAAATGTTCTGAATCTACTATAGTATATTTCATTATTAACAAGAATAATAATACGCAAAAAGGCAAAACTGAGATACGTCGAACATTGTGACGCATGAACTGTATTGTACTGTCACTATTACTTTATTCAGTGCGCTTGTTCTTATCCTCAATGAAATCATTTACCTCTGAAAATATAATCAACCCTAGATAACGAGAACAAACCTACATACATGAATTGTAAAATATTTTGGTGTGAAATTTTCTTAGCGAATCTCCCTTCTTCCTGAATTAATAATCGAAAATTTTAGTTTAAAAACAAAAATCATAAAATAGTGCACTCTAAAAATAAATGTAGCACTACGGAGATTTTTTCCCCACAAAATAAAAGACGCAAATGACTTATACTGACTTGTATAAGATAGTTCGCTTATAAAAGCTCAGTTTTTGCCTCAGCAAATTCGCTTTGTGGGATTTTTTAAACAAGCAATGGTGAAAAAAGTTACAACTTCTTTGGTTTTTTGGAAATATCTAAAGATTATTCAAGTAATCGTTTTGCAATTATTGGAACTTTTGTGGAGATTTATAAAACCTACATATGATCGGATCGGTACATTTTCCACTGAGAAAATCCGGGAAAACGTTACAAGAAACAGTTGAAAACTTGGGGTGCAGAAATAATTTATCTTGCTCCTATGAATCTTCTAGATTTTCGGAGAAAACTCCTCAGAACGTTATCAAGGGAGAACCGGGACCTAAGGGACCCACAGGTTAAGTAAAAGTGGATTTTAATCCACTCTAGCTCCATGGCATAGACAGGCGGTGGGATTGAACCCGTGGAGTCTGGATGAGAGCTGAAACAAACGCTCTATAGCACCACGGTTACTTTCTGAGTGTTAGATGAAACCCCATCAACCACTGCTTGGAGATATCTGTCTGAGAAAGAGTTGTGATAGAATAAAAAGACAACTGGGGGGCAAGCCATAAGATTAAAGCTTGGCGAGGAGTCCCTGGTGTCAAACGCGATCAAATGCCTTCGATACATCTAATGCCACGACCAGAGTTTCACCATATCTTTCAATAGTTGCCATAGATAAGAGACATAAACAAGTAGGTAACCAGTGGTTCTTTGATGACGGAAACCATATTGTCGATCATTAACAATTCCTAATCGTTCTAGATATTTCATCATCTCGATGTTGATGGTATTTTCCACGAAATTTTCCATGAAATAGTTGGCGACAGGTAATTTTAGGCATATAACTGTAAATGGTAGTGATGTTCTCAGGTTGTTTTCCCAGTGAATCCAAAGTAGAATTTGCATGTTAGAAAGAATTGTCAACAAAGTTCATATTTTCAATAAAAACTGAATTGAAAGTGTTTTGTGACGACAAAATATAATCTTTGGCGACGAATTCCTAACAATCACCTTCCCAGAGGTAACTGTAACTTTCGAAAAATCATCTCATTTATTTATTTTTTATATAACGAAGTTGAAATATTATATACGATCGAGTTCCTCCTCAAAATATTTGAAATTCTCCGCCTGTGGATCCAATAGGATCCGGATATAACAAGACATTGCACACACCTGTGCTACGTCCTGACGTGAGGCGTCTTTAAATCGTTTTCAAGGGATCAACTTCCGTAAATACGGATTCAGAATGGAAACGGATTGGGAATGAGTCGTAATTTCCGTTTGTTACGGGTGTTCTGTGGGGATGAAGGGTACTGGCAGCGGAAAATATTGATTATGGATTTCGAAGCATTATATGTTTTGTGATGAAATCAGATCTCTAAAATTTAATAAATATGAGTATGGGAAGTATTTCGAATGTGTTGTATATGTGAAAAGCTGCTGACTGTTGGTAATATGGACACGAAATTGGATATTCGGAAGTCTTACCCCAGTCAACACAGAATGAGCTCAGAGATGGTAGTGGGATTCACATTCATGTTTCAGATCACACCAGTGAATCGCAAAGTGACTTCCATTATAATCGCATAAACGTCTATTCGGTGCCCCGTTGGTCATGTCGAGACATCAAAATGTGATGCAAAATGTGACTCGAAATTAGCCCAATGTGACATTCCATTTACACTTCGGAATCGAATGCACATTGAGACCCTTTCGACGTAACAATGTGAAATTGAATGGACTGGAACTTATTTAAAAATGCGCTTCACTTTCTGATTTGTATGTCAAGACTAAAAAAAACTCACCATGTCTCAACATAAATAGAAATTATACCTCAATATTATTATTCTTACTAATGAATTACTGTTCATATGGATTGGAATGCTAGAAAACAAATGCGTGAGTTGATTCTGTAGTATATACTTCTCACAAACAAAAAAAATTATCAAACTATATCTGAATCATGAAAAAAAACATTTACAGAAATGTAGAAAATCTATAATACAACTCCAATCCTCTGGACAGCATTTTCTTCTCGGCGAAATTAGTAGGTACCTATCCTGAAGATGCCAAAATCTGTAAATCACTGAATTTACCATTCTATTTCTACTCACCGTTCCGGTCCTTGAAGAGATACAGTTCTTGGTAGAAATAATAATTGGGCATTGTTAATAAACACATTTGATTCAACTATCGAAATAAGAAGAAGCAAACGGAGCACTACACACTATCAAAAGTACATATAGAATATTAAAAGAATGGCGTTAACCAAATACAAATTCTACTTGACTCTCGACTCGACAAGCACCTCTGGCCGCTGGCTATTTTGTGCCGTGATGGTGATGTCACGATCAATTTTGTTACCAACCTAATTCCTTTTATACCGACAAAATCGCAATTAAACCAAAATTCATGTCAATGTGCTTCGCAATTTTCTTCACATTTTATGCTCAAAGTGACACTAATGAGAAGAGAATTGTGAACAATTCATAACATTTGGCATCAATAAGTGGTAACAGTGACGTTTAAATGCAACTCATTTTGTTACCATAATAATCAAGAAAGCAACATCTCCTGGATGTTTGTGTTAACTGGGACGGAACAATTCTGAAATATTAATAAGAAAACACTTACTTTTTTCCTTGATTCAGCTTAATTTTTGTCTAAAGGAAAAAAAGTGAAAAGTTAATTTTCATCACGCTCTCATTTGCTCAATTTTATTATGAAATACTGATAGTGGATTATTTTTGTCGTATCATGGAGATAATTTGAGTAATGATTCTCTACTTTTGCAGAATACGCCAGCAGCGATGAAAAAAATGGGTGGTTCCATCGCTGCTGGCGTGCAGTGTATATCACGTAGGATCCTTGTGATCCATCGTAAAATACCCCCGTTCGTACTCTATTAGCAATATCTATTTTTCAAAAAAGAATCATGGCAACTTCCATACATTTTTGGACTATGGACAAAACGAGCAAGTTTTCAAGGCCAATGTTCAGGTTTTCGTTGGAGAATAATTTGTCACAAAAAGAAATCAAAGTTTCATAATAGAAATCTTGAGAGATCCAAATCGGAGGATAATTTTTTTTTGTAGACCGTAATGACTGCTATTGAAAATCTGCCTTCTGCGATAGTTACAACTACTATTCAGTAATATTTATCTAAAATATGAATTAACATAAAACGCTCCTTATTTGCTTAGAACATAAAAGAATGATCTGAGATAGGAATAATTTTTTTTTATATATAAAAGTTCCAATATCTCGAAAACCGTGAGGTTTTTACTGAGGTCAAGTTGTGATTTTCTGATAGGTTATGAACTTGTTAATCACCAGCTAAAGTATGGTTTACCGGACACCCTGTATAGGCACTCTTCTACTTGAAACCTCAATCAGAGAGTTTTTGCAACACCAGGTATTTAATTCACGAGACAGCACATTTAACTTCTCTTGCAAGATTTTCAGCATCAGCTGCAAGTCTAGTATCATGTGCATGTGCATATTTCTATTTATAAACAGCGTAGGCTATACCTATAAAGACTTGCTGATAGAGGAAAAAACTAATTTAGAGACAAGGAACCATCCTGAAAACCAACATCCCGAAGATAGCAACAACACAGGAAAAGCAGCTTGTCAAGAAAAATCAGAAAACGAAAAAAGTAAGAAGATTCCAGAGAAACCACGACAACTGCGAACAAGAACAAACTCAACAATACAGTAATATTATTGTTATTGTAATAGATGTGATAATCCAAGACTTATATTCTTAGTTTATGCGCATGTACTATCCAAATGGATCCATACATACGAGATTTCTCCATAACCAAAATAGATACGTTTTCATTGAGTAGTAATTCAGAGGTCAAAGAAGTATTGGAAATAAATTCAGGGTTCAGCAACTTTAAAATAATTCAAAATAATATTCGTAGCATTTCAAATATTCTTGATGAATTTTTAATTCTGCTCGATGGATTAGATTTATCATTCGACTGTATAGTTTTCACCGAAACTCGTATCATCCCAGACATCTCAATATACAATATACCAGGCTATACAACATTATACAATTTTGGGAAACTAAATCAAAACGATGGCGTTATTTGTCAAGTCGGATATATACGACTCTCACACTCTCACACTCTATCTATAGATCACCAGCGACAGAAATTGAACCTTTTGTTGATGAGTTGAACTCCATTCTGAACCGGGATAATGAAAAAACTGATTTCAATGTGATAATTGGTGACATGAATATTGATATTTTGGTTAATTCACGCGAAAGCGAGCACTACTTAGACACCATGAGTGAACATGGGTATATTTCCGCAATAAATACACCAACAAGGATCCAACAAAACTCCCACACATGTTTAGATCATATCTTCATCAAAACAAAAATTCTAAATTATGAGACAATCCTACCAATCACTTTTGAAACATGCGTTACAGACCATTTCTCAACCTTAACACAAATAGTTATACCTGATGATAATATCGCTGGAAATATAAATAATAATAAAAAAATCTATAAAAAACTAGACGAGAAAACATTTATAGAGAAGCTAGAGGGTGTCGACTGGAGTGATATCTTTCAATGCAACGATCTTGATCTTGGAGTAAACAAGTTTATTGAAATCATAAAAACAAATTTGGAAGAGTGTTCAAAATACATAAAAATTAAAAATAAACAAAAAAAACGAAAAAAGTGGATAACTGGAAATTTTATTAATTCTGTGAACAAAAAAATGGTATGTATCGTGAACTACGAAAAAATCCAAACAATACGGATCTACAAGATGAGTATCGAAATTATAAAAAAAAACTTGGAAAAAACAATTAAAGAGGCCAAAACGAAATACTACAGGGATCGAATAGAGAGAGGAGAAAATAACTCTAAAACACTTTGGAAAACTGTAAATGAAATAATAACTGAACAAGAACCAATACCTATAAATATGGTAAAAACAAAAAACAACGAAACAATCAAAGATCCACTTAAAATAGCAGATAATTTCAACGATTATTTTATTTCTATAGGTGAGAAATTAGCAAATAATATAAACAGAAATGTAAATTACTCCGGAATAAAACGTAAATGTAACCATTCCATATTTCTAAAACCAGCAACTGAAGAGGAAATAAAAAATATTATATCCCAACTCAAAAACAAAAAAGCGCCTGGTTACGACGAAATCTGAGCAGAAACTCTTAAACTAGTTTCTAGTAGTATTTCGAAACCACTTACACATTTAATCAATATGTCGTTAGAGCAGGGGTATTTTCCTACAGCCTTCAAAACAGCAATAATAACACCTATATATAAAAGTGGACAAAAATGTGATGTAGCAAACTATAGACCGATATCTCTCATAACAAGCCTTGCTAAAATATTAGAAAAGGTCATCCAAAAGAGATTGAATACATTCCTGAAAAAACACCAGCTGATGTCAGAATCACAATACGGCTTCAGAGAGAACAAGTCAGCTCAAGATCCAATAAAAATACTTACACAGCAAATTTATAAGTGTTTGGATAAATCAAAACCTTCGATTGCTGTTTTCATAGACCTAAGGAAAGCCTTTGATACCGTTGACCACAATATATTGTTGACTCTCTTAGAAGATCTTGGAATAAGAGGAATAACTAATGAACTTTTCAAGAGTTATTTACTGAACAGGAAGCAAAGGGTAAGAGTAGGTGATCATGAAAGTGGAGAGAAAACTATTCTATGTGGTGTGCCTCAGGGGACGGTGTTAGGGCCGATCCTATTTAATATCTATTTAAACAATATTTTTTTACTGAATACCAACTCCAACATTATAAGTTTTGCTGATGACACCGTATTATTTTGCGAAGACAACAACTGGTTTGACCTAAAACGGAAACTAGAACACGATCTAGATCAAATTATTTCGTGGTTCGACTACAGGCTCTTATCAATCAACTTTGATAAAACACATTATTTACCACTGAGCAGTTATGAAATATCCCTTCCAAAATATGAATTGAAAATTTCCGATAGAGCAAACCCACAAAAAAATTAAATATCTTGGCATATTTCTGGATAGCCATCTTAGATGGAACCACCACATGGACTACTTAGTTAAAAAACTACGCTGTATACTCTACAAATTCAAAAGAATCTCAAACATGCTCAATCATAAACAGAAAATCATTCTTTATAAAAGTTTAGTGGAGTCCCATCTGAGCTATGGCATAATTGGTTGGGGTGGAGTATCCAGAACCTATCTACAACCTCTTGAGGTTGTCCAAAAAAGATTCCTACGATGCATCCTGCAGAAAAAATATGACTACCCTAGCGACCTTCTTTACTCAGAATCTCAGATATTTGATCTCAGACAGCTATATTATATGAACATTATCGTCGTACAATATAAAAATTAAAATGAACTTATCACGTTTAGCCATCAATATGCTACTCGTCGAAATCACAGAATTGTCATACCACTAATGTACAAAACAGTTGGCCAAAAAAATTACGCTTATCTAGGGCCAAAACTATACAATCTCTTACCTGATGAGTTAAGATGCGAATTGAACTTCAATAAGTTCAAGAATCAAATAAAGTCAATTATTATCCATACTTCTCGAGCAGAAATAAATAGACAAATAGAGACCTAAACTGAATTACTACCCAAACATATTTTGTTACTTATAACTATATATTACATATTTATTTGTTTTTGTAAACTTGTACTTATTTTAACAGGTATAATTTAGTTATACACTGATTTTATTTATTTTATTATGTTATATATTCTATATTAATTACCTATATACTATTCGTTTCATGTTAATTAGTTTGTATATCCCTTACACACAGGCAGATTATTTTGCCTCGTGAGATGTATCTTATTTATCTCTTTTCTCCTCCATCTGCTGCCCTTATAATGTGTTTCATAAACAATGTATCGGAAGAGAGACTGAATAAATTTTTGAATTTTTTTTTGAATATAAAACAATATGATCCGTGCTTACATGATTTAGCAAATCGTTGATGAAGAGGATAAGTGAGCTAAAAATGGAACCTTGAGGTACTCCTAGACCCCTGTTGAACGGTGAAGGATGACAGTCTTCTGAATCCACACGTGTTTTTGTACAAGACAAGAATGACCCAATCCACGGAAAGAAATTACCACTGAAAACGATTGAATAGTAAGTCGTTCCACATTTTTTCACTGAAAATAACACATTGTACGAGGATATATTGAAAAATGCTTAGCCTACTATAGAACTAAACAAAATTTCAATGTCCAAATATTTTATTACTCAACATATTCTCCTCTTAATTGGATACGTTTATTACAGCGAACCTGCAACGTCTCTAGACCTTTCAAAAAATGTTTCTTCTTTCTCTGCAAACCAGACCTCCAGAGCTTTCATCACCTCCCTGTTGGAAGAAAATTTACGACCTTTTAATCTTTTTGTCAGTTGAGGAAAGAGATGATAGTCGGACGGAGCCAAATCTGGTGAATAAGGGGGGTGTTCTAGTAGTTCAAACCCTAAATCACGAATTTTTGCATGGCAACATGAGATTTGTGTGCAGGGGCGTTGTCCTGCAGAAACAAAACACCTTTGGATAGCTTTCCGCGTCTTTTCTTTTAAATTTTTTCTCGTAGAGTGGTCAGTAATGTCGAATAGTAATCTCCAGTTACTGTTCTACTCTTATCCAAAAAAGCAATCATGATTACTCCATGGCAATCCCAAAAAACTGAAGCAAGAACTTGTTCAGCAGATTTTTGGACACGAAACTTCTTAGGTCTTGGAGAACAGGAGTGTCGCTATTCCATCGATTGTTGCTTTGTTTCTGGATCGTAGAAATGTACCCAAGTCTCATTCATAGTAACAATTCGGTTTAAGAAGTCTACATCGTTTTCAAATCGAGCACAGATTAAACGCGATGCTACTACCCTTGCATGCTTTTGGTCAACATTCAAACATTTGTGGATCCATTTTGCAGCAATTTTTCTTATGGCCAAATTGACGTGAACTTTATGATGAACGCGTTCGTATGAAATATTCAGTGCTTCAGATATCCGTTTTAGCCCAATTCGACGGTCTGTTAAAATCGTGTCATGAACTGCATCGATAATTTCGGGGACTGATACAGAAACTGGCCTCCCGATCGGTCATCGTCTTTAATGGAAAAGGTATAGTCTATCCAATATCAATTGCAGATCATAAAAACTCGTTTGATAGCCGTATCGACAATTTCGTTTGATATGGTGACACCTCATTTACATGATGATTTATGACTCTCCAGACGCATATTTTGCACTTTGCCGCACGTCAATCAAGGTCACGTGGATCGCGGCGTTTTCTTTGAACCTATACGAGTTGTTGCAATTGATATTGGAAAGACTATACCTCTTTTGAAGCTTGCAGTCCAATTTTTCACGGTCGCATACGAACGACATTGATCACCAAAGGTATTAAGCATATCTTCGTGAATCTGCTTACCTCTTAACCTTTTAAATAAACATACTTGATGATGGCTCGATACTCCAATTATTCGATTTTTACAATTTCGGTTGACATATTTTTCTTTTAATTTATTGCGTGACTCTGGTTTACTTTTTTGACGTCAAACTTTACACTGACACTTCTATTAAGTTATTGTTCGTTGTTATGGTAACGCAATATTTTGTTTATGCAGGGAACTGGTCCAGGCTAGATGTTAGATGTTGAGGGGGGGAGCTGGCCCCTTGGCCTAATCCACTGCGACCTTTTCAGATCTATTGTGGATGCTCCAATTGCTTATAGCACATCATCTAGCTTCGTCCATTTGATCAGACTGAGCGAATTTGATAATGGCCTCTCGAGATAGCTTTCCGCTCTTGATTTTTCATCTCCAAGTTGTAGAAACCGTACCCTTGCTAATCCTTCTCACTGGCACATTACATGTATTGCGGTTTCTTCTTCTTCCTGGCAGAATCTGCAGATTGCTTCTTCCGCCAGACCCATAATATTCATATGTCTGTTAAGCCTACAGTGGCCTGTCAGCAGACTTACTATTTAGGTCTAGGCTAACTAGATATCAATACATCCTCGTATTCTTTCAGACAAATAGTTTGCCATTGATTCAACTGCATCAATGTATCAAATTATTATATGGATCACTAAACTGCAGAAATTCCAAATGTTTCATTTTAATTTTTTTTGACGGGACTGAAACAAACTGAAATATGAAATGAATGCCTAAAAAGCAATTATCACAGAATTTCATGGAAGGAATTCCGCTTTATTCACTCGCTTTGAATAGCGCACCTGCAAACCTCCCTAATTTGTCTTTGAAGGATCACCCTTCGGGATAGCGTAAGGATAATGTGTCACAAATGCCTTCAACACAAAGGATATAATAATATGTGTGCTTTGCTCCCTTGTTTGCTAACGCTGGGATTGTTTCATTTTCATTATTCACCAGGTAAGAGAATGAGAAGGCTGTTTGCGTGTTTACATCAAGACTTTGTTTTTGATCAAAGAAAACGGAGCGATCATTGAATAGAGAACAGGTTCGTGATAGACAATACACTCATTATAATAAGATGTTGCATACTGAGGATTTTTGAACAATATTATTCCTGAGAAAAATTACGTATTCTCTGATTTTGTCATCTCTGGCGTACTGTAACGTGGTATATTGGCCTGCTACAGAGATAAAAATAGCTTACAAAAAATACAAAATTCATGCATTAGATATTGTTTTGGCCTTCGGAAATTTGACCACATTAGCAATGTGTTTCGCAGATCAAATTGGCTCAGTCTTGATGAAAGATTCACCCTCCACATGGCTTGTCTTATCTATAAGGTCAACAGGTTTCATACCCCGAGATATCTCTATTCTAAGCTGATCAACGGTTCTCAGACCCACACTCGAACTACTAGAACTTGTAATCTATACAATATACCTGCCCACTCCACCGCTACGTTTCAAAAATCGTTCTCTTATGTTTCAGTAAAAATAGTCAACTCTGTTCCAGAATATATAAAAAACAAAAATACACTATTCTCTTTCCGAAAACATATGAAATCCCACTTACTCTGTTTGAGAACAAATTGATAGTTTTTGTTGTTGGAGTTTTATTATATATACATTTTTTTTGTTAGTAAGTAATAACGACCTCTCTACAGGGGGAAAGTGTCAGCTTCAAGCCAGCCAGGGGCTGTCCCCAGGGGGGGGTCCTCTCCCCGCTGTTTTGGTCACTGCTGGTGGATGATCTGCTGGCCATTCTCTCGCTTTGGGAGGTTGATCTGCAAGCATATGCTGACGATCTGGTCCTAGTAATAAACGATACAACCGAAGAGATGATCTCCTACGTCCTTCAGGATATATTGGATACCATATATAAATGGTGTGAGAGGGAGGAAATGTCCATTAACCCCCACAAAATGGTCATAGTACCATTCACCAGGAAAAGGAAGCTGGAACATTAGATACCTCCTTCCATCAATGGTGTAACAATTCCTTTTGCGAGTGAAGCAAAATATCTGGGAATAACCCTGGATAAAAAACTTAATTGGAACTCGCACTTGGAAAGGACTATCCGGAAGGCTAGTCTCTCATTATGGACATGCCGCAGAATATGTGGCAAAACATGGGACATGTCTCCAAAACACGTATACTGGTTGTACGTGACCGTCATACGTCCAATGATAACGTATGGCTCTATAGTCTGGTGGAGCAAGGGACATAAAAAAATGGCCATTGCTAAACTAAACGGACTACAGAGAAAAGCGTGCCTGGCGATTACTGGAAGCATTCGCTCCACGCCAACGGCAGCAATGGTCCGGATATAACCTGCGGAGTTCAAAGAGAAGATCTCGATATTTAGTCCGTTTTTCCTCCTCTTTTCGAACGATATTCATTTCGCCTGGAGCGGAAAACTCCATGACGAATATCGTTCTACTTTGGTGGTCGAGGAGGACAACATCAGGCTTATTGGCTTGTATTTGCCTGAGGGTGGGGAATGAGTAGTTCCAATAGATTCGGCATCTCTCATTCTCTACCACGGACTCAATATCCCCCGGAGCATAAGGCAACACCGGTGTCTCGTCTATACCGTAAGAGTGTCGTAGGTGGTAGTACAACACTCGTAGCGCCGCGTTATGCCTGTGGATATAGGCTGAGACCGCATAAGATGGGCATGCTGATAGCAAATGCATTACGGTCTCAGGTGCCTCACGACATGCCCTGCATCGGGTGTCAGGGACGTCTATACCCATCACGCGACTACGGTAGACGAGGGTGTTGAAGACACCATCCTGGCAGGCCATTATGAATCCCTCGGTCTCCGACTTTAGCTCACTCGACCTGAGGAAGGCAAAGGTCAAGCTTTTGGATAAGCCAAGGTCTTCGATGTTATGAAAGAAGACATACTTGTTTTTATTAAATTTGACATTAAGGAGGAAGTGAAGGCTTAGAGCCTGTATGCCCTTTTTACAAAAAGGGAGAAGAAATAAAAACTTCAGCATGTGAACAAAAAGTACACAATATTTGGTAAGTGACTGTTCGAGACTTCGAGTACTCAACAAACCAAAATGAGAAATGACAATGAAATGAGCATGAGGAGGGGAGATCATCTTTCAGTCAAACTTCAATTCGTCATCGACATGGAACAACGACTCGAGAACCAACATCACAGAACACAATGAGAGAAGAACAGAAATCCATCATCACAACCGCAATCTGAGTAGGTAGAACCATTGTTTATATAGAAGTAAGATAGTTAGTCAATGCCTGTGTAATTGGTGTTGGACGCAAACGCGAGTGTCATCTAGCGTGATTAGTTACAAACATGAATATTTGACGTCATTTTAATGCAGGTTTCTTCAAAAAACCCTGATTTTAATGCTTTTCCATTGTTTTAGTCAAGTTACGACATGACTTGGAGGCCACATCACTGAAGTTACGACATGACTTGGATGCGAGCTCAATATCGCCATCTACATGTCGCATCCATTTTGATCCAATTATAATCCGATAAGGTTGACTAACTATCTTCTATATAAACGATGGTAGAACTCAAAGAGACTAAACTAACAGGAGGGTTCAATAAGCTCTAGCCAATCAGAATCTTGTAGCATCCACGCGTCATAGTGACGTACTTGGACATGAATACAGAGTCGAGATCGAACCAAGCAACAAAACTGTCAGCAGTAACTCTCATATACCAAGAGCTAGTCCGTTACTGTCTATAGAGAACGGCGGAGCTTATTGAACCCTCCTGTTAGTTTAGTCTCTTTGAGTGCTACCTACTCAGATTGCGGTTGTGGAATTCTGTTCTTCTCTCATTGTGTTATGTGACGTTTGTTCTCGAGTCGTTGTTTCATGTCAATGTCGAATTGAAGTTTGACTGACAGATGATCTCCCCTCCTCATGTTCATTTTATTGCCATTTCTCATTTTGGTTTGTTGAATACTCGAAGTCACTTACCAAATATTGTGTACTTTTTCGTTCACATGTTGAAGTTTTTATTCCTTCACCCTTTTTGTAATAAAGGGCATACAGGCTCTAAGCCTTTACTTCTTCCTCAATGTCAAATTTAATAAAAAGAAGTATGTTGTTCACTATACAGGGTGTATCTAAATAACACCGAAAAAATTAAAGGGGTGATTCTGTGATGAAAATTAATGTGAGTGTTTGGTATAAAATTTTTTGAAAAAACCCTCCCCGGAAAAGTTACACCCCTTCGAATATTAAAAAAAAAATGGTGTTTCTTTTTTATTTTCCCTGTATATCAAGCTAAAGACACTAAACTTGATAAACATTATCTGTCAATAAGAGTACACTTTTTGAAATTTTTTCAACCCTGAAGTATACTTAGAAGGGGTTGATTATTTCAACCCCTAAGATATTGTTTCTTACAACTTTTTTTTAGATGAAAATTTCTTCTTTAAAAAAATATTACTGAAAAGCCCAATTCATTGACTAACTTTTTTAACTCTACAAGTTTTTTTCCAAAACTCAAGCATTTATGAGAAAAAAATAAATAAGCTCATGTAAAATAGCATTTTATTAAACAACAGCCAACCAAATTATGATTATGATTATGAGACTTCTACAACTAAAAACAAAAGTGAACAAACAATGAACAAAAACCTGTCGAATATCGACAATACAATTATAATAAATGTTGAAAATGACCGCCTTCAGCTTCAATACAAGCATCTACCCTTTTCCTCATAGAATTGCGTATACGATGAAA
Source organism: Chrysolina oricalcia (assembly GCA_944452925.2). Classification (NCBI taxonomy): domain Eukaryota; kingdom Metazoa; phylum Arthropoda; class Insecta; order Coleoptera; family Chrysomelidae; genus Chrysolina; species Chrysolina oricalcia. Next base: position 53,176,779 of record OX101824.2, read on the forward strand.
TATTCCTGGAGAATTTCTTATAGTTTCACACCCTGCTACAATGCGATTTCGCAGATCATCGATATTTTCAACTGGGTTTGTGTATATCAAAGATTTCAGATATCCCCATATGCAAAAATCCAAAGGATTAAGGTCAGGGGAGCGGGCTGGCCAGTTTACAGGTCCTCCTCGACCATTGATTGGCATACACCTCATCCAGGTGAGTTCTTGCACGTATACTAAAATGAGCTGGTGCACCATCGTGCATAAACCATGAATGTCGCCTAATTTGAATGGAAACCTCTTCAAGAAGAACAGGTAATTCTTCAAGGAGATGACAATATGCTTCACCATTTAATTGTAGCGGAAGAAAATGGGGACCAATTAAATGATTATCAATAATTCCGAGCCACACGTTTAATGAAAATTGATACTGATGATTTCCTTCAAAAAAGCCATGAGGATTTTCGTCAGCCCAAAGGTGATTGTTGTGAAAATTTCTAAAAGAGTCTCTTGAGAAACTCGCCTCGTCAGTAAATAAAATATTACCTAAGAACTGTGGTGCTTGGCCAATCATATTAATAAGCTACTGACAAAAAATCACACGGGCTAAAAAATCTCGAATCATTAACGCCTGCACCCGTTGAAGATGATAGGGATACAACATTTGTTCTTTTAAAATTCTAAAAACAACGGAATGGCTTACATGTAGGACACGAGCTATTCTCCTGGTACTACTTTCTGGGAATTCTTCAATTGAATTAAGTACGGCTTCTTCTACAGCTGCAGTTCTAACTTCTCTAGTACGACCAGAATCATAACTTCTTTTTTCAAAATTACCACGTTCCCGCAAGCGTCGGTGAATAGTTGTGAACGTAGTATGATGGGGTAGTCTACGCTGTGGGTACTGTTCAGCATAAAGTCTTTGCGCTTCCAATGAATTACCGTTAGCACGACCGTATGTAAATGCATATCTGCCATTTCCAAATTCGAATATGCATTCATATTTTCAATCAACTAATATTTCCTACAATACACAATCATAAAACTTGTGAAACAATAAGATGGGTGACAGAAAATGACACTACACAATCCTAGTGTCAGTATAAATGTTTTTATGCAAAGCACAGGCCACTAGACTTGACGCAAAATACACTCGCGTTAGCTCACCTTTTTGAAAATGCATTGCATTGCAGTTTTAGAAAAAACTTGTAGAGTTAAAAAAGTTAGTCAATGAATTGGGCTTTTCAGTCATACTTTTTTAAAGACAAAATTTTCATCTAAAAAAAAGTTGTAAGAAAAAATATCTTAGGGGTTGAAATAATCAACCCCTTCTAAGCATACTTCAGGGTTGAAAAATTTTTAAAAAGTGTACTCTTATTGACAGATAATGTTTACCAAGTTTCGTGTCTTTGGCTTGATATACAGGGAAAATAAAAAAGAAAAACCATTTTTTTTTAATTTTCGAAGGGGTGTAACTTTTCCGGGGAAGGTTTTTTCAAAAAATTTTATACCAAACACTCACATTAATTTTCATCATAGAATCACCCCTTTAATTTTTTCGGTGTTATTTAGATACACCCTGTATAAACCTTTATTGCTAAAATAGGGTGACACATACACTTTTTTACTCTTTCTACAGGGTGTTTCTTAAGTACGTGTTAAAATTTTAACCTCATGAACTTTCTGAACGAACTACAAATAACATCCAAAATTTGACGGGGAACAGAAACACATAGTGTGAATACTGTGAAGTATGCATTGTACTGTATTTATTGTATTGATAATATATTCGTATTGTAACTGTACCTAATGTTGCTAATGACCCACTTTGGTCGATGAAACTTCTTTTTTTCAAAATAAAAAAAAATTAAAGTAACACGTTTTTTTGTTATTTCAATGTTTATAACACATTAATAAATGACAGTTGCTAGTCCAAAACATGCCAGAATACAACTATGGACTATCTTCCATGTAATGGCGCAGTCGGTTTCCTACTAGCGTTCTCGCTCATTTTATGCTCTATTGCTTGGTGTATTATTTAGTTCCGTACCTTTGCAGCACATTGAATGAGTAAACTACAAAGTTGTTTTAGGAATTTATTAAGTACAAAGACTAATTGAACTAACATTAGAAAATACTGCTTTCTCGCTAACACATCATATTAAAGCTACTTGAGTTCCTTTCTGCAAGATCTGATATATCTATTCTTCACAATAATTTACCATGAGAAAATATATTATAAGATTCAACCGAAGCATTCCAAAATCTTCTCCTTCAAAACATCAAACAGCATAACTACTCCTAGAATCAGTGCGATTATTCCAATTCCAATTTCCATTTCTGTCCCATCATTTCCGCCGAATGTCATTACAAAAAACCATACTTGGAATTTGTCGCTGTCATACCTGGCTATGGTCATAGCCCCAGCAAGGATATTCAAACAACAACCAACGATGATGAAACATTTATCCAGCAACGTACTCAATTCCTCCTTCACGATGACCACCAGTAGAACTAAACATATCAGAAGATATCCTCCGAATCCGATGAGGAGCATTTCGAAGACCCATCTGTCGTAAAAGATTCCTGTCAATTCGAACAGCACCAGACCAATTAAACATAATATCTGGAACAAATGAGTTATTCAGTAAAATAATACAATCCCAAGTACCACACCTATATTAGTAAAATATTGGTACAAGAAGAGCAGTTTTCAATATCCCCGGATACTGGCGACTGAATTCCGCCCTATCATACTGTAGACGTATATATTGATTTATTTTCCCATTGTGAAAAATGCAGTATGAATAAAGACATATTATTATTATTATTATTATTATTATTATTATTATATTGTGAACATATTGGCGAAATATTTGAAATGCAATATTGGCGAGAAAAAAAGTGTGAACATTCGGTGATATTGGTCCAATATTTCTTGAACAATATTGGCGAAATATTCTCGAACTAATTTTGTCCTCAAAATATTCGGCAATATTGGTACAATATCGCTAGGTGCGTTTTGTTGTGCCATAACCCAACCCAGTTATGGTCTATTTACTCGTTTTGTTGTGCACTCAACCCCATTCCCACTCCTATTTCCATTCCTCCTGAAGAGAAGGTTTTAAAATTGGAATGACACTAATGACAGTAACGTGGAATGTGACAGTTGAAAACAAAGTTTCAAAAGAACATAAATTTCGAACTTTTGCTGTCAGATTAGCCAATATCAACTGTTGGTTCATGTTAGTGGGGAAATAGCATCAAAATATTTTTTAAATTTTTTCGCGGTTATGCGATGAGTTCAAAAATCAAAAACCAAAACAGCAGAATGACTTGATATTCGTCAAATGTCAGTCTTTCAACCTGTTTGCTTGGGCCAGCTCATTCAGTTAGTTCTGGAATGACACAACAAAACGCACCTGCTGATATAGTATTCTGACAATATTGGCACAATATTCAAGAGTTATATTGTCGAGAAGTAAAATGTGAACATTTTGCGATATTGGTCGAATATTGTTTAAATATTTCACAAATAGTTTTGGTGAAATATTTTCGAAGCGATAATGGCCTCAAAATATTTATCGATATTGGTACAATATCATTTGGATATATTGGAGGATGTCAATATACCTTGGTAAATTATTAAATGTCTTTTAGTTGATGAAGGTGACACCAGAGTCTGCCTTTTGATCGCCATAACCACTGAGTGAGCTGTCTTGAAAACGAGTTAAGGGAAGTATTTAATATACTTTCGTATGTTTTAGAAGACGTTCTATATGTAGAGCCATCTAGCGGATTTTTATCCAGGTTTGATTATGATATAATTTTAATATGTTTTTTGAATATTCGGCCAATATTCAAATTTCGTCTCAATCTAGATGTAGGAAACAATATGAAGACAATATTATTTTCACGATATCGATAAATATTATTGAACCAATATTGACCCAATATTAATTAATAAAATTTGTTGAATATTGGCGAAATGATATTCAACCAATATGTAATCACTATTGGAGATACAATATAGATTTTATTCCTAGAATCGATATGAGGGGAATATTGGGATTGCAATATTTATTCTAGATGTTGAAAACGATGTGAAGACAATATTGTTTTATCGATATTGGTAAATATCATTCAACCAATATTGACTCAATATGAGTTATTACAATTTGTCGAATAAAGTGGAAATTATATTCAACCAATATGCTATCAAACTTGGAAATACAATATAGTTATTTTTTCCTATAATCGATATGACTGGAATATTTGGATTGCAATATTTATTCTAGATGTGGAAAACAATATATAAACATTATTGTATTATCGATATTGGTAGAAATTATTCAACCAATATTGACCCAATATTTCTTTCATGTGATAATCTACTTTCAAAACTAGTTCAACCAATATTCTACCAATATTATTAATATAATATTGTTTTTTGAATATTCACCCATATTGGAACAATATTGATTTTTCATTTACAATATATCTACAGTGACCGCCAAAAAGTATGTACCATATGGGAAAAAAATTTATTATTGGAGTATTGGAAAAAATATTCTGGGGAAAAATTTGTGCATGTCCGATAACCTAAAAATCGATTTTGACACATGTCACGTGATCGCTAGAATGGCGGTAAAATGAAAAAATTTGCAATGCAAAGGCAAAAAAAGGGGTGAGATGGTAAGATATCAAAAAAAGTTATTTGAAAGAGTCACTTAGAATTCAATTTTATACACATAAACGAAGTTTCAAGAGATAATTCAAAAAAATTGAAAATAGCAATTTTATAAAAATATTTTCCCATCTATTTAAAAATATTATTTTTTTTTTCTTATGAATAGCTTGACTATACTGAAACATTTGCATTTTAATGATAATGACAAAACTTTCTCATTTTCTCCACACCAGAGGGCACTAAATTGAAAAAATGGGAATTTGTCATAACCCTTGCCGTTACATCGGTTCGTATCTAACAGTTATATCCGAATTCCACGACCATTGTGATGACATGACACTCCAAAAACATGATAATTTCCAGATTATAATCAAGTTCCGATGATAATCGTGGATGAGCGTTTCACTTCGCACATAAATAAACATGTAAATTATAAGTCTCTTAAATTTGACTACATAACTATTTCATTCTGAATATTATCACAATTTTTTTGATTATAATCTGGAAATTACCATGTTTTTGGAGTGTCATGTCATCACAATGGTCGTGGAATTCGGATATAACTGTTAGATACGAACCGATGTAACAGCAAGGGTTCTGACAAATTCCCATTTTTTCAATTTAGTGCCCTCTGGTGTGGAGAAAATGAGAAAGTTTTGTCATTATCATTAAAATGCAAATGTTTCAGTATAGTCAAGCTATTCATAAGAAAAAAAAATAATATTTTTAAATAGATGGGAAAATATTTTTAAAAAATTGCTATTTTCAATTTTTTTTAAATTATCTCTTGAAACTTCGTTTATGTGTATAAAATTAAATTCTAAGTGACTTTTTCAAATAACTTTTTTTGATATCTTGCCATCTTACCCCTTTTTTTGCATTTGCATTGCAATTTTTTTCATTTTGCCGCCATTCTAGCGATCACGTGACATGTGTCAAAATCGATTTTTAGGTTATTGGACATGCACAAACTTTTCCCCAGAATATTTTTTCCAATACTCCAATAATAAACATTTTTCCCATATGGTACATACTTTTTGGCGGTCACTGAATATTGGCCCAATATGGAACCAAGATTCAGCCAATATGATGTGCTACCTGGGATAGATCAGATCATAATCGATCAAAGACCAGTGCTGACGCATTTTTGAGATGAAAAAATTATTAACAGCATGAAACCTACTGGAAGAGGAGCAGAATTTTGTTCGAATAACGGGAAAAATAAATTGGAGTCGAAAAAAGGGTTTGAAAGCGTTATTTCACGGTTTTTCGAAAATTGCAACGAAAGTTGACATCCTATCAAAAAGTGTTGAAAAGCAAAGATTTTGATAATGAAAAGATCTGGAACTTTTTTATTTAACATTTTTTCACATAATCTCAAATTTCTCAGGAAAAACAGAAAAACCAAATTTTCAGTTATTAATATTTTTCACGCTTAAAACTCAAGTTTTTTCACGAAATTCGGTGGAAGAAATTATTTTCCAAGTGAGCTGTAAGTTTTTCGTAGCGGAATACAGACTTTTCATTTTTTTTCAACAAAGGATCACGCACGGTTCTTATGGAAAATGGCTTTCTGTGAATTTGTCCGAATTTTTGTTATGGTGTAGATCTGGATGCACTGATCAAAAGTGTCCCTTGCCCAAAACTCCAAAAATTGACAGTTTTCGAGATATGGCTCTTTCAATGTAATTTTTTTTGCATTTTTTGGATTTTGACACATAATCAGTTCACTCTCATACTTAGGAAAAACCGAGTTTCAATGATTCCACTGCAGAAATCGATTGAAAAATAATTCTTTCTTCGTTTCAGATACTGCCATTTGAAGAAATTATTATACACTGCTCGTCACTGACGATGTAACTGGACTATTATTTTCAATTTCTATAGTCCAGTTTTTGTAGAAACAAAAACTTCTGAATTGCTCAAGGTATCACAGAGTCACATATATTCAACACCTTTCGATAGGGGCACTAGAAAAATTATATTCGATACACACTATAGGAACTGAATCTGAGATACTTTTTTTTTAAATAGTTTCCTAATCGTCAAGAAATAATGGTAAATGCAAAATGAGCATATAGAAAATCGTTCATATTGTAGGATGATGACATAAATACTCGTATCGAATGCAGTTTGTTTATACCGAGTGTTAAATATCAATAGAAACAAGGGAATACATACCCAATAATCATTTCTAATCGCTAATCGAACCGTTAAGGCAAGCGGATCCGTGAAAATGTCTGAATATTTTATATGATGTGGATTTCGATGCACTGATCAAGTGTCTATTGCTACAGACTACAAAAATGGACAGTTTTCAAGATATGGCCGTATCAATATCTGATTTTTTTCGTTTTCTAGATTGTGGCCCACAATCGCTTAGCTCTTATACCCAACAAAAATGGAATTCTACCGATTTCTGCGAAGGAATTGACTACAAAAACAGTTGTATTTCATTTCAAATACATTTATTTGGAGAAATTAGCATACACTGCTCGTCACTGGCAATGTAGCTGGGCTATTTTTTTTTCTTTGGTGTTTTGGCATCGACTGCTATGGTCATTAGCCACGTGTTCTGGATAGGCCTTGTTACTAACTCCATGCGCCACCTCAGGAGCAGCACTGTTAATTGGAACGCAACAGTGAATCGTGCAGGACTCACCCCAGTTCAGCCACGAGATTTGAATAATTTAATCGGTCAAATTAAATTAAAAAATCCCAGCCGCAACTGGGGCTCGAACTCCGGACCTTTCGATCCAAAGTCGGACGCTCTAACCACTGCGCCACGCCCCGACATAGCTGGGCTATTATTTTCAACTTTTGTATTTCCGTGTTCGTAGAAACAAAAACTCTTGAATTGTTCTAGTTCTAACAAACATACTTATATCCAACACAATTCAATTGTGGCATTTGAAAAAATAATATGCGATACACACTCTAAATATGATTTGATATGTTTTTGAAATATTCTCCTGGCCATCAGGAAAATAGTGGAAAATGCAAAATGAGAAACTAGAAAATCGTATTTATAATATACGCTGACGAGATGAATGCAGTTGTGGAATAAACAAACAGATTCAGATTCATTTATTTAACTACGTTACATTTGCGAAAATATTTGTAGCACGTCAAAAAAATACAAGTGTATAAAAAACAGATGAAAAGGTAACATATACCAATTATTAAAAATTAAGTCATTATAAATATTACGAAACAAATAAAATGAACTGACAGATCAACACGCTAAAATGAGAAAATATTAAAAAATTATTGGTGAGTATTTTCACAAATTCCTATTTTGTAAATGACTAACGTATTCATCGACAGAATAGAAGCAATATCTCAAGAGATAACTCTTTAAGGAATTTTTAAAATGAGACATTGAAAGACACTTAAAATCATCTGGCAAATGATTGTAAAGATTGAAGTCTAGCGTATTTCTCTTGGATTAAACAAGTAAGGAGTTAATTGAATACCTAGTGAACAGCAAAAAACTATTCAATTCTTCAACTTACCTCTAACAAATAGAATAATAAGATCACAACAGCAACCACATCATTGTATAGTACCCTACCCGATTTTGTTCAAACTATACATTTTTCGTTCAATAGTTCTTTATTTAGTGAATGCACCTACATTTCTGTAAAGATGATCACTGTCAGATTTTTGTGCCTTGACTCTGTCTGTACTCTTCAAAATTTTTTTTCGTCGTTCTGGTGTTTCAGCTACTGCGAAGACAGGCATAGAACTGAGATTGAATAACGTTATCTTATTTGCCCCATATATAATTTTGCAATAGTTCGAGTGAATACAATAATATTTGGTTGGTTGAATAATTGACCCTCGTTAAATGTTACGCATAGATGATTTGATGAACGTTTGGACCAACTTTCTTTTACGTACTATTATTCCTACTACCATCATCATCACTTTGGTGGAGAATTGATATTTTTCATGAAATAAATATTGTTACTGTTTTACAATTTTCCCATTATTAGTTATATATTCTTCCCATGAAAACTCATTTATTTCAAAATTCAATATTGTCTAGAGTTGATGGCCGTGGACGTTAAACATCTGAGACCACAGCACTCCTCACAGGTGGTCTCAGTTTTTCAAGTTCATATAGGCTTTCGGCTGAGAAAAATTTTGCCGCTAGGCCCAGACAAAATTCAATATATTGACTCCGGCCGTGAAAGCCTACATTCTCCCATCAGTTATCGGTTCAATTAAAAATTAAAAATGATTTTTCAGTGAGTATATTTAACACTCGGTATAAAAAATCTGCATTCGATACGAGCATTCATCTCGTCTGCGTATATTATAAATACGATTTTTTAGTTTCTCATTTTGCATTTTCCACTATTTTCCTGATGGTCAGGAGAATATTTAAAAAAAAAAAATCAAATCATATTTAGAGTGTGTATCGCATATTATTTTTTCAAATGCCACAATTGAATTGTGTTGGATAGAAGTATTTTTGTTAGAACTAGAACAATTCAAGAGTTTTTGTTTCTACGAACACGGAAATACAAAAGTTGAAAATAATAGCCCAGCTACATCGCCAGTGACGAGCAGTGTATGCTAATTCCTCCAAACGAATGTATCTGAAATGAAATACAACTGTTTTCAGTCAATTCCTGCGCAGAAATCGATAGAATTCCGTTTTTGTTGGGTATAAGAGCTAAGCGATTATGGGCCACAATCTAGAAAACGAAAAAAATCAGATATTGATGCGGCCATATCTTGAAAACTGTCCATTTTTGTAGTCTGTTGCGATAGACACTTGATCAGTGCATCAAAATCCATATCATATCAAATATTCAGACATTTTCACGGATCCGTTTGCCTTAACGGTTCGATTAGCGATTAGAAATGATTATTGGGTATGTATTCCCTTGTTTCTATTGATATTTAACACTCGGTATAAACAAACTGCATTCGATACGAGTATTTCTGTCACCAGCCTACATTATGAACGATTTTCTGTATGCTCATTTTGCATTTACCACTATTTCTTTGACGACTAGGAATCTATTTAAAAAAAAAAGTATCTCAGATTCAGTTCCTATAGTGTGTATCGAATATTATTTTTCTAGTGCCCCTATCGAAAGGTGTTGAATATATGTGACTCTGTGATACCTTGAGCAATTCAGAAGGTTTTGTTTCTACAAAAACTGGACATCATCAGTGACGAGCAGTGTATAACAATTTCTTCAAATGGCAGTATCTGAAACAATTATTCTTCAATCGATTCCTGCAGTGAAATCATTGAAACTCGGTTTTTCCTAAGTATGAGACTGAACTGATTATGTGTCAAAATAAAAAAAAATGCAACAAAAATACATTGACACAGCCATATCTCGAAAACTGTCCATTTTTGGAGTTTTGGGCAATGGACACCTTTGATCAGTGCATCCAGATCTACACCATACCAAAAACTCGGACAAATTCACGGAAAGCCATTTTCCATAAGAAACGTGCGTGGTCCTTTCGAAAAACGACCTCATTTTTAAATGAAAAGTTTCACCGATAATGTTCTTCTGTTCAAGCTCGTCAAAGGCCAGTTTTTTCGTTGAAGCGTCTACTTGTAGATTATGTAATGAAGGAGTAACACTACTGAATAAGTTTTTTTTTCAAAAAAGTGAAAAAACTAAAAAAAGATTTTCAAAAATCATTTCTTAAAATTTTTGTTCTAAATTCATATTTATTTATTAAAATTATTGAACTTAACACTCGAAACCTTTCGAAAATTGATTTCGTGATACCTCGATAGGTCAAAGAATCAACAAGGACATAAATAGAGATTTGATTACGATAGAAGGGCGAAAGTAAGTGAACTATTGGGGGTTAAAATGGTTTCTCACGATTTGCATAAAAAATTAACCTTCTACGGAAAAAGGAAAAAGTTGTTGGCAATAACAAGATCTACAACTTTTGTATTCAAGATTTTTTTCACATAACCTCAAATTTTCAAAAATCGGTCTTTCGATATTTTGACGGTCAATTTGAGATTATGTCGAAAAGTGCTGAATACAAAAGTTATCGACTTTTTTAATATCCATAACTTTTCCATCGATTATTTTTCGCTAAGAAGTCACTCTTCACCGCAAATCGCAAAAAACTGTTTTCAACACCTACACTGCATCCCAATTTCACCATTTTGAGTGTTTTCGTGTTTAATTTTTTTTTGTCAAAATTGGAAACTCTACAAAATTCTCCACCTGGTCCTTGCCGGTTACTTTCTTTCTTATTTCAGGCGTTTAAAGTTCGTTTTGCTAACTAAGAGCGCCCCCTTTCCGACTACTTCAAAAAGGTTCGAGAGAAATAAATATTTCGCTACAAAAAAAACAACTAATTCAGAACATGAAAAGGTATATTTCATCTAGATTTCACGACAAACAAACAATTTTCATACAAAAAAATTCAAACAAAATTAAAACGGTTTTTCTGATTTTTCCGGAAAATTAGAGGTTATGTGTAAAAATCTTGAATACAAAAGTTGTAGATCTTTTTATTGCCAACAACCTTTTCCTCAATATTTTTTTGTAGGAATTTCGTTTTCGCTGCAAATCGTGAGAAACCATTTTTACCCCCAAAAGTTCACCCTCATTCGCCCTTCAAATCCATACTTATGTCCTTGTTTATTTTTTGTTCTTATAAAGGTAACATGAAATTAATATTGAAATATTCATTCTCGGAAGGTTTCAACTATTGATTTCAATAATTTTGATGAATAAATTTGAGTTAAGAACAAAAATTTAAAATTTGATTTTTGAAAACCTGTTTTTTAATTTTTCCGCGTTTTCTGGAAAAAATGTCCACAGTAGTGCTACTCTTCTATTACATAATCTGAAAGTAAACGCTTCAACGAAAAAACTGGAAGCTGGTGAGCTTGAAAAGACGAACTTTATCGGTAAAACTGTTCAGTTGAAAATGGGGTCGTTTTTTCGGAATTTGTCGAGAAAAAAAAAAGATCTGTATTCTGCTACAAAAAAATTACAGCTCACTTGAAACATATTATATGTATATTTCCACCAATTGTCCTGAAAAAAAAAAAATTGTTGCACGAGAAAAAAATTAAAAACTGAAAAATTGGTTTTTCTGATTTTTCCGGAAAAAGACCTCGCAAACTCCTTATGGAATTTGGGTCCCGGTGGATTTTTTTGAATTTTTGGTATGATGTAGACCATGTAATTTTCAACCAATGTTACCATTGCGCCAACCTAAAAAAATAAACAGTTTTGCTGCTAGTGGGCGTTGAAATCATCCCTTGCGCAGATTAGACTATTTATTTTTGAACCCGGTAACAATATTTTCACTTGTTCCATTATTGCTAATGTTGCACAATATTGTGCTGTTTTATAAAAAAAATTCTCACCCCCTCCCTTTTTTCCACCAACTCCTACTACGAAACGCAAAAAAAAATATTTCTCGAGTGCCTTCAAATGTATCGTCGAATGTTCAAATATGCCTCAATAAGGGAAATAACAGTTTTTTATTATTATCCCCCCACCCCCCAAATGACACAAAACTAAAAAATTTCGCTGGATTTTTCTGAATTTTTGATATAATACAGTTCAAGTTATTTTGAATAGAAATAAATCGGATGGCAAACCCCAGAAATGAATAGTTTTGATGCTAGGGGGCCTCGAAATCATACCGGGCTCAGTATAGACTATTCTTTATTATAGGCGGAAACAATATCTCTACGTATATTTGTTTTATTTTATGCCGAACGATTGTGTAAATTATTATAAATTGGAAATCTAAAACCTCCCCCTTACCCTCAACCTCTCTTTCAAAACACGAAAAAAGTTAATTCAATCACCACCTCAAATTCAAATTGTGGATGTCTAATTTTTATTTAATTTCAAGATTTTCGCCCAACTAATTGATATTCAAAAATCATGAACTACTCCCTACTAAGAAGTCAGCAAACTTCACCAATATTTTTCTGAAGGGAGGTAAAGGTGAAATTAAACAACTGTACGATTTCCTCAATTTCAGCTGATTAAAACATTTATTTTGACAAAGCATTTACAAGTAGTCGGGAATTGATTTTTCTCATATTTTAAAATAGGGGTAGGGGGTAAGGGGAGGTTTTAGATTTTCAATTTATAAAAATGTACACAATTGTTCGGCATAAAATTTAAAAAAAAAACGCAGAGATATTCTGAGCAAGGTATGATTTCAACGCCCCCTAGCATCAAAACCATTCATTTTTGGGGTTTGTCACCCGATTTATTTCTATTCAAAATAACTTGAACTGAACATATCAAAAATTCAGAAAAATCCACCAAAATTTTTTCGTTTTGTGTCATTTGGGGGGTGGGGGATAATCATAAAAATTATTATTTTCCTTATCTAAATTTGAACATTCGACTATACATTTGAAGGCACTCAAAGAATGTTTTTTTTGCGTTTAGTAATAGGAGTTGGGGGAAAAAGGGGAGGGAGTAAGAACTTTTTTATAAAACAGCACAATATTGTACAACATTAGCAACAATGAAACAAGTGAAAATATTGTTACCGGGTTCAAAAATGAATAGTCTAATCTGCGCAAGGGATGATTTCAAAGCCCTCTAGCAGCAAAGCTGTTCATTTTTTTAGGTTGGCGCAATGGTAACATTGGTTGAGAATTACATGGACTACATCATACCAATAATTCAAAAAAATCCACCGGGACCCAAATTCCATAAGGTGTTTGCGGGGTCCTTTGAGGTAATGTGGAAAAATATTTGATACAAAAATTGTATAACTTTTTATTTTCAACAACTTTGCAATTCAATTTATTTCGAAAGGAGGTCAACTTTCATTGTCAATATTTTTCCCGTCATTCGAACAATATTCTGCTCCCCTTCCAGTCAGTCAGTCTCATGCTGTTGATAATTTTTCCCGCTTTTATATTTTTTGTCGTGCACTGGTCTATCGTGATTTTCGAAAATTGCGTTTTTTTCGGCATAACTCTGTATCTTGACCTCGTAAACATGGCAGAAGGTATGTTCACCACCATATCTACCCTAATGTGAAGCCAGCAAACTGTCACAAACTGTCTGGTATTCAAACGTACTCTCCCCCCCCCCCTTGACCTGGGAAATTCTGAAACCACATCCAGACGACTTGGAACAACATCAAGAATGCAATTTTATGCCCAGCAGACGGTTTATTTACATGTAACTAAGGCTGTGTCAAGTCACCGGTCGGACAAGGCACACACGTTCAATATGAAGTATGCATAGTATGACGATGAGTCGGACCGATCAGATGATTGAAAATATTGGTCACATACATACTCTAATTAGGTCGTCAAGTCAACCAAATGACCGCGCTGGTCTAATCATATTGGTCAGACCGGAGACTTGACTCAGCCTAAATAGATAACTTGTTGTATGAGTTTGACAATTGGAACAGTTTGACAGTTGAAATAATCTGACCGCGAGCTCTCAAAAATGCAGTGTATTGGGAACGGACATATCCGCGAATACATTGATAGACCAGGATATCACGCCAATTTTCAAAAATTATTATTAACAGGCTGAATCTTCCTGAGTAGCTTCATTTTGCCGAGACTCCAAAATTTTTCCTGTACGAAAATTCACGATAGTGGTAGCTAATAAACTGCGCAGGCGTCAATCATGTCGATTTAGTGAGTGCGAAAGTGTCATTAATAACAGTTTTTCAGTTGAACCTCGAGCAACTAATTTGTATTCAGCCAGTCCAGCTAGCCGAGCCTTTATTCCTCAACTACCCTTGATGGCACGTTTACTATCTGGGCGACTAGGGGCTACAGGCCAGACATGTTTATGATTATACCAGGGACGCTTTGCAAATAAAAGCACTGGTAGTATATACATTTGCCACTTGCCGGGCAGTGATTATGAACACCCCTTGTAGTGCTCTTATTTTTATTGCAGTTCCAATTAGGAATGGATAGACTATACTCATAATTTTTTTTACCATTGAATTGACAATTTCGGAGCGTAGGACTGGGAACACCTACAATTCAATTTGTAGGACAATATACAATCATACAAATATTAACCAAGTAACAATAAAAATCCGCTGGTTACTAAAGATTTCTTACGACCACGTCATTGGTACATGTTGGAAGTGGGGGAATCTTCAGCCCTACCATCCATTTTGTAGGACAAAAGTTTTTACGAGTACTTCATCGAATCATCTGGAGGATCAACTGAAAAATTAACTGTTATTAAATACTTTCTTGCACTCACCAAATCGACATGATTGGCGCCTGCGCAGTTTACCACTAATGAGAATTTTCGCAGAGGAAAAAGTTGGGCTTTTCGGCAAAATGAAGCTACTCAGGAAGATTCAGACTGTTATTAATAATTTTTGAATAGGCGTGGGATCCTGGTTTATGAAGTACTTGTTTCATTTCGCGTGACCAACTTTCCACAAATGTGAAAATTATCATATGTTGATTAGCATCTTTAAGAAGATCAACGTCTGGGAATGGAGCATTGCCTGAAAATTGGGTGTTTGAAAGTGATTGATTTTTAAAGATCGAAAAGTATTTGAGATCTCCTCGAATTCTCTTCATATGTGTGTTCAGGAGATGAAACTACGTAAGTGCCACCAAATTTTTAATTCAATGTGAATTCACTAAATGTATCTTGGTGACTACACCTTAAAAAAAGAAAAAATTGGTATTACGCGTTTTTATCACTTGAACATGAATCTGAAGAAATTTCGTATGGATCTTCAATACTTTTTCAGTTCTGAATCTTGAAGTCGACCAGTTTCAAAAAAGAATTGTTCAGTCAAATATAGCAGGAAATACCTTCTTCTTTTTATCTTCTTTTTCCAGACGCTGATCAACTCATAGCTCCAAAACTGAACGTTTTACAGAAAAAACAACCTACATCTTCGTGAAGTATAGATCGTACATGTTTAATAATTCAGTCCGACAAAATTATATCTCTGGAAGCTGAGTTCAATAATGATATCGCACTTTTTCCAGAGAGAAAGTCACTCTTTCATCTCAATGAAATATACCTATATTAGCGTAATCTTCGTAAATTTTTGTGTTAGCTACTACTATACAATGAAATCAATCTGACATTATTTCGCTTTTATGCTTAGGAAAAATCTACTCACAGCTTCCAATATTTTCACAACAACATCTGCGGAAACCATTTTGACTGTAAATATCTTAACTAGTTGACACTTATATTTCAATCACGACTCACAATTTAGCGTTGTCGACAGATTCTGCTACTGAAATGACATAGAACACTTTTCCCATAAGTGAATTTATACAGGGTATTCCACATTCGATGGTCTATTAGACGTTTCTGGAGAATGGAGCGCCCATTTAAAAAATTTGTGGGCACGGATAATCAAACATCTAAAATATAAAACGTCTAAAATATTGGTAAAATTCCGTTAACCGGGCGCTACAAGCTACAAAAAACGTAGTTTGACCTCCTGAACAAAAAATCCCAATGAAATTTTTGGCGGTCTCAAGTAATTTCGGAGATACGGGCCATTTTTTGAATGAAAATTGGCATTTTCTGGTACACGTTCCTTCTTTGAAAAACACACTCAAATACCTCCTTATTTTCACCAGCACAATATACACACCCTAACTCACAAGTTTTACACTTTTTTTCCATTGAAAACAGTTTTTTATCAACAAATTGTAGCTTTTTCTAGCAAATACAAAATCAACAAATTCATGCGGTTTTGTTTAGTGAATATCTGTCATTTCAGTTGTCAGGTTGGTAACAATGGAATTGACGGAAGGGCGATTCTAATATTGCGACATTGCCAATGTGATTCCAGAAATATTCAATTCCCGTATCACATGGAATATTTTGGTGAATGAGTATGAAAAATGAGTTGATATAACCACAACATTTTCCCATCAACACTCTGACTGCACATTTGAAACAATGGTACCCATACTGTTTCTAAATGACTAGCAAAATTCAGAAGAACGAGACAGATCACGGAAATGTGCGCAAACAAATATGAATATACATGCGCACAAAAAAATAAAGAACACTTCACATAAAATAACCTACTTTAATGACTTTAAATCAACCCGACAGACCCGATCTTATGCAAACCTAACCGAACTTACCCTACTATAGGATACGGATAGGTTGCGTCTTTTCTATCTGTTTGCGCATGCGCATATACCAAAAATGAATGTTTGTGATCCGACACGTTTTTATAGGTTCGCAAAAAATGCCTGCTACATGCCCTGTCTATTAAAAAATATCTTTTGTGCTTTCAAAATATTGATTCCAAGATTTATTTTCCAATCCAGTTATCTGACAACGAAATGGCTTCTTTCATAACAAAGTAGCCAATATCAATGTCTTTTACTGACTCAACAACAACAATGAGTCTAATAACTTTATAGGAGTACAATGCGACGTTGTCAGATTTCCTAAAATTCCTGCATACTGAATACTCATGAATATGAAATGTTTGAAGTGAATAGTTTTCGGAAGTATTGGCACCGTAGAGACTGGCAATTTCTTCATCAATAATAATAATAATAGTTCCTAATAAACTTTCGAAGAGTGAACCATTCTTAGTGAAGATATTCTTCAAGAAATACGCAAGAAAGGCGAGCACGCGCATTCCTATTACTACTTTTTCAACTTATGTAACTTATCTCTCACTTCATGGTGAGGATATCTGCGAGAAAGACGCGAGCGAAGTGAACGCGCGCATTCCCATCACTACTTTATCGATTTCTGACAACTTTGAGTAGAAATTTTCATTCCTTATTCGTTAGTGAACAAGGCCAGAAAAACGCGAGCGCGCTCATTCCCATCACTACTCTGTCGATTTCAACTCAAAAGTTGACTGAAATCGACAAAGTAGTGATGGGAATGCGCGCACTCGCTTCGCTCGCGTATTTCTGGTCGTGTTCACTGACAAATAAGAAAAGAAAATTTCTACTCAAAGTTGACTGAAATCGACAAAGCAGTGATGGGAATGCGCGCACTCGCTTATTTCTGGTCGTGTTCACTGACAAATAAGGGATGAACATTTCAACTCAAAGTTGACTGAAATCAACAAAGTAGTGATGGGAATGCGCGCGCTCACTTCGCTCGCGTATTTCTGGTCGTGTTCACTGACAAATGAGAGATGAAAATTTCTACTCAAAGTTAACTGAAATCGACAAAGTAGTGACAGGAATGCGCGTGCTCGCGTATTTCTGGTCGTGTTCACTGACAAGTAAGGGATGAAAATTTCAACTCAAAGTTGAATGAAATCGACAAAGTAGTGATGAGAATGCACGCGCTCGCTTCGCTCACGTATGTCTGGTCGTGTTCACTGACGAATAAGGGATGAAAATGTATACTCAAAGTTTACTGAAATCGACAAAGTAGTGATGGGAATGCGCGCGCTCGCATATTTCTGTTCGTGTTCACAGATAAATAAGGGATGAAAATTTCAACTCAAAGTTGACTGAAATCGACAAAGTAGTGATGGGAATGTGGGCTTGCCAGACATTTCGCAAATCCGCGCACGTGAATTTGCGAAATGTCGGGAGAGTGCGCTCGCTTCGCTCGCGTATTTCTGGTCGTGTTCACTGGCAAATAAGGGATGAAAATTTCTACTCAAAGTTGACAGAAATCGATAAAGTAGTGATGGGAATGCGCGCGTTCGCTTCGATCGCGTCTTTCTCGCAGATATCTTCATCAAGAAGTAAGAGATAAGTTACATAAGTTACAAAAGTAGTAATAGGAATGCGCGTGCTCGCTTTGCTTGCGTATTTCTTGCTGAATATCTTCACTAAGAATGGTTCACTCTTCGAGTGTTTATTAGAAACTATTATTATTATTATTATTATTATTATTGATGAAGAAATTGCCAGTCTCTACGGCGCCAATACTTCCGAAAACTATTCATTCCAAACATTTCATATTCATGAGTATTCAGTATGCAGGAATTTTGGGAAATCTGACAACGTCGCATTGTACTCTTATAAAATTATTGAGACTCATTGTTGTTGTTGAGTCAGTAAAAGACATTGATATTGGCTACTTTGTTACGAAAGAAGCCATTTTGTTGTCAGATAACTGGATTGGAAAAAAAATCTTGGTATTAATATTTTGAATTCACAAAAGATATTTTTAAATAGACAGAGCATGTAGCAGGCATTTTTTGCGAACGAATAATTACCTAAATAGACGTGTTGAACCATAAACTTTCATTTTTGGTATATGCGCATAAAAAAGACGCAACCTATCCGTATCGAATAGTCGGGTAAGCTTGGTTAGGTTTGCATAAGATCGGGTCTGTCGGGTTGATTAATAGTCATTAAAGTAGGTTATTTTATGTGAAAAGTGTTATTTATTTTTTGTGCGCATGTATATTCATATTTGTATGCGCACATTTCCGTGATCTGTTTCGTTCTTTGAATTTTGCTAGTCATTTGGAAACAGTATGAGTATTTTTTGTGCGCATGTATATTCATATTTGTTTGCGCACATTTCCGTGATCTGTTTTGTACTTTGAATTTCGCTAGTCATTTAGAAACAGTATGAGTACCATTGTTTCAAATGTGCAGTCAGAGTGTTGATGGGAAACTGTTGCGGTTATATCGACTAATTTTTCATACTCATTCACTAAAATATTCCATGTGATACGTGAATTGAATTTTTCTGGAATCACATTGGCAATGCCGCGAAATTGGCGTCGCCCTTCCGTCAATTCCATTTTTACCAACCTGACATCTGAAATGACAGATATTCATTCACTGAACAATACAGCATGAATTTGTTGATTTTGTATTTGCTAGAAAAAGCTACAATTTGTTGATAAAAAACTGTTTTCAATGAAAAAAAAAGTGTAAAACTGGTGAATTAGGGTGTGTATATTTTGCTGGTGAAAATAAGGAGGCATTTGAGTGTGTTTTTCAAAGAAGAAACGTGTACCAGAAAATGTCCATTTCCATTCAAAAAAAAGGGCCGTAACTCCGAAATTACTTGAGACTGCCAAATATTTCATCTGGATTTTTTTTTCAGGAGGTTAAATTACGTAAGTCAAAAAAAAAATGGTTTACGGAATTTGACCGTTTTAAAACTTCTTTCACCACAAACTTTTCAAATATTTTTTTCATGGAATTATTTGAACGAACCGCTGCATAAACGACAATACACCGATAGAAATCCAGTTATACAAGTTTTTTTTCAAAAAAAATTTATAACTGCTAAAATAATTTATTTTAGCAACTAAATTTTATCTGATCAATATAAAAAGTGAAGGTTTTAAACGTTATACGGGCCATTTTTTCAAAACACTCATTTTGTTTTGAAAAGGTTACCTCTTAGATTCAATAAAGGGCACGATTGTGGTTAAAAGATGGAATTGAAAAAACAAACTGTTTAGCCACTATAATCCACATTTTAACTGTTAAACGATACTTTGTAACCACTAAATAGTTGTCGTTTAGTTCTGGAAATGTAACGGTTTTTTCCACCACCTCTGATCATGCATCTTCTTCGTCACACACGTGTTTCCTATGATGTTTTATTCCACTCATTCCTAACAGACCGTATTTCATCATCGGGTCATCTACGTCATTTCAATTCTTATTGTCAATCAGTTCACGTGTGGATTTGGTTGTGTTGTGTAAGTGCAGAAGTAAAGGTTAAATACGCTTTGTTTCTACAAGAAATAAATTTCGGGTGTCTATCTGAGTTGTTATTACTTGTGGGAGGTTGAAATCAAACAAGTAAGTATTGAGTGAGCTTCAGAGATGGTGCATTTTTATTTCAGATAATATTCGTTTGTTCGAAAAAAAATTTATGGTGATGGCTGGAATTGAATAAAATTTTTCAGGAACCGAACGGGTTCAGTAGTACTTAATTCCGTTTCGAACAGAAACGACACAAATTAATTATTTTTCAAAAGAAACATCCTATGTATTTTATAGTTTCTGAAGTAAAAGACAACAACGAATGCACCATCCAAATTCCTTTATTTCGTCACGCACTGTTACCCACATTGCTTATCTGCGAAAGTATCTATTGAAAAACCATTATCGAGTTATCTTTGAGTTTATCTGAAGTACATATCTATTTTCGGGATACTTGTCACACATTAATTCTGCAGTAAAAAACCGTCCTCTCAGTATATAAATTCACTTACGGGAAAAGTGCGCTATGTCATTTCATTAGCAGAATCTGTCGACAACGCTAAATTGTGAGTCGTGATTGAAAAATAAGTGTCAACTAGTCAACTAGATATTTGCAGGCAAAATGGTTTCCGCAGATGTTGTTGTGAAAATATTGGAAGCTGTGAGTAGATTTTTCCTGAGCATGAAAGTGAAATATTTTCATATTGATTACATTGTATAGTAGCTAACACAAAACTTTACGAAGATTACGCTAATACAGGTATATTGTCGTGAATTGGGGTTTATTCACGACTAACTAGGTAGATACTGATCATTTATAGATTTAAAACACTTTCGAAGAATATAAAAACATTTATTTTACTATGTACAAATATGAGATTACGACGATTGAATTAGATGAAGAAATTAATGAATTAAATAATTAATGAATCAAAGAATTAATGAATCTCTCCTAGACTGGTTATTGATGGAATAAATAATTTTAAAAAGATCTTTACTTACAATACACATCGGCATTTACATTTAAGGGACATTTTCCCTCTATCTAATATCTGATCTTCCAAACTCCCCCCATAGCCCTCACTAGCTGTGGGCACGGCAGAACTCTAAACTCGACTACTAGATCGAACTATCAGTGGCCTTTTTGAAAACCCTTGTTTATGTTCTGTTGAAGACAAGTTGAGTCTCAAAATAAAATAACTTCGCTCACGTACTGAATTGTAAAAGGTGAAAAGGCTACCGACTTATTAAAATATTTCAATGTACAGGATGTTCAATATATTTTTGACAATATTTCATTGAGATGAAAGGGTGACTTTCTCTGGAAAAAGTGTTATATCATTATTGAACTCAGCTTTCATAGATTAGTATATTGTGTATCTAGTAGTAAAAGCAATACATTCCCGGACGGCAATGTAAATTGAAGTCTGGGAATGTGCTTTTACTACAAGGTACACATACTATTTTTTCTGAAATCGCAATCAGCATTATCAAAAACTGAGGAATTCTACATATTGTTTGCGTGAATTCAATAACTGGCTAAAATGTAAACAAGTCGGCAAAAATTTTCTCGGATCGTTTTCTGTACGGGAAAGTACTTTTTCGGAAACCATCCGGGAATTGTTCACTTCCCGGACACTTTTTCTTTGGGAAAGTAGCACTTCCCGGCCTAGTCCGGGAAGTACGTACTTCCCGGACTAGGCCGGGAAGTGCTCGAATTTTAATACAAATATTAATATAAATAAGAATTAGAATGTTTCTGTTGGTACCTGTGGTGTCCAGTTAAAATAGTTGTTTGAGGAATCGAAATTAAAATTGACTTCAACGTATAAGAAAATTTATTGACAAGTAAACAACTCCAATTTTGTTACAATAACATTCTGTTCCTAGATCAGTCACTAAATATATGAAATGAAACACAGTGTGTTAAACAATATATAACAGTACCTATCTTCTGTTCGAATTTCAATATATATTACAAATAAGGACTGAAATGTTCTAAATATTCAAATTTGGAATCGTTTCATCCGGTTAACAGACGGGTGAAAGTCGACCTCTCTTCGTCTCTTAGACTAAATGCGTCTCATTGATTTATTATTCACGTCCGAAAACAGTTTTTTTGGACTCGCAAACTTCCAGGACTCGCTAACGCTCGTCCTAAAATTTGGTCTACTCGTCCAAAAAAACAGTATTTTCCGGACAATTTCGGAGCGTAGGAGTGGGAAAACCTACTATTCAATTTTTAGAACAATATGACCATTCAATTTAACAAATATTTCCCATGCAACAGTAGAAAAATCCGCTGGTTACTAATGATTTCTTATGACCAGGTCATTGGTACATTTTGGGAGAGGGGGACTCTTCAGTCCTATTATTCATTTTGTAGGACAAAAGCTTTTTCGAGTACTTTATCGAATTATCTCGAGGTTCAACTGAAAAGCTAACTGTTGTTAATGACTCTTTTGCACTCACCAAATCGACATGATTGACGCCTGCGAATTTTATTAGCTACCACTATCGAGAATTTTCGTACAGGAAAAATTTGGGCGTCTCGGCAAAATGAAGCTACTCAGGAAAATTCAGCCTGTTAATAATTTTTTTTAACAATTCCTCCGTTCCCAATACACTGCATTTTTGACAGCTCGCGGTCAGATTATTTCAACGGTCAAACTGTTCCAATTGTCAAACTCATACAACAAGTTATCTATTTAGTGACAAGTGAAGAAACCGTCTGCTAGGCACCAAATAGCCTTCTTGATGTTGTTCCAAGTCGTCTGGATGTGGTTTTAGAATTTCTCCAGGTCAAGGTCAAGGGGGGGAAAGAGTGCGTTTGAAAACCAGACAGTTTGTGACAGTTTACTGGCTTCAGATTAGGGTAGATATGGTGCTGAACATGTTTACGAGGTTAAGATACAGAGTTATGCCAAAAAAAACGCGATTTTCAAAAATCACGATAGACCAGTGCTGATGGACGACAAAAAATATAAAAGCGAGGAAAATTATTAACAGCATGAGACTGACTGGAAGAGGAGCAGAATATTATTTGAATGACGAGGAAAATATTGACAATGAAAGTTGACCTCCATTCGAAAAAAGTTGAATTGCAAAGTTGTTCAAACTTAAAAGTTATACAATTTTTGTATCAAACATTTTTCCACATCACCTCAAATTTTCCGGAAATATCAGAAAAATCAATTTTACAGTTATTAATTTTTTTCTCGTGCAACAATAATTTTTTTTTCCGGAAATTTGGTGGAAATATGAATATAACATGTTTCAAGTGACCTGTAAATTTTTTTTATCAGAATACAGATCTTTCCTTTTTTTTTCGACAAAATCCGAAAAATCGTCTTTTCAAGCTCACCAGCTGCCAATTTTTTCGTTGAAGCGTTTACTTTCAGATTATGTAATAGAAGAGTAGCACTACTGTGGACATTCCAGAAAAAGCGAAAAAATATAAAAACAGATTTTCAAAAATCAAGTTTTTCAATTTTTGTTCTTAACTCATATTTATTCATCAAAATTATTTAAATTAATAGTTGAAACCTTTGGAGAATAAAAATTTCAATATTAATTTCATGTTACCATTATAGGAACAAAAAATAAACAAGGACATAAATAAGGATTTGATTATGATAGAAGGGCGAAAGGGGGTGAACTTTTGGGGTAAAAATGGTTTCTCACGATTTGCAGCGAGAACTGAATTCCTACAAAAATAGATTTACGAAAAGGTTGTTGGCAATGAAAAGATCTACAACTTTTGTATTCAAGATTTTTCCACATAACCTCTAATTTTCCGGAAAAATCAGAAAACCCATTTTAATTTTGTTTGAATTTTTTTTGTATGAAAATTGTATGTTTGTCGCAAAATCTAGTTGAAATATACCTTTTCATGTTCTGAATTAGATGTTTTTTTGTAGCGAAATATTTATTTCTCTCGAACCTCTTTGACGTACTCGAAAAGGGGGCGCTCTTAGTTAGCAAAACGAACTTTAAACGCCTGAAATAAGAAAGAAAGTGACCGGCAAGGACCAGGTGGAGAATGTTGCATAGTTTCCAATTTTGACAAAAAAATATTCAAACACGAAAACACTCAAAATGGTGAAATTGGGATGCAGTTTAGGTGTTGAAAACAGTTTTTTGCGATTTGCGGTGAAGAGTGACTTCTTAAAGGAAAATAATCAAAGGAAAAGTTATGGATAATGAAAAACTCGAAAACTTTTGCATTCAGTACATTCAAAACCGATTTTTGAAAATTTGAGATTATGTGGAAAAATCTTGGATACAAAAGTTGTAGATCTTTTCATTGCCAACAACTTTCTTCTCTGACTTGTTTTCTAACAGGTTGATTTTCGCTGTAAATCGAGAGAAAAACCATATTTACCATCATTTTTACGCTTCTATCAAAATCAAATCCTCATTTATGTCCTCGTTTATTCTTTGTACCTATTGAGGTAACATGAAATTAATATCTTCGATAGGTTTCAACTGTTAGTATCAATAATTTTAATAAATAAAGATGAGTATAAAACAAAAATTTTAAAAAATTATTTTTGAAAATCTGTTTTTTAATTTTTTCGCGTTTTCTGTAAAAAAAATCTTCAGTAGTGCTACTATTTCATTACACAATCTAAAATTAGGTGCTCCAACAAAAAAACTGGCGGCTGACAAGCTTGAACAGAAGAACTTTATCGGTGAAACTTTTCAGTTGAAAATGAGGTCGTTCTTTCGGAATTTGTCGAAAAAATATGAAAAATCTGTATTCCGCTACGAAAAAATTACAGCTCACTTGCAAAATAATTTCTTCTACCAAATTTCGTGAAAAAACTTCTAAAGGTGCATTTAGTCAACACCATTTTAAAATTGTGCTTAAATATACGTTTAAAACGAAAGTTGAATCTGTTAAATCAAATGGCACCATTTATACAACAATATTAAGTTTATGTTAAAAACATGTCACTTTGAAAATCCCAACTTTATAAGAATCTTACTTTTACGATGAAAATATTGTCCATAATTCACGTGTACCTAAAGTTTCATGTCATAAAATATACCTATCATTCTTAAATGTATGCCAAAATCTAAAACTCGTATAATATTAGGTCTCATACAAAATTATTTTCAAGGTTATGTTTATGTCAGTGCTTGTGCTAAAGTTACGTTTATGTTGACTAAATGCACCTTTAGAGTGAAAAATATTAATAACAGAAAAATTGGTATTTCTGATTTTCCTGAGAAATTTGGGGTTATGTGAAAAAATGTTGAATACAAAAGTTTCAGATCTTTTTATTATAAAAAACTTTGGTATCTAATACTTTTTGATAGGAGGTCAACTTTCATTGCTATTTTTGAAAAACCGTGAGATATCGCTTTCAACCCCTAAAAGTTCGCCCCTTTCAACCCTATTTCGATTCCAATTTATTTTTCCGTCATTCGAACAATATTCTGCTCCTCTTCCAGTAGGTTTCATGCTGTTAACAATTTTTTCATCTCAAAAATGCGTTAGCACTGGTCTTTGATAAATTATGATGTGATCTATTGTATTATTTTACTGAATAACTCATTTGTTCCAGGTATTATGTTTAATTGGTCTGGTGCTGTTCGAATTGACAGGAATCTTCTACGACAGATGGGTCTTCGAAATGCTCCTCATCGGATTCGGAGGATATCTTCTGATATGTTTAGTTCTACTGGTGGTCATCGTGAAGGACGAATTGAGTACGTTGCTGGATAAATGTTTCATTACCGTTGGTTGTTGTTTGAATATCCTTGCCGGAGCTATGACCATAGCCAGGCATGAAAGTAACAATTTCGAAACATGGTTTTATGTAATGACATTCGGCGGAAATGATGGGACAGAAATGGAAATTGGAATTGGAATAATTGCACTGATTCTAGGAGTAGTTATGTTGTTTGATGTTTTGAAGGAGAAGATTTTGAAACGGTTTGGTTGAATCTCATAGTATATTCCTCATGGTAACTTATTGTGAAGAATTGATATATCAGATCTTTCCGAAAGGAACTCAAGTAGTTTCACTATAAAGTGTTACAGAGAAAGCAGTATTTTCTAATGTTAGTTCAATTAGTTTTTGTACTTAATAAATTCCTAAAACAACTTTGTAGTTTACTCATTCAAGGTGCGGCAAAAGTACACGGATTTAAATAAACATAAAAACATAACTTAAACCCAGGTAGCACATCATATCGGCTGAATCTTGGTTCCATATTGGGCCAATACAGATATATTGTGAATGGAAATAATTATATTGGTCCACTGCTTTTT
This sequence comes from Chrysolina oricalcia, assembly GCA_944452925.2. Taxonomy (NCBI): domain Eukaryota; kingdom Metazoa; phylum Arthropoda; class Insecta; order Coleoptera; family Chrysomelidae; genus Chrysolina; species Chrysolina oricalcia. The sequence continues at coordinate 53,203,365 of OX101824.2, forward strand.
ATAATATACAGAAATGACCTCTGCTTCCATATGATGACAAAGTGTGAGATTGTTCTCTTTGCGGATGATACGTCTTTCATTATTTCTAATACTAACATATCTCTTCTTCTTGAACATGCAGAAACAATAATATCTGAAGCAGAAACTTGGTTTTCTGCAAATAATCTTCACATAAACAGGGGAAAATCTCAAAACCTAGTTATTTCCAGTAATGACCAACTTACGAGCCCTAGTAACAATTTCAGTTTTGTGATAGCCCTCAGAAGGTTTTGAAGACCATAACAATCACAGCATCGATAAAACTGTTTTGCTGTAACGACATCCATTAAACCTCCTTAAAGCTGCTATAAGTCTAGGAGGGCACACTCCTATAAAGGTTCTCAGGGCTATTTTGAAATGCAAGCATAAAACCTGCTTGCCTTATTCGCAGGATTCTTAATAACCTCCTAAGGATCATTATAAAACCAAATCATGGGGCTGTTATAAACCTGTTTGTCATTAAAAAAATATATTTGGCATCAAAATATCTTTTTTTTAATGAAATTGGGTTAGAAAATATTCTATAAATAACTACAGCCAAAATGGACTTAAATTAATCTAATTCTTCAGTTGCAAAAAATATGGCGACTATTTTACAAGCAAAAATATAATGATGGCGTCCTGGCAGTGATGTATGAAGAATATATATATATATATATATAGGAATATCATCTGCGAATGAAATTTTTTTGACAAAATGACATCAGTTAGGTGGTAAATCTGCAACGCGCCCCAATAACAACGAGAAATTAAGAAAATTAACAAAATACCACATAAAATTAAAAAAATATTTTGACTCATATCTTTCCCGGATTGATTTGTACTATATCTAAATACAAATGAATACCAATAATTGTATATTTCCTTTCCGTCATACACACCAAATTGCAAGAAACATGAATTGAAATTAGGCTCTCTTTAGTTGTTTTCTCTGGTTGTAATAAAATATGGCTACCCTACCTTTATTCTATTTAGCTGCACATATTGCCGTCATAAAGTCGTTTCTCCTCAAAATAAACCATTTTAAAATCATTTTATCCTAAAAAAGTACGTTTGGTATTATATAATCAATTTTCCAAAATATTTCATCTGTCAATTGTCAATCCCGCCTGACATTCGTCTTTTCGTGATCGACGAGGTCAGTATACTCAGTGTCTATACTCCCGTGATAAGTATTTGGTGTCTAAGTCTTGTGAAACGTTTAATTACTATTTATTTTTTCCAGTTATTTTTACCCAATGTGATTTATTTATTACCGGTTAGGGGGAGCTACTAGCATTTGAGTAGAAATAGTTTTGTTCTTTGATTTTATAGCGGTTGTCGAGAGTACATCTCAAAACCTTAATAAAACCTCATCGTTAGTTTTATTACAGAACCATTGCATGGACTTGAGGAGTGCTATAAAACCATCACAAAACTAAGTTTCTATGTGGATTATTTAAATACCAAAAAGATTTATCGTGTATGTGTATAAGCCATTGTAAAACCATCATAAACAAATATACTTAAATGCTGAATTGTTTAATCTTATATCCTTCAGGAGTGTTTTGAAACTGATTCATAAATCTGTTCGCTCTGGTAGCGTATTAGGAATAATATATGACCTGCATAAATCAAATTGGGCACCTAACCTTCATAAAACTTTCATAAAACTGGGATAAATCCAAATAACATTTAAATTGTTACTTGGGAGAGGTAACCACTGTAAATTGTTTGAGGTTGTAGTGGATGATTGTCTGAATTGATCACACCATATAGACATACTTAGTGCTAGGCTGTCCAGTATTTTGTTTTTACTCAGGCAACTCAGTCCATGTTTGAACCCGAATATGTTGAAAAACATATACTTCGGTATTTTTCACTCTTTGATCAGCTATGGTATGGTTTCATGGGGTAAGTCAGTTAACTCTGTAAAAATATATTTAACACGTTGACTGCCGTGCTCATTTTTTCATTTTTGGTATCAGAGCCGAAACAGAATCGAAAATTTTGTCCCAGAAACCATTATGGACTCTATGTAGGTACAGCCTACAGAAGATAGTATAACGTTGAATTTTTCGGAAATTGAGACTCTGAGTTCAGTATTCATCTTCCAAAAATTCGTTGTTTTTACTGATTTGTCTGCCACGCCGACTCGGTCTGTGCGTCGAATGAGAACAATTTGCAACGCAAACTTGTTACTGAAGCCGTCTCGGTCTGTTTTCGCGATATTATCGACAATAATTTAGACCGATGGCTTCAAGAACAGTTCAATTGGCTCGGTCCCATAGACCGAGTTGGCCTGGTGTATCAACCTCAACCTCGGTCTATGAGACCGAGGTGGCTCACCACAATAATTTTTCCTCGGTCTCATAGACCGACATGGCAGTCAACGTGTTAAACAACAGAAACGAGCGATAACAATATCAACCGGAGTCAGATATAATGAACACTGTCAACCACTCTTTAAGAGGTTGGTGACCTCACTTTCATAATTTTCTGTTTGAATAAAGCATCAACGGAATAGAAGCGATGATACAGAAGCACTTTTTCACATTAATTTTGAAACATTTATCATTCATGGATATAATTTGGCAAGGTAATTTGTTATACAGATTGAAATTCAAAGAGTTTCTTTTTCATTTTACTAATCTGTAGGGTGGCAATAGTAAATCATCAGAAGTAACGGAACTTGTGTTATGATGATGAAGGCTAGACATTTTTGGGATGCTCAGTCTCTTGGAATGAATTTCTGTCAAATTTTGTATAATTTGACTAAAAAAATAATATCAAGATGAAAATCTTGATTGAAGTCCAGGACTCGAAGTACATTTGATGTTTCAGTAGGAGGAAAATCCGGAAAAACCCACTAAAATTGGACCGAAATTCAGCCAAAATAAGAACCAACAAAAATCACAAACTTTGAATGAAATAAAAAGTACACTACCTTCAAATTTGGTTTCACAAGACTCCAAAAAAAAACTGTATTTCCATATCAAGTTTTTTGTGAATGCATAGTACATAACTAGGTTATACCAAAAAATGGAGTTGTTCATTTTATCACCTATAATCCGAGTCCAATTGTGAAAGCACCCTCAACAGAATAACACACAATATTATAGCTTTCTGCTTGAACGTGTTGAATGAATGGAAATATCTGTACTTCTTAACAATTACTAATGCCATCATATGTAGCCTTATGCACTTATTTCAATGTTTAGGATTATGTAGATCTACCGGGTGGCTACGGAAGTATTGCCTACGGAATATCTCAGTTATTGTATGAAGTAGGTTTGTGAAATTTGGAGCGTCGATATAATGACATAAGAGCTAGAATTTGAGCATATTGACATGTCGAAGTCAACTTCCGGTCTGACCGGAAGTAACATCAACTTTCTTATTTTATATGGAAACCCTATTTTTTTCTTTTCGCTTTATTCAGCATTCAATTCCCTTTCTAATGACATATCACAAGTTGATATCTAACCAGAAACTAGATCAGAAAAAAATTATTATTGAAATTCACCGAGTAGGCCGTGGAAGCAAAATGAAAGCCAAAAATTGAAAAGTTGGCTATGGAAACCATACGTCACTTGATAACAGTTGCTACTACTGTGATATTTTATTTTCATTCGTCGGCGTTATAAAAAGCCGCCAAAAAAAATATTGGAAAAATTGGGAAAAAAACAATACTCTGTGGGTCCATAACTTAAATAGGAACATACAACTTTTTCTTGCCTGTACTATTCAGCATAACCATTCCTTTCTAATGATATAATAGAAAATAATTTTTTGAACTGAGATACAGACAAATCCAATTATTATTCTTCAAATAACAAAACAGATTATCGCCATACGCAAAAATTAAATTAAAAATAATGTGGAATGATAAATTATATCCTGTAGGTTCTAGGTTAAATAGGAACATAAACGTACTTGGTCTGTGCCATCGTCCATAGATATTCTAATATATACCTATGGACGATGTTTGTGCTATTCAGAATAATCATTCCATTGCAATAATCATTCGAACCAAAATATTAACAAGTAGGCTGATTAAGATGTATTTTGGAATGAAACAAAAAAGAAATGAGAGCTGTCACGAACACTGCTATCCATATTATTTTGACGTTCAAAGTAGTGTTTTTGATTCTGCCATTTTAAAAGGGTTTGGAAATCGAAATCAGTTAGTGGAATATTCAAAAAATGCCCCGTTATTCACGAACCGAACAAATTGACATGCTTCTCATTTATGGTGAATGTTTAAAAAATTCTTATTCCGCTGAACGATTGTATTTAGAGCGATATCCAGGGAGGCAGCAACCGTCAAGAAGGTATTTCCAGTGGCTTGAAGAAAAATTAAGAACTGAGCCTGATTTTCACGAAGACCAAGAAGCATTTGTTATTAATGAGGAAACTGAAATTAATGTATTAGCTTTAGTACAATATGATAGCACAATTTCCTCAAGGCAGATTGGCGCCGAATTAGCTATAAGTAAGGACTCTGCTAGGAAAATTTTGAAAAAACATCGATTGAAATCCTTCAAGTATCAGTTGCATCAACATTTGTATGAAAATGACGGTGAAAGGCGCCTGGAATATTGTAATTGGTTTCTTCGACAAAATACTGAGAATCACCTATTTAACTATTATATCTTGTTTACAGACGAGTCAAGATTTACCAACAATGGATTATTTAACAGGAATAATACAAGGTAGGTACTGTACTTTATTTGGATTATTGTCGATAGTCGAAGTGCTAAAAGTGTGAACGGTCTTTTGTTCCAGGTACTGGGCGATAGCAAACGAGCACCGGTTTCGACAAGGCGGCTTCCAGGAGAGATTTGGTGTGAATGTTTGGGCAGGAATAGTTGGAACTCATATTGTTGGCCCCATTCTTTTTCGAGGCCAACTAACCGGAGAGAGATACTTTAATTTTTTAACGAATGAAATTTCGGAATTCATTAACCTACCAGCGGAAATAACTGAGAGAATGTACTTCTAGCAAGATGGCGCCCCTCCGCATAATTCAAGAATAGCGAGAAATTATCTTCAAAATCGCTTTCAAGAGAGACTTATAACAACCCATGGTCCAGTCAGGTGGCCACCAAGGTCACCTGATCTTACTCCGTGCGACTTTTTTCTATGGGGGCATCTTAAAAATAGGGTGTATTCCACACAGCCTACAACTCTACATGAGCTAGAAGTAAAAATTCGTAGAGCTTTCCAAGATATCAAGCCCCAAATGTTGAGAAACGTTTTACTTGAAAATATCACCAGAGTCAATAAATGTATTGACGCTGAGGGAATGCATTTCGAACATTTGTTTTGAATTTATTTTATCTTTAATCCTATCAATTTGAATTTTTTTTTTCGATAAATCTGTTTTTTCGTTATTTGAAGAATAATAATTGGATTTTTTGGTATTTCATTTCAAAAAATTACTTTCTATTATATCATTAGAAAGGAATGGTTATGCTGAATAGTACAGGCAAGAAAAAGTTCCTATTTAAGTTATGGACCTACAGAGTATTGTTTTTTCCCCAATTTTTCCAATATTTTTTTTGGCGGCTTTTTATAACGCCGACGAATGAAAATAAAATATCACAGTAGTAGCAACTGTTATCAAGTGACGTATGGTTTCCATAGCCAACTTTTCAATTTTTGGCTTTCATTTTGCTTCCACGGCCTACTCGGTGAATTTCAATAATAATTTTTTTCTGATCTAGTTTCTGGTTAACCAACTTGTGATATGTCATTAGAAAGGGAATTGAATGCTGAATAAAGCGAAAAGAAAAAAAAATTGGGTTTCCATTTAAAATAAGAAAGTTGATGTTACTTCCGGTCAGACCGGAAGTTAACTTCGACATGTCAATATGCTCAAATTCTAGCTCTTATGTCATTATATCGACGTTCCAAATTTCACAAACCTAGTTCATACAATAACTGAGATATTCCGTAGGCAATACTTCCGTAGCCACCCGGTATATATTTATATGGGCCATACCTAGGTTCGAATGAATCCTTTATTACATAACAATTTTCCCACTTACCACACAATCCTCATAAATGTTGCAAGCTGTTCTTCAAACCAGTAGAAGAGAGGTAAAGAAGTAAGGTTAGGGTCCACGTGGTGTGGCCCCCTTATTAAAGGTCGCTGATATTGGCGAAGTATAGTAGAGCTAGTGCCATAAACACTGGAACGAAGGCACTTTGCGTTTCTTGCACCAACATAAACCATAACTTATTTTTTCGAATCTCTGTGATAATATAGCAGAATTGATATCCTTACTACCTATTGAGTTAGTGGATTTTTCAATTGCAGTGTGATCGATGCATGTAAAACTTCACCACCAACTCTCATATTGAAGTTATAGTAAGATATTTATTTGACAATATATCTCCTTGCTTAACAACCAATCAGTCTATTTCAAATTTTGAAATTCAGCCAATAGAATCGCAATTACAGTGATTATTTCCTTCGTCTATTAAATATCAGTCATCAACCAATCATACGTTTGTTTCCTGTTTGACAGGACCAATCAACACGCTCTATTAGCGACTATTTACATGATGCACAATAGTCACCGACTATTCAGCATGATACTCATATCAAGGAGCCTGAGCATCTGACAGTACTCTAAATAAATACATATTAAACGTCAAATAAAATCAATCGTGTTGAAGCTGTATAAGAGAATGAATGTGGACCTTCTACGGTTAATACTGCAAGTTCTTCAAAAGCTGAACAAATGTCACAAATTACGCATGGTGGAAATGTCATATACAATAATTGTGTTTTTAATTTCAATTGATAAATTATAAAGATGGTGCTGTTTTTGTTTAGATTTTGTGCTTTGTTCTTGATATTTTGAATAAATTATTCCAAATTGTTTAATTTTCATTCATTCATATGACTGATATAAAGAAGTAGATTCAAGAAATAATCTTCACAAATATAACACGACCTTGATTAATTGTCGACTATTTTATTGCTGCTAAATTTCTCTTGTATTTATTAATTTTACTCGACATTATTTTGGCATTAATAATCAGAGATGAAAGCCCTCGAGCTTCGCTCTCGGGCTCTCATCAGATTATTGATGCCAAAATAATGTCTCGTTACATTATTATAAAATACAGTCGAAATTTAGATGCAATAAAAATAGTCGACTATTTATCAAGGTCTTGTTATATATTACCCTTGAAAATATAGCTTGTCGCTGTATTTTCACGGTGATAAACCTGCTTAGTTTTTGTTTTACTAGCTGTCAAGTGAAAATAATGATTTAAATTATAAACGTCAATTCTTTGTGTTTTGACTAGTTATATTTCTTAATCAATATGAGCGATCGTTGGGGACAAATGGCTATTGGTATCATAGATGAAGCAGTGGAAAAGAGTATTCCGTTGAATACGGCCAGAAATAAAGAATCAATTACCAGGCAATTCAACAATTTTCAAATCGATATATTGTCGTCCTAAATATAATTCGTGGTATGATTAATAACCTATAATTTTTTGAAATATCAATCCATTGGCAATCCCAATGCAAGAAGATACAACTCGTCCTGCGGACTCGTTGTATTTTCAGCTTTGGGATTGCAATTCATTGATATTCCAAAAAATTATCGGTAATAATCATACCACTTATTATTATTATTATTATTATTACCCCTGAAAATTGCAGCAATTTCATTTTTGTAAGTTTTACGAAGAAAGATTGTAGAGAGTTTTGATTTGAAAATTGAAAAAAACGTACATTGAGTTTGCAAAGACATATTACAAGTGTTAAAAATATTTAAACTTGCTGCAATATTTTGTAATTTACAATGTTTAGTGGGATATAGGATTATCGACCGACTTCACACTTCCCGGACACTTCCCGGACACTTTTTCTTTGGGAAAGTAGCACTTCCTGGCCTAGTCCGGGAAGTACGTACTTCCCATACTAGGCCGGGAAGTGCTCGAATTTTAATATAAATATTAATATAAATCAGGATGGATTTATCGAGGGGCAATCTAAATGACTGTGATAATTATATATATATATATATATATATATATATATATATATAACAATTACCCCCATAATATCAAAAATAATTGAAGTAGTTATTAAATACAGGATAACGAACTTTTTGGAAAAGGGAAAATATCTAAGCGCTCAGATCAACTTCACAAGCTGTTACTGAGATAGTTCATTCAATAGCAAACAATTTAGACGTAGGGATACAAACACTTGCAATCCTATGCGACTTGTCGAAAGCTTTCGACAGTGTCTCACATGGCATCCTATTAAAAAAGCTCCAGAAATATGGAATACGAGGACCAGCTCTTCGACTCATCGAAACATTCATTACGGACAGACAACAATACATATCCTACAACAATGTGACCTCCAGGACCATACAAATCAAACACGGTGTGCCTCAGGGTTCAGTCCTGGGACCACTGTTGTTTATAATCTACCTGAATGATCTGCCATCTTTCTTAGATATAGCAGATGTATTCATGTACGCAGACGACTCGACTTTCCTAATCAGAAACAGGAATCTCGAAGAGATAGATAGAATATCAGGTGAGACACTGTCACGAGGTGAGGCTTACTTCAACGCAAATATTATCCTTGAATAAAAACAAGACCAAAGAAATAACTTTCGCAAAAAATAGGGACATAGCAAATGATGTATCAGTCAAGTTATTAGGATTTCACATAGACCCCAACCTAAACTGGAAAGTACACGTTCAGGATTTACAGAAAAAGTTGTCCAGAAGTCACTTCTTATTACGAAATCTAAGAGAAATACTATCAGTTGAAGTACTGAAAACTATATACTATGGTATGGTTCACTGCCACCTAACGTATGGGGTTTTATTATGGGGCACAAGCTCGACGTGCCACCAGCTATTAATAAGTCAAAAAAAAATTGTACGAACTATGGCGAAGGCTGGACCGAGGAAACATGCCAAACCACTGTTCATCAGAATGCAAATTCCAACAATTCCACGTATATATATTACAGAAGCCAATGAAGCCATCTTGTGGATACACAAAAACAAAAATGGGAATAATACGGGGAGCGAAATTAACAAGTACAATACTCGCAACAAAGAATTGTACAGACTACCACGAGTAAACTACACCAAAACAATGAAGCAGACTGACTAGCTGCCAATAAAACTGTATAACCTTATACCGGTGGACTGGAAGACACTTCCCACAAAAAACTGAAACACTATGTAAAAAAATCACAGCTTTTAAATCCACTTTAAGATATTGAAGATGTTATCTCCCATATATGGGCCTAATTATTTAATATTGTCTATTTATCATTCTACTTTACACAAAGCCTAGTTTTTAGGATTATTTTATTTTTACCTATTTTACTACCTTTTATCTTTACATAATTTCACATATTTTGTACATTTTTATAATACTACAGTCTTGCCGTACCTACACAATTATGTTGTGAATTTATCTCATAAACATTTTTGTAATTTTCGAAGGTCAATAAATATCTTATCTCATCTTAATATACAGTGACCGCCAAAAAGTATGTACCATATGGGAAAAATTTTTATTATTGGAGTATTGGAAAAAATGTTCTGGGGAAAAGTTTGTGCATGTCCGATAACCTAAAAATCGATTTTGACACATCACGTGATCGCTAGAATGGCGGCAAAATGAAAAAAATTGCAATGCAAAGGCAAAAAAAGGGGTAAGATGGCAAGATATCAAAAAAAGTTATTTGTAAAAGTCACTTAGAATTCAATTTTATACACATAAACGAAGTTTCAAGAGATAATTCAAAAAAATTGAAAATAGCAATTTTTTAAAAATATTTTCCCATCTATTTAAAAATATAATTTTTTTTTCTTATGAATAGCTTGACTATACTGAAACATTTGCATTTTAATGATAATGACAAAACTTTCTCATTTTCTCCACACCAGAGGGCACTAAATTGAAAAAATGGGAATTTGTCATAACGCTTGCTGTTACATCGGTTCGTATCTAACAGTTATATCCGAATTCCACGACCATTGTGATGACATGACACTCCAAAAACATGGTAATTTCCAGATTATAATCAAGTTCCGATGATAATCGTGGATGAGCGTTTCACTTCGCACATAAATAAACATGTAAATTATAAGTCTCTTAAATTTGACTACATAACTATTTCATTCTGAATATTATCACAATTTTTTTGATCATAATCTGGAAATTACCATGTTTTTGGAGTGTCATGTCATCACAATGGTCGTGGAATTCGGATATAACTGTTAGATACGAACTGATGTAACAGCAAGGGTTCTGACAAATTCCCATTTTTTCAATTTAGTGCCCTCTGGTGTGGAGAAAATGAGAAAATTTTGTCATTATCAATAAAATGCAAATGTTTCAGTATAGTCAAGCTATTCATAAGAAAAAAAAAATAATATTTTTAAATAGATGGGAAAATATTTTTAAAAAATTGCTATTTTCAATTTTTTTGAATTATCTCTTGAAACTTCGTATATGTATATAAAATTGAATTCTATGTGACATTTTCAAATAACTTTTTTTGATATCTTGCCATCTTACCCCTTTTTTTGCCTTTGCATTGCAATTTTTTTCATTTTGCCGCCATTCTAGCGATCACGTGACATGTGTCAAAATCGATTTTTAGGTTATCGGACATGCACAAACTTTTCCCCAGAATATTTTTTCCAATACTCCAATAATAAAAATTTTTCCCATATGGTACATACTTTTTGGCGGTCACTGTATAAGAATATAAACAGAAAAGTTATTGGGTATAGCCCTCAAATTGTTGTGCAACCGTAAACACGTGTTCCGAGCTTAAGCTCTCATCAGTACGGTAAAATCAAATGCAAAGATGTACAAGAATTGGATGTAAAAATAGAAACAAAAGAAGTCAACAACAGGAAGCCAACCACACATTTGTGGCTTCGGTTAGAAGACCTTGAGCTTTCAAAGCAACAACTAACGTCGCCACGGAGGCAGATATAGCTTAATTTGTTCAATGCTGAAACAAGTGCACCAGCACTTATCGGCTTCTGCTGCTTTATTCACGCAAGCATTTTGAATTACGACTATTTTGTGATATTTTTTGTGAATAAAGATTATTATTATTATCTACAGCTTGGCTAATTTACCATTATTTGTCAAACATTTATCAGCATTCGATTGCGTAAACACAGTCATCATCATTCTCGAAATCCATTATGTAAATCAATTATATGATTGTTTCCAAAACCGATCATTGGTAAACTCTGTTTTTCATTTCTTTGGAATCAGATACCTTATCATTCAGATAAACGCACGTGTTCTGATGAATAGATCTAACTAGAATAATCAAATTTTCCTGCTGATCTAATTTTCGTCAAATACGAACCAGTTTAATTTTTTTTGCTGAAATTTGTGCTTAAACAACACTTCTTATTGGTACAATGATTATCCGTTAGATGGCGCATATGAAGACTCACTTGTACATTTAAATAAAGTATGTTAATGACCGCACTAGTTAATGCATTGTGAGTTGCACAACAGTGTTGTCCACTCTGAGGTGTCTGAGATTTGTAGAATCCAGACTGTGCCTCAGGACAGCAACAAAAACAAGCCAAAGAAACCTTTTTTGTAATATCGTGAATCTGAATACCGTTTCGTTTAGTTGATGTTCTTTTCACCACAACTTTCAAGGGTATCACAATATTTGTTCTGATTAATGCACAAAATAAGTGAGCCTTTCGGCAACATAGTCAAAATTGATTGTAGTAGAAACTTGATGCCTGGTCATTGTTTTAAGTGTTCAAATCAGCAAGTAATAAAGAAACCAATCCCGCATTCCTGGAGTCATTATTGATAGTAAAGAAACCAGTCCACCCACAACCCACTAATAACGAAAGAACAAGGTCTCCAACCTTGGTTCAGTACAAATTCATTTGATTTTTCTATAGCATCAAATGTTAATTTGAAATTTTGAATAAATTATGGTATCATGTGGATACTTGGAGTAATAAATCCCCCTTGAGAAAAAAGGTGTAAGCCTATTATTCAAAAAGTTCTATTATTAATTAACAAATGTTTTTCCAGTCTCCGTTTTCTCAAATACGACGTAAAAGTTTAAATAGTCACCTCGATATGAGGAGTGACTTCTTCAACAAAACGTAATCTTGAAACTCATTTATTGTTCTAAACAGAGGACGACACCCGACAAACATTGAATCTATACCCGGAAGCCATTAAATCAAGCACTTAGTTGACGACACTGAGAATGGTCCGAAAATTTCACACGTGTATGATACGATGATGCATTGATATCTAGTTAGCCTAGACCAGTTCCCTGCATAAACAATATATTGCGTTACCATAGCAACGAACAATAACTTATTAGAAGTGTCAGTGTAAAGTTTGACGTCAAAAAAGTTAACCAGAGTTACGCAATAAATTAAAAGAAAGAATATGACCACCGAAATTGTGAAAACCGAAAAATTGGAGTATCGAGCTATCATCAAGTACCTGTATTTAAAAGGGTTAGGAGGTAAGCAGATTTACGAAGATATGCTTAATACCCTTGGTAATCAATGTCCTTCGTATGCGACCGTGAAAAATTGGACTGCAAGCTTCAAAAGAGGTAAATTTTCCATTGAAGATGATGACCGATCGGGAAGGCCAGTTTCTGTGTCAGTCCCCGAAAATATCGATGCAGTTCATGACATGATTTTAACAGACCGTCGAATTGGGATAAAACGGATACCTGAAGCACTGAATATTTTATACGAACGCGTTCATCATATAGTTCACGTCAATTTGGACATGAGGAAAATTGCTGCAAAATGGATCCCCAAATGTTTGAATGTTGACCAAAAGCGTGCAAGGGTAGCATCGCGTTCGATCTGTGCTCGATTGGTAAACGATGTAGACTTCTTAAACCGAATTGTTACAATGGATGAGACTTGGGTACATTTCGTCCCCCTTATCACGTAGGGGCGTATCTGATTTCTGAATATTTCACAGGAGAGAGGAAAAACGAAAATTGATGACAATTTAATCACCCTATAGATACGCTATGAACATAAGTTCTATTTGTGACGGCATTATTAGAGATACAGTTACGCCACTTCGTGAGATAGAAAGTACATTGCAAGAAAGCCTAAATACGGCGTAACTCAATTTTGCACTTTTTTGTCACTTACGCCCCTACGTGATAAGGGGGACGATTTCTACGATCCAGAAACAAAGCAACAATCGATGGAAAGGCGACACTCTGGTTCTCCAAGACCTGAGAAGTTTCGTTTCCAAAAATCAGCTAGAAAAATTCTCATTTCAGTTTTTTGGGATTGCCATGGAGTAATCATGATTGATTTTTTGGATAAGGGTAGAACAATAACTGGAGATTACTATTCGACGTTACTTTCCACTTAAAATTAAAATTAAAGAGAAAAGACGCGGAAAGCTATCCAAAGGTGTTTTGTTTTTGCAGGACAACGCCCCTGCACACTAATCTCATGTTGCCTTGCAAAAAATTCGTGATTTAGGGTTTGAATTACTAAAACACCTTCCTTATTCACCAGATTTGGCTCCGTCCATGGACTTATAAATAAGTCCATGGCTCCGTCCGACTATCAATTCTTTCCTCAACTGAAAAAAGTTTAAAAGGTCGTAAATTTTCTTCCAACGAGGAGGTAATAAAATCTGCGGAGGTCTGGTTTGCAGACCAAGGAGAAACATTTTTTTGAAAGATCTAGAGACGTCGCAGGTTCGCTGTAATAAATATATCCAATTAGGAGGAGAATATGTTGAGTAAAAAAATATTTTGACATTTAAATTTTGTTTGGTTCTATAGAAAGCTGAGAATTTTTCAATATAGCCTCGTAATACTTACATCTACATACTACAACTACTTCACTTATATATTCCTTAAATTACTGGACTATAATACCTCGCTCCAGACAGTGCGATATGAAGATCAACAACTGTCATTGTTCCAAGGCGATCCGGACCCAAAAAGGAAAATAGGAGTATTCTATCTGTCAACGTGACTTTTTCATGACTTTTTGTTAGTATTAATTTGAAATCATTTATATCCTGTGTAAATTCAGTTATAATAAAAGTTTATTCTTGTTCCACTCACTCTCGATATTGGAGTCTACCCACCCCGTCTGATAAATTTATTTATCAACATCGTTACAATCTTCATACACCACCTTTACATTTTTGCTTTCATATTTTTTTGTTATCGCTCTCGAGTTATTTTCGGCAGTGAATCAACACTCGCTGCACATGATTCTCCCAATATTTCTAAAGAAATTTGATTTTGTTCCTCAATTTCTTCAATTTCATCTATAGTCGTTGTTAAAGCGAACTCGCAAACACAAAAAACTGACGTTGTTTATAATATTGTTAACTGTTCCATGACAACTCGATGTTGGGATTTTTCTGTAGAATTACGAGGTACGTGGTTTGTTCTTTCCTCAGAATCAAAATGTAATCTTTCAGCGGGATTACGAGAAGTCTTGAAAGACACACGGCCAATACGCAAATACATATTGGCCTTGTAACGTTAATAACTATTTACAAACAAAATTTTACAACTTAATTTCGTGGTCATCCTGTATTCAATTTTCTAACAAATTGGGCACTTCTACAGAAAAAGAACAGTACATCCGACACTCACTGAACACTTCAATGATTGAAACTGATATCGGAAATCCACTTGAGAAACAATTAGTTTAATTTTATTTCGTAGCAATAAGAACAAAATAACAGACAGTGTCTCGCAGTGATACGAGTATTGCATTTCGCTTGTCTGAAGAGATTCCACGGATGTCTCTGGAAATAAATTGGAGCGTTATTTAATCCAAAGCACACTCACTGACGTCGTTCTAGAGTTACAAAAAAACGTGCAATTTTTTGGTTCTGAAGAATTTCGATACTATCATCTGTTATTTGAGTCTCCGGAAATAAACAATTCGTACCCTGAAAAATATCACTGATAATAATTCACCTCATGTACAAAATCGTCAGTTTTGGCAATTTGGGATCGGCTGAATAGGAATGTAACTGTTTGCAAGTGGATAAACTTTGAGTAAGGTTATTCTGGACTTTCATTGTCTAAAAGAGAACAAAGAAAAATTCATTTCTCTGCAATTTTTAATCACGACGTTTTAACTGTTAAAATCTACAGTCGTTATCAAGTGTATAATGCGACAATCTTTAGGATACTTCTTATATATGCTATGGATAATTATGTGTCCTTAGCCTAGAGTTTTCCGGTGTTCAGGTAGGCTTGTTAATTACAGTGCCGGGCCCCTCCGGTACAGCATTGTTAATTCTTATCACAATTTCAATTGATCCATGCCACTGATTAAGGGTTTCCTCACACGGATTTCTATGCTAGCTTGACTGAAGACTTTGTTGTTCATAATATTAGCACTCTCTTCAAACTTCCTTCTATACCAGCCCTCTTCTTTATGGATGACTTCGGCTTCAGTCCATTTTATGTTGTGGGGTCGTCCAGACATGATCCGCTATCCCTGACTTTGATGTTTCTCCTCGTTGAGTGTTTCTCTTGTGTTCAGCGAGTCTAACGATGAGTGGTCACTTAGTTTCTCCAAGATAAGCTTCACCGCATTCACAAGGGATGCGGTAGATGCAGTTTTTGGAGTCAAAGTTAACGTTACGTAGTCTCGTCTTTGTGAGATGGCTGCGAATAGTGTTATCTGACTTGAAACATGTCCGTATTTTGTATTTCGACCCAATTCGCCTTATTCTTTCCGATAGACCTCTAACATACGGAACGCACAGGGTGGCTTGTGTCGGCTCGTCTGGTTTCTTGTTCTTATTCCCCCTGCGGGCTAGAACCTCTTCTTTATGTTTTTTGGGGTACCCATTCCATCGCAGATCTTTCCTGGTATAGTCCAATTCGATGGTAAGACTTTTATTTGTGTTACATAGGTTGTAGGCACGGTCCAACAGTGATCGAACAACCCCTCTATTTGTAGCACCATGATGGTTCGATTCGAAGTTCAGGTATTGTCCGGTGTGAGTCGGCTTTCTGTATACTGATATTTGGCACTTATCATTGTTCTTTTGAACTTTCACGTCTAGAAAAGATAAACCGTCTTGGGTTTCATTTTCCATCGTGAAGTTTATGGACTTTCTGATGTTATTCAGATGTTCCAAAAAGACGTCAAGTTTCTCGTCTCCGTGGTTCCATATGATAAACGTGTCGTCAACATATCTCAACCACATCTGAGGTTTCTTATGGGCTGTCTCTGTAGCAAAAGTTTCAAACCATTCCATATGTATGTTTGCTACCAAGGGCGATAATGGGGATCCCATCGATAGTCCGTCTTCCTGGGAGAAAAAGCGGTCTTTTTTTTAAAGTAACAATTTCGCAGGCAGCATTCTAGCAGGTCCATAATGCCACGTACTGGTAGGTTCGTCCTGTTCTTCAGCTCTGTGTCTTCTTGCAGATTTTTCCGAATAATTTGTAAGGCCTCTTCTACCGGGACGTTAGTGTAAAGACTTTCCACGTTAAAACTGACGAATTGGTATCCTGGTACTACTCTGACCCCTTCCAGGATCTCTACGAAGTGCCTGGAGTTCTTCACAAACGTCGAGGTATTGCCTTGCAGTGGTCGGATAATCGGCAGTAGGAACTTGGCTAGATTGTAGGTAGCTGAGTCTCTAGAGCTAGTTATCGGTCTCAAAGGAAATTCTGCCTTGTGAATTTTTGGTTGTTCATAAAGGTGTGGTGGCTTGCTGTGGTGTGGTGTCAGAATTGATCTTTCTCTATCTGAGAAAAATTGTTCGTACTTTTTTAGCGTCTGGTACACCTTTCTTTCTATCGTTGCAGTGGGATCTTTAGCCAATCGTTTGTATTCACATTTACCGAGTACCTCCTCGATTTTCCTCTTATAGAGGTCGCTGTCCATGACGACCGTTGCGTTTCCTTTGTCCGCAGGAAGAATCTTTATTGAGTTGTCTTTCTTCAGATTGTTCAGTGTTCTCTGTCGTGAGATGTGGCTCTTTTTCCAATAGGCTTCTCACCTTCCACCTGAATTCTTCTGCTTCAGTCTGGCCGATCGCCCACTGGTGGATTCTATGGCGGGATGATTTCATGAGTGGGTATTTCCTTCTGTCAGAGCAAAGTTTAAGCCCTTCGCTAATAGGGATTCTTCGGTGTTTAATAGCGGTCGAGAGCTCTTGTTGATGACAGTATCCTTTCGTTCGATCTGTTTTACGGATTCCTGTTGGCGTTGTTTCTGTACCAGTTTCTCCCACTTACATCCACAAAGAAGAGGGCTGGTATAGAAGGAAGTTTAAAGAGAGTGCACATATTATGAACAACAAAGTCTTCAGTCAAGCCAGCATAGAAATCCGTAATGTGTGGAAACCCTTAATTAGTGGCATGGATCGATTGAAATTGCGATAAGAATTAACAATGCTGTACCGGAGGGGCCCGGCACTGCACAAGCTTACCTGAACACCGGCAAATTACCCCTAGACTAATGACACAAAATTATCCATAGCATATATAAGAAGTATCCTTGAGATTGTGGCATTATACACTTGATAACGACTGTAGATTTTAACAGTTGAAACGTGATTAAAAATTGCAGATGATAGAATTTTTCTTTATTCTTTTTTAGACAAAGAAAGTCCAGAATAACCTTACTTGGTCTGTTATCATTAAATTGGTTGATAAAACAGTTGTAAAATCGTTGTGAGACATTTTCATTGAGGGAATAATATTATATACAACTGTCTAACCAACCATCATTCTACGTCGAAATGAGCCTGAGTGAACGTAACGGAAATTTCATAATCTCCAATATGGATGCGGACTGATGGACCTTCAGACCACGAATCAACTTTCAAATACACAACGATCATTTATAGTAATTATCTCCCCCATTTCATGTTCACGAGATCATGAGAAATTGCTGTTCACTTCGGAAAGTTATAAATGAAGCTGGACACCGAGATAATGGAAAATGTACCGGAAAATAAAATCCATTTGTCTCACGCGTGTGTGTTGCCAGTGTTTTATATTAATTTGAAACGCTGCTGCTTCCAGTCATCAGCTTCGTTGTTTCAAATTGTAACTTTCACGTGACTACAAAATTTACTATACAGGAAAGAGGGAAATATAAAAAATCCGATTAAAAAGCCATAATATTTGGTTTTTGTTGAATATTTCCCAGAATATTGATATTACGGAAAAAAAATTTGTAGATCTTCAGAAGACGCTCAAAAAGGTATCCTGTACAATTTAAAAATCTTTCACCATCTTTAAGTTTTACAAAATTTGAAAAAACTTTTCATATGCTTTTTGAAGATCTGTCCAAGTACAATAAAACTTTTCATATAAACTTTTCCGAAATCTTCTTTAGTTTTCGAGTTTTTGCATCTTGTTCCACTTCTTAATAGAGTTGGAGAAAAACAGTTACGAAATTCTAGTGACGTTTGTGAAGATGCATCCGAAGCAATTTCAAGATTTTCATTTGTTTCATTAGTATGGTCAATATCTCAATTTTAGTTTTGTTAATATTTACTGGGCTATTGATTTTAAGGAAGAAATTTTTTGTAGATTTTCTAGAGACGGTCAAGATAGAAATCTTAGAGAATTGAAAAAATATTAACGGTTTCCGCAATATTTCGTATTTTCAAAAATCAAAATTTAAATTTTCTGTTTTCTCGAGTTTTTCCAGTTTTCATATCATTTTCGTGAACAATTGTCCGTAGATATTCTGTTCGTTCGTTCTGGCTCTACCCATTGCACTGTGTAAAATTCAGTTACAGTCATCGGTTTCTCGCATTTTTTAGTTTTTTATATTTTGGAAAATCGACCGGAAAAACCGTTAGCATTTTTTGTCTGCCTGCGTGTTTTTCTATTGGTCAAGAAAAATGTGTTATTACTACATAAGGTCATATCATTTCAACTATTTTTGTATTTCATATTATAATAAGCTTCATTCATGGAAATGAAATATACTATACAATAATCACAAATCTTCTTGAATGAAGAAAATCAGTGATAAGTGCGAATGCACTTGTTTCACGAATATGTGAATACGTAATTGGAGAATGGAGAACATAATAAAGTATCGAAAATAAAAACAGATCAGATTAATCATAACACTTACATATAAATGAAAATAGTAATATATCAATAAGATAATCAAACATACACACCTTCCTATTCACAAATATACATATAAATTAAAAATAGAGGGGTTTTATTTTGAAATTATTGCACCGAGAGAAATATCTATTACATGTTATACAAAATTGTGTAACCTTTAAAAGATTTCTGAATTGAATAGGCGCCAACATAGTAACCTTTTCAGAATGATCAGGGTATTTTTTTCAAAAAAGTTGTATAACTATTAAAGAACACTCCTATAAAAATGAAAATATTGTCATATCGAAATTACTTGCTTTCAATATAATGGTTAAATGACTGGCGTTTCAATATTATATGAAGTTATTATACGAATTAAAAGATGCTTATATAAAGCTTACTTGTCCTCAATATAATGTTTAAATGTTTGACATTTCGATATTAAATGACGACTGTATAAAATTGAAAAGATACTCATTTCAAGATGACTTGTTTTTGATGTAATACTTAAATGATTGGTATTTCATTATTATACTATATCTTATAGTGGTTAAATAATAAATGTATAACAATCAAATGCTAAACATTTTTGCATCCAAAAACTTTCCTTTGCCAGCTAAACGGTTTTTGAATAACCTGCATGAAAATAATTTCTTACTGTAGATACAGTTCTGAAAATAGCATTCATTGACGTCTAAACACTGCCACAAATTTTCAAATAACACATGTGGCGATTTAGATGATTTTGAAGAGTTTCTGAGCATTTACAGTTGTTGAACATCATTTTACAAACATAAACAGTTTTAATATTGCATGAAGTACATCATAAAATTCGGATAATTAATTATTGAAATTTCAAAATTTTGCCCAACTGTTAATCCTCAAAAACTCTTCAATATCACCACATGTGCTATTCGACATTTTTCAACTTAAAGGAGTTGATGAGGTGTTTTGGCGTTAATGATGTTATCAGAGCTCTAGAGAAAGGTTATTTTCATGCGTATGCTATTCAAAAACGTTTTGGTCAAAAACAAAGTGTTTGGAAGCAAAAATGTTTGCCATTTGAGTGGGTATCATCAATTCTGAATTTCTACGATAAATAGGTTAAACAGAAGTTGCAACACGGTGAGTGCCAGTGTCATATCTTCAGAATAAGAATTCAATAAGCACTCTTTTAAAAATTTCAATCCTATAAATATCGTGAAAAAGCTACTTTTGTTATAGAGATTCATCATATTTGATTCAAATCATTCCTGAAATAGTGACACATTAGTTGTCTATACTTATCGGTGGACAGTTCAGCATTCAATGAAACTCATTGAAAAATTGATCAACATTTATTAAGGAAATTAAAATATAGTTACTGATTTTTTATTTTTTTGGGGATTTGAGGCCTTAAGTTAAAGAAAACTCTATTTGTCCAAAGTCAACTTTTCGTCGATTTATTTTGACATCTTCAGAGCACTGGAAGATACAAATAGGGGATGTTTCTTTTAAATTTTAAAACAATAGAAAAAAACAAATAATAATATTCTACTACTTGCTACTACTACTTTTCCAGAAACAATCACTGAACTTTGTTTTGCTGAAGTATAAAAATGTAGATTGAATTATTATTAATTTACTTTGATCTACTCTGAAGATTTATCTGTTACCAGAACATAGTTCAATGATTGTTTGTAGAAAAGTATTAATGGCAAATTAATATGTATATTATTAGTTGTTTTTTTTCAACTATTTTATTATTAAAAAAAATCCCATTTTAGTTTCTTACAGTACCCTGAAGATGTCGAAATAAATTAACGAAACGGCTTTAAAGAAATAGATTTTTCTTCAAATCATGACCTCAAATCCCCCACAAAAGAAAAAATCAGTCATCATAACAAAGGTCGTAAAACTTACATATCAACAATAAAATATAGTGTTTCTTAAATCAGGGAATATTGAAAATACACTATTTCTAGTAACCACGGATAGAGTTGACAAGAGGGAAGAATCTCCAAATCATACAATAAATTAGTCATCTGAAACAAAAAAAAAATCATTACTTACTTTTCAAATACTATTTTATTTCATGCTCAAAAATAATTAATAAAAATCAAATGAAGCCGAGTGGTTAAAGCGACATTGTTTCAACCACTTTTAGCTGCCAGTTCAAACCCTGGCGACAGCAGAACTTTTTCTGATGGCCCGAGAGAGTGCTAGGAATCGCACGTAAAAAGGTAAGACCTCGTTAATCCTTAGCTCGCACAAGTTTCGACTTCTGAGGGCTGCCGTTCGTAAGGGGACGACAGCTAGTTAACGGAAAAAACAACAAAACAACAACAACAAAAGTGTTTCGTTACAATAAAATGTAAAATTCCAGAGGTTTGAAAACATATACTTCATAGAAGTCCGTGTTAGTAGTAGGTTCACTATTTTTCTTACAAAACACATGGCTGAAATTATGTAGATCAGTATGAAGTTTCAAAAATAAAAAGCTAAATTGGGGCTTTTATTATTACTTTGTATTTAATATATTCTTTGTTATACCTATATGATTTTCCTATGAGTTACGTTCTTTCCCGATTCCAAGTTATATCCATGGAAATGAAATTAACACTTTTTTATACAGCTGCTTTGTTGTAAACACATCATGTTTCTGTGTACAATCGTCTCATGAGGTAAAAAAATACACTGGTCTGTTACGATCAGTGCCTCAATAGGCTCGTGCCAAAACGAATGGCAAAATTGGTTTTTTGCCATTCTGACGGTTAGTTTGAGGTTATGACGGAAAGTGTTGAATACAAAGGTTTTTGATTTTTTTATTATCTAACATTTACATTGAACATTTTCCGCTAAGTGGCACGTTTTTCCGCAAATCGCATAAAACCGTTTTCAACCCCTAAACTGTATCCCCATTTCACCATTTTGGGTGTTTTCGTATTTAAATATTTTTTTCCTCAAAGTTGGAACCTCAATAACATTTTCACATCGGTCCTTGCCTGTTACTTTTTTGTTTTTCACAAAAATTATTGCCACCAGTCTATAAGTTATTAAACACTGCCTGATTTTCAATATACAATGAAACAATACATAATCATTTGTCAAAGTTATCCTTCTCGAACAATATATTTTATAAATTTTCTGCTTTCATGAACATCAAAAAATGAGTATTCAATTGAGGAAGATTATTTGTGGTTATAACATTCCATCTGTGGATAAAATGTTTTATTACATTTTATCTTCTTAGCAAATAAGATACTAACACAATAAATACTTATTATTACAATACTTTTGCACCAGCCAAGGTTTTGAATGTGGCAAAATTTATAGCAACCCCACCCTACAAGAAATCGACAGATATAAAAAATGTTGATTTCATTCAATTTGCAAATTTTAGTAACTAGAATCTCAGGTTCCCATAGGAAAAAATCATCTAACAATAATCATCATGTCATAAGATAAAAGTATTTTTATAAATAATAATAGGATGTTCCTTTTGAAAAATATTTAATTTGTGTCGTTTCTGTTCGAACCGGAATTAGGTACTACTGTACCCGTTCGGTTCCTAAAAAAATTGTATTTTCATTCAATTCCAGCCAAACTGTCAAAATTTTTCGTACAAATGAATATTATCTAAAATAAGAATGCAGCATCCCTCAAGCTCGCCCAATACTTACTTGTTTGATTTTAACCTCCCACAAGTAATAACAATGGATATAATCATTGTAAACAACTGTTGAAAACACACACACGCAGGTAGGCACTTACCCGAAATTTACTTCTTGTAGAAACAAACTATACACAAAGTGTATTTAACCTTTACTTCTGTACTTGCACAACACTACCAAATCTACACGTGAACTGATTAACAATAAGAACTGAAATGACGCAGATAACCCGATGATGAAACGGCCTGTTATGGGTGAGTGAAATAAAACATCATAGGAAACACGTGTGTGACGAAGAAGGTGCATGATCAGAGGTGGTGGAAAAATCCGTTACATTTCCAGAACTAAACGACACCCATTTACTGGTTAAAAGGTATCTTTTAACAGTTAAAATGTGAATTATAGTAGCTAAACAGTTTGTTTTTTCAATTCCATCTTTTAACCACAATCGTGCCCTTTATTGAATCTAAAAGGTAACCTTTTCAAAACAAAATAAGTGTTTTGAAAAAAAGACCCGTTTAACGTTTAAAACCTTCACATTTTACATTGATCAGATAACATTTAGTTGCTAAAATAGTTTATTTCTCTCGGTGTGTGCGTGAAATTATTTATCCAAAAGCACAATCATGCAAAAATTATTTTGAGAGTTTAGTCCATTAAAATTTATAGGTCGTGTGATATAGACAAGATTATTTCTTGAATGAGGTAGATTGAAACCAACAACAAATAATTTTATTGATAATGAACACTGACATTTTCTAACAACGTTTCTATTGAAAAATGTTTTTGCTCAAGCTTTAAATACGAGACGTTCCAAAATCAAACGCTCCGTTGATGATGTTTGTTTATATATTACTTTGGTTATGCATCCCAACAATGCACTGAAGAAGCCTTTGTTTCGAATTTTGCATGAAAACATTTCCAATTCTGACGTATTTTCGTTGCCTTATGTCAAAATATTTGTCTAGAAATCCTATCGAAAATGGAGTTTTCACTGATGAAAATCAATATTAGGTCATTCAAACGATTAAGAAATTATTGTTTTTTTATAAACTGTTGCCAAGAATTGAAGGAATCCCTGAAAAACGGCAACGAAAACTAATATGGAGGACGAAAATTTAATCGCGATTAAACAGCTCATGTGGAATAATCAATTATATAAACAAAAATATTAATTTCGGAGTATAAAATACGAAATAGATCTATAAGAAAATTGAGAGATGTAGTTACTTAACAAGGAAGACAAGGAGAAAAGGTAGTGTAAGTCAATATGAAATTATTTGGCATCATCGATAAAACAATCAAGGTCATAAAGGCATAAAAAACATAAAAAGTAGGTAGCAATCACGAAATAAAATATGATGGAGATACTAATGATAAGAACAGGTTACAAGTTATTAAATCCATACCTAAAAATATAGTAATAGAGATAATATATAAATTACTCAATGAATAACTCAAAACTTGTTCGGAGAAACAAATAATAGAAAGTAATAATGAAATATTTTGAATGCCACAACTTTTTCGCTTCCAGTTTTACTAATCAAATTACATTTTATTTATTTTTATTTCTCAAATAAAGAACTATCATATGTCTGATATTTTCTATCATAAACTCTTTCAATAGTTATACGAATTTTCTGCCGATTCTTATACCTTTCAATTCATCTGGGATGCTATTGTATAACTTAGGTGCTGAGTAAGGGAACATTCTCTGTGTGACAGATTTGATCATCAATGGTGGTGAGAGATTTTCTTCAAGTATTGTAGTTGATTGTGGGTTTGGTTTCGATGCATTCTGTCGTGATATTTTATGCATGTGATGAAGAAGTGTAATTGTCTAAGGTCTACGATTTTAGTTTCAGTATAGAGTGAGTCCGATGAGAATCTGGAGTTTTTGGAACATATCAATATTAGAAATCTTCTCTGTATTAATTCCAACGGGTTTAGATGAGTTTTCAGTGCCCCACTCCTTGCCAAAATTCCATACCGCATATGACTTTCTACCAGAGAATGATAAAGTGTTTTCATTTAACTAAATGGAACATTTTATTTCAGTTTCTTGAATTAATTCAATATACATCTTAACTTTTTCACTACGTACATTATGTGTGAGTCCCATTTCAAGTGACAATAAATGATGACGTCTAAATATTTAATTTCTTTCACAGGTTCTAAAACAAATCATTATTCATTTTTATATCTAGTTCGCTGAGGCTAATCAGACCACGAGAGTTGCAGCTGAATTAGAAAAAATATCATTTTCTCTGTGTTGATCGTGAGTGGTTTATATTCGAACCACTTTTTTATTGAGTAAAAGTCATACATTTATCAGACCTATAGAAAATTGCTGTGTCATCAGCGAATCCAAACAGCCCATTGATGTAAATGTTGAATGAGATGGGTCCTAGGACTGTTCCTTGTGGTCCACCATAGTAAATTGCTTCGGCACCGCTGAAAGTTATACACATTTTCAGAGATGATCCTGTTCACTAAACGGAGGAAAAAAGATGGATTCAGGCCACCTATCATGTTTTGGCAAGAGCTGGAGCTAGTTCAGCAGGTCAAATACCTGGGGGTCCTGGACTCCAAATTTTCATGGAGGCCGCACGTAGATAGGGTTATTCAAAAGTCGGTAGCAATCCTATGGCAACTGCGGAGAATTGTAAGAAGCAATTGGGGTACCAACCCAGAGATCATGCGCTGGCTGTACACGGCAGTCGTAAGATCAAAGATCCATTATGGATCAGCCGTGTGGTGGCCAGGCGCACAGGGCAGCGCAATAGGCCGAAAACTCAGCAAGGTTCAGAGGCTGGCCTGTTTGGTAATAACGGGCGCAATGAGAACGACTCCAACCGCAGTGTTGCTTAGGCTGCCACCGCTTCCAGTCTGGATCAGAAGGAGACAATGGCAGCCCATCTGAGGATGCGGGACTCGGAAGTCTGGGTAAACGAAGGAGCGATAATAGGTCATGCGGAAGTCGCGAAGTGGGCGGAGCAGAAGATCCCGATCTCTGCCCTCAGAGTGAAAAGCGCACAAGACAGACTGCGATGTAACAGAGAGTTTACTCTTACTATTCCGAGCAGAGAACAATGGGAAGGAAACACGGTGGAGTTCAGCACAGGAAGCCTAATATGTTATACGGACGGTTCGAGTCTGACTGACAAACAGGCATCGGGTGCCGGAATCTAACTGGAGGGAAGAGAAGTACGAGATAGCTATGCTTTGGGCAAATATACAACAGTTTTTCAAGCTGAAGTGTTTGCCATCCTATCCGTAGCTACGAGGCAAGAGGTGAAAGAAGGGTCCGAACAGAGAATTTATATCTGTTCGGATAGTCAGGCAGCGCTCAGAGCCATATGCCATCCTGAACCAAGCTCAGCGCTTGTACAGGAATGCGGAGATGTGCTCGAGAAGCTAGTTGAAATGAAGGAAGTTCAGCTGGTATATGTCCCGGGTCACAGTGGGGTGCGCGGAAACGAGGTGGCAGACGGACTTGCCAGATCCGGATCCGCAACGTCGTTCTGTGGGCCAGAGCCTGTACTAGGCATCGCAAGAAGCCAAACCTCTTCAGCCCTCGAGGAGTGGGCAGACGAAGAACTGAATAAACTATGGAGAGATAACACCGGCTGCAGGCACTCGAAAGACTTCGTGGCCGGCTCCAATAAGTCAAGGATGACATAGCTCTTAGGCAGAAACCGCCAAGCACTACGCCTCCTTATAGGAATACTTACAGGACATAACAAGTTAGGTAGACACCTATCACTTATAGGTATAGAAGACAACCCCACTTGCCGCAAATGCGAAGAAGACGAAGAAACTGCATCTCACTTCCTCGGCAAGTGTGAGGCATACGGAAGGCTAAGATATGGAACCTTCGGAGTTGAGGAACTCCAACAAGAGGAACTAATCGACTTGGAGTAGTCGGACATACTGACCTTCATTAGGAGATCACAAAGGTTCGAAAAGGAAAACTAAGAGGATGCATGTAGATAAGTGGAGACCAGGAGATGGCAAAAAGGGTACATGTGGTCCTACTTACCTGGCCGCGGTTGCGGCCTCCCCAAAGAACTACTGCTTCACACATTTTCAGTTTTGGTAACAAAACCTTGTGTCCTCTGTAGCACTTTTATGGCAGATAAATATCTATCGATATGAAAATGAAAAAGGGGTGAAAAGGCCACTTGTTCTGGTCAACTGAGCGAACTGAAAATGATTTTTATGATATAGCAAAAACTTGAATGATGTTTGTTAGCTAGACGTCGACGATAGGTGAAAAAGCATCCGTCTGGTATATCAATAAGTAGTTTTCTCCGATAAGGTTTCCAACGAATAGTTCACGAAAGGGATGGATGGATAGAAATTCATTTTACGAGCAAACTTCCTTTATCGAAGCGATCCATCACGTGTTATCGTCTGACACAGGACACAGTTGCAAATAAAATGGAGGGTCACTCGAGGCAAAAAATTTGCATATGTTCACAATCGAGTAATGTATTGCTGCAGATAACGGCAATTACTACAAAACAAAAAAAGGTGAAAGAAGTAGTAGAACTATTAAAATGAGAAGTAATGTAAAATTCAATAATTTTGTTGTTTATCAAATTCTGCCTGAAACTTTTCGCTGGATCATCTGAACCGAACCACCCTCTGCTCTTTTCATGAAAATGTTTTAGAGGGTGTTGATTTTAACACTTCCCACCGTCAATATCTTCTTTTCAGTAAGTAGTATCGAAAATCGACAAGACACGTCAATTTTATTCTCAAGGGGGGCACTTATATTGGTAAAATATTGGAATCGCAATATTGGCGAGAAAATAAATGTGAACATTCAGCGATATTGTTCCAATATTACTTGAATAATATATATATATATATATATATATATATATATATATATATATATATATATATATATATATATATATATGAAAACTAGAAGTTCGGGTTGAACCGCGTCTGGAATTTGTTGAAATTCGACGTTTCGGTTCCGATTTTGGAGCCATTTTCAAGAATAAGAGGGATAGGTATAGTGAGGAAACGTGATCCTACACTGAGGTCTCAGTCTGCCTACTCCTCAGGTATTATCGCGTTAGAATTTTGTGACTTGACGTCGGGGTCTCAATCTGCCTACTCCCCAAGTCTCGTCACTGGCTCTCTCTTGTTTATTATTTTCAATATAATCCACTAACTGGTTATAAACTGCTTTTTCCATTATTTTTTCAATTGAGCTCAACATATTAACTGGCCTTAGATCCGAGGCTTTTTTGGAGTTTGTTTTTTTAGGAACAGGAATGATTGTAGAGATCTTCAGGTCATCTGGGACCTCCCCTGTTAGTAATGAGGTATTGATGAGTTTCAATAATGGTTCTACGAGGTTAATTAAACAATTCTTTAAAAAGGCAACATTCAGTTCATCTGGACTACCCTTATTTTTCAACGATAAAACGATATCTTTCAATTCTCCAAACTCTAGTAGTGAGAAGATTTCTATTGAATTTAAAATAAGTGACCCCCAGATTTGAATTAGATGCAATTGGAAAGTCAAGTTCTGCTATATCAATATTATCTATTATGCTTTTGATGCTTTCCACAAAGAAGTTATTCAACCTATTGGACATGCCATCTTCATTACTGATAATTTCATTGTCACTAAATTCTATTTCATGCATTATTTGATTCTCAATTTTATTCGGACAAATATTTTTCAATACCCTCCATAACTCCACTGACTTTGTTTTATTTTCCTCAATTTTTCTCGTTTTTTCACCCTCATAGTTTTTACTGCTATACAGGCTGATTCACGGTGGATGGCACATTAGACGTTTCTGGTGAACCAGACAACGGATCACTTTGAAAATTTAATGGAGGGCATATTCGGACATTCTCTAGCCAACTAAAATATTTTCGTGTTGCCGCTTCTATTAGAAAGCAGCAGCAACTTTGATTTTTCAAATGGAACACTCTGTATATAATATTATTTTTGGAATCTTCAACAATTGCCCGACAACTTTTCTTGATATTTCCCTATACCGATCTGTTACCGTTTTCGAAATAAAAATTAATTTCAATTTTTTTCTTCGAAAATCATGACTTCTAAAAATGCCGATATCTTTTAGTTAAGAAGTACTATAATATCGAAATTTGGTTTGGAGTTAGGTGATACTTGGACACTTCCCACACGTCAGCCTAATATCCGTTACTTCAATACAGGGTGGTAAAAAAATACAGTTTTTTCGTTTGCTTGAAAAAGTTGCTGAAATTTGATTATTTTAAATGGAACACCCTGTATATTATTAAAAATTCGGAAAGCTGCTGAAATTTGCTTTCTTTCTATGTATATTATACCTATACCTAACTAGTCAAGTTTCGGACTTATGAGCATTTATTTGTGAAAATGTCCCTTCAGAATGGTATTTCCATTCGGTATTTGGTAAGCAGGCCATGATTACTATTTGACAGTAGCGTTGTGACATTCTCCTAATAATATCGACATTTTCGTCACTTCAGAAGTTGCAAATACCTTCAAAACGATGGAACAAAACTATTCAAACGAAGTTCTTATGAATTTGTTAATTATTTTTGGACAGTGTGATAAAATTATCAGCAGAACATGTAGAAGTTTAATGAAATGTATCCGCCATGAACCTCAAGAAATTTATACGAATTCAGAACAATTTCAATGCATTTGGATCAACTTTAAAAGCACCAAGAAACTTGCCTCGACCCGTAACTTCTGAAGACAACCAGATTAATGTCTTAGCATATTTTCACGCATTTCCCGAGTCATCGATAAGAAGTGCTGAAGAAGATTTGGGTATAAAATTTTCATCGGTTCAAAGAATCTTGCGAAGACATAAAATGCATGATTATAAATTCAACAAAATTCAAGCAATGATGCTTCAAGACCCTCAACAGAGAGTAGAATTTTGTGAAATGTTGTTGACACGCATTCAAGAAGATCCACTTTTTTTAAATAAAATTATTTGGACTGATGAATCGAAATTTTCGAGAGAAGGGATTTTCAATAGAAAAAATCGTCATTATTGGTCTAGTGAAAATCCTCACGTCACAAAAGAAGCCGGATTTCAAGAAAAATTTAGTTTTAATGTCTTCTGCATGTTGATGGACAACAAATTGAGGTACGTGATATACGAGGAGTCATTAACATCCAGAAGCTACCTGAATATTTTGGAGAATACTGTAGAGAGTTTCGTGGATAATCTGCCACTCGAAGAATATCGAAACTGTTGGTACCAACTAGACGGAGCTCCTGCACATTGCACAAGAGAAGTGAGTGCAGAACTGGAAAGACTTTTTGACGATCGGTGGATAAGGCGCTTGAGACCATGGAATTGGCCAGCGAGATCACCCGATCTTAATCCATTAGATTTTTATTTGTGGGGAATGTTTAAAGAAAAAGTTTACAAAATACCCGTGCGTTCGAGAGATGAATTGTTAGAAAGGATTGCCCAAACATTTGAAGATTTGGATCCCAATAAAATCAGATCTGCCACCACGAAAGCAGTCAACACCCGCATTTTAAAGTGCTTGGAAGTGAACAGCCAGCGATTCGAACATATTTTGAAATATTCCACATGATTGTTTTACTTTTTTATAATTATTCATATCAATATTTCCAATTTCAAGTTTCTTGGTGCTTTTTTAACAACAACATATTGAAATTGTTCTGAATTCGTATAAATTTCTTGAGGTTCATTGGCGGTAGATTCGGATACATTTCATTGAACTTTCTACATGTTCTGCTGATAATTTTGTCACACTATCCGAAAATAATAAACAAATTCATAAGAACTTCGTTTGAATAGTTTTGTTCCATCTTTTTGAAGGTATTTGCAACTTCTGAAGTGACGAAAATATCGATATTATTAGGGGAAAGTCACAACGCTACTGTCAAATAGTAATCATGGCGTGCTTACCAAATACCGAATGGAAATACCATTCTGAAGGGACATTTTCACAAATAAATGCTCATAAGTCCGAAACTTGACTAGTTAGGTATAGGTATGATATACATAGAAAGAAAGCAAATTTCAGCAGCTTTCCGAATTTTTAATAGTATACAGGGTGTTCCATTTAAAATAATCAAATTTCAGCAACTTTTTCAAGTAAACGAAAAAACTGTATTTTTTTACCACCCTGTATTGAAGTAACGGAGATTAGGCTGACGTGTGGGAAGTGTCCAAGTATCACCTAACTCCAAACCAAATTTCGATATCATAGTACTTCTTAAATGAAAGATATCGTCATTTTTTAGAAGTCATGATTTTCGAAGAAAAAAATTGAAATTAATTTTTATTTCGAAAACGGTAACAGATAGGTGTAGGGAAATATCAAGAAAAGTTGTCGGGCAATTGTTGGAGATTCCAATAATAATATTATATACAGAGTGTTCCATTTGAAAAATCAAAGTTGCTACTGCTTTCTAATAGAAGCGGCAACACCGCATTGTCGAAAATATTTTAGTTGGCCAGAGAATGTCCGAATATGCCCTCCATTAAATTTTCAAAGTGATCCGTTGTCTGGTTCACCAGAAACGTCTAATGTGCCATCCACCGTGAATCAGCCTGTATTTCTTTTTTGTTTGTAAATGTGTTTGAGTTGTTCTGATATTGGCGAAATTTTCTTGAAGCAATATTGGTCAGAAAATATTCGGCGATATTGGTACAATATCGTGATACATGTCCGATTTGCCAGCAATTCGGTATTGCATTTTGTCAGGATTGTTGTTTATAGGGTGCCGGATTGAAAATATATCTACCGCCTGACCTATACATTCTGGCTCTATTCGTGTTTTTATTATTCTTATTTTTTTAAATTTCTTTGTAGTCTTGTGGCTCCGCTTCGAAGTATCCTCTGGCAGGGTCGGACTGGGCAGGGCGGCTGGGCGGCAGTTGCCGCCAGGGCCAACCTTAGAAAATGTGGGGGGCCAAAAGCAAAATGTGGGGCCAAATACAAAATGACACGAACACAACTAAATGGTATACACTTCCACTGATCATTGACCCTTATCACTCTTCAAGTTGATAGTAATCGTTAAGGTTCATATAAAGTCAAATATTTCGCGTTTCTGAACTGTAAGATGGCACTGACAAGATATATTTTTCTTACCATAGTGACAGCGATCTTTCATAATATTTTCAAATAAATTACAGTTTTCTGCTGGAATATCTACCGAATATTCAACGGTCAAACCTACTGCAAATGCATTGGTGCCAAATCTCAACATTATTCGGAGTACTGCGAAATGGCTCACAGGGTTATTAATTATTATCTGGTATTAATTGTGGTAATGTGGTTCAATGCATTATGTAGCTATATTGTCAAGGGGGTTGTGAGGGGAAAGGTGAGTCGCCATGTTCTCTCTTCTATTATTCTTTCCATTTTGAAGTGGACTAGTAACGATTGTATCCATACCTTTTCTACCGTTTGTAATTTGGTGGTTTATTTCATTGTTTTTCAGAATTATGAGTTTTTTGTTATGTTTTTGAGCTATGTTTTCAAGGTTCTTTCTTTCTTTTTTTTCTTCTTTTTCCAGCTCTTCGTATAGGGTTATTGTTCAGTGGTCAACGAAATATTTCAGTTTTGCAGTAACTACGGTTTTTTTGTGAAAGTAGACTTCGCGGGCCTCATTAAAATGTGTGGACCATTTCGTTTAAAGCTGGTTTATTCGTTTTCTTAGAGTTTGGTTTATTGATGATGCCTGTGCCTTCGGTTTTTCTGTGGGAGGACATCTTGGTAATCTTTGGTATTGCCCCCTTTTTCCGGTTCACTTGTATATTATTTATTGTATTCATTTCGTTTGTATTTCTGATATTCGGGGTTGCAGTGCCCATGGGTTTGTTATAGATATAGTCAGTCCGTCTTTGATCTCGCTTGGATTAGATTTGCTTTTAGCACAAACAACAATATTGTTGGTAAAATTCAAAAAAAGCAGCTAATATGAACAGATCAACAATATTTTTCAACTTTGTAAGCCGAACTCTGCCTATTATGCCGTTATTTTATATATATATATATATATATATATATATATATATATATATATATATATATATATAATATAAGTTATTCAAAAAACAACTGGAATGGACAATAAAGACTCTATTATGGTTATGATTATTATTTTTCAATTCTGTTTTACGTCCTGTTTTATTTCTAAAACTGATATTTTAAATAGCAAAACACAAAACTTATTACTTACATTCTTTCTCAATTGTGTCCAAAGACTCCAATGCTTTAGGCGGACCAATCCAACATCCAACTGATGAACTGACAAACCCCTAGCAACCTAACTTTCATTTTCGAAAAATTAAACAAATTACATCAGTTACCGCTATTGGCAATGCTGTACAGTAAATATGACAGTGACAATAATTCTGTGCAATACCTAGTGGACAGTAGCAGAATTGTTTTTGTCTTTTCGTTCATGTACTACAGATGAATCACTTTTTGAAGCAATTTACCGTTTTTTGTCCGAGGTTTTGAAAATCATCATTGAAAATATAAATCGTTTGATTTTATTTCTGAAAAATAGTATAAATAATTCCTCAATGTTCAGTATTTTAAATTTTATATAAATATTACTTTCAAAAGCGATTCTTCTCAACTGTCTTTGATTATATAACAAGATTTTCAGAATCTTTTGAAGTAGAAAATTCTGAAAAAAATCGTGATAATCTTTTACATTGATATTGATATGTCATGATATTTGAAATGGAATCTGATGAATGGTTTTTGTACCATAACAAAACCCCTAGAAGCAAACTTTTGTTATAGTGTTCTCTATATCTCACAATTATTAAAATCATTTTATTTTCTGTTCCTACTCCCTACCTATCGCTTTTATTTTTATATATTACGAATATTTACATTTTTCTGGAATCCTAAAATGCTTTTATTTGTGTTTTAATTTAAATACCCTTTTTATATTTTGTTTGTTATTTTACTCTTCAATTTAAAAATTTTAGTTTTGTAATTTAGTAGTTTTATTGATAAAAGTTGGCAAATGACGGAGGTCTAAACTCATTATTATTATTATTTTTAATGGGAAAGTGGTGGGCCAAAACTTGTTATAAATAAAATTTTTTTTCATTGGGGAAGTGTTGGGCCAAATAGGTACACTGCCACGTGGGCCAAATGGTCCCAGTCCGGCTCTGTCCTCTGGTATATTGGTCTTAACACAATCTGTCTACTTATGGAAGTCACCTTTTATGATTCTCATTTTTATTTTACCTTGGTTATTGTTAAGATGTCTAAAAACCATAGTGTGTCGACTCATTCCTGCAAAACTGTGGGATAAAACGGGAGACAATTCGCCAGCTTGATTAAGAGAAAAGAAATGAAATCGTGACCTGTTTCCCAAATATTCCGCATTTACGTGTACCGCCTCGGTCGGTTTTCCTGTTAGGGTAAATTTACAAGCACAGAAGTTTTCAAGTATTGTCGACGGATGAACTGAATAAAGAAACCTAATTATTGAAATTTACTGAATCACTATCACCAATCAGTTTCATTTGTTACATTTTCGACTTATTTTTATAATTTTTTACTGAAATGCAATTAACTACAATAATAATCACGCATTTCATTAGGCAGTATTAGGCTTCATGAAAATTCACCATTAGAACCTGTCAATCTTGTGCTAATATAATGAGGAATGGCGTGATACCGTGAGATATATTCGTGCCATTATTTTCATTAAAATGTTTTCTGATAATACAAGATACTATGTGATAATCTCATAGAAATATATATTATATACTTTCTCTAGAATGCTAATTCCCATGTCAAAAGTGTTGTAAAAAGTTCAGGCTAGTCCGCAATGCGCAAACGCGTCATTAGTGCTTTTTCTAACAGGCCCGGTTTTAGCAAAATATTATGGTACTTTTGAAGATTAACAAACGTTAATTCTGAATCTCGGAGAGTAAGGTTGGAAACCTCTTCGTGCTTATACCTATTATTTGTATTTAGCCGATTTGAATAGATATTTTCACATATTTATGATCCCGAATAGTCAGCAAAGGCCATCAGAAAGTAGAGTACGGTTATTTTTATTATTTACCGCTTCCAACATTCAAACATTTGGGGATCCAATTTGCAGCAATTTTTCTCATATCCAAATTGACGTGAACTATATGATGAACGCATTCGTATGAAATATTCAGTGCTTCAGATATCCGTTTTAGCCCAATTCGACGGTCTGTTAAAATCATGTCATGAACTGCACCGATATTTTCGGGGACTGACACAGAAACTGGCCTTCCCGATCGGTCATCATCTTCGATGGAAACTTCACCTCTTTTGACGCTTGTAGTCCAATCTTTCACGGTCGCATACGAAGGACATTGATCACCACGGGTATTAAGCATATCTTCGTAAATCTGCTTACCTCTTAACACTTTTAAATACAGGTACTTGATGGCTCGATACTCAAATTTTTCGATTTTCACAATTTCGGTGGACATATTTTTTCTTTTAATTGATTCCGTAACTCTGGTTTACTTTTTTGACGTCAAACTTTACACTGACACTTCTAATAAGTTATTGTTAGTTGCTATGGTAACGCAATATTTTGTTTATGCAGGGAACTGGTCTAGGCTAAATAGATATCAATACATCCTCGTACATACTTCACGCGACAAGCTTTTCTATCATTTATAATCTCATAACGTGAGTTTAATTCACTTTAAAATTAATTTTCTCCTTTTTAGTGCATTTAAATAAAAGCTTTCATATAAAAATTTTATATCAAGTCTTGCATTAATTATAGTATTCAGTTTTCATAGTTCATAGTTTTACGAATTCAATGGTAAATAAAAGATAACCATCCAACCAATTTTAATTATCTACGAAGGTATGCCATTCAATATGAAGATTAAGTTGGATTATCAGGAAAAAAGTGGTTTGTTGGATTGGTACCCGGTCACCACCCTCCCTTTTCAGTCAACTTCTGGTTGAAAGCAATGTTGAAAATTTTATTATGGAAGCAGCTGTACAAATGTATTGGAATAGTCGGGACTAGCTAAATTCACCGGGCTCTAGCCGATTTGCATACGTATAGGAAATTACCCTTCATCGGTAGATCCCTTAGATTATTTAAGAAGATATGCCCTTTGGTTTAACCTTTTATTTTTACTCATGAATCACTGTTATAACATTTGCATACAATTTGGGTGGGCGAATTTAGCCGTATTCCAAGGAAAGGTGACGTCATTGACGTCAGGGAAGGGGCAACCGGGTACCGATCCAACAAACCACCAAGTTGAGTCGTAGAATTCAAATACCTCAATCATTCAATCAATCAAAATATGCTTTATTGTCGGAAGATGAGGATCCTATTGACAAAGCCTAGTAAAAAAAAATAATTATGTCTATATCAAATACATGTCACATAAGTTTATAAATACCTATACATAAACATTCACATACGCAAGGATAACAGATATGTATAAAAACAGAATTTTAAAAATTTTAAAAATTATCA
This sequence comes from Chrysolina oricalcia, assembly GCA_944452925.2. Lineage (NCBI taxonomy): Eukaryota > Metazoa > Arthropoda > Insecta > Coleoptera > Chrysomelidae > Chrysolina > Chrysolina oricalcia. The sequence goes on from OX101824.2 coordinate 53,239,685, forward strand.
TCTCGTATTTTTATTGAGGAAATCTTGAACATCATAAAACACCTCGTCTATAAGTATATGTTTTACAGACCTCCTAAATAAATGATTGGAATCAATGGCTTTGATACTGGTCGGGAGATGGTTATATAGTTTAGCAGCATTATAGATAATTTAATTCTTAATTAAATTTGAGGTTGGAATGGGTAGCCTTAGGTTATTATTTTGGCGGGTGGTTCCTTGAATAATGTTATATGTAGTTTTGTTTTAATGAAGCAAACATACAGTTTCAAGTATAAAAAGAGACGGAATGGTGAGCATTTTCTGTTCTTTGAATAATTCCTTGCAGGAAACTCTAGGTCCAACTTTACAAACATAGCGAATAGCACGCTTCTGGAGCATGAAGATCATATTGAGGCGCTGTTTATTGCAGGTTCCCCAAAAAGGAATGCCATACCTGGCATGTGACTCGAAAAGGGCATGGTACACCACCTTCGCAGTTGCCACCTACAACAATACAGATCATATAAACGATAAAGACAGAACAGATTCTTCCAATTATGTATAGAATTTGCCGAAATATTTTATCATGACGAGACTTCACTGACATTTACGGGTAAAAAAACAAAGAATATGAAGAACATCCGAAAAACCAATATATACCAAATTTTACTGTTATCCTTCCATCTATAAAGAAGAAGTTGAGAATCGAATTATCAAAATATTGTCATGTTCGTCAACTATTCGAAGAATGTAGACGCATCAGGTAAGCACAAATGAAGAGTTGTCATTTATTTTAGAAAGCTCAATGGAAGAACAATCGACTACAAATACCGCCCATCTAACAAATATGAGTCACTTGAAAAACTAGAAAAGTCAATACTTCTACTTTGGACCTAGCTAGTGGCTTCCATCAGATCAAAATTAAAGAAAATGACATTGAAAATACATTATTCAGACCAGAACATTGGCATTAGGAAATTTTGCGTATGCCATTCGGTTTGAAGAACTATCCAGCTACGTTTGAAAGAGCGATAGACAACATCCTCAGAGGTCTCTAAAATGGAAGGTGAAATCCCCAAGAAACTAACAAAGTAAATATATCATCTTATCTAGGAATAACTTTTGAAACACTTTATTATTAGATACCTTCTATCTATAATGTGGCGGAATAAAACGCAATAGGAGGCACTCATATTGTACAATTAACTTTGATTCAATGAAATCAGTTGACTTACTTGTGGCATTACTAAATTGGTGTCAAGGTTATGAAATACTCTGGTGAGCTGAGAAGCTAATTCTATGGTCTCCTTCTACCATCTCGCGTAGCACGATCGAAATTCTGAAGTCAGTTCTTTCTCGATTTTGCCTAAACTTGATTCGTCCCTATTTTCCCAATATCCTTTCAGAATGTGCCAACAATTAGTCAATCTGACGAAAGCGTATATGAAGCCCTTCAACTTCCGAGATCTTCAACTTCCGAGCCCCTACTTGTAGGCTAATAAAATTAAATCGAAAAAAACCGTTTTGAGGAATTAATTTCCAGCAAACTGGAAATCGTTTTAATACCTCTATTTGGTCCTAAATGCGTGTAATCTGAGTTTGCACCATCTCAGGTGGTGAGCTTAACTTTTGATAGCCAAAAAACCGCCACATTTTTGCATTTTTTAAATTTTTTTGCTTATAGCTGCAAAACGGTGCGTCGGACGGAAAATGTTATTCCATTCAATAATACGGAGGACAAAATTCTGCGTCGAATGACATCTGAAAACATCAAATTCCGTTCAGAGGTATAGCCGAAATCGCATGTTAAAAAAAAGAAAATTTCGTAGTGCGGTGCAAACTTTTGCGGCTTTAAAACAGATAGTCTTATTGAAAAAATTCATTGAATAAAAGTTGTAGAGAATAAAATTTCATAATCATAGTTCCTAATAGTTAAGGTGCAATGAAGGAACGAAAACACTGCATTGATGAACAGTTTGTGGCATAAATCAATATGTAATAGGCATGCAACACAAAATGTGGCAGCATTCATGTTCGCATTTTCTTTGATGTCGATGGTCCTTCATCTGAGAAGCTCAGACGGCGCGATTGCGTATCGAGGCCGCCTTCATCTGGATCATCTTCAAAGGGACTATCCTCACCTATTTCTGCTTCTACAAATTGTGACAAAATTTTACACTACCTAATTTTATTTATTATTTACAATGAATTTTGTTTGGCGTTTGTAAAAAAAATTTGTTTGCAACTCGTGCGCGAAATACTTTGGTGATTTCGACTATTTTTTAACTTGGCTGCGCCTCGTTAAAAAAATCAGCTCTCGATCACCAAAGTAGCATTTCGCGCACTAGATGAAAAATAATTATTGATGCAAAATTTGGGACCGAAGCTGAACCGGGCATTCAGATATCCGGATAATTGGACAAATCAAGAAAACTTAAACATTTGGATATCTATCTATATAACGTAAAATTTTATTCTCTACAACTTTTATATTATGGGTTTTTTCAATAGGAGTATCTGTTTTCAAGATATGTCGTCTTGGAAAGCCGCAAAATGTAAGCTAGCACCGAACTACGAAATTTTCTTCTTTTTTAACATTCGATTTCGGCTATACTACTAAACGGAATTTGATGTTTTCAGATGTCATTCGACGCAGAATTTTGCCTTCTATATTATTGAATAGAATGACATTTTTCGACCGATGAACCATTTTGCAGCTATAAGCAAAAAAATAAAAAAAGTGCAAAAATTTGACGGTTTTTTGGCTATCAAAAGTTAAGCTCAACTTCTGGAATGGTGCAAACTTAGATTACACGCATTTGGGACCAAATGAAGGTAATTAAATGATTTCCAGCTTGCTGGAAATTAATTCCTCAAAATATAATTATTTTATTGGCCTATTGTATTTTTAGACTACTATAATTCCTCTATGAATGAATGAATTTGAAACAAAGCAATAGCAGCGTTTAGTACAACAAATATTCATCGGTCCCAACGAAAAAAGAAACAATGCGATAGAGTCGCTCTCGCATTCCATTTCGGAATGCATTCAACGAACGAATTCAGTTCAATTAAAACTAATGAATCTATTTAAACTAGTGGACCGTTTGTAAATACCGACGAAATAGTGCTTCCTCTGCAGAATACTGGTAATTGTGTAATCACAAATCTCTCCAACATTGCGATTGATGGGCGTCCTATATAATTAAATTCTCCAAACGGAATGCGAATTCGATAGAAGTGTACGTCTATGTTTGTCAGCCATCTTCCATCCATGATTGCAATGGATATAGTCACTTCAGAATACTTCCTTTTTCTCTGCAGACAGCACGGTGGAGTATATTCCGAACGTAAAAGACCTATGAAGAATATGAACGTGCATTTCGTTTCCTATAATGCATCTTTTTCCATTTCCTCGAATCACCATTATGCCATTATGTGTTACAGATTTTTCCGTTCGTTACTCCTTTCTACGAGGATATATTGAAAAATTGTTAGCCTACTATAGAACCAAACAAAATTTCAATGTCAAAATATTTTATTACTCAACATATTCTCCTCCTAATTGAATACATTTATTACAACGAACCTGCAACGTCTCTAGATCTTTCAAAAAAAATGTCTCTTCTTGCTCTGCAAACCACAGCTTTTAATACCTCCTCGTTGGAAGAAAATTTACGACCTTTTAAACTTTTTTTCAGTTGAGGAAAAAGATGATAGTCAGACGGAGTCAAATCTGGTGAATAAGGGTGTGTTCTAGTAATTCAAACCCTAAATCACGAAATTTTTGCATGGCAACATGAGATTTGTATGCAGGCGCGTTATCCTGCAAAAACAAAACACCTTTGGATAGCTCTCCGCGTCTTTTCTCTTTAATTTTTTTCCGTAGAGTGGTCATTAATGTCGAATAGTAATCTCCAGCTATTGTTCTACCCTTATCCAAAAAATCAATCATGATTACTCCATAGCAATCCCAAAAAACTGAAGCAAGAACATCGATTGTTGCTTTGTTTCTGGATCGTAGAAATGTACCCAAGTCTCATCCATAGTAACGATTCGGTTTAAGAAGTCTACATCGTTTTCAAATCGAGCACAGATCGAACGCGATGCTACTACCCTTGCACGCTTTTGGTCAACATTCAAACATTTGGGGATCCATTTTGCAGCAATTTTTCTCATGTCCAAATAGACGTGAACTATATGATGAACGCTTTCGTATAAAATATTCAGTGCTTCAGATATCCGTTTTAGCCCAATTCGACGGTCTGTTAAAATCGTGTCATGAACTGCATCGATAATTTTGGGGACTGACACAGAAACTGGCCTTCCCGATCGGTCATCATCTTCAATGGAAAATTTACCTCTTTCGAAGCTTGCAGTCCAATTTTCCACGGTCGCACCAAGGGTATTAGTCATGTCTTCGTAAATCTGCTTACCCCTTAACTTTTTTAAATACAGGTACTTGATGATGGCTCGATACTCCATTTTTTCGATTTTCACAATTTCGGTGGACATATTTTTTCTTTTAATTTATTGCGTAACTCTGGTTTACTTTTTTGACGTCAAACTTCATACTGACACTTCTGATAAGTTATTGCTATGGTAACGCAATATTTTGTTCATACAGGGAACTGGTCTAGGCCAACTATATATCAATGCATCCTCGTATTGCTGCTATGGCCGTTTCTGGGTGACTATAAAAAAACCGCTTAACCGTATAAACTATACGAAACTGTAGAACCACTCTGTTATTCTTCTATTTTATACAATTAATGGTTTTCATTGGTCAATATAAATTTTCTTCAATTATTGTCAGGACTGTTTATATCCCAGAAATTGCAATAAACCGTTTGTGTCGGAACTCTACCAGGTTGAGTGGAAGATGGTAGATAATCCCAAGGAATATTTCTTGAAAAGTATTTGATATTTGTCGTTCATTGGCAGTTTCAAGGAAAAATGGACCTTTCCACGACATATGAGAGAACACTGTAATTAGAAAGTGTATACGCTAATAACACTCTTCTGACTTCTAGTTTCTCTATAATCAGAAGAAAAGTGGTTTCGTGACGTCACGTTCAGCAAAACTAGACTCGAGGTGTTGCCCCTCATCAGTATAGGATATGTCTCTGCAGACAATAACTAATGTCTGCAACAAATGGTTCAATTAACAATTCATGTCGAAACAAAAGCTAAGACCGAGCTCATTGTGAACAATGCAGATTTGTTTATTTGTATTGGTGGTTTTTATTAATCACGCACCTTTGGGTATTGCTTTGGTTGAGAGAGAGGCAGAAGTTGAGATGGCGCTCGTGGTTTAGTGAAAGCTACACTACGAGCTCGGTCTTACCTTTTGTTTTGACATTAATTGTTAATTGAACCATTTGTTGCAGACATAAGTTATTGTCTGCAAAGACCTATCCTATACTGAGTAGAGTAGAGTAGAGTAGAGTAGAATGTTTTATTTGACTACATTACAAGTACATGTTTGTAGCACGTCATAACAGCGACAATACTAATATCGAATTATTTAAATATAAAATATAGTTGACATGACAAATATAACAAATAGTGTAAAAAATATATTGTAAATTACTGTAAAAAATATTGTTAAAAAGATGAGTTACAATAAACGTAACATAGACAGAATGGAATTTTGGTGAGATGAGTTTTATTCTCTATACGATCTGAAATGTCCAATGTATTCCTCTGTGGAATAAAAGCAGTGTGTCAAGAGTAAGTTTTTCATTTTATTTTTGAATGAGTGTATACTTGATGACTTCAATTCCGCCGGTAATATATTGCAGAGATGGAAATTTAATGAATTTTTCCTGGATTTGCTCAGACGGAACCGGTTTATTCTTAAGTTATCTGCTTGCCTAGTACCATAGCTGTGTACATCAGATTGCTTAGTGAGCATCGAAGACTTTTTATGAATCTCTATCAAAACTTGAAGAATATATAAATACGGCAAGGGCATTATTCTGAGTTTGATAAACAAAGGTTGGCAGTGTTCAATTGGTGATGTGGGTTTTCCAAGATAGATTACTGTCTAGAGTTATTCCTAGTAAATTTGCGGAATACATTTCTGAGGCATCCGTAGTAGATGAAAGATAAAGAGACTGCGATTTATCGTTATTTAGTTTGAGTTTGTTCGCTGCGAACCAATTTTCGGATTTATTAGCTAATTCTTCTTGAATACTGATCTCAGTTTATCAGAATAAATGAATGTCGTATCATCTGCAAATGAAACAGTTTTCACAGGAACCATATGGTTGCTCAAATCATTGGTGTATATTATGAATAACAATGGTCCTGAAATTGACCCTTGAGGAACTCCATGCTCAATATGTTTGAAATCAGATAATGAATTTCCAATATTTACAGCTTGATAGCGATTCTGCAGATAGGATTGTATCAGATTGAGTGGTACTCCCCTACCCCGTAGTAATTTAATTTAGTAATATTTCATGTGATACGCAATCGAATGCCTTTGAAAGGTCACAATGGGTGATGGCAGCTTGCATCCCATCTTCCAAGGTTGATACTATATCATTCACAACATTCATGACAGCGAGAGCAGTAGAACGATTTGGTCGAAAACCATATTGTGTGTTGCTGAAAAAGTTATTCGATTCAAAGTAATACCTCAATCGTTTATTCAGAATATTTTCAATTATTTTCGCAAAAATTGAGATAATGGAAATAGGTCTGTAGTTACTGATATTATTTTTGTCACCTTATTTGAACAACGGTGTTATTTTAGAATACTTGAAGCAATCTGGAAAAACTCCTATTGAAAAGATTGCATTTATCAAATTAGTAAGTGGAACCAGAATGATGTCACTAGTGTCTGTTATTATTTAAGAGTTCAGTTCATGTATATCGAGACAATTCGATTTCTTCAAAGATTTTATGGCATCCGATACTTCTTGGGGTGCTACCGGCGATAAATAAAATGACTCGCATGGGGCTGGAAAATTTTTGAAATTTAAAAGTTCACTAGACGATACGGTTGGTAAGGTATTTATAATATCAATAGCAATATTGACAAAAAAATCATTGAAATCATCAGGAGAAAGATCAGGAACCGATTCTATACGGTGGAATTTATTTCGCTCGAAGTTTATTATTTGCCAACATGCTTTCGATTTGTTTTCAGCTGATATAATATATCGATCATATGCTGCCTTTTTTGCTTTCTTCAGTTCACCGTTATATATAGTTTTTAGTTGAGTGTAAGTTTTAAAGTCAGTTGTTATTTTAGTTACATCAGCTTTTAGTTTGAGAGCTGATAGTGAATCCCTCTATAGGTGGCCCAAATGTTTCAATTAACATTTCCATGCATTGTAGGAACTCTGCTCGGAAATTCATTGGATGTAATTCAACATTCGTCGTGGTTTTAGCCAGGAAGGTGGTTGTTTTCTGATGGATTTTCGACCCAACTATTCCTATCGTATAGAATTATGGCAATGAGCACTGTCCTAGTAAAGCAGGACACGTTGTTTCTTTCTTTATAAATTATAAATATTTGAAGTGACCAGTATAATTGAAGTTGTAGTAATAAAAGCAGTTGCACAGTAGCGCATAACTTATTTATAATCCGAAAACGTAAAAGTATTATTCATTCATTTTCTTTTAACATGCCAGTTTCTTCTCCATTTTTCTTTCAGAAATATTCATTCCAATGGACCTTTACATTTATGAAAAGTAAATTGCAAAAATCTTTTAAATCGATAGATTCTAGTCTGAAACGTACATTCAACAAATAGTTCCACAAATAGTTTGCCGCTGACGTCACGTTCATCGGAAACAACTCCCACCATAATCCATGTTCCGAAACATTCAATACCGTTCCACTCAAAAATATAGGTTCTAGCTTGGTATAAGCCACTGAGAAATAATTGAAACTTCGTCACTTGATCAACTCATAGAAAAAAATCCACATATTAGCTACTTTTTATTGTATTTGTAACTTTAAAATTTCCCGAACGGACCATCCTTTCGATGAAGAACGAGCATTGAAAACACCGCAAATCATTATGACAGTTCTCATGCAACAAAAGTGATCTGGAGATTTGAGGTTAATGTTTGTTTTTTTTACATTCGACATTTAACTGATACATTCATTAATACTGTAGCGAGGTGTAATTATGACCGATCTGGTGTGAATTTATTTCTTCATCCACAACTATTAATTAATAAATCTGTTAAATATGCGATTTTTATCAAGTAATGCCATTCATTACCATATAGAATTGAATAATGATGACAGTTCGATGGAATAATATTACTCAATCGTTGCGTCAAATCTGACAATTTGTAAATTTACTCGTCACTGTATTTGTAGATATACTGTCAGTCGGTTTGTGAGTTATTTCTTATCTATTTTCTATGGTATCATTAGAGAAATTACAATGGAGCTCTTATAGTGAAAATACCTTTCACAAAAACAAAGATTCCTAGATCTTTTACTGTATCAGGTGAATTTTACGATATTTGCAAAAAGTATATAAATCTTCGCCCATTTCATGCTAAATGCCCATCATTATTTTTAAACTATCAGAATGGCAAATGTACTATTCAAAGAGTAGGTATTAACAAATTAGCTTCTATGGGAAAGCACATTGCTACGTTTTTTAAATTAAAAAATCCCGAATTGTATACAGGACATTCGTTCCGAAGATCATCTGCAACCATTTGCGTTAGCGTTAGCAGTAAAGCAGTTAGGGGGATGTAAATCAACCACAGTTGCCGAAGGTTATATAGATGACAACATAACCAATAAAATAAAAAGAGGAAATCAGATTTCAAACGAAATTAACAAACATACTAGCTCTAATTACAATGAAAAACCTTATACTAGCTCTAGTGCCAGTCCAAGTCCCGTGATTTTCAATCAGACTCAGATGACTGACGAAGTTATCCCTGGCATGAATTTTAACAATTGTAAAGTAATTATTAATAATTATTATGTGAATAAATAAGCATACATTCATTGTGTAATAGTAACGTTACCATTAATAAAAAATAATGTGTATTTTGCATTTTTTTAATAAACTTTTATATATACAGTTGTGGATAAAGTATAGTATTCAACACGCGTATAATGGCAATTACCTACTCAGATGTTACAACACTCGCCTCCGGCTCGTGTTGCAATTTCATCTTCGCGGGTAATAGCCATCATTATAGGTTTGTTGAATAATATACTATTATTAAATGGATGGTGTTATGCAACACTGAGTCAAGCCACATTTTTTAATAATTGAGCTATCACAGCTATTGGAATCGCCAAAGTGTTATTCTACAATAGGCAAAAATGATTCAACCAGCAATTGTAAGGGGGCTCCATCCACTGACGATAGTATTAAGCCACATTCCATCATTCCATGATCTGATAAACTATTTTGATATATTTTACGAAACTAGCTGACTGTAGCTTCACCCATTATTGCATAACATCATCCAAATATGGAAAGGCTTCGTGAAGGGCAGTTCGGATAATTTACCGAGGGTAGATTATGAGATGATCGACTCTTTCTATTTAACAAATATGACTTTATTTTTTGCAATGATCAAAATTTAAAATCGTTCCTTGAGCGCTGCTTGAAAACAGTAATATTCAGTTGGAAATGTTCTTCACAAAAACGTAATTATATTTCTTCATCCACAACTATTAATTAATAAATCTGTTAAATATGCGATTTTTATCAAGTAATGCCATTCATTACCATATAGAATTGAATAATGATGACAGTTCGATGGAATAATATTACTCAATCGTTGCGTCAAATCTGACAATTTGTAAATTTACTCGTCACTGTATTTGTAGATATACTGTCAGTCGGTTTGTGAGTTATTTCTTATCTATTTTCTATGGTATCATTAGAGAAATTACAATGGAGCTCAAGGTTTATTCATTGCTTCGAACCACATTTCACAATGCGCTTCATAGGTATTTAGGAGCCCTTAAAACTGTTTATTAGAATATTCACTGGTATTCAGACAACCCAGGTATGAAGCACCTTTTCGAAATGTTCACAGTTATTGCAGGGATACAGATTCAGGAATTAGGAAAAAAATTCAGAGCACAAACAACAAAAACATTTCAAAACTTTGAAAACCGCATTAACCTCCAAAAATAAATCAAGTAGTGCCTGTTCGTTTGCAGCATACATATTTGATGGAAATGCTCTACTTGTATTTAATTTTGAAGTAGGCAAACGAGTTAAACAGAGACAAACGATTCTTATTGATGCTCCGTGAAACAGACGAACGCCATCTGGTACTAAATGACAACTATCATACGATACATTATATTCAAATGAGAATTTGAGATTCCGCGGTGCACAACTTTTACACGTTGCCAAGTCTAGTTTTGATGAACGTGACGTCACGAAACCACTTTTATTCTGATTATAGAGAAACTAGCGGTCAGAAAAAATAAATATTGATTGATTGATTGATAAACTTGATATTAACAAAGGAAGTGGTCCCGATGGCTTGCCAGCTTTTTTTATCAAAAAGTGTAAAGAGTCACTTATATTTCCTTTACATATTCTATATAATAAATCAATTTCTACAGGTATTTTTCCCCAGGTCTGGAAGGTGGCTCAGGTAATTCCTATACATAAAAGTGGATCCATAAATGAAGTTTCTAATTATCGGCCAATTTCATTGTTATCGTTGCCTGGTAAACTTCTAGAATCCGTGATAGCAGACGAGTTATTTTTTCTATTTAAAAATGTGCTTTGTTCAGAACAACATGGATTCTATAAGGGCAGGTCATCAACTACGAATTTATTACCATATGTTCAGGATATCTCTGAAGCTCTTGATGACAGGTGTCAGGTGGATGCCATGTATACCGACTTCTCTAAAGTCTTTGACAAAGTCCATCATCCTAGATTAATTACCCGGTTAGAGAATGTCGGTGTCCACGGCAATTTGATCGAATGGAGAAAATCTTACCTACACAATAGGATACAATTCGTGAAATTCAATGGTTGCACCTCCTCTTCAACTGGTATCACATCCGGTGTTCCTCAAGGCTCCCATCTGGGGCCCTTGTTATTCTCAATTTTCATCAATGAAATTGGTAGCTGTTTTCGTTACTCAAATTTCGCTCTCTACGCAGACGACATGAAATTTTATAAACCAATTTCATCTTTCGCTGACTGTATCGAGTTGCAATCTGATATTGATAGAGTTTCTGATTTTTGTAAAGAATATAAGCTATTCTTAAAAATAGAAAAATGTCAACACATCTCATTTTGTCGCTTGAAAACAAAAATTGAATTTGGATATTGACCGTAATCAGTTAGAGAATGTTCAACATGTAAGAGATCTAGGGGTAATTATTGACTCTCATTTAAAATTTGATTTGCATATCGAAACTGTAGTTAAGAGAGCGAATAGAAATTTAGGATTCCTTCTGAGAGTTTCCAAATCTTCCAAAGAGGTTTAGACACTGATAATTCTATATAACTCACTTGTGCGGAGCTATCTAGAATATAACTCTATAGTATGGAATCCGCTCTATCAGAAGTACATCAATCGTATTGAAAGGATCCAAATTAAATTTGTAAACCATCTGAACTATCGTTTCGGTAGGCAGTTACATTACCGATCTTATGACTTTTGTCTTCACCATTATAACTTACTAAAATTAAGCGCCAGGCGCGATGTTTCCTATATAATTTTTCTCTTCAAACTTGTCAATAATATTATAAGCTGTGACTATCTTCTTGAAAAATTATGTTTTAGTGTAAGGAAATATGTAACAGGTAAAGACACTCTTTTCTATGTTGCAACTTATCATTCCAATGTCACTAGTCTTTCTCCAATCACCATGTTACAAAAAAATTTTAATAATATTTTTCAACATATAGATATATTCTGCTCCTCCCTGTATGATGGTATAAAATCTGCTGTAAGAGTTTTGAACTAATTTTGATCTAATTTGTCAAATCAATCACTTCAGAATCGCCTCTGCTCTCTCACTATTTTCTTTTTCTTATATTTAGATTTAAGTACTAACTTATAATCTACTCTTGTTACATCTGTAATCATGTGCTTTCCTGTTATTGGTGATGTGTTATACATCCTGTTGGAAGCCTTATAAATAAATAAATAAAAATTCCCGAGTGATATTAGCGTATACACTTTCTAATTACAGTGTTCTCTCATATGTCGTGGAAAGGTCTATTTGTCCTTGAAACTGCCAATGAACGTCGAATGTCAAATACTTTTCAAGAAATTTTCATTGGGATTATCTACCATGTTCCATTCAACCTGGTAGACTTTCGACACAAACGGTTTATTGCAATTTTTGAGATATAAACAGTCCTAACAATAATTGAAGAAAATTGATATTGACCAATGGAAACCATTAATTGTATAAAATGGAAAGATAACAGAGTGGTTCTACAGTTTCGTATACTTTATACGGTTAAGCGGTTTGTTTATAGTCACCTAGAAAGGGCCATAGCAGCAATAGAAAAGAGAAACGAACGGAAAAATCCATAACACATAATGGCATAATAGTGATTTAAGGAAATGGATATTCTATGTATTATAATAGGAAAGGAAATACATGTCCATATCCTTCATAGGTCTTTTATGTTCGGAATATACTCCACCGTGCTGCCTGCAGAGAAAAAGAGAGTACCTATCCTGAAGTGAATATATCCATTGCAATCATGGATGGAAGATGGCTGACAAACATAGACGTACACTTCGATCGGATTCGCATTCCGTTTGGAGAATAGGAAAAGCACTATGTTGTCCGTATTTACAAACGGCCCACTAGTTTAAATAGATTCATTAGTTTTAATTGAACTGAATTCGTTCGTTGACCGCTAAACATAACGGAAGTGATACAGCATAAGGCTGATTGTGTCTCTATTCCCATTTCGATATTCTATCATTTTCCTTGTAATCTTGTCGATGGACAACGATTCGTGCTGACTTCATTATAACCATTTTTTTTTTGTCTTTGGAACCGCAATCAAGTTAAATGTTTCGGAAAGTATCTAACGATATATAAACCTAATCTGGATATTAATTGAATTAATTTTTGCAGCTCTACAGGGTGGTCAATATTTCACAAAACTTGATTTTGGCAAAGCTTATAATCAGTTGGAACTTGATGTTGAATCTGGTTTGTTATTAGCATGGTAACACAGGATTGTAACACAGGATGTATCTTATCACAACACTTGTCCATGAACTTTTCAATAATGAGCCTATACTATCTCTAAAACTGAAACCTATCAGCAATTCAAAAATACCGTTTAAATGAACCAGTACTTTTTATGAAAAATAATGGGTTTCATTACCATAACTGCATGGATATTTCATAATTGAAAATGTTAATAGGCTCTAAAAAATTGGCAAATTAGAATATATTGATAGGATTAAACATATATAAAGTGGGTTTAATTCTATTTTCTTCATTACAGAAGCTTACAGCTCAGAGTGCAAAATGTCGTTCTCGATGCATTTGGCATTTGCTTTGTTGTCTGTATTATATATGAGTGGTGTTCTTAGCGCTGGTAGGTTTGTTGTTTTTTATTTTCTGTAACAACTTTTGTTTTGGATCACTATTTCGGCTTCACAAATAAAAAAGATATTTCAATCAAATATAATACATATTCTTGAATAAACAACTCGTTATTTTATTTCCAATTCTCATGTACTTCGACAGAGTACAGAAATATTTTTATGATAACTTCAAAATATTGTGAGAAGAATTATATTATTTTGTAGAGATAGCTATAATATACTGTTGGTGAAACCAATGACATATTACCGTTAGACTCCCTCATTTACATTTCTATAGCTGCGGTCAATAAAGAGTCACATTCTAAGCACAATTTTTACTGCCGCTCATTTCGCGGCAATTATCTGCTTATTTACATTGTATATAAACGTAAAACGATGTAATAATATCAGAGTAATGGTACTACAAAATAACCTTGTAAATATAGCAATGTAATATTGACAAAACAACAACAGTGAGTTGTAAGAGTAACCGTAAAATCTTGTCAGAATAACAATGTCATATGGTTGCAGCTTATTATGATTTTCTTTGTTCAACACAGTAGGGAAAACAACATGATACCGTTGAGGGAATCATTTAATTTGGTGCAAAAAAATCTAATATCAGCAAGTAACATTTGCATACCACCAAGTGTAAATTTGCACACTATATGAGACAAATACACGCTTTTCATTTTATTAGCCACAATTTACGTCCTATTTGTAGTAGGTGCTCAGTTTGTTAACTACTAATGACAAGTACATTTCCCGTTAATGAAGATTGATTTACTCTCAAATAACTCATAAACATAGATAAAAAAAAGTGTTAGTTGCTACTATACATTATTCTACTGCAGCTACATTTTTAGTTTCCTATAGTTATTTTGATTCACTTGGCCGTATGAAATCACTCATTTTTGGGTAGTTTAGTGTCTTTCCTTCAATAGGTTTCATTCCATCTTTGGTGTCAGGATACACCAGACTCAATTAAAACATTCACCTGCCCCCAGTTCACAGTTATTATTTTTTCAAAGAAGGATCATTCGTATTTCATGAAGCCTTATTTCCAATTATTCATTTCATTCCTAGTTTCACAATGAGAAGAATGTTTCAGTTGCACCAAGGAAGCAATGATTCAGTTTATTTAACCTTTCTGCTACCAAGCTTTTGAACGAACGTGGAGTACCAAGGGGTACACAATGTACCCCTTGCTTTTTTAAAAGTTTGTTTTGAAAAATCCTGCTAAACATAAAGAAATACTAAATATTTGTTCAAATTTCATTCAAAATAATGCTATTTTTATAAATCAGAATATGTAAACTCAATTTAAACTTCCATTTTCATCGCACCTGTTGCAATAATTGATTTTTCTCTGATTGCCATGATTTTTACAAAAAACACTTCTTTTCGTCCTTTCTTTGGCAATAACGGCAGAGTACAAATGACCGTTCTGATATGTGCGTTTTCTTGAGGTAGCACTTGACTCATAGCATCTTCTACTCTTCGTGGGATACCGTTTAGATTTGTCATTCTTCTGGCTACATGCGGTTCTATAATTATAAGGGCAAGTCCTAAGACATCAGTGAGGCGCACAGTTCGAGGTTACAAACAAGTGATGTTTTCGTCGAGAACTGCGCATGAAAATATTTTGCAAAGCAAAGACATCAGACCACAAGCGGGGTACAGATTGTACCCCAGCCAACAAAATTGGTTCTAATGTGAAAAATTTCAATTGTAAATGATTGACTATGATGTTATTAGTTTACTAACGTATCATTAATAGCTATGATAAAAGAACAATACATTTAAAAAATTAAACTTTCAAATACACGCCATTTTGTGCGTGTGGGGTACACAATGTACACCCTTGGTAGCACAAAGGTTAAGAAAGTATTGCATATTATACAGGTTAGCAAAATGCACCACTCAATAAAAACTGAAGATAGATAATGCAGTTTTTATGTTGATATGGAAAGAAGTATACAAAATTTTGATGGTTATTTTAAAGGCAAGCTGATTTCTTAGTATGTAGAACATAACGTAGAATTAGAATGTTCTGAAAATTGAAAAATGGTAATAAAGAAAGGAAATAAAGTTACGTGAATTTTTGATATTTTTAGTGCAACAAAACTGTTGTTCACTCTTTTGGAAATTGTCTTGGTACTAATATACATAAAATGCCAATACTCTACAAATGTTAGGTCAAAATACACATTCTACATACCAACAAGTAAAATACATACAGTGCGACGCTAAATTATGAAACAAATTTATTATTTCTGAATATAAAGATATTTCGAAAAATCCTCGGACAGGTCGATTTTCTTTTCCGATGGGCCAATTTTTGAACCCCACCCAAAATATATAGGGTTATCCGCAATTGAGTAAAAATGACTTTGGTGATATTTTTAAATTGGACACCCAGTATATTTTTCCATATTTGGATAGGGATCGTCATTACAAATCCAGTGATACTAAGTTTGATGGGATTATGTCAAACGGCTGCAGAGATATGGCCAAAAAACTTCTTCGTATGTCTAATGAGTATGACTGCGAGACTCCACACGATTCAGAAGGTTAAAAGTCTCTGTCGCACTCATTGGGTATATGGACAAGTTTTTTGGCCATATCTCCGCAGCCGTTTGACATAATGGAATCAAACTTGGTATCACAGGATTTTTAATGACGATCCCTAACCAAATATGGACAAACATACTGGTTGTCCCATTTAAAAATATCACCAAAGTCGCCTTTCCTCAAATGCGGATAACCCTATATATTTTGGGTGAGGTTAAAAAATTGGCCTATCGGAAAAGAAAATCGACCTGTCCGAGGAGTTTCCGATATATCTTTATATTCAGAAATAATGAATTTGTTCCATAATTTAGCGTCGCACTGTATATCAAACTAACACTATTCACACAACTCAGAACAGTAATGACAGTATATAATTCCGGCACACGATGTAACACGTCCACATACACATGCTAACTCAAATTCTGGAATTGGAATGACACCGGTTTCGCAAACAGGTGAGGCGGTCACTTCCGATTGATCCCGAACTGGCCGAAAATCAACAAGTAGGTGAACACGTTACATTTCCGTAGGAATACCAAGTTCTACTAGCAAATAAACTGTTGTATTATGCCAATAACACGAGATTCTGTTGTAATGATATACTTTTCAGAAACTCAAACTTGATAAATATGAAAAAACACTTTTTTAGCGCTAGTAAAATGTTGACCTGACATTATACAGGGTGATTCAAAACATGTATTAGCTAATTTATTCGAAATTCGATGTGAATATTTCAAAAACGTATTGTTGGTATCAAAATAAGACTTTTTCTTCAAATCAACATGTGTCCTAAAATGCTCCCCTCCGAGCTACAGTTTTAGTTAATCTCGTTTTTTTCCCTAAATTACAGGGGCTGTAGCTCAGAGGGGGTGCAGTTTAGGACACATGATGATTTGAAGAAAAAGTCTTATTATTATTTTCAGAAACGTATTGTTGTCGTTTTTGAAATATTCACATCGAATTTTGAATAAATTAGCTTATACATGTTTTGTTAGTTGGATATTGTGAAAATACCCCCCTTTCGTTGATTACGATTTTCCGTCAAACGGTTGGTTGTACGACAAAAATGCAAGAGACCGAATTCTTAGTTTTTTTTATGGCCAATAAGATTATGCTATTGGAATTCGGAGTTTTTCTTTTTGAACGTAAAAATTGGGCCTATAAATGTGTGGACCCCCCTCCAACTACCCCAAAACTGGGTTTACATAATTTTTGAAGCAGAAAAATAATAGAGTGCCAAAAAAAATAGGGATATACCAATTTTCAGAAGATTCGATTCGTTATTATAGTCACAGTTTTAGATAATCTTCTTTTTTTTTCTAACTTACAGGGGCTGTAGCTCGGAGGGGGTGCATTTTAGGACACATGTTGATTTGAAGAAAAAGTCTTATTTTGATCCCAACAATACGCCCTTGAAATATTTACATCGAATTTTGAATCACCCTGTATAAAGTAAATTATCTAATGTTAGAAGTACCTGCTGTATGTGAATAATATTACAGCTACAAGTTCATGCGTTCAGAATTCTCGAAATGATTATTTTTTAAATACAGGTATTAATTTTCTCATCACAATCAAAAAGAAGTCAGGAAAACATTTTACTTGAATCATTTTTTTTTCGTGTGATGATAACAATAATTCCCCTATTATTGTTAAGTCACGATGTTACACAATTAGTCTGACAACGTAATATTGTCACAAGTTAACAGTATCATATTGTAGAATAAAATTATGATTTGGTTGAGGTGACTCCAAAATTATGTTACTATAACAATGCAGAATTAGGTATCTGGACTATTTGGGGCTTTAATATAGAAATGGCAATGGAACAAAATATCTGGTTGTGACTATATTTACTATAATTCCGGTTAAAATACTGGTGATGTTGACATTTATATTTTTTCGTGGCCTCAATCAATCAATTAATCGATTTTTCATATTTTCAGGTGATTCGTTAACGAAAGATGATATTTGGGTGGGACGAGATGAGGTAATTATTCACATCAATGATGAGATTTTATGTTTAATAATTTCGATGTGTTCAAGCTAACTCACGAGGAGGCATCGAAGGATTGTGAAGCGAAATCCATGAAGCTTTTAAGTATCCAAAGCACCGCAAAAAATGAGCAGCTTGCCGAAGTGTTGAAAAGTCGTGGTGAGTATAATAATTTTCAATAACAAACTTTATTATTTTCATTTTTAATGAGACAGCTCTAGAATCACAGCGGATTCAAATTTCCTGTACATTGGTCTATTGAGTCAGAATTTCGAAATGGATCGATTTTGTAGGTTTTATATATTTCTACAAAAGTTCCATTGAATTGAGCCATCCTGAGGAAAATGTTTCGGCACACCATTGTCAGATTATCGAGATTCGTTAGAAATAATATACAGTAGTGTGTCCCACTTTGAGAAGCCACACCCTCATATTTCGTTGAGCATGAAATAATTCGAAATTTGCTTTGACTCAAGTTGTAGTACTCGGAAATACCTACCTTTATGTTTACGTAACCTTTGTATATCCATTTTCCACGGCTAACTACGACCAAATGAAAAGTGAAAAATTGGGAAAAACATACTAGGCATTTTTTTTATCGCAAAAATAACACCAGATTCTGTTTCAGAACACCTTAAAACCCCCAAATCTCAATGCTTGAATCATTTGAATATACAGGGTATCATCTGTAGCTGGTAGCATTATCAACACTAATCCATAAATAATGCTTGGAAAATTTCCAAAATGTCTTCTCTTGTCACAGAATTCCTAAAAATATTTAATTAATACTTTGAAAAATCGCCAAATATCACTTTTCCAAGGCTAACTCTGATCAGAATGAATGATACTCTGTATATTCAAATGATTCAAGCATTGAGATTTGGAGGTTTTAAGATGTTCTGAAATAGAATCTGGTGTTATTTTTGCAATAAAAAATGCCTAGTATGTTTTTCCCAATTTTTCACTTTTCATTTGGTCGTAGTTAGCCGTGGAAAATGGATATACAAAGGTTACGTAAACATAAAGGTAGGTATTTCCGAGTACTACAACTTGAGTTAAAGAAAATTTCGAATTATTTCATGCTCAACGAAATATGAGGGTGTGGCTGCTCAAAGTGGGACACACTGTATAAATAATATTGATCGCAATTGTTATTTCTAAGGACATTCCCCCCAATAAAGCTTACTGAGCCTCGTTATAAACATTTGGGAAAACTTGTTCGATATTATTGTATACAGTGTGTACATAAAGTAATGCGCATCTTTTGGCGTCCTAGTCGAAAAGGTGACGTCATTACTCTTCCAGAAATGTCAACATCGATTTTATTCCAAATGGCAACCTATAGTTTTGACAGTGCCATTTGAAAGAGCATATTTTTCTCCACACAGCATATCTAAAGTTTTGTCATGTTATATAAGGAAATTTTCGAGAAAATGAATGATTTTAAGTTAACTTACTTTATTCGGTTAGTTGAAGAAACTAATTAATGAAGGGTTCAAAATAAAGTCCTTCGTAGCTTTGTAAAGTTCTCTGTCCGCACGCCACTGGTGTGTTCGTTTTTGCTGAGCCCTAAAAAAATCACCCTTTTTATTGTCGTAAAAAGATCTGTTACTGTTTGTGATACCTTGCTGATTTAGACGTTTGGTTGACGTATGCCACAGTTTGAAAGTTCATATTTCATTGATTCACTTCTTTCCGAAATAATTAAGAATAAAATGCGCCTTTCTGTTTCTCAGAGAATCGAAATTCTGATGATGATTGGATACGGTGATAGAGTACGAACGCAACAAGAAGTAGTTAGACTGTTTAATACTAAATATCCGGATAGGCCCATACTCAATCGGCAGTGAGCAAAGTTTTGAGACAAAGTTTCGAGACACTAGTAGTGTTGATGATCTCCCTTAAGCTGGGCGTCCTAAAATCAATGAGGAGGTCAAATTGAATGTTTTATTAGCAATGGAGGAAAATCCACACAACAGCCTAAGAAATCAGAGCCAAAATCTAGATATCCCAGTTACAACTACATATAAACTTTTAAAATTGGAAAAGTGGCATCCCTATAAGATGACTCTGACCCAAGAGCTTTCCGAGGACGATCCAGACCGACGGATGCAATTCTGCCAAACGTTAATGGATTTGTGCAATGCCGAACCTTTGCTAGTAAATAATATTGCTTTTTCTGATGAAGCTACCTTTACACTAACAGGAACAGTGAATCGGCAGAATTGCAGGTACTGGGCTAAGGAGAATCCAAAATGGATGAGAGAACATCACACACAGTATTCTCAGAAAATAAATGTTTGGGCGGCGATTGCAGAAAACAGAATTATTGGACCCCACTACTTCGAAGAGACCTTAAATGGTCCAAGATACCTTCAATTCCTACAGGATTATGTTATACCCAGTCTGGTGATCTTATTTCCTAACGCAAATAACCCTGCCAAATGAAAACTTATGGTACCAGCAGGATGGTGCACCGCCGCATTACGCAGCTGATGTTAGAAGGTATCTTGACCAAGTCTTTGCCAATAGATGGATAGGTAGGCGTGGTGCTATTGAATGGCCCCCAAGATCTCCGGACATTATTCCATTAGATTTTTTTCTTTGGGGCCATCTAAAGAATGTCGTGTACAAAACTAGACCAGATAATATCGAGGAATTGAAAACTAGAATTACAAATGAATGTTACTCCACGAACTATCACGAAGGTCCAACGAGAATTAATTGACCGTCTTGGATACTGCCAGGCTCAGGAAGGACTTCAGTTTGAACATTTGATCAATTAGTTTGTGCAATCAACTGTGTAAAATAAATTACTATAAAATCATGATAACATTAATTTCCTCGAAAATTTCCCTATGTAACATGACAAAATATTTGATGTGCTGTGTGGAGAAAAATATGCGCTTTCAAATGACACTGTCAAAAATATAGGTTGCCATTTGATAAAAAAATCGATGATGACATTTCCGGAAGAGTAATGACGTTACCATTCCGACTAGGACTCCAAAAGATGCGCTTCTTGAAACAAAAGTTGACGTGTCCAACGATTTTTCCGAACAGGTTTTCCTTTTCTAGATAATGAATTTATTGCTTACTTTATGTACACACTGTATAAGATAAACTCAGAATCAGTTATTATGGTCTCTCTTCGAAAAATACCCAACATATGTCGTTTTTAGACAATATTAATACTACTGGCGTTATCTTGTAGCAAGAAAAGATGTATGGAAGATCTTGGAATTAGTAACTCATTTCATAGCCAATGTGGAGTAGTGTTTAAACATTTTTCGATGGCGGTGCCGAATGTAACTGAATTAATTCAAATATTCTGCACCCAGAACCCGACTGAGGAATGATCTTTCTCAGTTACATTCGGCACCGCCATCGAAAAATGTATATACACTGCTCCACACTGGCTAGTCCATCCCAACAACAAATGAGTGCTCTCCGATTGATACGCAAATACAAAAAATTCCTCAGAAAATTTTATCCTTCAAAAAAAATTCCTTTCCAAACTCGAAATTCACTATCCAAACTGTGCTTATTTCAATTTGTCTAAAGAGGGACATAAAAATTTAGAAGTGATTCATAAATGTATTTGAAAGAAAGTTTTATATAGGGAATCATGGCCTTCTATGATAAAGTAAGTTACAATTTTGGAGTCCATCACTTTTTAACAACGGATTACACGAATTCAATTAGAAATCTCCTAGAATTGGGAGTATGGGCTCTCTCAAAAAATCAAAAATAATCTCAACACATTGATAAGATTTTAAACTTGAGATGATTTACAGTTTTCCATTCACAATGAAGAAGTTTGTGTCCATGTCCGGTTTAAACGGAAGCGCTACGACACTGTAAACATTCCAGATCGATCATTCATGTTGATATATGTGATATTCCATGTTTACAAAATTTTATTCAATTGGGAACATCGAATACTTCTGATGAACCGATTACTCATGTGATAATCCAGTACCCATCAGAGTATATGATAGCTAGGAGCTTATGATTTGAGTTTGCTTACTTACTTACATAATTTTTAGTGTGCCTACACTGCAATAAGTTTTTCCTAATTATTGATAGGTAAACGTTTTTAAAGTTGACTTACATATTAACTAAGTTTTTGTACAGCTATTTCAATGAATAGTGTATTTTTGACTCAAAATCTGGATAAAAATGAGCAGATCAAAAGTCAACTCATTTAATACCACCAAAATGGTGGATACGAAATGCCAATCAAATATGGTTTATGCCATGATTACCTTGCTGCAACGCCCATGGTTTGATTTGACAAGGCGAAGTAGTAAACGGACGTAAACAAACATGATCGCCAAGTTAAGAGTGGATATCATACGAAATTCCATCCTCATCAACGAGTACAAACGGAAATATACGACAATGCCCTTTTTCAACATGACTCGGGAATTGATGTTTGTAAACAACGTTGGGTATGTTGCTTTCAAGAAAGAGATAGAAAAGCCCTCTCTAATATATTTTATTGCTCAGAGATGAAGGCTAGTTCTAATATTATTTGGTATCTAACGTATTATGCTTTCGTAACTAACGTATTGAATTATGGTAACTAATGTATTATGAGTAACTATGTTGGTTTTGGTACGTTCATTATGTTAATAATTATTAATAAAGATTTCATATAAAAATATCTTACTCTTCAATGATACGATATATTATAATAATATGAGGGAAACTGTCACTCTGTATTTTCAGTTTGCAGCAGCAAAATACAGTAAATAATCATATTTAATCAAGTTTTTTATAACATTTCTGAATTTTCTTCCAACTCACGTGTGAAAATCCTTTGTTACAGGCACCAGATCCTCCGCAGTTTTCTGGACGTCTGGACAAAAGTCTGCAGATGATGCTAAATGGACTTGGGTCACTGGGGACGAAGTGACAGATTTCAGCTGGGGCCAAGGTGAACCCAATGCCGACGGAGGAAGTGGAGGAAAGTGTATAACAGTCTCCTTGAAGCGTAAGAAGTCTGTGTGGGACGACCGTTTATGTGAAGAAAAACATGACTATATATGTGAAAAACAATCAAAATGAGCTCATCAAGTTGAAAAACAGCCTGAGCTGAACTTATTCATCGAAATTAATTATTATAATGTTTTTCTTGGAAATACCATAGTAAAATTCTGTAATAACTTCAGATGAATAAAGACCATTTATTGT
Source organism: Chrysolina oricalcia (assembly GCA_944452925.2). NCBI lineage: Eukaryota > Metazoa > Arthropoda > Insecta > Coleoptera > Chrysomelidae > Chrysolina > Chrysolina oricalcia. Next base: position 53,262,978 of record OX101824.2, read on the forward strand.
AATTTTTATTATTATTATTTGTTTCGTTATGAATGTTCCAGTCAGGCCCTGTCTCCGGTGCTCCAGGGAGCGCTGGTGTCGTTAACCGCAACGCAATAACCACTCCCCATGTCCGTAGGGTGAGTAACCATTGGGTCCGAGTCATATGCTCTGAGCAAACGAAGTTTACCAAGGATCACGGCCTTCTGCATTCGTGCTGCTAAGATTTCTGCCATATTACGGCAAGCCGGTATTATTTTCAAGTTCGAGAGCAGTGTTGTCCATCATTCCACCAAGGACTCTTATGATCAGAACCACGATTTCAACATAATAATAATAATAATAATAATAATAATAATAATAATAATAATAATAATAATAATAATAATAATAATAATAATAATAATAATAATAATAATAATAATAATAATAATAATAATAATAATAATAATAATAATAATAATAATAATAATAATAATAATAATAATATAATTTATTTCGTTTGTTGAAAGGTACAGTTGTACAATAACAAAGAAAATGTCTAGAATATAGAATAAATGTACATTAAATTTAAAACAAAAATACCAGTAGAGACATTGATCAAGTGAAAATAAACGATTAAGATTTTACCTACGAATTATGAGAGAAATTCGTCTACAGAGTAGATATTCTTATTTATTTAATGGGTTTTCAATGATTTCTTATAAACTTATATTAGAGGCACTTTTAATATTCTGATCTAATCTATTGTAGACCTAGCAGCCAATAAACAGGTGGCTTCTCTGAAACTTTTTTGTACGGTGTTGGCCTGGAACAAGCATTTTTCTAGATCTTGTTTCGTGCAGATGATTTCTCCATTACGAGCAAACTTATCTCTGTTCTGATAGACAAAAATACACAGCTCATATACATACAGGCCTGCTACAGTCAAAATTTTTAAACTTTTGAAAGTGTCTCTACATGAGACCCTCCATCCTAGACCATTGCCATTTTTTGTACAAAAACCCCCCCATGAAGCAGATGAACCCCAGTTAAGTATCCCATACCTCAAATGGCTATTGATGTTGGCATAATATAGACTTAACAATATAGATTTGGTACAGTGATTGGACATAAATCGCAATGCATAGCAGTTCTTACGTAGTTTTGCGCAGAGACTATCAATATGTGTTTCCCAGCTCCATTTATTATCAATATTGACACCCAGTAATTTAGTTGTCTCTGATGCATGTACTCTTATATCCTCATTTTCAAAGATAGAGAGGGTTTCGGTTTTATTGCTCAGGGAAAAATTAACTAACACTGTTTTTTGTACATTTAAAGTTAGGTGGTTTTTTGCCGACCACAAAATAACATTTTTATAGGCAGTTTCAGTAGATTCCACAAGACTTTCGACATCCTTTTGTGATACTATAATATTTGTATCGTCAGCGTACGTGATCACTTGGATCGTTGACAGGTTCTGTATAAAGTGAATGAGATCATTTGCATATATGAGAAACAGAAGGGGGCCCAATATGGAACCTTGAGGCACACCCTGTTTAATGAGTAGGAAAGGGCTCTGTGTGTTTTGCATAACAACACTTTGATGTCTATTTGTTAAATAAGAGCGCATCAACTTTAAGGCTACTCCTGTACTCCTCTTATCCCATACCTTTCCATTTTTGATAATAACAGCTCGTGGTTAACACAGTCAAAAGCTCGTGAAAAATCAATGAGAAGTCCATCCCTGCTATGAAGAGCCATTACTATCTGTTCCTGAAAAGCATTCAATGCCGTTTCTGTGCATTTACCCAACGTAAAACCATGTTGATGGGGGGAAAGCATTTCATTTTTATTTAAAAATGACAGAAATTGGTTCTTTATGTTCATTTCAAAAATTTTACCTATGCTGGATAGAATACTGACTGCCCTGTAGTTCTCTATTTGGTGCGGGTCATTTTTTTTATATATTTGATTTATTTGAGCTAGCTTCAATCTATCCTGGTAAATACCGCTTTCAACTGATATATTGATGATATGTGTCAGGGGAAAGCTTAATTTTTCCTGACAGTTTTTTGAAAGGTTATTTGAAATGTCGTTGTAACCACTAGCATTTGAAGTTTTGAGAGATCTTATTAAAGCTATAACATCAGCAGCAGAAACTGGCACCATATATATGGAGTTCACGCACATATTGACACAGCTTATCATTAAGTCGTAGTCAATATTGCCACTCGCCTGATCCTGTGTAAAATAACTATTGAATTTACCAGCAGCGATATCTTTAGGAAGTTGTTCCCCATGGTTCGGGTAGAGCCTGCGGAGTTCAAAGAGTTGGTCTCGATATTTAGTCCGTTTATCCTCCCATTTTTGAAAATTGTCTTACTTTGGTGGTCGAGGAGGACAACATCAATTTTAATAGAATGTCTCCATTTTATCAGTTGTCACCATTTTGATACTCACTATTATTTTCTTTAATTCATCTCGAGTTACTTGTATTTGCTGAACTAACGGACTACAGAGACAAGCGTTCCTGGCGATTACTGGAGGCATTTGCTCCACGCCAACGGTAGCCCTCCTTGGAATACTTCCTCTCCACATAGTTCTGGAAGCAGAGGCAAGATGGGCAACATACAGACTCTACCAAGCGGTCATTAGACTACCGCAGGCATGTGCCATGAGAGGCAGCAGCATGCTGGGGGCATAATAACTCACAACATTCTAGGAATGCCCTCAGACATCATGCCTAAAACTATCAACCTTGACACGTCCTACACTGTGGTCTTTCCCGAAAGAGAAGACTGGGTGAATGTCAAAATACTAGTCGGCTATTTGTCACGGTCTTGGGATATTACCTAAGACTATCTACAAATCTACATGTTCAGAAAATTCAAATTGCTTCTGCTCTCAAATAATTGAATCGGAATCAAGGCATTTGGATTAACCAAACTCTACGTTGGAATGATAAAATACAACGTGAAACAACTAGAAAGTAAATGTCGGGGCGTGGCGCAGTGGTTAAAGCGTCCGACTCTGAGTCGAAAGGTCCGGAGTTCGAACTCTGGTTGGGCTGGGATTTTTTTATTTAATTTAACCGATTAAATTATTAAAATCTCGTGGCTAGACTAGGGTGAGTCCTGCACGATTCGCTGTTGCGTTCCAATTAACAGTGCTGCTCATGGAGTTAGTAACAAGGCCTATAAAGAACACATGGCTAATGACCATAGCAGTCGATGCAGAAACACCAAAGGAAAGGAACTAGAAAGTAAATTTACAAATTTAATTTTTTTATACTTTGGTTGAGTATGTTATACGATACTGTATTATATTATAGCCTGGGGTGGGTAACATCGTTACACTAGTTGAACATAATTCAAAATAATTTAATGAAAATAGTAGGTACTGAAAAAAAAATTGAAGGTTTTCTACTGAGTTATTTTCTATATGTAGTTTGCCACACAAACTACAAAAAAAATCAAAAAATATTTTTCGAACCATAAATGGACACAGCATTACCAACTAAAAGATCCAAACAAAATTTTCGAATATTTAACAAATTTACTAACAACGTTACTGAAACAGAACACTGTTACACAAAAATTAAGTAAAATTACTAAAAAAAGAAAAGAATGGATTACAACAGGATTAATTAAGCCAGTAAATGAAAAAAATAAATTGTACTCACAACATAAAACAAATCCAAATGATTTTGATCTAAAAAACAAATACTTCCGATACAAGAAACATGTAAATACACTGATAAAAATAGCAAAAACTAATTATTACAGAAAGAAAATTAATACAAACAGAGAAAACTCTAAAAATTTATAGAAAATTGTAAACGGTATCAATACAGTAAAAACATCGACAGAAATAAAAAAAAATCAAAGACGAAAATAACACAGAATACTGTCACCCGTCAGAGATAGCGAACGGATTCAATAAATTCTTTTCAAATATCGGGAACGCACTGTCACAAAAAATAAAAAAAACCGAAATCTCAGAAACCACGAAGAAATATTGTATAAAACTCAATATCAATAATGCCTACATCAGAAAAAGAAATAAGAAATATCATCGAAGAACTGAAGACAAACAAATCCCCTGGAATAGACGGAATACGAGCAGAACTTCTGAAATTTATTGTGGATGAGATAGCTTTGCCAATATCACATCTCGTGAATGCTATATTCGATACTGAAAACTGTCCTAATGGTTTCAAGAAGACCATAGTCACACCTATATTCAAAAAAGGGGACAAAAATTACATGAACAAATACCGCCCAATCTCATTAATAACAACGCTAACTAAGATATTCGAAAAAGCCTTCGCGAACCGTTTAGAAAACTTTTTCACGAAATACGATGTTATTTCAAAGAAGCAGTTCGGATTCAAAAAAAATACATCAACGAGTGACGCGATCGCTACACTTACTAGTGAACTGTACAATAACATCGACAAAAGTAGACCTTCATTGTGCGTTTTCCTGGATCTGACAAAGGCTTTCGACACTGTGAATCACACACAGCTGCTGGAAGTTTTGGAGGATGCAGGAATCCGAGGTAAAGCAATAAAATTTATGCAAAGCTATATTCAGAACAGAAAACAGCTAGTCAAAATACACGACTATAAAAGTTCGGAAGAGGAAGTGTGTTGCGGTGTCCCGCAGGGTACCGTACTCGGACCAATTCTACTCTCAATATACATTAACAATTTATTGAGTCTGAACTCAACCGGGAAATTATACAGCTTTGCAGATGATACTGTAGTCATTTACTCTGCAACCACTTTCATTTCATTTCATTCATTTATTAACAGTCACGAAAGAATATAATATAGTAACATGACTATACAATACACTAATGCGACAATGTCAGAAGGTGGATAATGCCAAAAGACTAACCAATTTGGCAAAAAAAGAAAAAAGAACACGACATATAAATGTAGAAATAAAAACAGAGATTTCAAAACAGATAGGAATGATCAGAAATCACCATAAAATTCTTCCAGCGAATAGTAGGTTTTCTTCAATAATAACTGTTTCATCTCCCTCTTGAACAAGTGAATATTTCTCGAGTTCTGTATATATTTAGGAAGGGTATTAAATAGTTTGCAACCATTATAAAAGATACCCCTTTGATATAGGCTGGAAGAATGTTTCGATGGAAGCAATCTGTTTTTCATACGAGTTTCATAGGTATGTTCTACTATTTCAGATTCAAAATATGATTTATTTTTGAAAACAAAGCAAACAACATCATAGATATAGATCGATATCATTGTAAGAATTGAGAGGCTCTTGAAGTGTTCTCTGCATGATTCTAGTGGTCCGATTTTTGACACGATACGGACTGCCCTTTTTTGTAACATGAAAATTCTATGAGCATCCGTGTAGTTCCCCCAGTGCATTATACCATACTTCAGGTTTGAGTGGAAACATCCAAAATATAAATGTTTGACAATATTCTTGCTACATTGTTGGGATGAAATACAGAGTGCATAGCAGGTTTTAGCAAGTTTCGAGGCCAAATTATTGATATGTGTGTCCCATTTCAAGTTACAGTGGAGGGTGAGACCTAAGAGTTTTGTTGTGTCAAAGCAACAAATATCAGCGTTGTTCAGAGCAATAGTATTGGGAGTTACAACCTGAGAATGGCCAGTTCTAAAAGTAATCAATACTGATTTTTCATTATTGAGACACAGACAATTTTTCTCAACCCATTCACTCACATTCTGATACACTTGATCTGCTTGGGATATAACATCACCGATGTTATCGGACACAAAAAAAAATTAGTATCGTCAGCATAGGCTACGAGTCGAGTAGTAGCATGACTCATCTGTTCTAGTAAATCATTGATATAAATGAGAAACAGAGTGGGCCCCAATATGGATCCTTGTGGTACTCCAACCCTAACTGGAATCGAATCAGAGACGAAGCCATTGCATTTGACCTATTGGTATCTTTTTCCAAGATAAGAATCAAACCACTGAAGCGCAAGGCCCCTAATGTCATATCTCTGCAATTTGTATAGGAGAACTTCATGATTCACGCAATCAAAGGCCTTGGAGAAATCAATAAACAATCCTAACGCAATTTTTTTCTTGTCTAAAGCCTTAGTAATCTCATCAACAAATTCACACAGTGCTGTGTCGGTACTCTTATTTTTTAAAAAACCATGCTGGCAATCTGAAAGCCTTTTATTTTCCATCAGGAATTTCAAAAGCATTTTATTCACGAGAGTCTCAATTACTTTCCCAAAGCTTGAGCATGAGGTTATGGCCCTGTAATTGGCGATTTGTTCCGTATTGCTTTCCTTATGTAACGGGATAACACTGGCTTGTTTCAATTTTGATGGAAAAACTCCCTGAGATATAGATAAGTTAACTATATGGGTAAATGGTTCGTTGATTACTTCGCCTATATTGTATTGTATTCGATATTTCGTCACAGCCTGATGAATTAGAGATTTTCATGTTCTTTATTACGTCTATAACCTCATAAGATTGAGCTGGACCAATGAACAGAGAAACATTGCTGGTTTGTATACTGCTATCTATGAAATCGTAGTCAATTGATTTCGTGATATCATTTGCAGAGGTAAAATGACCAGAAGTGAAAAAATTGTTGAACTCGTCGGCACAGTTTTCAATCCCAATTTTATTTCCATTTACATTGAGCTCAATGCGCTGATTTGACTTACTTTTCCGACCCGTGGTGATGTTGACTATGTTCCACCTAGTTTAGTCATATGCAACTAACAGTGAACCTTGAAAAAAACGTATTTTGTACCTTTTGCAAGCTATCTGTCATCTCTACCGATATTCCGCACATTGTCAGTAGACAATCAAGGAATACCCTTTGACATACAATCTGCGAAATACACGAAATATTTAGGAACCACTATTGACTCCCACCTAAAATGAGACGAACATGTGACAGAGGTAGCAAAGACGTTGAGATATATGCTATACAAATTCAAATGTCTACGCTCTATGCTGGATCCGACTTACCTGAAAGTTATATATTATGCTCTAGTAGAATCTCGCTTACAGTTCTCTATTCTGAGTTGGCGAGGAATTCTTCAGACACATGTGGAAAATTTAGAAATACTGCAGAAAAAAAATACTCAAAATAATGTATGGTAAAAAATATACTTATTCCACAAAATCCCTCTTTGCCAAGGCGAAAGTACATAATATTAGACAACTCTATTTGTTAAACGTTGCCAAATATATGTATGAGAACAAGGGATGTCTCAAAAATATAGAACACCAATACTCCACTAGATATCGAAATAGAGAAAATGTTCAAATAATTTTAGCAAAGAAAACAGCAGTACAGCGATGTTTCACTTATATAGCACCAAAATTTTACAATTTTCTACCAAATATGTACAAAACATATTTATGTACACTGAACTCATTCAACCTTTTCAAAAAAATATTCAAACAATTTGTATTTAATATTGAACCCGATCCAATAGAACACTTGATAGGGGCTTAATTTTTTCTCATATTCACTTCAAATACACTAGCCAGGTAATTAAATAATTATATAACCCATGAACAAACCAGAAATGGTTTAAATGGTCGATTCAAATGTTTATTCATTCAGTCACATATATTCATATTTAAGTTGTATTTGAAAATTTAGATTTGTATATTTATATTATATTATATAACATTATTATCATTTACATTATTTGAATATTTGTCTTTATAAATTTATATATCTATATTTTGAATGAACGTTATTATTATTATTATTATTATTATTATTATTATTATTATTATTATTATTATTATTATTATTATTATTATTATTATTATTATTATTATTATTATTATTATTATTATTATTATTATTATTATTATTATTATTATTATTATTATTATTATTATTATTATTATTATTATTATTATTATTATTATTATTATTATTATTATTATTATTATTATTATTATTATTATTATTATTATTATTATTATCTCTTTTGAATTAAAATTCTCCAGTCGGACCCTGTCTCCGATGCTCCGATACATTCGGAGGGCGCGCTGGCAACATCATTACCCCAATAACCACTCCCCAAACTATGGGGTAAGCAGCTATTGGGTCCGGAAATCGTGTGCCCTGAGCAGACGTAATGAACCGAGGATGACAGCCTTCTGCATTCTTCCGGCTATGATTTCTGACATCTTTCTACATGCCGGTATGATTTTTAAGTTCGAGAGTAATGAATCCATCTCACCGCCAAGGGACCCTATTATCAGAACAACCATTTTTACAGAATGGTCTGGATAGAGCCTGCGGAGTTCGGAGAGTAAATCTCGATAGTTCGTCCGTTTCTCCTCCTCCTTTCGGACGATATTCGTTTCACCAGGAGCCGAAAACTCAATGACGAATATCGTCTTACTTCCATGGTCGAGGAGTACTACATCAGGCTTATTGGCCTGTATTTGCCTGAGGGTGGGAAATGAGTAGATCCGGCACTTCTCATTCTCCACCACGGACTTAATATCCTCCGGAGCGTAAGGCAACACTGGTGTCTCGTCTATACCGTACGAGTGTCGTAGGTGGTTATATAACACTCGTAGAGCCGCGTTATGTCTGTGGATATAGGCTGAGACCGCATATGCTGGACATGCTGATAGCAAATGCATAATGGTCTCAGGCGCCTGACGGCAGGCCCTGCATCTAATATCAGGGACCTCTATACCCATCACGTGGCTTCGGTAAACCAAGGTGTTGAAGACACCATCTTGGCAGGCCATTATGAATCTCTCGGTCTCCGACTTCCGCCCACTTGACCTAAGGAAGGCGTAGGTCAAGTTCTTGGATAAGCCAAGGTCTTCAACGTTTCTGAAGAAGACCCCATGCAAAGGCTTATCCCTATGCAGCTGCAGAAGAGCTGCATTTTCTGCGGCCTTTACATGCGCTTTTTGCCGAACGGGTGCCAACTCTGTGACAGAGTTCGGATCACGCCGTTTGGTGTCGAAACTGAGACCGAGTTCATCAGCCGCACGGGCTGCTGCCTTAAAGAGGAACGCTCCAATCCCTGCGTTTTCATGGTCACGGACCATGCAGAGAAGGGGGTCCAAACTCCTGATTACTTTACATGCTCCATCCAATACCATTCTGTTGTGAAGACACTCCAAACTCAAAAGTCCTCGTCCTCCTTGTTGTCGGTGGAGATATAACCGAGGAACGGACGATTTGGGATGCAAGCTCCTGTATAGGTGCATCATCTTGCGAGTCTTTACGTCGAGTTGTCGCAGCTCCTCCTGAGCCCACTTCATTACTCCGAAGGAGTAGAGTAAGATCGGAACGGCAAGCATATTTGTGGCAGCAACTTTGTTCTTTCCCGACAGTTCTGATGACCAGATCTGTCGGAGTTTGTGCTGATACTTGCCGCGGAGAGAGTTTTTGACAGTTATAACTTCTTGAGAGTGGTGTTGTTCCACTCCCAAGTAGGTATACGTCTCTCCAGCACCCAGATGACGTAGGATGCTTCCGTCTATGAGCTGGACGTCTTCTCCGTAATCGTCGCATCGTCCTCTTTTATTATTATTATTATTATTATTATTATTATTATTATTATTATTATTATTATTATTATTATTATTATTATTATTATTATTATTATTATTATTATTATTATTATTATTATTATTATTATTATTATTATTATTATTATTATTATTTTTTTTTTTTTTTTTTTTTTCTCCTTAGGAGTGTACCAGTCAGGCCCTGTCTCCGGTGCTCCGACCCATCCGGAGGGCGCGCTGGTGTCGTTAACCCCAATAACCACTCCCTACATCCGTAGGGTGAGTGATTATTGGGTCCGAGAATCGTGTGCCCTGAGTAGACGAAGCGAACCAAGTATAACGGCCTTCTGCATTCTTGCTGCTAAGATTTCTGCCATATTACTTCTGCAGGTATTATTTTCAAATTGGAGAGCAGTGTGTCCATCATTCCACCAAGGACTCCTATGATCAGAACCACCATTTTGACAGAATGGTCCGGATATAACCTGCGGAGTTCAAAGAGAAGATCTCGATATTTAGTCCGTTTTTCCTCCTCTTTTCGAACGATATTCATTTCGCCTGGAGCGGAAAACTCCATGACGAATATCGTTCTACTTTGGTGGTCGAGGAGGACAACATCAGGCTTATTGGCTTGTATTTGCCTGAGGGTGGGGAATGAGTAGTTCCAATAGATTCGGCATCTCTCATTCTCCACCACGGACTCAATATCCCCCGGAGCATAAGGCAACACCGGTGTCTCGTCTATACCGTACGAGTGTCGTAGGTGGTAGTACAACACTCGTAGCGCCGCGTTATGCCTGTGGATATAGTCTGAGACCGCATAAGATGGGCATGCTGATAGCAAATGCATTACGGTCTCAGGTGCCCCACGACATGCCCTGCATCGGGTGTCAGGGACGTCTATACCCATCACGCGACTACGGTAGACGAGGGTGTTGAAGACACCATCCTGGCAGGCCATTATGAATCCCTCGGTCTCCGACTTTAGCTCACTCGACCTGAGGAAGGCAAAGGTCAAGCTTTTGGATAAGCCAAGGTCTTCGATGTTGTAAAAGAAGACGCCATGCATTGGCTTATCCATATGTAGCTGTAGCAGGACCTCTGTCTCCGCAGCTTTGATGTGAGCTTTTTGCTGAACGGGTCCCAACTCGGTGACAGAGTTTGGGTTAGCCCGTTCAGTGTCGAATACGAGACCGAGTTCATCGGCCGCACGGGTTGCTGCCTTAAAAAGAAATGCTCCAATCCCTGCTTTTTCATGGTCGCGGACCATGCAGAGAAGGGGATCTGAACTCCTGATGACTTTACAGGCCCCATCCAGAACCATTCTGTTATGCATACACTCCAAACTCAAAAGTCCACGGCCTCCCCGTTGTCTGGGAAAGTATAACCGTGGAACGGACGATTTAGGATGCAAGCACCTATTGAGATGCATCACTTTGCGAGTTTTAACGTCGAGTTGTCGCAGCTCTTCCTTAGTCCACTTCATTACTCCGAAAGAGTAGAGAAGGATCGGAACGGCAAGCATATTGGTTGCAGCAACTTTGTTCTTCCCCGACAGTTCTGATGACCAGATCTGTCGGAGTTTGTGCTGATACTTGCCGCGGAGAGAGTTCTTAACTGTGAATACCTCTTGGGAGTGGCGTTGCTCCACCCCTAGGTAAGTATACGTCTCTCCGGCATCCAGATGATGTAGGATGCTTCCGTCTACGAGCTGGACATCCTCTCCGTATTCCTCGCATCGTCCTCTTTTAAGATGAACCGTGGCACATTTGTCGATCCCAAATTCCATTCCGATAGCATGCGTGTACTCTTCCACCACCCTAAGGGACTGATGTAGGTCCCTTTCTCCAGAGGCATATAATTTTAGGTCATCCATGTAGAACAAATGGGTGACTTTATGCCTCCGGTTGCTGGGGGTGCCGCAGTTGTACCCACGGGTATTCCTAAGTACAACGGACAATGGCAATAGTGAGATGCAGAAGAGAAGAGGGCTGAGGGAGTCTCCCTGAAACACGCCTCTTCTAATGATGACCTGCTCTGTTTGGACTGTGTCTCTACCAGATCTTATGGTGAAGCGAGTCCTCCAGAGTGGCATCAGTTGTCCAATACATCCCACTATTTGATCGGGTACCTCAAGACATCTGAGCAAATGCATGATTAACTCATGCGATGTTGTATCAAATGCCTTGCGGTAATCGATCCAGGCCATCGAAAGGTTACGCTTATACTGCACGGAGTCCTGCGTGATACATCTATCGATGAGCAGGTTCTCCTTGCAGCCGGCGACCCCTTTCTTTGACCCTCTTTGCTCATATATCCGTTCGTACACCGGATCAACTGCGGAGAGAATGCGCGTGTATAAGATGCGTGTAAACAACTTATAACACGCATTCAAGCATGTTATAGGCCTGTAATTCTTTGGATCAGACAAATCTCCGTTTTTGGGGATGAGCACGGTTCGCCCCTCGACAAACCACTCCGGAATCTGCTGCTCCCCATCTAGCCATGAGTTAAAAACTCTAGCCAGATGGCGGTGGGTTGTTGGAAACTTTTTCCACCAATAGTTATTCAACCCATCAGGGCCTGGAGCAGCGAAATTCTTAGAACCTTTTAGGGCCCTTCGAACTTCTTCCGTGGTTATCGGATTGCGCAGATCATTGTGCTCATGCTGCCGAAGCGTCCTGCAGTAAGCTTCGAACTGCGCTAGGGCTGGAGTGTCTACATTGAGTGGTTGCGGAAACTCATAGATGTTCTTCCAGAAGGTTTCTACCCGATCAGCAGCCGGCGGGTTATCGACAACACGTGGAGGCTCTTGGAATAAGCGAGAAGGTTTATCGCGGAACTTCATGTTTTCCGCGATACTTCTCGCCCGCCTCACTAGTGACTTCTTTGCAGCCACTAGCATTCGTATCCTATCAAGACAGTGCTGTTTTATGGTAAACAGCACGCCTTGATTCAATGTGTGGTGAGCTCGTCTTAGCTTTGCAGCAATTCGCCGCACTGCCGGCGTAAAAGGCCTATTGGCCGACATGTAGTCCACCACACACTGGATACGAGACGCGTGTTGTCTCGCCGACTTGATCTTAGCTTCCATCTTGTGAACGCGTCGCTCATGCCTCCCAACAAGAGCGGTGGTTTCCCTCCTCTCCGTCTGGGATAGAGCACGAGCGGCGTCGTACACGACAGAATTGATCTGCCAGATGGTAGCCTCTTCTGAAAGAACATCGCCAATCTCTGCATCCACTCGTGCCAGTTCTTGCGGCTTCAGGGGCTTCATATTGTGAAGCGCCCTGCGGGTTCTGATGTCCTCCATTGGTGGTATGATGCGAGCCTCCTCTACAGCCAGACCGACACGTGGCATATCTGCCACTTCTGCCACTTCGTTAATCGGCTGAGGAGGAGCTCTAACATAGCCTCGAGCCCGGAGATAGGAAACATAATCCCTGAGATTTTGGGCGGAAACGGCGGCATGCTCTGGGTGTCTTTCACACCAGAGAGCATGCATCCTTGCCATGTATCCTCTCCGGGCGGGCTCACTGCTCTCGTAGATATACAGAAGTCCGTCTCTCAATTCGTCCGTCCACTCAAAGCGTCCGTTGTCATTGCGGTTGTCATTTGGCAAATCATCGTTGTTGGCCCCACCACCTTGCCTTTGACCCCTAATCCGAGGGGGTCGGTTGTGGGGGCCTCTTCCCCGATTGTTTGGAACCGAGTATTAGGGTTTACTGGGGGGTTAACCCAGTAAACCCACGGCCGACACCGGAGGGAAAGATGCCTTTTCCCTCCCGGATGCGCATGAGCTGCCGGTCCGATTTTGCATCCTTTGCTCGGGTAGGTGGTGTCGCAACTCACCAGGGCCTTAGGTGTTGGTTGACCTCCCTGCCTAATTATTATTTTTTTTTTCCGTTGGGAATGTACCAGTCAGGCCCTGTCTCCGGTGCTCCGATACATCCGGAGGGCGCGCTGGTGTCGTTAACCCCAATAACCACTCCCTACGTCCGTAGGGTGAGTGACTATTGGGTCCGAGAATCATGTGCCCTGAGTAGACGGAGCGAACCAAGGATGACGGCCTTCTGAATTCGCGCTGCTAAGATTTCTGCCATATTACGGCAAGCAGGTATTATCTTCAAGTTGGAGAGCAGTGTGTCCATCATTCCACCAAGGACTCCTATGATCAGAACCACCATTTTGACAGAATGGTCCGGATATATCCTGCGGAGTTCAAAGAGAAGATCTCGATATTGAGTCCGTTTTTCCTCCTCTTTTCGAACGATATTCATTTCGCCTGGAGCGGAAAACTCCATGACGAATATCGATCTACTTTGGTGGTCGAGGAGGACAACATCAGGCTTATTGGCTTGTATTTGCCTGAGGGTGGGGAATGAGTAGTTCCAATAGATCCGGCACCTCTCATTCTCCACCACGGACTCAATATCCCCCGGAACATAAGGCAACACCGGTGTCTCGTCTATACCGTACGAGTGTCGTAGATGGTAGTATAACACTCGTAGCGCCGCGTTATGCCTGTGGATATAGGCTGAGACCGCATAAGATGGGCATGCTGATAGCAAATGCATTACGGTCTCAGGTGCCCCACGACATGCCCTGCATCGGGTGTCAGGGACGTCTATACCCATCACGCGACTACGGTAGACGAGGGTGTTGAAGACACCATCCTGGCAGGCCATTATGAATCCCTCGGTCTCCGACTTTAGCTCACTCGACCTGAGGAAGGCAAAGGTCAAGCTTTTGGATAAGCCAAGGTCTTCGATGTTGTGAAAGAAGACACCATGCATTGGCTTATCCATATGTAGCTGTAGCAGGACCTCTGTCTCCGCAACTTTGATGTGAGCTTTTTGCTGAACGGGTCCCAACTCGGTGACAGAGTTTGGGTTAGCCCGTTCAGTGTCGAATACGAGACCGAGTTCATCGGCCGCACGGGTTGCTGCCTTAAAAAGAAATGCTCCAATCCCTGCTTTTTCATGGTCGCGGACCATGCAGAGAAGGGGATCTGAACTCCTGATGACTTTACAGGCCCCATCCAGAACCATTCTGTTATGCATACACTCCAAACTCAAAAGTCCACGGCCTCCCCGTTGTCTGGGAAAGTATAACCGTGGAACGGACGATTTAGGATGCAAGCACCTATTGAGATGCATCACTTTGCGAGTTTTAATGTCGAGTTGTCGCAGCTCTTCCTTAGTCCACTTCATTACTCCGAAAGAGTAGAGAAGGATCGGAACGGCAAGCATATTGGTTGCAGCAACTTTGTTCTTCCCCGACAGTTCTGATGACCAGATCTGTCGGAGTTTATGCTGATACTTGCCGCGGAGAGAGTTCTTAACTGTGAATACCTCTTGGGAGTGGCGTTGCTCCACTCCTAGGTAAGTATACGTCTCTCCGGCATCCAGATGATGTAGGATGCTTCCGTCTACGAGCTGGACATCCTCTCCGTATTCCTCGCATCGTCCTCTTTTGAGATGAACCGTGGCACATTTGTCGATCCCAAATTCCATTCCGATAGCATGCGTGTACTCTTCCACCACCCTAAGGGACTGATGTAGGTCCCTTTCTCCAGAGGCATATAATTTGAGGTCACTATTATTATTATTATTATTATTATTATTATTATTATTATTATTATTATTATTATTATTATTATTATTATTATTATTATTATTATTATTATTATTATTATTATTATTATTATTATTATTACTATTATTATTATTATTATTATTATCAGAAAATGGGTCTATTCAATGTTAGAAAAATATAAGCATATCAGAGTTTATTATGGGTATTGAGTAAAACTATTAAGAGGCCATGAGCGCACTCATATTTGGGACGGTTTTTTGGTTAAAAGAGTCGATAACTCAAACGGTTTTTAGTATGAATGTCAAACAAGGACAGTCTTCTAGAGGACGTTCGATTCTATGTAGGTATGCTTTTCACAGATAATCGAGGTAGCTGCAATGGTATTTCCCTCTCATTAAAATTTGAAGCAATCTTTATCCAATCGAAATGAATTTAGTATCAAAAGGAAGGTGAATCGTTGATCTATGTAGGTGTTGTAATGTTTTTTTGAAAATATCTGTTCATCAACACAAAAATTTGCTTCAATTTAACTGCATTTTTGGGACATTTTTGAGATTTTTTTTTGTGAAAAAGTCATAGAAATATATATTATATGCTTACTCTAGAATGCTAATCCCCATGTCAAAAGTGTTGTGAAAAGTTCAGGCTACTCCGCAATGCGCATGCGTGTCATTAGCGATTTTTGTAACAGGCCCGGTTTTAGTAAAATTTTATGGTACTTGTGAAGACTAAGAAACGTTAATTCTGAATCTTAGAGAATAAGGTTGTAAGGTTTGTGTTTAGCCGATTTTCACATATTTATTATCCTAAATATTCAGCAAAGGCCA
This sequence comes from Chrysolina oricalcia, assembly GCA_944452925.2. NCBI lineage: Eukaryota > Metazoa > Arthropoda > Insecta > Coleoptera > Chrysomelidae > Chrysolina > Chrysolina oricalcia. The sequence continues at coordinate 53,278,914 of OX101824.2, forward strand.
TCAGAAAGTAGAGTACGGTTAATATTATTATTTATCGCTCTGAAGCGACTGATTCTTGGTATCACATTCACTTTTCAGCTGTAGTTAACCAACAAAAACCTACGGAATCACCCCAAATCGTCGGTGCAAATTTCAAGGAAGCACTGGATTGGAAAATAAATTGAAAGTACAAAAAACTATGAAAATTGATTTCAGCTAATATCATGAATAATTTCAACTCAAATTGAATTTATAAAATTGGATGCTTGGAGTTTTTTTTTTCTAGAACGATTCATGTCAAAATATGCAACTGCATTTAATTTAAATTATTTGAAGAGATTAAGATGCTATATCTACTAGTATTTATGGTTGTAGTACCTCAGTGCAATTTCTACAAGAGGGGTGCATGAAAAAGTGAGGCCAGAAGTATTTTCCTTACCATCAAAGAAAAGCACTTCCATATTGACATACATTTTCTGAAGCGATTCTGTGTATGTTTAGTACTTTTTGTAGGAATCTAGAACTCATAATATAAGCGGTATATTGGTACTGCACTAGGTTTCAAATCATTTTATTGTCGTTTTTACATGAATCTTCATGAGGAAAATGTCTGCCACATATTGCAATTTTCTCACTCAAATGTTCTGCTGGGGTGTCTTCTCAAGAACAGTAACAAAAAATCATGCCTTTTTTGTCAAGCTAAAATAATATTTCAGATATTTTGAGCAAAGCATATACCTAGGTACATAACAAATTTCATTATCTACCAAAAACGATTTATTTCAGGTATTTTTCCTTTACACATCTCTAAACAGTTCATTACTTAGGTATATGTAGGAAGAAACGACTTTATTAGAAATTGTCTTTAAAGGAACAAGATTAATGCAAATTCACGAATGATGAAAGAATAACCAACGACAACAAACACCACACAAAACAACAAGAGAAAATCTGAAATTCTAAAAACCGTCTCTGATCTCTGACAAGAGTGACAGAACTTAGTGACAAGTCTTCCTGTTGATGAAAAAGCACTGTTGCACAGTCATTATAATAACAGTAGCATAGGGTACATTATACTGTTTTGAATTAGTGTCTTTCGCGCCTAAAATTCGGAGTAATCTATCTGTAAAAGGTTCTTTTCGGTTTTAAAAGTCCTAAATGAGCTGTCAAATTGCTCTCTTTCAAATGACATGTTTTATTGCCTCATAACAAAAAACTCTGAATTGGAACACCAAATTATTTTCAAACTTGGCAACGATATACCCAAACTACACTGATGACGCGCATGTGCACATCGTAAACGGGTCGCATACGCGACATGCTTTTCGCCGTGAAAATTGGCGGGATTAGCATTCTAGAGTAAGTATATAATATATATTTCTATGGAAAAAGTGGATTGAAAATTCAATTTCCATTACAGCACGTACCCAGAATCAAACTTCCTTTAGAATCCTGACCTTGTTTGAAATCAATACGACGAACCGTTTTTGAGTTATCAATTGGACTCTATCTGTGCTTTAGTTTGTTCATGAATTCTTCGACAGTTGTGGTTTCCATGACGTAAGTTGGATAATTAAATATATCGTTATGTTCACAAAACAATTCGATAGAATTATTCGCATAATTCTAGGAGCTTATAGGACAAGTCCAGTCGAAAGCTTACATTGTGAAATTGGAGAACCGCCACTAAGTCATCGCAGAAAGCAGTTGAGCCTGTCGTATGCATCAGCAGTAGCATCTCTAGAGAACCTTCCTACATACAGGAACACGATAACAAATCGGTTTCTAAATTCATATGATCGACCGAGAACAGATCCTCCCTGTTACGAAAGAATCAGACGATATTTAGACTCAGTGCAACTCCAGAATTTTCCTCCCATCTATCCTACAAATATCAATACTCCACCACCATGGCTCATAAACCTTCCCATAATCAACAACCACCTTTCCCAGTTCAATAAATATGACACAAAAAAAGACACCATCATCCAGAACTTCAGACAAATACTTAGTATAACGCCTACAATGAAATGTACACAGATTCCTCTAAAACCCATTCAGGAGTAGGCGCCGCAGTGGTTATTGATAAGGAAAAACTGACTTTCAAACTTCCGAAAACTGTTACAATTCTTACAGGGGAACTTTATGCCATTCTACAAGCACTACGTCATGCAAAATCAGACGAGGCAGGGAAATTCTTGATAATCTCAGATTCGCTCAATAGTTTACAATTACTGCAGAAAATATATGTGAGAAATCCAATCGTCCAAATGATCATAAGAGAATTATTTGATTTGCAAATGATGAATAAGCATGCTGTATTACTTTGGGTCCCCTCACATATGGGTATAACAGGCAACGAATTAGCTGACCAGAGAGCACGAGAGGCGATCATGAACTCGAACCAGGAACCCTCACAGCTTACTCCTTATTCAGATTTAAAACCATACATAAAAAGCTTGTTGAGAAATATTTGGAACAACAAATGGCAAGATACACGATCCAAGCTAAACGAAATCAAGCCCCAGGTAGGACCGTGTGATTACGGAACCCTGAACAGGAAACAACAAGTCATAATGACTCGACTTCGAATAGGACACACCAGGCTAACTCACGAATACTTGCTATCTCGAGAAGAGGAACCACAGTGCCAAATTTGCGAAGTTCCACTTACAGTGAAACACATCCTAGTGGAATGTCCTATGTTCCAGATAGAACGAAATGTCTGCAATATACCTCAAGAAATGAAAGAAGCTCTAAAACCGAGTAATGTGAAGAACATCATTTCCTTTTTAACTGATTTGAATATTATTGAGAAACTGTAACCAGTAACCTAGTTTCAACTTTTTATTATTAAGTATTTGTAATTATGCATTGTTAACAAACTTACTATCTGCCGCTAATAACCATTAAGTTGATGCGGTTTTTCGAAAATTAAAAAAAAAAATTCTATAATCATTTTTCACTGTAATCAAATCATATTCAAAATTACATTAAAAAATATCCGACATTTCTCTTAACTCCAAATCAATTTGTCACATGATTTTTTGGAATAAAATTCTATAAATGAAAATATTTTGGGTTTGAGCAACAATCGCTTTGTCCTCGTTATAATCATTTCATTTCCCAATTTACAACTTCCATTCCAACGGAAGGTTCCAATCGACCGGGAATTGACAGAGCTTCTTTCGTTGCACAGCAATCAAATTAAAATCGCGATGAGTGATGAAAAGCGCTTTGATGTCCCCTCCTGAAATTTAACTCGGAGTGCGATTCGAACTGACTGTTAGTCGTTTTCAAATTAAAACAATTTCAGTTACAGAATACGAGATTCATCTTGAAAAGTAACACAAAAATTTCTCATTACTTATGAGAGACCATGTCATAAATATTAATAATAACCGGAGGCTGAGGTCGTCCATATATTTCACATGGATATGAATCCTTCATTTAGTCGTAGGCTAATTTACATTTTGTTTGTTTTTTCTCAAAAAGAATTGGACGAATGGTTTCACAGTCCACAAAACTTTTGTAAATAATTATGAAACCTACAAAACGGTTTTTTATACTACCAGATCTTTTATACGACCAGATCGGTGCATTTTTCACTGATAAATTCCGGGAAAACTTCTAAAAAGAGACCAACTTTCTGTCTGACCGGAAGTAGCATCAACTTTTTTACTGGGTACCCACTGTATGTTATGATCCGTTGGATCAACTTTCTTATTTTCAACAGGAACCCTATTTTTTCACATTATTCAGCATTCAATTCCCTTCCTAATGACATATCACAAGTTGGTATTTAACCAGAAAATATATCAAAAGAAAATTATCATTGAAATTCAATGCGTAAGTAGGCAGTGGAAGCAAAATGAAAGCCAAAAATTGAAAAGTTGGCTATGGAAACCATACGTCACTTGATAACAGTTGCTACTACCGTGATACTTTATTCTCATTCGTCAGTGTTATAAAAAGCCGTCAAAAAAATGGAAAAATTGGAAAAAAAAACAATACTCTGTAGGTCCATAACTTAAATAGGAACATACAACTTTTTCTTGCCTGTACTATTCAGCATAACCATTGCTTTCTAATGATATGATAGAGAGTAATTTTTTGAAATGAAATACCGAAAAATCCAATTATTATTCTCCAAATAACAAAAAAAAACAGATTTATCGAAAAAAACATTCAAGTTAATAGGATTAAAAATAAAATAAATTCAAAACAAATGTTCGAAATCTATTCCCTCAGCGTCAAAACATTTATTGATATTTTCATGTAAAACTTTTCTCAAAATTTGGGGCGTGAAATATTGGAAAGCTCTCCCGATTTTTACTTCTAGCTCATGTAGAGTTGTAGGCAGTGTGGAGTACACCATATTTTTAGAATGCTCCCATAGAAAAAAGTCGCACGGAGTAAGCCCCCTGACTGCACCATGGGTTGTTATAAGTTATTTCCGCTGGTAGATTGTTAATGAATTCCGAAATTTCATTCGTTAAAAAATTATAGTATTTCTCTCCGGTTAGTTGGCCTTGAAGAAGAATGGGGCCAACTATCCCTGCCCAAACATTAACAACCAAATCTCTACTGGAAGCCGCCTTGTCGAAACATATTTTTATGGAATCTGCTCATCATGGAGCAACTGGTAGTGCAAAGAATATAAGGTGGTCCATTTAAAAAAAAAGGTGACATACTCTGGGGGTGCGATAGGAAAAGTTACATCAAACGTGAATATGTCAAAAAGTTGATTACTTATATTTCAGACGTCCATCATCTTAATGGTTGAAAGAATTCTATCTCTTTCAAATTTTCCACAACGTTTCAATTGCTTGAATCCGCAATCGTCTTCTGGTGAATAGTGACAAATCAGATGCTACGCGACCTTTTATAGGTCTATAATTAAAGTGTAATTACGCGCGCCACAAGACCGCGCGTAATTACACTTTGACTTTTAGACCTATAAAAGGTCGCGTAGCATCTGGTTTTGTCACTATTCACCAGAAGACGATTGCGGATTCAAGCAATTGAAACGTTGTGAAAAATTTGAAAGAGATAGAAATCTTTCAACCATTAAGATGATGGACGTCCGAAATATAAGTAATCAAGTTACTACATCGTCTAAAACATTCAAACATGTCAAAAAGTGTCCTCCTTCATTTATACGAGGATGGTCCCAGAAGTACCTGGCCTGACCTAGAGATGGCGGTACTTGCTTGAAAAATACCATTGTATTAGAAAGTACATAAACTATACAGCATATGTTTCAAGTTTGAAGACGCCACGTTGTTTAGTATTTGTTTGGCAGCCATCAATAGCAAACATTTTCAGTGAATTTGAAATTGGTCATCGTTATGTTATACAATACTTTTATTTAAAAGGCCTTAGCCCAACCAATATAAAATCTGAAATAGATTCTACTCTGGGTGAGACTGCTCCTTCGTTATCAACAGTAAAATATTGGGTAGCAGAGTTTAAACGAGGCCGTACGACCTGCGAAGACGAGCATCGCAGTGGTCGACCAAATGAGGTGACGACTCCAGAAATGTTGAAGAAAATTCACAAAGCCATACTGGATGATCGTCCAATGAAAGTGCGCGAAGCTAGCAGACATAGTAGGCATTTCAAAAAGTGCGGTACATCGCATATTAACTGAAAATTTGGACATGAGAAAGCTGTGCGCACCATGGGTGCCGCGTTTGCTCACAATGGCACAAAAACAGCGTCGTGAAGATGTTTCCATCGAGTGTTTGGCAAGGTTTCACAGAAATAAAGCCGAATTTTTGCGCCGTTTCATAACCATGGATGAAACATGGGTCCATCACTTCACACCCGAAACAAAAGAACAATCAAAACAATGGACTGATAAGGGAGAACCGGCTCTAAAGAAGGCAAAGACCATTCCATCTACAGGCAAGGTTATGTCGTCGGTTTTTTGGGATGCGCGTGGGATAATTTTCAGTGACTATCTTGCAAAAGGAAAAACTATCACGGCGAGTATTATGCGAACTTAATGCAACGTTTGAGACAAGAAATCAAACAAAAACGGCCGCATTTGGCTAAAAAGAAAGTGTTGTTTCATCAAGACAATGCACCAGCTAACACATCTGTTATTGCAATGGCTAAAATAAATGAATTAAATTTGAATTGCTTTCTCATGCACCCTATTCGCCAGATTAGCCCCCTCGGATTATTTTCTGTTCCCAGACTAGAAAAATGGCTCGGTGGTCAAAGATTTTCCAACAATGAAGAGGTTACGTCGGCAGTTAATTGCTATTTTGAGGAACTTCACAATTCTTATTATAAAAAGGGTATCGAACTTATTGAACATCGCTGGGTAAAGTGTGTGGAGCTAAAAGGAGATAACGTTGAGACATAAATATATTATTTCCAAAATTTTTGTGTTTTCTTTGTTGGGCCAGGTACCTCTGGGACAACCCTCGTACTATTATTTGAGTGTTTTTTTTCCTGCAAATAGTTATTTCAAAAGTTATTCAGGGTGGCTCGTTTTCAACTCAAATAATTTGTAGCTCCCGGAATATAAGCTTAGACCCTATGTATTATACTTTGTTGTAATCTGCTCATGGAGCATTTGATAATGCAAAAATTATAGCGTGAAAAAATTGCTGACATGCTCTGGGGTTGCGAAAGGGAAAGTTGCGGGGAAAGTTACATCAAATGTGAATATGTCAAAATGTGCCCCCCTGTGTGCTATTGTTGGAATGTTTTTTCATTGTTTCTGCAAATAGTTGTTTCAAAAGTTATTCAGGGTGGCACGTTTTAAATGGAGTGCACTTCATTTGTCTTTGTTGTGATCGATTTAGACATATGCCTGTTGATTTCATTGAATAAATAAATAAATAAACAAAAAATACCTAATAATTTTGTCACTACAACGGAGTGTTCACCACTTCTGGTGACACATGACTACAAGTCTTAGCTCTGAGTTGTTGACATAGCCTACAACGAATTCTTTTGTGATTTTTATGGATTAAATATAAATTAACAAATATTCAACATCTTCGGAGCGGGAAACGCTCAATATAACATATTTTCTCTTTGGCATACAAATATCGTTCCCCTCATAGAAAAGGGTGGAAAATGCCACGCAGTCGATTCAAATTTCAAGCCGAAATGTCATAACCTTGTAACCCAGTGACGACGTTGTTTCTCGAGCTTATATTTGAGGCTTCCATTCTGCACCCTTTCAACCTTGTAATGATGCCCTTTATACAACTACGACCTTTTGAGATGAAGCAAAGATGTGAACAATTGATTATATTCATTTCAGAATTACGAGAATCACAATGTAACTATGCGGAATATGATTTTAATTGAAAATTTGAATCTTCCGAATGAAAACGCATATCGAAATGAATTCCCCATAGTCTTCGGGCCTAGATTTGGAAACATGTATGTTAACTCACCAAAATAGTAACTGGTTCTTCATCAACTTACCTGAAACAAAAAGACCTAATTAGAAAAAACGTAATTTATTCAAGACAGTTCCACAAGAAAGTAATTTGGGTCCACTCTTATACAGTGTGTCCCACTTTGAGCAGCCACACCCTCATATTTCGTTGAGCATGAAATAATTCGAAATTTTCTTTGACTCAAGTTGTAGTACTCGGAAATACCTACCTTTATGTTAACGGAACCTTTGTATATCCATTTTCCACGGTTAACTACGACCAAATGAAAAGTGAAAAATTGGGAAAAACATACTAGGCATTTTTTTATCGCAAAAATAACACCAGATTCTGTTTCAGAACACCTTAAAACCCCCAAATCTCAATGCTTGAATCATTTGAATATACAGGGTATCATCTGTAGCTGGTAGCATTAACAACTCTAATCCATAAATAATGCTTGGAAAATTTCCAAAATGTCTTCTCTTGTCACAGAATTCCCAAAAATATTTAATTAATACTTTGAAAAATAGCCAAATATCACTTTTCCAAGGCTAACTCTGATCAGAATGAATGATACCCTGTATATTCAAATGATTCAAGCATTGAGATTTGGGAGTTTTAAGATGTTCTGAGACAGAACCTGGTGTTATTTTTGCGAGAAAAAAATGCCTAGTATGTTTTTCCCAATTTTTCACTTTTCATTTGGTCGTAGTTAGCCGTGGAAAATGGATATACAAAGGTTACGTAAACCTAAAGGTAGGTATTTCCGAGTACTACAACTTGAGTCAAAGAAAATTTCAAATTATTTCATGCTCAACGAAATATTAGGGTGTGGCTGCTCAAAGTGGGACATACTAGCAATTTCTGTTCGTAAAGAAAAAAACACTCGTGTCTCTCACTAGCTACCCTTTTTTACGTTAAGAAATTTATTCCAAGCCTTCTTTTTAAATCAATTTATTAACACTGGCGTGTCTTATATTAAAATATTTTTTCCGGGTTTTTTTCAGGTGTTAATTTTTCTCAGACTGTTCGTTTATTTTTTTAAATTAACAATAACATTTTTCGGAGTCAAATTATATTGTGGAATTGTGTTTTGGTTCACCTTATAATGGTTTCTTTTTTTGTTCTGTTTATTTTTTTGTTACGATGATGTTTTCTACTAGGGGAAGTTTTTACTAGTAGAATAGTGCCTATGATTTTTGTGAAAAAGGAAAAAGTAACAGGCAAGGACCAGGTAGAAAAATCACCATATTTCATTTACAAAATATGAGGTTTCAGGTTATTCACCTAGAATTTGTCTGTATTTAATCATATACCTGAAAATATAAAAAAGGCCAAATTCTCAAAAAAATCAGTAGCTCACTGAAACAATTCCTATCTGAAAAATGTTTTTATTCATTAGATGACTATTTCAATATGTACTTTCAGATTATATTATAAGTTTACATAACTTGGTGTTTGTGCGTACATGTGTTGACTTAGAGAATGGATAGTCGTTGCTGACTAGATAGAAATAAAATCATTTGATATTGAGGATAGCAGCAATTCAAAAGTGAACTCTTTTATAGAGGTTATTCCAAGCTTTCGTAAATTTTATTTACATCTTCAGGGAACTACAAAGAATTATTCATGTCAATTTACATTTTGATGTTTTTGAATTTTACTTACATCTATAGTGAGATTTGATGATCACAGTTGAAAATTGTAAATAATGAATAAAAATGGGCTTTACGAATATAAATGACAGAAAATTTCAGTCGAAAACAAAAGACTTGTTGATTCTATCCAAGGGATATACATCAGATGTCAATAGATAGGAAATCTGTAATTTTCAAGTCAATGTCACCAACTGCAATCTTGTACCAACTGTTGAAAATTGATGTATACGACTATTGTTTTATAAATTAGAAAAAAATACATTTCCAATGGAGTAGTTACGGAAATATTATTGTTTATTGGAAGAGTGTGGTCCAACGACAGTAAGAAGGAATAAATCTCACTCAAATGATTCATATCGGTTCTTTCATTCATACAGTTTTTATCTTGATATAAAAGCCATTTCCAAAAAAGTTCTCTTAGTCTCTTTAGCTAATATTTTTGCTAAATTATAATTTATTCGATGGTCAAATTTGTTTACGTGATCAGCAAGAGCACATCTTTCAGGATGAAGTCTACAATCACTTTTATGTGAGGAAATTCTACTTTTTAGGCATCTAGAAGTCTGGCCAATATAATTTTTATCACAGTCCTGACGAGAAATGCTATAGACTGCATTTGAAGTAGAAGTTAATGGAATTTTTTCTTTTACTTTTGAATAAATTGATTTCATTGGTAAAATAGTTTTTTTTGCAATTTTAATATTGCACACTGAATGAAGAAGCCTGGACAATCTTGGTGTAATATCTTTTATATATGAAAGTGAAGTAAATGTAGGAATTGTAGCATTTGTATAGGATAGTATTAGCAACACTGCCAGTAGTGGATATGTTAAGATTGTTAGATATAATATCTGATTCAATATTTAATGATTTGCTGAACAGAATACTTCTCAGTAAGCTAGGTGGATAAGCATTGTTTATGAAAGGATTTGTCTGAGATTTTGAGCACTCTAGCTTTTATCTGTATCACAAGGATTATTTTCATAGAACGCTTGTGAAAAGAATCGAAGTTAATATATCTGCCAGAACTGTATGGTTTCCTGTACCAGTCTATAAGTATTTTGTTATTGAGATTACGTTTAAATCTTGTATCTAAGAAAGGTACGGAATAGCCATCATCCTCAGTTTCTATTGTAAACTGGATATATGGGTCAAAGCTCTTAAAAGTACTAAGAATCTCAGTAATGCCATCTTTTGGTGCGACAGTGACAGTGATATCAACATATTTTTTGATGAAAAAAAAGATTAGATAATAGTACTGTAGTATTGCAGTACTCTTTTCAGGTAATGCTGAACCACCTAGCTTACTGAGAAGAATTCTGTTCAGCACACCATTAAATATCGAATCAGATATTATATCTAACAATTTCAACATATCTACTAATGGCAATGTGGCTGATACCAATCCTACAATTCCTACATTTATTCCACTTCCATATATAAAAGATATTACACCAAGATTGTTCAGGCTTCTTCATTCAGTGTGCAATATTTAAATAAAACTATTTTCTCTACGACTATTGTATTCTACGTTCATTACACATTGATTTTTAATTGAAGAATAAAGATGATTCCATGACACCGTGGATCCTAACTCATTATTCAACGGCACCCGGCCAATCACAGGTTCAGAATTTTCAGAATCCACGGGAACTGAGAGGTTTAACAAACACATTTCTCAAGAAGGCTTTGCTTGATTGAACTTTTGTCACAGCTTGGCATCCGCGAATGTCAGATTAACTATTTTCTTAGTTTCAACTTTGATCTGTGTGACAAGTACCTGATATGATATAAAAATGAATAGAGCGGATTGGGAAAGCAGTGATAGTGAGGAAGATGAAATCTATCTTGCAACAAAAGTATGTCAAATAATTTTTACTTGAACGTTCCATACTCTCTCAGTTCTTGATCAGAGTTTCTCTAGTAGGTATTTCATTCACAAATTTTCGAATGCCTGTTATAGCTCAGTTGGTAGAAGCGTGTACGTGAAGTAAATGTATAATGGAGGTAGTTATATGTTCGAATCCCACTCTTGAAAGTTTTTTTTAAAATTATTTTCAATTAAGGCATTTATTCATTCGTGAATAAACACCGATTATTCTTGTATTATTGTTATTCTACCTTATATTAATTTGTAATATATACTTATTTTCATAAATAATATTTAGATTTCATTAAAACTCTGACTATCGTATAGTGGTAGAGAAAGTATAGTCTTCTACTCGCGTATAATAGCTATTGTTTTCTCGGATAATTCCGAAACTCGTTTCGGAATTTTTATCCTCGAGAATAATAGCTATCATTATAATCTCGTTGAAGAATATACTATTACCAATCAGATCAATTTATTCAAAAGTAAAAGATAAAATCCATTAACTTCTACTTCGAATGTAGTGTATAGCATTCCTTGTCAGGACTGTGATAAAAATTGTATTGGCCAGACTTCTAGATGCCTAAAAAGTGGAATTTCCTCACTTAAAAGTGATTGTAGACTTCATCCTGAAAGATGTGCTCTTGCTGATCATGTAAACAAATTTGACCATATTATAAATTATAATTTAACAAAAATTTTAGCTGAAGAGACATATGACTACAAATAATAATATAATAAATGACGTTTATTAAAGCATTAACCTGATATAAATAAAATACATTATGGAGGTAATAAACGTATTAACTCACGAAAGCATAGCTTGTATGTGACTGAGGCAAGGGGTATCATAAAATTTTATACAAGTGTAAATATAAAAAGTGTAAATATAAACAAGTGTTAATATAAAAAAAAGTATATAAAAAAGTGCAAATATAAAAAGGTGTAAATTGAAAAAGTGTAAATTTATAAAAGTGTAGATATAAAAAAGTGTTAATATAAAAAAGTACAAATATAAAAAAGTGTAAATATAAAAAAGTGTAGATATAAAAAATGGAGATATACATACATACAAAAAATGGAAATATAAAAAAGTGCAAATATAGATGGGTATGAATATAAATGTAAACATATACACACGCATATACACACACACGCACCCACTCACACAAGGATACACACGATTAATTATACGCTATACATCTATACATACCTATAATCTATATACTATAATCTGTTTACTATAACGAGGGAAAAGGTAAGACTTACGAATAAATTAAGTTGTGTAATTCAGCACGAAGTTTAGAGAAAATATATTTTTTCAATTCTTTTTTTAATCTATTTATGTTTTTGATATTTTTTAATATATTTGGTAAAGTGTTATATAATTTTAAACTTAGGTAAGTGTGACTTTTTTGTCCGATAGCTTTATTCATGAAAGGTACTTTGTATGTACGTTCTCTGTTTCTTGTGTGATATTCATGATCTATTTTTTGCAATTCATGCTTCATATTTCCATAACTTCTCAATTGGAAATGTAATTTTTTTCTAATTAACAAAACAACAGTTGTATACATCAATTCTCAACAGTTGGTACAAGATTGCAGTTGGTAACATTGACTTAAAAATTACAGATTTCCTTTCTATTGACACCTGATGTATATCCCTTGGATATAATCAACAAGTCTTTTGTTTTCGACTGAAATTTTGAAATTTTCTGTTATTTATATTTTTTGTGAAGCCCATTTTCATACATTATTTGCAATTTTTTACTATGATGTCACTATTTAATGAATTAAGAACATGTCAACCAACCTCACTATATACAGTGACCGCCAAAAAGTATGTACCATATGGGAAAAAATTTTATTATTGGAGTATTGGAAAAAATATTCTGGGGAAAAGTTTGTGCATGTCCGATAACATAAAAATCGATTTTGACACATGTCACGTGATCGCTAGAATGGCGGCAAAATGAAAAAAATTGCAATGCAAAGGCAAAAAAGGGGTAAGATGGCAAGATATCAAAAAAAGTTATTTGAAAAAGTCACTTAGAATTCAATTTTATACACATAAACGAAGTTTCAAGAGATAATTCAAAAAAATTGAAAATAGCAATTTTTTAAAAATATTTTCCCATCTATTTAAAAATATTTTTTTTTTCTTATGAATAGCTTGACTATACTGAAATATTTGCATTTTGATGATAATGACAAAACTTTCTCATTTTCTCCACACCAGAGGGCACTAAATTGAAAAAATGGGAATTTGTCAGAACCCTTGCTGTTACATCGGTTCGTATCTAACAGTTATATCCGAATTCCTCGAACATTGTGATGACATGACACTCCAAAAACATGGTAATTTCCAGATTATAATCAAGTTCCGATGATAATCGTGCATGAGCGTTTCACTTCGCACATAAACTTGAAAATAGTGCGTCAAATTAAAGATTCTTAAAGTTTATGTGCAAAGTAAAACGCTCATACAGCATTATTATTGAAACTTGATTAAAATCAGGAAACATGGTGTTTCTAGATTGCCATATCAACACAATAAATAGTCTTGGAATTCTGATATAACTGTTAGATAAGAACCAGTGTAACAGCGAGGGTTCTGGCAAAAACCAATTTTTTTTAATTTAGTGCCCTCTGGTGTGGAGAAAATTGACAAGTTTTGTCATTATCATTAAAATGCAAATGTTTCAGTATAGTCAAGCTATTCATAAGTAAAAAAAATAATATTTTTAAATAGATGGGAAAATATTTTTAAAAAATTGCTATTTTCAATTTTTTTGAATTATCTCTTGAAACTTCGTTTATGTGTATAAAATTGAATTCTAAGTGACTTTTTCAAATAACTTTTTTTGATATCTTGCCATCTTACCCCTTTTTTTGCCTTTGCATTGCAATTTTTTTCATTTTTCCGCCATTCTAGCGATCACGTGACATGTGTCAAAATCGATTTTTAGGTTATTGGACATGCACAAACTTTTTCCCAGAATATTTTTTCCAATACTCCAATAATAAATTTTTTTCCCATATGGTACATACTTTATGGCGGTCACTGTAGATGTACGTAAAATTCAAAAATATCAAAATGTAAAATTGACATAAAAGAGTACACTTTTGACTTGCTGCTATCCCCAATATCAACTGTAATGACTTATATGTTTTAATAATAAAATTTTTGATATCCACAGTTCAGGCTCTGACATTTTTCTATTTCTATTCCTATTCGACTATTCATATACATTTTCATACGTTTTGTTGAAATCTATTCTTCTGGGTTTTGGAATTTGATGGACAAAATAAAATTGATCTATTAGCACATTTTTTAAAGCGACCTTGAATTCTAATACAGTTATCAAGTCTGAATAGGAATTATCTGCTTGATTGGTTTTGGTGTATTCTTTTTTACCCTTCAATTTGAAAATTATGATTCTATGGTTGAAAACAATAATAAGTATTTTTGAATTCCAATTGTATATTCAGTGGTATGTGTATGCTATCTCTGAAATTGGAACCTATCAGCAATCAAAAAGGCAAATTTGGACGTATCAGTTATTTTAAAGATAAAAATTGGGTCTCATTACCGTAAACATGCATATTTCATAAATAAGACAATTAGAAATATTTCCAAATTGATTAAAATCGCATTTTAATAGGTCTGAACTTAGTATATTAAGTTTTGCAATTTTTTTTTCTTCACAGTTGCTTACAACTTGAAAAACGCAAATATGTCACTTTCATTGTATCTGGCATTTGCTTTATTGTCTGTGTTACATATTAGTGATGTTCTTAGCGCCAGCGTTGGTAGGTTTTTGTTTATTAATTTTGCTTTTTGAAACAAATACAGTGTGACCAGAAAAGTCCGCATCAAATGGGAATCTCTTTTAACAATAGATTTCTGATGATTTCTGCCGTTACTTGATAAATATCCTTAGTTATTGTAAAAACTACACAGAAAACGATTCTCCACACATTGTATTCAATCACGATATGTTTTGCTAGCACAGTAGCTCTTTCAATTTAATAAACTAGCTGAATAATCATTTATGTACCCCTTTTCAAGCATTAATATGATCTACTTTTTTCAGGTGAGTACTTATCAAAATTATTCGTATGTTTTATCACAAGACCTATAAATTTAATCGATTGAACTGTCAAAATATTTTGAGCATGATTTTGCTTGGAAAATAGTTGAATCCCGAAAAATCCCAAAACCGCGAAGCGGTCGAGGGGTTTTAATTTGAAATTATTGTGCATGAAATTATTTATCAAAAAGCACAATCATGCAAAATAGTATAATGTGTATCTAGTGCATGAAGTATACTTTTTTACGCGAGTGTGGAAGTTTGTGGAACGAGCCGCAGGCGAGTTTCACAATCCGCACGAGCGTAAAAAAGTCTTCATGCACGTGGTGCACACTATACATTTTCTACGACCTTTTACTTAGAGATTGAATTAAAGGAAATTTCCATCGGGTGCCTCTTTGAGAAATTTTAATACATGTTCCTTTTCCAAAACGCGTGATTTTTTAGGAATGTATCCCTCGTTTTTCCGTTTCAAGAAAGCACTAAGGGTGCTTTTCAACATTGAGTAGTGACTCCATAAGGTAGAAGATTTAACCTTTGTTGGTAATTCAGATAGGTAGGCTAATATTACCCTTTCGGAGAGTGATTGGACGTTGTTTGTATTGCGCCATTGCATAAACTTTTCCAAAGTGTTTTCGTAAATTCCCAACGATTGGTACAATTGCAGTTTAGGGTAGTAACCCCGATTTTGACGAATTTTTTTTTGGGGGTTATTTCGAGGTCCTTGAACACAAATCTGAAGTCAAAAAGCCTCGCTCTCACTTACTTTTTGATTTACGACCAATTAAGTGTCGCAAAAAGGGTATTTTCAACATCAAATTTTTTCCACAAAAAGCAAAAAATTTGCCTTTGCCTTATATCAGCATAATCTAGACACATCAATTCACGCATTTTTGGCACATTTTGCAGTATTTTCAACTTTGTATTGAAAATATAAGATTTAAATTAACATAACAATACATTTGATGGAAATCGTTTATTGACAGCAGTGACAGCAACAACAACAAACAAACGGTCGTGTTCCGATATTCTGAAATTCACAAGACACTTTTCGCGCTACCTCTCATGAAACCCTGTTAAGTCTCGTTCATACCCGCGCGAATTTTTCTGCGAATAAAATGTATGTGTGAATAAACATGTGTTCTGCATCAACGACTGGTCGGGCATGGCTGGTAACCATTTTATTTCGCGATATGAAAAAACCGTCGCAATAACTACGTGGCATTTTATTACCCTACTTTTTGGTATAACATCGTAATGTTGCAGTTTATCGAGTATTGCATTATTATTTCTCCACGTAAAAATTGAACCTTTCTACAAAAAGTAGAGAAAAAAAATAGTGCTAGAAAATCGCGCGCTCGGCCGACATTTCGCAATTCCGCACGCGCGGAATTGCGAAATATCGGCCGAGCGCGCTCGCTTCGCTCGCATATTTCTGGCTATGAATCTTCACCAAGAAATAAGGAATGAACCGTTCTACAAAAAGTAGAGAAAAAATAAAATAGTAGTAGAAAAGCGCGCGCTCGGCCGACATTTCGCAATTCCGCGCGCGCGGAATTGCGAAATGTCGGCCGAGCGCGCTCGCTTCGCTCGCGTATGTCTTGCTACTGATCTTCAACAAGAAATAGGGGATAAACCTTTCTACAAAAAGTAGATAAAATACAAATGTCATTCTTGTCACAAACTGATTCCAAACAGAATTTTTGGTGACATTCTTTGTTAATTATTTGCTGCTTTGCTTCTCAAATTGTGTTTGGATTTTGTTTACTCAAGCAAAAGAAGTTGAAAAACTTTAACGGAAACAACATCGGACAAGCTGATTTTAATTCGAGGAAGGTTTGTTTGGAATCAGTTTTTGACAAGAATGACATTTGTGACGTCATCACTTTCCTCGATTATACTGCCGTGCTTAGCCCAGATTGGTGGTAACTGACATTAGTCTATATTATAGGAAAAAGAGTTTTGAATTTTTATTTTTATATTTTAGTACATGTTCAATTTGTACCTTCATTTGGGTTGCTTTAATTTATTACCAATTAATTTATTACCAATTAAAGCATCCCAAGTGAAGGTACAGATTCAAAATATACTAAAATATCAAAACAAAAATTGAACACTCTCTTTTCCACAATATACCTAGTCGAATGTCAGTTACCTCTGAAGAACGTTTGTTTCAGCTTGATGTCAGTAAATTTTTAACTTCTAAAGACTTGATCATACTCTTGCGAAATTCACAATTTTTCTGCGAATAAAATGGTTACCAGTCATGCCCGACCAGTCGTTGATGCAGAACACATGGTTCTGCATCCATTTTATTCGCAGAAAAATTGCGAAATTCGCGAAGGTATGAACGAGACTTAACAGTGTTTCATGAGAGGTAGCGCTAAAACTGTCTAGTGAATTTCAGAATATCGGAACACGACCATTTGTTATCCATATATGTCATACTGTCATTTTTAGTTGCTGTCAATAAACGATTTTCATCAAATGTATTGTTATGTTAATTTAAATCTTATATTTTCAATACAAAGTTGAAAATACTGCAAAATGTGCCAAAAATGCGTGAATTGATGTGTCTAGATTATGCTGATATAAGGCAAAGGCAAATTTTTTGCTTTTTGTGGAAAAAATTTGATGTTGAAAATACCCTTTTTGCGACACTTAATTGGTCGTAAATCAAAAAGTAAGTGAGAGCGAGGCTTTTTGACTTCAGATTTGTGTTCAAGGACCTCGAAATAACCCCCAAAACAAAATTCGTCAAAATCGGGGTTACTACCCTAAACTGCAATTTTTCCCAACGATTTTTGTGGCAATAACGATGAACTTGCTTCAATGGCTGCTAACGTTATAGTTGGAGGAGTTGATGGGAGTACTTCAACGCTGTCCATCAGAAATTTGCGTGAAATACACGGCTAATCGGTTTAAATCAAAATTTCGTCGTCCTATTTATTAATTCAGAGGGTAATTAATTACTATTTACGGTCTATTAACTGATGTAACTCTGAACTTCACTCTGCGGGAACTGTCATATTTGTCAATTCCTCTCGCCACCGCTACCTAGACCAGCGACCGGCGTGTGAATTTGTATTGACTCTTATGGCACCGGTGCGTGAAATAAATCCCATAAGAAAAGCATGGCACTTCACACACCGATTCGTGAAATGAAGCTTTACACATTTTTTATCGATGTGTGACGTTAGTAATTCACATACGGGAGTAGAAAAAATAATTTGATAGTTCAATCCATTGAAATATATAGGTCGTGTGATATACGACAAGATTATTTCTTGAATGAGGTAGATTTAAAACCAACAACACAGAATTTTATTGATAATGAACACCGACATTTTCTAACAATTTGTAAGTACATTGAGAAAAGTATCATTATTATTTTGTTTCAGTACAGTTGTAATAAAAATTGCAATTTGTGTTGGTCACAAATGTTTGTTTTTTATTGCTATTTATATTGGATGAGACATTGGTATTTAATGAACACGATTGGGCAGATGAAGCTGGAACAGAGGCTGACAGATTGTTGGCAGTTGTTGATAGACCGGTTGTTTTAATATCATACATGTTTCTCATTTTGTTAATTATATCTAGATGATGAGTGTGATACATTTGAAGATATGGTTTAACAGAAGATGTATTGGTTCAATTTTCAATTGAGAAGGACAAGAAGATGCGCTGTCATGTCCTGTGATTTTGATTAGTTGCTGTTCTTGAACTCCACTTTTAGCTAGCTTATTAACTGCTTTGATCGGTTAGAATGGTTAGTTATTTTCGCTTTCTTGATTCCGATTGACTGTGCTGCTTCTCTGGTCCATTTCGATATTTGATTTATTCCTACCGGGCAATGAGCAACTTGCATATCTTCCGAAAAAAATATATATTAGTCTACATCTTGAATCATTCATGTCTGTACAATTGTGTAAGTATATTTCGAATATTTCACCCAGTAATAAATTAAAACATGAACTAGGATTCAAATTTACACGAAAACGCGCGCGATTATCGGCGGCCATCTTGTGACGTCAGATGGTTCATTTGTGTTATTGTTGTCAATAGAGGCATTAGGAATTTTAGAGATTAAAGTACCAGGCTCGTTTATATTGGTCTAAATGTTCTGAAATTTAATTTGCTTGTTCTTGCTGGATGCTGGATGACTACATGTAGTGATAGAATGGAAGACAAAAGCAAAGGATTTCTAAAATATTGTATTGTGCCAATGTGTACTAATACGTCGGTCGGTAAAACTTGCGAATGTGGACACTTTACCGATTTTCATGAAATTTGCACAGATTGTATAAAACATGATAAAATTACTTTACCAATCTAAATTTTTCCGCGGAAATGTCAGTGAGAACCTTTTTTTTTGGCGAAAATCGTTCATAGTGGTCACTTCACAAATACTCCCTAGTCAAAGAAAATTCACGTAATATCCAATCCAATTAACTGGTCATTAACTATAAACATCAACTCTCAGAAGTATAAAGGAGATTAATTGACTGAATGAAGCTCAAGAAATTACGGAGTTCAAATTTTAAACTCGATTTTCAAAAATATTTGACAAATTCAATGACAGCTCTCATGAACATGATCGGATCGGGTGGATACATTCAAATGCAACGTTGCCAACTTTCACTTCCTTAGCGTGTGTCCACCTCCTAAAGGCTCGTTCATATCATTGCGAATTCTCGCAATTTTCTTTCGATTCGACGTACACGACGAAAAAATTGCGCTGAATGATAACATGTAATTTTTCAGTCTGGAGTTAGATATTACTACATATCAATTATTTTTTCGCCGTATGAGTCGAATCACAAAAAAATTGCGAATATTTCCAAGGGTTCCAATTTAGGTTAGGTGATTTTCCCTTCTTTTGCGTTAAAATATGGAATCTGTGAGCAGTTATCAAGGCATAATATGAGCGAGCAAAGCGAGCATAATGACGGCGAGCGCAGCGAGCATCTATTTTTATTCAGGGTTTCAACTCTAAAAAGTGATCGGATCGTAAGCAAGTTCTGTAACAAAAGTGCCAAAGTTAGGTTAGGTGGTTTTCACTTCTTTTACGTTAAGAAATGGAATCTGTGTGCAGTTGTCGGGGCCGAACAGGGGCGAGCGAAGCGAGCATAGTGACGGCGAGCGCAGCAAGCAACTATTTTTGTTTACGTTTTCAACGTTGAAAAGTGATTGAATAGTCAGCAAATTCTGTAACGAAAGTGCCAAAGTTAGGTTAGGTGGTTTTCCCTTCTTTTTCGTCAGAAAATTGAACATGTGTGCAGTTGTCGGGGCGGAATAGGGGCGAGCGAAGCGAGCATAATATGACGGCGAGCGCAACGAGCAACTATTTTTGTTAACGTTTTCAACGCTAAAAAGTGATCGGACCGTAAACAACTGCAGGAAAAATGACGAAGTTAGGTTAGGTGATTTTTCCTTCTTTTAGGTTAAAATATTAAATGTGTGTGCAGTCGTCGTTGCCCAATAGGGGCGAGCGAAGCGAGCATAATGACCGTGAGCGCAGCGAGCAACTATCTCAATTTACTGTTTCAAAGCTAAAAAGTAAAGGGATCGAAAGCAACGTCTGTAACAAAACTGCCAAAGTTAGGTCAGGTTGTTCTCTCTTCTTTTACATTTAAAGATTAGATCTGTCTTATCAGTAAGATCGGGACCTAAATGAGGGAGATCGGAGCGAGCATAATGACGTTGAGCACAGTGACGTTTTAAGCGCCAAAAAGAAATGAGATCGTGAGAAACTTCTGTAGCTGAACTCTCACTACCTCCTTTCACTTCAAAAGATTGGATCTGCGTGCAGAGTCGCAAGAAATGCCGAAGTTGAGCTCGGTAAATATGACGTAAGCGGGTTCATTCCTTCAGAAAAATGCCATTCCAAAGAAAATAAAAACCGATGTTTCCGCATACGTTCTTCAGCCAACATCTCAAGATTCCTCCGTCATTTCATCAACACAAAATACAGCCTCAAATTCAACAATTTTTTAGTTCTTTTCAACATAATTTCAAAAACCTTCAAACTGATCCCGGTTTGCAGGAATTAAAATAAAACTGGTAACGTCGCTTTGTTCTCTTTGCAGACTTCACCGTGTTTGACATTTGACAATTTAATTAATATCAATGTTATGGATTTCAATTTTAAATGAATTGAAACTAATGATAATTTAAAACCGTTCCCAGTATGAATCGTTTCTTGTATGGCTTGAAATTAGCATTTTATAGTTACTGGTATTTGTTGCAAAAAAAAACTATCTCATTATCAATTATTCGCTATTTTAAGGCATCTGTGAAAATTTCGTTAAAATCGGTAAAGTGTCCATATTCGCAAGTTTTTCCCGTCGGTCAATAGTCCCAGTAAATTGTTTTTTTCTGTGCCTGGACACGACAAAAAACGCAGGAAATAATGAAAAGGGAACCTTATAATATGAATTGGTATTTCATGCACAAATCTTCTTTGAATACACTGAATAAACTGAATACAAAGTTAACGACACTAAACACATAACTTTACTGATCTGAAAACAGTGAAAACTGACAGTAATCAAAATAAAAACATAACCTTCAAACTTCAAGCCTAGACAGCCTCGACTATTTGACGTCACACCAATAGTAGGCGCGTTTGCTGTCACGTGATGACATCGGCAAATTAGGAAAATTTCAAGAGTGGATTTTACAATATTTATGAATTATATGAAACTTATTCTTCCACTAAAGACTCATTTGCTTCTTGGTCATTCATAATGAGGGCATAATTTGGAAATTGACTTTTATTGCAAATTGTCCATTTTTGTGACAGGTAGTAGATTTGGGTCTTTGCTAAAAAGGATTCGGGGTTAAGAATAACCTATTCGATTTAATATTACTGCCTCTTTTTTGAGAAACCTTTTAAATAATCTTACGGGGCACATTTTTGTTTCTGTAGTATTCTGAACCAACCATTTGCTCCTTGTGCAGTTTTAGTGAATATGGGTTTGTATTCTATTCTACCTACAACAAGAAAACAATTGTACTTCTAGACAGAAATGCTTTTCAACATTTCACTTGTAGAATTTCCTTTATGGTCGACTTCTTCAAATTAACTTATTAGACAGAAAGTAGCTTCGCCACCTCTCCATGCTAATTAACGGCTATTTATATGGTAGAGTTTTTTTTGCAATCCCTCGAGAGTATTCTCGTCCCATAACTCAACTATTTTCAGATGTTCTTCATTACTTGAAGCAGAAGAGCTTTCCTTTCTTTTGATCGGGTTTTGTTGAAGAATTCTGCGTTCCGCTTTTCTTGCATCTCTGGCAGTTTTGAAAACTATATCTTTAAATGGATCGAAACTTACATTATATTGAACGTGGTACATTTCTTGCAGTTGTTTTGCTACGATATTCCACATTGTCTTCACCACACCTTCTTTATTTTCCGTTCCGTCTTTCTTCCGCACATTAAGAGCAAACACTACCTTGGTAAAACGGAAATTCGTTTTAAGCCCACAGTGAATTTTGGTTATGATAAAAAAAAAATTTAAATGACATGATGAATTGAAAAAATTGAGAGTTTCCGGAATTCTTATCCCAGATAACATTGAAGGTAGGCCCGGCGTTTTTAAAGCGATCGTTTCCCGGCATTTCAAGTTCTGGTTAGGCACTCGAAAATAACGCTTATCCGGCATCCCGGTGTCCAGGCGGCCGCTAGCCGCCCGTGATACATTCTACCGGCAATTCAAAGTACCTCAGAAGTGCTTCAACGCCAACAAATTTCAGTGGACGATTGATGCTGGTTAACTATGCTTCAAACATTAATATTTCTTCATTTGACTGTAATTCAAATTGCACTTCTAAAGCATTTAATTTTACATAGCTGAATTCGGAAATCTCACCATAATTATAATTTTTCAGGAGAAATAAAAATTCCAGTCAAAAATTGTATACACATTTTGACAAATTGTTCAAATGAAATCAAGCTTGAGTATGCCAAAATGTACATAATACATAATGTATATAATTTTTGACATGAATATGTTTATTCTTACTAAAATTCATTCTGGTAGAGTCTAAAAAATCATACGTGTTTATAACATATTTCCATAGATAGAATCCAGGTACTCAAACTCAATATTATTGAAAAAAAATACTGAAATTAACATAACGCATATTTATTAAAACATAAAGAAATGTATCAAATAATACACCATATTGTGTAATTAGATATCGATGAAAATTATCATTATTTTACAAACATGAATTTTCGAAATTCACAATGAACCGCTCCTATGTTGTACTAAAAAATGGTTCTGTTTTGCATTTAGATAAAATGAATATCAGAATAAAACAAATTACACCAAATAAAAAAATTCCAAAAATTCTGCATTTCTAATTGAAAATGTAATTTGTATTTGAATGTGTATTGTCACAAGGAGAAAAAAAGGTTGGGTTAAATTCAACTCATTTTTATTTATTAATATTTAATGTCAGAATAAATCTGAAAGTTACCTCATGACAAAAATTCCCCAATGAAAAAAATTTATTGGAACTGACAGAAAAAATGTTTAGTTACATTTCACCTTATAATATTGCTGGGTTAATTTCCACTAATTACTTTGTTGAAATTTTCAGAACAAAAACTTCTGCAATTAGCATTCATAACCAAAAAATAAACAATAGTTTGAATTTGAATTCACATACTTATAAATTTATGTGTAAGTGAAATACAAAACTGGAAATACTCCTAACTAAAATACTATGTACTTTCTATGTACCTTCCACTATATTCATAACATCTTTTTATTACAATTTTTGAAATCACAGGATTAATTGATCAATGAATTTCACTATTTGTTGCTTACTTGAAGTTCAGCAGATCAGAAAAAAATCCTAAATGCTCCTGATATCAAATCCCAATAATAACCCTAAGTCATAATTTTAATCATTTTCTGGATTCTTTCTGCTGTCGCTTCCTTCGTCTCTACTGATGCATTCCGTAAAAATAATCGGGTGGTATCTTCCATCTGTTGATGAGTGGTATTTTCAGATAATATAGGTTCTCCTCACTGAAAGTAAAATCAAAATGGTCATCACCCATTTCCACAACAAAAAATGGAAAAATTATCATATTAAGAAATTAATTTAATTTCATATTGAACAAACATACAGCTAAATTTTTATCAAATATGCAAGTATAGAATGGCACTACCGCCACTACCTGACTTTAGCTAACAAAAACATGAAAAAATATTCTTACC
Organism: Chrysolina oricalcia; assembly: GCA_944452925.2. Classification (NCBI taxonomy): domain Eukaryota; kingdom Metazoa; phylum Arthropoda; class Insecta; order Coleoptera; family Chrysomelidae; genus Chrysolina; species Chrysolina oricalcia. Next base: position 53,303,167 of record OX101824.2, read on the forward strand.
CATTTAGTTTTATTATATTGGTCAGTGAATAACTGAAGTTATTTTTATTATTTCTTCTTGTCCAATTGTTACTGACAGTCGAGTCTGTATTTGGTTTAAAATCCTCCCTGTAGTGTCAACTGAATCTTTTCCAGATACTGTCTTCAAAAAGTAACACTGAAATTGATAATACTAAAAATGATTTGGTAACAAATTCAAATATTGTACAAAAAGGATAATTATGTTAATGGTATTATCTTACCATGAAGGCAAACTTCTCGTTGTCCAGCTGAGAATGGGTTCTTGTTTTATAGATAATTTCCCACGATTTATATACTCATTTCTACATTAGATTAAAATTTTGTATGACACCACCAATATTCTCAACTTTGGTGAGTAGCAGTAAACCTGAAAAGCAAAAGCGACTATTATAAACTAGGTACCTACTCAACTAAATTCGACATTTCACAACACAGGTATTTTCCAGTTATAAAATCTCAATGCGAAACATTCTTTTGAAAATTTCGTTTTCTCTGTTTACTACTCAATCGCACGTAAATTTTTCTGAATAAAAATACTGTATTCAGAAATTATGTAGATAATAATTTTTGTCATAATGCGAAAAACTATATACTTCTTTATATAATAGGTTGCTTGTGCCATATATCAAGAAATTGGTCATTGAAATAAGATGTTTACTTTATACACTAGGAATTAGATCTGATGAACTCACTCAATTGTTGTACTTACCCAGTTTTTGAAATCAAAAGTGGAAAGGATGACTTCGATAAACCGCACCAATAACCATGAAAGAGATTGGAATACACAATATTTACACACAGCATCGCAGTGAACCAAACAACAAAATATCCAATATGGCCACCTGCAGAATACTGGAAGACGTCAGTGCGCAGTCTCCAAATATGACATCAACGGGGCACTTAGCCAGCAACGGATCGGCACTCTCAAATGTATATTTGTGAAATAAGTTTTGAAAGCGCTTCACAAGTATCTTGCCACAAACTGCAAAAAATGAATTGGATAGTGGTTTATAAAAGTCACTTCTGAAGTACCCCTGAAGCACTTCTTTCAAGTGCCGTAATTTCCCATACAAAAAATATCTCTTTCTTGAAATCAATGGTTTTTGCAAGAAACGGATTCTACGATCGGGAAATTTATACCTGTTTGGCGCTGTAATCGAGAACGGACAGGTGCTGTGTTGCCAATGTTCATCGAGTTCATTATATCCACCCCCACCCCACCCCACCCCAACAAACCTGAGCAGGAGGGGATGAGGAAGAAATTCGACTTTTCGGTGATGGTGGCTTTTAAACCCCCAGTCTTTCAGTACTACACCCAATTAATCAATTTTGGTTTATTCATTGAAAGAGTAACCTTTTGTCTTACAAAAGTCGGATAACTTTAGCCACACAGAAGCATGGTTTTTCATAGTGTTGACTGGTACTATCATGAATTGCCAAATCGATATTTTCACACGAAATATTACCGAAACGTGAATTCATTTTTGCTTAAGCTTCAAATAGGAGACGTTTTAGAATCAAACGCTTCGTTGATGATGTTTGTTTATATATAACTTTGGTTACGCACCTCAACAATGTATTGAAGAAGCCTTTGCTGCGAATTTTGCATGTAAACGTTTCAAATTCTGCCGTATTTTCGTTGCCTTATGTCAAAATATTTGTTCAGAAATCCTATCGAAAATGGAGTTTTCAATGATGAAAATCAATATTAGGTCATTCAAACTATTAAGAAATTATTGTTTTTTTATAAACTGTTACCAAGAATTGTAAGAATCCCTGAAAAATGACACAACAAAAACCAATATGGAGGCGAAAATTTAATTGCGATTAACAGCTATTGTGAAAAATCACTTATTTCAACAATAGTATATTGTGTATCTAGTATTAAAAGAAATACATTCCCGGACGACAATGTAAATTGTTGGCCGAGGCGTAAAGCCGAGGCCAACAAGCATTGAAGTCTGGGAATGTGCTTTTAATACGAGGTACACATACTATTTTTTCTGAAATCGCAATCAGCATTATCAAAAACTAAGGAATTCTACATATTGTTTGCGTGAATTCAATAACTGTCTAAAATTCAAACAAACCGGCAAAAATTTTCTCGGATCGTTTTCTGTACGGGAATAGTAATTTATTTCGAACATTTCAGTTCTTATTTGTATTATATATTGAAATTCGAGCAGAAGAAACATTCTAATTCTTATTTATATTAATATTTGTATTAAAATTCGAGCACTTCCCGGCCTAGTCCGGAAAGTACGTACTTCCCGGACTAGGCCGGGAAGTGCTACTTTCCCAAAGAAAAAGTGTCCGGGAAGTGAACACTTCCCGGATGGTTGCCGAAAAAGTACTTTCCCGTACCGTTTAGGTCCGAAAACGGTCCAGGAAAGTTCGTTGCTTAGCAACGGACTAAAATACTAGATTAGCGTACTTTGAAGCCTGAAGTTGCTCCGAGAAAGTGGGCATTCTTAAACGATTTCAGAAAAAATATATTCGAAAAATGGTGGTATCTGATTGGCATCATGGATGGAATAATCACAGTTATCGAAACAAGTTGGTCGTTACGCAATTAGTCCAAATTTTTAGGTTTATCAACTTCTAACGATTCTTGATGATTCAACTACTATCCTTTTTTTGTATATATGTAAAATTTTAAATTCTTCATCAAAACTTTGATTTTCTTCTAAAAGATAATTTCACTTAGCTTTCTTATTCACATAACTGATTTTTAACGCACTTGAGAGCGATTTTTAAATGTTCCACTAGTTTCGCTAATATACAGTGTCCGCCATAAAGTAGTACGTAACATATTATTGCAGTATAGAAAAAAGCATCAAATCAAAAAAATTGGATATATCACTTATTTGGAAAATTTTCTGATTTCTAAACGAAACATTTACGGATACATGTTCATATGAACTTTTCATCTTAAATTTAGTCAAATATTTACCATGGTAAAAAAATAAATAAGGATCTGTAGGACAATAATAAGACATGTAAGGTTAGTGTATTTTTCACCAAAATAATACAGTGTCCTACAAAAAAAACGGGTATGTATCGCTAGTCCTACAAAAATAATTCAAAATACGAATTATTTCAAAATTGTGGTTTAGCAAATTTAATATACTTTTATTCATGAAGTAATGTTACTTTCAATTTACAATTACACAAATATTAACCAAGCAACGGGAAAAAAATCCGCCGGTTAATTTCCTATGGCCACGTCATAGTGGGAGTGGGGAAATCTTCAGTCCTACCATCCATTTTGTAGTGCAAAAGTTTTTTTCGAGTAGCTTGATTACTTATATTTCGGACGTCCATCATCTTAATGGTTGAAAGATTTCTATCTCTTTCAAATTTTTTCACAACGTTTCAATTGCTTGAATCCGCAATCGTCTTCTGGCGAATAATGACAAAATCAGATGCTACGCGACCTTTTATAGGTCTATAATTAAAGTGTAATTACGGTGTAATTACGCGCGGCCTTGTGGCGCGCGTGGTCCGCGCCTTTTCTCCCCCCAAAACGGTCCATGAGCGGTTTCCATACGTTTTTAATTTCCACGCTTGGTTGACTGCACTATTGGCTTCTATATAGGTTGGTTCCATAAATTTCCGTTTGAACCGATGTCTCTCTATGAAGAACACTAGCTTCGTCCCAAAGAATTCAGTGGTGTTTTGTACAGGCGTGTTCAGCAATTCCCGATTTTGATGTTTCCCCTCGTTGAGTTCACTTTTTGTGTTCGGCTATTCTTACTAATAATGGCCTCTTGGTCTCTCCGATATAGGTATCTCCACATTCACATGGGACTTCGTAAATACAGTTTTTGCTGGATTATTTTGTGTTCTCTGGTTTCATCTTGGTGAGGAAGCTTCGTAAGAGGTTCTCATTCTTCCCTATATCAGGGGTATCTCCGAGAAGATCAGAAGGATCGGAAATAAATACATCAAGAGTTGCTTTCAATCCGGCACTACCTTACGAAGCTTCCTCACCAAGACGAAACCAGAGAACACAACAGAATCCAGCAAAAACTGTATTTACAAAGTCCCATGTGAATGTGGAGATTCCTATTTCGAAGAGACCAAGAGGCCATTATGAGTAAGAATAGCCGAACACAAAAAGTGGACTCAACAAGGAGAAACATCAAAATCGGGAATTGCTGAACACGCCTGGACAAAACACCACCGAATTCTTTGGGACGAAGCTAGTGTTCTTCATAGAGAAGAACATTGGTTCAAACGGAAATTTATGGAAACCGCCTATATAGAAACCAATAGTGCCTTCAGTCAACCAAGCGTGGACATTAAAAATGTATGGAAACCGCTCATGGACCGTTTTGGAGGGAGAAAAAGTGCGAAACCACGCGCGCCACAAGACCGCGCGTAATTACACCGTAATTACACTTTCATTACAGACCTATAAAAGGTCGCGTAGCATCTGATTTTGTCATTATTCACCAGAAGACGATTGCGGATTCCAGCAATTGAAACGTTGTGAAAAATTTGAAAGAGATAGAAATCTTTCAACCATTAAGATGATGGACGTCCGAAATATAAGTAATCAAGTTACTACATCGTCTAAAACATTCAAACAAACATTTTTTCGAGTACTTTATTGAATTATCTTGAAGTTCAACAGAAAAACTAACCGTTATTAATGAATTTTTTGCACTCACCAAATCGACATGATTGACGCCTTCATATTTTATTAGCTACCACTTTCGAGAATTTTCGTAGAGGGAAAAGTTGGGCATCTCAATGAAGAGAAGCTACTCACGAAGATTCAGCATGTTTCTAATATTTTTTTTTTTAACTTGGAATTGACAATTTCGGAGCGTAGGACTAGGAGCACCTACCATTCAATTTGTGAGTCAATATGACCATTCAATTATAAAAATATTAACCAAGCAACGGTAAAAAAATCCGCTGATTATTAATGAATTTTTATGACCACGTCATTGGTACATGTTGGGAGTGGGGGACTCTTCAGTCCTATCATCCATTTTGTAGGACACAATTTTTTTCAAGTGCTTTATCGAATTATCTCGAGGTTAAACTGAAAAACTAACTTTTATCAATGACTTTTTTGCATTCACCAAATCGACATGATTAACGCCTGCGCAGTTTATCAGCTACCACTATCGAGAATTTTCGTAGAGGAAAAAGTTGGGCGTCTTGGCAAAATGAAGCTACTCAGGAAGATTTAGTCTGTTATTAATCATTTTTGAAAATAGGCGTGGAATCATGATCTATTAATAACTGCAAAAGAGTATATGAATGAGTATTAAGCTGGTATATTCACTTGATGATGCCACTGTGTCAGCAAACATCATGATTATACAGTGTGTCCCACTTACCATGCTCAGCATGGGTATCTTTTCAATGGTGAGAGATACGAGGTCGGTTAAATGACACCAAATGTGGAGTTCATCAAGACCAACTATAATGTGAAAAAATTATTTTGTTAAAATTGTTATTTCCGTCAACCGATTGCACCCCTACGCGCAACCCTCGGATGTCTTCGAGAGACTTGTGTGAGCTAGGGAAGACGCAGCCCTTACCTTTTAACGTGTGATGCCATGCACGAGACCGGTGAATCGGTGGATCGAACTCACGACCCCACGCTTGCGAGGCGTACGCTTTTACCAGCCGACCACCACGGCCCATTTTTATTTTATACGCAAAAACAGATTTTGATCATTTTCATGTCTCCTCCGTAACTTCTTTATTTATGAAAAGAAAATATTGGAATAGGAATTTCACATTCTAATAGCAGTTTTTAAATGAGATTCCGAAAAAAATGTATAATTCATACCAACTCTTCTAGAATTTGAGATATCAGTTCCACACAATAGGCCATTGGCCGCAGTGGAGGGCCTGATACGTGCCCACTCACGTTCAAATCAGTACCAACTTTCATTTTTCAAATGTAGGTCATAGCTCACTATAACTTAGTTATGAATAACTTTTTTTCTCTTACAGATGATATGTCACAGTAATAGTTCTTTGCTGATAACAACGGAGTCATTTATACAAAAACAAGAACTATTTTGAATTTATTAATTTTAACAAAAAAATCATGATCTCCGACCTCAAAAACCCCCACATACCAATTTTGAATGGAATTGGACCATAATCACAAATCTCGTCCCCCATATTGGAGGAGCACCATTTTTTAATTTTTTTTTCAATAAAAATTTCATAGTGCATTGTTACCGGAATTATGAACATCTGCCAAATTTCAAGTTATTAGGACGCCAGAAGTGGGTTAAAATTCACTTGACATGAAAATGATAAAAATTTTTTATTTGCGTATAAAACGAAAACGAATAGATTTTATCAAAATATTTTTTCACATTTTAGTTGGCCTTGATAAACTCCACATTTGGTGTCATTTAACCGACCTCGTATCTCTTACCATTAAAAAGATACCTATGGTGAGCATGGTAAGTGGGACACACTGTATAAAGTTCGTGAAGAACGAATTGTTTTCTGTGTAGGTTATATAATTAAAAGATTTATTCTAAACTTGACATTGTCAGCATCGATCAAGGAGAAAAATAACCAAAAAATAGTCACGTGATTCGAATTATCAATAAAATTTTTATTTTATCACTAAAAACTTCGACAAATAAGGTTATTTCTAAAAATATCTAGAAGAGATTTAAAATGTTTTTTTAAATGAAATTTTCAACCAATTTGCAAAATTTTAGCTGATTTTTTGCCTATTTATTGAAAATTGCACCACTGTTACAAAATAAGACTCAGAAATATTACTTTTTTGTTATGTTTATTTTTTCATTTCCATTGTAGATCAGGTTAATTTAGGATAAACAGTACAATAAATCAAGTACGTATAGAAACTTCAAGAGCATGTTGCTGGCGTCTAAATAAGAAAAAAAGTTCCCATAAACACATGTCCGCAAGTTATTCGTTTCTAAGTTACAGTGTCAAAAGTTAAATTCTTATATTTGTTTTTTGTGAATACATTCCAAAATATTTGTGATATTCGATTAAAGTTTGGTATCTGGGATGATATTTCAATGACAAAATCAAGTTTTGAGTTAATTGTGAAAAAACTAATTTTAAATTGAATTTATTTTGAATTAAAAAATCTTGTCATTCAAAATCACTTGCATCGATTATTTCAAATCTCAATAACTCGAAAACAGTTGCTCCCAGCGACCTCTACCAAGAAAATATTTTATACAAACTAAAAAATAAATCTTCCCAGATACCAAACTTTATCCTAATATCAAAATTATTTTGAAATCATTCACAAAAAATGAAAATGAGAATTCAACTTTGACACTCTGTATCTCAGAAACGAATAACTTGTGGACATATGTTTATAGGAACTTTTCTTCTTATTTTGATGTCAGCAATACGCTCCTGAAATTTCTACACGTACTTAAGAAACACCCTGCATAATGACTATGACAAGGTATGAGTGGAAGAGCACTTTAGAGTGAACTCCCCCTGAGATTTCCGAAAAATTGTTCCTAATATTATAGAAATACTGTGGAATACGGAAGTAAAAATATTTATTATTATTTTCAAAGCCCCATATTAAATATGCATTTCTCAGTTAATACGATGTCCGCTATCTTATTTTAAATCAATCAATTAATGGGAATTTCCAATTTTTAGATACTTCAATGTCAGCACAACAATTTTATGTGGGAAAAGAGCAGGTAATTATTCTCAACCATGATGAAATTTTGGGATTGTTAATTTTCATAATTTTCAACGTTTTCTAGGTAACTCGCGACGAAGCAGTACAGATGTGTCAGGGAAAATCCATGAAGCTTGTGTGTATCGAAGACGCCGGGAAAAATAAACAAGTTGTCGAACAATTGAAACAAAATGGTAAGTATAACAATTTTCAATAATAATGATAACGAAGAAGAACAACACTTTTTTATTAACACAGGATAGCACATATATGATTCCACAGCTCAACTGGAATTACAGCATATCTAAATTTACCATTGGTCTTTTCTTTATTATAGTTAAAAAATACCATTTCCAGTCAGTGAAGAATGTTGGAAGATATCAAGAACTCGATCCTTCCGACAATAAACTATATCGTGATTGATTGAAACATATTTCAAATATCAAAAAATCAACAATTAATCTAAACAAACGAAGTATTAAATCGAAACAATTGAAACACTGAATCGAAACAAATGAAATACTGAATCGAAACAAGTGAAGTAATGTGTACGTAAAATGGCTTTCTGCTAATTTTGATATATTGTAGATCTTGGCATCCTCATTACGTAGTCCAATTTACAAATCGAGCCTATGACCAGTTTTCGAGGTACAGGGTGTCAAAAAGTTGATTTTCGGAATTATGGATATTATGCATCGATTTGATTTTTGTGCTCTAATTCGAAATTGAACTGTCTTAGAAATAAACTTAATGTATCTAAGTTGTAGCTCATGAGTCCTTCCATACGAATGAAAAATAATATCTAACAAAGGGTGTTGCTTAACAGCAAGACAATGTTCATAGAAATAGATAAAAATCAATACCATAATCGTTTTGATTTCCACTCAATCCGTTAAAATTAGAAAACAAACTGCTAGAATTTGACAATTTTTTAATAATGTAGGGGTCTTGATCAACTACATGAGGATTCATATGATTACTATAGTTTTCCAGGTACAGGGTGCAGGGTGACAATTTGATTGCTTTCAAATGCTACATCTCATGAATAAAATTATATAATCATTACGAATTGTCCATAAATGTTACTAGGATATGAAAGTTGAACTGACTCATGAAATAATCGTTCCTATCAACCCCCCCCCCATTATAGCCAACCCCCATCACCCCCTTGATTTACTGCCACATGCATTCCAATACTTTCAATAGATATCTCTACTTGTAATACCTCAAAGAAAAGCTGGTAAAAATTGATCTAATCTCCCTCCTCATTAAACAATTGATTAAATATGATTTTTGTGAACATCTCTGCGTATGGGAATGAAATGAAAAAACGCATCATCAATATAATATATACCTGAATAGGTATTTTCATACTCTAAGTAGTTAGTTATAAAAAATATATTAGATGAATGAACTTACAAAACCTACATAACAGTGGTTTTTATATTATATACAGGGTGTTAATTAAGTACGTTGACAAACTTCGGGAGGTGATTCTTTGAAGGTTTTCAGGACGAAAAGTTCATATAAACATATGTCCCAAACGGCTTGGTTTTCGAGATACAGGGCGATAAAAATACATTTTTTTCAAGATTTTTTAGAGTTAACTTCGACATTTTCGACAATAATCAGTTCAAATTAGGCAAGTACAATCCATTCAATAGGGCGCACGATACAAAATAATGCATTTCTTAAATAATTCACAGGGTCCTCCTTTTTTCAGAGTCAAGCTTTGTTCAACCCTTCAGAATTTTTTTCTCCGCCGCCACTGACATATTATGAGAAAGGAATTATCAATGTTGTTTCATTTAACATCTTTTTGATATCTTGCATTTTTTCATTTACTTGTACGGTTCATGGGCTATAATGAAAATATTAATTTAAACATTTTCCAGTGTGGCATAACATTAGAAAATTTGAAAATTAAACATTTTCAACTATTGTAAATTGATAGAAATATTTTTTCAGAATTAGAAAAATCTACGATGAATAAAAATTATACAATAAAAAATATAAAGACAAGCTTTTATACAAATGCACTGAAAATGAAAAGATAATTTGTTTCATTTTTTGTAGGTTATTCTGTGAGTATCAAAATCTTTCTGTACAAGATTACCTAGATCAAACAATGAAATGAATTATTTTTTCCTTTTCAGTGTATTGTATAAAAACTTTAAAATGTTTTCTTTTTATAATTATCATTTTTAACATTTTAGTTTATTTTTTATGTGAAACTGAAAATCTCCAACCCAAAAACCATCACATACCAATTTTGAACAGAATCGGATCATAATCACAAAACTCGTCCGCCATATTGGAGCCGCCATTTTGTTTTTTAACAAACATTTTTTTAATGCATTGTCACCGGAATTACGGAAACCTGCCAAATTTCAAATTAATCGGAGTATTAGAAGTGGGTCAAATTCAACTTTTATTAAATTGTTTGTTAGTTAGTTACAAGTGAAGCTAAATAAAAGCTTGTTATTGTAAAGATGTGATTTCTTTTTGTGATATCTAACAGAAAACTACTATCTCCCCGTCACTGCGGTACGCTGGATATTAAACTAGATCTGACAGATATTGGGAAAAGCTTAACTGTCAACCTGAAGATTCTGATGGTAAAAATGTGCATTTTCATTGAGATATTTGATTAAATATGTTTTTACCCATCAGTCTTGATAGAGAACTCATACAAATTTTTTGTTATTTTAAAAAAAGATATTTTTTAGTTTTCAATTGAACGTTTCCTTTTCAACATAAAAAACTTCCGAAAGGTAATCCTGTAATGGAAGATAGTTAATAGGGTTTATCTAATAGTCGCAGATCATTACACATTTGATTTTCATTTATGAATCTCTGGTCATAACTCAAACAAATTTTTGTTTCCGTACGGAGTACATTATTTTATCAGAAATTTCGGTTTGTTTTTTCTTCTGCAGTAACGCAGAAATTTTGTAATCAATTTGAATTCATAAAAATAGCAAAGTGGGCTTTGATATTAATTCATTTATTTAAATATCAACAACTTGACAGTTATCGAAAGTTGAGAAACTGTCTCATTGTTAATTCTTCATTAGTGCAAGCTATAAAGCAGATTCATTCAATATTCCTTTGGATAAAATGGTTGAATATACAAATTCAGAAATGGCAGACATGTACTTAATGTATGGAATGGCTGATGGTAACGCTCGTGCCGCCAGACGAATGTATCTAGAAAGATTTCCACAACGTCATATTCCCAGCACACAAATGTTCATCAATATTCACTCCCGTCTTCGTGAAACGGGTACTTTCAAGAGGTCTGCTGTTCTCATAGGAAGACCCAGGAGAGTTAGAACAGTTCAGATAGAAGAAGCTGGACTTAACGAAATTGAGCAGCATCCAGACACCAGTACAAGACAAATTGCGGCACAGTTTAACGTAACCCATGTATTGGTATGGCAAATTTTAAAAGAGCAACAACTTTATCCCTATCACATACAGCGTGTTCAAGCTCTTCTGCCAAGGGATTTTCCAAAGAGATTAACTTTTTGCACTTGGATTCGAAATAAATTGTTGGAAAATCCATGGTTTTTATCTCAAGTGTTATTCACCGATGAGGCATGCTTTTCCCGTAAAGCCATTATTAATTTTCACAACAATCATATGTGGGCTGATGAAAACCCACACGCCGTGATTGAAAACCATTTTCAAGGGACGTTTTCTGTGAATGTTTGGGTTGGAATTGTAGGGAATTTCCTTATCGGGCCACATTTTCTGCCTCATAGACTCAATGGTGACCATTATCGGCATTTTTTTGAATTCATCTTACCTGGACTCCTAGAAGAGATCCCACTGAGGGAAAGAATTGGAATTTGGTATATGCATGATGGTGCTCCAGTACACTTCAGATTGGTTGCACGCTAATATTTAGATGAGAATTATTCTGATCGCTGGATTGGGCGTGGTGGGCCACAACTTTGGCCACCAAGGTCACCCGATATGAATCCACTTGATTTTTTCCTCTGGGGGCACCTTAAATCATTAGTGTACCGAACTCCAGTTCAAAGTGAAGAAGACCTGAGGAATCGCATACAGGAGTCATGCGGAATTATAAGAAACACTCCTGGTATTTTTGAGCGTGTCCGCCAGTCTATGGTTAGGCGCATAAACGCATGCATTGAAGTTGGCGGTGGCCATTTCCAGCAGCTGCTCTGACATCAATTTCAATAATGGTCCTTTTCTGAACTTAATTTTATTCCTAGGGAATTTATGTTACTTTGCTCTAGTATTTGATAATAAAGTTATTCACTATTGAAAATGTCCAAAATTATTTTGCCATAATTAACTTTGTGCAATACATATTCAACCTGAGTTATGGTAAAAAATGTATGGGAGCTCCATAACATTACATTTTCTCTACACGAGCAGAAAATAGCTATTTGTGTAATGAGAACAAAATGACGTATTGCGTCACGCGCTAATCATGCGCACTATTGAATGGATTGTACTTGTCCAATTTGAACTAATTTGGATCGATTATTGTCGAAAATTTCGAAGTAAACTCCAAAAACTCCTAAAAAATGTATTTTGATCACCCTGTACTTCGAAAACCAAGCCGCTTGGGACATGTTTATATGAACTTTTCATCTTGAAACCTTTCAAAGAATCACCCTTCAAGTTTGTTAGACTATTTGCTTCTCAAATTTCTTTATGTTATGCGTTACTGGAAAATGTTTGCGTTAATATTTTCATTGTAACTCCTGAACCGTACAAGTAAATGAAAAACATCAGGAGAGCAAAAAGATGTTAAATGAAACAACATTCATTATTCCTTTCTCATAATATGTCAGTGGCGGCGGAAAAAAAAATTCTGAAGGGTTGAACAAAGCTTGACTCTGAAAAAAGGAGGACCCTGTGAATTATTTGAGAAATGCATTATTTTGTATCGTGCGTACTATTGAATGGATTTTACTTGCCTAATTTGAACTGATTATTGTAAAAAATGTCGAAGTTAACTCTAAAAAATCTTGAAAAAAATGTATTTTTATCACCCTGTATCTCGAAAACCAAGCCGTTTGGGACATATGTTTATATGAACATTTCGTCCTGAAAACCATCAAAGAATCACCCCCCGAAGTTTGTCAACGTACTTAATTAACACCCTGTATATAATTATTAGCATCTTTAGTTTCAAAAATTATTACAATTCTGCAGGACCGCTTCCTAGAAAGTGATTTCACCACACTTTCCATTATTTGTGGAGGTTGAAGGGAGAATTGTGTGGGGGTCGTCTCGTGTATTCCCAATGTTCCCGTTTTAGTTTCGGTGGCTTGCTCACCTGATTGATTCGATAATCAGGGCTCTTCACTGGAGTCCATTTTTGTTACCTTCTCAGCGGGTGGCCTACCTCTGACGAGGAAGTAGATATCGCAAGGTTAGATCACTTTTTGTTATATTTACACACGGAGATTTCCTATCACTAACACTGTCTATTTCAGGCAAGGGATTAGTATGTGTCCTATCACTGGGGGAAGGATTAGTGTCAATTTCACTTAGGGGGGTTTCGCCGGCCTTGTTTGTCCTCAAGGATGACATTTTCTTGGACCTGTATATGTTTCTTCGACTGTTTCATTGTTGATTGTTTGGGAGATTTCAGTTTCCTTTTCATCCTTCTTCTGCCATCCGTGTCGCTACCAGACGTGGCGCGTTCATTGTCGGTACTTCCAACGGTGGAAAAACGAGAGGGTGCTCTCGCCCTTCCTGCAAATGATGGAGGAGACTTTGACCGTGTGGTGGTGGTCGCTCTTGGAGATTTGACTCATGAGGGGGCTGTGCGAGGTTCCCTTAATTAAGTGGTCCTCTGTTGGTATGCTGGATGAACACTGCACTAAGGTTTAGAATTGCAAATCGCTGTACACGCAGTACTTGTCATCTGTCACTTGTCACTTATCCCATTTACATGCTTTACCTGCGGCATTTCTTAATTCTTGTAAAAGAAGAGTTAATTAAATCAATTAAATCAATTAAATCAAGGGGGTGATGGGGGTTGGATATAATGGGGGGGGTGATGGGAAGGATTATTTCATGAGTCAGTTTACCTTTCATATCCTAGTAACAGATATGGACAATTCGTAGTGATATAATTTTATTCATGAGCTGTAGCATTTGAAAGCATTCAAATCGTCACCCTGTACCTGGAAAACTATATACTGTTGGACAAGCAATCATATGAATCCTCATGTAGTTGATCAAGACCCATACTTTATAAAAAAATTGTCAAATTCTAGCAGTTTGTTTTCTAATTTTAACGGATTGAGTGAAAATCAAAACGATTATGGTATTGAATTTTATCTGTTTCTATGAACATTGTCTTGTCATGCTGTAATGCAACACCCTTTGTTAGATATTATTTTTCATCCATATGGAGGGACTTATGAGCTACAGCTTAGATACATTAAGTTTATTTCTAAGACAGTTCAATTTCGAATTAGAGCACAAAAATCAAATCGATGCATAATACCCAAAATAGCGAAAATCGAATTTTTGACACCCTTTACCTCGAAAACTGGTAATAGGATCGATCTGTAAAATAGACTACGTAATGAGGATGCCAAGATCTACAATATATCAAAATTTGAGCAAAATTAGCAGAAAGCCATTTTACATACTAAATGTGCGGGGTCCTTTGATGTACTTCAGTATCCCACTCATAAATAATAATTGATAAAAAGTCGAAGTCTTTACAACTCAGTATATTTATGAATAAGTTACAGATAGTGCAACGGTTGAAGTTTGATGGATAATGACCCCGTTGCGAGAGGTTTACTTGTTTTTATCAACGACACTTCATGTGCCATCAGAAAGAAATGGAAATATTCAAAAATACTTAATAGATTTTTCAACTGCATTCAATACCTAGTGCACATGAGGTGTCAGCAATTTGTAATATAATGTTTATTATAAGGTGAACATAGTAGAACGATGGTTCATACAATATCGATAAAATATAATGTACAGTATGATAAAAATGGATAACATTAGATAGTAATAGCCTGAAGTAAAGAGAAACATTCTTAATTGAAAATTGTAACAAAACATGACTCCTTTGGAAATGGAAAAAAATAATAATAAAAAAACCTACGATAAATTGAAGTTACTTTTTTGTAATATCTAACAGACAACGACTACTTTCCTGGCAAATGCCACGCTGGACATTGAACTACGTCTGATAGATATTGGGAAAAGGTCCTATTTTTCTTTTTTTTTCATTTTAAAAGGAGTCATGTTCTGTTTCAATTTTCAATTAAGAATGTTCTTCTTTACAACATGAATCCCTTCCAAGAGATGTTATCTTGTACGATGCAAAATAACGACTAAAGTCTGTCTTTCAGTCACAGATGATTCCACAATTGACTTTATAAAATTAATATGCGAGCTTATAAAAAATGGATGAAGTCACATTCAATAAATTACTACCCAGTCAACAATCCTGTCACATTTACGTGAAATTTAGGTAATAAGAATAGAACACAATTAATGTAAACCGGTTATGTCAACTTTATGTAAAAAAATTGTGAAGAGTTGACCTTTTTTTGTCAAATGGTCAATTTTCATCTGAAATTCACGTAAGTACTGCATAGAACATATATACCGAATTTACGTTGTAACATTTACATAAAAGTGGGAAAATACTACGTACGTAAATAAGTTACGTCAATTTTATGTAAAGAATATGTGAAGAACTGACCTGTTTTTTTTTCAATGGTCAATTTTTACTAGAACATAGAAAAAATATATTGAATTTACCTTGTTACAATCACGTAATATTAACATTAAAGTAGGAAATTACTATTTATGTAAATAAGTTATGTAAACTATACTTGAAAATATGTGAAGAATTGACCATTTTTAAAAAATAGTCAATTTTTATCAGAAATTCACATGAGTACTGCGTAAAAAATGCTATTTCCAGCGTGGTTTTAGCCGGGGATGTAGTTGTTTTCTGTCAAATATTACCAAAAAGTAACTGCATTTTGATCGTAGGCTTTTTCTATTTCCAAACTAAATTTACCCATTATTACATTCACGTAATGTTTACATAATAGTAGGAAAATAATATTTATATGTCCATTTTATTTGAAACAGACAAAAAATATAACTTTTTCAAAATATTGAGTTTTTACTAGAATAACGCGTAGCTGCTAGAAAGAATTATCTCAGATTTACGTCTACAATATCAGAAGTTTGTGTCAATTTGATATAATAGTGAACTGATGTGAAGCATAAAGATTTTTTAGTTCATGTCAGAAATTTGCGTAACTGCTCGGAAAAAACTATCAAATACACCTTGTTTCAATTATGTCATATTTAAGTTACAATAAGAGAACACTACTTATGTGAGTTATGTTGGTTGAATGTGTAATTTATACAGAAAACACGCATAAATATAATTTTTTTTTAACATGCACCGAAAATTTACGAAACTGCTGCGTAACTAATAGGGTTATATATAGGGTGTCCCACGAGGATTGAGACAGATAATATCTCAAAACTCGAGAGTAGTAGTAGATTAGTAATTTTTGTGGTGTAAATTGAAGCAATTGGTGTAACTTTTTGTGATATGTTACCCAATGAGCTTTTTGTTTTCGGTCACGTGACATCAGATTCAAAGTTATCAATGAGGCAACCTGTATCTTTTGGCATTTCTATGTTCCTCCTGATAAAACGATTCCAACAAAGTACCACACTTGTGGTCTGAAACAATTAGTTTAAGAACTACAAGTACTTCATTATCCTTGTCCCACAGCAAATTAATTATTATTTTAATAAAATATTATATTATAATTTTTCCTTGTTTCAATCATCACAAAAAATGAAGGACTTCCCAAATATACAGGGTGATACATATAGTTGCATTCAGAATATCGTATGGAGATCAAAGAAGTGAAAATATACTGGGTGTCCCATTTAAAAATCGAAAGCTTATGTCACTTCCGGTGAAATCTATTTCTCAAAAAACGCAATCGGTTTCATGTCGTATTCCATTTTCTTTATAAACAGAACCTTCCGTGGACACCCGGTATAGGACAATATTCATTCAATAAGTGTGTGTATCGTATGTTACAGGTGTCAACAATGCCATTTGGACATCCGCAGAAAAAAAGCCATGTAAGGCACTCTGGACTTGGTTGGATGGGACAGAGGTGAAATACTTCAATTGGGGCACAAGCGAACCAAACGGCTCTAAAAAAACTAGGAATTGTATAGCAGTTGCCTTGAAAAATAACGATGGTTTATGGGACGATCAGCCGTGTACAGAAAAACGCGGCTATGTATGTGAAAGCTCCGAATCAGCTGATGCTTCTGCGAGTGTTCAATTGAAGGAGTTTCACCTCAGCAATCATACGGTTGGTGATGATTTTTTTAAATATCATAATCTCAGTTTCATATCGAAAATAGAACAAGAACGTTTTTTTTTTATTTTTACTAATTACAGTTACAGCTTCAAAAAATAACAAATTCTCGTTTGAAACTTGAGACTTGAGAAAAGTTACCAAAATTATTATCGCCTAATTTTTCAGATCGAAAACTTGTGCAACGGTTCGTTAGTTTGAATAGTATAGTATAAAAATGAAGACTCTGTATCAGGAAGGTATCTAGAAGGGGTTCCTAAGGAGATAGAATAAAAATAAACAAATGGGACTAGATGTCGAAACGTTTCAAAAGAAATATCCACTTTAAAATACACCAAGTAAAAATCGATTTTTTAAAGTATTAATTGCTGTTATTCATAATTAGAATATCGATATTCGTAGCTGAAAGGAGAGCAGTGAATGTGCAATGATGTTTCACGCCACTAACATACTCAGTAGCTCAGTTTTAGACGTGGATTCGACAATAAAAATTGATTTCGATAAGATTGAAATATGGGGTTTAGTTTTCCGGAGCGCCCCGTATTTATCGCCAGTGAAAAATCCGTAACCTCCCTGATGGAATGGAACAACCCAGTGCACTAATATGACTGAAATATTAAACAATAGAGACATATAATGGTATAAAAATAATATATAATATGTAGAGGTTTTGTCTTCCCTTGCGCTTGGATAATTTTGACCGGAATAAAAAAATAGTATATTGTGTATCTAACGACAATGTAAATTGTTGGCCGAGGCGAAGCCGAGGCCAACAAGCATTGAAGTCTGGGAATGTGCTTTTACTACGAGGTACACATACTAATTTTTCTGAAATCGCAATCAGCATTATCAAAAACTAAGGAATTCTACATATTGTTTGCGTGAATTCAATAACTGTCTAAAATGTAAACAAGCCGACAAAAATATTCCCGTATCGTTTTAGATCCGGAAAAGTACTTTTTCGGCAACCATCCGGGAAGTGTTCACTTCCCGGACACTTTTTCTTTGGGAAAGTAGCACTTCCCGGTCTGGTCCGGGAAGTACGTACTTCCCGGACTAGGCCGGGAAGTTCTCGAATTTTAATACAAATATTAATATGAATAAGAATTAGAATGTTTCTGTTGGTACCTATCTTCTGTTCGAATTTCAATATATAATACAAATAAGAACTGAAATGTTCGAAATATTCAAATTTGGAATCGTTTCATCCGGTTAACAGATGGGTGAAAGTCGACCTCTCTTCGTCTCTTAGACTAAATGCGTCTCATTGATTTGTTATTCTACATGATTGCCGAAAAAATAGTGTACGCAACACCGAAAAACAGTTTTTTGGACTCGTAGACTTGCAGGACTCGCTAACGCTCGTACTAGAATTTGGTCTACTCGTCCAAAAAAACAGTATTTTCCGGACTTGATACGTAAATTACTATTCCGGTACCGTTTAGGTCCGAAAACGGTCCGGGAAAGTTCGTTTTTAGCAACGGACTAAAATAATAGATTAGCGTATTTTGAGGCCTAAAGTTGCTCCGAGAAAGTGGGCATTCTTGAACAATTTCAGAAAAAAGTCGTGTTCCTCACGAATAAAATATATTAATTGTTGGTACACACACACAAATATTCCACTACAGTCAAGCCATTCAGAAAAAAAAAAACTTCAAGTTCTGTAAAGAGATGAATAAAACATTAAAAAAAATTGCACTTTCAAATTTTTTCGATTTATCGCTTGAAACTCATTGTGTGAGAATTGAATTAAATTCCAAGCAAATTTTTCAAATTACTTTTTTCGATATCTTGCCATCTTACACCACTTTCGGTCTCTTCATGGTATTTTTTTCCAATTTGCCTCCATACCATAGAAATAAATATTATATACTTAGAATGCTAGTCCCATATGTCAAAAGTGTTGTGAAAAGACTAGTCCACAATGCGCATGTGCTTCATTAGACTTTTTTGCAACAGCTCCGGTTTTAGTAAAATATTATGGTAGAGACTGGTGAAGAGTTAATTATTCTGAATCTCTGGAAATGAGGTATTGGAAAACTCAATGTATAGTAGTTTTCACTATAAATGGCATTGACTAAAGGATTATAATAAAACCAATTAGACCCTTAAGTTGTAAAATCCGAGATGCACATCATAAATGTAAAAGGACCGGATTCAGGTACCTAATTTTGTTTCTCAGAGAGGGATTGTAGAGGATTACAGCTTACACTTCTTGTTCATTTTAGTCTTTGTATTTCATTGGAAGTGTTCACTTGTGTTACGGCGTGCAATAATTTTATAACATTTATTTGTTATTACAGACATTAATAGCAAAAATTGTATACCCCAACATACAGAATAGGCAGTATGTGGCGTTCGTGGATAAAAAGTAATAGTGCTTCTTCCAGTGGTTCGATAAAGAAGAATCACTTATCTTGTGACGCGAAAATCATTATAAAAAATGTGTATAGTTCCTTACTTCAGCAAGGATATAACGCGGGTGCTGCAGCAAAAGTAACCAGTAATTTGACGAAGGTGCCTCTTACTTCAGTTAGACGATTTGTTGAAAATTCCATGGAATCAAGAATAAAGCGTAAAGATTCCGGTGTCACAAAAAGTCTAGACGACCGGGAAAAAGATTTGATAAGGCGAAAAATCTACACTATGTACGATGAGCAGCGTGTCCCTACAATCAAAAGTCTGAAACAGCGGCTCATCAACGACGAAACTCAAATCAACTGTAGCCTCACTACTCTTTGGCGAGCTCTGTCTGCAATGGGCTTTAAATATCGCAAAATTGACAAGAGACAAGTAATAATGGAATCTACACGTTCAATAAACTGGCGTTCTGAATATATTACGTCAATAAGAAAATACCGGTCTGAAAATCGGCCAATACTCTACCTCGACGAGACGTGGTTTGACACGCATGACACCCCTTCCAAAGGATGGTCTGATTCCTCTGATAAGTGTAAAACAAAAGCACCATCAAATAAAGGGAAGATAATCACAATATTACAGGCAGGATCAGAAAATGGTTGGATCCCAAACGCAATGTGGCTTTCTGCCAAAAATATTAAGGACTCTTGTGTTGTTTATCACGAAGATACGACAGCAGAGCTTTTTGAAGATTGGTTTAAAAATTGTCTGTTACCAACATACCGCCAAACAGCGTTATAGTAATGGACAACGCAAGCTATCATAGTCGACAATTGCAAAAAATTCCTGGCTCAAAGAATACGAAATTGGAGATTCAAAACTTCATGGCTGCAAATGACGTATATATTTTGAGGAAAATTATACAAAAAAAGAACTTTTACAAGTGCTGCAGTCATTTTCTTTGAAAAAAACGTATGTTTGTGATACACTTGCAGAAGAATTGGGACATACAGTGTTACGACTACCTCCCTACTACTGCGTGTTCAATCCCATAGAGCTTATGTGGCACCAACTTAAATCGAGCGTGCGCGGAAAAAATGCTTCTCCGACTTTAAGTGGTAGTGTGGTAGAATTAATTAGGAACTGTATGAATGACATTCCTACCGAGAGTTGGAAAAGTTCTGTTAGTCATGTTATAAATGTTGAAAACTCCCTTCTGTAAAATCAATTGCGCCAATTATTATTAATTTAGATGAGGATAGCGATAGCGACACTGAACTTAATATAGAATAGAATTGTAACATTTAAATAAATTACTTGTATATCTCCTATATTATGCAAAATTCAAATTTCTTAAGTTCGACCCTGTAGCACATTTGCAACTTTTACCTGATGATTTTCTAGACAATGGGATTAAATCGGGTAGTTTATTGCAGTTAATAAGCCAATACCATTTACTGTGAAAAATACTATACTCATTCCTGCTATTTAAGCCGATTTGAATGCATCTTTTCTCATATTTATGATCCAAACTATTCAGCGAAGACCATTAGAAAGCAGAGTACGGTTATTATTATTATGCATCACTCTGAAACGACTCACTGATTTTTGGTATTGCAATGACTTTTCAGCTGTATATAAACTCAACAAAAAACTACGGAACCGTACCCCAAGTAGTCGGAGCGAATTTCAAGCAAGCACTAGATTGGAAAATGAATTGAAAATACAAAAACTATGAAAATTGATTTCAGCTAATATTATGAATACTTTCAACCCAAAGGACCCCGCAAACTCCTTATGGAATTTGGGTCCTGGTGGATTTTTTTGAATTTTTGGTATGATGTACTCCATGTAATTCTCAACCAATGTTACCATTGCGCCAACCCAAAAAAATTAACAGTTTTGCTGCTAGGGGGCGTTGAAATCATCCCTTGCGCAGATTAGACTATTTATTTTTGAACCCGATAACAATATTTTTACTTGTTCCATTGTTGCTAATGTTGCACAGTATTGTGCTGTTTAAAAAAAAAATCTTACCCCCTCCCTTTTTTCCCCCAACTCGTATTATGAAACGCAAAAAAAATATTTTTCGTGTGCCTTCAAATGTATCGTCAAATGTTCAAATATGCCTAAATAAGGGAAATAACAGTTTTTTATGATTATCCCCCGACCCCCCAAATGACACAAAACGAAAAAATTTCGGTAGATTTTTCTGAATTTTTGATATGATGCAGTTCAAGTTATTTTGAATAAATCGGATGACAAACCCCAAAAATGAATAGTTTTGATGCAATGGGGCGTTGAAATCATACCAGGCTCAGTATAGACTATTCTTTATTAAAGGCGGAAACAATATCTCTACATATTTTTGTTTTATTTTATGCCGAACAATTGTGAAAATTTTTATGAATTGAAAATCTAAAACCTCCCCCTTACCCCCAACCAAACCAAACCAAAACACGAAAAAAGTTAATTCAATCACCACCTCAAATTCAAATTGTGGATGTC
This sequence comes from Chrysolina oricalcia, assembly GCA_944452925.2. Lineage (NCBI taxonomy): Eukaryota > Metazoa > Arthropoda > Insecta > Coleoptera > Chrysomelidae > Chrysolina > Chrysolina oricalcia. The sequence continues at coordinate 53,325,126 of OX101824.2, forward strand.
TAATTTTTATTTATTTTCAAGATATTCGCCCAATTAATTCATATTTAAAAATCATGAACTACGCCCTACTAAGAAGTCAGCAAACTCTACCAATATTTTTCTGAAGGGAGGGAAAGGTGGAATTATACAACTGTACGATTTCCTCAATTTCAGCTGATTATAACATTTATTTTGATAAAGCATTTACAAGTAGTCAAGAATTAATTTTTTTCATGTTTTAAAATAGGGGTATGGGGTAAGGAGGAGGTTTTAGATTTTCAATTTATAAAAAATTACACAACCTGATCAGCATAATCTGAACTAAAATACGTAGAGCTATTATTTCCGCCTATAATGATGAATAGTCTATTCTGAGTAAGATATGATTTCAACGCCCCCTAGCATCAAAACTATTAATTTTTTGGGGTTTGTCATTCGAATTAGTTCTATTCAAAATAACTTGAACTGCATCATATCAAAAATTTAAAAAAATCCACCGAAATTTTTTCGTTTTGTGTCATTTGGGGGGTTGGGGGGATAATCATAAATAAACTGCTATTTTCCTTATATAGGCATATTTAAACATTCGACGATACATTTGAAGGCACTCGAGAAATATTTTTTTTGTGTTTCGTAATTGGAGTTGGGGGAAAAGGGGAGGGGGTAAGAATTTTTTTTATAAAACAGCACAATAAGGTGCAACATTGACAACAATGAAACAAGTGAAAATATTGTTTCCGGGTTCAAAAATAAATAGTCTAATCTGCGCAAGGGTTGATTTCAACGCCCCCTAGCAGCAAAACTTCATTTTTTTAGGTTGGCGCAATGGTAACATTGGTTGAGAATTACATGGACTACATCATACCAAAAATCCAAATAAATCCACCGGGACCCAAATTCCATAAGGTGTTTGCGGGGTCCCTTGTATTTATAAAATTGGATGCGTCGATATTATAAGAAGTTCAAGGTTTTCTTTTTATAGAACGATTCATGTCATAATATGTAACTGCATTTAATTTTAAGTGAATAATATGAAGAGATTAACATGCTATTTCTATGATTATTTCTGGTGGTGTTACCCTAGCGCAATTTCTATAAATGTGGGAACGGAACCATTTTTCTTATCATCAAAGAAAATCACTTTCATATTGACATTTATTTTCTGATGAGACTTTATTGAGTTCAGTACTTTTTGTAGGAATCAAGAACACAATGTTGGTACGGCATTAGGTTTCAAATGATTCTTTCGCCTTTTTTCCATTAATTTTCATGAGGAAAATGTCTGCCACAAATTACAATTATCTCACTCAAATGTTCTGCATTGGGGTCTCTTCCTAGAGACATCAACCAGAATCATGCCCTTTGTATCAAGCTATAATAATAATAAGCTATTTTCTTTTGCTATTTTGAGCAAAGCATAGGTACATAAAAATCTACCAAAAATAATTTATTTCAGTTACTTTTCATTTACTTCCACACTACAACACTAAACAGTTCATTTTTTATCTGTAGCAAGAAACAGTTTAATTTGGAAATATCTTAAAGGAACAAGATTATTGCAAATTCACGAATTATGAAAGAACCAACGACAACAAATACTACACAAAACGACTAGACAAAATCTGAAATTCTAAATACCGTCTCTGATCTCTGTCAAAAGTGACAAGTCTTCCTGTTAATGAAAATGCACTGTTGCACGGTCATTATAATGACAGTAAGATAGGGTACATTATCGTATTAAATAAGTTTCTTTTGCGCCTAAAATTAGGAGGAATCTAACTCTAAAAGGTTATTTCGGTTTAGAAAGGTCCTGAATATGCGCGCTAACAAAATTCTCTCTTTCAAATGACATGAGTTTTATTGCCTCATGACACAAAACTCTGAATTGGAACACCAAATGATTTTCAAACTTGGCAACGATCTACCCAAACTACACTGATGACGAGCATGCGCACAATCGTAAACTGGTCACATACGCGTCATGTTTTTAGCTGAGAAAATTGGCGGAATTAGCATTCCAGAGTAAGTATATAATATCTATTTTTGTGCTCCATACTAGTGGTCACATGACATGTGTCAAAATCGATTTTTAGGTTGTCAGACAAGCACAAACCTTTCCCTGGAAATATTTTTCAAATACTCTAATAATAGCCCCTAACTCAGGTATATTTAAAAAAATGGCTAACACAATTGTATCGTGTGGACAATGCAGAGTTATCAGAAAATTGATATTCTCTTTTTGTAGTCCGCGATTACACTAAAGTCAGAATTTGTTCGGTTTGCAAATCATTATTACTATTTTGCAAACAAACATGTGATTATGGAGATATTTTTCGTTATGTAGTTAGGGATCCACGATTAAAAAAAAAAAAATTTTAGGCCAATCGTGATCAAGCATTGAAGGAATGCGAAGACATGTCCATGAAACTTGCCAGTATAGAGAATGAGGAAGAAAACAAGGCCCTATATGATGTGATCCATGCAGAAGGTAATGAACAACAGTAATTTCAATAATAGTCTAGTGAACATTTACCATTTTTTTAAATTAGTCTTCGGAAATTATGATCATGGTGTTATTCGAATCGTAATGTCATGCAGAAAGTTTACGGCAAAGTCCCAATAGGGGCCGAAAAAAATTGCAAAAGTTAAAAACGATTGAGTGAAAAAGTGGGGCTTTGGTTTTTTTAATATTTCTAAAAATATTAACGATTTTCCAAATGTTAAATAAGATCTAAAAATATCAGCAAATTTACTGAAAAAAAAATTTTACTCCCGAAACTGTACCTCCAATATTTATAATTTTTACAGAGCCCTAAAAATAGAGCCAAAACGGGTAGTGTGGCTTCCGCGCGCGTTGCGTCACTCTGACACAACAACAAAATGAAATGCCACAGCAAATGATAATAATAGCCGTCCTCTATCCGCAGACGAAGATTTTTAGAGTGGCCAGCTAGATCTCCTGATCTAACCCCACTGGATTTCATGTTGTGGAGATACATCAAGTCAAAAGTTTAAGAACAGACTCAATAGTTCTCGAACATACGGTTATCTAACATGAGAAAAAATATGACATCACAGAAAAATACGTTTTTTTCTTGAAGGTATTATCAAAATAGAGTAATGCCATTTGAAAACAAATATAATAACGTTATAACTCGAACAGCGATGACGTCAGCAAATCTGAGTAGCCGAAAAATTAATATTAGTAATTTGTACAAAGAATTGATATCCAAAAGATTGTTTGGAGCGAATAAATGTGATATAGATTCACGGAATGATAATTTAAAAATACATTCAATACTTTTCCTTTGCAAAGATTTGAGGAGACGCAAGATATTACAATTGGCAGTTCCCCATACTGATATTATGGCAGTTCCTATACTGATATTAAATATTGTAATTTTGAATATAATAAACTGAAATATACGATTTTTATATATTTCAAAGGAATGTAATATCGAATTTTGAACCATATACCAACTATAGGAGATATTTTTTTTTCGATGGTTTTCAAAATGGCTTTTCCAAGAAAGGATTTCATCAATGAATAATTCCAAAAAATTTGTTGTTTCTGAATATTTTACATTTTTTTCGTTAAAAACTAATGAATTTGCAATATATTTGGATTTTCTTTATGAAAAAAACATAAAGGAGGATTTACCAATGTTTAAAGTCATCTTATGATTGGTTAACCAGAGTGAAATTATTTTTAAATCAACTAGAATATTTTCAATTATTTCATTGTCATTTTGCCCTGAATGAATCAATGATATGTTATCCGCAAATAATTTGGACTCACCATGCAAACTATAAGATTGGACATTGAATTGAAATATATAAGAAATAATAAAGGTCCAAGAATTGAACCTTGTGGTACACCACATGTTATATTCCCCATCAAACTTTTTCCATTCTCCATACAAACATATTTTTTTCTCCCAGATAAATAATTTTTGAACCATTCATGTAGATGACCTCGAATCCCGATATTGAATAATTCACATAATAAAATTTCGTGATCTACCGTATCAAATGCTTTCGATAGATCCAGTGACACTAAACAACATTGGAAGTTTTCATCTAGGTTCAGTTGAATTTTTGTAATCACATCCAACACGGCAGACTCAGTGTCACTAGATCTTCGGAAACCATATTGCCCATTATACAAAAAATTTATTTTATCAAGGTAATCCATTACTCTTCGGTTCATGATTTTCTCAATAATTTTGGATAAAACAGGTAATACTGATATAGGTCGATGGTTACTTAAAATTTCTTTTTTCCCACTTTTAAAAATAGGTGTTACCCTAGCAATTTTCATATTATGGGGAACACAGCTACTGTCGAATGATTTATTGATCAATGCGGTCATACAAGGGAATAATTTTGATGCAACCATTTTTACAATTTTAACACTAATATTATCGAAACCAACCGCTTTTTTGTCGTCAAGATCTTTCATAGTATTCTGTACTTCATCACAAGTTGTTTATTTCAAGAACACGGAAGAACTCAATGATACATTATCACAAGTGTTTGATGGTTCAAACAAAATAGCAGATGCTGAATTTGGTCCAACATTCAGAAAATGTTCATTGAATTTCTCATATATTTTCATTGGATCCTCAATATGTTCATTATATTGTTCAATGTAATTTATTACATTAACTTGCTTATCATTTTGCATATTATATAATACCTGATTTATATCTTGACATACCTTTTTGGGAATTTTAACCTTCCACGGTGTGAAAATGAAAAAATGTTAATTCAAAGAAATCTGTACAAGTGTAGAGGGGCAATAATCAATTTGCCCCGATCAGTTACTGCGTTTAGAAGACTGTTGTCTTGAAAACAGTTTATTATTTCGTCAGTAACGTATCGAATACTAAATTTGTCTATATGACGAGAAATTTTTTTAAATTGACTAAAAATACTTCTCTTTTTCGAAAACGTTGACGTTTCGGAGACTAAATCTGTCTCCGTTATCAAAACTCGAAGGATGAAAACTTGCTAAAATTCTATTTTTATCAGCTTGGATATGAACGATTTGTTTTGACTGAATGTCAACTCTATCATAGAACTCATAAAACTTTGCTGTGAAAAAACTATTTCCAGTTCAAAAATGATTTCTATCAACAAGAATTCGATATGGCTATGGGTTCTCCATTATTGCCAGTTTTAGGTAATATTTTCATGGGATATTTTGAAGAACGTTTCAATGAAACTTACTAGAATGGCCCCCGGGTATGGTTGAGGTATGTTGATGATGTGCCATTTGGAATAAAAGTAGAGATGACTTGAACATATTTTTAGATTATATTAATAAACAAGAACCGACAATAAAATTCACTATAGAAACAGAAAAAGATATTCAACTGCCTTTCTTGGATGTTTTGATAAAAAAGTCAAAATCTCAAGTCAATACTACTGTTTATCGAAAAAAAAACACACACCAACAGATATCTCAACATTTACCTCTAACCATCACTTCAGCGTGAAGAAGGGAATTGTGAAATGTCTGTACAATGGGGCACAAATCGTTTGCAATTCGAACCAGGATCTGGAAGAAGAAAGAAATCTAATAAAGTCTGTTCTCAAGGAACACGCTTATCCAGATCAATTCGTAGAAAAAACTATACATGAAATTAAAAACAATAATACACCCAACAACCAAAGAACACAACCACCAGAAAAACTTCAACCCAATACACACCAAACAACCAACATAATACCATATGTCCCCGGATTGTCTGAAAAGATAAAACGGATTGGCCATAGGTATGATGAAAAGACAACATTCAAGACAACCAATACATTGAGATCAATACTTACACACACAAAACCAAAAAACACTGATGAGTGTTCCAAAAATTGTGTTTACAACATACCTTGTTCATGTGGAAAAAGTTATATAGGTGAAACATCAAGACCTTTGACTGTGCGTAAGGAAGAACACAAAAGTTATACAAGGAATCGGAAAATAACTGGTTCGAAAATATCCGAACATATTCTGACATCGGATGGCGATCATATGATGAAATGGAATGACACCAAAATTTTAATGAGTGAATCAAATCAAGAAAAGAGAAAGTTGAAGGAAACTGCCTGTATTTTATTATCGACGAACTGTTTTTCGATCAACTCATTAGAAATGGATAGCACATGGTTACCTCTCCTCAGAGAAGATCTGAGAAATAACAGATTGATTCATTGATATCAGACACCCTATATGTATCCAGACAGCAAATGTCATCATAAAAATATTTGGCAGATTTCATTTGACTTTGTCAAAACAAATCCTTCATATACAAACTGATAAAAATAGAATTTTAGCAAGTCTTCATCCTTCGAGTTTTAATAACGGAGACAGATTTAGTCTCCGAGACGTCAACGTTTTCGAAAAAGAGAAGTATTTTTAGTCAATTTAAAAATATTTCTCGTCATATAGGCAAATTTAGTATTCGATACGTTACTGACGAAATAATAAACTGTTTTCAAGACAACAGTCTTCTAAACGCAGTAACTGATCGGGGCGAATTGATTATTGCCCCTCTACACTGTACAGATTTCTTTGAATTAACATTCATTTTCAGACTGTGGAAGGTTAAAATTCCCAAAAAGGTATATCAAGAAACGAATATCCTCCACAAAAATAAACTTTTATTCAATACCTGATTTATAGTTTTCCACGTACGAGAGATTTTGGAGTAGCATTCAAAAATTAATTTTTGTAATTGTTATATTTCGCTTCCCTTGCAGTTTTTTTACACTACTATTTTCGATTAGTAATTCTTTCCATCGAAGTATTCATATTAAATATTGAATAATCTCTACATTATACTAATTTTACACATTTAACTCAAATATCTATTGATTCCTTTCAGCAAGTATATCTCCATACTGGATATCAGGTGGAAGAAAACCAAAAGGAGAATTTGTTTGGTTGAACGGGGAGCCCTTGATATATACCAGCTGGTCATCTGGTGAACCCAATGCCAAAGACAACATAAGAATTTGCATGGAAGTAGTCATCAAAGGAAACGCTTTGAAATGGAATGACCATTACTGCTCTCACCAACGCAAATTTGTCTGCGAAAAAATTAAATTGAACGCAGAAGCTGGTGCCAATGTAACTGCTTAACTATTTTGCATTCTTTATTTCGGACTTCCCGAGCAAAGCGTGGTTTTACTTTGAAATGTTTCTGTTTTGTTTGATTGACTTCGACTGCTTTGGCCATTAGCCACTATGTGTTCTGGATAGGCCTTGTTACTAACTCCATTTGCCACCTTAGGAGCAGCACTGTTAATAAGAACGCAACACTGAATCGTGCAGGACTCACCCAAGTCGAGCCACGAGATTTTAATAATTCAATCGGTCAAATTAAATTAAAAAAATTCCAGCCCTAACAGGGGCTCGAACTCCGGACCTTTGGGCCCAGAGTCGGAAACATTGTTATTGTTACTTAAAATGCACTTTCCTGAGTAATAAATTCTAGTCGCACTTAGAAGAGATTTCTGTTTTCTTCGATTAAATCTCTTAACCCGGAGATTCGGAGTGTTCTTCCTCTGCTCACTAGGTGGAGCGGCCTAGAAACTGCTTCCATCTCTTGAACCAGAATTGACTAATCAGCGGAGTGTGTATTGGTTTGGACGGGGAACAGATGGCTTCAGTGCTGTCTGTGTTGACCTGCCCTTGCACTGATGAGAGGCAACAACCTCGAAACTAGTCTGCAGGTGGTCACCCCGTCCAAATCAAAACATAATTCTGCTGGTTGGTCATAGAGGGCACTTGCAATTGCGTCCTCTGATGTTTTGAGGAACGTTGCACAAGTAGCTGTTAGATTTAATTCAATACCCGTCGTGGTCTTAGCCAGGGGAGGAGTTGTTTTCTGACAGGTTCTTGCCATAATAAGCCTACATAGTTAGGTGTTTATGGGAGTAAACGGTTCATCATCGGTCGGTAACGACTGTTCGTTAGCAAACTATAGAGGTATCTCATTAACTCGAATCAGGTCATGATAACGATCGGAAATACCATACCGATTGAAAGGAGGTGTTCGAGGTTATTATTTTGGCAACGGAAGTCCGAAATAAGAGTAATGAATTTACATTTCCTAAAACTTTTAAACTATTTTTACGTTGTTGTGGTCTGAAGACAATGAAATAAAAGAATTTGAATGATGACTGTTTCAATTATTTATTTGCTTCTATTATTGTTTGGAGAATATCAATCACATTGGTCCGAAATGAAAAAAATCCAGAATAAACTCCTGAGGTATTTATATTCCATGCAGCCAATTTTATAACTGAGGTTGAGTTGAACCAAAACTGAATACTTTATTCAAGAAAAATTACACAATAAAAATATGTAAGTGAATAATGAGTTCAAAATCAAGACTGAAGAGTATTATAATAGAATACTGTACACTATACTTTTTCTACGACCATCTGAATCATTAACATATCTGTAATATTTTTAATAATGCTTTTTATTATAAACTCTCCAGTCGTCATTTTTACATGATTTAGATAATTTTTTCTTTCTTCACCCGTTGAATGAAATATCTATTTTTTCTTTTTGTACACGTACCTACCTACGTCGTGAAACAAATAACATTCAAAATTTTCAAATTTTGATAACTTCTAAATAAAAAAACTTTATGCAGAAAAAGTCGTTATAATTCAAGAACACCTGCGAAACAATTTATCAATTATTATTAGAAACATTTTGACAAGTACTAGCACCAATGCCATTCAAATTGAAAGGTTTGTTTTTGCGTTGAAAGATACGTCATTAACACAGAGAGTTTCACTTCGGGAAGAGGAAGGCATTATAGTTGGGTTTCCAATGGCATTGATAATTTTATCAGCCACATCTAATTTATTTTTTTATCGAGTCATCTATATATGTCTCTGCAATGGTGGTAGATTTCCAGCCACAGTGCCTCTTCAAAGAAGTTATATCGCCTCCTGCATCTACCAGGATAGTGACCGATGTCCTTCTGAAGCAATGACCAGGTACATATCGGGATCAGCAAGATTTAGAAAGGCTGCAATCTGTTTTACCATTCTCCCAAATTCGTTGATTCCAACTTTTTGGTTGGTGCACTTTCCCTTTTGATAATTAAAAAAAAAATGGTATCCTTAGTATATGAGGGCCGAAGATCTGTGTACTTCTTAACCATCATAAAACTCTCCTGTTATTGTAAATTTCCTGGTCATTTTATTTGTAGTATCAGGTATAGTTATTAACGCAGTAGATCCCATATCTTTAACGTCAGTTATTTTCATTTTGTATAATTCTTGACGGCGACAAGCACCCGTGATTCCCATAATACATGCAACCTAAAAAATTAATTGAAGATACAAATATCGAAAATTATTCTAAAAATCAAACACTAATCGATTTCATAACATGGAAAAAAATTGTGGCTGCGTGGATTTGAACCATCGCTTCCACCATCCAAAGTCCATGTGTCATCTGATTCAACAAACAAGCAAATAAAAGTATCTTTATTAAGGTCTTGAATTTACATGCCATTTCACTGAAAAGTTCACTCAAGATATGGAATACTCGTCGTTACTAGAGCACATAATAATTTGTTCAAATTAACTGCTATACAGGCTGATTCACGGTGGATGGCACATTAGACGTTTCTGGTGAACCAGACAACGGATCACTTTGAAAATTGAATGGAGGGCATATTCGGACATTCTCTAGCCAACTAAAATATTTTCGACAATGCGGTGTTGCCGCTTCTATTAGAAAGCAGTAGCAACTTTGATTTTTCAAATGGAACACTCTGTATATAATATTATTTTTGGAATCTCCAACAATTGCCCGACAACTTTTCTTGATATTTCCCTATACCTATCTGTTACCGTTTTCGAAATAAAAATTAATTTCAATTTTTTTCTTCGAAAATCATGACTTCTAAAAATGCCGATATCTTTTAGTTAAGAAGTACTATGATATCGAAATTTGGTTTGGAGTTAGGTGATACTTGGACACTTCCCACACGTCAGCCTAATCTCCGTTACTTCAATACAGGGTGGTAAAAAAATACAGTTTTTTCGTTGAGAAAGTTGCTGAAATTTGATTATTTCAAATGGAACACCCTGTATATTATTGAAAATTCGGAAATCTGCTGAAATTTGCTTTCTTTCTATGTATATCATACCTATACCTAACTAGTCAAGTTTCGGACTTATGAGCATTTATTTGTGAAAATGTCCCTTCAGAATGGTATTTCCATTCGGTATTTGGTAAGTAGGCCATGATTACTATTTGACAGTAGCGTTGTGACATTCTCCTAATAATATCGACATTTTCGTCACTTCAGAAGTTGCAAATACCTTCAAAACGATGGAACAAAACTATTCAAACGAAGTTCTTATGAATTTGTTTATTATTTTTGGACAGTGTGATAAAATTATCAGCAGAACATGTAGTAAGTTCAATGAAATGTATCCGAATCTACCGCCAATGAACCTCAAGAAAGAAATTTATACAAATTCAGAACAATTTCAATGCATTTGGATCTGCTTTAAAAGCACCAAGAAACTTGCCTCGACCCGTAACTTCTGAAGACAACCAGATTAATGTCTTAGCATATTTTCACGCATTTCCCGAGTCATCAATACGAAGTGCTGAAGAAGATTTGGGTATAAAATATTCATCGGTTCAAAGAATCTTGCGAAGACATAAAATGCATGAATATAAATTCACCAAAATTCAAGCAATGAAGCCTCAAGACCCTCAACAGAGAGTAGAATTTTGTGAAATGTTGTTGACACGCATTCAAGAAGATCCATTTTTTTTTAAATAAAATTATTTGGACTGATGAATCGAAATTTTCCAGAGAAGGGATTTTCAATAGAAAAAATCGTCATTATTGGTCCAGTGAAAATCCTCACGTCACAAAAGAAGCCGCATTTCAAGAAAAATTTAGTTTTAATGTCTTCTGCATGTTGATGGACAACAAATTGAGGTGCGTGATATACGAGGAGTCATTAACATCCAGAAGCTACCTGAATATTTTGGAGAATACTATAGAGAGTTTCGTGAATAATCTGCCACTCGAAGAATATCGAAACTGTTGGTACCAACTAGACGGAGCTCCTGCACATTGCACAAGAGAAGTGAGCGCAGAACTGGAAAGACTTTTTGACGATCGGTGGATAAGGCGCTTGGGACCATGGAATTGGCCAGCGAGATCACCCGATCTTAATCCATTAGATTTTTATTTGTGGGGAATGTTTAAAGAAAAAGTTTACAAAATACCTGTGCGTTCGAGAGATGAATTGTTAGAAAGGATTGCCCAAACATTTGAAGATTTGGATCCCAATGAAATCAGATCTGCCACCACGAAAGCAGTCAACACCCGCATTTTAAAGTGCTTGGAAGTGAACGGCCAGCGATTCGAACATATTCTGAAATATTCCACATGATTGTTTTACTTTTTTATAATTATTCATATCAATATTTCCAATTTCAAGTTTCTTGGTGCTTTTTTATAGTTTATCCAAACATATTGAAATTGTTCTGAATTCGTATAAATTTCTTGAGGTTCATTGGCGGTAGATTCGGATATATTCCATTGAACTTTCTACATGTTCTGCTGATAATTTTGTCAAACTGTCCAAAAATAATAAACAAATTCATTAGAACTTCGTTTGAATAGTTTTGTTCCATCGTTTAGAAGGTATTTGCAACTTCTGAAGTGACGAAAATGTCGATATTATTAGGAGAATGTCACAACGCTACTGTCAAATAGTAATCATGGCCTGCTTACCAAATACCGAATGGAAATACCATTCTGAAGGGACATTTTCACAAATAAATGCTCATAAGTCCGAAACTTGACTAGTTAGGTATAGGTATGATATACATAGAAAGAAAGCAAATTTTAGCAGCTTTCCGAATTTTCAATAATATACAGGGTGTTTGATTTGAAATAATCAAATTTCAGCAATTTTTTCAAGCAAACGAAAAAACTGTATTTTTTTACCACCCTGTATTGAAGTAACGGAGATTAGGCTGACGTGTGAGAAGTGTCCAAGTATCACCTAACTCCAAACCAAATTTCGATATCATAGTACTTCTTAACTAAAAGATATCGGCATTTTTTGAAGTCATGATTTTCGAAGAAAAAAATTGAAATTAATTTTTATTTCGAAAACGGTAACAGATAGGTATAGGGAAATATCAAGAAAAGTTGTCGGGCAATTGTTGGAGATTCCAAAAATAATATTATATACAGAGTGTTCCATTTGAAAAATCAAAGTTGCTACTGCTTTCTAATAGAAGCGGCAACACCGCATTGTCGAAAATATTTTAGTTGGCTAGAGAATGTCCGAATATGCCCTCCATTAAATTTTCAAAGTGATCCGTTGTCTGGTTCACCAGAAACGTCTAATGTGCCATCCACCGTGAATCAGCCTGTATAGAAAGTATCTGTCAACTAAGTATTCAAAAATATAGAATCCGATTGTAATCAATATTTTTATTGAAATTATTCTGATTTTACGAAAAGAAAATCATACCTTTGTCAGAAGATAGGCATTATCAGGAGCTTCTGAAATAAATTTATTAATTTGATCTGTAGAAAATGTTTTGGATTTCCTTGGTTGATACCCGTCGGACTTTTTCTTGAGAAATGCTTTTAGCTTTTTATAATCGGATATGTCCAAATCTTGATCGATACTTAGCATCATTTTTACCATCGAATATTGACTCCAAAGGGTGGATTATTTGAATTTCTTCGATATATCGGCAAAATATACCAAAAAGACGCTTTCGGAGAAAGATGATGTGTGCTGAGAGTGCCAATACATAAAAGATTTGAAAGCAGATTCATATTTCTTCTTTGACAATTCTGGTAATAAATTTGATGAGGTGAGCTAAGCCATTTCGGTAATATTTGGCAGTGTCAATGTTAAATCATCCTCACTATCGCTAATCATTTTTAATAACTTAATTTTTTCAACAAACTTGATTCGATATTATTTTATTATTCATTTCCTTCTATTATTTGGTATGAAGAATATCAATCACATTGGTCCGAAATGAAAAAAATTCAGAATGAACTACTGAGGTATTTATATTTCAAGCAGCATCATATGAATAATAATAATAATAATCGTCTTGATTTCATCAAAATGGAACTTTTACAGAAACATAATATACATTTTTCATTATCAGAAGAAACGGGCGGAGTTCATTCTAAGAGAGTGTAGTACTCCCTTAGGCTGCTCTTCCACTCAACTCTAAAACATACCGTGCTGCGTAATAAATGTCTTTAGTGTTCATGTATGGAACATAATCTGAATTATGAGTGTGAGGATCCTATCCATGAAAATATATTTTCCTACGACCACATAGAAAGTTACTTTCCGCACGCATGCGGAAAGTATTTCGCACGCTTGCGGATAAGTTGTCAAATGCATAATTTCTATTAAGATTTACCGAAGTCAAATTGTCAAATATATAATTTCAATTTAGATTTACTTATTTAATATGTAAATTTGAAGAAATCTATTTGAATTTTTTTTTTCACTCAGAAGGTCTAAACTCTACCAACTGATACTATCTAAAAATCAGTATACAGAGTGGCCACTTTTTTAATGGGATTGTATTGGTAACTTTCAAACCATAAGAGTAAGAAGGTCGGTCAAATGGAGAAAAAGTTTCATTCATAGAAGCATTGTCAAGTGGTTCAAACAAACCGAGATTATCAGGACCGGTTATTGAGATATCATAAGAAAAGTAAATTCTGTCATTTTGATTTTTCTTTTTTTCAAATATTATCAAAAAATGATACAGGAATTTTTTATTCGATAGTAAATTATCCTTAATTTGACTTGATCAGATTTCGTATCCAACGTTTCGTACTCTCTGGGCCACCCTCAACCTCATTTTTTTCAATACGGACCTGCATATTTTATGACAATTTCGAAATAACTTTTAACGCTGAATTCAACAATATATCATACAATGTCATTCAAAGTTTATTTTCAGGTGATTTTGACCCTTATCCAAATTTCTCTGGGTCGGATCTGTATTGCATTTACCTTTAGTTTAATTAACAACATGCAATACATTTCGATTAGAAAAACAACTCAGTCATCTTAAACTGAATGGAACGTATCAGAATCAAAGCAAGAAACAAGTAATAATTATTTACATATTTCAAGAGAAGAAAAACCTAATGCAGAATAATTAAACGAAACTATCATTTATATGAAAGAAAAATTAAATGATTATTCGAAAATAAATGAAAATTAATGAAGTAAGTGTTCGAAATGTCCACCATTTTGTAAAATGCACTTTGCGGTTCTGGAACCCATACTTCTTATACATTTGCTAAATTCGTCTCCTTGTATACCTTCCAATACATTCTCAATCTTCTCGAGAGGAATCACTATTGTTGGATTTGTCATTTGTTCCGTTGAAACAGATTACAGAATCGAACTTTATTTTTACGATATAATTCTTGCAAGGCTTGGTATTCAAATTTAAAATCATTGTATTCGCGTCTCTTGACTATTTTATTAACAGCTTTCGATTTTTTTTTTTGGATCAATTGAATTTGGGCAGAATATTGATATCGTTAATAGACTTGTTTTTTCTTGCAGACACAAAACTCTAGGTTTATTGAATGTATTATTTTCAAGTAGTAGGCCGTGGATAAAAAAGAACATAACAAGAAATATCATATTATTTGTCACTTCGTTCATTATTGTGTCACAAGAACTTGTCATTAAATACTTTTCTGTGTAATTTCAATTTAACTTATTCGGTATGGTAAGATACACAAATGAAGAAAAGAGAGATATGTACGAAGTGTACATAAAACTAGATAGGAATTCGTTCAAAGCACAACAAAGGTGTGGTGAATTATATCCTGAAAGAACAACACCAAATATTAAAATATTTCGACGTTTGTCTACAACGTTACTTGAACATATTTCATTCATCAAACCTAGAGATCCTTATGTAAGACGAAACGAGCCTATCAATGACATCAATGTTCTAGCCCAAATTCGAATGAATCCAAGAATAGGATCGAGAACTGTGGCCAGTGAATGCAATTTATCAAAAAGTGCTGTTAATAAAATAGTCAAGAGGCACGGATACCATGACTATAAATACCAAGCCGTGCAAAAACTATATCGTAATGATCCTGAGAGAAGGTTGCAATTCTGCAATTGGTTTCAACGGAAGGTGCGGAATAACAACAATTTTGCGCACAATATTATTTGGGGAGACGAAACGACATTCACAAATTCTGGCATGTTCAATCGAAGGAACAAACATTTTTATGCCACAGAAAATCCTCACTTAATTCATGAAGTTAGACATCAATATCGTTTTTGTTTGAACATATGGTGCGGTTTGTTGAATAATAAATTACTGGGACCCTATTTTATTGATGGCAACCTAATCGGAGAAAAATATGTAGAAATTATAGAAGAAATGTTGGATGATCTTCCTATACTGTATCGGCGTAATAGTCTATAGTTCCAACAAGATGGATGTGGTCCACACAACTCAAGAATAGTCACAGATTATCTAAATCGAACTTTTCCCGATTCATGGATTGGAACAAGAGGTCCAGTAACATGGCCTGCAAAATCTCCGGATTTGAATCCGCTGGATTTTCATTTGTGGGGATATCTCAAAAATAAAATTTATGATACTACGAACCCGACAATAGAGATTCTTCTCGAGAAGATTGAGAATGTATTGGAAGGTATTCAAGGAGACGAAATAAGCAAATTTGACCGACCTTCTAACTCTTATGGTTTAAAAGTTACCAATACAATCCCATTAAAAAAGTGGCCACTCTGTATATACTATCTAAAATCCTACCAACAAAATCTTGAAGCAATCTATTTGAGAATGGTAATTTTTTTCATCTTCTTAAAAAAAAGTTTTCGCGAACGAGGATCGAACCCGGGTACTCTTCGTCAGAAGTCACGTCTAGTCCCGCTGCTTACTAACTGTGGTATTGGACACATATTATGACAAGAAAATATATTGTATAAGAGTATATCTTGATTAGTAATTATTATAAAAATAAAATATGTCTAATTATGATTTTGATCTCGTCGGTATTATATCATAAAGAGAATATTTTACTATGTCGCCTTTAATTACAATATTTTTATACATTATTTGGTGAAATTATTATGTGGTCGTAGGAAAAATAGTGTACATTACTCGTGCGAAAGTGATTTTTCACACTCGTGTGATTGCCGCACTCGGCTTACGCCTCGTGCCACAATATTTCCCACTCGTGTGAAAAATGTCACTTTCCGCACTAGTAATGTAATATACTATATTGTTGGGAAACTTTGAAATCGATAATATCAACAAAAAAATATAAACTGAAAAAAATTTAAATCGAAAATATAGAAATAACGAACCAAAAGAAATTTCTAATGGCCTAAATGACTTTTATGTTGCGAGTATTGATAAGATCATTTCAGATATATGGCGTGTTCCGTTTTATGCATTGAGGACATAATGCGCATATGACCGTTCCGTTTCCTACATTGGGAGCGCATTGACACGCCCACTTTTATATTCCCCTCTTTGGCCTTGAGACATCGAAAGTGCATGATCTACTGCCCGTTCGTCTAGCAGCGATGAATGCGATCCAAGTTAGATCTGTCAAACTAAAAAGTCAAAACCAGTCAAAACAAAGAGTTTCTTGTCAGTGGTTTTACGTTCAAAAAGAAACGTCAAATACCGAATTAAAAGTTCAAATTTAATATTTAATGAAGTGTCAAGTATCGCGCATTATCACATTTACCTGATTTACCGTAAAATGGAATCATATCGTCGGTCTCGTGCCAAAACCACGAATGTGCAATTTGTCATTTCGAATGAGAAGAATTTTAAGAATATTCATGCTTCTTGCTTTGAAAACCTAGGTGAGTTTTCACATTCGCGAATTCACTCTCGTTCACAGTAGACAACCTGATAGCACTTTCGTAAGTTTGGCATTGAAAATTTTAGTAGAAAATTAGTATTTTACATATTGAAGTCAGAACCCTGGAATTAGCATATTCGCGCTTTTGGCGTCGGACAGACGATATTATCCTCATAACTATCACTTTTACAAAGCTCGGTTCCTACTCTTCCATTAACACTTTCGTTCTACCCGTATTAATTTATTTACTAGATAAACAGATTTGTTTTTGTTACATAAGAATTTGGTTAACTGATAAATGTCAACATCTGCGGGAAACTGCATGCACCACGCAAGCAAAAATCGTTCCGATTCAACCCACCAACGTCAATGTTAGTTGAAACGGAACGCTTGATTATGTCTGCAACAGTGATGCGAAGAATGCATGAAACGGAACACGCTTATAGATGCCACTCGTATGAGGGATTTTACAGATAAAATAGTAATAACAAACGATAAATCGAATAATTGCATGCTCATAGAGTAAACAGAGCTCAGAATGATGGTATACACCTTACCAAGTAAAGGTAGTCCGGATGAAATAACAGCCGAAATCCTAGAAAAAATAAATGATAGCGTCGAAAAACCGCTTTTGAATCTAGTCAATACCTCAATATTAACGTGTGGGGGTCAGCAAAGCTCCCAATAATAGATCTTATAATCAAAGCGCGATTTCACCTCAAAATATAAAGGAATTCGCGAAATTAAGAAATCCTATCGTGAAACCAATAATCTATGATGAAATAACAAATGTTTTCAAATTACAAACATATTTTGATGCCATACATTTTAGCGAAGTGACCTGCACGCAAACTACCCATTTAAAATAGTTATTTATGTATCAAGGGCGTAAAGTAGGCGTTTATGGCCTGTGACGTGGATGATGGCCCGATGGCGTTAGCCGAGGGCCATCACACGCCGAAGGCCTTAAACGCATTTTAGGCACGTGATACATACAAAATTTTATGCACTAGCGGTTTTATAGCGCGAATCACAAATACTGACTTGAATTGCACTGGTCTACACGTTTCATACGTTATGCATACAATAATTAACATAATATGGGGAATGTGAAACTATAGTAGCTGAGTGCTATATTGGAGAATCTATTTCAAATAAATAGATCATTACCGAAAAAGTTGCCAACGATTATGAATAAATGTTAGAAAGAGTATTGCTCTATTGAACTGAAATGATTCTAATTCGTGTTAGGAATTGCATGAAATGATGTGTGAGTATAGGCAATTTGAGAATTTTGTCTACTTTACGGCCCGCCGGGCTATAATGCGCCCACGGGCGGTAAAGTGCCACTTTACGCCCGGTGAACCGGGCGGTAAACTGTACTTTACCGCCCGCTAGTGCATAAACGCATTTTACGCACGTGATACATACAAAATTTTATGCACTAGCGGTTTTATAGCGCGAATCACTAATACTGACTTGAATTGCAATGGTCTACACGTTTCATACGTTATGCATACAATAATTAAGGGTAACATAATATGAGGAATGTGAAACTATAGTAGCTGAGTGCTTTATTGGAGAATCTTTTTCAAATAAATGGATCTTCACCGAAAAAATTGCCAACGATTATGAACAAATGTTAGAAAGAGAATTGCTCTATTGAACTGATATGATTTTTATTCGTGTTAGGAATTGCATGAAATGATGTGTGAGTATAGACAATTTGAGAATTTTGTCTACTTTACGGCCCGCCGGGCCATAATGCGCCCACGGGCGGTAAAGTGCCACTTTACGCCCGGCGAACCGGGCTGTAAAGTGTACTTTACCGCCCGCTAGTGCATAAATATATAAATGTCGCGAGAAAGTAAATTATGCATCATAAATAAGATCGAAACAGGCATTGTTGACGTTAGATTTTGCTTTAGTTTTAATATGAGTGTTTTTATTTTTAGGTTTTGTATTGGGCATTGAAAAAACATTTTTCTTTTATGTCTATTTTATATTTTCAAATATTTGTTTTGATACGCTGCTATTTATAGCAGTGAGAAGTGCTTGTTAATTATTCTTTTACACTGTCGGTCTGACCATATACAAGGTGAGTTCCTGTGGGTTTGCACAGTGAACATAAACGTATACTTTGTTTTTTAATAAATTAATTTTAGTTATATCAATGATTGAGTTTTCTTTCTCTTCTCATATTAACAAGCATTCTATACTGCGTGTTGTGACGAACCAAAAATAAATCAGTGAAACTTTCTTTCACCGCTCGAAGAAGGTTTCCCGGTACTGCGACGTATCAGTGTTTTCTTTTATTTCGACACCCGATTAGTGTAGTGTCAAAATAAGAGAGCGCTGTCTCGTCAACGTATCGTTTCGTGTGTAGCACAATATACAGGGTGTTCCACAAACGGGCAAGCTTCCATCGGCCTTTAAGCTGTCAACAGTTATACCAATACCTAAGGTCGCCAACTCTAATAAAGCTAGTGATTTGAGACCAATAAATCTTATGTTAGCAACACTAGAAAAATTAATCCAAAGAATAATTCATGATCAACTCACAACACATATAACAGAAAATAACATTATATTTTCAAATCAGTCAGGTTTCAGAACAAGCCACAGCCATAGAAATATATATCATATACTTACTCTAGAATGCTAAT
The DNA here is from genome assembly GCA_944452925.2 of Chrysolina oricalcia. Taxonomy (NCBI): domain Eukaryota; kingdom Metazoa; phylum Arthropoda; class Insecta; order Coleoptera; family Chrysomelidae; genus Chrysolina; species Chrysolina oricalcia. The sequence goes on from OX101824.2 coordinate 53,344,714, forward strand.
CCTGTCAATTTTCACGGCGAAAAGCATGCCGCGTATGCGGCCCGTTTACGATGTGCTCATGCGCGTCATCAGTGACCCAACATGTCAAAGACCAAACATTATTTGTTCAATCCCCAAGACATTGAGGTAACTGAACGAGAAAAGTGTGGTAACTGAGTGATTCAAGTGACCAAAGTGAATGAAAACGGAGCAAACAAAATTAATTTCGACGTCTAACAAAGGACTTACAAGAAAATTATAGAAAAATTATGAGCTTTTTCAGACTACGAGAGATACTTGGCATATAGCTGATTTAGATTAAATGTTTATATAGCATTTGTGATGGGTATGTTCTGGGTTTTTTGTAGATAATTTTCAATATATATTTCTGGATTTTTTGTATATTATTGATTAGAGTGTTTGATGCAGATCCCCATGCGATTATTCCATATGTGAGGATAACTAATGAGTAATAACGGATTTTGAGATATCTATACTTAAGAATGTTTGAGAGATGCTTGAACTTGTAGATTATAAGACGGAGTTTTTTCATTACGGAATTTATGTGTACGTCCCATCTCGATATGTAAACCTAAATATTTTATGCTATCACTCGATTTGATCGTAATCTTGTGACATTTGTCGTTATTGATTACTATCTCTTTGAAAATTGGCATATTATTCTTGTGAGAGGTAAATGTGATATATATGGTTTTTTAAAAATTGATTGTTAATAGTTTATAATTTGTTTCAAGTCTTCCTCAGCAACACCCTTGAGTTGTTCCCAACATGTTCCTTTGTAAAAATTTGCAGTGTCGTTTGCGAAGCTTACTATATTTCCTTGTATTTCTTGGTCATATAAGTCATTATATATATATATATATATATATATATATATATATATATATATATATATATATATGTTAAAAAGTAGTGGCCCTAAAACAGTTCCCTGAGGCACGCCAAATTCTACATTCCTTGATTCACTCAATATTCCGTTGACACAAACGAACTGTTTTCTGTTGCTTAGATAACTCTCAAATAGTTTGTATGGTGTACCTCTTATTCCTATATTTTCGAGTACAGAAAGAAGCTTTTCATTTGCAGATATGTGAGAAAACTCAAACAAAAATTACACGAGTAAATATACTTACTCACATGACACGTATTTGCAGATACGTGGAATGTAACCAATTGAGAGCCAGGTAACGCCATGAAGTGTGCATTGTCGTTATTTGCAGATAACGAACATTAAGCCACTCATTATTCCATAACAAATGAAAGCGTCTATACCGGATATTATACTTTAGGTTCGGACGAAGGAAATGAACTTCAAGCCGAAGCAGTCGTCCATGAGACTGATGGAGGATGAAGTGACTTCTACTGAAGAGAATGTGGCGACAACCAAGCTGGTAGACGAAGAAATCCTTCTAGCGTTAGGCGATAAACCCAACGAAAACGAAGCATTGGGAAATACACCAAGAGCTTGCAGATAGATGGAACATCTATATAACAACAGGCATAGGGAGGGAAAAGCAAGAAAAAATTGCTCTGAAACACCCAGTCCCGAGCAACTGTGCAAATATCAGTGCTCCGGCACTGAATGAAGGAATTGCAACCGTTTTTGCGTATTCAGTCGGCAAAACAGGACACATTTCAGAGCGAACTGCAAAAAACTCTTGCATTAGTAGTGAACTCAATCAGCACACTTATGTCAGACAACATGAAGAAGCAGGAGAACATCGATCTGCAAAAATAAGTATTGCCTTATCTTGCAGATGCCGCGAAAATAATATACGACTTCATGCATTCCCTATACTTACGTCGTAGGTATCTCATAACACCGGTTTCGTGCAGAGACCACAAAAAACTTGTAGAAAATCAAGATCGACACCCTACTATGAGGAGGAAATTTGCAAGAAAGCCTAAAAACGGCGAAGGCGATGAAACGCGCCAGTGAAGAACTGAAAGGCACTTCAAAGGATCATTCAAACTACCAGCGACCGCAGTACAAAAGCAAATACAGACCAGAACACAACCATAAAAAGAGGGGGGGGGCAGCAGAGGAACACGACGACTCAAGGGAAACATAAACGTCACTGCTACCAAGAAGACAGGTAAGTAAAAGTACGCCGGTTCACTGAAAAAAATCAAGAAAAACTGGGAAAACACCATTATCCTAAAATGGATCAGCAGGTATGCAATACATCGATACCGAATCGAAGTAAAATTCCAAAAACAAAAATTAATAGTGAAGAATCAACATACTTTCAAAAAGCTATTGTTGATCTCTTGGAAATAGGCTCGATAGCGCCTATTTCAACTTAAGAGTGGACAATTTATTTAATCGAATTTCTTACTGAAAAAACCTACTGACAAATTTAGATTAAATTTAAACTTGAAGATGCTCAACAAATTCCTAACAGTACCACATTTCATGCTAGAAAATCATCGTACAGCTCAAAAACTGGTACCAAAACGACTACCTAGCATCACTCCACTTGAAGGATGTATATTTTCTGATACTAATAAAACAAAATCACAGAAAGTGTCTGCGATTTAAATATAAAGAGGAATCAATCCTGCGTACTTTTCGGCTTATCACTTGCAACTTTTTTATTCACTAAGTTGTTAAAACAAAGTTGTGAAAAAGTTTCGTAAAGAAGGAATTAAGGCAGTTGTGTATCTCGATGGTTGGCTTATTATAGACGAAAATAAATATGAATGCAAGTTGAAATATTGTAATACATACCTTGGATTTATTGTGGATAGAAAAGAAAAACTCAAATATTCAAATCTATGAAGAATGTATAATTAGAAACGTTGCCAAGTTGCAATCAACTATGGGTGGTGCTATCTCAAATATTTTGAAAGTGAAAAATATAGAGACTTAAATAGTCACCACAACCAACAATTATGAATCCAAAATAAAATTACCAAAATATCTACAGCAAGACTTTACTCCGTCTGTAAAAAAATTCAATATAGAAATATCTACAGAAGCATCCTTTACAGGATGAAAAACAGGATGGGAGGCCTCTTGCAGAAATGCAAAAGCTCATGGACATTGGACCTAAAGCGATTGCACATAGGTAAACATTTTGGAACTCAAAGCAGCCTATTATGGGCTTAAGTGCTTCACCAGAAAAAAAATAGAAAGACTATAATATCTCATTGAGAATTGATAACACCACAACGATATCATGTCTAAACCGATTGGGTAGCGTTAGGTTTGAAAAGTTAAACGCGATTTCCCAAAAAAGTTGGCCGTGGTGCGAAAGAATGCGTATATATACATTTGCTTCTTATACCTATCAGTTCCAGACGCCCATATTCTGAAGCCGATAAAGAGTCGAGAAGACAAGCTACGAAAACAGAGTACAAATTATGCCATAGGGCGTTCAACAAAATCGTACAAAAATTTGGACCACCAGAAATTGACTTATTTGCAAGCAGAATAAATGCGAAGTGTGAAAAATATGTTTCTTGAGGTCTCGACCCGTACTCTGTAACCATTCAAGATAAATTGGAAAGGCCGAAATTTCCATGCACTTTCTGCATTGGCAAACAACAAAAAAAAATTAATAACATCTCACATGGCAGATTGGTATTACCCCTTCGGGAATCACAACCATGGTATCCCGTTTTCAACGAGTTGTTTTAAAATTGTTTTGCTGTTTTCAAATTGTTTTTTTTTTCGCTAACCAGCTGTCGTCCCCTTACGAACAGCAGCCCTCAGAAGTCGAAACTTATGCGAGCCAATAATTAACGCGGTCTTACCTTTTTACGTGCGATTCCTAGCACTTTCTCGGGCGATCAGAAAAAATTCTCCAGTCGCCGTGGTTTGAACCATCACCGACTGGCAGCCAAAGTTATTGAAACAATGTTGCTTCAACCACTCGGCTACCTGGCCTCTTACATTGCCCTGGTGGCATGGAGATTGTGAAACAAGCATTCCTACGGAAACGAATTCAAAAATAGTTCCCCTTATTCTTAAATAAATTTATTCAGGTCTATTCTATCATAATTCCTTCCTATAAACTCAGACGATGAGGAAATCATAAAACGATTTCTGAAAGGAATATTCAACACCAAACTAAGTGCGCCGAGATACGAAACAATACGGGATACCAAACAAGTACTCGGCCACTCGGAAAAGCGGTATACACTGAATACCCTAACATTAGAACAGCTAACATTGAAACTGAGTACACTGTTTGCATCAATCTCGACCCACATGGTCCAAAAGCTTTCGAAAATTTCAATAAATAAGATTTAATGATAGACTGAAAATCAGAGTTCCGAAAAGAATTAAAACATCTGACCCTAACAGAGCCCAACGAAACGTAGTTCTTCTCTACTTGAGATAGAAACCAACTATGCGTGGCATCCGTAGTCCGTACTAGAGCATTACTTGGATCAAAAAACAAATGTTTAGAATAAACACTCTGAAACAACTGCTTCTAATCTTCAAAAAATCGCATCGACCAGCTACCATGCAAACCATAAGCAGATGGATCAAAACCACTTTACAAAAGAGCGGAATTGAGAGAAAAATATTGAGTGCTCATAGAACATGCAGCCACATCAGCAGCAAATAGATCTGGCATAACTAGATGCTACTCAAAAAACTGCAGGCTAGCCCAAAAACTGTGGAGTGTTTATAAAATTTTATAACAAACCCCTCACTAATGATCCATACGCATTTGCGCGAAGCATTTTGACTACAGCTTCAATTAATGATATACATATAATTTTTGTTTGGTTTGCATATATAGTGTATTTTGACTATAGGTTAGATTATTCAATTATGTACGCAGATAATTTTTGTTGTTGTGTTCGTACAAAAGTAACTAGGCTGTTGGGTTATAAGTTACATAATAATTTATGTAATTATTTTTGATAAACCATAATTGAAAAAATGCAGAATCAAATCTGTTCATCTTTAAACATCTACCTGTACTGATGCGGACGACGGGACCATGTAGGATAATTATAAGATCAATCGACTTACCTGTAAGGAAGATCAATCTGAATTATCCTAACGGTCCCGCCGTCCAAATCACAAACCCCCCACATAAGAAACACCCTACCCCTTGTAAGATTTAATTCTGCAAAAACACAAATTGCACTGATTCATATAGGGGACTTGATAAGGGACAGCAGATTGACAGAAAAACTTTTAGTGAGTAATACTTTAAAAACTGCACCGATTAGTGACACCGATTGTATACTACCTGTACTGATGCGGACGGCGGGACCATTAGGATAAAGATTGATCTTCCTTACAGGTAAGTCGATTAATCTTATAATTATTGATTATATCTAGAACTTGGATATATGTGACTTCAGAAAAGTTCAATTCCTTATCTGCATAATGTTTCGTGGGAACTTGTAAAATAATTCTCCGGAATGCCATCGGTGGTAGGTAAGAATTAATTGTCCAGCAATGTTACTAGAATAATTATTGAAATCATCCGAAGAAATCATGTTATATTAATAATATTGGTGGAATATTGGTTGAACTAGTTTTAAATGTAGATTATCACACGAAATATTGGGTCAATATCGGTTGAATAATTTCTACCAATATCGATAATACAATATTGGTTATATATTGTTTTCCACATCTAGAATGAATATTGCAATCCAAATATTCCAGTCATATCGATTATAGGGGAAAAAACTATATTGTATTTCCAGGTTTGTTAGAATATTGGTTGAATATCATTTCCACTTTATTTGACAAATTGTAATAACTCATATTGAGTCAATATTGGTTGGATGATATTTACCAATATCGATAAAACAATATTGTCTTCACATCGTTGTTAACATCTAGAATAAATATCGTAATCCCAATATTCCCCTAATATCGATTCTAGGAATAAAAACTATATTGTATCTCCAAGTGTGATTACACATTGGTTGAAGATCATTTCGCCAATAATCAACAAATCTTATTAATTAATATTGGGTCAATATTGGTTCAATAATATTCATCGATATCGTTAAAACAATATTTTCTTCATATTGTTTCCTACATCTAGATTGAGATGAAATTTGAATATTGGCCGAATATTCAATGAAACATATTGAAATTATATCATGATTAAACCTGGATAAAAATTCGCTAGGTGGCTCTACATATAGAACGTCTTCTAAAACCTGCGAAAGTATATCAAATACTTCGCATAACTTGTTTTCAAGACAGCTCACTCAGTGGTTATGGCGATCAAAAGGCAGACTCTGGTGTCACCTTCATCAACTAAAAGACATTTAATAATTTACCAAGGTACATTGACATCCACCAATATATCCAAATGATATTGTAACAATATCGATGAATATTTTGAGGCCATTATTGCGTCAAGAATATTCCAAAAAACTATTTCTAAAATATTCAAACAATCGAGCAATATCGCAAAATATTCACATCTTATTTCTGGACAATATAACTCTTGAATATTGTGCCAATATTGTCAGAATATTGTATCAGCGATATTATACCAATATCGCTGAACATTTTGAGGCCAATATTAGTTCAAGAATATTTCGCCAATACTATTCAAGTAATACCTATTGGACCAATATCGCCTAATGTTCACATTTTATTTCTCGCCGATATTGCATTTCAAATATTTCTGCAATAAGTTCACAATATTGTACCAATATTTTACCAATATAGGTGTGCTACTTGGGAATAAAAGCAGAAAAGTAGATGCATTGATTAATAATAAAAGTGTGCGATTTGTAGAAGAAAATGATCGATGTATCTTCAACAATCCATCAATAATCAAGCCATAATGAGATTTGGATAACGAGAAGTCATGATCAGTATGGCTAATAAGTAGTTGCCATTTAAATTAGTTCTTTAAAAAAATGATAAGGCTTATCCATGAATTTCAATAGAATATTCAATAATGGCCCTATACTATCTCTGAAACTGAAACCAATCAGCAATTAAAAACACGAGATAAACAAATCAGTTTTTTTAAAGAAAATAGAATGGGTTCGATTATCGTAATTGCATGAATATTTCATTATTTAAATTGTTGCTTGGCCCTCAAAAAGGAGTTAATTTGAATTTGTTGAAAGGTTTCAACCTATATAAAGTTCGCTAGTTTTTCTTTCATTACAGTAGCTTACAGCTTAAAGAGTGCAAATATGTCGTTCTCATTGTATTTGGCATTTGCTTTATTGTCTGTATTACATATAAGTGTTGTTCTTAGCGCTGGTAGGTTGTCGTTTATAAAATTCATTCGAAAACTGTTTTTCAAATCACCATTTCGACTTCATCGAGTCAGAACTCAGTGTTCTACTCACAAGAGAATGTAATACATTGTTTCTCAGTTAATATGAGGATTATCGAAAAAAAGTTTGGATGAACGCTGAAGGGTATTTCACTCTGCACCTCTTCATGAATTCAAATATATTTTAGATATGCCATTGGTGGAGAAGTGATATAATAATAAATAATAATAATAATAATAATAATAATAATAATATCGTTTTTATTGCAGCAGGTTTACATGTACTTGTTCCTTATTACAATAAAATTACAATAACGCTGAAAAACCTGCAGAACAAAAGGCAAAGTTCGCCTTCCTCGAACTGGTTGCCCAATTCATAGGAGTAGCGCTCTTCCACTTAACCCTGAGTGAAGTATGCTAATTGTAGATAACACGTTGTTATAAGCTAACACTTTATATGAGTTTATGAAATAAAATAAGGGAAGTATAATAACAAAGTAGAATAAAAAATTATGAAATAACAAAAAAAAATTAAAGAAAAATTATTGTTTTTTTTTAGATAATTACAGTTTTAATGAAGTGGTGAGAACAAGAAAAATAATATGAGTAGTTGTTGCCATCATTGCCAAAAGATTTAAATTCAAAATGCTAAACAAGTGTTGTTTAAAATTGCCATTTTCATCTTCTTCTTGAAAGTGAAAACTGATGAAATGTTTTTCAACGCGTTAGGTAGATTGTTAAACGTTTTGGCGATATCATATGAAAATGATGACTTATACAATGATGTTCTGTGCATAGGAATTGTGAGATTGTTGGAGAGTCTCAAATAAGTAGGAAGGCGATTTTGAATTAATTATTTTATGATAGAAGACACATCTGTGGAGAAATCGCCTTTCTCTCAAATTAAGCCAGCCTAGTTGTTTTAACGCAATTGAGACATGATCACGTCTACGCAAACCACAAATCAGTCGAACACATGAATTTTGAATCAATTGTAGGCGTTTACGATCAACTTCAAGTAGGGCATGACCATATACACAATCAGCATAGTTAAACTTGGATAATACACGGGATTCACATAGAGATATCTTACATTTTCTGTTAAGCATGCCTTTGTTGGAATAGATCATTTTTAGAGAGCCGAATGCTTTCTGAATAATGAATGAAACGTGTTTTCTAAATCTCAGGTCAACATCCAAAAATAAACCCAAGTTTTTTTCACAAGACGAAAGATTCAGAATCGTATTATTGATATGCAAATTAATTTGTTGTACGATTCGATTACGACTTGTTTTCCTTCCAAGTAGAAGTGCTTTTGATTTGGTGGGGTTAATTTTGAGGCAAAATTTATTAGATATCTGTATAAGGGATTCCAGATCATCATTTATCCTTTCGCAAGCTGATTCGACTTCATGCTCCTCAAAAGAGAGGTAGAGTTGCGTGTCATCTGCATAAAAATGTGACGTGGAGTTCACGATACTTTTATGAAACTGAGAAGTGTATAGCATAAAAAGCAAGGGGCCAAGAATGGATCCTTGCGGTACCCCACACGTTATACGAGCAAAGCAAGACGATTCACCGCCTAGAATCACTGCCTGGGCTCTATTACTCAGATAGTTATTTATGAGATCACATGCCTCTTCAGAAACTCCCACATGCTGGAGTAGAGCTAATAACAAAGGATGACTGACCCTGTCAAACGCTTTCGTGTAGTCGATCAGGACGAGTACACATAGCGAATTTCTGTCCACCGCCTTATAAAAGTCATCTGACATTTTTGCAAGGGCTGTGGCGCAACTGAAGCCTTGGCGAAAGCCAGATTGATGAGGGGGGGGGGGGAATTTTATTGATGTTGGCGTAATGTCTTATACGTTTGTCTATAATTTTTTCAAGGCCTTTAGATATGGTACAGAGAATGCTTATGGGGCGTAGATCACCTAAAGTTCATGACAAGTTTTTTTCGGTAAAGGAATCACGTTAGCTAGCTTCCACGTAGTCGGAAAAACATTATTTGTTAGGCAGAAGTTGTAAATATGAGTAATAACGGGAATAACAACTGGACAGAAATATAATATCATTTTTATATTAATCATATCAACTCCTAAGGCATTTGACTTGATAGACAAAATGGTCTTATAGACTTCGTCCTCATTAGTGGGTGATAAATGCAGTTTATCGTTATTCAAGGAACTTGCCAAATAATGTCTGCGGATATCTTCGTCGCATCCATTGTTGCCATCCGTGGAAGATGAGATAAAAAAGTTATATATTTCATTCGGATTATTTAAATGAGGGAGGGGATCAGTTTTGGGTTTAGAGGTGATATCTAGGTTTTTAAGTTCTTTCCACATATTTTTAACATTATTCATTTGAAATTGTAAGTAGCCTTTTTTCTCTCTTTTTATTGCCCGATTCACCTCATTTCGAAGTATTTGGTATTGTTGCCAGTCGAGTGTTTTGTTGATTTGAATTTACGCAAGGCTTTGTCGCGGAGTTTCATCATCAGCTTGAGAGTACCAGTTAACCATGGTGCTTTCCTTTTAGTAATCCTAACGGTCCTGACAGGAGCGTGCTCGTTGAACAAGCGCAGTATTATTTCATTAAATAATTCTACTTTGCGGTCAATCGAGTTCGCTTCGAAAATTATTCTGAAATCAGTATTATATAAATCGAAATCAAATAAATCGTGATCAAACCTTCTGAAGTCTCTGAAAGTACAAAAAGATGGACGAAATGTAGATTTTATTTTGTTCAAAACACATGACACGTAACTATGATCTGATAGTTCAGAACAGTCTCCAACCTCACTTTCTGTAATATTTAGATCTGTTGAGGCAATAATGATATCAAGTAACTTGGCCGAGGTGGATGAGTATCTTGTGGGCTCTTCAATATGTTGTTTGAGCGAGTATGTCTCAAATATATCGGTCAGTTTATTTACTATAGGTAATTCTATTTTCAAAAAATCAATATTCACATCGCCACCACAAATAATATAATCGTATCTAGGAGCGATATTGCTCAAGATACTTTCAAGTTGTTCTACGAAGATGTTTTCCGAAGAATCAGGAGGTCTATAAAAAGAACAGATCGCAATTTTATGCTTATCCAAGTTTAAGTATGCCCAGATTTGTTCATAGTCAACTGAATTTAAACTTGTTATAATTTTCGCTTTTAGTGAGGCCCTCAAGTAAATCGCAACACCTAATCCTCGCTTTGATGTTCTGTCTTTACGAAAGAGGCGATATCCAGGAAAATCAATCATATCGTTAGTAATAACAGGCCTGAGCCAAGTCTCACTTACAGTTATAATATCGAATTTATCATGAAATATGTTTTTGAAGTTTGTGAAATCGGAAACTAGTGATCGAGCATTTATGTGACAAAATTTCAACATCTTGTCAGTCACATTTTATTGAATTAACTTAGAATATGTTTTGCTGATGGATACAAAAAATAGTTGAAGTCAGTTTTTACAGAAAAAAAAATTAAGAGGGTGAAAAAACAAGTATAGCAAACAATGAACGAATAGTTTAAATGTGATACACTAATTGAACAAATTCAGTAATCTGACAGAAATTGAGAAAAGTCGAAAGTTTGCAAATACATTAGTTTATTGTCTCTTTGGTCTTCTGGAGTTTGTACGAGTTTTTATTGAATTGGTATCACCTTCATCTTCGGCCGTGAATAAACCAAGGGGATCGTTTTCTAGTTCTTCAACAGTGTATTGCTTATCATTGTGGACCAGTTTTTCTTTGAATATTTTCGTAGTAATATTACGGGATTGGGCTTCCTTCTTGTAAGTAAGCAGAATTTTATTTCTGTCCAGATCAAAAGGAGTTAGATCATGATTTAAATAGATGCCGGTTCCTTTGAGAAGGTGGGCTCTTCTGAAGATTTGTGACTTCACTTTCTGTTTATTCAGTTCCACCAGTAGCGGCCTGGTTTTTCCTTCACTATACTTGTCTTGCCGATCCTGAATGCGTCTCTTATACAGTACTCGGAGATTGGAGTTTGAAATTGATTTCCTATGAAATTGGCAAAGACTGCTTCGGGATCTTCATTGTCTGATTCCTTCAAGCCGAGAACTATAAGGTTGTATTTTTTATTGCGTCTTTCAGTTCGCAGTAAACTGTCTCTCAGTGTTGCATTTTTCTTCTCTAAAGAGTGAACTTTATTTTTTACAATACTCAGTTCTTCTTCAAGATCTTTCTTTACTTCTTTTATTTCGTTCTTGATCTCTGTATTTTGTTGCTTTATTTCCTCATTTTGCTGCTTAATTTTTTTTATTTCTCGAAACAGTGATACAGCTGGCATAACTTTTTTCGATCAGTTATTGTCAGGACCTAATGTGCGATTTCGACGGTTTGAAGTGGTTTACAGTACTATTTCAAAGTCTTCTTATTGATATTATAAACAATGATGATGAGCTATGAGTTATGGACTCGCCTCTACATTTAGCACATGCTGATATACTTTGTCTTAATAGTTTTTGCGTGGTTAACACTTATTTTCAATTTTTATTGCGGAGCACTTCTTCATCGGTACTTTTTTTAAACGGAACTATGTGGCACGTTTGGTATCGCTAGACAGCTTGTTTCTTCTCATTTCAGTGGTACAGTGTGTTTCGTATTTTTAAGTCCACTTCTGTGATTAATTTATCTATTTCTTGATTTGTTCAAAATTTTTCCTAATCGGGGAATGTAGCCTGTTGGATATTTGAAGCGAAAAATATTTTTATGTGCTACAGTTCTTTCATTAAAAAATTTCTCAAGATGTTTACAATTAACATCCTCTCCTTAAAAAGAGTAATGGTAATGAAATATTGATAGTTTTGCAGGAGAACGATTTAAAATTTTTGATACAATCAAAACTTCTGCCACAAGAGTTTTCTATGGCATTATTGTCCCCTGTATCACCCCTATATATCAATTGAATTATCTTCTATATAACCATATTCATTTACTAATTTTCTCACAATCTGTTGTTTTCATATTTTAAAAATTATTTTTTCATTCCTCGCACTATGTCTATATGCGTCACCCTGTATAGACTGAAATTATTGGCAAACGGTGCTGTGAAGACGCAAGACCCATGAAAGAATTTCTAAAGCGCATGCTACAATTTCCAAGAGGCATGAAATTGCAAAACAACACGGTCTATTTCTCCCGTTTTACTACCAAATACCCCTTTTTGCCTACTTTGAGCAATTTTTTTTCAAAAGCTGTCCCTCATTTTTCGTCTTGCCCATGGAAACTTTTGATCAGGACATCGAAAAGTTCATGAAACAAACAAATCAGCGGAATCCACCGAAAGCCATTTCCCATAAGGTTTGTGCGTGGTCCTTTGGGGCTTCGTTTATATGTCACTTTTTTAGGTTTGCTGGGTCTATAGTGCAATAGTATTTGGAAGGGTTATGCCTTGTGGTATCCAATGCACAAGATTATTGGTTATGGTCTTTCAAATATTATCCTTTTGTTTTAAATAAAAAAAATTAATATAAAAAAAAATTGTCGTTAAGTCACTCAATTGATTTTTTTAAATTTTAGGTACGTTATCGAAAGATGATATTTATGTGGGAAAAGAGAAGGTAAATATACATAACAACGATGACATTTCAGATTTGGTAATTTCAATTTGTTCAAGGTAACTCCCTACACGGCGTCAAGGAATTGTGATAAGAAAGACATGAATCTTTTGAGCATCCAAACCCCCGAGAAAAATAAGCAGATTGCCAAATTGTTGGAAGAACTTGGTGAGTATAATAATTTTCAAATGCTATAGTCTAGTCACCGTGTACCATTTATTAGAAAATTTTCATATAGTCACTGAAAATTATGATCATGGTGCCATTCGACTCGTAATGTCATGTAGAAAGTTTAAGGAGAGGTCCCAAAAGAGGCCAAAAAAATCGCAAAAGTTATGAAGAATTGAGTGAGAAAAAGAAGTGGGGTTTTGTTTTTTTTGAATATCTCGAAATATAATAAACATTTTCGAAATAAAAAAAAATATCTCGAAATATATTAAAGATTTTCGAAATATTAAGAAATGTCTGAAAAGATCAGCAAATTCACTGAAAAAAATTTTTCGACTCCCGAAACTGTACCTCCTATATTTATGATTCTTACAGAGCCCTGAAAATACAGCCAAACACGGGTGATCCGCGGTCAAAACAATTTTATCCTAATTTCTCCATAAATTATGCATTTGTTAATTTTTTTTATTATTATTATTTTGTTGCATCGATTACTAAAATCATCAGAACCACAGTATATCGACTCAGATAATGATAGATATTAAGGTTTATATACATATACAAAAAAAAACTTTTCTGGGACTTACGTAGTTTGACCTCCTGAACAAAAAATCCAAATGAAATTTTTGGCGGTCTCAAGTAATTTCGGAGATACGGGCCTTTTTTGAATGAAAATTGGCATTTTCTGGTACACGTTTTTTCTTCGAAAAACACACTCAAATGCCTCCTTATTTGCACCAGCACAATATACACACCCTGATTCACCAGTTTTACACTTTTTTTTTTTCATTGAGAACAGTTTTTTATCAACAAATTGTAGCTTTTTCTAGCAAATACAAAATCCATGCTGTTTTGTTTACTGATTAACTGTCATTTCAGTTGTCAGGTTGGTAACAATGGAATTGACGGAAAGGCAATTCTAATATTGCGACATTGCGAATGTGATTCCAGAAATATTCAATTCACGTATCATATAGAACATTTTAGTGAATGAGTATGAGAAATGAGTTGATATAACCACAACACTCTGACTGCACATTGGAAACAATGATACTCATACTGTTTCTAAATGACTAGAAAAATTCAAAAGAGCGAGAAAGATCACGGAAATGTGCGCAAACAAATATGAATATACATGCGCATAAAAAATAAAGAACACTTTTAACAAAAAATAATCTACTTTAATGACTATAAATCAACCCGACAGACCCGATCTTATGCAAACCTAACCGAGCTTACCCGACTATACGACACGGATAGGTTGCGTCTTTTCTATCTGTTTGCGCATGCGCAAATACCAAGAATGAATGTTTTCCTACACGTTTATTTAGGTAACTATTTGTTCGCAAAAAATGGCTGCTACATGCTCTGTCTATTTAAAAATATTTTTTGTGCATTCAAAATATCAATACCAAGATTTTTTTTCCATTCCAGTTATCTGACAACGAAATGGCTTCTTTCATAACCAAGTAGCAAGTATCAATGTCTTTTACTGACTCAACAACAACAATGAGTCTTAATAACTTTATAAGAGTACAATGCGACGTTGTCAGATTCCTTAAAATTCCTGCATACTGAATACTCATGAATATGAAATGTTTGTAGTGAATAGTTTTCGGAAGTATGGGCGCCCTAGAGACTGGAATTTTTCATCAATAGTAATAGTTCCTAATAAACACTCGTGAAGATATTCAGCAATAAATACTCAAGCAAAGCGAGCGCGCGCATTCCTATTACTACTTTTGTAACTTATGTAACTCATCTCTTACTTCTTGTTGAAGATATCTGCGAGAAAGCCGCGAGCAAAGCGAACGCGCGCACTCCCATCACTACTTTATCGATTTTTGACGACTTAGAGTAGAAATTTTCATCCCTTATCCGTTAGTGAACAAGACCAGAAAAACGCGAGCAAAGCGAGCGCGCTCGCTCGACATTTGCGCGGATTTGCGAAATATCGGGCGAGCGCGCGCATTCCCATCATTTGAGTAGAAGTTTTCATACCTTATTCGTTAGTGAATAAGACCAGAAATACGCGAGCGAAGCGAGCGCGCGCATTCCCATCACTACTTTGTCGATTTCTATCAACTTTGAGTAGACATTTTCATCCCTTATTTGTCAGTGCACAAGACCAGAAATGCGCTAGCGAAGCGAGCGCGCGCATTCTCTTCAAAGTTGACTGAAATCGACAAAGTAGTGATGGGAATGCGCGCGCTCGCCCGACATTTCGCAAATCCGCGAGCGCGCTTTTGTAGCTTGTAGCGCCCGGTTAACGGAATTTTACCCAAAAATGTAATTATTCTAATGCGCAAGACGGAAAAGGGTAAAATTTTTCAAATTAGTAAAGTAGAAAGCCTGAATGATGTCCATTAATGGAAAGTCAAAACAATTAAAAAAATTATCAAAACGTCCAAGGACTTAATTCTAAGTTGAAAAGTTTTAAACTTTCCATCAGTGCCTCAAATTACGATGTAATTATATTAACGAAAACTTGGCTAACCCCCTCAATCTATGACCACGAAATTTTTGACGAAAGATATGTAGTAGTTCGCAATGATAGAAACAGTCAACTTACTGGGAAAGAACGTGGAGGGAGTATTCTCATTGCCGTAGATTCTAAATATGATTGTCAATGTTTACCTTTTGAAAATAGTAGCAATAGGGTGGAAGAAATCTGGGTTAAAATTAACTCATTCTCCAACATATTTCACGTATGTGCTATCTATACAGGGTGTTTCATAATAAATGCGCAGGACTCAGGATGTGATAGCTCGTACAAAAATATGAAAAAAATTCTATTAACTTACCCTCTAAAATGCACCATTTTTGAGATACAGGGTGTTGAAATTTTTAAAAATAATCGTTTTTTGCGAATATCTCTCGAACCGTTTATCGCACAAAAAACAGATTTCGAAAGCATTTTCTACTCATAATAAGCTATGTTTTGTGCAGATTTTTTATTTTTTAAAATTCATAATTGGTGAAGATTTTGAAGGGGTAGTGGGTGTTTTTTCTACAACTTCTACGCCACTGGAAAAAGTATGATTTTGAGCCATCTTGAACCGCCAATGTTTTCTACACAAAAAAGGTACCCTTGGTCATAAGCTCTTAAGTTGTCCGTTTTCAAGAAAAATCAACTTTCATGTTAAAAAACATGGTAAATTTTTTAAAATATTTTTTTCCTAATTATACAAAATTTATTTAACCCTTTATCGGCCGATTCTGATCAAACCAAGCGCTATTTCATGGACCATGTAACCATATGGTATCATCACATTTGAAAGCATTTGTTCTTGGTTCTCCGTAGTCCTTTGATTCACAGGCAACGAAACCGTAGGATAACAAACAAGCTTGGGAGGGGAAACAAAGGCACACATCGATTTGGCGCTATCTCTAACTGGCAGTTAAACTTTTTATGATTTCTGTTCGTAATTTTTTTTGCTAAGGTTGCGTGTACATGTAAATATTGATATTATAAATACGTTGTGAAATTATGCACATTTTTTTAGGCCATTTTGATGACTTGCCCGATAAGGGATACAAAGAATTATGTAGCCATATGGTGACAAGAACCGATAAAGGGTTAAACGTTAAAACAAGTAACAAAACCAAACGTTGACTTGTTAATTGCAAAATAAAAAAAAACAGTATACAGGGTGAAACACCCTATATACCTCCAAAAATGCTCTTCGAAACATTTAACTCCTTTTTTGAAAATGTTGAGAAAAATTTAGTAACTTTGGACAGCAATCTGATTATTGCAGGGGACTTCAATATGCCAAGTATTTCAACTTTGGATATTAACCATTTGACAAATATTGAGACACGTTACTTACAGTTCCTCAATCTCTTCACTGAGTATGATTTATTTTTATGTTCCTCAATTCAATAGGAGAAATGCAAATGATTCATTTTGGCTAATGACGCCACGTTCCAATCTTGGCCTGAGCGCCCCCTGTATAGATTGTGTCTTATAGCAAATAACTACTTACACAACGTTGACATTTTTTTCGAAACCTTCTCTAGTTTTAAACACAGAGTATTAATATTGTTTCCACGTTGAAAAGAAGTAATAATGATTGCATATTGGATGAGCTTCTCTCTTCAATTTTCTACTTTCTTTCCATTATTTTTCTTAATTCTTCTGTATTGTATGAATAATTCCAATGAAAATATGTTGTGCATGACCTATTCATTTATTCAACTGTGTTTCCATAAGTATAATTATTGGTAGAATTACTTTGTTTCCTTAGCATCCTTTGCTAAAAACTGTTCAAAATGTATCTCTGTTCACGTGAAAACTTATTCTCTAATTCTGAGTAATTTTCCTATAGCATTAAATAAAATTATCTATCTTAGTATTAGTCAATGTAATGGTGGTTAATTGTGATCTGTAATTGGATTTTTTCTGTTGATTACACAATAAATAAAATAAAATAAAAATAAGGAATCCTTGGCTCCCACATGTTTCGACTTCTGAGGGCTGCCGTTCGTAAGGGGGCGACAGCTGGTTAACGGAAAAAACAATTTTAACAATTTTTTTGAGTGTTTCCAAAGCTGGTTCATTCTTTTTCTTAGATTTTGGGTTATTGATGATTCTTGTGCCGTCGGTTTTCCTCTGGGAGGAAATCTTGGGAATCTTTGGTATTGCCCCTTTTTTCCGGTTCCCCTGTATATTATTTATTGTATTCATTTCGATTGTTTTTCTGATATTCCGGGTTGCAGTGCCCTTGGGTTTGTTATAGATATAGTCAGTCCGTCCTTGATCTTGTTTAGGTTAGATTTGCTTTTAGCACAAACAACAATAATTAATATTGTTGGTAAAATTCAAAAAGAGCAGCTAATATGAAAAACTCACTATAATTTATTTTGATCAATATTTTTCAATTATGTAAGCTGATCTCCACCTATTATGCCGTTATTTTTTATGTATATAATAAAATGTTATTTAAAAACAAATGGAATAGGCAATAAAGACGCTATTATGATTTTTATGCAATACCTTGTGGACAGTAGCAGAACTATTTTTGTCATTTCGTTCATGTACTAGAGAGGAATCACTTACTGGAGCGATTTACCGTTTCTTGTCCGAGGGTTTGAAAATCATTATTAAAAATATAAATCGTTTGATTTTATGTCTGAAAATAGTATGAATCGTTCCTCAATGTTCAGTCTTCTGAATTTCATTTAGATATCACTTGCAAAAGCGATTCTTCTCAACTGTCTTTGATTTTATAACAACATTTTCAGAATTTTGTTAAATTGCAAGGGAACGCTGAAGTTGAAAATTATCTTTTACTTTGACATGGATATGTCATATTTGAAATGGAATCTAATGAATGGTTTTTGTGAATACTCAAAAAACCTCTAAATATTAGGTTTTAATTTTTTCACCGAAAACTGTTCATCAGATTTTCTTCTACATCTCTCTAATTATTCAATTTGAGTGCCAAAATAAATGGATTTTTTCAGAATTTTTTAATTTTTCATGGGTTTACATGAACCTTAATCAAGTTTTTTTTTTATATTTTTTCTGGATTTTCTTCCAACTCACGTATAAAAATATTTTGTTGTATCTGACTTTGAAGGAATAACTGACAAGTGTGTGCTTCGTTTGTTACAGGAATCAAAACCAACACGGTTCTGTGGACGTCCGGACAAAAATATGAATATGATGAGAACTGGATTTGGGACAATGGGGACGCAGTGACAGATTTCAGCTGGGGCAAAGGTGAACCCAATGCCGCTGGAGGAAATGAAGGAAAGTGTATAGCAGTTTCCTTAGAAAATAAGAAGTCTGTATGGGATGATCGTTCATGTGAAGAAAAACATGGCTATATATGTGAAAAATTTTATGAAACATGAAACTGAAAAAGCTCATTAAGTTGGAAAACATCCTGGGCTGAACTTCGGCTATTCACCAAAATAATTATTATAATTCGTTTTTCTTCAAAACGCCATTGTAAAAGTATGTAATTATGATGAATAAATGCCATTAATTATTATCAATATTTTCATTTTATTTTCATGTTAGGATGGAACATATTCGGACGTTACAATGACGCTTACCGGTACTGGGTATGTCAGACAACGGTACACTAGGTTTAACACCCAATAACTACCTCGAGCGCCAGTAAGATTAGATAGATAGATAGATGATTTATTTCTTTGTTTAACGTATACAGATTATAAGAACATCACACATTGCCATGTAACAAAGATTACACATTGCCATGTAACAAAGAAAACGTCACAAAACAGAACAGAAAAATTACATAAATTATTCACGTACAATATAATATAAATTCCGAAGCCACAAATGTGTGGTTGGCTTACTGTTGTTCTGTTGTTGACTTCCTTTGTTTCTACTTTTACATCCAAGTGTTGTACATCTTCGCACTTGATTTTACCGTACTGATGAGAGCTTAAGCTCGAAACACGTGTCTACCGTTGCAGAACATTTTGAGGGTTATACCCAATTACTTTTCTACTTATATTTTCATATATTGCCCCGCGCTATATCCATCCTTATATATATATATATATATATATATATATATATATATATATATATATATATATATATATATATATATATATATATATACAGGGCTATTCAAATTCGAGTCTATGCATGGGGATTTCGATAACGGTAAGAGATAGAGGGTTGGTT
The DNA here is from genome assembly GCA_944452925.2 of Chrysolina oricalcia. Lineage (NCBI taxonomy): Eukaryota > Metazoa > Arthropoda > Insecta > Coleoptera > Chrysomelidae > Chrysolina > Chrysolina oricalcia. The sequence goes on from OX101824.2 coordinate 53,364,371, forward strand.
AAATGGGGGCAAAGTAGCGTATTTCAGAGGTTAATTATATGGATGAAAAAAATCTGACCTAGCTTCTTCAGTTCTGGAGTTATACAGAAAAAATCGAAAATTTCGAAATTCTTCTTTTGCCTATATCTTTTTATTTTACGAAGATTTTTTTTAAATTTTGCCACTTTGCCGCAGCAACTTTTTGTAGCCTTTCCAAATATCTGAATAAAAATTATATACAGGGTATCGTATAAATTGGGCCACCCTCAACTTTTAATTTTCAAATACGGACCTGTATTTTTTATTGCATTTTTTTGAATGCCAAGAGTCATGTTTCATATTGACGTAGTATTTTCATCTGAATTACAGAGTGTTTTGGAAATATTGAACTATTACCAGTAAAATTTCAACATTTTTTTATTCCATAACAACTCTAATTGAATAATATCAGAGAATGAGAGGTGAGTCAGACAAATTTGTTCTCTAAGAATAATCAATTTCAGAATTTTCAGATTATCTAGTCTCACTACTTGTTCGGAATAACAATAAAATAAAATCAACAATTCCAAGAGACATTTTTCTTTACCATAATGTAGCACTAGTAGAATAATTATTCATCCCCTTGTCGATTGACCTCAGTAGGTACGAAGAAGATCTGTTGTATGTAACTGTTTCTGCTGAGAACTCACAAACATAATCTGTCACAAACATAACATTGTATTTGATCATATACATAGCTTTTCATATTTTATAACTAATCACACAAGAACTTGTTTAATTATTATCAAGAATTGAAATAACAGCCATTATAAGTAATCATAATCAAAATAAATGTTCAAATTGACGACCTTCTCGTTCCAGACATTTACAGAGTCGTTTTTTTAAGTTATTATTTGCTCTGAAAATATCTCTTCGCCGTAGTGATGCGAAAGCGTTCATGATTTTAATTCTTAAATCTTCTATATTTTCAATTTCGTTTTGATATATTCTATTTTTTAGTGTACCCCATAAAAAAAAGTCAAGTACACTGAGATCAGGGGATCTTGCAGGCCATCTTATAGGCCCATTATTTGCTACCCATCTGTCTTGAAATGTTTCTTGTAAAAATTGATTAATGTCTCTTGTGCAGTGTGGACGAGCTCCATCGTGTTGAAACCACAACCGATTTAAATTAGCAATGGGAATATCATCGAGATATTCACTGAAAGTTTGTCTGAGGAAGTCTAGATAACGTTCGCCATTGAGCGTCCCGGCATAGATGTACGGACCTAGAACTCGATCCTTCAAAATTCCAGCCCATACATTTAGACCAAACCGCACTTGAGGTCTCACTTCTCTAAAATTATGTTCATTGGTTTGTGACCAAACATGCTCGTTGTTCCTGTTGAAAACACCACAATTTGTGAAACGAGTTTCATCCGACCAAATAATACTATTCAAAAAGTTTCTGTCATCGCCCAATTTTTGCAACATCCAATTACAAAAATTTTGCCGTCTTTCGGCGTCTCCTGGATACAATTTATGAACAATTTTAACTTTATAGCATTTGAATCTGTTTTTTCTTAAAGTACGCCATACTGCAGTTTGCGACATATTCAATTCCTCAGCAATTTGTACTGTTGATTTTGATTGATTTGTATTGATCTGAAATATGGAGATGAGCCTAATTAACATTTTTTCAGTATTACCTACTTACCGCTTGAAGTATGTTTTCCTGTAACTCAATAGGAGTTTTGTTTCCATATTTTCTCCTTGGTTTTGTGAAAGATCCATATTCGCGAAGGTTTCTGTCCAAAAGTCTGAAATATGTGGGATGCGGCTGATGTCTTTCAGGGTACAGTTCTAAATAATTTTCAGCGGAAAGATGAATGTTTCTATTATTTCTGTAGAAAACGTTAACCATATCTCTTTTCTGCTCTGTGGGGAAACCCATTTTCAGTACTAACAGATTTTTCATCAAATACCAACGATAATTTCCAAGAAACTGTCAAAATATTGACAAGTGGGGTGAACTAAATATTTATTTTCCAAAGCATACTATGAGAACTCAAATGGTTTAATCATGATTGTTGTATATAGCAAGAGAATGCCCATGAATTTGCTGAAAAATATAGGTAGTTCGAAAAGTGAGTAACAATAAAATATTTCCAAATTGGTGTCTGAAGTATGAAGATTGCCATTCGAAGATTTTTTTCCAATGATTATATGCACATACACGTACTAGGAAGAATACGTTTTCACATTTTCGCACATTGATCATGGGTTGCGTGAACTGAAATGTGGATGAATTCTTGAAGAAGACAATCTTCGTCGAATAATGTTGATTTTCTTCCAAATCCTATGCATTCTATACCTTATTAGAGATATTTTTTTTTTAATTACAGCTGGAATTAAAAAAAAAATTGAAATTTTACTGGTAATAGTTCAATATTTCCAAAACACTCTGTAATTCAGATGAAAATACTACGTCAATATGAAACATGACTCTTGGCATTGAAAAAAATGCAATAAAAAATACAGGTCCGTATTTGAAAATTAAAAGTTGAGGGTGGCCCAATTTATACGATACCCTGTATATAATTTTTATTCAGATATTTGGAAAGGCTACAAAAAGTTGCTATGGCAAAGTGGCAGAATTTAAAAAAAATCTTCGTAAAATAAAAAGATATAGGCAAAAGAAGAATTTCGAAATTTTCGATTTTTCCTTTATAACTCCAGAACTGAAGAAGCTAGGTCAGATTTTTTTCATCCATATAATTAACCTCTGAAATACGCTACTTTGCCCCCATTTAACCAACCCTCTATCTCTTACCGTTATCGAAATCCCCATGCATAGACTTGAATTTGAATAGCCCTGTATATATATATATATATATATATATATATATATATATATATATATATATATATATATATATATATAGGGTGAGTCAGAATAAGACCGACAAACTCCGACTACAGATTCATTGTCTCATTTTGAGATGAAAAGTTTCTATCAAGGTATGTCCTAAAATGCATTCCCTCCGAGATACAGGGTGTCAAAGGTGCGAAAAAAATTTAGATTTATTTATTTTTCTCTAAAACTCCAGTAGAATAAATTTTCAAACTTGGTGCACTAATCAAGGTTTATCAACGTGATAATTTGAAGTTATAATTTTCAATTTTCGTAAACCAGTGCCGTAGTTACGATGGTATGTGGTCATATTTTCCTTCATATTTTCTTTGGACAACTGAATTGACGAATGAGCGTTTGACATCAGTTAGGCTCATCCATACTCAATCTAAAAGTCATAACATTCCATTTGTCTAAAAGTGAAGGTTTCTGAAATATTTGCGAAAAACTGAAGATATGTCCTTTGAAGAGATATAACATCCTGTGTGCTATAATCGCATGATGCAACTTTATTATAACTTATAGGAATAATTGTCGACCTCCTGAACATTTGTCTATGTTGGGAGTATTCATAACATAGTACAGGTAAGTCAGAATGAGACCGACAAACTCCGTTTTTTTTATTCGTCATATTATTTGAACGAATTTTCTTTGGACAACTGAATTGATAAATGAGCGTTAGACATAAGTTAGGCTCATCGATACTCAACCTAAAAGTCATAATATTCTATGTGCCTAAAAGTGAAGGTTTCTGAGATAATTGAGAGAAAAACTGAAGATATGTCCTGGGTATCAACGTAATTTCCTATGTGCAATAATCAAAAAAAAAATTAACAATTAGCAGCAGAACCTTCTACGAGCACTTGGGCCATTTCGTATAGTTTACAAGTGTTACAATCAACAGTAACTCGGGTAGCACGTGAACAACTATTGTACCCATTTCGCCTGCTCGTAGATTGATTTGTGAATGGTTTTTGAGGATGTACAAAGAAGCAAACGACTTTCCCAGATATGTTTTATTCACGGATGAGGCAAGTTTCACAAGAGAAGGGTATTTCAATAGTAGGAATAGCCATTTATGAGATGAACAAAATCCGCATGGAATATTCCGAAAAGGTTACCAACAGAAGTTTTCAGTAAATATTTGGGTAGGAATTATCGAAAATCATATCGTTGGACCATATCTTCTTCCTCCACATTTGAATGGACAGAACTACCGAGCTTTTCTTGAATATGTTTTACCTGAGCTACTCGAAGAAGTACCGCTATTGGTTCGTCAAAGAATGTGGTTTCAATATGACGGATCACCGGCCCATTTTCAACGAATCGTTCGTCAATTTCTTGATGAAACATTCCATGATCAGTGGATAGGTAGACGTGGTCTCATACACTGGCCTGCACGTTCTCCCGATTTAACGTCACTTGACTTTTTTTGTGGGGATACCTTAAATCCCTGATGTATTCGACACCTGTAGAATCTGTTGAAGATTTAACGGCAAGAATTTTAGCAGCATGTACGTTAATACAGGATACACCAGGAATATTCCAAAGCGTGCAACAGTCAATGATACGGAGATGCCAATTGTGTATCGAACAAAATGGTGGTCCATTTTAACATTTACTTTGAGCCTTTTTTGTTTTCATGTTGTGTACCCTATAAACCGTTTCTATCATTTGAGTAGATATAAATACACAATAATTGTTTTTCTTCACCAAAAACATGATGATTGGAAAATATTTTTCTAGATAATTCAGTATGAAATGACTTTGATAATGATACTCCAACATAAAATTTAACAAATTAAAAGTAGGTACTTATTTACAGTTTTTCGCAAATATTATTTTAGGCTTTAACTCTTCTCTAACAGGAGTATTATAATTTGAGGCTGGGTTTGTTAGTGGATCTTTCAGAATAATCATTGTGCAACAATGTATGGTCACATATCAATGAATTTACGAAATCGATTCGTTCAAATGTTATGACGAATAAAAAAACCGAGTTTGTCGGACTCATTCTGACTTACCTGTACTTTATGATACTTTGTGTATGTTATGAATACTCCCAATATTAAAAAACGTTCGAAAGGTTGACAATTATTCCTATAAGTTATAATAAAGTTGCATCATGCGATTATAGCACACAGGACGTCTCTTCTCAGGACATATCTTCAGTTTTTTGTAAATATCTCAGAAACCGTCACTTTTAGGCAAATGGAATGTTATGACTTCTAGGTTGAGTATGGATGAGCCTAACTGATGTCGAACGCTCATTTGTCAATTCAGTTGTCCAAAGAAAATATGAAGGAAAATATGACCACATACCATCGTAATTACGCCACTGGTTTACGAAAATTGAAAATTATTACTTCAAATTATCACGTTGATAATCCTTGATAAGTGCACCAAGTTTGAAATTTTTTTCTCCAGGAGTTTTAGAGAAAAATAAATAAATCTAAATTTTTTTCGCACTTTTGACACCCTGTATCTCAGAGGGGATGCATTTTAGGACATACCTTGATAGAAACTTTTCATCTCAAAATGAGGCAAGGAATCTGTAGTCGGAGTTTGTCGGTCTTATTCTGACTCACCCTGTATATATATATATATATATATATATATATATATATATATATATATATATATATATACCGGGTGGCTACGGAAGTATTGCCTACGGAATATCTCAGTTATTGTATGAAGTAGGTTTGTGAAATTTGGAGCGTCGATACAATGACATAAGAGCTAGAATTTGAGCATATTGACATGTCGAAGTTAACTTCCGGTCTGACAGGAAGTAACATCAACTTTCTTATTTTAAATGGAAACCCTATTTTTTTTTCCTTTTCGCTTTATTCAGCATTCAATTCCCTTTCTAATGACATATCACCAAGTTGATATCTAACCAGAAACTAGATCAGAAAAAAATTATTATTGAAATTCACCGAGTAGGCCGTGGAAACAAAATGAAAGCCAAAAATTGAAAAGTTGGCTATGGAAACCATACGTCACTTGATAACAGTTGCTACTACTGTGATATTTTATTTTCATTCGTCGGCGTTATAAAAAGCCGCCAAAAAAAATATTGGAAAAATTGGGAAAAAAACAATACTCTGTAGGTCCATAACTTAAATAGGAACATACAACTTTTTCTTGCCTGTACTATTCAGCATAACCATTCCTTTCTAATGATATAATAGAAAGTAATTTTTTGAAATGAAATACCAAAAAATCCAATTATTATTCTTCAAATAACGAAAAAACAGATTTATCGAAAAAAAAAATTCAAATTGATAGGATTAAAGATAAAATAAATTCAAAACAAATGTTCGAAATGCACTCCCTCAGCGTCAATACATTTATTGACTCTGGTGATATTTTCATGTAAAACGTTTCTCAACATTTGAGGCGTGATATCTTGGAAAGCTCTACGAATTTTTACTTCTAGCTCATGTAGAGTTGTAGGCTGTGTGGAATACACCCTATTTTTAAGATGCCCTCATAGAAAATAGTCGCACGGAGTAAGATCAGGGGACCTTGGTGGCCACCTGACTGGACCATGGGTTGTTATAAGTCTCTCTTGAAAGCGATTTTGAAGATAATTTCTCGCTATTCTTGAATTATGCGGAGGGGCGCAATCTTGCTGGAAGTACATTCTCTCAGTTATTTCCGCTGGTAGGTTGTTAATGAATTCCAAAATTTCATTCGTTAAAAAATTAAAGTATCTCTCTCCGGTTAGTTGGCCTTGAAAAAGAATGGGGCCAACAATATGAGTTCCAACTATTCCTGCCCAAACATTCACACCAAATCTCTCCTGGAAGCCGCCTTGTTGAAACCGGTGCTCGTTTGCTATCGCCCAGTACCTGGAACAAAAGACCGTTGACACTTATAGCATTTTACACTTCGACTATCGACAAAAATCCAAATAAAGTACAGTACCTACCTTGTATTATTCCTGTTAAATAATCCATTGTTGGTAAATCTTGACTCGTCCGTAAACAAGATATAATAGTTAAATAGGTGATTCTCAGCATTTTGTCGAAGAAACCAATTACAATATTCCAGGCGCCTTTCACCGTCATTTTCATACAAATGTTGATACTTGAAGGATTTCAATCGATGTATTTTCAAAATTTTCCTAGCAGAGTCCTTACTTATAGCTAATTCGGCGCCAATCTGCCTTGAGGAAATTGTGCTATCATATTGTACTAAAGCTAATACATTAATTTCAGTTTCCTCATTAATAACAAATGCTTCTTGGTCTTCGTGAACATCAGGCTCAGTTCTTAATTTTTCTTCAAGCCACTGGAAATACCTTCTTGACGGTTGCTGCCTCCCTGGATATCGCTCTAAATACAATCGTTCAGCGGCATAAGAATTTTTTAAACATTCACCATAAATGAGAAGCATGTCAATTTGTTCGGTTCGTGAATAACGGGGCATTTTTTGAATATTCCACTAACTGATTTCGATTTCCAAACCCTTTTAAAATGGCAGAAACAAAAACACTACTTCGAATGTCAAAATAATATGGATAGCAGCGTTCGTGACAGCTCTCATTTCTTTTTTGTTTCATTCCAAAATACATCTTAATCAGCCTACTTGTTAATATTTTGGTTCGAATGATTATTGCAATGGAATGATTATTCTGAATAGCACAAACATCGTCCATAGGTAGATATTAGAATATTTATGGACGATGGCACAGACCAAGTACGTTTATGTTCCTATTTAACCTAGAACCTACAGGATATAATTTATCATTCCACATTATTTTTAATTTTATTTTTGCGTATGGCGATAATCTGTTTTGTTATTTGAAGAATAATAATTGGATTTTTCGGTATCTCAGTTCAAAAAATTATTTTCTATTGTATCATTAGAAAGGAATGGTTATGCTGAATAGTACAGGCAAGAAAAAGTTGTATGTTCCTATTTAAGTTATGGACCTACAGAGTATTGTTTTTTTCCCAATTTTTCCAATATTTTTTTTGGCGGCTTTTTATAACGCCGACGAATGATAATAAAATATCACAGTAGTAGCAACTGTTATCAAGTGACGTATGGTTTCCATAGCCAACTTTTCAATTTTTGGCTTTCATTTTGCTTCCACGGCCTACTCGGTGAATTTCAATAATATTTTTTTTCTGATCTAGTTTCTGGTTAGATACCAACTTGTGATATGTCATTAGAAAGAGAATTGAATGCTGAATAAAGCGAAAAGAAAAAAAAAATAGGGTTTCTATTCAAAATAAGAAAGTTGATGTTACTTCCGGTCAGACCGGAAGTTAACTTCGATATGTCAATATGCTCAAATTCTAGCTCTTATGTCATTATATCGACGCTCCAAATTTCACAAACCTACTTCATACAATAACTGAGATATTCCGTAGGCAATACTTCCGTAGCCACCCGGTATATATATATATATATATATATATATATATATATATATATATATATATATATATATATATATATATATATATATATATATATATATATATATATATATATATATATATATATATATATATATATATATATATACTTATATACAGGGTGTTAATTAAGTTCGTTGACAAACTTCGGGAGGTGCTTCTTTGAAGGTTTTCAGGACGAAAAGTTCATATAAACATATGTCCCAAACGGCTTGGTTTTCGAGATATATGGCGATAAAAATACATTTTTTTCAAGGTTTTTTAGAGTTAACTTCGACATTTTCGACAATAATCAGTTCAAATTAGGCAAGTACAATCCATTCAATAGGGCGCACGATACAAAATAATGCATTTCTTAAATAATTCACAGGGTCCTCCTTTTTTCAGAGTCAAGCTTTGTTCAACCCTTCAGAATTTTTTTTCCGCCGCCACTGACATATTATGAGAAAGGAATAATCAATTTTGTTTCATTTACCATCTTTTTGATATCTTGCATTTTTTCATTTACTTGTACGGTTCAGGGGCTATAATGAAAATATTAATTTAAACATTTTCCAGTGTGCCATAACATTAGAAAATTTGAAAATTAAACATTTTCAATTATTGTAAATTGATGGAAATATTTTTTCAGAATTAGAAAAATCTACGATGAATAAAAATTATTCAATAAAAAATATAAAGACAAGCTTTTATACAAATGCACTGAAAATTAAAAAATAATTTGTTTCATTTTTTGTAGGTTATTATGTGAGTATCAAAATCTTTCTGTACAAGATTACCTAGATCAAACAATGAAATGAATTATTTTTTCCTTTTCAGTGTATTGTATAAAAACTTTAAAATGTTTTCTTTTTATAATTTTCGTTTTTAACATTTTAGTTTATTTTTTATGTGAAACTGAAAATCTCCAACCCAAAAACCATCACATACCAATTTTGAACAGAATCGGATCATAATCACAAAACTCGTCCGCCATATTGGAGCCGCCATTTTGTTTTTTAACAAACATTTTTTTAATGCATTGTCACCGGAAATACGGAAACCTGCCAAATTTCAAATTAATCGGAGTATTATAAGTGGGTCAAATTCAACTTTTATTAAATTGTTTGTTAGTTAGTTACAAGTGAAGCTAAATAAAAGCTTGTTATTGTAAAGATGTGATTTCTTTTTGTGATATCTAACAGAAAACTACTATCTCCCCGTCACTGCGGTACGCTGGATATTAAACTAGATCTGACAGATATTGGGAAAACCTTAACTTTCAACCTGAAGATTCTGATGGTAAAAATGTGCATTTTCATTGAGATATTTGATTAAAAATGTTTTTACCCATCAGTCTTGATAGAGAACTCATACAATTTTTTTGTTATTTTAAAAAAAGATATTTTTTAGTTTTCAATTGAACGTTTCCTTTTCAACATAAAAAACTTCCGAAAGGTAATCCTGTAATGGAAGATAGTTAATAGGGTTTATCTAATAGTCGCAGATCATTACACATTTGATTTTCATTTATGAATCTCTGGTCATAACTCCGAAAAACTAAATCAAACAAATTTTTGTTTCCGTACGGAGTACATTATTTTATCAGAAATTTCGGTTTGTTTTTTCTTCTGCAGTAACGCAGAAATTTTGTAATCAATTTGAATTCATAAAAATAGCAAAGTGGGCTTTGATATTAATTCATTTATTTAAATATCAACAACTTGACAGTTATCGAAAGTTGAGAAACTGTCTCATTGTTAATTCTTCATTAGTGCAAGCTATAAAGCAGATTCATTCAATATTCCTTTGGATAACATAGTTGAATATACAAATTCAGAAATGGCAGACATGCACTTAATGTATGGAACGCTCGTGCCGCCAGACGAATGTATCTAGAAAGATTTCCACAACGTCATATTCCCAGCACACAAATGTTCATCAATATTCACTCCCGTCTTCGTGAAACGGGTACTTTCAAGAGGTCTGCTGTTCTCATAGGAAGACCCAGGAGAGTTAGAACAGTTCAGATAGAAGAAGCTGTACTTAACGAAATTGAGCATCATCCAGACACCAGTACAAGACAAATTGCGGCACAGTTTAACGTAACCCATGTATTGGTATGGCAAATTTTAAAAGAGCAACAACTTTATCCCTATCACATACAGCGTGTTCAAGCTCTTCTGCCAAGGGATTTTCCAAAGAGATTAACTTTTTGCACTTGGATTCGAAATAAATTGTTGGAAAATCCATGATTTTTATCTCAAGTGTTATTCACCGATGAGGCATGCTTTTCCCGTAAAGCCATTATTAATTTTCACAACAATCATATGTGGGCTGATGAAAACCCACACGCCGTGATTGAAAACCATTTTCAAGAGACGTTTTCTGTGAATGTTTGGGTTGGAATTGTAGGGAATTTCCTTATCGGGCCACATTTTCTGCCTCATAGACTCAATGGTGACCATTATCGACATTTTCTTGAATTCATCTTACCTGGACTCCTAGAAGAGATCCCACTGAGGGAAAGAATTGGAATTTGGTTTATGCATGATGGTGCTCCAGTACACTTCAGATTGGTTGCACGCCAATATTTAGAAGAGAATTATTCTGATCGCTGGATTGGGCGTGGTGGGCCACAACTTTGGCCACCAAGGTCACCCGATATGAATCCACTTGATTTTTTCCTCTGGGGGCACCTTAAATCATTAGTGTACCGAACTCCAGTTCAAAGTGAAGAAGACCTGAGGAATCGCATACAGGAGTCATGCGGAATTATAAGAAACACAGTATTTGATAATAAAGTTATTCACTATTGAAAATGTCCAAAATTATTTTGCCATAATTAACTTTGTGCAATACATATTCAACCTGAGTTATGGTAAAAAATGTATGGGAGCTCCATAACATTACATTTTCTCTACACGAGCAGAAAATAGCTATGTGTGTAATGAGAACAAAATGACGTATTGCGTCACGCGCTAATCTTTGGAGAGTGGCAATGACACTTCGAGAAATGAATTATTTTATATCATGCGCACTATTGAATGGATTGTACTTGTCCAATTTGAACTAATTTGGATCGATTATTGTCGAAAATTTCGAAGTAAACTCCAAAAACTCCTAAAAAATGTATTTTGATCACCCTGTACTTCGAAAACCAAGCCGCTTGGGACATGTTTATATGAACTTTTCATCTTGAAACCTTTCAAAGAATCACCGTTCAAGTTTGTTAGACTATTTGCTTCTCAAATTTCTTTATGTTATGCGTTTCTGGAAAATGTTTGCGTTAATATTTTCATTGTAACTCCTGAACCGTACAAGTAAATGAAAAACATCAAGAGAGCAAAAAGATGTTAAATGAAACAACATTGATTATTCCTTTCTCATAATATGTCAGTGGCGGCGGAAAAAAAGAATCTGAAGGGTTGAACAAAGCTTGACTCTGAAAAAAGGAGGACCCTGTGAATTATTTGAGAAATGCATTATTTTGTATCGTGCGTACTATTGAATGGATTGTACTTGCCAAATTTGAACTGATTATTGTAGAAAATGTCGAAGTTAACTCTAAAAAATCTTGAAAAATATGTATTTTTATCACCCTGTATCTCGAAAACCAAGCCGTTTGGGACATATGTTTATATGAACATTTCGTCCTGAAAACCTGCAAAGAATCACCTCCCGAAGTTTGTCAACGTACTTAATTAACACCCTGTATATATATATATATATATATATATATATATATATATATATATATATATATATCTATATATATACATATATATCTGTCTTCCATTATGATGATTTTGTTTAAAAAGTGACTAGTCATCTCACAAAGTAAAAGACGATTTGGTTGAGGCGCACAATTTTGTGACCCAAAATCGATCATCGCAAAAATTGGAAGTCTCATATATGCTTAATTTTGTGTTCCATCACTTTGTTATGGTCTTCACACACATATCTGAAAACGCATTAAAATTAAATATTTCCTAAAAATAAGCCGCACGCCCTTGGGATTATCTATGGGAAGGGTTCTGGTAGAGGGCGACACTAATCGAGTGTCTTGTAATGCATTTTTAATTTTCGTTTTCCTTGGTTCAATTCTCAAAATTTTGAATTGAAAACAAAATCATTGTTCTTTTTCAAATGTACAGTTCCGGGAAATTCAATGTTCATTATACTGAAACATAATATGAATATGGTTAATAATTCTGAAATTGAAAAAAAACTATCTATTTTCTCGGAAAATATAGTAGTTCATCTAGCGAGTGCGGAAAGTGATGCTTTTCCGTTCGCGATTGCAGATGTCCGAACGACGCGCCAGCATTAAATAATTTTCTGTTCGATTACAGAACGACTGTTCATTCTACAACAGGTATTCATTTGCTCAGACCTCCTGTAGACGAAATTAAGAATAAAGTAATCCAAAAACAAGCAAAACAAATAAAAAATTTTGCGTGAATGGAAGACTATCATTTAAAGTCAATGAAAACTTTATTGTAAACGATTACGTTCAACTAAAAAAGTTACATGTATACCTGCATCATAAAAAAAACTTATCGGCAAATGTACTTATATAGTTTCTGTTTCCAATATTAATCGTATATGTATACGTCATACAAATCAGATTTTGAAAACCCGTCATGTTGAATGTTGTATAGTAGTATAGGTATATTAGGAGATGTTGAGATAAAACCTCAAATTAAATTGGGCCATTTTGATTTTTTAGATTCTAGGAGGTTTTGGGGTACCGAATAAGTCTAGCAACTCTTCATAAAAGTACGGGCACGGATTTTCGAAATTTTGGGACTTGAAACTCAAAAATATTTTGAATCGCGAATAACTCGAAAACTATGAGGAATTTGAAAAAAATAACCAGAACAAAAATGTAAAACACAGAATTTTCTACAAAAAAGTATCTTTGGTATTTTTTCCTAACCTCAAAATTTTCACCTTAAAACGGGTTTAAATACTCAATAATAGTTTGAATCGCGAATAACTCGAAAACTACGAGGAATTCGAAAAAAAGACCCGAAGCACAAAATGTAGAGCACAAAATTCTCTACAAATTGGTCCCTAAAAATTTTTCCTAACCTCAAAATTTTCATCGTAGAATGGGTTCATGTACTCAAAAACACTTTGAATTGAGGATAACTCGAAAACTATGAGGATTTCAACACAAAATGCCGGCACAAAAAATTTAGAGCTCAAAATTCAGTACAAGAGAGGTTTCTCATTTGTCCTAACCTAGGAAAATATTTTGATCCAATTAGATTTATGATCCACAATAGGGAACAGGCATGTGTCCACGTTCTGAAATATTATTATTTGCACACAAACATTTACACACGAGAAACTAAGTGACATACTCAGGAATTGATATTTATTGTTTTCTTTTCTCTAATTCGTAATTGAAAATGCTACTTTTTTCATCCCATTTGAAAACGTACCCCTAGCGACTCTGACGGACAAATGCATCGTTACTTCACACAGTTCAAACTTTCACTGTTAGAGGGCTCTTTAAGGATGTGTAATCATGTGTAATATTTCTCTGAAACTGTCAAAATTACTCAATGTTCCAGAAACAACCACAAGGAGCGCAAGTGTTTGGGGGAAGTTATTCGAATCAAGGTCAAATTTGGTTTGAATCGAAGAGCAATTTCAAATTTTAATATTTCGGAAACAAATGGGATTTATGGAATTATTTTTACTACATGTGATTTATGAGACCTAAATCTATGCAGAAAACCCAAAAACCAAAATCATGCGTGTTCCCTATTTTTGCACTGGACCCAGTGACAATCCAATTTTTTATGTGAAAAACACCGTGAAGACTACTGAAAGCAGTACGCACTTGACAAATGTTTACTACACAAAACACGTCGTCTGCACCACAGAACTCATAATTATATCTTATGATATAATTATGAGTTCTGTGGTCTGCACACGTGCGTGGTTATCAGTGAAAAGAAAGCTTTCGTATTCTTCAACCAGGAAACGATAAAGCGGACTTCTTGGCAAAAAACGCCACTATTCCATATAAAATGGGAAAAATTCATTATTATGATTTAATCTCCCATATCAAGGAAACATCGAAAACTAAATTTCAACATTTCTGGGATCAGTCCTCCACATCCAGAGGTTCTCGGCTCAAAGCAATCCAACCAAATATACAAAACATGCCATGGTTTTCTTCCTGTCAATCTGTTTCTCGTAAGACTTTGACTTCTATTATCCGTTTAAGATTGGGACACTGTTCTATTCCGTTTCATTTGCATAGAATCTGGGTGGTCGATAGTAGCCTATGTGAGTGTGGGAAGACAGGCGATATAAATCATCTTCTATTCGAATGTGAAAATATCAAACCAAATATAGATGCATTATTCCTCAGCTCAATCAATATAGGACTATCTCCCCCTCTCTCTGATCACGTGTTACTTAGTGATATTAATTTTAAAACAATCGAAATTCTTCATAAATTTTTTGAAAAAAGTAAAATTAAAATTTGAAACATTTCATCAATTTGATCTATGAAACTTCCCCTACTAACCATGGGTTTTCTACTATGTAATTGTTTCAGTGTTATTATTGGTCAGTGGATCTTTATTACCCAATATCCTTAGATGTCATAACAACTACTTCATCCTTTTAACAAAATTAACAAACTTCCCTCATATTCAATCCTTACATCAAGTTCGTAAACACCTGATCTGGTGAAATTGACTTCACGAGGAGTCAGAAACCAATAAAACAAACGAAGAAGAAGAAGAATTCTTCAACCAAGTAATTGAATACAATGTAACGACCCGCAATCGATTCTTTGTAACGTGTTTTCACAAATATAACATGAATTTTTCGAAGAAACTTACTCTTGGATAATTAAGGAAATATTTACGGAAAAATGGGACATTTTGACCTTTCTATGCATTTTCAAAATCTTCATACTAAGAATGTTTTTATATGAACTTGAAGCTGAGATTCTACGGTTCAAAATGAATACCCTAATCTCTGGATAAGAGAAACTATTAAAAAGTCTGTGAATATCGAAATAATAATCAATCGAGAACGAAGATCGTGTTCATGATGGCGTTTTTTGAAAGTTAGTTCATTTGAAACGAAGAAGTAACTCATGTATGTTATATACATGAAAATATTGATAATAATACGAACGACAAATCTCTCGTTGGATTTGCTTGTTTATATTGCGAGTGATGGAATATATTCATTCAAACTTCAAGTGCTTGTATGGCCAATATACCTCTTCATCTCGCAAGATTTTCGAAAATTTCCTAAGTCGAAAATTAAGCTACCTTACCGGAGTACAAAATAGAGAACTTACCCATCATTATGCATTTTAATTCTTTGAAAACGGAGTAGTTTTCAACGAGTTCGAGCAATTTTAATTTGCGCTTGGGATGTAAATTTGCTTGAATTCGCACTGGCGGAAATTCGCGAGCGGGTGCTCCGGCTTTCGGCTTTGAGAGAGAATTACTCAGAAATAGTGGCTCCACCGAAAAAATGACTGTTGACCTTTTTTGTAGAAAATTGTGCTCTTCATTTTTTGTCACAGCAGTTTTTTTCGAATTCCTCATGGTTTTCGAATTATTCACGATTCAAAATATTTTTGAGTTTCAAGTCCCAAAATTTCGAAAATCCGTGCCCGTACTTTTATGAAGAGTTGCTAGACTTATTCGGTACCCCAAAACTTCCCAGAATCTAGAAAATCAAAAGGGCCCAATTTTTTTTGGGTCTTATCCTATTTAGCCTGTACTATAGCTTGTTATAGACTGGGAGATGGTAACAGATTTCAGGTGACAATTTTCTCGTTTATGCCTTTGAGGCCAGTGAAAGATCTGAAAATTCTGACCAAATTGATTAAAAATTTGAGCCACGTGGCCTCCATATAAAAAATTCAATTCAGGCACTCAACCTCACTTCGACGAGAAATTCGTCTAAAATTAAAAAAAAAAATCACAAGTTTACGCCATCATTGATACCCTTTGGCCACGTGCAACCCTCAGTCTATAATTTTTTCGCTGCTATTGTCTATCTTAAGGGTCTTTAACCCTGAAAAAATGGTAGTCAGAAACGATTTTTTTCTGAGTGGTGAAGGGTTGCATGATTGTATAAAGATAAAAATTATGAAAAAAAACTCTTTGAGTTTTGAGTGAATGAAAAAAATATTTCCCTCTCTTTTTGGGTATTTCCTTTCAGTTCCAACATCAAAACGAACGAATATTTTGGTGTTGTTTCATTTCAGAATCGAAGTCTATCATTCTGTTAGTTAAACGACTTTCTCATTTTCCTCCTATATGTTTTTTTTTGTGAAGAATTTCACAAAAATTTGTTGTTTTCGCGAAATGGGTTTCCTTGCTCTATTCTATTTGGAATAAGAAATATCCAGCTTTCTCAAAGTCAACTGATAAAGGTTTGGTTCAGCCGTCGACCAGTGAAAACTAATTATTTTTTACAATTCTGGATTCAGAAATGGAACTAAATTTCTTTTAAATGACACGCCCCTCAGGCAAGGAGACTAAAATTTAACAAGGAGTGTTTGATTCCCATAAGACAATGGGGAGGGACACTAGTAGAAAGAGATGAAAGAACATTTGTGACGAAATGTGACGTAGTAGGACGTGTCATGACCGCCGTTATCCATAGACAGTGACGGACTAGCTCTTGGTTTATGAGAGTTACTGCTGACAGTTTTGTTGCTTGGTTCGAATTCAACTCTGTACTCATATTCAAGTACGTGACTATGACGCGTTGATGCTACAAGTTTCTGATTGGCTAGAGCTTATTAAACCCTCCTTTCTAAATTTTAGTCTCCTTGCCCCTCAGGTTGCTCCTCCCACACGACTGGTGAGGAAAAGAGAGAGTATCATATAGCCAGTATGATAGGTACCGAACAAAGAGAGTCAAATAACGTTTAGTCTCCTTGGGTACCAAATCGTAAAATTTCTTCGGTTTTCTTTGGTACAATATGTCATCTGACGATGAAATGTTAGATTTTACTCCCCCAGAAGTATGCAATTTAGCAAACGAAACAACGAAGGAATTGCTGCCAGAAAAATCAAAACAGAAGAATGATTTGGCGTACGATAATTTTATGGCATGGAAAGAAAGGAGTAGCGCAAAAAGCTCCTCCGAGGTAGTTTTATTGGCTTACATAGGAGAATTAGGAAATAAGTACAAGCCCAGTACTGTCTGGTCAATTTATTCTATGTTACGAACATCCTTGATAGCTAAACATAACATAAACATTGGAAATTACCTGAAATTGAAAGCGGTACTCAAAAGACGCTCAGTCGGATATAAACCAAAAAAATCAAACATTTTAAATCCTCAGCAAATCAAACAATTTATGGAGACTGCTCCGGATGAGAAATATTTGTTAATCAAGGTTTGTTTTGATTTGCATTAACAGTTGATTTATTTAGAATGATGATTTTTTTTAAAGAAGATTAAAATTTTACTAATTCACTACTCATATTTTGTATCAAGAAATCGTTGTTTTTGACAAACAATATTGATGTCATTGCTCAGGGCGTTAATGCACCAAACATTCGACACGGGTCACAAAACAGATTTTTTTTTTATGTTTCATAATTAAAGAGTAATAATACTCATGCTACTTATAAACTCACTTTTATAGTATATATATTAAACAAATTGTCTGAATTATCTTTTTTTAAGATACAGTGCTCACTACTATAATAATAGTAATGTTTATTCACCATCAGGATTGACCAAAATTAATTTACAGGTACAATTGCAGTTTAGGGTAGTTACCCCGATTTTGACGAAATTTTTTTTGGGGGTTGTTTCGTGGTCCTTGAACACAAATCTGAAGTTAAAAAGCCTTGCTCTCACTTACTTTTTGATTTACGACCAATTAAATATCACAAAAAAGGGTATTTTCAACATCAAATTTTTTCCAAAAACAGCAAACAAATTTGCCTTTGCCATATATCAGCATAATCTAGACACATCAATTCACGCATTTTTTGGCACATTTAGCAGCGCGCGCTTTTCTACTACTATTTTATTTTTTCTCTACTTTTTGTAAAA
This sequence comes from Chrysolina oricalcia, assembly GCA_944452925.2. NCBI lineage: Eukaryota > Metazoa > Arthropoda > Insecta > Coleoptera > Chrysomelidae > Chrysolina > Chrysolina oricalcia. The sequence continues at coordinate 53,382,734 of OX101824.2, forward strand.
AGGTTCATTCCTTATTTCTTGGTGAAGATTCATAGCCAGAAATACGCGAGCGAAGCGAGCGCGCTCAGCCGACATTTCGCAATTTCGCGAGTGCGGGATTGCGAAATGTCGGCCGAGCGCGCGCTTTTCTACTACTATTTTATTTTTTCTCTACTTTTTGTAGAAAGGTTCATTCCTTATTTCTTGGTGAAGATTCACAGCCAGAAATACGCGAGCGAAGCGAGTGCGCTCGGCCGACATTTCGCGCGCGCGGGATTGCGAAATGTTGGCCGAACGCGCGCTTTTCTACTACTATTTTATTTTTTTTTCAACTTTTTGTAGAAAGGTTCATTCCTTATTTCTTGGTGAAGATTCATAGCCAGAAATACGCGAGCGAAGCGAGTGCGCTCGGCCGACATTTCGCAATTTCGCACGCGCGGGATTGCGAAATGTCGGCTGAGCGCGCGCTTTTCTACATTTTATTTTTCCTCTACTTTTTGTAGAAAGGTTCATTTCTTATTTCTTGAAAAATTGAACACTCTCTTTTCCACAATATACCTAGTCGAACGTTTGTTTCCGCTTAATGTCAGTAAATTTTTCATTTCTAAAGACTTGATCATACTCTCGTGAAATTCGCAATTTTTCTGCGAATAAAATGGTTACCAGTCATGCCCGACCAGTCGTTGATGCAGAACACATGGTTCTGCATCCATTTCATCCGCAGAAAAATTGCGAAATTCGCGAGGGTATGAACTAGACTTAACAGGGTTTCATGAGAGGTAGCGCGAAAAGTGTCTAGTGAATTTCAGAATATCGGAACACGACCGTTTGTTATCAATATCTGTCATACTGTCATTTTTAGTTACTTGCTGTCAATAAACGATTTCGATCAAATGTATTGTTATATTTATTTAAATCTTATATTTTCAATACAAAGTTGAAAATACTGTAAAATGTGCCAAAAATGCATAAATTGATGTGTCTAGATTATGCTGATATAAGGCAAAGGCAAATTTATTGCTTTTTGTGGAAAAAATTTGATGATGAAATACCCCTTTTGTGACATTTAATTGGTCGTAAATCAAAAAGTAAGTGAGGGCGAGGCTTTTTGACTTCAGATTTGTGTTCAAGGACCTCGAAATAACCCCCAAAAACAAATTCGTCAAAATCGGGGTTACTACCCTAAACTGCAATTCTTCCAATTCACATAGTTATGTGAACAAACAACAAATTCACTTAGACAAAGCCAGGGCGTGGATTGTTGACATATAAACAAACTTGTACAGTTACGTTATGGATAGGATAAATAGCGTATGATATTCAAAAAAATATAGATAAGTTTGATATTACAACAATAATGTGAAAGTAGTAAAATAAATAATAATAATAAGAGAAATAACAAATACTTGTGTATTTGAATGATTCTAGGCTGAATTGGCCAATGTGAAAATGAACGATCTGAATGATGCAACGACTGCATTAATTGTAAAGGTTCCAGACACCAAAAATAAAGTAACGATCTTTTACATTAACAGGGACATTATATGGAATATATAAAAAGTATGCTGATCTACGTCCCAAAACCATGGTGGATAAAAATAAGAGATTCTTCATTAATTACCAGAAAGGCAAATGTATCTCTCAGTTTGTGGGAATTAACAAGTTTGGTGCAATGGCCAAAGAAATCGCTACATTTTTTGAATAACCAAACCCAGGAAACTACACTTGCCATTCATTTAGGCGTTCTTCAGCCACAATATTAGAGGATAGTGGCAGTGATTTATTGACTCTGAAAAGGCATGGCGGCTGAAAAAGCAGCACAGTTGCAGAGGGTTATATTAATGAATCAATCAATAAAAAAATGGAAATATCCAATCAAATAACCCAATCTATTGAACATGCAACAACCTTCTCAACAGAATTATTCGGAACTAGCTCGGTGTCACAATCAGTCCCTACTACGAGATCATCAACCTCCACTACAGTTTTGGAAACTAATAATAACATGACAGGAATTAATAATCAAGCCATTCAAGGTTTGATAAAAGAAAATAATAGTATTCCGTTAGTACTAAACAATTCGCTATTTTCCTAAAACTCCAAAATCGAAATGAACGTTATTTTAAAAAACCATTTTGCATTAGCTCCCCACCTTGTGAAAGATTCAACTCAACATTCAGTTATAAAAAAATTAGAGCATTCGAAACATAGGAATAATTACAATATGTATACTCTTGTGACGTAGAATGTCTTCACTAGATTCTAGTAATTTTTGTTGTCCTAAGTTGATGGTACTGATATGAATCTGACAACAGTGGAACCGCTGACATTTCCTGACATTGTTTATGTTGTTCTTGTCGTGAAATTGTTATTGGAAGATCACTTTTATAACTTGTGAAAATGGAGAAAAACTTTTTTAAAACTAGCAGTGGAAATTTGCCACCCGTAAATTATATGATTTTTGTCTCGCAATCCAAACTATTTGAGAGTGGAGATGGAAGATATGAAAAAGATGAAGAAGGTTCTATTTATTTGGAACTCATTCTGATGGCATGAATATCCTTTACTTAGAAGGTTCATTTATAGGGCTGCTAGATCAGGCTATGATGATGCTGTGGGTTATATGCAGCTGAAAAGGTAGGGTTATATCTGTATCAAGTGCCGAATAGTTCCTGAGCATAAAGTACAAAGCAAACCACACTTTGCCAAAGCTATTATTGACGACAGTTATGATGAAATAAAAAATTGTGACTTGAATGTTTTGTAGCATCCCAAGGTAAGTTTCGGATTATTACCGTTTTCGAGCATACAACATAGATTTTGGTATTTTTTGCTGTCACTTTTTTATACTGGTTGTTCCGTCGAACCGATGAAAAGAGTCCCACATAGGTGAAGTTTTATTAAAAAATCTACAGTAAATATGATATCATCAATGCATTTTTCATCAACAGTAAGAGCTCTGACAGATCGTACATTAAATGACATTAGTGACTTGACAGTATAGTCAATCGACAAATGCCTTCACGATTCCAACGTTGTCAGATTGTGTCAGTGACGTAAAATGTCTGTGGGAGAACACTTCTGAAAGCCGAATTTTCATAACTAAATACAGGCGAAAAACGATTTGTGAAAATTAAACAAATATACAATTCGAGGTATTTGAGATATGAAGATTTCAATGACACACATTTTGAAATTTAGGAAATCAGCGAATTGTTCAAATGTTACTATCAATAACTATTTTTCTAATATTTCATAAATATAGACCAAAATGTACCCAAATATTTTTGTTGAATGTTCAATGAAATGTGTTCTCTTTGTGCGATACATTTTTCTTCTATGCTTCTTCAGGCAATTGTCTTGTTTCCTGTAAAATGATTTGTAAGTAGGTATAATACAATCATGCGAAATTAAAATTCGACATACCTATGTTTTGGATATATGTCGTCGGAAAAGTATAGTGTACAACTCGTGCGGAAATTGGATATTTCAGTGGTTCATAATCTTGTCAAAAAAGTATGAAATATCCTATTTTCCGCACTAGTTGCACAATATACTATTTCTTTTAGATTGATTGATAAGTTTGGTGAGAGAAATGAGAATAATATGCATCGTTACTTTTAGTATTCTTTAAATTATTGATTATATTTAGAACTTGGATATATCTGCAAAATATTTCATGGGAACTTGTGAAATAATTCTCCGGAATGCCATCGGTAGTAGGTAAGAATTAATTGTCCAGCAATGTTACTGGAATAATTATTGAAATCATCCGGAGAAATCATATCTGACGAACTATCAGACTTGTTTTTATTCATATTTATTTATTAATTAAAGCAGAAATAATAAAAGTGTTCGATTTGTAGAAGAAAATAATCGATGTATCTTTAACAATCCATCAATAATCAAGCCATAATGAGATTTGGATAACGAATGGTCATGATCAGTATGGCTAATAAGTAGTTGCCATTAAATTAGTTCTTTAAAAAAATGATAAGGCTTATCCATGCATTTCAATAGAATATTCAATAATGGCCCTATACTATCTCTGAAACTGAAACCTATCAGCAATTGAAAACACGAGATAAACAAACAGTTTTTTTTTTAAGAAAATAGAATGGGTTCGATTATCGTAATTGCATGAATATTTCATTATTTAAATTGTTACTTGGCCCTCAAAAAGGAATAATTTGAATTTGTTGAAAGGTTTCAACCTATATATAGAAAATAAAGTTCGCTAGTTTTTTTCTTCATTACAGTAGCTTACAGCTTAAAGAGTGCAAATATGTCTTTCTCATTGCATTTGGCATTTGCTTTATTGTCTGTATTACATATAAGTGTTGTTCTTAGCGCTGGTAGGTTATCGTTTTTAAAATTTCTTCGAAAACTGTTTTTCAAATCACCATTTCGACTTCATCGAGTCAGAACTCAGTGTTCTACTCACAAGATAAGACAAACTTTGCGAACTTGATAACAAACATGTTGACTCCCCAACTCGTACTACACAGCAGAGCAACTCTACAATTGATTATGTATGTAGCAACCTAGATGATACATTTATTTCATGTTCGTTAGCTTCACCAGGTTTTTCTGATCACGAAGCTATTCAGTTCTCTGTCAGGATTGTTCATACTAACAAGTGTATATAGCACAGCAAACTATGATAGGTTCTACCAAAATTGCCTCCAGACCAACTGGGAAATTATCCTTGATAAAAATAATCCCTTTGCTGAATTCTACTACAGTCTCATCTCCATCTTCAATGAATCCTTCCCCTACCAAAGATCAAAGATAAAAAGAAAAAGCAATGGTTAACTGAAGGAATAAAAATCTCATCCAAAAAGTTACTCTCACTGAACTACATAAAGAAATACACTAATGATGATTCATTTCACACATATGTTAGACGATACAGAATACTTTATAGGAAGCTGATTATTGATGCAAAAAGTAGTTTTTATCATGAAAGAATTGTTTCTTCAAATAATAAATCAAAAGAAACTTGGTCCTTAATAAACGACTTCTGAGGAGAGCAACATAAAAAGCGAGTCGATCCCCTAGTACCAGCGGATGAACTAAATAGATACTATTGCTCAATAGCGGAGGGCCAGGTAGCCGAGTGGTTAAAGCGTCAATGTTTAAATCACTCACGCTGCCGGTCGCCGGTTCAAACCACAGCGACTGCAGAATTTTTCTGATGGCCCGAGAAAGTGGTACGGTACGATACAATGGGCATCTGCCTACGTGTCATCGGGTCAGCCTTGGGTGGCTGGACGAGCCTACCACGCACGAGGTGGAGTGTTTAGTGGGTATACCTGAGGGGGATTCAATTCGGACTCAGGGGACTCCCACACTACCTTATGGGATGTGCGTATCAGGCCGGATAAGGTGCCCATAAAGGGTTTCAACCACCTTGTGAGAAAAAAAAAAAAAAAAAAAAAAAAAAAAAAATTGCTCAATAGCTGAAAAGCTAACATTCGATGTTATCATCTCCACATGATCCACTTACATAAATGGAGAACCCTGGTTCACGCGAGAAACTTGTTTTGTATCCTACAAGTGTCAGCGAAATGAAGAAGGTAATCCGTTCCATAAAAAATAAAAAGGCATCCGGAATTGATGAAATTTCTATGAGAATATTTGAAAATCTCTCTGAATACTTTGGTAGCAGTAATAAATCAATATTTCGACACTGGCTCATTTCCGTCCTTCCTTAAAACATCGGTTATAATCCCACTTCACAAAGGGGGTGATCTAGAAGATCCATAGAACTTTCGCCCTATAGCCCTCATCCCTTCGTTAGCCAAAATTATAGAAAAATAATAAAAAATCGTTTATCTGACTTCTTGTCATTAAACAATATAATTAGTTGTGATCAGTTTGGATTCCAGTCAAAAAAGAGTACCCATGATGCAATATTTTCATTTTTAAACCAAGTTTATCACAACATTAATAGCCGAGAAGTGACATCAGCAGTATTTTATGATTTATCCAAAGCGTTCGATTGTGTAAATCACGAAATACTGCTCCGAAAGCTGATTCATTATGGAGTCAATGGTGTGGCTCACAAATGGTTCAAATCATACTCAACAAGTAGAAGTCAGATTGTGAAAACCACAACACCTTCTGGGAAGGCCAATATAAACAGCGGTGTCCCACAGGGATCAATACTGGGACCAACACTTTTTCTGCTTTACATAAATGATTTGGCAACTATAGATATCGTAGGAAAATGTACCTTATTTGCGGTCGACACAACTATATTATGGCATGAAAAAAGTACGGAACATCTTCATAAAATCATCAGTTCAGATGGTAAAAAACTCAAAGATTGGTGTGACTCAAATATGTTATCGTTCAACATCTCAAAAACCAACATAATATCCTTCCGATGCAGTGTCGACGACATACTATTAGCCCCAAACAGTTGCGTGATAGAAAACAAAACTAACACTATTTCTAGGGTTATCTATAGATAACAAGCTCAGGTTTGATGACAACATTACTTCGCTCAATAAAAAGCTTTCTTCGGGTTGTTACGCAGTAAGAGTAACCTAAGCTGAACTTGGATCCTCTGCAGCAAAAACTGTCTATTTCTCGTTGATAGAATCGCACTTACGATATGGAATCCCATTTTGGGGAGTCTGTGCAAAAACAAATTTACAGTCGGTTTTTGTTCTTCAAAAAAGAGCAATAAGATATGTTTACAAGGTTGAACGACGGGAGTCTTGCAGGCCCCTATTTCTGGAAAATAAAATTCTAACGGTACATGCCATTTTTGTCATGGAAACGGTTTGCTTGATGAATAAACATAAAACAAAATATTCTTCGGTATCATGTAACTGTGCCACCCGACAGACCGCTGATCTCAAACTCCCTACACCTACTTCAACTCTCATTAATGATTCTATTGTTTACAACGGTGTTAAGATGTTTAACCACTTACCAAACCATGTGAGAAATATAAATGATGCCACTCATTTCAGGAAGCCCACTAGAGACCTTTTAAGTGATAGACCCTATTATAGTTTGCAATATTTTTATGAAGACGTCTTTTAAAAATAAATTCTAGTCACAAATTTTGATGGATTGATTGAGATGGATTTTAATATATAATGTGATTTTTATAATTTTTATATGTGTTTGTGCTCTGTTTATTGATGACTTCATGTTTTTCGTGTTCTTCATACATTTATTTAGATTTAGACTTATCTCACTTTGTCAACAAGATTAACTCTTTGGACAATTAAATATATTTATTATTATTATATGTGGAACGTTTGGTATCACTAGACAGCTTGTTTTTTTCTCATTTCAGTAGTACTGATATTATTCCAACTCTCTCGATAGGTACAGTGTGTTTCGAATTTATGTGTCCACTTCTGTAATTCATTTCTATTGCTTGATTTGTTCAAAATTTTTCTCAATCTGGGATTGTAGCCTGTTGGATATTTGAAGCGAAAAATATTTTTATGTGCTTCAGTTCTTTTATTAAAAACTTTCTCAAATGATGTTTACAATTAACATCCGCCTCTTAAAAAAAGTAATGGTATTGAAATATTGCTAGTTTTACAGGAGAGCGATTTTAAATTTTTGAAAGAATTAAAACTTCTGCCACAAAAGTTTTTTAAGGCATTATTGTCCCCTGCATCACCCCTATATATCAATTGAATTATCTTCTATATAACCATATCCATTTACTAACTTTCTCACAATCTGTTGTTTTCATGTTTAAAATATTATTTTTTCATTCCTCGCATTATGTCTTTATGCGTCACCCTGTATAAACTGGAATTATTGGCAAACGGTGCTGTGAAGACACAAGACCCACAAAAGAATTTCTAAAGCGCATGCTACAATTTCCAAGAGACATGAAGTTGCGAAATAACACGGTCTATTTCTCCCGTTTTACTACCAAATCCCCCTTTTTGCCCACTTTGAGCACTTTTTTTTAAACTGTCCTTCATTTTTCGTCTTGTTCATGGGGGCTTTTGATCAGGACATGAAACAAATAAATCAGCGGTATTCACCGAAAGCCATTTCACATAATAGTCCAAGATCCCCGGGCCGTCAGACTTATTTTTGAGCGAACGAAATGTGTACGATTGAGTAGTGTTAGTATGTACTATGTTCGCATGCCTACCTGCTAGCTTGTCCAGATGACCATTCTTCAGATATTAGGAAATCTAGGTACGTAAAAACACTACTCACTTATTTGAATTGACAGTCTACAGAATTGTTTTTGTAACCCATGGTGGATCAGCGGACAGAGTAACAAGCTACCGCCCCGGAGCTCCGAGTTCAAATCTCGTGTCCAACAATTTTTTTTAAACCTGCAGACGCATCACTTTGAAGCTCCACAAATTACTTCAGAGTGATATTCAACAAATTATACATGAAAATCAGCCACACTCTAAGTTAAGTAACTCTTATTTTTAGTTACCTTTCTCACGTGGTACCTGCCCAGGTGTCATCGAGCAAACTCCACAAGCACGCAGATATCAAAAGTACATGAGACAACACTCAGAACCTTAGTCTTCATCTTTTCAGAAATAAGTTATGTCTGAAGGCTCTGCATGGGATTTTACTCATAAGGAAATCTTAACAAAATCTTTTAATTACCAAAATTCTGTTTTCTTTTAAATTTCTTTTCGATCAAAAATCCTCCCAGAGTCGAAGCCATTTCCAACCGAGATGTCTAACCCTAGTGTGATGCGTCTGCTGGGCTAAAAAAAAATTGTTGCAGACGAGATTTGAACTTGGAGCTCCGGGGTGGTAGCTAGATACTCTGTCCACTCATCCACCATGGGTTATGAAAATAATTGTGTATACTGGCAATTCAACTAAGTGAGTAGTGTTTTTACGTACCTTGATTCCCTAATATCTGAAGAATGGTCATCTGGTCAAGCTAGCAGGTAGGCATGCGAACATAGTACATACTAACACTACTCAATCGTACACATTTCGTTCGTTTAAAAATGAGTAACGTCTGACGGCCCTGGAATCTTGCTCTATAAGGTTTGTGCGTGGTCTTTTGGGGCTTCATTTTGGAGTTAATAAATTTTGGTTTGTTGGGTCTATAGTCTAATAGTTTTTAGAAGGGTTTTGCTTTGTAGTATCCAATGCACAAAATCATTGGTTATGGTCTTTCAAATATTATCCTTTTGATTTAAATTTAAAAAAAATTAATATGAACAAAAATTGTCGTCAAGTCACTCAATTGATCGGTTTTTTTGAATTTTAGATACGCGATCGAAAGATGATATTTATGTGGGAAAAGAGAAGGTGAATGTCCACATCAACGATGACATTTTAGGTTTGGTAATTTCAATGTGTTCAAGGTAACTCACTACACGGCGTCAGTTAATTGTTATAAGAAATCCATGCTTCTTTTGAGCATTCAAACCCCCGAGAAAAATAAGCAGATTGCCAAATTGTTGGAAGAACTTGGTGAGTATAATAATTTTCAAATGATATAGTCTAGTCACCGTGTACCATTTATTACAAAAATTTTGTATAGTTACCGAAAATTATGATCATGGTGCCATTCAATTCGTAATGTCATGTAGAAAGTTTGAGGAGAGGTCCCAAAAGGGGCCGAAAAAATCGCAAAAGTTATAAAGAATTAGGTGAGAAAAAGAAGTGGGGTTTTGGTTTTTTTAGAAAATCTAGAAATATGTTAAACATTTTTGAAATAAAAAAAATATCTCAAAATTTATTAAATATTTTCGAAATGTTAAAAAATGTCTGAAAAGATCAGCAAATTTACTGAAAAAAAAAATTTCGACTGCCGAAACTGTACCTCCCATATTTATGATTCTTACAGAGCCCTGAAAATACAGCCAAACACGGGTAATCCGCGGTCAAAACAATTTTATCCCAATTTCTCCATAAATTATGAATATGCTAATTTTTTTTATTACTATTATTTTGTTGCATACATTACTGGGATCATTAGCACCACAGTATATCGACTCATATAATGATAGATATTAAGGTTCATATAAAGTCAAATATTTCGCGTTTCTGAACTGTAAGATGGCACTGACAAGATATGTTTTTCATACCATAGTTACACCGATCTTTTATAATATTTCCATATATCTATAATTTACAGTTTTCTGCAACGGTCAACCCTACTGCTAATGCATTGTTGCTAAATCTCAACATTATTCGGAGTACTGCGAAATATCTCACAGGATTATTATTTATTATCTGGTATCAATTGTAGTAATGTAGTTCAATGCATTATATAGCTATATTACGGATTGCTAGTAATAATAATTATCAATACAATTCTTGTTTGTTGTGGAGATGATTTTGTGATTTCTTTCTCTTCAATAATGAATCATTCATTTACTGTATTATCTACATTAGAGGTATATAATATAAACGATATGTATACCGAAGCGATTATAACATCAATCAATAGACGCAATCAGATGTACAAAAATTGGCTCAATCAGAAAGATAACCTGGATTTACTGAACAAATTCAAAATTTACCGAAATAAGCTCAATAACATCATAAAAGAAGCAAAATTCAAATATTATCAAAGAAAAATTGAGTCCAATAGAGGTAACACAAAACAACTATGAGAAACAGTCAAGGAGGCCTGTTCCAATAAATCGACAAAAATTGACATAAAAGAAATAGAAATTGAAGAAGGTAAAATATCATCTACTCCGAAAGAAATAGCAGACAAATTCGTTGAACACTTCACTGCTTTTGGAAAGAACTTGGCCAAAAAAATTGAAAAGAATGAACTGAAAGATAGTGTTCGAATACAAAATACTATGTTCCTTGAAGAAATAAGTGAAATGGAGGTGTACAACACAATAACTCAATTAAAAAATGGTAAGGCGCCAGGAATCGACAACATCACTGCTGAAACCCTGAAATATGTTGTAAACTTAATATCTCCTCTATTGACACACCTGTACAATAAAATACTGGCAACAGGGATTTGGCCAAAGTTACTGAAAATTTCAGAGATAAAACCAATTTATAAATCTGGTAATAAACTCGACTGCAATAACTACAGGCCCATATCTTTGATTTCGAACATAGGAAAAATATTAGAAAAATTAAACAAACTACATCAATCGAGTTCGGTATTATGTTCTCAGAGTGGAGCAGATTTTAATCACGTGGCCACAAATTAATCGGTTCAAGCGGTTGCTATTCACCAATAACCACATCCAAATTTGCATCGTTTTTTTCGTGAAGAATCTTCAAGTTTGAAATTTGAACGTTTTGAATATTGCAATAACGAATATACAAAAAATATTGCTGGTTTCTGTTTGGGAAAATCAAATCATTAATTTTAATGATGATGAACATAACCTCACACTTTCAAATTGATCTGCCAAAATTCTCCGAGCAAACATCAATCTAAGACTGATCGGATTTGATTAACATCGATTACAATCGCTTGCAATAAACGAACGATCCAGACTAATCTGACCAGTCCGAAGTAAAAACCGAACGCGACTATCGGTTACCGCTCTGTCTAGAACTATTGGCAGTAAATATGACAGTGACAATAATTCTGTGCAATACCTTGTGGACAGTAGCAGAACTATTTTTGTCATTTCGTTCATGTACCACAGAGGAATCACTTACTGGAGCGATTCACCGTTTTTTGTCCGAGGTTTTGAAAATCATTAAAAATATAAATCGTTTGATTTTATGTCTGAAAATAGTATGAAAAGTTCCTCAATGTTTAGTCTTCTGAATTTCATTTAGATATCACTTGCAAAAGCGATTCTTCTCAACTGTCTTTGATTTTATAACAAAATTTTCAGAATTTTTTTAAATTGCAAGGGAACGTTGAAGTTGAAAATTGTGAAAAAAATCGTGATTATCTTTTACTTTGACATTGATATGTAATGATATTTGAAATGGAATCTGATGAATGGTTTTTGTGAATACTCAAAAAACCTCTAAAAATTAGGTTTTAATTTTTTCACCGAAAACTGTTCATCAGATTTTCTTCTACATCTCTCGAATTATTCAATCTGAATGCCAAAATAAATCGACTTTTTTTCAGAATTTTTAAACTTGCCGTTGAATTTTTCATGGGTTTACATGAACCTTAATCAAGTTTTTTATAGTTTTTCTGGATTTTCTTCCAACTCACGTGTAAAAATATTTTGTTGTATCTGACTTTAGAGGAATAATTGACAAGTGTGTGCTTCGTTTGTTACAGGAATCAAAACCAACACGGTTCTATGGACGTCCGGACAAAAATTTGACTATGAAAAAAACTGGAGTTGGTACGATGGGGCCGCAGTGAGAGATTTTAGCTGGGGCAAAGGTGAACCCAATGCACCAGGAGATGAAATACTGTGTATAGCAGTTTCCTTGAAAGATAAGAAGTCTTTATGGGACGATCGTTTATGTGAAGATGAACATGGCTATATATGTGAAAAATTCCGAATCGAGGATTATATTAAACAAAATTAAATAAGCTCATTAAGTTGAAAAATAGCCTGAGCTGAACTTTGGCTAATCACCAAAATAATTAAATTAGTTTTTTCCCAAGATACCATTGTAAAATTATGTAATAATGATGAATAAATGCCATCAATTATTATCAATATTTTTCTTTCAATTTCATGTTAGGATGTAACATATTTTTCTCTCCTATTCGGACGTTACAATGACCCTTACGGGTACTGGGTGTGTCAGACAACGGTACACTCGGTTTAACAACCAATACCTTCCTCGGCCGCCAGAAAGATTATAGTGGTATGCCCTCACCCCTCAGATCAATAAGTAAACATAGATGGGCCCGATGCACTGATAGGCCAATCAACAGGGCTATCAACCTCAACTTAATTGATCCGGCGATAAGTGTGCACATTACTTCTGAGAAAAATTATCACCTGCAGGGGGGGTGGAACCCCCCCAAAAAAACGCGTTGAAATAAATTTTTTATGCAATTTCGAAATATCTCAAAAAATTTAATTTAAATCAAAAAAATAACTTGATATTCAGAAAGAGCACAAATTTTTACAAAAAAAACTCTCTACGAAAATTTTGAGAAATTGCACGGTTTTCCTGAAAAAAATTGTTGAAGTTATATGCTTTCGCAATGGGGCAGGTATTGCGCCGGCTCCCGCCAACGTGCATTTTTTCAACCAGCGTGTGAAGTAAAGTTCTATAACTCCTCACATAAATGTTCAATTCGGATAAATCTCACGTCATTTTGAAGATAAAGATTGCAGCTTTGTATTCTGATATTATTTATATTTATACGCGCAGTTGCCAGCTGTAAAATTGCAATTGAAAATCTTATAATATTCCTGACTTCGTGAAATAATGCTTGTGATTACTGAAATAATGTCTATTTATTTGTAGCAAGTAAAATGAACAGTTGAGGAATACTTCATTGTCAAATTGCATAACGCTTAACCGGTCCAAATAATGTTGGTTTTAAATACGAGTGTTTTCAATTCTTCGCATATTTTAGGTTATAAAATCTTGAGGGAGTTTATAAATTCAAATGCTAATAACTCAGAGATAAAAGCACGTATCAACATGAATGAAAAGCCAGTTTGCGGAAAAAACCCTGCTCTTATTGAAAATATTCATACAAATTTGGTTACTTGTACAAATTTCAAATGCAATCCAGTCAATCTTTTAAGTACTTAAAATAGAGGTTACTCGGCATTTGATCGCATTATTGTTCTATGGAAAGAAAAATAAAATCAATCATTGATGGAATATGGGGATTCGAGACCGAGAAAGACAGTGCACCAAAGGAAACTGTCCCTAACGCCCATATGCACCGTTTTCGCGTTTAATCCAGATCAACTAAACCGGATTAAGTAGTCTTGGGTTGAGTTATATTCTCCGACACATGAAAAGTGCGGATTACTTAATCCAAACAACAGTTTGGCATCATTGCAAAAATCTGTACAACTTGACGTTTTTAATATCATCTTATCAAACTTTGACATTTCAAGAGAATCGCGCAACTCAAAATAATTTCGAAAGTTCTAAGAATCTGATAACAAAATTGAGCGAACGGTATGAAGGTATAGAAAGATTTCGAAATTTATCCATATTGGGAAAACATTGTTTGGTAGATTTAGAAATTGGGGAATATGCGACGGTATTAAAAGATGAGAAAACGAATTGAATATCGCTGAATGATAAGAAAAATGCATGGAAAAATATCGAAAACGAATAAAATGCAAGTGGTCCTGGTCTATGCTATCGTACTGCAGAGTCGCTCTAAATATTATTCAAAAATACGGAAAAAGAGTTGAGAAAAAAAAATTGCAGATGGTACTTTTTTTTGTGTTCTTTGGTGTTCTGGCATCGACTGCTATGGTCATTAGCCACGTGTTCTGGATAGGCCTTGTTACTTACTCCATGCGCCACCTTAGGAGCAGCACTGTTAATTGGAACACAACAGTGAATCGAGCACTGTTGCGTTCCAAAGATAAGTTTATCAGGCTTTTTCCCAAATTTCGTGGGGGTCTCCAATACTTTTCGAGTTATGACCTTTTAAATCTTGAAAATCAACCATTTTCAAACACGATTTTTTCAGTAAATAATCTCACAAAATTCCTCCTTCTTTTGGTCGACACTTTTTTGAGATCATAATCAACACGTATTTCACAATTACAAGCACCAAAATCCAACATTTCACAAAAAAATCAACCTTCTTGTGAAGTACCCATACATAAACCTATACCAACTCATCTCAAGAATGTACCTCTATGAGAAGTGAGGTTGAGTATAGCAATATAAGAATATAAGGTAATTTTATTTGTAAAACGTTTGGTAAAGTGTCTACAAAAGGAAGGAGGCATTTTGTGTTATTTTTTACAGAAAAAATCGTGTTGGAATATGGTTGATTTTCAAGATTCAAAAAGTCATAACTCGTAAAGTATTAGAGACCCCCACGAAATTCTTTCGGTTTTGTGATCAGGAGATAAAACAACGTAACACCACTTTTCTTTTTCGCCAGAAGACGACTGCGGATACAAGCAGTTGAAATGTTGAGATTTATACAAATCATAAGATGAGGGAAGTCCGAAATGAATGTACCTACTTACTTTTCTTTTTGTTTCGAGAAAAAGCCCGATAAACTTACCTTAACCATGAAAGGAGCAGATACTTTTGACTGGATGAGGAACGATGCCAAAAATTAGGGAAGGTGAGATTAAAGACAACTTGAACAAACCAAAAAAGCACGTTTTGAAGAAACTTCTAGCTATCCAAATCAGATAAAACTGAAAAATTAGGCAACATTTCTGAAATTAGATCAGCAAGTGTTTCTTTGTTTTACTTCATAACATTAAGAAAATGTAAATGATTTGATGTTCTGATTGTAGAGTGGAATAGAGTTATTTCTTTATGGTGTATTCATTAAACACTAGGTATTTCATTTCCTAAAAAGTTAAAATATGTGAATTTCAGATTCGTAGATAGTATGAAGAAGAACAGTTTTCCACATTTTTGTCACAAGTGAAAGATTTTGTGTAACTACAAAACCTTTCACGAGTACAAAATCTTTCACGAGTAGGTATTCATAAAAAGTACACTGCAGAAATTAGCCAAATATATAATCGAACCATGGAATATTTACAAACTAGTAAAATAATTATTGATTGAATTCTCTCTACGATTTTAAATAATCCTTTGGCCTTCCATACGATTGCTCATATCATACATATTGGGTATATCCCCCAATTATTTGACCATGTTTTCCGATTCGTGCTCTCCTAGATTTTCAGGGGGAGCAGAAATCCCTCCATTCATATCTGAGGCGATGTTATGTAACACTGCACTTCCTATTGAATTTGCAGAAGAACCAGAAGAGTTGTCTCCTTTCAAAGTTTGACCTTCCATAAAAAAACATATTGTCCATGTCATATGGAATTATTCCGCCCGATTATATTATGTTCCAGAAAATCGAAAATTAATAACATCAGTAATATTTCCGTCATTCTCTAAAAATAAATCAACTTCCATTTTTCCTTTTTTATCGAGGAACACAAAGATACATTAACAACCAACCCAACAGTCACACGTACGTTTGCTAAGCTTAAACTTCGAAAATCATTGGATTAAACTTAATCGCGATTAAGGCGTATTTTGATACGGTGAATACAAAAAATTAGACTTAATCGAGCTCAATTTTTAATCTCGTTTAAACTACTTCGGTGCATACGGCTGTAACTGTACCTGCTTTAAACTCATTGAGATTCTAAAACCTGAAAAATATCGGCTGGGACCTTGTAAACACGGCAGCTAGCGCGCGCCGCTGTGTAGTATTACAGCGGCGCGGTTCTGTCGGTGCGCATTGGGCAAGCAGTCAACGTTGCTCTATGTAAACGTCAGATAATATAAAAGCTCCTGTGCAGAAAACACTGGATACTGGGATAACATCGATAGTCGGAGACGAGGAAACATCTCTTAGTGCTTTGTCACTGTTATTATTTGAAAATGATGAGTTTATTTTTGAAATATTTGTTTCATGTTCAACTCAGCTCTGTTTCAAAATATCGCAATGTCAGATATGACTTACATTTCCAAAATTCCAAAGGTCCACCTAGGAATTCAGGAGAAAATGGTTTTTTGTAACTGCACGACCGGCTGCATCAGAGATTCCTGCACGCGCAAAAAGAGTGGTCTAAAATGTACCTATGTTTGTAATAAATGTATCACAGATATCTGTAGAAACTTGGCAGTGATTGTTCCGGATTGTCAAGATGAAGACGAGGAGACTGAAGATGAAGTAGATGATGAGTTGTATGAGTGAATAAATATATTTTCCTATACATTTGTTGATGGAGATTACTTGTGGATTCATTTCTCCATACCCTTTCTCGATATCATTGAAAACACTCTCATATTTCGTTACCTCCGGTCCGCGTTTGATTTATACAATAAGTTGATTTCTGGAATTTGCGAGTAATTTTCATAACAATACTTCTAAATCTCAATAACGACAGTTCTCAACGATTATTCACCCACATTTATATCTAAGAGTAGTAGTTTGAGAGTTTTTTCAAATATTCTCCCCCTTCCGTCTCACCCCAATGTTTCCGCGATGCGGAGGAAATGCCCCGAATGCGGGGGCGGGAAAATCGTTCCTAATAATTTATAACAATTATTTTTACAAATTTTCGCTCATTTTCATTACTCAGGACTGACAATTTTACATATTCATAGGAAATACCCCAAAAAACACGATTTCGAGAAGGGGTTGATGCCCCGGGAGGGGGTTTAATTGTTGAAAATAATTCGCCCCCATTATTAATACCAATTTTCACTCATATTTATTGCCCAGAGCTGAAATGTCAAGAAAATACCTTCCATGAAAAAGTTTTTACGATTTTGGGGGGGTTGCACCCCCAGGGGGTGATAACTTTATTGCTAATTAATCAACCCTCCGTGACGACCGAATTACAAAAAAGAAATCGGCGGAGCAAGTTAAGTTGAACTTTTATGAAAAAAATTGCTCTGTTTATTGGCCTATGAACCGAAGAAAACTTTATTATTTACGTACACCTCTCATCCCTAATGTTTTCAAACATTGACGCCCTGTTGTCAAATTGGTGAAAAAATATTATTTTGGTAGGAAACTACCAATAAATGCATAATCAATCACATTTCATATTCAGATGTATTATTATAAAAATTCTAGAGAAATGTTTATGTCCAGAAAGGTGTGAAAAAATTACCAAAACGGAAGATATATTTCGTTTTGAACTGATGAAATTTTAGGCACTCTGAAAATTTCGAGCGGTTACTAGAATAATTTTACTCTTGGCAACACCGCTTGTGACACCGTCCGTGGTGGCCATTGTACCTTGTCGTTTTGTGTTGATGAAGTGTTGCTAGAAATTTTCCTGTGTTTTCGTGGTTTTTGTCCTGCTTAAACAACTTAAAGTTACATTTGGAATATTTTTCAAAATAGTGCAGTGATTTAGTGAGGCACAATGTCGAAATACTGCTTTGTTTGCAAAACAAATGATAGTATACAGACATTCCACAGGTGAAGTTCCAGTGGCGTCGAATGCACGATGCAAATCATGCAATCAAACGTATTCGACAAAGAAACTCATTCAAAATTACAGATACGAAAAGCCTATGGCGAAGTGGTGAATACCTCAATGTTTGTTATAAATATCTGTAAGCAGGGAAACAAACATTGAGGCTCATGAAAGGAAAATTGAATTTATTTTCCAGTAATATTGACATTGTTAAAATTCTAACAGTGAGGACAATTAATGATATACCAAAGGACTTGCTTTAAATTTTTGGAAATCATTTCTTTGAGGAAGAGCCTTTATCAAACCATAGTTTTGCCTTGGTAAAGGTAATAAGTACTTAACATTTTTTTCAAAATCTGATTATACCTTGAATTGTCAATAAGCGGAACTGACAAAGTAGAGAGGGTCAGGTCTCTTTTGACAAAGACAGTTCTATTTAAAAATCAATAAATACAAAATGTTGAAATCCTCATGTACTGAGCTTTCTTGAGAATCATTCTTTCACATACACTTTAATACTTTATATTTATACATTTGTGATATTGTATGTTAGGCTTAAAATTAAATAAATAATAGTGATATTTGCCAATTTTTTATAATAACGTGTGGTATAAGCATATATTTCATTCAATAAATATTTTAATTCCTGTATTAATGTTGATTTTACCTTATCGTATACCTTGCCATCTTGTGATCACTATATTCCTGTCCAAAATAAATGCGTTAATAAAGAGTTATATTTCTACTTTTGTGTCCAATTACTTTTCCCAAACGTAATCTATATAATACATAATGCATCAAATGTTTCTACAGTGAAGAAACGGTATTCCAGGGGTCACTTGTTACGACCCCGTTTCGGATTATGGCAAGCGGCAGGCTTTAATTGCCCTCACCACTGTCGAAAACTGGTTGTACCTTCTCACCCTTCTATGAAAGGTTTTCAGAATATTACCCTACACTCCCCTATACCCGGAATGAAAGTATAGGGATTAATATAATAAATTAAAGAACTAAAGAAAGTTAAACTTGACAGGCGTACGGGAAAGCAATCTTATCAGA
Source organism: Chrysolina oricalcia (assembly GCA_944452925.2). NCBI lineage: Eukaryota > Metazoa > Arthropoda > Insecta > Coleoptera > Chrysomelidae > Chrysolina > Chrysolina oricalcia. The sequence continues at coordinate 53,401,792 of OX101824.2, forward strand.
ACAGGTTGATGAATAGAATACAATATACAGGGCAATTCAAATTCGACCCCCACCATTGGGATCTCCTAAACTACAGAAGAGAGGTCGAAGCTTAAATTGGGGCAAAGTTGCGTATTCTGGTGCTTAACAAAATACTGTTTTGAAACTTGGAAAATTCCGAGTATTTCCGGAAATATCGGGAAAAAACTGAAAATCTGAATTTTCGTTTTTATATTTTTCTATCTTTATTTGACAACATAGCTCAAAACCAAAAGTACATTTTCATTGATACTTTTTTTCAGCTACACGTTTTCATGTTCAGATTTACTATCCGACGTCTTCTGGCATTCATCATCAACTTTTTTTCTGTTATGGGCGCCATATTGTTTTTTTTATACAGAAAAATAGTGATTCTCATTCTGATTTCATTGATGTATAAATTGTTATGATTTGCACTTCTGAAACCACAGATATTAAAAAAAAAACTTCATCTGAGATGGTCATGACTCCATCGAAAAATTTTGTTTAATAAACACTAGTTGTCAGAACTCATTAAACATCATAAGTTTGCACAAATACTTCAGTCGAAATGTCCTCATTCTCAAATGAAGAAAAACGAGATATGTTGAAACTTTATTATAAATTTGATAGGAATAGTATGAAAACAGCACAAATTTATTTTGAATTATATCCGGAAAGACAACAGCCGGATAGAAGATTATTCGTAATTTTGGGCAAACACTTGGCTGAGTACGGTGCGTTTCAAAAAACAAGAATGAAATCATGAGCTGGTAAAAAATGCACAAAAAGCATTACAAGTGTTCGAAATGATGGCATTCCTCTTGAATACATAACCGAGCTCGTCGTCTCAAATTAAGAATAGCCCTAACAATATCTCTTCTTCTGATAGACCTGAATTGCGTGATGATATTGTCTCTAAGTTCATCTACTGTGTCATATTCTTGCTCTCCATAGATTCTGTTCTTTGAAGTGCCCCACAAGAAAGTATCCAAAACTGTAAGGTCAGGTGACCTTGCCGGCCACCTCCCTGATCCAGAATTTCCTAACCATCTATTAGGAAATCTTTGGTGTAAATATTCGCAAACTGCTCTTTTATTGTGTGAGGGAGCCCCGTCATGCTGAAACCAGCAGCTGTTATAATTAACAAGGGGAAACGTATCCATATATTTTTCGAATTCGTTTCTTAAGAACCGAAGATAGGTTTCCCCGTTCAAAGTATTAGAGAAGAAATGAGGTCCAAGTATTTGGTCGTCATAAATTCCATCCCACACATTCAAATGAAACCGAACTTGTGGTCTGACTTCTCTGAAGTGTCGTGGATTATTTTCACTCCAAATGTGCTCATTATTTCTATTAAAAACACCAAAGTTCGAAAAAGTACTTTCGTCGGACCAAATAATGTTTTTCAAGAAGTTTGTAGGGTCTACCCTATTCGAGAGCCAGCTACAAAATTACATCCTTCTCTCAGGATCACCTGGATGTAATTTTTGTGAAATATATATCTTATAACATTTCAAACTACTTTTTCTGAATTCCCTCCAAACGCTCGTCTCTATCTGTATCTGGTATCTGGATCTGCATTTATCTAAAAAAGTACCAAAAATAATTATACTTCTTCGAATATGGAATGAACAATTATTTTACCTCGGCTAATAAGTTACGTCTAATATTTTGTTCGATTCTGCTTCCATATTTCATTCTTGGTTTTTGAAACGCACCGTACTCAGCCAAGTGTTTGTCCAAAATTCCGAATAATGTTCTATCCGGCTGTTGTCTTCCTGGATATAATTCAAAATAAATTTGTGCTGTTTTCATACTATTCCTATCAAATTTATAATAAAGTTTCAACATATCTCGTTTTTCTTCATTTGAGAATGAGGACATTTCGATTGAAGTAATTGTGCAAACTTATGATGTTTAATGAGTTCTGACAACTAGTGTTTATTAAACAAAATTTTTCGATGGAGTCATGACCATGTCAGATGAAGTTGTTTTTTTTTTAATATCTGTGGTATCAGAAGTGCAAATCATAACAAATTATACATCAGTGAAATCAGAATGAGAATCACTATTTTTCTGTATAAAAAAACAATATGGCGCCCATAACAGAAAAAAAGTTGATGATGAATGCCAGAAGACGTCGGATAGTAAATCTGAACATGAAAACGTGTAGCTGATGCGGAGGAAATGCCCCGAATGCGGGGGCGGGAAAATCGTTCCTAATAATTTATAACAATTATTTTTACAAATTTTCGCTCATTTTCATTACTCAGGACTGACAATTTTACATATTCATAGGAAATACCCCAAAAAACACGATTTCGAGAAGGGGTTGATGCCCCGGGAGGGGGTTTAATTGTTGAAAATAATTCGCCCCCATTATTAATACCAATTTTCACTCATATTTATTGCCCAGAGCTGAAATGTCAAGAAAATACCTTCCATGAAAAAGTTTTTACGATTTTGGGGGGGTTGCACCCCCAGGGGGTGATAACTTTATTGCTAATTAATCAACCCTCCGTGACGACCGAATTACAAAAAAGAAATCGGCGGAGCAAGTTAAGTTGAACTTTTATGAAAAAAATTGCTCTGTTTATTGGCCTATGAACCGAAGAAAACTTTATTATTTACGTACACCTCTCATCCCTAATGTTTTCAAACATTGACGCCCTGTTGTCAAATTGGTGAAAAAATATTATTTTGGTAGGAAACTACCAATAAATGCATAATCAATCACATTTCATATTCAGATGTATTATTATAAAAATTCTAGAGAAATGTTTATGTCCAGAAAGGTGTGAAAAAATTACCAAAACGGAAGATATATTTCGTTTTGAACTGATGAAATTTTAGGCACTCTGAAAATTTCGAGCGGTTACTAGAATAATTTTACTCTTGGCAACACCGCTTGTGACACCGTCCGTGGTGGCCATTGTACCTTGTCGTTTTGTGTTGATGAAGTGTTGCTAGAAATTTTCCTGTGTTTTCGTGGTTTTTGTCCTGCTTAAACAACTTAAAGTTACATTTGGAATATTTTTCAAAATAGTGCAGTGATTTAGTGAGGCACAATGTCGAAATACTGCTTTGTTTGCAAAACAAATGATAGTATACAGACATTCCACAGGTGAAGTTCCAGTGGCGTCGAATGCACGATGCAAATCATGCAATCAAACGTATTCGACAAAGAAACTCATTCAAAATTACAGATACGAAAAGCCTATGGCGAAGTGGTGAATACCTCAATGTTTGTTATAAATATCTGTAAGCAGGGAAACAAACATTGAGGCTCATGAAAGGAAAATTGAATTTATTTTCCAGTAATATTGACATTGTTAAAATTCTAACAGTGAGGACAATTAATGATATACCAAAGGACTTGCTTTAAATTTTTGGAAATCATTTCTTTGAGGAAGAGCCTTTATCAAACCATAGTTTTGCCTTGGTAAAGGTAATAAGTACTTAACATTTTTTTCAAAATCTGATTATACCTTGAATTGTCAATAAGCGGAACTGACAAAGTAGAGAGGGTCAGGTCTCTTTTGACAAAGACAGTTCTATTTAAAAATCAATAAATACAAAATGTTGAAATCCTCATGTACTGAGCTTTCTTGAGAATCATTCTTTCACATACACTTTAATACTTTATATTTATACATTTGTGATATTGTATGTTAGGCTTAAAATTAAATAAATAATAGTGATATTTGCCAATTTTTTATAATAACGTGTGGTATAAGCATATATTTCATTCAATAAATATTTTAATTCCTGTATTAATGTTGATTTTACCTTATCGTATACCTTGCCATCTTGTGATCACTATATTCCTGTCCAAAATAAATGCGTTAATAAAGAGTTATATTTCTACTTTTGTGTCCAATTACTTTTCCCAAACGTAATCTATATAATACATAATGCATCAAATGTTTCTACAGTGAAGAAACGGTATTCCAGGGGTCACTTGTTACGACCCCGTTTCGGATTATGGCAAGCGGCAGGCTTTAATTGCCCTCACCACTGTCGAAAACTGGTTGTACCTTCTCACCCTTCTATGAAAGGTTTTCAGAATATTACCCTACACTCCCCTATACCCGGAATGAAAGTATAGGGATTAATATAATAAATTAAAGAACTAAAGAAAGTTAAACTTGACAGGCGTACGGGAAAGCAATCTTATCAGAACAGGTTGATGAATAGAATACAATATACAGGGCAATTCAAATTCGACCCCCACCATTGGGATCTCCTAAACTACAGAAGAGAGGTCGAAGCTTAAATTGGGGCAAAGTTGCGTATTCTGGTGCTTAACAAAATACTGTTTTGAAACTTGGAAAATTCCGAGTATTTCCGGAAATATCGGGAAAAAACTGAAAATCTGAATTTTCGTTTTTATATTTTTCTATCTTTATTTGACAACATAGCTCAAAACCAAAAGTACATTTTCATTGATACTTTTTTTCAGCTACACGTTTTCATGTTCAGATTTACTATCCGACGTCTTCTGGCATTCATCATCAACTTTTTTTCTGTTATGGGCGCCATATTGTTTTTTTTATACAGAAAAATAGTGATTCTCATTCTGATTTCATTGATGTATAAATTGTTATGATTTGCACTTCTGAAACCACAGATATTAAAAAAAAAACTTCATCTGAGATGGTCATGACTCCATCGAAAAATTTTGTTTAATAAACACTAGTTGTCAGAACTCATTAAACATCATAAGTTTGCACAAATACTTCAGTCGAAATGTCCTCATTCTCAAATGAAGAAAAACGAGATATGTTGAAACTTTATTATAAATTTGATAGGAATAGTATGAAAACAGCACAAATTTATTTTGAATTATATCCGGAAAGACAACAGCCGGATAGAAGATTATTCGTAATTTTGGGCAAACACTTGGCTGAGTACGGTGCGTTTCAAAAAACAAGAATGAAATCATGAGCTGGTAAAAAATGCACAAAAAGCATTACAAGTGTTCGAAATGATGGCATTCCTCTTGAATACATAACCGAGCTCGTCGTCTCAAATTAAGAATAGCCCTAACAATATCTCTTCTTCTGATAGACCTGAATTGCGTGATGATATTGTCTCTAAGTTCATCTACTGTGTCATATTCTTGCTCTCCATAGATTCTGTTCTTTGAAGTGCCCCACAAGAAAGTATCCAAAACTGTAAGGTCAGGTGACCTTGCCGGCCACCTCCCTGATCCAGAATTTCCTAACCATCTATTAGGAAATCTTTGGTGTAAATATTCGCAAACTGCTCTTTTATTGTGTGAGGGAGCCCCGTCATGCTGAAACCAGCAGCTGTTATAATTAACAAGGGGAAACGTATCCATATATTTTTCGAATTCGTTTCTTAAGAACCGAAGATAGGTTTCCCCGTTCAAAGTATTAGAGAAGAAATGAGGTCCAAGTATTTGGTCGTCATAAATTCCATCCCACACATTCAAATGAAACCGAACTTGTGGTCTGACTTCTCTGAAGTGTCGTGGATTATTTTCACTCCAAATGTGCTCATTATTTCTATTAAAAACACCAAAGTTCGAAAAAGTACTTTCGTCGGACCAAATAATGTTTTTCAAGAAGTTTGTAGGGTCTACCCTATTCGAGAGCCAGCTACAAAATTACATCCTTCTCTCAGGATCACCTGGATGTAATTTTTGTGAAATATATATCTTATAACATTTCAAACTACTTTTTCTGAATTCCCTCCAAACGCTCGTCTCTATCTGTATCTGGTATCTGGATCTGCATTTATCTAAAAAAGTACCAAAAATAATTATACTTCTTCGAATATGGAATGAACAATTATTTTACCTCGGCTAATAAGTTACGTCTAATATTTTGTTCGATTCTGCTTCCATATTTCATTCTTGGTTTTTGAAACGCACCGTACTCAGCCAAGTGTTTGTCCAAAATTCCGAATAATGTTCTATCCGGCTGTTGTCTTCCTGGATATAATTCAAAATAAATTTGTGCTGTTTTCATACTATTCCTATCAAATTTATAATAAAGTTTCAACATATCTCGTTTTTCTTCATTTGAGAATGAGGACATTTCGATTGAAGTAATTGTGCAAACTTATGATGTTTAATGAGTTCTGACAACTAGTGTTTATTAAACAAAATTTTTCGATGGAGTCATGACCATGTCAGATGAAGTTGTTTTTTTTTTAATATCTGTGGTATCAGAAGTGCAAATCATAACAAATTATACATCAGTGAAATCAGAATGAGAATCACTATTTTTCTGTATAAAAAAACAATATGGCGCCCATAACAGAAAAAAAAGTTGATGATGAGCCAGAAGACGAAACGTCGTATAATAAATCTGAACATGAAAACTTGTAGCTGAAAATAAGTATTATTTAAAATGTACTTTTGGTTTTGAGCTATGTTGTCAAATAACGATAGAAAAAAATAAAAACGAAAATTCCGATTTTCAGATTTTTCCCGATATTTCCGGAAATACTCGGAATTTTCCAAGTTTCAAAACGGTATTTTGTTAGGCACCAGAATACGCAACTTTGCCCCAATTTAAGCTTCGACGTATCTCCTGTAGTTTAGGAGATCCCAATAGTGGGGGTCGAATTTGAATTGTCCTGTATATACGGCCACTGACAACTGATTTTACGGAATCATCTTACGAAGCGATGATGGTGAATTGGTTTCCCTGTATAACGGTCGCGCTTTGAAATTTATGTACGACGCAGGTTATCAATCTAAATGGTTAGTCCCGAATCATTGAGAACAGCTTCCAGGGAACTAGGATTTCGCGATACTAATTTTACCCACTCCTGGCTCACTAACTATTATATATCGAACGTATATTCCAAACGAATTCCGGAAAGACGTATCGACCTGTCCTTTCGGAATGCGTGATTTGATTATCGTGATCTACGAAATCTTTCCCTTCTGGTCGTAACTCCGTTCCTTTCGGGCAAGATTTCGCAGTACGTCTTGGGTAGAGATACAGGAGAGTGGATACGCGATACCGGATGTCTGAAAGATCAAAACTTGAATACGCCTCCTCCAACAAATTGGCTCGTTGAGATCAGCTAGTTCCGAAAAGCAGGAAGGCCGTACTTTTCGGATACGTTGGAACCATAGAAATATATTATAAAATTACTCTAGAATGCTAATCCCCATGTCAAAAGTGTTGTAAAAAGTTCAGGCAAGTCCACAATGCGCATGCGCGTCATTAGTGATTTTTTTAACATGCCCAGTTTTAGTAAAATATTATAGGTCATGTGAAGATTACCAAACGTTGATTCTGAATCTTGGAGAATAAGGTTGTAAACCTTATTGTACTTATACCTGTTGTTTGTATTTAGCCGATTTGAATACATATTTTCACATATTTATGATCCCAAATATTCAGCAAAAGCTATCAGGAAGTAGAGTACGGTTATGATTATTATTTATCGCTCTTATGCGACTGATTTTTAATATCACATCCACCTTTCAGCTGTAGGTAACCAACAAAAACCTACGGAACCACTCCAAATCGTCGGTGCGAATTTCAAGGAAGCACCGGATTGAAAAATAAATTGAAAGTACAAAAAACTATGAAAATTTGTTTCAGCTAATATCATGAATAATTTCAACTCATATTGGATTTATAAATTTGGATGCTTGGAAGCTCGAGGTTTTTTTTCTAGAACGATTCATGTAAAGATATGCAACTGCATTTAATTTAAATCATTTGAAGAGATTAACATGCTATTTCTACGAGTATTTGTGGTTGTATACTTGAGTGCAATTTCCACAATGCATGAAAAAGTGAGGCCAGAAGCATTTTCCTTACCATCAAAGAAAATCACTTCCAAATTGACATTAATTTTCTGAGGCAATTCTATGTATGTTTTGTACTTTTTGTAGGAATCTAGAACTCATAATACAAGTGGTGTGGCAGAATGTTGTATCACTCGCAATGCATGCTTACGCAAGCACAGTATTGGTACTGCACTAGGTCTATTGTTGTTTTCACATGAATCTTCATGATGAAAATGTCTGCTACAAATTACAATTTCCTCACTCAAATGTTCTGCTGGGGTCTCTTCTCAAGAACAATAACCAAAAATCATGCCTTTATTGTCCAGCTAAAATAATATTTAAGCTATTTTGAGCAAATCATTTAGGTACATAAAAAATTTCATTATCTTCCAAAAATGATTTATTTCAGGTATTTTTCCTTCACACAACACTAAACAGTTCATTATTGTTTTGTAGGAACAAACGGCTTTATTAGAAATTGTCTTTAAAGGTACAAGATTAATGCAAATTCACGAATTATGAAAGAATAACCAACGAGAAAAAACACCACACAAAACAACAAGAGAAAATCTAAAAACCGTCTCTGATCTCTGACAAGTGTAACGATCCTTTTGTGACACTGATTATATAATTGACATATACTCCTTACTCAGTAATATGTCCCCAACTGGTTCGTTTACAAAGGTTTGTTTCGGGGATCGACGCTCAAAAATCCCTGCATGCTCGCGGCTACGCTCGAAGTGGAGATGGTCGTGGGTAAAACTACTGGTGAGCGTTCAGGTGACTAATAGAAAAAACAAATTCACCCTACCTGTAAAAAAATTATTGTGGGCACCACCTAGTTCCCTTCTACAGCAGGTTCGAAACTAGCTTCCTCCTAAAGAACTAGGAAATCGGAAAAAGGAAAGACCAATTCCCAAAACTATAACCCTGTATATTTAAAATTTGGAACAAAACACACCCTGTACATTTATGGCAAGTTATATGGTTCAAAATTGTTGTGCCAACGGTAATGTCTGTGGTGAATTAAATTGACAATGTTTTTGTTTGGCAATTACGATAAATTCATGTATTATTATTATTTTCGGTATCCAAGGGATAACTATGAAACAGGAATGTCTAAATTAGTTTCATAAACACAAAAATAAATTCCTAGTGAGTGAGTAAATATTTATACCGTACGGAAAGTGTACCCTCTGAAGATTACCAAATTATAAAGGGACATCGGCGACTGGATCCATTGGCAGAGGTTTATTATGTGCAAATCGTGCGCTTATATATGATGTTATGGGCTTTCCGCAGATATTTTACAACAAAAAGTACCTATGAATACCAGTATGTTATTTACCCTTTTAAGCTATAACTTCACGAAAGTTCTAAGGGTTTCAACCCTTCAAAATAATATTTGACTAGTAAATAAAATAATAAAAATATTTCACACAGTTTTTAACCAGTTATCTGTTGGTATATGGACGTTATTCATCCGACAGGACTCTGGAACAGGAATTCTCTGGACTCGCAGTCTCTAGCAGCTACTTACAGCCTCCAGATGAGTTTGATAGGAATCCAAAATAGTTTTCCCAACGTATTACCGATTCAACATGAATATGAGCCTCTATTTTGAAATGTAGGCATCCCACAGGTAAACTTGGCCTCGAACAGAAACGTAGAACTCCAGCAGCAACGTAGGACTCGACTAAAAACTTGGGCCTCCAACAGGAACGTAGGCCTCACCCAAACACTTTGGCCTCGAACAAATACTTGGCCTAGGACAAGAACTCGGCCTCGGACAAGAACCCTAGGGAACAAGAATACCAGCATTACTCTAACGAATAGCTTTGTAGATATAAATATTTCCGATTACCCCCAGTCCTCTACGTGATTTTATGAGTTCACGATGAAAATTGTGTGTTGAACAAATAAGCAATCGAACTGCGATAAAGTATGCTAATAATCATTCAAAACTCCCCGTATAAATTCTACAATTGACTCGAAATAGTGAATTATTATTAATAAAAGGAACAAGATGGCTGTGTGTCGAACAGCGCCCTTATTGTAATTACATTTAACACATACAAAAATGAAATAAAACATGTAAAGAATTATTTACCTTGTTAACAAGGGTTCCACACAAAATACAACAGTTGTAGGACGACGAGATGAGTTATGTGATGGTGATCCCCTCAAGGGGTTTGAGAAGGTTATCTTCAAAAAAAACAGCAAGGTTCCAGAACAGCGCTACAAATCCAACGACGCTTCCAAAAACCACAACGCTTCCCAAAACTACCATACAGCAACAAGATCAAGGATCCCCGACATGGGATGACACAAAGACTAGATATCCTCAGATATTTTACTTGAATGCTAGAACCTACGACTCTTCACAATAACTTTTTCATCCAGTTCCTACTAACACGACAGCTTCAGACAGACTGCTCTAACACGGAAGTCTCACTACCAATTCCATTGGTGACTTCAAAATACAGTGTAGCCAACGTACCGACTCTAAACACTCTACCGAAGTACGTTTTAGTACGTTTTACTTCACTTACTCTGTGGACCTTGTAACAATTAAATTCGACGACAGACAATACTAAATTACACAAAACAGATCTAAAACAATACCAGAACAAACTAAGTCAAACGATGTGATAGTTATCATAACAACAGATAACTCACTGACAATAGTCCGCCACTCGTAACCTTGACGGTGTAGGATGGTGTTAGTAAGAATTATTCGACAGCGAAAACTACCCAGGTACGTCACGTCCGTTGTGAAGCGGGCTCCGAGAAATTGACCTGCGCGCCTACAGCTAAATCTATATAGGAGTGAGCGGGGCAGAGCTAGAAATTAGATGTAAATTCGTAACGTTGAAAATGAAACGTTACACAAGAGTGACAGATCTTAGTGACAAGTTTTCCTGTTGATGAAAAAGCACTGCTGCACGGTCATTATAATTACAGTAGCATAGGGTACATTATCGTTTTAAATAAGTTTCTTTCGCGCCTAAAATTCGGAGTAATCTAGGATCTCTAAAAGGTTCTTTTCGGTTTTAAACAGTCCTAAATGCGCTGTCAAATTTCTCTCTTTCAACTGACATGTGTTTTATTGCCTCATAACAAAGAACTCTGAATTGGAACACCAAATTATTTTCAAACTTGGCAACGATCTACCTAAACTACACTGATGACGCGCATGCGCACATCGTAAACGGGTCGCATACGCGGCATGCTTTTCGCCGTGAAAATTGGCGGGATTAGCATTCTAGAGTAAGTATGACGATAAAAACTAAGGACATTGATTCTCATTCAATTTACTAAAAATCTGAAAAAGAAAGGGTGAAATAAGTTCCAGAGTTTGTTTGTTTTATATTCAAGTGCTTTGTTAGTTATTGACTTCTATGCAAGTTACTAGTGTCTGGACAGTGAAAGGTACATCATAATATAGCTTTAATACAGTGACAGTCCAGAGGAATGATTTTTGATCACTTTGCTTGAACAAATAAAATATATAGTCTAAATTTGTCGAAAGTTTCTGAATGGGTAAATCAGGAATGTATATCTGAGTAGTATACCTCAATTACTCTTGTCCAAATGTTGCCGATTTTTTTCAAGTACGCCGGACATCAAATATAGTTTCGGAGTTTTGACCCACTTTTGTAATTACTCCCGAAAATCGTTTCAAGTGTGCTACGTTCTTCCTTTCCTCAAGGAAATAATCTCGGCGAAAGGAAGAACTGAAAATCTTAACAGACCCTTGCTCAGTGGAGAAGGAAGTGGGTAGAAAGAAAACAATAAATAAATAGGTAGTCTCCAAGATAACAAAGTGTATTGCTTTTCCTTTACAATTTAAATGAATATTTCCAACGATAAATTCTAATAGACTGTGATCTTTGGATTGATTGTTTGCTACTCCGTGGTACGCCTCGTAGTAACAAAGGATTATCGATTCGAAAATTTGACCACGTGAATTCATTAATTATTTCAATGATCCTAACACTACCTACTGCCAGGAAGGTTCAATATTCTGATCGACGTGGTCTCAAGTCCTTTTAGTATATACCGGGTGGCTACGGAAGTATTGCCTACGGAATATCTCAGTTATTGTATGAAGTAGGTTTGTGAAATTTGGGGCGTCGATATAATGACATAAGAGCTAGAATTTGAGCATATTGACATGTCGAAGTTAACTTCCGGTCTGACCGGAAGTAACATCAACTTTCTTATTTTAATTGGAAACCCTATTTTTTTTCTTTTCGCTTTATTCAGCATTCAATTCCCTTTCTGATGACATATCACAAGTTGGTATCTAACCAGAAACTAACAGAAACCTGTGATATTGGATGGCCTCGAAGTGGTTGGGTTTACAAAATCTTTAGAAAAGTAGGAAATCTTATCCACAAAGGTGTGTGTGGTTGCTCAGGGAAACCAGACCACTAATTTCACAAACTTCTCCCAAAGATTTCATGAAAAATCCTCCTAAAGCGAAGTCAAAAGCTCCAATCCACCTGGACAGCAAAAGACTTATTTCTTTTCCCAAATTTGCGGGCATGTGTCAGAACTGACAGATGTATTCTAAACAATAACCAAGGTAAAATAAAAATGAGAATCATAAAAGGCGACTTCCAAAAGCAGACGATTGTGTTGAGACCAATATACCAGAGGACACTTCGAAGCGAAGCCACAAGACTACAAAGAAATAAAAAAAAGGAAGAATAATAAAAACACGAATATAGCCAGAATGTAGGTCAGGCGGTAGGTACATTTTTAATCCGGCACACTATAAACAACAATCCTGACAAAATGCAGTACCGAATTGCTGGCAAATCGGACATGTAACAGGAATATTATATATGTAACAAGAATTTCCAAAATCAAACTCGGCATGTCTGACTTTGAATTCGGAAAAATAAAATTCCGTATATTTATGAATAAAATTTGCGATTTTCCAATGGACATATTCCAATTTCGTAGAAAAAATAATTAATTAATCGTAATCAATCCATGAATTCGTTTCACAAAATAATTAAACCTTTCGAATCCATAATGAGATTTGGAAAACGAAAGGTCACAGACAAAGAGGGGTATAAGCATTTGTGAATTTAATTTTTTCTTAAAAAAAAACCGATAAGGCTTAGCCATGAATTTCGATGGAATATTCAACAATGGCCCTATACTATCTCTGAAACTGAAGTAATTGCATGAATATTTCATTATTGAAAAAGTTAATAGGCTCTCAGAAAGCAGCAAATTAGAATATGTTGATTGGATGAGCATATATAAAGTTCGATAGATTTCCTTTTTTTCCATTACAGTAGCTAAAACTTGAAGAACGCAAATATGTCGCCTTCATTGCATTTGGTATTTGCTTTATTGTCTGTATTACATATAAGTGGTGTTCTTAGTGATAGTAAGTTACTGTTTTTTCAATTTCTTTATGACCTTTTTTTAAATCAACAAATCGAATCACCATCGCTCATAGTTTTCACTTTCAGTTTTTTTCTTCTAGTTATATAGGGCATTTTCACAATATCTATCAAATGTAGTTCAATGTCCAGCGTGGCTTCATACCTTGTTACCTGGAGGGGAATTTAATGGCTTCCAGATGTGCCCAAATGTCCGTACAATTTGGTCACTATTTAAAATAAATTCCAAAAGTACATTTTGTTACATAATGCAACCCAATATCGGTGGATTGGAATGAAACGTATGTTGCTATATATAAAAGTTCCTCTAAATTTTGGGCTTCAATGTTATAGTTAATGAACTGAAACTGACTTTCTTTTGTTTGTCTCGGTCTATAGCCCAATAGTTTTTGGAATGGTTCCTCTGTACAGTATCCAATGTACAAGACCATTTGATATTATTTTACAAATGTTATCTTTTTTTTAAATAAAAATAAATAAATAAAAAAATTATTATTTAATCAATCAATAATTCGATTTTTCAAATTTTTAGATCCTCCTTTGACGAAAAAAAATATTTATGTGGGAGAAGAGGAGGTAAATATCCACATCAATGATGCAATTTCATATTTGGTAATTTCAATGTGTTCAAGGTTCCTCCCTATGAAGCAGTGAAGCTGTGTGATGCGAAATCCATGAAGCTTTTAAGTATCCAAAGCGCCGAGAAAAATAAGCAGCTTGCTGAAGTGTTGCAAGAACTTGGTGAGTGTGATAATTTTCAATTACAATGATTTTTAATTCGGCAGCTCAACTAGCATCACAGCAGATTCAAATTTCCTGTACATTGCTATTGTTCATGTAAAATACACACACAAATGAGGCACGTTCGTAAACGTATGTATTTTAGCAAAAATCTATGACATTCAATTCAATAAATTATTGACAACTATATCTCAAATTATTCTTTCAAAACTTCAAATATATAATATATTGGGTGAATCGTTTCAGTTTGTGTTTGGTCATTTACAGGTCTATTCACTATCATTTAACGATATCGTTAGCAGTCGTAACCAAGCGATCAGCCGTTGAATAACGATAAAATCACAGAATCGTATTCACTATGTGCTTCTTCATCGTCATTTAACGATATATCGTTGCCAAAACATCGCTGAGCAGACGACACCTATTTGGCTGTCATGACTGTAAACGATAATAGACGTGTTCAGCAAATAAATTATTCTCACTCGTCCTTTGCAAAATTTAAATAGTAATCCAATAGAAATGGATCAGTTCGAGTGCGACGTATTGGTTGTGATCCTAGAAGAACTGCGAAGAAGGTGTTATGATGATTTATGAAAGTAAATCGGATCACGTATCTGTAGAATATCAGCAACCCTCTCGAGATTCCTGAAGAGAATTTTTGGACAGATTTTAGATCAACCAGATAACTGGCGTGGGAGTTATTTAACGAAATGAGTGATCACTCCTCTGCAATGTCCCTCAGGAATACGAATACCTTCAGTTATACAAGTAAACAAAAAATAGTAAAGGACCACGCACGTTTCTTATGGAAAATGGCTTTCCGTGAATTTGTCCAAATTTTTGGTATGGTGTAGATCTGGATGCCCTGATCAAAAGTGTCTATTGCCAAAAACTCCAAAAATGGACAGTTTTCGAGATATGGCTCTATCAATGTAATTTTTTTTGCATCTTTTTGGATTTTGACACATAATCAGTTCACTCTCATACTTAGGAAAAACCGAGTTTTAATGATTTCACTGCAGGAATCGATTGAAAAATAATTCTTTCTTCGTTTCAGATACTGTCATTTGAAAAAATTATTATACACTGCTCGTCATTGACGATGTAACAAGACTATTTTTTTCAATTTCTATAGTCCAGTTTTTGTAGAAACAAAAACTTCTGAATTGCTCAAGGTATCACAGAGTCACATATATTCAACACCTTTCGTTAGGGGCACTAGAAAAATAATATTCGATACACACTATAGGATCTGAATCTGAAATACTTTAAAAAAAAAATAGTTTCCTAGTCGTCAAAGAAATAGTGGTAAATGCTAAATGAGCATATAGAAAATCGTTCATAATGTAGGCTGACGACATAAATACTCGTATCGAATGCAGTTTGTTTATACCGAGTGTTAAATATCAATAGAAACAAGGTAATACATACCCAATAATCATTTCTAATCGCTAATCGAGCCGTTAAGGCAAACGGATCCGTGAAAATGTCTAAATATTTGATATGATGTGGATTTCGATGCACTGATCAAGTGTCTATTGCTATAAACTACAAAAAGGACAGTTTTCAAGATATGGCCGTATCAATATCTGATTTTTTTCGTTTTCAAGATTGTGGCCCATAATCGCTTAGCTCTTATACCCAACAAAAACGGAATTCTATCGATTTCTGCGCAGGAAATGACTGAAAAACAGTTGTATTTCATTTCAGATACATTCATTTGGAGAAATTAGCATACACTGCTCGTCACTGGCGATGTATCTGGGCTATTATTTTCAACTTTTGTATTTCCGTGTTCGTAGAAACAAAAACTCTTGAATTGTTCTAGTTCTTACAAACATACTTACATCCAACACAATTCAATTGTGGCATTTGAAAAAGTAATATGAATAATATGAATAATATGAAATATGATTTGAATTTTTTTTTGAAATATTTTCCTGGCCATCAGGAAAATTAAAAAAAAAGGATCTCAGATTCAGTTCCTATAGTGTGTATCGAATAAAGATGTTGAATATATGTGACTCTGTGATACCTTGAGCAATTCAGAAGTTTTTGTTTCTACAAAAACTGGACTATAGAAATTGAAAATGATAGTCCAGTTACATCGTCAATGACGAGCAGTGTAAAATAATTTCTTCAAATGGCAGTATCTGAAACGAAGAAAGAATTATTTTTCAATCGATTCCTGCAGAGAAATCATTGAAACTCGGTTTTTCCTAAGTATGAGAGTGAACTGATTATGTGTCAAAATCCAAAAAATGCAAAAAAAATTACATTGATAGAGCCATATCTCGAAAACCGTCCATTTTTGGAGTTTTTGGCAATGGGCACTTTTGATCAGTGCATCCAGATCTACACCATTGGACAAATTCAGGGAAAGTCATTTTCCATAAGAAACGTGCGTGGTCCTTTCCATTCAATAACCAATAACACAGTTTTCTTTTAGCATTGCATTTTTTTGCTCATGGCAATTACCAGAAGTCTATGGCAAAAGATAAATCGTGTGTTATGTCCCAGTCTTCGGTTGGCAGCAGGTGTATTCACGAAGTATCAGAAATATTGGTTGTGTATGGCCCCTTTATTTATATAAAATTCCCAACAGAGCAGTTCAATTTGGCTCTTAGGAGGTGCAAAGTTTCTTTGAGAATTTCTGGTTTACTTGGTTCATACTTATTTGTACGAAACCACTAGTTTTTTTTTTCAATTTATCCAAATATACTGAAAATTGTATTTATAATAGTTTCACTACTTTTTTTTCACAATTCCGTAATATTCACTATTTTCATAATTGATTCAACCATAAAATAGTGAAATAACTGAAACAGGTAGTTTCAAAATTTTGTTTTCATCCATCATTCAATTACAAAACTTGAATTTATATGTACTACCCCTCTCAAAAATTCTGGTTGATCGTTATTCATTCGGTAACGATTGAAGCCGTAACGACATTGTTTATACAGTGTGTCCCACTTACCATGCTCACCATGGGTATCTTTTTAATGGTGAGAGAAACGAGGTCGGTTAAATGACACCAAATGTGGAGTTTATCAAGGCCAACTATAATGTGAAAAAATATTTTGATAAAATCTATTCGTTTTTGTTTTATACGCAAAAAACAGATTTTGATCATTTTCATGTCTCGTCCGTAACTTCTTTATTTAAGAAAATATTAGAATAGGAATTTCACAATCTTATGGCAGTTTATTAATGAGATTTCGAAAAAAATATGAAATTCATACCAACTCTTCTAGAATTTGAGATATCAGCACCAACTTTTATTTTTCAAATGTAGGTCATAGCTCACTATGACTTAGTTATGAATAACTTTTTTTCTCTTACAGATGATATGTCACAGTAATAGCTTTTTGTTGATAACAACGGAGTTATCGTCATTTATACAAAAACAAGAACTATTTTGAAGTCGTCATCTTGAATTTATAAATTTTACCAGAAAAATCATGATCTCCGACCTCAAAAACCCCCACCTACCAATTTTGAATGGAATTGGACCATAACCACAAATCTCGTCCGCCATATTGGAAGAGTCACCATTTTTGATTATTTTTTTTCAATAAAAATTCCATAGTGCATTGTCACCGGAATTATGAACATTTACCAAATTTCAAGTTATTAGGACTGCAAAAAGTGGGTCAAAATTCACGAATAATGATCGAAATCTGTTATTTGTGTATAAAACAAAAACGAATAGATTTTATCAAAATATTTTTTCACATTATAGTTGGCCTTGATAAACTCCACATTTGGTATTATTTAACCGACCTCGTATCTCTTACCATTAAAAAGATACCCATGGTGAGCATGGTAAGTGGGACACACTGTAGAATACGAATTTCTGAATTGTCGTTTAGATTGACGTAATCGTTAATTGAACTACAATCGTTAATCAACGACTCGTTAAATAACGACTTTTTAGAGAATAGACCTGTTAGTCAGAATATTGAAATGAAGTTATCATAGTTATAGGAACAAATAGTTCGTGCCAAGCCATGCCCTTAATCCGTTTCATGATGAGATCCATTATGATACAGATTTTTAATCAATAGAAACCCATTATTTTTCATTGGAACTAATAAATTTGGTGAGTTAGGGAAGCAAAAAGCAACATATTGATATCTGCCTGATTCGAATTTATATACAGAGCATTGTTCTCGAAGGACATCTGCTACGGTATCAACATTTCCAATACAATATTGAACTCCATTGAGACTAGTAAGAAAGAAATAAATGTAAATATTCCTTCCACTTCCAGATCAGTGGGACCTGGAATAAACTTTCCAAACTGCACAATAAATAATCCTAATATTAAAAAAAATCAGATTAATTACAATTATTATATTCAGTATAATAATATAAATAATAATAGCCCGCCATACATACGAAGGTTTCCCTGAATACATTGCACAGTAGAAATCTGTCGACATGAAGACATTAGCACGCCATACACACAGAGGTTTGTCTGGGTTTAAATCTGCGGTCTTTCACAGATTAGCCCGCCATACACACAGAGAATGGTCTGAGGACTTCATCCAGCACGGTTTAAACAAAACGAATTATGGAGGTTTCAGACACTGCCCGGTAATAAAACTCGATTTGAACGCATTGAGAACGACGTGGAACTGATTATCATCATGAAATATATGATAAAAAGACTATTAGAGTGTTATTAATAGAGAGAGAGAGAGAGAGAATATACTTTATTGTCATAAGAATGATCTTGTTGACAAAGTTACACTTAACCTAAGCTAAGAAAAATAAAAATCACTTTGTACATATACCTATATCTAAAAATATATAAATCGTCCAAAAAACATTTAAAGTAATGGAGTTTGGATTGAAGTCAGTTTGTATGTATAAAAACATATAAGTCGTACAAAATACAAATAAAACAATAAAGTTTGTTTTAACCTATATAGACACTTCACATAAGTATAAAAAATGTAAGTCGTAGGTATAAAATACATTCGAAAAAAAATTTAAAATCACGTATAGTTTATTTTAAAAATTGTCATTAAAAATTCTTCTATATTATACCTAATAAGGTCTATCACGTAGAAAACATTTCACAGCCTTCCTAAAGCATTGTAAAGATTTTATTTCTTTTATATCATTTGGCAGATGGTTGAACATTTTAAGACCATTATAAACAATGGAATCCTTCATGACAGATGTCATTGGTATTGGCAACTTAATGTTGCTGGATTGCCTTGTCACATAATAGGATGGAGAAGATTGGAATTGAGTCACATGTTTTTTTATTAAATACACTGTTTCCATTATAAAGATAGAAATCACTGTTAGAATTCTATGAGCAGTGAAAAGGAGTCTACAAGAGTCTCTACGCTTCAATTTGCACATATATCTTATGGCTCGTTATTGCAAAATTAAAACATTTTGTAGTATAAATCCACTACATACGCCCCAAAATGGAATTCCATATCTCAGGTGGGATTCCACCAGAGAAAAATAAACAGTCTTGGCTGCTGATAAACTCAGCTCATTTGCGACTACTCTGACTGCATAACAAAAATTGTTAAAAAATTGTTATTTCCGTCAACCGATTGCACCCCTACGCGCAACCCTCGGAGTCTTCGAGAGACTTGTGTGAGCTAGGGAAGACGCAGCCCTTACCTTTTAACGTGTGATGCCATGCACGAGACCGATGACCATGCGAGGCTTTGAACCCTCGACCCTTCGCTCCAAAGGCGAACGCTCTACTCACACGGCCACCACGGCCCATAACAGCCAGAAGACACTTTGTTACACAAGGCACGAACATGGTCTTCAAATTTTAACTTACGGTCGATATGCCGTAGTTGCCGTAATTGATATCGCTATTGTCAAAATTGATTGCCCATTAAAATAAGATAAACAGTTTCTCGAGGATATAAAATGACCAATAAGAATCAACAGTTCGCGATGTCCAGTTTCGTGTGTCCTAAAGCCAAAAACCAATAATGAAGGAAACAGTGTGCTGGTCGTTAAGGAACAGATTCAATATTGTCAAATATTCGTTGGAAAGTCTACGACGAATCAGCAATTGTAGTCGAATGTACTAATTTTTCGAGCCAGGAAATACACTATTTTCATCAAGACTCGAAAGTACGTGAAAAGGCATGATAAAAGTTTTCAAAAGCACAAAGCAAGTTTCAAGATGAAACAGACGTTTGTTTCCGAATTGCAAATCAAATTAAGTTCAATCCAAATATTACAAAGAAGGTGAAGTGCCCTCCTTCCCCAGAACCCTTTTTACAAAAGGAGAGAAACGTATTAACACGTTTAGATTTGTTCCAGCCACGCGTCGGCATTCCCAGATGAAAGAGTGCATTACCCTCAAGATGCTCCTCTTATAATAATAATAATAACGTTTATTGCTCTAAATACAAAATAGTAAATTAAATATTTCAATAGTGGACATATTGACAATAAACAAGTAGATTCCCAGAAGATTCAAGATGAATCTTGTACGGAAAATATAAAGGGGCTATAATGTAAAAACAATTATTGATAAATAACGAAAGACATGTATATATATATATATATATATATATATATATATATATATATATATATATATATATATATATATATATATATAAATATATGAATAATAATATCTTCATAACTACTCAATTGGAAATGTAATTTTTTCCTAACTTACAAAACAACAGTCGTATATTTCAACAGTTGGTACAAGATTACAGTTGGTACAAGATTACAGTTGGTAACATTGACTTGAAAATTACAGATTTCTTTTCTATTGACAACTGATTTGTGTCCCTTGGATACAATCAACAAGTCTTTTGTTTTTCGACTGAAATTTCAAAATTTTCTGTTATTTATATTCGTAAAGTCTTTTTTCCTTATTATTTACAATTTTAAGCTGTAATGTCACAATCCAAAGAACTAAGAACATGTCAACTAACCTCACTATAGTTGTAAGTAAAATTTTAATAACATCAAAATGTATAATTGACATAATAATTCTTTGTAGTTCCCTGAAGATGTAAATAAAATTTACGAAAGCTTGGAATAAACTCTATAAAAGAGTACACTTTTGACTTTGCTGCAATCCCCAATATTAACTGGTTTTATATATATATATATATATATATATATATATATATATATATATATACAGGGTGTCAATTTGAAAACTTCCCACCCTTAATATCTTCCTTCCAGTAAATAATATGAGTAATCGAAAAAACAGGTAAATTTTATTGTCAAGGGGGACACTTTCTCGGACTATTTGTAGCCCTCGTGGTTCAACCCCCTAGGAGGGGTAGATGTTACCCTTAGAATTTTAAATGGGAAGGGGGGTCAAGTGGCACATCATTTTGATGGGCGTTCAATTCTTGTTCCAATGGTACCCTGACTTATTATTTTGTGATGAGCATTTTCCGAAAAATTGCGTTCTAAACTAACAGAAGTAATTATTAGAACGCCTATACTGAGATGCATTATTGTATTGACTCCCTTTAATAAAAATGGTTAGAAGAGTAGGTGGCACCGCTCCAACCCTTGAATGACAGGAATAAATTTATTACGCATGTGATTTTTTATTTGGTGGTTATTTTCCTTCTACACAATAAAATTTAATTTGCGAGAAAGACATTTCCAACATAAAATCTACTTACGCTTATCTTATTAGCTGTTCGAAATGTTGTCCATTTTGCTCTAAACAGTAATACAGTCTGTTTTCGAACTCCCCTCTAACATTACGAAAAACTTCACTAGGAATTGACCGGCATGCTGCTGTAATTCGTCTTTTAAGTTCGTCAATATCAGAAGGTTGTGTTTTATAAACAACGGATTTAAGATGCCCCCAAAGAAAGAAATCTAAGGGTGTTAAATCCGGTGATCTCGGAGACCATTCAACTGCTCCCCTTCTGCCAATCCATCTACCCGGAAATCTCTCGTTTAACCACTGTCGGACGGGAAGAAAATAATGAGGTGGAGCACCGTCCTGCTGGAAATGTAACAGATCCTCCTGCAAAAGTTCATTACCTTCTGCATCAATTTGAGTTTCTAGCTCGTGAGTTATAAGAGGATCGATAGTCTCTTCAAGCATATCAAGGTACAGATTGCCAGTCAAGTTTTCTTCCAGAAATAATGGACCAAGAATGGCATTTCCAAGAATACCAGCCCAAACATTAACATTTGTGGGTGTTGTGTATGCCCTTCCCGAAAAACATGTGGGTTTTCGTCACTCCAATAGCGACAATTTTGTCTATTAACATTGCCATTCAGAAAAAATGAACACTCATCGCTGAAACAGATGTTTAACAGAAGATTAGGGATGGTATTGACTCGATGAGACATGATTTCACAAAACTCTATTCTTCTATCATAATCATCCTCGTGGAGCTCTTGAAGAATCTGCATTTTATATGGATGAAATTTATGCATTTTCAATGCTTTTCTTATAGTCTCGCGTGACATTCCCGTCTGTTCTGCTGATACTGATCGTAAGGAGCTCGTGGGCTCTGCAGCAAATGTTCCCAAAACTTCAATTTGAGCTGCTTCATTTAGTACTCTGGGGTTATTTCTTTTTTTATTTGTCACTGAACCAGTTTCGTAAAACTTATTCACCAAATCAAGCACATACCGGTGACTTACATTACAATTTGGATGTCTTTCGTTAAAAAGACATGCCGCCCTTCGTGCGCACTTTCCAACTTCGCCATAAATTATAATCATTTCAATTCTGTCTTGAAGAATGTAAACCATTTATACACTTTTATACACTTATTAAAGTAATTCCTAAACAGCCCAACAGGTACAACGGTATTCACAATACTACCACATAGTTCAAATTTGCTAACCAATTTTTTGCCGGAAAACAGAAACTTTTTACAGCAGAAGTAGCAAAAAAGGAAGGCTATCTGTACAATTTCTGCGATGACACTTAAAAATTCAGCATTTAATAAACACAACTTTACTACCATCTACGTTTTACTATTAGACTACTTTTTTATGTAAAGTGTTTGGAGCTAATGGCTAATGTTACCCCTAATAAAGGGTTGGAACGGTACCACCTAATATTCTAACCAGTTCTGGCCAAACCATGCATCTCAGTATAGGCGTTCTAATAATTACTTCTGTTAGTTTAGAACGCAATTTTTCGGAAAATGCTCATCAAAAAATAATAAGTCAGGGTACCATTGGAACAAGAATTGAACGCCCATCAAAATAATGTGCCACTTGACCCCCCTTCCCATTTAAAATTCTAAGGGTAACATCTACCCCTCCTAGGGGGTTGAACCACGAGGGCTACAAATAGTCCTTGAAAGTGTCCCCCTTGACAATAAAATTGACCTGTTTTTTCGATTACTCATATTGTTTACTGGAAGGAAGATATTAAGGGTGGGAAGTTTTCAAATTGACACCCTGTATATATATATATATATATATATATACACTCAAGTTTAACAATTACATAAATATAAAATTAAATAATGATTAATGAATAGGATCTCAAGATTTGAATATAATATGTAATAAGAAAATGGTTAAAAACAATTCTGAAAGCAGTGAATGAGTTGAAGCGAATATAACAGTGATTACCTGGGTTTCGTAATGTGATGTTATTCAGTCTATGAGCTTACGTAATAGTTGTCTTGAGAAACATTTTATATGTACAATTAGGTTTTTTTAAAGATTTCTTTATCAATTTTGTTTTGTAGGGCTGGTGGGAGTGAGTTAAATAAATTAGGTCCTAAATATTTATCATTGTTTTCGGTTACTCAAATAGGACTGAAAGAGTTTCAAACATTTTCCTCTAATACCGACATTTTCTAGAGTCGTTAATAGCATAGGGTGGCTGACAGTATCAAAAGCCTTGGCAAGGTCTATAAATATAGTGAGGCATGGTTTACTCTCATCCAGACTTTCATAAATATTTTTTGTTAACTCCAGTATAGCATCCTGTGTTGACTCTCCCTCTCTGAATCCAAATTGCAAATCGGATAGAAGTTTATATTTTTCTAAATAGCTTGTGAGTCTCACTTTTATAATTCTTTCGAATATTTTGCTGAAGTTCTTGTAGACTAGGATCACTATTGAAGTCTTAAAGTCAGATGGGTAAAGCCCAGATTCCATCGATGAGTTGAAGATATGAACGAGTGGTCTTGATATGTATTGTGCAATCGATTTCAAAGTTTCTGCTCTCATGTTGTCGACTCCTGGAGATTTCCCACTTTTCAAGTTTTGGATAACATTCCTCACCTCCGCATTATATGTCGGAGTGAGATAGAACGAATTTTGTGATATTATTTCTTTGAAGGAATAGTTTGCTTTCCTAGAGATTTTTTCAGCCAAAGTTCTGCCCGTATTGATAAAACTATTGTTGAATAATTCCACAATTATTTTCTTGTCATCGGTCAGATTACCTGTTTCATCTTTGATACATTTTATTTCATTGGGTTCTGTTGTACTGCACATACTGTTTACTGTTTTCCACAATTGCTTAGCATCATTTTTATTTTCATTTATTTGAGACTTGTAATAATCAGTTTTGGTTTTTTTGATTAGTTTATTCAGAGTTCTTGTATAGCTTTTATATTCGTCAACCAGTCGAGTATTATTCTGTTGTATTTTTAGTTGAGGAAACATTTCGTTTTTTTTATTCACAGAATGAACTAGAGAGTTGGTTATCCACATTTTTTCCCTTTTATTACCTTTAATTTTAAATTTATATAAGTGATAACCTATTAACTACCTTCCTAATTCAGTTGACATTCTGGTCTGCACTAGAAATTTTAATGTTATATTACCCTTGTGTTGAATAATTTTTTGTTACGTTTTACTGCTTTATGAATCAATCATGAATGCGTTCTAGAACACTTTTAATAAATGTGACTGGAAATCATTTTCTAATAGTAAAGAGAAATAATTTAGCCCAAAAGATATTTTTAATGTCACTATAATGTACTGGGTTGTACGAAACGAATTTTCAGTTGTAATACCACAAGAGAGTGAGAATAAAGTGAAAATAATTCGACAGATTTTTCGAAAACTTGTTGCCAGGCAATAGACACGAGAGCCCGAAGGGCTCGAGTGGCTATTGCCAAATGGCAACAAGTTTGAGAAAATATGTGGAGAATTATTTTCTACTTTATCGAACTTTCGTGTGGTATTCGATAGATTATTTTTTGATCCCCAATCATAGACACATTCTCTATATAACATTTCTATTCATTACGGTTATCTAAATTCATTTTTCAATTTGCATGCAAACTGATGACAGACGTCAAATCAAAAGTATCAGTTGTTGTCACACAATGAAAATACTACGAATATTCCCGAGGCAATAATCTAAGTAGAAAATTCCCATTATAATAATGTTATGATTGGTTTGAAAGTACATCATAGCTTTAAATTGATGGTTTTTATCTCCGAGCAATAAAAGATATTGGCGAAAGAAAATAAGATCGCAGCGCCACCTATAGCAAGACTTTGAACTACGAATCACGGACAAAGGTTTTTTACTTTACACATGTTTATATGGCGTTTTGACGATCTGTACTCCTATTTTCAAACAATTTGTGAAAATTTGTGATTTCTATAACTAAAAAGTGATTGTGTTTCTATTGAAAGACTCTAAAGAACGTTTCAGTCAGGTGATTCAAAGGTATTTCATCTCCGATTAGTTTTGAATGCTTCTGCAATTCAAGGTTGCATGGCGTTTTGATGATCTGTTCTCCTATTTTCAAACAATTTGTGAAAATTTGTGATTTCATTAACTGAAAAGTTATTGTGTTTCTATTAAAAGACTTGAACGAAAGTTTCAGTGTAGTTTACAAATATTTTACGTGTTTGTTGAAGTCATGATTTGTGAGTTATTGTTCTGATTCATTCTGTTGATTAAGGATATTTCCATACTCGATTTCTGTTTCTGTTCGTATTTTTTTGGTTTATACCGTTGATAGACTGCCAAATATGGGAAAATACAATCCTAGTTGTTCAGTCCCAAGATGCAGGACATGGCAAGAAGGAAAATGTGGGATATCACAAATTTCCCTCAAAAATAAAAGCAAGGTTAAAAAATCACCAATTGGTTCGACCAGATTGAAGAAATTGACCAAAGGAAAGCATGGATTTTGAAACTGAAAATTGGCAAGCTAAATAATATCGAAGTATATGCTTGTTTGACAAACAGACTGATGAATGAATCAGATCAGTAATTGATCGCAAATCATGACCTCCAAAAACAAGTAAAATATTTGTAAACTACAGAAACTATCGTTCATGTCTTTTAATAGAAACACAACAACTTTTCAGTTGAAGCAATCACAAATTTTCACAAATTGTTTGAAAATAGTAGAACAGATCATCAAAACGCCATACAACCTTGAATTGCAGAAGCATTCAAAACTAATCGGAGATGAAATACCTTTGAATCACCTTACTGAAACGTTCTTTAGAGTCTTTCAATAGAAACACAGTCACTTTTTAGTTATAGAAATCACAAATTTTCACAAATTGTTTGAAAATAGGAGTACAGATCGTCAAAACGCCATATAGACACGTGTAAAGTCGAAAACCTTCGTCCGTGATTCGTAGTTCAAAGTCTTGCTATAGGTGGCGCTGCGATCTTATTTCCTTTCGCCAATAGAGGTGCCATTTCTATATAAACAACACACGTTGTTATGAAAGCTGCATATCACTATCCTCTGTGATAGATTGTGGGTGAGGGGTAACCTCCAAGTTCGGAGGGGGAGATTTGTTATTATTATGATATTCGGATGTAAGATTAGAACCAGTGGCGGCGTGCTAATAAATTTTTTTCATGTTATATTTTTATCTCTAGACGACAACATGCCTGGTTGGAAATCACGAGTGTTGTCAAGATGTCAATCAAAAATACTGTATTGTGCGAAAAATTAGATTCTTGCTGACAAAGCATACAATAATACAGTGCGTCTTTTTTAGCCCCCCCATCCCTGTTAACTTTTGAACGGTTCGACGTAGCAACATGAATAAAAAACCGTTTGGAGGGTTTCACCGATACTACTTTTTGAGACAAAAAATATGGTGATTGCTCGAAAGGGGACACGGGGGGCATATCAACTCAAAAATTTTAAGTGGCATGGGGGTTCAAGTGTCACATCGTTGAAAAGAAAATTCAATTCTCTTCACAACCATCCAAATATTTTTGAATTTTGTTGAGAAATTTGTTCTCAATATCGATTCATATGCCTTTCGAAATTTTCAAGTTGATGTGTCCCTAGCGCCATCTGTCGCGTAATTTCAATGTTTCTTCTCTCAAAAAGTAGTATCGGTAATACCCTTCAAAATATTTTTGGTTTCATTATTCCACAACAAACCGTTCAAATTTATCGAGATATGAGTACCTAGTTTTCAGATCCGCATTTATTTTTGATATTTCGAATTTAATTTGTGAAAAAAATTCCAACTAAATTTAAAAAAAATTAGATTGTTGTAAAGAGAATTGAATTCTCTTTTCAACGATGTGACACCTAACCCCCCATGCCATTTAAAATTTTTGAGTTGATGTGCCCCCCGCACCCCCTGTCGAGCAATCACCATATTTTTTATTTAAAAAAGTAGTATCGGTGAAACTCTCCAAACTGTTTTTTACTCATGTTTCTACGTCGAACCGTTCAAAATAAATGAAAGTGCTGAAGTCAAAAAGTAAATATATTCAAATTGTTGGATCACATCAGTAAACTATACATTATACCTACACTATATATACGATATACATGCATTATAATACACATAATAATTTACACAAACTATAATACACATAACAGATTACATTCAAATTTATGTTGAAAGTGTATCATTGAAATACTCATCCAAAGTGTAGTACAAGCCTTAATAGCTCTTTAACTCTGTTTCATATGTTTTTTTCTGAATTTAGATTATTGGTATCCTGGGGCAAATTATCAAAAAGTGTTTTCGAGCTGTCAAAAAGTAGTGTCTCTACTTATGTAGAGTTAGGCTCAGGGAGCGATCGATATTACAAGTCTGCCTGGTAGGAAAACGAGAATTTCTCATGTAGTTATTATTTTACTTCTGTTTCTTAAACATCAAACAGGTGAGAGTCATTAAAGTTTATGAGTTAAATACGGGTCGACATGTGTCTCTGAAGACATCTCTGCAGACATACCAAACAACAGCTCCATTTTGATGTAGTCTTGATTTGCTCACAGGGTGGAGCGATGACTTGCTTATTGTAAATCGTCTGTCCAGTTTGAAACAAATTAAAATTTTGTATTGCATTCTTCTATTCTTTTACTGGAGTGGTTTAATTTTTTGTATCTGACGGATTATAGTACTCGTTGCTACTTTTAAACATTTTCTTCTGGTATCATCTGTGTCCAAATCATCGGTTTGACAATCACGAATTCCTCTAAAATAATTTCAAACACACACACATAACTGCCAAGTTTGCAGAACAGTGAAGTTAATTTCATGTCCAACAAATTCAAAGTAAAAAAATATTACTTAACTACCTATCGTCGTTGATACTGCAATACAGAAGACTGTATATAATGACCATAGCAGTCGATGCCAAACCACCAAAAAAAATAACTACCACATAAGAATTTCTACCGGTCATTGTTTTGGAAATCAAAGTTTAAAATAATCGCGCGTAGAAATTTTGATGTAGTACCTATCATCATTTTAAAGTCTCCTGTGAAATAAATGTTTCGTGACGTAGCTCGTATTGCAGTATCAACGACGCTATGTTTTAAGTACTCGAAAGACATTCCAACAAGACAGAAGAGTTGAGTTTGCTTATTTACTTCTTAGTTTACCTACACTGCAACAAGTTTTTTCCTAATTATTGATAGGTAATCGATTTTGCGGTCGACTTAAATAGTAACAATGTTTTATACAGCTATTTCAACAAATAGTGTATTTTTGTTTGATTTGACAAGACGACAAATAAGTTGTAAACGGACGTAAACAAACATGATCGCCAAGTTAAGAGTGAATATAACATGGATTTCCAACCTGGTCTCTTAGTGCAAACGGATATATCCGACAATGCCAATTTTTGACATGATTCGGGCTGAGATGTTTGTAAACAACGTCGGGTATGTTGCTTTCCAGAAAGAGACAGAGAAGCCCCCTCTATTTCTTTTATTGCTCGGAGGTTTTTATTGGTTGCAAGATATGTCGAAAAATAATCAATTAAATAATTTTTGATTTATTTTTAGAGTCAAAGACAATTACTTGATTATTATTCATCAATTATATACATTTGATGTTTTGAGTCTCGCATAATATTTCAACAATGTATAAATTAATACAGTGTGTTGCAAACCATAATCTGTAGCTGTTGCAGCTCATTTTTTTCTTATACCAGACGAACTTTATTATTGCCAACAATCGTATTTGTCCATTTTTAGATTGAATTAAATCATGATCAAGTATAGATCTTCTGAGTTTCTTTTAACTGTCCAAACATTATATACACGTTTCGTGAGTATCTTAGAATCTATTAAATCATTACTCAGCCGCTTGAGTATTGATTTCTGATACTGTGACGCATCAGAAGTTTCTATATTTCGACATCAGTCTCTTGGCGAAATAAAGGTGCGCTGTTCCATCTCAGTATCGTTACGTATGTAGTGCTCTATAGAGTGTTACACTGTGACTGTCTTCTAGTGTTAACTTTGTGTGTTTTGTATTTTTGACTTGTTAGATTGGCTAGCTTTCACTTAATATTATTGTAAAAGAAGACTGGTTCAATAAAATTTTGATTGATTGATTTATTCAAATTTTTTATAATGTTTCTGGATTTTCTTCTAACTCACGTGGGAAAATATTTTGTTGCATCTGACTTTGCTATAAAAATAAGCTATAGAAATAATCTATAAGTGTCTTCATTGTGTGTTACAGGCATTACCGGGACGCGTCTGTGGACGTCCGGGAAAAGGTTGTCAGGTAATAACTGGGCTTGGTACAAAAATGAGAAAGTGGAACATTTCAGCTGGGGCCCAGGTGAACCCAATACCAATGGAGGAAGTGGAGGAAAGTGTATAGCGGTTTCCTTGAAAAATGAGAAGTCTATCTGGGACGAACGTTTATGTAAAGAAAATCATGGCTATATATGTGAACAATACTCGATTGATGATTTTTTGAAACAATAAACAAAATATGCTCATTGAGTTGAAAAACAGCCTGAGCTGAATTTCGCCTATTGGTTAAAATTATTAAGAATAAATTTTTTTCTTGAAACCATTTTAAAATTGTGTAGTTATGATGAATAAAGGCAATTATCATTACTATTATTATTATTTTCGTTATTATCATTTTTCTTTCGTTAGAAATACAGTGTGTCCAAGATATGAATGAACAGCATGGGGATATCGGAAACGGTGACAGATACGGGGTCGATTAAATTAAAGAAAAGTAGCGCATTTATGTGCCCAACAATATGCCATTTAGAAAGTTTTAATATTCCGAGTAGTTACGGAGATATCCGAGAAAAACCGAAATTTGAGAATTTCGTTTTTATTTTCTCCTAGGTTTATTTTCAAAGGAAGTATAAAACAAATAGCACTTTGTCATGGCCACCTTTTAAGGACTACCTGATAACGTAAGCAGAATTTTTCTGCGACGTTTCGTCTTTTAGAAAACATCATCAACTTTTTATTTTTATATGGGCCGAAACTAAAGGATACCCTATATACGACTCCATTTTTCATTGTGAATACAGCAACGTATCACACAGTATGATTTCAGAACCATTTCTCGCGCAAAATGAAATTTAGTGATTACTTAACCTGCTTTTCTTCAATTTTAGATAGTAGGCGCTGGAAAAAATGACACATAATGTTCTGTTGTCATAATAATACTGTAGAATTTTTGACATATTACAGTTCCTACTTTTACATCTCGTTACCTTCCTAATTTGTGTTAAAAATGTAAAACGGCAGCTTTTCGAATACTGAAAAATTTGATATGTTGTCATGTTACATTTTGTGCCAAAGAAATTGTGTTGATGCTGAACGTGCCGACTCTAATAAGTATCCAGAGAGGCGACAACCTGGTAAATCAATATTTAGACGGATAGTTTTTAATTTAAAAGATTACGGATCATTTAAATAACCTGTGGTTTCCCAACAAAAGCTATCCGTTGTCGAAAATCCTGAGATATCCACTCGCACCATTGAAGATAATACCGGAGTAGCCAAATCCACCGCTCACTTCATTTTAAGAAAAAATGAATATCATCCATGTAAATTTGGGATTTGTCATGGACTCAGACCCGGTGACAATGCAAGGCGAAGAACTTTTTGTGAATGGTACCCTAGAAAATGCCAAGACGATGAAAATTTCCCTTTCAAAATAATTTGGCCTGATGAAAGTATGATCACCAACAATGGTATTTTTTATAGACGGAATGTTCATTATTGGTCACAACAAATTCCGCGTGTGCACAAAGTGTCCAGACATCCACATCGTTTCGGTTTTAACATGTGGGTTGGAATTCTCGGTAAGAATGTAATTGGGCCTTTTATCTACCAAAACAATTCAACAGCAGAGCGGTACATACATTTGTTGGTAAATGATATGGAAGACGCTCTAGATAATTTACCATTAGCGGTTAGTCACAGCTGCTGGTTTCAACAAGATGGTGCTCCAGCACATAACTCTAGAATTGTTCGTGATTATTTGAACCGTCGCTTCCCAGGACAGTGGATTGGTACTCATAGTGATACATCCTGGCCTGCAAGGTCCCCCGACCTACCCCCACTAGACTTTTTCCTTTGGGGATATATCAAGAATCAAGTGTACTCTAATCATAATTTTCAAAATGAAGAAGATTTGCTAAGATCCTTTAACAATATTTTTCCGAATATGTTAACTCAAGTTTTAAATTCATCTGTGAGAAGAGCGTACTTGTGCTTGAAAAATAACGGCGGGTTATTTGAACACTTGTTATAAGTTTCAGTTTATTTTCCTGTTATACATATTAGCTCCTTGTTATTACATTACAATTACATTTATAAACTAAACTTTTGATATTGCGACTTATCTTTGTATTCAACAACGCAAAAATTCCGGCAAGTGGTAAGTTAAAATTTATACTTGTATAAATAAGACTAATCAATTTACTTCATGAATATGACATTTTTTCCAGCGCCTACTATCTAAAATTGAATAAAAACAGGTTAAGTAATCACTAAATTTAATTTTACGCGAGAAATGGTTCCGAAATCATACTGTGTGATATGTTGCTGAATTCACAATGAAAAATGGAGTCGTACACAGGGTATACTTTAGTTTCGGCCCATATAAAAATAAAAAGTTGATGATGTTTTCTGATAGACGAAACGTCGCAGAAAAATTCTGCTTACATCATCAGGTAGTCCTTAAAAAGTGGCAACGACAAAGTGCTATTTGTTTTATATTTCCTTCGAAAATAAACCTAGGAGAAAATAAAAACGAAATTCTCAAATTTTGGTTTTCTCGTAACTACTCGGAATATTAAAATTTTCTGAATGGCATATTGTCTGGCACATGAATGCGCTACTTTTCTTTAATTTAATCGACCCCGTATCTCTTACCGTTTCCGATATCCCCATGCTGTTCATTCTTATCTTGGACACACTGTATACCAGTCAGTCCCTGACTCTGGTGCTTTGACACATCCGGATGACGCGCTGGTGTCGTTTACCCTAATAACCACTCCCCACGTCCGTAGTTACTATTGGGTCCGAGAATCATGTGCTCTGAGCAGACAAAGTGAACCAAGGATGACGGCCTTCTGCATTCGTGCGGCTAAGGTTTCTGCCATATTACTGCAAGTCGGTATTATCTTCAAATTAGAAAGCAGTGTATCCATCATTCCACCAAGGACTCCTATGATCAGAAACACCATTTTAACAGAATGGTTTTGGTACAGCCTGCTGAGTTCAAAAAGAAGACCTCGATATTAAGTTCGTTTTTCCTCCTCTTTTCGAACGATATTCATTTCGCCTGGAGCGAAAACTCCATGACAAAATCGTTTTACTTTGGTGGTCGAGGAGGACAACATCAGGCTTATTGGCTTGTATTTGATTGAGGGTGGGGAATGAGTAGTCCCAATAGATTCGGAAACACTGGTCAAAACTATTTGCTGCAGCTGTGAAACTGTATACCTACACCATTTGTACAAACTAGGTACACAAATTGTTGCCATTTATTACATTTTAGGATTATCATTCTTATACAATTTATACATGAACCGAATTATTTTGTATATTTTGAAAAGAACATAGTTGTGTTTGTTTTTTAACAAAACATTCAGTTTTTATTCATTCCTTGTATACGGTAAGTACATAATACTGGTTGATAATACCACAAGTGATTGAGTTTTCGCGATAAGTCTGTCTTTTATTTCTGAACTCAACTGAATTGCTTCGAGAAAACACCACGAGTCCTGCGGACTTATGAGATAAATTCAATCACGAGTGGAATTTTATTAAACTATTTCACGAAGCACTAAAAGTATTATTATTAACATGAACAATCAATTCAACATAACCATAATCAATCAAATATAATCACAAAAAATTAATATTAACTATCATAGTTACAATGCGACTCATTTTGACGTTTTCGCCTACAATAGGGCAGATGCAGTTGTCACTTGTCAGTTGTCAAACAAGTACATGGGGGTACAAACAAAGCCATTTCCCATAAGACTCTGTGTATCTTTTTACTTAATTTTCTGGAAAACTCGACATTTAAAGACATTTTTATCGATAACATTGTAATTATTGGTTCATTGTCAAAACTGTAAAGTAAGTGTATATATAGTCTGTAGAGGTGTTATTAACAGAAAATTTCTAGTTTGAATATACGTTGTCACAAGATTCACATATCATAATGGGTTTTTTTTGGGTTTAATAGGTTTCCTGCAATATTAGGACCAATAAGGGACGTATGCCTCGATAATACGCATTTCCTAGCTTTCGAGCCGGTAATACCACTTTGTCATGGCAACCACGTATCCAAACAATAACGGAGAATAGAATATCATCTTGCTACTAATATGAATGTCAGTCTGACAGACTTCATGTCTATTCGGCATTATCTATAACTATTGAATAATTCACGACAATGGAACTTTTTTTACTTTGTTGGTTCGTCTGATTATCTCAATAAATACTACTCGTGCTCACAATACTATCGATAGTAATTCTGTCAGAAATCTTAAACTCGATCAAATTGCTTTGAGGTAACACCACTCGTCCTAAAGGACTCGTGGTGTTACCAAGCAATTTGATCTCGTTGATTTCTGACAGAATTACTATCGATAGTGTTGCGAGCACTCGTGGTATTACCCCCGATAATACAAGTTGTCTTTGATTTATGATTGGTCAGATTACCTGAATTTCTTGAGAAAAGTGGAATAGTCAGAATAATACAACACTGAAGTGTATCGTTTATACACAATATATCTAAAACAATATTATAAAAGAAACATTTAAAAAAATTGGTGGTGTCAACTTTTTAGAAACAAATTGTGCTGAAATCATTACATTTGTGTAGAACACATACACTTATTTCTCTCTGTATGAGGTTTTGCAGCCAATTAACTACTGACAATAATTCCGCTTCAACTGAAAGGTTACTTCTTGTTCTAGAGTTAATAAAGTAAGTGAAAACAGAAAATTTTTCGATTTGATTCCGAGAGTTCCAACCTTTGACAGCTGTTTCGTTGTAATAGACTGGTGCCTATAATTTTTGTGAAAAAAAAGTAACAGGCATGGACCAGGTGGAAATGTTGTTGAAGTTGCAACTTTGAGGAAAAAAAATACATATACACGAAAACACTCAAAATGGTGAAATGGGGATGCCGTGGTGGTCGGCTGGTAAAAGCGTACGCCTCGCAAGCGTGGGGTCGTGGGTTCGATCCACCGATTCACCGGTCTCGTGCATGGCATCACACGTTAAAAGGCAAGGGCTGCATCTTCCCTAGCTCACACAAGTCTCTCGAAGACTTCCGAGGGTTGCGCGTAAGGGTGCAATCGGTTGATGGAAATAACAAAAATTGTAACAAAAACAAAAAATAACAAAAAGTGTAGGTATAGAAAAGGTTTTTTTGTGATTTGCGGCAAAACGTGACCTCTTAGCGGAAAATCTTCAAAAGAAAAGTTGTACATAAAATCGAATACTTTTGTATGCATTTGTAACACTTTCCGACACAAACTCAAATTAATCGTCAAAATGGTAAAAAACCGATTTTTCAGTATTGAATTTTTTTCTCACGAATACATTATTTAATTCTCATGAAAATGTCTTGGCATTTTGTTTATTGAGTTGGTAATATTTTCATCACAATGGTAATATGATATAGTTTCAACAAATTAAGTGCACATGATCTCAGGATGAGATCGTTTTGTGCCTGAATGATACATGTCACTAATTGACTAAAATGTAACGAACATTTGGTAGATAATATGAGTACAATAAATAATACATAAAAATTATACAAAAACTAAAGTGAAATTATGAGAAACTAAGAAAATAGTAAGGAATAATATATTTGAAATTTATTGTAGAAGTACTTCAAGAGTTCTAGAGTTCAGGAAAATGAAGGATACTAGCTTTCTGCAGAGTAATTTGTAGTTATGAATGTTTTTGATTGACTCTGGGATTAAATTATGTATTTTAGGGCCAAAGTATGCTATTGACTTTTTATAGAGGGTAGAATTAGGATAAGGAATATTTGAATTTTTGAGTCATTTTTGTCTTGTACTGTGACTGTGGAAAATTTCTTGATGTTGCATTATATTTTTGTACATGAATTTCACAATATTGAAAATATATAAATTTGTTAAGTCAAGCATTTTACTTTCTATGACTAGTTGTTCGGTGGAGAATCTGCGCCTTTTTCTTAGTATTACTTTCAAAATATATTTCTGCGTGACTTTCAAACAATTTATTTGATTATTATATGCAGCTCTCCATGCTATTATTCCGAAGGATATGAAAGATTCTATTAAGGATTTATCGGCTAATTTTAACATTTTTCCTGAAAGAATATCCCTGAGTTTATAAAATGCAAATACCAGTTTTCTCAGTTTGCTATTCAAATATTCTGAATGGTTATCCCATCTGAGCGTTTCATTGATGATAACTCCTAAATATTAGATTTCTTTAGTGTTTTGGATTGTGTTTTTACAGCCACAGTTTGTCAGATCACACCTTTAGTGAAATTTAATTGATTTCAGATTGGGTTGTGTTTATGAACTATTGGTGAATGTTATGAATTTAGTTCCACTATTATTTAAGCTCAGGAGATTACAGTCCATCCATAACATTTAGCTTTGTATAAACCTGCTTCCGCTTTTTTCGCAATATCATGCCAATTTGTTCCGTGGAATAGTAAAACTGTATCGTCAGCATATGAGATGAAATCTCCACCCACTTGTTTAGTTTCATGGCTTGTTCTGAATAGTGGTATATTTAAATTGCTCCGCAGAAACAGTGCAAAAAGCTGGTTTAAAGTGAGTTAATTTTTTGTGAAAAGGTCACAGACGTGAGTCGATTCTATTTCCTTACAATACATAAGCTACCAATAATTTGAAATGGTAACTAGAAGCAAAAATATTGATATGAACAACATTATTAAAGGTTCAATCAACGAATTATTTCAAGATAAAATTTTCCTTGATCAGCTGACAAAAACTTTAACTGATAAAATAGAACAAAGACTAAACAACCTGCACGAGGAAATAAAAACACAAAATGATAGGATTATCAATCTGGAACAAAAAATGGACAATCTTCACCAACAAAATAAAAATAATAACGTCTGCTTATACGGGGTACCTGAAGAAAGAGATGAAGTCCTGAAAAATGAAATTATGACACTTCTCAACGCCAGATCTACGGTCATCCAAGAACATGAAATAAATGGAGTTTTTAGAATTAGCAATCGATCTGCAACAGGAAACAGACCAAGACCAATTATCTTACAATTAACCGATCCATCAAAGAAAGCTAATGTCTTCAAAAACACCAATTACATGAGAGAGGAAAAAATATTTGTCAGTGAGGATTTGACTATTATCAGAAGAAATCCCTTGCAGGACACAAAATATGGACATATAATGGTCAAATTTTTGCCAACTTTGAGTCAAGAAAAATCAAAATTTCATGTAAATCTGATATTCCACATATTAAATAATAATTGTAAACCGCTTTATACCGGACAAACAGTTCTATTAAGTTTGAATTAATTTTTTCTGGAGCAATTTGTATATTCTCTATTTTTTCTTTGAAATTGATAAAAACCTAAAATTCTAAGATATAATAAGTAATACTAATTAAATAAATCTATCGATTTCTTTTTGTTATTATTGTCCAAATCATTCTGCAATTTCTCAATGAGTTGGAAACATACGAGGAAAGGGGAACAATAGTATGCCAAAATATAAAAGATAATATAAAAATGTACTACATTTTAATATCAGAAGCCTACGTAAAAACTTAGATGAATTTCTCCTATATTTAGAAACGTTCCAACAAAAAAACATAAATATAATCGTTTTGTCGGAAACATGGAATTTGGAGAACATCAATACTTTCTGCATTCCAGAGTTTGATATAATATATAACAAATCTCGTTTTAATCAAAACGATGGCCTGGTCATATTTGTTAGAAGGGAGACTGATTATAGTGTCTCTCTGCATCAACTGACGGAAACAAAGTTATTGAAAATTAATTTTGAAGTTAATAAGAAAACATTTTCTATAACTGCTTCATACAGACCACCATCCACGAACATTGACACATATTTAACAAACATCGAAAAATATCTCTCAACCTCTGCGACAGCGGATGTGAAGATATTCATGGGGGACACTAATATAAATATTTTAGATACATCTGATCCAAAAGCAAACACATATATTTGTCTCATGGCCACATTAGGTTAGTTTTCATGTATAAATAAGCCCACAAGATCAACAGAATACTCTTCAAGTCTAATTGATCACATATTCATCAGACTGTCAAGCGACAAACTGCTAAGGGAACTGAATTTCGATTCTTTCATCTTCCAAACGGACATTACTGACCACAGTACCCTATTGTTATCAATCAATATGAATGCATCAGCAAAAAACGCAACTACAGAATTGTCATCCTACTATCTAAATCAACAAAAGCTGAAAAACAAATTGAAACAAGAAAATTGGATTGCAGTGTATCAATATGATGATCCTAATATTAGCTTTAATTCTTTCTCAAACATATTAACACAACACAATGCAAATTGTACACAGACAAAAAAACAACCAAAACAAAAAACAGAGAAAAAACTAAAACCATGGATGACACAAGCTATGCTCAATTCCATCGGGTACAGAGACCTCCTAACGCAAAAACTTCTCAAAAATAATACAGAAGAAAACAAAAACGTCTATAGAAATTACTTATGTAATCTATTGCGAATCTCCAAACAGGATTATTATCAAAAGCAACTTGCTGAATCCCACAAGAATGTAAAAAAAATGTGGGAGAACATAAACGAAATTACAAATAAAGACATAAATAAAAAATCAAATAAATATGACATAATAAATGAAAAAAATTAAAAATTGAAATCAGAAAAGGATATAGCAAATCATTTCAATAACTTCTTTTCCAATATTGGTTTGAAACCCAAGTAGCACACCTATATTGGTAAAATATTGGTACAATATTGTGAACATATTGGCGAAATATTTGAAATGCAATATTGGCGAGAAAAAAATGTGAACATTCGGCGATATTGGTCCAATATTACTTGAATAATATTGGCGAAATATTCTCGAACTAATATTGTCCTCAAAATATTCGACGATATTGGTGCAATATTGCTGATACAATATTCTGACAATATTGGCACAATATTCAATAGTTATATTGTCGAGAAGTAAAATGTGGATATTTTGCGATATTGGTCGAATATTGTTTAAATATTTCACAAATAATTCTGGTGAAATATTTTCGAAGCGATCATGGCCTCAAAATATTTATCGATATTGGTACACTATCACTTGGATATATTAGAGGATGTCAATATACCTTGGTAAATTATTAAATGTCTTTTAGTTGATGAAGGTGACACCAGAGTCTGCCTTTTGATCGCCATAACCACTGAGTGAGTTGTCTTGAAAACAAGCCAAGAGAAGTATTTAATATACTTTCGTAGGATTTAGAAGATGTTCTATATGTAGAGCCATCTAGCGGATTTTTATCCAGGTTTGATCAAGATATAATTTTAATATGTTTCTTCGAATATTCGACCAGTATTCAAATTTCATCTCAATCTAGATGTAGGAAACAATATGAAGACAATATACTTTTAACGATATCGATAAATATTATTGAACCAATATTGACCCAATATTAATAAATAAGATTTGTTGAATATTGACGAAATGATATTCAACCAATGTGTAATCACACTTGGAGATACAATATATATTTTATTCCTAGAATCGATATGAGGGGAATATTGGGATTGCAATATTTATTCTAGATGTTGAAAACGATGTGAAGTCAATATTGTTTTATCGATATTGGTAAATATCATTCAACCAATATTGACTCAATATGAGTTATTACAATTTGTCAAATAAAGTGGAAATGATATTCAACCAATATGCTATCAAACTTGGAAATACAATATGGTTATTTTTTCCTATAATCGATATGACTGGAATATTTGGATTGCAATATTTATTCTAGATGTGAAAAACAATATATGACCAATAT
The DNA here is from genome assembly GCA_944452925.2 of Chrysolina oricalcia. Taxonomy (NCBI): domain Eukaryota; kingdom Metazoa; phylum Arthropoda; class Insecta; order Coleoptera; family Chrysomelidae; genus Chrysolina; species Chrysolina oricalcia. The sequence continues at coordinate 53,441,510 of OX101824.2, forward strand.
TGTATTATCGATATTGGTAGAAATTATTCAACCAATATTGACCAAATATTTCATGTGCTAATCTACATTCAAAACTAGTTCAACCAATATTCCACCAATATTATTAATATAATATTGTTTTTTGAATATTCACCCATATCGGACCAATATTGATTTTTCATTTACAATATATCTATATTGGCCCAATATGGAACCAAGATTCAGCCAATATAATGTGCTACCTGGGAAATGGCAAAAAACATTGAAATACCACGAATCCCTACCCCGGAAACCATTGTAGGAGAGGAAAATTCATTATTCCTTCAACCCGTAACAAAAAACGAACTCATATCTATTATATCTACCCTGAAAAATAATACATCCTCTGGCCGTGACAAAATATTGGTTCATTTTATAAAAAAATACCACGAATTCCTTGTAGAACCTTTATGTCATATTTTAAACCTAACACTCACAAAAGGTAGAATACCGACCTTTTTTAAAAGCTCCATAACAGTTCCCATATTCAAACAAGGTAACAAAAAACTATCTACAAACTACAGACCCATAACTATTATAAATAACTTTGCTAAGATATTCGAAAAGTGCATCAAAAATAGAATAATGAATTATTGCAATAAGTATAACATCATCTCAAACTCACAGTACGGATTTAGAACAAAATTATCAACAGAAAATGCAGTATTTGAGTTAACAAACAATATATTTGACTCTTTTCAGAAACATAATAATAATAATAATAATAAATATTTTATTCCTTAAAATGATCATTTCACAATGACATAGGAATCGTCAGATTGAACATGAAACACATAAATGTATAAATACACAATACATAAAATTACTAATATAGACACAATACATGATAGACAGTAGATCTACGCGGGAGTGAATGAGTACTCAAAATATTCGTCGATGGAATAAAAACAACGCTCCAGAAGATATTCTTTGACCTTTCTTTTGAAGGTAGAAATTAAACGTATACTCTTTATATCTGGAAGCAGGCAGTTGAATAACTTCGAACCAATTAAAGTGGGTGACTTTTGAAACAACGTTGTGCGGTGTTGTTGTAATTTAATAAGATTTCCATTTCTTGTTGGATAGTTGTGGCACTTGGAGTTAGTTTCAAACTCAGACTCGCGCTTTTTTACATAAAGCAAACAACTGTATATGTAAATAGATGGTAATGGTAAAATGTTTTTTCCTTTGAAAACAGGTCTACATGAATCTGTGTGACGAAGACCATATAACATACGTATTATTCGCTTCTGAGCTATAAAAGCGCGAGTTATGTTATTTCCATTGCCCCACAGAAGTATATTGTAGGAGAGAACAGAATTTACCATTGCGTGGTAAACATCTAATAGATTTTTCTCGTCCAACACTTTCTTAAGTTGTAAGAGAGCATAAAAACTGCTGCTGATTCTCTTACAAACGTAATTGACGTGAAATTTCCAACTCAAATCAGAGTCAATGTAGATTCCTAAAAATTTCGTAGTTACTGATGGATGTATTGCCACCTCATTAATTTCAACATGTATGTCTTGTTCAATGTGTTTTTTTCCAAAAAATTGAACCAGCACCGTTTTATCTGCATTCAGAATTAGTCTGTTAGAGCGACACCATACTGAGAAGTTCCTACCTATCATATTGAGTTTGTCTTGCAGTTCAACGAGACTATCAGCTTCTGCTGAAATAGAGGTATCATCAGCAAAAAGAGATAATGATGTTGTTCCTATATGTTGTGGTAGGTCATTTATATAAATCAAGAATAGCAAAGGTCCCAAGACTGAGCCCTGTGGAACCCCAACGTCCACATTGAATAGATCTGAGTCCGTATCATCCCATTTCACATATATTTTCCTGAACTTCATATAGGATATAATCCATGCAAGGAATTTCCCCCTAATACCCACTGCATATAATTTGTCGGCAAGTATATCAACATTTATAGAGTCGAATGCCTTGGAGAAGTCGAAAAAAAGTGCAGCTACAAATTTTCCCCTGTCGATTCCATTATAAATAGTATCTATAAAAGTTGCAGTCGCACCTTCAGTCGACCTACCTGGACAAAACCCGTTTTGATGTTTACTGATTACATTATACTTGAGCCAAAAATTTAATAATTTATCATGAACACATTTTTCTATTATTTTACTTATTACACTGGGAATGGTCACTGGTCTATAGTTATCAATCAAGAGTGAATCATTTTTCTTGAATAATGGAATGATTTTTCCTATTTTTAGTAGATCTGGAAAAGTTTCCTCCTCGACAGATTTGTTAATTATGTATGCCAGCGGTTCAGAAATATACTCAGATATTGATTTGATTATGCTTGTAGAAAGACAATCCATTCCTGTAGAATTTTTGTTTTTTAGTTCACCAATAACATTGAAAACCTCGGCGGCTGTGACAGGGTTAAAGTGAAAACTATGCAAGTATCTAGTTGAGTCGGTGGTGTTTGATAAAATTTCATTTTTAAAATGATGTTCTAAATTATTTGGAACTGTTGATGCATAATATTGCGCAAAACTATCGGCAATGATCAATTTATTATCAACAAGTTTGTTTTCAATATATAATTCTTGTGGGTATTCAATTTATAACAAATATCTCACGGTATTTTTAGACCTAGCAAAGGCTTTTGACACCGTAAACCATGCAATCTTATTCCAACGTTTGGAATTGCTTGGTATCACAGAAAATATCTTAGAATTGCTAAAAGATTACTTAACAATCGGGGTACAGATTGTCAATATAAATAACACGCTTAGTGATCCTTTACCAATACACATAGGTGTACCACAGTGGACAGTGTTGGGGCCGGTGTTAGTCCTATTATATATTAACAATATGTTCTCTGTAGCAAATTTTCAGGGTAAACTAGTTTCGTACGCGGATGATACGGCAGTCATTTTTACAGGGAATACATGGACCGATACCTATGAAAACACAGATATTAGAATGCAAAAAATATATAGTTTATCACCTCCTCATCTACGGCCAAAGACCAACCACTCAAAGATAACTAACAGCTACATAAATGGGAATGTCAAAATTTTCGGAATTGCGCCTGTTTAGCAATCCATAAAACACCAGCGACTAAATACTTAGGGGTGATAGTCGACCAATATTTGCGCTGGAACGAACACATAAGCTACACAGTTAAAAGGTTGAGAAAACTTATGTATAAATTCTATCTACTCAGAAACATATTGAATACAAAAAACCTGTTGATCATGTACAGAGTCCACCTTACATTATTGTCTAGTTATATGGGGTGGTACATTTAAAACTTCTCTGCACAATTTAGAGACATTACAAAATACACTATTGAAAATCATACTAAAAAAACAAACGTTTTTCCACGACCGAGATATACGAAAAATCGGAAGTTCTCAATTTGAGAACATTATACATACAGGGTGTCAATTTGAAAACTTCCCACCCTTAATATCTTCCTTCCAGTAAACAATATGAGTAATCGAAAAAACAGGTCAATTTTATTGTCAAGGGGGACACTTTCACGGACTATTTGTAGCCCTCGTGGTTCAACCCCCTAGGAGGGGTAGATGTTACCCTTAGAATTTTAAATGGGAAGGGGGGTCAAGTGGCACATCATTTTGATGGGCGTTCAATTCTTGTTCCAATGGTACCCTGACTTATTATTTTGTGATGAGCATTTTCTGAAAAATTGCGTTCTAAACTAACAGAAGTAATTATTAGAACGCCTATACTGAGATACATTATTGTATTGACTCCCTTTAATAAAAATGGTTAGAAGAGTAGGTGGCACCGCTCCAACCCTTGAATGACAGGAATAAATTTATTACGCATGGGATTTTTTATTTGGTGGTTATTTTCCTTCTACACAATAAAATTTAATTTGCGAGAAAGACATTTCCAACATAAAATCTACTTACGCTTATCTTATTAGCTGTTCGAAATGTTGTCCATTTTGCTCTAAACAGTAATACAGTCTGTTTTCGAACTCCCCTCTAACATTACGGAAAACTTCACTAGGAATTGACCGGCATGCTGCTGTAATTCGTCTTTTAAGTTCGTCAATATCAGAAGGTTGTGTTTTATAAACAACGGATTTAAGATGCCCCCAAAGAAAGAAATCTAAGGGTGTTAAATCCGGTGATCTCGGAGGCCATTCAACTGCTCCCCTTCTGCCAATCCATCTACCCGGAAATCTCTCGTTTAACCACTGTCGGACGGGAAGAAAATAATGAGGTGGAGCACCGTCCTGCTGGAAATGTAACAGATCCTCCTGCAAAAGTTCATTACCTTCTGCATCAATTTGAGTTTCTAGCTCGTGAGTTATAAGAGGATCGATAGTCTCTTCAAGCATATCAAGGTACAGATTGCCAGTCAAGTTTTCTTCCAGAAATAATGGACCAAAAATGGCATTTCCAAGAATACCAGCCCAAACATTAACTTTTTGTGGGTGTTGTGTATGCCCTTCCCGAAAAATATGTGGGTTTTCGTCACTCCAATAGCGACAATTTTGTCTATTAACATTGCCATTCAGAAAAAATGAACACTCATCGCTGAAACAGATGTTTAACAGAAGATTAGGGATGGTATTGACTCGATGAGACATGATTTCACAAAACTCTATTCTTCTATCATAATCATCCTCGTGGAGCTCTTGAAGAATCTGCATTTTATATGGATGAATTTTATGCATTTTCAATGCTTTTCTTATAGTCTCGCGTGACATTCCCGTCTGTTCTGATACTGATCGTAAGGAGCTCGTGGGCTCTGCAGCAAATGTTCCCAAAACTTCAATTTGAGCTGCTTCATTTAGTATTCTGGGGTTATTTCTTTTTTTATTTGTCACTGAACCAGTTCCGTAAAACTTATTCACCAAATCAAGTACATACCGGTGACTTACATTACAATTTGGATGTCTTTCGTTGAAAAGACATGCCGCCCTTCCTGCGCACTTTCCAACTTCGCCATAAATTACAATCATTTCAATTCTGTCTTGAAGAATGTAAACCATTTTTACGCTTTTATACACTTATTGAAGTATATCCCAAACAGCCCAACAGGTACAACGGTATTCACAATACTACCACATAGTTCAAATTTGCTAACCAATTTTTTGCCGGAAAACAGAAACTTTTTACAGCAGAAGTAGCAAAAAAGGAAGGCTATCTGTACAATTTCTGCGATGACACTTAAAAATTCAGCATTTAATAAACACAACTTTACTACCATCTACGTTTTACTATTAGACTACTTTTTTATGTAAAGTGTTTGGAGCTAATGGCTAATGTTACCCCTAATAAAGGGTTGGAACGGTACCACCTAATATTCTAACCAGTTCTGGCCAAACCATGCATCTCAGTATAGGCGTTCTAATAATTACTTCTGTTAGTTTAGAACGCAATTTTTCGGAAAATGCTCATCAAAAAATAATAAGTCAGGGTACCATTGGAACAAGAATTGAACGCCCATCAAAATGATGTGCCACTTGACCCCCCTTCCCATTTAAAATTCTAAGGGTAACATCTACCCCTCCTAGGGGGTTGAACCACGAGGGCTACAAATAGTCCTTGAAAGTGTCCCCCTTGACAATAAAATTGACCTGTTTTTTCGATTACTCATATTGTTTACTGGAAGGAAGATATTAAGGGTGGGAAGTTTTTAAATTGACACCCTGTATATCAATCCATTTTATGGGTTATCAATGGCCCGCATGATTATGTTTCACATCCGTATAATACTCGCACAACAGCATGTCAAGCACTTAATGTTCCTCCCTGCAAGTTGACACATAACCAGAAATTTATCACTAACCACGGACCCAAATTATATAATCGGCTTCCTCTAACATAAAACAGTAAATTGGTAAGAACACACAAAAAAATGAGATAAAACAATTCGTTATTTCTCACCAGGAATCATTGCTTAAAATAATTGAAAATCAGGCGAACTAAAAAAATGCCCGATTCTTTTCCTTTCCTCAAAGTATTACATATTCCAACTAACTATAATTCTTGAATGTACAAAACTCTTTATGCTTCTTTTCTTTTCTCTCCTTTCTACTGAATTTTTTTTGCGGGAGAACTATCCACAACACAAGCCTGGCTTAGGTGGATTCTCCTACATTTAAATTCAGTACCTAACTGAGAGTAAAGCTTCTAAATGTATATGTAAAAATGAGGTCAAATATCTTATAACTGAAATACTATAATTGTGAATATCTGTGAAACTGAATAAATTAGTTACTTTTACCTATTTCAATATCCAACATTTCATTGATATAGAGAATGAATAATTTAGGACCGAGGACTGTTCCTTGGGGAACATCATATCTGATTTCAGATTATTCACTAAATATTTTTGTTTGCTTTGGTTTTCTCTTTGATAAATAACTTCTGAATAACGATAACGGTAAGCCTCTAATTCCGTATTTTTCACGTTTTTCTAAAAGTTTATCGTGTGAAATGCTGTCGAAAGCTCTAGCTAAATCCAAAAAGATACCTAACACTTTCTCATTTTTATTGGGGTGTTGGTGAATTTCATTCGTGAAATAATGCAACGCATCCTCAGTGGAACATCCTGCCTTGAAACCTAATTGTTTAGGAGAGATGAGTTGGTGGTGATCGATATGATTTTGTAATCTGCTGGCTATACATTTTTCAAATAATTTTGCAATATTATTAATGACAGATATTGGTCGGTAATTATTGACGGAATGAATATAGGAGTTATGTCAGTATCTTGCAACCTATTCGAAAAAACGCCACTTTGGAACATCGAATTTATCAGGTGAACTCATAGAAATATATATATATATACTCACTCTAGAATGCTAATCCTCATGTCAAAAGTGTTGTAAAAAGTTCAGGCTAGTCCGCAATGCGCATGCGCGTCATTAGTGATTTTTGTAACAGGCCCGGATTTAGTAAAATATTATGGTACTTATGAAGTTTAATAAACTTTAATTCTGAATCTCGGAGAATAAGGTTGGAAACCTCATTGTACTTGTTATTTGTATTTTGCCGGTTTGAATACATATTTTCACATACCTACTTAAGATCCCAAATATTCAGCAAAGGCCATCAGAAAGTATAGTACGGTTATTATTATAATTTTTATCGCTCTGAAGCGACTGATCTTTGGTATCACATTAACTTTTCAGCTGTAGTTAATCAACAAAAACTTACGGAACCACCCCATATCGTCGGTGCGAATTTCAAGGAATCACTGATGGATTGTAAAATAAATTGAAAGTACAAAAAACTATGAAAATTTATTTCAGCTAATAAGTATCATGAATAATTTCAACTCAAATAAGAGTTATAAAATTGGATGCTTGGAAGCTCGAGGTTTTTTTTTTCTAGAACCATTCATGTCAAAATATGCAACTGCATTTGATTTAAATCATTTGAAGAGATTAACATGCTATTTCTACGAGTATTTCTGGTTGTATTACCTCAGTGCAATTTCCACAATGGGGTGCATGAAAAAGTGAGGCCAGAAGCATTTTCCTTGCCATCAAAGAGAAGCACTTCCATATTGACATTAATTTTCTGAGGAGATTCTATGTATGTTTAGTACTTTTTGTAGAAATCTAGAACTCATAATATAAGCGGTGTGGCAGAAAGTTGTATCACTCGCCATGCATGCTTACGCAGACACAGTATTGGTACTGCACTAGGTATCAAATTATTCTATTGTCGTTTTCACATGAATATCCATGAGGAAAATGTCTGCCACAAATTACGATTTTCTCACTCAAATGATCTGCTGGGATCTCTTCTTGAGAACAATAAGCAAGACTCATGCCTATTTGTCAAGCTAAAGTAATATTTGAGCTATTTTGAGCAAAGCATATAGGTACATAAAAAAAATTCATTATCTACCAAAAATTATTTATTTCATCAGGTATTTTTCCTTACACAACACTAAACAGTTCATTGTTTATTCGTAGGAAGAAATGGCTTTATTTGAAATTGTCTTTAAAGGAACAAGATTAATGCAAATTCACGAAAGATGAAAGAATAACCAACGACAACAAACACCACACAAAACGAGAAGAGAAAATCTGAAATTTTAAAAACCGTCTCTGTCTCTGACAAGAGTGACATATCTTAGTGACAAGTCTTCCTGTTGATGAAAAAGCACTGTTGCACGGTCATTATGATTACAGTTGCATAGGGTACATTAGTGATCAAAACAAATTTCTTTCGCGCCTAAAATTCGGAGTTATCTATCTCTAAAAGGTTCTATTCGGTTTTAAAAAGTCCTAAACGCTCTGTCAAATTTCTCTCTTTCAAATGACATGTGTTTTATTGTCTCTTAAAAAAAACTCTGAAGGGACACCAAATTATTTTCAAACTTGGCGACGATCTACCCAAACTACACTGATGACGCGCATGCGCACATCGTAAACGGGTCGCATACGCGGCATGCTTTTCGCCGTAAAAATTGAAAAGTATATCATATATATTTCAATGGGTGAACTAAAATGTCTGTAATATTGGTTTTTATCATTTTGATAGTTTTTGCTGATACCTATTTTGTCTATTCTTGAAGCGGTATTAGTTTTAAGATTGTCCATTGTTGTCATTATTTCTGGAGTCGTGACAGGTGTTAAGAATAGGGAGTTTTTTATTGTTTTTTCCTTCACGTCAGGTAACGATGCATTATAATAAAGTAAACTTCTTTCAGTTCTGTCATATTCTGTTTATGCTTTCTTGTGAGATTATTGTTGAGAATATCAGATTTCATTCGTGAGTACCATAGGCGTTACAGTGGGTATCAATCTGTTTTCGTCGAACAAAATTAAATTAATACGTGTTTTCAAACCTTTATATGTGGAGATAATGAAATAGACACTCCACGAAACATTTACTACTTCGTTTGAATGTTTTAGACGATGTAGTAACTTGATTACTTATATTTCGGACGTCCATCATCTTTATGGTTGAAAGATTTCTATCTCTTTCAAATTTTTTCACAACGATTCAATTGCTTGAATCCGCAATCGTCTTCTGGTGAATAATGACAAAATCAGATGCTACGCGACCTTTTAAGGTCTATAATTAAAGTGTAATTACGCGCGGTCTTGTGGCGCGCGTGGTTTCGCGCTTTTTCTCCCTCCAAAACGGTCCATGAGCGGTTTCCAAAAATTTTAAAGAGATAGAAATCTTTCAACCATTAAGATGATGGACGTCCGAAATATAAGTAATCAAATTTACTACTTCATTAGGTATTTGGATGACGCACTAAAAAAAAGGTTGCCAAAAAGTCCAAGAAATCTCTATCAAAATTTGGAGTTATCTTTAGATTTACAGCTGACGTCACAGAAAAAGCGACTTGGTTGATAAAGTTGGGGATGAAATATTCAACTGAATGTGTTCCAAAGTCAGTAAAAAGTTTTCTGGATATCTGTAATGAAAAAATATAATTGAACGTCGCGATTGTGGGCCCTCAGCCAATTGTTATGGTACCATGCAGTAGAATTGCCCTGTTGCAAAGTTGACCTCTTCGGATTACTGGAAATCTGATATAAAAAAAAAACAGTTGAACGTCTCGATTATAGACTCTCAACCTATTCTAATGGTACTATTTTTGTTTTTCGGAAATGCGCCGTTGCCAAGTTTTGGTCACTTGGAATTACTGAAAATCTGTTATGGAAAAAACAATTGCACGTCGCCATTTTGTGCATCAGACTATTCTAATAGTACCATTTTTGTTTTGTGGAAATGCTCTGTTGCCAAGTTGGTCACTTCGGATTACTGGAAATCTGAAATGAAGATGTATGGAAGTGGACATTATTCTTTTCAATCAGGTGGTTCCTGCTATGACATTTTGACTTTGCGGAAATGCGCTGTTGCCAAGTTATAGATACGGGAAATCACTCAGAGAAGTTTTTTGGAAACTTTCAATGGAGAGTATTAATATAAATTTTCAGCCGATTCTAATGGCGCCATTTTTGTTTTGAGGAAATGCGCTTTTATGAACTACCAGCATAAGAGACACGCTGTTGCCATGGAAATGAAGTTGATGTTGAACTACTGACCATTTATAGCCGGTGAGCTGTAAGTAGTATGATAATTTGTGACTGAGAATCCAGAACTTGAGCATTTCAACGTTGTTTCGCATCATTTAGTTATTTCAAGGATTTCTAAGGTAATAATAATAATAATAATAATAATAATAATAATAATAATAATAATAATAATAATAATAATAATAATAATAATAATAATAATAATAATAATAATAATAATAATAATAATAATAATAATAATAATAATAATAATAATAATAATAATAATAATAATAATAATAATAATAATAATAATAATAATAATAATAATAATAATAATAATAATAATAATAATAATAATAATAATAATAATAATAATAATAATAATAATAATAATAATAATAATAATAATAATAATAATAATAATATACCTACCTTGGGGTGGAACAACGCCGCTCCCAAGAGGTATTTGCAGTTAAAAACTCTCTCCGCGGCAAGTATCAGCATAAACTCCGACAGATCTGGTCATCAGAACTGTCGGGGAAGAACAAAGTTCCTGCAACTAATATGCTTGCCGTTCCGATCCTTCTTTACTCTTTCGGAGTGATGAAGTGGACTAAGGAAGAGCTGCGACAACTTGACGTTAAGACTCGCAAAATGATGCATCTCAATAGGAGCTTGCATCCTAAATCGTCCGTTCCACGGTTATACTTTTCCAGACAACGGGGAGGCCGTGGACTTTTGAGTTTGGAGTGTCTGCATAACAGAATGGTTCTGGATGGGGCCTGTAAAGTCATCAGGAGTTCAGATCCCCTTCTCTGCATGGTCCGCGACCATGAGAAAGCAGGGATTGGAGCATTCCTTTTTAAGGCAGCTACCCGTGCGGCCGATGAACTCGGTCTCGTTTTCGACACTGAACGGGCTAACCCAAACTCTGTCACCGAGTTGGGACCCGTTCAGCAAAAAGCTCAGATAAAAGCTGCGGAGACAGAGGTCCTGCTACAGCTACATATGGATAAGCCAATGCATGGTGTCTTCTTTCATAACATCGAAGACCTTGGCTTATCCAAAAGCTTGACCTTTGCCTTCCTCAGGTCGAGTGAGCTAAAGTCGGAGACCGAGGGATTCATAATGGCCTGCCAGGATGGTGTCTTCAACACCCTTGTCTACCGTAGTCGCGTGATGGGTATAGACGTCCCTGACACCCGATGCAGGGCATGTCGTGGGGCACCTGAGACCGTAATGCATTTGCTATCAGCATGCCCATCTTATGCGGTCTCAGCCTATATCCACAGGCATAACGCGGCGCTACGAGTGTTGTACTACCACCTACGACACTCGTACGGTATAGACGAGACACCGGTGTTGCCTTATGCTCCGGGGGATATTGAGTCCGTGGTGGAGAATGAGAGATGCCGAATCTATTGGAACTACTCATTCCCCACCCTCAGGCAAATACAAGCCAATAAGCCTGATGTTGTCCTCCTCGACCACCAAAGTAGAACGATATTCGTCATGGAGTTTTCCGCTCCAGGCGAAATTAATATCGTTCGAAAAGAGGAGGAAAAACGGACTAAATATCGAGATCTTCTCTTTGAACTCCGCAGGTTATATCCGGACCATTCTGTCAAAATGGTGGTTCTGATCATAGGAGTCCTTGGTGGAATGATGGACACACTGCTCTCCAATTTGAAAATAATACCTGCTTGCCGTAATATGGCAGAAATCTTAGCATCAAGAATGCAGAAGGCCGTTATACTTGGTTCGCTTCGTCTACTCAGGGCACACGATTCTCGGACCCAATAATCACTCACCCTACGGATGTAGGGAGTGGTTATTGGGGTTAACGACACCAGCGCGCCCTCCGGATGGGTCGGAGCACCGGAGACAGGGCCTGACTGGTACACTCCTAGGGAGAAAAAATAAATAATAATAATAATAATAATAATAATAATAATAATAATAATAATAATAATAATAATAATAATAATAATAATAATAATAATAATTTATTAGAGCGGGGATTAGCGAGAGATTGCAGGTTTGATTCCCAGACGGAGCGATCTTTTTTCATTTTCAGATGTGAAAGTCTGAATGACTGAGGCTCGTGTCGGCTGGGAATAATCCTCCACGATTCACTGTTGCGTTAAAAATTAACGGTGCTGCTCCTAAAGTGGCGTATGGAGTTAGTAACAAGGCCTATCCAGAACACATGGCTAATGACCATAGCAGTCGATGCACAAACACCAAGGAAAAAAAATAATAATAATAATTTATTGCAGAAGAAAAAATATATATATAAAAATTACAATGTTTGTATATTATACCTGAAATACCTTGAGTTTGATAATAATATATATATATATATATATATATATATATATATATATAAATAATATATGAAAATATAAGTAAAAAAGTTATTGGGTATAACCCTCAAAATGTTGTGCAACCGTAGACATCTTCGCACTTGATTTTACCGTACTGAAGAGAGCTTAAGCTCGAAACACGTGTCTACGGTTGCACAACATTTTGAGGGTTATACCCAATAACTTTTTTACTTATATTTATATATATATATATATATATATATATATATATATATATATATATATTATTATTATTATATATAGATATTCAATTCTCGCTTTCAACATGTATTATATATGTATATATATTTACCGGGTGGCTACGGAAGTATTGCCTACGGAATATCTCAGTTATTGTATGAAGTAGGTTTGTGAAATTTGGAGCGTCGATATAATGACATAAGAGCTAGAATTTGAGCATATTGACATGTCGAAGTTAACTTCCGGTCTGACCGGAAGTAACATCAACTTTCTTATTTTGAAGGGAAACCCTATTTTTTTTCTTTTCGCTTTATTCAGCATTCAATTCCCTTTCTAATGACATATCACAAGTTGGTATCTAACCAGAAACTAGATCAGAAAAAAATTATTATTGAAATTCACCGAATAGGCCGTGGAAGCAAAATGAAAGCCAAAAATTGAAAAGTTGGCTATGTAAACCATACGTCACTTGATAACAGTTGCTACTACTGTGATATTTTATTTTCATTCGTCGGCGTTATAAAAAGCCGCCAAAAAAAATATTGGAAAAATTGGGAAAAAAACAATACTCTGTAGGTGCATAACTTAAATAGGAACATACAACTTTTTCTTGCCTGTACTATTCAGCATAACCATTCCTTTCTAATGATATAATAGAAAATAATTTTTTGAACTGAGATACCGAAAAATCCAATTATTATTCTTCAAATAACCAAACAGATTATCGCCATACGCAAAATGACGATGTTTGTGTTATTCAGAATAATCATTCAAGTAGGCTGATTAAGATGTATTTTGGAATGACACAAAAAAGAAATGAGAGCTGTCACGAACGCTGCTATCCATATTATTTTGACGTTCGAAGTAGTGTTTTTGATTCTGCCATTTTAAAAGGGTTTGGAAATCGAAATCAGTTAGTGGAATATTCAAAAAATGCCCCGTTATTCACGAACCGAACAAATTGACATGCTTCTCATTTATGGTGAATGTTTAAAAAATTCTTATGCCGCTGAACGATTGTATTTAGAGCGATATCCAGGGAGGCAGCAACCGTCAAGAAGGTATTTCCAGTGGCTTGAATAAAAATTAAGAACTAAGCCTGATGTTCACGAAGACCAAGAAGCATTTGTTATTAATGAGGAAACTGAAATTAATGTATTAGCTTTAGTACAATATGATAGCACAATTTCCTCAAGGCAGATTGGCGCCGAATTAGCTATAAGTAAGGACTCTGCTAGGAAAATTTTGAAAAAACATCGATTGAAATCCTTCAGTTGCATCAACATTTGTATGAAAATGACGGTGAAAGGCGCCTGGAATATTGTAATTGGTTTCTTCGACAAAATGCTGAGAATCACCTATTTAACTATTATATCTTGTTTACGGACGAGTCAAGATTTACCAACAATGGATTATTTAACAGGAATAATACAAGGTAGGTACTGTACTTTATTTGGATTATTGTCGATAGTCGAAGTGTAAACTACTAAAAGTGTGAACGGTCTTTTGTTCCAGGTACTGGGCGATAGCAAACGAGCACCGATTTCGACAAGGCGGCTTCCAGGAGAGATTTGGTGTGAATGTTTGGGCAGGAATAGTTGGAACTCATATTGTTGGCCCCATTCTTTTTCAAGGCCAACTAACCGGAGAGAGATACTTTAATTTTTTAACGAATGAAATTTCGGAATTCATTAACAACCTACCAGCGGAAATAACTGAGAGAATGTACTTCCAGCAAGATGGCGCCCCTCCGCATAATTTAAGAATAGCGAGAAATTATCTTCAAAATCGCTTTCAAGAGAGACTTATAACAACCCATGGTCCAGTCAGGTGGCCACCAAGGTCACCTGATTTTACTCCGTGCGACTTTTTTCTATGGGGGCATCTTAAAAATAGGGTGTATTCCACACAGCCTACAACTCTACATGAGCTAGAAGTAAATATTCGTAGAGCTTTCCAAGATATCACGCCCCAAATGTTGAGAAACGTTTTACATGAAAATATCACCAGAGTCAATAAATGTATTGACGCTGAGGGAATGCATTTCGAACATTTGTTTTGAATTTATTTTATCTTTAATCCAATCAATTTGAATTTTTTTTTTCGATAAATCTGTCTTTTCGTTATTTGAAGAATAATAATTGGATTTTTTGGTATTTCATTTCAAAAAATTACTTTCTATTATATCATTAGAAAGGAATGGTTATGCTGAATAGTACAGGCAAGAAAAAGTTGTATGTTCCTATTTAAGTTATGGACCTACAGAGTATTGTTTTTTTCCCAATTTTTCCAATATTTTTTTTGGCGGCTTTTTATAACGCCGACGAATGAAAATAAAATATCACAGTAGTAGCAACTGTTATCAAGTGACGTATGGTTTCCATAGCCAACTTTTCAATTTTTGGCTTTCATTTTGCTTCCACGGCCTACTCGGTGAATTTCAATAATAATTTTTTTCTGATCTAGTTTCTGGTTAGATACCAACTTGTGATATGTCTTTAGAAAGGGAATTGAATGCTGAATAAAGCGAAAAGAAAAAAAAATAGGATTTCCATTTAAAATAAGAAAGTTGATGTTACTTCCAGTCAGACCGGAAGTTAACTTCGACATGTCAATATGCTCAAATTCTAGCTCTTATGTCATTATATCGACGCTCCAAATTTTATAAACCTACTTCATACAATAACTGAGATATTCCGTAGGCAATACTTCCGTAGCCACCCGGTATATATATATACATATATAATACATGTTGAAAGCGTGAATTGAATATCTACATTTCATTTCATTGCAATAAACAATAACCCAAAGAAACCATGGACGGTTGTAAATAGGGTAGTAAGTACATTTTACAATTTTTATTTTTCCTAGTTGAAGTAGCAGTGATTAGGTAAATGTTGACAAAATTCAATAATAATCACATAAGACAAATAGATAATATATACCGGGTGACCACGAGGTGAGGTACGCCCCCCAATTTTTGGTATTGTATTTCTGGTTCCTTTCGGAATTCTTCAAATCTTTTTATTCGAGTAATCTGATAATTCATCATCTTTCAACATAACAATGTGAAAAGAGTATGTTGCTATTTGAGAAATGGCAGTTGTGAGCCTTTCTTTATGGGTACTAATCCGTTTTGAGGAAATGTTTGATAATTGATGGGAAATATGGTTGCTGCAATTACATGGGAAGCTCAATTTTCAGCTGTATCTTACCTCGAACCTTCCTCTCGTAAATGCTGACGCCGTTCGTCAGTTGTGATGATTTGAGTTTGATGTTCATGGCCAACTTTGTTCGATTGAACAATCAACTGTATCTCCGCCATTTTTCAACCGATTTTCAATTTTGGAGAACAGTGTTATCACAAATTGCGTGTTCTTCCTGATAATGCAAAAAATTGTACAGGGTGTCATTTAAAAAAAAACTATAGAAAAATTGGGGGGCGTACCTCACCCCGTGGTCACCGTGGTCACCGTGGTCACCAGGTATATATATATATATATATATATATATATATATATATATATATATATATATATATATACTAAAGACTCGTACAATAAAAATTTAAAATTTAATAATTTGAAAATATAAGAAATATAAATAGAATTTACATTGAGGGGAACTTCATTCGAGAGAAACAGATTCAATTATTTTGTCTATTTCTTCCGTTCCGTTTGAAATATGTATGATTTGAAATATTTTTTAAACATTTTGAGGCCGTTTTTTTTTCAGTAGATAATTTTTATAAGTTTCATGTAATTTGTTGAAGATTACTGAAGAGAGGTATGTATAACATTTTTTACCAATTGTTTTATGTATAGTTTTAACGGTGATATTACTACCTACGTTTTGTCTTGTGTTGTAGCGGTGCTCTACATTTTTCAGTAGGTGCCTGTTTTTGTAAGTATAAATCAATGTATTGTAATAGTATAACTGTCTAAGATCCAATACGTGACTCTCTGTAAAAACCGAGACAGATGGGTATAATAAGGGCTTTCTATAAATTATTTTCAAGATTCTTTTTTGGAGGACATCTAGTTTTCGCAAGTGTGTGTTTGAACATGCACCCCAGCTCAGTATACAATATTGCAGGCGTGATTCGACTTGAGCATGATATAAATTTTTTAACTGATTGAGAGTTAGTATCTTACGTAAACATTTGAAATTGTAGAGGAGAATTCTGACTGTTTTACTAACCTGCTCAGTGTGATAATTCCATCTTAGATGAGAGTCAATGGTAATTCCAAGGTATTTCATCTTATTAGTTGTATTTATTTTTACATCTTTACCGTTTACTTTGATCTCTAGAGTTTTAAAATCCGGTAAATGATTTTCGTAGCTAGCAAATGGGATGTAGTAAGTTTTCTCGAAATTTACTGTGAGTAACTTATGACTGAACCAGTTGAAGATGTTTCCCAAATCCTGTTCAATTTCTTTTTTCAAATTCATCCATGATTCAGAGGAGTACAGGACAGCTGTATCGTCGGCGAAGCTGTAAATTTTTCCAGAAGATTTCTGAGTGAAGTTATTGATGTACAATGAGAACAATATCGGCCCAAGAACAGTTCCTTGCGGCACTCCATAAGATAATTTTTTTTCATGACTTACAGTTTCACCAATTTTTACCGACTGTTTACGATCTGTCAGATAGTTTTTCAATAGGTCGAGTGCTATTCCTCCAATACCTGATCCCTCCAAGGCTTCGAATAGCTGAAAGTGATCAACAGTATCGAAGGCCTTGGCAAGATCTAGAAAGATAACAATTGTTGGCTTTCTAGTATCAATGCAGTGATTTATTTCACCCGTTAATTTTGATGTAATATCGTCTGTTGATAACCCTGTTCGAAAACCAAATTGCTGATTCGATATTATGTGATTTTTTTCGAATAAATCATTTATCCTCTTTTTCAATGACTTTTCAAATATTTTAGCAAATGCGTTGATAAGAGAAATTGGCCTGTAGTTGACTACATCCTTTTTTTTTTTTGACTACATCATTTTGATTGTGTCTTCCCCGGGTGACTTACCTGATTTCAGTTCCTTAATAATTAATTCAATTTCGTTCCTCTCGACAGGATATAAATAAAATGATATCTGTATCGACTGGAGTTCAGGTTTAGGTGTTGAAGGTTTTTCTATCTTTTCAGCATAATTTTTACCTACAGATGCATAGTGTTCATTGAAGTAGTAGGCTGTTTCTAAAGGTTCACTAATGATTTCTCCAGATTTGGTTAGAATTTCTTGAATGGTGTGTTCTCTGTTCTGGCCGCTTATTCGTTTAACTATTTTCCAAAGGTTTTTTGTGTTTTTTTGATTTTTCTCCATTTCATTCTGATAATATTTAGATTTTTCCTCCTGTATTATCCTGTTTAGCTTATTCCTATATTTGTTATATTCAACTCTATTTATGGGATTGTTAGGATATAACTTTAATTTTTTATGTAATTCCTGTTTTGTTTTTGTTTAGTTTATGACACCTTGTGTGATCCAGTTCTTGCGTGGATGTTGATGGTTTTTAATTTTGACTTTACTTGTGTTCTGTTGAATTAAATGATTTATCTTGCTTGTTAGTTCATTAGATAGGAATTCAGAATCTGTTGAAGAGTAAAATGGGTCCCAATTGGTGGATTTTATGGCTTCATTTAGGTTATCATAATCAATGAATTATTTGTATCTTTTGTTTGATGTGAAGATTTTTTCATATTTTATTGGGGTACCCGCAAGTATAGTTTTGTGGTTGTTTATACTGGTACTACAAGTTAAAGATTAGCAGTTATTTTGTATGTCATGCTTTGTTTCAAAAATATATGATCAATGCAGCTAGTCGACTCACCCTGGGAATTTATTACTGCATTTATAATAGATACAAAATTGTACTCAGCCATTATATCTAAGTAATCACTAACATCTTAATTTTTTTCTTCCTTCATAATATTTAAGTTCACATCCGCAACTAAGTAATGATATTCAACTGATACATTTTTTGTTTGTTCCAGATATGACCGCAAGGCTAGTAAAAATTCTGTCTCATCTCCAGCCGGAGATCTATAGAGTGCTGTGATTAAAACGTATTTGTATTTGGATATCTTTACTTTAATTTCTATAACCCTGCATTGGTATATCATTTGAACTTGAAGTGAGATAACCTAAATGATATAAAAATGGATTTTCGGACCATGCGTCATCAGATATCCAAAAGTATTTTCATAAAAATTAATAAGGATGAATATTTATAATGATATTCTTTGAGCCAAATTTCCTTAAATCTTTTTTAATGATTTCCAGCAACCACGACTTGGCAACATTGGCGCAATTCTGCAAGGTTCAAGTTTCATAGCGCAATTCATCTAATTGAATAGCATTGTATCCACTTTCCTCATATAAGATTTCCAGTTATCTGAAAAGACAAAAATTGTACCATTAGAAGAGGTTGAGAGTCTATAATCGAGACGTTGAACTGAATTTTTTAATATCAGATTTCTAGTATTTATGTAATATATAAATTACCATTTTTTAGTCGATACTTTCTTATTCTTTTTTTTCAGTCGACTGTCTTCAGCTTTCCATTCATTGAAAATGACAGTCTTGAGACTCCATTTTTTTTTCATTTTGCAAACTTTGTGAACCTGATTTTCTAAGGATCGATATTATCTCAGTCAATGAAATATTGCATGACATCAGGTATGTCATGTGAGTTTTTCTGTCTCACGAAGTCCCATCGGATGTATATTATATCACTTCCGTTGACATTTTCATCATTATTTCAAATTCAGCATTTTCTTCTTGTGATTGAAGCCTATTTTTATCAAATGCGTGCGCTCCTATCGGTTGTGGAAAGATCATAGTCTATCGCTACCTTCTCTCATCCCCACTTATTTTACCTATTGGAATAAAAATTGCAATGTGGAAGAGAACAAAAATAAGAAATCAATCAGCGTAGTACAAAGAAGGCGTCTGAAAATTTCATCCAAGTTTTCAGTAGTAATACCACAAGCGATTGAATTTTCGCGATAAGTCTGTCGACTCATTTCTGAACGAAACTGAATTGCTTCGAGAAAACACCACGAGTCCGCAGGACATCTGATTGATATAATTTTTTTATCGATATACCTATTCATCGTTGAAATTCAAGGAGTCCTTAAAATATTTTCAGACACATTCGAAATATTTAGTAAATACATATAATTATGAAAAATTATCTCCTTTCATATAAGAAATAAAACTCCATTCGTACATAAAAGTAAAATGTCAACTATCACATGTCAAATATTTGACAGAAAAATTTCCACTTAATAATTTAGATAAAATGTGAAAATAAACTCTTGCAGTTTACACCATGCTCTCATGGAACATTATCGCCAATTTTGATGCATGCACTTGGATCAAAATGTTGTATCTATTTTATTTCTATCATGAAAACTCTTAAAAATTTAAATTGCCGTGTCAACTGAATTTTATATTAGTTATTGAGTTATATGAAACGGATCATTCTAAATTTTCAATTTTTCGAGTTCTATAGGTGGTTTTGAAAAAAGCTTCATCGGTAATGTTTTGAAAACTTTTATTCTTGAGAAACAAATTGTTAGAATGGGTAAAACTGCCAACTGAATTTACCGATTTCAAAGAAACTATCAGCAGTTAAAAAATTGGATCTAATCAATAGTTTCAAGTTATGATGACAAAGTTGAAATTACTACTGCCAATGTATTTGAACTGAAGGCCAATAAGCCAAAAATAGAGCAATATATATGTCAATTGCAGTTGCAACATGATGTGGTAACCTGTCATTCTGAGCTTGAAACAATTCCCAATATTTACTACAAAAATGACCTAGGTCATAGTAACATCATTCCTCTGTTCGACAAGGAGCCAAAGGAATGACGCCAGAGAAATGATAATATGAAACTCTCTATAACGTTTGAACGGAAACTGTACAATTAATGTTCCTGAAATAACTATCGGAGGAATGATATTTTTGAGTGTGACTCACCACGATTTTCTTCTAAATCCATCAGTAACAAACAACCACGACAATTCCGTTTATCGACAACCCTATTTTCCAACTCATGAAACTTCAACTCGCTCTCTGTAACAGCCACATAGGGTCACTGAATCCTAGAAGGCTTTGGCCTTCTTACGGGTGTGGCCAATGGGTGGAGTCTAATTGTTCCAATCTCTTTAAATAGTTCCAATGTTCTAAATAACCCACAAAAGCTCCAATTAGGAAGCAAGGGTTATAAGAGAGAGAGAACCGATAATTTTGAAAAAAAGTTGGGTTATGTTTCTTTTCTTTTGTGAGTCAGAATGTCAAATAAGTAAATTGGGGATATCATGTTCAATTTCAATGGATACATATCAATTCTAATTTTTTTATGGATTGAAATTGTCACGTGTACAATTGACTCGAATTACAAAAAAGCGTCGACTTTCTCGAACACGGCCCCGATATTCTGTGGCCCGACCACCAGCGATTATGGAACATGGAGATTCAACCGTCGACCATCTCTGCTGCAGACACAAGAGTTTCTTTTAGAAGGGCAGAATCTAGTGTAGTTTTCAGAATGATGTGTAAAAGTTGCCAATGAATGATTAAATGTATCCACAGAGTTGCAAACCCTTTATAAAAACACTGAAACTTCTCCAAAAATTAGAGATTACTGTTCTCCAAAATACTTCGGTAAAATTCCGTTAACCGGGCGCTACAAGCTATCAAAAAAAATTTTTTTGGGACTTACGTAGTTTGACCTCCTGAATAAAAAATTCCAAATGAAATTTTTGGCGGTCTCAAGTAATTTCGGAGATATGGGCCTTTTTTTAATGAAAACTGGCATTTTCTAGCACACGTTTCTTCTTCGATAAACACACTCACATGCCTCCTGATTTTCACCAGCACAATATACACACCCTAATTCACCAGTTTTACACTTTTTTTTTTCATTGAAAACAGTTTTTTATCAACAAATTCTACTTTATTTTAGCAATAACAAAATCAACAAATTCATGCTGTTTTGTTTAGTAAATATCTGTCAGGTTGGTAACAATGGAATTGACATAAGGGCGAAGCGACATTGCCAGTGTGATTACAAAAATATTCAACTCACGTATAACATGGAATATTTCAGTGAATGAGTAAACCACAACATTTTCCCATCAACACTTTAACTGCACCTTTGAAACAATGGTACTTATACTGTTTCTACATGACCAGCAAAATTCAAAGGACGAGACAGATCACGGAAATGTGCACAAACATAACATGAATACACATACGCACAAAAAATAATGAGCACTTTTCACATAAAATGAACCTACTTTAATGACTATAACTTATCCCGACAGACCCGATCTCATGCAAACCCAACCGAACTTACCCGATACAATACAGTTAGGTTGCGTCTTTTCTATCTGTTTGCGCATGCGCACTTACGAAAAATGAATGTTTGTGATCCGACACGTTCATTCAAGTAATTATTTGTTCGCAAAAAATGCCTCCTAGCTCTGTCTATTTAAAAATATCTTTTGTGCATTCAAAATATTGATACCAAGAATTTTTCCAAATCCTGTTCTCACAACGAAATGGCTTTTTTCATAAC
The DNA here is from genome assembly GCA_944452925.2 of Chrysolina oricalcia. NCBI lineage: Eukaryota > Metazoa > Arthropoda > Insecta > Coleoptera > Chrysomelidae > Chrysolina > Chrysolina oricalcia. Next base: position 53,463,697 of record OX101824.2, read on the forward strand.
AAGGTGGCCAGTATCAATGTCTTTCATTGAATCAACAACAGCGAGTCTTAAAAACTTTACAATACAATGCGACGTTGTCAGATTCCCTAAAATTCCTGAATACTGGAATACTCATGAATATGAATTGTTTGTAGTGGATAGTTTTCAGAAGTATTGACGCCCTAGAGACCGGCACTTTTTTCACAAATAATAATAATAATGATAGTTCCTTATAAACACTCGAAGAGTGAACCATTTATGTGAAGATATTCAGCAAAAAATACGTAAGCAAAGCACTCACATTCCTATAACTACTTTGTAACTTATGTAACTTATCTCTTACTTCTTGGTGAAGATATCTGCGAGACAGACACGAGCGCGCCCATTTCCATTACTACTTTGTCGATTTCTGTCAACTTTGAGTAGAAATGTTCATTCCTTGTTACTGAACAAGACCAGAAATACGCGAGCGAAGCGAGCGCGCGCATTCCCATCACTACTTTGTCGATTTCTGTCAACTTTGAGTAGAAATCTTCATACCTTATCTGTTAGTGAACAAGACCAGAAATACGCGAGCGAAGCGAACACGCTCGCCCGACATTTCGCAAATCCGCGCTCGCGGATTTGCGAAATGTCGGGCGAGCGCGCGTATTCCCATCACTACTTTGTCTATTTCTGTCAAATCCGCGAGCGCGAAGTTGACAGAAATCGATAAAGTAGTGGTTGGAATGCGCGCGCTCGCTTCGCTCGCGTATTTCTGGTCTTGTTCACTAACAGATAAGGTATGAAGATTTCTGTCAACTTCGCGCGCGCGGATTTGACAGAAATCGACAAAGTAGTGGTGGGAATGCGCGCGCTCGCTTCGCTCGCGTATTTCTGGTCTTGTTCACTAACAGATAAGGTATGAAGATTTCTACTCAAAGTTGCTTAAATCCGCGCGCGCGAAGTTGACAGAAATCGTCAACGTCGCATTGTATTGTAAAGTTTTTAAGACTCGCTGTTGTTGATTCAATGAAAGACATTGATACTGGCTACCTTGTTATGAAACAAGCCATTTCGTTATGAGAACAGGATTTGGAAAAAGTCTTGGTATTAATATTTTGAATGCACAAAAGATATTTTTAAATAGACAGAGCTAGGGGGCATTTTTTGCGAACAAATAATTACTTGAATAAACGTGTCGGATCACATTAATTTTTGGTAAGTGCGCATGCGCAAACAGATAGAAAAGACGCAACCTAACTGTATTGTATAGTCGGGTAAGTTCGGTTGGGTTTGCATGAGATCGGGTCTGTCGGGATAAGTTATAGTCATTGAAGTAGATTAATTTTATGTGAAAAGTGCTCATTATTTTTTTTGCGCATGTGTATTCATGTTATGTTTGCGCACATTTCCGTGATCTGTCTCGTCCTTTGAATTTTGCTAGTCATTTAGAAACAGTATAAGTACCATTGTTTCAAAGGTGCAGTTAAAGTGTTGATGGGAAAATGTTGTGGTTATCAACTCATTTTTCTAACTCATTCACTAAAATATTCCATGTTAAGTCTTGTTCAAACCCTCGCGAATTTCGAAATTTTTCTGCGAATAAAATGGCTGCCAGTCATGCCGGACCAATCGTCGATGCAGAACCATGTCGGCAGACATTTTATTCACAGAAAAACTGCAAAATTCGCGAGGGTATGAACAAGACTTTATACGTGAATTGAATATTTCTGGAATCACACTGGCAATGTCGCTTCGCCTTTACGTCAATTCCATTGTTACCAACCTGACAGATATTAACTAAACAAAACAGCATGAATTTGTTGATTTTGTTATTGCTAAAATAAAGTAGAATTTGTTGATAAAAAACTGTTTTCAATGAAAAAAAAAGTGTAAAATTGGTGAATTAGGGTGTGTATATTGTGCTGGTGAAAATCAGGAGGCATTTGAGTGTGTTTTTCGAAGAAGAAACGTAGTGCTAGAAAATTCCAGTTTTCATTAAAAAAAGGCCCGTATCTCTGAAATTACTTGAGACCGCCAAAAATTTCAATTGGAATTTTTTATTCAGGAGGTCAAACTACGTAAGTCCCAAAAAAATATTTTGATAGCTTGTAGCGCCCGGTTAACGAAATTTTACCAATACTTCTAAGTCAATATATACCATTGTTTGATCAATACAAATTTTAAAAATTGGGTATCAATTTGAGGTACTGCTAATAACTCAAAGCCCAAATAATATCGAATTTGAATCTTACAGAAGTCCCTAGTATTCGTGAACATAACACATGAAAAATATATTTGCTGAATGCCTCTCAGATGAAATCAAGCTTAAGCAAAAAACTTAAGGCAAAAATTAATACCTATCAGACATAGGTATTACAAAACATCCAAAACATATTGACATGATTGAAAATCCATTTATAATCTTACATTTTTGGACATTCTCGTTTGTATTATTATGAAAGTTCCTTTATATACCTAATGAATTCTTTTTTTTGTATTCCTATCATAAATACGAAGTTTCTTGAGATACTGAATTATGATTTACATATAGTATGGTTGAAACAAGAAAATATATCCATTCACTTCAATGAAACAGTTGTTCTAAAGAGATTACCAATATACTAACACTATCTTTTATATTAAGGTCTAACCAATTTTCTCAAGATAAATGTCAATATAGAATCTATCAACTTGTTCGAAAGAAAAGGTTCCATTTTTTGCAATTTATGACTTTTCCATCTTAGGTGCTTTTTAGAATCTGAAAATTGATAAAATGGGTTGATAATCTGAACAATTCTGAAAAAATTTGTCATTCCTAGTGAACACGAAAATTGTTATACTTACACTGCACACACTTTACTTATTAATCCCAGGAAACATTTTTGTTTACAGAGGGATTACATTTTTACTTAAATTGTTTAACAGCAATACATATGAAATAAAAATTGATGAAGAAATCAAACAATTATTAGAAAAGGAATGATGAAAATAATTTGTGAAATGAGTAAATAAGTCATTTCATAGCAGAAACAGTTAACGGTGAAACATTGTTATATTATATAGGAATTGAAGTCATCTGTTAATTATACATTTCTTAAGTTCATTTTTCAATTTAGTTGTAGTCCTGATTTCTGTCACAATTTCACACTACGTTACTAAATATTGATAATTTTGATAGCCATTTCTTTCTCAAGGTTTCCTGTTTCAATCCTGAAAAAATAGGTTTGAATGAAAATATAATCTGTATTTGTCTTTAGTGAGGAAAATTGGAAAAATGTATTCGTCAATCAACTAATTAACAATTTATAAACAAAATGATCTTGAACTCACTGAGAATACAATATAAATTATTACTTTTGTCGGTATTCTTGCAGGTTTTCACTGCACAATAGGTACTTCACTTTCAGAAGAAAGGAATATTTGAATCAGTAAAAAAAGTAATCAACATATTCTTAAGTGACAGCAGAACTCATCAGAATATTTTGGGACTTGGGACAATCTGCTTTCTTTTGTATGAATCTGCTAAATCTATTTTTGAAAACATTACCAATGATGGCAATGACATAAAAATTTACTTTTGACATGTGTCATTAGTTCAAACATCGGACCTAATTTTCGTGGTGTTTTTGAAACGTTGGAATTATTTAGATTCCACCCATTGGCCATACCCGTAAGAAGGCCAAAGCTTTCTAGGATTCAGTGACCATACAGCCACAATTGAAAAGGCTGTACAATTAGTGAATTTTGAAATTGCGGCAGAGGAATGACCATAAAAACTACGGACATTGATTCTCACTCAATTTACTAAAAATCTTAAAAAAAAAGAGTGAAATAGTTTCCAAATTTTGTTTGCTTTATATTCAAGTGCTTTAATAATTATTGACTTTTATGAAAGTTAGTAGTGTCTGGATGAAAGCGCTAAATTATAACTTGCTTGAACAAATAAAATATTCATAGTCGAAATTTGACGAAAGTTTCTTGTCTAAAAGTTGCCGATTGTTGCCGATAGTTTCGGAATTTTGACCCACTTGTGTAAATACTCCCGAAAATCGTTTGAAGTGGTTATGGAGCCCTCTTGAAGTTGGAAAAACAAAATTCCGACTTTTGAGTCAGAATTTCCGAGATCAAACTCGGCATGTCTGACTTTAAATTCGGAAAAATAAAATTTAGGATTTTCCAATTTCGTAGAAAAAAATTATCAATTCATCATAATCAATCCATGAATTCGTTTCAGAAAATAATTAAACCATTCGAATCCATAATGAGATTTGGAAAACGAAAGGTCACAGACAAAGAGGGGTATGAGCATTTGTGAATTTAATTTTTTCTTAAAAAAAAACGATAAGCCTTATCCATGAATTTCGATGGAATATTCAATAATGACCCTATACTATCTCTGAAAATGAAGCCTATCAGCAATTAAAAAGACCAGTTAAAAAAATCAGTTCTTATTAAGAAAATAGAGTGGTTTTAATTATCGTAATTGCATGAATATTTCATTATTGAAAACGTTAATAGGCTCTCAGAAAGCAGCAAATTAGAATATGTTGATTGGATGAACATATAAAAAGTTCGGTAGATTTCATTTTTTTTATTACAGTAGCTAAAACTTAAAGATCGCAAATATGTCGTCTTCATTGCATTTGGTATTTGCTTTATTGTCTGTATTACATATAAGTGGTGTTCTTAGTGATGGTAAGTTATTGGTTTTTCAATTTCTTTATGAACTTTTTTTTTAATCAACAAATCTAATCACCATCGGTCATAGTTTTATTTAGGACCTTTTCACAATATCTATCAAATGTAGTTCAATGTCCAGCGTGGCTTCAGACGGGGTAGTAGTTGTTTTCTGTTAGATATTACATAAATAAACTTCATTTTTATCGTGGGTTTTTTCCATTTCCAGAAGAGTCATGTTGTTTCAATTTTCAATTGAGAATATTTCCCTTTTCGACATGAATATCTTCCTTGAGAGGTTATCTTGGACGATGGAAAATGGCAACTAAAGTTTGTCTTTCAGTTGCAGATGATTCTACATCTGATTTTATGAACATCTTGTTCAAACTTTCAATGAACAAATCATATTACCATCGGTCATAGTTTTCACTTTCAGTTTTTTTTCTTCAAGTTATATAGGGCCTTTTAACAATATCTATCAGATGGCTTCCATATGTGCCCTAATGTCCGTACAATTTGGTCACTATTTAAAATAAACTACAAAAGTACATTTTGTTACATAACGCGATATCAGTGGATTGGATTAATTGGAATGAAACGTATCTTGCTATATGTAAAAGTTACTCTAAATTTTGGGCTTCAGTGTTATAGTTAGTGAACTGATACTGACTTTCTTTTGTTTGTCTCGGTCTATAGCCCAATAGTTTTTGGAAGGGTTCCTCTGTACAGTATCCAATGTACAAGACCATTGGATATTGTTTTACAAATGTTATCCATTTTTAAATAAAAATAAATAAATAAAAAAACTTATCGTTAAATCATTCAATTAATCGATTTTTCAAATTTTCAGATCCTCCTTTGTCGACAGATAATATTTATGTGGGAAAAGAGAAGGTAAATATCCACATCAATGATGATATTTCAGATTTGGTAATTTCAGTGTGTTCAAGGTAATTCCCTATGAAGCAAAGAAGCTGTGTGATGCGAAATACATGAAGCTTTTAAGTATCCAAAGCGCCGAGAAAAATGAGCAGGTTACCAAAGTGTTGCAAGAACTTGGTGAGTATAATCATTTTCAATAACAGGGAAATCGTTTCGAGCCCACAGTTTTTGTTTGAGAATTTTTTAATTTTTTTGCATTACCCAATGTTTTTTTGTAAAGTCCGGAACTTCAGTGATTTTTGGTTATGATAATCTTTAAGATAAAATAATTTAAATGACATGATGAATTAAAAAATTAGAGACTTTCCGGAAAACTTTTTGCAAGAAACGGATTCTACGTTCGGAAAATTTAGATCTGATTGACGCTGTAATCGAGAACGGACAGGTGCTGTGTTGCCAATGTCCATCGAGTTCATTATCTTCACCCCCATTCTTGTTGATAATGCTACAAACTTTAGCTGGAAGGGATAAGGAAGGAAATCGACTTTTCGGTGATGGTGGCCCTTAAATGATTTTTAATTCGACATAGCAGAATATTATTCAAGAGAAAGAAACCACCCAAACACCAAAACTAAGTCAAAAGCATACTCGACGCGCGTTTCGCCAAAAAGTTAGCTTCTTCAGGATCTGAAAGCTCTCTCAACTACTCATTCAAAGCTTTTTTCTACACCCGTACTACAGGCCGTTTCTTTTATCATGTGGTAACATTGCTATATTCTAAACCGTAACAGATATACGAAGACGATTAAATGGGAGAAAAGGTAACTATTGTGGAGAACAGTACAATGGTCAAAGAAAATTTACATGGAGTCTCGCCCTTCCCGAGTTATACAGGGAAAACTAAAAATGCTGTTATTTGTTTTTTACGAATAGAACTGTTAGTTCTGAAAATATAAAAACAATTTATAAGGAAAGTTTTAATGTATTTAAAATGTACTATAAAAATGTAACAATGAATCTTTGATTAAACGTTTCGTGTCAACACGGCCACCATCAACATTTTTTTTCAAATACGGACCTGTCTATTTTAGTACAAATATTGATAAAGCGATAAAATCACAATTCAGTGGTATATCACACTTGATATTTTTATAACGTTTCATTTAAAATAACTAGCATCCTCAGTGACAACAAATTTTAATTACGGTCCTGTCGTTAGTTCTTTTGTAAATTATTTTGATTTCTTCAAAACCTATTCAACTATTGGCATACTTCAGACTTCACCCAATAATTTCGATAAGAAGATACCCCAACACAACGAACATTCGTATTTTTCCTTCTTGGGCATTTTTGTATTACAGAAATCCTTGTTTCAAGGCTGATTTCTTCTGAATCAATTATCATACTGAATATTTCTATAATTCTCAATCCTGGAAGTAACGAAAATATTAGTTTTTGGTCAAAATATGACTATTGTGTGATATGGTACAATTAAATAGCATCTCACTTCATTTACCATTTTTAAACAAGTAGGCTTTGCTTGGTTTCTATGGCAGGACAAATAAATGAGTTGTTGATATGTGTTAAGAACTGTCAGTCGTTTATACACTCAGTCATATCAAAGATGTATTCAAATGACGAAAGGACTGATATGCTATTTGCTTATGCAAAATCAAATAGAAATCCTCTTTTGGCAAAAAATATGTATGGTGAGCTATACCCAAATCGTCGTATTCCAAACATTCAAATGTTTAGACGATTAGAAAGAAATTTGAGAGACTGTGGTGCATTTGATAGAAATAAAACTAGAAAATGTGTTGTTACTGGAAGTATGCGGAACCAATTAAATGTTTTAGGTAAGCAAATATTACTTCATAAAGATTAACAAAGTGACGAAAATATTTCTTTCAATTTAGGATTGGTCAGTTACAAAAATATTTCTAATCAAGGTTGTTCTTTACGAGAAATTGCCCACGAACTAGGGATTTCTGTAAAATCTACCAGAAATATTTTGAAAAGGAACAAATACAAATGCTACAGGATACGCAAAGTTCATCACCTCAATGAAAGGGATTACGGAAGGAGAGTACGATTTGCGATGTGGTTGAGACGTAGAAATGGGGAAGTTGGAAATATTTGTAATAAAATAATATGGACGGACGAATCAAAATTCACCAACAATGGTTGGTTTAACAGAAACATCCATTACAGGTGGAATAATACAAATGAACATTTACATAGAGAAACCAATTTCCAGGAAAGGTTCGGAATAAATGTTTGGTTGGGAATTTTGGGAACAAAGATACTAGGTCCTTTCTTTTACGACGAGCATTTGAATGGTGGAATGTATTTACATTTTTTATCCAATGAGTTTGATGGCTACTTAGATGAATTACCACTGAACATCCGCCGTGAAATACAATATTTTCAACAAGACGGTGCCCCTCTCCATAATGCAGCAATAGTAAGGGAACATTTAGATGCAATATTCCCAAGAAAATGGATTGGAAACAATGGACCAATTGTCTGGCCAGCTCGATCTCCAGACCTGACTCCTTTAGATTTTTTTGTCTGGGGATAGATAAAGGATAAAGTTTTTTCGACAACTAGTACAGATATCGACCATCTCAAGCAAAAAATAAGAGATGCATGTAGCATTACACCCATCATGCTAGAAAATTGCCACAGAAATTGTATGGACAGACAACTTATGTGCATTCAACAAAGAGGTCGGCAATTCGAGCATTTAATGTAGGTTATCATGAAGAATTCATTTTCTGTATTGGTTTTATTTTCACTCAAAAATTCAATATGAAATAAATTGTTTTCTGTTTGTTTGATTTCTTCTACTCTTAAGTAAGTTTATTTCCAGATATCTTTTATTATAGTGTAAACATAATTTTAATAGATACATTTATTCAAAGCGTCACTAATAATTTTTATATCGGAGAGTTAGGTTTTGTGGAATCCATAAACGACCTAACGACAGGACCGTAATTAAAAATTGTTGTCACTGATGATGTTAGTTATTTTAAATGAAACGTTATAAAAATTTCAAGTGTGATGTACCACTGAATTGTGATTTTATCGCTTTATCAATATTTGTACTAAAACAGACAGGTCCGTATTTGAAAAGAAATGTTGATGGTGGCCGTGTTGACACGAAACGTTTAATCAAAGATTCATTGTTACATTTTTATAGTACATTTAGAATACATTAAAACTTTCCTTTTCCATTTTTTTATATTTTCAGAAATAACAATTCCATTCGTAAAAAACAAATAACAGCATTTTTAGTTTTCCCTGTATAACTCGGGAAGGGCGAGACTCCCTGTAAATTTTCTCTGACCATTGTACTGTTCTCCACAATAGTTACCTTTTCTCCCATTTAATCGTCTTCGTATCTGTTACGGTTTAGAATATAGCAATGTTACCACATGATAAAAGAAACGGCCTGTATACTGCCGTCCTAAGCAAAACCCCCATAACTAACAAATTCACTGGAATTGATATTTTTGGCGCGTTGGTTCCTAGATAGCTTATATTATATTCTCGCCAAGCGAAAACCCCGTCACTCGATGCAAAAGAAAATTCAAATAATTTCATATACCCGTATCTAGCAAAATAAGGAAAAACCCCATATCTTTACATTTCCAAACGGAAACACCGCATCTGTATATGCGGCCCATGTAGGCCAATCAACAGCGCTATCAACCAAAACTTAAATTGCTCCGCCGATAATTTTTTTTTCAAATTGTAGAACACAGTGTGCACATAACTTCTGAGAAAAATTATCACCTCCAGTGGGGTGGAACCCCCTCAAAAAACGCGTTGAAATTTATTTTTGAGGTAATTTCGAAATATCTCAGAAAATTTACTTTAAATCAAAAAAATAACTTGATATTCAGAAAGAGCACACATTTTTACAAAAAACTGTCCCTACCAAAGTTTTGAGAAATCGCACGGTATTCTTGGAAAAAATTGTTGAAGTTATATGCTTTCGCAATGGGGCAGGTGTTGCGTCGCCTCCCGCCAACGTGCATTTTTTCAACCTGCGCGTGAAGTAAAGTTCTATAACTCCTCACATAAATGTTCAATTCGGGTAAATCTTACGTCATTTTGAAGAAAAATGTCGCAGCTTTGTATTCTTATATTATGTACCTGCTTTAAACTCATTGAGATTCTAAAACCTGAAAAATATCGGCTGGGAACTTGTCAATGCTGCAGCTAGCGCGCCGCTGTATAGTATACAGTAGCGCGGTTCTGTCGATGCGCAGTGGGCAGTAGTCAACGTTGCTCTATGTAAACGTCAGATAATATAAAAGTTCCTGTGCAGAAAACACTGGATACTGGGAAAACATCGATAGTTGGAGACGAGGAAACATCTCTTAGTGCTTTGTCACTGTTATTATTTGAAAATGGTTGTCATATGATATACATCCTGAAAATTGGGGCTGGGAAAAGAGTACCACTTTGAAACCAATCGAAATGACAGGAAAAGCTGCACCGGATTCAATTTTAATAATGGTTTTTTGAAACTGCACGACCGGCTGCATCAGAGACTCCTGCACGTGCAAAAAAGTGGTCTAAAATGTACCAATGTTTGTAATAAATGTACAACAGATATCTGTAGAAACTTGGCAGTGATTGTTTCGGATTCTGAAGATGAAGACGAGGAGACTGAAGATGAAGTAGATGAGTTGTATGAGTGATTAAATATATTTTCCTATACATTTCTTGATGGTGATTATTTGTGATTCATTTCTCCATACCCTTTCTAGATATCATTGAAAAACACTCTCATATTTCGTTACCTCCGGTCCGCGTTTGATTTATACAATAAGTTGATCTTCTCTCGAATTTGCGAATAATTTTCATAACAATACTTCTAAATCTCAATAACGACAGTTCTCAAAGATTATTTACCCACATTTATATCTAAGAGTATAGTATTTCGAGAGTTTTTTCAAATATTCTCTCCCTTCTCTCTCACCCCAATGTTTCCGCGATGCGGGGGATATGCCCCGAATACGGGGGCAGGAAAATCGTTTCTAATAATTTATACCTATTATTGTTACAAATTTTAGCTCGGTTTCATTTCTCAGGACTGACAATTTTTCATATTCATAGAAAATACCCCAAAAAACAAGATTTCGGGAAGGGGTTAATGCCCCAGGAGGGGGTTTAATTGTTGAAAATAATTCGCTCCCAATAATAATACCGATTTTCACTCATATTAATTGCCCAGAACTGAAATGTCAAGAAAATACATTCCAGAAAAAAGTTTTTACGATTTTGGGGAGTTGCACCCCTCAGGGGGTGATAACTTTATTGCTAATTATTCAACCCTCCGTGACGACCCAAATCGGCGGAGCAATTTAAGTTGAACTTTTATGAGAAAAATTGTTCTGTTTATTGGCCTAATGTAGGTGTGTGGTTTGTACCTAGCACAAATCAGATACGGTGATTTTATTTAAAATTGTCGCCGTCAGATTCGCGCTCTGTTATCTCCAGTAGTGATAGAAATATTAATGACAGTGTGAGTATTTCGCAAATGCAAGTTATCAGAAAAATATTTAGTGCATTTGATGTACCTCGATTAAATGAATTAGAACTTATTTATATCCAGGGAAACAAGAGTACATCTACGGTACGAATTTCATAAAATATTTTTTATGCAACACGTTAAGGTACGGTTCCTTCCATGCGGCCGTCGTATACGGCGGCCGCAGTGCGTCGACCGGATGCGTTAGCCGGTCGATCTCATGGTTTCTTCCATGCGGATGTCGTGTACGGCGGACGGAGCCGATTTTCCGCCGATGGTGCTAGTAATGCTAGTTTACAGTAGTTGAAGTGAAGGTGGATGATCTTTTCGACCTTATTTGTTATTGGAAGTAAATGACGATGAGGAAATCCTGCAGTTAATCGACTTGGAAAAGAGCAATGCGGATATAAATCCGGTGTTCCGGTGTTCTGTTACAATAATTAATCGACATCTACTCGGGAATGAAGTAAAATTTAGAGAATATTTCAGATTGAACAAGGTGCAGTTTGAGTATCTTCAACTTGATGAAAGATAATGTAAAATCAGAGTCATACAACCGAGTTTGGTAAGTTATAACCCCAGAGGAATACAAAAACTCTCTTGCGGCTGCGACTACACTGCTTCTGGAGCAGTACCGTCGCAACGATCGCAGTCGTTCACGGCTGACGTGTCCGGCCGCCGCTTGGAAGGAAACATGTACATTCAAAAACACGTGTAGCAGTAGGTTACGGCCGCCGCACTGCGGCCGCCGTGCGCGGCGGCCGCATGGAAGGAACCATACCTTTAGGATTCGCAATTTTGTGCTCTGTGATGCTGCGGGAACTTGTACGGTTCCTTCCATGCGGCCGTCGTGCACGGCGGCCGCAGTGCGTCGGCCGGTTGCGTCAGCCGGTCGATCTCATGGTTTCTTCCATGCGGATGTCGTGTACGGCGGACGGAGCCGGTTTTCCGTCGATGGTGCTAGTACTGCTAGTTCACAGTAGTTGGAGTGAAGATGGATGATCTTTTCGACTTTATTTGTTATTGTAAGAAAATGACGATGAGGAAATCCTGCAGTTAATCTACTTGGAAAAGAGTAATGCGGATATAAATCCAATTTTCAAAAAAAGGCGTGAAGAGGGGTGTTCTGTTTCATTAATTAATCGACATCTACTCGGGAATGAAGTCAAAGGACCCCGCAACAAACTTTATCGATAATGGCTCTCAGTGACTATGGTTGAAACTTTGGGATACTGTAGAAATCGATGTCCTGATCAAATGTGTCAATGGGCGTGAGGTCATAAAATGGACAGTTTTTGAGATAATCGCGGTCAAAGGCTGTCAAGTTGATGTGTTCAGCTATCAGTGGTAAAAACGTAGGCCATGAACAAATCGCTTGTTAAAACGACTCTGTAGTCCCGAAACTTGATAAAAACACGGCCCAGGAAGATTTCTGTGTCGCTGATAACGAATCCGGAGTCGCTATTGAAAAATTCATATCAATGGTCCCAATATACCACCCACCTCTCCCTAAATAAGGCCTATTTTCAAATATTCCTGAAAATCGATGGAAACTTGGCCCAGAATGTTTTCAGGGTCGCTTATGACGAATCTTTGGTCTAAATTGGAAAACCCACAGCAGTAGTTCCAATTTGCTCCCCTTCCCCCAAAAAACGTCAACATTTTGGTATTCTCGAAACTCGATGAAAACTTGGGCCACGTGCTTCTCAGGGTCGCTGATAACGAATCTGGGGTCAAAATCTGACGAAAATTCAAGTCAGGGGCCCCTTTAAGAATTGAAGCCATTTTTTCGGAATTATCGAATTTGATGAAACTTGGCCCAGGGGTTTTCAGAGTCGGGTATCACCCAAAAACCCTGAATAATAAAATTGGTGCTGCCATCGACATTGGATTCAACTAATCTCGTTTCTGGTTCTCAAAAAGACAGATTTCGTGAATCACTAACGCCTGTTGATTTGCAAGTGATACAGGGCTCCTAGATTTTTACGTCGTCGTTTACATTAGTTGAATGAAAACAACGAGAATGAATATTAGAGTCAAAACCAATAAGTGTTGTTCTTTAATCTGAACTTGGCAGATTGAGCAGACCTATATTTATAAAAATGAAAAGCTATAATAAGATGGAGAAAGTTATAACCATTCAATAATAATTTTAAGAAAAAATCGGAGTTTTGATAATATCTGAGATACTTTGATGTTAGAAAAATACTTCATAAATTGTACTGTGCTTTTGAGATAATCGAGGTCAAAGGCTGTCAAATTGATGTGTTCAGCTTACAGTGGTAATTACGTAAGCTATGAACAAATCGCTTGTTAAAACGACTCTGCAGTCCCGAAACTTGATGAAAACTCGGCCCCGGATGTTTTCTGGGTCGCTGATAACGAATCGGCAGTAGCTCTTGAAAAATTCATATCAATGGTCCCAATATACACCCCACCTATCCATAAATAAGGCCCATTTTCAAATATTCCTGAAAATCGATGAAAACTTGGCACAGGAAATTTTCAAGGTCGCTGATGACGAATCTTTGGTCAAAATTGGAAAACCCACAGCAGTAGTCCTAATTTGCCCCTCTATTACCTCAAATATCCCAAATACTGTCCATTTTTTGACCTTACGCCCATTGACACATTTGATCAGGACATCGATTTCTACAATATCCCAAAGTTTCAGCCAATTTCACTGAGAGCCATTTTCCACAAGGTTTGTTGCAGGGTCCTTTAGGGAATATTAATTTCACATTGAACAAGGTGCAGTTTGAGTACATCTTCAACTTGATGAAAGACTATGTAAAATCAGAGTCATACAACCGAATTTAGTACGTAATAACCCCAGAGGAATATGGAAACTCTCTTGCGGCTGCGACTACACTGCTTCTGCAGCAGTACCGTCGCAACGATCGCAGTCGTTCGCGGCTGACGTGTCCGGCCGCCGCTTGGAAGGAAACATGTACATTCAAAAACACGTGTAGCAGTAGGTTGCGGCCGCATGGAAGGAACCGTACCTTTATTAATCTTTCATCAAGTTGAAGATGTACTCAAACTGCACCTGTTCAATCTGAAATATTACCCAAAGGACCCCGCAACAAACATTATGGAAAATGGCTCTTGGTGAAATTGGCTGAAACTTTGGGGTGTAAGGTCAAAGAAATGGACAGTTTTTGAGATAATCGAGGTCATAGGTTGTCAAATTGATGTGTTCAGCTATCAGTGGTAAGTACGTAAGCCATGAACAAATCGTTTGTTAAAACAACTCTGTAGTCCCAAAACTTGATGAAAACTCGGCCCAGGATGTTTTCTGGGTCGCTGATAACGAATCTGCAGTCACTCTTGAAAAATTCACATCAATGGTCCCAATATACCCCCCACCTCTCCCTAAATAAAGCCCATTTTCAAATATTCCGGAAAATCGATGAAAACTTGGCCCAGGAAGTTTGCAGGGTCGCTGATGACAAATCTTTGCTCAAAATTGGAAAACCCATAGCAGTGGTCCCCCCTTCCCCCAAAAAAAAACGCCGAAATGGGTAGAGCATCCCTTTTTGGCGATATGATGGGGTGCGGGTGGTCTCAACACCTTTATTAACTCTATTGTTAGGACCCAAACATTGGCAAAAATACTTTTGGTGGAGTGGAAGGTTATGTTCATGCATCTATATCAACATGAACTTCGCCATTCATTTCCGCACAACGTATAAGACTGAATAATGATATTTATTTCACTTTGGGAATAATGAAGGCGATTTCGATCATTACTATTATTGAGACTCAGTAAGGAATGCAAGGCCATTAATTAAATGAAGCGCGCTTTTGAATTATAAACTGTATTTTGAAGTTATTATGTATATCTGTACTCGCACAGTACAGTTTATGAAGTATTTTTCTAACATCATAGTATCTCAGATATTATCAAAACTCCGATTTATTCTTAAAATTATTGTTGAATGGTTATGACTTTCTCCATCTTATTATAGCTTTTCATTTTTATAAATACAGGTCTGCTCAATCTGCCAAGTTCAGATTGAAGAACAACATTTTTTGGCTTTGACTATAATATTCATTCTCGTAGTTTTCATTCAACTAATGTAAACGAAGTTAGTGATTCACGAAATCTGTCTTTTTGAGAACAAGAAACTAGATTAGTTGAATCCAATGTCGATGGCTGCACCAATTTTATTATTCAGGGTTTTTGGTTGATAACCGACTCTGAAAACCCCTGGGCCAAGTTTCATCAAATTCGATAATTCCGAAAAAATGACTTTCTTAGAGGGCCATATTGGGACCACTAACTTGAATTTTCCTCAGATTTTGACCCCAAATTCGTTATCAGCGACCCTGAGAAGCCAAGTTTTCATCGAGTTTCGAGAATACCAAAAAATGTACGTTGTTTTGGGGGAAGGGGGCCAAATTGGGACTACTGCTGTGGGTTTTCCAATTTTGACCAAAGATTCGTCATCAGCAACCCTGAAAACTTCCTGGCCAAGTTTTCATCGATTTTCAGGAATATTTAAAAATGGGCCTTATTTAGGGAGAGGTGGGGGGGTATATTGGGACCAATGATATGAATTTCTCAAGAGCGACTCCAGATTCGTTATCAGCGACCCAGAAAACACCCTGGGCCGAGTTTTCATCAAGTTTCGGGACAACAGAGTCGTTTTAACAAGCGATTTGTTCATGGCTTACGTACTTACCACTGATAGCTGAACACATCAATTTGACAGCCTTTGACCGCGATTATCTCAAAAACTGTCCTATTTTTTGACCTTACACCCTTTGAGACATGTTATCAGGACATCAATTTCTACAATATCCCAGAGTTTCAGCCAATTTCACCAAGAGCCATTTTCCATAAGGTTTGTTGCGGGGTCCTTTGACTTCATTCCCGAGTAGATGTCGATTAATTAATGTAACAGAACACCCCTCTTCACGCCTTTTTTTGAAAATTGTTTTAATATCCGCATTGCTCTTTTCCAAGTCGAAAAGATCATCCATCTTCACTTCAACTAGTGTGAACTAGCAGTACTAGCACCATCGGCGGAAAACCGGCTCCGTCCGCCGTACACGACATCTGCATGGAAGAAACCATGAGATCGACCGGCTGACGCATCCGGTCGATGCACTGCGGCCGCCGTCTACGACGGCCGCATGGAAGGAACCGTACCTTAAAGGGGGAAACCATTGGTAAACCTGAATCCTGTTTATAAAATTTGTTATTGAATTGCAAATAATTCTGATCAAGGCATACATCAAAAGCTGTCGAAATTTCAAAAGAAGTAATATGGTCTACTTTGGCCTGATCTAGTTTATTTAAAATGAGAGACTTACATTCGTTATACGGTATGTTGGAGAATATACTTTTCACATCGAATGAAACTAAAATTGAATTATGTGTAGTGGTTTCGTTATTTATTCTTTCTACTAGACTTAGTGAGTTTTTTACGCATGGTGCGGAATAAAATTGGTAATATTTTTGAACAACTTGTTGAGTCGTATTCCTAATTCTCTTACCGGACTGTCTATATATGAAACGACCAGTCTTATGGGGTTATCTTTGTGTGTTTTAATTAGGCCATACAGTTTGGGACAGGATGGGTTCATATTGGTAATTCTTCGTTTATCGAATTCGGTGAAAATAAGTTTCGTATTTGAAAAGAAATTTTTTAGATCATTTTGGCTATTTCTTGTTGGGTCCTTTTTAATGACAGTGAGATTTTCATTATAAATAACTGCTTCAACTTTCTGAATATATGCTTCTCATTCAAGTATAACGATTGCATTAGATTTATCTGCTTTTGTTAGAATTAGATCGTTTCCTCTTATCTTATTTTGGATATCTTTTATTGTACCCGTTTCTCGATGGTTTGTTAATATAAATGGATGCTTTTGAATTACTTCATTGATTTTATATGCCCCTATATCTTTATTATCTGTCTGTTTTAACGCAATTGCCGTGTCTGTTATTAACGTATCCAAACTTTTACTGTTGATTATTGTCGGTGCAAATTTTGGGACTTTAGGCATTGTTTAAATTTCTTTTTTGTTGAACTCTACGTTGGTCAAATTAATGATTCTTTCACTGAATTGAATATACGGTTCTATTGATTCGTTATGTATGGTTCCCATTGAGGGACGTTTTTTTTCTGTGGTAGTGCCATAAGTTTTCTAGATTGGGTTTGATATTTTTCGTATATGAAGCTACTGATTTTAGACCTAACATTATCATCAAAGATGTCAGATTCTATCTGATGGAGTTTATAAGTAAGTTCAGAGTGTACTTCAGACCTTCAAATAGTGTTGTAGGATGTTCCTTTTTGAGAATAGTGCTCTGCACTCTTCTTTAAGCCAAAACACTCGTGCCATCTTTGTTGCCTTTTCCGCTGCTGGTGTTTTTGTCCTGGTTCTAATGTTGATATAGTTTGGAGTAATTTTCCTTCTGAGGCACTCCTGGTTGAACCATATGTTCTGAGATATTTGGTGATACTTCATTTTCAGTTCAAAGTAGTATGTGGCCTGTCTAGCTGTACTTGCTTCTTTCAATAAATTGATGGATATAGCCGTTACTACGTGGTAGGAAATCATCACGAAAAATGAGAAATAAAACTTTCTATGTTTTTATACCACTTCTATTTGTAACCAACGTTACTGCAGTTTCGTCCTATATGGACATTATCAAACAATACAATAATCTGAAATAATAATTATCACTCCTTAAATACCCTTAATTCTACCAGAGGCCTGTCTTAATGACTAACGGTCATTAATGACTTTTATGACTTTTATGTGGGACAATGTGGACGTAATTTTTCAAAAAGATACGCTGAACATGAAAGGTCCTTCAGACTAGGAAAAAATGATTAGACGTTTTCAAACCAATCAATATAATTATTCGATAATATAAAATTACGACTCTTACAGAAAAAAATGAACCCTGAATCGTTACTGTAGCATCATTTCCCGAGCAAAAGTAGCCATACTGGGAAAGCATCTTTTTTGAAAAAACTTTATTTTGAAAAATATTCAATTTTTATCAATTTTTCAAAAATAGCCTTTTTTGGCTAGCGGCTACACAAAGGATATTGAAGTACCTGTATTTCTTGAATAAATCGTTTTAGACCACAAGTGCGATAGTTCGTTGAAATTGTTTGTGAAGGAACATAAAAATGCCAAAATATACAGGGTCTCCCATTAAAGATTTTGAATCAGATGTCACGTGACCGAAAACAAAAGGCTCAATAGGTAACATAGTATCAAAAAAATCTGCAACAATTGCTATAACTCAGAACTCCAAAGTTACAATTCTCAACTACTTTCGAGTTCCGAGATATTCCCAAACCAAAACGTCGTGGGAAACCCTGTATAATACAAATGAGAACTAAAATGTTCGAAATATTCAAATTTGGAATCACAGCCAGGGTAGTTTACTCTTGATCAAAATTCTATTTTTTGTTCCCCCCTGATTTTCTGACAAATCGATAATAAAAATGTTTCCATATGGTGCAAATTCTTGAAACCCACTGTTTATAGACCGGGATACCACGCCTATTTTCAAAATTGATTAATAACAGGCTGAATCTTCCTGAGTAGGTTCATTTTGCCAAGACGCCCAACTTTTTCTTCTACTAAAATTCTCGATAGTGGTAGCTAATGAAATGTGCAGGCGTCAATCATGTCGATTTGGTTAGTTAAAAAAATTCATTTATAACAATTACTTGAACCTCAAGATAATTCGATGAAGTACTCGAAAATACTTTTGTTCTACAAAATGGATGGTAGGACTGAAGAGTCCCCCACTCCCAACATGTACCAATGACGTAGTCATAAAAATTCTTTAATAACAAGAGGGGTTTTTTACCATTGTTTGGTTAATATTTGTATAATTGAATGGTCATATTGTCCTACAAATTGAATGGTAGGTGTTGTCAGTCCTACGCTCCGAAATTGTCAATTCCACGAAAATTCTTAATATCAGTAGCTAATGAACTGCGTAGGCGAAAGTCATGTTGATTTGGTGAGCGCAAAAATGTTATGGTTATCCATTAGTTTAACCCAAATCTGAAGCTCATGGCTCATGGTGAAACAAACCAATTGAATTAACTTCATTTCAAGGCACTAAAATCAATCTATTTGACCGTAAGCCACGGGC
Source organism: Chrysolina oricalcia (assembly GCA_944452925.2). Lineage (NCBI taxonomy): Eukaryota > Metazoa > Arthropoda > Insecta > Coleoptera > Chrysomelidae > Chrysolina > Chrysolina oricalcia. Next base: position 53,482,905 of record OX101824.2, read on the forward strand.
TTAACAAGCCTACAGATATTTCGATCATACCTTCTGAAAAAAAAATCAAAATATTTTGTAATTAGGCACATTTATCCCCATTTTTGATATGATATAATGAATCGATTTGATTTTTTTGCTTTAATTCTAAATCGATGTTTTTTTAGAAATAAACACATTAAATCTAATTTGTAGCTCGTCCCTCTATTCGAATGAGAAATGAGAAAAGAAATAGATGAATATCAATAACATTATCATTTTTATTTTACAAATTCTATTCATACACAGGAGAATTGATTATATTATTGACTACCTTGTAGAAAAACAGTTTGTTTTTTTCTGTATTATGAAACATATTTCTCACAAATGTCAGTAATGATCAGTCGCTCACTAGTTCAATATTGGATATGAATGATATATTGATATTTTTTTATACATTCAAATTCTTCCAAAAATCTCAAAATTGATGATGTGTCTCCCTCTAGCGCCGAATCTGGTAATACGATCGAGTAGGGCCAATGGAGACTTTTACTCAGAATAGCTTCAGCTACAACATACCAAAAATTCAGCCGTTTTCACAGCAAGACATTTTTTCATTAAAAGTGTGCGGAGTCCTTTGATGAAAGTTGCATACATTGTTGTTTAAAATTAATTTTTCCGTTAACCAGATGTCGTTCCCTTACGAAGGACAGCCCTCAAAAGACGAAACTTGTGAGAGCCAAGGTTAACGAATTCTCACTTTTTACGCGCTTTTCCACTTTCTCGGGCCATCAGAGAAATATAAGAAGTCGCTAGGCTTCGAACCCACGACCGACTACCAGAGTGAATAAAAGATCGGTAATTTAAGTACTTGGCCACTTGACCCCCGTAAAATATAATATCTCTTTCGAACTGGACTTTTTGAGGCCTCTGGATATACCATACATCCTATTTTACCGTAGAGCAGAATTTCACAATTCGTCTGACCTCTTTGAAAGTTTTCAATTATAAATTTCTGCTCTTCATACGACGATGTGGTGTTGCAGGTTTTTCCGGGTTACCCTGCATCTGTTGAAGCGCATGCGACTTCATTTAAGCCGCCCCGGAGGGCAGATTGATTATTTCAACGTTTTTACTTTGTTATTGTTGTTTTCAATATGTTTACAAAAATTATGAAAGCTAAACAAAATTTCCCACTCATTTCATAAATTTTTCACGTAAATTATGATATTTTTGAATTGAACAAACAATTATACATTGAAAGTAACATTACTTCACGAATAAAAGTACGAGGGCTGACAATAAAGTAAGGTCTCCAACGCTGCAACTTCGCCGGATCACGCGCTAGGCGAAATCTGGCAACACCGCCGTGTTCCTTGGTTCCCCCACTACCACTTTGCTGCTGGGTGAGGCTTCCCCGACCGCTCAGTCTTGGCTGAGCAGCCGTCAACGATGGAGGTACCACTCGCGTCAGCGTCCAAGTGCGAATTGCGTTCTGTAATACGTTTTTTGAGTGCGAAAAAGGTGACACCTATTGAAATCCATCGTCAACTAGTTGAAGTTTACGGGGAAAAGTGTATGGACATAAAAAACGTGCGTAAGTGGAGCCGCGAGTTCAATTCCGGGCGCACTAATGTTCACGACGAGGAGAGAAGTGGCCGACCGTCGGTCTCGGATGCGATTGTTCAAGCAGTGGAGGCAGAAATGCTCAAAAACCGCCGTGCGACAATTAGGGACTTGGAAGAGAAGCTTGGAGGAGTGTGTAGCAGCGAAACAATCCGTCATATCCTTGTGAACAAGTTGCAGTACCACAAAGTTTCTGCCCGATGGGTGCCGAAACAGCTGACCGAAGACCACATGAAGCGGCGCGTGGAATGTGCGACCAAAGTTGTGGCCCGTTTTGAAGAGGAAGGCGATGATTTTTTGGAAGGGTTTGTTACGGGAGATGAAACGTGGGCTCATCACTACACACCCGAAACAAAGGAGTCGTCCAAACAATGGCGCCATAGCGATTCTCCGAAACCCAAAAAGTTTAAGGCGACACTGTCAGCCGGCAAGGTGATGGCTACGGTGTTTTGGGATCGCCACGGGGTATTGTCGGTGGATTTCATGCCAAGGGGAACCACTATCAATGCAGCAAGGTACTGTGAGACCCTGGAAAAGCTTCGTCGTGCCATAAAGAACAAACGCCCGGGATTGCTGAGCAAAGGAGTGAAATTTCACCACGACAACGCGCGCCCGCACACAGCCAACGTTACCCTTGACCTGCTCAAGACATTTGGCTGGGAAATCATCGATCACCCTCCCTATAGTCCCGACGTGGCCCCCAGTGACTACCACATGTTCCCCGCCCTGAAAAAACATCTCGGAGGGAAGAAGTTTGATAGTGACGCGGAGGTTCAGAAAGAGGTCAACACCTGGCTGCGCGAGGCGGACGGAGAGTGGTATTCTGCCGGCATAGACAAGTTCATCGTGCGGATGCGCAAGGTGTTGGAAAAAAATGGCGATTATGTAGAAAAGTAGCCAAGACCTTGGCCTTTCCAACGGTGTATCGCTTTTTGTAAATAAATGTCATTTTCTATGAAAAAAAAAATTGGAGACCTTACTTTATTGTCAGCCCTCGTACATTAAATGAGCTTAAACACAATTTCAAAATAATTCGTTATTTTGAATAATTTTTGTAGGACTAGCGATACATACCCGTTTTTTTTGTAGGACACTGTATTATTTCGGTGAAGGATACACTTACCTTTCATGTGTTATCATTGTCCTACAGTTATTAATAATTTTTTTTTACCATGGAATTGGCATGTTCGGAGCGTAGGACTGGGAACACCTACCATTCAATTAGTAGGACAATATGACCATTCAATTATACAAATAATAACCAAGCAACGGTAAAAAAATCCGCTGGTTATTAATGAATTTTTATGACCACGTCATTGGTACATGTTGGGAGTGGGGGACTCTTCAGTCCTACCATCCATTTTGTAGGACAAAGGTTTTTTCGAGTACTTTATCGAATTATCTTGATGTTCAACTGAAAAACTAAATGTTATTGATGAATTTTTTTCACTCACCAAATCGACATGATTGACGACTGCGCATTCCATTAGCTACCACTATCGAGAATTTTCGTAGAGGAAAAAGTTGGGCATCTTGGCAAAATGAAGCTACTCAGGAAGATTCAGCCTGTTATTAATCAATTTTGAAAATAGGCGTGGGATCCCGGTCTATTATAGTCATGACCACCTTTTGATAGGCAACCCATTTCATGTAACTGCATAGAAAGTATGTTTCATCCGGTTAACAGACTTCCAGATTTTGTCTACTCGTCCAAAAAAACAGTATTTTCTGGACTTGTTACGTTAATTACTATTGTTGCATCTGACTTAGGAAGAATTATCGATAGGTGTCTTCATCGTGTGTTACAGGCATTACTGAGGGGATTCTATGGACGTCCGGGAAAAGGCTGTCAGGTAAAAACTGGGCTTGGTACAAGAATCAGAAAGTGGCATATTTCAGCTGGGGCCCAGGTGAACCCGATGTCACTGGAGGAAGGAAGTGTATTGCAGTTTCCTTCAGTAATAAGGGGTCTATCTGGGACGAACGTTTATGCGAAGAAAAGCATGGATATATATGTGAACAGTTCTCAATTTATGATTTTATGAAACAATAAACAAAATAAGCTCATCAAGTTGAAAAACAGCATAAGATGAATCGCTTGTTCATTAGAATTGATTATTATAATTTTTTTCAATACCACTTACAAATTGTGTAATTATGATGAATAAAGGCCATATATATCATTATTATTATTATCATTTTCGAATTTATTATTTTTTTTCGTCAGGAATATACCAGCCGAGCCCTGTCTCCGGTGCTTCGACACATTCGGAAATCGCGCTGGTGTCGTTTACCCTATCCACTCCCCTCGTCCGTAGGGTAAGTGACTATTGGGTCCGAGAGTCATGTGCTCTGAGCAGACAAAGTGAACCAAGGATGACGGGTTTCTGCATTCGGGCAGCTGAGATTTCTGCCATATTATAATAATTTGTTTCTACGACAGTGCGTAAACTAAGTTTTACGCACTGCTGAAAGTACGTAAAGTAATACTTTTTCGCACAAGCTCGTAAAAAAATCACCTGTGCGTAAAATCATCAACTGTGCGTAAAGTAATTTTTTACACACTGTTCATGCATTTACGCATTTTTGAAAAATACAGTATTTTGCGTCAAATATAACTCGAAAGTCTTTATTTGAAAATACGACGACAATTCAATATCATTAAACATTCAAATTAATGATATAATTGCTACGATTTGGCAATAAAATAACTGTCGAAGAAAAAACTTTGTATGTGTGATGTTTCCTGCTAAAAGGGACTTGCGCAGTAGAAAATAGATATAGAACGAATGTCATGTCAACTATCGACTGTGTGTAATTTCGCTATCAATAAATCAAGTATTCATATTAATACTTCAGTGTTGTTATTCCAAGAATATTACATATTGGCGACGAGGTATCGACTGGGGATAAAATTAATTATATCCCAAGAAGAACTCACGTGTTGGAGTGAAATAATTGTGTGTTCCAGATCTCAAGTGTGAAGTGCGTACAAAATGGCTAACTCGAACATTGGTCATTTGCGCGAATTTGACCCGGCGAATTCGGACTGGGTGATTTCCAAAAATTGACGACCTTCTAGTAAAATTACAAGGAGGAAAACATTTCACAAAATTGGATTTGTCTTCGGCATATCAACAAATTTTGTTAGACGAAGATTAAAAAAATTTGGTCACGATTTCCACCCATAGGGGGTTGTATAGGTATACTAGGGCCCCTATGGTATTGCCAGCTTGCCTGCTAAATTTAAAAAAATAATGGATTCCTTGCTACAAGATATTGAAAGAACCATAGTTTTTTTTGGATGACATATTAGTCACAGGTGAAAATCGTGAACAACATATTGACAGGCTAAGTAAGGTATTAGCTCGTTTGAAATATGCAGGATTAAAAATAGCATTAGAAAAATGTGAGTTTTTCAGAGACGAAATCTCGTATTTAGGATTTATCATCAGCAAAGAGGGGGTGCATACATCAGAAGATAAAATTGTGGCGATTAAAAATGCGCCTGAACCGCAGAATGTCACACAACTGAAATCCATTCATAAATTTTTATGGAAAATTTGTGCCAAATCTGGCGATGATCTTACATCCATTATATAAATTACTCAAAGCCAATGCCGAATGGCAGTGGACTGATGATTGTATACGGGCTTTCAGTAAGGTGAAAGAAATTTTAGTATCGGCGGATGTCTTAGTCCATTTAAACCCTAAATTGCCCATACGTTTGTTTTCGGACGCTTCGCAGTACGGAATTGGATCTGTTCTGAGTCACCTGATGCCTGACGGATCAGAAAAACCAATTGCCTATGCGAGCCGAACTTTATCAAGTTCGGAACAAAAAATGGGGCAGATAGAAAAAGAGGCTTTGTCATTGGTTTTTGGCGTTACTAAATTTTTCCAATACCTCTACGGAACCAAATTTACCCTGATCACGGACCACAAACCGTTAACATACAGGCTGATTCACGGTGGATGGCACATTAGACGTTTCTGGTCAACCAGACAACGGATCACTTTGAAAATTTAATGGATGGCATATTCGGACATTCTCTAGCCAACTAAAATATTTTCGACAATGCGGTGTTGCCGCTTCTATTAGAAAGCAGTAGCAACTTTGATTTTTCAAATGGAACACTCTGTATATAATATTATTTTTGGAATCTCCAACAATTGCCCGACAACTTTTCTTGATATTTCCCTATACCTATCTGTTACCGTTTTCGAAATAAAAATTAATTTCAATTTTTTTCTTTGAAAATCATGACTTCTAAAAATTCCGATATCTTTTAGTTAAGAAGTACTATGATATCGAAATTTGGTTTGGAGTTAGGTGATACTTGGACACTTCCCACACGTCAGCCTAATCTCCGTTACTTCAATACAGGGTGGTAAAAAAATACAGTTTTTTCGTTTGCTTGAAAAAGTTGCTGAAATTTGATTATTTTAAATGGAACACCCTGTATATTATTGAAAATTCGGAAAGCTGCTGAAATTTGCTTCCTTTCTATGTATATCATACCTATACCTAACTAGTCAAGTTTCGGACTTATGAGCATTTATTTGTGAAAATGCCCCTTCAGAATGGTATTTCCATTCGGTATTTGGTAAGCAGGCCATGATTACTATTTGACAGTAGCGTTGTGTCATTCTCCTAATAATATCGACATTTTCGTCACTTCAGAAGTTGCAAATACCTTCAAAACGATGGAACAAAACTATTCAAACGAAGTTCTTATGAATTTGTTTATTATTTTTGGACAGTGTGACAAAATTATCAGCAGAACATGTAGAAAGTTCAATGAAATGTATCCGATTCTACCGCCAATGAACCTCAAGAAATTTATACGAATTCAGAACAATTTCAATATGTTTGGATAAACTTTAAAAAAACACCAAGAAACTTGAAATTGGAAATATTGATATGAATAATTATAAAAATTTTAAAAAATCATGTGGACTATTTCAAAATATGTTCGAATCGCTGGCCGTTCACTTCCAAGCACTTCAAAATGCGGGTGTTGACTGCTTTCGTGGTGGCAGATCTGATTTCATTGGGATCCAAATCTTCAAATGTTTGGGCAATCCTTTCTAACAATTCATCTCTCGAACGCACGGGTATTTTGTAAACTTTTTCTTTAAATATTCCCCACAAATAAAAATCTAATGGATTAAGATCGGGTGATCTCGCTGGACAATTCCATGGTCCCAAGCGCCTTATCCACCGATCGTCAAAAAGTCTTTCCAGTTCTGCGCTCACTTCTCTTGTGCAATGTGCAGGAGCTCCGTCTAGTTGGTACCAACAGGTTCGATATTCTTCGAGTGGCAGATTATCTACGAAACTCTCTACAGTATTCTCCAAAATATTCAGGTACCTTCTGGATGTTAATGACTCCTCGTATATCATGTACCTCAATTTGTTGTCCATCAACATGCAGAAGACATTAAAACTAAATTTTTCTTGAAATCCGGTTTCTTTTGTGACGTGAGGATTTTCACTGGACCAATAATGACGATTTTTTCTATTGAAAATCCCTTCTCTCGAAAATTTCGATTCATCAGTCCAAATAATTTTATTTAAAAAAAGTGGATCTTCTTGAATGCGTGTCAACAACATTTCACAAAATTCTACTCTCTGTTGAGGGTCTTGAGGCTTCATTGCTTGAATTTTGGTGAATTTATAATCATGCATTTTATGTCTTCGCAAGATTCTTTGAACAGATGAATATTTTATACCCAAATCTTCTTCAGCACTTCTTATCGATGACTCGGGAAATGCGTGAAAATATGCTAAGACATTAATCTGGTTGTCTTCAGAAGTTACGGGTCGAGGCAAGTTTCTTGGTGCTTTTAAAGTTGATACAAATGCATTGAAATTGAACTGAATTCGTATAAATTTCTTGAGGTTCATTGGCGGTAGATTCGGATACATTTCATTGAACTTTCTACATGTTCTGCTGATAATTTTATCACACTGTCCAAAAATAATAAACAAATTCATAAGAACTTCGTTTGAATAGTTTTGTTCCATCGTTTTGAAGGTATTTGCAACTTCTGAAGTGACGAAAATGTCGATATTATTAGGAGAATGTCACAACGCTACTGTCAAATAGTAATCATGGCCTGCTTACCAAATACCGAATGGAAATACCATTCTGAAGGGACATTTTCACAAATAAATGCTCATAAGACCGAAACTTGACTAGTTAGGTATAGGTATGATATACATAGAAAGAAAGCAAATTTCAGCAGCTTTCCGAATTTTTAATAATATACAGGGTGTTCCATTCAAAATAATTAAATTTCAGCAACTTTTTCAAGCAAACGAAAAAACTGTATTTTTTTACCACCTTGTATTGAAGTAACGGAGATTAGGCTGACGTGTGGGAAGTGTCCAAGTATCACCTAACTCCAAACCAAATTTCGATATCATAGTACTTCTTAACTCAAAGATATCGGCATTTTTAGAAGTCATGATTTTCGAAGAAAAAAATTGAAATTAATTTTTATTTCGAAAACGGTAACAGATAAGTATAGGGAAATATCAAGAAAAGTTTTCGGGCAACTGTTGGAGATTCCAAAAATAATATTATATACAGAGTGTTCCATTTGAAAAATCAAAGTTGCTACTGCTTTCTAATAGAAGCGGCAACACTGCATTGGCGAAAATATTTTAGTTGGCTAGAGAATGTCCGAATATGCCCTCCATTAAATTTTCAAAGTGATCCGTTGTCTGGTTCACCAGAAACGTCTAATGTGCCATCCACCGTGAATCAGCCTGTATATATTTCACCCCGAAAAGGGAATTCCACAGTTCTCGGCAAATAGGCTCCGAAGATGGGCGTTAATATTGTCAAATTTCGATTATAACATTGAATATGTAAAGTCACAAGAAAATTATGCGTATTCATTGTCAAGATTACCACTAGAATTCGAGGAGAATTCTGAAAATAATTATTCTGAAATTGATTTTATCAACTATTTCACAGAGAATAGTGATTTACCATTACAATGCTCAGTGATTCGAGAGGAAACAGTGAGAGATATTTTTTTAACTACAGTAAAAAAAATTCTTTTGAATGGTTGGCCTTCGAAAGTGGAGGATGAATTAAAACCATTTTTCAGGGTGCGAAACGAATTAAGTATAGAATCCTTTTGCATATTATGGAATAATAGAATAATAATTCCAAAAGTTTTGCAACTGTCTGTACTGAAATAGCTCCATTCAACACACATAGGGGTGGTAAAAATGAAGAGCTTAGCTCGATCATATTTCTGGTGGCCAGGCTTAGATCATAGAATAGAAGAAATCTGCAACGTTTGTGAAAATTGTCTAACCAATAAAAAGTCACCTAACATGGCAGTTTTGAATCCATGGCCATATCCACAAGAAATTTGGTCGAGATTACATTTAGATTTTCTAGTACCTTTATTGAACAAACAGTTCTTGATTGTTCCAGATGCACACTCAAAATGGGTGGAAGTTTTTGAGATGAACTCGATAACGTCCAAGAGAACTATAGAGGTTCTGAGATCCTTGTTTGCTAAATTTGGGCTACCCCATATTAGTAACTGATAATGCCAGAACATTCACTTCTCAAGAATTTCAGTTATTTTTATCACAAAATGCAGTCGCATGTTACCTCTCCTCCGTTCCATCCATCTGCGAATGGTGCTGCGGAGAACGTGGTGAAAACCGTGAAAAATGCCCTTAAAAATGCTTTGAGGAAAAACAAACATATTGATTTGAGTAAAGTTTTGAACAACTTTTTATTTGATTACCGTAATACGAATAATTGCACTACGGTTGTCTGTCCTTCTGAAGTAATGTTTGGAAGAAAATTAAGGACACGTTTTGATTTATTAATGCCAGAAAAAAAACAAATGCCAAGATCAAACGTTGACATTAAAAATCGGGTTTCGGTACAGCAAATGAAACAAACAAAGTATTACGGGGGTAGGAGAGTATTAGACTTAAAAATAGGTGAACAAGTGACTGTTAGAGATTGTCGCAGTATACCAAAAATTTCTTGGGTAAAAGGTACAATTTTTAAAAGAATTGGTCGTTCTACGTATCTGGTGAAAATTTCTGATTTACAGGGAGTTACATGGAAAAGACATTTGAATCAAATAAAAAAGTACAATTTTTTGGAAACAATTTTGAAAGAAAATGAAACGATAAGAACAGATACCAATGCTGATGAAAATTGTACCAGTCGTTCACAAAATAGTGTAACGCAGGGACAAGATTCTAATACTGTTGTAGAAAATAGTACAGGCACTTCGGATAATAAAAATGTAATTGAACGACCAACAAGAAAGAAACAACCCATTGATAGGTTGATCTACAACTGAATGCAAAAATCATATTCTTGTATCATTTTTTTTTTCTTCTCACTTCTATTTTTTTAAGGGGGAAGGTATGTGATGTTTCCTGCTGAAAGGGACTTGCGCAGTAGAAAATAGATACAGAGTACGAATGTCATGTCAACTATCGACTGTGTGTAATTTCGCTATCAATTAATCAAGTATTCATATTAATACTTCAGTGTTGTTATTCCAAGAATATTACAGTATGAAACACTTTCTATACCAAATTAATAGATTCTCCAGCTAGCTTAAAAAAAGTGATATTACAGATTTAAGCATACTACATCTCAATATTAGAAGTCTTAACAAAAATTTCGATGAATTCTGCCTATTTCTTTGTCAATTTGAATTTCTTTTAAATATATTGATACTTACAGAAACTTTTCAAATTACTGAGTTGGAAATATTCGGGTTGGATGGTTATGTCATATACAGGGTGTTATGTGATAAGTGTCCGATATTTAACAGGACGATTCCTCAGTTATTTATAAGGTAAAAAGTTCATATATACATGGGTTCGCAAGGCCTTCAGTTTTGGGATAGAGGTTGTTGAAAATTTATTTTTATTTTGGTTTTTCGTGAATAAATTTTGAAATAATGTCTATATTTGAACAAAAATTGGTATTTGGGGACTTTTCAATATGAGAAATTCAAATTTGATCTCTGTTTGGCACTTTATTGTAGGGGGCGCCACCTTCAGGTCTTTGTCTCTTTTGGGGAGTCACAACTTTTTCGTGCGTGTATGTATCACATTTTCTAGAAAAAAAACAAATTCCACTATCATTTTTACGTGAAAAAGGAAAATTTGTCAAAAGTCGCTACAAGCAGCAGTTTTCGAGATATTTTAATATAAATTATTCGATTTGTGCGTTTGTCCAAAAATGAAAAAAAAAAAGATTTTGTTTTTTTATTTAACCTAGAAACATTTCAAAAGCTAATTCCTAATAAACCATAAATAAGGGAACACTAAATATTAATCTAATTCAAAATTACAATAAATGTTCGAAATGTCCACCTCCTGCCTGTATGCACGCATCCAATCTTCTTCTCATTGATTCTCGCACTCTTTGGAAAATTCCTGGAGTATCTTGAATAGATCTGCATGCGTTAATTATTCGATTTCTTAATTCTTCTCTATTTTGGATAGGTGTCTGGTAAATTAAGGATTTTAGATGTCCCCACAGGAAAAAATCTAAACTATCAAGGTCTGGTGACCTAGGGGGCCATGGTTGAGGCCCTCACCGACCTATCCAACGGTTGCCGAAAGTTTGGTCTAAGAATTCTCGCGCTTGTCGCACCGTCATGCATAAACCACATTTCATGTCGTAGTCTAAGCGGCACATATTCCAGTAAAATAGACAAATCTGCTTCAAGAAAATGACGATATCTCTCTCCGTTTAATCTCCCCGGAATAAAGAATGGGCCTATCAGATAATCTCCAAGGATTCCTGCCCACACGTTGAGAGAGAACTGTTCTTGAAAATGTGATTCCTGTATCGCATGGGGGTTTTCCTCTGACCACAAATGATTGTTGTGAAAATTGCGTATAGCGTTGCGTGAGAAATTTGCTTCGTCGGTAAACAGGATTTGATTTGCAAATAAAGGATTTTGAATAAGGCGTTAGAGAAACCAACGACAGAAGTTGATACGTAACGGAAAGTCACGAGGGAGGAGTGCCTGAACTCTCTGAATATGGTAGGGATATAACAAATTATCAATTAAAATTTTCCATACCAGAACATGAGAAATGTTCAACGTCAGCGCTATTTTCCTGGAGCTTGTTTCCGGGTGTTCTCCTACCAGATTAAGAACTGCTTCCTCGGTTGCTGGGGTTCTTACCGTCCGATGTGCACCCGACAGATGACTAGCTTTCTCAAAACTTCCTGTTTCCCTTAACAGAGTGTGAATTGTAGAAAAGTTTTTGAAGTGGGAGTTGTGCGGTTCGGATAACGCTCCTGATATAATACGTCTAGCCTCATATGCATTTCCGTTAGCGAGTCCGTATGTAAAATGTATGTCAGCATACTCTGCATTGGCGAAGGTAACCATTTTCAATAAAATAATCACACTAGTAACAAATAAAACTATTCAACTATGCGTCAAGATATAATTTTTGAAATGATAGTACAAAAAAAAACATTGGAATAAACTTACTAGCCTACTTGATTATTTAATTTTCAAAGAGTTCGCTAATCAATGAGAAGGCGACTGGATGCATCGGTTAATTTAAATTAAAATATCTCAAAAACGGCTGCTTGTAGCGACTTTTGACAAGTATTTCTTTTTCACGTAACAATGATACTGGAATATGTTTTTTTTCTAGAAAATGTGATACATACATGCACGAAAAAGTTGTGACTCCCCAAAAGAGACAAAGACCTGTAGGTGGCGCCCCCTACAATAAAGTGCCAAACAGAGATCAAATTTGAATTTCTCATATTGAAAAATCCCCAAATACCAATTTTTGTTCAAATATAGACATTATTTCAAAATTTATTGACGAAAAACTGAAATAAAAATAAATTTTCAACACCCTCTATCTCAAAACTGAAGGCCTTGCGGACCCATGTTTAAATGAACTTTTAACGTTATAAATAACTGGGGAATCGTCCTATAAAATATCGAACACCTATTACATAACACCCTGTATAGCGAAGGGAACAACAACAAAAATGATGATATAATAATATATATCAAAAACAATATCGAGTGTACACTCAGTATAATAGATCTGGGTGAAATTAAAGCAATAGAACTATACTTAACAATCTCAAAAGGAATATATCTTATGTATACAGTGTGTCCAAGATAAGAATGAACAGCATGGGGATATCGGAACCGGTAAGAGATACGGGGTCGATTAAATTAGAGAAAAGTAGCGCATTTATGTGCCCAACAATATGCCATTTAGAAAGTTTTAATATTCTGAGTAGTTTCGGAGATATCCGAGAAAAACCGAAATTTGAGAATTTCGTTTTCATTTTCTCCTAGCTTTATTTTCAAAGGAAATGTGAAACAAATAGCACTTTGCCATAGCCACTTTTTAAGGACTACACGATAACGTAAGCTGAATTTTTCTGCGACGTTTCGTCTTTTAGAAAATATCATCAACTTTTTATTTTTATATGGGCCGAAACTAAAAAATACCCTGTATACGACTCCATTTCTCATTGTGAATACAGCAACGTATCACTCAATATGATTTCAGAACCATTTCTCGCGCAAAATGAAATTTAGTGATTACTTAACCTGTTTTTCTTCAATTTTAGATAGTAGGCGCTGAAAAAAATGACACATAATGTTCTGTTGTCATAATAATACTGTAGTTTGGTAGAATTTTTGACATATTACTGTTTCTACTTTCACATCTCGTTACCTACCTAATTTGTGTTAAAAATGGAAAACGGCAGCTTTTTGAATACTGAAAAATTTGATATGTTGTCATGTTACATTTTGTGCCAAAGTCATTGTGTTGATGCTGAACGTGCGTACTCTAATAAGAATCCAGAGAAGCGACAACCTGGTAAATCAATATTCAGACGGTTAGTTTTTAATTTATAAGAAAACGGATCATTTAAAAAACCTGTGGTTTCCCGACAAAAGCTATCTAATGAAGAAGTGCGTGTTACAGGCCGTTGTCGAAAATACTGAGATATCCACTCGCACCATTGAAGATAATAACGGAGTAGCCAAATCCACCGCTCACTTCATTATAAGAAAAAATAAATATCATCCATATAAATTTAGGATTTGTCACGGACTCAGACCAGGTGACGATGCACGGCGAAGAACCTTTTGTGAATGGTACACTAGAAAATGCCAAGGCGATGAAAATTTCCCTTTCAAAATAATTTGGTCTGATGAAAGTATGATCACAATGGTACTTTTAGTAGGCGGATTTTTCATTATTGGTCACAACAAAATCCGCGTGTACACAAGTGTCCAGACATCAACATCGTGTCGATTTTAACATGTGAGTAGGAATTCTCGGTACAAATGTAATTGGGCCTTTTATCTATCAAAACAATTTAATAGCAGAGCGGTACACAAATTTGTTAGTAAATGATATGGAAGACGCTCTAGATAATTTGCCATTAGCGGTTACTCAAAGCTGCTGGTTTCAACAAGATGGTGCTCCAGCACATAACTCTAGAATTGTTCGTGATTATTTGAACCGTCGCTTCCCAGGACAGTAGATTGGTACTCAGAGTGATACATCCTGGCCTGCAAGGTCCCCCGACCTAAACCCACTAGACTTTTTCCTTAAAGGATATATCAAGAATCAAGTGTACTCTAGTCACAATTTTCAAAATGAAGAATATTTGCTAAGATCTGTTACTGCATCCTTTAACAATATTTTTCCGAATATGATAACTCAAGTTTTAAATTCGTCTTTGAGGAGAGCGTACTTGTGCTTAGAAAATAACGACGGGTTATTTGAACACTTGTTATAAGTTTCTGTTTATTATTATTAATACTTATTAGCTCCTTGTAATTATATTACAATTACATTTATAAACTAAACCTTTGATATTGCGACTTATCTTTGTATTCAACAACGCAAAAATTCCGGCAAGTGGTAAGTTAAAATTTATACTTGAATAAATAAGACCAATTAATTTACTTCATGTATCAAAATATGCCATTTTTTCCAGCGCCTACTATCTAAAATTAAAGAAAAATAAGTTGAGTAATCACTAAATTTCATTTTGCGCGAGAAATGGTTCTGAAATCATACTTTGTGATACGTTGCTGTATTCACAATGAAAAATTAAGTCGTATACACGGTATACTTCAGTTTCGGCCGATATAAAAATAAAAAGTTTATGATGTTTTCTAAAAGACGAAACGTCGCAGAAAAATTCTGCTAATGTTATCAGGTAGTCCTTAAAAAGTGGTCATAACAAAGTGCTATTCGTTCTACATTTCCATTGAAAATAAACCTAGGAGAAAATAAAAACGAAATTCTCAAATTTCGGTTTATTATCGGAATATTAAAACTTTCTAAATGGCATATTGTTGGGCACATAAATGCGCTACTTTTCTCTAATTCAATCGACTCCGTATCTCTTACCGTTTCCGATATTCCCATGCTGTTCATTCTTATCTTGGACACACTGTATAGACTGCCTAGTATCTGCCCAAAATATTTCAATCAAATACTTGAAGAATACCTAAAAAAGTTCAGTCAACATGAATTCCATATCCTCACTAGTGATATAAATATTGATCTGATGAATGACTCCGAAGTTACAGAAGAATATGAGAACATTCTAAATGCATCTGGATACATCTCCTACATAAACAATTACACACGAACAGAAAGTAAAACATGTTTAGATAATTTTTTTATAAAGCACGATTATCACATAGACGAAAACATAGACTCTTATATCATAGACTACGACATAACGGATCACTAACCCATAGTTATCATGCCAAAAAAAATCGAAGCCAATAGAAAATATGAACAAAATACACAATTATACAAATACTATACAGACTACGTAAGCTTGCGCACTGATTTGAAAAAGGAAACTTTGCATACGATCTACATTGAAGAAAACTTGGATGAAATGGCTGAAACCTTCATTAATATATTGAAATATTATACAGACAAAAATACAAAAAAAGGTTAGATTACATAAAAAATCTTGTCTACCTAAAAAACCTTGGGTAACTGAAGGCCTACTTGCATCTATAAGGAAAAAGAAGAAACTACATGAACAAGTACGAAATAATAGGACAGACCAAAACTTATTAGAGATATACAAGAATTATAAAAATAAACTGAATAAACTTAATGACGAATCTCGCAGAGACTATGCGAAGAAATCAGTTGTACAATCTAAAGATAACTCCTCAGATCTTTGGAATGTGAAAAAAATATTGTAGTTCAGGAAGAAATAACAGATAAAGAAAAAAATTGTAATAGTTTTAATGAGAATTATAGTGCATGATGTTCCTATCAATCGTGTTGAAGGCATTTTTTAAATCTTTTTTGAGGAAAATTTTTTAATCGGGATTTGGATGAAAATTAATATATCTACGAGCAGCATGAGCAACAGCTTCACATCCACCTGCAGTACCGAAACCAAACTGTAGTGGGCGTAGCATCGATCCTAGTTCATCCTTGATCCTCATACAACAGAGTTTAGCTACCAAACGACGATAAAAGGTACCAACAGCAATCGGTCTTACTCCTCCATCCTTTTTTCGAAGAGCACACAGTGATGCACCAAAAAGTATAGGACAAATTTCTGGAGAAACCCTACCAGTTAAAATAAAGTTACATAATTTTGTAACAGAAGAAAGAAGTTTCTGTCCTGAATTTCTAGAACTATGGCTAATGAGGTCTTGCATGTGGCTAGGGCGAAAATAATCTAAACCACCAGCAGAACCAGACCGAAAAGATTTAATTGCCTCCGAAACTTCATGTTCTGAAAATTGGAACACTGGGAAAAATCGTTTGTTGGTTGCGAATCCAGAGAATTCGTGAAGGAATCTGGTCGAGGGTGTTTTGATCGAAGAATTGAAAGTATGGATTCATCGTATTCAGTCAACGTATCACTGGAGCTCGAGATTCTGATAGCTGACCTGATATCACCCTCAGCTATTTCACTCAAAACAAGCTTAGAAAAGTTTTGGTTATATATCCTTTTATCAATCTGAGATGGAATGACATTGAACTTGGAATTTAGAAGTTTGATGTTTTTCTTTATAAGAGATGTGAGAGAAGATCTATGGGACTCCTTGGTATGTAGGATGGTGAACATGGAAAAAGCAAAAGTTAATAAGTTTTACCAGATTGTTGGAGAGTTTGTATGTAAACAATCATCCATTATTTCACAGAGAGCAGAGGCAGAGCAATTTCTAGCAGATTTGGGAATCCTTTTCATAATGTGACTGGATCGTTTCAATAAGGACAATTTATCCTGAAATGTAGAGTTAGATGACACATCTTTAGTAGAATCAGGCAACAGAACAAGATTGACAGGTTGTGTAAGAGCTGATTCATTCAAACTGGATTTTGTATTCAGAACTTTATGAACTTAACCATTATGAATTTTGAGACCTTTTGTTGTTTTGAAAGATTTTTCACAAAAATTACAGAATTTGCTATCAAGAGAAAGAGGAACATCGTTAGCAGACATTGGATATTATGAAATACAGCTACGAAATGATCCACAAAGAATAGAATGATTACAAGCAAGTTTTGAAAACTAAGCAAATTATGTGATGAAATATCAAAGATTTATTGTATGGGTACTTAGCTTTTGGTTGAACTGATTCATCAAGTACTAAGGGTGAATTTAGTCAACTTTAGCACAAGCATTATCATAAACATAACGGTCACATCAAAGATTTTAGGATAAACTTAACATTGTTGTATAAATGGCGCCATTTGACATAACAGATTCAACTTTCGTTTTTAACATATATTTAACCCGTAACTGCTACCCACAAGTTTAAGTCACGCAAGTAGTACAGCTGGGTCCCAGGGACCCATTGAAAAAGGTACGAAAAAAAATATGAATATGAACAAAAGTGTATTGAAATATCAAAATATATATTCTCATAAACATTATAAAGTATAAAATAAACGGAATATTCCTTACAAACAATTCACACATACTTTTTTGGCACATTGTAAACATATGGGTTTTTTGCACACCACGCAACAGATATTTGTTTTTCTGTCTTGTTTAGCAGGACATAATGAACACCGTTTGCGTTTTGACTTAGAAACAACGTCTAATGGTTCAAAGGGAACTTCGATATCAAAATGAAAAATATTGGAAGCCACATCTCTTAATTTGCGGCTTACCTTTGTGTTGGATACTCTGAGTCGAATAAGTGGTTGACATAAGGCAATCCCAAGCTCTTTTATATATTCAGATCTCCTAATTTCTTTCCCAAGTGGAGAAAATTGATATAAAACTCTACCATTGACAATGTCCTTCAGTAGCGTTCAACACATTTTCGTTATTAGAAGAACACCCTTCTTCATTTTCTCGCTCTTCCCAAAAATCATCATTCTCTATGATTTCTAATAGTTCCGTCTCGTTCAATGGTCTATTCGCCATTCTAAAAATTACGTATTTACAGTAAGTACATAGCTATCTATATAAATTACACAAAAATTAATATATTTACCTTGTTGCGCCGATATTGTTCACTTCTATTAAAATCAAAATTATAACGTATCTGCTACCCTCGGGTCCTGAGGACCCAAAAACGACGACAATCGGTGTTTTCGCGAAAAATTTAGCCTGTGCACACCTCGACAGCTTAAACGCAACTAAACTAGAGAATACCTAGTGGCGTGCCTGTTGACGACTTCGCGAACTACTTATTTTATATAAATTTACGAATCGATGGGTCCCGAGGACCCGTGGGTAGCAGTTACGGGTTAAGCACAATTTTAAAATGATGTTTACTAAATGCACCTTAATCCACTTGAATTGTATGTTTTTCTTTTCTCCAGGATTTGACAAACTAATTTTGGAAAGTGATATTTTGTCAGAAATGTCTTCAAATTGGAATATTTTTCTTAAATCGATGAGAACTGGCCGAGCTGCAAATTCCGTAGGTCTCTCTCATTATTATATACTGGATAATCACAACCTGCCGCTTCGCCCTCGTAAAAGCAACATAAAACTGTACAATTTAACTTTACCGTAAACAGAAAGCAAGATCAACAACCAATACGGTATCATCTGTAAAGTAAATCGCATGACGTATAATAAATAATAGACTACAAGCCATGGACCTATAAAGTATTGTACTGGACCAAGCTGTTTACATCCTGGTTTGAAGTCGTGTATGGCCACAATCTGTAGTCGTGATATTGAGTTGGGCGTTGTCACATCGCGTAGGTAATACGTCTTTATCATAGAGAAAATTGTGTCACTATACGTATTCCATTCGATTACAATCGAAGAATGAAGAAGGGTGATGGTGACATTATCACGCAACTCAAACCTGTATTACTTACAAGTTTAAAAATCCAAACTATCTAAAAAGATTATTACTTGCGTCTTCAAATGGTTGTGAAGAAATTATTGTATCTGGACGTTTGTCAACGCTGTCGAATATCATTGTTTGTTTTCCACAAAGTAAACTTCTGACAGTTCTGTCATGTTCTGTCATTGATTTTTTGTGGGATTATTGCTGAAATAGTGATATATAGTGGCAGTACAATAGTAAGAGAATCATAATGGTGCAATCTTGTTGGGTTTGCAAATAATCCATGTGTTCGAACCCGACTATCAGATTCCATTCGTAATTAAGTACCATAGGCGTTACAGTGGGTATCAATCTGTTTTCGCCGAATACCTCACGAAACATTTAACTTCATTAGTTTTTTGGATGATGCAATAAAACAAAAAGGTTGCCAAAAAGTCCAAGAAAAGTCTATTAAAATTTTGATTTATCTTTAGGTTTCCAGCTGATGTCACAGTAAAAGCGGCTTGGTTGAAAGAGTTGGGGATGAAATGTTCAACTGAATGTGTTCCAAAGTCTGTTAGGATTTGTTCCATTTATTTCAAAGACGCAGCATTCGAGATTAACCCAAGTGGAAGAATATTTTTGAAGAAAAGGGTTCTTCCTTTATTATATGATAAATGATATATCCCAAGAAATTCAGCTGCTTCAACTTCAGGGTAATTATTATCAGCCATCAGAATTGTTATTTTCTATGAGTTATTTCAAATTATAGAGATTTGTATAAAAAAAAAAACAATATATTACATATTTTCAGATTGAACGATTTCAGCAAGAAAAAATCGTCAACTGAAACACCACTGAAACACCGCCAGGTACAGATTCTGAAGAAATTGTTGAAAACTCAAGTCCCCCACTGAAGAGGTGAGGACAAATTGAGCATAGTAAAAATTGTTAACTCAAATTTCGCAACTCAGTTTTCATCCAACTCAGGTTGATTGGCTTTGAAATACTGACGATCTGACAGATAATATTATTTAGGTCAATTTCATATTTTCTGGTTTGAAAAACAGGACAGAATTCTGTGATTTTTCTAAAGAAAAAGTGAGTAGTATTAGTTGGTAGCAGTATCAAATCTGTCTAATCTATGTAATATCTTTAAAAGCAATTCTTGTATATTGATATATTTATTTTGGCTATCTCGAAAACAGCTTTAAAGATTTGGATCAGATTTTTATTCAGATAAGGTTTTAGTTTTTAAGTTCCTCCATACAGACGATTTTCTTGAAGAAACTCGATTCCACTAATAATAATAATAATGATGTAAATTTTTAAATTCTATTTCCACCCACTTCCAATTATCATAATCTGAAATTTAGCCACATATCAAGGACCGACGATAATACAAGAATTTCCTACTGTTAATGTAAAAATAATGATAATAATAATAATAATTGGAATTTCAAATTCAACTTTCACCCTTTATTAATCCTCCGAATTATCTAAAAATTTTCAAAAATTTCCAGAACCAACGACAATACAACAATTTTATGATAATAACGCACCTAATAATAATAATAATGATGAGAATTTTCCAATTTGATTTCAATCGTCCGTATGATCTGAAATTGGCACACATAAACCGATTGCAATACAAGGACTTAATTATAAAAGTTTAATGATAATGATAATAATGATAATGACGTGAATTTTTTATTCAATATCCACCCACTTCTAATCATCCGAAAATTTTAAAATTTGCCATACTTACCAAGGACTGACGATAATATAAGAATTTTATTAAATTAATGTTTCATTGATAATAATAATATTGAGAAATTTTAAACTCAATTTCCACCCACTTCCAATCCTCTGAATAATCCTAAATTTAGCACACACATCAAGAACTGACGACAATACAAGAATTCCATGATATCAATGTGATAATAATAATAATGATGAGAATTTTCAAATGGTGCTTAACATCAGTATTCGCACTTTAGCACTGCAAGGGCTCTAAACGATTTCGAAGGGCACACACAATATGTCTGAAAAGGTCGCAGTGTAAAGGCTTTTAGCGCGGAAGCCAAAAATGAATCTAAGCTAATCTAATCTAGTCTAGTAATCTACGATATCTTCAAGCAAAGTTTAAGGGAACACAACTTGATGCCATGCTGGGCAGCAACAAGGCCTTCATTGATTGCAGAACATTGCAGATCACGGCTTGATTTTGCTCGAGCACACCCTCATTGGCGGGAAGCTGAATGATGTCGAGTGCTCTTCACTGATGAGTCAATATTCTGTTCCATGACCAATAACATACGAATGCGGGTTTACAGACGTTTAGGAGAAGGCTACAATCAATGTAACACTTTGTAAATCATTGCTTTTGGCGGAGGATCGGTAATGATTTGGAGTTGTATGAATTTGGAGGCACGTATGAAACTGGTAGTCATTTATGAAGCGAATTTGACAACAGTATATATCCAAAATTCCTGAACCCCATGTTGTCTGTTCTTTTGCTCCATTCATTGGTGAAGAATTCATACGATTGCACGACCATACGAGACCACACGGCCCGCCAGTATTTCCAGGCGATCTTGCCCGCGAGAAGTCCTGATACGAACCCCATCGAACATATATATGATATTCTTGGGAGATGAATTAGAGCCCTGCAGCAGCCTAAAGTTACTTTGAATGAGCTGAGGGACAGTTTAGTGAATTTGAGAGACATAATTGAATAAGGACTCTGATATTGAGTATAACAGGCGGTTATCATTGCTCGAGGAGAGAACTCAAGGAATTAGAAAATCATTTCAGAATAGAAAACAAATTCTTCATTTTTATTTTATTGTTGTTTTTGTGAAACTCTGTACGTACTTGATTTTTGATATTTTCTAGAAAAAAATGTTAGTTTGATCATCTGTATTGTGAATTTTGTTTGCATATTGTCGCAAATACTTTAAAATTTCGTATTTCTGAATTTGAATAATATGCGCTGAACATTTCTTTGGAATATTTATTCTTCATAATATTCATTTATTTTAATATGTATAAGAACATGTATTCATTGAATATATAAATTACCATTTAGTAAATGCATTTTTATTCTTTTTTTTTCAGTCGACTGTCTCCAGCTTTCCATTAATTGAAAACGAAAGTCTTAAAAGCCTGTTTTTTGTAAAATTTCTGAACCCTATTTTCTAAGGATCGCTACTATCCGAGTCAATAAAGTTTTTTATGACATCGGTATGTCAAATGAGTTTCTATCTCACGAAGTCCCATCGGATGTATATTCTAACACTTTCCTTGATATTTTCATCATTATTTCAAATTCAGCATTTTTTTTTTGTGATTGGACCCTATTTTCAGCAAATGCGTGCGCCCCTGTCTGTTGTGGGATGGTCACAGTCTATCGCTACCTTCTCTCTTCCCCGCAGACCGCGCGCCTGAAAACAGAGCGACTTCAAATCACTCCGTGTCGTAGGTATGGCAATGCTGAGTCCATCTGTTTTTATACGATATTATACGTACATGCTAGGGACATTGATTCTCACTTGATTAAATGAAAATCTAAAAAACAAAGAGTGAAATTATTTCCAAATATTGTGTGCTTTATTAAAAAGAAAGAGTGAAATTATTTCCAAATTTTGTATGCATTATATTCTAGTGCTTATTGACTTCTATGACTTCTAGAAAGTAGTGTCTAGAAAACGCTAAATTATACTATAGCTTCAATACAGTGACAGTCTAGAGGAATGATTTTTGATCACTTTGTTCGAACAAATAAAATATTTATAGTCGAAAGGACCACGCACGTTTCTTATGGAAAATGGCTTTCCGTGAATTTGTCCGAATTTTTGGTATGGTGTAGATCTGGATGCACTGATCAAAAGTGTCCATTGCCAAAAACTCCAAAAATGGACAGTTTTCGAGATATGGCTCTATCAATGTAATTTTTTTGCATTTTTTGGATTTTGACACATAATCAGTTCACTCTCATACTTAGGAAAAACCGAGTTTCAATGATTTCACTGCAGGAATCGATTGAAAAATAATTCTTTCTTCGTTTCAGATACTGCCATTTGAAGAAATTATTATACACTGCTCGTCACTGACGATGTAACTGGACTATTATTTTCAATTTCTATAGTCCAGTTTTTGTAGAAACAAAAACTTCTGAATTGCTCAAGGTATCACAAAGTCACATATATTCAACACCTTTCGATGGGGGCACTAGAAAAGTAATATTCGATACACACTATAAGGAACTGAATCTGAGATACTTTTTTTTTAAATAGTTTATAAGAAATAGTGGTAAATGCAAAATGAGCATATAGCAAATCGTTCATAATGTAGGCTGACGACATAAATACTCGTATCGAATGCAGTTTGTTTATAACGAGTGTTAAATATCAATAGAAACAAGGGATTACATACCCAATAATCATTTCTAATCGCTAATCGAACCGTTAAGGCAAACGGATCCGTGAAAATGTCTGAATATTTGATATGATGTGGATTTCGAAGCACTGATCAAGTGTCTTTTGCAACAGACTACAAAAATGGACAGTTTTCAAGATATGGCCGTATCAATATCTGATTTTTTTCGTTTTCTAGATTGTGGCCCATATTCGTTTAGCACTTATACCCAACAAAAACGGAAATCTATCGATTTCTGCGTAGGAATTGACAGAAAAGCAGTTGCATCTCATTTCAGATACATTCATTTGGAGAAATTAGCATACACTGCTCGTCACTAGCGATGTAGCTGGGCTATTATTTTCAACTTTCGTATTTCCGTGTTTGTATAAACAAGAACTCTTGAACTGTTCTAGTTTTAACAAACATACTTATATCCAACACAATTTAATTGTGGTATTTGAAAAAATAATATGCGATACACACTCTACATATGATTTGAATTTTTTTTGAAATATTCTCCTGGCCATCAGGAAAATAGTGGAAAATGCAAAATGAGAAACTAGAAAATCGTATTTATAATGTACGCTGACGAGATCAATGCAGTTTGTTTATACCGAGTGTTAAATATCAATAGCACCAAGGATATACATACCCTAAAATCATTTCGTAAAAATGTCTGAATTTTTTATTCGGTATAGGCAATAGCTTTTTCAGTTGAACAATTTACGAGTGGGAGGTCAACAATAGTTGACATTTCATAAGAAAAATATTCAATTTGTTAATGGACAGATTGAACCATAATTACTTAACCGTGTTTACTTCATCAAACATATTGATTCTTCACAAAAATTATATTGATAGGTACGGTTCTTGGTTATGCATGGTATTTGCAAATGTTGTAATACGTCTCTGGTATTTGACGGCAAATCCAAGTTTGGAGAGACGAAACGTGACTTTCTGGCTGCAGACATCGTTTGACTCACAGCTGAATTAAATATTCAAAAATAATTTTAAAAAATCATTTGGCAAAACTTGGATTTGTCGTCAATTGCCAGAGACATATTACAACATTTGCAAATACCATGCATAACCAAGAACCGTACCTATCAATATAATTTTTATGAAGAATCAATATGTTTGATGAAGTAAACACGGTTAAGTAACTGTGGTTCAATCTGTCCATTAACAAATTGAATATTTTTCTTATGAAATGTCAACTATTGTTGACCTCCCACTCATAAATTGTTCAACTGATAAAGCTATTGCCTATACCGAATAAAAAATTCAGACATTTTTACGAATCCGTTTGCCTTAACGGTTCAATCAACAATAACAGTAGCAATGATTTTTGGGTATGTATTTCCTTGGTGCTATTGATATTTAACACTCGGTATAAACAAACTGCATTCATCTCGTCAGCGTACATTATAAATACGATTTTCTAGTTTCTCATTTTGCATTTTCCACTATTTTCCTGATGGCCAGGAGAATATTTCAAAAAAAATTCAAATCATATTTAGAGTGTGTATCGCATATTATTTTTTCAAATACCACAATTGATTTGTGTTGGATATTAGTATGTTTGTTAGAACTAGAACAATTCAAGTGTTTTTGATTCTACGAAAACGGAAATACAAAAGTTGAAAATAATAGCCGAGCTACATCGCCAGTCATGAGCAGTGTATGCTAATTTATCCAAATGAATGTATCTGAAATGAAATACAACTGTTTTTCAGTCAATTCCTGCGCAGAAATCGGTAGAATTCCGTTTTTGTTGGGTATAAGAGCTAAGCGATTATGGGCCACAATCTAGAAAACGAAAAAAAATCAGATATTGATACGGCCATATCTTGAAAACTGTCCATTTTTGTAGTCTGTAGCATAGACACTTGATCAATGCATCAAAATCCACATCATATCAAATATTCAGACATTTTCACGGATCCTTTTGCCTTAACGGTTCGATTAGCGATTAGAAATGATTATTGGGTATGTATTCCCTTGTTTCTATTGATATTTAACACTCGGTATAAACAAACTGCATTCGATACGAGTATCGTCAGCCTACATTACGAACGATTTTCTATATGCTCATTTTGTATTTACCATTATTTCTTTGACGACTAGGAAACTATTTAAAAAAAAGTATCTCAGATCCAGTTCCTATAGTGTGTATCGAATATTATTTTTCTAGTGTCCCTATCGAAAGGTGTTGAATATATGTGACATTGTGATACCTTCGGAAGTTTTTGTTTCTACAAAAACTGGACTAAAGAAATTGAAAATAATAGTCCAGTTACATCGTCAGTGACGAGCAGTGTATAATAATTTCTTCAAATGGCAGTATCTGAAACGAAGAAAGAATTATTTTTGAATCGATTCCTGCAGTGATATCATTGAAACTCGGTTTTTCCTAAGTATGAGAGTGAACTTGATTATGTGTCAAAATCCAAAAAATGCAAAAAAAGTTACATTGATAGAGCCATATCTCGAAAACTGTCCATTTTTGGAGTTTTTGGCAATGGACACTTTTGATCAGTGCATCCAGATCTACACCATACCAAAAATTCGGACAAATTCACGGAAAGCCATTTTCCATAAGAAACGTGCGTGGTCCTTTGTCGAAAGTTTCTGAATGGGTAAATCGGGAATGTATGTTTTTTTTGTAATTGATCCCGAAAATCGTTTCACGTGGTTATGGAGCCCTCTTGCAGTTGAAAAAACAAAATTCCGACTTTTGAGTAAGAATTTCCGAGATCAAACTCGGCATGTCTGACTTTGAATTCGGAAAAATAAAATTCCGTATATTTATGAATAAAACTTCGTTTCACAAAATAATTAAACCATTCGAATCCATAATGAGATTTGGAAAACGAAAGGTCACAGACAAAGAGGGGTTTAAGTTTTTGTGAATTAAATATTTTCTTTACAAAAAAACGATAAGGCTTATCCATGAATTTCGATAGAATATTCAACAATGACCCTATACTATCTCTGAAACTGAAGTAATTGCATGAATATTTCATCTTTGAAAACGTTAATAGGCTCTCAGAAAGCAGCAAATTAGAATATGTTGATTGGATGAACATAAATAAAGTTCGTTAGATTTTATTTTTTTCATTATAGTAGCTAAAACTTAAAGACAAATATGTCATCATTGCATTTGGTATTTGCTTTATTGTCTGTATTACATATAAGTGGTGTTCTTAGTGATGGTAGGTTATTGGTTTTTCAATCTCTTCATGAACTTTTTTTGAATCAACAAATCTAATCACCATCGGTCATAGTTTTCACTTTCAGTTTATTTTTTTTCAAGTTATATAGGGCCTTTTCACAATATCTATCAAATGTACTTCAATGTCCAGAGTTGGCTTCAGACGGGGAAGTAGTTGTTTTCTGTTAGATATTACATAAAATAAACTTCATTTTTATCGTGGGTGTTTTCCATTTCCAGAAGAGTCATGTTGGATGTTGTCAATGTTGTCACGTTTTCAATTTTCAATTGAGAATGTTTCCCTTTTCGACATGAATATCTTCCTTGAGAGGTTATCTTGGACGATGGAAAATAGCAACTAAAGTTTGTCTTTCAGTTGCAGATGATTCCACATCTGATTTTATGAACATCTTGTTCAAACTTTCAATGAAATCAACTATACATTGATTATTTTGATTGATGACCACATACTTTTTTAGGTACATAACTCACGCCAGGCAAATATGCAAAAATACATAGTTATTTGGTGGTAAAATTAATCGAATTGGTTGTATTATTTTCACTAATAATTACACGAGAGCTTTTTTTGTAGAAGTAAATTTGACAATAATGAGAATTTTGTTGCCTGGCAATTTAACGAAAAAAAACTGCATCTGAAAAAATTTCGAGTACGTAGGACGAGTAATTTTTTCTGGCAGTTTTTTGAGTTGAATTGCCTAATGGCATCAAAATTCGAATTATAAATGTCTAGTTTACTTCGACAAAAAACAAAGCTAGAGTGTAATTCGGTAAGACAATTTAATGAATATGTGAATACATAAATTAAAGAATAAGATGTAAATTAGTTTTCCTACAAGCGTGCGTGATTCACCCTCTACCCGCATGCAATTCAGTTTGGAAAGTGTCATTTTCCCACAGTTGTGCGGGAAAAGTTTTCCCACACTAGTGCGGGAAAAACATTTATATGATATCCTCGTAAAATATAAGTGGTGGGTGACAAAATATGAAAGTTCAACCTTTTTTGTTGCAATACTAAGTGGCTTTGTTCAAAATCATCCATCGTTATGCACAATTTATTGAAAAAATGAACAAATATTGATAAACAAAAATGTATTGTTATGAAAATCACCCTATATATAGGCTTTGATTGATCTGATAACGAGTAGGAAACAATTGATGTTGTCATGCCGATCAATACACAAATTTGTTTGTAATTGTCAGAGTGACAGACAAAGCGTTACTTATATAAAATTTTCGATTCAGTGAAATTGCCACAATGGATTATTTATCTGATGAAGAACTTCCACAAGAAATCGTGCAAGCAGCTACAGATGCGAACTTAGAGTTATTGCCAACGAAATCTAAACAAAGGTATGAGAATCAATACACGAGTTTTATTGAATGGTGCAACAATAAGAAAGTGAAAACACCAAATAAAGAAGAAGTATTCTTGGCTTATTTTCTAGAAATGTCTAAAACATGGAAGCCGAACACTTTATGGGCAAGATATTCAATGTTGAAGAGTGTATTCAAAGTAAAGCAAAATTTGGATATTAGCAAATTTTACAAACTAATTGCATTCATTAAAAGACAGAATGTCGGTTTTCGACCGAAAAAGGCCAAATTCTTCACTCAAGAAGACGTTTCAAAATTTATGACTGAAGCACCCGATGACATATACCTCATGATTAAGTTAGTAGCAATTTTTTTATTAGCTGGTGCTTGCAGACGAGAAGAGCTGACAAAACTCACCATTGACGACATAGACGACAAAGAAAACCTGATAATTGTTAATATCAAGAATTCCAAAAATCATTCCTCTAGATCCTTCGTGATATCTGAAGAAGCAAATAATGGTTATTTTTTGAACGTATACAGAAATTATGTACATTTACGTCCAAAAGAGACTCCTCACCGTCGTTTATTCTTGTATTACAAAAGTGGAAAATGTACTGTGCAATGTGTAGGAATCAATACCATAGGAAAGATACCCTCCGAAATAGCAGTATATCTGCGCCTTCAAAATCCAGAGCTTTACACTGGTCACAGCTTCAGGCGTTCCTCAGCCACTTTACTTGCTGACTGTGGTGTGGGTATAACTAATATCAAACGCCTAGGAGGATGGAAATCGACCCCACCAATCGAAAAAAAGAAATGTCCAACAAAATTCTCAATTTGAACACTACATCGTCTTCCGGGTGCATTTTAGAACCATCCACGTCTATATCGATCGGCGACGATTTGATGCCTGTGCCTGCACATTCGATTTCTTTCGATAATGTATTGCCCGAGTTACCTTCTTCTTCAGGAAATCAGCCATCTTCAAAAAATATGCTGGCTTCCGCTATAAATTTACATAATGCATCAAATTGTACATTTACAATAAATATTACGAATAATTAGTGGATAGAAAATGTTACTCTTGTTAGTTGTTTCCATTTGCATGAATAAATAATTGAAAAAATGAATTTGTTTCCTACGCTTGTAGAAAAAGCATTGTTCCTAACTCATGCGGAAAGTGTCTTTCCCGCACTCGACTGCTTACCCGAACTCCGCTCCGCGTCGTTCGGGTTAACGGCAGGCACGTGCGGGAAAGCATCACTCTCCGCACTTGTTAGGAAAATTACTATTTTCGGCAACCATCCAGGAAGTGTTCACTTCCCGGGCATTTTTTCTTTGGGAAAGTAGCACTTCCCGGCCTAGTCCAGGAAGTACGTACTTCCCGGACTAGGCCGGGAAGAGCTCGAATTTTAATACAAATATTAATATAAATAAGAATTAGAATGTTTCTGTTGGTACCTATCTTCTGTTCGAATTTCAATATATAATACAAATAAGAACTGAAATATTCGAAATATTCAAATTTGGAATCGTTTCATCCGGTTAACAGATGGGTGAAAGTCGACCTCTCTTCGTCTCTTAGACTAAATGCGTCTCATTGATTTGTTATTCTACATGGTTGCCGAAAAAATATTGTACGCAACACCGTCCGAAAACAGTTTTTTTGGACTCACAGACTTTGGTCTACTCTCCCAAAAAAAACAGTATTTTCCGGACTTGTTACGTAAATTACTATTATTCAATTTAACGGAAAAGTACAATTGTTAAAAACACAATTATTAAAAAAAGCTTTATTTTCAGAAATTTCTTGTTTTAATTTTTTGTTGATAGTTTGCTGCATGCTAGTATTTTGGGCAGTGGTAGTAACTGAAGGTATGGTTTTGATGACGATGGGTTGCTATGTCCCGTAATTTTCACAAGTTTTTGTTCACCTATACCACTCCTGGACAATTCAGTTACGGCGGCGGCTCGATTAGAATGGTTCGTAACTTTCACCCGCCTGGCATCAAGTCCAATATTCTTTGCCGAGGATTTGGTCCATTTAGATATTTCATTTATCCCAGCTAGGAGAATTCTAATACCATCCATTCAAATTTGTTATTTGCCAGAAAGAATTTGGAGTTAAAAAAAATGTTCACAAGTGATATGGTTTTCCCGTCTTCCCATAATTTGTTTAAACAATTTTACTGGACACACACAATCTTCTTCAGTGTTTGCTACCAACCGTTAACTGTCGGCCAACTTCTGATTTCCACCTTGTGCTGTCTTCGAAAACACTGGGTTATATTCAACTCTTCCGGTCTCTCTTCCACGGTTGTCTGTCTCGATTTTTAAATAGAATACCTTACAATTCGTTTCTTCTCCACCTCTCCAAGCCAATTCTAGGCAGCAATATAAAATTTTCTTTGAAGGCCTACAGGTTCTTCTACATAATTCTACATAATTGGAAGATTAATTCAATTACTCGTGTAGGATCTTTCAAGTCATAGAACCCGAGATTCTTCAAGCCGAAAGGAAAAAATTAGAACGCCGGAATAACTTAGAAGTTTCCAATTTATAAGTTCTCAAACCAAATCCAATTAGAATCTGCGTTATTAATCTATTCAAATAGATATTATTGTTACTAAGGCATTAAACGGTTCTTTAGAAACAGATCATTCACCAGAGAAGGTCACATTATTAGCAAACATCTAACTCTCTCAGATTTAAGACAAGACAAAGCGTGATATATCTGACCTCAAGTTAGTCTGGGTCTCGTAATCCCAATTTTTATTTAGGCCTGGCAATAAATATAAAGGTTGTTCAAAAATTAAATAGTGAATCAATAAAATAGTTATTTATGAAACAAGTGCAATAAACAATTTTTGCACGAGTTGCATACAACATTTTTTCTACGTTCATACAAAAAGCAAAAAATGATTTATTGAGGTGCGGCACTAAGTGTAGGAAAATGAAAAGCGCAACTTGAATACTTTATTATTAATATCGATTTGCATTGAAACAGGAACTAATACGTTACGAACAATTTAACTCAAACTTTATTTTTACCCTCAATGTTGAAAGTGAATGAACAATTGGTGCAATTTTCAATATGAATATTTCGTAGTGAAGTACCTATTGCCAATCTCACAGAATATCTGCTAAATATGTAGTAGGTTTAAACGTTTATGTTTGTCATGATGACAGTACGTTGAAGTAGAATGACAGATGAGTGCAATAAAAACTTTATTGCACTAGTGCAATAAAGAACTTCTTTTTCCACTGAATATAGTTCAATAAAGTTTTGCTTTTTGCATGAATGTAGAATTTTTTTTTTATTATATCAACATGAATACAATAAAAATTAGGTATACATAAACATTAGAAAAGTATGATATTATAAAAGTGTGAAATGAAAACCAGGACAAAACCAAACACCAATCAACGATGAAACTCAGCAATCCTATGAGCTAGACTCATAAAAAAGGACATATAAGCGTCTCCGCTCACAATTGATTCCATTGCAATTGGATATACACGCGAGTCATTATATTCAAACCACTTGCCTGCATGTGGGTGTCTACAGTAAGCTGTGTAATGTCCACTATTAGAAGTTCCACTGTGGTTGGACAATGCATACAGGTTGTGACAAAGAGGCAAAAGCTTGTGTGCTGCATAGTTGCTCAAATCGAACCCCTCTAGAGGAAAATCAATTTCAACATTCAACTTTCTATTGAAATTTCCTCCAGGAGAAAAACGTTTCAGATGGATCACTAAAATTTCTGGAAATTTATGAATGGAAATGGATTTCGTGAATTTCCTTCTCACTTTGCCCTTTGAACAAAAAGGTTTCTCATCACCATCTAAAGATTCTTCTTTAGTGAAAGAATCCAGACATTGCGAAAGTCTTAGTTTGCCTGTTCTTTGCGGAAGCGGAAGTCGTATGGAAAGGTCCCAAAATGGATCAAAAGTGACCGAACAATGACCACAAAAAGTACATTCCAATGAAGATTTAAGTTGGCCAACAAAGCAGTCTGCTAATACGCAAAGGGGATTCAAAATCGGTGACAACACAATTACTGTCCTTGCGTACGCAGACGACCTGGTTCTAGTTGCTGAAACCCCCGAAGACCTCCAGCTAATCCTGGATCGCACAGGAGAGACAGCGGAACGGTGTGGACCTTTAAGCCACAAAAATGCGCATCTCTAACGTTAAATTGCCGGAACCGGGTCGTTTGCCACAACACCCAATACCGGATACAGGGAAACCAGTTTCCAGCACTGGAGGAGGGGCAGGCGTACGAACACCTTGGCATCCCCACCGGGTTCCAGGTCGATCAAACGCCGGAAGACACAATCGACAGGATGGCGAGGGAGTTGGAAATGCTAGATTCGTCACTTCTAGCACCGTGGCAGAAAATAGACGCAGTGAACACTTTTATCCTACCAAAGATTTCATTCGTTCTACGAGGATGCCACGTCCAGAAGAACCCCTTGAAAGTCCTCGACAAGAAAGTGAAGAGAGCCCTGAAGTCCTGGATGAACCTTCCACAGAGAGCAAGCCCCGAGCTCCTGTATGTTCCCATGAAGAAAGGAGGCGCTGGAGTCCTACCATTGGCCGACCTTGTTGACGTGGCAACCATCGTACAAGCGTACAAGATGGTGACATGCGCAGAAGCCCTCGTCAGAGACACCGCGCTCTGCCAGTTGGTCGAAGTGGTTCGACGTCGGATAGGGCGCCATCCATCGGTGGGAGACCTAGCCCGCTATCTGTCTGGTGACCTGACAGGTGAATTTGGCAGAGGTGGCGGCGACATAGCGTCTTTGTGGTCCAGAGCACGAAACGCATCAAGGAGACTGTCCAACAGGTTGGACATGAAATGGACGCGTACCGAAGAGTCGCTCTCCATCGTATTGGGACGAGATGATGGGCCCTCAGTTAAAATAACGCCATCTACCCGTCACAATCTGGAGTGGAAGCTCAAGGATTCCTTAAGAAACCTGTACGCGTCCATTTTGGCTCGTAAACCGGATCAGGGCAAAACCTTCAAGTGCTTCTCGAAAAGTGCCGCCAGTAACCACTTTCTGAGAAGCGGTTTTGCCACAAGGTTCTGCGACTGGCGATTCATCCACAGAGCCAGACTAGACTGTGTCCCCTTGAATGCCACGAAACGTTTCGGAGACGGTGATAAACGCTGCAGGAGATGTCAAGAATTCAACGAGACCCTGCCTCATGTCCTGAACCATTGCAGAATCCACTCTGCAGCGTGGCAGAGGAGACATAACGCCATTCAGGCCCGCCTGGTGAAGGCGATCCCGCAGCGTTTAGGGACGATCTCCGTGAACAGGCAGGTCCCCCACACTAGTAGTAATCTGAGGCCGGACATAGTTATCACCAACGAAGCCGATGCCAAAATTACTATTATCGACATCACCGTACCCTTCGAAAACGAGCCACAAGCCCTCACCCGAGCCCGCGAACTTAAGAGGGAAAAGTACGCCGGCTTGGCTGAGGAGTTGCGGGCGCAAGGGTACGAAACGTCGGTTGATGCCTTCATCGTGGGGGCCCTGGGCACATGGGACCAGGAGAACGAGCCAGTGTTGCGACAGTGCTCTGTATCGCAGAGATATGCGAAGTTGATGCGCCTGCTCATGTGCAGCGACGCCATCAGATGGTCGCGCGACATCTACGTCGAGCATCTGACGGGCACCAGGCAGTATGTATAACGAGCAGCGGTATTGTGATATTGTTACCACCCCTATATGAGTACTGGACTTACAGTCCTTTAACTGTTTGTAATTGTATTTTATATATTCTAACTATTTACCTTTTATATATTTTATCTGTTGACTATTTATTTTTTATGTATTTTATCTATTGACTAGCAATTTTATTTATATTTATAGCTCTTTTGAACAAGTGAATTTATTCAAACTCATCACAACATTTAGCCCATAAAAACAATGTACAAATTTGTAAATTTAAATATTTATTAATAAAAGTATCAATCTTTGAGCTGTCATTCCGAAAGAATCTCGACCAAGCCTCTACGGCTTTTTCATTGTCACTCATATTATTATCAATATCTGCCATTAAGTCTACAGGTTCCTCTGTATTTCGACTCAATTCTTCATGTAAACCCATCAACAGGTATCTCAAAAATTCCTGAGCATCTTGCTGGGCGAAACCGAAAAAACGAGGCGCGAATTTTTTAATGTAACTTTTTAATGGCCCCGTATCGACAACACCATCCGACAAATATTCTGACCATAGTTCCTCTATTACGTTCGCAAAAGTTTTGACTAATGATCCTTTCATACTAGACGTTTTAGTATTAATATCTTCCAAGTAAACATCTGTAGTTACATACTCAAGAAGACATTTAGTGTTCGACAAACATTGAATGATGGAATTCATGTAACAGGAGTTGTTATGTTAATCAAACCTTTAAGACCAAAAACATTGATAGTGTTCTCCTTCTTAGTATTTTCTTCTTTTTGAGGAATCTGTGGGCAATATTTTATTGTTGATTTGAAAGGAACAACCATCGCCAATTCATCGAGTCTTTCAGAACTAGACATGGTTCCAAAAAAGGAGGCTGTTTTACCTCTTCGAATACAATCACTGATTTTCTGAATCAAGAAGGACGTTGCTCTTGGGTCATTCGTTTCTTTGGATATACGGGAACCAATTTCCTGGATGAACTTTTTCGCATGAGGGCCGAGAGTAAATTGACTCTCTTTTCGTTTTCTTCTATAATCTGCTTGTGCATTGAATATTTTATAACTCAGATATTCCAACGTTACGAGAAAAACACATAATGCAATTTCTTCGCATTATGAAAAAAAACTCTTTATTTCTAAAGAATTATTCCTATTTTTACTTATTCTATGTCATGGGTCTTTCTGTACGACGGCGTACTAGTGCCAAAGCAAAAATTAAAAAATCTGTCAATTGACACATTAAATCTGTCAATTGACACATTGAATCTGTCAATTGACACATTTAATCTGTCAATTGACACATTTATAATCTGTCAATTGACACATTTTATCTGTCAATTGACACATTATGAGGTGATTGAAGCATATCCATGCTGAAAATTGTTGAAATTTTTACTTCCGTCAACTTGTTGCACCCGTACGCCGAACCACCATAAGTCTTCGAGAGACTTGTGCAAGCTAGGGAAGACGCAACCCCCACCTTTTAACGTGTATTGCCGTGCACGAGACCGATGACCATGACCCAAGACCCAATTGAGAGGCGAATGCTTTACCAGCACGACCACCACGGAGTGGGTAGTTTGAACATGACTAGTGAATAGACATGAGCTAACTGCTGGCTGACCTAGCTTTTTATTTTCTTTTTTGTTTTTGTTGTTGCTTTTTTTAGAAAATCCGCGGGAAGGCGCACAGCCTAAACGGAGGGTCGCATCGAAAAAAGTGATTTTTAGAAATCTTTCTAGAATGATCCAAGGGTGTGCACCCGGCTATTTAAAAAAATAAAAAAAAATATTTCCCAACATTGAATCCAATTTTTTTTGGCCTACCCACCCCCTTCACCGAAAAAAAGTCAAAAACGGTCCTCTACAGTACCATATTTTTTGTTTTTTTTTAAATTCTTCTTTTCCAATTTTTTTTTCATTTTTGAAAATCTGCGGGCACGCGCATAGCCTAAACGGGGGGTCGTATCAAGAAAAGTGAAGAATACAAGTCTTTCTAGAATTATCCGTGCCAAGGGCTATTAAAAAAATCAAAAAAATGTATTTCACCCCATCAATTCCAAAATATTTTTTGGCAGATAAAATGTGTCAATTGACAGATTAAATGTATCAATTGACAGATTAAATGTGTCAATTGAAAGATTAAATGTGTCAAATGACAGATTAAATGTGTCAATTAAGAGAATTTTTATTTCTGCAGTGGCACTAGTACGCCGTCGTATTTCTGTAACACTTAGTCGTAGTTTGAATCAATTCTCCAAATGGAAATATGACCTTGAATCCATATGAAACTGATTATTGGATACAAAAGATTTTGTTCGAATTATTGAATTCCCCTCGTAGAACTCTCAAGTCTGTGAAGGAACAGTATTCATAGCTAACACATGTGTGAAGTTTTCGGACCATTCTTGGTATTATGAACTATACACTGAATTTAATGGCTTCCAGATGTGCCCTAATGTCCGTGCATTTTGGTCACTATTTAAAATAAATTCCAAAAGTACGTTTTGTTACATAATGCATCCCAATATCAGTGGGTTGGAATGAAACGTATCTTGCGATATGTAAAAAGTACTCTAAATTTTGGGCTTTAATGTTATAGCTAACGAACTGAAACTGACTTTCTTTTGTTTGTCTCGATCTATAGCCCAATAGTTTTCGGAAGGGTTCCTCTGTACAGGGTGTCCCAAATTCGAGCCTCATCATTGGGATCTCGGAAACCAGAAGAGATACGAGGTCGGTTGAATAGAGGCAAAGTTGCGCAATTTGGTGCTCATTGAAACGCCGCTTTCATATTTGAAAAATTCCGAAGATTTTTGGAAAAAACCTATTATTCGCGATTTCCTTTTTATGTTTTTTGTGACTCTATTTGAATAGATATTACACATTCTCATTGCTACTCATTGCTACTTTTTCTCTTCTACAAGATGGTGTTATCAGATTTTCAAACAGACGTTTTGTATTTGAGCTGCCATCATCAACTTTGTTTTTTTAAACACGGCCCTTGATTTTTTATTATGGATCTTAAACAAAACAAAACAAATGATGTATCGCACTTATTCGAAAAGTTTATATTAATAGCATTTTCCATAAGAACTCATGTGTTGGAGAAAGACAGAGAATAGATTTTTGGTAAGATCTTAGCAGGACATCGTTAAAATAATTTTTTCAAAAAGAACGATACATCATTGTTTTAAGGACCCCAGAAGCTCCTAAAAATTGATATAAAACAATGTGTGATGTTCAACAATAGGCATGATGTTTTAATTATTCCAAAAAAAGTCAAACAAAACTTATAAAATTGAATACCCAATGAAAGTTAAAGCAAATATTCAAATTGTAATCCACCTGCTTGAATGCATTTTCGTGTCAGTCTGTGAAGTTTATGGGTGGCACGCTGAATGGTCCTTGCAGGGATAGCCCTAATCTCCCTTATTAGGTCTTGTCGTAATACTTCAAGATTTTGTGGCGTGTTTCGATAAAGACGGTTTTTGAGAAGCCCCAAAGAAAGTAGTCTAGAGGGTTTAGGTCGGGGCTTCTAGCTGGCTAACGTACGGGACCTTGGTTTCCAATCCATTTATTAAGCGTTAACGATTAGTGAACGAACAGTGAACTGTCAAAATATTGAATAATTTGAAAATTAACAAATGAACTAAGATAGCCAGAATGCACGATGCACAGCCACTTTGATAAAATGCAATTATTTTTGTAAATATAGCCTTAGGGATGATGATGAGGGATGACACTTCAATTATATTATTTATTAACCACCCACTTTTATGTTAGTTTTTGAGTTTTATGCAGTGCGTTATTGCAAAAACAGTTTGTTTTAACTCTATTTAAAATCTAATTATTGTCTCTCTCTAATTTATGAGTTCTTATGAAAAATGCTATTAATATAAATTTTTAGAATAAGTGCGATACATCATTTGTTTTGGGACATTAGAAACTTTTAAAATCTATAATAAAAAGTCCAGGGCCGTATTTAAAAAAACAAAGTTGATGATGGCAGCTCAAATACGAAACGTCTGTTTGGAAATCTGATAACACCATCTTGTAGAACAGAAAAAGGAGCAATGAGAATGTGAAATTTGTTTTGTTATATCTATTCAAATAGAGTCACAAAAAATAAAAATGAAATCGCGAATAATCGGTTTTTTTCAAAAATCTTCGGAAGTATTCGGAATTTTTCAAATATGAAAGCGGCGTTACAATGAGCACTAAATTGCGCAACTTTGCCTCCATTTAACCGACCTCGCATCTCTTCTGGTTTCCGAGATCCCAATGATGAGGCTCGAATTTGGGACACCTGTACAGTATTCAATTTAGAAGAATGTATAAATAAAAAAGAATTATCGTTTAATCGATCAATTAATCGATTTTTCAAATTTTTAGATCCTCCTTTGTCAAAAGAAAATATTTATGTGGGAAAACAGGAGGTAAATATCCACATCAATGATGAGATTTCAGATTTGGTAATTTCAATGTGTTCAAGGTAACTGCCTCCCAAGCAAGGAAGCTGTGTGATAGGAAAGTCATGAAGCTTTTAAGTATCCAAAGCGCCGAGAAAAATGAGCAGCTTGCCGAAGTGTTGAAAAGTCGTGGTGAGTATAATAAGTTTCAATAACAGACTGTTCTTTTTTTGGTTATTAAATGATTTTTAATTCGACAGCTCAACTAGAATCAAATAGTTCATGCCAAGCAGGTTTGACTTATTTTATATAGCAGAATATTATTCAAGAGAAAGAAACTACCCAAACACCCAAACTACGTCAAAATCATACTCGACGCACATTTCGCCAAAAAGTTCGCATCTTCAGGAGCTGAAAGCTCTCTCAACTACTCATTCAAAGCTTTT
Source organism: Chrysolina oricalcia (assembly GCA_944452925.2). Classification (NCBI taxonomy): domain Eukaryota; kingdom Metazoa; phylum Arthropoda; class Insecta; order Coleoptera; family Chrysomelidae; genus Chrysolina; species Chrysolina oricalcia. The sequence continues at coordinate 53,521,345 of OX101824.2, forward strand.
TTCTACACCCGTACTGTTATAATAAACGTATATAAACATAATCCGTTTCATAATGGGATCCATTATGATACAAATTTTTCATAACGATACAGATTTTTGATCAATAGAAACCCATAATTTTTCATTGGTATTATTGATTTGGTAATTTAGGGAAGCAAATACCATTTTTTGAATAGAATTGTATTGGTAACTTTTCAACCATAAGAGTTAGAATGTCGGTAAAATGGAGAAAAAATTGCATTCTTAGAAGCATTGTCGAGTAGTTCAAACAAATATAGATCATCAGGGCCGGTTACTGAGATTTCTTAGGAAAAGTAAATTCTGTCATTTTGATTTTTCTTTATTTCATACTTTATTTCAAATATTATCAAAAATGTCACAGAATTTTTTTATTAGACAGTAAATTTTCCTTACTTTGACGTGATCAGATTTCGTATCCAAATATTTCTCCATCTGAATTGAAATAGCTTTCAAATCCTGTTAAATTAGTCCCAACCTTGAGAGGGATATTGCTTCTGGTACATTTCAATTTCTCTAGTTTCTTCGGAAACAGGGATTTCAAATGAAAAACATTTCATTCACCATTTATATAAGGTATAGTATTTTTGGAATAGGTACCGCACTATTCTAGCCCGAATATTTTTCAACAAGAATTGTTGGAAAATAGCCCATTTCGGTCTTCAATGGAGTAACAATAAAATCCGTACATTCAAAAGTATATAGCCGACAAACGAGTCCGGAGACCCATGCTGAGATTATTGACAATATCTCGGACTCCTCAAATCAAACATAATATCAAAACTTCAAGAAAATTAACCTATTCTTTTACGAAATACAGGGTATTCATTGAAAAAAAAAACGCATTTTTGCAAGGAACTTGGACTGTGTCTTTTTACTCACCCTATATATATATGAAATGACTATGCGACGTTTTTAACATTAAAGAATTTTTTATATATATATATATATATTTTGTTATGATTTGTAAAAGTATTGTGGTATAATATATTTTTTTTTTTATAGAAAAATTATAGTATTGAAAAATATTCCCTGGCTATTTATACCTTCCTTTGTTACCTTTTATTTCTTTTCAGCTCAGTCGGTCTATTGTTCCTGGAGCAGAAACATCTCTCTCTCATAAGCGGGTTCCAATGGGCAATGAAATTACCGATTTGTAAAATTGGGCAATGAAATTACCAATTTATGAAATTGAACAATAAAAAATATTTTTTTTTTATATAGAATAACTTTAATGTGAAGTTAAAACCAATAAATCATAACTGATTTTTCAAAACATGAAAATATTTCAAAACTTCCTATTATTATCCTAACCTGGGAGATAACTACCTTAAAATATAAATTTGTTATCACAATATAACAGTTCTTCAAAATTTCAAATGATAATATTCCCACAATTCTAAATTAACAAGTCTACTGCATTGCGCAAATAAACGCTCCTGTGTAATAACGAATCGAACCAAAGAAACACACTCAGTTCTATGGTTACAGGTCACAGAACGTAAACACGGATGACAGGGAATAATGTTCTGACGTAAATAATTGTCTATGGCGATAGAATGTAAAAACTAACCACAATGAAAGGATCATGCAGCAAAATAAAGTTCTGGAGGGTATTTGGTATTTGCGATCAGTGCTTGCCTGCTTGGAAAATATTGTTTGTGCACAACACACACAGTGAAAGTTAATAAAAAAACGGGTACTACCTTATGTGGTGGGTAGACGGAACTCAGCTCCCTTTGCTTCTCAAATCGGCTACCTTATTTACCTTGATGTAAGTGTATTGTTAAGAACTCATCTGGTTTGGCTTCTCAAATCAGCTACCGAATCTATTTTCATGTAGGTGAATGGCAATCTATCAATCTTGAAAATATTTTCTTGTTCAATATTTACTTTGCAACCTTTGTTTTTAACTCAGTATTTGCTTATTCCATTTTAATATGTTTTTTGAAAAGAAACTGATTTTCTCTCATCAAAATTTCAAAAAAAACATTTTACTCTTCAAATCAAAAAAAATCTCCTCTCTTTATTCATCACCTGGGAAACTCTCCTCATTTTATTATTTCTGTTTTTCGCCAATCCCTTTCTTGATTTCATACAAATATAGCTGTCCACACAAATTACTTCTATTTTACTATAAAACAGCCTATTATCTATCATTTTCTTATTTAAATATAACATTTTTTTTTTCATGTTTCAAAATGTCTCTAAAAAATTATTCCCTTTTGTTATAGCATAAATTGATATTTCATGTATCCAAAGTACAACATGTTTCATAAACAATTCTGTAAATTTTTTAGATGAATGAAGTTTAATGTCACTTATGATTTTTGACTTCCAACTTCTGAAAGTAATACAGCATTGGACGAAACTAACCGAAACCCATCAAAGATTTATCAAACCACATATGAGACACTTCCGATCATCTGAGCTGAGTTGAAATAGTAAAAGTTGTAAAAATGAAAATATTTAAAAAATAAATACTTTATAGCAGTTTTTTTTAAGTATCAAGTTTCCAAAGTTTCGCCAATTTACTACTGTAAAATTCAATATCATAACAATATATATAAATCAGGATGGATTTATCGAGGGGAAATATATAAAAGTATGAATAGAAAAGTTATTGGGTATAGCCCTCAAATTGTTATGCAACCGTAGACACGTGTTTCGAGCTTAAGCTTTCATCAGTACGGTAAAATCAAGTGCGAAGATGTACAACACTTGGATGTAAAAATAGAAACAAAGGAAATCAACAACAGGAAGCCAACCACACATTTGTGGCTTCGGTTAGAAGACCTTGAGCTTTCAAAGCAACAACTAACGTCGCCACGGAGGCAGATATAGCTACCAGCGTGACAATCCTACCCAGGAGAATATAAATCAGGATGGATTTATCGAGGGGAAATATATAAAAGTATAAATAGAAAAGTTATTGGGTATAGCCCTCAAATTGTTATGCAACCGTAGACACGTGTTTCGAGGTTAAGCTCTCATCAGTACGGTAAAATCAAGTGCGAAGATTTATATTCTCCTGGGTAGGATTGTCACGCTGGTAAGTAGCTATATCTGCCTCCGTGGCGACGTTAGTTGTTGCTTCGAAAGCTCAAGGTCTTCCAATTGAAGCCACAAATGTGTGGTTGGCTTCCTGTTGTTGACTTCCTTTGTTTCTATTTTTACATCCAAGTGTTGTACATCTTCGCACTTGATTTTACCGTACTGATGAGAGCTTAAGCTCGAAACACGTGTCTACGGTTGCATAACAATTTGAGGGCTATACCCAATAACTTTTCTATTTATACTTATTATTTACGGTATTAATTCTTGAGTGGATTCGTTTTGATTTCGAGAGCTCCATAAATCCTTTCTGATGAGTGCGTTAGCACGAAACAGCTGTCAAAGGTTAGAACTCTCGGAATTAAAACGAAATATACTCTATTTTCACTTATATATATATATATATATATATATATATATATATATATATATATATATATATATATATATATATATATATATATATATATATATATATAACAGGAAGTTATTCATGACATCTACAGTCACTAGTTGAAACTTAATTTGACACGAACCAAGGAATCCAAAAGTAGAGGTTTGTCCACAAATTGACAGGCAGCCAACAATTCGTTGTTCTGAACAACCCAAGGTTCAATCAAGTTTCTAATACGTTATGAGGAACGCAAGCAGAATCTAAGTTTCAACTAGTGACTGTAGATGTTATGAATAACTTCCTGTTATATTCTGTCTTGCCTCACGGTATTAATTCTTGAGTGGATTCGTTTTGATTTCGAGAGCTCCATAAATCCTTTCTGATGAGTGCGTTAGCACGAAACAGCTGTCAAAGGTTAGAACTCTCGGAATTAAAACGAAATATACTCTATTTTCACTTAGATTCTGCTTGCGTTCCTCATAACGTATTAGAAACTTGATTGAACCTTGGGTTGGTCAGAACAACGAATTGTTGGCTGCCTGTCAATTTGTGGACAAACCTCTACTTTTGGATTCCTTGGTTCGTGTCAAATTAAGTTTCAACTAGTGACTGTAGATGTCATGAATAACTTCCTGTTATATTCTGTCTTGCCTCACGGTATTAATTCTTGAGTGGATTCGTTTTGATTTCGAGAGCTCCATAAATCCTTTCTGATAAGTGCGTTAGCACGAAACAGCAAAGTCCCTCATCAGTGCAGTCCAGGTTATCACGGTTGTATACACGCGGGGGCCCGGTGCCTGTCATCGTTCGCCGGGATGAACACTGCAACCACTTACAGGATCCACCACGGCAACAGATTAGAGAGCGCTCCAGAAGGACATTTCGGATGCGAAATGGTATATGCTGAATACTTGTTTCAAGGAGCAATAAATGTTCCAGTGACTGTAAAACAGTCGAAAACAATCCTTTAGGAACTCACTATACCTTTGTATAGATTGTACATACATATATATATATATATATATATATATATATATATATATATATATATATATATATATATATATATATATATATATATATATATATATATATGTTCGGAAAGGTTTCCGCGGTCAGAAATATGTACATTACTAAGTTCATGGGTTGAACCGCGTTGAGAGTTTATAACTCGACGTTTCGGCTCCTGCTTTGGAGCCATTTTCAAGAGTGTGACTGCGAGGCCTCTATCTGCCTACTCCTCGAGTCGTGGTCTTGAGAGATATCAAGGTCTCAACCTGCCTACTCCTTGATCTCAAAAGACGATCCGATGTTGGTTGCACTGTAGTATTTATAGGTGGTTGGCTACCTGGAGGTTGGCGGGTCTTACGGGTTTTCTCGTTTGTCTTGTCTGCTGGTGCCTGCTGTGTAGTTGGAGTTAATGGGATAATAATTGATTGCGGATAAGTTTCACGTGGCCTGGTAATTACGGTTGGAAGAAGGGGCTTCCAAATGGGGTTCAATTTACGGCTATCATCTTTAATGTTCAGGCAATCAGGCCGTTTTTCGATTTCGATGGTTTCTCTGATAAAACGAGAAGTTCTTGAACGTACTGGGGCGATGGTTTTCGTTTTCTCGAAATCTATGGGGTGACCCGTTTGGATGAAATGAAGAGCTAATGCGGAGCTGGTGTCTCGATTTCTAACTGAAAGGGAGTGTTGATAGGATCGAAAATGGATCTGTTTCGAAGTTTCTCCTATATAAGAGGGGGGGCAGATAGAACAGGGAATTTCGTAAATACCATGGTCTTCGTTGGGAATTTTGTCTTTTGTTGGTCTGATGAGGTGTGATAGTTTTTGTTCTGTGGTAAAGATGGTTTTGATATTTGCTTTTCTGAAAAGTCGACTGATTTTGTCCGTCACCCCTTTGATGTAAGGGAAGAAGACTTTGGATGGACGGTCTTCAACTTCAAGTTGAAGACCGTCCATCCAAAGTCTTCTTCCCTTACATCAAAGGGGTGACGGACAAAATCAGTCGACTTTTCAGAAAAGCAAATATCAAAACCATCTTTACCACAGAACAAAAACTATCACACCTCATCAGACCAACAAAAGACAAAATTCCCAACGAAGACCATGGTATTTACGAAATTCCCTGTTCTATCTGCCCCCCCTCTTATATAGGAGAAACTTCGAAACAGATCCATTTTCGATCCTATCAACACTCCCTTTCAGTTAGAAATCGAGACACCAGCTCCGCATTAGCTCTTCTTTTCATCCAAACGGGTCACCCCATAGATTTCGAGAAAACGAAAACCATCGCCCCAGTACGTTCAAGAACTTCTCGTTTTATCAGAGAAGCCATCGAAATCGAAAAACGGCCTGATTGCCTGAACATTAAAGATGATAGCCGTAAATTGAACCCCATTTGGAAACCCCTTCTTCCAACCGTAATTACCAGGCCACGTGAAACTTATCCGCAATCAATTATTATCCCATTAACTCCAACTACACAGCAGGCACCAGCAGACAAGACAAACGAGAAAACCCGTAAGACCCGCCCACCTCCAGGTAGCCAACCACCTATAAATACTACAGTGCAACCAACATCGGATCGTCTTTTGAGATCAAGGAGTAGGCAGGTTGAGACCTTGATATCTCTCAAGACCACGACTCGAGGAGTAGGCAGATAGAGGACTCGCAGTCACACTCTTGAAAATGGCTCCAAAGCAGGAGCCGAAACGTCGAGTTATAAACTCTCAACGCGGTTCAACCCATGAACTTAGTAATGTATATATATATATATATATATATATATATACATATATATGACATGCTCTCCCCTATCCGAGAAAATATCGACACAGGTACACGTCGTTGAGGTCAGCGAAATACTACCGTCTTCCCGTTCAATGCGACTCTTCACGGTAAAAACACCGAATTCGGCCTAGTCTGACAGACATGAAATATATTCATATATACCGGGTGTACCGCGAGGATGTGAATGCTAGAATTTATTGTAGGTATGAATCTGATTGAGAAATATTACCTAATATAAGAATGTAGACTTACTTATTACCTAACTTAACTTAATACTAAATAATAACAAAAAAAAATTGGAAACTTAACAAAGATTATTATCCGAAAACAAAAAATTGCATACAGGAAATTGAAATTCTGCATGAGTTTCTATTTCCTGCGACTCAATCGTGATTACCGGACATAACCTAAAAAATTGGATAAGTTGCGAAAAGCGGTTTTTTTGTTGATAACTAAAAATCTACAGCTTCGATTGAAAAAAGTTAAATCAGGAAATTGTAGGTATTAAAAAGATCTATCAATTAAAATACATATAATTTTTCGATATCATCGATACTTTTCGAGTTATATCGGAAAAACCGTGAAAATTCGGGTTTTCTATAACTCTTCAACTCTAAGGTATTCAAACTTATTACTTACCGTTATGTGTACCGTATGACAAGCCAAACATTTTTTTTTTTTAATTGATGAATATTGATAATTTTTTAAAATATATGAAGTTTTCTCAAAAAATATGATCTCTCAATACATATTGCTACTCTTGCTTGGGGAATGATGCCACGTTAACTATTCATGGCTTATTTTCTGTAAGAGTTGTTTTTTCCTATTATGGAATAAGTATATTGATTTTTTTTATTTAAAAAAATTACTTTAAAAAATTGCACAATTTATTCACGTTTTTTCTAAATACATTGCTTAATTTTGTTTTTATTTAAATATATGTTTTTATATAAATAACTAACTTAATTTTTTCATTATTAGTATCAGTTGTTGCATCACAACCTCAGAATAAGCATTATGAACTGAAGTCGAATTGGCGAGCTTCCTTAGTTCTGCAGCTTAGATGGACATCTAAAAACGCTACATCTTTCATTTTTATATATTTCTCATCACCTATCTCTTCACTTGCTTTCATAAGTGATTCTATAGCCTTTTCACTGAGGTGAATTTTATCCTGCATCTCCATTTTTTTATCATATAAAATACATACTTCTCCACTAGTCTCTGCCATTGTATGTTTATATCTAAAAATGAATAAATTAAAATAATTGAGTAATCTTGTATTAAAAACCGTTATGTTTAATAAAATGAGTACTCGCCAGAAGCAATAAAAAAACTTGTAACGTACGTTTTCTTTTGCAATGTACACTAGTACTTGTAATTGAATCAATAACGACTTTTCAATCACACTGTCATGTCAGGAAGAAATTAATGACAACAGAATTTGTATCCCTCTGTGCCACCCGCTAGAATTGCATCGCTCCACGCCTGCACGCCTCAATTTGTTCATCTATTAATAATACTGCAAATGAACTAGACATATCCTAGTATTCATTGAAAATATAGGTAATCAACCCCAATATCCATGAAGGTGACTGCTGTACGATGATTACTGCGCCTTCCAGATTTTTTTTAAATAAAAAAATTATCTCGGCTCCTAGTGATCGTAGGAATTCATTATTTTTTAATGCGTGAAATCATGCTAGAAATCTATTTTCATAAAAGTCGTTTCTATAAAAACAAAATCAGGTAATTTATTTAGAAAAAACATGTAAAAAAATTGTGCAATTTTTTTAAGTAATTTCTTTACGCTTAAAATAAAAAAAAATCAATATACTTATTCTTACAGAAAAAAATGTATCCTGAATCGTTACTGTAGCATCATTCCCCTAGCAAAAGTAGCCATATTGAGGAAGCATCTTTTTTGAGAAAACTTCATATATTTTGAAAAATAATCAATTTTTCAAAAAATGCCATTTTTGGATTGCCATAGGCTACACAAAACTGTAAGAAACAATTTTCAATACCTTACAATAAACGAGTTATAGAAAACCCGATTTTTCACGGTTTTTCCGATATAACTCGATAAGTATCAATAATATCAAAAAATCATAACCTATCTAATTGATAGATCATCTTAATACCTACAATTTCCTGATTCAACATTTTTTGATCGGAGCTGTAGTGTTTTAATTATCAATAAAAAACCGCTTTTTGTAACTTTACCTATTTTTTAGGTTATGTTCGGCAATAAGTATCGAGTAGTATGAAATAGAAACTCATCCTGAATTTAAATTGATCGAATTTTTCATAATGTTTCTGGATTTCCTTCCTTCCAACTCACGTGTGTAGACCTTTCCTTGTGTGACATGTACCTATTAATCCGTGGTCTAATTGTTGTGTGTCTCAGAAAAAGTCGTCCCGAAGGACCCCTGGACGTGAAGCGTGTGTACCTGTCTATTCCTGTTGTACGGTCTTCAATTTCAAGCTCTCATTTCTTGTTGTTTTGTAGGGACCTATTTAATTAGAAATACTTCTATCATCTATACTATCAATACCACATACTCTACTTGTGTCTGGCCGAATGACGAAATGTCAAAGCCATAAAAAAAGAAAAAAAACTCACGTGTGAAAATATTTTTATGCAACCTTCCGGGAAGTGTTCACTTCCCGGACACTATTTATTTTGGGAAAGTAGCACTTCCCGGACTTGGACGGGAAGAGCTCGAATTTTAATATAAATATCATTATAAGAAGTAGAATGTTTCTGTTGATACATATACGAGGATATATTGAAAATTTCTTAGCCTACTATAGAACCAAACAAAATTTCAATGTCGAAATATTTTATTACTCAACATATTCTCCTCCTAATAGGATACATTTATTACAGCGAACCTGCAACGTCTCTAGAACTTTCAAAAAAAATGTTTTTTCTTGCTCTGCAAACCAGCTTTTATTACATCCTCGTTGAAAGAAAATTTATGACCTTTCAAACTATTTTTCAGTTGAGGAAAGAAATTATAGTGGGACGGAGCCAAATCTGGCGAATATGGGGGGTGTTCTAGTAATTCAAACCATAAATCACGAATTTTTTGCTTGGCAACATGAGATTTGTGTGCAGGGGCGTTGTCCTGCAAAAACAAAACACCTTTGGATAGCTTTCCGCGTCTTTTCTCTTTAATTTTTTCCGTAGAGTGGTCAGTAATGTCGAATAGTAATCTCCAGTTATTGTTCTACCCTCATCCAAAAAATCAAGCATTATTACTCCATGGCAATCCCAAAAAACTGAAGCAAAAACTTTTCCAGCAGATTTTTGGACACGAAACTTCTTAGGTCTTGGAGAACCGGAGTGTCGCCATTCCATCGATTGTTGCTTTGTTTCTGGTTCGTAGAAATGTACTCAAGTCTCATCCATAGTAACAATTCGGTTTATGAAGTCTACATCGTTTTCAAATCGAGCACAGATCGAACGCGATGCTACTACCCTTGCACGCTTTTGGTCAACATTAAAACATTTGGGGATCCATTTTGCAGCAATTTTTCCCATGTCCAAATTGATGTGAACTATATGATGAACGCGTTCGTATTTAATATTCAGTGCTTCAGATATCCGTTTTAGCCCAATTCGACGGTCTGTTAAAATCATTTCATGAACTGCATCGATATTTTCGGGGACTGACACAGAAACTGGCCTTCCCGATCGGTCATCAACTTCAATGGAAAGTTTACCTCTTTTGAAGCTTGCAGTCGAATTTTTCACGGTCGCATACGTAGGTCATTGATCACCAAGGGTATTAAGCATATCTTCGTAGATCTGCTTACCTCTTAACCCTTTTAAATACAGGTACTTGATGATGGCTCGATACTCCAATTTTTCGATTTTCACAATTTCGGTAGAAATATTTTTTCTTTTAATTTATTGCGTAACTCTGGTTTACTTTTTTGACGTCAAACTTTACACTGACACTTCTAATAAGTTATTGTTCGTTGCTATGGTAACGCAATATTTTGTTTATGCAGGAACTGGTCTATAATATATAATATAATTTATTTGCCATGAAATTACAAAATTTTCGATTGTGCGTTACATTAATTATATAGCACATGGTGAATAAATGGGAGAAAGCCCACAAAAGTAAAACTTGTGCGTGGGCTGATTTTTCCATCTATATGTTTGTGCGCTAGTTGGAGCTTGGTTCAAGTTTTCATAAATATAATTCATTCAAGTAAATGATGTGAATAAAACTGTATAATATAGCTATAGACTAGTAAAATTTTTAGAGTATTATTTTATGTGCATGTTGATATACAAGGACTCGCGCATATACATATACATGTAGACATTAATTTGTATTAGTAAAAATAGTAAAAAAATAGTAAAAATTGTAAAAATTGTAAACATTATAAAAATAGTAAAAATAGTATTAGTTATAAAATAGTAAAAATTGTAGAATGTTATTTTATGTACAACATGTAAACACATAAGGACTTACGCATGTACATGTACATACGGTTACAGGGACTTATATACATTACATCAGAATAAGAATAAAAGATTAAACACTGTTACAAATGGAAACTTGTTTTATTACTAATGTAAGTTGAGTGATGTATTTTATGACCTATTTTTGTATAAAATATTAGATATGTAATTGTAGGGGAGAGTCAGTAGCCAATTTGTAATCAGCTTTTTAAAAAAGTTATATGAATGTATTTTTTTTATATCTGGTGGTAGTTTATTGAATAGTGTAGGTCCAAGGTAGGTAAAACATTTTTTACCAATTGTCTTTTCTGCTCGGGGTATAGTAACGGCATTTATTCTGTATCTAGTATTATAGGGATGGTTGATTGAAATCAATTCTTCTTTATGTTTGTATTGTTTCAACAGAATTGTTTTGGCGAATAACTGACTCATACTCAATACTTCTAATTCAGAAAATAAGGCTTCAGAAGAATATCTTCTTGGTTTTTTATAAATATTTTTCAATACGCTTTTTTGTATTTTTTCCACTCTGCTGAAGTTGGTTGCCGACGTAGAACCCCAGGCAATAAGTCCGTATGTCAGGTGAGATTCCACCAAAGCATGGTATAATATTTTCAGATATTTCAAGTCGATAAAATTTGCCAGATTTTTGAATTTATAGACCATAAACCGGAGTTTTTTTATTACGAAATGTGCCTGTTCGTCCCATTTCATGTGGCAGTCTATGATTATTCCTAGATATTTAATTTTCAGTGCTGACTTTATACTTGTTTGTGTATTGGTGGTATCATTGATTTTTATGTCCTGATATGAAGGTAGGTTATTACTGTATGAGGTGAAGGGGATGAAGAATGTTTTTTTGAAGTTTATTGTGAGTAATTTATAGTTGAAAAAATTTGTGATGGTCGAGAAATCCATTTCTATGGTATTTTTAAGTGAAACCCAGTTCGAGTCTTCATAAAAAATTGCCGTATCATCAGCAAAGCTGATGATTTCTCCTTTAGTTTCTTGTTCAAAAAGGTCGTTGAGGAACACGTTAAAGAGAAGTGGGCCTAGTACGGTTCCCTGTGGTACGCCAATTCCAATATTTCTTGGGTCGCTTAGAGTTCCATTTATATTAACACGTTGCGTTCTGTTATATAAGTAACTTTTCATTAGGTTATACGAGATTCCCCGAAGGTTCATGGTTTACTGTGTCGAATGCTTTTGCGAGATCGACAAAAATACATATAGAAGTTTGTTTCTTATCTATGGCATTGTTTATCATTTTTGTCAAGCTCGCAATCGCATCCGCTGTAGAGCGGTTTTGTCGGAATCCGTACTGTTTTTCTGAGATGACTTCGTATTTGTTGAAGAAAGAGTTTATTCTTTTCTGGATAATTTTTTCGAATATTTTGCATATGCTGGAAATGAGCGATATTGGGCGATAGTTCGACATGTCTAACTGATCTCCGTTTTTTTTAAAAATAGGTGTTATGACTGCATTCTTCAGTATGTCAGGGAACTTTCCGTCATTGATGGATTTATTTATAAGGAAGGTTAATATGGGTGCTACTTCACGACTTACTACCTTGAGAGTTTCCGCTCTTATACCATCTAAACCAGGTGCTTTGTTATTTTTTAGGGTCATAATCATTTCTATAACTTCTTTCTCGTCGGTATTTGTGAGGAATATTGAATGTTCTATTTTTTTCTTTTTTATATCGTTCAGTTGGTGATTTATTTTCATAGCCATTTTGTCACCTATTTCAGAAAAGTATTTGCAAAATTTATTTGATATTATTTTAGGATCGCTTATTATTTCACCACCGGTAGTTTTGATTTTGTCAATGGGGGATTTAGGTTCTTCGCTATTTGACATTTCTTTAATGCAGTTCCAGAGATTTTTACTGACATTCTTATTTTTTTCAATTTTATTTTTATAATATTTATTTTTTGCTGTTTTGATTAAGTTGTTTAATTGGTTTCTACATATTTTGAATTGTAATTTATTATAGTCTGTGTTTTCGTTTTTCATTATAGTTTATTTTTTCTATCAATCGATTTGAGAAGTCCTGCAGTTATCCATTCTTTCCGTTTAATTTCTTTCCTCTTCAATTCAATGGTGATTGAAGAACTATTAGTTAATTCTGTTATTGTGTTGATGAATGTAGTGGTGCTCTTATTAATATCATTTTCAGAATATATGTCTGTCCAGTTCTGTTGTTTGAGTTTATCTTTTAACTTTTCTCTGTTTATTATAGTTCTAGTTATTTTTGTTTTTACTTTGTCAACTATTTTCTCTGGTATGATGTTAATTATAGAAAAATGATCGGTTATATTCGTTTCCAGAACCGTTGCGACATTCGTGAAGTTTTTTATTCTCGTTTTAATGAAGATGTGATCGATACAGGAGCTTTCACGATCTATCATTCTAGTGTTCTTGTTTATTAGGCTAGTAAAACCTTCTGCGCTCATGGTATTGAGATATTCGTGCTAACTAGATATCAATACATCCTCGTATTCTGTTCGAATTTCAATATTTAATACAAATAAGAATTAAAATGTTCGAAATATTCAAATTTGGAATCACAGCCAGGGTAGTTTACTCTTGATAAAAATTCTATTTTTTGGTCCCTCCTGTACGCCGTTTGGAAATTCAGAATTTTGACCACTCGAATACGAGTATTCTGCAATGCACCAATTTTTATGAAGAATAAAATTTTCTGACAAATCTATAATAATTTTTTTTCCATATGGTGCAAATTTTTTAAACTCACTGAATATAGTCATGACCACCTTTTGATAGGCAACCCATTTTAGGTGTATTCGTCTATTTATGTAAGGTGAGGTTGACCTCTCTTCGTCTCTTAGACTAAATGCGTCTCATTGATTTGTTATTCTGCATGGTTGCCGGAAAAATTGTGTACGCAACACGTCCGAAAACAGTTTTTTGGACTCGCAGACTTCCAGATTTTGTCTACTCGTCCAAAAAACAGTATTTTCTGGACTTGTTACGTAAATTACTATTGTTGCATCTGACTTAGGTGTCTTCATCGTGTGTTACAGGCATTACCAAGATGGTTCTATGGACGTCCGGGAAAAGGCTGTCAGGTAAAAACTGGGCTTGGTACAGGAATCAGAAAGTGACACATTTCAGCTGGGGCCCAGGTGAACCCGATGTCACTGGAGGAAGGAAGTGTATTGCAGTTTCCTTCAGTAATAAGGGGTCTATCTGGGACGAACGTTTATGCGAAGAAAAACATGGCTATATATGTGAAAAATACACAGTTGATGATATTTAAAAAAAAAACAAATCAAGCTCATCCTGAGCTGAATCGCCTGTTCATTAAAATTAATTATAATAATATTTTATTTAATATCATTTTAGAATTGTTTAATTATAATGAATAAAAGCCATTAATATCATTATTATAATTGTCATTTTCGTATTTTTTTTTCGTCAGGAATATACCAGCCGAGTCCTGTCTCCGGTGTTTCGACACACGGAAATCGCGCTGGTGTCGTTTACCCTATAACCACTCCCCACGTCCGTAGGGTAAGTGACTATTTGGTCGAAGAGACTTGTGCTCTGAGCAGACAAAGTGAACCAAGGATGACGGCCTCTGCATTCGTAGGGCTAATATTTATGCAATATCATGATAATTTTTTTCTACTACCGTGCGTACTTTACGCAGAATAGAATAGAAATTTATTGACCATATTAGGTACGTCATAATATGTGTTCAATAAATAATTAGGAAAATAATAAAATAAAATTAGATATACAAAATTGATTCAAACAAACAGAATAAATCAGCAGATAAAATTAAACATTCACAAACAGAAAAACATTATTAAAACCTATTATCAAGTAGTACATAGTATGGCAATTCATGAAAAAGTTATAATAAAAAATCGAGTAATATAATAATATGAATACTATACAGATGACATAAACTTGTTAAAAACATACATAGGAATTTCAACTCATAATATTACATATATCCAAACAGAAAAACATACTTAAAACCTGTTTTGGTTGGTTTCCGGGTTTTGCCGTGGTCTTCTTTGGTTTAAATCTCCAATCGTTTCAACTGCAACTGCGGCAGTCATCTTCAGTGGCGAGGTCGAAGTACTCTTCTAGACGTGTCAACTGAAACTGAAGCTTTCGAGTTTGCGATGTTATTTATAGTGATGTTTTTGCGCGCACTTTCTGTAATGGCGGGTTCGCGCGCACTTTTCGCGCGATTCGGGCGACATGGCTTCGTTTTGGCCCCTCTCAATGCTGTGTGCCAGATCTTTGGTAAATATGTTCTCTCTTCTTTTCTGTTGAAGTTATTTTGGTGTTTGTGTATTTCTATGGCTTCCAAATACATTCTTGTTGAATAATGATTCGACGTTGCTAGTTTCTCGGTATTTTCGAAAAGGATCTTGTGTTCTCCGTCAGACAATGTATGCCCAGCGACTGCGGACTTCTCGGTTTGTCCCAAACGACAACTCCGCTTGTGCTCGACTAGGCGGGTACCAATGCTTCTTTTCGTTTGACCGATATAGACCTTCCCACAGTTACATGGAATTCGGTAGAATCCCGCTGATTTGAGTGGATCTCTGCTGTCTTTGGCTGATCTTAGATATTCCGATTTCTTCTTCGTTGGTTTGATGGCGGTGTTGATTTTCTCCTTCTTTAGAATTTTCCCAATTCTGTTGGTGACACCTTCTATGTATGGCAGATAGACAGTGCCTTGGGGTTGCTCTTCATTGGTGTTCCTTTTCTTCTCCCTTGGGCGCGTAGCACGGATGATGTCTTTCTTGTTGTACCAATTGGCTTGTAACACAGATGTAAGGTGTTTCATTTCCTCATCATCAACACACTAGTGAACAGAGCTTTGAGAATATGTGAACCAAGGCACATCGACGAGGAAATAAAACACCTTACAACTGTGTTACAAGCCTATGGGTACAACAAGAAAGACAGCATCCGTGCTACGCGCCCAAGGGAGAAGAAAAGGAATACCAATGAAGAGCAACCCCAACGCACTGTCTATCTGCCATACATAGAAGGTGTCACCAACAGAATTGGGAAAATTCTAAAGAAGGAGAAAATCAACACCGTCTTCAAACCAACGAAGAAGATATCGGAATATCTAAGATCAGCCAAGGACAGCAGAGATCCACTCAAATCAGCGGGAGTCTACCGAATTCCATGTAACTGTGGGAAGGTCTATATCGGTCAAACGAAAAGAAGCATTGGTACCCACCTAGTCGAGCACAAGCGGAGTTGTCGTTTGGGACAAACCGAGAAGTCCGCAGTCGCTGAGCCTTCATTGTCTGACGGAGAACACAAGATCCTTTTCGAAAATACCGAGAGACTAGCAACGTCGAATCATTATTCAACAAGAATGTATTTGGAAGCCATAGAAATACACAAACACCAAGATAACTTCAACAGAAAAGAAGAGAGAACATATTTACCAAAGATCTGGCACACAGCATTGAGAGGGGCCAAAACGAAGCCATGTCGCCCGAATCGCGCGAAAAGTGCGCGCGAACCCGCCATTACAGAAAGTGCGCGCGAACCCGCCATTACAGAAAGTGCGCGCAAAAACATCACTATAAATAACATCGCAAACTCGAAAGCTTCAGTTTCAGTTGACACGTCTAGAAGAGTACTTCGACCACGCCACTGAAGATGACTGCCGCAGTTGCAGTTGAAACGTTGGGAGATTTAAACCAAAGAAGACCACGGCAAAACCCGGAAACCAACCAAAACATTGACGCCAGCCGTGAAAGCCTACATTCCTACATACTTAAAACCTATTAGACACTTAACTGGGTAACACCCAAATATTCTGATATGCTGTAGAAACAATTAGTTACAAGAAGATATTTCACAGCTGATTTGATTTTGGGTTTGTCAGGAATTTGCTTGATTTTTAGTGGGAGCTTATTGTATAACTTGATTGCATTATAAAGTGGTGATCTCTCATATGCCAGTGTTCGATGTGTAGGTACAGTTGCGGCCAAAAAAAAATGGGACAGTTGTTGTTGCCTAGTGTGA
Source organism: Chrysolina oricalcia (assembly GCA_944452925.2). Taxonomy (NCBI): domain Eukaryota; kingdom Metazoa; phylum Arthropoda; class Insecta; order Coleoptera; family Chrysomelidae; genus Chrysolina; species Chrysolina oricalcia. The sequence continues at coordinate 53,538,135 of OX101824.2, forward strand.
ATGTGACTTTTTCGTTTCAGAGAGAAATGAGATAGTTTTGTCGCATATTTAACTAATAATAAAACTTAAGTAAGTAATATTGTAAATCATAATTAAATAACAAAGGCTACTAAGTAATCTTTAATTTTCAATAAAAAAACAACAATTAATATTTGGTAATCCCGCCATTATGTTCTATGACTTCTCTTAATCTACTGGTCATCGATCTATATAATGTGGAACAATATTCTTCAGTTATTGCCTCCCAAGCATTATTTATAACTTCCAACAAACCTTCAACGATTCTTGGTCTTACATTTGCCTTTCGAATTTCTCTGACTAACATCGCCCAAACATTTTCTACTGGATTCAAGTCTGGGCTTTTACTACACCAGTCAAGAACATTAATATTACGTGCCCGAAACCATTCGGTCACTACACCAGAGTTATGCACTGAGCAGTTATCTTGTTGGAAGATAAAATCATTGTTAGGGAAAAGAATCTCAACAGAAGGAAGCATAACTTATCCAAAATTCTGATATATGCTTCACTATTAAATCTTTCGCCAATATGCCATAGAACTCCAGGTCCCTGCGAAGATATCCACGTCCACATATTTACAGAAAAACGACCACTTCTATTTGTGAAATTGACATAATTCTCGTCAAACCGTGTATTAGGTGGGCGATAGACACGAATATTGCCACTATTTGAGGATTGGAAAACCTTTTCATCCGTAAAAATAACACGATTCCAAAATTGTTCGTCATTAGCCATGTGTTCTAAAGCAAACCCCATTCTTGCTTCTTTGTGACTGTTGTTTAATAATGGTTTCCTTGCTGCTGCGTGGCATTTTAATTCAGACTGTGCTACTCTGCGACGGCCCGTACGACAGGATGCTGGAAAATGTGTTGCAGGAACAGCATCAACTACTGTTGAAAATGGATTTGCTCTTAAATTGTTAATCAAAGCAGTATCCTGTTCAGCAGTGGACTTTCTCGGACGTCCTGAGCCTGGATTTCTATAAATTCTTAAAATACTTGAAACTGAGTTCTTGCTCACATTGTAAAATGTTGCAGTTTGCCTCACCCATCGTCTATTTTTGTGATTATTCCACCTTTCGTCACTGCATTTATATGCGGCATAATTACTTTCTACTTTGGAATTGTTTGACAGATGTCAAATATTCATAACACAAATTCAAACAGCTAGAATTAACCAAAAATCTGCTACAAGAGTTGTCCCATTTTTTATTGGCCGCAACTGTACCATCAAAGTTTTGCTGTTGCGTGTGTTGTGTTGATGTGCAGTTGAGACAGTGGGTAGATATTTAAGGTTTTGTCTTGCGTACATCAGACACTTGATGATATATACAGGGAGCACTTAGGAGTTCATTCTGAATCATAGTTGGTTTACAACTATCCATATACCCTATTTTAAAAATCAGTCTTATTATTTTCTTTTGCATCACAAAAACTTTTGTAAAATTTGTGGCTCTACCCCAGCACAAAATGTTTTGTGATATGTGTTAGTAAGCCAATATATATGGTCAGCAAGCCAGCTGTATCAAGACAAAACTTCATTTGAGAAATTGCAAAGTATAATTTATTAAGTTTTTTACAGACACTGTCTATGTGGTCATCCCAGGTGAGCTGACTATCTATACAGGGTGGGTCACGGTCGATGGTACCTTAGACGTTTACGGAGAACGGGACATAGGATCATTCTGAAAATTTGGTTTCTCAAGTTGTTGCTCTTGGTCTATCGATCTAAAATATTTTCAGCAATGCAGCGTTGCCGCTTATACCAGAAAGTAGCAGCATCTTTGTTATTTCAAATGGGTCACCTTGTATATTACCGCATTTTTTAACTTGTCATTCCTTTCTGATTATTTCTGTCTTTTACTCCCTTTTACTTTTCTCTAACGGTTTTTGAGATATTGGTTATTTTCCATATTTTTTATCCAAAACATAGCTCGAATTGAATGTTTATTTCTGCGGTATTTGGATTCTTAGGAAGTTGCAATTTTGTGTTTAGTTCATCAAGTTCATGTACATTGATTCTGTATAGAGAAGTTTGATCTGCGTTATACAGGGTCGTTCAAAATTCATGATCTTACTGCTAGATACGAAAAAGGTTGAAAGTGTGTTTTTTTAAATGGAATATCCTGTATATTATGAAATATCCTGAAACATGACTAAATTCACTTCGAATTGATATATCATGTTCCTATACCTAAATAGCCAGAATTCCGAGATAATAGCAAGTGCTTGAATTATTGCCGGAAATTTTTCAAGTACATGAATTACCATGGAAATAGGCCAAAACATTTATTATGTTGTCTTCCTCTGAAGTTATAGGCTTCGGTAAATGTCGTTCCGTTTTCAATTTTGATCCATAATTAATGAAATTATGTTGTAATAGTACAAACTTCCTTTTGTTCATTGGTTGTGAATCAGGGTACGTTTCACTGAATTTTCTGCACGTTCTTGCTATAATTCCCTCACATTTTAAATGAAGAATAAACAATTTCATCAGAACTTCGTTCGTTCGTGAATAGGTATTTCCCTGCATTTCAATTATTTTTGAGTCACTTTCGTTAAAAAACACAACGGTATTATTAATAGTGCACTAATTGTCAAATTTTCATAATGACATGTGCCTACCTACCATCATGACATTTAATAGCCACCTTAGATGAATATGAGAAAAATAAATCGATTTTTTCGAAAATTTCATACCTCACTTTTGTAGCCAATCAAAAAATTCGTCCTTGTTTAGATACCATAGCAACCCTAAAAATTTCCGGAAATTTTTATCCTCCTGGGTACCCTGGGCGAAATTAATAAGTGGAAATTTTTCTGTCAAACATTTGACAAGTTAATATTTTGCTTTAATGTACAAATGGAGGTCTAGTTTTCATATGAAAGGAGATAATTATGTATTTACTAGATATTTGGAATGTGTCTGAAAATATTTTCTCCACGATTATTGCAGAAATTGGGTAGTATTCATAAAAGGTAGCAAATGCTTTTAATATAGGTTTGTCTCCCTCATAACTCAACAAAATGAATACGTCTGTTTCAAGAAATTTATGCATATGACCCATTGTCAATTCTGAAATCATATTTCAGAATTTGTCACAAATTTTTAAGTCCCGTAGCTCAGCGGTAGTGTTGCGGCCTATGAGTCGCTAGGTCGATGGTTCAATCCACGATAAGAACATAATTTTTTTATTTATTTTTGTTCCCATTTAAACACATTTATTGATGAAAATTTTGTTAAGTATTTCACATATCAATATTTCAGTGGTTATAAATAGTTCAGGTGAAACCATCGTTAGTTATTTCTTATGAATTGTTGGATGATTTTCATTTCTCGGTGTGAAATTTTTTTACCGAATCCCCCTCGTGCTTGAATTAATTGCCGTAAATTTATCTCGTACACGAATTTTCAACGAAAATTTTCAAAAAATTCATGTACTTGAAAAATTTCCGGCAATAATTCAAGCACTTGGGAGATTACAAGTGAAAATTGCTATTATCTCGGAATTCTGGCTATTTAGGTATAGGAACATGATATATCAATTCGAAGGGAATTTAGTCATCTTTCAGGATATTTCATAATATACAGGATGTTCTATTTAAAAAAACGCACTTTCAACCCTTTTCGTATCTAGCAGTAAGATCATGAATTTTGAACGACCCTGTATAACGCAGATCAAACTACTCTATACAGAATCAATGTACATGATCTTGATGAACTAAACACAAAATTGCAACTTCCTAAGAATCCAAATACCGCAGAAATAAACATTCAATTCGAGCTATGTTTTGGATAAAAAATATGGAAAATAACCAATATCTCAAAAACCGTTGGAGATAGGTATAGGGAAGTATGAGGCAGAACTAATCAGAAAAGAATGACAATTTCAAAAATGCGGTAATATACAGGGTGACCCATTTGAAATAACAAAGATGCTGCTACTTTCTGGTATAAGCGGCAACGCTGCATTGCTGAAAATATTTTAGATCGATAGACCAAAAGCAACTACTTGAGAAACCATATTTTCAGAATGATCCTATGTCCTGTTCTTCGTAAACGTCTAAGGTACCATCGACCGTGACCCACCCTGTATAAGACCCCAAAAACATCACATTCTCAGATAATTTGACATCTAGATCATTGCTTACCGTATTGGGAATAGGGCGCCTTAGATAGAAGTTCACTGAAATTGTTTTATCTACGTTGAGTATTAACGAATTACATTGGCACCAGGATCCAAATTGATCAACAACTGTAAGTATTTCTGCTTTTAATTCATCAATATTATTGCTAGCAATTGTAATAGTAGTATTGTCAGCATACATAGTTATGTGAGCCTTCATGTGCTCGGGCAGGTCATTGACACAAATAGTGAAAAGAAGGGGTCCCAGTACAGAACCCTGGGGAACCCTTTGCTACGCTTTGGAGTGCGTAAAGTAAAACACTTTACGCACTAGTGCGTGAAGTAAAATATGTCAAAAATTGTGTATGGCAACCAAATAAAATGTTTTAATTTAAATTGCCACTTATGGTATCTTCTTCTACGATTAAAAATAATTTTTGCTTATGTTTAGTATGCAACAAATTATCATGTTTTTTATTTTGATCATAATTTTCTGCAAATGTCATTGATTTAATTAAATGTAAACAAACCGTGAATGTCGATTTTGCTCAGAAAGTAAGTAGGCTGTGTGGTATCGAGAATTGGAAAAACTGACACTCAAAAGTAACAAATTTTTGTCAATAATGTTTGTATACCTGATAATTCTTTATTCAAATTTTATTGCAGTTTATCTGTTTGTATCTATCTGATAACCGATATGGATTCAAATTCATCAGGCGAATTTGACAATACTCCTCCAAATATATTCAAGCCACTGAAAACCTATTACCAGAAAAATCTGCACACATTTATGAACAGAAATATAATATATTTAAGGAACGGTCCAGGAAGAATAAAGTGACAAAATACTCAGAAAATGTCATTTTGGCCTATTTCGCTGAGGAATTAAAGTCTTGCAAACCTTCTACACTATGGTCGATATATTCTATGTTGAAAAGCACCTTAAAATATAAAAACAACGTTGATATTTCGAACTTCAACAAGTTAATAGCGTTTATCAAACATAAAAATAAAGGATATAAAGCAAGAAAATCTAAAATTTTTGAAAGAGAACATTTAATTCATTTTCTCTTGAACGCTCCAGATTCCCAGTTTTTGATGAACAAAGTAAGTTAAAAGTATGTTATGAGTAACGCTATTGCCATGTATGGTGTTCGTATGGAGTGTTGCGTAACTACGCCGATCCTCAAAGGCCACCGGCTTAGTTAGGCACCAGATCATACGCAAAATGATACAAAACCATTCCCTTTTGATTACAATTTTACATTCCAAACGTCAGGATATTTTCTCATGTTTTCCTCTTCAATTAAGCTATTTGTACCACTGCAATATGTTATTTTTTAGGTTTCAGGTTTTGGAGGTGACCTTCTAACTGTTAAAAAACACGGAGGATGAAAATCATCTGATGGTTGCAGAAGGCTATGTGGATAGCACAATTACCCAAAAGAATAATATTTCTAATAAACTGTTGATGGATGACAGTATGCCATCTACTTTCAAACAGAGCGTTTCTAAACTACAGTTTTACTGTTGAAGACAATAATAGAGAATTTGGAGAGCCGCTCCATACCAATATTACAGAAATAAGGCCACAAAATGTTTTAAACTCTGTAATGGAAATATGATCCAAATTTTGCTAACAAAGTAACGTATGGCCCATCCAATTATTTTTAACTTTCAGTATTTGTATTTAGAAAAGTTTTTTCTCGGAAAAGGTGTCATTACACTTACCTAGTATATTTTATTCACATGTAATTTTGATTTTTTTAATGTGTTGTCACTCATGCATTTACTCGTATTTATTTGTACTCGTATTTACTCGTATGTATTTTATTTTATTTATACATTGTGAGTGTCTTTTTCTAATGTGTCTTTGTCTGTACCATTTATATTATGTGAATATTAAGTGTGAATAAAGTTTATTATTATTATTATTATTATATTCAATAATGACCCCATACTATCTCCGAAGCTGAAAACTATCAGCAATTAAAAATAGAAGATAATATAATCAGTAATCAGTTCGTAATTTACTGTTATTTCAAAAATATTTCATCAGCAAATTCGCTAATGGGCTATCAAAAAGGAGCGAATTAGAATATGTTGATAGGATTGGGCATAAATAAAGTTCGGTAAATTCAAATTTTTTCATCACAGTAGCTCACAACTTGAAGAACGCAAATATGTCGTTCTCATTGCATTTGGTATTTGCTTTATTGTTTGTATTACACTCAAGTGATGTTTTTGGTGCAGGTAGGTTGTTGTTTTTTCAATTCCTTCAAGAACTTTTGATCAAATCATCATTCTTACTTCTTCGGGTCACAACTCAGCTGTTTTACCTACAGGATAAGACAAACTTTTACGGATTTAATGACAAAGACTGTTTATAATAAAGTATAGTGTCCACAAGCATGACTCTTTTTCTAAAGGACTAAATGTGAGTACTCGAGTGATGTTTATATGGGTAATAATAATAATAATATAATAGTAATAATATTTATTTTCCATTAGACACAAATTACATGTATTGGAATCGTCAAAGTACACATAAAGCTACGACAGTACAGTTCACAGTGTAAATAACTAACTACTGTAATAATAAATAAAAAATATATATAAATACACACACATATTGCGAGTCATAAAACTCTTGTAAATTATAAAACAACTCTCAATCAAATAATTATTCAACAAGCAACTGAATTTTTTAAAGTTTGTCATTTCTTTCAAATGTTTAGGGAGCTTATTGAATAGTAAGACCTAGCACTGACGGAGAATTTAATGCTAATTCGTATTTACGGAATGAAACATGGAAATCATGTTTTTGTCTATACTCTATTCCAAATAAGAACACAGTGCTGGAAGCTCGAGCTTCACGCTAATTGGTTGAAGTCTAAGCCAGTTCAATACCATATAAGGTGCTGTCCGAAAGTTTAGAAACTTTTTCAAATTTGGCGCTTTCCTTGGCCGCAACAAAAATCTAGCTGTGTGGGTTTTCCTCACTGATCACGGCGCCACCTACTGTTTTCTTATTTGGAATAGAGTATAGTGTTCACATTGTGAATACTTTCATTGAGCAGAAATATATTCTTGTTTTTAAAAACATAAACGGACAATTCAAAAATATATATACAGGTTAAGGTTAAAATCCTGAATTTTCGGAATAAGTTTCTACAAGAAAATGTGCTAGGAACTCCTGCTACTATACGAATATTTCTTTTCTGTACAATAAACATATTTGAAACAAGTATAGAGTTACCCCATATACATATGTCATATATCAGCCTTGACGCAACTTGAGCATGATTTAACGATAATAATTGTTGGTCTGTTGAAATGCTTCTGAGATTTCGGAATAGGTAACACAAATAATTCAGTTTGTTTATCATTAGGGTACAGTACTTCTTCCAATTCAGACATGCATCTATGTTTATCCCTAAAAATGTTGTATCATCTAAATTCTTGGGAATTTATTTGAATTTGTACTTACTTGCATGGTCTTTGACGATTGTGCAATCTCACCTACTCAGTTTTGTCAGCATTGAGATACAATGAATTGGCTCCGCACCAGTTCACAACTGACTTTAGAGTACTCGCACACTTCTCAAACAGTAGATGATCCACATTATCGGACACCACTAAGGATGTGTCATCCACATACATCGTCATGAATGAATCTGTGATGAAGTTGTCGATATCATATATGTAGAGCAGGAATAATTTTGGACCAACAACAGATCCTTGTGGTACCCCCATCGTGACGTCCAAGCATTCAGAATCAAAGTTAACAGTGGTAGACTCACTATGATATTTTAAAATGACAAACTGTTGTCTATTCTTCAACACTCACATGGTCTAGTCATAGGCAACAAATCTTATACCATACGCATAGAGCTTTGACATAAGTTGACAGTGGTTGACACAATCGAATGTCCAGCTGAGGTCACAGAATATGCCAACAGGGCATTCTCCTGATTCCAGAAGCCCTGTAACTGTTTCAATAAACGAAATTACTGCACTATTTGTGGATTTGTTTGTGCGAAAACCATGTTGTTTATCTGAGAAAATGTTGTGTTTATTTATAAATTTCAGTAGCCTATCTAAATGAGAGTATTCAAATATCTTGGAAAAACTTAGACTTATTGTAATCGGCCTATAGTTTTCCATTTTTCAGGATCCTGTTTTCAAAAAATTGGGATAACTTTGCCGACTTTCAATATTTTAGGAAATTTTAGGAATGACAAGTTGACGAGAGGGGTGACTGGCAGTATAATGAAGGGTAGAGATTTTTTGATGAGAAATAATGGAACTTCATCAGGGCCGGATGAGTATTTGTTTTTGATTTTGTTGCTAAGCAACGAAAATAACCCCTCTGGAATAAAAGGCTCTAAAATATTGGAATGATGATTCATATTTATGGGATGGTGGTTCAGTTTAATATCGCCTTTTTTTGTTTATTATTTCTGAAGGAGAATCAATGAAATATTTATCGAATAAATTAGATAAATCGCCTGGATTATCTTGCAGAGTGTCGTCATTCATAATTTGAATGTTCTTTTTTACGTTTCCCTTCCTATTTGAAAGTTCGGATATTACTTTCCATGCTGTTCTACTGGGATTGGGAGAATCTGTGATTCGGTTAGGATAAAATGTTTTTATTTTATTGTCTTACTAGTGTAGCATGTTTCTTTTTGGATTTTTTGTACGCATCTGTGAGGAGCTCAGGATACCTATTTCTCAAGATATATAAATTTTTCAGAATTGTACTCGATAATTTCACTTCATCGGTTACCCATTTTTTGTTGTGTGAATTATTACTTTCCCAATATTTTTTCAATGGAAAAAATACATTGAAATTATATAAAAATGTACCACAGAAGGATTTAAATGCTTTCTCAACTGTACAAGCCTCAAAAACTTCTTTCCATTCTTCACATTTGAGTGCTTCACAGAAGTGATCTACAGAATGCTCGTTAAAACTTCTCCTTATTTGAAAAGTTTTCAAACGAGGTGCTTTCAATTCAGATATCTGAAAGAGAACCGTTTTATGATCAGAAATATCATTGTCAACTACACAAACGACTGTATCATTCACGTTATTAAAAATTTGGTCAATGATGGTACATGAATGTCATGTCATGTAATGTCACGAATAATGGTATTGAATGCCAGCATACTAGACCAACCTATAGAGGTTTTTTTTCCACAAAAGAAAAGGCGCAAATACCCTATACTAATTTTTATAAGATAGTTCGTTACTGAAAACTCCAGTTTTCGCCCCAGCAAAATCCTTTGTGGAATTTTTTAAACAAGCAATAATGGAAAAAATCACAACTTTTGGTTTTTTGGAAATATTCCAAAGATTATTCAATGAATCGTTTTACAATCGAAACTTTTGTAGAGATTCACAAAACCTACAAAATAGATTTTCATGCAACCGGATCGGTGCATTTTCCACTGAGAAAATCCGGGAAAACAGACCATTTTTCATTTATAATGTTTATAAATCTGAAGCTGGACAAACAATATTGCAGAAACTAATAGATAATAATATGTATCGAATTCGATTGTATAGTCTTGACAGAAACATGGGCAATACAAAATACAGATCTTTATAATCTGAATGGATATACTAAGTTATACAACGAAGGAGATTTTAATCAAAATGATGGTGTCGTTGTTTACACTTAATCTGAACATCCTTATACCCATTCAATTATTTCTCTAAAGATGTTCCAAATCAAAATCTCTCTGAACGATAAAAACAAAATTCTCATCAAGGCTGTTTATAGGTCCCCAAACAGTAATCTCCACCAGTTCATTAATGACCTACAACATTATTTCGAGGGGCCAATATTTCAATCTGAAAATCATAATATTTTTATTGGTGACCTTAATATCGACTTATTAGATGATAACGAACATACCACAGAATACAACAATACTCTAAATGAATTCGGATATGTTTCTACAATAAACAACGCAACAAGAATTCAAACTGTACGCAGTTCTTGTATCGATCATATATTTGTAAGTTCCAAATCTAACATACTGGATCAAATATTGCCAATGATATTACAAACCGATATTACAGATCATTTTTCCACGATTTTACAGCTTGTAATTGAGAAAGTCGAGAACACTAAAGAACAGAAACATGCGAAATATATCTATCATATAAAACTTAAAAATTTACTCAGAAACCAGACTTGGAATTCAATATATACTGAACCAGATCCAAACTCGGCGACAGACAAGTTTATTGAAACAATTCATGAATATATACACAACTCTACCTTCATAAAAATTATCAAAAGAAAAAACACAAAAATCACTCCCTGGATGACAAACGCTTTACTTAAATCAACGAATACAAAAAACAACATGGCAAAACTAATAAGAAAAAACCCAAACGACAACAACCTGAAAAACCGGTATAAAAATATAGGAATAAATTGACAACGCTTATTGAGAAAACTAAATTTGAATATTACAACAGTAAAATCGAAACCAGTAAATCAAACGCAAAAGCTCTATGGGATGTTGTGCAAGAAGTAAGTAACACAAAAAAAAACGAAGATTAAAGTAAATGAAATCAAAATTGAATTAGGGGTAACGTTGACAAATGATAGAGAGATTGCGAACGAATTCAATGTAACTTTCAATAACACTGGAAAAAAACTTGCAGAAAAAATAAATCGCGATCCAAACTTTAAAACCAGTAGATCGTCCCTTCTAAATTCGCTCATACTCTTACCGACAAACCCGCATGAACTAAAAAGCCTTATTAATCAATTGAAAATCCATAAAGCCGTAGGACCAGATGAAATTAAAGCGGAAACTCTGAAAACCGTCACGCCATATACAGGGTGTCAATTTGAAAACTTCCCACCCTTAATATCTTCCTTCCAGTAAACAATATGAGTAATCGAAAAAACAGGTCAATTTTATTGTCAAGGGGGACACTTTCAAGGACTATTTGTAGCCCTCGTGGTTCAACCCCCTAGGAGGGGTAGATGTTACCCTTAGAATTTTAAATGGGAAGGGGGGTCAAGTGGCACATCATTTTGATGGGCGTTCAATTCTTGTTCCAATGGTACCCTGACTTATTATTTTTTTATGAGCATTTTCCGAAAAATTGCGTTCTAAACTAACAGAAGTAATTATTAGAACGCCTATACTGAGATGCATGGTTTGGCCAGAACTGGTTAGAATATTAGGTGGTACCGTTCCAACCCTTTAGTAGGGGTAACATTAGCCATTAGCTCCAAACACTTTACATAAAAAAGTAGTCTAATAGTAAAACGTAGATGGTAGTAAAGTTGTGTTTATTAAATGCTGAATTTTTAAGTGTCATCGCAGAAATTGTACAGATAGCCTTCCTTTTTTGCTACTTCTGCTGTAAAAAGTTTCTGTTTTCCTGCAAAAAATTGGTTAGCAAATTTGAACTATGTGGTAGTATTGTGAATACCGTTGTACCTGTTGGGCTGTTTCGGAATTACTTTAATAAGTGTATAAAAGTGTAAAAATGGTTTACATTCTTCAAGACAGAATTGAAATGATTGTAATTTATGGCGAAGTTGGAAAGTGCGCACGAAGGGCGGCATGTCTTTTTAACGAAAGACATCCAAATTGTAATGTAAGTCACCGGTATGTGCTTGATTTGGTGAATAAGTTTTACGAAACTGGTTCAGTGACAAATAAAAAAAGAAATAACCCCAGAGTACTAAATGAAGCAGCTCAAATTGAAGTTTTGGGAACATTTGCTGCAGAGCCCACGAGCTCCTTACGATCAGTATCAGAACAGACGGGAATGTCACGCGAGACTATAAGAAAAGCATTGAAAATGCATAAATTTCATCCATATAAAATGCAGATTCTTCAAGAGCTCCACGAGGATGATTATGATAGAAGAATAGAGTTTTGTGAAATCATGTCTCATCGAGTCAATACCATCCCTAATCTTCTGTTAAACATCTGTTTCAGCGATGAGTGTTCATTTTTTCTGAATGGCAATGTTAATAGACAAAATTGTCGCTATTGGAGTGACGAAAACCCACATATTTTTCGGGAAGGGCATACACAACACCCACAAAAAGTTAATGTTTGGGCTGGTATTCTTGGAAATGCCATTCTTGGTCCATTATGTCTGGAAGAAAACTTGACTGGCAATCTGTACCTTGATATGCTTGAAGAGACTATCGATCCTCTTATAACTCACGAGCTAGAAACTCAAATTGATGCAGAAGGTAATGAACTTTTGCAGGAGGATCTGTTACATTTCCAGCAGGACGGTGCTCCACCTCATTATTTTCTTCCCGTCCGACAGTGGTTAAACGAGAGATTTCCGGGTAGATGGATTGGCAGAAGGGGAGCAGTTGAATGGCCTCCGAGATCACCGGATTTAACACCCTTAGATTTCTTTCTTTGGGGGCATCTTAAATCCGTTGTTTATAAAACACAACCTTCTGATATTGACGAACTTAAAAGACAAATTACAGCAGCATGCCGGTCAATTCCTAGTGAAGTTTTCCGTAATGTTAGAGGGGAGTTCGAAAACAGACTGTATTACTGTTTAGAGCAAAATGGACAACATTTCGAACAGCTAATAAGATAAGCGTAAGTAGATTTTATGTTGGAAATGTCTTTCTCGCAAATTAAATTTTATTGTGTAGAAGGAAAAAAACCACCAAATAAAAAATCCCATGCGTAATAAATTTATTCCTGTCATTCAAGGGTTGGAGCGGTGCCACCTACTCTTCTAACCATTTTTATTAAAGGGAGTCAATACAATAATGCATCTCAGTATAGGCGTTCTAATAATTACTTCTGTTAGTTTAGAACGCAATTTTTCGGAAAATGCTCATCACAAAATAATAAGTCAGGGTACCATTGGAACAAGAATTGAACGCCCATCAAAATGATGTGCCACTTGACCCCCCTTCCCATTTAAAATTCTAAGGGTAACATCTACCCCTCCTAGGGGGTTGAACCACGAGGGCTACAAATAGTCCGTGAAAGTGTCCCCCTTGACAATAAAATTGGCCTGTTTTTTCGATTACTCATATTGTTTACTGGAAGGAAGATATTAAGGGTGGGAAGTTTTCAAATTGACACCCTGTATAATCGAACCTCTCACTTATATTTTCAACAAGTGTATGGAAACTGGTATCTGGCCCAAAGATTCCATCATTGTTCCAATATATAAGAAGGGCGACAGAAAACTAGCGGATAACTATAGGCCTATATCTCTCATCTCCCACGTATCAAAAATTCTTGAAAAGGTATTGAAAATCAGACTAGAAAGTTTTATAAAAAAATATAGTATAAATTCCGAACGGCAGTATGGATTCAAGCAAAAAACTTCCACACAAGATGCCATCCTCTCTTTGACAGAAAAAATTCACAACTCTTTAAATGAAAACAAATCATGCCTGTGTGTATTCATTGATCTGTCAAAAGCCTTTGACACCGTAAGCCATGAATTACTCTTCCAGTCTTTAGAGGATATAGGTATCAGAAATACTTCATTAGATTTATTCAAAAGCTACATCACGAACAGACGTCAAACAGTTAAAATAAACGATGTTATTAGTGAAGCCTTACCTGTTGAATACGGGGTGCCTCAGGGTACGGTCCTTGGACCACTACTCTTCAACATCTATTTGAATGGCTTATTTTCTGTGAAGAGTAAAGGGGACATTGTTGGATTTGCCGATGATACCGCAATCTTTTACAAAGCTGATTCATAGAAAGAAGTGAAAAGAATCGTACAAACGGATTTCATTCTGATTAAGAAATGGCTTGAAAACAGACTATTAACGATAAATTTTCAGAAAACGAACTATTTACCTATTAGCTGCAATAAAACAAATCTTCCCCCTTTCACCGATATTCAAATATCTGACGGAGAAACTGACCTAACAATAACAGCTAAAAATAATGTTAAATATCTGGGAGTCATGATAGACTGCCACATGAAATGGGACATACACATAAAATACATCATCAAGAAATTACAATTCATTCTCTATAAATTGAAATATTTGAAAAAAATTCTATCAACACATCAGTTATTAACATTGTACCTCGCGCTCGTTGAAAGTCATCTTCGATACGGCATACTAGCATGGGGCGGCGCCTTGAAAACGCACCTCAAACCCCTCGAAATTCTACAACGAAGATTTCTCAAAATTATTTTGGGAAAGCCATCCAGATATCCTTCTGACCTTCTTTAAACAGAAACAAAAGTATTTAATATAAAACAACTTTATTACTACCATGTGACCATGCGGTACCATTATCTTAAAAACTCAGGAGACTTACCAACACATACGTACAACACCAGACAAAAAAATAACTATATCATTCCACAAATCACAAAATCACTCGGAATGACTAGTTTCTCATTTAACGCCCCGAAAATGTACAATTCATTGCCCGAAACAATCCGAAAAATACCTAGTCTATTCTATTTCAAAAAACAACTGAAATTATTCACGAGAGAAACTCAAAAATTCCTGTAACAGATTTATTAACCTCACTTCATTTCATTCTTACGAGGGTATATATGCATATGTTTGCTCTGTGTATTAAGCAATCATTTACCATGTGATGTCTTCAATTAAAATCATTTATATGTTTTACTTATTTTATATCGAAACAAGTTTAATCACTTATCGATTGTTCCTGTTTGTTTGTGTTAGTTTTATATACTTAGAAATTCAATTCGACTATTTTATTTATATTGTACTGTAACTTTAGTGTATTTTATCTTATTAGTATTACATTTTTATTTTATCCACATTACTCAAATGATCTCGACGTCTATTGTCTTCATATAGGCGAAACAAGTGCAATAGCACTTTGTTCGCTTTGTTTCCTTGTAATAACGTTACACTTTCATTGAATAAAGTTATTATTATTATTATTATTAATATGAGGTTCAACTGTGCGCAAGATTTTTTCTGTCCAATCTGTAGTTTCACAATCGCACAATCGCAATAGCACAATCGCGTTATAAACAATTCAAGGGCACATCTTTCAAGACGCGCCGATTTGAGAGAAATCGTATTCAGATTCTGTAAACGGCATCTGGAAGTATAGATAAATATCTATAATTTGCATACTAAGGATTTTCGCCTGAGAGGTGGGAAATGTGTCGAAAATGTCATTGAAATTTGATTAAAACGCTTCAAAGTGCGCCCGAAGTCACCCGAAGTCTAACTGAAGTTAATAAGAGTTGAGTTCGGGCGACTTCGTGCACTTTGAAGCATTTCGAGTAACTTCCAGTGACATTTTCAACATTTTCCACCTCTCAGGTGAAAATCCAAAATATTTGAATATGATGATTTCCCTTGATTCGGCGCATTTAGACAGGTTCGCCCTCAAATTGTTTATAACGCTGCTAAAACTACATATCGGACAGAAACCATCTTGCGAACAGTTGAATCACATGTTATCTATCATTTTCCAAACTAGAAAGAGAGGTAAAATATACTACGAAAACCAAGAAACTAATCACAAATTTTCTTTGACTATTCTGTTCATAAAATTATTCCAATTCCACGTCTAATCTTTCCAAAATTATACGAGGATGTATTGATATCTAGTTAGCCTAGACTAGTTCCCTGCATAAACAAAATATTGCGTTACCATAGCAACGAACAATAACTTATTAGAAGTGTCAGTGTCAGTAAAAGTAAACCAGAGTTACGCAATAAACTAAATGAAAAAATATGTCCACCGAAATTGTGAAAATTAAAAAATTGGAGTATCGAGCCATCATCAAGTACCTGTATTTAAAAGGGTTAAGAGGTAAGCAGATTTACGAAGATATGCTTTATACCCTTAGTGATCAATGTCCTTCGTATGCGACCGTGAAAAATTGGACTGCAAGCTTCAAAATAGGTAAATTTTCCATTGAAGATGATGACCAATCGGGAAGGCCAGTTTCTGTGTCAGACTCCGAAAATAGATAGAT
This sequence comes from Chrysolina oricalcia, assembly GCA_944452925.2. NCBI lineage: Eukaryota > Metazoa > Arthropoda > Insecta > Coleoptera > Chrysomelidae > Chrysolina > Chrysolina oricalcia. The sequence goes on from OX101824.2 coordinate 53,554,265, forward strand.
AGATAGATAGATTTATTTAACAACGTATACAATTTCGATGCAGTTCATGACATGATTTTAACAGACCGTTGAATTGGGCTAAAACGGATATCTGAAGCACTGAACATTTCATACGAACGCGTTCATCATATAGTTTACGTCAATTTGGACATGAGAAAAATTGCTGCAAAATGGATCTTCAAATGTTTGAATGTTGACCAAAAGCGTGCAAGGGTAGTAACATCGCGTTCGATCTGTGCTCGATTTGAAAACGATGTAGACTTCTTAAACGGAATTGTTACTATGGATGAGACTTGGGTACATTTCTACGATCCAGAAACAAAGCAACAATCGATGGAATGGCGACACTCTGGCTCTCCAAGACCTAAGAAGTTTCGTGTCCAAAAAGGACCACGCACACACCTTATGAGAAAAAGTCTTTCGGTGAAAATGGCTGAATTTTTTATATGTTATAGCTGAAACCATTCTTAGTAAAAGTCTCCATTGGCCCAACTCGATCGTATGACTAGATTCGGCGCTAGAGGGCGCCAAATTATGAATTTTGTGATTTTTGGAGAAATTCAGCTGAATGAAAAAATATCAATATCTCATTTATATTCAATATTGCGTGCAACTGGGCATTCCTTAAGTTTGCGAGAAATAGTTTTCCATAATACAGAAAAAAAATACGCCGTTATTTTTATACAGGGTAGTCAATAATATATTCAATCCTTCAGTGATGGAATTCGCCTACGAGGTTAAAAGTTGATTGAGTTTTATCATTGAGGATCAATCAGAATGGTTTGTTGATTCACCAAAATATAATGAAGTTATGAATACAGGGTGTTTGGAATAAGGAAGGGTCCAAGTTATATGTTACTTGTGACATCTACAAACAGCCACACATTCAAATGTCTACGTAAGGTAAGTTCGTTCTGGTTCGATTATACTAAATGATTACTACTCACAAAATGTATGTATTCTCAATTTCCACGCATTCAAATGTCTACGTAAGGTTAGTTCATTCTGGTTCGATTATACTAAATAATTACTTCTCACAAAATGTGTGTATACAATTTCTACACGCATTCAAATGTCTACATAAGGTTAGTTCGTTCTGGTTCGAGTACACTAAATAATGAAGATGAACCCAGGTTAGGTATCGGCCGAGATTACATACCGTATTTTGAGGTGTCCTTCGATTGAGAAGATTAAAAATCCTTAAGCAGCCGAATTTACATGTGCCCGTTTGTAGACCAAGCAAAGGTGAATATGAATAATCCCAAATAACTTTTTCAAAACAGCCTATCTCAATTCTCACAGTGACGACTTCCTCAGAGTGGAATTAGTAATATCGGAAGTAGTTCGGGGTCACAATCTGTACCAAAAAAAAATACTACCATAATGTCACCGAATTATAAGATATCCAACAAATTATGAACAATATACGTTCCTCTAGGTTTTATAATCGAAGAATAGAGCCTATGAATGAATTCTCCTTGAATTCAGATGGGTTCAATCAGTTTTTTTTTTTGCTTTGGTCTTAACTTTTAGCCACACACATAACGTTAGTTATATTGAAATTTTTAACTGTAGAACTTAGATACATATTCCGTTTCTTATAACAAATTCTACTATCAGGTCATATATCACTTTGTCTTTCGTTGCTAGTAAGTTTTGAATACTGGTGGGAAATTGCAGGTTCAATCGTAGGAGTTTTTTGATGAAATTATTAATTCCAGGAATGTTATTACAGTTAAAGAATAGGTGATTCAAATCAGCAGTTTCATTATCATATTGACATAGAGGTGAATCAAGGATCCAAATTTTATGTAGATGGGCTGGAAAGCAACCATGATTGGATTTGAGTCTTGTTATAATTGCTGAATATGTTTTACGGACATCAAATAGGAATATGTGGGGTACTTTTTTGGGAAGTTCCTTGTGCATGAGGAAGTAAGGGTTGGTGGACTTTCTTACTATTTCTGACCACTTTTCCATCCATTCTTTGTCTACATTTTGTCTATATATGCTCAAGAGATCATTGTTACAAGGAATTTTGTCCAAGCCAGCACAAATTCGTACTTCTTTGGTTGCCTGGTCTACTATTTCATTTCCAAGAATACCACTGTGTTTCAATCAGTTCAAACATAAATTCGACGGAAATACACTCAATCTCCTCGTAATATCAGATATATTCCTTTGAGTGACTCACATAATATATTCGTATTTATAGCTTGCTAAATCCTACAAGAACACAAAATTAATTTTTTTGCTCCCTCTATCTCCGAATTTTCGACATAGTAAGGTTTAGGACGATGTCATGATTGAATCCTCGAAAAGAGTAATCACCCATTCAAATTGATTGCAGCCTTCTTTGTGTGAAACACTATGTATTTCACTTGCATTTTGTTTTGAGATATCAACTTCCATTCTGATCGATCATCAATAATAATTAACTTAATCATCTCATAGTCTCGAAAATGAATTTTGTCAACTAAAAATTGATTATATTGGAAACTACCATGTAGAAAATACTTTTTTTGTTTCATACAAAAATCATTCACGATTTTAGTAAATCTCAGTTGAACAACAGTTTTATATCGATTACAAATAATATGAAAATGTTTTTGAATCATCTGAATTCACTCAAAATTAATAAAATTCGTGATTTGGAGTAATTACATTTATATAAAACATGAACCCTATTTCATTCCAAACACTGTGTATTCATAGCTTCATTATATTTTGGTCGATCAACAAACCCTTCTGATTGATCCTCAATGATAAACCCAATCAACTTTTAACCTCGTAGGCGAATTCAATCACTAAAGAATTGAGTATATTGTCGACTACCCTGTATAAAAATATTGGCGTATTTTTTCTCTGTTTCATGGAAAAATATTTTTCGCGAACATTAGGAAATCCCAGTCGGACACAATATTGAATATAAATGAAATATTGATATTTTTTCATTCAGCTGAATTTCTCCAAAAATCACAAAATTCATGATTTGGCTCCCTCTAGCGCCGAATCGAGTTGGGCCAATCGAGACTTTTACTCAGAATGGTTCCAGCTACAAAATATAAAAAAAATTCAGCCATTTTCACCGAAAGACTCTTATTTCCATGAGGTGTGTGCGTGGTCCTTTGCTGGAAAAGTTCTTGCTTCAGCTTTTTGGAATTGCCATGGAGTAATCATGATTGATTTTTGGATAAGGGTAGAAGAATAGATTACTATTCGACATTACTGACTATTCTACAGAAAAAAATTGAAGAGAAAAGACGCGGAAAGCTATCCAAAGTTGTTTTGTTTTTGCAGGACAAATCTCATGTTGCCATGCAAAAAATTCGTGATTCAGGGTTTGAATTACTAGAACACCTCCCTTATTCACCAGATTTGGCTCCGTCCGACTATCATCTCTTTCCTCAACTGAAAAAAAATTAAAAGGTCGTAAATTTTCTTCCAACGAGGAGGTAATAAAAGCTGTGGAGGTCTGGTTTGCAGAGCAAGGAGAAATATTTTTTTGAAAGGTCTAGAGTCGTTGCAGGTTCGCTGTAATAAGTGTATCCAATTAAGAGGAGAACATGTTGACTAATAAAATATTTCGACATTGAAATTTTGTTTGGTTCTATAGAAGGATAAGAATTTTTCAATATATCCTCCTATTCTGACGACAATATGGGCAGGGAGGCTGCCCAATTTTGCAATGACACTCTAGTCAATCTATATTTCCGGGTCTATTTATTTCGGGATATATTTCTCGTGTTCTTTGCAGCTGCAGCGCGTTGTTGCCGTTGCTTTTGACGTGGTCATTTTTATGCTCTCATCGATCAAAACATTGCCAACTTGTATTTCGATAATTAGATGGACGAATTTTTCCACATTTGGTTATTAGTATTGTTACTGAGTTTATTGACAAGTGTTAGTTTTCCATCAAATTTGTAAGACGCGTTTCTCCTGTACAGCGTGTTATTCGAAACAATGATTGAATTTGGCCTTTGGTGCTATGATTTAAAAGTCTATTGGGGAGCAACTTCGAGTACAATTACCTCCAATTCTGTATGGACGAAAATTCTCAAAAAAATTCAGCTGATGTAGCCACTGTCGAGAAATTTCACACCAAATTTTCATTGTATTTGTAAGAAAACTACTCTAGCGTCCCAAATACCTTTTAATCGGTTTTTCAAATTTTTAGATACTTCTTTATCGGCACACGATATTTATGTAGGAAACGATCAGGTAAAAATCCACATCAATGATGAGAATGTAGATTTGGTAATTTCAATGTGTTCAAGGTAACTCGCCACAAAGCAATAAAGAGGTGTGAGATGAAATCCATGAAGCTTGTGAGTATCGAAAGCACCGAGAAAAATAAGCAGATCGTCGAATTGTTGCAAGATCAGGGTGAGTACAAAATTTTCAATAACAAACAAACTTTTTTTTTGGTTATCAAATGATAGCATTTTTTCAAAAAAAAGTAAATGTCGGCAGCATCAAAATTAAGCGAGTTACGATGGAAATTAGGTCCCTACATTTTTCTACGAAAAAACAGTGAAAGCAACCCCCTAGTTACCACCCTAATTGAAATTAATCGTCATTCTTCTGTGATTCACTTCATTTATGTGTTATCATTGATCCTGAAAATTTGACCAATTAAAAATGCTTAATTTTTGAAAAATTAGAACTTAAAGTGAAAAACGCTTTTTTGTTATTTCCTAAAAAATGCCCTTTTCTGCAAAATAACTCCAAAAATACTGGAGATACGGAAAAATGCCAGGGTATCGAATTGTAGTGTTTTCGATTGCAAAGATCTTCGTTTCAGTAGATGCTCTATACGATTAATGTTTGTTGAGATATGGCCGTTTAAAACCCCTATCGTAGAAGAAGAATCTGCAGAAAATGATTTACTGAAAATAAAAGCATGATTTGATGAAATGTCATTAAGAATAAATTTTGAAAATACCAATTATATTGCATTTAGTTGCAATAAAAGTACCATACCTAGTTATCGTAAGGTCATTGTCGTACAAGAGACAACAAACTGTGAAATAAGAGAGGTAGATAACACAAAATATCTTGGAGTAGTAATATACAGATTCATGAAATGGAATTTTCACATTTCTCCACTCGTGAAGAATCTCAGAATCATACTATTCAAATTTAAACAATTGAAAAAAATTCTCAACATTTCGCAGATGCGAACTATATATTACTCCTTAGTGTACTCTATACTACAATACGGAATAGTCGTGTGGGGTGGAGCATATACAAATTTAATAAAAAAGGTAGAAGTAGTACAAAAAATATTTATAAAAATCATGTTCAACAAAAAACGTACTTTTTCTACATATATGATATTCAACGAGAGCAAGCTTATGGATATGAATCAAATATACTGCACAAAAATTCCTACTCTACAATATAAAAAAAGAGAAGAACTCACAATGATAGATCACAACTATAACACACGTTACAAGACAGATTAAAAAAACCAAAAGTATCAAAACAAGTAAAAAAATTGGGCAACGATCGTTCGACTCTATATCACAACATATATATATATATATATATAAATATATATATATATCCAAATCCCTGAACAGATTAGAATTAAACCCAACCAACATATTTTTAAATTTTTTTTGAAAAAATGGATATTGAATATTCCAACAAAAACAGTCCAAAACATGATAAATATTACAATATAATTGAATGATGGTTTTTCGGGTTTTTAGGCCGACGTTTATTTAGAGAAAAACTCGACGTTTCGCCAACACGAGTGGTTGGCATTTTCAAGATAAATGTTTACAGTTTCGATCACTGAACACTACTTGTTTGGTATGCGTTGTCTCAGCCAGTATTTATGGGTCGACGTACTCGTACCTGCGTCCGGTGCCATCGTCCCTGCGTCGGGTACCCCCTCGGATTCATTAATTTCCCGGTATGGTGTTATTACCGTTTTCTTGAGAACAGGTAGCCATGCTTTATTCAATTGTAACCCTTCTACAATTCTGTTGAAATTGTTGGGATGTTTTTTGATTTCGATTGCTTCTCGGAAGAGTCTTGGATAATATGCATGTGTTGTGGTTGGGTTTCTTCGAACTTCACTCTGTGATTGTTATTGTTAAGCGCATGTTCTGCGACAGCGGATTTTTCTGAGTGTCCTAACCGGCAATTGGCCTTGTGTTCCTTTATTCTGGTATTTGTGGAACGCTTCGTGGTTCCGATATAAACGTTGCCACAGGTGCAAGGTATGGTTGCGATATGTAGACGACACGTTCATAATTTGGAGTCATGGACTGGAAAAACTCAACAAATTCCTTGAGCACATTAATAGGATACACCCGAATATACAATTCACAATGGAAGTTGAAAATGATAGGGAACTAACTGCCTTTCTTAGACGTTCTCATTTTTCGATAAGAAGGACATTTGGGGCACAAGGTATATAGAAAATCAACGCATACTGATCGATACCTCCACAGTACCTCAAATCATCATCCGTGTCAAAAACAAGGAATTATCAAAACACTAGTAGACCGAGCCAGAAGAATATGTGAACCCGAATATTTGGAAGCGGAGCTGAAACACTTGAAAAGCGCACTTCTTTCAAACGGATATAAGGAAAGCGAAATTGATCGGGGTATAAAACGCAAAAGAAAAAACTCTAGCGACAGTGGATCGAATGGCTGCCAGGAACAAAGTAAAGCATTCCTACCGTATATTCCTAGGGTCACAGATCGGATTGGCCGTATACTACGAAAGTATGATATCAAAATCATATATAAACCTTCAAAGAAACTGAAGGATCACTTGAGATCGGCGAAGGATAAACGTGATGAACTAAGCTCATCTGGGGTGTACCGCATTCCATGCACCTGTGGCAACGTTCATATCGGAACCACGAAGCGTTCCACAAATACCAGAATAAAGGAACACAAGGCCAATTGCCGGTTAGGACACTCAGAAAAATCCGCTGTCGCAGAACATGCGCTTAACAATAACAATCACAGAGTGAAGTTCGAAGAAACCCAACCACAACACATGCACATTATCCAAGACTCTTCCGAGAAGCAATCGAAATCAAAAAACATCCCAACAATTTCAACAGAATTGAAGAAGGGTTACAATTGAATAAAGCATGGCTACCTGTTCTCAAGAAAACGGTAATAACACCATACCGGGTAATTAATGAATCCGAGGAGGTACCCGACGCAGGGACGATGGCACCGGACGCAGGTACGAGTACGTCGACCCATAAATACTGGCTGAGACAACGCATACCAAACAAGTAGTGTTCAGTGATCGAAATTGTAAACATTTCTCTTGAAAATGCCAACCACTCGTGTTGGCGAAACGTCGAGTTTTTCTCTAAATAAACGTCGGCCTAAAAACCCGAAAAACCATCATTCATTCAACGATGGCCGCGAAAGCCTTTCACAATTTGTACAATATAATTGTTTACATTACTCTAATCGAACAATAATAATAATAATAATAATTTATTATTTACCGTAAAAAAACAATACATTCAGAACTTACTTATGTACAGACATACACGAGAATATAATATAACGTTGGTAAATAAATGGTTTGGTGTTATGTCTGTTGACCGATTCTTCCACACCAACCGATGAAAATTCCCTAAAATAACATTCTAAATTTGTCACCACATTCATTGTTTATAATAAATGAACCATATAAATGTTAATGTTTATAGAACATACATATTGATAAATAAAGAGGAAATAAAATCTTCCAATTTACACAAAAAATATATACTTGTAACGTGCTTACAATTAAATATTTTTCTTAATTATTTGAACTGTCTCAATCCTAACATAGAATTCACATCAGAAATAGAGGATGATAACAATTCACTAAACTTCTTAGATCTAACTATCTCCCGTAAAAATAACACGCACGGCTTCTCTATATATCACAAACCCACACATACAGACACTACAATACATAAACACTCCATGCACCCACAATCACACAAACTAGCAGCATATCGTTCTATGATTCATAGACTGGTAAATATACCTCAAAGCGATTTAGATTTCAAGTGTGAGTTAAACAGAATTAAACAAATCGCCGTAAATAATGGATATGAAACATCAATTATAGATAGACTCCTTAAACAAAAACAAAACAAGAAAACTGTAAATTTAATATACCCACATATCAAAGTAAAAACCGATCAACGTTTTGCATGTCTAACATATCTTGGTCAGCATACGAACAAAATATCCCGTTTCCTTCAGAAACGGAATATAAATGTTGCATTCAAATGCATTGCATTATATATAGGCCAGACAGGCCGTAGTTTTAATCAAAGATTCGGTGAGCATTTGAGAAGTTACAGATTAAATAAACAGACTCAAACTATGCCAACCACCTTATTGACAATAACCATAACTTCACATAAAACCCTGTTATTTTGCATATTCAACCTAAAGGTCAAAAATTAAACATATTAGAATCCATAGAAATCAAGAAACATTTACGTAACAATAGCAATTTAGTTCTCAATGACCAAATTGACCTGTACAATTCACCTATAATTAATTATCTCACTAGTAACTACTCAAATGCTCCCTAATCCAAGCTATATGTCATTAGGAAATTTCATACCTGCAATTGTCATTAGTGAAATTTCCTGCATGTTATTTTAATATTTAAGAAGGTGATTTTGACGTTTCTTTAGTTGATAACTCGCTCAGATGATGACACCGTGTGTCGAAACAATTGTAAGCACGTTACAAGTATATATTTTTTGTGTAAATTGGAAGATTTTATTTCCTCTTTATTTATCATTCATGATGAATTTACACATATTAAATGCCACCACGATAGAACATACATATTACTTAAAATATACCACTCCGCTGATTATTATACTATATTAAAGTAATCAAATAACGAGATGGATAAAAAAAAATGGGTGCATGAACGTTGTTACTGCCGTTCAAAAAGGTGATGTTTCATTTTTCTTTTATAGGCTTGAATTGATAGGGACAAGTTGGGTACATCCAGGAGACTTCCATAGCGAGCAATTTGGTATCGAAATGAATTTTTGAATAGTTCTTTTCTATGCTGAGGAATCCCGATGAATTTTTTTGTCCTCAAATTCAAATTGTGTATGTCGGTCCTAAAAGTTATTTTATTTTGCAAATATTCGGGTTGTGTTTTCAAAATTTTGTAGAAAAAACATAAAGTATGCAACTGTCGCCTAGTAAACATATTCAACCAGCACATTTCTTTGATTTTGGAAGATATGGATATTCTTTCACGCCTTCTTATACCGTATATCAGTCTCACACAAGAATTCTGAGTTTTTTTAATACGACGAGAGTCCATATCATCAAGACACGGGGAATATACGATGTCACAGTTGTTGAAGTGAGAAAGAACCAAAGAATCACACAGTGTTTTTTTCATATTCCTACTCAGATAATATCTCTGATTATATATCAGTTTCAATGTATGAGGCGCCGTTTGGGTAAAAAGTGTTTTTGCAAATATGTAAAATTTTGTGTCATTATATTTATTAGTTGTGGAAATATTTTTTATTTTGATTTCCGATATATTTATTTTTCACCAAACACAATATATTTACGTTTCAAGCGTTCCAAATATATAAAAATGTGAATTCCCATATATTTATAAATTCGATCTATTTCATGTTGTCAATAGATGGCGCTACCTACGCGATTCATTACACTCTCGAGAATATAGCGGCCGAATGATATCACAGCCGCCAGAAAATATTCTCAGAATACTTTTTCATTAGTTATGTTGAATAATCATTGGATTATTCGAAGTCAAATACCTTAGAACTGAAAAAATTAAAGGTTGTATTGAATCGCGTCGGCAGCGCCATCTCTTGACGATATAAAATAGATCGAATTTATAAATATATGGGCATTTACGTTTCAATATATTTGCAACGCTTGAAATTTAAATATATTGTGTTTGGCAGAAAATGAATATATCAGAAAGAAAAATAAAAATATTGCTACAAATAATAAATATATTGACACAAAATTTTACATATTTGCAAAAATACTTTTTACCCAAACGGCGCCTCATATCAATGATACGCTCTCCTAATCTTTTCCGTGATGTGCTTTTTGAATCTTAGTTTTGTATCAACAATGAGTCCCAAGTTTTTACACTCCCTATGAAACTCAATGAGCTCATTCCCTATATACAGCTTCAAAGTATTTTTGCTTGAGCACGGATGCTTTCGTTTCCAAATATTGCACATGACTTTATAGGATTTATAATAAGTTCATGTTTGATTGATAGCTGCTGCAGAGTTCTGAGGTCTTCATTCATTAAATTGTTAGTCTGTAACAGGTCCGAGATATTGGGTGGTATGATTAAAAGGAGTACTTGCTTTTACTTCAAGTTAATACTCCATGTTGTAGTTTTCACTTCAAAAAATCAAAGCATTTACTCCACATAATTCTTGAAGTAACACTTAAGTAAGTACTAGTAGCAATTACTCTATACTTTGCTTTATTTAGTTCGATATATAGAAGTTAATACTGCAGTATTTACTAATGTTGTCAAGTATTTCCTCCATTTGGGAGTGTTTGGTGTAGTTTTTAAGAAGCTACTCATAGGCTAACTTCATATCTTCAATTGAAAAGGAGTTATGGCTTTTTTTATGAATATATGGTAGGAAAAGAAGGGAAATGTGTGAACATAGAACGTACGGGGAGGAACAATATAGAAAATTATTTCGGTAGGTCAATTATTTTGGCTAGATTGCTACTATTAAGCTCTGTACTTTCAGCTTCAATAAAAACAATGTTGAATGGATAGCTAGAGAGTTCTTAGGAAATCATATTGAGACGAGGTGAGCAGCTTTATCAAATTTAACGAAAATGGAGGTATTTTTAAGAGCTCTAAGTGATCCGGGGTTTCAACAAGGAGTGGGTCTAGAAGTCGGGGTACATCGAACAACCGTGTCAAAAGTAATCAAAGAAGTTTCACAAAAAATTGTGTCGAAGAAAAATGTTTTGATATCTTTTCGTCAAACTGCCCGCTAAATTGAATTGGCCAAAGATGGGTGGACGATATCTGGAGCAATAGGAGCGATAGATTGCACCCACATTAGAATAATAAAACCAAAAATTCACGGGGAAGAATATTTTAACCGTAAAGGATATTGTAGTATTAATGTGCAGGCTACATGCAGTTCTGAAGGAATTTTCACATCTGTGTGCTGGAGTTTGCCGTTTGTCAAAAAGTATTTTACAATCTTCTACCAAAATAACGAATGCCATCTGAAGATCTACTTCCACATTTTAGCAACCTCGGCACTTGGTTCAGCACATTACTCTTACTCATGATTTTTAAGTACCACAGAACGAACAACAACAATCGAACCAATTTAAGGTTAATCACGTCCTAGTATTTACTAGTAGTTTATACTTCTAACCTAAGTAAACACTTCCCATCGAAGCATTTACTTTATGTAAAACATTATACTCCACAATATACTAGGAAGTAAAAGCTCTTACTTCAAGTAAAAGCAATTACTCTTTTAATCATACCACCCATTGAATGAGTAGTATAATAGGGTATCATCTGCATAAAGATGATATTTGCAATGTGATAGGTAGGAATAAAAGTTAGAAGTATATAGTAAATACAATAACGGACCCAAAATACTACCCTGCGGAACACCCTGGTGTATGGAAAGACTGTTGGAATACATATCATTCAGTCTGATTTGTTGATACCTATGAGATAAATGAGACGACAGGAGTAGGATTGCAGAGTGAGTTAATCCTATGAAGTGTAATAAAGATATCAGAATCCGGTGATTTAATGTGTCGAATGCTCTAGAATAGTCTATAAGTATAAGGACACTAACTTCATTCCTGTCGATGGATGAAATAATATCATCAGCAACACAAGCTAAAGCCGATGCGCAACTGATACCAGATCTGAATCCCGACTGATGTATTGGTAAAATTTTATTTGCATCGACATGTCTCAAAGTTTGCTTCTCAATAATTTTTTCGAAGACCTTTGATAGAGTTGGCAGAATACTGATACAACGTAAATGTTTCATCTCTGTAGGATGTGATATTTTTGGTAAAGGAGTTACTAGTGCTCGCTTCCACGACAAAAGAAAGTTGGATTTCGATATACAATAATTAATGATATGTGTTATGTAAGCTGTTATAAAAGGGCTGCAAAGTAAAAGCGCAAAAAAACGAAAAGACTGACCACTTCATTATATTACCACTTTAAGCTGAATGAATCTGAGAAGAAATACTTTATCAGAGAAACACTGAACATTAATTGAAGAATCAGAAAAATTATTTACTTATGAAATTACAAGTTTTTTGTCGTGTACTTTCTCACAACGTTAACCTTAATAGAAGCAAGTAAATATTGATGCCCACGTCCTCATTTATTTCCATTATTAGTTAAAAAATGTACATTGTACTAATTATTTTTCTAGGAGATGGAAAAAAAATTATTTGCATTATATTAAAAATTCAGAAAAATCCACCAGAATTTTTTCGTTTTGTGCTCTTCGGGGGGGGGAGATAATCATAAAAAACTGCTATTTCCCTCGCACTCGAGAAATAATTTTTGCGTTTCTTAATAGGAGTTGGGGGGGAAGAAGGGGGGGGAGTAAGAATTTTTTTATAAAACAGCACAAAATTGTGCAACAATGAAACAAGTGAAAATTTTGTTACCGGATTGAAAATTGAATAGTCTAATCTGCGCAAGGCGTGATTTCAACGCCCCCTAGCAGCAAAACTGTTAATTTTTTTGGGTTGGCGCAATGGTAACATTGGTTGAGAATTACATGGACTACATCATACCAGAAATTCAAAATAATCCATCGGGACCCAAATTCCATAAGGATTTTCCGTGGTCCTTTTTGTACAAATCGATGTAGGATGAAAAAATTGCGAGATTTTGCCAATTTTGAGCTTCATTTGCTGGCCTATTATAAGTGGTTGCTTCGTTTCTTATAGGCATTGACAACACCACGGCTCTATGGACGTCCGGGCAGAAGCTGTCAGATGAAGATTTCTGGACTTGGTTCAATGGAGACAAAGTGACAGATTTCAGGTGGGGCTGAGATGAACCGAATGCCGCTGAAGGAAATGATAAGTGTATAGCAGTTTCCTTGAAAGATAAGGAAATTTTCTGGGACGATCGTTTATGTGAAGAAAAACATGGCTATATATGTGAAAAATTCTCAAATGATGATATTATGAACCATCCAATAAACCAAGTTCTTATTCAGCCAAAGCAGTTTCGTATCAGCACAAAAGAGGTTGTTGAACATTTTTCTCGAGTATCATAGATTCAGGGTCTAATCTAACCTCTTGCACTACCGTGAAGGAGGGGTGTATAAAGGCATGTTAGAACGAATGGCAAGAGTGAAAAATATGAAATAGTATATTGTGCAACAAGTGCAGAAAAGTGCTAATTTCTGCTCGTGTTACACACTATACTTTTTCTACAACACCCTTTTTGCTAAAAATAATACTATACTATAAGACGAAATGAAATGTCAGTGACTCATTCTTAGCTTTATGATGCCCAAGAGAAGCAAGGGAAGAGGCAGAGGATTTTAAGCCGCTCTCATTCTTGTTTTTTCTGATATTTCTAATATTAATAGTCGATTTTAGCATTGAATATATTGATCAGAGAGTATAGGCTTTTCTTGATTTGGATAGTTCTTCAAAATATGCCAAAATTATATTTTCAGAAACACTTTTAGTTTTGTAGTTTTCCTTCCAATCCATAAACTGTTTGTATGCAATTTCATTTGAAGTTGAAGGTAGTAAATTTAATGACAATGAATTAACTTGTTCTCTTAGTTCTGGCGGAGTATTTTCAATTTCAGAACTATCGCTATACATTTTAGTTCAATCTCATTAAAAAATGACGGGACAAGAATATTTTACGAATATTTTATGCTTGACGTTTGTTGACATTTAAATGATTCGATAGATGTTGCTCCGTTGCCTAGCAATGGATAGTGTGTATGAGGGTATTTGAGACAGCAGTAGTGATGTCAATGATTTTTGTTCAGAATATTATGAATTTGTACGACAATTTCCCTCATATTATATAAACCTATAGACTTTGTCTATTCATTCTTGAAGTTGCCTGATCGAATATCCCTTCGAAATGCAGAATTTTCAAAATATACTTTCACCTTGCTGTCACGAAAACTGTATTGCTTAGAAATTAGGTACTGAAAAGTTTTGGCACAGAAATGTCACTTTGTGGCACAGAAATGTCACTTTGCGGCACACTAATGTCAAATTTCAATTATTGTGTTTGCGAACGTAAAACTATGCAGAAAAGCATGTTTTGGAGTGTGGTTGTAGAAAAAGTAACTTTTCAGCACTAGTGCAAAAATATCCGATAATGTTCTTTTTTAACATGATCCGGGCATAGATGTTTATAAACAACGTCGCGTATGTTGCTTTCAAGAAAGAGACAGGAAAGCCCTCTCTATATATTTTATTTCTCGGAGGGAACATTTCGCGCATGCACGGAAAAAGCCTATTTTCTGAACTCGTAATGAAATATACTATTTCAGGCTTCATATACTGACGCAGAGAGGGAGTGCGAACGCAGGTCCATGAAACTTGCCAGTATAGAAAATGAGGAGGAGAACGAATACCTCAGGAAAATGATACAGAATTTAGAAGGTAATTAAAATAAAATTAGTTCCATCGAATATCAACTGAATTACACAAAATGTTTTAGTATTACTTCCATCAGATAGATTTGAACAAACAATGTCTTCCTTGCAGTTCAGTGAAATATTTTTTTTGGTTTTTGCATTAACGTAGAAAAAATATTGTATGCAACTCGTGCAAAAAGAGTTTATTGCACTAGACGTGTTGTTAACTATTATGTTCCTCGACAGAACATCTTTAGCTTAATCAACATTTCATATATTGCTCAATAGTACTGTTGATGTGATCATCATAATCGTTATAAAAATAAGGTATAATTATTGTTCATAAATTATCAATTATTATTGAAGTCAAAATCAAGATTACATAAAATATCGTAGCATTCTGCAATTTTTTCATTAGGTTTTCAAAAGGTGCGCCGGCAAAAATTGCGAAAGTTATAAGCAATTTACTTAAATTAAGGGAGGGGTTTGGTTTTTTGCAAATATCTCGGAAACTATCATTCAATGTTACATAAAAATGATTATTTCAAATTTCTTACTCTGATTGTTTGAATAATCATCATAAACAAATGCATTGTTTATGAAATATTTGATTTTTTTTTTGGAATTTTAATCAGCAATAAATATTATGATATTTAAGAGCAAAATCGTTTCTAAAAAAAATGTTATTACTTAAAAACGCATTTGTTGATCAACTACATTTTTTGCTACCAAATATCAATTTTAAGGAACCATATTGTCTCAATCATAATTTACATTGCTCTTGGATATTCTGAAAAAATATTTATTTATATTTTCTTTGTTTATTTAATAAACAATTTGTTATAAACAAATGAATTTTCACGATACAATTTTATTTCAAATACTTCAGAAAATAACAAAAACAACCATGTCTCAGTTGTTGGGTAAAAAAATTGTTTTATTTTCTACATAATATTAAATAATTTTCCATTTTCACGGTTGGCGTTTCCTCGTATCTCTCAATCATTAAAATAACTCATAAACAAATGGAGATACGACAAAGACACTTCAGGTCTTCTTAGGATAGGAGTACTGCTTTTAACCAAATTGAAGCTCTTTATTCTCTATTATTTTTTTAACTTGTTTGAAATTATTTATGTAGATATTATAAAACATTATTTTTTCGGCTTCAAATTTTAAATCACTCATTTACTATTGAAGATTGAACAAAGTCATTTCAAGTGTTTTTATCCTCCGTTCAACAATAGACGAATTGAAGTGTTACAGAAGCTCCAACTCAATTATCTATCAAATTATGAATAAAAACCTTGCATAAACAAAATATTGCGTTACCATAGCAACGAACAATAACTTATTTAGAAGTCAGTGTAAACTTTGACGTCTAAAAAGTAATCCAGAGTTACGCAATAATAATAATAATAATAATAATAATAATAATATTTATTTGCATGGTAAGAATACAATATATAACATCAAGTATAACAGGTACAAGATAATGTTTAAAATTTATCACAGTCAATTATTTCAATTTACATTTAGACTATTGGCAAATAAATCGATATCCACAAAGTCAAAGACTGTCTGTGGAGACAAAAATTCTTCAAACAATAGTTTTCAATAAAATTTAATTTTTAATTTAATCATTAATACTAGAAAATTTTGATATTTATATTTATACTAACCTATGACTGAATGTTATGTTCAACAAGATTATGAACTTCAAGCCTATTTGAGTTAAGTAAGAAGTTTTTTTATTTTTTGTTGAATTGATGATATGCTTTTATTTCTCGTATTTCTGAAGGAATGAAGTTGAAGAAACTTGGAACTAAATAGGAGTAACATCGCTGTCCTATGGACTTTGTCGTTAATGGTGTTCGATAGTAATTTTTTTTCTTGTGTTGTAATCATGGTCTAGTTTCTGGAGATTCGATTTCTGTTTGAATTCAAAGGAAACTGCTTTAATAAAATAGTGCTGTCGAATATCGAGGACCCTCGATTCACGGAAAAGTAAGTCTGAAGGATATCGGTATGGTTTTTTAAGAATTATTTTCAAGAATTTTTTTCGAAGAACCTCTAGATTCCTAATGTGATCTTTGAGTGCAGAGCCTCATCCTATTATACCATAAGTAATTCTAGATTCCACTAGCGCATGATAGATCATTTTCATGTGTTTTTCATCCAGAAAATTTGTAAGGAATTTAATTCTGTATAGGATGCTCCTCAGTGTGTTGCATAGTTTTGATATGTGCAAGTTCCATTTAAGATGTTTATCTATTGTTATTCCTAAATATTTAATTGATTCGCTCTCCTTTATTTCTAGATCTTTTCCGATTTTAAGGGCCGTATAGGGGGGGTTGTTGTTCTCATAGCAAGAGAAGGGTACATAAAAAGTTTTTTCAAAGTTGATGGTGAGCACTTTATGATCAAACCAATTATTAATAGTTTTCATATCTTTTTGTATAACTTCTTTCAATTTGTCCCAGCTATCAGATTGAAAAATTATAGCGGTATCGTCTACAAAGCTGATTACTTCTCCCGACACGTTTATATAAAGTAGCTCGTTGATGTATAATATAAATAGCATAGGACCCAGCACGGTGCCCTGAGGTACACCATACTCTACAGTTCGTTCTTCACTTATACAACCATTTACTATTGCCTGCTGTTTTCGATTATCCAAATAGCTTTCCATCAACCGTCTTACTACGCCTCGAAACCCTAAGTCATCCAAAACGTCTAACAGTTGAGAGTGACTCACTGTGTCAAAAGCTTTGGCGAGATCCAAAAATACACAGATTGATTTTTTTCCACTGTCTAAGTTTTTTGATATTTTTGATGTTAAGTATGCGATAGCATGCTGGGTTGATTTATTACTTTGGAATCCATAGTGCCTATCACTGATCAAGTTGTATTTTGTAATGTAGGAGGTGATTCTATTTTTAAGGACTTTTTCAAATATTTTAGCAATGTTGGTTATAATCGAAATTGGTCTATAGTTTTTAGTTATTTTTTTCAATCCTGATTTATAAATTGGTTTGATTGAAGCTTTCTTGAATTGCGGGAGACAAACACCAGATATAAAAATATTATTGATTAAATGGGATATAGGTTCAGAGATTTCATGCGATATTTCTTTTAACATTTCTGCTGTTATTCCATCGAACCCAGGAGATTTATTATTTTTTAAATTCATTATTATTTCATTAATCTCTTTTTTGCTGGTTGGGGTCAAAAATAAGGTATGTTGTTTGATATCCCTAACTGGTGTATACTTAGGTTTCTTTATTTTATTAGCAAAAGTAGCTCCTACTTCTGTGAAATAATCTATAAATCAAAAGAATATATATGTCCACCGAAATTGTGAAAATCGAAAAATTGGAGTATCGGCAATCATCAAGTACCTGTATTTAAAACGGTTAAGAGGTGAGCAGATTTACGAAGATATGCAATACCCTTGGTGATCAATGTCCTTCGTATGCGATCGTGAAAAATTGGACCGCAAGCTTCAAAAGAGGTAAATTTTCCATTGAAGATGATGACAGATCGGGAAGGCCAGTTTCTGTGTCAGTCCCCGAAAATATCGATGCAGTTCATGACATGATTTTAACAGACCGTCGAATTGGGATAAAACGGATATCTGAAGCACTGAATATTTCATACGAACGCGTTCATCATATAGTTCACGTCAATTTGGACATGAGAAAAATTGCTGCAAAATAGATCCACAAGGGTAGTAGCATCGCGTTCGATCTGTGCTCGATTTGAAAACGATGTAGACTTCTTAAACCGAATTGTTACTATGGATGAGACTTGGGTACATTTCTACGATCCAGAAACAAAGCAACACTCGATGGAATGGCGACACTCCGGTTCTTCAAGACTTAAGAAGTTTCATGTCCAAAAATCTGCTGGAAAAGTTATTGCTTCAGTTTTTTGGGATTGCCATGGAGTAATCATGATTGATTTTTTGGATAATGGTAGAACAATAACTGGAGATTACTATTCGACATTACTGACCACTCTACGGAAAACAATTAAAAAGAAAAGACGCGGAAAGCTATCCAAAGGTGTTTTGTTTTTGCATGACAACGCCCCTGCACACAAATCTCATGTTGTCATGCAAAAAATTCGTCATTTAGGGTTTGAATTACTAGAACACATCCCTCATTCACCAGATTTGGCTCCGTCCGTCTATCATTTCTTTCCTCAACTGAAAAAAAGTTAAAAGGTCGCAAATTTTTTTCCAACGAGGAGGTAATAAAAGCTCTGGAGGTCTGGTTTGCAGAGCAGGAAAAACATTTTTTTTGAAAGGTCTAGAGACGTTGCAGGTTCGCAGTAATAAATGTATCCAATTAAGAGTAGAATATGTTGAGTACTAAAATATTTTGACATTGAAATTTTGTTTGGTTCTATAGCAGGCTAAGAATTTTTCAATATTTAAGAAAACATGAAAAAAATCTTATTTTAGAATTTTAGAGAGCAATGGAAATTAGGATTTTTAAAAAAATGGTTCCTTAATATTAATATTTGGTTGCAAAAAATACATAATCAACAAATGCGTTTTTAGGCAATAACATTTTTGTTTAAGAAATGGTTGTGTTCCTAAAGATCATAATATTTATTGCATAATATTTATTTTCAAACAATACATTTGTTTATTACAATTATTTGAATAATAAGAATGAGAAATTTTGAATAATCATTTTTATGTAACTTCAAATAATTGAAATACGAACAAATTCGAATATTAAAAGAAAAAAATGTTCACAGCTTTATATGCATTTTTCATATTTTAGTCACTTAGATTGTTAATAACAAAGTGGAAAATCAACATTTTTTAATTTTTCCAATGGAGATTTTTCATGAAGCCTTCCAAGAATAGCTCCAAGAAGTGAAACAAATCAGAGGTTTTTAGTATAACAATTATCAGGATTTGTGTGTAAATTTGAAACTTGGAAAAACTAGTTAATTATCAAATGCATATGTATTAAAATAGTTACGGGAAAAGTTTTTTCCATGGATTTTCGTTTATTCGAGTGTCTAAAACGTGAGTGATTTTTTTTATTTCTTAATATTGATATTTAATGGGTTAAAAATACTTTTATTGTTCAATGGTCCGTATCAGTCAGTACATGCGAGACATGCATCACCCGCTTTTAGCGCTTTTTCGCCTCTGAATTAAAATTCGTGATATTGGTGGTAGAGTTCCGAGAGGTAAAATTTTTCATAGGAAATTTTATCCTCTTTCAGTATCTTTTGTCAACTTTTGGATATCTTCAATAATTTCCGAGTTATTTGCAAAAAAACAGACTCCCCCTTTTTTTAATAAATTGTTTTTAACTTTTGCAATTTTTGCCGGCGCACCTTCAAATTTTTCAAAAAGTTTCTAGATGTCATTCCGAATGGAATGAGCCTTGGATCATAATTTTCGGTACCCTTGAAGAGAAATTCACCAAATTAGTTCTTGTAGACTAGACTATTTGTATTTTTAGCCGTTAACGAATGTTTTCTGCATTATACTGATTATAAACATTTCAAGCAAATTAATATCAAATCCTTTCAGGAAGTGAATATAGATACTGGACTGGAGGGCGTGTGATCCGAAGTAGAAAAACTCACGATCAAGACAGGTACTGGGAATGGCCTAACAGAGTGCCCTTGAAATATTTCAACTGGAACCAAGGAGGACGCAACATCGGAGAATATACTACTGCTTGTATTGAAGTATCCATAAATGGCGATGCTTTGTTGTGGGATGACAATTACTGTACTTTGAAACTCAGATTTGTCTGTGAAAAATTCTGATCAAATATGAAAATGTCAATATTACCAAATAACTACCTATTATGTGGTTGTAATGATGTGAAAGCAGTGAAATGAATAAATGAATGAAATGGCTTTTTCAATTTATTTCTAGGCGGAAACATCTACTTTGAATCTTGTACAACTAGAGAATTTGGGTCACTTTTCAATCCTTAACACCTTGACTGCCAAAAATTCCATACTAACTTACCCATGATGCCACAACAAATAGGTTCCGTGTAACAATGATACATGAGTAAGGTTATTCTGGACTTTCATTGTCTAAAAAACAATAAAGAAAAATTCAATTCTCCGTAATTTTTATTCA
Organism: Chrysolina oricalcia; assembly: GCA_944452925.2. Taxonomy (NCBI): domain Eukaryota; kingdom Metazoa; phylum Arthropoda; class Insecta; order Coleoptera; family Chrysomelidae; genus Chrysolina; species Chrysolina oricalcia. The sequence goes on from OX101824.2 coordinate 53,575,066, forward strand.
CGACGTTTCAACTGTTAAAATCTACAGTTGTTATCAAGTGTATAAATCCTTTTTATATATGATATGGCTAATTTTGTGTCATCGGTCTAGTGTTAATTTTGCCGGTGTTCAGGTGCTTGTTAATTACACTGCCGCGCCCCTCCGGTACAGCATTGTTGATTCTTATCGCAATTTCAATTGATTCATGCCACAAATTAAGGGTTTCCACACATTACGGATTTCTAAGCTAGCTTGACTGAAGACTTTGTTGTTCATAATATATGCACTCTCTTTAAACTTCCTTCTATACCACTCTTTTTTACGGATGACTTTGGCTTCAGTCCATTTTATTAGGTGTTGGGTCGTCCAGACATGATCCTCTATCCCTGACTTTGATGTTTCTCCTCGTTGAGTGTTTCTCTTTTGTTCGGCGAGTCTACCGGTAAGCAGTCTTTTAGTGTCTCCAAGATAAGCGGTGATCACAAGGGATGCGTTAGATGCATTTCTTGAAGTCAATGTCAGCGTTACGTGGTCTCGTCTTTGTGAGATGGCTGCGAATGGTGTTACCCGACTTGAAACATGTCCGTATTTTGTATTTCGACTCAATTCGCCTTATTCATTCTGATAGACCTCTAACATACGGAACGCACAGGGTGGCTTGTGTCGGCTCGTCTGGTTTCTTGTTGTTATCCCTCCTGTTATTTTGGGTATCCATTTCGTCGCAGATCTTTCTTGATATGGTCCAATTCGATGGTGAGACTTTTATCTGTGTAACACAGGTTGTAGGCACGGTCCATCAGCTATCGAACAATCCCTCTCTTTGTAGCACCACGATGGTTCGATTCGAAGTTCAGTTACTGTCCAGTGTGAGTCGGCTTTCTGTACACTGATGTTTGGCACTTATCCTTGTTCTTTTGAACTTTCACGTTTAGGAAAGGTAAACCGTTTTGGGTCTCCTTTTCCATCGTGAAGTTCATGGACTTTCTGATGTTATTCAGATGTTCCAAAAAGACGTCAAGTTCCTCGTCTCCGTGGTTCCATATGACAAACGTATCGTCAACATATCGCAACCACATCTGACGTTTCTTATGGGCTATCTCTGTAGCAAATGCTTCAAACCATTCCATATAGATGTTTGCCACTACGAGCGATGATGGGGATCCCATCGGTAGTCCGTCATTCTGGGAGAAAAAACGGTCTTTTCTCAAAAGAAGCAATTCCGCTGGCAGCATTCTAGCCACTCTCCCAGGAGGACGGACTACCGATGGAATCTCCATTATCGCCCATAGTAGCAAACATCTATGTGGAATGGTTTGAAGCTTTTGCTACAGAGACAGCCCATAAGAAACGTCAGATGTGGTTGCGATATGTTGACGATACGTTTGTTATATGGAACCACGGAGACGAGGAACTTGACGTCTTACTAAAACATCTGTATAACGTCAGAAAATCCATAAACTTCACAATAGAATAGACCCAAGACGGTTTACCTTTTCTAGACGTGAAAGTACGAAAAAACAATGATAAGTACCAAACATCAGTGTACAGAAAGCCGACTCACACTGGACAGTACCTGAACTTCGAATCGAACCATCATGGTGCTACAAAGAGAGGGATTGTTCGATCGCTGGTGGACCGTGACTACAACCTGTGTAACACAGATAAAAAGTCTTACCATCGAATTGGACAATATCAAAAAAGATCTTCGACGAAATGTGTACTCAAAAAACATATAGAAGAGGTCCTATCCCTCAGGGGGGATAACAAAAAGAAACCAGACAAGCCAACACAAGCCACCATGTGCATTCCGTATGTTAGAGTTCTATCGGAACGAATAAGGCGAATTGGGTCGAAATACAAAATACGGACATGTTTCAACTCATTCGCAGTCATTTCACAAAGACGAGACTACGTAACGCTAACATTGACTCTAAAAACTGCATCTACCGCATCCCTTGTGAAACCGGTGAAGCATATCTTGGAGAAACTAAGAGACCGCTTACCGTTAGACTCGCTGAACACAAGAGAAACACTCAACCAGGAGAAACATCAAAGTCAGGGATAGCGGATCATGTCTGGACGACCTACACAATACAAAATGGACTGAAGCCGAAGTCATCCATAAAGAAGAGGGCTGGCATAAAAGGAAATTTAAAGAGAGTGCATATATTATGAACATCGAAGTCTTCAGTCAAGCTAGCATAGAAATCCGTATTGTGTGGAAACCCTTAATTAGTGGCATGGATCAATTGAAATTGCGATAAGAATTAACAATGTTGTACCAGAGGGGCCCGGAACTGTAATTAATATGCTGACCTGAACACCGGCAAATTACCCATAGTCTAATGACACGAAATTAGCCATATCATATAAAAGAAGTATCCTTGAGATTGTCGCATTTATACACTGGATAATGACTGTAGATTTTGACAGTTGAAACGTCGTGAATACAAATTGCAGAGAATTGAACTTTTCTTTGTTCTCTTTTAGACAATGAAAGTCCAGAATAACCTTACTCAAAGTGATCATTGTCAACCACTTTCAAACACTGTCATAAGTGTCTTTTTATTCCAAAGGAGGATACATTTTTCAATTATTTCGAGAGTACCCTCTTCCTGGCTCGTTTTTTTCCAAAACACAATAAACAATAAATAACAAGGATAACAAGGCAAAACGAATAATTATTTATGTCATTTGTGAAATAGGTATCGACGCGCATGCGCGTTGTGCATGTCGTCCTAATCATACGCAGAAAAATGGTAAATTTCCAACTTTGAAGGTCAAATTCTTATGACTATGATTGAGACTAAAACTAAAGAAATTGCATAAATGCCCCTACTGGAATGTATAGTTTCAATTTGATTTTATGATTGAGCCAGTGACTGTGATTAGAAATATTGTCGTGAATATCGAGGAATGCCCATTGAATTGTTTCAGTGCACTGATCTATTATATTTTGTTATTTATTGATTCGGTCATGACCGCATGTTTCATCCATTGATAGTATTTACACAAGTTATGATAATATCGTACATTACAATTAAATGTAAGTACATACACATGCATAATACACATTTCAGATATATGATGAAGTCATAAAATTAAAACCAGTATCTACATATCAATTGTTAAAATAGTAAAATGATATTTTACATTGCATTTTGACTCATAATATATATCATTATTGAAATAGGGTAAGGATCTTTTAATTTAAAATATACAAGTAATTAAAATCTATGTAGTTGGTAAGGTATCACATTGTAGTAATTCTTCAGTACTATAGAAGGCTTTTTCTAACCATTTTTTTTTTATTCTGGTTTTGAATACATAATTTGGTAATGATCTTATCGTTTGTGGCAATTTATTGAAAAACTTCACAGCCCAAAAATTGGGTCCATTTTGACATCTTTTTAGTCGGCAATAGACTTTCATAGTTGATAAGGTTATATTTTATATACATTAAATTCTCCATGATATAGAGGGAGGGAAAAGTTAGTATTTTTTGTGTTACAAATGAGTCCCGGCAATCATCTCTATAATTGATACCATCCAGTATTCTAATAGCTTTGCGTTGGTGGCGAAATATTCTATCACAGTCTGAAATAATGGATTCATACAGTGAAAAATATGCTGCTCGAAGAGTTTCTTTAGACACTTATCTAGAAAGGTTTCTTAGTAAAAATAAATTTCTGTTGAGTTTTTTTGCTATTTCATTTATGTGCTGGTCCCATTTTAATTTGCTGTCAATATGAATTCCCAGAAATTTCACACTATTTTGCGGATTTAGGTAATTATCCATATTCCTTAAAGTAAATACCATATTTTGAGTTTTGTTATTATTTAGGTAGAGTTCATTAGCATTAAAACACTTTTCAGTTTTTGTCCTGCATACAAAATATATGATGTTATAAACGGACATCGGCGAATGGATCCATTGGCAGAGGTTTATTATTTGCAAATCGTGCGAATGTTATGGGCTCTCCGCAGAAATTTTACAACAAAAAGTGCCTATGAATACCGGTATGATATATACCTTTCCAAGATATAACTTTACGAAATCTCTAAAAAATGTTTGACTAGTAAATAAAATAATAAGGATATTTCAGACAGTTTTTCAACCACTTATCTGTTGGCATATGGACGGGACTCTGGAACAGGAATTCTCTGGATTCGCAGTCTCTAGCAGCTACTTACAGCCTCTAGATGAGTCTGATAGGACTCCAAAATAGTTTCTTAACGTACTACAGGTTCAACAAAAATATGAGCCTCTATCTTGAAATGTAGGCCTCCCACAGGAACTTAGGCCTCCAACAGAAACGTAGGCCTCCACTAAAAACTTGGGCCTCCAACAGAAACGTAGGCCTTCACTAAAAACTTGGGCCTCCAACAGAAACGTAGGCCTCCTCTTAAAACTTGGGCTTCCAACAGAAACCCTAGGGAACAAAATATCAGCATTACTCTAACGAATAGCTTTGTAGATAATAAATGTTTCCAATTACGCCCAGTTCTCTACGCGATTTTATGAGTTCACGATGAAAATTCTATGATGAATAAATAAGCAATCGAACTGCGATGAAGTATACTAATAATAATTCGAAACTCCCCATATAAATTCGACAATTGACTCGAAATACTGAATAATTATTGTTCAAAAATAAAAGGAACAAGATGGCTGCTTCTCGAAAAGCGCCCTTATGGAATTTACATTCAACACATAGAAAAAATTAAATAAACCCTGTAAAGAAATTATTTTCCTTGTTAACAATGGTTCCCACAAAATACAACAGTTTTAGGACGACGAGATGAGTTATGTGATGGTGATCCCCTCAATGGGTTTGAAAAGGTGATCTTCAAAAAAACAGCAATGTTCCAAAACAACTTTCAAAAACCAACAACGCTTCACAAAACTACCATATAGCAACAAGATCAAGAATCCCCGACAGGGGATCACACAAAGGTCACTAGATATTCTCAGATATTTTCCTTGCATGCAGAAGCCTACGGCCTTTCACGATAACTTTTTCATCAAGTCCCTACTAACTCGCCAGCTTCAGCCAGACAGCCAGAAGTCCCACTACCAATTCCGTTGGTGACTTCAAAAACACAGTGTAGCCAACGTACCGACCCTAAGCACTTTACCGAAGTAAGTTTTGGTACGTTTTACTTTACTTACTCTGTGGACCCTGTAACAATTAAATTTGAAGACAGACATACTGAATTACTCAAAACGGATCTAAAACAATACCAGAACAAACTAAGGTATTGACCTACTGGCACACAAACTATGCACGGTACTAAGGGCCAGCCTAGCACTAGGATACATACCAAAAGCGTGGAGAGTAACCACAGTGGTCTTCATCCCTAAACCTGGAAGAACTGCACAAGAGGGAGCGAAGGCACTGAGGCCAATAAGTCTTATGTCATTTATCCACAAGACAATGGGAAAACTGTTGGACAGGCACATCAGGGATACGGTGTTGGTAAACCAACCCCTACACAAGGACCTTTATGCCTACACAACAGGCAAATCTACAGAAACAGCACTACACCAACTCGTAGAGAAGGTGGAAACTGTACTAAGAAACAAAGAGGTCTTGTTGGGTGCGATCTTGGATATCGAGGGCAAATTCAACAACACATCTCTAAACTCAATCTCGAGAGCATCTGCAGGTGGATAGACTGCATGCTAAGAGATAGAATTATCCACTCCTCTTTAGTGGGAGAAACATTGGTAGCCAAGGTCACCAGGGGTTGTCCGCAAGGGGGTATCCTGTCCCCACTGCTGTGGAACCTGGTGGTGGAGGACCTGCTACTCACACTGGATAGGGGTTGGCACAAAACACTTGGGTACGCAGATGACATAGTCATCACGGTCCAAGGCAAATTCAACACCACGGTTAGGGAAAAAATGCAATCGGCCCTAAATCTGGTAAGTACATGGATAGATAAGGAGGGCCTAACTATTAGCCCCTCCAAATCAACCATTGTAGCGTTTACCCGCAGAAGGAAGTTAGAGAGCCTAGGACCTCTGACCCTACAAGGTACCCTGATACAGCTGTCAGGGGAAGTTAAATATCTCGGGGTGATTTTCGACTTGAAACTCACCTGGAATAAACAGCTGGCAAAAGTTAAGAAGAAAGCCGAAATGACACTGATGTTAGCCCGCCTGACTAACATGGGGGCTAAATCCCAAAATGGTGTACTGGATATACAACATTGTGGTGAAACCCATGATTACATATGCATCTTTGGTATGGTGGACAAAGATAACACAAAAAATAGCAGCGGCTGAGTTGAGCAAGGTACAAAGACTTGCATGCCTCAGTATATGGGCCAGGTAGCCGAGTGGTTAAAGCGACATCGTTTTAATCACTTTTGGCTGCCAGTCAAAGGTTCGAACCCTAGCGACTGCAGAACTTTTTCTGATGGCCAGAGAAAGTGCTAGGAATCGCACGTAAAAAGGTAAGACCTCGTTAATCCTTAGCTCGCACAAGTTTCGACATCTGAGGACTGCCATTCGTAAGGGGACGACAGCTGGTTAACGGAAAAAACAATTTTAACAATTTTTTTTTAACAATAACGGAAGCTATGAAAACAACACCAACATTAGCCATGAAAGTACTGTTGGACCAATTAACATAGCAATCATGGAAGAGGCAATAATGGGTCTTCTGAGGCAACAAGAGAGGATCTGGTATACTGACGGATCCAAAACCAGAGAAGAAACTGGTGCTGGAATATACAGTGAGGGGAGAAACTCCCAAATAAGCGTCTCACTAGGAACAAACACCTCTGTATTCCAGGCAGAGATGTGCGCCACCTTGCAATGCTCGAGAGGAATCAATATGAGGGAAATGCACAATGCACGGATCAAAATATGCACCGATAGCCAGGCGTCACTGAAGGCTCTTATGAACCCGAAAGTGACATCAAGACTGGTATGGGAATGCCGAGAAGAACTCAGTATTCTCACAGAACACAACAAATTACCATTGATGTGGGTTCCAGGACACTGCGGTATCGAGGGCAATGAAAAAGCTGATGAACTAGCTAGAGAGGGCCCATCAACTCCATATACTGGCCCAGAACCCGCACTCGGGATTAATAAATCCGACATTCGAGGATGCATTCGGGACTGGGTCAAGCGAAAACAAAAGGAGAGGTGGCACGAAGCCCCCCTCATGTACTACGGGAAAACATACATTAAAGAACCGTCAAAACACAAAACTGAAGAACTACTCAAGCTGAGCAGGAATCAAGTTAGAACAATAACGGGTCTTCTCACTGGTCACAGTCCAATGAGAAAACACCTGCACAAAATGGGTCTGTACAACGGAGAACTTTCCTGCAGACAATATGGTGAAGGGACAGAAACAGCCAAACATATACTGTCAGAATGCGAGGCATTAGACCGCAAGAGACAGGCAATTTTCGGGGAAACCGAAGAACTCCCGAAGAATACAACAGCCAACCGGTGAAGAACCTGTACAGACTGGTGCAGTGGAAAACTCACCGACAGCGAACCTACCAATTACGTCACGTCCCTTGTGAAGTGGGCCCAGACCACTTTGATCTGCGTTTCTACAGCTGAATTTATATAGGAGTGAGCGGGGCAAAGCTAGGAATCAGATGTAAATTTGTAACGTTGAAAATGAAACGTCACAAACGGTCATGTCAAAATTTAATGAAAACAAGTATGGTGTATAAACCTTTATTGGTAACATGTGGTGACACATACACTTTTTTATTCTTTCTATATATAATATAATATAACACTTTTTTTGGTAGCCGAGAGCTACATTGATGATTCGACAATTAAAAAAAAAAGGATTTGTTGAATAAAATATTGGACACGAACATGTGCCCTTCTGCATTGAGTTAACCTTCATTAAGCCACATGAACGGCTGCCCTTCTCAGTAAAGTCAACCTTTATCGACCTATTTGGACAACTATCCTGAGGTTTATAAACCTTCATCAAGCCTTATTATTGACTGCTCTTCTGCGCTAAGTCAGTGTTCATCAAGCCGTACCAGAAGTCACCCATTAAATGAACTGACCAGATCTGCAATGAAGGACCCCGCACAAATCAAATGAGAAATGGATCCCTGTAGAATTGTCTGACATTTGGATAGGTTGAAGTTTTTACCCTTCTGATCAAAAGTCTCCATGGGCCCGAGACCTAAAAATGGACTGTTTTTTGGTTTTCTTGACATTTCAGCTCTGGGCAATAAATATGAGTGAAAATCGGTATTAATAATGGGGTCGAATTATTTTCAACAATTAAACCCCCTCCCGGGGCATCAACCCCTCCCCGAAATCGTGATTTTTTGGGGAATTTTCTATGAATATGTAAAATTGTCAGTCCTGAGTAATGAAACTGAGCAAAAATTTGTAAAAATAATAGGTATAAATTATTAGAAGCGATTTTCCTATATATCCCTATATATATATATATATATATATATATATATATATATATATATATATATATATATATATATGCTGAATACTTGTTTCAAGGAGCAATAAATGTTCCAGTGACTGTAAAACAGTCGAAAACAATCCTTTAGGAACTCACTATACCTTTGTATAGATTGTATGGCATATGTCCGACAGAAAACAACTACTTCTCTGGCTAATACCTCGACAGATAATGAATTATATCTGTCAGACATATGTGCAAAGATCCTTACTTTGAAGGAACAACTTTGCAAGAGCTCTCAGAGACAGACAGCAGGACACCGCCTGATCCAAACAAGGAACCAACTGCAGACCGGTTTCGGGATGAAGTCCCTCATCAGTGCAGTCCTGGTTATCACGGTTGTATACACGCGGGGGCCCGGTGCACGTCATCGTTCGCCGGGATGAACACTGCAATCGCTTACAGTATCCACCACGGCAACAGATTAGAGAGCACTCCAGAAGGACATTTCGGATGCGAAATGGTATATGCTGAATACTTGTTTCAAGGAGCAATAAATGTTCCAGTGACTGTAAAACAGTCGAAAACAATCCTTTAGGAACTCACTATACCTTTGTATAGATTGTATGGCATATGTCCGACAGAAAACAACTACTTCTCTGGCTAATACCTCGATAGATATTGAATTATATCTGTCAGACATATGTGCAAAGATCCTTACTTTGAAGGAACAACTTTGCAAGAGCTCTCAGAGTCAGACACCGGGCCCCCGCGTGTATACAACCGTGATAACCAGGACTGCACTGATGAAGGACTTCAGCCCGAAACCGGTCTGCAGTTGGTTCCTTGTTTGGATCAGGCGGTGTCCTGCTGTCTGTCTCTGAGAGCTCTTGCAAAGTTGTTCCTTCAAAGTAAGGATCTTTGCACATATGTCTGACAGATATAATTCAATATCTGTCGAGGTATTAGCCAGAGAAGTAGTTGTTTTCTGTCGGACATATGCCATACAATCTATACAAAGGTATAGTGAGTTCCTAAAGGATTGTTTTCGACTGTTTTACAGTCACTGGAACATTTATTGCTCCTTGAAACAAGTATTCAGCATATACCATTTCACATCCGAAATGTCCTTCTGGAGTGCTCTCTAATCTGTTGCCGTGGTGGATACTGTAAGCGATTGCAGTGTTCATCCCGGCGAACGATGACGTGCACCGGGCCCCCGCGTGTATACAACCGTGATAGCCAGGACTGCACTGATGAGGGACTTCATCCCGAAACCGGTCTGCAGTTGGTTCCTTGTTTGGATCAGGCGGTGTCCTGCTGTCTGTCTCTGAGAGCTCTTGCAAAGTTGTTCCTTCAAAGTAAGGATCTTTGCACATATGTCTGACAGATATAATTCAATATCTGTCGAGGTATTAGCCACAGAAGTAGTTGTTTTCTGTCGGACATATGCCATACAATCTATACAAAGGTATAGTGAGTTCCTAAAGGATTCTTTTCGACTGTTTTACAGTCACTGGAACATATATATATATGTCCCTATATATCCCCCGCATCGCGGAAACATTGGGGTAAGAGGGAAGGGGTCGAAGGGGAAGAATATTTGAAAAAACTCTCAAACTACTACCTACTCTTAGATATAAATGTGGGTAAATAATCGTTGAGAACTGTCGTTATTGAGATTTAGAAGTATTTTTATGAAAATTATTCGCAAATTCGAGAGAAGATCAACTTATTGTATAAATCAAATGCAGACCGGAGCTAACGAAATATGAGAGTGTTTTTCAATGATATCGAGAAAGGGTTTGGAGAAATAAATCCTAAAGTAATCACCATCAAGAAATGTATAGGAAAATATATGTATTTACTAATACAACTCATCATCTACTTTATCTTCAGTCTCCTCGTCTTCATCTTCACAATCCGGAACAATCACTGCCAAGTTTCTACAGATATCTGACATTGCGATATTTTCAAACAGAGCTGAGTTGAACATGAAACAAATATCTCAAAAATGAACTCACCATTTTCAATTAATAACAGTGACAAAGAACTAAGAGATGTTTCCTCGTCTCCGACTATCGATGTTATCCCAGTATCCAGTGTTTTCTGCACAGGAACTTTCATATTAACTGAGGTTCGTTGAGCAACGTTGACTGCTGCCCACTGCGCACCGACAGAACCGCGCCGCTGTATACTATACAGCGGCGCGCTACCTGCCGCATGGACAAGGTCCCAATCCGATAATTTTCAGGTTTTAGAATCTCAATAAGTTTAAAGCAGGTACACTTCGGGACAGTTTTTTTTTGGTGCACTGTCTTCCTTGGTCTTGAATCCCCATATTACATCAAGGACTGATTTTATTTTTCTTTCCATAGAACAATAATGCGATCAGATGCCGACTAACCTCTATTTTAAGTACTTAAAAGATTGACTGGATTGTATTTAAAATTTGTACAAGTAACCAAATTTGAATGAATATTTTCAATAAGAGCAGGGTTTTTTCTGCAAACTGGCTGTTCATTCATTTTGATACGTGCTTTTATCCCTGAGTTATTAGCATTTGAATGTATAAACTCCCTCAAGATTTTGTAACCTAAAATATGCGAAGAATTGAAAACACTCGTATACAAAACCAACACTATTTGGACCGGTTAAACTAATGCAATATGACAATGAAGTATTCCTCAACTATTCATTTCACTTGCTACAAGTGATAAGACATTATTTCAGTAATCACAAGCATTATTTCACGAAGTCAGAAACTTTAATATTATAAGATTTTCAATTGCAATTTTGCAGCTGGCAACTGCGCGTATAAATATAAATAATATCAGAATACAAAGCTGCGATCTTTATCTTCAAAATGACGTAAGATTTATCCGAATTGAACATTTATGTGAGGAGTTATAGAACTTTACTTCACGCGCTGGTTGAAAAAATGCACGTTGGCGTGAGCCGGCGCAATACCTGCCCCATTGCGAAAGCATATAACTTCGGCAATTTTTTTCAAGAATACCGTGCGATTTCTCAAAATTTTGGTGGGGACAGTTTATTTGTAAAAATGTGTGCTCTTTCTGAATATCAAGTTATTTTTTTGATTTAAATTAAATTTTTTGAGATATTTCGAAATAACCACAAAAATTAATTTCAACGCCTTTTATGGGGGGGTTCCCCTGGAGGTGATAATTTTTCTCAGAAGTAATGTGCACACTGTGTTCTACAATTTGAAAAAAAATTATCGGCGGAGCAATTTAAGTTGAGGTTGACAGCCCTGTTTATTGGCCTATTATACATGGTCAAAATCAAATGTAATAGAGTGGGAGATTTACACAAGTTGCAACTTTTGACTTTCGATACCTAAATAACTGTCCATTTTTAGTTATCGGACCAATGGAGACTCTTGATCAGAAGGGTATAAACTACAACATATCCAAATTTCAAACAATTCGACAGGGATCCATTTCCTAATTGATCTGTGCGGGGTCCTTTGCAAAATACCAATAATTGTTCTTTCATTACAGATATTACGAACAAATAATTAAATTATTTATTGTTATGTAATTGTTTGTTGTATGGTTCTTTATATCAACTTTAAATAAAATTGAATTTTTCAATAAGTTATCATTTTTTATATTCTGATACGAAGCTAGTAGAAAAAATTTTGTTTCTAACACGTTGCAAAGTGCCTTTTTCGCACGCAACAACTTGTACGAACTCCGCTTCGCGTCGTTCGCCTAACTGTTTTTGCGTGCGGAAAAGTAACACTTTGCGCACTAGTTAGGAAAATAACAATTTTGCTGAAGTTATTCGAAATAGCAAAAAAAAATTCAAGTTCACACCCTGTATATCCGTAACGAAACATTTGCGGACACGTGCTCATATGAACTTAGTCAAAGAATCAGCCATTAAAGTTTGAACATGTACTCAATAAGGTAGGTAAGGGGGCTACGCAGTTGTGAATTGATTTTTATTTTCAAAAAACGATAAGACTGACCATGAATTTCGATGGAATATTCAGTAATCTAACTATCTCTGAAACTGAAAACTATCAGCAATTAAAAATAGAAGGTAATATAGGCAGTTATTAGTTCGTAATTAACTGTTTTTCCATGAATATTTCATCAGTGAAAACGCTAATGGGCTATCAAAAATGAGCAAATTAGAATATGTTGATAGGATTGAGTGTACCTATATAAAGTTCGGTAAATTCTATTTTTTGCATTACAGTAGCTCATAACTTGAAGAACGCAAATATGTCGTTCTCATTGCATTTGATGTTTGCTTTATTTTCTGTATTACATATAAGTGATGTTTTTAGCGCTGGTAGGTTGTTGTTTATTCAATTCCTTCAAGAACTTCTTTTCAATTCACCATTCCTTCTTCTTCATCGGGTCACAACTCAGTTGTTTCACAGGATAAGACAAACTTTCACGGACTTAATGACAAGGACTGTTTATAACCCACAGGCATATCTCCTTTTCTAAAGGACAAAATGTGGGTCCTTGAGTAGTGTTTATAAGGTTATTGAATGCCAGCATACTAGACCAAGCTTTAGAGGTTTTTTCACACACAAAATAACCCAAGTAGCACACCTATATTGCTAAAATATTGTTAACATTGGCGAAATATTTGGAATGCAATATTGGCGAGAAAAAATTGTGAAAACTTGGCGATATTGGTCCAATATTACTTGAATAATGTTGACGAAATATTTTTTATTCAATTTTGGCCTCAAAATATTCGGCCATATTGGTACAATATCGCTGGTACAATATTCTGACAATATTGGCACACTATTCAAACGTTATACTGTCGAGAAGTAAAATGTGAACGTTTTGCGATATTTGTCGAATATTGTTTAGACATTTCAAAGATAGTATTGGTGAAATATTCTTGAAGCAATAATGGACTCAAAACATTTATCGATATTGGTACAATATCATTTGGATATATTGGTGGAAGTGAAAAGACCTTGGTAAATTATTAAATGTCTTTTAGTTGATCAAGGTGTTACCAGAGTTTGCCTTTTGATCGCCATAACCACTGAAAACAAGTTATGGGAAGTATTTATAGTTATTTTCCTAACAAGTACGCAAAATGTTACTTTTCCGCACGCGAACGACGCCGACGCGAAGCGGAGTCGGAAATAGTATATTATGCAATCAGCTCAAAATGATGCCCATTTTGCACGAGTATGAAATTTGCAGCACGAGCGCAAAATGGCCATTTTGGTGCGAGTTGCATACTATACTTTTTCTATGACAACATATCGTTCACGTTTAATATATGCATTCATTGCAAACACTTTAAAAAGGTGAAATTCGCGTTGATACATACTCTTCGATGTTTCCGGTAATAAATTCAATGTTGTTACCTTCGCCACTTCTATTATGTTCGGAGGTGAAAAAACTAAGTCGATACCAGTATCAGTTTCCATTTTAATCAATAGTTTCTATAGAAAATTAGCCGTCACCTACTAAAACTTTGAAAGGAGCTTTCTGCTGACATTTCATCAATTTGTAGCTGGACGTCATAATTTGACAAGCCATAGTCGTCGTGATTTTAGAGTGAACCTGGACCTAACACAAAATATTCCATTTCGCATTTGTTGCTTAGCAACTTGCCTAGCAACCGATGTAAAAATGAAATTCTGTACAAAATGTGTTTGTTTATGATCGAAGTTACGGTTATAAAATGAACATTCATCGAGGTTGTCGTAGAAAAATATATTTTCGCAGGTTTTGGAAGACGTTCTATAGGTAGAGCCATCTAGAGGATTTTTATCCAGGTTTGATTATAATATAGTCTTGATATGTTTCACTGAATAGTCGGCCAATGTTCAAACTTCATCTTAATCAAGATGTAGGAAACAATATGGAGACAATATTGTTTCAACGATATCGGTAAATATTATTGAACCAATATTGACCCAATATTAATTAATAAGATTTGTTGAATATTGGCGAAATTATATTCAATATTTATTCTTGATGTTGAAAACAATGTGAAAATAATATTGTTTTATCGATATTGGTAAATAGCATTGAACCAATATTAACCCAATATGAGTTATTACAATTTGTTAAATAAAGTTGAAATGATATTCAACCAATGTGCTATCAAACTTGGAAATACAATATAGTTTTTTATCCCTAGAATCGATATGACTGGAATATTGGGATTGCATTATTTATTCTAGATGTGAAAATCAATATATAGACAATATTGTTTCATCTATATTGGTAGAAATTATTCAACCAATATTGACCCAATATTATATGTGACAATCTGAATTCAAAACAGGTTCAACCAATATTCCACCAATATTATCAGGGGTAATATAAGAAGTGGTATGATTATTACTGATAATTTTTTGGAATATTAATTAATTGTAATCTCAAAGCTGAAAATACAACGAGTCCGCAGGACGAGTTGAATTTTCTTGCATTGAGATTGCCAATGAATTGAAATTCCAAAAAATTATAGGTTATTAATCATACCACGATATATATTTAGGACGACAATATATCGATTTGAAAATTGTTGAATTGCCTGGTAATTGATTCTTTATTTCTGGCCGTATTCAATGGAATACTCTTTTCTACTGCTTCATCTATGATACCAATAGCCATTTGTCCCCAACGATCGCTCATATTGATTAAGAAATATAACTAGTCAAAACACAAAGATTTGACGTTTATAATTTAAATCATTATTTTCACTTGACAGCTAGTAAAACAAAAACTAAGCAGGTTTATCACTGTGAAAATACAGCGACAAGCTATATTTTCACTGTAATTCCGATTCTATTGGCTGAATTTGAAAATTTTGAAATAGACTGATTGGTTGTTAACCAAGGAGATATATTGTCAATATAATATATTTTTTTGAATATTCACCCATATTGGACCAATATTATTTTTTTATTTACAATATATCTATTTTGGCCCAATACGGAACCAAGATTCAGCCGATATGATGTGCTACCTGGGAAAAGACGCAAATGACCTATAATAATTTTTATAAAATAGTTCGTTGATGAAAACCCAAGTTTTCGCCTCAGCAAAATCGCTTTGTGGAATTTTTTTAAGCAAGCAATTTGGAAAAAAATTACAACTTGTTTGGTTTTTTGCAAATATCTCAAAGGTTATTCAAGGAATCGTTTCTTCCTTATAGATTTATGAAACCCATAGAACGGATTTTCATACAACTGTATCGGTAAATTTTCCACTGAGAAGATTCGGGAAAACCTCGAAAAAGAGACAATTTTTTTTTAATTTATAATTTTTATAAATTCAAAGCTGGACGAACAAAACAGGGTGTTTCATAATAAATGCGAAGGACTTCCGGATGTGATAGCTCGTTCAAAAATATGGAAAAAGTTTATTTTAACTTACCCTCTAAAATTCAACATTTTTGAGATACAGGGAACCTTTAGCTATCTTAATAAATAACTGTTTTTCCGCAGGAATATTTCACAGTGCTCTGAAGTACTCTGCTGCCCTACCTATTTTGAAGAAGGGAACTGATGATATCAACAACTTCCGACCTATATCCATTATTCCGATCACAGGTAAAATTATTGAAATAATTCTGAAGAACCAACTGTATAACTTCCTTGAAAGCAACTCTCTCTTATGTCCTGGCTAATACGGTTTTAGAAAAAATCGTTCAACAACCCAGGCTCTTTTAAAAGTTGTGTCAGATATAGTCGAGGGCCTGGAAAAAGGCAAACATTCACAACTCACGCTATGTGATCTGTCTAAGGCATTCGACTGTGTTTCGCACGATATCCTTTTAAATAAATTGTACTATTACGGCATTAGAGGCGTGGCACTGGATTTCTTCGCCTCCTATCTGGGCGATAGATCACAATGTGTTAAACTATGTGGTGATCTTTCTAATCGTAAAATTATTTCATATGGTGTCCCGCAAGGCTCGGTTCTGGGTCCCCTCCTTTTCTTAATATATATTAATGACCTATACTATTGTGCTTCACCGATTAAGAGTGTCCTTTTCGCGGATGACACAACTTTTATCTGCCAAAGTCCTAACCTAGAGGATGCAGGTACTTCATCTGATGATATTTTAAAGGTAGCCCAATCCTGGTTCACATCAAATAAACTCAAAATCAGTTTAGAGAAAAACCAGTCTATTCTCGTTTCTTCTTCATCGAATATTCCTCATGGAAATAGCGTCAAATTACTCGGCGTGAAACTTGATGACAGACTAAACTGGGCTCCTCATATTGAGTCTTTAGCAAAAAAATTATCTAGCATCACCTTTATGATTCGACGTTTGAGAAACAGCGTTAGCTTGCACGTACTCAGATCATGTTATTTTGGATTATTTCAAAGTCACATGGTGTATGGTATCTTGCTGTGGGGTGGCTCGTGTCACGCACAGAAAGTATTTATACTGCAAAAAAGGGTAATTAGAGTCATGGCGGGAGTACATCATCGCGACCACTGTCGCCCCCTTTTTGCTAAACTCCAAATTATGCCACTTCCCACTTTATTTATACTTTCATCTTTACTTGAAATTCATAAAAACAAAAGTTCATATACTGTCCAATCAGAAATTCACCCTAACTCCACCCGCAATGGTAACTCTATTACAATACCTAGGTTCAGGCTGCAGATGTCACAGAATAATTCTCTGAATCTGCACCTGTATAATAAATTGCCATCAAAAATAAAGTGCCTCAACCTATACCAATTTAAAAATAGAATCAGGGCATTTTTACTAACGAAATGTTTTTAAACGATCAAGGAGTACCTTGAAATGAGCTTGACTGAACTCGAACTCTTGTGATGGACGCTCCCCAAGTCATTCCTCATATTTTACTCATAGCTGATAGTTTTACTTTATTCATGTCTATATACACTTTTATGTTATTTATACATTGTACTTTTTGACGACCTACTAATTCTATGTTTATTAGTTTGGAAATAAATATCTATCTGTCTTTGTCAGTAAGGTTGGACGATAAAGCATATTATCTTTCTATCTATCATAGACCGGGATCCCACGCCTATTTTCAAAAATGATCAATATTGGGTTGAATCTTCCTGGGTAGCTTCATTTTGCCAAGACTCCCAACTTTTTCCTCTACGAAAATTCTGGATAGTGGTAGCTAATAAAATGCGCAAGCGTTAATCATATCGATTTGGTGAGTGCAAAAAAGTCATTATTAACAGTTAGTTTTCCAGTTGAATCTCGAGATAATTCGATAAAGTACTCAAAAAAACTTTTGTCCTACAAAATGGATGATAGGACTAAAGAGTCCCCCACTCCCAATATGTACAAATGACGTGGTCATAAAAATTCATTAATAACCAGCGGATTTTTTTACCGTTGCTTGGTTAATATTTGTATAATTGAATGGTCATATTGTCCTACAAATTAAATGGTAGGTGTTCCCAGTCCTTCTATGGTAAAAAAAATATTAATAACAGGCTGAATCCTCGTGAGTATCTTCTTTCTATTGAGACGCCCAACTTTTCCTTCTACGAAAATTCTCGAAAGTGGTAGATAATAAAATGCGCAGGCGTCAATCATGTCGATTTGGTGAGTGCAGAAAAGTCATTAATAACAGTAAGTTTTTCAGTTGAACCACGAGATAATTCGATGAAGTAGTCGAAAAAACTTTGGTCCTACAAATTGGATGGTAGGACTGAAGAGTCCCCCACTCCCAACATGTACCAATGACGTGGTCATAAAAAATCATTTCTAACCTGCAGATTTTTTTACCATTGTTTGGTTATTATTTGTATAATTGAATGGTCATATTGTCCTACAATTTGAATGGTAGGTGTTCCCAGTCCTACGCTCCGAAATTGTCAATTCCACGAAAATTCTTGATATTAGTAGCTGATGAACTGCGTAGGCGAAAGTTATGTTGATTCGAACCCACGACCGGCGACCAGAGTGGATAAAAGATCGGTATTTTAACTACTTGGCCACTTGACCCCCGTAAAATATAATATCTCTTCAGAACTGGACTTTTTGAGGCCTCTGGAGATACCATACATCCTATTTGAACAATTCGTCTGACCAGTTTGAAAGTTTTCAATTATAAATGTCAGCTCTTCAGAAGACGATGTGGTGTCGCAGGTTTTTCCAGGTTTCCCTGCATCTGTTAAAGCGAATGCGACATCATTTGAGCCGCCTCGGAGGGCAGATTGATTATTTCAATGTTTTAACTTTGTTATTGTTGTTTTCAATATGTTTATAAAAATTATGAGAGCTAAACAAAATTTCCCACTTTTTTCATACACTTTTCAGGTAAATTATGACATTTTTGAATTGAACAAACAATAATACTGTCGTGAATTGGGGTTGATTCACGACTAACTAGATAGATACTGATCATTCATAGATTCAAAAAACTTTAGAAAAATATAAAAACATTTATTTACTATGTACAAATATGAGATTGAGACGATTGAAATTAATGAAGGAAATAATCAATAAAGAATTAATGAATTAAAAAATTGATGAATCTCTCCTAGACTAGTTATTGATTGAATAAATAATTTTGAAAAGATCTTTACTTACAATACATATCGGCATTTACATTTAAGAAACATTTTCCTTCTATCTAATATCTGATCTTCCAAACTCCCCCCATAGCCCTCACTAGCTGTGGGCACGGCAGAACTCTAAACTCGACTACCAGATCGAACTATCAGTGGCCTTTTTGAAAACTCTTGTTTATGTTCTGTTGAGGACAAGTTGTGTCTCAAAATAAAATATCTTCGCTCACGTACTGAATTGTAGAAGGTAAAAAGGTTACCCACGTATTGAATGATGATGAATTATTTTAATCTACAGGATGTTCCATATATTTTTGACAATAACCCTCCGTTCAAAATCGCGCGCCTCGAGCGATTATATTAAAACCAACTGACAATTTGATACAGGTTTACAAAAACTATGAAATTAATACCACGTAAATATAAATATACAAATAAATATGCGCAGAAGAAGTCTGCTTGCACCATCTCCATTTGAATTATTCTCCTCCTTACTGCCTTTTCCATCTTTGACTAGTTCATTTTGGTTCCATTCCATTGTACCATGGTTCATCGTTTCCTGGGTACAATAATTGGCTCATCAATTTAGTCAGGCTTGGATTGGCTTGGCTGGACCAGGTATGGTATGACCCAAACATACTGGACAAACTTTAATTGACATCAATCTGCCTGCCGGGATTTGACATGGCTTCAGTGGACTTGACATGGATTTGCCTGCCGGGACTTGGCATGGCTTGGTCCTGTTGGACTCCATTTTGGCTCTGCTTCCCTGTATTTGGCGTGTATCGGCCTGCTGGGACTTGGCATGGCTTGGTCCGGTTGAATTCCATTTTGGCTCTGCTTCCCTTATTTGGCGTGTATCTGCCTGCCGGGACTTGGCATGGCTTTACTGGACATTGGCACTGCTTGGTCCGGTTGGATACCCTATTTTGGCTCAGCTTTACTAGACAACATGGTAGAACTTGGCTCTGCTCTATCTCATTGAATGTGAGAAGGCTCAGCTCGACATGGCTGTGGAAACTGTGGCTTCATCACGATTCACCTGAGGATTCTCTTGGAGTGGTACAAGGCTGAAGACTCTTCCGCGTTCCCTACAGAAGGTACAGTTCCTATAATACAAAAATAAAAGTTATGGTAAACATACTGCTATCATCTAATTTTACAACAAGTACCGTGCCACAAAATATATCAACTACTACTCAACCTTATTCTCATTAAAAACTTATTATATAATTATACGCCAACCATATGGATTCAAAATATTTTTCGAATTATCCGATATTAATATATACTTATTATAATATAATCATCCATTCATTTTAGAAGTATCATAACTGTCACATTTTTCATTCATCCATAGCCATTCTTTTTCATTTATAAAAAATAAAAATACCACCATCTCTCTCATTACGAGACTAATTTTGTGATGCGATACCCTGCAATTCTTTGCCTAGGATTAGATACAGAATATCACAAAACAATTTCACACTCGCTTTTCACATTCAACAATATTCATTCAATTGTTTTCGACCTAATTCATCACTCATTAAAACACTGTGCACAGTTTAATTATCAGGCAGTTTCATACTTCACCCTTTAATTTATATCAACACGTCGGCCATTGCCTACACCGTTATGTAGTTTTCCTACGAACTGTTCTTTTTCTTTTAGTTCCAAATCACTCTGAAGAACTATTGTGTGTACACATAGTATACAATCTACATGAATCACATCCATTTTCGCATTTTTTGTAGATCCTAGTTTCACTCTGTAAGTAACTGGATTCAACTTCTCTCATCATATGTATTCCTACAACATAAAATAAATCATCATAGAATCAATACGGGTTTCAATCGTGAGTTCATTGTCAAATTCTCTGACAAAACTGTGTATTTACAATACAACAAGGATTCAACGAACTCCTTTTTCATGAGCTTATTCAATACGACTTCCAATAGCGACTTAATCGTCAAATTCTCTGACAAAACCGTGTATATAGCATATAAAGGAAAACAAATTCCTCTCTCATTATTCTGGCAACTCGTATACCTACTGCACCTATTGGGTAGGTAAACTCCAAAATAATAGTGCATCTCCATGCATTCTCTAAGCTCATCTCTTGTGATTCTTCAAAAAAAATCCATATGGTGCCACGACTTCTGGAAAGGCAGCGGCCGTACCTTTCTTTCTTGCTTCTGCCATCATACTGATCTCTGCTAGGGGCTAGGGGGAAGCTGAAGATTCAGTGTAAAGTAGTAATAAATTTGAAACTACACGTAATTACTCTCATAAACTGGAAATATAACAATTTTACACAAATTATTCTTGTAAAAATCAATAGGGAAAACAACAAAATTCAAATAATTATACTGAAAATAAATCGTTAGAACTTAACATCAATAGCATTTTTATTTAATCTTCATAAAATTCTCTGGAGTTTATTGCGTACGAAATAGCGTACATTCGTCAAATAATATTTTTATTAAGAAATGCTATTGTTGCACAATACTTGGAGAGATTCATTCAGAAACAAAACATATGGATCAGCAATTTCTACCTAGTTGTACCGGATCTAGGTCAAGTTCAAAGTCTATGAACTTCAAGCTAAACAACTATATTGAGTTGATTGTACCACTATTCAAATTTATAACAAAATAAAAATTGGTTCATTATGAAGAATGAATCCACAAACTAAACCACGGCAGCCTCCACCACTTGTCGTGAATTGGGGTTGATTCACTACTAACTAGGTAGATACTAATCATTCATAGATTCAAAAAACTTTAGAAAAATATAAAAACATTTATTTACTATGTACAAATATGAGATTGAGACGTTTGAAATTAATGAAGGAAATAATCAATAAAGAATTAATGAATTAAAAAATTGATGAATCTCTCCTAGACTAGTTATTGATTGAATAAATAATTTTGAAAAGATCTTTACTTACAATACATATCGGCATTTACATTTAAGAAACATTTTCCTTCTATCTAATATCTGATCTTCCAAACTCCCCCCATAGCCCTCACTAGCTGTGGGCACGGCAGAACTCTAAACTCGACTACCAGATCGAACTATCAGTGGCCTTTTTGAAAACTCTTGTTTATGTTCTGTTGAGGACAAGTTGTGTCTCAAAATAAAATATCTTCGCTCACGTACTGAATTGTAGAAGGTAAAAAGGTTACCCACGTATTGAATGATGATGAATTATTTTAATCTACAGGATGTTCCATATATTTTTGACAATAACCCTCCGTTCAAAATCGCGCGCCTCGAGCGATTATATTAAAACCAACTGACAATTTGATACAGGTTTACAAAAACTATGAAATTAATACCACGTAAATATAAATATACAAATAAATATGCGCAGAAGAAGTCTGCTTGCACCATCTCCATTTGAATTATTCTCCTCCTTACTGCCTTTTCCATCTTTGACTAGTTCATTTTGGTTCCATTCCATTGTACCATGGTTCATCGTTTCCTGGGTACAATAATTGGCTCATCAATTTAGTCAGGCTTGGATTGGCTTGGCTGGACCAGGTATGGTATGACCCAAACATACTGGACAAACTTTAATTGACATCAATCTGCCTGCCGGGATTTGACATGGCTTCAGTGGACTTGACATGGATTTGCCTGCCGGGACTTGGCATGGCTTGGTCCTGTTGGACTCCATTTTGGCTCTGCTTCCCTGTATTTGGCGTGTATCGGCCTGCTGGGACTTGGCATGGCTTGGTCCGGTTGAATTCCATTTTGGCTCTGCTTCCCTTATTTGGCGTGTATCTGCCTGCCGGGACTTGGCATGGCTTTACTGGACATTGGCACTGCTTGGTCCGGTTGGATACCCTATTTTGGCTCAGCTTTACTAGACAACATGGTAGAACTTGGCTCTGCTCTATCTCATTGAATGTGAGAAGGCTCAGCTCGACATGGCTGTGGAAACTGTGGCTTCATCACGATTCACCTGAGGATTCTCTTGGAGTGGTACAAGGCTGAAGACTCTTCCGCGTTCCCTACAGAAGGTACAGTTCCTATAATACAAAAATAAAAGTTATGGTAAACATACTGCTATCATCTAATTTTACAACAAGTACCGTGCCACAAAATATATCAACTACTACTCAACCTTATTCTCATTAAAAACTTATTATATAATTATACGCCAACCATATGGATTCAAAATATTTTTCGAATTATCCGATATTAATATATACTTATTATAATATAATCATCCATTCATTTTAGAAGTATCATAACTGTCACATTTTTCATTCATCCATAGCCATTCTTTTTCATTTATAAAAAATAAAAATACCACCATCTCTCTCATTACGAGACTAATTTTGTGATGCGATACCCTGCAATTCTTTGCCTAGGATTAGATACAGAATATCACAAAACAATTTCACACTCGCTTTTCACATTCAACAATATTCATTCAATTGTTTTCGACCTAATTCATCACTCATTAAAACACTGTGCACAGTTTAATTATCAGGCAGTTTCATACTTCACCCTTTAATTTATATCAACACGTCGGCCATTGCCTACACCGTTATGTAGTTTTCCTACGAACTGTTCTTTTTCTTTTAGTTCCAAATCACTCTGAAGAACTATTGTGTGTACACATAGTATACAATCTACATGAATCACATCCATTTTCGCATTTTTTGTAGATCCTAGTTTCACTCTGTAAGTAACTGGATTCAACTTCTCTCATCATATGTATTCCTACAACATAAAATAAATCATCATAGAATCAATACGGGTTTCAATCGTGAGTTCATTGTCAAATTCTCTGACAAAACTGTGTATTTACAATACAACAAGGATTCAACGAACTCCTTTTTCATGAGCTTATTCAATACGACTTCCAATAGCGACTTAATCGTCAAATTCTCTGACAAAACCGTGTATATAGCATATAAAGGAAAACAAATTCCTCTCTCATTATTCTGGCAACTCGTATACCTACTGCACCTATTGGGTAGGTAAACTCCAAAATAATAGTGCATCTCCATGCATTCTCTAAGCTCATCTCTTGTGATTCTTCAAAAAAAATCCATATGGTGCCACGACTTCTGGAAAGGCAGCGGCCGTACCTTTCTTTCTTGCTTCTGCCATCATACTGATCTCTGCTAGGGGCTAGGGGGAAGCTGAAGATTCAGTGTAAAGTAGTAATAAATTTGAAACTACACGTAATTACTCTCATAAACTGGAAATATAACAATTTTACACAAATTATTCTTGTAAAAATCAATAGGGAAAACAACAAAATTCAAATAATTATACTGAAAATAAATCGTTAGAACTTAACATCAATAGCATTTTTATTTAATCTTCATAAAATTCTCTGGAGTTTATTGCGTACGAAATAGCGTACATTCGTCAAATAATATTTTTATTAAGAAATGCTATTGTTGCACAATACTTGGAGAGATTCATTCAGAAACAAAACATATGGATCAGCAATTTCTACCTAGTTGTACCGGATCTAGGTCAAGTTCAAAGTCTATGAACTTCAAGCTAAACAACTATATTGAGTTGATTGTACCACTATTCAAATTTATAACAAAATAAAAATTGGTTCATTATGAAGAATGAATCCACAAACTAAACCACGGCAGCCTCCACCACTTGTCGTGAATTGGGGTTGATTCACTACTAACTAGGTAGATACTAATCATTCATAGATTCAAAAAACTTTAGAAAAATATAAAAACATTTATTTACTATGTACAAATATGAGATTGAGACGATTGAAATTAGTGAAGGAAATAATCAATAAAGAATTAATGAATTAAAGAATTGAAGAATCTCTCCTAGTTATTGATTGGATAAATTATTTTAAAAATATCTTTACTTACAATACATATCGGCATTTACATTTAGGGAACATTTTCCTTCTATCTAATATCTGATCTTCCAAACTCCCCCCATAGCCCTCACTAGCTGCGGGCACGGCAGAACTCTAAACTCGACTACCAGATCGAACTATCAGTGGCCTTTTTGAAAACTCTTGTTTATGTTCTGTTGAGGACAAGTGTGTCTCAAAATAAAATATCTTCGCTCACGTACTGAATTGTAGAAGGTAAAAAGGTTACCCACGTATTAAATGATAATCAATTATTTTAATCTACAGGATGTTCCATATATTTTTGACAATACTTTGAAAGTAACATTACTTTACGAATAAAAGTATATTAAATTAGCTGAACCAAAATTTCAAAATAATTTGTTATTTTGAGTAATTTTTGTAGGACTAGCGATACATACCCGTTTTTTGTAGGACACTGTATTATTTAGGTGAAGAATACACTAACCTTCCATTTGTTAACATTGTCCTACAATTATTAATAATTTTTTTTTACCACTGAATTGACAATTTCAGATCGTGGGACTGGGAACACCTACCATTCAATTTGTAGAACAATATAGGACCCTTCAATTATACAAATATTAACCAAGCAACGGTAAAAAAATCCGCTGGTTATTAATGAATCTTTATGACCACGTCATTGGTACATGTTGGGAGTGAAGGACTCTTCAGTCCTACCATCCATTTTGTAGGACAAACGTTTTTTAGAGTACTTCATCGAATTATCTCGAGGTTCAACTGAAAAACCAACTGTTATTAATAACTTTTTTGCACTCACCAAATCGACGTGATTGACGCCTGCGCATTTTATTAGCTACCACTATCGAGAATTTTCGTAGAAGACAAAGTTGGGCGTCTCGGCAAAATGAAGCTACTCAGGAATATTCAGCCTGTTACAAATCATTTTTGAAAATAGGCGTGGGATCCCGTTCTATCAAATGTTATCCTTTTTTAAAATAAAGAAAAACAATTATTGTTGAATCAATCAAATAACCGTTTTTTCAAATTTTTAGATACTTCGTTATCGGCAGACGGTTTTTATGTAGGAAAAGATCAGGTAATTATCCACATCAATGATGAGATTTTAGATTTGAAAATTTCAATGTGTTCAAGGTAACTCGCCACAAAGCAAAAAAGATGTGTGAGATGAAATTCATGAAGCTTGTGAGTATCGAGAGCACCGAAAAAAATGAGCAGATTACCAAATTGTTGAAGGATCAGGGTGAGTATAATAATTTTCAATAACAAACAAACTTTTTTGGTCATCAAAAGATAGCATATTTCACTACTAGAATCATATGGGATTCAAATTTCCTGTAAATTGGTATTGGTCTAGTGAGTCAGAATAGTGCAATGAACTTATTCATCATAGTTACACATAAAGTTCTGCCAATCAGATTTGATTTATTTTATATGGCAAAATTCAATTAAAAAAAGGACACCACCCAAACACCAAAACTGCGTCAAAATCACACTCGACGCAGGTTTCGTGGAAAAGTTATAGACTGGGAGGCCATAACGTATTTTTTCTGTCTCATTTGTTCACATTCAGGAGAAGAAGAACCCCCTCAATTACACCTTCCACTTCCCGGATATGAGGTCGCCAAATAATAATTAATAATAATAATAATAATGATAATAATAATAATATATGTCGGGGCGTGGCGCAGTGGTTAGAGCGTCCGACTCTGAGTCGAAAGGTCCAGAGTTCGAACCCTGGTTGGGCTGGGATTTTTTAATTTAATTTAACCGATTAAATTATTAGAATCTCGTGGTGTGGAACACCCTGTATATGGTGCTTCACACGAAACGATACGTTGACGAGACAGCGCACTCCTATTTTGACACTAGACTAATCATGTGTCGAAAACAAAAGAAAAGCGCTGTTACGTCGTCATACCAGGAAAACCTCCTTCGAGCGGCGGAAAAAGGCTTCACTGATTTATTTATGGTTCGTCACAAAACGTAGTATAGAATGCTTTTTAATATGAGAGGAGAAAGAAAAGTCAAACATTGATATAACTAAAATTAATTTATTTGAAGATAAAACAAAAAATATCGGTTTAAATTCTCGGTGTGAAATCACAGGATCTCACTTTGTATATAGACAGACCGTTAAACGTGTGAACAACATGCAAATCTCACTGCAAAGGTATACAGTGCATCAATACAATATTTATTTAAAACTATAGAATGGGTGAATGGTACACAAGACAACATCAGAAAAAAAACATGAAACACTAGCCACTCTTACTGAGTTTTAGAACGAGAAAAAGAATGGCATAATTAATCTTAAAGTGAAATATCTGGTGACAAATAAATAACTGTAAACTCGTTTTGTATCACCCGGTGCAGGTCAAAAACAATTATTAAAAGAAAATGGTAAAAACGAATTTCTTACAGAAAGAGTCTACAGCAAAAGTCATTTTCAAAACGTCAGAAATACGCAAACAGAATTGATAGTAAAACAAAAAACAAATATCTGAGACAAGTATAAAAGGAATATTCAGTTCATTATATAGTCGAAAATGGGTACGAACAGATGTGGCAAATATTCCTTTTCGAGAATTTACGGTCGTTGACCTACTCACATAAGATAAACATCAGGGTAACGCACAGCGCCAGTTGTCAGGGAGGAACGTCGCGTGTCGAAAATGATTCAACACAATTTATGATGTGACGACGCCTTCAGGTATCTCGGAAAGATGCGGATTTTCATTGAAGGGCGTAGAAAAACTGTATTTAATATTGTGAACGTAGAACTTCACCTTTTCTTTACTTTGGTACGAAAAGCACTCGTTTTGTTTTCGATATAAAAACTTGACGTTTATTCTTCACAGGAACTAACAGAATGAAAACTATATACTTGGGTACACAGATCCATATGGCCATAACTACTTTACTTAGAATTGTTGCAGGCTCTGATTTGCCTCAACAATACGCCATTTCATAACGAACTGTCTCAAACTACATATTGAAATAAAAAACGGTTTTTCTAGACAACACTAAACGAAACGCCTAGTTGACGACTTCAATGGAAGACAGTCGATTCATTCCTACGACTAGGAATTAAACTCCGGACTGACTTGCGAACTGACGATTAAAATTCGCGAAACATTATATCTTTTGCCTGGAACTCGTAACTGCACGAATATTGAACGGTTTACCGAATAGATATTCAAAGAATACTGGACTGATACTGAAAGTACATACGCTTACGAATCATTTTATACACTCATGAAGCTATAAATTTTAATATAATGAATAATAAACTAACACAATAGTGACATTAGTTACGGCTATTAATAACACTCTAATAGTCATTTTCTCATATATCATAGTGTTAATTTGGTTTTCTGACATTCTTAACGGGTTAAAATTGAGATTTATCGACAGAAAAATGTCAAAAACGCGTATTGCAATTATATTTATTACACCTATAAATATATCCTCGTGACTTTTATAGTCTGTGAATTCCTAAGACAATAACAACTTTTGTCTTTGGCCATCTGTGCTTTCGATGACTAATTGATTGAAACATTTTGTGCATCTGAAATACGAATATTTATGTTAGATCTTCTCCTTCTGTAGTTTGTTCTACGATAGGATTTTTATTGTTTTGATTATTTTCCCTACGTTTCGACGTTATCCTGCATTTAATTAACTGATTAAATGATTCTATATGGGGTTGGCTGGGGGTATATCACAGTGGCTAGACTAGGGTGAGTCCTGCACGATTCACTGTTGCGTTCCAATTAACAGTGCTGCTCCTAAGGTGGCGTATGGAGTTAGTAACAAGGCCTATAAAGAACACATGGCTAATGACCATAGCAGTTGATGCCAAAACACCAAATGAAAAGAAAAATATTAATAAGAATAATAATAATAATAATAATAATAATAATAATAATAATAATAATAATAATAATAATAATAATAATAATAATAATAATAATAATAATAATAATAATAATAATAATAATAATAATAATAATAATAATAATAATAATAATAATAATAATAATAATAATAATAATAATAATAATAATAATAATAATAATAATAATAATAATAATAATAATGATAATAATAATAATAATAATAATAATAATAATAATAATATTAATACTAATAATAATGGGGTCTTCTTCAGAAACATTGAAGACCTTGGCTTATCCAAGAACTTGACCTGCGCCTTCCTTAGGTCAAGTGGGCTGAAATCGGAGACCGAGGGATTCATAATGGCCTGCCAAGATGGTGTCTTCAACACCTTGGTCTACCGAAGCCACGTGATGGGTATAGAGGTCCCTGATATTAGATGCAGGGCCTGCAGTCAGGCGCCTGAGACCATTATGCATTTGCTGTCAGCATGTCCAGCATATGCGGTGTCAGCCTATATCCACAGACATAACGCGGCTCTACGAGTGTTATATTACCACCTACGACACTCGTACGGTATAGACGAGACACCAGTGTTGCCTTACGCTCCGGGGGATATTGAGTCCGTGGTGGAGAATGAGAAGTGCCGGATCTACTGGAACTACTCATTTCCCACCCTCAGGCAAATACAGGCCAATAAGCCTGATGTAGTACTCCTCGACCATGGAAGTAAGACGATATTCGTCACTGAGTTTTTGGCTCCTGGCGAAATGAATATCGTCCGAAAGGAGGAGGAGAAACGGACGAAATATCGAGATTTACTCTTCGAACTCCGCAGGCTCTATCCAGACCATTCTGTAAAAATGGTTGTTCTGATAATAGGGTCCCTTGGCGGTGTGATGGATTCATTACTCTCGAACTTAAAAATCATACCGGCATGTAGAAAGATGTCAGAAACCATACGTCTCATTCATTACGTCTGCTCAGGGCACACGAATCCCGGACCCAATAGCTGCTTACCCCACAGTTTGGGGAGTGGTTATTGGGGTAATGATGTTGCCAGCGCGCCCTCCGAATGTATCGGAGCATCGGAGACAGGGTCTTTGACTGGTAACATCGAGCTGTTTCGGCTCATCGTGTCTTAGGACAGGCAGCGCTCTCTCGCCACAATTTGACCATTATCCAGCTGTTGGTCATCCATGGCCATCTCACCCGACTTTACCCCAGTATTACACAAAATCTCTGTTAATATTCTTGCATCGAAATAGGACGAAAAAATTGCGATGTTTTGCCATTATTGAGCTTTATTTCCTGAACTATTAGTGATTGCATCGTTTTTAATAGGCATTGACAGCACCACGGCTCTATGGACGTCAGGGCAAAAGCTGTCAGATGAAGATAACTGGACTTGGTTCAATAGAGACGAAGTGACAGATTTCAGCTGGGGCCCTGATGAACCGAATGCCGCTGAAGGAAATGATAAGTGTATAGCAGTTTTATTGAAAGATGGAAAGTCTTTATGGGACGATCGTTTATGTGAAGAAGAACATGGCTATTTATGTGAAATGTTATCAAATTATGATTTAATGAACTCTGCTCTGATCAACCCAGTTCTTATCCAGCCAAGGCAATTTCGTATCAGTACGACAAAGGTTGTTGAACATTTTTCTCAGGTTTCATAGAGATGTTCTCCGTTGACGTCTCTTTCTCTTTGAGTTAAATCACGAACAAAAGTCACAAAATTCTAACTAGTATTAATTACTGCCATTGTTAACGTTGGTCAAAAAAAGATAATTTAACAACATTTTATGCATATTTAATTTTTCTTTAGTTATAAAAAATTATAACAACCAAAATAATGAAGTTTTATAAACTTTTATCATGTGATGTTGTAGTAGATATATTAAAAGGGCATCAGGAAGCTAACAATTTTTAGGTAAATCAATTAAACTTTTACATCGTTATTCATGAAAACGGAGACTGGAAAAATATTGATAATTACCAGTAGTATAACTTTTTCTAAGTGTCCGTATGATACCATGATTTATTCAAAATTTTAAATAAACATCTAATATACAGCAAGAAAACACAAAGTCTTCTCCACAATTCAATTCACCAACTGGATAGTGTAATGGTGTACGGCAAGGGCTATCAATCTGCTAACCGTAGTATATTAAGGACATGTTTCGAACCCATACAGGCTCATCATCAGCTTATCAATAATTCTACAATAAAAGGAAATCCATCATAACTTAATGTAACAAAGTACGTTAGAATTACTTACATGGAGAGGAAAAAATTGATGCAATAAAATGTATAAAAGAATTGTTGTGCGTTGCCACATATTACCTATACTAGGTCAACATATTCAGGAGAATATAAAAATTATTATATTAAGAATTTTTTTTTGTTTTTCCGAACGGAGAAAGGGGCGGCTGCTAAGCCTTAGTGACCTTTTTCTTCCGAAAGGAACAAAAATTATTTGAAATGTTTGGGGCCACATGAGGCGGAAAAATGAATTTATTAAAGAACGTGCTCATTAGACTAGTCATGCACAGAGAAAGAACAAAAGGCCACAAGGCACATGGCACATGGAACAGTAACAGGAGAGCCAGCTACTCGGAACGAAATTGAAAGGAAACAACTCCTATGCAATCCAGGCTCGGAGCACGAAGATCTCATGTCACATAACCAGGCCAATGACATTGTACCATATATCTATTAACTACGAATATGGATAATAAGGATAGCCTATGTGATGCCAAAAAAATGAGCATCAACTTCGAATTGGACGCTGTTGAATTAATGCGCTTGCGCCAGAAATTACTATTCAAAGACACGATTTTGTTTTTTCATCTCTTTCTAGCGTGCATGATTCGGCAGCAACAATTATCGAAGATATGAGAAGCATATCTTTCCAACATAACCTCATAATATGGACAAGTTTACAGAGAGCAAGTGTAGATTGTGCAAATTATAACAGGACGGCACTATATGGGTTTATTCCTGAGAATATGACACATTTTATAAATTTCTACATTTCTAGATTCATGCCTGAAGGAATTTAAGATCGCCGCGTTTTACTTGGAGTTCGAGTTCAGGAGCCAAAAAATACATCACTACCAGCAAACTATTTTTCTCGGCGGTTATGAGGCCGATGTGGAACGAGCTTTTCAAACAACAGTCTGTCACATATCCAATCCATATATTTTGGTAGAAAATTGATTCATGAAACTTTAGTAGCAGGTAACAGACATTGTGTTACAAATGGATTAATGAATTATTTTTTCATGACAGGAAGTTTAATTGACCGTCTTGCATAATTATCATTCTTCATTTATCCACATTATAAAAATGTTAGCCCATTTTCAATATGGGAGGTTGAAAATGTTAAAAATGTATGACATTTCTCGTGATTCAGAATTCGGCATGCGCTGCATGCGCAATAGTTTCCCAGCCCCCGTTTGAGAAAACGTAAGATAGATATTTTTGGCTTCATTTTGGCGTGTTATCAATATTTGTAGTTAATAGATATATGCATTGTACCCTCAAACAAACGTGCGGAATATGAAAGTAAAAATCAATGGGGACGCTAAACAACTACTGCATTCTACACCGGTTACCGAGCAATGGGACATCTACCACTCAACACTGTCATGGGGCAAAGACAAACCCCGAGAGTAGACAGAAAGAAACCTCCCCCAGTCACCGTACACATCCCAAACCACCACATTAGAAGCAATGTGGAGAAGAAGGACCCACACGGCGACAGACAGAAGCCAACCTGAACCAATATGTGGCAACGCACCACATAATGATGAACCTGTATGGGTTCGAAATATGTCCTTAATATACTACGGTTAGCTGATTGATAGCCCTTGCCGTACACCATTACACTATCCAGTTGGTGAATTAAATTGTGGAGACGACTTTGTGTTTTCTTGCTGTATAACTATGCTACTCCACTTCGAGATACAATGGACTTCTACCACAGGTTAAACATTCAATGCTATAGAAAAATTATTTTGCTAAATAATAATAGTTTTTGATTTATTAACCAAAAAACTATTTATCTTTTTTTTCATCTTATTTTGTTATCAATAATTGCAATATTTTACAATCGGTAAAATCCTCAAACCCCATTTTTCTAGTGGCCATTCAGAATCCAATCAGCTATCTCTATTTTTTACGTTTTTCAACTTGTTAATCAGACAATTTGTAAAGTTATCCATACATAATAGACTACAAGCCCATATAACAATTTGGGGGGGTCATTTGACCCATGATGAAACATGTTCAGAACGATGCTGCTATATGAAAATATAACTTTAGGCACTATGCCGTCAATTCTTGGTGGTGCAAATGACTGTAATAATAATAATAATCATTTTCCATCCGAAGATGTGCTTTTCCGACGAAATATTCTTGTACGGCATTCCTTACGTTGGTAGATTATGAAATAATAATCTCTTAGTACCTACTACCGTACAAAAATAATGGGACTGGAAGCCAGGAAAAGTTTTCAAGTTCCGAAAATAAAAAAAGTCCTGGATTCCGGTCCCATTATTTTTGTACGACAGTAGGTTCTAGGAGATTATTATCTTATAATCTACCAACGTGAGAAATGCCGTACAAGAATATTTTGTGGGAAGAGCACATCTTCAGATGAAAAATTATTATTATTATTATTACAGTAATTTGCACCACCAAGAATTGACGGCATAGTGCCTAAGGTTATTTTTTCATATAGCAGCATCGTTCTGAATATGTTTCATCCTGGGTCAAATGACCTCCCCAAATTGTTATATGGGCTTGTAGTCTATAGATTATTGAAATTGTTTTGTAAGGAAACTAGTTATTCAGAACGTAATAGAAAATATTTTCAGGCTACGTTTTACGAGGCAGAGAATGAGTGCCAACGCAGGTCCATGACACTTGCCAGGATACTAAGTAGGGAGGAGAGCGAAGTACTAAGGATATTGATACAGAATGTGGAAGGTAATAAAAATATCACCGGTAATTTCCAATTGTAAGTATTTCATTTCGAAAATTATTGTTCGTTGAAATCTGGATAGCACACCGTCATTATTCATTACACACAAGGAACGGTGTTGGGGCCAGTATTGTTCAGGATATACATAAATAACCTATTCTTGGTGGAGTCTGAACGAAATATAAGTTTTGCTGATGACACGGTCATCTTATACGAAGAAGAAACATGATCTAAATTAAAAAAGAAAGAAGAATCTGATCTCCCTCTCATCAAAAGATGGTTCGACAATAAATTGTTAACAATTAATTTACAGAAAACATTCTAGGTGCCTTTCTGTAGCTATAGTTCGCAACTTTCAAATTACCATGAAATTAGTTTCCAAGATAATTTACAAATAAATTGTACTAACTCTAATGAAATATTTAGGAATAAAAATAAACAATCACCTGAAATGGGACCAGCAAATTAACTTTCTCCTCAATAAATTGAGCAAGTCTCAAGAATACTCGAAGAACATCAATTGAAAACGTTATACTATACACTCTTCGAACCCCGTTTGAAATATAGAATCATCGGATGGGGAGCTGGAATGAATGTACGTCTCAAAAAAATAGAAATCAAACAGAAACGAGTTATAGAATAGTATATTGTGTATCTAGTAGTGGAAGCAATACATTCTCGGACGACGATGCATTGAAGCATTGAAGTCTGGGAAAGTGCTTTTACTACGAGGTACACATACTATTTATTCTGAAATCGCAATCAGCATTATCAAAAACTAAGGAATTCTACATATTGATTGCGTGAATTCAATAACTGTCTAAAATGTAAACAAGCCGGCAAAAATTTTCTCGGATCGTTTTTTGTACGGGAAAGTACTTTTTCGGCAACCATCCGGGAAGTGTTCACTTCCCGGACACTTTTTCTTTGGAAAAGTAGCACTTCCCGGCCTAGTCCGGGAAGTACGTACTTCCCGGACTAGGCCGGGAAGTGCTCGAATTTCAATACAAATATTAAAATAAATAAGAATTAGAATGTTTCTGTTGGTACCTATCTCCTGTTCGAATTTCAATATACAGGGTGTCAATTTGAAAACTTCCCACCCTTAATATCTTCCTTCCAGTAAACAATATGAGTAATCGAAAAAACAGGTCAATTTTATTGTCAAGGGGGACACTTTCACGGACTATTTGTAGCCCTCGTGGTTCAACCCCCTAGGAGGGGTAGATGTTACCCTTAGAATTTTAAATGGGAAGGGGGGTCAAGTGGCACATCATTTTGATGGGCGTTCAATTCTTGTTCCAATGGTACCCTGACTTATTATTTTGTGATGAGCATTTTCCGAAAAATTGCGTTCTAAACTAGAAGTAATTATTAGAACGCCTATACTGAGATGCATTATTGTATTGACTCCCTTTAATAAAAATGGTTAGAAGAGTAGGTGGCACCGCTCCAACCCTTGAATGACAGGAATAAATTTATTACGCATGGGATTTTTTATTTGGTGGTTATTTTCCTTCTACACAATAAAATTTAATTTGCGAGAAAGACATTTCCAACATAAAATCTATTTACGCTTATCTTATTAGCTGTTCGAAATGTTGTCCATTTTGCTCTAAACAGTAATACAGTCTGTTTTCGAACTCCCCTCTAACATTACGGAAAACTTCACTAGGAATTGACCGGCATGCTGCTGTAATTCGTATTTTAAGTTCGTCAATATCAGAAGGTTGTGTTTTATAAACAACGGATTGAAGATGCCCCCAAAGAGAGAAATCTAAGGGTGTTAAATCCGGTGATCTCGGAGGCCATTCAACTGCTCCCCTTCTGCCAATCCATCTACCCGGAAATCTCTCGTTTAACCACTGTCGGACGGGAAGAAAATAATGAGGTGGAGCACCGTCCTGCTGGAAATGTAACAGATCCTCCTGCAAAAGTTCATTACCTTCTGCATCAATTTGAGTTTCTAGCTCGTGAGTTATAAGAGGATCGATAGTCTCTTCAAGCATATCAAGGTACAGATTTCCAGTCAAGTTTTCTTCCAGAAATAATGGACCAAGAATGGCATTTCCAAGAATACCAGACCAAACATTAACTTTTTGTGGGTGTTGTGTATGCCCTTCCCGAAAAATATGTGGGTTTTCGTCACTCCAATAGCGACAATTTTGTCTATTAACATTGCCATTCAGAAAAAATGAACACTCATCGCTGAAACAGATGTTTAACAGAAGATTAGGGATGGTATTGACTCGATGAGACATGATTTTACAAAACTCTATTCTTCTATCATAATCATCCTCGTGGAGCTCTTGAAGAATCTGCATTTTATATGGATGAAATTTATGCATTTTCAATGCTTTTCTTATAGTCTCGCGTGACATTCCCGCCTGTTCTGATACTGATCGTAAGGAGCTCGTGGGCTCTGCAGCAAATGTTCCCAAAACTTCAATTTGAGCTGCTTCATTTAGTACTCTGGGGTTATTTCTTTTTTTATTTGTCACTGAACCAGTTTCGTAAAACTTATTCACCAAATCAAGCACATACCGGTGACTTACATTACAATTTGGATGTCACACTAAGGTAAACACGATTAAATTTCCACAGATTTATTGTCTTCGCGACATGTTTCGATACACTGTATCTTTTTCAAGCGAATGTAATACATTGAGCATGTATTACATTCGCTTGAAAAAGATACAGTGTATCGAAACATGTCGCGAAGACAATAAATCTGTGGAAATTTAATCGTGTTTACCTTAGTGTCATATACTATGAATTTCCATCAAGTAAAGGCCACGTCAATCCAAAATTTGGATGTCTTCGTGCGCACTTTCCAACTTCGCCATAAATTACAATCATTTCAATTCTGTCTTGAAGAATGTAAACCATTTTTACACTTTTATACACTTATTAAAGTAATTCCTAAACAGCCCAACAGGTACAACGGTATTCACAATACTACCACATAGTTCAAATTTGCTAACCAATTTTTTGCCGGAAAACAGAAACTTTTTACAGCAGGAGTAGCAAAAGAGGAAGGCTATCTGTACAATTTCTGCGATGACACTTAAAAATTCAGCATTTAATAAACACAACTTTACTACCATCAACGTTTTACTATTAGACTACTTTTTTATGTAAAGTGTTTGGAGCTAATGGCTAATGTTACCCCTAATAAAGGGTTGGAACGGTACCACCTAATATTCTAACCAGTTCTGGCCAAACCATGCATCTCAGTATAGGCGTTCTAATAATTACTTCTGTTAGTTTAGAACGCAATTTTTCGGAAAATGCTCATCAAAAAATAATAAGTCAGGGTACCATTGGAACAAGAATTGAACGCCCATCAAAATGATGTGCCACTTGACCCCCCTTCCCATTTAAAATTCTAAGGGTAACATCTACCCCTCCTAGGGGGTTGAACCACGAGGGCTACAAATAGTCTTTGAAAGTGTCCCCCTTGACAATAAAATTGACCTGTTTTTTCGATTACTCATATTGTTCACTGGAAGGAAGATATTAAGGGTGGGAAGTTTTCAAATTGACACCCTGTATAATACAAATAAGAACTGAAATGTTCGAAATACTCAAATTTGGAATCGTTTCTTCCGGTTGACAGATGGGTGAAAGTCGACCTCTCTTCGTCTCTTAGACTAAATGCGTCTCATTGATTTGTTATTCTACATGATTGCCGAAAAAACAGTGTACGGAAAACGTCAGAAAACAGTTTTTTTGGACTCGCAGACTTCCAGGACTCGCTGACGCTCGTCCTAGAATTTGGTCTACTCGTCCAAAAAAACAGTATTTTCCGGACTTGTTACGTAAATTACTATTCCCGTACCGTTTAGGTCCGAAAACGGTCCGGGAAAGTTCGTTGCTTAGCAACGGACTAAAATAATGGATAAGCGCATTTTGAGGCAAGAAGTTGCTCCGAGAAAGTGGGCATTCTTGAACGATTTCAGAAAAAATATTTTCACACGTGAGTTAGAAGGAAATCCAGAAACATTATAAAAAATTTGAATAAATCAATCAATCAAAATTTCATTTAACCAGTCTCCTTTTACAATAATCTTAAGTGAAACCTAGCCCCTCTATCAAAAATACAAAACACACAAAATAACTACTAAAGGACAGTCACAGTGTAACACCCTATAGAGCGCTACACACGTAACGATACTGAGACGGAACAGCGCACCTATATTTCGCCAAGAGACTGATCTGATGTCGAAACAAAGAAACTTCTGATGCGTCACAGTATCAGAAATCAATACTCGAGCGGCTGAGTAATGATTTATTGATTGTAAGGTACTCACGAAACGTGTATATAAGGCTTGGTAATTCAGGACAGTAAAAAGAAACTCAGAAGAGCTATACTTAATCTTACTTTAATTCAATCTTAAAATTGACATATACGATTGTTGACTACAGTAAGCTACAACAAAATTCGTCTGGTATACGAAAAAATTTTGCTGCAACAGCTATAGATTATGGTTCGCAACACAATGTATTAAGCTATACATTTTTGAAATAATATATGCGAGACTCAAAACATCATATGTAAATATTCGCGTATTTTGTGTGATTATCTTAGCCAAGCAATAATGGATATTAGTTGCTATATACATTTGAGAAGAATGGACGGAGTATAGTGATAGGGATGCGCGAATTGTCAAATTTACATTTTCATTATATAACAAAATTAGCCGTGCTCTACCCGCACAGGCTATGCCTTTTGATACACTCTTCCAGTGTTTATGAGGAAGTATCATTATTATTTACTGTTACTATTATTGATGAAAAAATTGTTAGTATCTAGGGCGCCAATACTTCTGAAAACTGTTCAATACAAAAATTTCATATTCATCAGTATTCAGTATGCAGGAATTTTAGTGAATCTGACTACGTTGCATTGTACTCTTATACAGTTATTAAGACTCACTGTTAATTCAATGAAAGATATTGATCTGGCTACTCTTTGTTATGAAAGAAGCCATTTCGTTGTAAGATTGAAAAAAAATTCTTTATATTAATATTTTGAATGAACAAAAGTTATTTGTCAAACGGACAGAGCATGTAGGAGGCATATTTTGCGAAGATATAATTACTCAAAGAACGTGTCGGATCACAAACATTCATTTTTGGTATGTGCGCAAATAGAGAAAGACGCAACCTAACCGTATTGTAGGTATAGTCGGGTAAGCTCGGTTAGGTTTGCATAAGGTCGGGTCGGTCGGGTTAAGTTAGGTCGCGTTTATACTTCTAGGTGGCAAGCTACGCGAGACGGGTGGCGGGCGACAGGCGACAACCGTTTTGTTTGTTGACGCATTGATTTATATGAAACCGTTTATACTCTGACCAGGCGACAGGTGTCATCGCGGAGGCGTCGCCGAGCGCCTCCCGTATCTGTAGCAATGCGACAACACAGGCGACGTCACCCCGGTACTGCAGCCAGTATCCAGTGAATGTTCATATTACGTTGATGTATTCAACAATAGCCACCCTGATTTCCAAAGAAGATCGAGAAATTTTAATAAGCGAAGTTCAAACAAGACCTGTAATTTGGAATTATTCGGATCCAAATCACAAAAATATTGATTTTGTTGATAAAATATTGCGAGAAATCGTTGGAATATTGAACAAAGACGGTAAGTACCGATAAGTGAGTTGATTTAGGCAACTCTTCTTAACAAAGAAATAAACATGTTTCTAGCAAAAATAATAAAATGGGTTTTAATATAATATAAAAGAACAACATTTTCAAATAGAATGGCTTGACCACATCCTGATGGCACAATTTAAGTATAAACAAGATATCACCTGAAACCCATCGCTTGACACCTATCACTTGCAACCTGTCGCCTATCGCCCATGAGTGTAAACGCGACCTTATAGTCACAGCTTAGATAAATACACAGCTGTAAAACTCCCTATGGAGGGGGTAGTTCGCGCAGATGTTCGCGCACCTCCCACCGTCGCGATAAAACCTATCAAAACAGTGGTGTGTGTTTGGATTTATTATCGAGTGTTATTTGCCGGTGTTTTTACTTTGTATGTTACAAGTTGCAATTCTTTCCGATCTTTGGTATTCTTGGTGTGTTACGGTCATTTGAAGTCCTTATATATTTATTTTAAAGCCCCTGAGAATTCGAAAGGAAGTTTATTTGGTAATTTGAATGATCCAAATGATAGTTTTGTCACTTTCATCAGTGACGTTGAAAGCATTTTCCAAGAAAAACTAGATACATTCATTTTAATCTATTAGTATGCCTTTAATATTTTTAATATAGCAAATACACTTCCTTATTCACATCCGTGTGACAATTTTCCCAAAGAATTTGTGATAAAATTATATTTGAGGGTTCGGTTGTACTATACTTTAAAGTACCTTTAAAGTACCTATATCAACAGTAATTTCAAGGACCAAAAAAATATTAGAAATAAATTAATTATATGGCGCAACCAATAATCTGCTGATTTAAGAGGGGTTTAACCTTATTAGTGACTATTAGTAAAACAAGGAACGGAAGAAAATAAAATACTCGGAGCTCGCTGAATAAAATCTATATTTTTTTTCTTCATCCGATTTTCGAATGTTGGATATAGGCATCTCACGAAGTACTTTTTCAAATAAAAAAAAAAAAAAACGTTGAAAAAATTGGCAGAACATTGACCAGATTCACTGTTATCTCAGGATCTGTTATTTTTTTCGAAAAAGTACTTCGTGAAATGCCTCACTTATACATTTATCTATGTTCAAAGAAAAAATTGGAATGATCCATTCAAAATTACATCGTCAAAGCGTTTTCTATTGAACCCCTGCAGACTCAATTTTCGAGCATTTATCTTCACTGATTCGAGCGCCCTCACATAACTATGCTCTTTTACATGGATACTATGGATAACTGAATGAGTTGTAGATTCATTCATGAGTAGAGAAATTATTCTGAAGCTATTCCGGAAAATTTAGCACTGGAGATAAAACAATAGAAGTTGTAAATGGGTTTATTGAAGTTGCAAATATGCCGAATTAGGTAGCCTATATAAGAATAATGAAGTTATATATTATCAAATTGTAATTCTTATATATGTCATAATTCAATTTAACTTGAACATTTGCTTCCTGGAAATGGACAAATAATAACTAATAAGGAGCAGATACGATTTGTTGATATATCGTGATTACGTTCCAGGTCACTCACACAATTAGTTACTGAGAACTGGGTATGTTTTGCAATTTGCAAGGGGCTGGCGAGCGACTGGCGGCAAGTCACAAAGGGACCAATTATCCCGAAATGAGTGTCACAGAGAAGGGAGGAGGCTACCGTTAGAGTTTAGTTTGCTCTTGTATTGTGATAGTGACACTTATTGTATTTTTCAATATTTGTTAATCAAGCAACATTATGCCAAATTCGAATTATCGAACTGGTGATAAATACCGTGAACGACCCTTTTTAAGAAAATTATCAGTTGTGATACCACAAGAGAGTGAGAATGAAGTGAAAATAATTAGACAGATTTTTCGAAAACTTGTTGCCAGGCAATAGACACGAGAGCCCGAAGGGCTCTAGTGGCTAATGGCAACAAGTTTGAGAATCCATTGTTTTTTATCTATTTGATGTTCCACATTTATTAAAATCAACAAGGAATAACTTTTTCTCTTATAACTTTCATCTCGTTGATAGTGTTACGCATAAATCATATTTAGAAACGATGTATACCCTTGATAAGGCAAAACAGTATAGGTTGGCGCCTAGGCTAAGTGATGAACACCTAAATCCAAACAATTTTTAAAAAATGAAGGTGAAATTAGCTTCTCAAGTATTCAGTCACTCTGTGGCCGTTGCTATGCACACTTATATTGACTGAAAAAATACCGGAAGAAGCCAAAGTAACTGCTAACTTTATTGAAGACATGAACAAATTGTTTGATATATTAAATTCAAGCAACTTGGAAACATGCCACGCTTTTATGGGAACCACAGCGCAATTTGAATTTTTAAATAAAATGGACACACTTTTTCAATATTGAAGGTTTCAGGTAAGGCAGGAAAGAATGCAACAAATTCTCTTAAATTTATTTTCGGTTGGAGGCTTGTTTTACAATTATGGAAAATTTTCAAAAATAAAAATTATAAATTTTTATTGACCCGTAATTTGAATCAGGATTGTCTTGAGAATTACTTTGGTCAAATCAGAAACGCTTGTGGAAACGCCAGAAATCCCACTGCTATTCAGTTCACTAGAGCATTTAAAAAACTATTTGCTTTAGGGTATTTTCATGAGGCAGAAGGCAGCAATTGTATGGAAGATAGTAGCGATATTTTGTTCACTATAACATCGGACTCGTTTAAAAAAATCGAATGTTTTCAGGAAAAAATATACGAATCTTGAAATTAGTGTCAACCGATAACAGGAATTTGAAATCAGAGGAAGGCAATGGTGTATGTTTGTGGATATTTTTTACGTAAATGTCTCTTCACACATTCTTGTGATATTTGTTTACAATATTGTTCAATGTCCCAAAGAGACAAGTCCCCGATATTATATGAGCGAAAAGCTTACAACGCTAGCGGTGAGTTATTTGGTGGCTTAACAGTCCCCACAAATGATTTTTCACAATACCTAATAGGCTTAGAAAATATATTTGTTGCAAATTTCAATATTAATTGTATTCACCATGGTGTAGGACAGATATTTTCAAACGAATATTCTAATGTAAAATTTTCTCACCCATGTAGTAATTTTCCCCATGATTATTTGGTTTCTTTATAAACTAGAGTGCGAATATATTACACATTAAAATTCGCAAACAGGCAAATAAGATCCCAATGTTCAAATAAATAAAATCCA
Organism: Chrysolina oricalcia; assembly: GCA_944452925.2. NCBI lineage: Eukaryota > Metazoa > Arthropoda > Insecta > Coleoptera > Chrysomelidae > Chrysolina > Chrysolina oricalcia. Next base: position 53,617,615 of record OX101824.2, read on the forward strand.
AAATTACAAATTTTGCAAAACTTGTAAATATTTGGAAAATGTAAATATATTCAGGTAAAACATTTATGGATATTACTGAAAACGTCATTTGTATTTACTCATTTTGTATTTTCTGTTAGGTATTACAAAAAAGATTTTTCAATTTTTCTCAATAGAATTTCATATACAGGGCCCTGCAACTGCGCTCCGGTGGTCCATAGCTTCTATACAGCGCAACTTAAGAATTTCTTTCAAAGGCAAGCATGTTTCCTTCCTGAAAGAATTTCTTTAGAAAATATTCCGAAGTATACAAGGTTACCCTGAAAAGTGCACCACACCAAAGTCATGTTTTTTGTAATGGAACACCCTATATTTCTTCAAATGGTTGAATAGAGATTACTTTGGCCATTCAAAAAATATATGGTCATGTATGTTCATCAACGTTATTTCCGGAGATATATCGATATTACTTCAAAAAACATAAGTTTTTCAACACTCTGTAACTCCTCGTGGAAAAATAATTCTAAAAACTCATGGGAGGCGAAATGACTCAAATGTAACATGACACACAGTTGAAATTTCATTACTTTTTGTGTACCGAATAAATCGAAACGCAAATTGAAAGATATCTTGTTTTTTTTTCAAATGGAAACCCATTCATTCAAGTTCAGTATTGTGAAGGCCATAAAATTTCCTTTCGAATGATATATCACACTTGGTATTTACTTAACTTTGTAAATAACGTAAATTTCCTATTAAAAAAATAAACAAGATATCTTTCAATTTGCGTTTCGATCTATCCGGTTCACAAAAATAAATGAAATTTCAACTGTGTGTCATGTTACAGAAACTAGACTATGTTGGAGTCATTTTGCCTCCAATAAGTTTTCAGAGTTATTTTTCTACGAGGAGTTACAGAGTGTTGAATGCCTTACGTTTTTTGAAGTAATATCGATATATCTCCGCTAATAACGTTGATGAACATACATGATTTCATATTTTTTGAATGGTCAAAATACTCTCTATTCAGCCATGTTATGAAATATGTTCCATTACAGAAAACATAAGTTTGGTTTGGTGCACTTTTCTGGGTCACCGTGTATACTTCGTAATATTTTTCGAACATACTCTCTCAAGAAGGAAACATGCTTGCATTCGAAAAACATTTTTAAGTTGCGCCGTTTAGAAGCTATGGACCACCGGAGCGCAGTTGCAGGACCCTGTATAATCGAATAAAATCTGACTCATTTCAATTAAAGTTCAAAAGCCAATATTTATACAAAAATATAACCATCAAATATAATGGATACTCAACGCCCGACCCTCGTAGACATACTTTCCAGTAAACATATTGTTCACACTGTAGACTGACCCTCGTATCAGAGGTTTCTGCAGGTGTCCGTATGATTTACGACCGTTCACAAAAAGAGCGGCATTTTTCGACCACATCAAAGGAGTTACCAGACTTATTAGTAAATCTATCGACGATGGCCGAGTTGTAAAAATAAAATGTAATACGAGCAGCTTCGTTAGGAATATGCGGATGGCGCTTTCAAGGCCAATTTTACTATAACGTAAATGGGCAATGAGCTGAAGTGAAACGCTATTAGATTTCTTTTAATATTGGACTCCGCCTCCATCACTCGAGATTCCTACTTCCCCCTTTACACCTCAAATTTACTTTGACCTTTTTCAGAAGGTAAACCTCTTCTTAATAAAGTGCTTCTGAATTGTATTTCTTTGTTTCTTGTTTTACAATTCTATGTTGTCCTGTTGAAATCATAACAACAGAAGCAAAGCCTAAAAAATTATAATTTTATTTTTTAAACAGGGGATTTTATACAAATGCACTAGAAAGGAACAAAAAAATTTGTTCATTGTTTGACCTAGGTTGTTCTATGAGTAACAAATTCAGAAGATCACCTATTTCGTAGCCGCGGTGAGCTTTTGAATCTGTTACTCGCAGAATAACCTAGGTCAAACAATGAAAATTACTAATTTTATCCTTTTTAGTGCATTTTGTATGGAAGCTTGTCTTTTTATTTATATTTGAGACACACACAGACCCCGGGACAGGTGACACTAAATAAAAGCTTGTAAAAAGCACAATCAAATTGAGGAATAACATATATTTATCTTTAATTCAAACTATTGGGTCCTACGAAATTGATACGGCAAGAAAAATATTCCTTAGATACTGGTATATACACATTTAGTTTTCTGAGCGAATTCGTAATGTGTTCAAATTCATTGTGGAATTCAGTATCGTAAACAAATCGGTCTTGGAATCTTAATCCTTAGAGCACAGCAATTCTTGGATATTCCCATCATTCCAAACTATTATAATAATATATCAAATCCTAAAATTTCCTGAAAGGTTAGGAATTACGGAGTACCTTCAGTGAGGAGTATGTTCAATAATAAATTTGTTAGGTAGTGACACGAATACATTCTTTTCTATTCTTAAACATTGGATTTTAGGTTGGCAACTGTTGTTAGATATTTTGACGGTATTTGTACACGCCCTTGAATAGATGACCAATCATTCAAACGAGACAAATTGTTATATACAATAAAAGCTGTTTGTAATATTTGCCACCCTTCCTGATTTTGGATACCTGAGAAATGTGCTTGACATAAGTTATTTCGAGCTCTTGATCGCTCAGTATTGTGAAATTAGAACTAGTTATATGAAAATATAGGTCAAAAGCACCCACGACTTTTTATATTTGAGTGATTATATTGACAATAATTGTTTACTGTTTAGTCCATGTTGGAAGTGAAGCGTGTCTTTGGTTTTTTTAAATATAAATTAATCTTTTGACTAAAAAATCAACATCTTCCTATTATTATTATTTAGAAACATGGGACAAAATCATTGAATTTGTGTATTGTCACCAGAGGTCTTGAAAAGTGTGCACAATTTTGAATTTTTTCGCTGGTATTTTTTACCCATTATCATTACTATTATTATTAGGTCCTATGGGAAAAAATTATCAAATTTGTGTATTGTCACCAAGTCTTGACAAGTGTACAAAATTTTCAAATTTTTTCTGGTATTATTTACCCATTATTATTATTATCGAGGACTATGGGACAAAATTATTAAATTTGTGTTTTGTCACCTGATACTCACTTCTCGATATGGAACATGAGAATCGCCAATTTTATTTATTCCACACGACAGCTGTCGACTCGAGAGATAAAGAATCCCGCTGCAGATCTTAACAAGTGTGCAAAATTTTAAAGTGCGTAAAAATCGAGTCCAAAGGAGTCGGTTACAAACGTACAGGTAATATAAAGCGTGTAAAAAAGGCACAGGCACATGTGTGATTTTATTGTCATGATACCTACCTAAAATGCTGTTTGAATGGTTAATGTCAATATTGTAAGTTGGGTCCTGTCTATTGCACCGCAATTATTTCGAATCCAGCCCTGACTTTTACAGCGAAATGGCGTCTTCAAGGTTACGGATTCACTCTTTCAACGAAGGGCTGAGTTTTTTTAGCTGTGTATTTATCTAAGCTGTGTTATAGTCATTAAAGTATGTTATTTTATGTAGAAAGTGCTCTTTATTGTTTTGTGCACATGTGTATTCATATTGTTTGAGCACATGTCGGTGATCTGTCTCGTACTTTGAATTTTGGTAGTCAATTAGAAACATAATAATTACCATTGTTTCAAATGTACAGTTAAAGTGTTGATGGAAAAATGTAGTGGTTATATCAACGCATTTTTCATACTCATTCACTAAAATATTCCATGTGGTACGTGAATTGAATATTTCTGGAATCACATTGGCAATGTCCTAAAATTAGCTTCGCCCTCACGTTATTCCATTGTTTTGAAAAGTTGGCGGCAAGTGATTTCCAAGTTACCAACCTGACAATCCTGACTTGACAGATATTCATTAAACAGAACAGCATGAATTCGTTGATTTTGTTATTGTCAAAGAAAAGCGCGTATCTCCGAAATTACTTGAGACCACCAAAAATTTCTTTTCGAGTTTTTGTTCATGAGGTCAAAGTACGTAAGTTCCAAAATTTTTTTTGAAATTCAGGTGCTCAATGTAACAGAAGTTTTACCCGTATTTTCACTCGTCAACGAATGATATCTGCATTATACTGATTTTGAACATTTCAAACAAATTAACATTAAATCCTTTCAGGAAGTGAATATAAATACTGGACGGGAGGGCGCGGTTACACAGACTCTGGCACTCACGGTCACACCACGGCCTGGCAATGGCCTGACAGTAAGCCCATACATTATTCCAACTGGAACCAAGGGGAGCCCAACAACTACAAGGATGACTATCAAATTTGTATTGGAGTATTCATAAAAGGCGGTGCTTTGGTGTGGTTTGACAATCATTGTGATGCAAGATTCAGATTTGTCTGTGAAATATACTGATGAAATGTGAAAATGTCAATATTACCAAATAACTACCTATTCTGCGGTTGTTATGATGTGAAAGGAATGAAATGAATAAATGAATAAAATGGCTGTTACAGTTTATTTCTATGCGGTAACATCTACTTTAAATCTTGTACAACTAGAGAATTTGAGTCACTTTTCAGTCCTTAAATCACCGCCTCAGTCTTAGGCTTGGTTATCAGAGGTATGCGAAGCTGTCACCAAATTTTACACCAGTGTATCGAAAGACGGATATGATGTGGCAGCTCCACAGAACTCATAGTCAGTTTTGATGCTTCTGGTGTTTTTGCTGATTTCTATACGATGAGGTGTTTTATTTATTTATTTTTTTATTTATAAGGCTTTCCAACAGGATGTATAACACATCACCAATAACAGGAAAGCACATGCTTACAGATGTAACAAGAGTAGATTACAAGTGAGTACTTAAACCTAAATATCCTCAATGTTCACCAGTATGCCTACCAGGCTGGCAAATCAACAGAACTTGCCCTCAATAACCTTGTCTCAGGAATAAGCGACGCCCTGGAACGCCAGGAAATAGCAGTCGTTGCATTCTTGGACATAGAAGGAGCATTTAACAATGCACTACCTCACTCCCTATATGAGGCCACTGTCTCTAGAGGGATTGAACTGATACTATGTGACTGCAAACTCAAACATCACATGCATAAAATCGGATTTGCACAAGATGCAGAGTGCCGGCTATGCATGGAGGATGATGAAACGGCTGAACACATTCTGTGTACATGCCCTGCAGCGACCAGAACCAGATTCTCAATATTTGGCGATACGACAGTAAGGCCAGAAAACCTGGTAAATTGTTCTCCCAATGCATTCCTCAATTTCGTCAAGAGATTGGATATGCTGGGAGAAATATAACCATAGGGTGAGCCACAATAGGCCATTGGCCGCAGTGGAGGGCCTGATACGGGCCCACTCACGTTCAAACCTAACCTAAGCTAACCTAAACCTAAATATAAGAAAAAGAAAATAGTGAGAGAGCAGAGGCGATTCCGAAGTGATTGATTTGACAAATTAGATCAAAATTAAGCCAAAACTCTTATCTATAAATCTATATGTTGGAAAATATTATTATAATTTTTTTGTAACATGGTGATTGGAGAATGACTAGTGACATTGGAATGATAAGTTGGAACATACAAAAGAGTGTCTTTACGTGTAACATATTTCCTTACACTGAAACGTAATTTTTTAAGAAGATAATCACAGCTTATAATATTATTGACCAGTTTGAAGAGAAAAATTATATAGGAAACATCGCGCCTGGCGCCCAATTTTAGTAAGTTATAGTGGTGAAGACAAAAGTCATAAGATCGGTATGTAACTGCCTACCGAAACGATAGTTCAGGTGGTTTATAAAATTAATTTGGATTCTTTCAAAACGATTGATGTACTTCTAATAGAACGGATTCCATACTATAGAGCTATATTCTAGATAGCTCCGCACAAGTGAGTTATATAGAATGATCGGTGTCTTAGCCTCTTTGAAAGATTTGGAAACTCTCAGAAAAATCCTAAATTTCTATTAACTACAGTTTCGATATGCAAATCAAATTTTAAATGAGAGTCAATAATTACCCCTAGATCTCTTACATGTTGAACACTTTCTAACTGATTATTGTCAATACTGTATTCAAATTCAATTTTTGTTTTCAAGCGACAAAATGTGTTGACATTTTTTTATATTTAAGAAAAGCTTAATTCTTTACAAAAATCAGAAACTCTATCAATATCAGATTGAAACTCAATACAGTCAGCGAAAGATGAAATTGGTTTATAAAATTTTATGTCGTCTGCGTAGAGAGCGACATTTGAGTAACGAAAACGCTACCAATTTCATTGATGAAAATTAGGAATAACAAGTGCCTCAGATGGAAGCCTTGAGGAACACCGGATGTGATACCAGTTGAGGAGGAAGTGCAACCATTGAATTTCATGAATTGTATCCTATTGTGTAGGTAAGATTTTGTCCATTCGATCAAATTGCCGTGGACACCGACATTCTCTAAACGGGTAATTAATGTAGGATGATGGACTTTGTCAAAGGCTTTAGAGAAGTCGGTGTACACGGCATCCATCTGACACCTGTCATCAGAGATATCTTGAACATATGGTAGTAAATTCGTAATTAATGATCTACCCTTATAGAATCCATGTTGTTCTGAACAAAGCACATTTTTAAATAGAAAAAATAACTCGTCTGTAATCACGGATTCTAGAAGTTTACCAGGCAACGATAACAATGAAATTGGCCGATAATTGGAAACTTCATTTCGGGATCCACTTTTATGTATAGGAATTACCTGAGCACCTTCCAGACCTGGGGGAAGATACCTGTAGAAATTGATTTATTATATAGAATATGTAAAGGAAGTATAAGTGATTCTTTACACTTTTTGATAGAAAAAGCTGGTAAGCCATCGGGACCACTCCCTTTGTTAATATCAAGTTTATCAATAGCATTTATTATCTGTTTTTCAGTTGTGTGTGTAATGGCAACGAAATTATTTTAGTGGTTCTGATTAAGTTTGAGGTTAGATGGAGTATCAGATGGTTCAAAAACGGATGAGAAGTACCTAGAAAAGAAACTACAGATATCATCATCTAGTGTATAGGATACTCCTTGAAAAGATACGAGATTAGGAGTGGTTTTTCGGTTTCTCTTATTAGCTACATAAGGCCGGCCACTCACGTACAGTTTTAACTGTCAGTGAAAACTGTGCAGTTAAAACTGACAGTTTTAACTGTGAACTGATATGTACACAGACGTGCAGTTCAATTGTGCATTCCTTCAGTTTTCTCCATGGATTCAAACGGGGACGACGAGATGGCCGCGGTCGGTTTACTGTTTGCAATGTTATTACAAAAAAGAAAAAAGAAAAAGCGTAAACAGTGGTGCAAGAAGTGGCTACAAAAACGAAATGCATCTTCCCACATAAATTTATTAAAAGAATTAAGGGAAGAGCCATTAGATTTTCTCAATTATTTACGCATGACTGAAACAGTGTACCAAAAATTACTTTCCTTGGTTTCTCCTTTGATTAAGAAGCAAGATACAGTCATGAGAAAAGCAATATATCCACACGAAAGATTGACTGCAACCTTGAGATTTTTAGCAACAGGACGTTCGTATGAGTGTCTGAAATTTTCTACAAGAATATCTCCTCAAGCACTCGGACAAATTATCCCAGACACATGTGCAGCCCTTTACAAAGTGTTGAGGGAGTATATGCAGGTATGTACAGATTTGTTCATTTATAATTTCTGAAAGAATAATTAAAACATGTGTTACTAGAAAACTGCTTTTATTTGTACAAAGGAATCGAATTGAATCAAAGAATTGACTTAAAATTAGAATTCAAAGTTAAATAATGGTTTGTGCCTAATTCCTTCATACATCACGGAAAGAAGAAAAATAAGAGGATGTTGAGCTGTTCTGAGAATAATGACTTTCTGACAGTGTGGGACTTGGACTCATATTATTTAAATAAGAAGGTGCTGAGTTGTTCTCAGAATAATGAATTGCTGTTAATGAGCTAGGTGTCTCTCTTGACGGTGACGGTGCGGTACTTGGAGTACAATTATTAATATAAGAGGATGCTGAGTTGTGAGAGTAGAGGGATTGACCACTTCTGTTGTTCTGAGTTTCTCTGAATGACGCACCTATAACCGTTGACGGTGTCTGAGTGGTATTAGGCAGTTGCCGTCCTGATAAACTGTAATGATCCATTGGCGATGGCATTAGAGAATCCATTTCAGTCTCAAATAGCACGTCTAGTATTTTTTTTTCCGCAATGAGTGCCTGACGTTTTCCTAGACTTCTCAATCGCACAGCAACTGTTTTTCCTAGCAGATCATACCGGTCAGATTGTTCCCTAGGTGCTTTGAAGTGGTCACGCACTGTAGTCAGCACTTCTGTTGACAGTTCATCATTCAGCTTTCTTTTTTTATTCAAACCAGGCCTTGAAAGTGGTGGCCTTTGTTGTTTTGCTGGAACATTCTCAGTTGCTGATGTAGCGCCATCAACATCATCGTTTACTGCTTGTTCAACTGGACGTGGAGTGTCAGTCGATTCCTAAAAAATAATACGATATTGTTAAAATACTAAAAAACTCAAAACGCACCTATTTTAACATTAAATTTATTGTGTCCTGCTTGTTTCAGTGTCCTAAGTCAGAAGAAACATGGCAGGAGATTGCAACTTTGTTTGCAGACAGATGGCATTTCCCACACTGCATCGGTGCCATGGATGGCAAACACATTGATATAATTCCACCTGCTAACTCTGGATCTTATTACTATAACTACAAAGGCAAACATAGTATGGTACTTCTAGCAATAGTTGACGCAAAATACCGATTCATAATGGTGGATTTTGGAACAAATGGACGAATTTCCGATGGAGGTGTTCTTCAGAACACATCTTTTTTTGAAAGACTGGTGAACGAGAGTTTAAATATTCCCCAGCCTGACGATGTTACCGACAATTTCAAGAATGTTCCGTATGTCTTCGTTGCGGACGATGCGTTTCCTCTCAGAACGGATATTTTGAAGCCATTTCGGCAAGGACTCACAGATTCCGCCGAAAAAGAGATTTTTAACTATCGATTATCTCGAGCAAGGCACACTGTCGAAAACGCTTTTGGGATACTTGCCTCACGGTTTCGTATCTTTCAGTCCGCAATTAATTTAGAACCACGGAATGTAGAGAAGGTAGTGATGGCTGCTTGTGCTTTACATAACTTTTTGATTGAACATCAATCTAGTACATACGCCCCTGCAACCTGTATGTATCAAGAAAATAGTCATGACGGGTCTATTATTTCTATCGGTTGCGATAGTTCTCAATCGAACATGATTCCACTTAATCGTCGTGCTGGAAATATTGGTAATGAGGCAAAAAAAATCAGAAATAATTTCATGACCTATTTCATGAATGATGGCAAACTCCCATGGCAAGATAACCACATATTAAAAAACAAATAAATACCTTATGCACAATAATGATATCGTGTTTTTCTTACCTCTTCACTTTCACTGTCCAGATTTGAAGTTGACGCTCTTGGGGTGTCTTGATCATGTAGAAAATCAAACAGGTCATAGTACCAAAGCACCGGTTTGTAAATGCTGTCTGCAGATGTTCCAGACTTCTTTGTTGCCTCAACTTTCTTTCGCTCTTTGCGAAAAGCTGACCTCAGGCTGTTTATTTTGGCAAGAACAGTTTGTTTTGTGGCACCAGGTTCCAATTCCTCCAACTTCTTTGCCAATTTATTGTATGCTGCATCCTTTTTTGCACGATCATGGTAATCAGCAGATTTAACTTGCCATAAGCAAGGATCCGATCTATATAGTTCGATAAAGTCAACAATAACTTGGTTTTGTTTACGCGACATGTTGATGCACAGGCTGTCGACACTAACTAAACTGACAAGTGTGGAATATGCCAGTTCAAACCGCCACACACACTCAGTTCAGTTTGTCATTTCAGTTAAAAATATGAATAATTTCATTTCTCTCAGTTAAACTGTACAGTTGAAAAATTGGAGTTGAACTGTGACTAAAATAGCCACACACGTACCGTTGTAACTGACAGTTATAACTGCACAGTTTTCACTGACAGTTAAAACTGTACGTGAGTGGCCGGCCTAAGACCAAAAACCTTTAACATTACTTTTTAAATAAGATTCGGTATTTTTTATATATTCGTTATAATCTTTTTTGGTTGACTTTTTACATTCTTTTCTGAGTTCTGAGAATACAAGATAGTCGTCTATATTGTTATGGTTTTTCCATCGTTTATGGACATTGACTTTCTTTTTAATAATTTTTTGGTGTTGTAAGTATACCAAACAGGATTTGTTTTTGTTAACTTCAATCTGTATATTTTTTTATATGATTTCATATATTTTGAGATAAAAATAATCTACAGCATCACCGACGTTCATTGGCTTTTACAGGTCATTCCAGGCAATTTGAGAGATAATAATAATAATAATAATAATAATAATAATAATAATAATAATAATAATAATAATAATAATAATAATAATAATAATAATAATAATAATAATAATAATATAGTTTATTCAGTAAAAAGTGTAACAAATTTATAGGCAATTTCAAAAATAGGTAAGTAAATAAAATAAATAGCTAAGATTTATTGTAAGTAGATCACCTGTTCTGAATAAACAGAAGGAGGGATTGATAATCTCTACTGAAACCGATTAGGTTGTGCGTGGTGAAACTTCCGTTTTCTGCATTCTTACAAAGATAAAAATGGTTCACATATTGTTGGATTAATTCAGTAAAATACTAACACAACTGTAGTTATTAGTTGCAACTTTCACAGATGATTTATTAAATCTTTATAAAAGAGGAAATGTAAGTCTATAGACTATTTTATCCGTACATTTACATGTTGGATTAACGTTCAATGAGATAATGGACTGCGTCCCCTCCGAGTCTGACAATATATTTTTTGAATATTTTTTTAAATATTTCTATGGAGTTTAGCTCAGTAAGGTAAATCTTGTATATTTCGGGTAGGTGGTTATACAATTTTAGATACAAAGTGGTGAAACTTCTTGTTGTTACATTTCTCTTCGATAGTATGGTTTTAACATGTTCATTTTCTTTATATCTTGTTTCGTACTTGTGGTTGACTTTTTCTAGTATGTTTTTATTTTTGTATATGTATATGACAATTTGATACATGTAGAGTTGTCTGAGGTCCAATATACCCGTTTCTGAAAAAAGACTGCTTGATGGGCAAGTGCGTTTTTTGTTATATATAATCTTCAATATCTTTTTTTGCAGAACATCCAGCTGATTAAGCTGTGTGCGTACTGCTCCACCCCAGCTTAGAATTGCATATTGTAACCTCGACTCTACTAGAGCGTGGTAAATAGTTTTCAAGTGGAAACTGTCAAGAATATTTCTAATTTGTTTAAATCTGTATAGCAGATATCTAAGCGTTTTCGTTACATTCGAAATGTGTACGTCCCATCATGTAGTTTCTTATACTGTGGTAGTGTAGTTTTATTATTGGCGAATGGTATAAAAAAGGTTTTTTCAAAATTTACTGTTAAAAGTTTTTCACTGAACCAGTTGAAAATAATGTTCAAGTCTAATTCTGCTTTGTTTTTCACTTTGTCCCATGATTCATCGGAGTACAATATCGCAGTGTCGTCAGCAAAGCTGATAATAGTTCCTGCTAGTGTATCCAAATTTAGTATACTGTTGATGTATATTGTGAATAGAATGGGACCCAAAACTGTGCCCTGAGGTACTCCATATTTAACCGTTGTTTCTTCGCTCATTTTCCCATTTATTTTAACAATCTGCGTTCTATTGGTAAGATATGACATTATGTATGAAAAACATCTGTTGTTACCTTTGTAATTGTAAATGCTATACACTTTTTTGTATTTCTGTTTGTATACTCGTATGTGTGTATTTCTGTTTGTATACTCGTATGTGTGTACTTTTCTGACACGTCTTATCTATTGTAACTAATAGCGAAAGGACAATAAAGAATTGAATTGAATTGAATTGAATTGAATTGATTGATTCCTACATCCTCCAAAGCTCCTAACAGTTGTTCATGACTGACAGTGTCAAACGCCTTGGCTAGGTCAAGGAATACGCATAAAGTAGGCTTTGAGATGTTCAATGACTCAGTTATCTCACTTGCTAGAAATGCTATTGAGTCATTTGTTGAAAGTTTTTCTCTAAAACCAAATTGTTTCTCAGATATCAGTCTGTGTTTGTCGAGAAATCTGTTCAGTCTTGATTTCAGTGCCTTTTAAAAGGTTTTAGCTAGACAGGTGATGATTGATATTGGCCTATAGTTAGATAATAAAGTTCTGTCACCTTTTTTATAGATCGGCGTAATGACAGCCTTTTTGAATTCTTTCGGACAGTTATTGGTTGAAAAAATTGTGTTTATTAAATGACTCAGGGGAGTTGCGATCTCGTTAGAGACTTCTTGGAGTACTTTTGTAGTTATACCGTCTAGACCTGGCGCTTTTTTACAGTCTAGACTTCTTATAATTGCCAAGACTTCATTTTTGGTCACTGGATTGAGAAAAAACGTGTAAGGACAGACTTTTTTTCTGCTAGGGTTACCTGGTGGTTTTGTAATTTTTTTAGCATATATTTCTCCAATTTCATTGAAGAATTTGTTGAATGCATTGGCTTTCAATACATCAGTAGTTAATGTCAAATTGTTGTCTGTGATTATCTCCTCAATTTTGTTCATACTTTTTTTATTGATCAAATGCCATAATTTTTTAGACGAATTTTTGTTGTTCTCTATTTGAGTTTTATAATAATTATATTTTGTAGTTTTTATTAGTTGATTTAGTTTTTTCTTATATTTAGTGAAAGTATTTTTTTCCCCATGTTACTCGGGTCTCTTTTGTATTCGCGGTAAAGTTTATTTTTTTTGTTTGTTGACTCAATCAGAGCGGGTGTGATCCATTCATTTCGTTTAATTTTGTATCTCTTTATTTCTTTAGTAATTGTGTTTTTATTGATTAGGTTTTTAATAGTTGCAGTAAGGGTATTTGTAAGTTCCTCTACGTCAGTTTTTGTTAAATAATTGTTCCAGTCGTGTATTATCGCGTCTTGTTTTAAATTTTTATAATTGGCATAGCTCACATGATTTTTCCTCTCATTATTTTTTTTGTATTTAAATTACAAATCGGTAGTCCTAGGATTGTAGCTTTGTGGTCTGTTATGTAGTTTTCCATTGCTATTGATACAAAATCTTTAATTTGGGGTACGCTAGATTTCAAAAATATTCACCATGCATACGAGTGTTGCAGTTTATCATTGATTCAAATCCATATTCACTCATTGTTTTCATTAATGTTTAGATTTATAACTCCAACTATAATATGACTGTTATGAGATGTCTATATTAATTTTATCGTAGTCAGCGTATCGATAATTGTAGGTACTAAAGGTAGCTTTACTTTTTAACTCGACCTTATTTAAGCCAACAACGGTGAATTCGATAGATTTGTGATGTGAGTCCTCGGGAAAAAATAGTCATTCACTGGGTGGTTGCTCGATTACCGCAAATGGTCCAAAATATTTTGAGTTTGTTCTCCAGTAGATTTTGGAGTCGTTTTAATAGCTAAAATATCTCCAACGACATATTCAACTCACTCATACCTCTTCTTGTCAATAAATATTGGACTTTTCCTGCATCTTTCGAACTTTGTCTTTATTTCTTTGTTTGAATGTTTTAGACGATGTAGTAACTTGATTACTTATATTTCGGACGTCCATCATCTTAATGGTTGAAAGATTTTTATCTTTTTCAAATTTTTCACAACATTTCAATTGCTTGAATCCGCAATCGTCTTCTGGTGAATAATAACAAAATCAGATGCTACGCGACCTTTTATAGGTCTATAATTAAAGTGTAATTACGGTGTAGGTAATTACGCGCAGTCTTGTGGCGCGCGTGAATTCGCGCTTTTTCTCCCTCCAAAACGGTCCATGAGCGGTTTCCATACGTTTTTAATGTCCACGCTTGGTTGACTGAAGGCACTATTGGCTTCTATAAAGGTGGTTTCTATAAATTTCCGTTTGAACCAATGTTTATCTCTATGAAGAACACTAGCTTCGTCCCAAAGAATTCGGTGGTGTTTTGTCCAGGCGTGGTCAGCAATTCCCGATTTTGGTGTTTCCCCTCGTTGAGTTCACTTTTTGTGTTCGGCTATTCTTACTGATAATGGCCTCTTGGTCTCTCCGATATAGGAATCTCCACATTCACATGGGACTTTGTAAATACAGTTTTTGCTGGATTCTGTTGTGTTTTCTGGTTTCGTCTTGGTGAGGAAGCTTCGTAAGGTACTGCCGGATTGAAAGCAACTCTTGATGTTGTATTTATTTCCGATCCTTCTGATCTTCTCGGAGATACCCCTGACATAGGGTAGAATGAGAACGGGGTTTTGTGGTCTTTCTTCGGTTGTCTTGGTCTTTTCGAGTTGTTTCCGAACTTCTCCTATGAGTTTCTCGGAGTATCCGTTTCGGCGTAGGTCCTTTTTGATGTGGTTAATTTCCGCTTCCAATGACTCCTGGTTGTTGCAAATAGACATTGCTCTCTCCACCAACGTTCTTACGATTACCCTCTTTGTGGAGTTTGGGTGATTAGAGCCGTAGTTGAGGTATTGTCCTGTGTGTGTCTTCTTCCTGTAAACAGAGGTGAGGATTCCAGTGTCTGTTCTTTCAGCTTTCACATCGATAAACGATAGGGTACAATAAGTTTCCTTTTCCATTGTGAATTTGATTGAATCCCTCATGTTATTCATTCTGGCGAAGAATTCCCCAAGGTGTTCATCTCCATGGTTCCAAATGATAAAGGTGGTGATGTCTACGTATCTTAGCCATAGTTTTGGTTTGTATTTTGCCTCTCTGATAGCCAATTCCTCGAACCACTCCATGTATATGTTGGCGATTACTGGAGAGAGAGAAGATCCCATCGGCAGTCCATCAACTTGGGAGAAGAAACGGCTCTTTTCTTGAAAGTATGAATTGTGTAGGCAGCACTGCAGTAGTTCCAATATCGCTTCTACGGGTAGGTCAGTCCTGTCATGAAGCTGGATGTCTTCTTCTAGTTTCCTCTTGATGATGTTAAGGGATTCTTCTATGGGGACGTTGGTGTAAAGGCTCTCCACGTCAAAGCTGATGAAACGATCTTCAGGCACTAGTTTAACATCTTTGATAATGTCCACGAAGTGTTTAGAATTCTTGACGAACGAACTGCTAGTACCTGTAAAGGTTGTAGTATCGGTAGGAGGTATTTCGCCAGGTTATAGGTCGGTGAGTTACGGGAGCTGGTGATTGGTCTTAATGGCATGTCGGGTTTGTGGATTTTCGGAAGACCGTAGAGATGAGGAGATTTACTGTAATAAAGGTTTTGTACTTCGTCAGAGTACTGTAGATTTTCCTTTCTATCGAAGATGTTGGATCCTTCTGTAAGAGTTTGTAGTTTCCTGTTTCGAGTACTGCTTCTAACTTGTCATCATACGTCTGGGTGTCCATGATGACTGTGGCATTTCCTTTGTCTGCAGGGAAGATTTTAATGGTGGAGTCCATTTGCATGGTTTTCAGGGCCTTCTGTTCTCCAGTGTTGATGTTTTTTCGAGGGATTCGCTCCTTCTCCAAAACCTCTTTCACTTTCCATCAAAATTATTCTGCCTGGACAGGGTTCATTCTGTTGCTTGTTGACTCTACCGAGCTTGTTTCATTCTTTGAATATCTTTTTCTCTTTCTGCTAATTGCACCATAGCTGCTTCCTTGAAAGTTGGTTGATATCCATACAAAATTTCAAACGGTGTAACCCCTGTTGTTTTGTTCGCAGCTGAATTAATTTTTCTCTCCACTGAATATATCATTCTGTCTCAATTCTCATTCTTGAAATCCAAGGAAGTTACCACTATAGTAACGATAGATTTTTATTGATTACAAGTTCATTTGAAAAACAAACCTTATATTTTACCAAGTTTCTAATAAAAATATCTACATTCACAGAAAAACAACTCATATTATAAACAATTCAATCTTAACCATAATAATGATATTTTTACTGCCAGTGGAAAAGTTTTTATCACAGCTCAATACCCCGCAAACTTCGAGATTATCTGCATGTAGTGGGTCAAATGTAATGTGTTTCATAATCAATAATAATAATTGTTGTCTGAATGAATTCTGGGCTTCATTTGAAGTGTATTCACAATCACTGAGAGTTTTTTTCTAACCGTTGTAACCATCTAATGGATAAAAAGATATGATACTGTGTAAATGCTTAAAATAAGGAAAAAAGTAGCAGGCAAGGACCAGGTGGAAAATGTTGTTGAGGTTCCCACTTTGGAGAAAAAAAAATTAAACACACGAAACGTGACCTTGTAGCAAAAAATGTTCGAAAACAAAGTGGTAGATAATAAAAAAATCAAAAACTTTAGTTCCGAACACTTTTCAACATAACCTCAAATTAACCGTCAAAATGGCAAAAAACCGATTTTTCAGTATTTAATTTTTTTCTCGCGTATAAATGATTTAATTTACATGAAAATTCGTAAAAATATTTCTCTTCTGCTGTCGAATGGGCATGATTTTTTTCAATTCAGAGGACAACCAGTTTTCGAGTTATGTACATTTTTCGAAAAAAAAAATCTTTATATACCACGAACAATTATTCTGGTGTTTTATGTATTTCGAAGGTCTATCAGAATAGTGGGGTGGGATAGCAGAAAATGATTAGGTTTCTGGCTACCAGCATGAAACTTTCCACACGTTGGCTTAATGTGTGTTTGATCAAACTTCTGCCCAGACCCCATTGTTCAGACCCCATGGTTCAAAATGGCAGCCAAAATGGCAATGCTACTAGTTTAAAAAAATTTTTGCTGAAATCAGGCATGTTTGATATCATTTAATATGCTTAAGGGTTATATATCTTGTTATTTTTGTCAATTCCTTAATTTTTTGCCAATGCCTTAATCGTTATTCCTTAATTTTTTATTGAAGGTAATTGTTGAAGTACAGTAGCTGTCAAAATGTCCAGAAAACGTAAAGTTCAGTTTGTGGATCTGAAGGATATATATCATCGCCTCCATTATCTCTGCAGCCAATGATCTCTTGGGAACTCTGTTTTCTGTGTCAAGATGATTCCGGCTTGCCCTTAATTCATCCAACTGATATTGGCTATGAATATGTGTCGGAATTGTTAAAAAGTTTTAGTGATCACGGACTACTTCCAAAAACAGTCCGACTGCAACAGTTAGATAAAGGAGAGGGGGTGGAAAAAACCCTAAAATACCATAATGCAGTGTTTCATAAAATTTGCCGTAACAAATATGACAGTTACAAACTTCAGAGGCAAATGAATAAAGTGTGTACGAGTGATATTAATAAACTCTCCACATCAGAGACATCTACAAGATCGTCATTCAATGACACCGAAGCTGTGTGTTTATTTTGTGATGGCGATGCCACAAAAGAACGCCTTGTTGAGGCATCTACATTAGGAATTGGACCAACAATTTACAGTATAGCAGTGCAATTATGTGATGTGAAGTTATTAGCATCCACAGATTTAGTTGCAATAGAGGCCAAGTACCATAAGCGGTGTTATGTTGCTCAGAACACAAGGGAGAAGTGCAGAAAGACAATCTAAAGCAAGTATAAGCGATGAGGAAATCCTTGTATATGGTACAGTTCTGGCTGAACTTGTTGAGTACATTCACGATTTGTATTCATCCAGTGATACATCGCCTGTTTTGAAACTTGCCGAATTAAGCAATTTGTTTGAAACAAGAATGAAGTCCCTTGGATTTGAAAATTATGCATTGTAAATTGAAAGATGAACTGCTATCATTTGTACCTGGGTTAAGATCTGATAAATCTGGTAATGGTTATGACAGTTGATTCAGATGTTTAAATCATTGCGCTGTTTGCATTTCGTCAACTGCATCTAATGGGATTAGAAGAATTATGGTTGAAACAGGCAAACACAAGCGATTCATTGCCATTCATAAGTTAGCTAATTCCATGTCAGAAGAAAAATGTGATGCCTTACTGTTCTTCCACTCATATACAGGATGTGAAAAGGTGTCTGCATTTGCGGGAATAGGCAAGCTAACTGCCTGGAAACATGGAATATATATGATGATGTAACACCAGTTTTTATTAGGTTGTCAAGCAGTTTATGTCACATGTCGGAGGATGAATACAATACACTACAACGATTTACTATACGTATGTACAACAGAACCAGTACTATTGAGGACATAAATGAATGCAGAAGAATTCTGTTTACACGGCACAACCGTTGGGTAGAAAATATTCCACCAACATCTGAGGCACTGAAGCAGCATATAAAACGAGCTTCCTTACAGGCTGACATCTGGCGCCAATGCCTTGCCAGCAATCCAATACTTGCCAACCCAGAAGATTGTGGATGGAAGAAACAAGAACTTCCACTTGGTTATGAACCACTATGGACGAATCTTCCAGAAGCATCTGTTCAGTGTCAGGAACTTATTTCTTGTAAATGCAAGAATACATGCAAGTCGTCGTGTAAATGCAGCAAGCATAATCTAATATGCACTTCACTATATGTGTGCAATGAACAGTGTGTTGGCAGTGTATAACTATTTTCAAATAACATTTATTCCACATTTTCACTGCTTTTCATTATTTCATTCTTACTTCTTTTCATCGGTTATTTTTGTTTAATTATAACTTTATTTCATTGTATTTCATTTTTTTTCTTGTATTTTTTTCATTACTCCGCCATTTTGTATGTTACTTAGGGTGCCACATGGGTCCAGCTATTGGTGTTTTGTTATATTATAATTAATTCATTAATATATTATAATGAATAATTAGTGAATGAATTAATTAGTTTGTACAGATCGACAAGCGTAAGGATGCCTCTGAGATGTGCAAACGATAGGAAGCGTGAGTAGATGTGCGACAAAGATCGACTACTGTTTCATAAGGCAGAGCGATTGAGCTCCTGTCCCACTCCAGAGTTTTGTCTACTGCGCAACCAATTCTTGGAGGCATCCTTACGCTTGTCGATCAGTAACTGTTGGGAATTATTTCTCACATTGTATAGAAAGTAGGAACATTTTGGCAATTGGTTGCATGGATACAAATGTTTTTAAGAATTGAATGGAATTAGAACAAAAATATAAATATTTCAAAACGAAAAGTTCTACTCGAATTTATTAATTAAAACTATACAAGTCAAGCTAAGTAATAGTAGCGATAGATTTCTACGAATCAATTCAATCCAGTTTCAATATTTGGCGACCGTGAACAGTGGAAATGGAAATCTATCAGATTAAACGTCACCAACTCAGAAAGCACGTCGATAAAACTTATGCCGAAATAGAAGACGTTTTGTCAAGTGAAAATCCAGATAAAGAAGCGGTGATCGAGCTACTCAAGGTTTTAGAAGAAAAAGGTGATAGGCTTTTCAGTATTGACGAAAACATTGAACAAGCCCTATTCAATACAAAGCTCAGTCAAGAAGATGTTGAGAAAGAGTTCGACAGTGTGGAGAATTACAGGGAAAAGATTACTCGCTGCCGTTCCAGATGTGAAACCCTTTTGAAAGAACATAATTTCATAGAAGAGGCCAAAAATTGTTCACCTCAGAATTCATCGCACGGTTCCTGTGGTGATAGAAATAAAAGGAAGTTCCGGCTACCAAAGCTGGAATTGAAGAAATTTGATGGAGATGTGAAGAATTGGTTGGGATTCTGGGGACAATTCAAGAAAATCGACGAGGATGACGAAATCGACTTGGATGATAAGTTCCAATACTTACTGCAAGCTACAGAACCCAGGTCTTCAGCACGAGAACTGATCGAAAGTTTTCCTCCAGCAGGCAATAATTATAAACATGCCATTGACCAGTTGAAAACCAGGTTTGCCAAGGACGAATTCCTAATCGAGGTATATGTTAGAGAGTTATTGAATTTAGTACTCAAGCAAGCAACCAACAATAAATCAGGTATATCTTTAGCTACATTGTATGACAAATTAGAAACGCAACTGAGGGCATTAGAGACTCTAGGTGTTACACAGGATAAGTATGCAGCTATGCGTTTTCCACTAGTAGAGTCTGCACTTCCGGAAGATTTGCTCAAAGTTTGGGAAAGACATCGAAATACAGTTAAAAATCAAAATATACAGGGTACTCATAAGGTTGATTTGGGAAATAATTATTATTTATCTTTGTTATTAGAATTTTTGCGAGGAGAGGTAGAATCGGAAGAGAGGATACAGTTGGCCCAAAAAAGCTTCAGAAAAGGTAATGAACAGGTTGGGCAGGTGAAGAATAAAGAAAAATTTCAACACAGCAATCCAGAAATGTACACAGCTACAGCACTTTACTCCACAAGTAGTAAAGAAGGATCTAAGAGTAAGAAATTTCCAATTTGTATATTTTGCGAAAAATCACATGCCAGTCAGGACTGTCTCAAAGCTCAAAACTTATCATTAGAAGATAGAAAGAAACGAATTAATAAAAAAAAGGCTTGTTTTGCTTGTCTTAAGCAAGGACATGGTGTAAAATTTTGTAGAAACTTCATAAGATGTTTGATTTGCACAAGAAAACACTATCCTTTACTCTGTCCTGACTTGCCTGTGAAAAGCAGTCAATCATATATTAATGGAGACGATGAAAGAAAAGTAGAGCAGAGTTTGACCAGCAACAATTCATCTCAAATTTTATTACAAACTCTCGTTATACAACTTTTCAATAATGACAAGAAAAAGGTTATTCGTGGACTCTTAGATTCTGGATCGCAGAGGTCGTACATTTCAACAAACTGTGCTAGAGAATTGGGTTTTAAAAAGATTTCTACAGAAAACATTATTCAGGGTGTTTTTGGGGGGCACCAGTCAACTCCAAGTATCCATAACATTTATGATATCAATATTCAAAGTTTAAACAAGCAGTTTGAATGTAAAATATCAGTTTTAGATCAAACCAGAATTTGTAATTTCATTCCAAAGCTTGATGATTTAAATATAATCAGTAATCTCAATTCAAAAGGCATATTCATCACAGATTCTTGCATTGACGCTCCATTTGAAATTGAATTATTGTTAGGAGCCGATGTCTTTGGTAGATTACTCACTGGTAAGACAGAATGTGTAGACAATGGTTTGGTGGCAATAGAAACTCATCTAGGTTGGACAATAATGGGGAAATACTACAAAAATAATAATTCTCACATTTTTTCGGGATTCACTGATTTCTCCATTCCTGATTTGTGGGAACTTGATAGGATAGGTATAAACGAGCCAGCTAATACTGAAGAGGGTATTTTTGGAGAAAACATAATGAAGTTTTTCAGAAACACCACTACTTTTAACAAGGAAAACAGATATGAAGTTAATCTTCCGTGGATTGAGGGACATCCAGTACTTGAAAATAATTTTGATATAGCACATAAACGATTACTTTCTACCACACATAAATTAGTTAACATTGGAAAATTTAATGAATATCAGAATGTATTACTAGAGTGGGAACAATTAGGGATTATAGAAGAGGTTGAAGAAAATTCTGATAACTCTTCTGTGATCTATTTACCACATCATGCAGTTATCAAAGAGAATAGTCTTACCACAAAAATACGACCTGTCTTTGATGCTTCGTGTAGAGATGTGAAAGGTGTATGTCTGAATAGCTGTTTGCAAAAAGGTCCCAACTTGATTGAGTTGATCCCTTCATTACTCCTAAAATTTCGGATGGGTGTGTTAGGAGTTACTGCAGATATAGAGAAGGCCTTTCTACAGATCAGTGTCAATTCTAATGACAGAGACTATCTCAGGTTCTTGTGGTGGAATAATTTGGTGTCACATGAATTAAAATTTTATAGGCATTGTAGAGTGGTATTCGGAGTCAAGTCTAGTCCATTTTTGTTAGCAGCAACTTTAGGACTTTAGGACATTTAGATACGGCTCCGGATGAATTCAGGGAGACTGCAGATAAGCTGAAAAATTCGTTCTATGTGGACAATTGTATAACAAGTCTTCGAAGTAAATCAGAGTTGGATACCTTCATCAGGCAATCAAAAGATCTTCTTTCTTTGGCAAATTTCAACTTAAGAGAATGGCGATATAATTCTGAGGAAAATGAAAATATCATCAATTATCCTGAGAGCGGTGCGAAAGTTATTTCCGTTTTAGGATTGCAGTGGGATTACGATCTTGATACTCTCCATTGTGATATAGGGTCAACTGATGACTTGAATAAGATTCCTAGGACAAAGAGAGGCTTATTATCGATAGCGCAGAAGGTATTTGATCCAATTGGCTTTACAAGTCCAACAACCCTGGTTCCGAAGTTATTACTTCAGGAAACTTGGAAACTCAAAATTGATTGGGACAGTGCCCTTCCAGATGATATTGTTAGGTCATTCAATAAATGGTTGAAAGAGTTACCTTTTTTGAGTTTATGCAGAATATCCAGACCATTTTATAGGTTTTGTAATTTGCAAGATACTGAAAACTGTTCTATTCACGTATTTTGTGATGCGAGTATGCTAAGTTACGCTTGTTGTATTTTCTTGAGGACAGAGAAAAATGGAATTCCGTTAGTTACACTCATTCAAGCTAAGTCTCGAGTAGCTCCTAAGAAAATCACTATACCGAGGTTGGAGTTGTTAGCTACTCTCATTGGGGTTCGATTATGTAGAATGGTGAAAAATGTCGATGAATTCCATAATATGGAAACCTATTATTGGAGCGATTCAATGGTAGCATTATCTTGGATTAAAACAAAGGAGAACTGGAATACTTTTGTCGGAAATAGGGTAAAGGAAATAAGGTCTTGCAGTAAAATAAGTGAATGGCGTCATGTACCAGGTGACTTGAATCCTGCAGATATTGTCTCTAGGGGTTGCAATAGCAAAAATTTGTTGGAGAAACAGTGGTGGAGAGGTCCAGACTGGTTAATGAAAGAGCAAGATAGTTGGCCACGCAGCGAGATCTTTGGTAATGAGGAGGAAATCAATAAAGAAAAAAGGAAATCGGTGGTCTCCAATTTGATATTTCAGGAATTGTGCTCAACTAGGGAATTCAACTATTTCTCGAGCTATCATAAAATAATAAGAATGATTGCTTGGATATTTCGTTTTTATTTCAATTGCAAGGGTAATGTTAGAAATAGTGGTGAACTGGAATCCCAAGAAATTTTTAGAGCTGAAAATTACCTTCTCAGAATGGTTCAGCAGGAGAATTTTGGTAAAAATCCTATTTCTTTAAATAATGTTCAAGTTTTGATGGACGAATTTGGACTTATAAGGTTAAAAACTAGATTGGTCATGGGGGACGATGATGAAGAATTCAAATATCCGATAGTTCTGCCATACAAAAATGACATAGTAAGAAAACTTATTGAACAATATCATATTAGAAACTGTCACGCAGGAATACAAACAACTTTGATTTTATTGAGGGAAAAGTTTTGGATTTTAAAGGGTAGGAAATTTGTAAGGGAAGTGATAAAAAAATGCATGAAATGCAAAAGGTTCAGCAGTAAATGTGTAAACACACCTTTTGCACCTTTCATTGAAGCAAGTAATTTATTCAAAAATATCAATTGGAATGAAATCATGAATTATTCTTCTGCAACTCAAATTAAGTGGTATTTTAATCCACCAACTGCCTCTTGGTGGGGGGGATGGTGGGAAAGGATTGTGAGAATTGTGAAAGAATTGCTTCGCAAAAATTTAGGAAAAAATTTAGTCACTTATGAAGAACTAGAAACTTTCCAGCGGTTATACCCATTAGAAATATCTTCAGGAGATGACCTGAAACAGATAGAAAAATTTATACAAAATAATCAGCAAGAAGAAAATTCTGAAGGCAGAAGCAAGATGATGATTCAAGGACAAAGTTCTCAAGAAGCTGAAAGAGAAGAACAGGAAAATGAGAAACCAGAAGAGACTATTTTTACAAGAAGTGGTAGAAGAGTGAAGATACCAGATCGTTTTAAATATTGATTTTGGGGGGAGTATGTTGGGAATTATTTCTCACATTGTATAGAAAGTAGGAACATTTTGGCAATTGGTTGCATGGATACAAATGTTTTTAAGAATTGAATGGAATTAGAACAAAAATATAAATATTTCAAAACGAAAAGTTCTACTCGAATTTATTAATTAAAACTATACAAGTCAAGCTAAGTAATAGTAGCGATAGATTTCTACGAATCAATTCAATCCAGTTTCAATAGTAACAGTCGAAATAAATTACACAGAAAAAGTTGAGACCATTTTTTTAAAATAATTATCCTCATATCAGTCGACAAATGAATTTCACTAAAAATATCTTTCATTAGTAATTCTGATAATATAATGTAAAAATGGAATTTTTTCCCATAGATACCTTTTTTTCACTTATTTGCTACTCCCCGAGATCAAGGCCTCATCCACAATCTCGTGTTATTTATTTAAGATGAAGGCGAAAGTCATTGATAACATCCAATTAATCAAAATTAAAACAAACATTATTTCTGATTAGGATACCTTTTTTACTATATATAAAGGCTCAGTATAAGTGATATTTCAACGGTTTT
Source organism: Chrysolina oricalcia (assembly GCA_944452925.2). Taxonomy (NCBI): domain Eukaryota; kingdom Metazoa; phylum Arthropoda; class Insecta; order Coleoptera; family Chrysomelidae; genus Chrysolina; species Chrysolina oricalcia. The sequence goes on from OX101824.2 coordinate 53,642,174, forward strand.
TTGATATTCAGAACGTTCAAGAATGTCCTTCATGATGAGCCCGGTGTTCGTTTTTTTTGCTGTTTTCTTCCTATGTGGAGCTTGCAATGGTGAGTACGATATTAATATTAGTCAGTATGACTGATGGCTTTCAAAACCCAGTTCAGCAATAATTTGTTTTTTCACAAACTTCGATTACCAGAATAGTCATGACCTTCTCAATTTTTATGGTTTAAAACTTTGTGTGTACTCAATTGGAAATCAGTTAGTTGAGAAAACAATATTCTGGCTGTATCTGAGTACAACATTCACATCTCAATTTTTTTAGAGGAAAATAATCATAAAAAATTATGTCGTTTCAGAAAAGCTGTCAATATGTTTAATACATACATTTTTATGTATAAAAAAAATTGCCAGACGTTTCGGACGGGTAAAAGTCCCTGCCAGACGATCCTGAAGTCGATAGTCTGATATTATTTCTTAACATACTTTCTCGCTGATGAAATTTTGAGAAAATATTCAGTAATAATATCACGACATAATGCTGAATTTTCGAAAAATATTTTCACCTTGCTATCACGAAAACTGTGTTGCTTAGAAATACCAAGAGAGCTTGCTTGAGAGGTGTTTTGTACAGGGTGTTTCATAATAAATGCGCTAGACTTCAGGATGTGATAGCTCGTCCAAAAATATGAAAAAAAGTTTTCATCAACTTACCCTCTAAAATGCACCATTTTCGAGATACAGGGTGTTGAAATTTAAAAAAAAGTAATCGTTTTTTGCGAATATACCTGGAACCGTTTATCGCACAGAAAACAGATTTCGTAGACATTTTCTACTCATGATAAGCTAACATAGCTTATTATGAGTAGAAAATGCCTACGAAATTTGTTCTCTGTGCGATAAACGGTTCCAGAGATATTCGCAAAAAACGATTATTTTTTTTAAATTTCAAAATGGTGCATTTTGGAGGGTAAGTTAATGGAAATTTTTTTTCATACTTTTGGACGAGCTATCACATCCTGAAGTCCAGCGCATTTATTATGGAACACCCTGTATAGCTGCATAGTTTGAGTGATAGCGAAGGTGACAGTATTTTGAAAATTCTGCATTTTGGAGTGATATTCGATCAGATGGTTCATTTTGCGAATTTGGAGTCTTTTTCAAGGTATTTTGCCAAAAAAGTGCCTTGCAACAAAACCCTTGCGTTTTTGCACAGAATTTACTACTGAATGAATTCTATGAAATGTAAAGGAATAAAATAAATTATAGTTTTTAATGGTTTTGCCAATCATCACATCACTGGGGTCGTCCTAAAAAACGAACGGAGTTTTTAATCAATTCATGATACACGAAATATGTAATTCGTTAAAAAAAATTGAAAAAAATTATTACTGTAGCATTTCTAGAAAAATTCAAATTTTTCTCACCTTCACGTTGTTAAATGAGTTTCAACAAAGATCTCCTTGAAAATTTTCCTCCAAATGTTCCTTATTTTCCGAAACATATAACTTATGAGAATTTGCTAATTTTGAAAAATGTGTTTTTTCAATAAACTGAAAATAACTCAGTATATCTGATTAGGGGCTAAGTAGGTTTAGAGACTAGCCTGAGTTGATGTTTTTTTTTTGGCGTACTTTCTGAATATCACTGCATATAAATCTCCAATGGACACTAGTTTATAATAAAATCAACTATCTAAATGAAGGAAATCATCACTTTCGGATTTTTCCTTTCAAGTTAGGTTCTTTCACAATATAAATATCAAATGTAGTTCAATGTGCAGCGTAGCCTTAGCCAGGAAAGTAGTTGTTCTCTACTAGATATCATTAAAATTGATATCTTCATTTCATTTCAACTATCTGGAAAAAAATGTTAATTTTCACTTTCGGAATTTTCTTTCAAGTTTAGGGTCTTTTCACAATATCCGTCAGTTATAGTTCTATGTCCAGCTTGGCATCAGCCAGGGAAGTAGTTGTTTCCTGCTGACTATTAAAAAAATAGCTTCACGTTTATCGTAAGTTTTTCCCATTTCCAAAGAAGTCATGATTTTTCGATTTTTAATTGAGAATGTATCCCTTTTCAACATGAAAACCATAATAAATCCCAATAACGCCATATAACCGATAGCAATTGATTATAAAGTTTGACTATTCTGAAAATTGAAAAAGAAATTGTTGTAAAGGTCCTTTGGAAGCTCTTTTCCAAGTGATTTCTTTATTGAAGGGGCTTAAATCAACTGATCAATTTTCTTTTGTGTAGGTGCTCCAACGACTTCAACGAAAAACTTGTATCTGGGAACGGAGAAGGTATGTATACATACAGTGTGTTATAATGTTCTCAGCATATGGGAATACTTTATCATAGTTACAAAAAAACTTCAAAAGGAATCGTTTCTGCATATCAGAATACCTGAAAAACTATTTTGACCAATGTCCCGTAACCACCAATACTGCAGTAATTTTGGAAAAATTGAGTTGTTTTTGAAAAAAGCAAGAAAATTTATTTTAAAAGTAGTTAACAATTTGATAACACGACCATTTTCAAAATATCTACGTTGTTAAAATGAATTCTATAAATATTTTTTTCTCTTCATTGAACCATTATCCTCATCCACATAGTTTTTAGAAATGTACTGTTTATTCCAATAACATTGCACAAACGATTTTCGTGCTAAACATGAACGATATCGTGAAAATATACCTTAATAAATAATTACAAAACATTTTGGTAACCACTAGGTTTTTCAATTTGATTCATATGCACGCTGACCATTGAACCCGCAAGATAAGACCGATTTTGACTATATGTTAGTCAATGCCTGTGGAAAAGGTATTGGACCCAAACGCTAGTGTCATCTAGCGTAATAAGTTACAAATATGAATATTTGACGTCATTTTAGTGCAGGGTTCTTCAAGAGAACCTCATTTTGATGCTCTATTAATCAATCGTTACAACATCGTTTACGGCAGCAATTTTGACAAAATTGGGTGAAAATGGCAAAAAAACTTATTTTAAAAGTTGTTAACAATTTGATTACACGCAGTATTTTGCAGTATTTTGGAAATATTTTGTGTTTATTCAAAGAAACAAGACCAAAAACAAAAACCGTTTTTTATTTTTAATCAAAAAAATTTCAATTTTCATTAGTTCTGTATATCGTTATTAAATGAGATTGTAGACAACTTTTTCAAGTAAGTTATTTTGCTAGTTTTGAAATAACCCCACTTTTTCTCCACTGAATATACATTTTTCAAATTTTGATGGTAACGTAACATTTGTCCTAATCTATTTTAAGATTTATTGATATGATTTGATATGATAACCTAGAAGTATATTTTGTAACTCCGATAATAAAAACTTTTTCCATATGTTGCAAACATTATGTCCCAAACTGTATCAGTATCGATAATTAACTACTAACTACTGTTAATGTAAATTTATTGCAGGTGACCCGCGACCAAGCAGTACAACTGTGTGAGGACCGATCTATGGAACTTGTGAGAATCCTAAATACTGATAAGAACGAAGCTATATATCACTTGTTGAAAGAAAATGGTGAGTGTTAAAAGTGAGCGTCTCGTATTGAGATGGAAAATCTGATTAAGGGAATTGACCGCATGTCCCAATTCATTTTCCGGTGGCTTCCGTTGGTTCAAGGATGACGAGCCCCAAACTGAAAGTTTCCATCATCATTTTTATTATGAATAACTCAGTCGTTAGTGTTTGACTTAGGTGCCACAACATGGCTGAACTGTGTCAATGCTCTCAGATCTGATCCCAATATTTTTTTTGATTTATTGTCCTCGAAAAAAAAAACTTGTCTTTGTCGTTGCATCGCTTCACTACAATAAAGGTAATGAACGAAGTGATCTGATACTGAGATCGAATGATAACCATCCTAAAAAAAACAAATTGTAACGAGCTGGAGCCAGACCTGTCCGCTACACCCATCTGTCTGACGTCATCAGCTCGAGAAATGCTTGATTCATCGATCCCGACTTTTCGCAGACGGGAAGCTATGCATAGGCGAGACATCAAACAAGGAAAGGAATATCGACGATTCTAAACTGTTCCAACTGAAGATCTGCGGGAGTATAAATATCACAGGGGAAGTCACAGGGATCAGAGAGTATACAACTATCCGCAACTACAGGACTAAGCTTGGTTGCATGGCAGTGTGATTCAAATAAATTAGATACTTTATTTGTGAAAATGAATCGACTGCTATATTTTAGATATTAGGTTTGCAGAACTGTGTTTTTATTACAAAATAATTGGTATTCATTTCTGTGTTTTAGGAATCGATTATCCCGTCTGGGTATCTGGACATAAAAACTCTGATGGAGTAACCTGGACTTGGTTGGATGGAGAAAAAATTAATTTTTTCAAGTGGGGTCCCGGTGAACCAAATGAAGCTAGAGTAAATGAGACCTGTATGGAAGTTTTCAAGAAAAATTCCGAAGTTTTGTGGAACGACCAACCATGTGGAGACAAGCGTGCTTATATTTGTAAGTAAAAATGAAATACACGTTACAGAACTGAACAGCTTTACTGTAGATGATCTTCAACTTTTTATAAGACGATTTGAATGAACTAACTAAGTTTTTTATGTGTAGGTGCTCCTAAGAAAATAACTGAAGACTTCTATCTGGAAACAAAAAAGGTGAGTTGATTGCGTTCTAATAATTGATACGCTACTGTGCAAGTACCTCCATTACCTCAACTTTACCTCAACATTAATTGTCAATTACAGCTGAGATTGTGAAATTCCCACTTCTTGGGCGAACAATCACGTGAGTAACACTGGATAGTCCGTGGTACGACTAATGCGCATCATGGGCGTGAATATTTTCACAATTGTAGCTATATTTGCCAAGCTGTACTGAATTCATAAAGCTTACAAATGCATTGTTTATATATCGAAATATATGTCCTGGAACAATGAAGATATTATTAAAATATAATGAGAACATTTGACATTTAATCTAGGACAAAAATTTGTATTTGCAGATATTTCTTTGAAATTCATGGAAGGTTTCTGAGTATTTCTAGAAAAATAACGACCAGATTTCCGGCTTCCGTCAAATACCAGAATCGTTACACTGCCTCCTCCTCTGGGTTATTCTGTTCCGGATAACACCTTCACCATCGCCTCTAGAATACATTTTTGGGATCGTGACCTCGGTATTCTACTAACTCATCCACGTGAACAACCTTGGGTCTGCTCCTTGGAAAGAGCTGGTTTCTGTTCACCAATTCGTTGGTATACAGAATATAGAAAGTTTCATGGTAATAGGTCTTATCTGGATTTGTACAAGTGTCCCTAATGATTGGTGCGGTTCCTCCCAAAGTGGTTTCCAAAACCATATTCCTTCCCATCGGCATCACAAATTTTTGTATGACATGTGGAAGAACGACTGATTTTGAAGCTCCTGTATCGAAAGTGAAGGTGCATCTTCGATCTTCTAAGGGGGTTTGTATTAGTAGACTTTGTCCATTTCTCTTCAATGTCAATATCGAGGTATTTGCCTTTGAACACTAAAAGTCGTGAGCCGTCCACTAGTGTCAACTAATTTTCGTTTTTCTGGCTGTGAGCAGGTCTCCCAGGCTTTCGAGGTCTCTCTTCTGGCGTGGGTGACCTTCTCTTGGGGTCGGACTCCTGACCTTTCTTTTCTTTGACTTCTGGATCTTGATCTCTCCCTTCAACTCTTCTATTGATTGCCAATTCTTCCACAGTTATAGCGGATCATGTAGAAGAGGTATTGTTTCCAGCCTCCCCTTGATCATATCCACTTCTTTGTTGAATTTCTTGTTCATCTCTCGTGCCATCCGTTCATCTAGCTTGTCCACCTGTCTTGCCACCTCTTGCCATCAGTTTTGGTCAATTCATTTACGACGTCTTTGACTCTTTTACTGACTCTCTGGACTCCACTTCTAACTGCTTGGATATCTTTGACCTCTCCTGGTCCTGGTCCTCTCCTTTGACTTGTACTATTTCTGTAATTTTATTCTGGAAACACTATTGGCTCCTACCAATACGTTGTAAAATAGTTCACCATGTTATTTTTGTTGTTGTTGGAAAATTTCGACTTGTTAGTATTGAATGAAAGTTTGGTTTTATGGAGGATATTTGTTTTTTGAATCCTCTTCAGTTCCTGTCTTCCTTTTGCCTCTTGTTTTCTTTTGGCTTCTTGTTTCTCTTGTTCTCGAGTAAGGTTATTCTGTACTTTCATTGTCTAAAAAAGAACAAAGAAAAATTAAGAAAAATTCAATTCTGTGCAATTTTTATTCACGACGTTTCAACTGTTAAAATTATATTCGTCATCAAGTGTATAAATGCGACAATCTCAAGGATACTTCTTATATATGATATGGATAATTTTGTGTCATTAGCCTAGGGGTAATTTGCCGGTGTTCAGGTAAGCTTGTTAATTACAGTGCCGGGCCCCTCCGGTACAGCATTGTTAATTCTTATCGCAATTTCAATTGATCCATGGCAGTAATTAAGGGTTTCCACACATTACGGATTTCTGTGCTAGCTTGACTAAAGACTTTGTTGTTTATAATAAATGCAATCTCTTTAAACTTCCTTCTATAACAGCCCTCTTCTTTATAGATGACTTCGGCATCAGTCCATTTTATATTGTGTTGGGTCGTCCAGACATGATCCGCTATCCCTGACTTTGATGTTTCTCCTCGTTGAGTGTTTCTCTTGTATTCAGCGAGTCTAACGCTAAGTGGTCTCTTAGTTTCTTCAAGATAAGATTCACCGCATTCACAAGGGATGCGGTAGATGCAGTTTTTGGAGTCAATGTCAGCGTTACGTGGTCTTTGTGAGATGGCTACGAATAGTGTTACCTGACTTGAAACATGTACGTATTTTGTATTTCGACCCAATTCGTCTTATTCTTTCCGATAGACCTCTAACATACGGAACGCACAGAGTGGCTTGTGTCGGCTCGTCTGGTTTCGTGTTTTTATCCCCCTGCGGGCTAGAACCTCTTCTATATGTTTTTTTGGTTACCTGTTTCGTCGTAGATCTTTCTTGAAATTGTCCAATTCGATAGTAAGACTTTCATCTATTCTGTGTTACACAAATTGTAGGCACGGTCCACCAGCGATCGAACAACCCCTCTCTTTGTAGTACCATGATGGTTCGATTCGAAGTTCAGGTATTGTCCAGTGTGAGTCGGCTTTCTGTACGCTGATGTTTGGCATTTATCATTGTTCCTTTGAACTTTCACGTCTAGAAAAGGTAAACCGTTTTGGGTCTCCTTTTCCATGGTGAAGCTTATGGACTTTCTGATGTTATTCAGATGTTCTAGAAAGACGTCAAGTCCTTCGTCTCCGTGGTTCCATATCACAAACGTGTCGTCAACATATCTCAACCACATCTGAGGTTTCTTATGGGGTGTCTCTGTAGCAAAAGCTTCAAACCATTCCATATAGATGTTTGCTACCAAGGTCGTTAATGGGGATCCCATCGGTAGTCCATCTTCCTGGGAGAAAAAGCGGCCTTTTTCTTGATAGTATCAATTTCGCAGGAAGCATTCTACTAGGTCCATAATGCCCAGTACTGGTGGGTTCGTCCTGTTCTTCAGCTCTGTGTCTTCTTGTAGATTTTTCCGAATAATTTGTAAGGCCTCTTCTATGGGGACGTTAGTGTAGAGACTTTCCACGTCAAAACTGACGAATTGGTCTCCTGGTACTACTCTGACCCCTTCCAGGATCTTTACGAAGTGCCTGGAGTTCTTCACAAACGTCGAGGTATTACCTTGCAGTGGTTGGATAATCGGCAGTAGGAACTTGGCTAGATTGTAGGTAGCTGAGTCTCTATAGCTGGTTATCGGTCTCAAAGGATCTTCTGCCTTGTAGATTTTTGGTAGTCCATAAAGGTGCGGTGGCTTGCTGTGTTGTGGTGTCAGCATTGATCTTTCTCTATGTGAGAAAATTTGTTCGTACTTTTTTAGCGTCTGGTACACCTTTCTTTCTATCGTTGCAGTGGGATCTTTAGCCAATCGTTTATATTCACCTTTACCAAGTACCTCCTCGATTTTTCTCTCATAGAGGTCACTGTCCATGACGAACGTTGCGTTTCCTTTGTCTGCAAGCAGAATCTTTATTGTGTTGTCTTTCTTCAGATTGTTCAGTGCTCTCTTGTTCTTGTTTTCGTTTATCTTCTTGTTACTCTCATTCTTAATTTCTTTCGGAGAAAATATGCATTTTCTCCACTTGAAGAAGCTGTTGTACATCAAAACAATTGCCATGTTTTGAAATCATCACAGTTATAGTTTTAGAATAGATATGATACTCTACTGTATAGTGTTTCCATCTAACGCATATAAATTTTCAGTTGTGAAACAATTGATCAGAACAAATCATGTTTTCTTTTCACCGTACACTCTTTTCATACATATTCCTAGATGCACATTTCTATAACAAAGTTAAAGGAAGAAATAATTTCAGGTATCTCGCAAACAAGCAGAACAGCTGTGTGAGGAGAGATCTATGGAACTTGTGAGCATTGAAACCCCTGAGAAAAATGAAGCTATTTTCCACTTGCTGCGAGCTAATGGTAAGTAAGGGCATCAAGTTTAGATCCCCAGACGCATGCTTTTATTTGAAAGGGTTCGCAGAAAATCAATAAATATTCAAGTGTCAATATAGTTAAAGAATTAATGCATTTTGAAATTTTAATGGTATTAACACACACGTTATCATGATTTTCAATAACATGTACAATAATATATAAAATAAATGACTGGAGAAAAAAATACACAAAACAAACTCAGATTTCATTGATGATAATGCTTTATCACTAAAATCATCTTCACATGATTATACAGGGTGACACAAGTAAAATCCTCACGGTTTTCGAAATATTTAAATTTTTTGTATAAAAACTCTCATCTCAGATCAATCTTTTATGCTCCAAACAAATTAAGTTGCGTTGCATGCTAATTCTCATTTTGTAAAAATATTAATGAAAAGTTATTCTAACAATCGCAGGAGGCAGATTTTCGAAGCAGTCAGTTACGGAAGACAAAAAAAATTGTTTCCGATTTGGACCCTTCGAAATTCCTATCATGAAATTTTCAACGTCTTTTGTGAAAAACCAATCTCACGAGAACCTGGACATTGGCCTTAAAAAATTGCTCGTTTAGTCCAGAGTAAAAAAGAAGTTGCCATAAATCCTTTTCGAAAAAAAGATATTGCTAATAGGACGAAAGGGGTAGATCACAAGGATTGCAGTTTTGTTCAAAATGGGTTCAATTTCTTTTTTGTCGGAGTGGGAACTGCAGTATGTGCTCATTTGTCATAGCGACTGATGAGCTGATAAATTTCACACAGGCACGTGTACTGATATAAAAGTTAAATGAACTTTGATGAAAAAAATTTAAGTAAGAATAGGTTGATTCTATTCTCATGAAAACAACTACTGTTCAGTAATGTACAGTGACCGCCAAAAAGTATGTACCATATGGGGAAAAAGTTTATTGTTAGAGTATTGGAAAAACAATTCTGTGGAAAAGTTTATGCATGTCCAACGATCTAAAAATAGATTTTAACACATATCACGTGACTACTAGTATGGCGGCAAACTGGAAAAAAATACCATGAAGAGGCCAAAAGTGGGATAAGATGGCAAGATATCGAAAGAAGCTATTTGACAAAGTTGCTTGGAATTTAATTTTATGATCACATACAGAGTTTCAAGTAATGAACCAGAGAAATTTCAAATTGCCAATTTTTTTAAATATTTTCCGATCTCTTTACAAAATTAAAGTTTTTTTCTGAATGGCTTGACTGTAGTGGAACATTTGTATTTTGATGATAATGACAAAACTTCCTCATTTTCTTCGCCCCAGACGGGAATAAGTAGAAAAGTATGGTTTTTGTCAGAACCCTCTACATTGGTTCGTATCTAACAGTTATATCAGAATTCCTTGACTATAGTCATAATATGTCAATCTAAGAACATGTTTCCTGATTATAATCAAGTTTTAATGATTGCATTAGCGTTTCACTTTGCACATTAACTTGAAAATACTCGTAGTGCGTCAAATTAAAGGTGCAAAGTGAACATTAAAACTTGATTTTAATCAGAAAGTCCGATGTTTCTAGTTTGCCATATCATCACAATAGTATTGGAATTCTGATTTAACTGTTAGATATGAACCAATGTAACAGCGAGGGTTACGGCAAAAACCAAAATTTTCATTTTTGGGCCATCTGATGCGGAGAAAATTAGACTTTTGTCATTATCATCAAAATACGAAAGTTCTGATATAGTCAAGCCATTCAGAAATAAAAATTTTGGTTTAGAGATCGGAAGATATTCAAAAAAATTTGCAATTGCAAATTATTCCGATTTATTGCTTGAAACTGTATGTTAGTATAAAATCAAGATCCAAGCAACTGTTTCAAATTTTTTTCTTCAATATCTTGCTATCTTACCCCACTTTCGGCCTCTTTATGGTGGTTTTTTCCAATTTTCCGACATCCTAGTGGTCATGTGACATGAGTCAAAATCGAGTTTTAGGTTATCGGACAAACTATTCCCAATAAATTTTTTTTCGAATTCTCTAATAATAAACTTTTTTCCCTTATGGCGGTCACTGACAACAAGAATTAACATGAAACGCTCCTCATTTTCTTGCGACATTAAAGAATGATCTGAGACAGAAAATCATTAAAGTTCCAATATTTCAAAAACCGTGAGGTTTTTACTGAGTTCAAGTTGTGATTCAGAAAATATATTCAAGCATTTTTTATAATGAATTAGCTCTTTATGAAAAAATTCAAATATTCATGAAACTCATCGAAATAATAATATACAGGCTCACACAACATTCGTCAGTGTGCTTTCCCCAACAAAAGAAGTTGAAAACCAAAAGGGATTTCTGTGTTTTAGGAATAGATTATCCCGTCTGGGTATCTGGACATAAAACCTCCGATGGAGTAACCTGGACTTGGTTGGATGGAGAAAAAATCAAATTTTTCAAGTGGGGACCAGGTGAACCAAACGAAGCTAGAGGAAATGAGGGCTGTATGGAAGTTTTCAAGAAAGATTCCGAAGTTTTGTGGAACGACCAACCATGTGGAGACAAGCGTGCTTTTATTTGTAAGTTGAAACGAAATGAATGTTAAACAACTGAATTGCGTTACAGTCGATGATTGGGTGTGTTTTGATAAAAGTGCCAAAACTGCAAATACTCCAACCACATCACTGTAATCAATAATTTTTGTATAAAAGTGGTGTGAATCAATTAACAAACTTTTTTATGTGCAGGTGCTCCCAAGAAAATAACTGAAAACTTCTATGTGGAAACAGAGAAGGTGAGTATCTATATTATAATCAGTTGTCGAAATAATTGATGAAAACAAATCATATTTCCTTTCCACCTCACAGTTTTTCTATACATATTCCTAAAGGAGCATTTCTGTAACAAAGTTAAGATAATGGAATGGAATCCATAAAGTTGATATTTGCACGGAATTATTGCACTTTTATGTAGACACATTCAAAATGAATCATTCTCCTCAAATTCACGAGTGCAAGGAATTCTATCCAATATCAAAACTGTAGCTAATGGTATGGACAGCCTTAATATAACATTGTTACGTTACTACATTTGTGTCCCTTCCTAATCAAGCAGAACAGAACAAGATAGGACTTCTATACCGCTGAAACTATCCTCCGCGGTACCCCAAGGGTCGATTCTAGGACCTCTCTGGTTTACTATCTACACGTCTTCCTTTGCTTACTGACAACTTGTAATTCTGATTCCTACGCAGACTATACGCAGATTTATCATTCTATCAATGCTGCAAACATAATTTCCAATCTAAAGCTCATCAATCCACAAACAAGTTCAGCGTTGGTTTTCGGACCTATCAAAAAACGAAGTCTCATCTTACCCGCTGATCTTCGGCTTTTTCAGCATCGATGTCTCTAAATTCTTTTTTTTTTCACCAAGTTTTTCTTGTAACATATATGATGATGAAATAAAAGCATTATTATTATAAATTATTTCAGGTTTCTCGCAACCAAGCAGAACAGCTGTGTGAGGAGAGATCCATGCAACTTGTGAGCATTCAGACCCCTGAGAAAAATGAAGCTATTTTCCACTTGTTAAGATCAAATGGTGAGTGTAAGTTGGGGGCCTCAAGTTTAGATCCCCAAATACATGCTTATATTTGCAAAGGTTAAAAAATATCAATAAATTTTCATGTCTTGAGATAGTTAAGAAATCAATGAATTTGGATATTATCAGCATACACGTTATCATGATTATCAATAACATGTGCAGCTGTTTTAGCACCCCTCCTCCTGTTAACTTTTGAACGGTTAAATGTACAAACCTGACCGTATCAAATGGTATCACTGCTACTACTTTTTGGAATAAAAGACATTGTGATTGCTCGATAGAGGGGGCAGAGGTACACATCAATTTAAATATTTCAAATGACATGGGAGTCAAGTGGCAGATCGTTGAAGATAACACAAATATTTTTTCAATCATTTGAAATTTTCAATTTCGTATATATTTTGTTTACCAAATGCACTCGAAATATCAAGTATACCAAAGTGTAGATATGAATGGTACTTTTATCTCAATATATTTTAACGGTTTGATGTAGAACAATGGAAAAGAATATTATAGAGCAAGTTCCCAGGGTCGTCAGAAGTTACTTATTTTTAAACGAACGAGTAGTGTTAGTATGTACTATGTTCGCATGCCTACCTGCTAGCTTGATCAGATGACCATTCTTCAGATATCAGGGGATCAAGGTACGTAAAATCACTACTCTCTTCTGACTCGCGTTTGACAGAAGTTCTGGTCTATGGAAAGCGTCTGACACTTTTGAAATTTCTTCAGAGTGATATTCTACAAAATATACATAAACATCAGCCACACAAATTAAAGTTAAGTAACTCTTATTGTTAGTTACCTTTCTCACCTGGTACCTGCCCAGGTGTCACAGAGCGAACTCCACAAGCAAGCAGGTATTAAAACTACATGAGACACCACTCAGAACCTAAGTCTTCATCTTTTCAAAAATAAGTTATGTCTGAAGGCCCTGGGATTTTACTTATAAAGAAATCTTAACAAAATAATTTATTTACCAAAATTCTGTTTTCTTTTAAATTTCTTTTTGAACAAAAATCCTCCCAGAGTCGAAGCCGTTTCCAACCAAGATGGATGACCCTAACGTGATGCGTCTGAAAGGTTTTTAAAAAAAATTGTTGGAGACGAGTTTTGAACTCGGAGCTCTGGGGTGGTAGCTAGTGACTTTGTTACAAAAAGATATTTGTAGACTGGCAATTCAACTAAGTGAGTAGTGTTTTTACGTACCTTGATTCCCTAATATCTGAAGAATGGTCATCTCGTCAAGCTAGCAGGTAGGCATGCGATCATAGTACATACTAACATTACTCAATCGTACACATTTCGTTCGTTTAAAAATAAGTAACGTCTGACGGCCCTGGGATCTTGGACTATTATGAATGGTATTACCTCAGATCAATAAGTAAACATAGATTGGCCCAATGCTAAGTAAACATCATATTCACTGAACCGAAGACAACTTTGTTTATTTACATACACCTGTCATCCCTAATGTTTTCAAACATTGACGCCCTGTTGTCAAATTGGTAAAAAAATATGATTTTGGTAGGAACCTACCAATAAATGTATAATCAATCATATTTTATATTCAGATGTATTATTCTAAAAATTCTAGAGAAATGTTTAAAAATTACCTAAACGGAAGATATATGTCGTTTTGAACTGATCAAATTTTTAGGCACTCTGAAAATTTCGATTAAGCAGGACAAAAACCACGAAAACACACCGGAAAATTTTAACAACACTTCATCAACACAAAACACTTGCACTTGCAATTGCGTCCTCTGATGCTTTGAGGAACGTTGCACAAGTATCTGTTAGATTTAATTCAATCCCCGTCGTGGTCTTAGCCAGGAGAGTAGTTGTTTTCTGACAGGTACTTGCCATATGAATGAACCGGTCCAAAATTTAGGAAGGATCATACTCAACAGAATAAACAATTTTTACTAAAAAAGGAAATGGGTTCTGAAAAAATAGATGTTAGAAAAGATTTCTTAACTCATAGGGCCAGTTGCATGAAAAATGTAACCGTCTAATAAATATTTGATTTGATAATTACTATGGCAACGCATGTCTAAGCTCACCAGTTATGTAACCTACGTTAACAGAAGGCTTTATGCAACAATATTTATTCAAATATTCGTATTGATTCGTTGAAACTTGATCTACACAACATAAACCACCAAACTCCAAACTTGAAATTTAGTCATGAACTTGTTACCTCTCTCCAATTAATTACTTTATACCATATATAATGCTTTATTTTTGATAGCTGAAAACTCCTAGAATCCAACTAAGGAAAGAATATCATCATAAATCACAAAACTAATCCGCTATCTTGAATACCCAAATTTTGATAAAATGTTATTTGCCGCCAACCCCCGGCTTTTTATTGACCCTAGGAATTTTAAGACAAAACCGCGATATAACTTGTTGCAGCTCACAGGAACTGCATTTGCATAAGTAATTTTGACCCCCTTAAAAAAGCACGGCACTGTGCTAGAGATGTTTTGTTTTGGTTCGAATGTCAAAAACCCGAAACAAAACAGTTTCCGCAAGAAATATCTTGGGTTCAGTGAATATGATGTTTACGTAGCATCGGGCCCATCTATGTTTACTTATTGATCTGAGGATATTACTCATACTACTTTTTGAGGTCCAATTACTCAATAAATGTCGCTTGAAAATTTCAAAAAGCAAAAAGATCGAAATTGTGAAAATATTTATTTGACAAGGTTTGAGATGCAGCTATGAAAAAAAATTATTTTTCTGAAATCGTTCAAGAATGCCCACTTTCTCAGAGCACCTGCAGGCCTCAAAATACGCTAATCCAGTATTTTAGTCCGTTGCTAAGCAACGAACTTTCCCGGACCGTTTAATACTTTCCCGTATCGAAAACGATACGGGAGAGTACTTTGCCAGCCTAGGCCGTCAAACTCGGTCTTTGGTTTATAGTTGTCACTTTGACGTTTCAGGAAAGCACGTAATTTCGAATCCTCAATTTATTATAATGCTGATTGCGATTTCAGAAAAAATAGTATGTGTACCTCGTAGTAAAAGCACATTCCCAAACTTCAATGCTTGTTGGCCGGGAATGTATTGCTTTTACTACTAGATACACAATATACTATTTTGTGCTCATCAGAGGTTGCTTTCAGTTTTGCTAACGAAAAGTTAAAATTTTCTGTTTTATTCAATCGTTTCAATTGTATACTCGGTTCAAATGAGGGAATGAAACGGAGTAACTCTATAACCAGATCTCAGAAATACTTTTCTGAACAATGAAACTACAGCTTGACAAATCTAGCTATGAATGTCGAGAAACGTTTGAGATGCGCGAATTTAGAATGAGAAAGTAGTCGGACGATTAAGAGGGTAGTATAATTGTACATTCAGTAATAAAACTTCACAGCGCACTCGCAATGCGACAGACAGTACACTAGGTTAGGTTTGAACGTGAGTTGGCTGGTATCAGGCCCTCCACTGCGGCCAATGGCCTATTGTGGCTCACCCTATTGTTATATTTCTTCCAGTATATCCAATCTTTTGACGAAATTGAGGAATGCATTGGGAGAACAATTTACCAGGTTTTCTGGCCTTACTGTCGTGTCGCCAAATATTGAGAATCTGGTTCTGGCCGCTGCAGGGCATGTACACAGAATGTTTTCAGCCGTTTCATCATCCTCCATGCATAGCCGGCACTCTGCATCTTGTGCAAGTCCGATTTTATGCATGTGATGTTTGAGTTTGCAGTGGCCAGTAAGCAAACCTACTACTCGCAATGCAACAGACAGTACACTAACTCGTACTTGTTTCGGACCGTACTGAGCTCTTCCGCTACCGCGCATCGATAGGCGTGGCGATTTCACATTCAGAGCTAGATTTGTCAAGCTTTAATTGGTTATCATTTATGTGTTGCAGGAATCGATGCTTTCCTCTGGACCTCCGGACATAAGAACATTGACGGAAAAACCTGGACCTGGTTGGATGGAGAAGAAGTGAAATATTTCAACTGGGGTCCAGGCGAACCAAACGAAGCCAGAGGAAACGAGAGCTGTATAGAAGTTGCCAAGAAAACTTCCGAAGTTATGTGGAACGACCAACCATGTGGAGACAAGCGTGGTTTCATTTGTGAGAAAAAACCTGAATGTGAAACCAAACTGCTCAGAGTAACTGTCGATGGTAGAGTGTGTTCCAAAAGCACCGATGGTCCGAACAGACCAACAAAGAAGTTCTATCTCAGTACTCAAAAGGTTGGTCATGCATGTCTTCTATTATACCATAGATATTTTTCTAGCAATCTCGTGATGATCTTAGTTTTTTAGGGAACGTTTTTTTTATAAAATCATAATTTGCATCAAAGATTATGTTTCCAAAAAAGTCGTCTTATAAACAACGCATTTGTTTATAATACTTTTGTAAACAATAGGAGATAAAGAAATTTACCAATGATTTTCATGTGGCATTTGATCATAAAAAAACGGATCAATAATAATATGAGAAAATTATTTTTTTTTTCAATGGATAATCAAGCTTTATCATTTTTAACCTAGGTAAATTGTTGAAGATGAAAAATATATATTTTTTCAATTTCACAACGAGAATGTCTTCTGAGACCTTTACAAAATAGCACCAACAATTGAAAGAAATGTAAGAATAGTTATTCAACAATGCTCGCACTTGCAATGTTTATGTTCGACTCGAAACTAATTGTTAATTAACTAATGCATAGCATTAGAAAAATCGTAATGAATATTTTTCCGCAGATTATTGTTCATTCATATATCCAGAAGACGCCTTGGTTTTTTCAATTCCTAATTTTCATATTTAATAAGTTCAAATAATATTTATTCATTAAAGGTCCAAAGTGGAAGTGCCTTACGCCCCCGTTTTCGACAGTATTTTCAACCCTCTGGGAAAATTATAAATATTGATCCCACAGTTGATGATTGTTTTTGGGAAAATTTCCTCCTCTCATTTCATCATTTTTTAAATTTGAAAAAAAGTCAAATGGTTTTTGAGATATTTGCAATAAACCAAACCTAATTTTGTTTTTTCAGTTAATGAATGACCCAAAAAGCACTTGTGTCTATAGTAGCCTGTAGTTCATGAGTTCGCAGGCATGTTAAACAGCGTGACTCGCTGTCGGTGGTAGGTTAGAAGTTTATGCTGAAAATATTTCAGATCGATAGAACAGGTAACGAAATGTAGGATGTGAAATTTTCAGAAAAATCCTGCATTGCGTTTACCATAAACGTCTAACCTACCACCGACCGTGATACTCGCTGTATGAAATTTATCATTTCAAACACTTCTGGTAACATTCTTGTCTTGTTTCAGGCCACGCGTCCCCAAGCATTGAAGCATTGCTCGGACATGTTCATGCAACTTGCCAGATTACACGATAAAGACGAGAATTCCGATTTATTCAAGCTGATGCGTTCAAAAGGTAAGAAAAATGGCAAGATTCATGATATATGAATTATTCCTTACAGGTTAAAGATCTGCCTATATGATTTACTGGCAGATAATGAAACCGTCTGCTGGGCATGAAATAGCATTCTTGATGTTGCGCCAAGTCGCCTGGATGTATTTTTAGAATTTCTCCAGGTCAAGGTCAAGGAGGGAGGGGGACTTGAACACCGGTCAGTTTGTGACCGTCTGCTGGTTCCACATTTCTGTAGATACGGTGCTGCACATACCTTCTGCCCTGGTGTTATCACTGATTCGCTTTTGTTTCAACAAAGTTGTTGAGACTGTAATTGAACTGATACCGTTGGCTTCATTCGTCGATGGATGGCGTATAAGTCAAAAATAGTGGAGTTTCCAACATTCCGAAGTACTAAGTCATAATTATTTGATTGAAATTTGAATGTTTACAAATTATGGTTAATGAATATCACAACAAATAAAATTCAATGTTGAAAATTACATAACATGACACTTGTCCAAGCGTCATCACGAATCTGTAATTTTGCCGCGCTCTGTGTGCTAAAGAGGTGAAACGGTATCAACGCAGTAAACATATCACGAATCAAGTAGGCCGTACCTTAACACTTTTGTATGTCGGTTTCACAGCTATAAGAGATCACACCAGGGTTTCTATGTATCTTGCTTCTGCCAAGTTTGACATACGAACGATGTCAATATACAGAGTTATGCTGAAAAAAACCGCGATTTTCAAACATAACGGTTTTTTTTGGCATAACTCTGGACCTTGACCTCGTACGCGGAAGTTGGAATCTCTACAACATTTTTCACCTGGTCCTTACCTGTTGCTTCTTTCTTTTTCACAAAAATTAAAGTTGGAACCTGTACAACATTTTACAACTGGTCCTTACCTGTTCCTTTTTTCTTTTTCACAAAAATTAAAGGCACCAGTGAAGAGTGATAAACATGTTATTTCGACAAAATCAGTACAGACATCCAATTTTACAGACCAGCACAAAATATTCTGATTTAGATATGTTTTATAATCCTTACAGGTCATTGGCATGAAATAGGATTGGTCAATATGAATATAAATACAAATACAAATAAATTAATAATACGATTGGGACAAACACAAAATAACACGATATCTCAGTCATAAAAACATGAAAACAGTGGCACTTAAAATTACAAAGCAGTTTATAAATTAAAATTACACATCAAATGGTAAAGGTGGGGGACGCAAGCGTCAGCGACTAGTCCCCAGTGGGCATTTTCGCAATTCCCGGCATCTTCACTCTTCCCATGGCGGAAACATGCTCGAACCTCTTCGACCTTCTTATGAAAGTCGTTTTATCTGAGCCTGCGGTAAATACCACATTCGCACAGAAAGTGGAAGGAGACCTCCTCCTCACCACATTCCGCGCATAGTGGGTCTACCTCAACTCTGATGAGAGCCAGGTGCCTCCTGAGGCCGCAGTAGCCGGTTAGAACTCCCACCAAGAGTCGGAGTTCTTTACGGCTTAGCTTGAGTATATTGGCCATCCTCGCCCTGTCGGGTACCGATATCATCTGCTTTGACTGTCTCCTTATTTTGCCGAGTGCGGGTTTGGGCCCGTAGTAGGGTTCCCTGGCTTCTTGCTTGGCTAGCTGATCCGCCTGCTCGTTGCCTTCAATCCCTGCATGGCCCGGGACCCACATCAGCGTTATTTCCTTTTCAATCGCAAGACTCTCCTGGGCATCTCTATACTCCTGAACCAGTTTTGATCTGGTTATGGTTGCATTCAGAGCTCTGATGGCGGCCTGACTGTCCAAGCAGACATATACATGTCTCTCTGGGCCGGATCTCACCTCTTCCATTATGGTTGCCTCCAAGATGGCAAACGCCTCTGCTTGTCAGAGAATCTAGCGTAAAGTCTCTTTTCTCTCCGTTTTCCAAGTAAACTCCTGCTCCGGCTTCTCCTTCCTCCAGTTTGGACCTGTCTGTAAATCAGACCAGGCTCTCCTGTCTGGGATATCTAGAGAGATCGTTCTTTTCCACCAAATGTTATCCTCTGCTTGTATCACTTTGATAGCGGATAGTGGGATTTCTTTCTTCGCTACCACAGTGATTTTTCGGTGTGCCCTGTGGTACCCCTCTCCTCGCCAGCTCCCCAAGTCCCGCATTCTCAGATAGGACAAAAAAAATTACACATAAGTATATAATATAAAAATTACAAAGAAAGTATCTATAAAAAGTAATAGTAAAAATAAAAATGCTAAACCAAAGTAGAGTCGAGATGACACGTTCTTGACTCAATGGGTGATTTTTTTGGAGATATTTTTTTGTCGCACTTCTGAATTTTCTTTCGCATGAGATACTCTTCATTTGTGACGTTAGTATATTGAAGAAGAGAGATCCAGCGTATGCAGGAGACTTTCTGAAGTGCATTTTATTGGATTTTTGGAAATGCATATAATTTTTTTTCTTTGTTGGGTATTCGTGAAGATCCATGTTTATTTTTTGTTTTTACAGAAACTTCAACTCCATACTGGATATCTGGAACTAAGACACCCGAAGGGCCCTGGGAGTGGCAGAAAGATGAGCCCATAAAATATTTCAACTGGGCGAAAGGAGAACCTAATTACAAGGGAACCGACGACATCTGTATTGAAGTAGTCACATCGGAGAAAGCTTTGGTATGGAATGACCAATATTGTACAAGCGAGAGATTTTTCGTTTGCGAGAAGTTGAGTCCCGTTGTGAAAATTACAGTGAAAGGAGATTTGACCATAGCTCATGGAGTAGGAGCCAGTGAAGAAGATGCCTGTACTGTGGTTGTGAACACGAAATGAATGTACATTGCTGTGATGTTTCTGAATTGAATAAATAAATAATGAAAGTAAATTTGACTGTCAGTATTATTACATTTTTAAAGCGAGATCTTGACTCATCTGCAAAAAACTGATAAAAAAGCGAAACGTCTTGTCTGGGCCCAAAACCTGTGGACAGGTTATATTAAATACGCAGTTTTTGTATTACAAGTTTAATAAGAGAAAAACTGACACACTTCGTTGTTAACCGGCATATTCCGCCATCTTGTATCACCTCACTCTCGGATGTTCAGTAAACAGTGTTGACATATTTTAATATGACATATCTGTATTTTATGCTCTATGGCATGGAGTCAAAGTATAATATAGAACTGACTTCCACAAAGCTGTCTAGAACATGTTCATTGCATTTGGCAGAATCGGAAAATAAGGATCTGTAGTGTATATTTTTTCACTGAGTTGTTGTATACTGTCTACGTAGTACTTATTCGAAGCATAAGACATCCCATGTAGGTCATTTATTATTACATCATCACCAACTTCGATTCCTCTTGAGGCATCAACAGTATATATAAATCCTTTATTTAGTCCATTTTCAAGTAATTGCATAAATTTCAAGAAATGAATAATACAACATACTCTCACAAATTGGGAATTTGCACCCTTGTCACAAAAAATAAAATATATATATATATATATATATATATATATATATATATATATATATATATATATATATATATATATATATATGTATATATATATATATATATATATATATATAAGTGAAAATAGAGTATATTTCGTTTTAATTCCGAGAGTTCCAACCTTTGACAGCTGTTTCGTGCTCACACACTCATCAGAAAGGATTTATGGAGCTCTCGAAATCAACCATTTGAATCATGATTGATTTTCGAATATTGCTCATAGTATATTTTAATTTGTTTGTACAAACTGTTGTGTAAGATATTTTAATAATGAAGTGCACTGTGATCTTCTTAATAGCAACCTCGAGTTAATGTCTTGATAAAGAAAATAAAATTTTCGAAAGCTAGACAATTTAACAAAGAGTTTCTCTATCCACTGGCCGTTCCCAATTGACTGCAACCTCAAGGAAAAGTTTCTTTTTATGATACTTTCCAAAACTCAGTTTTTTTCAACTAGTCCAGTCAAGAGACTACCCGTCTTCTATATATATATATATATATATATATATATATATATAAGGATGGATTTAGCGAGGGGCAATATATGAAAATATAAGTAAAAAAGTTATTGGGCATAACCCTCAAAAAGTTGTGCAACCGTAGACACGTGTTTCGAGCTTAAGCTCTCTTCAGTACGGTAAAATCAAGTGCGAAGATGTACAACACTTGGATGTAAAAATAGAAACAGAGGAAGTCAACAACAGGAAGCCAACCACACATTTGTGGCATCGGTTAGAAGACCTTGTACTCACAAGGCAACAACAACTTTTTGAGGGTTATGCCCAATAACTTTTTTACTTATATTTTCATAAATTGCCCCTCGCTAAATCCATCCTTATTTGTATCTTCCTGGGTAGGATTGTCACGCTGGTAGCTATAGCTACCTCCGTGGCGACGTTAGTTGTTGCCTTGTGAGTACAAGGTCTTCTAACCGATGCCACAAATGTGTGGTTGGCTTCCTGTTGTTGACTTCCTTTGTTTCTATTTTTACATCCAAGTGTTGTACATCTTCGCACTTGATTTTACCGTACTGAAGAGAGCTTAAGCTCGAAACACGTGTCTACGGTTGCACAACTTTTTGAGGGTTATGCCCAATAACTTTTTTACTTATATTTTCATATATTGCCCCTCGCTAAATCCATCCTTATTTGTATCTTCCTGGGTAGGATTGTCACGCTGGTAGCTATAGCTACCTCCGTGGCGACGTTAGTTGTTGCCTTGTGAGTACAAGGTCTTCTAACCGATGCCACAAATGTGTGGTTGGCTTCCTGTTGTTGACTTCCTTTGTTTCTATTTTTACATCCAAGTGTTGTACATCTTCGCACTTGATTTTACCGTACTGAAGAGAGCTTAAGCTCGAAACACGTGTCTACGGTTGCACAACTTTTTGAGGGTTATGCCCAATAACTTTTTTACTTATATATATATATATATATATATATATATATATATATATATATATATATACATATATATATATATATATATATATATATAATATATATATATATATATATATATATATAAATATATATATATATATATAGAAAGGGTAGTCGTTGCTGAATAAAACCAGTTAATATTGGGGATTGCAGCAAAGTCAAAAGTGTACTCTTTTATAGAGTTTATTCCAAGCTTTCGTTAATTTTATTTACATCTTCAGGGAACTACAAAGAATTATTATGTCAATTATACATTTTGATGTTATTAAAATTTTACTTAAAACTATAGTGAGGTTAGTTGACATGTTCTTAGTTCTTTGGATAGTGACATTACAGCTTAAATATATGTAAGGATGGATATAGCGAGGGGCAATATATGAAAATATACGTTGAAAAGTTATTGGGTATAACCCTCAAAATGTTCTGCAACCGTAGACACATGTTTTGAGCTTAAGCTCTCACCAGTACGGTAAAATCAAGTGGTCAAGATTGTCACGCTGGTAGCTATAGCTGCCTCCGTGGCGACGTTAGTTGTTGCCTTGTAAGCACAAGGTCTTCTAACCGAAGCCACAAATGTGTGGTTGGCTTCCTATTGTTAACTTCCTTTGTTTCTATTTTTACATCCAAGTGTTGCACTTGATTTTACCGTACTGATGAGAGCGTAAGCTCGAAACACGTGTCTACGGTTGCAGAACATTTTGAGGGTTATACCCAATAACTTTTCTATATATACACATGTATACAACACAGATACACATACTTATACACATTTACAACATCTATAGGCACACACACATACATCTATACACCTATACACATTATAAAAAATATTTGATGAATACACAAAATTGGTTAAACATACTAAATCCAAATATGTACTCCAGTCATAGCTAAATATTTAGACGAACTAAAAAAATGAGGAAGTGGCTACCAGGTATTTTGTTGATCAAGAAAATATGATTTTAACTTTGTCTCGAAGGATGTTAAAGATGTTATACGTTTGATCTCTTCTGGCAGATTATTGTAGCTATTAAGTTCCTTGAAAAAGAACGAAATTTTGTGTATGTGTTACAGTGACTTGTTGAATATGAAAGTCCGTTCTGGATCTTGTATTCTATCCATGGATTTGGTCATTGTACATAACTTTTTCTTGTTAACTCCTCAAGAAACGAACGAGACACAGTCAATTTTGAGTAATTTGTTTTCAATAATTCATAAAACGTTTTGTAATCAAATACAGTCCGTTAAAGCAGTTCATTTCATTAACTCAAAGGAGGAGCAGTTAGTTTTTAAAATAACAAAAACATCTCCCCAGGATTGATGTTACTTTCTTTGGAACACATAATCGATTTTTCACATTTCTACAGGATTATTTTCTGATATTTTATTTTCAAAATAATTACGCTTTTTCTCTCTCATAGTTTTCATCACTATATTCCTATTTTGTTTATGAATTTCCCAGTTTGTTTGAGTTCTGTCTTTGAGAGATATTTGTTTCTTGTTGTCTCTTCAACACGCTCTGTCCACCATTCCCTGTATTTTGATTTATTTTTTGTGGGCAACTACATTGAGAATATTGGTCTTTAATAAAGAGAACTTCTGAAATTTTACATCAATGTCATGTATTTTGAAGTCTTAATTTATTTTACAAAGTCTTTGGTTTATAATGTCATAGCAAATAATGTTTCCCCTGCTTTGAATTTGTACTGACGTTGATTCCCTAGAAAACACTAATAACTTTACAGCGATAATGTTATGGTCAGTTATTTGAGGTGTATATCAAGGACTTCTGCTTTGAGTTTACCTCCGTTGGTAATAAATACATCTATTAGTTAATAACGTTATTAATCTATTAACGTTTTCATAATGTTGACTGGAGGCGTATTTCGAACGATTCAAATGAACTTGATGCTATCGAATTGTTATTACACAACGTTAGAATAACATTCATCATAAACGTTACAAAAATTTCGGAAGGTAACATATTCGAACCTAATTTCATAACTGATACTTGTCAAATTACGTTGAATATACAGGGTGTTCTTTGAGTACGTGTAGAAAATTCAGGAGCGTATTTCTGACATCAAAATAAAAAGAAAAGTTCCTATAAACATATGTCCACAAGTTATTCGTTTCTGAGATACAGAGTGTCAAAGTTGAGTTCTCATTTTTATTTTTTGTGATTAATTTCTAAATAATTTTGGTATTTGGGTAAAGTTTGGTATCTGGGAATATTTATTATTTAGCAACTGTTTTTGAGTTATTGAGAATTGAAATAATCCATGCAAGTGATTTTGAATGACAAGATTTTTTGTTTCAAAATAAATTCAATTAGAAATTAGTTTTTTCACAATTAACACAAATTTTGATTTTGTCATTGAAATATCATCCCAGATATCAAACTTTAATCGAATATCACAAATATTTTGGCATTTATTCACAAAAAAACAAATATAATAATTAAACTTTGGCACTCTGTATCTTAGAAACGAATAATTTGCGGACCTGTGTTTATGGGAACTTTTTTTCTTATTTTGACGTCAGCAACATGCTCTTAAAGTTTCTACACGTACTTAAGAAACACCCTGTATATTATTTAAACATATTGAATTTACGTAATAAATTATAACTGAAATGACAACGTTGAACATAAACGTTGTAATTTTTCATTAAAAACGTTTATTTTACGAATGATATACATATCATTGGTTGAAGAATGGTAGAAAGAGAAGTTGAAGAAAATGTTCAGATGACACACCTCATTATAATGTATTTTCAAATCAATTCGAATCTACTGCAAGTAACGTAATTACGTGAAATATACATAAATCATTAATGTATTCATATGATTGACTGGAGACGTATTTCGAACAATTCGAATGAAGTAGAAGTTGTGGAATTGTTACTATACAACATTAAAATCACATCTTTCATGAATTTTACAATTTCGTTAGGAAAATACCTAATTCCATTTCTAATATTGTTCAGATAACGTTTGATATAATATGTTATGTAAATATATTGTATTAACGTTATAAATTTCAAACAAAATGACAATGTTGAAAATTCACTTTGAATTGTAGAATATCGAAAATGCACTTCATACAAATACTATAAATATCATTGGTTGAAAAATGGTCGACGAGGAAGTTGAAGAAATCGTTCAGATCACACGTTAGTATCGCATCTCACAATAACGTATTTTTGGATAAATTAATCTACTGGAAGTGAGAGAGGTACGTCGAATATACATAAATCATTAACTTATTCATATGGTTGACTGGAGACTTATTTCAAACTGTTCAAATTAAGCAGTATTTGTGGAATTGCTTTTAAACATCGTTAAAATAACATTTGTTGAAAACTTTTCAAAATTTTTGGTAGGAAACGTATTCCTACCTAATTTCTTAACTTTCATACAAAATGAAAATAATGAAAATCAATTTAATTATGGTATATCGAACACACATTTTATGCAGTTTAGATCACACGTTAGTTTCACATCTCACAGTAACGTTTTTTCAAATTAATTAATCTACTGGAAGTAAGAAAAGTACATTGAAAAATAAACTACAAGTTATGGAAGTTTTATCAGACAACCTAGAAATAAAATTTATCATAAGAGTTACAATAATTTCGTAAGGAAATTTTTTCCTACGTAACTTCATAAGTATTGCTTGTGAAATTACGTTGAGAATATGTTATTAGAACCTACTGAATTAACGTAATGAATTGGAATTGAAGTGACAACGTTGAAAATGAACGTCAAGTTCATTTTATATCCAAAACAATTATTATACAAATACTATACAAATCATTGGTTGACGAATGGTAAAATATGGAGTTAAAAAAAATTTCAGAACACACATTAGTATCACATTTCATAATGACGTATCTTCTGATGAACTATTCTACTGGAAGGAAAAAAATTACTTTGAATATACGTAAATTATTAACGTATTCGTATTGTGGACTAGAGACGAATTTCAAACGATGTAAATGAACGAGAAGTTTTGGAATCGTTATAAGACAACGTTAAAATAACATTTATCATAAACGTTACAATAGGCACGGAAGAAAATGTATTCCTACTTAATTTCACAACTAATAATTGTAAAATTACGTTGGATATATGTTATTTGAACGTATTGATTTAGGTAACGTTATCAATTATAACTGGAATGACAACGTTGAAAAGTTAACTGATAAGGTATTTTTTACCCAATCAACGTTAAATAAACATTGAATCAACGTATGTGTGCCCACTGGGAATGGTTAATAATGCTGGAGTATTAATGCTCTCGAGTATTAATAACTATCATTACATGATCGTTGCATGATATACTATTAAATAACCAGCCTATATTAAAATCTCCGATAATTATCACAGTTACCTATGCTTTTATGACATGCATTGTCTTCAATCCACATGGCCTTGAAATCCGCCATTTCTACTCAGAAAACCATCAACCAAATCGGATAAAGAGTGAGTGTAAGCGACGTATATAAAGGATAACAAGGAGCGCCTCCCAGACAAACAACATTTCTATCTTTAAAGATGATCAGGATTAAGTTG
This sequence comes from Chrysolina oricalcia, assembly GCA_944452925.2. Classification (NCBI taxonomy): domain Eukaryota; kingdom Metazoa; phylum Arthropoda; class Insecta; order Coleoptera; family Chrysomelidae; genus Chrysolina; species Chrysolina oricalcia. The sequence goes on from OX101824.2 coordinate 53,669,259, forward strand.
GAACGGGAATGACGGAATCAAAGGAAGCCGCATTGCCATCTTTCTCAGAGCAAGTGGAAAAATAAACGGATTCGACCACTGCTAGCTGTTAGTCAAGATTATGTAGTGACTTCCTTTCAGGTTTCCAGGGCTTTTTGTTCCTCTCGTTTTGTTGTTTGGAAGTGAAATCCCGAATCTGCTATTGTTGCCAGATTTGTCACAAACGTATTGTTGATTTATCTAGGTAGCTGAAATGCTTCAATTTCGAGTTTTATTGTGTATTGTAATTTTTCGATGGTTTGCGGATTTTGAAACATGTAAGTAATACAGGTTCAAGTTGCATGGTAATGTCAGCATCACCATCCTTCATTCTTCGATTGTTATCGAATGGAATACGTGACACAATTTTGTCTATGATGTAGACTTATAAAGCGTGTTCCGTTTCATGCATTCATCGCATCACTGTTGCAGACATAATCAAGCGTTCCGTTTCAACTAACATTGACGATGCTGGGTTGAATGCCATTTCCCGCAGATGTTGACATTTATCACTTTATCAGTTAACCAAGTTTTTATGTAACAAAAACAAATATGTTAATATAGTAAATAAATTAATATGGGTAGAACGAAAGTGTTAATGGCAAGAGAAGGAAGCGAGCTTTGTGAAAATGAGAGTAGCTCAGATTCTGATACAAGTGATAGTTATGAGGATAATATCGTCTGTCCCATGCCAAAACCGTGAATATGCTTATTCCAGGGATCTGACTTCAATATGTAAAATACTAATTTCCTACCAAAATGTTCAATGCCAAACTCACGAAAGTGCTATTAGGTTGTCTACTTTGAACGAGACTGAATTCTCGAATGTGAAAACTTACCTAGGTTTTCAAAGCAAAAAGGACATACTCTTAAAACTCTTCTCGGTTGAAATGACAAATTGCACATTCATGGTTTTGGTATGAGACCGACGATATGATGTTGAATGAATTGACGATTTTTTTCTTCCATTGTACGGTAGATCAGGTAAATGTGATAATGTGCGATACTTGACACTACATCAAATATCAAATTAAACTTTTAATTCGGTTTCTGACGTTTCTGTTTGAACGTGAAACTATAGACAAGACAGTCTGCTTTGACTTTTGGGTTTGACAGATCTAACTTGGATCGCATTCATCGCTGCTAGACGAACGGGCAGTAGTTCATGCACTTTCGATGTCTCAAGGCCAAAGAGGGGAATATAAAAGTGGGCGTGTCAATGCGCTCCCAATGTAGGAAACGGAACGGTCATATGCGCATTATGTCCTCAATGCATGAAACGGAACACGCCTATAACCTACGAGATGTGACAATGCCCAACTCAATATCACGACTACAGATTGTGACCATTCACGACGTAAGACCATGTAAACAGCTAGGTCCATGGACGTATAATATCGTTAAAATACAGATGGACTCAGCATTGCCACACCTACAACACGGATTGTTTTGAAGTCGCCCATTTTGTAGGCGCGAGGGCTGCGGGGAAGAGAGAAGGTAGCGATAGACTGTGACCTTCCCACAAGAGACAGGAGCGCACGCATTTACTGAAAATAGGGTTCAATCACAAGAAAAAAAACTCGTATGACATACCTGATGTCATGCAATACTTCATTGACTGAGAGAGTATTGATCCTTAGAAAATTAGGTGTACAAATATTGGAAAATTAAAAAAAAATTGACTTTAAGGACTTTCGTTTCCAATGAATGGAAAGCTAGAGACAGTCGAATGAAAAAAAAGAATAAAAAAGTATTGAGTAAAAAATGGTAATTTATATATTCAATAAATACATGTTCTCATATTGATATTATAATAAATGAATATTGTGAAGAATAAATATTCGCAGCAAATCCTAGTAGACTTTAGAACACATCCAGTTGATCTTTTCATCCCCGACTTTTTCAACCAAGCCGCTCTTTCTGTGACTTCAGCTGGAAACCTAAAGATAACTCCAAATTTTGATAGATAGTTCTAGGACTTTTTGGCAATCTTTTTTGTTGAATGCATCATCTAAAGTCATAATGAAGTGGTAAATGTTCCGTGAGGTGTATATTTCGAATCTAGGGAAAAAGCGCAATTGAAAAAACGCAAAGGAAATAAAGGAAAAGAAGAATTAGTTTTTCGCACGCACTTGACACAAAAAAACCTAACCTGAGCAAGCTAACCTAGCTTGCGAGTCGTAAATGCGTGAGTTAGTTTTTCGCTCCCACGTGACACTCAAACCTCTCATTGATTCAACTTTACGCGATTGTAGCCAATATTTAAGAACAATAGCTAATCTACAGTAGTTTATATTTTTTTTTAATAGTTACAGTTCTTTCCTTCTTATTCTTTGGAAATTTGGTTTTTCTTAAAAACTAATTTATAATATGAGTTTGCGTTTTTTTCTATGTGCGTATTGATACATGAGAGGTTTTTGCCGTTTGCGATTCAATCCATGTGTGCAATTTTCCATGTATAGATATAGATTGCACCATTATTAGTCTCTGTCTATTATACTGTCACTATACATAACAGAATATAACAGAACTATCAGAAGTTTACTTTGTGGAAAACATAAACATTGATATTCAACAGCGTTGACAAACCAGACATTACAAACTCTACACAAGCATTTGAAGACGCAAGTGATGATTTTTTTCGATAGTTTGGATTTTGAAACTTGTGAGTAATATAGGTTTAAGTTGCATGGTGATGTCACCATCACCATCCTTCATTCTTCGATTGTTTTCGAATAGAATACGTATAGTGACACAATTTGGTCTATGATAAAGACTTATCACCTACAAGATGTGACAACGCCCAACTCAATATCACAACAGATTGTGACCATTCACGACTTCAGACCAGTATGTAAACAGCTAGGTCCAGTACAATATTTTATAGGTCCATGGTTTCTACTTCATTTCTAAGCATTGATACGAACAAAATAGTGTAGTGTAGTGTATAAAATAATGTAAGGATATTAATAAGTTGCGGGTTACCCTTCCAGACCTGATATTAATCCGGCTGTGAAAGCTGCACCCTGGTCTGCTCATTCGGGTATATAATAACCACTTTAATTAAATAGCAAATTGTCTGACTAGGATAATACGGTAATCTCTCAAAGTCTTTTACACGAAATCTCTACAGTGTGTATCAGCCACATGGAATAAATTCCATAAGGAATAAACGAAAGCATATTCATAAAACTTTCAGACATGTCGATTGGTATGTTCAGTAGCGTATTTTCCAACAAAAACTTTCTATACAGCGTGTGTCATATAACAGCGGCCAATACCAACTTTTTTATTCCGAATGCAAAACCTTGTATTTTATTAAATTTTTGGATTTTTCAAACAATTCTAGACATATTTCATATGCAATATTCCATACCCATCTTGAACTGTTTCGGAAATATTGGATGTTTTCAGATTTAATGCCAAAATTAAAATTAAAAAAAGAAATTCGCGACAACACACTAAATACTTATTTCCCAGTTAGGTCTCGATGATGAGAAAATAAGCAAAAACCATTTCAGCGATCCTTTATACGACATAAAAAAAACCTATAAACATTTGGTTCACTTTTGAGTAAAACGCATTTCCTTGGCAAATTGTTGTCTGACTGCATAACAGTAGTTGACAGTGTTATAGTCGTTCGAATTTTGTGTATACACGCGTGTATACGGGTGCACGACAATTTGATGATTGTACCCAATAACTTTTCTGTTTATATTTTCATATTTCAGTTATTTTACCGTTACCAAAAGTCTCAAATCCTAAATCTCTGTCTGACCTGAGGCCTATCAGCAGGCTTCCAGTGCTATCCAAAATTTTCGAACGACTGATTTTCAATGAAATGATAAGTTTTCTCACAAAAAATGAACTATTTTCAGATTGCCAATCTGGCTTCAGATCAGGGGTGCTATTCTCGAGTTTCCACGTATACGAATTCGATATCCTGTTTCATACTAATACACATGAAATATGCATATTTGTCTCTTTTATTCGTATACGAATTGGAAGTCGAATGATTCGAGAATAGCACCCCTGGTCATAGTACAACTACAGCGTTAACTAAAGTACTAGATAATGTATTTCAGGCATTTGATGAAGGTAAAACAACATTACTGGTTACGTTAGACTATAGTAAAGCCTTTGATACCCTGGGACATAATTTATTATTGGCTAAACTGAATTATTCCTGCTTTTCCATGAAAACCATAGGTTTAATTGAAAGCTATCTCTCCAACCGATGTCAGTATGTTGTTCTAGAGGAAACCAGTTCCAGTGCAATGCCATTACCTCGAGGAGTTCCACAGGGCTCAATTCTAGGCCCGCTCCTGTTTTTACTTTATACTATGGATCTGAAAGAACTCTCTGGTGATTGTTATATACATCAATTTGCTGACGACACTCAAGTGTATGCAAGTTTCAATAAAGATAATGCTGATATAGTCATTACAAGAATTACTGATACCCTCGATAAAATATTTTATTATTCTAATAAACACGGTTTGAAATTGAATCCTACCAAATCTCAAATGATATATTTGGGCAATCAAGCTCATGCCACAGATGAAGTGGTAATCATTGGTGTAAGTATTGAGCCCTGTAGAACAATAAAAAATTTGAGACTATTTATTGACGATGATTTACGGTTTAAAACACATATTAAACAAATAGTCCAGAAAAGCTATATGTCGTTAAGAAATCTTTACCGTAACAGGACAATTCTAAACAAAGATTTGAGGAAACAGTTGTGTGAAACCTTAGTTTTGAGTCACTCAAACTATGGCGATTTGATTTATGGACCGTGCCTCGATATACGAACATCAGCTAGAATTCAAAGAATTCAAAATTCATGTATTCGTTTTATTTGTTCTTTGAGAATGAGAGACCATGTAACTCCATATATAGCGGAACTAGGATAGCTTGATATGCAGGACAGAGGGAATCTTCACCTTGCATGTTTTACCCATAAAGTTTTAGAAAAAGGAACTCCTTCGTATATTAGAAAAAAAATTACATATCGGTCGGTTGTTCATGATGTAAACACCAGAAATAGGAATCTTCTTGTAATACCCAGGCATTAAACTGCTGCGTTCAAGAGGTCATTTTCTTACTCTGTAGCAAAAATACTCAACTCTATACCATTATCTGTCAAAAATAAATCATCCCATGGATTTAAGAGAGCTTATAAGGAATATATTCTGGTTCTATAATACCTGCTTTTAAATGTCTTATAAATAGGTACAATATTAATGTTTGTCCTCTATGCATTTCATTTATGTGAATCTCTCCTTTAGTTTTACAACTTGTTAAATTGTATATGTAGACATTTTTTCTTTATTTGTGAAACTGTGTAACTGGTACTCGGTTAAGTAGAGCAGTTTATCTGGACTCCGCCGAGGATAATTTAAATAAAGACATTTTATTATTATTATTATTATATATAGCCCCTCGCTAAATCCATCTCTATTTATGTGTATATACATAGTGTGCTATTCAAGATATCACCTTGGTTGAGTTAAGGTTTTGAATACAGTAATTTGGTAATATTTAGAGAGATAAATTTGAGGTTGTGTAAAATTTTAAGTTCTTCAAAGCGGTTTAACATAGACCATTCGGAAGTAGATATTTCAACAATTAAAATTATCACTTATAGACCTTAATACCAAAACAATTGTTCGTGGAAAATAAGGGTATTTTTTTGAAAAATGTACATAACTCGAAAAAGAGTCGTTTTCTGAATTGCAAAAAAAACATGCTTATTTGACACCAAAAATCACATATTTCTACAAATTTTCATCTGAATTAAATCATTTATACGCGAGAAAAAAATGAAATACTGAAAAATCGGTTTTTGGTCAGTTTGACAGTTAATTTGAGGTTATGTCGGAGAGTGTTGTGAACAAAAGTTTCTTATTTTTTTATTATCTACAACTTTGCTTTGAAAAATGTTCTGCTAAAATGTCACGTTTCGCCGCAAATCGGAAAAAACCATTTTCAACCCCTAAACTGCATCCCCATTTCACCATTTTGAGTGTTTTCATCACCTGGTCCTTGCCTGTTACTTTTTTCTCCTCCACAAAAATGAGTAGCAACGCTCTATAAGAGTTATAGAGATATGGGTCCTCAAATGGATGCAACGTGAATGTATAATGGATATTATTGGTAAGTCATTTTGATGAATTATAGGGTTCCAATTAGGAATCATCATTCCTGATACGGAATATCATCATTTTGTTCATTTCATCTATGATTGCTATGAATTCAAACTTTTGTTTGACATACCACAACGGCATGTCTATACCTTCCATACTGAGCAAAGCGAAGTGATTGTCTCCGTCTGTCATGTAGCTGAAGTGGTTTAAAATCCACGTAAGTTGTAGTTCCTGGATCTCCCTTCCTTGCACAAGCTCTTCTGCTTTTGGGGTTTTTTTCCGAAAACCTGGGAGATTCGTTAAAACAAATTTTATAAATGTTTAGTTATCAATTGTGAATAATTTTTATATCTCGAATGTATGTTTAACCACTATCAGCTCAGAACTTAAGGTTCATATAAAGTCAAATATTTCGCGTTTCTGAATTGTAATATATATATATATATATATATATATATATAATATTTCCAAATAAATAACAATTTTCTGTTGGAATATCTACCGAATATTCAACGGCCAACCCTACTGCTAAAGTATTGGTGCCAAATCTCAACATTATTCGGAGTACTGCGGAATAGCTCTCAGGATTGTTAATTATTATCTGGTATAAATTGTGGTGATGTGGTTCAATGCATCATCTATATTGTCAACGGAGTTGTGAAAGAAAAGGTGAGCCGCCATCATTCCTTCTTCTACGAGGCTTGTTTGGTAAGTCCGTGACTTTTTAAATTTCCCGCGCAGTAACTTTAAATGCAACACTGCTGCTGTCAACCACCATCTTTCAATAGACTACTGTCAAATTTTGAGCATGCTGCGACATTTGGTTTGTGTTTGACAGCAATTAGAAGCAGACAACCTCGTGAATTTTAACAAAAATGGAAAAAAGTGAATTTCGTGTGTTGATTAAGCATTATTTTTTGCGTAAAAAAACCATAACTGAAACCAAGGAAAGACTTGATAAATACTATGGGAACTCTGCACCATCAATTTCAATGGTTAAGAAGTGGTTTACTGAGTTCCGTTGTGGTCGTACCAGCACAAGTGACGCCGTACGTTCAGGTCGCCCAAAAGAGGTCATCACGCCAGAAATCGTCGATAAAATCCATGGAATGATATTGGACGATCGGAGAATAAAAGTACGTGAGGTAGCTGAGGCTGTAGGCATCTCAACTGAGCGAGTACATCACATTTTACATGAATATTTGGACATGAAGAAGCTATCCGCGAGATGGGTGCCGCGATTGCTCACACTCGACCACAAGCGCAACCGTGTGACCACTTCAAAGGAGTGTTTGGCAAAGTTCAATCGCAATCCGGGCGAGTTTTTACGCCGTTATATAACCGTAGACGAAACATGGATCCATCACAATACCCCAGAGACCAAGGAACAATCAAAACAGTGGGTGTCAACTGGTGAACGTGCACCAAAGAAGGCTAAGGTGCGTCTGTCAGCCAACAAGGTTATGGCCACAGTTTTTTGGGATGCACGCGGTGTCATTCATATAGATTACTTAGAGAAGGGTAGAACGATCAACGGCGAATATTATTCAGAGCTTTTAGACAGATTCGATATTGATTTGAGGCAAAAACGACCACATTTAGCGAAAAAAAAAGTGCTGCTTCATCAAGACAATGCACGAGTGCACACGTGTGTAGTCACTATGGCAAAAATTCATAAATTGGGCTACGAACTACTACCCCATCCAGCATATTCTCCAGATTTAGCCCCTTGCGACTATTTTCTTTTCCCAAACCTGAAGAAATGGCTGGGTGGTAAGAGATTTGGGTCGAATGAAGAGGTTATAACCGAAACAAACGCCTATTTTGAGGGCCTTGAGAAAACCTATTATTTGGAAGGAATAAAAAAACTGGAAAAATGCTGGACTAAATGTATTGATCTAAAAGGAGATTATGTTGAAAAATAAAACGCTTATTTGCCAATTTTTTTTTTTCTTTATTCAAATAGTCACGGAGTTACCAAACAGCCCTCGTATTATATCTTCCATTTTGAAGGGGACTAACGATTGTGTCCATACCTTTACTACTGTTTGTAATTTGGTGGTTTATTTCATTGTTTTTCAGAATTATGAGTTCATTGTCATGTTTTTGGGCCACGTTTTCAAGGTTCTTTCTTTCTTTTATTTTCTTCTTTTTTCCAGCTCTTCGGACAGGCTTATTGTTCAGTGGTCTACAAAATATTTCAGTTTTGCAGTATCTCCGTTTTTTTTTTGTGAATGTACACTTCGTGGGCTTCATTACTGTTGATTAGCGACCTCTACAGAGCCTTGTCAGTGAATTTAGTGAAACTAACTGGACCTCTAGTTTTTTGTAAAGTGGAAACCTCGGGGACTTCGCCTTCTGAATACTGTGGGCCTCTGCTAGGTTCTGTCTACGAATTTGGTTGAATTTGTAGTGTCTCCACTCTTTTTTTGGCAAATCGCAAAACATTAAACTTATTACTTACATACTTCTTCAATTGTGTCCAAGGACTCCAAGGCTTTAGGCGGACCAATCCAACATCCAACTGATGAACTGACAAACCCCTATCGACGTAACTTTCATTTTCGAAAAGTTAAACAAATTACATCGGTTACCGCTGTATAGAACTATTGGCAACGCTGTACAGTAATCATGACAGTGACAATAATTCTGTGCAATACCTTGTGGACAGTAACAGAACTATTTTTGTCTTTTCGTTCATGTATATACGAGGGCTGACAATAAAGTAAGGTCTCCAATTTTTTTTTTCATAGAAAATTACATTTATTTACAAAAAGCGATACACCGTTGGAAAGGCCAAGGTCTTGGCTACTTTTCTACATAATCGCCATTTTTTTCCAACACCTTGCGCATCCGCACGATGAACTTGTCTATGCCGGCAGAATACCACTCTCCGTCCGCCTCGCGCAGCCAGGTGTTGACCTCTTTCTGAACCTCCGCGTCACTATCAAACTTCTTCCCTCCGAGATGTTTTTTCAGGGCGGGGAACATGTGGTAGTCACTGGGGGCCACGTCGGGACTATAGGGAGGGTGATCGATGATTTCCCAGCCAAATGTCTTGAGCAGGTCAAGGGTAACGTTGGCTGTGTGCGGGCGCGCGTTGTCGTGGTGAAATTTCACTCCTTTGCTCAGCAATCCCGGGCGTTTGTTTTTTATGGCACGACGAAGCTTTTCCAGGGTCTCACAGTACCTTGCTGCATTGATAGTGGTTCCCCTTGGCATGAAATCCACCAACAATATACCCCGTGGCGATCCCAAAACACCGTAGCCATCACCTTGCCGGCTGACAGTGTCGCCTTAAACTTTTTGGGTTTCGGAGAATCGCTATGGCGCCATTATTTGGACGACTCCTTTGTTTCGGGTGTGTAGTGATGAGCCCACGTTTCATCCCCCGTAACAAACCCTTCCAAAAAATCATCGCTTTCCTCTTCAAAACGGGCCACAACTTTGGTCGCACATTCCACGCGCCGCTTCATGTGGTCTTCGGTCAGCTGTTTCGGCACCCATCGGGCAGAAACTTTGTGGTACTGCAACTTGTTCACAAGGATATGACGGATTGTTTCGCTGCTACACACTCCTCCAAGCTTCTCTTCCAAGTCCCTAATTGTCGCACGGCGGTTTTTGAGCATTTCTGCCTCCACTGCTTGAACAATCGCATCCGAGACCGACGGTCGGCCACTTCTCTCCTCGTCGTGAACATTAGTGCGCCCGGAATTGAACTCGCGGCTCCACTTACGCACGTTTTTTATGTCCATACACTTTTCCCCGTAAACTTCAACTAGTTGACGATGGATTTCAATAGGTGTCACCTTTTTCGCACTCAAAAAACGTATTACAGAACGCAATTCGCACTTGGACGCTGACGCGAGTGGTACCTCCATCGTTGACGGCTGCTCAGCCAAGACTGAGCGGTCGGGGAAGCCTCACCCAGCAGCAAAGTGGTAGTGGGGGAACCAAGGAACACGGCGGTGTTGCCAGATTTCGCCTAGCGCGTGATCCGGCGAAGTTGCAGCGTTGGAGACCTTACTTTATTGTCAGCCCTCGTATTACAGAGGAATCACTTAATGGAGCGATTTACCGTTTTTTGTCCGAGGTTTTGAAAATCATTGTTAACCCTAGAGAGCTAACGTGTTTTGAATGTTCTTAATTACTACCCTATCGAAAAATTTACGACCATTTCAAATAACCATAAAACTTGTAAAAGTAAAATGGCGGATTGGTATTATATTAATATTTTTAACCAAAATTGACATATATTCTAAACGAAAACAAAAGAATGCGGTGAAATAGAACAATATTTGTCAACAATGAGTACACAATGTGGATCTGTGTTTCACACATATGGGGCGTTTGCACTGATCACAATAGGAGGTGGTCATTCTTCTTTTTTTCCATGAACAATGGTCACAAATGGTCCTAGGTCGTTTATGAGGTATTGTTTCACTCGATGAAGCCATAGGATTCAAAATTTCAATCAAAGATTTTTGGAGTGGGCGAGATAAATTTTTGTATTTTGTTTGGTGCTCCAACCAGGGTTTCGTGAGTTGCATGCTAAGATTATACAATTTTTTTGTCTTGAAATGGCTTTTTCCTTTTTACTTATTGTTATACATGATATAACTGTTTATTCCACTCATATTCAGCATATTATAGAAGATACACGATGGCCATTACATAGTTATGTAGTTTTACGATTGCAACTTATTTTTGCTCACATTTGATCCAAAGAATCAACCCCACCTTTAGTTCCATTATAAAACTCAATAACTGAGGCTTCTTCAATGAAGGAGATATTGAGGGTTGATCATGTGTGGTTGAAAATAAAAATACATTCTTGTTCTTTTTTCAAACAAAATTTTTGAAAACTTACGTAAATGCTATCGCATAGTAAATTTTACGATAGCTTTATTGAACTTTCTTGGATTCTCTTTATCGTCTAGAACACTTATTCAAAACTACTTAACTGGTCGCTCTCAATGTGTTGTGTCAAACAAGGAGCTGTCAACTTTTCTTGCAATATCTACTGGCGTTCCACAAGGATCTATTCTTGGGCCCGTTTTGTTCGTGATTTAAACTTCTCAGTTCCCCAAGTGTCTTCGATACACTCGCATTCACAGCTACGCTGACGACACTCAAATATATAAACAATTTCCGGAAAGCTCACTGATATAAGCATGTCAACAAATAAACCTTGATTTGAGTTCCTTGCTCGAAACTTCAAAAAAATATTGCCTAACAGTAAATCCTTCGAAAACAGTCGTGATGCTCTTTGGTCGAGCAATAATGAGGAGAAGATGCGAGAGTAACATTATCATTAATTTAGATAATGTACAACTGCCTCTTACAAATCGCTCGAAAAAACCTTGGTCTCATAATGGATCAATCTCTTAGATTCTCTTCTCATGTTTCCCAGATCATAAAGCGTGGATATTTTAACTTAAAAACGATTTACTCCAATAGAGAAATACTGAACCAAAACTCGAAGAAAATATTATGTAATGCTTTGGTTCTATCACATGCCAACTATGCCGATATTGTTTATGGCCCTAACCTGCTTCTTGCTGACAAAAGAAGACTACAGACCTTACAGAATTCATGCCTGAGACTTGCTACAGGTACCAGAAGGCGACAACATATATCACACCAGCTGAATAATTTGGGATGGCTAAACATGGAGGTGCGGCGTGTATAACATGCTTGCACTCTATTCCATAAAATCATTACTACCAAAACTCCTCCTTACCTCCACGACAAAATCTGTTTTAGAACTGACATTCATAACCTGAATCTCAGATTCAGAAATCAACTTTCAATACCTCCCCATAAAACCACACTGTACCGTGGCTCTTTCTCTTATAATATTGCTAGGCTTTACAATCGACTTCCGAGTTCAATGAAAACGTTATCTATCCCAAATTTCAGAAATAAATTGAAATCCGACCTACTTATGAATAAAGTAAACCTGCTTAATTAATTAATTAACTCTCTCATACTCATACTTATTAATTATCTTTTGTTGTATATCATGTGTATCTGGATACTCATAAAGAAATGTATTTTTTATTTTCCTTTTTGGGTTGAATGGAAGAGCAAGTTCTGGTTGCGTTATCTCACACATGACGTGATCTGAACTTGAATTCTGCCTTTTGATAGGTTTCGTTCTTATTTGTTTAGGTATTTTGTATTTATTGTGATGTATTTGTTTTTACAAACCTGTCAATAAAATCCAGTATTATTATTATTATTATTAAATGAAGATTCAACCTAATAATTCAAAGTGTACAAACATTTTCCGCCGTCTACTAGTTCTAGACACCGACTGAGGAAAAGTCGATGACGGACTAAAGCAGCACTTGAACAACATCGAAGATTTTCGACAATTTCAATCCTACCATCGTAAATTTGACGAATAGCTTTCTAGGGTTAAAAATATAAATCGTTTGCTTTTATGTCTGAAAAATAGTATGAATAGTTTCTCAATGTTCAGTCTTCTAAATTTCATATAAATATCACATGCAAAAGCGATTCTTCTCAACTGTCTTTGATTTTATAACAAGATTTTCAGAATTTATTCAAATTCTGAGGGAACGTTGAAGTTGAAAATTCTGAAAAAAATCGTGAATATCTTATACTTTGACATTGATATATCATGATATTTGAAATGGAATCTAATGAATGGATTTTGTGAAAACTCAAAAAAAAACGTCTAAAAATTGGGTTTTTATTTTTATCCCAGAAAACTGCCCATCAGATTTTCTTCTACATCTCTCTAATTATTCAATTTGAATGCCAAAATGAATCGCATATTTGAAATGGAATCTGATTAGTGGTTTGTGGGAAAACTTAAAAAATACCCTAAAAATTAGGTTTTTATTTTTTTTCCTCGAAAACTGTTCATCAGATTTTCTTCTTCATCTTATTCTCAACTGATATAGTATATAAGTAAAAAATACTTTGAACATCCATGCACAACCTCACGGTTAAAATGGAGTTCTCTGTTTATTTACAACTAATTATATGCATAGAATAAAAATGTTAATATTATAATATAACTAACTATATAATTATTGTATATGTGTAGATTAGGCATTTTCTTGAATTTTAAAATATTAACCCTCCTTTTACTTTCCCACCCCATGCACAAGGTTTTACCTTTTTATGGGCGTTTCCCTTGTTTATTTGCCATATCCTGAATTTTATATATAATGTAACTACCGTTTTAATTGTATTTTTGGGCAAATAAATTATTATTATTATTATTATTATCTCTCTAATCATTCAATTGGAATGCCAAAATAACTCTTTTTTTTAGAATTTTCAAACTTAACGTTAATACGTTAATAACGTTCATTTTTTCATGGGTTTATATGAACCTTAAATAAAGTTTGTGGATATTGAATTTTCATCAACTAACGGCCGAGTCAAACAGACAAATTAAATTATTATTGATTGAATGATTACTGTCTAAGAAAATATACAGCAAAATGAAGAAACACATTAATAATAGTCATCAATACAAGGAAATTGCACTATGAAATTTAGATTCCGTCACATTTATTCACTTTTTTTAATTGTATTCAAAGTTGTTGAATTTCCGTAAAATTGACAGCAGTCATCAATCACCATATCCCTGGAATATTGACTGGAGTGACAGGACCAAAATTCTATAAGGGCGCCATCTCTGGAACCGACTGAAGAAGCCGAACATTATTTCATTTGTTTATTTGTCTTCTGAAAAATCTGAACAAAATCGAATCACTCGACACACCAGGGTATTAACGCATCTTCGTTTTACTTTAAAAAATGACAAATTCGAACTGACGCGAAGGAAAGCATAGCTGATATGAGCGCATAATGGAATTTTGTAGGAGAGGATATTCCATACACAAAATTCATGGTAAGAGATATAATGCATTTTTGGCAAGGTTTTTGAAATCTTTCAACACTGTGCATCGTGCAAAAATTCAATAGCACTATTATATTCCTCACATTCAATTTTGCTGATGGTTTTCATTTCGGGTAGCCATGATTTTTTCCATTTACTGATTGTTTCGATAAACCAAGCAGTGGTGCATTATTCGTAAAGAAAGGTATACAATAAAACGCTATTCCGGTGAAATAGAGTTTCATCACAGCTGATACTCTTAATTGTTAGGCGAAGCGGAGCCTTTGTAAGTATTTTATACCAGCGTTTATGTAGGAACACATTACTTAACTATCAAATCTCAAGGCAAACCACATCAGAAAGCTGCTACCAGTTCTGCACACACACTAGTTTTAATTAATCAATTTACTTTATTAATTGTTATCTAGACTTTTCTGGATTTCAATCTATTCAAAGGCTTCAAAGATTGAAAATTTGGATCCTAGAGACCGATAAAACATTAATTCACAACATTATCGAATGCTGATCCTTTATAATCGCTATCATTCACATACCACTCCAATGAAACCTTTCCGAATATGTCATCTACTGTACCTACTTTTTACTGTTATTTTCATCTGCCATATTTTTTCTTCAAATGACAATATTGTGTTTTTAAGAACCTACTTTTTACTATTATTTTATCTGTTATTTTTTAAATGTAACTTTATGACATTATTGTATTTTTAACTGAACATGATTCTGTAATTTTATAAGGGGCGTTCGTTATATCTAGTTATATCTGTTTTAAAATTCTTTTATCCAGAGCTGTTTTATATTTTTGAATTCTTAACGTACTGATGTGTATTTAAACTTTCGTCATTTTGTATTTTCAAACCTGTATTAATATACCTGTATCCTTTGAAATAGCTACAAACCTTGAAAAGAAATGAAAGATGGAGGTATACTCACGGACAAGTTCTTTATTGAACTTAAGTGAGTCATTGTTTCCAAGTCATAGCCTTTCACAAGGTTTATACATTGTATACCGTTTGTTTCTAAAGCTTTTATTTTCCTGGATAAATGTATATCCTTTCATGTATATTATGTATCCTGTTTATTTTCGTGTTTAGTATCTATATACCCCAAGTATTTATACATTGTACTATTTATTTCTGGAAATAAATTATTATTATTATATTAAAAATTATTACTTATCAAATGTTGACCATTAATATCTGGGTCAAAGGCCCAGGTGAAAAATAAAATTCAACTAAATAAAACAAATAAATCGGCCAAAATTATTTATTATGCCGAAAGAAAAAATAGAAGAACGCCGGAGTAACTAAGAAGTTTCAAATTTATAAGTTCTTAAACCAAACCCGATTATAATCGGTGAAATGAATGAAATTTCAGGATATTTAAGTTATTAAACTATTCAAAAAGGTATCATTCTTACTGAAGCACTGAACTGATATTTTGGAACAGATCATTTACCATAAAAGGTCATGTTACTAGCAAACATCTAACTCTCTCAAGATTTAATACAGGACTGAAGTTTAGAAGCGTAATATATCTAACCTCAAGTTAGCCTGGGTCTCGTAATCCCAGTTTCTATTCAGGCCTGGCAATAAAGATAAGGGTTGTTCGAAAATTAAACAGTGAATTGATTCTCTTTTCGTTTTCTTCTACAATTTGCTCATGCATCAAATATTTTATAACTCAGATATTCCAAAGTTACCAGAATTTTTTTAGTATTATGAAAAATAACTCTTTATATCTACTTATTCTGTCATGGATCTTTCTGTAACACGCATTTATGGTTTGAATCAATTTTCTACATGAAAATATGACGATAACTTCATAATGAAACTGATTATTGGATACAAAATAATTATTAAATTCCCCTCGTAGAACTCTCCAGTCTGTAAAGTAACGATGCTAACACATGTGCGCAGGTTTTGTACCCTTCCTGGTATCGTAAATGCTGAATTAAATGGCTTCCGGATGTAGATTCAATGGCTGTACCATTCAAAATATGGAAATACAACATTGTGTTGAAACCCATGATTACATATGCATCTTTGGTATGGTGGACAAAGATAACACAAAAAATAGCCGCGGCTGAGTTGAGCAAGGTACAAAGACTTGCATGCCTCAGTATAACGGGAGCTATGAAAACAACACCAACATTAGCCATGGAAGTACTGTTGGACCTCCCACCGATTGACATAGCAATCATGGGAGAGGCAAGAATGGGACTCCTGAAGCAACAAAATACGATCAACAGATCGGATCACAACAAGATAAAAGAAACAGTGGGAGGCAACATTCTTGAAATGAAACCAACGGACCACATGACTCCTAGATACTTCTTCAACATCAACTTCGAGGCTATCTTGCAAGATCGAAGGGAATGGACAGACGACAATACCAGGAGCAAACCTGGAGAGAGGATCTGGTACACGGACGGATTCAAAACCAGAGAAGGAACTGGTGCTGGAATATACAGTGAGGGGAGGAACTCCCAAATAATCGTCTCACTAGAAACAAACACCTCTGTATTCCAGGCAGAGATGTATGCCATCTTGCAATGCGCGAGAGAAATCAATATGAGGGAAATGCACAATGCACGGATCAAAATATGCACCGATAGCTAGGCGTCACTGAAGGCTCTTATGAACCCGAAAGTGACATCAAGACTGGTATGGGAATGCCGAGAAGAACTCAGTGTTCTCACAGAACACAACAAATTAACTTTGATGTGGGTTCCAGGACACTGCGGTATCGAGGGCAATGAAAAAGCTGATGAGCTAGCTAGAGAGGGCTCATCAACTCCATATACTGGCCCAGAACCCGCACTCGGGATTAATAAATCCGACATTCGAGGATGCATTCGGGACTGGGTCAAGCGAAAACAAAAGGAGAGGTGGCACGAAGCCCCACTCATGCACTACGGGAAAACATACATTAAAGAACCGTCAAAACACAAAACTGAAGAACTACTCAAGCTGAGCAGGAATCAAGTTAGAACAATAACGGGTCTTCTCACTGGTCACAGTCCAATGAGAAAACATCTGCACAAAATGGGTCTGTACAACGGAGAACTTTCCTGCAGACAATATGGTAAAGGGACAGAAACAGCCAAACATATACTGTCAGAATGCGAGGCATTAGACCGCAAGAGACAGGCAATTTTCGGGGAAACCCAATCTAACTCCAGAAGAATACAACAGCCAACCGGTGAAGAACCTGTACAGACTGGTACAGGGGACCAGAGTTACGGAGTGGGTGCTGTAAAACCAACACGGAAAACACAAAAAGCCCAAGAGGCTGAGGTGTAACTGGTGAAAGGACCAGCATCCGAGGAAGGAAAAAAAAATTCAAAATAAATTTCAAAATTACGTTTTATTACAACTGAAATTTTTGTGTATTACCCTCTAATATGATGACGGTGACAAACATCAGGCAATATCATCATCCATTGTTTCACGTGATTGTAAATAAACTGGGTTAAAATTGGATCGAAGTGCCGTTTGTTACAGTACGGCCGTACACCGTGTTATCAGCGCGCAACATTCATCTTTCCCGAATCATAATTCGATAATCTGATAGTGGCTCAGAGTCACGAGTGATATAGTGTTATTAAACGAAATTCTAATGAAACCGAACGTAGTTGGGAAGCAGCTCCGACGAAAACTTCATAACGAAGTCTGGAAATGACGGGAAAGTCCCCAACTTTCCCAGCGATCGTTTATAATTTAATATCGTTGTAGAACAAAAGATATTTGTGCTATTGATTCAGATCTCTTGCGAAAACTAATGAGGAAAGCCAAAATATACAATGAATTTCGAATAGTTTCCAACATATGGGAACTTTTTTTATTATCCATTTGTCACAAAATGTCATTGCTGATAAAAATTGGTGCATTGCGAGGAACTTTTGAACGGTGTACAGGAGAGAACAAATAAGGTACCGTTGGGTAATAAGGCCAGACAGGTTGTAAGGCCGTATCGTTCAAAGTCAGAACAGAATCATTTTTCTATGTGCCTACCGCCATCTACATGTAGGAAGCTTCGAAATGACCTGAAAGACATATGGTTTAGGCGCAGTAGCATTTCCGGTAGCTGGCTGCACGTTGTCTACCGATGTCTTGAATTTTAATTTATCGATTTATAAAATTAACTACGAAGACGTGAGTGATATTTTCATTATTATCAAGAATTGGTGACTGTATTTGGGTACGTATGTTCTTGTTGATATTAACATTTGATGTATACTATTATTTTGAGATATTTGCTTATTGATACTTTCTGATAACCTTAAAAAGTGTAAATGTGTTGGAAATGTAATAAGGCCTGGGCCTTATTACCTGCTTAGTCAAGCAATAAGGCCCGGCCTTATTACCCGACATAACGATTTACTATCAACACTAGTGTCTAGTACTAAGGCCTGGCCTAAACACTTACAGCCGTATGCATAGTCAATCGCCAGCGACTCGCCAGAGTTTCGCCGTTCGCTACACAAGGATTATAATGCACAGTCGAGCTCCAAAAAAGTGACAACTATGCGGTAAGTCACATTTTGGCGAAACGCTGGCGATGTACCACTTTTTTGGAGCTCGACTGTGCATTATAGTTCTTGTTAAGCGAGCGGCGAAACTCTGGCGAGTCGCTGGAATTGACTATGCATACGGCTGTTATAATTTTTTGTATTTATGGCTAAGTGGACAGAAGACATGATGGAAGAAGCCTTACGATTGTTAAGGCTAGGTAGGCCATTCGCAAGACTCTGTGTCACAACGAAGTGGTATCCCTCGTCGGACTTTGAGAAACCACCTAAAATCTGGCTCGACAAAACGAGTACTAGGAGCAAAATCCATCTTAACCAAACAAAAAGAAAATGACTTAGTTAAAAAAAAAATATATTAATTTTGCACAAAAAGGATTTCCGCTGACTCCTAGGGTACTTCGTCGAAGTGTTTACAAATTTTGTGAAATGCTTAATATACTTCATAAATTTAACAGAGAAAAACAATTAGCGGGAAAGGAATGGTACCGATTATTTTTGAAACGTCACCCAAATATTTCTCAGAGAAAATCACAGCAGCTTAACCCAGAAATTGAATCATTTTATTGTTGATGATTATTTTTAAACGTTGAATAATCTTTTGGAACGAACTGGCCTAAAATACAAACCTGGGAATATTTATAACATGGATGAAAAGGGTTGCAGGCTTATGCTACACCATCAGCAGCGAGTGTTGGCTGAAAAAGGATCCGAAAGGGTACATTTCGTGGGTCAGAACACGGGAAAAACCTAACGATTGTTGCCTGTGCAAGTGCACTCGGTCACGTAATACCCCCTATGATTTTATTTAAAGGGTAGAGGTAAAAACCCACCTTCGCGGATGGACTTCCAGCAGGTTCTGTTGTGCACATGGCGCTAATAGGGAGCATGACAACGGAGATTTTCATCAAATGGTTGGACCATTTTTCAAAATTCATGTCTTCTCCTCCAACGATCCTCATTTTCGATGGCGCATCTAGCCATTTAGATATTACTATCGCTGATAAAGCAGAATCTCTACAAATTGAACTTTTGTGTTTGTCTAGCAACACTACCCACGAACTTCAGCCAATGGATAAGTCCGTTTTCCGTTCGTTTGAATCTCACTGGGATCAAGAACTCCTGGATTACTGGGATCAACATCCTGATAGAAAACTAAACAAGGAGAGGTTTTCAGATGTCTTTACTCCAGTTTGGGGAAAGAGTATTACTATCAGCAACATATGTAGTGGATTTAGAGCGACAGGCATATACCCCTTCAACAAAAATGCTATACCGGAACACGCTTTTGCGCCTAGTCTTGCTACGCAACGTTACCAGCACGAAAATATTGAGAACCATGATCCCAATATCCATAATGATGACTTCAGGAACGAATTAAATATGGGAAATCAGTGGAATTCAGAGGATGAAATGCCTCTAGCTCAGTTAATTCGTAAAGAAGCCCAAAACAAAAATAACAATTCCTTTTCGGAAATTCTGATTACCCCAGACATGCAGCCTACTAAAAGTATAGCACGTAAAAAGCATTGAATTATCGAGCCCAAGAAATAAAAAGAGATGTATTCAAGGACGACAGCTCTAAGAAAATTCCTACTTCGTCAAAGACGAAAAAGAAGTCTGCTGATTTGCCGACCACTAGCAAAACTGCTGCTACAGAAGTCTGGATGTGTTCAGTTTGCGACAATGATTATGTGGCTGATATGAGATCCTGTGTATCATGTGGTACCTGGATGCATGAGGAATGTGTTGGTCTCTCAAAAGAAGACACAGAAGACTTTACCTGTCCAGAATGCATGCCATAAACTATTTCAATTTTTCGGTCTTATTACCTCCCTTGATTATTTACTCTTGGCTTTATAACCTGCCCGTGGTGGTAATAAGGCCAATTTTTTGTTTTTGTTTTTATTCCTGCTGAGCGCACACGTTAATTTTGAAGTTCCTATGTTATTATAATCTTATAGAATATAATAATATGTTTAGTTACCTTTTCTCATTAGCCAAAGCATAGAAATATTCAAAGTTTATGAAAAAAATTATTATTTTCGTTAACCTGGCCTTATTACCCAACAGTACCTTAATGAAATTTTGATCATGAGTAAGGGTTGATTTAGTCAACTTTAGCATAAGCATTATCATAAACATAACGGTAACATCAAAGGTTTTTAGCATAAACTTAACATTGTTGTATAAATGGCGTCATTTGATATAACCATAGAAATACAGGGTGTCAATTTGAAAACTTCCCACCCTTAATATCTTCCTTCCAGTAAACAATATGAGTAATCGAAAAAACAGGTCAATTTTATTGTCAAGGGGGACACTTTCAAGGACTATTTGTAGCCCTCGTGGTTCAACCCCCTAGGAGGGGTAGATGTTACCCTTAGAATTTTAAATGGGAAGGGGGGTCAAGTGGCACATCATTTTGATGGGCGTTCAATTCTTGTTCCAATGGTACCCTGACTTATTGTTTTTTTATGAGCATTTTCCGAAAAATTGAGTTCTAAACTAACAGAAGTAATTATTAGAACGCCTATACTGAGATGCATGGTTTGGCCAGAACTGGTTAGAATATTAGGTGGTACTGTTCCAACCCTTTATTAGGGGTAACATTAGCCATTAGCTCCAAACACTTTACATAAAAAAGTAGTCTAATAGTAAAATGTAGATGGTAGTAAAGTTGTGTTTATTAAATGCTGAATTTTTAAGTGTCATCGCAGAAATTGTACAGATAGCCTTCCTTTTTTGCTACTTCTGCTGTAAAAAGTTTCTGTTTTCCGGCAAAAAATTGGTTAGCAAATTTGAACTATGTGGTAGTACCTGTTGGGCTGTTTAGGAATTACTTTAATAAGTGTATAAAAGTGTAAAAATGGTTTACATTCTTCAAGACAGAATTGAAATGATTGTAATTTATGGCGAAGTTGGAAAGTGCGCACGAAGGGCGGCATGTCTTTTTAACGAAAGACATCCAAATTGTAATGTAAGTCACCGGTATGTGCTTGATTTGGCGAATAAGTTTTACGAAACTGGTTCAGTGACAAATAAAAAAAGAAATAACCCCAGAGTACTAAATGAAGCAGCTCAAATTGAAGTTTTGGGAACATTTGCTGCAGAGCCCACGAGCTCCTTACGACCAGTATCAGAACAGACGGGAATGTCAAGCGAGACTATAAAAAAAGCATTGAAAATGCATAAATTTCATCCATATAAAATGCAGATTCTTCAAGAGCTCCACGAGGATGATTATGATAGAAGAATAGAGTTTTGTGAAATCATGTCTCATCGAGTCAATACCATCCCTAATCTTCTGTTAAACATCTGTTTCAGCGATGAGTGTTCATTTTTTCTGAATGGCAATGTTAATAGACAAAAATGTCGCTATTGGAGTGACGAAAACCCACATATTTTTCGGGAACACCCACAAAAAGTTAATGTTTGGGCTGGTATTCTTGGAAATGCCATTCTTGGTCCATTATTTCTGGAAGAAAACTTGACTGGCAATCTGTACCTTGATATGCTTGAAGAGACTATCGATCCTCTTATAACTCACGAGCTAGAAACTCTAATTGATGCAGAAGGTAATGAACTTTTGCAGGAGGATCTGTTACATTTCCAGCAGGACGGTGCACCACCTCATTATTTTCTTCCCGTCCGACAGTGGTTAAACGAGAGATTTCCGGGTAGATGGATTGGCAGAAGGGGAGCAGTTGAATGGTCTCCGAGATCACCGGATTTAACACCCTTAGATTTATTTCTTTGGGGGCATCTTGAATCCGTTGTTTATAAAACACAACCTTCTGATATTGACGAACTTAAAAGACGAATTACAGCAGCATGCCGGTCAATTCCTAGTGAAGTTTTCCGTAATGTTAGAGGGGAGTTCGAAAACAGAGTGTATTACTGTTTAGAGCAAAATGGACAACATTTCGAACAGCTAATAAGATAAGCGTAAGTAGATTTTATGTTGGAAATGTCTTTCTCGCAAATTAAATTTTATTGTGTAGAAGGAAAATAACCACCAAATAAAAAATCCCATGCATAATAAATTTATTCCTGTCATTCAAGGGTTGGAGCGGTGCCACCTACTCTTCTAACCATTTTTATTAAAGGGAGTCAATACAATAATGCATCTCAGTATAGGCGTTCTAATAATTACTTCTGTTAGTTTAGAACGCAATTTTTCGGAAAATGCTCATCACAAAATAATAAGTCAGGGTACCATTGGAACAAGAATTGAACGCCCATCAAAATGATGTGCCACTTGACCCCCCTTCCCATTTAAAATTCTAAGGGTAACATCTACCCCTCCTAGGGGGTTGAACCACGAGGGCTACAAATAGTCCGTGAAAGTGTCCCCCTTGACAATAAAATTGACCTGTTTTTTCGATTACTCATATTGTTTACTGGAAGGAAGATATTAAGGGTGGGAAGCTTTCAGATTGACACCCTGTATATATTAAGTATGTAATATATTTCTATGGATATAACAGATTGAACTTTCGCTTTTGACATATATTTAAGCACAATTTTAAAATGATGTTGACTAAATGCACCTTAAACTACCCTTATTTTCGATATTATCAAAAAAATTCATTTAAAAAAGTTTGAAAACAAAATCCAGATTTGAAATCACAGCCACGTACGCAAAAAATCATGAAAAATCCAAATTTTATGGTTCTAGCCTCATAGAAAGTCATCTACACCTTATGGTGGATTTATGCAGCAGTCATAAGTCACAAGTTTTAAGTCATAAGGAAGAATATTCGCCAATGATTGATTGATCTCTCGACTCGTAGCTTATGCTGACGATACTAATTTTCTTTTTGTGTCCGATAACATCGGTGATGTTATAACCCAAGCAGATCAAGTGCATCAGAATGTGAGTGAATGGGTTGAAAATAATTGTCTGTGTCTCTATAATGAAAAATCAGTATTGATTACTTTTAGAACTGGCCATTCTCAGGTTGTAACTCCCAATACTATTGCTCTGAACAACGCTGATATTCGTTACTCTGACACAACAAAACTTTTAGGTCTCACCCTCCACTGTAACTTGAAATGGGACACACATATCAATAATTTGGCCTCGAAACTTGCTGAAACCTGCTATGCACTCTGTATATCATCCCAACAATGTAGCAAGAATATTGTCAAACATTTATATTTTGGATGTTTCAGTCAAACCTGAAGTATGGTATAATGCACTGGGGGAACTACACGGATGCTCATAGAATTTTCATGTTACAAAAAAGGGCAGTCCGTATCGTGTCAAAAATCGGACCACTAGAATCATGCAGAGAACACTTCAAGAGCCTCTCAATTCTTACAATGATATCGATTTATATTTATGATGTTGTTTGCTTTGTTTTCAAAAATAAATCATATTTTGAATCTGAAATAGTAGAACATACCTATGAAACTCGTATTAAAAACAGATTGCTTCCATCGAAACATTCTTCCAGCCTATATCAAAGGGGTATCTTTTATAATGGTTGCAAACTATTTAATACCCTTCCTAAATATATACAGAACTCGAGAAATATTCACTTGTTCAAAAGGGACATGAAACAGTTATTATTGAAAAAAACCTACTATTCGCTGGAAGAATTTTATGGTGATTTCTGATCATTCCTATCTGTTTTTAAATCTCTGTTTTTATTTATACATTTATATGTCGTGTTCTTTTTTCTTTTTTGCCAAATTGGTTAGTCTTTTGGAATTATCCACCTTCTGACATTGTCGCATTAGTGTATTGTATAGTCATGTTACTGTATTATATTCTTTCGTGACTGTTAATAAATGAAATGAAATGATCCGTTTTTTTCAACCAATCATCGACGAATATTCTTCCTTATGACTCAAAACTTATGACTTATGACTGCTGCATAAATCCACCATTAGGCGCCTTCCTCATATTACTATAATGACATTTCAATGCGAAATTTGGACTATTTTATTATTCGAACTAGTATATCGATGTTTGTTGAAAATGGTTTGAATTTTTACTAGCTTTTTGGTGCAAATTTGAAATTTCACTCCTGTAAGTTTACGATCTCTTTTATCATAAAGCGTGTTCCGTTTCATGCATTCATTGCATCACTGTTGCAGACATAATCAAGCGTTCCGTTTCAACTAACTTTGACGTTGGTGGGTTGAATCGGAACGATTTTTGTTTGCGTGGTGCATGCCGTTTCCCGCTTATGTTGACATTTATCACTTTATCAGTTAACCAAATTCTTATGTTACGGAAACAAATCTGTTGATCTAGTAAATAAATTAATATGGGTAGAACGAAAGTGTTAATGGCAAGAGTCGGAAGCGAGCTTTGTGAAACTGAGAGTAGCTCAGATTCTATGATACAAGTGATAGTTATGAGGATAATATCGTCTGTCCCAGGTCAAAACGACGAATATGTTAATTCCAGGGTTCTGACTTCAACATGTAAAATACTAATTTTCTACCGAAATGTTCATTGCCAAACTCACGAAAGTGCTATCAGGTTGTCTACTGTGAACGAGAGTGAATTCGCCAATGTGAAAACTTACCTAGGTTTTCAAAGCAAGAAGCACGAATATTCTTGAAACTCTCCTCATTTGAAATGACAAATTGCACATTCGTGGTTTTGGCATGAGACCGACGATATGATGTTGAATGAATTGACGATTTTTTCTTCCATTGTACGGTAAATCAGGTAAATGTGATAATGACACTTCATCAAATATCAAATTTAAACTTTTAATTCGGTTTCTGACGTTTCTGTTTGAACGTGACTTTTGAGTTTGACAGATCTAATTTGGATCGCATTGATCGCTGCTAGACGAACGGGCAGTAGTAGCTCATGCACTTTCGATGTCTCAAGGCCAAAGAGGAGAATATAAAAGTGGGCGTGTCAATGCGATCCCAGTGTAGGAAACGGAACGGTCATATGCGCATTATGTTCTCAATGCATGAAACGGAACACGCCTATAGTCACAGATTAGAAAACATACAGATGGGAAGGTTAGACAAGACAAACGAAATTAGAGAGAGATGGAATTGCACACCAATTTAAAGCCCACTTTGAAGGCTGTCACTGCTGTCAGATTAATAAGGTTAGGTTTATTCGATTTTCGAGAGATTTTTGGATTTTGTTGCATTTGAAGCAGTAGAGCTGACAACAATAGTGACAATGCATAAACAAGAAAGAAGCGGATTTCATTGCATGTACAAAAACTGTGGATGACGTTCATCTTCTGATACCACAGAAATATTAAAATTTCATAGGGTTCCTAAAGATGAAAGATGTAAAGTAATCATTCTATTAGTAGGTGGTATCTATTCTATAAATTAATGAAATTGATCAAATAGTTGAGCTTTAGCAAGAAAATGTATAGAAGAATTGATTACTGCAATGTGATGAAAACATGTCAGTTTTTCATATTATATAATGGTAATGTTATATTTCAGGTGCACCCTTCATGTACAAGCTTGTGTACGAAAAGAACTTCTGGATGATATACCTATAGGCAATTTCTATGGGAAGTTTAGAGTTTGTAGCAAATTGTATGTACAGTAATCTTTCTGAAACGTCACGTTTACTTCCTTATGCAGTGCCTATCGATTGTGAAGCATTTCAAGTACAATGTGGTTACCTACTTAGTTTCTTATATTCCATTGAAAACTACTTTAATATAAATAGCAGAAACATTGTTTTGGTATTGTAATTACATGCTAAACTTTTTTACAGCTCATACTGATGTTGCAAGCACTTCGAGAGAGCTTGATACAAATTTTGAAAGTCCTATACCGTCCAAGAAGATAAAAGTATTGCAGGTTATTACAATTCCTTCCATCTGTGATACTGGCACACTTTCAACAGTAGAATGCCTTGATGTGCAGCAACCATTTATGGTACCAGTTGAAACACAAAGAACTAAAGTTTCCAGCCATACCCCCAGAATGAGGAAACTCAAGCTAAAAAATGAAAGCTCATTAATCTGAAAATAAGAATTTGAAAAAAGAATTAGTCCAAGTTGTAGAGCCATCTGAAGAAAACTTTCTTCAACTTGGGGATAAGTATTTGAATCCTGAGATGGCTCGATTTATTAGGGCAAAAGTAGATTTAAACAAAACTAATAAATTTGGCAGGCGATATACAGATGAATTCAAACGATTCGCCCATACTATTTATTTTTTGGACCCTTGTTATAAATTATACAGAATATATTTTTGATGCCTTCTACAGGATCCCTTCTGTTATTTGTAAAAAAATTAAGTTTTCTGCTGGGTACAACGAAGTTTTGTTTGAGATATTAAAACTAAAGGTAAAACAAATGCATTCACAGGGTATCTTTTATACTGTATGCATCGATGAAATGTCCATCAGACAAATTTGAAAAATGTGTAACAAATAGTCGTGCCAATCAAATATGTAATATTTATAAAAGTCTCAAAATGCAACTACCCCTGCGAAAACTTTCCCTATACTTATCTCATAAAATTATTTTTTCCACTATGAATATTATGTAATGAAAAATAGCAATGCTAGGTTTAGAACTGTGCCTAAAAAAATACAAAGTTTACTTTTTTAATGAATTTGCAATAGGACCCAGGTATAAAATTGTGATTGATTTTGAAATAATAAAGAAATTATTTTTGCCAATATTTGTTTTGTTACCTCATAAAAACTGGTCCACCAAATTGTAGAAAACTGCTTTTCTCCAGATTTAGTTTTTGTAAATCATTTGATGATATCTGAAGACTGCACGCTTTGATGGGTACCAATCAAAGTTTTTATTTTTTGGATGATACCAATGAAATCAAATAGCTAAATTTTGAAGATCTACAAATGCAATTCTTTCCTTACTTTATTGTTTCACAAACTTTTGACTGATTAATACAATCTTCGTATTAACAGTTTACTTTGATAAAACTAATTTTAAAAATAATTTTGCTAGTTCTGTTTAAACAGAAGAGAAACATTAACTGAAATGAAGCTCCAAACAATTTCTCAATACAAATCTACCACTGCACTGCTTATTGTAGACATCTTTACGCTGGCACATGGTACTCTTACATTGATTCTCTATTGAAATCATTATCATCTGAATCCCTTGTGAGTGGAGACTATAATATGTTCTCTCCTACGAGCTGGAGTGCGCGAAGTTTCATCTTTGCAGGGTTAAATATTTTAATTTTATTCTTTCTTCTACATATTTACATTTAAACATTGTATTTCAGTTTGAATCAAGAAATTATTTGGAAATTAATTATCTATCCTGAAAAAAATTTACTCATGAAATTTTCCAGTTCTATAAAAGTGTTAACCAAATGTTGGAACACACTGCATTTTAGATTAGCAATATTAGCACAACATTTAAATCATTTTAAGCTATCTAATATTAATTTCTGCAAAAATTAATAAAATATCTGTCTGTTTATCTCCATAGATTCTCTCATTCTTGACACTAATGACAATTGACAAATCAAATGTATACGTTCCATGCAATGGCAATACTGTGCTCGGATGTTCGTTATAGATCTGGCAACATTGGTGCACGCCAATTTAAAGGGCCAAAGTCATAGAGTCGGCAATCCAAACATCAAAGGAAATGGGCGGAGCTTCCTATCTGTATGTTTTCTAATCTGTCTCATATGTGACCTTGAAGGGTAGTTCCAATTTACATATGTATTAAATATAAATGAAAACCAAATCAAAAAGACTTTCAAAAACCTGAATAATCAATAACTAAATCCTTAAATTTCCACATGTCTTTCTTCCATCGCCAAACATTTTATTGTTTAGTTTATAAATTAAATTGCGGATCTTATTCCAAAATATATGTAGGCCAGACTGGTAGACCATTCAAAAGCCGCGTACGTGAACACCGTATGAATTATGTAAATAATAAAAAACATTCAACATATGCTAATCATATTTTGGGAGAAGACCATGACTTCGATGAAAACTTTGAAATCTTTCATGTTGAAAATAAGGGTATTAGACTTAATTATTTAGAATTCTTAGAAATAAATAAATTGAAAAATTCGAATTGTTTACTAAATGATCAATTGGATCTTAATAGTTCCCTTTTGATAAATCTTTTCAATTAATCGAGTAGTAGCTATGTTTTGAGATTTACATTGTATACAAACAAAATGAGGAAGTGGCTACTAGGTTTTTTGTTGATCAAGAAAATATGATTTTAACTTTGTCTTGAAGGATGTTAAAGATGTTATACTTCTGATCTCTTCTGGCAGATTATTGTAGCTATCAAGTCCCTTGAAAAAAAACGGAATTTTGTGTATATGTTAGTGTGACTTGTTGAATATGAAAGTCGGTTCTGGATCTTGTATTCTATCCATGGATTTGGTCATTGTACATAACTTTTTCTGGTAAATATGTTGGGGAAAATTAATTATTTTATTTTGAAAATTAGGATTAAGTAATGTTTGGTAAAGGGGAAAATAAATAACTAGTAACCCTTCTAGTTGCTTCAACATCTCTCTTATGAGTGTTGATCTTCTGCAATCTAAAATTATGCGCATACCCTGTTTATGGAGTTTCTGTAAACGAACTAAATCATTCTGTTTCAGCAGATACAAAATTGTAGAACAATGAGTAAAATGAGGAAGAACTGATGAATTGTATAGTAAAATTTCTGTTCACCTTGTCAAATATGGGGCACAATGAGATAAAAAATATATTTTAAATGATATCGTCTTTATAATGAAGTTGATCTTTAAACTGTAATCCGCTGTCCACATGAACACCGAGATATTTAAATTGGTTAAACAGTTCCACATTATCAGGTCCTAGCATTATCTCAAAATTTTGGTTACAAAAGCTTCTAAATCGTTTTTCTGTACCATGTACTTGGTCTTCTCAACATTGATCTTTAATTAGCACAACACCAACTGTAAATAGATTTAAAGGTTCTGTTGATGGTTTCTGTCAGTTTCCTGTGATCATTATATGAGAACTAAATTAGTGTATCATCTGCAAAGAGATGAACAGACCTCCCACCTACCACCCCTGGCAAATCATTGATATACATAAAAAATAATAGTGGTCCCAGCATACTTCCCTGTGGTACTCCCTGTTCACATTCTACACCATCTGATATTTCATTGTTTATCTTAAGCTTTTGTTTTCTGTTCTTCAGAAAGTTTTTCAGCCATTTCAGGACTATTCCATCTATTCCTACTTCTACTAATTTTTATAATAATCTATATCTGTGTATTGTCTCAAAAGCTCTTTGAAGATCCAAAAACACTGCAACAGTAGTCACCATTTTTTCTAGGCTAATTTTCCAATTATTCAGTACACACTGAACTGCTGTTTCACAACTATGTTTATTTCTGAACCCTGATTGGTATTTACTCAACAGTTTATTATTTTCAATATAATCTACTAATTGGTTATAGACTGCTTTTTCCATTATTTTTCCAATTGAGCTCAGGTATAATGAAATTAGCGATGCCAATCTCGAATATTCACGGTTTTTCTTCATTTTCCGCTTCCTTACGGACCTTTGGAACATAATATTCTTGCACATCATCTCAAAATTTCCAGATGGATGTATCCCTTATTTTCGAATTAAAATCAAATTAACGGAATGAACCATGGAATTTTCGACTACCTGCAACCATCTAGGAAAACATACTACTCTTTTTCCATATAGTAATGGAACCCCTCTAAGCAAAAGTTTTTGAATTCGCATCCATTTTTCGCCATGCGCATAATCCACATTCTGGAATTCGATACGTCGTTCCGCCCTAATGAGGGAGTTCTGAACTATGTCGTTCATTAAAACTCTATTGAGACAGATACACCGAGTCAAAGTATCAGTAGACAACTACGCCGCACACACAGAACTTCAGAAAGTTATGTATTGTTATCGGTAAATTCTCACGAAAGTGTTTTCAAAGCACACTACCCAAGTATTGTACGATGACAGGGCGTCTTTCAAGTCTTCTGGAGACGTGCTTTGTTAATTTCCCGGTGTTCTGAAAACCCTAACCATATCTATATTGTCTATTATTGATCAACCGGTAAAGGTATTTTCTTGACGTCAATGATACATTGACAACGAACACTGTATTCGGTTGAAAACGAAGAATGGGAATGTTGGTAATCAAGAGGGAAACAACTACTTGTACTACCAGAATTTTTCAGTCATTTTACTGAGTTGGAAAACATTCAATTTAATATCAGTTATAACACAGTAGATATCAGCTGCGAACCAATAACCGAAAAAGAAATTTTAGATGCGGGTTACAAACTCAAAAATAAATTTACTTCCGGTTCTGACAAAATTCTATGCTTCATTATAAAAGATTGTCTGAGAGTATTAGTTTATCCATTGTGTACAATCTTTAATGTAATTCTCAGAACATCGGTCTTTCATGATATCTGGAAAATTTCAAAAGTTTGCCCTGTTCACAAATCTCAAGACCGTGCTTCTATCAGTAATGGTACTGAGTAGATTCAAAATGAAATAAAAAAAATTGCTGATAGAATTAGAACCTTACCATATGAATGATTATCTAAATTACCAAACATAAAATGTACAATTTTTTCCTGTGATGCCATTTCATTCTGTGCCGCCTGTTACAAACATTGTAATTGTTAGCTCAATTTTGAAATAAAGATATTTATTATTATTATAGACCAATTTCTATCCTGAATAACCCTGCAAAGGTCTTGGAAATTATATTGTATAATAGCATTTATCTAGCAACCAAACATATCATGTCTGAATCTCAACATGGTTTCCTGAATTCAAAATCTAAAATCAGCAATTTATCCATTTTTAGTTAGTCAATACTTAGACTTAGACTTAGACCGAAGAGGACAGGTTGATACAGTGTACACTGATTTCTCAAAGGCCTTTGACAAAATAAACCATGAAATACTCCTGAAGAAAATACCTTGTTTGGGATTCAATAATATTTTTCTAAACCTTTTGAAATCGTACTTGAATAATAGAACACAGTATTTCTCTTACAATGGATTCTGTTCACAAAACAGTGGAGAACTTTAATGATATTACTGCAGTCTCATCTCCATTCTTCAGTCTAGTAAGGTCTAAACTAGAATATGAATCATTAATATGGAATCCCAACAACTATCAAGAAAGTCCAAAAAAAGTTTTTGGGTCTGATTATATGAATATTCTACGCAGATTCGATTTCATTTCTTTGGAAAAACGCAGAAATCAAGTATCCTTTATATTTCTTCATAAGCTGTTGAATGGTGATCAATGTCCTTCGTATGCGACCGTGAAAAATTGGACTGCAAGCTTCAAAAGAGGTAAATTTTCCATTGAAGATGATGACCGATCGGAAAGGCCAGTTTCTGTGTCAGAAAATATCGATTCAGTTCATGACATGATTTTAACAGACCGTGGAATTGGGCTAAAACGGATATCTGAAGCACTGAATATTTCATACGAACGCGTTCATCATATAGTTCACGTCAATTTGGACATGAGAAAAATTGCTGTAAAATGTTTGAATGTTGACCAAAAGCGTGCAAGGGTAGTAGCATCGCGTTCGATCTGTGCTCAATTTGAAACCGATGTAGACTAAGAGGAGAATATGTTGAGTAATAAAATATTTTGAAATTGAAATTTTGTTTGGTTCTATAATAGGCTAAGAATTTTTCAATATATCCTCGTATAATACATATTAGTTACTATTACATGTTTTTTCAGTTCCAGACCCCAATGCTGAATTCGATAATAAATACTTCAAAATATGGTGAAAATATCATAATTAATTTGATTTTAGAAGAATGTAATATAATATACTAGAAATCTTATAGCTAGTAAAAACCTCAACAAATCTTTAGAATGAGGAAAGCAGAATTATTTAAGAACTGACCTCCATACCAATACGTAACTAGGTTTTCGGTTCAATTATTTTTCTTTTTTTTTTAGATTGTTATGGATTTTAAAGTTTTACATGACAATGCAAATGTACTTCTGGATTATTGGGAAGCTTGTAAAGAAAAAACTTTTCTCAAAGTGTGAAAAACAAAGGAAGGAAAACATTGTTGCATAACCTAAGCAAGCCGGACATGAGTGAATGTACGTTTTTATTATACAGGGTGATTCAAAAGTACTTTGACAAACTTCAGGAGGTGATTCCTCACAATATTTTAATATGAATTGCCCAATAAATATATGTCCGGAAACGCTTCGTTTCCAAGATATTTTTATTTTGGTTTTTTTCAAATAACTCTTGAAATACTGAACTTAATTGAACGAAACTTGGTAATAAGAGGTATTTGAGGTGTCGAATTCGAACCTGATGTTATTATTTTTCTTACTCGTAGGGGGCGCCACCTACACGCCTTTTTCTTTTTTGAAGATTCATAACTTTTTTGAGCGTACTTCTAGCACATTTTTCAGTAAAAAATCGATTCCTCTATCATATCTACGTAAAATAGCTACCCTTGTTAAAAGTCGCTGTAAGCAACCGTTTTCTAAATATTTGAACTTGAAAATTTCAAGTCAATTATTTGATAATCAATGCATGTTGAAGTTATTACCAATATTTTGCATTTTTCACAAGAATGCTTTGGAAAAGAATTTGACGTTTAAGTAAGTAGTTTTGGTAATTACATATTTTGTGACAGGTAAACTTTTTGTTGAAGTTTCCGTAAGTAGAAGTAGAAAACACTAATTTTGAAAAAATTGATTATTTAAACAATAATGCTCATTTAGCCGATATGCATTTCGTTTATGGCCTTGCGGATGGCAATGCGCGCGAAGCAAGACGTATTTACCAGGAGCGATTTCCTAATCGAGTACTGCCTTCAGCTCCAACATTTGCTAGTCTCCACCGTCGTTTGGCAGAAACAGGTAGCTTTAAGAGGGCAGCTGATATTATTGGAAGACCACGAGCAGTCCGAACCCCAGAATTGGAAGAAGCTGTTTTGAACGCTCTCGAGGAGAATCCAGAAACAAGTACAAGAATAATTGCTGAAGCTGTCAATTCTACTCAGTCCACAGTTTGGAGGATTATCCACGATCAACAGTTTTATCCATATCATATTCAAAGGGTACAAGCTCTTTTGCCGCGAGACTTTCCCCAACGCATTACTATGTGTCAGTGGTTTTTGAGAAAATTGGCTGAAAATCCTCAATTTTTAAGATATGTACTCTTCACGGACGTGTCAAACTTCTCCCGAAATGCTATCACAAACTTTCATAACAACCATGTTTGGGCTCTCGAAAATCCGCATGCAGATAGTGAAAGGCATTTTCAGTATCAATTTTCTGTAAATGTATGGGCGGCAATAATTGATAATTACTTGATAGGTCCTTTCTTTCTTCCGCTCCGAATGAATGGCGCAACTTACAGACACTTTTTAGAAAATGAATTGCCGGGACTACTTGAGAATGTACTATTAGAAATTCGTATCCGCATGTGGTTTATGCATGATGTGGCTCCGGCCCATTTTAGCGTTGTAGCCAGGGAATTCCTTAACATAGTCTATCCAAATCGATGGATCGGTAGGGGTGTAGAAGAACCTAACCAGCCGTGGGTGGGCACCAAGGTCCCCAGATCTAAACCCGATAGATTTTTACTTTTGGGGACATTTGAAGTTTATAAAACTCCAGTAGCGAACGAGGAAGATCTTAGAAACCGAATAGTGGATGCATGTGAAACAATAAGGAACACATTAATAATTTTTTAGCGGGTACGAGATTCAATGACTAAACGACTGACTGCCTGTATCTTCGCTGAAGGTGGACACTTCCAACAATTTGTTTGAATACAATTTTGTTTCGTTTATTTTAGTTTATTCTACATATTCAAAATTTCCTTAAATAAAATGTTGACATTTCTTGCAAATTTTATTACTATTAATTATTACTATTGAATTATCATTATTAAATTACTATTTCGCTTAAGGATGTCATAAAGGAACGTACCCAACAGTAATGACCTCTTCAAGCGAGTAAAATGTATTAGAATAGGTGGCGCCCCCTACAAAAAACCAAAACTGCTTACTTAAACGTCAAATTAATGCAAATGCAAAATAAAGGTAATAATTATTACATGCATAGATTATCAAATAATCCACTTGAAATTTTCAAGTCCTAATATCTAGAAAACGGTTGCTTACAGCGACTTGTAACAATGGAAGCTTTTTTACGTAGATATGACAGAGGAATCGATTTTTTTACTGAAAAATATGCTAGAAGTACGCTCAAAAAAGTTATGAATCTTCAAAAAAGAAAAAGACGTGTTGGTGGCGCCCCCTACGAGTACGAGCAATAATAACATCAGGTTCGAATTCGACACCTCAAAAACCTCTTATTACCAAGTTTCGTTTAATTAAGTTCAGTATTTCAAAAGTTATTTGAAACAAACGAAAATAAAAATAATACTTCAACACCCTATATCTTGGAAACGAAGCGTTTCCGGACATATATTTATTTGGACAATTCATATTAGAATTTTGTGGGGAATCACCTCTTGAAGTTTGTCAAAGTACTTTTGAATCACCCTGTATAGGTACCGATATCGACAATCATTAAGGTTTCATTTCTTCCTCAACCATCAGCAAATCGGATAGTATCTTAACCGGTTGACCAAGACGCTTAAATTTCAGCAGCATTGGATGATTGAATGATTTCTTTGAATAATCTAAAGATTGGATTTGGATCATACAGTTTTTGTGTTTGAATTTTGTACCTGTACCTGAAACATGTACCAACCAGAGAAAAACTGGAAGATGCATCAATTATTCTCCAGGAAAATTAACATTTTGCAAATGTCAAATACATCTCAAAGGTTCAGGACACTTTGCTAGTTCCGCAAAAAATATCATTAAAATCTAGAATAATGATTGAATCAACGAATGTAATTCATTGCTTTCAAGAAAACTCAATTATGGCTTTGGTTATTCACTATTGGATTGTTATATATGATATTGTGTTGAAATGTCATAACGAGAGATTTGAAAAAAACTATTTTTTTCTGCAAACGGAAAATGAAACTTCCGTATGCCTAGCACACGTCCAATCGCTAAATTTTCATTTTTTGAACTCAAAACTGACATAATTTTGATTGGTTAAAATCCCAGAAAAGAGAAAATCAGTCTGCGAAATCTGTCATTATCTGACGGTGTATATATCCCCAAACCTTATCAGTGTCAGCAGACGATACGACTCTAGGATGTCAGTCGAGGACGATATCCTTGCTGATATTTCTCGCTTGGCTTGACCCACTATCCTTCTCGTCCGAGAGACCCTTTGTGTCTGCAAATTAATTGTCCAGCTCTTCAGTTGTTTCCCAGGGCTCACTGTTCAATTCTGTCAGGATTTCAAGTGGATGAAAAGGAGGCCGGAATGTTTTAATTTCCCAATTCGCACATGATCGCACTAAGATTGAACTTCAAAGAATCTCTGCTGAAAACGCAATTATCAACTTTTCTTGATTAATCTTTTGAAGTATTTCCAATATCGATATTTCAATGGCAAATAGCTCTGTGGCTCGGCTAGCTCGTCGAATCCTTCCGATTATTATTGTAGACCGTCAGATAACGACAGATTTTGCTGACTCATTTTCTCTCTTCCGGAATTTTAACCACAAATTCAATACAAATTTATTATTCATCACTGAAACTCTTGTACAGAACATAAATATACATTATATACAAAAAGAGGCATAAGATGTCCGGAGGACTGCTCATTGCTAATATCCTATACAATAGGAAAAGTTGGGTTGAAAATCCATCAGAAAACAACTACTTTCCTGGCTAATGCCACGACGAACATTGAATTACATCTGATGAAATTTCCGTGCAGAGTTCCTACAAGGTTATCTCTGCAATTGCTTGGTTGCATGGGAATGTTCATCGAAACATTCGGACCACCTATATATCGATTTCGGAGTGTTGCTCCTCATCAGTATAGGGTGGTCTAGCAGTCAATAACTAATGACTGCAACGAATGAATCGACGACCAAACCCATTTAAAGACCGAAACTGAGATCGCGCCCGCACAGTGGATTAACTCCAAACTGCGAGCGCCATCTCAGCGCCGGAAGCCCAACCAAGAATACCCATGACTACGATCGTCAAGACCGTATATGAAACGGAAAAGAAATCTGTAGGTCACAATGAGCTTATGACAAGAGGCATAAGATGTCCGGAGGACTGCTCATTGCTAATATCCTATACAATAGGAAAAGTTGGGTCGAAAATCAGAAAACAACTACTCTCATTGTGACCTACAGTTTTCTATTCCGTTTTATATACGGTCTTGACGATCGTGGTCATGGGTATTCTTGGTTGGGCTTCCGGCGCTGAGATGGCGCTCGCAGTTTGGAGTTAATCCACTGTGCGGGCGCGATCTCAGTTTCGGTCTTTAAATGGGTTTGGTCGTCGATTCATTCGTTGCAGTCATTAGTTATTAACTGCTAGACCTACCCTATACTGATGAGGAGCAACACTCCAAAATCGATATATAGGTGGTCCGATTGTTTCGATGAACATTCCCATGCAACCAAGCAATTGCAGAGATAACCTTGTAGGAACTCTGCACGGAAATTTCATCAGATGTAATTCAAAGTTCGTCGTGGCATTATCCAGGAAAGTAGTTGTTTTCTGATGGATTTTCGACCCAACTTTTCCTATTGTATAGGATATTAGCGATGAGCAGTCCTCCGGACATCTTATGCCTCTTGTCATAAATAAGCTCATTGTGACCTACAGTTTTCTTTTCCGTATTATATACAAAAGCTTATCGGACTATTCAAAATCAGAAAGTGGTGTATAATAGACAATACATAAAATAAATAAATAATATAAATAGAAAATAATAACATTATAATACAATTATGTCAACTCACATTTTTAAAAATTCATCTGTGAAATAAAATGCGTTGTTCAGAAGATATTCGTTTAACATATATCTAAAATTCTTTTTACTTTCTACATTTCAGACAAGATTTACAAATTTGTTATAGAATTTTATTTGTTGGTAAGTATAAGAGTATTGTCCAACCGTGAGTCTGAAAAATGTCTGATGAAGCTGTTTGCTGGTGCCTGTGTCATGATTATGAAAATCACTTTTCCTCATTATGTTATTTTTATGAAAATTATTTCAGTGTTGATCTCAAAAAATTCAAATTTAGCGATTGGACGTGTGCTAGGCATATAAAAAATTCATTTTCCTTTTGCAGAATTTTTTTTTAATTATTTTCTCGTTTATCGCATTCTAACACATGAATAGGAAAATCTATTAGAGAAACAAAAGCCATAAAGTTTGCACCTACTTAAAGGGTTGAAATAAGGGCGCGATCTTGCAAAAAAATAGTTGATTGCTGATGCATTTTCTCGCTTATGGCAATGGACAAAATGAAATTTAATATCGTAAGAAACCCGAAAAAAATAAGCCGGTCAGTCAATTTTTTTTTCGTTTTCCGGCAAACTTTCTTGTTTATGGCATTTGAACCATATGATGTTGATGATGGATGATGGACCATTTAGCTCAGTTGATATATCTGAATAATAATATGACAGAGGAAAAGCGCAAGGTAAATGAGGAGGAAAATTTCAGAACAAGGTATTATAAATCTCAGATCTTCCCTTATCAAAGTCGATTGGGAGAATATTAGGTTGCGCGATTGGGTCAATTTATACACCTCTTTGATTGAAAAAATTTTCCATTCAAAGAATGTTCAACTGTCACAAAACCCCCTGTTCAGTGGTTTGACGATGAATTGAGAACACTAAGGGACACATCATCCGAAGTAGAGTCTATCTGTAACTTTACCAGAGACTACAGTATTTTTAATATTCTGAGAAGGCACTGTCAATTAAAATTAACACATTATAAAAAACTAGCCTTCGATAACTTCATCTGCGAATCAGACAACAAGGTTCGAGACAGTTGGAGACTTGTCAATTTTGAAAGGAATAAATCTAAGAAATGTACACCTGACCCTGCTATACCGGCAAATGCCTTCAATGATTGTTTTTGTACCATCGCAGAAAACTTGCTCGAGACAATCAATAAGGATAACGTTAATCAAAACGATTTTCTACAGGGTCTGCCTACACCGTGTTCATCCTTCTTTCTAGAGCTGGTGACAAGTCACGAAATCATTGATGCAGTACGTAACTTGAAGAATTCTAAGTATACTGACATATCCCCCGGGGATAGCTATCCGCGGGGACATATATCCGCGGGGATAGCTCGAACGGAGAGCGCAGGTTCACCGATATCTGAAGCCAAGCAACGCTAGGCGAGGCCATGGTTTGGATGGGTGACCAACGGACCTCCTTTCGATATTCTCCTCGGATCGTGCTAGGAATCGCACGTTAAAAGGTAAGACCTCGTTAATCCTTGGCTCGCACAAATTTCGACTTTTGAGGGTTGCCGTTCGTAAGGGGGCGACAGCTGGTTAACGGAAAAAACAGTTTTAAACAAACAACAATATAGGGGATGAATAGTGAACTACTGAAACAAACTTTGGAACTGATTATCGATCCGCTTGTTACTCTTTTCAATGCATGCATTTCAAAAGGAGAATTTCCTGATATACCTATTAAAAGTTGCGAAAGTAATATTGATATTCAAAAAAGGGGATGCTACACAACTATCAAACTACCGCCCAATATCTATAATTCCCTTTTTTTCAAAGTTTTTGAGATTATACTGAAGCAGAGAATTATAAAAATACAAACCAGAGTTAAAAATTTTTGTTTTAAAAATAGTGGAAGACAAGAGTTCCGGTACTTGGCTTTACATATATATCTCATAGCCCATTTCTGTAGCAAGAAGACTATGTTGAATCAGTTTTTTTGAACACATACCCCAAAAGCAAAAGAAAAATATACCTGTCTGGCATTTGCCATGCACAGCACATTTGATACAATTCTGAATGCATAACAGCCTGAAGCTAGTTTCTTGCATACTTGACTAATATGACCATCGAATGCTAATTCGTCATCGATATGTAGTCCTAAAAATTCAATGTCAGAGACATTGGGGATAACTTCATCACCTAGACTGACATCATTTAGAGTACATTTGGATGATACAATGTTTGTTTTCTTGATGTTAAAAGATAAAAGATTGGCATCACACCACTCTTTCACTTGCTCTTTATCCGCGCTTAAATCGTTATGAAGCTCTGTGATATTCTTGTTATGACATAGGATCGTCGTGTCATCTGCGAATATTGTGAATTTTCCTTTAATGTTCACTTCAGTTGAATCATTTAAAAAGAGTAGTGGTCCCAGTACCGATCCCTGTGGTACACCACTTCTCACTAAGCCTTCTCTTAACCCGTCCCATTTAGCAACACTTTCTGATGACGGTCAGCCAAATACGAACGAAACCAAGTTAGTGCAGTACCTCTAAAACCATAGAGTTCCAGCTTTCGGAGGAGTATCTCATGATTCACACAATCAAACGCCTTTGATAGGTCACAAAATACTGCAGCCGCAGCGTCTTGGTCATTTAAATTTAGATAAAGGTTTTCCAGAAAAGAGAATATGGCATCCTGTGTACTTTTTGATGATTGAAACCCGAACTGGTGGGAATTCAAAATATTATGT
Organism: Chrysolina oricalcia; assembly: GCA_944452925.2. Taxonomy (NCBI): domain Eukaryota; kingdom Metazoa; phylum Arthropoda; class Insecta; order Coleoptera; family Chrysomelidae; genus Chrysolina; species Chrysolina oricalcia. The sequence goes on from OX101824.2 coordinate 53,709,428, forward strand.
TTTTTGAGGAAAAGTATCACCCTTTTTTTACAAGTTTCTCAATCATCTTCGAAAAACTGGGTAGCAATGATAATGGCCTGAAGTTGGCAGGCAAATCGTGATCTCCGCCTTTAGTGCAGAGGAATTACTGTGGTTACTGAGTTTTTCTATATTGTGAAGAAAGAAAGTTTCATGCACCCAAATTTCGCTGGGGTAGGTCAATGGATCTTTCCTGACAATAATTGATTTTTGCAAATTCTCTGCTATTGAACAGTAAAGAGTGTTCAATTCATCTGAGCTCAATTGTGTTTGTACATTATCAGCAGCTTGTTTTTTGCCTCTCAAGTCGTTTATAATTTTTCAAGTTTCTCTTTGATTATTACTCGAATGAGCTATTCTGATTTCAAAATACATATTTTTTTGCAGCCCTGATTGTCTTTCTGTAAGTATTTCTATATTTATTATAGAAATTTAAGAAATTCACACTGTCATTTCTTATACAGGGTGTATCTAAATAACACCGAAAAAATTAAAGGGGTGATTCTGTGATGAAAATTAATGTGAGTGTTTGGTATGAAATTTTTTGAAAAAACCCTCCCCGGAAAAGTTACACCCCTTCGAAAATTAAAAAAAAATGTTTTTTTTTATTTTCCCTGTTTATCAAGCTAAAGACACGAAACTTGGTAAACATTATCTGTCAATAAGAGTACACTTTTTGAAATTTTTTCAACCTTGTAGTATGCTTAGAAGGGGTTGATTATTTCAACCCCTAAGATATTTTTTAATACAACTTTTTTTTAGATGAAAATTTTTTCTTTAAAAAAGTATGACTGAAAAGCCCAATTCATTGACTAACTTTTTTAACTCTACAAGTTTTTTCTAAAACTTGAGCATTTACGAGAAAAAAAATCTAATGCAATGCATTTTCAAAAAGATGATCTAACGCGAGTGTATTTTGCGTCAAGTCTAGTGGCCTGTGCTTTGCATAAAAACATCAATACTGACACTAGGATTGTGTAGTGTCATTTTCTGTCACCCATCTTATTGTTTCACAAGTTTTATGATTGTGTATTGTAGGAAATATTAGTTGATTGAAAATATGAATGCATATTCGAATTTGGAAATGGCAGATATGCATTTTACATACGGTCATGCTAACGGTAATTCATTGGAAGCGCAAAGACTTTATGCTGAACAGTACCCACAGCGTAGACTACCCCATCATACTACGTTCACAACTATTCACCGACGCTTGCGGGAACGTGGTAATTTTGAAAAAAGAAGTTATGATTCTGGTCGTACTAGAGAAGTTAGAACTGCAGCTGTAGAAGAAGCCGTACTTAATTCAATTGAAGAATTCCCAGAAACTAGTACCAGGAGAATAGCTCGTGTCCTACATGTAAGCCATTCCGTTGTTTTTAGAATTTTAAAAGAACAAATGTTGTATCCCTATCATCTTCAACGGGTGCAGGCGTTAATGATTCGAGATTTTTTACCCCGTATGATTTTTTGTCAGTGGCTTATTAATATGATTGGCCAAGCACCACAGTTCTTAGGTAATATTTTATTTACTGACGAGGCGAGTTTCTCAAGAGACTGTATTAGAAATTTTCACAACAATCACCTTTGGGCAGACGAAAATCCTCATGGCTTTTTTGAAGGAAATCATCAGTATCAATTTTCATTAAACGTGTGGCTCGGAATTATTGATAATCATTTAATTGGCCCCCATTTTCTTCCGCTACGATTAAATGGTGAAGCATATTGTCATCTCCTTGAAGAATTACCTGTTCTTCTTGAAGAGGTTCCCATTCAAATTAGGCAACATTCATGGTTTATGCACGATGGTGCACCAGCTCATTTTAGTATACGTGCAAGAACTCACCTGGATGAGGTGTATGCCAATCAATGGATAGGTCGAGGAGGACCTGTAAACTGGCCAGCCCGCTCCCCTGACCTTAATCCTTTGGATTTTTGCATATGGGGATATCTGAAATATTTGATATACACAAACCCAGTTGAAAATATCGATGATCTGCGAAACCGCATTGTAGCAGGGTGTGAAACTATAAGAAATTCTCCAGGAATATTTCATCGTATATGCAATTCTATGAGGAAAAGGGTAGATGCTTGTATTGAAGCTGAAGGCGGTCATTTTCAACATTTATTATAATTGTATTGTCGATATTCGACAGGTTTTTGTTCATTGTTTGTTCACTTTTGTTTTTAGTTCTCATAATCATAATCATAATTTGGTTGGCTGTTGTTTAATAAAATGCTATTTTACATGAGCTTATTTATTTTTTTCTCATAAATGCTTAAGTTTTCGAAAAAAACTTGTAGAGTTAAAAAAGTTAGTCAATGAATTGGGCTTTTCAGTCATACTTTTTTAAAGAAAAAATTTTCATCTATTAAAAAGTTGTAAGAAAAAATATCTTAGGGGTTGAAATAATCAACCCCTTCTAAGCATACTTCAGGGTTGAAAAATTTTCAAAAAGTGAACTCTTATTGACAGATAATGTTTACGAAGTTTCGTGTCTTTAGCTTGATATACAGGGAAAATAAAAAAGAAAAACCATTTTTTTTTTAATTTTCGAAGGGGTGTAACTTTTCCGGGGAGGGTTTTTTCAAAAAATTTTATACCAAACACTCACATTAATTTTCATCACAGAATCACCTCTTTAATTTTTTCGGTGTTATTTAGATACACCCTGTATATTTCCTGATCTGATGTAGGAAGCGCATATTTTTTGCCGAATTAGTAAGACCCTTAGTGAATCAGGGTTTTTTATTTTTATGTTTCAGTTTTCTAATAGGAAATGCATTATTAAAGTTTTCTGAAATGAATTCGTGAAATTCTCTTAGGGGGTTTTGCAGCAGAATAACACTATACTATGAATTTTCAGGACATTTATCAATACCTAAAAACCCTTATCTCCGTGCCTAGTCCTTTGTAACCTTTGACGTATTAATATTCATCCATACGTCCATGTTTGTAACTAGCTTGTGAGAAGATTTCCAATACATGTTTTCCCATGCAAGAGAATAAAACGCTCGCTACACCAGTCCATTTTCATATTGTGAACAAAAACCATCATTTTTATAACTGCCTCAACGTAAACGGCTCCAATCGATGCGGAATTCAACTACCATCTCATTTCTATGAAGTACAGACTACAGACCAGAGTTATTACAGTAATAAGGTTAGTATCGAACCACCCCGGGACAGAAAACGAATTCTTCCAAGAGATTGCTTCCATAACTAGCTAGACTTGTTGACATTATTTTTTGCTGCTTCGAATGCCAGAAATGCAATTCAAACATCTTGACGTTGTAGGAAGCGCAGAACCGCGAAAGAAATCAATGTTATTTCAGTGCGTTTCCTGTTTGCTTATGTGAAAAGGGTTTATTTTTTCCTGCCACTCGCATTCTTATGTTCTCTTCAAACAATAGGCCAAGGTGTAGATGAAAATGGGGGGGGGGGGGGGTTGCCTTCATTGAAACAGTTGTGACTGACAATTTATACACACATACATATACACAATACACATATATCTGGACATAAAATAATCTTTAGGTTCAATCAGGCAAATAATACAACATAAAAAGAAATTCCCAAGTTGCGATGGTCATGATTTCTTTCGTATAAATGATTTGATATCAGTATCCAAAGAATTATTGGGTAGGCACCAAGAGGCTGATATCATGAGCCAAAACACAATGGATGATCTTTTACAATGCTAGAGCTCACTTTTCAAATCAAGCAAATCCCATTTTCAGTTTACTCATAAAAATAAACTGATGAGTCAACACTTTGACTAGCAACTTCTCATGCACACAGGCACGTTGCAAGTCAACATATCTCATCTCAGTACTGTACATATAATAACACGTAACTTATCACACAGGCACGTTAGTAGTTATTATATTCCCAATACATCTCACTAACTTGCAACTTCGCACACAGGCACGTTACAGTCCTTCGTTCCTCGAAAATCCAACAAAAGCAGGCAACTTCTCATACAGGCACGTTTCAAGCCAATATCAAATCAGTCCAATAATAGGTAACTTCATACCAGAGTTGGGTAGTATCCGAATACTCGCCCGACATTTCGCGAATCCGCGAGCGCGAAGTTGACAGAAATCGACAAAGTAGTGATGGGAATGCGCGCGCTTGCTTCGCTCGCGTATTTCTGGTCTTGTTCACTAACAGATAAGGTATGAAGATTTCTACTCAAAGTTGACAGAAATCGACAAAGTAGTGATGGGAATGCGCGCGCTCGCCCGACATTTCGCAAATCCGCGCGCGCGTATTTGCGAAATGTCGGGCTAGCGTGCTCGCTTCGCTCGCGTATTTCTGGTCTTGTTCAGTAACAAGGGACGAAAATTTCCACTCAAAGTTGACGGAAATCGACAAAGTAGTAATGGAAATGCGCGCGCTCGCTTTGCTTACGTATTTCTTGCTGAATATCTTCACTAAGAATGGTTCACTCTTCAAGTGTTTATGAGGAGCTATCATTATTATTATTTGTGAAAGAAGTGCCAGTCTCTAGGGCGTCAATACTTCTGAAAACTATCCACTACAAACAATTCATATTCATGAGTATTCAGTATTCAGGAATTTTAGGGCATCTGACAACGTCGCATTGTATTGTAAAGTTTTTAAGACTCGCTGTTGTTGATTCAATGAAAGACATTGATACTGGCTACCTTGTTATGAAACAAGCCATTTCGTTGTGAGAACAGGATTTGGAAATTCGCGAGGGTATTGAATATTTCTGAAATCACACTGGCAATAGCTGCTTTCCATTTAACGTAAGGAGCTCCTCAGAGCTACCCAGAGCGTATGACCATGCGTTCCATTTAGTGGGGCTTCAAGCACCGATTGACATACCTCTTGCCCCTCGAGCACCACCCGTTTCATTGGTGCATGAAGCACAAGTAGACAAAAGTCAAAACGCGAATACACAGTTTTTTGGCGAAAAAGTCAGTGATAAAGTAATTTCCGATCTCAGGGGCTTGAAGCTCTGGGGCTTAACACTCCTAAATGGAAAACGCCTAATGTCGCTTCGCCCTTACGTCAATTCCATTGTTACCAGCCTGCTGTTAAACAATTTATGTAAAAATGAAATCCCTCTCTAAACAGAAATGTTTCTTGGGATCAATAAATAGAGTATGTGTAGTGTAAGTATAACAATTTTCGTATTCACTAGGACAAAAGACCCAAAAATTGTCGTTGAAAAAAGTGGCCAAATTGTACTAAGCACCTAGAATGGAAAAGTAGTAAATTGCAAAAATGGAACCTATTCTTTCGAACAAGTTTAAAAATTATATATTGACGTTTATCTTGAGAAAAATGTTTTGACCTAATATAAAAGATAGTGTTAGTATATTGGTAATCTCTTTAGAACAGCTGTTTCATTGAAGTGAATGGCTATATTTTCTTGTTTTAACCATACCACATGGAGGTCATAATTCACTATCTCAAGAAACTTCATATTTATGATAGGAATACAAAAAAAAGAATTCATTAGGCATATAAAGGAACTTTCATAATCATACAAACGAGAATGTAAGATTATAAATGGATTTTCAATCATGTCAATATTTTTTGGATGTTTTGTAATACCTATATGTCTGATAGGTATTAGTTTTTGCCTCAAGTTTTTTGCTTCAGCTTGATTTCATCTGAGAGGCATTCAGCAAATATATGTTATGATCACGAATGCTGGGCACTACTGTAAGATTCAAATTCGATATTATTTGGTTTTTGAGTTATTAGCAGTACCTTAAATTGAAACCCAATTTTGAAAATTTGTATTGATCAAACAATGGTATTTATTGACTGAGTATTTGGGAGAACAGTTATCTCTAATTTTGAATAATGAACCCATTAATGGAGAAGTTTCAGTGTTTTTATAAAGGGTTTGCAACTCTGTGGATACATTTAATCATTCATTGGCAACTTTTACACATCATTCTGAAAACTACACTAGGTTCTGCCCTTCTAAAAGAAACTCTTGTGTCTGCAGCATTGATGGTCGACGGCTGAATCTCCATGTTCCATAATCGCTGGTGGTCGGGCCACAGAATATCGGGGCCGTGTCCGAAAGTCGATGCTTTTTTGTAATTCGAGTCAATTGTACACCTGACAATTTCAATCCATAAAAAAGTCGATATGTATTTGACATTCTGACGTACAAAAGAAATATAACCCAACTTTTTTTCAAAATTATCGGTTCTCTCTCTCTTATAACCCTTGCTTCCTAATTGGCGCTTTTGTGGGTTATTTTGAACATTGAAACTATTTAAAGAAATTGGAACTATTAGACTCCACCCATTGGCCATACCCGTAAGAAGGCCAAAGCCTTCTAGGATTCAGTGACCCTAAATAAAATTCTATAAGGGCGCCATCTCTGGAACCGACTAAAGAAGCAGAACACTATTTCATTTGTTTATTTGTCTTCTGAAAAATCAAAGCAAAATCGAATCACTCGATACACCAGGCTTTTAGACATCTTACGCCAAACGGTATATCTTCTCCTCGCGGTTTTAGACACTCGGCTCTCTATCTGGAAACAGGGCCTGACTGGTACATTCCTAACAGGAAAATAGAATAAAAATAATAATAATAATAAATGGCCTTTATTCATCATAATTACATAATTTTATAATGATATTTTGAAGAAAAACGAATCATAATATTTTTGAACGAATAGCCGAAGTTCAGCTCAAGCTGTATTTCAACTTAATGAGGTTATTTTGTTTATTGTTTTATATAATCCCGACTTGTGAATTTTTCACATATATAGCCATGTTCTTCTCCACATGAACGATCGTCCCATAAAGACTTATTATTTTTAAACGAAACTGCTATACACTCTCCACTATCTCCTCCAGCGGCATTGGGTTCACCTTTGCCCCAGCTGAAATTTGTCACTTCGTCCCCATTGAACCAAGTCCAGTAGTTATCCTTTTTAAATTTTTGTCCGGACGTCCATAGAACCGTGTTGGTTTTGATTCCTGTAACAAATGATGCAAACACTTGGCAGTTATTCCTCCAAAGCCAGATACAATAAAATATTTTCACACGTGAGTTGGAAGAAAATCCAAAAAAAATATAAAAAACTTGATTAAACATGATCATTTCCTATATTTTGCTGCTGCAAACTGAAAATGCAGAGTGACTTTGAACGATAGTTCCCTTAAATATCGAGGGAATGATTCAAAGTCAGAGTTAAAACATACTTTTTCGCCCACCTCGTATTACCTAGAGTCCCTGTATGCAATTTGACATTATATCGTATATTAGAGTCAAGACACTCTTTGACAGGACATCGAAAAAACACGTTTTAGGTTATGTCTACTTTGTGAGGCCGAATGAGCACAAGGGCGTATCGTCAGGGAGGGAATAGTAACAATATGTTTTGGGGTACACGTAACCCGAGTAAATCAAAATCGATTATTTGTCAACTGAAGCTTCCGAAACGAAGTATGCTATCAACACATATTTTGGTTCAACAAATTTCAACGAATTTACAACTATGTATGTGCCTCAAACTTTCTTTTTTACACCTGTCCATCCGAGTGATATTTGTGAAATTATCTTATCACTCAAAAATACAAATTCTATGGGAATAGATTGCATACCAACAAAACTTCTGAAAAAGATCAGAACTCTTATAAGTGAGCCACTGTCATTCATACTGAATAGATCTGTAGAAATGGGAGAATTTCCCGACAAACTGAAAGTTGGTTTGGTAACACCACTGCATAAAAAAGATGATCCAACTTCAATCGAAAACTATAGGCCAATAACAGTACCCACGGTAATATGTAAAACATTCGAGAGATGTGTTTATATGAAAATACAATCATTTTTGGATCAATTCAACATCATCTCTCAAGTCCAACACGGATTCTGCCCAGGTAAGTCGACGGAGGGTGCATCATCAGTCTTTTTCAATTATGTATATGAGTCACTTGATACAGGGCGATACGTTGGTGCACTATTCTTCGACTTATCGAAAGCATTTGATATCATTGATCCCAAAATTATTCAGAGTAAGCTGTACTCAATCGGTTTCAGGGGTAATTTCCTTTCTTGTCTCACAGAAAAATACATGTAAAATTAGAAGACTGCCATTCTTCACCATTCAACATGGATCTAGGAGTCCCACAAGGTTCCATTTTGGGACCACTTATTTTCCTACTCTATATTAATGACATGCCAAAACATGTGAGTACAGAACATGTTGTTTTATACGCTGATGATACTACACTTGCAGCTGATTCTGACAATCCTGCAGAACTGCAACAGAAGCTAAATGAGCTGTCTGATGAATTTACTACCTGGTGTTACAAAAACTCTCTGATCGTGAACTCTAGTAAAACAGTTCTCATGCAGTTCTTGTTCAGAAATGAAAGAAAAATTAATAATTTTCGTGTGAAGGTTGGCAACGAATATATCGAATCGTCAATTAGCACTAGATTTCTTGGTACTTATATTGATAGTAGAATGACGTTCGAATCAAGTATAAGCCATGTAAGTAAAAAGGTCAGTAGTGGATACTACGCAATAAGACAATTGAAATCAACTCTGAATCTAGATCAACTCCTTAATGTATATTATGCAATTGTACATTCTCATATTTCATACAATATTGCTTTGTGGGGTTGCTCTACCAGTGTGAATAAAATATTTGTTTCACAAAAAAGGGTCATACGTTTGATATTTAACCTGGGCTATAGAGATTCCTGTAAACAATATTTTATTGATTACAGAATTATGTGTCTACCCTGTATTTATATATATAAATGCGTGTTGTCAATGAAAAAGAATATAAACAATTATAATCGAAACTCAGATATGCACACTTATCCCACCAGACACGGGAAAATCGTTAGAGCCCAAAAGCATAAAACCAAATTGTTTGAAAATTGTCCATCCCATGCAGGAGTGACATTTTTCAATAATCTTTCTGTAGATATAAGAGATGATACAATAGAAAAAAGTTTCAAAACCAAACTCAAAGAATTCCTCCTCAAGAGTTGTTTTTACAGTGTTGATGAATATCTTGGTAGGTGAGACCAATCTAATTCTAACTCAACTGGTTGTTTTAATTAGTAAGATGTTCAGTGAACCGATTTTGTTTTATTTTAACAAAGTTTTTAAAAATGTGAAAATTTTGTGTTACCATGGATAATTTGTTTATACATATTTACTTGTGATCGTTTTGTGTTACCGTGGATAATTTGATTATACATATTTACTTGTGATAGATTTGTGCTACCGTGGATAATTTGTTTATACATATTTACTTGTGATCGATTTGTGTTAACGTGGATAATTTGTTTATACATATTTTCTTTTTTCATTGGATGATTTTATCTGATTTTACTGACGTATCCTATATCATATTGTGATCTGAAAGGATTTAATAAAGATTTATTATTATTATTATTAATATATAACGTCTGCTCAGGGCACACGATTCCCGGACCCAATAGCTGCTTACCCCATAGTTTGGGGTGTGGTTATTGGAGTAATGATATTGCCAGCGCGCCCTCCGAATGTATCGGAGCATCGGAGACAGGGTCCGACTGGAGAATTTTATTTCAAATCAAATAATAATAATAATAATAATAATAATAATCTTTATTGACCTTTGGTTGCTATATAAAATGAATAAATAAAATTGGGGTATATAGTACAATACTACAAAAATAACAGAAAATATCGTTAACATGACAATGTCATGACATTATAATTATTGATATAAATGAAATATTCTAGAGAAATCCAATATATCAGCTGCTGGACACATGTTCCAAGAATTCGTCTATTGAATAGGGCACGTTATTAACCAAATATCGCTTTGAGAACTTTTTAGTGATCCGTGATCCAACATAGACAGGTGATTTCTTGTAGTCTGTATGATTGCAGTGTGGTTGGTGTAAGTTCTGGGCATTTAGAGTATTATAGCCATGTATATCACTGCTTTTCAGCAATTTATTTGTTTAGCCAAAAATGAACGACAAGAGTTTGTATACATATATTGACGAAAGGGTTAAAATCCTGTTGTTTTTAAATATGTTGCGACAGCTGTCTCTATAGCCCATACTAAAGATAAGTCTGAGGATGCGCTTTTGCATGGTAAATATGCGAGAGCATTCTGAGGCTTGACCCCAGATGATTATGTTTTGACTCAGTATAGAGTAAACTTGAGCATAATAAGTTTCAATTAGGGATTTTGTTGACATGTCGTTTTTGAGGGAATTCATCATGAAGTATGCTTTGTTCAATTGTTTACAGATATTTTCAGCGTGTTCTTTAAAATTAAGGTGACTGTCAATAAATGTTCCAAGAAATCATGTAGTTCCCAATGACTTTATTTATATAGTTTTGTCTCCCAATTTTATTCCGATAGGTCTTTGTTCTATTCTAATGCCGCCGTATGAAAATTGGATAACTATTGTTTTTTCTAGATTCAGGACCAACCCATTTCGAATACACCATTTATTGAACGAAACAATTATTTGTTTAACCTTTTGAATTGCTTCTTCTCGGGTTAGTGCAGATATGACCAATGTCGTGTCATCAGCATAAATAAAAACATGTTGATAGCTTAAATACTCTGGCATGTCGTTAACGTACAAAAGGAAAAGTAAGGGTCCTAATACTCCACCTTGTGGTGTTCCAAGGTTGTTATAAAACTGTCAGAAAAAGTATTTTCAACGGAGACAAAAAATTGACGAATGGTAATATAAGAACGTATAGTTTCTATGACACTAAGGTAAACACGATTAAATTTCCACAGATTTATTGTCTTCGCGACATGTTTCGATACACTGTATCTTTTTCAAGCGAATGTAATACATTATGTATTACATTCGCTTATTATTATACTCACCAAGTTCTTTCAACAATTTGGCAATCTGCTCATTTTTCTCGGGGGTTTGGATACTCAAAAGCTTCATGTTTTTTATATGACAATACCTTCCCGCCGTGTTGGAAGTTACCTTGAACACATTGAAATTATCAAATCTGAGAAATCATCATTGATGAGGATAATTACCCTCTCTCTTCTCACATAAATATCATTTTTCGATAAAGTATCTAAAATAAAGAAAAACCAATTAATTGATTGACTAACGATTTTTTTTCACATTGATTTTTTTTTACTTAAAAAAAGGATAACAGTTGAAAGACCAAAGCCAATGATCTTATGCATTGGATACTACAAAGTAAAATCCTTGCAAAAACTATTGGGCTATAGACACAGCTTAATAAATAAACACACAGCTAGGAAACTCGCTCTGGAGAAGGTAGTCAACGCAGGTATTCGCGCACCCCCACTTTTGGATGAGAACTTATCAAAGCAGTGGCAGGTATCGGGATAACATTTCATCCGAATTTATAAGCTCCATAGGCGTAGTCACGGATAGCTCGTGTTTTTATATTGTGTGTTGCTGTGTTAAGTTCAACTATTTTGGTGAAAATAGGAAATGCTGTATGATATGTATCAAAGAAATTTCGATAAAAGTCCATTTATTTCACAATCGGAGAACGGATTGGGTTGTCTGAAGGTGGAGATAGTGGTAATGTTTTTAAGCCTGCATTGAGTGCATCTGTGATTATGGTACGAGGAATATTTAGCCGATGGAAACAACCAGTAGCATTTGATTTTTGTCACTTAGCCTACCCAGCTGAAACATGAAAACAGCAAATTTTTGAATTGATCAAAATTCTCAAGCAAATCGGACTCAAAAAATGTGCTGCAACGACAGACAAGGGGTCCAATTATATGCCGTTATCAAAATTAGGTATTACAGCGACCAAACCTTTTTTTTTGCGAAGATCAAAAGGTCTACTACATTTTCGATGTACCTCACGTCATTAAAGCTATTCGAAATATGTTGATGAAATATGATTTTCTAAGTGGTAATGATAAGATTTCGTAGTTCTTCATTAAAATATTCTATGAACATGACAAAAATTACCCGATAAGGGCAGCACCAAAATCAACAAAGTCACACATACAGTGTGTCTCACTTTTCATAGAAGCACCTCCATAAAGGGGCAAAATAGAAGCGAAATGCAGATACTCATTTTTCCTGAAATAAATTCAGTCCTGAAAAATCCGAATTTGTCTCACTTTTCATGGAAGCACCCCCGTAAATCCCGTAATTATGAAGGTAGAATTATGAAACTTTCAGGGCTGAAGGAAATTATGGAAATGCACGAACCGGTCCAATGGTGATGGCATAAGTGATATACACTGCCCCCAGCAGCGATAGAAAAATGGTTGGTTCCATCGCGATGAAACCAACCATTTTTCTATCGCTGCTGGCGGGCAGCGTATATCACTTAGGCCATCACCATTGAACCGGTAAATGCATTTCTATAATTTCCTTCAGTCCTGAAAGTTTCATAATTCTACCTTCATAATTACCGGATTTACGGGGGTGCTTCCATGAAAAGTGAGACAAATTCGGATTTTTCAGGATTGAATTTGAATAACGAAAAAGGAGTATCTGTAATGAGTTGGGGGTCCTGATCACGAATCTGGTGAAATTTCGCTTCTATTTTGCTCCCTTAATTATGTGATTCACCGTAAAAATAGATTGTTCCATCGCGACTGGCGGGCAGTGTTATCACGTAAGCCATCACCATCAAACCGGTTGGTGTACTTCCATAGCTTCCTTCAGTCCTGAGAGTTTCATCATTCTACCTTGACAGTTACGGAAGTTACGGGGGTGCTTCCATGAAAAGTGAGACACGCTGTATACCTATCCCAATTCATTTGAAAAAATAAAAACGGAATATGCCTCCCAAGTATTCAGTGAGACAGTGGCATGTGGCATGGATGTTTATATTCGGTGTGGACAGCTGATGTCTCAAGCAAATAAAACATCTGAGTTTGTGTCAAATATTGATAAAGTTTTTGATGTTCTCAATTCGCAATTCACCAAACGCAACTTTTTAAGGAATGTCTTGCCTTAATTGATCGAATTGAAGTTAAAGATCCCTATATTAGAGAGATATTGCAATAACGCCAGACAGTATTCAAGGCAACTTTATTTTGATAGTGACTGCCACTATTCTCTGATTAAAACAGAGATATTGCAAGTTCCGTCTGTTCGTATCTTATTTCCACGTGATTGACAGATGCATTCTTAACCTAAATCGAATTTGTTTCGTCGATTTTTCTTTCCATACATTTCAGAAATTATTCTGATGATAGAATTGCCCAAACAAACTTCTACGTCGACTCTTGTTGAAAATCTCGTATATTTATCAGTCAGAGCCATGTTATATCAACTAATTATGTCGCGATAATTTACGATCTCACCCGAAGACCCCGAAGTGGAAATAAAGGAAAATTAATCCTCGCCTTTAAACGTCCAGTAATAAAGGCAGGCAGTATTTCAATAAAGTTGTCCTTATTCCAGATTCACACTGCGCGTGCGTACATGTCAAAATAACGTCGACTTTATTACTGTCTGACGTTAGTTGGTACTGCAATATCTCTCTATTAAAGACTTTACTCTAAAAAAACTAGAAAACTTTATTCTAAACGATGCTAATCAAACGAAAGAAATACTTAAAGTAAATGACTGCTTCTCGAATTTTAAGATCATACATACCAATATACGGAGTATAGCAAAAAATCTCGATAAATTTACATTATTTCTAGAAGAACTAGACTCATCAGACATAGGAGTATATAATATTGAAGGATACACCACACTCTACAACTTCGGTAAATTTAATCAAAATGATGGAGTAGTAATCTTCATAAAATCAAATCTATACCAATCACATAAAATACACACAATCACTAGCACGCATCTACTACTGCTAAATGTTGCTATTGGCAACGAAATTATCATCGTAAATGCATATTATGGATCACCCTGTAATCGCCAAATCGAGCCTTTCTCAGATGGACTGAGCAATATATTGAAAAACCAAACCAAAAATTACACTTACATCTTCATTGGCGACATCAACATAGACTTGATTGAAATTACAGAAGATTCTCAATTGTACTTAAACATAGAAGAACATGGATATATGTCCGCAATCAACACGTCTACCAGACCGGACTCGGGTACTTGTCTAGACCACATATTCATTAAGTCAAAAAATGAAAACTTCGATTACATACTCCCAATAATAGTAGAAACATGTATAACAGACCACTACACCACACTCCTACAGATAATATTTACAAGAGAACAAAAAAAAGAAGGAAAAGAGCCTGGCCCGAGATTCTTTGAACAAATAAACGAAAAAAAGTTAGTGGAACATATAAAATCCACAGACTGGGAAGAATTTTTTCGAATTGATGATTTAGACAGATCAGTATCTAAATTGAGCGAAACCATAAATAACGCTATACATAAATCCAAAACATATGTGAAGATCAAAAGCAAAGATAATAAAAGAAAAAAATGGATTACTAGATCGTTGATGAGATCCATAAATAAAAAAAATTGTATGTTCCATAAGTTAAAGAAAAACCCTGAGAACGAAACATTGAGGAAAGAATATAATACGTACAAAAAACAACTTGAGAAATTGATTAAATAAAGTAAAATAAATCATTACAAAAAAAAAGATAGAAAAAACAGCCGACTTCAAATGTATGTGGGAAATAGTCAACGGACTAACAACACCCAAGCGTATCTTCAATACAAATCGAAAACGGGAATACGACCTTGAACCCAAAAAAAATATCAGAGGAATTCAATACCGTCTTCACCAATGTAGGGAAAAATCTAGCAAAAAATATCAAATATTATAGGTTAATCATAATATCTCAGTATCACTGACCATGCTATCCGGTTCAGTATACTTTTTAACATTTTTAACAATTTTCAACATTTTCATTTATGTTTATAAATATTTCCTACAAACAATGTTAGATTAACTTATCTCCTTTATACTCACAATATAAGTCCTGAAGATGGAAATGAACATTTCCGAAAGCTTGACATAATACCAAAGAGTTTCATTCTTACTCCCTGGCATCCTCAAATTTGACTGCAGCCGCACAAACAGAAATCAGTTTCTTTGGTTTCGAAGTTCTTCTTTCAACTGGTCAGTCACGATCAACCCAACGTTTTATATATATATATATATATATATATATATATATATATATATATATATATATATATATATATATATATATCCTTCTGGATATATATGTAACTCGTAGGTATGTATACCTTTATTCATACACTTAAGACATAACCTGAATTAATTAATTGTAAATGTACTTAAAACATGTGAATAAAATTTATTATTATTATTATTATTACAAAGGTAAAAATATAAAAAAATTAATCAAATGTATAAAAATAGCCATCAATATCATACTTTTGTTGTGGGATGACCTAAAGGAACAAGTTAAATACCTTCTAACTCTCCGTTTAAATCAGGACTGTTTGGAAAACTTTTTTAGGTCTGTGAGACAACAGGACGGCAATTGAAGGAATTCCTCTCAGGTTCAATTCCAGGGATCCTTTAGAAAATCAATGTATCTGAAACTATATCATTCTGGTACTGTGAGGCTGATCGTGATTCTGTTTTATTACAACTAAAGGACATTTCTTCGGACACAATATCTCCGCCACCTTTCACAAATCAACTTATAGACACCGATTATCAGCAGCATGATGTGTTACAAAAAAATTTTGAAAGATATGTTTGTGGCTGTGTTGAACAAAGTTCTCAAAATACATAGTTTTGGTAACTGCATCAATTACGCAAATGAACAAAAACATTTGGATGATACCTCACTTCATATTTAAGAAATTGAAAATCCAATAACCTACCATCACTAAGAACACCACTTATATGTAATACAGACAATAAAGCAAATACCAAATGCAATGAAGGCGACATATTTGCGTTCTTTAAGTTTTAGCTACTGCAATGAAAAAATCAAATTTACCGATCTTTATATTTGTTCATCCAATCAACATATTCTAATTTACTCCTTTCTAAGAGCTTTTTCAATAATGACATATTCATGCAATTACGACAATGAAAACCATTCTATTTTCTTAATAAGTACTGATTATTTTAATTGGTCTTTTTAATTGCTGATAGGCTTCAGTTTCAGAGATAGTATAGGGTCATTATTGAATATTCCATCAAAATTCATGGAAAAGCCTTATCGTTTTTTTTAAGAAAAAATTTAGTTCACAAATGCTTATACCCCTCTTTGTCTGTAACCTTTCGTTTTCCAAATCTCGTTATAGATTCGAATGGTTTAATTATTTTGTGAAACGAATTCATGGATTGATTACGATTACTTAATTATTTTTTCTACGAAATTGGAATATGTCCATTGGAAAATCGCGAATTTTATTCATAAATATACGGAATTTTATTTTTCCGAATTGAAAGTCAGACATGCCGAGTTTGATTTTGGAAATTCTGACTCAAAAGTTGTAATTTTGTTTTCCTGACTTCAAGAGGGCTCCATACCCACTTGAAACGATTCTCGGGAGTAATTACACAAGTGGGTCAAAACTCCGAAACTATGATTTTTGATGTCCGACGTCTTTAAAAAAAAATCGCCAACTTTTAGACAAGAGAAATTGAAGTATACCACTCAGACATACATTTCCGATTTACCCATTCAGAAACTTTCAACAAATTTCGACTATAAATATTTCGTTTGTTCAAGCAAATTGATCAAAAATCATTCCTCTGGACTGTCACTGTATTAAAGTTACAGTATAATTTAGTGTTTTCTATCCGGACACTACTAACTTTCATAGAAGTCAATAAGTACGATGGCATAGAAGGGCCAACAACAAAATATATTTCATATCATTTGGAATTGCCACTTCAAAGTGACAATTGTCACTTTGAACTGACAATTGTCACTTTGAAGAGACAGTTGTCACTTTGAACTGGCAATTGTCACTTTGAAGTAACTGGCAATTGTCACTTTGAACTGATAATTGTCACTTTGAAGTGTCAATTGTCACTTTGAACTGCCAATTGTCACTTTGAAGTGACAATTGTCATTTGGAACTGGCAATTGCCAATTTGAAGTGACAATTGTCACTTTGAACTGACAATTGTCACTTTTAACTGGCAATTGTCAAGCCGAGCTGCCGCCTGGCTGACCTAGCTTTTTTAGTTGTTCTTTTTTATTTATTTTTTTATTTTCGAAAATCCGCGGACACGCGCACAGCCTAAACGGAGGGTCGCATCAAAAAAAGTGACTCTTTCAAATCTTTTTAGAATGATCCATGGGTGTGCCAAGGGCTATTTAAAAAAATGAAAAAAAAAATTCCCTCCATTGAATACATTTTTTTGCCCCTCCCACTCCCTCTTCCAAAAATATTTTTAAAATATCGAAAAATAGTCAAAAACGGTCCAGTACAGTATCATATTTTTTGTTTTTTTTAAATTAATTTTCATTTTCCAATTTTTTTTATTTTTTTTCATTTTTGAAAATCCGCAGGAACGCGCACAGCCTAAACGGGGGGTCGCATCGAGGAAAGTTATTGCTACAAATCTTCCTAGAATATGCCAAGGCTGTGCACCCGGCTATTTAAAAAAATAAAAAAACATTATTTCACCCCCCCAAATCCCATTTTTTTAGACTTCCCACCACCCACCCTGAAAAAAAAGTCAATACAATATTTTTTTTGTTTTTAAAAATATCTTTTCTTCTATTTTTTTTTATTTTTTTAATTTTTTTGTTTTTGAAAATCCGCGGAAACGCGCACAGCCTTAACGGGGGGGTTGTATAAAAAAATGCAGAATACAAATCTTTCTAAAATCACCCAAGGGTGTGCCAAGGGCTATTTAAAAAATCAAAAAAAATTATTTCACCCCCTCAAATCCAAATTTGGCACCCCAACCCCCCCCCCCCCAATACCTTTTTTTTTAAAAAAAAATTTTTGCGTCCGTAGCCACCAAATTTAGAAAAATCAAATTGAAATTTTGTTGTGTGTTTTACATATCAATATTTTCATGCATCTTTTTTGTACTATGCATATAAATAGTTCAGGTGAACCATAGTTAGTTATTTCTTATGAATTGTTGGATATATTTTGGTGTAAAATTTTCTTACCGAATCCCCCGCGTGCTTGAATTAATTGCAGGAAATTTATCTCGTACATGAATTTTTTAAGAAAATTACCCTCGTCGCTGTGCGACTCGGGTAATTTTCAAAAAATTCATGTACTCGAAAAATTTCCGGCAATAATTCAAGCACTTGGGAGATTACAAGTGAAAATGTTTTAAAAAACGGCTAGCTTCTTATATATCCAGATATAATCTAATATCGGGTATGCAGTATGGTTTTAGAGAAAATGTCTCCACACAAGACGCGCTGCTGGCACTAACTACAAAAATTTCTTCTGCTCTAGATGGGAACATGCCAAGCCTATGTGCATTTATTGATCTGTCTGAAGCATTCGACACTGTGAGCCATCGTCTCCTCTTACAGACACTGGAGGATATTGGCATCAGGAATAATTGTTTAAAACAGTTCGAAAGCTATCTTGCCAATAAATTTCAGTTTGTCAGAGTGGTTGACGTGCAAAGCGATCCAATGCAAATTGAGTATGGAATTCCCCAAGGGACCGTTTTGGGCCCAATCCTCTTCTATATTTACATCAATGGCATTTTCTCTGTCAAGAGCAGAGGAGAAATACTAGGGTTTGCTGACGACACCGCAATATTCTATAAGTCAAGCACCTGGCAAGAACTGAAAAACACAGTAGAGGCAGACTTTCCTTTAATAAAAAAATGGTTAGAAAATAAATTACTCACTGCCAACCTGCAAAAAACTACTACCTACCTTTTAGCTGTAATCAGTCCAACTCACCAACATTCGATTGCCTCACGAACAACAATATAATATCCCGCCTATACAAAATGATAATTATCTGGGAATAATAATAGACACGAATCTCAAATGGTATTCTCATATTACTTATGTCTGTAATAAGTTACGAATGATTCTTTGTAGGTTTAAGTATCTGAAAGACATATCACCTTTCCATCAGCTCAAAGTGTATTTCAAAGTGATCCGTTGTCTAGTTCACCAGAAACGTTCGCCATCCACTATGAATCAGCCTGTATATAACAATAATTCTATGAAATTTAGGAAAACTTTAAATTCTTTTATCAGTGTGGAAGGAAGGCAGTTGAAGTTTTAATAAAGGAATGTTCTCTTTTTCTCCCGTCTATGGTAACTGAAGGAAGTGCTATTGTCTGAAGGAGAACAAGACCAATTAAAAGTTCAGATAAATTGAGATAAACTTGAGATTAATCCTTTCCACCCACAAAGTTCAAACCCTTTGTGGGGGAAATCAGGAACTTATTTCCTTATATAAACAAGTTTCTCCGACAATCAATTTGCACTTTGTCTACTCTAACGTAAGAAATTGGTATTCAAAGGAAAATTTCAAAGGTGGAAAAGCTGGAACAATCAGGAAAACAGCTTGAAAAACTTGTCTGGTGAATTTATAATCTATGGTGACAAATGCAAGAGATACACAAAGAGGTGTCGTACAAAGGAAATAATGAATCAAATCAAATCGCACAAATATCTGTCAGATGTAGTTCAATATCTGTCGTGGTATTAGCCAGGAAATTAGTTGTTTTTTATCGAATGTTTGCCTCATATTTTTCACTTTCAGATTCGATACTGTTGAAATTGTTTTTTGTTAAAAATTGTTTTTTTTATTGCAATAAATAAACTTAATAAAAACTTTTTAGAGAAGAGCTTTCAGTTAAATGCACTAAAACGAAGAAAATTAATTTTAAAGTGAATTAAACCCATAACTGTTTTTCCGATTTTAATTTCGCGGTTTTCTAACTTTTTTTAAGACAATGGGGGGCTAAGCCCCCTTACCTGATTTTTTTTTTCGATTCAACTTTTGATGTCCAAATCCGTCAAGAAAACTTTCGAAACCCTACGCGTTGTCTATCTAGTTTTCGGGGGGCAGGGGGGGACAATTTTAGCTTGCATGAGTTTTACCCATCTAACACAAACACACACACAGAGAGAAATTTAAATAAAAGCTTTCAAAAAGCGATCTCGCAGACTTCATAAAAACATTAAATATCTCAAAAACCACAAGATTTTTGGTATGCAAATTTTTTTTCGTTTTTCTCGTGGAAACTGTTAAGCAATACAAAAAAATTTAAAATTGCTTCAAATACCATGGGCGTAGAAAATGGTGGGAAATAGGGGTCATACTCTTCTAACTTCACAACACTGGATCTAGATATGAAACAGGATTTTTTACTAAAATATGTCTTTTTATATTTAAAACCGACCTGCTGAATTTCAAATTAATATATTGATGCGTTTTGAAGTTATCAAAATAAAAACATTAATTTTTTTCTAACTTTAACCCCCTGTAGTTCGAAAAGCAGAATAGAATGTATTTGACCAAGTTACAATTATGTTTTTAGCAAGTCAATCAGGTACAAAACGTTAATTGGAAGTCATTTAAAAATACACCTAAAATATCACAAACAGACATAACAATATTTAAAATCGAAACAAGAACATGACTTATTGTCGAAATTAGAGTCAGGACACAAGATTGAAAAGTGGGGGCGCTCTCAGATATTCGTCGATAGAGTAAAAACAGTTAAACAGTAAATGTCGTTTTAGTTTTAATTTTGAAACAATTGTAATTGAGCATCTTGAACTCTTGAGGCAAAAAATTGTAGAGTCTTACATTCATAGAATTCACCTGAGATTTGTTGAGCCTATATCGGGAAGGTCTTATGTCGTTCGCTGCACGAGTTTGATAATCGTGAAAATCAGAATTGGAACAAAAATTATTTTTATTTCTGTGAATTTTTAGAAGAGTATTATAAATAAATAATGAAGGAACAGGCATAATAGCGAGATCTTTGAAGAATTGTTGACAATGGTCCCTGTAACTAACACCAGCAATGATTTTTATTGCTCTTTTCTACATTTTAAGACATCACATGAGTGAACAGAGTTTCCCCATAACAGTATGCCGTAATTAATATGTGTGTGGAAGAAAGAGAAATAACACGACCGTACAGTGTTCTCGCAGAGTTGATTTTTCAAATTGCTCAAAAGAAATATTGAACTTGATAATTTATGACATAACTGTTCTATATGTGACGACCATGATAGTCTATCATCGATAAGTACTCCGAGAAGCTGACACTCTTTTCATTGTCCGCAATGCCTTTATTGAAAATCAGTTTTTGCGTTTTATTGTTGTTTAATTTGAGGTTATTTGCATTAAACCAGTTCTGTGCCCTATTCAAAGAATCAGCCATGGTGTTTAAAACACTATCCGCGTGAGTGGAAGAGTGTATTAATGTCGTGTCATCGGCGTAAGCAATGCATTTATTAGGGTACATGAAGTGAAAGAGATCGTTCACGTAGATAATGAAGAGTGACGGACCAAGAACTGATTCCTGAGGTACCCCATGTGAAATAGTTTAAAAGTCAGAACATGTCTCATTTATGTATACTGCTTGTTTTCTGTCACTCAGGTAGGACTGTATCAAATCGAGAGATACACCTCTGACGCCATATTGCTGCATTCTGTTCTAAAACCAAAATGACAGCAGTTGAGAAATTTATTAGATTCAAAATATTTCATAATTCTCTGCTTCAGTATAATCTCAAAAACTTTGGAAAAAATGGGAATTATAGATATTGGGCGGTAGTTTCATAGTTGTGTAGCATATATCAGGAAATTCTCCTTTTGAAATGCATGCATTGAGAAGAGTAACAAGCGGATCGACAATCAGGTCAAAAGTTTATTTCAGAAGTTCACTATTCATCCCATATATGTCAGTACACTTCGAATTCTTCAAGTTACGTACTGCATCAATGATTTCGTGACTTGTCACCGGTTCTAGAGAAAAGGATGAACACGGTGTTATCAGGTTGGACCCCTCATTCCCTATTTCATTTTGTCCAATTTTACCAACAGTAGACGTCGTCAGTGTCATTTGGAAACACCCTGTATATTCAGTGCAGGTTGGGTTAGGTTAGATTAGATTAGTTAGGAAACATCTACTTCTCCGTCAAGAACTAAACAAATATTTTATTCAGTCAACGTTATTTTCCCGTTTCCCCCATGACACTCTATTGTTTTGAATCCAGAAAGGTAATGAAATTTATATCAAGCGAAACTTTCAACTGGAGTTTGATTTCCACATTCACTTGAATATTCTTGGAGAAAGTTAACTCGTCCTCCATAATGGAACTCTTATATTTCATCGCCGGCTTTTTCTTGAGATATTAGGTTCCGGGAAATGAATGGAAAAGTTTCCGACTTTTTGCCAGATGAGCACAGATATTTGAATATTCAGTTCGACTCTTTTTTTTGGCGGATATGGATTAATTCTGCGGCGAGTTTCATTTTTATTCGAAAATGATGTGCATTTCATATGTCTCATATTTGAGTATTACTTTATACCTTTTTGTTTGACTTATTATCAACCATTTTTAATGTAAGTATGGACCTGAACTTCGCCAAGAATCTAATAGATGTAATTCAACGTTCGTAGGAGGCAGTAGTTGTTTTCTGTGAAAAGTGTATTATGTCTATCATCGGCACAATACTCGGGACAATACCTATTTATCATTGTGAGGCCAGCCACTTCTCAGTGGTGTATCTTGGGGTACAATTTTTGCTCATATATATAATAGTAAATATTTTAGGAAAATATTGAGGTATACGTGGATAGCGTTTAACCAAAAGGTATCAAGCGCCAAATTATGTTATCGAGTAATGACTTGATAAAGTCAAATTATTTTTAAGAGAAACCTATTGACATTAAAATGGCACTTGGCAGTGTCATCAATAGATGTTATCAAGGTCAATAAATCACTTGGATCTGTTTCCAATTTAGAGAAAGTTGGGTAATCCAAATCAGCTTGAACAGCATACATAATTTCATCCGTTGTGGGAATTTCTCTTTGTTGATAAAATGCATGGCCTTTTCGCCTTAACCTCTCTGCTTTAACGATTCGTCTACCGTGATCTGTGGTCGACCCGGAGATGCTTTTGGTGGTCCACTTCACTTTTCTTTTCTCTCATTAATTTATAGAAAGTGGACTTTGCTATGCACAACATAGAGGATACTTTCGTAACAGTCTTTCTACATTGGCACTTTTGTTGTTATTTTGCAAAGAACTTAAACAGTTTAAAATTGGTCCCAATTTTGGACGTTTTGATGGTCCTTGTTCAGCATCAATAATTCAAGAAAAAGAAACTACCCAAACAACAAAACTACGTCACAATCACACTCGACGCGCGTTTTGCCAACAAAGTTAGCATCTTCAGGAAATACTTGGATCTTATTTCAAAAATAAGCTGAACACAGAAGCACAGAAGCACACACAAATAATTCCCCTAAGGAAGAGGTCTTTGACATTCCACACGCCTTTGATATTTCCCAAACCATCACGAAGTTCGTAAGTTCAAGGAGACACTTTTTCATTTGCATACAAAGGACTATGAATTTTGGGGCTAGCTTCTTAGTGAAATATTTTCCAGCATCAGACAAAACATAGTTCCTCTTCCGGACCGGTTGGTTGGGAAGACACTCCACATGACGTCGACGCAAGTTGTATCTATCACAACTTTGCTTATTGGCTTTCTCCAATTGTTTACGGACATCAGCGAATAATTTCCTAAAACTATCATTCTTACTTTGGCCACATGTCTGGGTTCCATTCACAATAACCGACTCTCCATAATCCAAACCAGACAACGCCATATTACGACGAAAGTTCGTAAAGAATGGAGTTACTTATGTTACTTCATGCTTGGATGTTCTGATGGCACAACCGATTTGATCTAGATTTCATCCCAGCAACGATGATTTTTAGAGCAATACATTGCGAGCATTGTTTCAACTGTCTTGTTCATACGTTCAGTAGGGTTCGCTCTAGGATTTTAGTTAGGGGTGAACTTGATACGACAATGATACTTATCTGCCAACTTTGCAACTACTCCACTGCGATAGTGAACATCATTATCACCGATAATAATCTTCGGGACTCCAAAAACTAGGAAAACTCTTTTTGATATTCCGAACAACTTCTTCGGCATAGGCTTTCCGAAGCGGAAACAACAAACATAATTTGCTCAGATAATCTGTTACAACCAGTATGTAACCATTTCCATGTTTTAATCGGGGAAGTGGTCCAACCAAGTCAGTTGAGATCATTTCCCTGGGCGTATTTACCTTTGGGTGGGATACCATTTTATTGCCTGGGCGATCTTGTGATGACTTATGAGCAGCACACACTTTGCAATGACGGACAAACTTCGCAATATCGCTGCGCATTTCAGGCCAGTAATAGCGTTCCGCCACTCGTGCATGGGTCTTGTATACTTCGGTATGACCTGAGGTCGAAGGTCATGGGTCTTCACTATGGTTACATACCTGTTCTGTTTGGGGACTACTAACTTTCATGAATCTACTGAAGGGGACAAATCCGGATAATCCACTCTCACATATTTATACATTCGACCATTAGTCACTCTCCATTGACTAAATTATACTTCTAGACAGTGGCTACATCAGCTGAATTTTTTTGAGAATTTTCGTCCATTTGGAATCGGAGTTAATTGTACTCAAAGTAGCTCCCCAAGAGACTTTCAGATCGTAGCACCATAGGCCCAAATGCAGTCATTATTTCAAATAACTCGCTGTACAGAAGGAACGTGTCTTACAAATTTCATAAAAAACACACATGTCAATGAACTCGATAACAATGCTAATAACCCAAAATGGAAAAATTCGTCCTTCTCATTATCGAAATACAAGCTCCCAATGTCGGCAACGTTTTGATCGATGAGAGCATAGAAATGACCACGTCAAGAGCAATGGCAACAACGCGCTGCAGCTCGTAAGGAACACGAGAAATATATCCCGAAATAAATAGACCAGGAAATACAGTGTGGTCCACTAAGTGTGCAACAAATGGGAAACTTGTATATTATCGATTTCTCAGAAAATTTTATTCTTGACAAAAGTTAGTGCATGTTCCAAAACTATACCAAGTGTACCTGAAATGGCTTTATGACAAACACCATACAGGATAGGCCAAAAAATATAAAGTTCGTTCAAGAGTAAAGTACCCTTATTTCAAAAAATATAGAAATATGTTAAAGAGAAAAGTTGCTTAGAATTAAAAGTTATGTTCAGATACGGAGTCATGGCCTGCTATTCGAATTTTTTATTTTCGTTTGGAAAATATTGAATTACCCCCGTATGATATTTTTACTATTTTGATTTAATATGTATGTGAAGTAGCTACAATCAAATCAGGTGGGAGTATTTATTATCAAATTAAAGTGTATTTGTAAAATGTACTTGGATTTGTATTTTTTTAGGTGACCGTCAACTTCATGTTTGTTGCAACGATATTTAACAGAATCCTAGAATGAAACAAATACTTTTTTCAACGAGGCAAATACTTTACTAACTAAATGTTAATATGAATAAACTGTCAAAATCTATCGCGGATAGCCATGAACAAAAAAGAAACAAAAAGCGTTAGTACAGAAACTTATAGTAGGTAACTGAACAGGTGCTCACAATAAAAACTATCGAAGCGTCTCTGTATGTCCACCTTCTCCTTCGATGCATATAATTGTTCGCTCATAAAATTCGTTTACTGTAGATCACAACACATTAGCGGGAATATTTCTGCAATGAACTCGTATTGAAGTTTCAAGCTCAGCAACATTATCAAAGGGGCGATCTCTGTAGACTTTTTGTTATGAGTATCCCCATAAGAAATAATCCAGAGGTGTAATGTCTGGAGAACGGGGAGGCCATCGAGGATCGGTATTTCGTCCTAACATTTCTAGTAGAATGGGCAGGACATCCGTCATGTTGAAACCATACTTTTTGCCGTTCTTCTAATACCATATCATCCAAAAACTCTCCTATTTCAGTTTCTACAAAGTTCAAGTACCTGTAACCATTCAAATTCTCTCGAAAAAAAAACGGACCTAGTAATATTTCATTTAATATACCACACCAAACGTTTGTTTTCTGATAGTATTGATTTTTGTAGTCAATAATAAAATTTGGGTTGACATCTGACCACCATCTGCAATTTTGTGATGATATAACCCGATGTGTTGTAAAAGTCGATTCATCTCCAAACAGAATACATCGATGAAAATCTCTATGTTCTTCTATTTTACTATGAATCCACATGGAAAAATCATATCTCAAATCATAGTCTCTTTCTTGCAATGTACAAATGAATGTAGGTTTGTAAGCATGGTACGTTTGTTTCTTGAAAATACGCATCACAGAGGTTTTTTTATGCCGGTATAATCACTTTCTTGGGTGGACCTTCTAGGATGTTCTACTACTGCTTGAAGTACGTCAAGCTGGTTTTCTTCTGTGCATACAGGTTTCGTACATTATGTTTATATTCTAGTGAGCCGGTCTGTTTGAACTTCTTTAAAATTCTACTTACACTTGAATAGCAAATTTGTTTGTCTGGATGCCGCTCGTTGAAAATATTTGCATTGTTTTATGACCATCACCACAGATTAAAAGTAATTCTGCCTTTTCAGTTAACGTTAATACTACTGGGCGAGGCATTTTTAATTAAGGACAAATATAAAAACGTTTGACAGGCAAGTTCCAAGACGCCACACTATCAAACTACAGTACTGTTTTCGGGCATATGTGTTTTTTGTTCATGGCTATATGCGATAGATTTTGGAGTGTTTTTAATATCTGTTCTAGTTGAGGCATTGTTGTCAGAAGAACATAAATTTTATACTTTTATTGACAGTTTATTCATGTGAACATATACTTAGTAAAGTATTTGCCTCGTTAAAAAGAGTATTTGTTTTATTCTAGAGTTCTGTTAAATATCGTTGCAACAAACATGAAGTTGACGGTCACCTAAAAAAATACAAATCCAAGTACATTTTACAAATTCACTTTAATTTGATAAAAAATACTCCAAACTGATTTGATTGTGGCTACTTCACATACATATCAAATCAAAATAGTAAAAATATGTATCATACTATTCAATATTTTCCAATTGAAAAAAAAATCGAATAGCAGGCCATGACTTCGTATCTGAACATAACTTTTAATTCTAAGCAACTTTTCTCTCCAACATATTTCTATATTATTTGAAATAAGGGTACTTTACTCTGGAACGAACTTTATATTTTTTGGCCTATCCTGTATGGTGTTTGTCATAAAGCCATTTCAGGTACACTTGGTATAGTTTTAGAACATGCACCAACTTTTGTCAAGTATAAAATTTTCTGAGAAATCGATAATAAACTGTATATACAATATAACACTGTATATAAAATTGAAACTCTAGAATTGGACAATTGGCCATATATTCGTAAGCATATAATTATATGGGAATTTTGGAAAAGGTTACACGTGGAATATTTTTCTGAACAAGATGGCCAAAGAAAATTTGTGGTTACTTCTTTGGTTTTCGTAGTATATTTTACCTTTCTTTCTAGTTTGGCCCGATTTTATTTGCGTCGAAATTCATGATTTTTTTCCTGAAGTTTTGCACATTCGCAGAAATCAAGATCGATCACCATAAAACATTCCATTTTCCATTTTTAACTTTTTTCATGCAACCAACATTGCTGCGACTGCATTGCGTCTTTTTTTAAATGGCTTCCTTTAATGAACCGTCCCTTGTGAACTGAATTGGTTAACAATTTATCAGTTTTCAAACCTTTTTAAGCAATCTGATCGTCTGGACTATAAAAGTTACTGACAGTGACACTAGCGACAGAGCAGTGTTGCCTAGCGCCTCCAACTCTAGATTGGATGGTTGAAATGGTGGGGAAATCGTACAGTCGGAACACCAAATTTACTTTTATGATCGACGTATGTCTAATGGGCCGCAAATAGAAAACTTTTGGTGCATACCGTACCGTTCCAAATACCTTAACTACAGATGTAAAACTAATTCATTATTTAAAGTCAATACTTTCTGCTACTGCTATTTCCTTTGAAGACCCCTCTGCTGTCATATCTCCAAAGAATTATTTTTCATTATATTCCCAATCTTGAGTATTTGAGTCACTTTTTGACCTAATCTAGAGTCTTGGTCTTTACTACAAGTAAAATATGATGTATAAAAAAATTACTCCTTGCAGAAACTGGTATTTCACAAAAAACATAACTGAACAACAGTACCTAGTTCACCATTTCATGAGATAATTCTAGACATGCCCTCAGAATTTTCAGCTCCCAAAAGAAAACAATCCTAGTAAATGCGGACTTCAGAGAAAGTATAGCCCTATGAAAATAATATCACTGCACTTCATCGAACTGTATGTGAAATCTACTCCAATAAGCAAAGTTATATAACTTTTCCACAGATATTCATAAGAATGAAACCAGATCTGCAAAGCAAATAGCTCCACCTCGTTTTAGGATGAATAAATCAAAATCAAGCTCTTTCAATTTAAAACTCAATAACAACTTTCGTTTCAAGATGAGTCCTTTGAGTGATCCGAATTTTGAAACGAAATTCAGAGGCTTTCATAGATAACTGACACTTCGGAGTATATAAATTTGAAAATTCATAACTTTTATCAGCATGAAATATTTCTTTAGGTATTTATACGTATAAGAAATATCATCATTAAAGGATATATCATATATTTTTATAGGCAATGTTACTATGTTTTCCTTAATGTTTCCTAACCAAATACAGGCTGCTCGAGTGCAGCTGCGTCTCCAATCAAGCTTCAAAAATGAAAATATGAAATTGCGTGTTCATTGGCTCTAAATGGGTTAATGGAATGAACAAGTAGGCTGTGACTAGTTTGTCATTTTGTTATACACCTTCAGCAATCTAAGTTGTAATTAAAAATAAAACTACATAATGGCCCAATTGTCAATTCAAGAAAAATTCGAAATTATACGTATTTCTGGAGTGAAAGAAAGTAACTAGAATATTCAATGAGAGACACCCAAATCTCATATATTTTGAAGAATAATATGTGAAGAGGGAATTAAATTGATCAGACTATATAAGATTCAAACTTTCCTAGGGAGAATATTAGGCGATGTCTGCAAAAAAAACAAATTTGAGGCATTCAACTAAAATTTTTGAACACTCTAGAACTAGGTGATCAAGAAAAACGTTTGAAATTTTGCTTATTGGCCCAGGGCGAGTACCTTGATGACAGACATTTTCATACAGTGATGAAGTGGTTTCATCACAAAATATTCGCTATTGGCCGTCTAAATGGGTGATTAACTGTAAAAGGCAGTATTCAGAAAAAGTTAATTTTTGTTGTGGAATACTGAATGAGAGAATAATTGGACCATTCTTTTTTGGCAACATCAATACAGCAAATTTCCTAATTATCAAGAAGTGAATTGTCGGACGCAATAGATGAACTTCCCCTCGCAGAAACAATAAATTTATATTTTAAATTACCCTGATCCTTGGATAGGACGGAGAAGTATATTAATTGGATGGCCACCTAGATTGCCTGGCCTCACTTCACTGGATTTTTTCCTATGTGGCTATGTCACACATAATGTCTACAAATCTCGATTAAGGCATCGAGCGGAACTGTGCACAAGAATTCAGCAAGCTTGTGATGCAATTACTCCGCAACAATTTCAGAATACTTCACTTTTAACTTTTTCATTAATGAATGCATTCTTTTAGCAATGGGCCGTGGTGGTCGGCTGATAGAACGTTCGCCTCTCAAGCATAGGATCGTGGTTCAATTCCCAGCATGGTCATCGGTCTCGTGCATGGCATCACACGTTAAAAGGTAAGGGTCTTCTAGCTCGCACAAGTCTTTCGACGACTTCTGAGGGTTGCGCGTAGGGGTGCAACAGGTTGACGGAAATAACAATTTTAACATTACGTAATTTTGACATTAACCATTTGAAAATATCATTAATTCAGTGGTGTAGTCAGATCTTTTAGATTTTGGTCCTTGAAAAATAAGAACGGTTGGTCCTGAAAATGAAGACTAATTCATGAAATGTGGTGTCCTAAGTAGTAGATATTTTGAATTCCTGCCTAATAGAGAAAAAATTGTTAAAATCGGTGAAGAAATATAGATTTGATAAGAGGACATCCTTCTTAAATGGGTAACACTGTTTATAAACATTCTATTTCACCCTTTCTATGAAAAATATTTTAAGATGACTTTAATCTTTGTGAAAGGATATTATTGGCTAATAGGAACCACCACGATTTTTTTACTTCGATTCTACTTGAGGTTCAACCGACGATTCGAATTCTAGAGATACCAGAGTTTTTGTATACCCTATAAAGGAAAGGAATGCTGAACCTCAGATCCTCTTGGGTTTCCTTGGGAATGGACCATAGAGTTCAGTTTTTTTTATTTCATCATCCATGTCTACAATGTTAGGTAGAACCTCAACGTCGGCAAGATCCTTTGAATCCGTTTATCTCAAGGTTGTTTGTAATGAAATCCAAAATATTTTCTGAACTCGTAATAAAATATAGTATTCCATTTTGGTCTCGATAAATTTCCATATTTTTGTAAAATCGAAAATGAGAATTGAAACTGACAAATAAAAATGAGAAATGAAAAGTCACAAAACTGCGTTAGTTGGTCGAATATAAATGAGCAACTAAAACAATTTTCATGTAAGCAAAACCTGAAATAAAATAATTATTTGAATAATATATATTTTTCAATATACCCCTTTTTCAAAACGGACTAAAAAGTAAGTATAAAAATAAAATAATTTCTTCCAGCCCTATACAGATTTATAACCTCACACAAATTCCCAATTCCATACAGATTGTCCTGAACATTTGTTATTGTGAATTTTTGATAGCTATGAAAATACTTCAGTAATTTACATCCACAATAGTTCAGGACTATCTATATGGGGCTAGGAAAAATTATTTGGTACTTTTTAGACCATCTTAAAAATGTGGTAAATCAATCTTTTGAAATAAATAATTATTGTCTTATTTTTAGTCTTGTGTGTGTGAGATTTTGCAATCAATTTTAATTATCATGTTCAGACTATGATAGATACTCACATCCACTATTCTGACTCAATAAATATTGACAAACAGTTCTTAATCTCCGACGCCAATTACCAATTTGGAATAGAATCGGACAATAGTCACAAAACTGGACCTACGTCCTGGAGATTTTTTTCTTTAACAAAATTTGTTTTTTTTTACTCATTTTTGATCACTGGAATTGCAATTGAGTTTTTTAAATCGCATTCTTGAGTCTTTCAATCAGTAGAATCTGGCTTTCAGTAATTAATTCTCAATCGTAAGTCTTTGAATCATTGAAATTTAGGTTTGAGTCTTCTCTGCCAAAATCTTGAGTCTTTCAGTCAATAGAACGTGACTTTCGGTCATTTCATTCCCAATCTAAGTCTTTGAGTCTCTTGAATTTGATTTTTAGCCCTTTCAGTCCAAATATTGAGTTTTGAGTCTTTCAAATATTTTGAGTCTCGTACACATTTTAGATAGATGTTTCCCTCTCAGTTTCAACCCATTGAGAAGATGGCATACCCGAAAGATTAGTAGTCGAATACCATATAGGATACAACCTTCATTTTTCATCATTCTGCATCATTATTTACCTATCAAAGGCATTTGACTGCGTAAGTCATGAAATTCGGTTGCAGAAACTCTTCCACTATGGTTTTTGGGGTACAGTTTTGAAATGGTTCAGATCATATCTTACTAACAGGAACCAGAGAATATCGTTGTGAAAAATGTCTTCTGATAAAGGAATGATTGTAAGTTGAATCCCTCAGGGGTGTGTTCTAGGTCCAACTTCATGCACCTCTTGGTGGGAAAAGGCTTCCATGACTTGAACGAATACTTTGTATATCAATTCTAGTCCTTCTGTGATTTGAGAGACTCAACTGTGATTAGTAATCAAATTTTAAAAAGTTATTTTGTTGTAATCTCTGCATTGGGTCGATGTCCTGATTTATACATGTTCATTCATATACAGTGCGGCTTTTAATAGCCCCCCCCCCCTGTTAACTTTTGAACAGTTCGACGTGGAAACATGAAAAAAAAACCGTTCCGAGGGTTTCACCAATACTACTTTTTGAAATAAAAAATATGGTGATTGCACGATAGGGGGTGCAGGGGGGCTTATCAACTCAAAATTTTTAAATGGCATGTGGGGTCAAGTGTTACATCGATGAAATTTTTTTCCCAATTTCGATTTTTATACCTTTCGAAATTTTTAAATTGCAATGTGTCTTCTCTCAAAAAGTAGTATCGGTAATACCCTTCAAAAAATGTTTGGTTTCATTGTTCCACATCCAACCGTTCAAATTTATCGAGGTCTGAGTAGTATTCAGATCCGCATTTATATTTGATATTTCGATTTGGAATTACAAAAAAATATTACCGAAATTAAAAATATTTAGATGGTTGTAAAGAGAATTGAATTATCTTTTCAACGATGTGACACTTGACCCCACATGCCATTAAAAATTTTGAGTTGATGGGCCCCCCTGCGCCCCCTTTCGTGCAATCACTATTTTTTTATTTCAAGAAGTAGTATTGGTGAAACCCTCGAAACGGTTTTTTTTTCATGTTTCTACGTCGAACCGTTCAAAAGTTAACTATTAAAAGCCGCACTGTATGTAAATATCTACATTGGGTTACTAGACACTGTATTGTAAAAGTTATTGCCTTTTAGTTACTTTGTCGACAACTTTTTTTCATTTTTGACAATAAAGCTTATCTATCTATGACAACTCTTCATTTATTATGAAACCCCTTCCAGAATAAAATGACAATCTAACTCACCCGTATAACAATTATGAAGCATAACCCCAAGGAAAACCGCAAGCACCAACAAACTTCTTGTAATTTCCATATCTGCTTCTGAGGCGTCACCCCAAAAACCGACACTATTTGCACGTAAAACTCGTATTCGACAAGTTTTATTCGAAAGCGATTCCTTCGTAAGGAAAATCCTGCGGGAATAAACGTGTTCCCAAAGCGAGGGGATGCGGGAGACTGCCGGAAAATGGAAAATCTAACAGGTGCTCGTAGTTGGCGATGACAAAAGGCTGCTGCGCGAAAAAACTAAGTATTCTTCGGCGAGAAAGGGTACGGTTATGTCGACGTTTATCTTGTAGGGAAATATTCAAGGGATTTTCTATGCCTCTTTTGCGAGAAGTTATGGACTACTTGTTTGTTATTTTGCATAGGCTGAGCAAGGGAAATTCATTTCTACTGGTATTACCATAAATCAACTTTTGAATTAGATTTAGTTGGAATATTAATTGCATATAAATAAAAAGAAGGTACGAAGCATGGACCTATAAAGTATTGTACTGGACCAAGCAGTTTACATCCTGGTTTGAAATCGTGTTTTCCACAATCTGTAGTCGTGATATTGAGTTGGGCGTTGTCACATCGCGTAGGTAATAAGTCTTTATCATAGACAAAATTGTGTCACTATACGTATTTCATTCGATTACAATCGAAGAATGGTGATGGTGACATTATCACGCAACTCAAACCTGTATTACTTACAAGTTTAAAAATCCAAACTATCTAAAAAGATTATTACTTGCGTCTTCAAATGGTTGTGAAGAAATTATTGTATCTGGACGTTTGTCAACGCTGTCGAATATCATTGTTTGTTTTCCACAAAGTAAACTTCTGACAGTTCTGTCATGTTCTGTCATTGATTTTTTGTGGGATTATTGCTGAAATAGTGATATATAGTGGCAGTACAATAGTAAGAGAATCATAATGGTGCAATCTTGTTGGGTTTGCAAATAATCCATGTGTTCGAACCCGACTATCAGATTCCATTCGTAATTAAGTACCATAGGCGTTACAGTGGGTATCAATCTGTTTTCGCCGAATACCTCACGAAACATTTAACTTCATTAGTTTTTTGGATGATGCAATAAAACAAAAAGGTTGCCAAAAAGTCCAAGAAAAGTCTATTAAAATTTTGATTTATCTTTAGGTTTCCAGCTGATGTCACAGTAAAAGCGGCTTGGTTGAAAGAGTTGGGGATGAAATGTTCAACTGAATGTGTTCCAAAGTCTGTTAGGATTTGTTCCATTTATTTCAAAGACGCAGCATTCGAGATTAACCCAAGTGGAAGAATATTTTTGAAGAAAAGGGTTCTTCCTTTATTATATGATAAATGATATATCCCAAGAAATTCAGCTGCTTCAACTTCAGGGTAATTATTATCAGCCATCAGAATTGTTATTTTCTATGAGTTTTTTCAAATTATAGAGATTTGTATAAAAAAAAACAATATATTACATATTTTCAGATTGAACGATTTCAGCAAGAAAAAATCGTCAACTGAAACACCACTGAAACACCGCCAGGTACAGATTCTGAAGAAATTATTGAAAACTCAAGTCCCCCACTGAAGAGGTGAGGACAAATTGAGCATAGTAAAAATTGGTAACTCAAATTTCGCAACTCAGTTTTCATCCAACTCAGGTTGATTGGCTTTGAAATACTGACGATCTGACAGATAATATTATTTAGGTCAATTTCATATTTTCTGGTTTAAAAAACAGGACAGAATCCCGTGATTTTTCTAAAGAAAAAGTGAGTAGTATTAGTTGGTAGCAGTATCAAATCTGTCTAATCTATGTAATATCTTTAAAAGCAATTCTTGTATATTGATATATTTATTTTGGCTATCTCGAAAACAGCTTTAAAGATTTGGATCAAATTTTTATTCAGATAAGGTTTTAGTTTTTAAGTTCCTCCATACAGACGATTTTGTTGAAGAAACTCGATTCCACTAATAGTAATAATAATGATGAGAATATTTAAATTCTATTTCCACCCACTTCCAATTATCATAATCAGAAATTTATATCAAGGACCGACGATAAAACAAGAATTTCCTACTATTAATGTAATAAAAATAATGATAATAATAATAATTGGGATTTCAAATTCAACTTTCACCCTTTATTAATCCTCCGAATTATCTAAAATTTTTCAAAAATTTCCAGAACCAACGACAATACAAGAATTTTATGATAATAACGCACCTAATAATAATAATGATAATGATGAGAATTTTCCAATTTGATTTCAATCATTCCTATGATCTGAAATTGGGCACACATAAACCGATTGCAATACAAGGACTTTATTATAAAAGTTTAATGGTAATGATAATAATGATAATGACGTGAATTTTTTATTCAATATCCACCCACTTCTAATCATCCGGAAATTTTAAAATTTGCCATACTTACCAAGGACCGACGATAATATAAGAATTTTATTAAATTAATGTTTTATTGATAACAATAATAATGAGAAATTTGAAAATCAATTTCCACCCACTTCCAATCCTCTGAATAATCCTAAATTCTGCACACACATCAAGAACTGACGACAATACTAGAATTCCATGATATCAATGTGATAATAATAATAATGATGAGAATTTTCAAATTCTGCTTTACATCAGTACACGCACTTTAACACTGCAAGGGCTCTAAACGATTTCGAAGGGCACACACAATATGTCTGAAATGGTCGCAGTGTAAAGGCTTTTAGCGCGGAAGCCAAAAATGAATCTAAGCTAATCTAATCTAGTCTAGTAATCTAAGATATCTTCAAGCAAAGTTTAAGGGAACACAACTTGATGCCATGCAGGGCAGCAACAAGGCCTTCATTGACTGCAGAACATTGCAGATCACTGCTTGATTTTGCTCGTGCACACCCTCATTGGCGGGAAGCTGAATGATGTCGAGTGCTCTTCACTGATGAGTCAATATTCTGTTCCATGACCAATAACATACGAATGCGGGTCTACAGACGTTTAGGAGAATGCTACAATCAATGTAACACACTCTGTAAATCATTGCTTTTGGCGGAGGATCTGTAATGATTTGGAGTTGTATGAATTTGGAGGCACGTATGAAACTGGTAGTCATTGATGAAGCAAATTTGACAACAGTATGTATCCGAAATTCCTGAACCCCATGTTGTCTGTTTTTTTGCTCCATTCATTGGTGAAGAATTCATATGACTGCACGACCATACGAGACCTGATACGAACCCCATCGAACATATATATGATACTCTTGGGAGATGAATTAGAGCTCTGCAGCAGCCCAAAGTTACTTTGAATGAGCTGAGGGACAGTTTAGTGAATTTGGGAGACATAATTGAATAAGGACTCTGATATTGAGTATAACAGGCGGTTATCATTGCTCGAGGAGGGAACTCAAGAAATTAGCAAATCATTTCAGAATAGAAAACAAATAATTCATTTTTATTTTATTGTTGTTTTTGTGAAACTCTGTACGTCCTTGATTTTTGATATCTTCTAGAAAAAAATGTTAGTTTCATTATCTTTATTGTGAATTTTGTTTGTATATTGTCGTAAATACATTAAAATTTGGTATTTTTGAATTTGAAAAATATACGCTGAAAATTTCTTTGGAATATCAATTCTTCACAATATTCATTTATTTTAATATGTATAAGAACATGCATTTATTGAATATATAAATTACCATTTTCTAGTAAATGCATTTTTATTCTTTTTTTTCAGTCGACTGTCTCCAGTTTTCCATTAATTGATTGAGTCAATGAAGTTTTTTATGACATCAGGTATGTCAAATGAGTTTTTCTATCTAACGAAGTCCCATCGGATGTATATTCTAACACTTTCTTGATGTTTTCATCATTATTTCAAATTCAGCATTTTTTTCTTGTGATTGAACCCTATTTTCAGCAAATGCGTGCGCTCCTGTCTGTTGTGGGAAGGTCACAGTCTGTCGCTACCTTCTCTCTTCCCCGCAGCCCGCGCGCCTAAAAACAGAGCGACTTCAAATCATTCCGTGTCGTAGGTATGGCAATGCTGAGTCCATCTGTATTCATACGATATGGTACAAAGTCGTAGTAGAGCCACAGTCATTTTTTTCTTAATTCCGTCTATCACGAAATTCCGACTTACTAAGTCGGAATTAGCTAATTCCGACTCACTATCTCGGAGTTTCAACTTACCAAGTCGGAATTAGCTAAACTCGGCTTACTGTCTCGGAATTCTGACTGAGTCGGAATTAGCTAATTCCGACTTACCATCTCGGAATTTTGATTTACTGAGTCGGAAATAACTATTTTCGACTCATTATCTCGAATTTCCAACTTACTAAGTCGGAATTAGCTAAATTCGACTTACTATCTCGGAATTCTGATTAAGTCGGAATCAGCTAATTCCGACTTACCATCTCGGAATTTTGATTTACTGAGTCGGAAATAACTATTTTCGACTCATTATCTCGAATTTCCAACTTACTAAGTCGGAATTATCTAAATTCGACTAACTATCTCGGAATTCTGATTAAGTCGGAATCAGCTAATTCCGACTTACCATCGCAGAATTCCGATTTATTGAGTTGGAAATAGCTATCTCCGACTCACTATCTCGGAGTTCCAACTTATTAAGTTTGAATTAGCTAAATTCGACTCACTATCTCGGAATTTTGACTGAGTCGGAATTAGCTTATTCCGACTTACCATCTCGAGATTTTGATTTACTGAGTCGGAAATAACTATTTTCGACTCACTATCTCGAATTTCCAACTTACTAAGTCGAAATTAGCTAAATTCGACTTACTATCTCGGAATTCTGATTAAGTCGGAATTAGCTAATTCCGACTTACCATCGCAGAATTCCGATTTATTGAGTTGGAAATAGCTATTTCCGACTCACTGTCTCGGAGTTCCAACTTATTAAGTTTGAATTAGCTAAATTCGACTCACTATCTCGTAATTCTGACTGAGTCGGAATTAGCTTTTTCCGACTTAGTAAGTTGGAAATCCAAGATAGTGAGTCGAAAATAGCTATTTCCGACTTGGTAAATCAGAATTCTGAGATGGTAAGTTGGAATTAGCTAATTCCGACTCAGTCAGAATTACGAGATAGTAACCATAACGGAATTCTAATTTACCAAGTCGAAAATAGCGAATTCCGACTCACTACCTCGGAATTCCAACTAAGTCGGAATTAGCTGATTCTGACTCACCATCTCGGAATTCTGATTTAATGAGTCACGAATAGCTAATACCAACTTACTGAGTCAGGACTAGCTAAATCCGACTTACTATCTCGGAATTCTGACTAAGTCGGAATTAGCTAATTCTGATTCACCATCTCGGAATTCTGATTCAATAAGTCGAAAATAGCTAATTCCGACTTACTAGCTCGGAGTTCCAACTTACTCAGTCGGAATTGGCTAAATCCGACTCACTATCTCAAAATTTTGATTATTCAAGTCGGAATTAGCTAATTCCGACTCACTATCTTGGGATTCTAATTTAATAAGTCGGAAATAGCTTATTCTGACTTATCACGGAATTCAAACTCACTTAGCCGGAATTAGCCTAGTTGGAATCAGCTGAATCCGACTCACTATCTCGGAATTATGACTAAGTGAGTCGAAATCAGCTAATTCCGACTAACCATCTCGAGATTCTGATTAACTAAGTCAGAAATAGCTGATTCTGACTTACTGTCTCGGAATTCCAACTTACCAAGTCGGAATTAGCTAATTCCGACTTACTATTTCGGAATTCCGACTTATCTTGTCGGAATTAGCTGAATCCGACTTACTATCTCAAAATTCTGACTCGCCAAGTCGGAGTAAGATAATTCCGACTTACTGTCTCTGAATTCCGACATACTTTGTCGGAATTAGCTAGGTTTGAACATGAGTGGGCCCGTATCAGGCCCTCCGCTGCGGCCGATGGCCTATTGTGGCTCACCCTATGGTTATATTTCTCCCAGTATATCCAATCTCTTGACGAAATTGAGGAATGCATTGGGAGAACAATTAACCAGGTTTTCTGGCCTTACTGTCGTATCGCCAAATATTGATAATCTGGTTCTGGCCGCTGCAGGGCATGTAAACAGAATGTGTTCAGCCGTTTCGTCATCCTCCATGCATAGCCGGCACTCTGCATCTTGTGCAAGTCCGATTTTATGCATGTGATGTTTGAGTTTGCAGTGGCCAGTAAGCAAACCTACTATAACTCTGAGATGTGCTCTACTGAGTTCTAGCAGTTTGTCAGAGTCCTGTTTTTTCCTTGTACAAGCAATAAATGCTTTGGAATGGGCTAGGCCCGGTAGACTACGCCAGTACTTGAGTCTTTTATTGTCTGCCCAAGCTGTTATGACATTCTTGGCAGTGCTATATGCTAAACCGATTACCGGTTCTGGTCCAGTGAACGTTGTTTCGCCCCACCCCTCCATTTGCTAGGGCGTCCGCTATTTCGTTTCCTTCTAGGCCTGTGTGACCTGGTATCCAGACTAGGGCAACGTTGTCTCGTTGCGCCAGTCGGTTTAAGGAGTCTCTGCAGTTCCATACTGCCCTAGATTTAAAGCAGTTGGATTCAAGCGCTTTAAGTTCAAAGTTTTACCACTAAATACAATTCAATAATGTATTGATTTTTGCATGAACGAAGAAAAAGTATATTTTGAACAGACATGAAATGAAACAATATCAAAGTAATTCGTGATACTATTTTATTAGTTCATAACTTTCAATACATCCATCTCAGTATGAGAAAGAAAATTCCATTATTAAAAATAAATCATTGGTATGTACCACAATTTAGGCTATTACAAACTATCTCAATGGAATATACCCTATGAAAGTATACATTTTATACATTTATAAAAGTTTATTATGATCTGGTGTAGCTCAAATAGTATCATTGAAGTGAGAAAAATCAGCATATATTAATAAAAACTGTCATTCATGAATTCATTCATTATCACATATTCAGTACAAATTGCACTTGGTCATTGACTATAAAGATAATAATAATAAAGTTCGCACATTCAATAGTTTAATATAAATTTGATCAATATTTAAAATCTCATCAAAGTGTAAATACAATAAATAAAATGATGAACGTTCCCTAAAAATTGATTACTATATTAAGTATCAGAGTAATACTTAAGAAATCATATGCAGGTCTTCTGGAAATGATTTCGGAAACATCTACTTATGTACGAGTTGAAATGGAAATAAATACTAATGTAAACGAAATTTTAAAACTTATTTCGAATGTAAAATTGTTGTATATCGACGGTAAAATGTCTTCCTATCCAGTGCCCTGAAAATCAAATTAGGTATTAAACTTTATGAAAAAAAATAGTTGTACTTGACTGTCACCAAAGTTTTTCAGCAAAGCATCAAACCAAGAATATTCTAGTTATTAAATCAATCAATTCAATTTATTTTCCCAAGAAACATACAGTTTATAAGAGGGAAAAAAATCACATAACATAATAATAAATTGATGAATAAAATCATGAAATCAGAATTAGAATGGATCCAATGAAGTAAGTACTTTAGATTATTTTTAAATCGCAATTTACCATATGTCTTTAAACAATTTGAATGTTCATTGTAAAATTTCACACCATCAAAATAAATGTATTTCTTTCCATTATTTGATTTAATTTTGTTAACATATAAATTTTAGGGTTGTCGGGTCAGCAAATTTTCAATTTGTATATTTTTATTTATTTATTGTATAAATAACTTCCAGTCAGAACAAGTTCTGGTATAAGGAAGGTTGAATGTACCTCAATGATAAAATAAAGTGATCTAATTCTAATACATTATCAAATAATACAAATAATTCATAAAGTTTTGTAGTATTCTTATGAACATCATTTCAATAGTAACATTTCTTTAAAATTTTTGGAAAATGAAGTTATCGTTTTTGAATTTTTTATTTATTATTCATTTATTCACCCAAGAAACATTAAATGTTTTACAGGGAAGTCAACGATTAATTGGCTATATATAATACGTATATAGGATAAATGAATATAAATTAAATTAAATTAAATTGTCAAATCTGATAAAATTCTAAAAAATTAGGAAACTAAGAAATACTCTTTCAGTTGTAATTTGAACTTCAATAGATGTTTTATATTTTTCAAACGGTTAGGTAATTGATTATAAATTATGATACCATCATGCAAAATGCACCTCTTTCCAATTTCAGATGTTGCCTTACTGGGATATAGTTCATTGAAATTTCTTGTTAGGTGTTTATGAATGACTTTATTTTCTGTAAAATGCAAACCAGTATATTTTTTTTTAAATCGGCTTAAATGAATAAACAAACATACTGATAATTTGTAAAGAGATTCCAAGTTCAATATTTTTTTTGGCTTGTACAAATTTTTTGTTGGTTCAAGATGGGGAAGTTTGTGAATACATTTTATTGATTTATTTTGGAGTTTTTTCAAAGGTTTCAATACAGATTTATTCGCGGATCCCCATATAGATATCAAATATTGTAATTGGGAATATATGAAGGAATAATATCTATATATTCATCAAATATTTACGACATATATAGTTTCTAATCTTGTAAAGTATGCCGATAATTGGAGAGATTTTTTTTCTAATTTTCTCAATATGTTTTTTCCAACTGAGGCATTCATCAATATAGAGTCCTAAAAATTTTATACAGTTTTTGTATTCAATTTGATTTTTATCAAAGATTAATGGTGTGAGTTGGTAATTTATTAAATGTTTCTATAGAGCTGAAAATTGGATTTGCTTTTCCTTTGTTGGAATGGATATTGTCCAAGTGAAAGTGGTTCAAAATCCGAGTATTATGACTATGTAATTTGGAATTTTTCTGAATTGTTGTATTACTTTTTTGAATATTTTTGGTTAATTTGAATACAAATTTAGCTTTTTCAAATTTAATAAGTTGCTTAATGTCATATTATTGGTGTTTTTGTACAAATCTGAAGATGGTGTATCCCAAGGTTTATCAAATATTACTTTTATTGCTTTATTCATCAATCTATAAATAATTTCTTTTTGTTTTTGACTGCATGATGACCACACTGTGATCATATATCTGATTCGAGAGATAATATGTGCGTTATATATTAAAAATTGAATATTTTTTCTTAGAAATTGTATAGGGAATGTATATCCAGTAGCTTTCTTGGTTTGTACAAGTTAACAGTTGGTTCTTGGTATTCAAGTTTAAAAATACAAATGAATACAAGTGAAAATAGGTAGTAAACTGTGTTTTGAAAAAGAGAATTGTTGATTTCATCAATAAAACATTTCAATTTGGGTTTCAAAAAAAAGAGAGTCACAAGCAGCTGTTTCAGAAGTTGACTCAATTCAAGAACATCTTGATAAGGTAATTATGGGGTAGCTGTTTTCATGGATCTTAAAAGGCATTTGATACAATTGACCTCTCAATACTTCTAAAGAACTTAGAGTCGATTGGTATCGGCGGCATTGCAAATGTTCTTTTAAAATCATATTTCGAACAAAAGACTATATGGACCCACATTCGTAACGTGGAGACTGACTGATTTAATACTAACAAAGGCGTTCCTCAGGGTCGGTTCTATGTATAATTTTATACTCATTATTATACAAAATTTATCCCAAATCAACTTATCATATCGTCACACCATATACGTGGCTGATACAGTGCTTTTATATGCAAATGGAAACCATTCATTCATAGAAAAAACGATAAACAAGGAAAATTTTGAAAAATGGCTTTATTCTTCTCTGCTAATTCTAGAAAAAAATAGTATATGATTTTTCAACAATGAAATAAACAAAATATGAAAATAAAAATTGACAATTGAAACAAACTTCTCTGGTGAAGGATCTTGGCATTTGGATTGATGATAAGGGTGGGACTGGTGGGAGAAACATATTGATAATCTGATTCATTGAATGTCTTCCATTATTGGAGCCCAGAGAAGATTGAATCCCAAAATAGATAACGTATTTTTAATATTCACATATTCTCAGTAAAATCAATTATTCAATTAATACTCAAGAAATTTGTTCTAAAATTGAGTTTTATAAATTATACAGGAAAGCGTTGAAAGTACGGTATCATTTACCATTCATTTCATTCGAATTAAACAGAAAGTTTCTAATATAAATTTCACGGAAATAAATAGTATACACGATCATGAAACAAGACGAGCAAACTGTCTAAGCCTGAGAAATTTCAGAACTAACTTCGAAAAAAAATCAATATACCATGATGGTATAGTAATTCACAATTCACT
Source organism: Chrysolina oricalcia (assembly GCA_944452925.2). NCBI lineage: Eukaryota > Metazoa > Arthropoda > Insecta > Coleoptera > Chrysomelidae > Chrysolina > Chrysolina oricalcia. The sequence continues at coordinate 53,752,547 of OX101824.2, forward strand.
TCCATCCGAAATAAACAATTAAAAAAAGTAAAAGTAAAAAGAGTAAAATCAAAAAATATTTTCTTTGTTGAATTTTAATTGAATTAATTGATACTCCATAGAATTTCATCATAGGTGTTAATTCCAACATTACCTTTTTTCATTCATTAATGTCTCTTCGCTCTCATCTAACTATTCTGGATAAAAACTCTAACAGCCGTATGCATAGTCAATCGCCAGCGACTCGCCAGAGTTTCGCCGTTCGCTACACAAGGATTATAATGCACAGTCGAGCTCCAAAAAAGTCACATTTTGGCGAAACGCTGGCGATGTACCACTTTTTTGGAGCTCGACTGTGCATTATAGTTCTTGTGTAGCGAGCGGCGAAACTCTTGCGAGTCGCTACAATTGACTATGCATACGGCTGTAAAGGTTCGGTAGCATTATTTATATTTTCATTTGTTAAGAATTATACTTGTAATAGTTTCATGCATTACTGCCAAGTAAGTTTGGATATTTATTTTGTAATTATTTTTTAATATCCCGGAATTCACAATTAGCATACACTACAATATAACTTGCTGCATATAGATTCTGCAAACTCTGTAATTGGCCGGAAAAAATTCACTCATTCAATGAAATAAACGAAGACATTCAAAATTGTAGGAATATCTTTGAATTCAAAATTAAAACAAAAAATATTTTATCCAAATAAGAAATTGACATCAAATGGATTCTTTCTGTGTTTTAATTTTTACAATATAATACTTTATTGATCCCAAGAAACATTTCTGCTTATAGAGGGATATATAAAAATTATACACTGAATAATACAACACTTATGAAACACAAATTAAAGAAGGAATTAAACAATTGATGGAAATTAACAAGATATATCTCAAAGTTTCAAAACTGCAAATGATGGAATCAGAAAAGATTTTCTATTTGTTCTAAACTCAACTCATTAAGTATTTTTTTAAATTAATTTTGAATCGGATTTTACCATAATTTTTCAATTCATTGGGTAATCCATTATAAAATTTTATTCCGTTACATAGTATTGATTTTTGACCGATATTTGTCTTACTTTTATTCATTGTATTGTTGGAATATCTGGTTGAATAATTATGTTGATCACTATTGATTTTGAATATTAAATTAGAATGTTTCATATTATTTTTAACTAAATGAATGAAGGTACACACTTTCATTTTATATAATGAATGAATATCCAGAAGCTTTTTTGGTTTATACAAATTAGCAGTTGACTCATTATAATCAAGTTTGAATATACATTTGATGATTTTATTCTGTAGCGTCTTTAGTGGTCTGAGCAAAGAATTTGTTGCTGCACCCCAAATAGAAATCATGTATTGCAATTTTGAATAAACTAACGAAAAATAAATGCTCTTGAGATGTTTAAGGGGTAAAAAATGTCTTATCTTGAAAAGAATTCCAATAATTGGAGAAATCTGTTTCCTTAAAACCTCTATATGTTTTGACCACGATATATTTTCATCTACATAAAGTCCCAGAAATTTTAATGTGGAAGAGTATTGTATACTTTCATTTCTTAATCTAATTGGATCTTTCAAGTCGATACTAGAAGATTTTTTTGCGATGAACATAAACGAAGATTTTTCAAAATTCAATGTTAGTTTATGTGATATAAGCCATGATTTAATTTTTTCAAGATCGCTTGTCATATTACTTTTGAGTTCACTAAAAATTTTTTCAGTGTATATCATTGTTATGTCATCCGCAAACATTTTGATTTTTCCCGTCAAATCCAAATCAGCTAGGGAATTTATATATATAAGGAAAAGAATAGGTCCCAAAATTGATCCCTGTGGAACTCCACATAGAACAGTCTTTTGTGAACTACTCTTTTCCTCTAAATAAACAAACTGTTTCCTTCCAGATAGGTAATTTGTAAACCACAAATGTATATTTCCTCTGATACCTATTCTATACAAAATTGTCAACAAAATTTTGTGATCCACTGTATCAAAAGCTTTCCGAAGATCAAGTGACAATATACCACACTTTTTGTCAGAATCTAAATCTAGTTGAACTTGAGTTATAATATCTTGTAATGCTGATTCTGTATCACTAAATCTTCGAAAACCGTATTGACCATTAAACAATAAATTTGATTTTTCGAGATATTCCAACAACCTACAATGTACTGCTTTTTCTATAATTTTTGATAACACAGAAAGGATTGAGATAGGCCTATAATTCGCCAATTGATCTTTTTTACCTGATTTAAATATTGGTTTAACTTTGGCAATTTTGGATTTGTCAGGTACTGTGCCTGTTAGGAAGGTTAAATTTATCAATCTACGTATCAGTGGTGCAATTTCTGATTTCACCAATTTCACAATTTTGGGAGATATATTATCAAATCCTGGAGTTTTTCTCGAATCTAAATCGCTTATTATTTCTTCTAATTCTTCAGACTCAAAAGGCTTGAAATACATGGAGCATAAATTTGAATGCAATGGGAATTCTTTTCTTGATAGGAGACTTGCTGCCAAATTGGGACCCACATTAATGAAATAATTATTGAATTCTTCACAAATATCTTGCAGACTGCTAATTCTTTTCCCATTCTTCATGATATGTTGAATTTCATTATTATATTTGGATTTGTTGTACAATATTTCATTCAGAGTCTTCCATATTGATTTTGGGGTAGCATCAGTGAATTTTTCTTGATAATATTTCTTTTTTGATTCAATAACACTCGTTTTCACAAATTTATTGAAATATTTATAGGAGTCAATGAAAAATTGGTTGGCCGGATTATTCTTTTTTTTGTAATAGAATTTATCACGAAGTTTAATTAATGTAGCATTTTTTTCATTAAACCAAGGTTTGGAGTTCTCTCTTGTTTTGATAACTTTTTTAATGGAACAATTATCAAAAACAGTTAGAATGTCATTGTAAATATCATTTGGGTCATCAAATGTTTCAATATTTTCATTCAATAATATCAATTCTTCTTTCAGTTTATTTTCGTCAAAAACAGTGATGGTCTTGAAGTTGATTTTTTTGTTAATGTATTTGTTATTTATATCAATATCTGCAACTATTAGTTTGTGATCACTTAAGGCACTGTTTATAATGGATATGTAGGAGTTTTCATCACTATTACTTAATACATGATCAATTAATGATGATCTGTTATTGAAGTCTCTGGTCGGGATTTGGTCATTAAGAATTTTGAAATTATTGGAACTGCAAATGTCACTGTAAAGGTTAATTTGTTCATTATGTTTTAAAATATCCATGTTCATATCACCAAAAATGAAACAGTCTTGTTTATTATTACTCATAAATTGAAGTTTGTTGTCCAAAAAGTTTAAAAAGTTATATATATTATCTTTCGGTGGTCGGTATATACCACATAGCACAATATTGAGGTTTTTTAACTTTATTTCAATGTAGGATCCTTCACTGTTCTTGTTCATTATCTCAAATTCTGAATTGAAATTCATGAAATTGAAATATATTTCTTCTTCTTTGTTTATCCACGTTTCAGTGATTATTACAATATTTGCACCAATCATATCAATGATTGATTCTATTTATTCCATTTTATTACGTATCGATCGAGCATTCATGTTAAGAATTTTTAAATTATTGATTTTTCTGGTCTTGTACTCTGAAATTGTTGGGTATTGCTGAACTGTAGAATTTTCCATTTCTAGATCTTCCATATCTTTAGAATTTTTTTTCAGGCAATGAATATTTCGGGTTGATGAAGTATTTGAAAGGCTCAGCTATAGTCAATTGAAGAGTGGAAGTAACAAAGGTGCTAAGTGCCAAAAATAAAGTTTCGTGATATTCAGGAAAAAGGTAATAAAAAAAGTATATTAGCATTAAAAATCGTGTTAAAGGTTAACGGAAAACCAATTCTAACATACACCGATATTGGTTATGGAACACAGCTGAAAATAAAAACAATTTCCCAAAAAAAAATAATAGAAACGGGGTTAGTGCCACAACGACTATTGCCAATTTTTCTACGTTTATTCTAGTCCAGTTCATTCATATTGTACAACAACTTTCCCAAATCGAGTAATTATTCATATATTTTCACGTTTGGACAACTACTACGCACAGGCGTAAATAATAATTCAACAAGAGAGCTAGCTGATTCACTCTGGCACTTGCCCCCTTTGATGACAAAGAACCGTTGTCGCAGTGTTTATAGATAGAAGATAGTTAGCCAATCTTACGTACTTTTAGTTGGATTCAAATGGAGACCATCACTAGAGGTCGCTAGTCCACGAGTCTCCAGTCACGTCTGTTCTTGATTTTAACGTATGTATTTGATCAGTTCGTAAACTATGATTCATTGAATAATCCGATAGATGGCTATGAAATATAATTTTGACACGTGCATCCTATCCAGCGTTGTACTGGTGTAAACTAGAGATTCCATTCATTTCAGTTTCAGTGTTTCTATTTAACCTGGAACTTGATGTTATCAAGACCATTCCCAGTGAATTTTGTGTTTATTTGTTTTGTGCCGTTATCATTTGTGAAATTGTCACGTTACCCTTCGTCTATTTTTGAATATTATATTTGTTCAACACTTGCTATTAATATACAAGGTGTGGCACCGAAAACGAAACAGATCGAATATCTTCGAAACGCAATAAACGCATGTGTTGTGAATAAAATACAGAAACACGTCAATTTTTAATCCACTATCACCCAAACAATTTGAATAGGGAAAGTAGTAAGTGTGACACATCATTAGGAAGGTAATTTCATAAGGAATTCAGCCATGTCAATTTTTGCTACCTAACTTTTCATTTTGGCGCCCTCTTGCGGGACAAACAACTGTTCTGTATTCCAAATTATGATACTGCATTTGCAAGCTTTTCTGACATAAATTAGGTGACGATGCATTTTGGAATTTTTCTAAATGAAGAAACAAAATGGTAGCTCAAAATGACGGACATGATTTGCAATTAGGGGAAGTCCGTGGAATTTGGACCATCTAAGAGGAAATGATCATATTTTTGTTAAAAAAAAAAATCCAGCAAGTCCATCAACATTCGCAAATAAACCGCACTTCTACCATTTGATTTCATATTATACAAGTGCAATATCTTTTTATATCAGAAAAATACAGGAAAAATTATGTTTTTAATTTTTGTGTGTAAATTGGACCTTGTCCGTGTAAATTGGTTTTTCATTTTGTGTAATTTGGACTACAGCGTGTAATTTGGAAAATGTAATCAAGATCATCTTGTGTTGTTGCTAAATTGATGTATTCATTCAAACTTAAAAAAAAAACTTTATTTTCTATCAAAAAAGGTACAACTCATCAAAAAGTAAACAAAAAGTTTATAGATCCTTGAAAAATCACCATCAGTAGCAAACCAAAAACTCATGCCTTGCAATCGTCGCAATAATAATAGTCTTCATCGGAAAGATCGGCACATTCTTCATGCACCCATCTCTCACACTTTTGGCATTTTATCATGTCTTCCTCGTAATCATAGCCACAAAAACCACATTCTGCTTTCTCAAACGAATTACTGCTCGTGTCTTTGGCTTCTTGCGAAGACTTTAATTTTTGTTTCCCTTTTCCTTTGACTTGAGTTGTTGTTCCAAAAACATTTTTTGTGACATTTTGTTTTTTGTCTGACTTCGGAGTTTTCGAGATTTCAAGATCTATTCTGTAGGGTGTTCCCGTTAGTATCACTCCAGAGGAATTTAATTTCTGTCGTTTTTTTCGAAGGCCCACTGAAGAAGCGCTATCTTTTCTACATGGTAAAGGTTTAATTTTGACTACCGGAATGTAAGTTGCCGAATTGCTGGAACATGGTTGGGGACTCGGTGTCCTATCTGGGTTTTCACAAAGCTCTGATATTTTAGTATTTAATGGATTGTCTGATGACTCATGTTTGGAAAAAGTGGATTTCTTTGGATGTGATGAAGTTGATGGTGGTGTGGTTGCCTTAGCTTCTGAGTTTTCTTCAATTTCTGGCCGGTTTAGAGGTCGATCAGTTACCGTTGCTGGAACAAACTCTGCATCTGTATAGGTATTTAATGGATTGTCTGATGACTCATTTTTGGAAAAAGTTGATTTCTTTGGATGTGATGAAGTTGATGGTGGTGTGGTAGCCTTTGCTTCTGAGGTTTCTTCAATTTCTGGCCGGTTGAGAGGACGATCAGTTACTGTTGCTGGAACAAAATCTGCATCTGTATAAACATATCGATCTGGAGGCCACAGACCTGCTTTCCGAAATCCGTTAATAGCAACCTGAATTGTTGCAGCTCGAGAAAAAGCAGTTCCAACCAAACTGCTGACATGTGAAATATTTAAAGGCACTCCAGGATTTTCATGCATTTTAGTTGTAATGGCTGCCGAAAAATACACTTTCAAGGGTTTAAAAAATGCCAGGTCGAGGGGTTGCATTTTATGAGTGCAGTGAGCTGGGAATGATAACATTATAACGCCATTGTCACGGGCTAGGTCTATAGCCTGTATACTCTGTGTGTGACTGACATGGCCATCAAGTAACAGCAACACTTTAAGGTTTTTGCTGGGCTTAACATGATAAATAAAGTGCTTCAACCAGGAGAAAAATCCTTCACTGTCCATCCATCCCTTATCTTGACACCTAAATATTGTTCCAGGTGGTGCCCCAGTTACCAAGCTCTCTTTCATACGTTTTCTGGCAAATATTAGCAATGGTGGGATATAAAATCCACTGGCACTCATGGCGTACATTCCTGTCACATTTTGACCTCTTTCAGCTGAAGTAATAGCTCCAATTTGATGTTTGCCTTTTTGTGCAAGTATTTTTTGTGGTTTCTGCACAACGTTGTGTCCTGTTTCATCCGCATTGAATATGCGATCAGGAGAAAGCTTATTTTCGGCAATAATTTTCTCATAGGTGTCGAAGAATTTGCCCACTACCACTTTATTGAATCCACCAGCGCGTGCGAGTGACGTAGCCTCTGGAGTTCTCAATCGCAGTTCAGGATGACGTCCCATAAACAGAGAGTACCATTCCTTTCCAGCAGATTTTTTATTGTGATTGAATCTTGTTGTCAGATTATTTCTTTCAGCTACTTCGTACGCCAATTTCATGAAGTCTATTGTTGAGATACCATAAAACATATTTTCTAATTGTAAAATATGTTCGACAAGATCGTCTTCGATTTCGCGAGGCAAGTCTGGCCTCCTGCCGGGAAGATACTCTGTCCCTTTAGAAAATTTATTTTTTCCAGCATATTTCCTTTTTAATGTTGTGGCAGGTACAGAATACGTTTTTGCTGCTTCATTTAAACCCATTTTCTTCTCTCGTACAGCTGCAAGAGCCGCTTCCATATCATCATTTTTCCATTTTCCGTACTTTCCTTTAGCTTTTCTGTCACGTCTTGAACTCATTTCTGCAACAAAAAAGTTTACTTACTTCTTTTTGAGGTGTTTCGATGTCAATGTGTAATTTGGTCCAGGCCCGATGTGTAATTTGGTCCAGGCCAAATTACACGATAGTGTATGGTCCAATTTACACAAAGGCAAACACTTAACCTAAAAATCTTACAAAATGAAACTGCTCACATTTGTGATTAAAATGAAGTGTCTATGTATACTTCAAAGTATGTTTGTTCATCCCATATGATAAATTTGAATACTTACTAACTTTGCTCACCGGTACACAACTGGCAAATATCAACCTTCTTACTATGTTGGTGCGTATTCCAGACTACGTGCTGCCGTTAAATTATTCAAGACGCGGGAGACTCACAACTTCAGCAGGCAACTTCTTAACGATTGATAATTGTAGAAATAAATACAAGGTGTCAGCACTGCCTTCGAATCACAGTATATTTGTCATGGGCCAATTTACACAATGGTCCAAATTCCACGGACTTCCCCTATGGTGCGATTCGATTCAAAATTGATATGTGGTGGTTTCCAAGGTCGGAAATTATGATTTGTTTGTCAATACGAAAAGATAAGATGGTGGCTTCAAGATGGCGGACGAAATTTGTAATTCTGGTCTGATTCGAATCAAAATTAGTATGTGGGGATTTTCAGGGTAAAAGATTATGATGTTTTTGTCAATGCAAAAAACCAAGATGGTGGACGAAATTTGTAATTGTGGTTTGATTCGATTCAAAATTGGCATATGGGGGTTTTACAAGTTTTCAGTATGACTAAAATGAAATGATTATAAATTGATAAAAAAAATTAAACAAATGCGCTAAAAAGGAAATTATAATTTTTTTCAGATGTGTGACAGGTTATTCTATACATAACAGAATCAAAATTTTACCTCGCAAAAATACCTATTTTGTACTCGCGGCAAGCTTTCGAATCTGTTACGCACAGAGTAACCTACGTCACACATCTAAAAAAAATATGAATACCTTTTCTCTCTTTTTCGTTTATTTGCCGTTATCTCCTTTTAGCACATTTGTATAAAAGCTTTTGTTTATCAATTTAAATAATTCATTTTATTCATACTGAAAACCCCCATATGCTAATTTTGACTCTAATCGAACCACAATTACAAATTTCGCCCGCCATCTTGTTATTTGCACCGACAAAAATATCCAAATTTCTAACCCTGAAAATCCCCACATACTAACTTTGATTCGAATTGGACCAGAATTACAAATTCCGTCCGCCATCTTGGACCACCATCTTGTTTTTTTGCATTGATAAACAAATCATAATTTCCGACCTTGCAAACCACCACATATCAATTTTGAATCGAATCGGACCATAATTGCAAATCATGTCCGCCATTTTGGAGCCGCCATTTTGTTTTTTCTCTTAGAAATATTCCATAATGCATTGTCACCGAATTTATGTCAAAATAGCGTGCAAATGCAGTATCATAATTTCGAATACAGAACAGTTGTTTTTCCCGCAAGAGGGCGCCAAAATAAAAATTTAGGTGGCAAAAATTGACATGGCTGAATTCCTTATGAAATTACCTTTTCAATGATGTGTCACACTACTTTCCCTATTCAAATTGTTTGGGTGATAGTGCCCAAGATGCCCCCTTGGATTAAAAATTGACGTGTTTCTGCATTTTATTCACAACACATGCGTTTATTGCGTTTCGAAGATATTCGATCTGTTTCGTTTTCGGTGCCACACCCTGTATATTAATAGCAAGTGTTGAACAAATATAATATTATGACAGTTGAGGTTATGATAGGAAGATTTCCCCCTTGGATTAAAAATCGACTTGTTTTTGCATTTTATTCCCAACACATGCGATTTGAAGATATTCGATCTGTTTCGTTTTCGGTGCCCCACCCTGTATATATTATTGTACTCAGTATAGATAACAATTTAGTCTCACATCAATCTCTTCATTCAATAATCGTTGTCTTTATAACACTTCGAACCTGTTCTGATATCTGACAGCATATACGGAGCCCCATTTCGAAGAAATAAATTCAGTTTGAATAAATGAGCACAGGTTTAAAATGTACACACTAGTTAAGTGATATCTTCAAGGTGAATACAGAGACTAAATAAACTGATGATTACAAACATACTATTTGTTCCATTGTGTCACCACCTTTTCACTAGTGAAGTGTGCGACACAAATGTCACCCACCTACTGGTTAAAATGAGTCGCCCAGTGATTGAAATTAAATAACAAACCATAACAAACACAAAGCAGTTTGCCCCGAAAATAATAAGGCAAAGGTGCTGTTCACCGGTAGTGTATTATGAGCTTCGTCCCAATGATTTTGGCTTAAAAAATACACTGGACACCACATGTAAGTGAAAAGATATATTTCACTGAAATTCCACACTCATTTTTCAATTGAACCATGCCACAGTATTGTTCATGATGATTGAAGTCAAAATGACAAAATTGATATTAAGTTCACGTTCACTTTATTACATTTATGAATAGTTCATTCAATTTATATCAAATAATAAACAAAAAAGTATGCACTTCATTTTTATTGACTGACATTGAATTTGTGAATAAAATATGCTACTCTGTTAAAAACTATCATTAGAAAATTTCAAGTACGTCCCTGTCAGGGCGAACGATTCACTACTAGGATTCCTTGACGAAAATAAAAATCCTCAAGTATACCTCAAAAAATGCAAGTTGATTGTAGGGGGCGCATTCGTACGGGTGTATTTTCTGCCTCGGTTCGTCGTTATCGGGCTAGATGTCGCGCGCGATTGTATCAAACGCGATTTCCACAGGCATTGACTATCTTCTTTTTCTATAAACAATGGTTGTCGCTAACTGGTGGCTCCATCTAATTATTCTTGTAGGAAGCATATTACTCAGGGCACTAACAGCCTCTGTTAGGTCAGAAAGCATGTCGGTTAACACCGTTCTAGGGCAATACCTCAATATAGGAAATAATGGCACTTAGCACCTTTGTTACTTCCACTCTTCAATTGAACTATTGCGTTGATTTTGATAGTGTAAATAGGTTGGACAACATTTATCAGTTGCTAGATGATTTACAGGATGATTGGTTTGGTATTTTGAGTTCGTTTGTAATTCTAAAAGTTTCATTTAAAGAAATATGAAATTGCAAAAAGATTCATGATCAGTCTCATACTCGTTTGATACAATTTGACTGTTCATGCTATTCCATCATAGAAATCATAATAGTAATAATAAAGTTTATTCAAAATTCAATTAAAAAGCATTATATCAATTTGTATAGAAAGATGAATAAACGAGAAATTTTAGGTAAGAATTACATGTAGGTACAGATCGACAAGCGCAAGGATGCCTCCGAGAATTGGTTACGCAGTAGACAAAACCCTGGAGTGGAGCAGGAACTCAATCGCTGTGTATTATTAAACAGTAGTCGTTCTTTGTCGCACATCTACTCACGCTTTCCATCGTTTGCGCATCTCAGAGGCATCCTTACGCTTGTCGATCTGTATGTTTCGTAAACTGTTAAAATTCAACAAAATGATAATAAAAATAAACTACCTAAATTAACTGAAGTGGAAGATTTCATGAGACAAATTTCGATGAGACTCTTGAATCCATTTTTTCAACTGTTTCTTGAATGAGAATAATGAATTGATCCCTTTTATATGATTTGGAATTAAATCATAGTAAAATGGCAATAAATATTTTTATAATCGACTAAATATACCCTTTCATAATTTTAAAATTGTTTCTTGTAAATTTTGGTAACAGTATTTATTGAGAAATGGGTATACATTTATTTTGTACTTTGAATTATGAATAAACGTTATTATTATTAAACTACACATATTCAACATTCAATCTTGAGCACCCCGTAAAGCTACATGTCTCAAAATCACTGGATTGAAGTAAGTAAGACCTCTTTACTACTGTATGCCAAGAATATTTTCAAAACTTGAATAAATGACTCTACAGTAGTGGTAAAAATAGGTTCATCAATTATAAATTGGCAACGCCGAAACCAATTTCGTTTTTTTCACAGCAATGTAAATGTTGAACTTGACGAAATAAATTTCGAATAAAAAATAAAAGGGAGTTTTGTTCAAAAGAACTCGTCTCTGAGTCGTCCCGCTTTTATAAAACACCCAGTATTTTGGAAATGAGCAACTTTAGTAACTGAAAAAGTCTTTCTTTAAATTTTTCTCAGGTTATCCAATTTTAAACATGTTTAAAAGGAATCTTCCATTCAACGATTGTATGGGGCAGTAGTTGTTTTCTATTTTCGGCGGGAAATGTGCCCACGAAATTAGATTATCTAATCTGTTTTTCCATCGTTATCATGAAAATTTATAATGTATAGTATAATTCATTTAATTTGTAATTCAATTCAATTCAATTCGTCATATTTTCAGACCTAACTGTATAATTCCATCCAAATTATACCGATATGGAGGCTTGGATGGGAAATATTCCGTTGCATCACTATTCGTAACAATTTCCAATTTATGAATCTTCGAAACTCTCATAATAAAACTCTTCCAGTATAATACACTCTGTAAGCCACTTTTTATAAAGTTGCCCGCAGCGAATACTTAGTTCTTGCTATCTCTGAGCTTGTTTGAAGAGGAAAAGATTTTCATCGTTTAATTTGGAACATGGTACAGTCTAGTCTGTACATAATGCAATGCATTAATTCATCATTTCAGAACAAAAAATATCTCGTAAAAATAAGGAAAATTGAATTTTAGATGTGAGTTCGCTTATGTACTCTATTTCAGTCCTTTCTGCTGGATATATTCCACATTGCATACATTTTTGTTTCTCTTTATAGACCAAGCTTTAGAGATTTTTTCTCCCACAAATAAAATACGCAAATGGCCTATACTAATTTTTATAAGATAGTTCGTTAACCCTAGTTTTCACCCCAGCAAAATCGATTTGTGCAATTTTTTAAAACAGCAATAGTGAAAAAAATTACAACTTTTTGTTTTTTTTTTGGAAATATCTCAAAGATTATTCAAGGAATCGTTTTACAGTCAATGGAACTTTTGTAGACAGGAGCACGCACGTTTCTTATGGAAATTGGCTTTCCGTGAATTTGTCCGAATTTTTGGTATGGTGTAGATCAGGATGCACTGATCAAAAGTGTCCATTGCCAAAAACTCCAAAAATGGACAGTTTTCGAGATATGGCTCTATCAATGTAATTTTTTTTGCATTTTTTGGATTTTGACACATAATCAGTTCACTCTCATACTTAGGAAAAAACGAGTTTCAATCATTTCACTGCAGGAATCGATTGAAAAATAATTCTTTCTTCGTTTCAGATACTGCCATTTGAAGAAATTGTTATACACTGCTCGTCACTGACGATGTAACTGGACTATTATTTTCAATTTCTATAGTCCAGATTTTGTAGAAACAAAAACTTCTGAATTGCTCAAGGTATCACAGAGTCACATATATTCAACACCTTTCGATAGGGGCACTAGAAAAATAATAACCGATACACACTATAGGAACTGAATCTGATACTTTTTTTTAAATAGTTTCCTAGTCGTCAAAGAAATAGTGGTAAATGCAAAATGAGCATATAGAAAATCGTTCATAATGTAGGCTGACGACATAAATACTCGTATCGAATGCAGTTTGTTTATACCGAGTGTTAAATATCAACAGAAAAAAGGGAATACATACCCAATAATCATTTCTAATCGCTAATCGAACCATTAAGGCAAACGGATCCGTGAAAATGTCCGAATATTTGATATGATGTGGATTTCGATGCACTGATCAAGTATTGCTACAGACTACAAAAATGGACAGTTTTCAAGATATGGCCGTATCAATATCTGATTTTTTTAGATTGTGGCCCATAATCGCTTAGCTCTTATACCCAACAAAAACGGAATTCTATCGATTTCTGCGCAGGAATTGACTGAAAAACAGTTGTATTTCAGATACATTCATTTGGAGAAATTAGCATACACTGCTCGTCACTGGCGAAGTAGCTGGGCTATTATTTTCAACTTTTGTATTTCCGTGTTCGTAGAAACAAAAACTCTTGAATTGTTCTAGTTCTTACAAACATACTTATATCCAATACAATTCAATTGTGGAATTTGAAAAAATAATATACGATACACACTCTAAATATTATTTGAATTTTTTTTTTTAAATATTCTCCTGGCCATCAGGAAAATAGTGGAAAATGCAAAATAATAAACTAGAAAATCGTAATTATAATGTACGCTGACGAGATGAATTAATACTCGTATCGAATGCAGATTTTTAAACTCGAATCTCTAGTGAACAGCAAAAAAATATTCATTTCTTCAACTTACCTCTAACAAATTGAATAAGATCACAACAGCAACCACATCATTGTATAGTACCCTATCCGATTTTGTTCAAACTATACATTTTTCGTTCAATAGTTCTTCATTTAGTGAATGCACCTACATTTCACTTCTGTAGAGATGACCACTGTCAGATTTTTGTGCCTTGACTCTGTCTGTACTCTTCAAAAAAATTTTTCGTCGTTTTGGTGTTTCAGCTACTGCGAAGACAGACATAGAACTGAGATTGAATAACGTTATCTTATTTGCCCCATGTATAATTTTGCAATAGTTCGAGTGAATACAATAATATTTGGTTTGTTGAACAATTGACCCTCGTTAAATGTTACGCAAAGATGATTTGATGAACGTTTGGACCAACTTTCTTTTACGTACTATCATTCTCACTACTATCATCATCACTTTGGTGGAGAATTGATATTTTTCATAAAATAAATATTGTTACTGTTTTACAATTTTCCCATTATTAGTTATATATTCTTCCCATGAAAACTCATTTATTTCAAAATTCATTGTTGTCTAGAGTTGATGGCCGTAAACTTCAAACATCTGAGACCACAGCACTCCTGTGCATATAGGCTTTCGGCTGAGAAAAATCTGGCCGCTTGGCCCAGACAACATTGAATATATTGACTCCGGCCGTGAAAGCCTACATTCTCTCATCAGTTATCGGTTCAATCAACAAGTAGAAATGATTTTTCATTATGTATATTTAACACCCGGTATATAAATCTGCATTCGATAAGAGTATTCATCTCGTCAGCGTACATTATAAATACGATTTTCTAGTTTCTCATTTTGCATTTTCCAATATTTTCCTGATAGCCAGGAGAATATTTCAAAAAATATTCAAATCATATTTAGAGTGTGTATCGCATATTATTTTTTCAAATGCCACAATTGAATTGTGTTGGATATAAGTATGTTTGTAAGAACTAGAACAATTCAAGAGTTTTTGTTTCTACGAACACGGAAATAGCCCAGATACATCGCCAGTGACGAGCAGTGTATGCTAATTTCTCCAAATGAATGTATCTGAAATGAAATTCAACTGTTTTTTAGTCAATTCCTGCGCAGAAATCGATAGAATTCCGTTTTTGTTGGGTATAAGAGCTAAGCGATTATGGGCCACAATCTTGAAAACGAAAAAAATCAGATATTGATACGGCCATATCTTGAAAACTGTCCATTTTTGTAGTCTGTAGCAATAGACACTTGATCAGTGCATCGAAATCCACATCATATCAGATATTCAGACATTTTCACGGATCCGTTTGCCTTAACGGTTCGATTAGCGATTAGAAATGATCATTGGGTATGTATTCCCTTGTTTCTATCGATATTTATCACTCGGTATAAACAAACTGCATTCGATACGAGTATTTATGTCGTCAGCCTACATTATGAACGATTTTCTATATGCTCATTTTGCATTTACCACTATTTCTTTGACGATTAGGAAACTATTTTTTTTTAAGTATCTCAGATTCAGTTCCTATAGTGTGTATCGAATATTATTATTCTAGTGTCCCTATCGAAAGGCATTGAATATATGTGACTCTGTGATACCTTGAGCAATTCAGAAGTTTTTGTTTCTACAAAAACTGGACTATAGAAGTTGAAAATAATAGTCCAGTTACATCGTCAGTGACGAGCAGTGTATAATAATTTCTTCAAATGGCAGTATCTGAAACGAAGAAACAATTTGTTCAAACTATACATTTTTCGTTCAATAGTTCTTCATTTAGTGAATGCACCTACATTTCACTTGTGTAAAGTTATATGTGAGAGAAACGTCATTAAAACTTTTGTAAAGACTAAAGTTCAGTTTTATTGGCAAGTTTAGACTTTCAATTATTTGCGGATGACACATCATTAATTTATTTTGGGAAAAATGACAATGAATTAATCGAAAATATTCAAGCTGATTTAAAAATAATTTCGATTTGGTTGAACAATCATAAAATGACTTTGAATATTGATAAATCTTCCTTCATGTTTTTGTCAAAAAGAAAATCTAGACATATTGCAAATTCATTAGCTTTCAACGGAAAAAATATAAAATATTCAGAAACAACAAAATTTTTGGGATTATACATTGATGAAAACCTTTCTTGGAAAAGCCATATTGAAAATCTTAGAAAAAAAATATCTCCTATAATTGGTATTTTGTTCAAAATTCGATATTACATTCCTTTGAAATATCTAAAAATGATTTACTTCAGTTTAATTTATTCAAAATTACAGTATTTAATATCAGTATGGGGAAGTGCCAATTGTACTATCTTGCGTCCACTCAAATCTTTGCAAAACAAAACTATCAAATGTATTTTTAAGTTACCATTCCTTGAATCTACATCACATTTATATGCTCCAAAAAATCTTTTGGATATCAATTCTTTGTACAAATTGAAAATATGTATATTCATCCATTGTCATCAATAATAGGAAACATTCATCTCTGGCATTTAATTCAACTGATACCATACACAATCACCAAACTAGACAATCAAATAGTCTCATCACGCATAGAATAAAGACAAACATTGGGAAAAATCAATTTTATATAATGGAATTTTGATATTCAATAATATACCCAATAAATTAAAAAATATCGAACAAAAAGATCGTTTCAAATTTCATTTAAAGAAGTACTTATTACAATGATACTTGAAAAAAAAACTGATGCAAGCATTTTCAACTTGAAATTTTGTTGTTTATTGTATTAGTTATAGATTTAGGTCCCTATTATAAACATTTATGTTTCTTGGAGTCAATAAAGATTATTATTATTTTTCAATCGATTCCTGCAGTGAAATCATTGAAACTCGGTTTTTCCTAAGTATGAGAGTGAACTGATTGTGTGTCAAAATCCAAAAAATGCAAAAAAATTACATTGATAGAGCCATATCTCGAAAACTGTCCATTTTTGAAGTTTTTGGCAATGGACACTTTTGATCAGTGCATCCAGATCTACACCATACCAAAAATTCGGACAAATTCACGGAAAGCCATTTTCCATAAGAAACGTGCGTGGTCCTTTATAAAACCTACAAAATGGATGTGCAAACGACCGGATCGGTGCATTTTCCACTGAGAAAATCCGGTGACACCACGAAAAAAAGAGAATTTTTCAAAAATTTATGATTTTCATAAAGTAAGTAAAAAATAGCACAGTCACTCACGTTCATTCCTCCTCGAGTCCGAAATCCTCCATGGCCAAAACCCTCGGCCTCACCAGCGCCACCCTGCTGTACTTCGGGCTCTTGTACTTCGTCCGGATCGCCTGCTGCTCCTTCATGGGCGAATCCTTGAGCGTCGCGATCTGCCGCTTGACCACCGGGCTCAGGTCTTTGAGCGTATACCCGCTGACCTTCTTCAGTCTCTTCGGCCACGGGGTGCGTTTCGATAGGGTGTGACGCGCCAGCGCGACGCTGGCCGACGCCAGCTTGGACGGGATGTGGTTGAGGTAGTCGTCGCCTTCGAGGAGGACCAGTTCGCTGATGTACTGCGGGTTTTGGAAAATACCGATTAGTTTCGATACGTGACAGAACATATACAGAGAAATAGTATGAAGTGTGAGAAACGACGTTCAGTTCAATATTTTTTCAAGTGGTTTTTTCACCGGATTAATGCAATTTATTTTCCAAGAAACATACAGTTTCTGAGAGGGACAAAAATCCACATAACGCAGGCAACATAAAAGTAAATACAACATTGAAAATTCATGAAGAAAATCGTGAAATCAGAACTGGAATGGATACATTTCAGGCTTGTCTGGTCATGTGATTGGGTTGGTCATTAATCATTTCGAAAATTGAAGTAGATGTTTCATGTTATTCTTAACAAGATGAATGAATCTGCATATTTTCAATTTGTATAGG
This sequence comes from Chrysolina oricalcia, assembly GCA_944452925.2. Classification (NCBI taxonomy): domain Eukaryota; kingdom Metazoa; phylum Arthropoda; class Insecta; order Coleoptera; family Chrysomelidae; genus Chrysolina; species Chrysolina oricalcia. The sequence continues at coordinate 53,770,189 of OX101824.2, forward strand.
GAATATATCCAGTAACTTCTTGGTTTGTACAAGTTTACAGTTAGTTATTGATAAACAAGTTTAAAAATATATTTATTAATTTTGTTTTGTAATGATTCCAAAGAATTGAGCAAATAGGTCGAAGCAGTGCTCCAATCCGAAATCAAATATTGAAATTTAGGGTATGCTAATGAAAAATATATGGATTCTAGATATTTGAGAGACAGTAAATTACGAAATTTCAAAAATAATTCCAAATAATGTTGAAATCTGCCACCTTGAGTTCTCTATATTTCTATTTACAGTATTTAATGTAGTCAGGATTGAATTTGATCGGTTCTTTCAAATTATCGTTTCACGATTTTTTTGTAATAAATATAAATGAGGATTTTTCATAATTTGATGTCAGTTCATGACAGACGATATTTTTCCTAGACCATTTTGCATGACATTTTTATATCACGTTGATTTTTTCCGCCGTATTTTATTATTATGGTATCATCAGCAAATATTTCAGTTTTTCCAGATGAATCTAAATCAGTTGAAGAGTTATCATATGATAGCTATTAGTATATTTAGAAAGAAAAGTGGATTACCGATCGAAAAAAAGAGGTACCGCGCGACGCGAATCTTTGGCGAGCAATGACACTTTCTGATCGAATATTTTTTCTACAAATGCAGATTTAAGCCTTTTGGCACAAAGCTCGGTACTTTATTCAAGACAGGCACGTAACTTCACCTAAGAACACTCAATAACTATCCTAATTGTGAAAATTGTTAAGAACGAACTCTCCTATTTTACTTGATTTAATATCGAAGTCTGGGTTCCAGAAAAAATAAAAATTGCTTAAGTTTCACTAATATTCACAAGTAGTAAAAAAGATGACATTAATATAATTACCGCCCTATTTAAGTTTTACCAGTGTTTCCCAAAATTTTAGAAAAAAAATTTAATGTCAGGCTTTTAAGTTTTCTTGAAAATAATAGTTTACTTAGTCAGAGTTAATACAGTTTTTGCAGGTCAAGAGACACAGAGACTGCAATCTTGGATGTTTTCTCAGATATTCAGATTCAAATTGGCAGCAACAGGAAATTCGGTCTTTTGTCTCTTGATTTGTGGAAAGCATTTGATACCATCGACCACAAAATTTTATTGGAAAAATTATACCCCATTGGAGTTAGAGAAAACATTCATGAATGGTTTCAAAATTACCTCATGAATAGAAAGCAATATTTATTAGCGGATGGTATCAGCAGTTCACTAATGGACATAAAATGTGGGGTACCACAACGATCGAGTTTGGGACTGGTTTTATTTTTGATTTATATCAACTCTATCACAAATTTGGAACTGATAGGAAAAATTAAACTATTTTCGGATGACATCACGTTAATAAATGTTGTAAATGGTCTGAACGAGATACGTGAAAATATGAAGAGTAATCTGATAGAGATTTCAATTTGGTTGCAAGTTATGACATATGAAAAATAAACATGAACAATGCCATTGATCCACTATTATTTGGAACTGAATCCATTAAATATACCAAAGTTACCAAATTCCTAGGTCTTTACATAAACGAAAAACTAATATGGAATAAACATACTGAAAATTAAAATTGGTAATGGACCTTTCCAAGAGATATGAGGTAACACTGAAATTAGAAAGTAAATACGCTAATATCACTCGGGATTTTTTTTCTGACTTCTTGCGAATAAAATCAAGTTTTATGAAATAGATAAATTAAAAAATGAACTTCATGAATTTGGCAATAACCTTTTTCGTTATGAAAATCCAAATGAAGAATATGAGGATTTACTCAAAATTTTTGAAAACAACTCGTTTATGAAAACTTTTACAAAAAAACATGATTCTAAACCTTGGTTCATTGAACGTGTTGCAAACCTTATTAAAATTCGCGATAAGTTCTTTTATAAGAAAAAAAAGAATCCATATTCAGATTTCTACAAAAAAGAGTATGATCGTCATAACAGATTAGTAAAAAAAACAATTAGAGAAACAAAGAAAAAATTCTGTGAGAATAAATTCGTCGAAGCTAACCCAAAAAAAAATTTGGAAGGGCATAAATTCCTTACTATATAATTCAAATAGCACCAAAAAAGAAATTAAACACATTATCACCAATAAAGTAAAAGTTAGTGATCCTCAGGATATATGTGAGGAAATCAATAAGCATTTTGTAACCATTGGACCAAAACTATCTTCAGCAATCAAAACTCAAAATGATGTTATTGGAGATAAATCAAGTGTTTCGTCTATGTTTTCAGCACCAGTATGTATTAATGAAATTGAGGAAATTATTGATAATTTGGACATCCATAAATCTTCTGGATTTGATGAAATTACTGCTGGAATTGTGAAAGTTATAAAAAATGAGCTATCTCCCATTTTACTTGATATAATATCCAAGTCATTAAAAACAGGATGTGTCCCTGAAAAAATGAAGGTTGCCAAAGTTTCACCAATATTTAAAAGCGGTCGGAAAGATAACGTAAATAATTACCGACCCATATCAGTTTTACCAGCATTTTCAAAAATTTTGGAAAAAATAGTGAATGTCAGACTTTTTAATAATCTTGAGAAAAATAATTTATTGAGTCATAATCAATATGGTTTTCGCAGGTTGAGAGACACAGAGGCGGCAGTTCTGGATGTTGTTTCGCATATCCAGATTCAGAGAAATGTGGCCTTCTCTCTCTTGACTTGTGTAAGGCATTTGATACGGTTGACCACGAAATTTCATTTGCAAAATTATACTCAATAGGTATAAGAGGAAAAATTCATGAATGGTTTCAAAATTATCTGATGAATAGGAAGCAGTACGTGTTAGTTAATGGTGTTAGCAGTTCTTTGATGGATATCAAATGTGGGGTACCGTAAGGATCAATTTTAGGACCTGTTTTATTTTTTATTTATATTAATTCCATTACAAATTTGAAATTGAAAGGAAAAATTAAACTATTTGATGATGATACTACATTAATATATTTTGCCACTGACCTCAACGAGATACGTGAAAATATGGAAAGTGATCTAAATGTAATTTCAACATGGTTACAACACTTTAAACTCTCTCTGAACTTTGGTAAATCAACATTTATGTTTGTTTCTAAAAAAACCACAAACAACTTCATTCATCCGCTATTATTTGGATCTAACTCTATAAAATAAACTAAAGTTACTAAATTCTTCTTATTGACGAAAAACTATCATGGAACAATCATATTGATAAATTGAGAAAGAAATCAATCCAGTCGTTGGTGTACTGTTCAAAATAAGAAAATGTGTGCCGATCAAATACCTTAAAAATATTTACTTTTGTCTTATCTATTCTAACCTACAGTATTTGATATCACTCTGGGGAACCGCTAATAATTCAGCTTTGAAACCTCTAAAAAAATTACAAAATAAATCTTTGAAATGTATTTACAACTTACCGTTTTTAGAAGCAACAGCAAACTTATATAAACCTAAGAGTTTACTAAATTTGAATTCCCTTTATAAAGTAAAAATTTGTTCATTTATTCACTTTATTCGATTGAAACAGAAAGTTTCTAATTTAAATTTCATCGAAATCAATAACATACATGATCACAAAACAAGACAAGCAAACTGTTTAAGCCTCAGCAATTTCAGAAGTAACTTTGGAAAAAAATCGATATACCATGATGGTATAGATATCTACAATTCACTACCAAATGAAATTAAAAAAATTACAAAAGTGGCGATTTTTAAAAATAGAATAAAAACCCATTTTCTTCGTCAATTAGTCTAAAATAATTTTTTTCTATAATTTATTTTATTTTTCCGTCCAACTATTTTGAATTGACATGGATAACTTTTCCTTTTTTTAAAGTTTTTTATGAATTGTATTTATATCAATTGTATATTATTTTTTCTCTGTAACCTTTGTAAGGCATTGTTATTATTATCATTATTTTGTATCCCTACCATAAACAAACCTGTTTCTTGGGATATTATGAATAAATTATTATTATAGTTTATCTATAATCAGGAGAAAAGTGGTTTCGTGACGTCACGTTTATCAAAACTAAACTTGGCAACGTTGTTAAAGTTGTGCACCAAATTCTCATTCAAATATGTGTCGTATGACAGTTGTCATTTGATACCAGATGGGTTCTTTCGTCTGTTTCACGGTGCGATCAATAAGAATAGTTTGTCTCTGTCTAACTCATTTGCCTACCCATTTGATACAAGTGAAGCAGTTCCATCAGATTTAAACTTCAACGAACACTACCTTGATTTATTTTTTGAGGTTAATGCAGTTTTGAAAGTTTTGAGAGCTTTTTTGTTTGTGTTCTAAAATTTGTTATTAATTCCTGTACCTCCAGTACCTGTATCCCTGCAATAACTGAACTTGTCGAAATGGTGCTTTGTACCCGGTTGTCTGAACACCAGTGCAAATTCCAATAAACAATTTTTTTATGCACCTAAAGATGAAGCGCGTCGGAAAATGTGGTTCGAAACACTGAATACACCTTTTGTGAAAAGCGGAGATATATGTTTTTGTGAAGAACATTTCCAAGTGAGTACTTTACGTTATGTTATTATTGTATTCAAAGCAGAGTTCAAGGAATGATTTTAAATTTTAGTCATTGCAAGAAAGACCGTGAACAATTACACAAATAAATTCACACCAAATCGTTTATGATAACACCTTACTACACTTTTATCGAATTTATCAGTTGAATGTTGATTGTTGAATGTAAATAAAATAAACAATAACCTCACATCTCCATATAACTTTTGAGAATTGAGAACTGTCATTACGATTTGCTGTGCTGTCAATGCTCGTTCTTCATCAAAAGGATGATCCGTTCAGAAAATTTGAAAGTTAGAAATACAATAAAAAATAGCTAATATGTGAATTTTTAACTATGAGTTGATCAAGTGACAATGTGATTATTTCTCAACGGCGTATATCATGCTAGAAGTTATATTTTTAAGGAGAACGGTATTGCTTGTTTGGGAACGTGGATTATGGTGGGAGGTATTTCCGATGAACGTGACGTCAGCGGCACACTTTCAAATGTGATATTTTTTTAAAATGAAAGAAAAATAATGGAACTTTTTGTTAAATGGACTTTTCAGACTAACAACGAGTTTTGTAATTTATTTTCCGTAAATGTAAAGGTCCATTGGTGTTCTGTTCAAAATTATGAAAGTCGTTGCTTTCAAATACCTGATGAATATTTACTACTGTCTTATTCACTCAATCCTACAGTATTTGATTTCCATTTGGGGAACTGCTTGTGACCTTTTGAAAAACTCCGAAATAAATGATTAAAATGTATTTATAACTTAACATTTTTAGAAACCAACCGCCAACTTGTATAAGTCAAAGAGTTTACTAGACTCGAAATCTCTATATAAAGTGAAAATTTGTTCCTTCATTTATTTTATTCAAATCAAACAGGTAGTTTCTAATTTAAATTTCTCGGAAGTGACTAGTATACACGATCATAAAACAAGACGAGCAAACTGTGTCTAAGCCTGGGAAATTTCAGAACTAACTTTGGAAAAAAATCAATATACCATGATGGTATAGTAATTTACAATTAATTCACTGCCAACTGAAATGAAAAATATAAAAAGTGCCAATTTTCAAGAGTAAAACCAAAAAATATTTTCTTTATTGAATCTTAATTGAATTCATTGATCCTTATAATCATAGAATTTCATTATATCAATTTCAACATAACCCTTTTTAGCTCTCAATCCTTTATTGAATCAAACTATTCTAGATAAAAAAGAGAAAAAGGAAAGCTCAAACTTATTCCTAGTGAACAATTCGCCCTCCAAAAAGTACTTTCTGCAATCTCTCAGGTGGCCAGAATTGTTCAAGAAATAAGGGGGGCTTCCAAGAAAAGCTCAATACTGTCCCGCTTGATATCAAGATAGCATTTGATACAGTCTGGATAGAGGGATTCGTCTGCAAGATGTTGAGAGCAGGCATTCCTAAACACATGGTCAAACTCCTCGATTCATATCTGATCGACAGGGCTTTCCAGGTGAGAGCAAACAATACCAACTCGGGTACGTATCTGGCCGGAGCAGGCGTTCCTCAAGGATCGAGCCTCTCCCCGCTACTATATTAGCTATATAAATTCCCTAGCTGATTTGGATTTGACGGGAAAAATCAAAATGTTTGCGGATGACATAATAATGATATACAGTAAAAAAAAAAATTAGTCAACTCAAAATAATATGACAAGCGATCTTGAAAAAATAACATCATTGCTTCTATCACATAAACTAACATTGAATTTTGAAAAATCTTCGTTTATGTTCATCGCAAAAAATCTTCTAGTATCGACTTGATAGATCCTATTAGATTAACAACAATTGAAATTTCTGGGACTTTATGTAGATGAAAATGTATCGTGGTCAAAACATATAGAGGTTTTAAGGAAACAGATTTCTCCAATTATTGGAATTCTTTTCAAGATAAGAAATTTTTCACCACTTAAACATCTCAAGAGCATTTATTTCTCATTAGTTTATTCAAAATTGCAATACATGATTTCTTTTTGGTGTGCAGCAACAAATTTCATTGCTCAGACCACTAAAGACGATACAGAATGAAATCATCAAATGTATATTCAAGCTTGATTATTATGAGTCAACTGCTAATTTGTATAGACCAAGAAAGCTTCTGGATATTCATTCATTATATAAAATGAAATTGTGTACCTTCATTCATTTAGTTAAAAATAATATGAAACATTCTAATTTAATGTCATCAATAATAGGAAACATTCATCTCTGGAATTTAATTCAACCGGTACCATACACAATCACCAAACTAGACAATCAAATAGTCTCATCACGCATAGAATAAAGACAATCATTGGGAAAAAATCAATTTTATATAATGGAATTTTGATATTCAATAATATACCCAATAAATTAAAAAATATCGTACAAAAATTTCATTTAAAGAAGTACTTATTACAATGATACTTGAAAAAAAAACTGATGCAAACATTTTCAACTTGAAATTTTGTTGTTTATTGTATTAGTTATAGATTTAGGTCCCTATTATAAACATTTATGTTTCTTGGGGTCAATAAAGATTATTATTATTAATATTCAAAATCAATGGTGATCAACATAATTATTCAACCAGATATTCCAACAATATAACAATGAATAAAAGTAAGACAAATATCGGTCAAAAATCAATACTATGTAACGGAATAAAATTTTATAATGGATTACCCAATGAATTGAAAAATTATGGTAAAATCCGATTCAAAATTAATTTTAAAAAATACTTGAGTTGAGTTTAGAACAAATAATAAATCTTTTCTAATTCCATCATTTTTAGTTTTGAAACTTTGAGATATATCTTGTTAATTTCCATCAATTGTTTAATTTCTTCTATAATTTGTGTTTCATAAGTATTGTTTTATTCAGTGTATACTTTTTTTATATATCCCTCTATAAGCAGAAATGTTTCTTGGGATCAATAAAGTATTAAGTATTATTATATACGTATGACTTTCCTACATCCTTTCAAACGAATACAGTCATCTACGCCGGTGATACTGCAATTTATTGCACATCATTCTACAGCTGCTCAAGATACAGATTTATGCCAATAAAAAACCGTGACTTTTGAAAATCGCGATTTTTTCGGCATAACTCTGTTGGAGTTCTCATATGGGAATACTCACCATGGCCAAGTGTATCGTTTTATCGTCCATTTTATGTTCCGTAGAAAGGTGTTGGATGAAGCAGTGGATCGTTGGAGCCTGCATTCTGAACTTCAGCACCTTCAGGATGAGCTGCTCCATTTTGAGGACTTGCTTCGAAGAAAACGTGTCGCCCGTTAGATACGACCACTCTTTCGAATCTATGGGATGATACTCTTCCATCTTCGTTGCCAGCATCATTGCTGCAGCACCAACTAGTTGGAATTTATTGCGTACCTGCGAAAAAAACGACTGAAACAAATACTCCAACTACATAATTAGAACGCAATCACAATTCAACCGAATCAAAAAGTTCTGAAGCACCTCAGCTGAAAAAATTATGGAGCAATTTTGTTTGCATTATTAGAATAATAAAAAATTACTTTATTTGATACTTCAATAAGTGATCATAGAATAATGTACACAACCATAAAAAGATCTGATATAACTTTGAAAAAATTCAAAAAGCATTTGATAATAAAAACAGATTATCCAAAATTTAGGAAACTCGTTTCTGAAAAACTAATTTTAAAGGATTATAATAATTTTTTTGAACTGATAAAAATTATCTCAGAAGCCAAAAATCAGTCAAGTATACAAATTCATGTTAGAGCTCGTGAAAACAACGATTGGATAACAGAAACCATCATTAGAGAAACAGAATTGAGAAATACTAAATTCAAATTACATAAACAGAATATTGATGATGAAAACTTATTCAATGAATATAAAGTTCAAAGAAACAAAGTCAATGCTATGATCAAAAGAGCTAAAGCTGAACATATTAATAGAAAATTTGAGTCCTCCCAAGGTAATAACAAAAAAATTTGGAATACAATAAACTATTGCATTAGAAATACTTCAAAATTGAATAAAAATAATGATATTCAAGTAATAAATTCAAATGGTAATATTATTACGGATGAATTGGAAATTGCTGAGGTGATGAATAATCACTTTTCAACTATTGGTGATAATATAAGTAGAGAAATGGTCGCATATTACAATAATATTCCAAGAGAAGATTTTCCTCCAGTAATTAATGATTCTTCAATGCTTCTGTTTCCCACTGACGAAATCGAAATTTTAAATTTAATGTATACTTTGAAAAAAACTTGTCCTGATCCAGATGGTTTGGTAACCAAAGACATTTTTGAGTTGAAAGATATTATAACAAAACCTTTATCAAAAATTATTAATGAATATTTTTCAAGAGGAATATTTCCAGATGAATTGAAACACGCTTCTGTTAGAGCTATTTACAAAAGTGGTGATCCTCAAAATCCCGGTAATTATAGACCAATAGCATTATTGAGCATTTTCTCCAAAATTATTGAAAAACTATTAAAAAACGCATAGTTAATTTCATCAATGAAAAATATGGTTTTGATGAAAACCAGTTTGGATTTCAAGAAAACAGTGGTATTCAATAAGCAGCATTACAAGTAATTGATAAAATTCGAGAAGGACTTCACAAAGGAAATTATGTAGTTGCAATTTTCATGGACCTCCAAAAAGCATTTGATACCGTTGATCACATAATACTGTTGAAACATTTGAAGTCAATGGGAATCAGAGGCATTGTAATAAAAGTGACTAACTGTCAGTTTGGCTCTACTAAGTTTCTCTGAAATCCACTAAATAATCGAAGATAAACAACCAAAACCCAATTTTTGAATACTATCAAATCCTTGTGCAAGAGAACAATATAAGTTTCAATAGGAAGTGCAATCATTTCAATATTATTTATTGCAAAGATTTCGGACAGTTTGGAAACGTCAATTGTGTCATCAAAAATATTGAAATCATAGACAAGTGAAGATAAATATTTTTTGCCGCTTGAGAAAAAAAAAATAAATTGTGAATATGGGAAGAAAGAAAAGACGTAGAAATAGTAACAATTCAATGATTGAAAGTATTCAAAATATAGATGTAGAAACTTTTGATTCATTAGAAAATTCAAGGAATGGACCTGCAGAATCTCAAAACGAAACCATGAGAAGAAAGAAAAAACACCAAAATGAGATATATGACCAAGAAACCAGTTATGAATTCACCCAAATTGATTATGCAGAAGAAAAAAAACCTAATAGTAGAAAACTTTTGAAAGCAGAAGAAAATGACTTGTTAAAAAGATTGAAGAATGAAAATTTAAATTTAATGAGAATGTTAGATGAGAGAGAACAATTATTGGCTGAAAAAGATAGAAATATCGAACAACTTCTTCGAGAGAATGAAAGTCTACGATCCAATTATAACCTTATAACGTCCAATATTGTGGAGAAAGATACAATAATGGAAAGTCTTGACAAAATTCACAGTAAAATAGATGAAGTAAAAACAGAATTGATACCAAAAAACATTCCAACATACTCACAAATTGTATCACTAAAAAAGGTAACAAAAAAACATATTCTGAAACATTAATTATAGAACCAAAAAATGAACAACAATCCATTGAAACCAAAAGAGATCTCAACAAAAATATCAATTTAGGAATGCTAAAAATTGCTATTGCAGCAGTGAAAACAAGAAGAAACGGTGGATTGGAGGTAACCTGTAAAGAAAAACGTGATTCGAAGCTCTAAAGGAAGAACTTCATAATAACTTAGAAAAATATTCCATCGAAGAAAAGAAGCTCATCAATCCCAAAATCAAAATTGTAGGACTTAAATTGAAAGAATGTATCGACAAGGAAGAATTGCAAAAAATTATTATTGACCAAAATCAATTTATAAATGACGATGACTTATTGAAAATAAATTTTATCAAATATATTGAGAATAAAGACTCCTACACAATATTTATGGAAGTAAGTGGAAGATTATATAGGAAAATATTTGAAGAAAATTTTAGAAAATTATTCATTTCATGGCAAAATTTGAAAGTATTTGATAATAATTTGCTAACCCAATGTTACAAATGTTATCGTTTTGGTCATTCTTCAAAGAATTGTAGAAACAATACAGTTTGTCCCTGTTGTGGAAAACAACATGAAGAAAAAACGTGCAAAAATGCAGATATCTTGGAATGTCCGAACTGCGAACACTCTAATCAAAATTATAAAACAAAACTTAATTCCCAGCATGCTGCAAGTGATCGAAATTGTCCGATATATAAAATGAACCAAGAGAAAATGTCTTCCCGAATAAATTATGGATAAAAATTTTATCAATCTCTACGATTATTCATCATTGGATCAACAAAAAGCACTTCAAGATGATGAATTAGGAATATTATATATGAATGCAAGATCAATAAAAAATAAACTTGACAACCTGGAAATACTTGCGAATGAAAATCAGATCAAAATTCTTGTCATAACGGAAACATGGCTATCTATAGACGAGGAAAAATTTTTTGGTTTCAATAACTTCAATTCTATATTTTCAAGCAGAGAGAAGAGAGGAGGCGGTGTTGGTATTTTCATACATGAAGATTTAGAATTCAGTATTTTGGAAAAAGAAGAAGATGAAGTGAATTATCTAGAAATTGAAATCAAAAACCCAAAAATGATAATTTCGGTAATTTATAAACCCCCAAATTTCAAAAATTCGAACTTTTTTAATATATTGGATAATAATATGAACAAAATTAACAATCAAAATGTGAAATGCTTTTTCCTAGGAGATATGAACATAGACTTATTGAATGATAACAAACATTCTAAAAATCTTCTAGACATATATTCATCCAATAATTTCTTTTTATGTAATGATAGGATTCCAACAAGATCTGGTGCATCTAGTGCGACGATAATTGATCATGTTTTAACAAACAATAAGGAAGAACTTCACTTATCTTTAATTGAAAATTCACTTAGTGACCACAAAATACAAATATTGAGTATAAAATGCTACAAAATACAAAAACATCCATACATTCATGATACAAAGAAATTGAAAAGTGAATTAATGCAATTTACAATTTATTTGGAAACTTAAACAGACCCTAATATCATATACAATAAACTACTGAACATTTTTTAATCATGTGCATTTATCAAAATCATAAGAGTGAGAAATGACAAACCATGGTTTTCAAATGATCTGAAACAAATGATCAAAAAACGTGAGAAGTATAATCGAAAAAAGAAAGAAAACCCTGGTAATGAATATTATATTGATTTATATAACCACCAAAATAAACTTGTGAAGAAAGCATTGAGGACTGCAAAAAAGAATTACTATGATAACAGATTCGAAAATTCAACAACGAAAGAAAAATGTACTGCAATAAATAAACTACTGAATTCCAACTATCGAAAGAAGCGCAATATTCAATCTTTAAAAGTCGATAATGAAGTAATTGAGGACTGCCACAACATATGTGATAAATTCAATGAACATTTCACCAATATAGGACCCAAACTTGCCTCCAAAATTCCTAAAACATCGCAGAGCTGTATAGAAAAAACAACCATTTCATCAATGTTCCTGGATCCTCCAAATACTGAAGAAATCATAAGTATAATTGATAATCTCGACCCAAAGAAGGCTTGTGGATTTGACGAAATTGATATCAAACTTGTAAAAATTGTCAAATCTGAACTTGCTCCAATTTTGAAATACTTAATTCATAAGTCAATCCAAACCTCAATAGTACCAGAAAAAATGAAAATTGCTAAAGTCACACCAATATATAAAAATGGCAAAAAAACAGATATGAACAATTATAGGCCCATCTCGGTGCTTCCTGTATTTTCAAAAATCTTCGAGAAATTCATAAATGACAAACTATTTGAGTATTTGGAAAAGAAAAATCTTCTATTTGAAAACCAATATGGATTCCGTAAATTGAGAGATACTGAGAGAGCAACACAAGATGTTATTTCATCTATACAACAAAAAGTTGACAACCACCAAAAATGTGCACTATTATCTTTAGATTTATGTAAAACTTTTGATACAGTTGATCATAAAATACTTTTGAAAAAATTATACAGTATTGGCATCAGAGGCAACATTCATCACTGGTTTGAAATTTTTTTGAATAATCGACAACAGTATGTTTGCATTGAAAATAGTTATAGTCAATATAGAAAAATCAGTTATGGTGTACCACAGGGATCTGTTTTGAAGCCTGTTCTTTTTTTGATTTACATCAATTCTATTTCTTTTTTGGATTTAAAAGGATCTCTAAAATTATTTGCAGATGATACAACTATAATTTATTCAGGATCCAATACAGACACTCTCAAAAAAAGTATCCAATGCGACATTAAAAATATTCTCTCATGGTTACAGAATCATAAATTAACCTTAAACTTTTCCAAATCCTCATATATGTTTATTGCAAAACGAAAAATTAATGACCAACTCACACCATTAATCTTTGATAAAAATCAAATTGAAACTGAAAAAACTGTATACAATTTTTAGGACTCTATATTGATGAATGCCTCAGTTGGAAAAAACATATTGAAAAAATTAGAAAAAAAATCTCTCCAATTATCGGCATACTTTACAAGATTAGAAACTATATATGTCGTAAATATTTGATGAATATATATTATTCCTTCATATATTCGCAATTACAATATTTGATATCTATATGGGGATCCGCGAATAAATCTGTATTGAAACCTTTGAAAAAACTCCAAAATAAATCAATAAAATGTATTCACAAACTTCCCCATCTTGAACCAACAAAAAATTTGTACAAGCCAAAAAAAAATATTGAGCTTGGAATCTCTTTACAAATTATCAGTATGTTTGTTTATTCATTTAAGCCGATTTAAAAAAAATAAACTGGTTTGCATTTTACAGAAAATAAAATCATTCATAAACACCTAACAAGAAATTTCAATGAACTATATCCCAGTAAGGCAACATCTGAAATTGGAAAGAGGTGCATTTTGCATGATGGTATCATAATTTATAATCAATTACCTAACCGTTTGAAAAATATAAAACATCTATTGAAGTTCAAATTACAACTGAAAGAGTATTTCTTAGTTTCCTAATTTTTTAGAATTTTATCAGATTTGACAATTTAATTTAATTTGATTTGTATTCATTTATCCTATATACGTATTATATATAGCCAATTAATCGTTGACTTCCCTGTAAAAACATTTAATGTTTCTTGGGTGAATAAATGAATAATAAAAAAATCATATCTATCTCATAGAACAATAAGTACCAAATCTTGTAACTTTGAAACTGACAAACTTTTCAATAATAAAGGAGTTCGTCAGGGTTCTGTTTTAGGTCCAATTTTATATTTATTGTATATTCAAAATATTTCTAGAATGCATTTAGAGGGTAAATATACCATTCATGCAGATGATACAGTGATTTTATATGAGAACTCTAATCCTTCAATTTTAGAAACTATTATAAATGAAGATATGAAAAAATATGAAAAGTGGCTTTATTCTAATCTTTTGTCATTAAATACTAGTAAATCTGAATACATAATATTTCAACAAAAAAATAAACAAAAAATGAATCTGAATTTGAAAATAAAAAATGATGTTTCAAAACAAACTCCACATATAAGGTATCTAGGAATATGGATTGATGAAAATTTGAAGTGGGACAAACATATTGAAGTGCTTATAAAAAAAGTGTCTTCCTTAATTGGAGCCCTGAGAAGATGTCCCAAACTCAATCCAAAAATTGCAGATATGATTCTACATTCTCATATAATAAGTAGAATGACTTATCTCATAAACATTTGGGTAACATGTTTCAAAAGTAATTTCAACAAAATTTCCATTTTATATAAAAAAGCCTTAAAAGTATTGTATCGTCTTCCATATGATACGCCAACAATTCAACTCTATATAATTACAGAAAAATTTTCCTTAGAAGAACTCTATTCTATAGAAACTTAAAAAAATGTCTTTCAATATTGTGAATAAAAAAGTTAAATCAAACTTCATATTAACTAGAAATTCTGAAATACATAGTTATCGTACTAGGCAACATAACATGTTCCATATTGATCCTGCTAACTCAATTTTTGGACAAAAGAGATTTGCACATTCAGCTCTGTCAAATTTTAATAAATTACCAATTGAGATCAAGAATTCCAGAAACATCATTCAATTTAAAAATCGATTTAAAAAGTACATGCTTGCACAAAGAAATAATCTCAATTAATATTGATTTTCAGTATGTGACATAGTCAAGGCCTCCTTTACTTTAAAATTACCAAGGACTATTCTTTGTATATCTGGATTCTTATTTTTTTTATTTTATTTTGTCCGTTTTGAACTTTTCTACTTTAAATTTAAAGAATATAAGTTGTTTGAAATGCTCATAAACAGTCTTCATACCAGTTTTACGTAACTGTCTGACTGTTTTATGATATTCATTTTAGAAACGTTATTTTACTAATGAATATTTTTTTTATACCCCTTGTATTTTGATGTATTATCATGTATTAATAAAACATTCTAAGCAAAAAAAAAGAATTAACAATTATCATAGATATGGGCAAATTTAATTTTTTTGCGATTTTTTGCGATTTTCTCCAAAAAAATCTATTTATCAATATTAATGTACTGGTCGTGTTTTTACTGCATGTTATTTTTCTTGGTCTCAGGAACAAGTTTTCTCAGTATAGTATGATGGGAAAAGATCTTTTCGACATTTTGAGAAGTTCTGGACGTAATAAAATTGAAGACTAAAATAATGATTATATC
This sequence comes from Chrysolina oricalcia, assembly GCA_944452925.2. NCBI lineage: Eukaryota > Metazoa > Arthropoda > Insecta > Coleoptera > Chrysomelidae > Chrysolina > Chrysolina oricalcia. Next base: position 53,785,562 of record OX101824.2, read on the forward strand.
AAAAAATCAGTACAGTCTGGTTCTGAAGAAAGCTATTAATGGATGGTATGGTAATACTTCATTGGCCTCTAGAAATATTTCTTATTTTTATTTTTTTTTATTTATTTATTTATCCCAAGAAACATTTCTGTTTATAGAGGGATTAGGTTTTACACAAATTGTATAACGACAATTGGTACAATTATTAAAAAAGGAATGTTACAGATAATCTGTAAAATATGAGTAAATAAGTCATATCAATCAGAAAGAAACAAAAGCAAAAACAGTCAAAGGTGAAACATTGTTTCATTATGGGAAATCATCTGTTGAGTATACATTTTGTAAGTTCATTTTTAAATTTTGGTTGAGTCCTAATTTATTTTATTGCCTGTAGTATTTTATTATATGTCTCAATTCCCTCGTAAAAAATAGACGTTTTTCCAAAGTTTGATTTGAAACGTAATGAGTTTATTTTATTTACATTTCTTGTTTTATGGTAATGGATATTCGAAATATGATCAAAAGTAAGATCCGAATGTTTTTTTCCTGTATCAACATAGTGGATGAAAATTCATGGATATAACCAAATTTATAATTATGGAAACATCAATCAAAATGATGGAATGATCTTATACAGTGTGTCCCACTTTGAGCAGCCACACCCTCATATTTCGTTGAGCATGAAATAATTCGAAATTTTCTTTGACTCAAGTTGTAGTACTCGGAAATACCTACCTTTATGTTTACGTAACCTTTGTATATCCATTTTCCACGGCTAACTACGACCAAATGAAAAATGAAAAATTGGAAAAAAACATACTAGGCATTTTTTTATCGCAAAAATAACACCAGATTCTGTTTCAGAACATCTTAAAACCCCCAAATCTCAATGCTTGATTCATTTGAATATACAGGGTATCATCTGTAGCTGGTAGCATTATCAACTCTAATCCATAAATAATGCTTGGAAAATTTCCAAAATATCTTCTCTTGTCACTGAATTCCCAAAAATGTTTAATTAATACTTTGAAAAATAGCCAAATATCACTTTTCCAAGGCTAACTCTGATCAGAATGAATGATACCCTGTATATTCAAGTGATTCAAGCATTGAGATTTGGGGGTTTTAAGATGTTCTGAAACAGAATCTGGTGTTATTTTTGCGATAAAAAAATGCCTAGTATGTTTTTTCCAATTTTTCATTTTTTATTTGGTCGTAGTTAGCCGTGGAAAAGGGATATACAAAGGTTACGTAAACATAAAAGTAGGTATTTTCGAGTACTACAACTTGAGTCAAAGAAAATTTCGAATATTTCATGCTCAACGAAATATGAGGGTGTGGCTGCTCAAAGTGGGACACACTGATGAAAAATAAATATTCTTTCAAATATGAAATTATAGAACTGGATAATATCAAAGTAATCTATACGAAAATTGCAGTAGATATAAATCAAAAATTATTAATTCAATAACATTATACCTTCAACTTCATCCTATACTTTTAACGATAACTTACAAGTTTTTCTAAATGCACACCGAAAAGATATCAATAAGAATGATACATTTTTTATAGGAGACACAAACAAATATTTTGTCAAATTTCAAATTTGTTCATGAGTATCTCAATATACTGAGCGAATTTGGCTTTGTTTCCTACATTAATGGGCATACTAGATTTAAAAACAACATAAAATCTTGCATATATCAGAACAAAAATGTATTCAGATCCATGATATATGAGTATGAAATCACTATCATTATCCGATATTTCTTCATTATAATTTGTACATTCCAAACAGAAATTATGACAATTTTTTTTATAAAGACATGATTGACTATAAAACACTACATGAGAAGTTTGAAAATGAAAACTGGAGCAAATTTTATAAAATGAACAATTCCGATGACTTGGCAGAATATTTGATAAAAAGAATTCAAATAATTACTGGTGAATGTACTAAGAAAGTCAGGATAACAAATAAATTGAGAAAAAGAAAAGAGTGGATGACTTCAGCATTATTAATATCTGTAAATAGAAAAAATGCATCGTATAAACAACTGAAAGAGAATCCTAATAATGTACTAGTGAAACTAGATTATAATACTTATAAAAACAGACTAACCTGCCTTATTAAAGAAGCTAAAAGACAGTGTTATCAAAAACAGATAACAGATAGTAGTGATTCACTTGGAAATTATGGAAATGTATAAAAAATGAACATAAAACCGTTGAAGGAATAAAGTCTATGAAATTGAGTGATAATTCAATAACAGACAATAAAGAGATTATTTCAGACCATCTCATTAATTATAACTCGGGAGTAGCAGAAAAAATGAATAAAAAAATTATTCCGTCTAAAAAAACACCTATATTTGAACCACCCAGAACACTGAAAAAATTTTATCTAGAAGACACAAACCAGATTGAAATAGAACAAATAATAAAATCGTTGAAATTGAAAAAATCTCCAGGTATTGATAAAATCACTTCAGAAATACTAATATTCTTAAGTAAAATCATTTCAGAACCATTGACTCATCTGATGAATTTTATCTTGAATTCAGGTCAAATTCCAAAGTCTTTCAAAGTGGGCATTATCAAACCAATATATAAATATGGTGATAGATTTGAAGCTAAAAATTATATGCCTATTTCACCAATTTCAAATTTAGCAAAAGTTTTTGAGAAAATATTGAAATATAGAATGGAAACATTTTTGGAAAAAAAATCATCTAATTTCAGAAAAACAATTGGGATTTAGAAAAAACGTTTCAACCCAGGATGCTATCTGTCATGTGATTAATAATATACATCAACATCTTGATAATCAAAATTCAACTATGGATAGTTTTTTGGACGTAGCTAAAGCTTTTGATACAGTTGACCACAAACGACTATTAATGAACTTAGAGAATATTGGATTTCGCGGAAAAGTTTATGGTCTTCTCAAAAATTACTTAGAAAATAGAACTCAATATGTTGAAATTGATGAAGCTAGGAGTGAACAAAAAATCTTTTAATTTGTTGTGCCACAGGGGACAGTTTTGGGACCACTGCTATTTTGTATCTATCTCAATGACCTTTTTTATATTAATACTATAGGTGAAATTCATAGTTTTGCAGATGATACAGTTATATTATATGGAGGGAAAAACTGAACTGAATTACAGACTGAGACTACATTAGATTTTGAAAAGATTAAAAATTGGTTTGATCATAACCTACTCACAATAAACTTTGAAAAAACGAAATATATGCCATTCACATTTTATAATAACACTCTTCCAGACATGGGGCCACTAATAATTGATAATAATACTAGAATAGAAGAAACAGATAGTATCAAGTACTTAGGGATTATGCTTGACAGGCATCTTAAATGGGACAAACAATTTGCAAAATTTTGTTCTTAGCGCCTTATGCCTATGCCTTTTTACTGAATCTTGGCGCCTAGTGATGGTGTGCCCCCTCCCCCGCCCTTAATTTCTAGAATCGCCACTGGTCGTATCAATTACAGTATATGGAAAAGTACAAAGAGTATATTCCTGAAAATTTATGAACGGGAGTTTTCCGAGGGGTTCGTTTCATTTAAAATATTTTCAGTTGTCTACGACTTCCTGTCATACCGGAAGTGAACCCCGAATTTGTTTTTTTTTTGTGGAACACCCTGTTTTTATTGCATTTTCATAATCTACGATGAATTTCAACAAAACTTTATCTGAAACAGCATATGTCTAAAGGGCTCCAGTTTTCAGTTATTCCATATTTTTGAAAATTTTCACGGATTCAACCCTTTTCAAAAAAAAATTATATTTTGTAAACAAAGCGAGTCAGGTAAAAAATTGTCAGAATTTCCTTGATTAAGACCTGAAGCTTCCTAAATCTTTCAAAACTTTCCCAAAAAATTATACTGGGTGCTCAGAAAATGGCGTCAAATTCGGCTATTTTGAAAATTGTGTAACTCATTTTTTTCAATTGGCAACCCCATTTCCAATTTTTTCTCGACGCCAGTGGATTCTACGCTAAAAAATATGCTGATAACCCTATATCTAAATTGAACGATTTTTGTAGAAACTTGAAAAAACTTAAATTTCCGTGTGGTTATTAGAGATATCTGAATTTTCAGTAGGCTTTTTTGGAAGAATCGACAAGAAACAAATGCTGAAGTGTCAACAAACAATATTAAGTGATAATTTCACATTAAAACATACTCACAACAGAAATTTGACTGAGAAATCGGTCGATATAATTGACGCATAAATGAAATGTTTCGTCACAAAATTTATACTCCTCAGATACACTGGCGAGCCAGTCTACGAGTACACTTCTGGAAGTCCAGGTGATCTCACCCTGTTTCTGCATATATGAAGGATTCGGATTGGGTCCCTTCTCTTCTAATCCATGGAGGTAATGCCATATTTCCTGAAATCATAATAGATAGATAGACAAAAGAAAGGAATATATACGTATACAGAGTTAGTCAAATGTTTGGACCTGCCCATTTTTCTCAGTTAATATGAGGGTTATCAAAAAAAAGTTCGTGTGAAAGTTGAAGGGTATTCTACTTTGCACCTTTCCATGAATTCAAATATTTTTCAGACTCGCCATTGGTGGAGAATTGACGGCATTTTTTTTAATGGAACCATGTCATGCTTAGTACCGCAGGAAAGCTTGTTTTTTACCATTTTAGAAGTACTAATAACTTAGAGCAGATTGGTATCAGAGAAATTGTAAATGATCTTTAAAAATCCTATTTTGAAAAAAGAACTATAAGGACATACACTAACAACGTGAAGACTGACAGATTTAATATTAACAAAGGTGTTCCCCAAGGCTCGGTTTTAGGTCCAATTTTACATTTATTATATATACAAAATTTATCACAATTCAACTTATCATGTCATTACACCATATACAAGGAAGATACAGTGCTTTTATGTGCAAATAAAAACCCTTTAATTCTAGAAAATACGATAAATGAGGATACGAACTTTCTCGGACCGTTTTCGGACCTAAACGGTACGGGAAAAATATTCCCGTATCGTTTTCGATACGGGAATATTTTTGCCGGCTTGTTTACATTTTAGACAGTTATTGAATTCACGCAAACAATATGTAGAATTCCTTAGTTTTTGATAATGCTGATTGCGATTTCAGAAAAAATAGTATGTGTACCTCGTAGTAAAAGCACATTCCCAGACTTCAATGCTTGTTGGCCTCGGCTTCGCCTCGGCCAACAATTTACATTGTCGTCCGGGAATGTATTGCTTTTACTACTAGATACACAATATACAATATTTATTATTTTGCCAGATTTTAGTAGTAGTAGAAGTAGTAGTAGTAATCTATTGTTATCCCAAGAAACAATTTTGTTTATAATAGGGATATTAAAAATTAATTACAAAATAAATATCCAAACGTATTTTACAGTAATACATAAAATTAACACAAGTATAATCCATAGCAAATAAAAATATAATCAATGCTACCTAACCTTCAGATTTTTTATCCAGAATAGTTAGATTTTTACGGAATACTAGAAGTGGAAAAGAAATTCTCCTTTTTAACTGGATACCCAAATCGGAAAATATTGAAATGAATTACCTCCTTATATGCATCACAGTGTAGCAGAGAAGTTGGAAAATAGTCTCTCTCTTTCTTTGGATACGGTATCCTATTTTCTTTATCGATATTCAAGAATGATTTTTCCACTAGCTCTTCCGATTTTTTCTGAAAAAAAAAATAGAAAATTGTGCTCAATGCTGAATCAATGTTTCAATTTCCGTTTAAAAAAGTCACTATTTTTTGAGAATAGAATACTGATCAAATTCGTACAGGAAATGAGGATAAGTATTAAAAGTGGTTGATAATCTGGTTTACCTGGTTTTCCTTTTCTATTTCAGGTTCGGTCACTGTTAATTTAACTTTTTTTGAATTGATTCGCACGCCGTTTTGTAGTAGTTTTTCTTTGTTGGCCATAAAAGATTTTTTCTGTCCATGTCCATTTTTGATTCCCAAATTTGCTGCTGCCGATGAAAACTTTTTGATTGCAACATGTTTATTGTTTTCAATGTCCTCGTGTATTTGAAAAGTAGCCATTTCTATCCTTTTTATTAATTTCAATACAGTGAACGGAATGGAAACAAAAATCAGAGTTTTGCAGAGTTTGATGGATTGGACCTACTAGGTAGGTATTCACGAATATATTATAAAAACTGAAATAACGTCAGGACCTGAACTGACGTTTTTGCAGTTTTTGTTGTTTTTTTATTTATTTATTTACTCGTACTTGATCGTATGCAAACGAAGAAGTTGGTGATTCGAAATGCGCGAATATTCTCGACGTTTAAGAAAAAATCATAGAAGACAAACCTGTTCGATTTTTTCATCTTCAGAAATTTGGATTTTGTATTAAATCTTGGATTTGGTAAAAAATTCGAAATTAGACTTTGCGCGCCATCTCACAGACGGTAGACATAACGCAAAATGGCCCCTTTTTCAATTGCAGGTTTCTAACTTTCCGTGATTTCAGTTCATCACAACTTGATCCTTCCTCTGAGAGATGGCTGAAGAGCAATTACTGCCATTGTCTAAGAATTGTATAAGGGGCAATGGGGTAATGTTACTGCAATAGATTATTAATTTTAACAAATAATGCTTCCTACATAGAGAACTCCTCAAGAGAATGATTGGACAATGATATTATCCTGAGTGTGTCAGAAATACTACCAGTTTTGCATTGTTCAAATGGAATGGTTCTACAGGAGAGTTTTCTAACAATTTCAAATCAAAAACAAACAGTTCAGACATTGTTTAAATAGAACATAGTCAATGCCTGTGGAAAAGGTATTGGACACAAACGCGAGTGTCATCTAGCGTGATTAGTTACAAACATGAATATTTGACATCATTTTAATGCAGGTGTCTTCAATAAACCCTGATTTTAAAGCTTTTCCATTGTTTTAATCAAGTTACGACATGACTTGGAGGCCAGATCACTGAAGTTACGACATGACTTGGATGCGAGCTCATTATCGCCATCTACATGTCGCGTCCATTTTGATCCAATTATAATCCCATAAGGTTGACTAACTATCTTCTATCATTGTTTATATAGAAGATAGTTAGTCAACCTTATGGGATTATAATTGGATCAAAATGGATGCGACATGTAGATGGCGATAGTGAGCTCGCATCCAAGTCATGTCGTAACTTCAGTGATCTGGCCTCCAAGTCATGTCGTAACTTGATTAAAACAATGGAAAACCATTAAATTCAGGGTTTTTTGAAGAAACCTGCATTAAAATGACGTCAAATATTCATGTTTGTAACTAATCACGCTAGATGACACTCGCGTTTGTGTCCAATACCTTTTCCACCGGCATTGACAATGTTCTATTTAAACAATGCTTCTATATAAACAATGGTTCAGACTAATATGTCTACAAACAGACATCTTAGTTCAGACATCTTCAGCAGTGTATTGATTATTGAAGTTTGGTCTTTCATAGAATTTGGCAGCGGATCAGCACAATAGTATCGCAGACGACAATAAAGTGCACGGCATATGCGCTCAGTGATTGGACACTGTTTTGGCGGTAAGTTTAAATGACAAGACAAGAAAAAGGCAAACTGAGTTGAAAATGCGTGAATAATTATCCAATCTTACCTAACTTGACTAACTTCACTGTTAGCGATTCAACAACTATTTATCCAATTTTGTTAATGAAACTCAAACCACAGAAATGATTTCTATGCACCAAAGCAGTATGTCGTGCATTTTACTGTATAGTCTGGCACATTAATTTTAAGCGCCATCTAGCAGGAACGAATTTTCCGAAGTTTGTGGTTTTGGTATGTAATGACGAAGCAAATTCCGTTTCTCCCAACGAGTCTATTTGGAGTTTTAATGTATCTACACCCAATGTGATGCTCAGAATGCTAAGGCACCATAGAATTTGTTTTTATTAAAATTTCCATGGACGGCACAAACTGAACTTAGTTTTCTCAACGGCGGATAGTAGTTCAAATAACGATACAAACAATAATCCAACAAAATCTGAAAACATACTTAACAATTTGCGGTACCGTAAAATGTTAAAACCTCCGGATGTAGATTTCATTGAAAATATGAACAGGATGTTTATAAAGTCAGTTGTGGAATCATCTGCGACTGAGGCCCAAGTACAGTCATGGTTTAAGCCCAGGTTCAACTGAACTAAGCTCAGAGAAGAACCGGGTTCAGAAATATTTTTTCCGTTGTCCACTCCATATTTGAGCTCAGGTTTACGCAGTTCAAGATATGTTAGTCTTCTACAAATTCCTCATCATTCCATTTTACAAAATGATCGACTCTATCTCTATAGTTCTTTGGCTGTCTTCTAGCGTTTACTATTACTTCTACTGCTTCCACAAAATCTTCATCATCTGTTAGTTCCACTGAAATATACCTTATTTCAGTGGTTAGTTCCAGATATCCAGAATATCATGTCATGTCATGTATTGGTTCAATTTTCAATTGAGAATGTTTCTCTTTACAACTCCGGGAGTATTTCAGACTGAAAGTTTTGACCAATCGCATATCATCAGCTGAATCCGCAATTCGCCGTTGTGAAAACCCTGCTTAACAGGAACAGAACACTCCTTCTGCCAAGTGTCAGTTTATTGAAAATTGAAATAGTTGCTGTCCTATGATTCCTATGGCAACAAAACAACGTAACAACGATATTTTAGTGATCTGTGGTGGATTTTCAATGATTTCAATTTTCATTCATTCATTTTGGCTTCGCCATTTTAGTGTACTATTTTAGTATAATTTTCAAAGCTTACGTAGTAGATCACATTTTTGATATGTTGGAATTATGTTTTCGATAGATTATGATTACAGCATGTGTAAAAAATAAGATATATCGAAATACAGTGAAATACTTTCATTTCGTTTAGCATACATGTTGTATGGATAACAATTTTCTTGAAGGTAATCAATATTGCATAGGACTTTGACATGTCCGTGCACTACAAATTCAAATCGGCCTTAGAATATGATACGGTCACTTTCGATGGTCTACATATATCGGTGAAGGATTTGAAGAACGCCATTATACAGCAGAAGAGAATTGGAAAGAGCACAGATTTTGATTTACAAGTTACAAATGCTCAAACCAAGGAAGGTAAGTTTTAGTGCACAAAGTGTTGAGAAAAGACTGCTAACCCGGTAATTTCAGTGTATGAAGATGGAAGCGCGTTGATACCCAAAAATACATCACTCCTCATTGCTAGAATACCAGTGATTCCTCAGAAAACTAAGCAGTGGGAAGGTTATGGAGGAGATAATACTCCACCCACAACGTTAGATGAAGGAGGACCTATCGGTAAAGCGGTAGATTTGTCTAGTTTAGACGCACCTGAAGATGACAAAATTAAAGCTATGATGTCCCAGTCTACGCAGGAATATGACCCAAGCAAGTAAGTATGAAGTACACCTTTTATTGTAGTGAATTATTTATCAAAAATACGTTACCTGTCTAGAAGGTCATAGTAGCTATAAACTTCTTAGGTCAATGATACAAGCCTTGGAGGTGTATCCACTGTGACTTTGATGCAGTAGGTCTGATTCCAATCATCAGCAAAAAGTATTTAATTTTTATGTCTTGATTTTATAAGATCCTTGCTTACTCGACCCACTGTGTCTAATGAAACTCTCAAGTGTCAAAAAGGAAATCATTACTTATCTTTCTTTTTCAGTTACATGAAAATTCGAGGTTCTAATCAAGTGGGAGCTGTACCTCCCAACTATCAATGCTACAAGTGCCACCAAGGTGGCCATTGGATAAAGGACTGTACTGTCAACCAAGGACCAGTAAGTATTGTCATTCCCTCAAACCTTGCTGATTTATTTTATCATTTCTCTCATAGGGTACATAATATGTGAATTTTGCTGTTAATGAGATTCTCATTTTGGATGCTCACCAAATTGATTTCAAAATTTGGAATCATATTGAGCATTATTGAGCATATTGAGCATTACTGAATGCTAAAGAAAAATATTTGTTGCTGTAGGCACGTTATACAATATATTCAATTTGCGTTTTTCTAATTTTTCAAGTGTGGTTTTTCCTATGGGCCCAGTGTTGATCCCTGAGAAACTCCTAATGTTTCTATACATTTTTCGCAATGGAATTTTAAATCATTGTAGTATAATTTTACTTCTAGTCTAGTAAAAATGTATGGAGTTGAAAAATAACATTAACATAAGTTAGAATTATTCTAAGTATTAATTTTTGATCCCACACATAATTCCCATAAATTATTACCAGTTTGAAGCGTCCTATTTGACGACGGGTGTGAAATTAAATTTGGCATTTGATCCGAATAATTTCACTAAAAAGCCGAGGAATGTTTGATTTGCAGACCGTTTAAGGGGCAGTTTATACTGACCGATTTTTGGAAAATCATTCTGAATTCTCCCTCAGAAATGTTTAGCCTAGTTCAAATATTTTCATATGGAGTACCGATAAGTCCAAGAATGATATACAGAGAGATGGTGGATTTGCACCGTCTAAAGGGTAGTTTACACTTGGCGATTTTTGGAAAATCAATCTGAAACCTCCTTCACAAATGTTTAGCCAAGTTCAATTTTTTTTCATATAGATTACCGAAAAGCCCAAGAATGATATACCGAGAGATGGTGGATTTGCAAGCCGTCTAAGGGGCAGTTTACACTTGGCGATTTTTGGAAAATCAATCTGATACCTCCCTCACAAATGTTTAGCCAAGTTCAATTTTTTTTCATATAGATTACCGAAAATCCCAAGAATGATATACCGAGAGATGGTGGATTTGCAGGCCGTCTAAGGGGCAGTTTACACTTGGCGATTTTTGGAAAATCAATCTGAAACCTCCCTCACAAATGTTTAGCCAAGTTCAATTTTTTTCATATAGATTACCGGAAAGCCCAAAAATGTTATACCGAGAGATGGTGGATTTGCAGGCCGTCTAAGGAGCAGTTTACACTTGGCGATTTTTGGAAAATCAATTTGAAACAAATGTTTAGCCAAGTACAATTTTTTTCATATAGACTAACGAAAAGTCCAAGAATGAAATTAGAGGTGGTGGATTTGCAGGCCGTCTAAGGGGTAGTTTACACTTGGCGATTTTTAGAAAATCAATCTGAAACCTCCCTCACAAATGTCTAGCCAAGTTTCTGTATATAGACTACTCATAAGCCCGAGAATGATATACCGACAGATGGTTGATTTTCATGCAGTCTAAGGGACAGTTTACACCTATCGATTTTTGGAGAATCATTCTAAAACCTGTCTTAGAAATGTTTACCCATGTTCTTTTCTGTATATAGACTACTGAAAATCCCCAGAATGATATACCGAGAAATGGTTGATTTGTTTGAAAGTGGTTGACAATGTATTATTGTTAGTAGAATTCTTCTGGACTTCCATTGTCTAGAAACAAAGAAAATAAATTCTTTGCATGTGTTTGAGTCAAACACATGCAAATAATTTATTTTCTTTGTTTCTAGACAATGGAAGTCCAGAAGAATTCTACTAACAATGGTTGATTTGCTGGCCGTCCAAGAGACAGTTTGCACTTGTCGAATTTTGGAAAATCATTCTGAAAAATCCCTCACAAATGTTCAGCTAAGTTCAATCTTTGTCTATAGACTACTAAAAATTCCGAGAATGATCTACCGAGAGATGGTTGTTTGCAGGCCGTCTAAGGGGCAGTTTACACTTGCCGATTTTTGGAAAATCATTCTGAACCCTCCCTCAGAAATGTTTAGCCAAGTTCAATTTTTCCATACAGACTACCGAAAAGTCCAAAAATGAAATACCGAGAGATGGTGGATTTGCAGACCGTCTAAGGAGCAGTTTACACTTGGCGATATTTGGAAAATCAATCTGAAACCTCCCTAAAAAATGTTTAGCTAAGTTCAATTTTTTTTTATATAGACTACCGAAAATCCCAAGAATGATATACTGAGAGATGGTGGATTTGCAGGCCGTCTAAGGTGCAGTTTACGCTTGTCGATTTTTGTAAAATCAATCTGAAACCTCCCTAAGAAATGTTCAGCCAATTTCAATTTTTTTCATATAGACAACCGAAAAGACCAAGAATGATATACTGAGAGATGGTGGATTTGCAGGCTGCCTAAGGGTCAGTTTACACTTGGCGATTTTTGGAAAATTATTCTGAAACCTTCTTCAGAAATGTTTATGTAGACCGCCTAAAATCCCGAGAATGAAATACCGAGAGATGGTTGATATCCAGGCCGTTTAAGGGGCAGTTTTCTGAAACCTCCTTCAGAAATGTTAAGCCAAGTTCAATTTGTGTATATATACTGCTTAAAAGCCCGAGAATGATATACCAAGAAATGGTTGATTTTCAGGCCGACCAAGGGGTAGTTTACACTTGTCGATTTTTGGAAAATCATTCTGATTCCTGTCTTAGAAATGTTTATCCGAGAATGATATATTGAGAGATCGTTGATTTTCAGGGTGTCCTAAGGGACAGTTTATGTTGATTTTTGGAAAATCAATCCGAAACCTGTCTCAGAAATGTTTAGCCAAGTTCATTTTCTGTATATATATACTACTGAGAAGCTCGAAAATGATTTTTCGAATGGTGGTTGATTTGCAGGCCGTCTAAGGGGCAGTTTACACGGTTCGATTTTTACAAAAAACATTCTAAAATTTCCATCAGAAATATTTAGGCAAATTAAATTTTTTTATATAGACTACCGAAAAGCACAAGTATAATATACCAGAAATGGTGGATTTACAGGCCGTCTAAGGGATAGTTGACACTTGCTGATTATTGGAAAATCATTCTGAAACCTTCCTCAGAAATGTTAATCCAAATGCAAGAATGATATGCCGAGAGATGGCTGATATTCAAGCCGTCTAAGGGGCAGTTTACACTTGTCGATTTTTTAAATCATTCTGAAACCTGTCTTACAAAATGTTTAGCGAAGTTCATTTTCTGTATACAGACAACTGAGAAGCCCGAGAATGATATACCGACAGATGGTTGATATGCATGAAGTCTGAGGGGCAGTTTATACCTGTCGATTTTTTGAAAAACAATTTAAAACCTCCCTAGAAATGTTCATTTTCTTTATGTAGATTACCTAAAGACCCAAGAATGTTGCATCGAGAGATGGTTGAATTGCAGACCGTCTAAGGGGCAGTTTGCACTTGCCACTGTTTGGAAAATCATCCTGAAACCTCCCTTAGAAATGCTTAGCCTAGTTTCGTTTTTGTAAATAAAATAGACTACTGAAAAGCCCGAGAATGATATATCGACAGATGGTTGATTTGCAGGCTGTCTAAGGGGCAGTTTACACTTGTCGATTTGGAAAATCATTCTGAAACCTGACTCTGAATTGTTCAGCCAAGTTCAATTTCTTCTTAAAGACTACCAAAAAGTTCGGTTTTCCAACAGACATTGTTTTTGCTTTGAATTTTGTTTTTTTTTTCAGGTATTAGGTTTTCTGACTGGATTGCATTGGTAAAAATTATACAATTTGTAGGAATGTTATTGAAAGTCAGAATGATTACTGGATATTTTACAAGTTTTCAAGAAAAATAATATTTTCTAGGACCCACTTGAAATCAGAAAAAGCACTGGAATACCTAGAAGTTTCATGGTAGCTGTTGAAGGACCTCTAGTACCAGGAGCTATGATGACTCCCAATGGGCAGTTTGCAGTTCCCCTTGTGGATCATCAGGCATACAACCAAAAAGGTGTCCCTACACCTGTACCAGAACCAAAACTCGATATCCCAGAAGAGTTGGTTTGTAGTATTTGTACGGATCTTTTAACTGATGCTGTGATGATTCCATGTTGCGGTAATTCTTTTTGTGACGAATGTATTCGAGGAGTTCTATTGGAAAGTGAGGATCATGAGTGTCCTGATTGCCATGAGAAAGATATTTCACCTGACACTCTCATTCCAAATAGGTAGGGTGTGAATGTTATATTACAGGTTTTCATGGGTATGCAGTGCCCATAAGTTGTGTAAAATATTGACATGTCACTTGAGCACTGGTGTGGTGGAATTAAAAAAAGTACCATAAAATGAAACAAAGTGAAGTTTATTGGCAAGATCTTGAAAAATGTAATTTGAAAAAGTTATTTAGAATAGAGAATTGAAAAGATAAACGTTTTTCAATATATTTTCAACAAATTAACAGCTATTCATTTTTATTCTCTTGAATGGTTTGAACAGGATCCCATGTATCTTTAGTAGAATTCTTCTGGACTTCCATTGTCTACAAACAAAGAAAATAAATTCTTTGCATGTGTTTGAGTCACGACGTTCCAACAGTTAACATCTACTGTCGTTATCGAGAGTGTGAATGCGACAATATATTTCGGATACTTATTAAATAGCATGCAACTAATGTACCTGCTATAAAGGTAATTATGATCTTCGTGGTGTCTCTCTCGGGTCATCAATGTCAATTAATGTGATACAACGACCTTTTTTGTTGAGTGTTATTATTGATGACCGATCTTGACAGGCCTTGACACAGAGTTTTCATTGAAATCTCAATCGATCTAGCTGAGTGATATGTGGCTTTCACACATTCTGAATCTCTATGCTCGGCTGACTGAACACGTCATTATTCTGAATATAGACCGACTCTATAAACTTTCTCTTATGCTAATGTTGTTCTTTGTGGATGACTTTGGCTTCCGACCATGCGATGCTGTGCTGATTAGTCCATACGTGATCTGCTATTCCCGACTTCGCTGTTTCTCCTCGCTGAGTATTTCTCTTGTGTTCACCGATTCTCACATTTAGTGGCCTCTTAGTTTCTCCTACATAATCCATCCCACATTCACACGGAACACGGTAAATGCCGTTTTTGGAGTCACTATTCTCGTTGGATGGTCTCGTTTTTGTGACTTGGCTACGAATGGTATTACTTGATCTGAAACATGTTCGGATATTGTACCTCGATCCAATTCGCCTTATCTTATCCGATAAGCCTCTCACATAGGGAAGACATAGGGTAAGCTGTGTTGTTTCATCTGTTTTCTCGGTGTTGCCTCTTCTGCGGTTAAAGACCGCTGCTATATGTTTGTCGGAGTACCCATTCCGTCGCATATCTTTCTTGATGTTATTCAATTCGTTGGTCAGACTCACATCGGTGTTACATAGGTTGTAGGCCCGGTCAAGCAACGAGCGGATAATTCCTCGCCTCGTCGCTCCATGATTGTTCGACTCAAAATTCAGATATTGTCCGGGGTGAGTTGGTTTTCTGTACACTGACGTTTGAAACTTGCCATTCGTTCTTTGGACTTTCACATCAAGATCATCATAGAATAGAAGAATAACATTAAGAAAGATCTGCGACGGAATGGGTACTCCGACAAACATATAGCAGCGGTCCTTAACCGCAGAAGAGGCAACACCGAGAAATCAGATGAACCAACACAGCCTACCCTATGTCCTCCCTATGTGAGAGGTTTATCGGATAAGATAAGGCGAATTGGATCGAGGTACAACATCCGAACATGCTTCAGTTCAAGTAATACCATTCGTAGCCAACTCAAAAAAACGAGACCACCCAATAACTGCATTTATCGTGTTCCGTGTGAATGTGGGATGGACTATGTTGGAGAAACTAAGAGGCCAATAAATGTGAGAATCGGTGAACACAAGAGAAATACTCAGCAAGGAGAAACAGCGAAGTCGGGAATAGCAGATCACGTATGGACTAATCAGCACAGCATCGCATGATCGGCCGAAGTTAACCACAATGAACATCGTTGGTATAAGAGAAAGTTTATAGAGTCGGCTTATATTCAGAATAATAACGTGTTCAGTGAGCCGAGCATAGAGATTCGGAATGTGTGGAAGCCACTTATCTCTCAGGTAGATAGATTGAGATTTCAACAAAAACTCGGTGTCAAGATAGGTCATCAATAATAACACTCACCGAAAAAGGTCGTTGTATCACATTAATTATCATTGATGACCTGAGAGAGACCCCATGAAGATCAAGAATACATTTATAGCAGGTACATTAGTTGCATGCTACATAGTAAGTATCCGAGATATTTTGTCGCATTCACACACTTGATAACGACAGCAGATGTTAACTATTGAAACGTCTTGACTCAAACACATGCAAAGAATTTATTTTCTTTGTTTCTATACAGTGGAAGTCCAGAAGAATTCTACTAACACTAATACAATGTCAACCACTTTCAAACAAACCCATGTATTTTGATGACAATTGAAAATATTTCTTGTTTTTTCCACATATGATGGATCTGCTTTGAAAGTTTGGTTTTTGCTGTTGTATGAATTTTGATCAGATTTCAGAAGATAATTATTTTTTTTATTGACTTTCTTGAATAGTAATGTGTCATAAATTTTGTTGAAATTTAAAATATCCCAATTTAAATGTTCCTCTATATTTACGGGTTTCACTTTTCACACATGTTTCACGTTTGATTCTACCTGTATATTTGAATGGAGTAATAGCCTTTCAATCTAAAGTGGACTGTTTATTGCAGATTTTTGAGAAATTCAGTTGCTAATTTCAAGAATACCACAGGATATGTCAAGAAACGAGTTTACAAAGAGCATATTTACAGTGAAATAACCAAATCAAATCCAGTTAAAGGAGTAAGTAAAGTATAGGTGAAAATTCGAATACATTATCAGTCTTCATATAAAATTTGAAAAAACTTATGATGAAATCCATTTCAGCTCACACCGCCTCCACGTGAAGTCGTACCTACAGTTGAAAATGAAACCGAACAAAAAACGGTAATTTCAGAGGCTGACTCTACAGAATCCAGCAAAGCCAATAAACATTCTGAGTCTGTCAAGGACGGAGAAATCAACGATCCAGCAAAATCAACAGAATCAGATTCGGTAGAGGGTCCGCCTGGAGTCTCTCCAAGAAGATCACCCAAAGAGCATCGCAGGCATAAAGATGATTCTCCCAGAGATGCAAGAAACTCTCCCAAGGAAACAAGGCAGCGTAAGTTGCAATAATTCATTTTACACAGTATATTACAATATACAGGGTGTTCCTTAAAAACATGCTAATATTTGAGGGAATGATTCTTTGACTTATTTTAAGGAAAAACTTTCTATAAACGTATGTCCTAAAAGTCCTAACTTTTGAGATACAGGGTGATAAAGTTTTGAAAAAAAAAAAAAGTTTTTTAATAATAACTGAGATAATATTGTAGACGTTTTTATAAAATTTGGTACATGTCTTCTATGCATCAAGGTGCATTTTGTAATGCACAAACATTTTCATTTTCTCAACCAGTGGCGTCCGTACGGGTTTTGCATTGAATATTTTTGGAGAAAAATATACTACGCCACTGCTTTCTCCTGGAAAAAAAATAGTAAGCCACTACTTTCTCCTGAAAAAAAAAATACTATTGAGATTCTCATTCATTTTTGAGCAAATTTGATCTCCTGAGTTTTCTTTGACCGACGCATGATTTTCTCTTAAAAAAATAAAAATCGTTTCATTTCAGGATCAATTCTTCAAAAATCTGATGCGGTGCGGAAATGTTTGTGCATCAACTGAAATCAAATTTAGGGATCATATTTGTTCCAAAATGAATGAGAATCCAAAGAAATGTGTAATTCTCGGTTCTTGATTAAAATAATTAAAATGAAATTGCTTCATATCACAGTACCTAACATTTTGTTGACAATAAATCGTCCGATAGTAATTTAGCTACCTGTTTATAATTGATATTTCTTTTCACCACTTCTTAATCTTTTCATAATAAATGCATCTATGTCGACAATACCCGAATGGATTTCCGATATTAATTCAGCTACCTGTCTGTAATTAATAGTATATTTTGTTCTTCAAATCACAATAAATATTGTGTTTTCACTGGTTATGAATACCATTTTGTGTTTGAAAAAGCTATAGAAATAGCGAAGCGCACTATTATTTACTTGATTTTTAAGTGTGTTATTGAAGTTATTTTGGTTGTCCGCTGTTTTTCTGAATATCGGTAAATATGGTGAATTACACGAATTTAGAAATGGCGGCAATGCATTACGTATATGGCGGCAATGCAACCGTCTGCCAACACACAACCGTGGAGTACCGTATCTACCGATCTAGTAGGACCGCTGCCCCGATCGAGTAAGGGAAACTCTTACCTGTGTGTCTTCCAAGATCGATTTACCAAATGGGTACAAGTCCGACCTCTTCGCAAAGCCACCGCTAGAGCCGTATCCCAAGCTTTCTATGAGGATATTGTCTTACGTTACGGCCGTCCACACACCGTAATCAGTGACAATGGAGCTCAGTATACTGGTAAAGTATTCGCTGACCTCGTTCAAGAGTTAGGCATCCAACATCGGTTTACGCCGCCCTACACTCCGCAGGCCAATCCTGTGGAACGAGCTAATAAAACCTTGAAAGTCTTAATTTCCCAGTATTGCGAAAACGATCATCGTAAGTGGGATCAGTATCTGCCAGAACTACAGTTTGCTCTGAATACTGCTCGACACGACTCTACGGGGTTTAGTCCGTCCTTCCTGGTTTTTGGGCGAGAAATGGAACCCCCAAAAGCACTGCACCGCCCTCCAGTTTCTCCTGATCCCGAAAACCCTGAAAAACCGACACATTGGGTTAAACATATGGAAAAACTCAAACAAGTCTTTGAGATAGTAAAAATAAATTTAGCTCGAGCCTTCACCGTGCAAAGTCAGAAGCCAGACGCATTTATCAGTGAAGATATCCTAATCGTGCCTTACCAGATAGCCGTACCTTTTCAAATATTCATCGCCGACTTAGGGAAACTGGTAGTTTCAAGAAAGGTACTTCGGAAGGTAGGCCTCTAAGCGTCAGAACTCTTGAAATTGAGGACGCGGTTCTGCAAGAAATCGAAGAACATCCTGAGACGAGTACGAGGAAGATCGCTAGAACTCTGAATATTTGTCATCAAATTGTTTGGCGTATTTTGGTTTATTTTTTGTTATACCCATACAATATTTTACGAGTACAGGCATTATTCCCTAGAGATTTTCCACAGCGTGTGAACTTGTCAGTGGTATCTTCAGAGTATTGCACTAAATCCGCAGTTTGAGTCACAAATTTTGTTCACAGACGAAGCAAATTTTTCTCGGAATGCTATTCAAAATTTCCATAACAATCATATGTGGGCGGAAGAAAACCCCCATACCATAACCGAAACCCATTTTCAACACCAATTTTTGGTTAATGTATGGGCAGGAATTATTGGTGATTATCTAATAGGCTCATTTTTTCTACCAGGACGACTTGATGGTCGGTCTTATTTACACTTGCTCGAAGAAGAACTAAATGGGTTGCTTGAAGATGTGCCAATTGCGTTAAGGAATCGAATATGGTACATGCACGATGGAGCCCCTGCTCATTTCAGTGTAATTGTCCGAAACCATCCAAATACATAGATAGATAGATTTATTGGTCATGATATGTATACAATACATTTACGACAAGTCACAAATTACAAGAAAGTGTATATAATAAAATAAAATGGAAATATTACATTAATCAAGTCATTATAAACATAAATATAAATAACATATAATAATAATAATAACGTTTATTCAGGATTGTACATAAAAATTACACTTTTTTTATTACTGATATATAAATACATAAAAGCCCGAACAAACATTGAGAAACCACAAAAGCCGGAGCTGCGCGTGGTGCATTCAATGCTGTAAAAAGCTTGATATAGTTGGTACAATATCAGACATCAATGAAGATTAGAGTTTATTGTGAATCAGTGAGTATACCTTTCTTCACACATTTCACATATTCTTCGATGGCATAGAAAGAATTTTCTAACAAAAATATTTTTATTGTTTTTTTGAAACGAAATGTATTCAAATTTCTGACATCAACAGGGAGAATATTGTCGTGAACAATGCCCTTTGAATTGTTTTAGTGCACTGATCTATTGTTTTTTGTTATTAATTGATTAGGTCATGACCGCAGGTCATTAACAATTGCGGGTTTGATGACTATCAAATTGTATGACCGTGACAGTGCACACCAAATTAAAAATAAAACATTTTTATCTATATGTATAAATATAAGGTGATTTGCATCAGGGGAGATAGTTAGTAATAGACTCCTATAGAGGAAAGAGCCCTAGTGCTCAGTTAGCCTCATAGGCTAGGCCCTTTTGGCCTTAGCTGTAAGTGTTGGTTTAGTTATGGTTTTAGGTAAGAGTTATTTGTTCCCTATTATATTATTGAATGCCCCTTATTTTGCAATATGTTTATACTTTCCCCCCGTATCCCAGTTGTTATTTAATAAATATTTATGTTCTGTTACTACCCCTTGATTTAATATAGCTACCACCTGTAGCTACCCCCCAAGTCGCATTTTGTGTAAGGGAAGCAACCCCTTATACGGCTCAGGATGCTACCCTAGTAGCCCTAGTCGCGACATAAAGAGTATAATTTAAATAATTTTTTTGAGATTTTGTGAGCCTAAATCTGGGAACTTGTATACTATTCGAACCTCTGGTGTTATGGTTGTGTATGTCTGAATGAGTAGTCATGGAAGAAGCGTTTTTATGGATTTCAATTACAGTATTCCATAATCATAAGTTTATCATAATCGTTGGATAGGTCGCGGAGGACATCAGCAATGGCCAGCAAGATCCCCTGATCTCAACAGTTTATATTTCTTTTTATGGGGGCACCTTAAAACTCTAGTGTATAAAACTCCCGTTAATACTTTAGAAGATTTGAGAGAGCGAATAGTTGCCTCGTGTGAAACTATTCGAAATACGCCGGGAGTATTTGAACGTGTGCGTAATTCCATGCGTAGACGGGCGGAAGCATGCCTATTAAGTGACGGTGGCCATTTCCAACAATTTTTATATACAGTGTTAGTATTGTCAATAATTAATTAATTTGATCCGTTCATTTAAACTTACTTTTATAAAATAAAATAAAAATCGTTTTTGTACAAGCTGAAATCCATATTTTTTGGATTCTCATTCATTTTGGAACAAATCTGATCCCTTAATTTGCTTTAAGTCGATGTTCAATCTCATTTCCACACCACATCAGATTTTTGAGGAATTGATCCTAAAGTAAAACGATTTTTAATTTTTTTAAGCTAAAACCATGCGTCGCACAAAGAAAACCCAAGCGATTAAATTTGCTCAAAAAAGAATGGGAATCTCAAAAGTATTTTTTATTTCGAGGAAAAGCAGTGGCGTAGTAATTTTTCTTCAAAAATATTCAATGCAAAACCCGCGAGGACGCCACTGGCAGAGAAAACGAAAAATTTTGTACATCACAAAATGCACATTGATGCACAGAAGACATGTACCTAATTTTATGAAGATGCGTACAAATTATCTCAGTTATTATTAAAAAACTGTTTTTTTTTTCAAAACTTTATCACCCTGTATCTCAAAAGTTAGGACTTTTAGGACATACGTTTATAGAAAGTTTTTTCCTTAAAATAAGTCAAAGAATCACCCCCTCAAATATTAGTATGCATTTAGGGAACACCCTGTATATAATCTTGGATTTCAGAACACTCTGTTTTTGATTTATTTGATGGACTTCTGTCAAGTTTTCCCAGTATTCCACCATATTAACCTTTAATTTTTTTGAATGAATTGTTTTTTCTTCAGGTTCAAGCCGTAGACGTCGTAGCAGAGATAGAAGTATGTCTCCGAAAAAAAAATCACGTCATCATCGATCGCCTTCTTTTGGAGGCTCTGGGTATGTAATTTTCTATAAAATTCACTTATTCATTCAATTATTTACGTACCTTAAGTGACATGTATAATATGTCTAGTTTTCATTCTTTTGAATGTCGAAGTTTTCAACTTTACGAAAAAGTATATTTTCTATATAGTTCACCTGAAAGAAAATCGGGAACCCCAACGGTCGACGAACCATCTGGAAAGTATAACCCACCCACGAATTACAACAACGCCTTACCTCCAGGATCTATTCCTCCCATAATCGGACAAACTTCGTCAATTCAGCCTATCGCAGGAGTTTACCCGCCAATCCAACCCGCAATGGGCGGGTTTTCAACAGTCCAAGGACCACCACCTAATTACAGATTTCCTCCCCCCGGAGGTGCTCCTTATATGGCTCCAGGGTAAGAAACCTCAGAAATCTTGATGTTCTTCAGAAATGGTTTTTGAAATACATGTATAGTAGAAGTTATATCCAAGTGAAAAACTGTACAAAGAATCAAAGAAAATGGATATAAGACAATTATTTCGATACAACGTAATGTTTTATATCTACAAACATAAAACAAATACAAACTTTAATAATTATATGTATAATACAAGAAATAAAAATAGGGTCACAGTGAAAAATGAAGTTAAAAAAACAAGGCATCAGAAAAATTTCAAATATTTATTGCCAACCATGATTTAATTCCAAATCATATAAAAGCGATCAAATAATTTTTCTCATAAAAAAAAATAATTGGAAAAATGGATTCATGAGTCTCATCTCAATTTATTTCATGATATCTTTCACTTCAATCAACACAGGTAGTTTATTTTTATTATCAAATTGTTGAATTTTAAAAATGTACAAAACAAATGCCTACATGTAATTCTTACCTGAAATTTCTCGCAACAAGTTTTTAACTTCGCGGGTATAATTAAAGTTCGACCAGAAGGAGACACATTTGTTAAATACATGGGCATATAGCAAGAAAGCTAAGAAAATTTCCTACACGATGATGTGATATTCGCGGAAATTCCGCGGTTTTACGGTACTTTTGCGTCGTCGAGGTCCGACCGGACGTAATCTAAGACTCGGCGGTAGTGACAGTGACGAAAAAATATTTCGCTTCAAAATGATTACACCTCTAGACTAATTCGATGGCGTAGAATACGGGAAAAATATCGAAAAAATTCTAGAATGGTCGGAAGTATTTTTCGTTGGCGTTTGGAGGTGCTAGGAGCCCGGATCCTAGCGCACCTTGTACACTTTTCGCTGTTTTTGATCAGAAGGAGACACATTTGTTAAATACATTGGCATATAGCAAGAAAGCTGAGAAAATTTCCTACACGATGATGTAATATTTGCGGAAATTCCGCGGTTTTACGGTACTTTTGCGTCGTCGAGGTCCGACCGGACGTAATCTAAGACTCGGCGGTAGTGACAGTGACGAAAAAATATTTCGCTTCAAAATGATTACACCTCTAGACTAATTCGATGGCGTAGAATACGGGAAAAATATCGAAAAAATTCTAGAACGGTCGGAAGTATTTTTCGTTGGCGGTTGGAGGTGCTAGGAGCCCGGATCCTAGCGCACCTTGTACATTTTTCGCTGTTTTCGACCAGAAGGAGACATATTTGGTAAATACATAGGCATATAGCAAGAAAGCTGAGAAAATTTCCTACTCGATGATTTAATATTCGCGGAAATTCCGCGGTTTTACGGTACTTTTGCGTCGTCGAAGTCCGACCGGACATAATCTAAGACTCGGCGGTAGTGACAGTGACGAAAAAATATTTCGCCTCAAAACGATTACACCTCTAGACTAATTCGATGGCGTAGAATACGGGAAAAATATCGAAATAATTCTAGAACGGTCGGAAGTATTTTTCGTTGGCGTTTGGAGGTGCTAGGAGCCCGGATCCTAGCGCACCTTGTACATTTTTCGCTGTTTTCGACCAGAAGGAGACACATTTGTTAAATACATAGGCATATAGCAAGAAAGCTAAGAAAATTTCCTACACGATGATTTAATATTCGCGGAAATTCCGCGGTTTTACGGTACTTTTGCGTCGTCGAAGTCCGACCGGACATAATCTAAGACTCGGCGGTAGTGACAGTGACGAAAAAATATTTCGCCTCAAAACGATTACACCTCTAGACTAATTCGATGTCGTAGAATACGGGGAAAATGTCGAAAAAATTCTAGAAAATCCTAGCGCACCTTGTACATTTTTCGCTGTTTTCGACCAGAAGGAGACACATTTGTTAAATACATAGGCATATAGCAAGAAAGCTAAGAAAATTTCCTACACGATGATTTAATATTCGCGGAAATTCCGCGGTTTTACGGTACTTTTGCGTCGTCGAAGTCCGACCGGACATAATCTAAGACTCGGCGGTAGTGACAGTGACGAAAAAATATTTCGCCTCAAAACGATTACACCTCTAGACTAATTCGATGTCGTAGAATACGGGGAAAATGTCGAAAAAATTCTAGAAAATCCTAGCGCACCTTGTACATTTTTCGCTGTTTTTGATCAGAGGAGACACATTTGTTAAATACATTGGCATATAGCAAGAAAGCTAAGAAAATTTCCTACACGATGATGTGATATTCGCGGAAATTCCGCGGTTTTACGGTACTTTTGCGTCGTCGAGGTCCAACCGGACGTAATCTAAGACTCGGCGGTAGTGACAGTGACGAAAAAATATTTCGCTTCAAAATGATTACACCTCTAGACTAATTCGATGGCGTAGAATACGGGAAAAATATCGAAAAAATTCTAGAACGGTCGGAAGTATTTTTCGTTGGCGGTTGGAGGTGCTAGGAGCCCGGATCCTAGCGCACCTTGTACATTTTTCGCTGTTTTCGACCAGAAGGAGACATATTTGGTAAATACATAGGCATATAGCAAGAAAGCTGAGAAAATTTCCTACTCGATGATTTAATATTCGCGGAAATTCCGCGGTTTTACGGTACTTTTGCGTCGTCGAAGTCCGACCGGACATAATCTAAGACTCGGCGGTAGTGACAGTGACGAAAAAATATTTCGCCTCAAAACGATTACACCTCTAGACTAATTCGATGTCGTAGAATACGGGGAAAATGTCGAAAAAATTCTAGAAAATCCTAGCGCACCTTGTACATTTTTCGCTGTTTTCGACCAGAAGGAGACACATTTGTTAAATACATAGGCATATAGCAAGAAAGCTAAGAAAATTTCCTACACGATGATTTAATATTCGCGGAAATTCCGCGGTTTTACGGTACTTTTGCGTCGTCGAAGTCCGACCGGACATAATCTAAGACTCGGCGGTAGTGACAGTGACGAAAAAATATTTCGCCTCAAAACGATTACACCTCTAGACTAATTCGATGTCGTAGAATACGGGGAAAATGTCGAAAAAATTCTAGAAAATCCTAGCGCACCTTGTACATTTTTCGCTGTTTTTGATCAGAGGAGACACATTTGTTAAATACATTGGCATATAGCAAGAAAGCTAAGAAAATTTCCTACACGATGATGTGATATTCGCGGAAATTCCGCGGTTTTACGGTACTTTTGCGTCGTCGAGGTCCAACCGGACGTAATCTAAGACTCGGCGGTAGTGACAGTGACGAAAAAATATTTCGCTTCAAAATGATTACACCTCTAGACTAATTCGATGGCGTAGAATACGGGAAAAATATCGAAAAAATTCTAGAACGGTCGGAAGTATTTTTCGTTGGCGGTTGGAGGTGCTAGGAGCCCGGATCCTAGCGCACCTTGTACATTTTTCGCTGTTTTCGACCAGAAGGAGACATATTTGGTAAATACATAGGCATATAGCAAGAAAGCTGAGAAAATTTCCTACTCGATGATTTAATATTCGCGGAAATTCCGCGGTTTTACGGTACTTTTGCGTCGTCGAAGTCCGACCGGACATAATCTAAGACTCGGCGGTAGTGACAGTGACGAAAAAATATTTCGCCTCAAAACGATTACACCTCTAGACTAATTCGATGGCGTAGAATACGGGAAAAATATCGAAAAAATTCTAGAACGGTCGGAAGTATTTTTCGTTGGCGTTTGGAGGTGCTAGGAGCCCGGATCCTAGCGCACCTTGTAAATTCATTCAATAAATTCATAGTTTTTGAGTTATTATCAAAAAACTAAATTCTATTTTTCTTTTCATCTTATTTTATTAATAACAATAGCAATTTTTTAGGTGCAGTAAAATCCTTAAAAACCATTTTTTTATTGGTCATTTCGAATCCAATGAGTCATCGCTTATATTTTTAGGAGCATTGTCTCTATTTTTCACGTTTTTCAACTTGTTGATCAGACTAATTAGGATGTACGGAGTTTCAAAAAATACTGAACAATATTATACAGTGGACATTTCCTTTCAATCTTTCGAAAATGCAATTTTCTTCTGTTTGTTCCAGCCCTTATAATGTTACACAAAGGCCTATGTTTGACGCAAGGCCTCCCTTGGGTGGTCCATTGCCGAATTTCAATCCAAATTTCCCCCCTGGATCTAGAGGTCATCGGGAGTATGGTCGGAGGATGATGGATAGAACACCTGCAGGGTAAGTGGTACTGCAGTATATATCTTCAACATTTTTTATTTTGCAAAAAATCTAGCAAACTCTACAAAGTAATCCCCTCATACCCTATATTGGCAAAAAGCTCTTGAAAAATGCCATAGAATGAAAAAGTCAATTATCGTTTTTAAACAATCAGTTTGGGGTTAGGAAAATTATATCGGTTGATTCTTACTTATTTGTTGTATAAATTATTTAATAATATATTTTTAAATTTGGGAATAGATTATAGTGTTATTGTATGGTTTATTAAGGTCTGCTCGGACGACGAATCGGTGACACGTAAAACTCAAATTTGGTAAATACAGGGTGATTCAAAAGTACTTTGACAAACTTCAAGGGGTGATTCCTCACAAATTTCTAATATGAATTGTCCAAATAAATATATGTCCGGAAACGGTTCGTTTCCAAGATATAGGGTGATGAAGTATTATTTTTATTTTCGTTTGTTTCAAATAACTTTTGAAATACTGAAGTTAATTAAACGAAACTTGGTAATAAGAGGTTTTTGAGGTGTCGAATTCGAACCTGATGTTATTATTGCTCGTACTCGTAGGGGGCGCCACCAACACGCCTTTTTCTTTTTTGAAGATTCATAACTTTTTTGAGTTCTTCTAGCACATATTTCAGTAAAAAAATCGATTCCTCTATCATATCTACGTAAAAAAGCTACCCTAGTTACAAGTCGCTGTAAGCAACCGTTTTCTAGATATTAGGACTTGAAAATTTCGAGTGGATTATTTGATAATCTATGCATGTAATAATTATTACCTTTATTTTGCATTTGCATTAATTTGACGTTTAAGTAAGCAGTTTTGGTTTTTTTGTAGGGGGCGCCACCTATTCTATTACTTTTTACTCGCTTGAAGAGGTCATTACTGTTGGGTACGTTCCTTTATGACATCCTTAAGCGAAATAGTAATTTAATAATAATAATTCAATAGTAATAATTAATAGTAATACAATTTGCAAGAAATGTCAACATTTTATTTCAGGAAATTTTGAATATGTAGAATAAACTAAAATAAACGAAACTAAATTGTATTCAAATAAATTGTTGAAAGTGTCCACCTTCAGCGAAGATACAGGCAGTCAGTCGTCTAGTCATTGAATATCGTACCCGCTCAAAAATTATTGGTGTGTTCCTTATTGTTTCACATGCGTCTACTATTCGGTTTCTAAGATCTTCCTCGTTCGCTACTGGAGTTTTATAAACTAGTGACTTCAAATGTCCCCAAAAATAAAAATCTATGGGGTTTAGATCTGGGGACCTTTGTGCCCACGGCTGGTTAGGTTCTTCTACACCCCTACCGATCCATCGATTTGGATAGACTGTGTTAAGGAATTCCCTGGCTACAACGCTAAAATGGGCCGGAGATAAACCACATGCGGATACGAATTTCTAATGGTACATTCTCAAGTAGTCCCGGCAATTCATTTTCTAAAAAGTATCTGTAAGTTGCGCCATTCAGTCGGAGCGGGAGAAAGAAAGGACCTATCAAGTAATTATCAATTATTGCCGCCCATACATTTACAGAAAATTGATACTGATAATGCCTTTCACTATCTGCATGCGGATTTTCGAGAGCCCAAACATGGTTGTTATGAAAGTTTGTGATAGCATTTCGGGAGAAGTTTGACTCGTCCGTGAAGAGTACATATCTAAAAAATTGAGGATTTTCAGCCAATTTTCTCAAAAACCACTGACACATAGTAATGCGTTGGGGAAAGTCTCGTGGCAAAAGAGCTTGTACCCTTTGAATGTGGTATGGACAAAACTGTTGATCGTGGATAATCCTCCAAACTGTGGACTGAGTAGAATTGACAGCTTCAGCAATTATTCTTGTACTTGTTTCTGGATTCTCCTCGAGAGCGTTCAAAACAGTTTCTTCCAATTCTGGGGTTCGGACTGCTCGTGGTCTTCCAATAATATCAGCTGCCCTCTTAAAGCTACCTGTTTCTGCCAAACGACGGTGGAGACTAGCAAATGTTGGAGCTGAAGGCAGTACTCGATTATGAAATCGCTCCTGGTAAATACGTCTTGCTTCGCGCGCATTGCCATCCGCAAGGCCATAAACGAAATGCATAAAGGCTAAATGAGCATTATTGTTTAAATAATCCATTTTTTCAAAATTAGTGTTTTCTACTTCTACTTACGGAAACTTCAACAAAAAGTTTAACTGTCACAAAATATGTAATTACCAAAACTACTTACTTAAACGTCAAATTCTTTTCCAAAGCATTCTTGTGAAAAATGCAAAATATTGGTAATAACTTCAACATGCATCGATTATCAAATAATTGACTTGAAATGTGGCGCCCCCTACGAGTAAGAGAAATAATCAGGTTCGAATTCGACACCTCAAAAACCTCTTATTACCAAGTTTCGTTTAAGTTCAGTATTTCAAGAGTTATTTGAAAAAAACCAAAAGAAAAATAAAACTTCAACATCCTGTATCTTGGAAACGAAGCGTTACCGGACATATATTTATTTGGGCAATTCATATTAGAATATTGTGAGGAATCACCTCCTGAAGTTTGTCAAAGTACTTTTGAATCACCCTGTATATTTGGAACATAATGGAGTACTTGTTGAGACTTTCGAAATTAATTTTTTTCAAAAAATTCGTGATTTTTTTTGCAGAAGTCAACAAATCGATAAAATTCACGTTTTTGGAATGTGTCAACAAGAGGACCTACTGAAATCGTTCAAAACCTAAAATAGACCAATTTTTTACACTGTGTTTTTGAGAAATGCGAGCAGCACTCGGAATTAGGCGGCAATATTCCAAAATCTAGCAAATTTATAAGAAATTGCATCTTATTACTCACTGAGTCAGTTCAGCAATTTGCGAATAGATTGCGCCACAGTAGAATTCATTATCTTCAAAATTATGAATGAACTGGAATTTGGGTGATGGCAATGAACAAGCACAGCACTATGAATAGAATAGAATAAAAGATGTTGACGAATATTCGCATTGAGCGTCGAGAAATTCTTTTAATAAATGCTTTTATAAATGTTGTCGCATCTTATGAGGGGCAGCTGAATATATTCTTTTGTTCTTCAATTCATTAATCAGATTCTGAAATAAGAGTCACTATAGTATGGAAGGGTTTTATTGAATTCATAGATCGTTTTTATACATATCCATATAAATTTATTAATTTATTTTTAATGATGAATTGACCCGGACGTTGCTGTATTAAAATGTTTTACATTTAAATATCTCAAATTACCTTTTGTACAGGTCGACAAGCATAAGGATGCCTCTGAGATGCGCAAACGATAGAAAGCGTGAGTAGATGTGCGACAAAGAACTGTTTACGGCTGGTTATCATCGGAATGTACAATCGGGAGAGAAATTTTTCTGCAACACGTAGGAACGTAGGTTCTTATCTGAATTTTCATTAATTCCTAATGAACTGTTCGAATAATTGTCTGTGATCACTGGACCGTTTATGAAAATTGCATAATTTTCCCGAACCCATAAGTGTAAATAAAGTACGACTAGCATAATAATGCATCGCCACACAATATCAGAAATAGGTAAATAGGTAAATATAATAAAGAACACGAGGAACATACTTACAGAAATTAACTAACAATATCACATGACCTCTGACCACTGCCAGCAGTGTCCATGGTAACTTTTGATTTTTTGTTTTTCTTTTTATTTGGAGTTGAGAATTGTTCCATTTCACCTTTTCCAATTTTATTCATTTCTGAATTAATTTTCCTAATGCTTCTATCGCAAACTCCCGTTGCGGCAGCAACTCGTTCTTGAACCTTCACAAGAGGAATACTGGTTTCACCTTTCATTGCTTCTGCCTGCATAAATTTGATGACATTACTGACAATTTCCCTACTTTGTCCACTCAGAATCTTATTTCTCACTTTACTCTTTGAAGGCATTTTCAAACACAACAAACTACACTATAACCTATCTAATAATATTTCAAAACTATACACAACACAACCACAACACAAGGATTTCAAATTCAACACAATCAGAATAACGCCACAATAATTTTATTCCACTGACTGTACACTCACGACGTTAACTGCTCGAATCCCCACTCCAGGGTCGTGTCTACTGCGCAACTAATTCTCGGAGGCATCCTTACGTTTGTCGACCTGTAGTTGCGAACGAGAATTGTATGTCTTCCGATATTAAAGCATATTTTGATGGATTGATAGAGGGGACAGTGATTCAACGGTAGAAAATTGTAAAATTGAAATAAAAATTGAGTGTTTGGAGGTATTCTGAAAAAAAATTATATACCCAATAATAAAAGGAATAAGTCTCTTCAATTTCATATGAAATGAAAATTTTACCTGATAATCATAATGGTAGAATAGATCTGAATAAAATTTGTGTAGGTAAAAATCCGCAGTTACACAATCATTAACAGATAAATCATCAGAATAATAATTCACAGTATGATTGAATTATTAGCAGAGGCGAAACTTTCGAGGAGTTAAAAAATTTGCATATTCATTGAGATTTTAAAATGGCCTGACATAAATTCTTGACTATTACAGTTTCATAAAGATTTAGAGAAAAAACATCGTCGGAAAAGAAGAGTAAAAAATGGAATAAAAATCGATAACTCTTTGAACTCTGCAGGCTTCACCCAAAGCATTCTGTTAAAATGATGGTTCTGATAATAGGTGTACTTGGTTTAATGATGGACACCTTGCTCTCGAATCTGAAAATTATACCGGCTTGCCTTTATACGATAGAAATCCTTGCCGTATGAATGCAGAAGGCATCTTTGGTTCACTTCGTCTGCTCAGGGCACATGAATCTCGGACCAAATAATAACTCACCCTACGGATGTAGGGAACAGATATTTGGGTAAATGATGCCAGCGTGTCCTCTAAATGTATAACAGCTTCTGAAAATATATTGAAAAAAATTGAGATGATTTGGAACATAATGAAATCGTTATACATTCGTAATACAACATCAAACGCGGAATGAAAAATAATTTAAAAAATGTATATATTAAAACAGAGCCGCAGGTAAAAAAATAAGTTCCCAAATAACTCAAAACTCCAATATTTGTTTGGAAATTGTATGCTGCAACATAAATGGTCTCGTGTACTATTTAACCGAAACTATAGTCAACTATTGCCGTTTCCGCCGATATTACCACGACGGACATCTTTGGACTCATTATACTTGCTGATCAGTTTTATGTGCCACAAAAAAAAGAGAAAATTATGAAAAAAAAATAGTGATAGGGTAACTGAATATTCAAAGAGGTGGGCGATAATGAAACAAATGAAAAAAATTATTTCTTTTTTATTTCCCGATGCAATTGCTTCTTCTATCCATGGTGGATCATAGCATTTCTCATTTCGCAAGGAACGTTGTCGTATTATCTCTTCCAAAACACAATCCCCATAAAACTTTTCCAAAGTTGGTACCATTTCTTCTTTCCATAAAATTTCGTCCTCTTTTATTTCTTCTATGAATATTTCGTGATGATCTCCGACATACACAACAAAATAGCAAGAATTTCTTTTTGTGATATTCAGCTGACCCTGAACCTGCAACAATATACAAGTTAAATACTTACCAGCTATGTATCTCAAAAAATTTGTCACAAAACACTACTCTGTTTTGCCAGTGCTCGTTATTGAAGACCTCAGCCTTCAGCCTCTGCCCTCAAACATTACTCGCACTCATTTCAGTTTGTTGATTTTCAAATAACTATTTCACCATTATAATTGAGAAAAAAGAAATGTCTCTCCGGCCACTGCAATCAAACATTACCCGCACTTATTGCAGTTTTCTTATTTTCAAATAACTATTTCTCCATACAGGGTGGCCCATCGAAAACTTGACATGGGGGTTTTGGGTACTAATATCGTAGATCTGGAAAAACGCTCGCACAGGTCGATTTTAGTTTCGAGGGGGACATTGTGCCCTCCTACAGGCAGCACCGTCAGGTCAACCCTCGAGCAGTGGGGTGAACAACCCTTGAAATTTGAATAGGGAATAGGAGTCGAGTGGCACATCGTTGGAAAGCCCGTTGAATTCTCGAAACAAAACGGTCGGCAGTTTTTCTAACGGAAATGAGCCATAATTAAGTTAAGAGTAAAATTCACTTACATTAGTCTCATCGTAACAAATGCTCGAAATGCGCACCTCCAACTTCCATGCAATGATACAGATTTTGTTGAAAACGTTCTCGTACATTTTGGAGCATGTCTGGGGTGATTTGGCGACATTCTAATGTGATTCGTTGCCGTAAATCTGCTAGTGAAGCTGGTGGTGTAGCATAAATTCTGCTTTTCAAATGACCCCACAGAAAGAAATCTAAGGGAGACAGGTCTGGTGATCGTGGGGGCCATTCAAGAGAACCTCGCCTACCAATCCAATGACCAGGGAAGTGGTGATCTAAATATCGCCGAACAGGCATAGCATAATGCGGAGGAGCACCATCTTGTTGGAATATCAACTGATCTTCCTGATAATGATGGTCATTTTCAATAATGTTAGTTAACATTGGTTCAATTGTGTCTTCAAGCAGTTCCAGATACATTTCCCCTGTTAGATTGCCTTCTAAGAAGAGAGGGCCCACGATACGATCCCCAAAAATACCAGCCCATACGTTTAATTTTTGAGAATTGTAAACGCCAATCAAAATCATCTTCATTCAGTTCGTGTGTTAATTTAATTTTGTAAGGATGGAATTTATGTAGTTTTAAAATACGCTGAATGCTAGTTCTTGAGATACCGGAAACAGTTGCTAGCTGTCTTGTACTCAACGTATGGTCAACCTCAACATGGCCCAAAATTGCCACTGTTGTCGCCTCATTTCTTACTGGCGGTTCGATTTGCCGTTTTTTATTTGCTACCGATCCCGTTTCTCGGAATTTTGATACTAATTCAGACACACTGCCGCGACACAGTCCTGCCATATTGTTGATTGAACCGTTCCGCAGCCCTTTTCGCACATCTATTGTTTTCATAATACAGTTCAATCAACGCAACCCTCTCTGCCCCTGTATACACCATTGTTTCGTTTTAATTTCGACGTACGATACCACTCACGAATGAAACGCACTTGTAGTACACACGTGAAAAACAGAAACTGCATGCTCTATCTGTTTGTTCTATTTTTTTTTTTTAATTTCATGGGTACCGCGAAAAAAACTGAGCAAAAACATTCACAGTATCGTAGCAAATGAATGATAGATTGCAAAAACTGGCAAATTAGTTTTCCAGAGACGTACAAGTAAGCTCTTAACTTTCGTACAGGTTTATTCCTGAATTTATTTTTTCCCAAACGGTTCATCCCAACTTCAAAATCGGGACGCCGTTGGATAGAGAACTTAACGGGCTTTCAAAAGATGTGCCGCTCCACCATTATTCCCTATTCATATTTTAGGGGTTGTTCACCCCACACCTCGAGTGTTGCCGTGACGGTGGTGCATGTAGGAGGGCACAATGTCCCCCTCGAAACTAAAATCGACCTGTCCGAGGGTTTTTCCACATCTGCAATATTATCACCCAAAACCCCGATGTCAAGTTTTCGATGGGCCACCCTGTATAATTGAGAAACAAGAAATATCTACTTACCTACCACGATTACATTGATCACACATTTCACTTACCCGAATTCATGTTTTTTTACATTACTCAAAACTTAAATATCCAAAAATAACAATCCCCTTATTTTACACAAATAATTAAAACACTGCACTGATCAACCTACAAATCCGTTGAAATGAATCATACACAAACGAAATCTTCGATTGCAATCTGGTAAATATATTCGAGGGTGCAGAAAGGGATTAGGGATTCCCAAATTGATATTTCAAGAAAATCATTTAATTGCATTTTTGTCAAAAGTCATATCTCTCTAGATATTATTCAGCCAGAATATGAATTAATGATTGAATATATAAAATAAAACGAGAATAATTGTGTCATCTGACATCACTGCTCATCGGCGTGATATTTCCATTTTACGATCATAGCAGCAATTGATATCGGTAACAATGCTTCAGTTTTATGGTTGCATCCTTGGATAAATATTCATTCGAATGGCTGGTGGCTCCTCTGTCATATTAGTTTGTCAATCCTGATCAAACGGTCACCTTAAATGAATATATTTTGTTTGCAAAAGCATTCAATTTAATAATTTTTTTTTTCAGAATTATTGACGATCCTCTTGCTGCATTCAATAGGCTGCTAAGAGAAAAAGACGAGCAGAAGCGTCGAGCGAAGCAGAGAAGTTTCCGAAGAAGTTATAGTCGGAGTCGTAGTCGAAGTTTCAGCAGATCACCTGTTAGACGAAGAAGTAGATCTCCCAAGTCGAACAGGCGTTCTAGAAGCAGGTCGAGGTCATTTTCTTTGAGCCGGTAAGTGAATATTTGAGTATGAAAGGTATCGATAATAATTTTTTGAATCGTGTTTTTGAACTTTAGGTATAGTTTCTCCAATCTCAGTTGAATATGACTTAATTCAGCTCAATATATAGGGTTAGTTCAAAATAGCACATGGTGTAATAACGAATGAAGGATGAGAACGGAAAATTAAATAAATATTATTCCCTATATAAAGAAAACAGTAGACCAGATTAAGTATATTTTACGTGTAACCGTTCGAAGCGTGGGAAGCAATCTCCGAGCAATAAAAGATATAGAGGTGCCATTTCTATATAAACAACACACGTTGTTATGAAAGCTGCATATCACTATCCTCTGTGATAGATTGTGGGTGAGGGGTATCCTCCGAATTCGGAGGGGGAGATTTGTTATTGTTATGATATTCGGATGTAAGATTAGAACCAGTGGCGGCGTGCTGATAAATTATTTTCGTGTTATATTTTTATCTCTAGACGACAACATGCCTGGTTGGAAATCACGAGTGTTGTCAAGATGTCAATCAAAAATACTGTATTGTGCGAAAAATTAGATTCTCGCTGACAAAGCATACAATAATATACTGAATAAATAAATGAAAGTGCTGAAGTCAAAAAGTAAATATACTCAAATTGTTGGATCACATCAGTGAACTATACATTATACCTACACTATATATGTGATATACATGAATTATAATACACATAAGAATTTACACATAAACTATAATACACATAATAATTTACACACACTATGATACATATAACAGATTACATTCAAATTTATGTTGAAAGTGTATCAATGAAATACTCATTCAAAGTGTAGTACAAGCCTTAATAGCTCTTTAACTCTTATGTTTTTTCAAAATTTAGATTATTGGTATCCTGGGGCAGATTATCATAAAGTGTTTTCGAGTTGTCAAAAAGTAATGTTTCTACTTATGTAGAGTTAGGCTCAGGGAGCGATCGATATTACAAGTCTGCCTGGTAGGAAACCGAGAATTTCTCATGTTGTTATTATTTTACTTCTGTTTCTTAAACATCAAACAGGTAACATGTATCTGAAGATATCTCTGCAGACATACCAAACAACAGCTCTATTTTGATGTAGTCTTGATTTGCTCACAGGGTGGAGCGATGACTTGCTTATTGTAAATCGTCTGTCCAGTTTGAAACAAATTAAAATTTTGTATTGTATTCTTCTATTCTTTTACTGGAGTAGTCTAATTTTTTGTTTCTGACGGATTATAGTTCTCGTTGCTACTTTTAAACACTTTCTTCTGGTATCATCTGTGTCCAAATCCTCGGTTTCACAATTACGAATTCCTCTAAAATAGTATACATTTCAAACACACACACACACACACATAACTGCCAAGTTTGCAGAACAGTGAAGTAAATTCCATGTCCAACAAATTCAGAGTAAAAAAATATTACTAAACTGCCTATCGTCGTTGATACTGCAATACGAGCAATATGTCCAGAAACATTCATTTTACAGAAGACTGTAGATAATAACTACTAATGACCATAGCAGTCGATGCCAAAACACCAAAAAAAAAATAACTACCACATAAGAATTTCTACCGGTCATTGTTTTGGAATTCAAAGTTTAAAATAATCGCTCGTAAAAATTTTGATGTAGTACCTATCATCATTTTACAGTCTCCTGTGAAATAAATGTTTCGTGACATAGCTCGTATTGCAGTATCAACGACGCTATGTTTTAAGTACTCGAAAGACATTCCATTAAGAGTTGAGTTTGCTTATTTACTCCTTAGTGTACCTAAACTGCAACAAGTTTTTTCCTAATTATTGATAGGTAATCGATTTTGCGGTCGACTTAAATAGTAACAATGTTTTATACAGCTATTTCAACAAATAGTGTATTTTTGTTTCAAAATCGGGATTATGCCATGATTACCATGCTGCGACGCCCATGGTTTAATTTGACAAGAAGACAAATAAGTCGTAAACGGACGTAAACAAACATGATCGCCAAGTTAAGAGTGAATATAACATGGATTTCCAACCTGGTCCCCGAGTGCAAACGGATATATCCGAAAACGTTCATTTTTAACATGATTCGGGCTGAGATGTTTGTAAACAACGTCGGGTATGTTGCTTTCCAGAAAGAGACAGAGAAGCCCCCTCTATATCTTTTATTGCTCGGAGGAAGCAATCAGTAATGCGCTGACCACCTGTTGAATTGTTTTGCCGTTAGACTAGGTATAAATGTAATTAATGTTTGACAAACACCATTTGTTATCATAGAGTTATCCGAAAACAGGTATAAAACTGCTCCCAAATTAATTAACATTTTGGGAATATAAAAGAAGGACATTGTAATAGTATAACTCAGTATACTTCTGCTTATATTTGCAAAACATATGTCGCGGTTTTTTAAACTGAAAGTGTGAAAATCAACATTAAAGATTTAGTATAAACGTTTGTGTATTTGGTGTTGCAACATGGCATTTTGGCGACCATTCGAAGAACGTGAGGAACAAGACTCACAACCGGATGAACAATGGGAATTCAAAAACAAAGATCTTCATGTTCAGACCCAAAGACGTGTTCTAAATATATATAAAAACCTTAAGAAGAAAATGAACGACAAATGTGACAATGAAATTTTCGGAAGGATATCTCATCAGTTTGGGCCATTCAACTATTTACAGTTAAACAAGGGGATGTAGATCATTATGGTAAAAGAAAACGAGAAGATCAGAAATTAAACAAAGTTGAGGCCACAAAAGATTTTCTTCGAAGGCAAGTTTACGATTTCTATAAAAGAAACGAAGTACCTTGGAATCAATCAAAAACAAATTATCTGATTATCCTGAGTATACATATAAGTCGCAGGAAACACTACGCCAAATTCTTTTAGACTGTGGTTTCAAACACAAAAAACTAAATCAGCGAATGGCAATAATGGAATCACCCCGGCTCGTTCTGCAAAGGCAAGATTATTTGCGACAAATGAAAGAACATCGGGAATCGAAGAGACATATAGTATATCTTGATGAGACTTGGTTCGATAGTCATGATGTGATTCGGTATGGATGGGTAGATAACTCCCAAAACTGTTGTCTCCAAGCACCATGTTCCAGAGGAAAACGTATAATTATTGTACACGCGGGTAGTGAAGATGGTTTTGAACCGAACGCGTTGATGTTGTCAGCAAAACAAATAAAGAAATGTTCAGCAGATTATCATGAGGATATGACTGCAACTTTATTCGAAAAACGGTTCGGTGAACAATTATTACCAAATGTACCACCAACTTCTGTAATTGTAATGGATAATGTGTCATACCACTCAGTATTGCTCTGAATTTGTCAATTTGTGAGGACACTGAAAAGGTCAAAAAATGGTGCGACTCAAACCAACTATCTCTCAATGTGTCAAAAACAAACGTCATAGGTTTCAGATGTGTAATCAATAAGCTGCTCCTAGGAAATAATTTCATAGATAATAGACATGAAGCAAAATTTCTCGGATTGCAAATTGACACTAAACTGAAGTTTGATAGTCACATCACTCACCTAAAGAGCAAGTTAGCATCGGGTTGTTACGCCGTCCGCATAATTTCAAACGAATTAGGTATGTCCACGGCCAAGATGGTATATCACTCACTGATAGAGTCACACCTAAGATATGGTATTGCCTTTTGGGGAGTAAATAATAACCATTTGCAGTCTATTCTGATATTACAAAAGCGTGCCATTAGATGTATGACTAAATCCAAATACCGTGAACCATGTAAACCCCTCTATCGTAAACACAAAATTCTAACTGTAGTCGCTATCTTCATTCTAGAAACAGTATGTATAGTCAAGTAACGTATTAATTACTGACACAAATCCTTCCCACTGTGCCACTCGCCAAATCAACGTCATCAAGCTTCCACGTCCGGCAACAAATCTCATCAAAGATTCTCTGATTTACAATGGTTGCAAAATGTACAACTGCCTCCCAATAGAAATTAGGAAAATTAGCTTGCTTGAAAACTTTCGGAAGAGCGTAAAACATCTACTATTGGATTGCCCCTATTACAGTGTTACTGAGTTTTTCAGCGAGGAGCATTAGAAGACTTACTTATGTAAAGGCTTATTAATGACTATTTTTATGAAAATTTTAACTATTTGTTGTAATTTGTTGATGGGCACTAGAACTACTTGTTGGTACACCTTTATTTATTAATTTTTAACTGATATTAACGTATATTTTTAAAGATTTAATTACGAGCATTAGAGGATATGTATGTATAGGCTTATTCCTGATTACCTTTTATGTAGATTTTAATAACTTATTGGATTGCATGTTGTTGGATATTTCTAGAGCTGCCTGTTGGTACTGCTATTATTATTTCTTTTTTAAACTGATGACGTTTCTTGTAGACTTACCTGTTAGTGTTACTAATGTATATTTTTTATCTTTTATAATTAAGGTTATTCTTAAGAAACAAGCTTTGTCAACGAGAACAACTTCTTTGGACAATAAAGTATCTCTCTCTCTCGTCGAAAGATAAAAATACCGACGAAAGCAACAAAAAAAGGAGACATTTCGAAAGGACCCTGCAAACTCCTTATGGAATTTGGGTCCCGGTGGATTTTTTTGAATTTTTGGTATGGTGTAGTACATGTAATTCTCAACCATTGTTACCATTGCGCCAACTCAAAAAAATGAACAGTTTTGCTGCTAGGGGGCGTTGAAATCACCACTTGTGCAGATTAGACTATTTATTTTTGAACCCGGTAACAATATTTTCACTTGTTTCATTGTTGCTAATGTTGCACAATATTGTGCTATTTTATAAAAAAAATTATTACCCCCTCCCCTTTTCCCCCAACTCCTATTACGAAACGCAAAAAAAAATATTTCTAGAGTGTCTTCAAATACATTGTCGGATGTTTAAATATGCCTAAATAAGGGAAATAGCA
The DNA here is from genome assembly GCA_944452925.2 of Chrysolina oricalcia. Lineage (NCBI taxonomy): Eukaryota > Metazoa > Arthropoda > Insecta > Coleoptera > Chrysomelidae > Chrysolina > Chrysolina oricalcia. The sequence continues at coordinate 53,825,197 of OX101824.2, forward strand.
ATTTTTTGAGATTATCCCCCACCCCCCAAATGACACAAAACGAAAAAATTTCGGTGGATTTTTCTGAATTTTTGATATGATGCAGTTCAAGTTATTTTGAATAGAAATAAATCGGGTGACAAATCCCAAAAATGAATGGTTTTGATGCTAGGGGGCGTTGAAATCATATCTTGCTCAGAATAGACTATTCATTATTATAGGCGGAAATAATAGCTCTACGTATTTTAGTTTAGATTATGCTGATCAATTGCGTAATTTTTTATGAATTGAAAATCTAAAACCTCCCCCTTACCCCCTACCCCTATTTTGAAACATGAAAAAAATTTATTCCCGACTACTTGTAAATGTTTTATCAAAATAAATGTTTTAATCAACTCAAATTGAGGAAATCGTTTCACCTTTCCCTCCCTTCAGAAAAATTTTGGTGGAGTTTGCTGACTTCTTAGTAGGGCGTAGTTCATGACTTTTTAATATCAATTTATTGGACGAATATCTTGAAAATATAAATAAATAAAAATCCACAATTTGAATTTGAAGTGGTGCATGAATAAATTTTTTTCCTGTTTTGAAATAGGGGTAAGGGGAATGTTTTAGAATTTCAATTTATAAAAATTTACACAAGTATTCGGCATAAAATAAAACAAAAGTACGAGATTTTGTTTCCGCCTATAATAATGAATAATCTATTCTGAGCAAGGTGTGATTTCGACGCCCCCTAGCATCAAAACTATTCATTTTTGGGGTTTGTCACCCGATTTATTTCTATTCAAAATAACATGAACTGCATCATATCAAAAATTCAGAAAAATCCACCGAAATTTTTTCGTTTTGTGTCATTTGGGGGGTGGGGGATAATCATAAAAAACTGTTATTTCCCTTATTTAGGCATATTTAAACATTCGACGATATATTTGAAGGCACTCGAGAAATTTTTTTTTTCGTTCCGTAATAGGAGGTTGGGGTAAAAGGAGAGGGGGTAAGAATTTTTTTTATGAAACAGCACAATATTGTGCTACATTAGCAACAATGAAACAAGTGGAAATATTGTCACCGGGTTCAAAAATAAATAGTCTAATCTGCACAAGGGGTGATTTCAACGCCCCCTAGCAGCAAAACTGTTCATTTTTTTGGGTTGGCGCAATGGTAACATTGGTTGAGAATTACATGGACTACATCATACCAAAATTTCAAAAAAATCCACCGGGACCCAAATTTCATAAGGAGTTTGCGGGGTCCTTTATGGCTAATAAAAAATTGAAATTGAATTTTTGGTATGTTGTAGATTTTGACTTCCCCGTTAAGTGTCCATGGTCACAAAAAAATCGGCCTACTAGTTTTCGAGATCAGGGTGCCAAAGATGAAAAGTGAAGCTTTCTGCTCAGCATTTTTAACAATGCCGAGAATTGACAAAACGCTTATTTATTCTGGGAAAAAAATTATTACCCAATCGTTGAGATTTCGTATATCTGTTCTTTATGTCAAGTCGGACAAGTTTTTCTTTGAGGAAATTCTCGGTAGCGGGGCGATTTTTTGGTAGTCCCGCAAACTCACTGATTTAATGCGAGAAAAAACTCGAAAATTTTCTTATGTAAAAAGAGAAAAACATTTTTTTTGACAAATATATTGCGCCCGACTCCCCGAACATGGTAAAGATATGACGTCATATGAAATATATGGAAATAAGTGTTTAAAGCGTTAAAACCATATATCTATTAACTACGAATATGGATAATAAGGACAGCCTATGTGATGCCAAAAAAAATGAGCATCAACTTCGAATTGGACGCCAATGAATTAATGCGCTTGCGCCGGAGATTCCTATTCAAAGACACGATTTTGTTTTTTCATCTCTTTCTAGCGTGCAAGGTTCGGCAGCAACAATTATCGAAGATATGAGAAGCATATCTTATGTGGTGCTAATTCGGCAAATTCCAACATAACCTCATAATCTGGATAAAGTTACAGAGAGCGAGTGTAGATTGTGCTAATTATAAGAGGGCGGCACTATATGGGTTTTATTCCTGAGAAAATGACACATTTTCTAAATTTCTGAATTCATGCCTGAAATGATTTGAGATCGCCGCGTTTTACTTCGAGTTCGTGTTTAGCACATCACCACCAGCAAGCTATTTTTCTCTGCGGTTATGAGGCCGATGTGAAACGAGATTTACCTTTTCAAACAACTGACCGTCACATACTCAATCTATATTTCCTCAAGTTTAATGAGTTTTTATCTGACTATGGCAGAAAATCGACTGATGAAACTTTGGTAGCAGGTAACAAACAAAACATTTTATTAATAGAGTTACAAATGGATCAATGAATCGTTTTTTTAATGATACGAAGTTTAATTGACCGTCTTGCATAATTCTCATTCTTTATTTGTCCACATTATACAAAAATGTTAGCCCATTTTCAATATAGGACTGTTGAAATTGTTGAAAATGTCAAAAGAAGCATAACCTTAAAAATGGATGACATTTCTCGTGATTGCTGAATTCGGCATACGAGGCATGCGCAATAGTTTCCCAGCGTCAGTTTGAGAAAAGCTAAGATATATATTTTTTGCTTCAAATTGATTACATTGCGTCTTATGGCGTGTTATCAATATTCGTAGTTAATAGATATATGGTTAAAACGCGCACATTATCACAATGGTCAATACCTAAGTAATAAAGATGTGTTGGTATCATTATTATTATATGTGAAATTGTTAGCAGAGCAGAGTTGATTGATAATTATGATGGAGTAAACAATAAAAATACAACAACTGAACTGACCAAGAATAGTCCACATATCACATGATAAATAAGAAACTTTATTCAAAATAATTTGAAGCAGTAGCGGAATTTTCAATCGTCAAATAGCAAACGAATAATGAAAAATCAAATAGGTAAACACAATTTTCGGAAACCCAGTTTTTGCCGTATTATTCCGGGTATGATTCAAAATTTCTCCAACGTCAAAATCTTGAAAAAAAATATCTTTAGAGCCAGAATGAAGCCATAGACCACCCCTACATATAGTTTAAGAGCTGCCTATATGATTTACTGACAGGTAAGGAAACCGCGTCTGCTGAGTATGAAATAGCATTCTTGGTGTTGCCCTAGGTCGCCTGGATGTATTTTTAGAATTTCTCCAGGTCAAAGTCAAGTGGGGGGGGATTTGGAAACCAGTCAGTTTGTGACCGTTTGCTGGTTTCACATTTCGGTAGATATGGTGCTGAACATACCTCCTGCCAAGTTTGACCCGCGTACGAGGTCAAGGTCTAGAGTTATTCCAAAAAACCGTTATTTTTGAAAATCGCGGTTTTTTTCAGCATAACTCTCTATATTGTCATCGTTCGTAGGTCAAACTTGGCAGAAGGTATGTACAACACCAAATCTACCGAAATGTGAAACCAGCATTCGGTCACAAGCTGACTGGTGTTCAAGCGCCCCCCCCTTTGACCTTGACCTGGAGACATTCTTAAAACACATCTAGGCGACTTAGGGCAACACCAAGAATGCTATTTCATACCCAGCAGACGGTTTCCTCACCTGTCAGTGAATCTCATTGGCAGCTCTTTGACTATTCAGCTTATGCCGGAAGTAGGGTATACCGGGTGTCAACGAATCTATTAGACAAGTCATAACTTCTAGACCATTAGGTGTATCAAAATGAGATTTGGTTTAGGTAAATGGTATGTGAAGAGGAGAGTTTTCACATATTCACTTTCCGGTCACTTCCGGTTTCACCGGAAATGGCTCCGGTTCTAAATTTTTAAATGGAACATCGTGTATATTGTAACATTTTTGGATTTCTGAGACAATTCTAGATCAGAATGTGACATTTTCGAAAGTTTTTATGCCTACTTAACTTTTTCGGAGTCACTTTTGAAATTACATCTAGGTGGCCATGATCGGAAGTAAACTAATCTAAGGACCTCAGGTGATATCAGAATATTACAATCGCGAAGTTTTAGTGACTAGTATGATAGATATGAATAAGAAAAGTTGGCAAAATTACATTTTCGAGTCTAACTATTATTTTTCAAATGGCGACCATTTTTTGACAAGCACTTTCCGAAAAAAGGATATTTTGACGAATCTAACGATACTAATTTATTTGCAATTGGATCAACAAATTTAAGAAAATTAACAATAATTTCAGCGATGCACTTGAATTTTTTTCAATATCCTAATTACTTAAAATTTTCACTATAATAAATTTTTAAAGTGCATTCCTCCTTGTTGAAGACACATTTCAGCTCGTTCAATTGTTTCTCTCAACACGTTTCGTAATATTTGTGGCGTTATACTTCTAAATGCCTGTAGAATCCTTTCTTCTAAGATTTCGAGAGTGGCTGGGGCTGTTGCATAGTAGACCATTTCTTTAACATATCCTCAAATGAAGAAATCTAGCACTGTCAGATCCGGTGAGCGGGCAGGCCACCGTACTGGACCATTGGTTGCAATAACTTGATTATTGAAATGCTCTATTAAGTAATCAAGAACGTATCTGGTATTATGAGAGGGTGCTCCATCTTGTTGGAAGTAAATTTGCCGTAAAACTGCTAAAGGTAGATTATTAAGATGATCCTCGATTTCATTTTGAAGAAAACCTAAGTACCTAGCCCCTGTTAACTGACCTTGAAATAATATTGGTCCAATTATTATGTTTCCAACGATACCAGCCCTGACATTGACGCCAAACCTTTCTTGAAAATTGCCCTCTCTCATTTTTTGACAAGCACTTTTCGAAAAAAGCATATTTTGACGAATCTAACGATACTAATTTATTTGCGATTGGATTCCAAATAAGAACATAAATTAAATATTACTGAGGAAAATACTTCATAAAAATTTATTTACTTTTGTCAAGTGTGCCATAGATAATAATTCGTTTACTTTTGTAAGCACTTTCCGAAAAAAGGATATTTTGACGAATCTAACGATACTAATTTATTTGCGATTGGATTACAAATAAGAACATAAATTAAATATTACTGAGGAAAATACTTCATAATAATTTATTTACTTTTGTCAAGTGTGCCGAGGATAGGCATGATACATAATATTTTGCAGTTATTTCGATCAAGTCTTCTTTGGAGAACAAAACACTCACTTAGGTTATGACAGTGACATATGCTTTAAGAGCAGAAGGTAAAATTTTCTTGATTTTCGTTAAATTCTAGTTCAATTGTCCGTCAAAATAATGTATACTCAAAGTGAAAAAGTGGATATGTTGTTATTGTTTGGAGAATGTCACAGAAATTCAAGGAATGCTGCTGAGTTGTATGCTCAGAGATATCCCAATCGGCAACATCCATCCCATCAGTATTTTCCGTATGTTGAGAATCGTTTTAGGCAAGAGGGAACTCGAGAGGCAGAACAGAGGTGGCGGAACAGAGGTTTATCATAAATGAGGAGACTGAGATTAACGTTCTTGCTATGGTTGAGGTTGACAAAACGGTTTCTTTAGGAGAAATTAGTCGAGAAATGCAGATAAGTCACGAATCAGCAAGAAAGATATTGAAAAAGCACGGATATCGAGCATTTAAATATCAGTTACATCAATTTTTGTATGCTGACGATGGCGATAGACGAGTAGTGTAAATTAATTATAATAGGTGTAGACCTAACAATCCTTTCCGGTAGTGGTTGGTTTGTGCTTCGATATAATTGGACTGTAGATGATCCTGCGTATTTCAAATCGAGTACCAGAAATTTGAGAAATTGACAGCCAAGTCGCACATTATAACTTTTAATAAACATTCAATCTGGTTACATCAGCAAAAAGGACCACCTGTCCACAAGACAGGAAGGAAATCAACAAGCAGTGTCGATGACACAAAATGATGATACGTATTTGTATAAATACCTTACAGGAAAACTCAGCTCTTGCAGGACAATGTACATTTAACTTGTCAAGTTTGACAAACGGAAGATACCAAATTCAGATTTACCGCTTTTTGGAGATATATTTGCGTGGATGTTGAAACATTCACTCCACAAACTCTATTTATGGATTCAGGAACATATATTATGCTTTTCTGTTGCAATTTATAAACGTTTTCTCATCAAATACAGTGCAGTTTTTTAAACGTAAAAAGGAAGCGTCAGAATATTTGCATTCTATTCAACAAGACTTGACACCCGCACACTTGATTCCGCTATACAAAGCCCAGGCATGCAATTGAGCAGGATTGGCTTTAAACAATTTTATAGGACCTTTTCCAACAAGTAGTGTTTTGTGATTGGTTGCTTCAAAATCATTGAGTTAACTCAAATTTCATCAACTTTATTCTATTTTCCGACGAATCACGATTTACAAATAATGGTTTGTTTAATAAGCAAAATTCTCGGTACTGGGCCCAACAAAATCAACATGCAATGAGAGAGGGCAATTTTCAAGAAAGGTTTGGCGTCAATGTCTGGGCTAATATCGTTGGAAACAGAATAATTGGACCAATATTATTTCAAGGTCAGTTAACAGGGGCTAGGTACTTAGGTTTTCTTCAAAATGAAATCGAGGATCATCTTAATAATCTACCTTTAGCAGTTTTACGGCAAATTTACTTCCAACAAGATGGAGCACCCTCTCATAATACCAGATACGTTCTTGATTACTTAATAGAGCATTTCAATAATCAAGTTATTGCAACCAATGGTCCAGTACGGTGGCCTGCCCGCTCACCGGATCTGACAGTGCTAGATTTCTTCATTTGAGGATATGTTAAAGAAATGGTCTACTATGCAACAGCCCCAGCCACTCTCGAAATCTTAGAAGAAAGGATTCTACAGGCATTTAGAAGTATAACGCCACAAATATTACGAAACGTGTTGAGAGAAACAATTGAACGAGCTGAAATGTGTCTTCAACAAGGAGGAATGCACTTTGAAAATTTATTATAGTGAAAATTTTAAGTAATTAGGATATTGAAAAAAATTCAAGTGCATCGCTGAAATTATTGTTAATTTTCTTAAATTTGTTGATCCAATTGCAAATAAATTAGTATCGTTAGATTCGTCAAAATATCCTTTTTTCGGAAAGTGCTTGTCAAAAAATGGTTGCCTTTTGAAAAATAATAGTTAGACACGAAAATGTAATTTTGCCAACTTGTCTTATTCATATCTATCATACTAGTCCCTAAAACTTCGCGATTGTAATATTTTGATATCACCTGAGGTCCTTAGATTAGTTTAGATCATGGCCACTTAGATGTAATTTCAAAAGTGACTCCGAAAAAATTAAGTAGGCATAAAAACTTTCGAAAATGTCACATTCTGATCTAGAATTGTCTTCGAAATCCAAAAATGTTACACAATGTACAGGGTGTTCCATTTAAAAATTTAGAACCGGAGCCATTTCCGGTGAAACCGAAAGTGACCGGAAAGTGAAATATATGTAAAAACTGTCCTCTTCATACCATTTACCTATACCAAATCTCATTTTGATACACCTAATGGTCTAGAAGTTATGACTTGTCTAATAGATTCGTTGACACCCGGTATATGAATCATGTAAACATGCAACAGTTGAAAGGCAAGGGAACCTGCACAACATCTGCAGGAGCAGTCTGGACGACATCTCAAAGTTTTAAAGGTTAACGGCAATCTGGTGTTATATATTGTGGGTAGTTTGGAACCCCCTCCTACTCCTCTTAAAATGTATTACTGCCAGCCGCAGCTGTGATATTTTATTTTAATGTGTGTTTTAGGTATAATAAATATTGTATGTATACAGTAGTTCTCACCGCCCACGGAACATAGACCAGTAAAATAAAATTATTATAAGTAATTGATTATATTGTCTGGCGTCAATAGAGGACTTCGGATAAGGATGCAGTCTTTTCTTCATGTCAGGGTTCCTGGCAGCCTCAGGAACCCCGTAATATGATTGAAACTGTTCATAGCGACGGAAATATTGAGATTTTCCATAAAATACAAAACACTAGGAACTTTAATTTTGTATAGGGACTTTTCTTTCAAAATGGCGCTAATTTCAAAATATATCATTTTCCTAAATTTAAATAAATTGCGTATTTCACTTTTCCCAGTAGCCAAATAATTATTCTGAGCTTGGTAACTTTCAGGTATAAATAAACCTTATTACCTTTTTGTTTAAAATGCTCTGGGCCTTTCATTCAATAACGACAATAACCTAATTTTGAGGTTACATCACAGAACTTGTATCAGTTTTGTGCTGACGTACCGTACGTGTTACATTTCAATCGTAACAGTTAAAATGGTTGAATATCATAATTTCTACATTTGAACTTTTTCATGGAACAAATGTACACTGACAAAGAAATAACTCTACACTCAGTGTCAGATTAGCCTCGTAGCAAGCTACTAGTTAGCAAGTTAGCCAGTTAGCAAATGCTACTAGCTACTGGCTCCGCGCCTTTGCGCAAAGTAAAAAAAAACTATCAAGTAAGATATGTTTTTTTAATTTACTATTTTTATTTAATCATTAATTTTTTTTTTAATGCATTGGTGGAGTTTTTTAATTATTCATTTTTTCAAATTATGCATTAGGTAATTTTTCAAGTTATTAATATTAATTAATTAATTGGAAAAAAAACATTACATTTTTAAATAATTAATTTAAAAAAGGTTTACTAATTGTATTTTGAAAAAAGGACATTGATTATTTTTTTAATTAATAATTATTTTTAAAATGTATTAATTAAATTTGTTCAATTGTTATTTTCTGAAAAATGCAGTAATTTATTTTTATAATGATACGAAATTAAAAATAAAATAATTTTTAACAAAAAACAAAGTTAGCACTGTGTCATTAATTTTGTAACTATAACCTATATTATACTAAAGTTCAATTAAAATTTTACTTACGGTTTGTGTTTTGCAAAACTCTTCAAATTCTTCTTTATCTTTTTGCTTTAGAACTGTAATTTTTTTAGACACTCTGTATGATATCCAAAATCATTGGTAGAATCAATTGTTAATAAAGTGTCATGATATTTATATTTTTTTTACGACGAAACAATAACATTAACGATCATTTTTTTAATGATGCATTATCAAAGTCCAGTACTTTCCTTTTTTCGTTACACAGAAAACACGACTTCATCTTTATCAATTTTATTTTACGTTACTTCATTTAATGATTTTTAGATGGACAAATAAAACAACAATGTAAATATAAAACGTTGTGCATTACGACCTCCAAAACAGTGTGGTTTTTGTTATGTTAGAATAAACATGCCGCAGCTGTTAATATAAGTTAGGAACTCTAACATTCGACGCTTGCGCAATGGCTTCAAAGCGTCGCACAGCCGGCCATCGCTATCCTCGTCTGACAAATGATGTTACGCGCTAACTCTCTTTCACTCTACCTTATATTTTAATTATTTTTAACAGCCAGCAACCTTTATTTGCGGGCGGATTTAATTAGGCAACCTTATGTGATAATAAATAGGAAAAATTAGCTTTAATTTGGTATATTATTAATAAATAAACGTTATGAACTTATAAGTGAATCGAAATCATACCTGTTTACACCTGGCTGCGAAGAGGCACGGCCAGGTGCGCAACGGCAACCGTGATTTTTTAGAATCTTCATATAAATTGCCGTGATGTAGACGTTATTTTATCTAAAAAACAAGTGAACGAAATTTTTTCCCAAAAATCAATTAAAAATAATTTAATTAAAAATACTGATAGGCAACCTGGTCAATATATATTCTTCTAATTATAAATATACATAATAATATGGTTTTCAGCAAAAAACCGATAAACGCACTAATTCTGCAGCCGAATCTTAGACTAAAATGGATTGTCTAAAAAAATCCTGGACAAAATATTTTTGATTATTTTTCGAAAAGCGATTTTTCATAAAATTTTGCAACATCAAGATAATAAAAAAAAAATTATACTGGACTTAAAGTATGAAACATGTAGAATGTGCAAACATAGGATTGTCTATTAGTTACCTGGACAAACTACTGGGTTGCCAGGTAAAAACAGGTATGTCGATACCAGTTACTTTCACTTGAGGTGATATTAGAAAAAAATTTAGTCCTAATAGAGGTTTGCGAATTTTAAAGATTTAAATTTCAACGCGTGTGGAAATGAGTGACAGAGAGATCCGAGGAAAGTATACCGTGTAATAATAAATGAACGAACATCGCAGCCGTGTCTGATGGGACCCTCAATGTAAGAAAGTGCGCATGCTCGGTATGTAAACTGCGGAGAGTGGAGGTACCCCTACTACCCTCCATATTGTAAACAGTACAGCGTTATTTTGAAGCAACTGACATTTGAATTGCAAGCAAAATAATTAATTAAATATATAACAATGTAATATATTCAATATCATACAAAAATATTAAACAATATAATATTATAAATCATTAGCTACTCCAAAATAACGCCGTACCGTTTACAATATGGAGGGTAGTAGGGGTACCTCAACTCTCCATAGATTACGTACCGAGCATGCGCACTTTCTTACATTCAGGGTCAGACACGGCTGCGATGTTCGGTCCTTTATTATTACACGGTATACTTACCTCGGATCTCTCTGTCACTATTTCCACACGCGTTGAAATTTAAATCTTTCAAATTCGCAATCCTCTATTAGGACTAAATTTTTCGCAGACAACCCTATATCAACGTGTTCACAATAAAACAGCGCTTATGCTTATGCAATTTTTTTTCTATTATCACATCAAGTGAAAGTAACTGGTATCGACATACCTGTTTATACCTGGCAACCTAGTAGTTTGTCCAGGTAAATAATAGATAACCCTATGTCTGCACATTCTACATGTTTCATACTTTAAGTCCAGTATAAAATTTTCTTACTATCTTGATGTTGTAAAATTTTATGAAAAATCGTTTTTCAAAAAATAATAAAAAATATTCTGTCCAGGATTTTTTTAGACAACCCATTTTTAATATATTTTCTAATATACATTTATTATAAAATAAGTTTGATTCTTTTATCAGCTCGGTGAAGGTCGATTTAGATTCGGATCTTCTACTATTAACACGAGATACGCCCTTTATAAATCATTACAAGGCTACTTCCAAGCAATACGATCCAAATTTTCAGATATAAAAGCTAAAGCCCTAATTGGCTGTGAAGAATATCAACTATCGACTTCAAGAAATCGCAAGCAAAATACAAAGAACGACCATTTCAGCAGCAGCTCTACTACACTCGAAGAATTTGTAGAACATCAAACACCCGGACAACGTTTTTGAATTCACGTTTTTATTGTAATAATTGGAAAAATCACAAATGAATATTTTTTTCATTTTTACTCAAAGTCACTGTATAATCTCATTTTGTATCTCGAATCAGCGAATTATACCTTGGGCCAATCACCAGAAAATTTCAGTAGTCTGTCTAATTTCTAAAATAATATGGAATATATTAGAAACATAACCTATGATTCTTGACATGAAGAATCCGCCTATATTTATTAACTCTACACCTTAAAATTGTAGGTCTCGATCGAGGTCATTTTCGGGCAGTATTAGAGGATCGCCCCACAGGCAACTGTCTCCTCCGAGGCGGTCGCCACCGCCCTCTTCGATCTCTCGAAGGGGCCCCCCCTCTAGATATCGATCGCCTCTGAGATCACCTCCAAGGTTAGTTGTTGTAGAATCAGTGTTTTTTCAGGGTTCGATGCATGAGTAGATTTGTGAATCATTTTATTCAATGATGTATTGAAAACCTTATGAGAAATGGGTTTCCGTGAATTTAGCTGAATTTTTAATGTGTTGATGTGCTGATCAAAAGTGTCCATATGGCCACAAAGCTCAAAAATTGCCAATTTTCGAGGTATGGAGCTTTGAAAATGTTTTTTGCGGAATTGGCAATATTCCACAGGATTTTGGTGATAAATTTTGTTTTTAACTGATTGAAACACCGAATTGATACACTGATGTGTCAAGACTGTCAAGTGTCAAGTTCTATTTTTATACTTCAACCAAAGAAGGTGAAAGAGTAACTGATGATTCTGTATCTTGTAACTGTGAAGTTGATAAGATTTCTTTTGTAACTCTGATTTTGGTGAGTTAACTAAATTTGGGTAAAGGTAGGAGGCTTATCGGCTCATTCTCGAAACAAAAAGAAAAGTGGTGTTACTTACGTAGTTTTATCTCCTGAACACGAATCCGAAAGAATATCGTGGTGGTCTCTTATACTTTTCAGATTATGACGTTTTGAATCTTGAAAATCGACCGTTTTCAAACACGATTTTTTCAGTAAAAATCGCGGAAAATATCTCCTTCTTTTTGTCGACACTTTTTTCATTCCCTAGTCAACTCTTATTTCACAATTACAAGCACCAAAACCATACGTTTTACGGAAAAAATTAACCTTCTTATATTTCACTATTCTTAACCTCACTCTTCATTGGCGTCCGTTCTAGAGATGTGGGAAGGGTTGTGTATACTTTATAAGAAGGTTGATTTTTTGTATATAACGTTTGGTTTTAGTGCTTGTAATTGTGAAATATGAGTTGATTACGGTCTCAAAAAAGTGCCAACAAAAAGGAGGCATTTTCTTCGATTTTTGACCGAACAAATCGTGTTTGAAAATAGTCGATTTTCAAGATTCAAAAGGTCATAATTCGAAAAGTATAAGAGACCCCCACGAGATAAAACTACGTAAGTAACACCTCTTTTCTTTTTGTTTCAAGAATAAGCCCGATAAGCTTACCTTTACCTAAATTTGAGGCATTTTCTATTAAGAACTGTTAATAAAGGAAGTAATACTATTGGTAATGTAGAGGAAGATATCCCATATCACACCGAATCCATGGATGAAACTGTTGTCTTTCTGAACATGGTTATAACCGTGCAGAGGTACTGGATAGTAGTTGATCCCTGAAGCTGAGTGAAGCACACAACATAGCAAATGAAACAAATCCCCGATGTGCTTCTCAAATTTGGAAAGAAAACGAATGACTAGGATTACATCTTCCTAACTTGGATCCATAATCAAACAGAAAGCCTAAATGATAAATAATAGCAGCCATGAAAGCTGGGTTGGAAAATGAGGATGATGTTGCAGCTAAATATGAAACAGAAAATGCAGATTTCACGTTTCTCGCGTGGACTTGTTAATAACCCATGAATCCCTTTCTTGTCAACGTCTCCCGACAGAGTTCTTTTTTACACCAGTACCAATATCTACCATTTGTTGGTAATAGAAACATTTGTATCGAGAGGATTGATAAAGAAACCATACACTGTAAAACAATGTGTGGAACAGGGGTATTTCTTGACAACAGTAAGAGAGTGTTAGCATTAAAATAACATCAATTGTTTTCAAATTCTAGGGCAATTAGCTCTAACGGGATTAGATTATTGTGGACTGGGATTTGGATCCTGTACCAGTATTAACAAGATTCACTTTGGTTTTGGAGTCGATTTTTCCAGTTTTCAATATTATTCTACTTCATAGATCATGTGATCTATGAATAGAAAAATTTGTGAACTCAGGGCAATGCATAAATGTATCGATGTTTATATAAAAACCTAGGAAATCTGATTCGATAAATTTTTCATTATATTTTATCTTTCAATCAAAATAGTAAACGATTTGTTGGAGTTGACAGATGACAATTATAATTTACTTGAATCAGTGTTTCCAACATTTTAAACCAAGATATATTACCAACCTGACAGCGAAAAAACTATCACCAAAATCCCTTGGAATATTGTCAATTTGCTCGTCAATCGGAGGGCTCTCGTTTCTGGTTGGGGTGGAATTTGGATTATTGGCGCCCAATGCCAGACTGACAAATGGTCTTCTTCAGTTATATTAGACGCCGTAATCAATAATTTTTCATGCACTGCTCCATACTGGCAATTCCAAGATCTTCCATACATCTATTCATACTATGAAGAAACTCTTTTTAATATTGAAGGTTGAACGGATTGCGCACCCTTTTCACATAACTCAAAAACGGTTCATTTTGGGTGAAAGGGTAAAGGGAAATACATGGATATCAACGAAACCAAGAATCTGGGCAGTACAATAAATATGTAATCAGACCCCGAATCGAGCTGGTCAAATGCACCGTTGGGGAGCAACGACCAAGAAACAGAAAGAGAGAGGGTATGAAACATGAGTTTGAATCAAAATCATGAGGGGAACTCATGACTGTAATGTGATTATTAAATCTAGTAAGATTTGTTATTTAATCTCTTCATGGATTTTCTTCGGAGTTTATTGCGGTGGGATTATCCTTGACCGAACATTCCGTCTGGCACAATAAGTTGGTTGTAAAATAAAGTAGTGGACTCATTCAGATTTGGTATGATCGTTTGTCACAAAAGTAGTCGCGACGACGAAAATACAAAGAGGTCTTCTGGAAAAATGATTACTTGAAGTTTTGAAGGAAGAGGACATATTTCGATTGCAGTCCAGTTGAGTTGTTGTAGGCGAACAGAGTATTTGCACATTGCCGTCCTGATCGCCGTGTATTCGTTGTCAAGTTCTAAACTTTTCACCTTTTAGCTGCTCGGAAATATTGATACTATTAGTTGTTAAATCGTTTTGGATGCATAGCTGCTTGTGTATATTAAGTGTTAATTACCTGAGGAAGGATGTCTGACATCGAAATTAATCGACTCAAAACTTCCTACTCTACTCTGAGACCTCTGCTCCGACATATATTAATTTTTTCTGTATTGCTTGTAATAAAGAGATTTTTTTTTAATTTCCACCGTCGATCCTAAAAAGAAGTGTTTATACTAATTATTGAGGTTGGTTTTGTTCCCTTTTTGGTCCCTTTTATTGGACAAAAAAGTCAATTTTCTCTGTTTCTAGATAGCAAGTTGCTGGGAGCTCTGTAATTAGCTTCTCCTGTACCGTACCAATCAGTAGGAGTAGTAATTATTTTTTTGTTCAAAACAGTAGTTTGAAGTTATCGTTTGCATCAATAAATTGATTTGTTATGACAATTCACATCCATAGAACAATCTACTTTTTTTAATTTAGCAATTGAACGTCTATTTCTTTGTTTCAGAACCAGGCCCAGAGACCGAGACTTTGACGATGACAGGGACTACAACAGAGACGAGCGTCCCTTCAAAGAGAATCGCAGAAATAGAGACAATAGAGATCGCAGATCCAGAGAAAGAGATCGAGACAGATACTATGACAATTTCGACGATAAGAGAGGTCCACCGCCCAGGCAGCAGCAGTGGGGCCCGCAGACCATGCCGCCGCGGCCGATGCAGGATGGTTATTACCCGCCGCCAGCCATGCAGCAGGGATACCAGACTAACAGGTACTCTTTCATTTTTATTTATGGATGTATTGGCGATTTTTTCATGAAATGGACGGAAGTTTGTCTAAGATATGGTAAAAGCATCAAACGTGTGGATGCAAGTATCTGATTGAGATGATATGCTAAATTTGGTATCATGATCTATTGTCTAAAACAGGGTGCAGGTGAAAGTCATTAATGACCGGTAGTCACTAATGACAGGCCTCGGATAGATTTAAGGGCGTTTGAGGATAATTATTCATTAACTCAGTTAATAGTACTCATTTGATAATGTCCAAATAGGACGAAACATTGGTTAAAAAGTGGTATAAAAGCATAGAAAGTTGTATTTCTCATTTCTCGTGATGATCTCCTACCACCTAGTAATGGCTAAATCCAGCAATTTATTGAAATAAGCAAGTACAGCTAGACAATCCACATACTACTTTAAACTAAAAATAAAGTACCACAAAACATCCCAGAACCTATGGTTCAACCAGTAGTGCGTGGTAAGGAAAATTACCCCAAACTACATCAAGATTAGAACCAGGACAAAAACACCAGCTGCGAAAAATGCAATAGAGAAAGAAGAGTGCAAAACACTTCTCAAAAAGGAATATCCCGCAACATTGATTGTAGGTATTACAGTCTGAACTTACTTATAAACTCCATCAGATAGAATTTGACATTTTTTATGATAATGTTGAGTCTAAAGTCAGGAAACTCATGGCAAAAACAGAGAGAAAAAACAACCCAATGCAACCATACATAATGAATCAATCGAACCGGACATCCAATTCAGTGAAAGCATCATTAATTTGACCAAAGTAGAGTTTCACAAAGAGGAAATTTTAACAATGTCCAAAGGCCCAAAATTTGCACCAACGATAATCAACAGTAAAAGTTTGGATAAGTTAATAACAGACGCAATAGGGAATATGCATAATTTATTTTTATTTGTTTAATCAATTTTTTACTTCGCGCTTATTATGCACCTTTTGATTGAAGTTTTATGGAGTTAAATACAAACTAAATGATAAACTAATGGTTTAGGTGTAATTTCGTGACAATAAAGTATATGTGGTAAAAAATCAAGTAAATTTAAATTACTTGCATATTCCCTATTGCGTTGAAACAGACAGTAAAGATATAGGGTCATGTGAAATAAAAGAAGTCAAAGAAGAGAAACATTAGAATTTTGTTCTTACAAAAGCAGATAAATCTAATGCTATCATTATATTTGTACAAGAAGAATATATTCAGAAAGTTGAATTAGTTATTTATGATGAAAATCTTATTGTCATCAACCCAACAAGAAGTAGTCACTGATCTCATAAATTTCTTTTTAAGTGCTAAACTCATTTTCACCGAATTTGCGAAACGAAGAATTACCAACATGAACCCCTCCTGTCCCAAACTGTATGGCCTAATTAAAACACACAAACCAGATAACCCCATAAGCAGTAGTTTGGCATATAGGCAGTCCGCTAAGAGAATTGGGAAAACGACTCAACAAGTGGTTCAGAAATATTACCGATTTTGTTCCACATCATAACGTACAAAATTCATCAAGTCTAGTAGAAAGAATATTTCAATTTTAGTTTCATTCGATGTAAATAGCATATTCTCTAACATACCATATGACAAATGTCTCTCATTTTAAATACAGTAGATCAGGCCAAAGTAGACCATATCACTTCTTTTGAAATTTCGACAGGTTTTGATGTACCTACACCTAGATCAGATATATTTACAGTTCATTAATAAATTTTGTAAACAGGATTCAGGTTTACCAATGGGTTCTTCCCTTAGTTCACGTTTAGGAGATATATTTATGGACAATTTGGAGACCACTACAGTAAATTCCGACCTGAGTAAAAAATAATATTTGGTATAGATATGTTGACGATATATTTGTCAGAGGTACCACACGACAGTTAAACCAGTTTCTGACATTTATAAATATGTCAATAGAAACGCACAGTTCACAATCGAGACAGATTCATTTTGTATACCTGACTATCACGCATAATTTTAATAAATTAGAGTTCAATGTATTCAGAAAACCGAGTTGCACAGACATTACAATCTCAAGTGATTGAAGAAGACAGAAATCTTTGGGAGATCGTTTAACTATGTAGGCTTATTATGGCAAGAAACTGTCAGAAAACAACTACTCCCCTGGCTAAGACCACGACGGGTATTGAATTAAATCTAACAGCTACTTGTGCAACGTTCCTCAAAACATCAGAGGACGCGATTGCAAGTGCCCTCTATGACCAACCAGCAGAATTATGTTTTGATTTGGACGGGGTGACCACCTGCAGACTAGTTTCGAGGTTGTTGCCTCTCATCAGTGCAAGGGCAGGTCAACACAGACAGCACTGAAGCCATCTGTTCCCCGTCCAAACCAATACACACTCCGCTGATTAGTCAATTCTGGTTCACGAGATGAAAGCAGTTTCTAGGCCGCTCCACCTAGCGAGCAGAGGAAGACACTCCGAATCTCCGGGTTGAGAGAGAGTAGCTGTTAGATTTAATTCAATTCCCGTCGTGGTCTTAGCCAGGGGAGTAGTTGTTTTCTGACAGTTTCTTGCCATAATAAGCCTACATAGTTAGGTGTTTATGGGAGTAAAGTGTTCATCATCGGTCGGTAACGACTGTTCCTCAAGTGATTCTTTCCATCCCGATAATCAAAAATTAGCAGCAAATTCAATTTCACACAGAGCGTTCTCCAGGTTATCTAATTTCCTTTTCAACGCCAAACAGAATAGGCTAAATTGAAAAATGTGGAGTTTATAAGCTTAAGTGCGCAGAGTGTAACGGTGTTTATGTGGGACAATGCGGGCATAATTTTTCACGCTGAACATGAAAGGTCCTTCAGATTGAGAAAAAATTATTCGACGGGTTCAAACCATCCGAATCTGAACGATTTGGAAATTTGTTGGTTGACACTCATTTATTTAGAATCCTTAGAAATTCATAAAAACATTGCGGATGTAACCTACGGAACGATAAACTGGATTTAGTTCATTACTTCATACTGCCTGGTGTTTTTTATCTTCTTTGGTGTCTTGGCATCGACTGCTATGGTCAGTAGCCATGTGTTATGGGTAGGTCTTGTTACTAACTCCATACGCCACCTTAGGAGCAGCGCTGTTAATTGGAACGCAACAGTGAATCGTACAGGCCTCACCCCAGTCGAGCCACGAGATTTTAATAATTTAATCGGTCAAATTGAATAAAAAATCCCAGCCGCAACTAGGGCTCGAACTCCGGACCTTTCGACTCGGAGTCGGACGCTCTAACCACTGCGCCACGCCCCGGCATACTGCCTGGTGTTATTGAGTACTGCAATATCTCTATAGTATCGTGTTAGCGTACTTTGAATTCAACTAAATTTGGCTGGTGGTTGGAATGAATATGACATTTGCCAAATGAAGGAATAAACTCACATCATAATCATTATTCACGTAGCAGAAACATATACTGACCATTTATAAGCCGGCCCTGAGTGAAGTGGAATTATTTTAAGTGAGGTTTTTCAAGAAATCGGTGAAACATGTTCTTGTGAGAGAGGGTAGGTGTTCAGTCAAGTACATAATCTGAAAAAACTTGCGAATATGGACGTAAGACCGATTTTTACAGATGTCTTAAAACAGCGAATAATTAATATTGAGATAGACATTTTTTTTACGGAAATAAAAAATAAATACACTGTGTCAAATGTGAATAGGCGTAGCATCAGCAGAATGTTCTTTTGCAACTCAATCCAAATAAGTACCTAAATAAGTGGTGAAACAGTAATCGCACAACAAATAATTAATATAGTGATAATTAAAAACAGTATCATAATGAACAATATTGCTAAAACTTTTCAAATAAATACCAAGATATTTAATAAATAAATAAGCTTCAACAATAAACTTAACTTATAAGTGTGGCAAGGCTTGGTTTCAGTAATTAGAAATTATAAAGATCTACCTGGATTTAATTATAATTTTAATCTCTTCTTGAAATTTTTGAGAGTGTAAGATCTAATTTCCCTAGGAGGTGAATTATAACTTTTGCACGCATTATAGAAAAAACTACGTAAATGGCAGGCAATCTGGAAAGCTTGAAGTAGGTGGCGCTAGTTAGGCTGGAGTCTTTTAATTGTCATTTGTCAATGTGAGCTTAATTAAAATATACAAATATTGATGTTTGTCATTGTCACAGTGTCACACACATGTGCACAATATCTATTGAAGGCACAGTCTATGGTCCATGTCATCTAAATACTAAAACTGAATGAATCATTAGGTTGCCATAGTATCTGCGAGACAGCAGTCTCATCACATTTTTCAACTATTGAGCTGGTTTCAAAATAACCATTTCTGTCATTCACATATAAGATGCCAATCTGAAATCAAACAAGTTAAATTTATTCATTATTCCAATCTGAAAATGACAATTTATCATTGCTTGACTGGAAACTGTTGAAGGCTCGTTCACACCCTTGCAAATATTCGAAATTTTTTTGCGATTCGAAACATACGGCGAAAAAATTGCGGTGAATGATGAATCAGTAATGCAGTACCTAATAACTAACCCCAAATACTGAAGAATTACATGTATAGTTCATCATTCACCGCAATTTTTTCGCCGTATGAGTCAAATCACAAAAAAATGCCGCATCTCGACCATCTAGAAGTAAATATTACAAGTATTACGGTCGAGAATAAAAAGTAGGGAATTCCAGACATATGGAAAATACTTTTCTTTTTTAATGAGAACGTTGTTTTAGTAAATAATAATGTAATGATCTTTACACACGGTGCATACGAAAAATAGACCAGGTGTCCGCGGTTAACCCAAATTTGAAAAAATCACCGATATAATTTTTAGATTACACAAAAGCTTTCATTCATACGCCACAGAAAGTTAACAAAATACAAATAAAACAGATACAGTACTAACCTTACATAACAATCTTTTAAAAAAACACTTAGGCCACGCTAGGTATACCACAAGAATCGACTCTAACACAATCAAATCTTCTTTCGTCTGACCGTTAGAGGCGGTGGTGCAGGGAAAAATATATCAACCGAAAATCCTTCTGGCCATCATCTAAATGCTCTCACACATTAATATAATGACCAAATACCTTAGGCGAAGGACGTAGTGTATTGTTATAACGAACTAGACATTGGTCGTTGTTTTCATGCATTGGGAATGAAACTTTAATGGATTAACCAATAAGGCTGAAACATTGATATAATGCTTATTGAGCATAGCGTTATTAAAATGGTCATTATCACAATGCGCCGTAATGATCAAGTGTACACAAGTATTGATCAAATTGTAGTCATTAATTTAATGTAATTTATGCATTGTTCTAATGTATATAACATAATATAGATGACTTTTCTCATCAGTTCTATGATAAGGTAGTGTTGGGTAATAAGGCCCACTTAACTTTTGCAAATTTCTGTATCCTTTATATTTCATTCAAAAAATCCGAAACTTGATGAGATGATTGTTTGTGATGTTTGCCGCTATGTTAACATCAATATTCGTCTCCTTCAATACCTTAGTAACCAAAATGAGACAAGTTTCAAAAACTTGCTGTTGGGCCTTATTACCCGCCTATTAGGGTAATAAAGCCCATAGTAAATTATGCAGAATATATTTATTTATTGTAAATATAAATATATACAGATTATTTATATCAATCAGAAATGGTAGAAACTCTAATAGAAAAAACAAAAATAAACATTATTTTCTACAAAAAGTGATAAACTTAACAAAACTCAAACAAGGAAATTAAATTAAAATACTAGTAATCACAATAATTGTCATATGAATAACACAGGCTGTCAAAAACGAAAGGATTCCAACTACTTCAGCGCCGCCATGCGGGAGCAATTTTATACATCCCTGCTATTGGTTTATGTGAAAACCATTTCAAGCAATCATGTTATTTTGTCCGAGAAAATGTGTGGCAGTACATACCTCATAAATATATAAGTCATAACCATTTTAAATTGAACCAGCTGAATGCTTCTGTGCTGCTTATTCACTTCCAACACATGCCAGTAACTATGAAATGATAATTTTGAGCCATGCAAGAAACGATTCATACAGGGAATATCGAAGTTCATAACTGTGATATCAATAAAATTGTCAAATGTCTAACACGGCGACGTTGCCAATTTTCTTCAAATTCCCTCATACCAGGCAAGTTATATTTTTATAGAGGGGATGACAAAGTAGAAGACACAAATATTCTATTCAATTACTGCCGTGGTATTGACCAAACGATGTAACTCACATCTTCTTATTGGTTACCTCGTGAATATATTTATTAAAATTTCTGTGTGCATTCAAGAAACGAGATTCTTTGGAAATTGTTGAATTATAGTCTGTATATTGCGCTGATAAAATGAAGTAGGAATTTGGGGCTGTTTTGGCTGAAGAACATATGCGTATACCCAGATTCTTTATTTCTTTGAAACGACATATCTCTGAAAATAGTTTAGACCGCCTAACAACTCAACTTGGATATTTTGAAATCATAACATGTGGGTTTTGTGTTCCCAATACTTGGAGGATTTTGACAGATGTAATTTTTTAGGCAATGATTGAGCTAGAATAAGAAGCCCTGGTGTAAGATGTATAAAAACCCTGGTGTGTCGAGTGATTCGATTTTGTTTTGATTTTTGAGAAGACAAATAAACAAATGAAATAGTGGTCTGCTTCTTCAGTCGGTGTCAGAGATGGCGCCTTTATAGAATTTTAGTCATGTCAATATTCCAGGGATATGGTGATTGACGACTGTTGTCAATTTTATGGAATTTCAACAAACCTCAAATACTGTTCAAAAATGAATAGTTGTGACGGAATCTACATTTCATAGAATTCATAGTATTGATGACTATTATTTATGTGTTTGTCCATTTTGCTGCATATTTTCTTAGAAATTCATCATTCATTCAATGATAATTCAATTTGTCTAATTGACTTGGCCGTTATACTTGATGAAGATCCATAGTAATTGTATAAAATACACAGAAAACGATTCGATCTCCACAAACTTTATTCAATCATACAGTGAAGAAGCTCCTGTGTTGGCGAAACATTGAATAAAATTTGTGAATATCTAATCGTTTTCTGTGTAGTCTGTACAATAATAATTTGATCATGTTCCAATTTTGTATCATTTGTGGGCAATCCAGAGAGACGAACAAAATAATTCATCTATATCCAGTACCGAAAGTGAGTACCACACCATATTATGAAGATTATCAAATAGTATCTTGTACCCATCAGTAGGAAACATTTTAATGAAAATAATGGCACGAATATATATCACGGAATCCCGCCATTCCTGATTATATTAGCACAAGATTGACAGGTTCTAATGGTGCATTTTCATGAAGCTTCATTTCGATACTTCCAAATGAAATGCGTGGTTATTATTGTAGTTAATTGCATTTCAGTAAAAAATTATAAAAATAAGTCGAAAATGTAACAAATAAAACTGATTGGTGATTGTGATTCAGTAAATTTCAATAATTAGGTTTCTTTATTCAGTTCATCCGTCGACAATACTTGAAAACTTCTGTGCTTGTAAATTTACCCTAAGAGGAAAACCGACCGTGGCGGTACACGCAAATGCGGAATATTTGGGAAACAGGTTACGATTTCATTTGTTTTCTCTTAATCAAGCTGGCGAATTGTCTCCCGTTTTATCCCACAGTTTTGCAGGTATGAGTCGACACACCATGGTTTTTAGACATCTTACCCTGGTGCAACATCATCGGTCGGCAATCAATAAGCATGCGCCGCAACCGATCGACATTTTAAAAAAATACCCAAGTGGAGAATTATTGGTTTCATTGTGCAGAATCTAGGAATAGCCCGTTGGTACACTGTTGGTTGGCGTTGGCACACTGGCCATTTCATTTGTTAAATTAAATGTTGGTGTTAAATATTTAGTTCAAAATTCTCACCCCTTCTTAATTTCTTTAGCTTTTATCCCCATCAGGGAATTGGATTAGAAAATACGTGGAAAACTCTATCAATCGTCTTCTATGGGGTAGTATTGAAGTGATCACTATGAAACATTTCATTAAAAAAATTATTTCGCACACGTTTCGGTTCAAAAATTTGGTACAGTGTTTTTTTATCATGTTTTTCACAATCAAATTTCGTTGAGGTCAGGCTTATTCATGTCCACATTCGCAAGTTTTAGCCATAATCGTAATTACAAACACTGACTGATATAATATTGTAGTTTGAGTGAAGTGAAATTATTTTATTATCGTTTTATCGGTGAAACGGATTGGTGAAACAGGTTCTTGTCAGAGAGGTAGGTGAAGTAGATATAGTTGAATTCGACTTCCGGCAGTGGTTGAGATCAGACGGCGGTCTTGTGTTGGAAGTCAGGTTAATGTGTGTGATGTCCGCAGTCTTAAAGACGTGCATTTGACAGATTATATACGAAGTGTTTTGTTAAATAAAAATTAAAAAGTGTAAAATATGGGATGCAGTATTGCCTAGAGCAAGACAACTGCATTCCCCTGATGAAACCTTGCTGTCTACGCCGGTTAAAGGCCGGATGAGAACGGATTTCTCGCAGCAGGGCTTGGTCAAATGCGCCTGTTTGAAGGAAGCAACGACCAACCAAATACAGAGAGAGAGAGAGATATAGTTGATGAATATTCCAATGGATGAGTAAACAATAAATTATTTTAAAAAGTGTTAGTGTATTCTTTCTTTGTGAATGCAATTTATTAATAAAAACCAATTGTAATGAAGCTGCAGCTCCTATGTTTGCCGGAACATTTAAATTTTTTCTCTTGTAACTTTTTTTATATGGTGTGTTTTCGATTATAAAACGAACTGTGATTGGTTGATGAAGCTTGTATTGTACATGAATAAATTACTTGTAACTGAGGGTATTCTTGTTTCTAAAAGTCCTTCCCGCTTTTCTAGATTTAGAGCCGGTTGCATGAAAGCCAATCAAATATTTGATGCTTTCCCATTGAATATAAATGACATTATATTACATGATAATTGATCTTTTTCATCAATTTCAACTCTTATTTGCAATGAAAAATATTAAATTCTCAAGATTACTGAAAAATCGATTATGAAAAAGTCGTTTTTTTGTTTTGCATCGTACTTTGAAATTGTAGATACGTTTGAGTAAACTTATCTGTTCAGTTTCCGAATCATAACTTCAAATTGCCTTGATTGAGTTATGAAATTATGAAATATTGATCTTATTTATGTAGTTACTTATTTATCACCCCGAATTGAAATCCAAATAATTTCATAGATGATGATATTGTACAAGCTATTAATAAAAGTGCTTTTGCCATTCTTATACAGACTTCCTAGTGCTATCGAATTATGAAATGATTAAGCAAAAACATGAGGTAACAGGTATGCATACTTGTTCAGTATGTGGATGAATATGGAATGAAACTTGTAATTTATAACATGAGCATTTTTATATGCTCGTCTGAGATGTAATTATCTCGATTTTTTTTTCTGATATGTATGTGATGTTATTTTTCACCTAGTTGAAATCAGCCACAACTAGAAGTAGCTTTTGTCTAGAAAAGTAACATCACTTCATGTATTGGTTTGTAAGATTATATTAAATTAAAATACATGAAATGTGATAACTGAATAAGTTAATGAATATAAATCTGGTTTTGTTCATATTTCACACATCATTTATTTTTCTATTTCAACTGTGATAGTTTTTACTGTGATATTAACGGGTAAATTGTGATATTTTCATACTTATGTTATATAGTTATATATAGACTGTTATATTTGTTTATATTTAACATATGTTATTGTAAGAGTTCCCTAAATTCCATTGAATCAATAAAATACTTAACCCTTGCCAGTTATAATTTTTTTTCCTAACTAAAATGTATGAATGGCCCATTTCAATATCAACAGTCTTAGATCTATCCATCTATTGTATATTTTATTAAAATTCGAAAACATTTCGTATATTTGCATTTCCTTGTGAATCAAAGCAAAATTCAAATACAATTTTTTGCATTAATTTCTTCTAGTTATCCCTGAGAGAAAAACGGTACACCACTCTCTAGTTATTTTTCTTTCAATTCAGTTTGTCAAAGTTACTACAGCTATGATCAGAAGAGCAAAATTGAATGAAGGAGTTGACAAACATTGAATATGTTAATTTTTTTCTTAATTTGGTATGTAGATAAATGCCACGCCGTAATAGAATTTTTGGAAAAAATAAGATAACATTGTATGTACTGAGGAAACTTTTGATTAACCATAGTTAAAAAGCGAATTACCCCAGTAAGAAACTCTAATAGCATAGGGGACAAGCGATTTATCACTTGTGGCTATGTTCTGATTACAACTCACTTGGAATTAGTAGAAATTATCAAATAGCTTGTATTCTCGAACTTTGCTATTGCTATGGAGTGTATCTACTTATGACTATAAGGCATTATTGCAGTAGTAGATATCTGACTTTGCTACCGCTGGCGAGTGCACCTACTTATGGGTTTAAGACATTATTGCAGTAAGATATCTGATTTTGTTACCTACCGTTAGCGAGTGCACCTACTTATGACTATAAGGCATTATTGTATTAGTAGATATCTGACCTTGCTATGGCTTGCGAGTGCACCTTCTTATGACTATAAGGCATTATTGCAGTAGTAGATATCTGACTTTGCAACCGCTAGCAAGTGCACCTACTTCTATAAGGCATTATTGCAGTAGTAGATATCTGACTTTGCAACCACTAGCAAGTGCACCTACTTCTATAAGGCATTATTGCAGTAGTAGATATCTGACTTTGCAACCGCTAGCAAGTGCACCTACTTCTATAAGGCATTATTGCAGTAGTAGATATCTGACTTTGCAACCGCTAGCAAGTGCACCTACTTCTATAAGGCATTATTGCAGTAGTATCTGACTTTGCTACCGTTAGCGAGTGCACCTACTTATGACTATAAGGCATTATTGTATCAGTAGATATCTGACCTTGCTATGGCTTGAGAGTGCACCTACTTAAGACTATAAGGCATTATTGCAGTAAGATATCTGACTTTGTTACCTACTTATGACTGAATGAAATTTTTATGATTTTCTTAGACTTCTGAGTGGATTCTTAAGTAAAGTATGATCGCCACAGAAATGACAGTAATTATTGAAGGCGACTTTAACATCAACTAATTCTTACATATTGTATTTTACTCAAAGACTTATTATCGTGTTTTAATGTTAATGTCATAGTAAAAATACTGACGAGAATTAGAGAAAACTCAGCAACGTGTATTGACAATTTCTCAATCGAGACTGTAAAGACTGTTTTGTGATAATCTGCCAGAGAGTCTGAGGTATACACAAATTTAATATGAGCAAAAATTTTCACAGCAGAAGATCAATGTTTTCAAAAATTATTTACAGAAACAAAACTGGGATGAGGCCTATATACAGTTTTGTCCACACTTAGCCTATCAAGCATTTGCAGATATAGTGTTCATTTTGAGGTCTCATTTCCAAATAAAAACCAAATGCATTATGACACCTGATTTAGTAAATATCAAAAACACTGTATCTCTCTACAATAATCTAGCCCAACATGACATTCGTTTCAAAGAATTCAATTTATTATTAAATCGGCAACAACTACAGTTAACATCCAAGTCATTCTATGACAATTTGATTTCTACTTCTGGTAACAAATGGAAGGCAACATGGAATATTATCAATAAGTTGCAAAAGAAATCCTCATCAGTTAATAATAGTAAACTGGTTTTAACGAAAACTGAGTGAGACAGCATTATCCAATAAATTTAACTTACATTTTATGAAACCACCGACAAACAACACCGAGTATGATTGGCAATTGATACATCAAAATATTTATAACAATTCGAATAGTTTTTTCATGCAACTTTTCAATTAAGTTTAATAAACGGTTCGAAGAACTCCAACTCTAGTGGTATAGATAATATGCCTAATAAATTACTTGAACAATGTCAAAATCAATTATCCTGCCCATTAACTACAGACCTATAACAGCTATTTGCACCGGTTCAACTTAAGGTTACCTTACGACTTAAGTGGACCTTACATTACGATTTTGGTTTGCACCGCTATTTGAGGACAATATAATCCTCAGTCAAGATAAGCCTTATATTCTCCAGGCTCAGGTTCCACTTAAACAATTGACCTCACTTTTTCTACACGAAATATTTTCCTATTTTCTCGATGTTCAAAGTATTTCGAGCACTTCTGTATTTTTCTGATGTGATTGTATTTTCCCCTCTATTTGGGGTGACCAAACCTACAGCTCTCTATATAGTAAACCTGATTGAGGCTGATATTGAATATCCCTATGATGTGAAAGTACAAGAATAATTTTCAGATTCAACACTGTACCTATTTCTTAATACAAACTGTCTATGGATATATTGTTAATTTAAATTACTTACGAACTTAAAAATATTCTGTTGCTTTGTACTGGAGGAATGGAATGGCGAGACTTTTCAATTTTTCTTATTCATTCAAAATTGTTAACCACATTTTATGTCGCGAAAATTTTGGATGGATACTTTTCTATTTACCTAGGGTAAGTCAGGTCAGGTTAATAAACTACGCATTTTAACTAATGTGCACGCAGATCTCTTGGCGATATTGTGGCTAGTTTTCCCGGTAGAGACAAATTTTCCAAATAACATGCCACACCCCCGCCAGCCTTTCACATTAGACAGAACTGACAGCGCCTGCGGAATGTGCATATTTTGTAAAACTTTATGTTGTTTAACGTCTCGTCGTTGGTTACGTGATCATTTTTGCGCTGTTGCCAAACATTTCCAATACTCAGGTAAGGTCCAGGCCAGGAGTCAGTGGTGCAAACCATCTCTACCTTAAGGTGTACCTTAAGCTGATCCTCCACTTGCTGAGTTTGTTATTAAGGAGAACCGGTGCAAATAGCTGTAAGCGTGTTAGTCAGCATATCTAAGCTGTATGAATCAAACATTGAATCTCAATTTCCTTACGTCTAATAAATTATTATCATCTTCACACCACGGTTTTAAAGTATGGATTAAGGGGAACACCGTTTCAGCTGCTACAATCATATTTATCTGACAGACAGCAAATCGTTGAAATAAACAACATCAGTAGTCATTCATTAGGCATTACTCAATATTAAGCTCTCTTCTATTTATAGTATTTTCCAATGATATCTATCATAAAACCATATCTGAATGAACACAATCGAATTATTGCAACCTGTTATGCAGATGACACAAACATTTTAATAGTGGAAAATGATGTATCGTCACTGAAGCATTGGGTGTTAATACCTATGCTAAGGTGATATGATATGGTCAGATAGAAATCATCTAATAATGAACAAGACTAAGATCAACGCCCTGATGTTTGATGGAAATGGTCGGGAACAACACCAATGACAAAGTCTCAATATCTGAATCAATCAAAATGTTAGGGGTAACCGTTGATTCGAAACTTTCATGGAATTCGCATATTGACATTATCTGCAGCAAACTCAGGAAAGGATGTTACACACTCAAATTTATGTCGATTTATTGTAGCGAAAATATCTTCTTGCCTCTATACTTCGCCAACTTCCATTCTCACTTGATATGAGATACGGAAATTTGAATTGGGGATCAAGTACTTCTGTACAAAGGGTATTTTCATTACAAAAGTAACCCATCAGAATAATTTCAAAATTAAATAGGAGAGATTCGTGCAGAGTTGATTTTCTATCTGCACTGAAAACATTTGATAGCTACATAAAATTAAGCCTCATCAAATTGTATAAATTTGCAAAATAACGTAACTCATTTGGCTGAATGGGCATTTTTTTTTTCGCAAAAATTTTTAATAAATGTTTTCTTCCGTATCATACTAATGCACACTCGCCACGCTACACCATACGTAGCGGTATTCATTTTATAAACAAAGTTCCCATTCCAAAGAGCTGAATCCAGGTTAGATACAAAAAAAAGTAGCAAATGGGATTACTGTAATGCATGTAAATCTGAGTTGAAATGTGGTGTAGGTGAAAGGGTTTTGGATAAGCATGCAGATAATGTACTAAACACAAGACTAATGTACTAAACACAAGACTAATGTTAAAGGTAAGAGTGGGTGGTGCGTGTTTAGTGTTTTGTTTGTGTTTTATTACACTGATAAAAGGATTTATGAAGATTTGTTAAAACTTAAAAAAATGCAAACCTTCACAAAAGTTGTTTCTTAGTGTTCAAAAGAAACTACATATGAAATTCTGTCCCTCCTATAAAAATGTAAATTATAAACAATAAGTTTAAATAAATAAATAAAAAAAGAGTCGTAAAATAGAGAAAACAAAGAAATCATCCTTTCTCGTTCCCCAATTTTGCTACCATTTCCAAATTTTGCATTGGAGTAAATAACTTATTTATTCATACTTTTGTTGATAACCCGGCCGAAAAAAATAGTGGCAAACGTATCGAAACGTTTTTCTCTGTCATAGGTTTCGCCGAAACTTTGCGACCTCCGCCAAGGACGGCAACATATTTCTTTTCACTTTACACTAAAAAATTGTGTTTACAACCTGAATTGATTATAGAATTTATGCAAAAGTTTTTTGATTTCGGGAACTTTGTCAAATTTGTATGCAATGTACATGCCTAAGACACTTTCCTTGTGTGTGATGAAGCTTATCTTTAAAAAATAGGAGAAACTAGGATTATACCATACTCTGACGGTAAGGCGCTCTATTGATTTTTACGTCTTATTACATAACCTGAATTTTTTGACAATACGAAAACTACCGTCATGTTTTTCAGTGTACAGAAGTTTCTGATTTGACAAAAACTTTTTCTCCGTGTTTTAAGTTGTCGCATATAATTACTTTTTCTACGACCGTGCTTTTTTATCCACTTTCCCGCACTCATTATAGTTTAGAAAGTGTCTCTTTCCCGCACTAGTGCGGGAAAACTCGCTTTCCCGCACAAGTGCGGGAAAGTACAATATGTCAATTTATCGTTATTAAATGTACATTTCATTGATTTTACCTGTATATTACTATTCAAACTCATATAGGTTTTAATATTCAATCTAACCCAGACTATTTTTCTTTCATTGGAATGAAGAAATTGCGATACTTTCATATATCTACCCTATACATTTCTCAAAATCAATGCACATAACAATCAAACTAAGCTGAGTCAAGAGGTTTGCTGTGGTAACCAAAGATTTGTTGTGACAACCAATTTGTCATCAAGTCGTCAAAGTTTCGAGTCGAAGCGTTGTCGAAGTGTCCGATTCTGGCATTTTTCAAATTATTTTCAATAAAAGCAATATTTTAATGGATTCGTCAGACGAAGAGCTCCCAGAAGCAATATTAAAGGCCGCAGATGAGGTAAATTCAGACCTGTGACCAAGTAAATCACGAGAAAGATACGAACAGCAATACAACCAATTTTTAAACTGGTGTAAGAAAAAAGGATTGAATAGCTTCAGAGAAGAGGTTTTTTGGCGTATTTTTCCGAGCTGAGTAAGGTACTGAAATCCAATACCCTATGGTCGCATTACTCGATGGTGAAATGTTTAGTTAAAATAAAACAAAATCTGGACATAAGCAAGTTTCATAAATATACATCGTTCCTAATAAAGCAAAATATTGGTTTTCGACCAAATAAAGCGCAGATTTTTACCAAAGAAGACATATCCAAGTTTATGCTAGCCCCTAATGAGATATATCTTATGATTAAAGTAAGTACCATTTTTGCTTTAGCCGGTGCTCTTCGCAGAGCGGAGCTTGTGAAAATCACGCTTGACGATATTCAAGATAAAGGAAACCTAATTATTGTGAAAATTTCCGATTCGAAAAACCATACCTCAAGATCCTTTGTTATATCTGAAGACATAAATAATGGAACCTTTTTGAAGCTCTATAGAAAGTATGCAAATTTACGGCCTCCTACCACCACGCACCGTCGTTTATTATCAATTACAAAAAAGGCAAATGTTCTGTTCAGTGCGCAGGCACATTTGGTAAAATGCCGGCAGAGATCGCTACCTACTTAAGCCTACCTAACCCAGTTACACAGGTCACAGTTTTAGACGATCCTTGGCAACGTTTCTAGCAGATGCAGGCGAAGGGATAACCAACATAAAACGTCTTGGAGGCTGGAAGTCAACTGCTGTTGCTGAGAGTTATTTGGAGGACTCCATAGAACAGAAGAAAACCATGTCGAATAAAATTCTTTCATGTACTGGCAACTTGCAACCGATGCCGTCTCCGTCATCTCCATGCACTTTGCAAGTGTTACTCTTAACAGCCAGTTACCACCAACTAACTACTCTGGACCGGCTATTCTGACGCATTTGCAGAATGCAGCATATTGTGTTTTCAACATTAATATTAATAATAATTAGTGGATTTTTCTGGAATGTTTTGTATGTTGAAATAAAATATTTTCAATGTGCTTTTTGAATCTTTATGCGTCGTAGAAAAAATAATGTTCCTAATTCATGCGTAAAGTGTCTTTCCCGCCCTTGACTGCTTGCCCGAACTCCGCTTCGCGTCGTTCGGGTCAACGGCTGTCGCGTACGGGAAAGTATCACTTTCCGCACTTGTTAGGAAAATAACCATATCCGATGTCACGAAAATCATTCCCTCAACATCAAAGAAGCCGACTTGTTTTGTTCAAAGAAGATGACACTATACAATAAAAGGCACGGCATATGCGCTCCGACCAATGCTAGGTTATTAACAATTTTAAACGTTAAATCGCTAACAAAAGGTTAGTTAGGTTAGGTTGGCTAGTAATTCACGCATTTTCAACTCAGTTTGCCTTCTTGTCGGTCATTTAAACTTACCGCTATTACAGTGACCAATCACAGAGCCGGCCGTTCCGTGCAATTTATTGACGTCTGAAACCGACATGTTTTGTCTCTTGTCTGTGGTATATTGTTCTCTGTCCCCACGCTGATTTCGGCTGTGTCAAGTCACCGGTCGGACAAGCAGCGTTGCCACATCTAGTAGATTTCTACTTTTCTGGTAGATTTTCACCCTTTTTCAGACAATTTTAGTAGGCACATTTTCTTTAGTAGATTTTGGTAGATTTTAATACATAACTCTAAATAATGTAAAAATGCCAGTAACAATATAATAATTATTGTAAAAATTATTGAATCAAGCATTTACTTTAATTTCTATGTTGGTAAACGTGTAACTAATTTGATATTTTTATTCATTTGTATGCTTCGCCTTCTTTTTTGTCGGTTATTCCCCCTAATTTCTTATGCCCTTATAGGTTCACCGGTGTATTTCCCCGACAAATGACGGTCGAATTTATTCTATAGCTATACTGAATACGCAGGTGTAAAATTGCTTTCAACGTGAAAATTATGAAGCGAGCTTATGAGCAATCGTATTGAGCAGAATGGGAACAGAACCCATTGTTTTCCACTTGGTTCTGTAAAGCACAGGGTGGATGTAGTGCCCATTGCAAAGCATGCAATGTTAGAATTTTATCCAGAAAGGCTTCTCTAAAAGAACATAAAGAATTGTTTAAAGAACTACAATTTTCAGATCCTCAGGTAGTTGTATACCAAGAGTTTTCTAGTCTCATAAATCTTCTTTCAAAGTTTTCGAATATAGTGCCAGAAGAAGTTATTCAAGACAGTGATAATGAATACAGAGAAATGAAACTAGATGTATTTAACTTACTTTCTAGCGGTAGTAGTACCTAATATGAATAATTCCTTTAATGTTGAAGAATTTTGGCATAAAATAAGCTGTTTAAAGGACAATAATAATAAACTTATATACTTTTAAGAAAAAAAATATTTGTTAAAAAAATATAATAAGAGTCAGTTCCGTTTTCTTTGTTGCGCTAGTTTTAATATTTAGGTTTAGTCAATAAATAAATATTTAGACCCATTAACCATAGCATCTCATTAATCCTCAACCTCCACCTCCGTTCTTATTTTCAGCTTCTTTTGTAAAGTATATTTTTGGAATTTTTTAAAAAACATTTAGTAGATTTCAGTAGATTCAATCAAAAATAAAAGTAGATTCGCGAAAATAAATGTGGCAACGCTGCGGACAAGGCACGCGCGTTCATTATGAAGTATGACGATGAGTCGGACCGATCAGATGATTGAAAATATTGGTCACATACAAACAGTTCTAATTAGTAGCGGAGTAAAAAAGCCCGAGAAAGCCTTCGAAAAAATGTATGGGCGTAGAACAATTAGTGACCTATGTATTATCATTATATAAGGTTTTTGATATCCCATATGACTATTTACGACATCCTAGACTGGGGCGTGCTCTAATTATTCACAAAAAAAGTACAAATCGGGTAATTTCAAAATATCGTACAATTTATTACATAACATATGATATCTCGCAAACTGTTAGGTCTATCGAAACGAATATTTTTTTGTTGAAAAGTAGACACTTGAGCAAAACTAACAGAACTATAAAAATCGAAAGAAAAAAAATCGTTGACCAAAAAAAAATTAAAAGTAGAGTTGTCATGCAAGTGTAATGTTTTTTTCAGTAATCGAAAAACTTTTTTATATTTGGAAATTTTCATGCATAATATGCGAGTGAAACCTGAAAACCATTACTAAAAAGTTTTTGAAATTACCCGCAATTTATTATCTTCTGTACTTTAGGAAATATTCGTAGTTAAAGTCAGTCATATAACGCGGAGGGGACGGCCGGCCGACCGAAATGTCGCGTTTCTTGCTTCGTGCAGCATAAATATAAATAAAATGATAAAATGTGCTACGTGTATATTAAAAAGTAAGTATAATATGTTGAGACGCGGTTAGACATTAACAGAGTTCCGTTTATTCTTGTAATTATCTAATAATCCTCAGATTCTGAATCTGAGTTTTCAATAATAGTTATTTTATTACAGCACGATTTGCATTTACAATCATTACAACATTTGAGGCCCTGAGTCACACAAATACATCTACCATTATTACATTTTTGATCGGAGCAATGAATTGAAAAAATTATTCTTAAATTTTCTGGTACAGGCTCCAGTGTAGTCAAAACGGGTACCAGGAGTTTTCCTCTAACATCCATCCATTTTTACTGGGATCTTCAAAATCGATTTCTGTCTGATGACTGGAGTACCAAATTTTCAATTGATGTATACACCTGGAAATACAGAAATCCACAATATTTAGCTTTGTATTGAGTTTAATCAAAATTATTAAATGAGATAGACCTTCGCGTATTTAAATAAATAAAAAAAAAAAATAAATACCAACCTTTTGAGGTGTTGCTTGAAAGCATCATCTGTAGGCGGAAGTTCTGAGGCTGGGCGATTGGTTGTTGATGTTAGGAAGACTTGCATTTCATTAAGGCTGGATATATTCTTATTTTTATTTTTGTACAAGTAATATACGTACTTAGTGCTAATTTTAACGGCTTCGTCTTCGCTCAAATTAGGGATATCTCCTATTTCCGTTAAGTGATTAATATTTTTTATTAACACATCAAAAGCAGTTTTCTTCCCTATTTTCTAAAATGCACGTGTGGTATCACATCCTGTCAGACAATGAATATGTTTGTGAATATACTCTATGTTATGAAATAATACACGGCAAAATGTTCACTTGTGTTTGTAATGAGCAGCCATAATTAATGTTGAGAGGGGGGCCAAACATATATAGGGCTAGGATTGCGTAGTCTTTTTTGAATTAAAGAAGGTTACTATACAGTTGCCACTGTATTGAAAAATATGAAAATGACTGCAAACAAATATTTTGGGATTCCACGCCAATATTTTTATTAGAAAATACGAAGATCTGCGACACTGAATGATATTGAATATTTTTTGTGTCCTAACAAACCCGAAAACAGACCCTATACATAGATACACATAGTACAAAAAAATTCTTACATACCTGTTTGTACAAAAGTTAGTTTTTCTTTTTTTTGCTTCATCTTTTTAGGTCCACTTCTATGGTAGATTAGACACATGCTTCTTATGTTGAATAAGCCGATGTTACTTCTAGTTATTTTAGAAGAAATTTCTTGCTGTGGATTTTGCGTTCCACTGGCAGAACCAATATTTTGGACACTAGTATATGTTTTTCTACAACTCTGATGATATTTCACTTTTTCACTTCCCGTTAAAATGGCTTGTTTTCTTTCTAAAATTTTTAGGCCAACAATATCTCTTCTTTTTTCTGCGGTACCAACTAGAGTTTGTAGACCCTGTTTTGTAGGGTTTTGCACAACCGATTGGTCCTGATTTCCAACAGATTCTCCACATATAATGAACTCCATTTTATAACTAGTAGAAAATTTTAAAATACTGCTTCAAAACCTCTTTTAACTCGCGTTGATTCTGCTCACTAACAATAACATCACATCATATTATGATGAACGACTTTTTACATTTCGTGTCGCGCGCAGGTGTTCCGGACAAAGTGCATGAGGTGTGATTTTAATTTCGGCGCGGTTAATACGTGATTGATTTCAACTTATGACAATGTTTTTACAAAACTTCTGTGATGTTTTTGCTTCAATTTACTCGCAGGAAGTATGTCAAAATTCCTAAAAATAAAAAAGTTTTTCGATTGCTCAAGAAATCAATGCACAAAAAATAAATACGAGTATTTACAATTTTTTTTTGAGAAGAAGAAGGTTTTCGAAAGTTCGGCTGCACTGACACCAGCGCTAAGATTTCTACTTTCGAATAAGAAAAAGGTTACTTTGATATCTCTAATAGTTTTTGAGTTATCACGAGTTATATCTTAAAAATTCCGTTTTTTGTATTTTCCATATTTTCACACATTTTTCGCTATAAAAAGGGTCAGCCCCAGCTGGCGATGTCGTAAATATCGATTTGTAATAGCCAATAACATTCCTAATAAAACTACACACCACTTGTTTTGTTCTACCTCAATTTTTTTTTTCGTGATAGAAGCGTCTTTCAAGCGCGTTTTTACTCCACTATAGGTCGTCAAGTCAACCAAATGACCGCGCTGATCTAATCATATTGGTCAAACCGGAGGCTTGACTCAGCCTTCAGTTACATCACTAGAAAAATATGTTGAGGGAAGCTACGTAAACATGTTGAAGTAATAAACACCTTCTCTTATCTTCAACAACAACAAACTTTTAGATTTTATGTTATCAAATGAAAATTACATTAAATCTATTGAGAATTCCGATGAACTGTTGATGCCAGAAAACTCTCAGCACCGCCCTTTACTACATTTCATATTTGTATATGATTGGCTGAAACCTACAAAATACTACTACAAGAAATATAAGATTTAACAAAACCAGCATGACTATGACCGTTTCAAAGATTTGAGAAAACTTGTAGAAGAACACTGTGCGAAGCG
Source organism: Chrysolina oricalcia (assembly GCA_944452925.2). Lineage (NCBI taxonomy): Eukaryota > Metazoa > Arthropoda > Insecta > Coleoptera > Chrysomelidae > Chrysolina > Chrysolina oricalcia. The sequence goes on from OX101824.2 coordinate 53,861,843, forward strand.
AAGCGCGGTAATCTTTGGAGAGCGGCAATGACATTTTGTGCTCGAAATACACACATGATTTTTTCTACAAACTCTTAGACATAAAAACGATAGACACTTCATTCAACATAGGCTCAAAACATTACTTATGAGAAAATTTACATTCAATAGTAATCCCAAATGTATAAGCTATCCAAATATCTAGTAATTTACATTTTTAACAAAAGGAAAAAAGGGAAAATATTTTTACCTAAAAAAAATGCCGAATCCCGAGATCGAACTCACGCCAAGATCGACAACCCAGTTTAGTAGGAAGTATCTCTAACCCTAACACCACCGCAGTTCCTTAGAGTGCTTTGAATTTCTTGTGATGACTTTCCATCATGCAAGATTAAGTTCGTTTTCAACCAAAGCTAGGGAGATAGAGCGTTTTTTCAAAATTCTCGCTATAAAGCGTAAAAGCTGTCACAAAATGAGATTCCTCGGAAAACGTCAACTTTGCGTTGATATTTGAAAACGTCAGCTACTTTGGTAAGCGGTAGTAGAAAAATACTATTTTCCACTTCACCACACAAGTATTTTCACTCCTGGTAATCTCTTTCTGGCACAGAAATCATGATTAAGCTACGAACAGCACAAACTAAAAAATAATGACGCGATAAAGCTACAGCAGCTAACTAGACGGGGATAAAAATTTGTAGTAAATTTTTGTCTCTGGGGACGAAAGCTAAGCTTATGGGATTTTCTCTCACTTGGTGACGGAACTCAAATTGTCGCTAGAGTATTTGGTGACGAGAAATGTCTTTTCCTACGAGCTTGCGGAAAAGTAACTTTTCCGCACGATTTTTACTTTTCCGCACTATTTTTACTTTTACGCAAGATTTTCTCTTTGAAGCACAATATTTTAATTCAAAATTAGTATATTGTACAATGAGCATGAAATGAAATACATTTCCCACGAGTAGGTAGGTATATAAAATTTTGTAGTACGAGCGAATTATTATCACTGATTATAATCTCTCCTTAGGACCTCCTCCTCCAGAGAGTTACTTAAAGCAAAAAATGAGAGAGGATATCAAACCCCTCTCAAATAAATACCCCGATCTATTTCTTGAAATCATTAAGGAGCTCGATCCACACAATTATAATATTAACTTAAATAAGGAAGCAGCTTTATGGCCAATTTAAAAATATTAATTTGGAACATAAGAAGCATTAAAGCAAATATAAGTAATTTATACCTATAAGATTTAAGAAGAAAATGTACCTGATATTGTAGGTATATCGGAAACTTGGATAAAACCAAATTCGTGTACCTCAATTAAGGGATACAATCTGCACACTCATGACAGGGATGATGGAAAGGAGGGATCAGGGATCCTGATAAAAAAGGTATTAAATATAGTAAATTAATCGTTAATTTCCAAATTCCTCTTAGAGTAAATATAGTAGGAATTGAAGTAAATAATATTAAAATTTATGTTATCTATATTCCTCCTGATATTACGGTAGAAGGCAATTTTTGGAAAAATTTCACCAATTACTCAGAATACATAATATGTGGAGACTTTGTCACCATAAAAATTGGGGAAATTCCATTAATAACAGAGGGGGTATAGAATTAAATTCAATAGTAGATGAGGGACATCTCATCATAAACATTGACTCACACCGAGTGTTTTATCCTTACACTCTAAGAGTGTAATTGATCTGATAATGTCCTCTCCTAACTTATACAGGGTGTTATTTAAGTACGTGGCCAAACTTAAAGGGGTGATTCTTTGAGTGATTCTAAGACGAGAAGTTCATATTAACATAGGTCCGGTAATGCTTCGTTTTCAAGATACAGGGTGTCAAAATTTTTAAAAGAAATCGTTTTTTTCGTAAATATCTTAATAACCCTTCAACCGATTTTATTGAAATTTGGCAGTGTTATTGAAGGTCGTAAAGGGCGAATTTAACCCTAACTATATCAAAATTATCATGTCCAGTGGCGTCCCGGATGGCACTGCAACCAATATTTTTGACAGAAAACGTGCGCCACTGATTTTTTTGCAATTTTTGTATTTGTTTCACATTGAGCAACTGAAATTACAACTTTTTTATATCTAGAATTTTTTTCGTATCTTGCTTTGTTTTTGAGAAAAAACATAAAAATCACTTCATTTTGATATAGTTAGGGTTAAATTCGCCGTTTACGACCTTCAATAACACTGCCAAATTTCAATAAAATCGGTTGAAGGGTTATTAAGATATTTACGACAAAAACGATTTCTTTTAAATAATTTGACAGCCTGTATCTTGAAAACGAAGCATTACCGGACCTATGTTTATATGAACTTTTCGTCTTAGAATCACTCAAAGAATCACCCCTTTAAGTTTGGCCACGTACTTAAATAACACCCTGTATAACAAAGTTGTATATTGTAAAACGTTAAATGACAATAAATTCTTCCATCAATAATAATCAATCTTCAAATATACAAAATTCTCAAATACGGTACAATTATAAAAAAACTAACTGGAAAGAATATCAAAATATTTTAGATTCTGAGGAGATAACATCAAATGAAGAGCTCACTCAAGTTATGAAAAGATCAGTCGATCTAAGTACCCCGTTGATTAATAGACAAGGTAATAACAAATATTTATCAAGCCCTCCCTGGTGGGATGATGAATGCCAAAACTCAATTAAGAACAGATTCTATCAAAAACACTCATGTCGTCATTGAATATACAAATATTGAAAAATATAACGAAAATTGAACAGTAAGAAATCTCATCGATTTCAAAACAAAAACAAAAAAAAGTAACTTCCCCAGGATTTGAACCACCTACTCCATCAACCAGCGTAGAACGACTGCTCCCTTACTTTGCCAACTGAGCTATGTCAGATATTAATTTAATTGCTATAATACCATATCAAATCCTGTCAAATTTTAAATATCACTATTTATTTTGATAATGATAATGTCTTAATTACTTTATATTTTGAAATTAATTTTATGAAAATTACGGAATATCGGAAAGTTATTATCAAACAGTCGTTAATAGACTAGATTAGATCTCATATTATAAATCTCGCGGAAAGATAAAATCATGCGGAAATAGTATATTGTGTATCTAGTAGTAAAAGCAATACATTCCCGGACGACAATGTAAATTGTTGGCCGAGGCGTTAAGCCGAGGCCAACAAGCATTGAAGTCTGGGAATGTGCTTTTACTACGAGGTACACATACTATTTTTTCTGAAATCGCAATCAGCATTATCAAAAACTAAGGAATTCTACATATTGTTTGCGTGAATTCAATAACTGTCTAAAATATAAACAAGCCGGCAAAAATTTTCTCGGATCGTTTTCTGTACGGGAAAGTACTTTTTCTACGACCGTGCGTTTTTACCCACTTTCCCGCACTCATTTTAGTTTAGAAAGTGTCACTTTCCCGCACTAGTGCGGGAAAGTAAAATATGTCAATTTATCGTTATTAAATGTACATTTCATTGTTGCTGAGAGTTATTTGGAGGACTCCGTAGAACAGAAGAAAACCATCTCGAATAAAATTCTTTCATGTACTGGCAACTTGCAACCAATGCCGTCTCCGTCAGAGAATATATACCACAGAGAAGCGACATAAGACCAAAAAGGGCGTTTCGTTTCGGAGTGCGCTTGCGCGAAATAAGTTGTGTTGTCAATTGCCACAACTAACAAACTGGACTGCGTTAGTCACGGAGGCGACTACCATTTTTATTAGTTGATTTTATTCACTGATGCCGAAGAGAAGTGTCTGCCTACCCAAGTCAAATTTGTGTTGGGAAGTTGTTATATACAGGGTGGGGTACCAAAAACGAAACAGATCGAATATCTTCAAAATGCATGTGTTGCTCAAAAACGTCAGACATCGTTTCGAAACTGACTTATACTCATGTATGACAGTTCATGGCGAACACTTTGAGCATCTACTGTGAATCAATGCAGTTTGGAATGATTGGGTTTGCATTTATGCAAGGTTTTTCAATTCTTAAGTTCATTCAATGTCCAATTTTTTTTATTTTTCAAAAGCTTTTATTCAACTTGCCCTGTTAGTTGGTATATATGTTTCTGTGGGACGAATTTTGCAACTGACTTTTGGCCCACTTCTAGTTGTTCGATCAACTTGAACTTTGGTAGGTATTCATAATTGCGATGACAATGCATTATGGAATTTTTGTTGAAAAAACAAACAAAATGGCAGCTTCAGGATGGCGGATGTGATTTGTAATTATGGTCCGATTCGATTCAGAATTCGATTGTGGGTGTTTTAGGTATAGATTTTCGGCATGACTAAAAATAATTGATGAAATCTGTTCATGTATTTATTTCTTTACATACAAACTAACCGAATCAAAGATACACCTCACTTAGAGACAGAAGGGACATACAAAACATTTCCAACACAGCTCCCTTTGTAATATGAAAAAAAAACAAGACTGCTTATCAAATAGTAAACTTGTTAAAATTATCATTACCAACCCCAACAATAAAAGTTGGATGAAACAATACAAACTATACAACAACAGTCACCCATAATTTTTACTGTCAATTTTTCAACTACATATACCTACACTCTCCTTGGGTATGATGAAGCTCATACTTTTTACTCTACGCAAAAGATCGACATGTTTTTCAATGTAGTGAAGTTTCTGCGTGACAAAAACTTTTTCTCCGTGTTTTAATAAGTTGTGTTCACGTCAAAGTAACTAATCCAAGGTCACCGAAATCTATGCCCCCAACATCAAAGAAGCCGACGTGTTTTGTCGCTTCTCTGTGGTATATGTTCTCTGTCTCCGTCATCTTCATGCACTTTGCAATCTACGAGTGTTACTCTTAACAGCCAGTTACCACCAACTAACTACTCTGGACTGGCTATTCTGACGCATTTGCAGAATGCAACAAATTGTGTTTTCAACATTAATATTAATAATAATTAGTGGATTTTCATGGAATGTTTTGTATGTTGAAATAAAATATATATTTTCAATGTGCTTTTTGAATATTTATGCGATCGCAGAAAAAATAATGTTCCTAATTCATGGGTAAAGTGTCTTTCTCGCCCTTGACTGCTTGCCCGAACTCCGCTTCGCGTCGTTCGGGTCAACGGCAGTCGCGTGCGGGAAAGTATCACTTTCCGCACTTGTTAGGAAAATAACTATTCCCATACCGTTTAGGTCCGAAAACGGTCCGGGAAAGTTCGTTGCTTAGCAACGGACTAAAATACTAGATTAGCGTATTTTGAGGCCTGAAGTTGCTTCGAGAAAGTGGGCATTCTTGAACGATTTCAGAAAATGTTACTTTTCCGCACTAGTGCTGAAAAGTTATTTTCCGCACGATTTTTAGATTGTTGAAAATGAGGATATTTAGGGCTAACTAAATTATCTATGTAACTATTCTGTCTTACTTGTCATTTTGTTGCATTATTATAAAATCTTGTTTAATAAAAACCTTTTTTTTTCATAAATAAGATGGACAAAAACACTCCTAGGAAAAACATTGTACCTAACTCGTGCGGAAAACGTCTTTTCCGCCCTTGACGGCTAGCCGTCGCGTGCGGAAAAGTACAACTTTCCGCACTTGTTAGGTAAATGACTATTCTACGACAGTGCGTAAACTAAGTTTTTACGCACTGCTGACAGTGCGTAAAGTAATACTTTTTCGCACAAGTGCACAAATCATCAACTGTGCGTAAAGTAATTTTTACAAACTGTTAATACATTTATGCTTTTTTGAAAAATACAGTATTTTGCGTCAAATATAACTCGGAAGTCTTTATTTGATAATAAGACGTCAATTCATATCATTAAACATTCAAATTAATGATGTAATTGCTACAATTTGACAATATAATAACTGTTGAAGAAAAAACTTGGTATGAAACACTTTCGTAAAGGGCTTCATTCTACGACAGTGCGTAAACTAAGCTTTTACGCACTGCTAACAGTGCGTAAAGTAATACTTTTTCGCTCAAGTACGTAAAAAAATCACCAGTGCGTAAAATTATCAACTGTGCGTAAAGTAATTTTTTACACACTGTTCATACATTTATGCATTTTTGAAAAATACAGTTTTTTGCGTCAAATATAACTTGGAAATATTTATTTGATAATACGACGACAACTCATATCATTAAACATTCAATTTAATGAAATAATTGCTAGAATTTAGCACTATAATAACTGTCGAAGAAAATACTTTGTATGAAACACTTTCGTAAAGGGCTTTTTGTACTCGCGTGTTTGTTGAACTCGACTGCGCCTCATTCAACAAACTTCACGCTCATACTCATACTTTACGAACTTTACGAACTTGTACTTTACGAACTTGTATCATAAATAGCTATTTTATAAAGGGTTGTAGAAAAAATCTTTTCATGTCCATCAGTTTGATATGATTTCACTCGGGGATGAATCATGGTAATTTAGGGAACTCGTAACTATTATGTACAGCAATTATGAAGGTGCCATTATTTTTCTATTATAGTTTAGTGTGTTTCGATTTCCAATTACTTCTTGATGAGTTTTTCAGAAAAATTTTGAATTCAACTATTGTATTTGTATAGTCTTGATTTATCGTATTATTATTTCATTTTATAGTTTTCAGTTCAATATTTATAATATTCGAATTATGTTCATGAATATTTAATCAAATAAAGATTTTTTGCACAATTGGTGTTATTCATTCGAAAAGCAGCGCCTGTAAAATAGATCTGTTTTAGTTCCGGCCCTATCCAATACGCAGAGGAGTTTCCAGTTTCCACTTCAAGAACGTCGCAGATATTCTTATAGTTGTAAACATTGGTTTGCTTTTACTGCTCATAGGCCTGGAGTTCATGCCCGAAAAGACCGACTCATTTGCCCCAAGTATGGCGACCCTTATTGAGGGGTCAAATTACATGATATTATTGAAAGGGAGGTGCTGGTAGTGGACGTGTTATCACAGGATCAAGTAGCGAAAAAATAATGGGTTTTGAACGATTTCTTACACAAAAAAAACATTTTCCGATAGTTTATGAAAAATAATCCGGCGGAATAAAATTGCCATACTCATGCTGTTCCGATTTATAGCCCGCCATACCAATCGAAACATGTAATTTTTTTTTAAACTACATATCACTGGCTAATTTTTGTTTCAATAGATTCGTTGTAAGTGGACTGTAACAGTAAATTTGATCTAGTGCCCGATTTTAATACGAATCCTAAATTTTCCGAACCTTTAACAATAAACAATAAAAATAATCATCTGAAGATACGACTTTGCATTATAGAGTGCAAATCGCCCTGTATTCAAGGCGATGGAAAGAAAACGCGACAAAAAGCAAGGTATCGAGATTCCATGCGAAGGAAATCAACAGAAAGAGAAACACAAGAGGCTTTATGTGAAATGTTCGTATAAGAACCAATATGTGTATTGCCGAATTGTTACCTAGATATTTTATGTAAATTTTGTGGGCCATCCAAGTGAGGTAATGTTCATTCTATAGAAATCAAAAACACTCTTTGTGTTTTGTAAATATGTTTCCATAACCAAGTCCATTTCCTTGGTAGAAACCGGTATTTTCTTTTTACAGATTTGTAGGCCTTTTTTATTCCAAGTTTTCATACTGCCTGATTCTGAGGATCGTTTGATGATAATTTATTATGAGAGATATCCATAGAAATAACAACAAACAGTACTACCAAATTGAATGAGGAACGAATTACGTAATTTTGGAAAGCTGGAAGCTATTTGTCATTTCTCACCCTCAAAGGGAGAACACCCACCATCGACTGAACAGAAAATAAGGTCAGGACTCTCCAATTTAATTGACTATCCTGCTGATACCTGCGGACAGTTATTTTCTACGAGAAAATTGAAAAACTCAATAATATTCCAAATTTCTTATCAAAAATTTAATGCTATCGATCACTTTAGATAATAATAAAAGTTCAACATAAATATTTTACGTGTGAGCCGAAAATGACGTTATTTGAGGTTCCCCTAATATCGGTTATTGGTAATATTGAATTTACGGGATCAATACTGTTGCCCACCTGATTCCATGAATATAATTTTGCTTGTTACAGTCTTCTTTTCATTAAGTGTTTTTTTTTATTTCACAAATTTTAACTTAACAAAACTGGATGGCGCCCATTAAACAAAAACACTCAGTAACTATGAGAATTCCGCCCCATAGCCTCCATACCTAAAGAGCTGCCGGAGCAGACCACCCCAAAAGGGGGTCACAAGACATTCACGAAAATAGCCACGCCATACCGTTCAGACGGGTACAAATAGTCGCCATACTCCCGTAAAGTAATCGATTTCTTTGAAATTGCTAAACGATTCAATACAGTATGGCAATTCGATTTTATGAAAGTTCATCATACAATGCGACCATTCGCTTCACGCCAGCGGCAGCAATGGAAGCCCTCCTTAGATTAATTCCTCTCCACATAGTTCTGGAGAGAGGCAAGATGGGCAACATACAGACTTTATCAAGCGGCCATTAGTCTACCGCAGGCATGTGTCATGAGAGGCAGCGGCATGCTGGAGGGCATAATAGCTCACAATATTCTAGGAATGCCCTCAGACATCATGCCTAAAACTATCAACCTTCACAAGGCCTACACTGTGGTCTTTCCCGAAAAAGAAGACTGGGTCCGGAATAAAACCAACCTATGTAGGGCAAATGAACGTTGGTTTACCGATGGTTCCAAAACTTTGGAAGGCGTAGGAGCCGGAATATGTGGGATGAACCCAGTAGTGAAACGCTCATTCAGTATGGGTAAACTAGCTACGATATTTCAGCTATACGCCATTTAAATGTGTGCAAGGGAGCTGGAAAATCGACACCACACACGAAAAATAATAAAAATATTTTCAGATAGTCAAGCAGCACCGAAAGCGCTTGAATCCAACTGCTTTGCATCTAGAGCAGTATGGTACTGCAGATAGATCTCAAACCGACTAGCACATACCAGGTCACACAGGCCTAGTAGAAAACGAAATAGCGGACGCCCTAGCAAAATGGAGGGCCACAACGTTCACTGGACCAGAACCGGTAATCGGTTTAGCATATAGCACTGCCAAGAATGCATGAAAGATGATGAAACGGCTAAACACATTATGTGTACATGTCCTGCAGCGACAAGAACTGGATTTTCTATATTTGACAATACGACAGTAAGGCCAGAAAACCTGGTAAATTGTTCTCTCAATACATTCCTTAATGTCCTTGAGAGATTGGATATACTGGGAGAAATATAAACATAGGGTGAGCCACAATAGGCCATTGGCCGCAGTGGAGGGTCTGATACGGGCCCACTCACGTTCAAACCTAATACAATGCGACTGTTAATTTATTAGACATACGTCTGGTCAGCTGCAAACGAAGCGCCATACTTGAAAAACTGTTTTTTCGTTACGTTTTTAAAATACGGTTGGGCAAGCCGTAAAATTATTTACTAAAGTATTGTATTCACTTTACTTCAATATGATTGTACCTGAAAAAAATACCCTATACTGCGAGGATGATGCTGAGGCTGCCTCACTCGCGTATAGATGTGGGAAAAAATAAGTAAAACGATTACGTACAGTATGGCATTTTGATTTTTGAAAGGTCATGGTACAATGGTACCTTCAATATATTAGCCATACTCAACTGCAAAAAAGCGCAATTTTTTTCCTCTTCGAATGTTGGTCCTGTCACTAGCTTCACCTCAGCCTCTTGTGCTTTTTGTGCATTCCAATTAGTTTCACAGCACCCACTCCGTAACTCTGGTAGGCCTGTACCAGTCTGTACAGGTTCTTTGGGTTTCCCGAAAATTGCCTGTCTCTTGCGGTCTAATGCCTCGCATTCTGACAGTACGTGTTTGTCTGTTTGTGCCCCTTTACCACGTTGTCTGCAGGAAAGTTCTCCGTTGTACAGCCTCATTTTGTGCAGGTGTTTTCTCATTGGGCTGTGACCAGTGAAATGCCCGTTATCGTTCTAACTTGATTCCTGCTCAGCTGGTATTGTTTTCATAGCTCCCGTTATGCTAAGGCATGCAAGTCTGTACCTTACGCTATAATTGAAAAACTGTTTTTTCGAAACAATTTTTAAATACGATTCAGCAAGCCGTTAAATTATTTACTGAAGTGCTACAGCGTTGTATTCACTTGTTTTCAATATACTTTTTCTGAGAGATCTAGCTCAAATTATTAATAAATCTGAAACCAAGTCAAGTTCTGAAATATTAGTGATCAAAAATATTTTTGGAGTTATAGGGCATGTTTTGTTGCATTTCATTAATAGCGAATTCCATTGGTAAAACTGGTGCGCACGGAGTGTATTTTTTGTATTCCGTTGGTAAAACTGGTGTAGAGTTTTGTATTCCATTGGGAATCTGGTGCGCCTAGTTTTTAACTGAGTGCAATAATTTCAGCACGAGCTCTTTGAGCTCGTGCGAAGCCTGTGCATTTGTGAAAATGGCGGAAAGCTCAAAAATTCAAAAAGTAGCATTTTTGTTAACATAGGCCTCGAGCAGTGACGATGAAGTAATAAAGGAGAGATCACGTCCTAAAATTAACCATTTTGTGGAAAATGTCCGTAAATTCAGTGATGAAGAGATCAGAGAGAAATATTTTTATAATTGTGGTTTTTCATGCTTCACCTGACCCGACAAGCCCAAAATTTATATGTTAACAAAATTAAAACAAATATTGGAAAGAAATAAATTTATTTTGATGGTGTGAAATTTTACAATGAACTTCCAAATTGTTTAAAAATGTATGGTAAATTGCGATTTAAAAATAATCTAAAGAAGTACTTACTCCATTGAATCCATTCTAATTCTGACTTCATGATTTTATTCATCAATTTATTCTTACTGTTGTATTTACCTTCATGTTATTTGCATTATGTGAATTTTTTCCCTCTTATAAACTGTATGTTTCTTGGGAAAATAAATTGAATTGAATTGCTCTTTCTCTCTTATACAATGTATTTTGTCTCAAAAGAAATAAAGTGATTTGATTTGAATGTTTTTTCTCAGAGCAATAAATGAGATTTTATTGCTTGGGGTGTTTTTGCAGTAAAAAACTTTAGGATGCGGAGGGAAACTGCTTGTAAAATAATTAATGACTTTACAACATCGCAGTTTTATTCAACAATCACATGCCATGGGGACAGATGTCCTATATATATATATATATATATATATAAGAGACTCATCAAAGTGGATTGGTGTAATATAAAGACAATGAGAGAATTATTCGAATTGAATACTGAAATAAATGAAAAATATTGTCCTCAAGGTTTTGATCTCTCATGAACTTTTTTTTGAAGAAGTAGTGATGAAGAATTCATGTGGGATTCCAACCTGAAGATCACACTAATTTTACCAATGGAATTCGTTATAATATTTCACTTGAATATGGTAAATTTCCTAGCCAATTAAAAACTAACCTAAATATACCGATGCGTATAATTAAAAAACACTAGAAGAGCTAACGAATTTCGCCCAGTCAACACCCTACCGGGGATGGAGAAATTACTAGAAATGGCAGTATACTGTAACGACGATTCCCCCTAAGCCGGACCTGACCCCTGTTGCAAGCGGCTTTGTCCCGGAATGTGAACACTAATAAGCTACTCATAGATAAACAATCTGGATTTCGTCAGAATCACTCTTGTGAATCAGCTTTTCAATTAACTATCACTAAATGGGCACAATCTATCGACAGGGAAAACTATGATGTAACAGTTTTCTTAGATCTGAGAAGAGCATTTGAAACAATAGACGGTAATACGAGGATGTATTGATATCTAGTTAGCCTAGACCAGTTCCCTGCATAAACACAATATCGCGTTACCATAGCAATGAACAATAACTTATTAGAATATAATAATTAAAAGAAAAAATATGTCCACCGAAATTGTGAAAATCGAAAAATTGGAGTATCGAGCCATCATCAAGTACCTGTATTTAAAAGGGTTAAGAGGTAAGCAGATTTACGAAGATATGCTTAATACCCTTGGTGATCAATGTCCTTCGTATGCGACCGTGAAAAATTGGACTGCAAGCTTCAAAAGAGGTAAATTTTCCATTGAATATGATGACCGATCGGGAAGGCCAGTTTCTATGTCAGTCCTCGAAAATATTAACAGACCGTCGAATTGGGCTAAAACGGATATCTGAAGCACTGAATATTTCATACGAACGCGTTCATCATATAGTTCACGTCAATTTGGACATGAGAAAAATTGCTGCAAAATGGATCCCCAAATGTTTGAATGTTGACCAAAAGCGTGCAAGGGTAGTAGCATCGCGTTCGATCTGTGCTCGATTTGAAAACGATGTAGATTTCTTAAACCGAATTTTTACTATGGATGGGACTATGATCCAGAAACAAAGCAACAATCGATGGAATGGCGACACTCCGGTTCTCCAAGACCTAAGAAGTTTTGTGTACAAAAATCTGCTGGAAAAGTTCTTGCTTCAGTTTTTTGGGATTACCATGGAGTAATCATGATTGATTTTTTGGATATGGGTAGAACAATAACTGGAGATTACTATTCGACATTATTGACCACTCTACGGGAAAACAATAAAGAGAAAAGACGCAGAAAGCTATCCAAAGGTGTTTTGTTTTTGCTGGACAACGCCCCTGCACACAAATCTCATGATGCCATGCAAAAAATTCGTGATTTAGGGTTTGAATTACTAGAACACCCCCCTTATTCACCAGATTTGGCTCCGTCCGACTATCATCTCTTTCCTCAACTGAAAAAAAGTTTAAAAGGTCGTAAATTTTCTTCCAACGAGGAGGTAATAAAAGCTGTGGAGGTCTGGTTTGCAGAGCATTTTTTTTAAAGGTCTAGAGACGTTGCAGGTTTGCTGTAATAAATGTATCCAATTAAGAGGAGAATATGCTGAGTAATGAAATATTTTGACATTGAAATTTCGTTTGGTTCTATAAGAATTTTTCAATATATCCTCGTATATTGATCAGAAAATTAGAAGCCATTGGTATTAAAGCATTAAAGGAACTGTCTCACTTTGGTTTGAAGACTTCTTAACAGGGAGGAAACTAATAACAAAAATACTTAATCCAATCCCAGAGATACTTAATTTGAAGTACCACAAGGAAGTATTCTGGGACCTTTGCTGTTCTTCGAGCTCAACACTCAATTGTGATTTTGTAAACCTGTTTGCTGACTATACGTTATTAACTATTGCTGACAAGGATTTGAATGTTGCTATATCAAAAATGAATTCATGTTTACTACAAGTCCAAGAATACTTAAATATAAATAAATTGAGATTAAATATTGCAAAAACGACAGGAATGGTGTTGACTACATGCCATAAATATAAACAATTAAACCTCAATTCTGTTACTCTTACCATTGAAAACGAAAAAATTGAGTTTGTGAAAGAGTTCAAATACCTCGTATATTAGGATAACAATATTAGTTTCGTAGCACATTTTAATTATATGGCACATTTGTCAATTTCGGCTAAAATTACCATTTATAATACCATAATTCAACCCCATATTTAGTTCTCTATTATATGATTGGGACGAAATAAAATTATGGCATTATAAAAACTGCAAAACCGAGGCATGAGAGTGATTCTGAAATGTAATTGTTACACAAAGATCTCTTTAATGCTGGACACATTGAGTTGGTTAACCATTCATGACATATTTTACAGATCATCTATGTTATTTATTTTCAAGATTATTAATGAAATGTTGGAACACTACTTTAAGGAATTAATAATATACCTATAGAAACAGTACACCGATTCTGAAACAAGGTATAGCAACAGTTTTCACTTGTCTAGATTGAACACTGAAATGAAATTATAATATGATGACTGGAATGCTCGTCAGGCTGCGCGACTGGATTTCTCATGGAGGCCACCATGTTTGTTTTGTGGTTCCTGGCATTGGCGGAGGAATCGAGATTGAGTTGATTGTAACATATAAAACTGATACAAAGACGCGCTGCACTGCACTGGCGTGTTTACAAACCATAAATTGGGAAACTAGTAAAGCCTGATTCACATAATGGCAGTAGCAGTGGCGTCACCCCCCTCTATTGATATGACAACCAATGGCAAACATGTTTAGACGACGCTGAAAATTCAAGGTCACGCTGCTGAAAGTTTGATTCATTTAAACTTTTTGCAGTAAAATCTAGCAGTGTTCGCATTTCTAACCTTAAAATTATCATGAAATCGAGATTGCTGTTATGATTCCTTTCTACTGCTTTTAACAATTAATTAATTGAAAATTTCCATTCCAATGTCACTCATTCGGATAACAGCGTCAAAAGGGGCGGAGTCACTGCCTTTAGTGCTACTGCTACTGCCATTATGTGAATCAGGCTTAACACGTACGTGTAGATGAATGTCTCTCTCGCACCCATACAAGTAAGCAATAAAGTATTTCTCTGCTAGATTGCATGTGCCTCCTTTCTTCATCTCCTATAGTTATCACTTTATACGGGTGCGCAGTGGAACTAAGAGCATTCCAGTCATATTATAATTTCATTTCAGTGAGATTAAATTATCCAACTCTATAAAAATATTGTTGTACAATGGTTTAAATCAATATAATAAGTTGCCAGAGGAAGTGAAAGATACCAATAATATTCATGAATTCAAATCAAACCTTACTTCGCATATAAAATCGATTATTTCATTCATGATGATAGACCAATCAAATACCACCATTTTTCGAAAATATTTTGTTTAAATAAGTGATTATTTCACAAGAGCTGTTTAATCGCGATTAAATTTTCGTCCTCTATACTGGTTTTCGTTGTCTCGTTTTTCAGGGATTCTTACAATTCTTGGCAACAGTTTATAATAAAGGAATAATTTCTTAATCGTTTGAATGACCTAATATTGTTTTTCATAGGATTTCTAGACAAATATTTAAGGCAATGAAAATACGTCAGAATTTGAAATGTTTACATGCAAAATTCGCAACAAAGGCATCTTCAATGCATTGTTGGGATGCGTAACCAAAGTAATATTATATAAACAAACATCATCAACGAAGCGTTTTATTCTGAAACGTCTCGTATTTAAAGGTCGACTCATAAACTTTCCTTTCCGTTTGCTGTTACCGTTGCCGTCTGCGTTCGCCGTTCCGTTGCCAGTTCAGTACTTTGAAATGCATAAGATCATTCATAAACTCCGTTGACCGATGTTGTCTACCGCTCGCATGAGTTTATGAATGATCATATGCATTTCAAACTACTGAACTGGCAACGGAACGGCGAACGCAGACGGCAACGGTAACGGCGAACGGAACGGAAAGTTTATGAATCGAGCTTAAAGCTTGCAAAAATATTTTTTAATAAAGAAGAAATTGTTAGAAAATGTCGGTGTTCATTATCAATAAAATTCTTTGTTGTTGGTTTTAATCTACCTCATTAAAGAAATAATCTTGTTGTAACACGACCTATAAATTTTAATGGATTAAACTATCAAAATATTTTTTACATGATTGTGCTTTTTGATAAATAATTTCATGCACAATAATTTCAAAATAAAATTGTTGTGCATTCAATTATTTTCGGAGCAGAGGGTTGAAAATACGATTCAAAACGTGGACTCTAGCTTGCGTAAGCCCCCCCTACTTTGGACCTTCAATGAATAAATATTATTTAAACTTATTAAATATGAAAATTAAGAATTTTAAAAATTCAGACATCTACTGGAAAGATGAATGAACAATAATCTGCGATTACAGGTTTTACAGGTGGTAGAAAAAAATTGTTGATTAACAAATCCGTTTTTGAGCAATAATTTTTTGATTTTTTTAAATCATAAGTTGCATCAAAGATTATGTTTCCAAAATTGTTTATAACAATTTTGTAAACAATAGAAAATAAACACTTTCAAGAATCATTTTCACATGGCTTCTGATGATAAAAAACGGATCAATAGTATTATGAAAAAAATAATTTTTTCAATGTTTAATTAAACTTTTCAATTCTTCAAACGGGAATATCTTCTGAGACCTTTAAAAATAGCTCAAAAAAAATCTCAGATTTGTTATTTATTAATTATCGTACTTGCAATGTTCATGTTCAAGTCGAAATTTTTCTTTAGTTAACTAATGCATAATTAATAGAAAAATCGCGATACATTTTTTTGCGGATTATGGTTCATTCATCTACCCAGTAGATGCCAGAATTTTTTCAATTCTTAATAATACGTATTAGGAGCATCCCACGGGTATGGCATAGTAGGATTTCTATTTCTAGTCATAAACACATCTTGTAAAAAAATCATAGGCTGTAGCCAATCGTTTAGCAATTTGATAAAAATCGACTACTTTACGGAAGTATGGCGACTATTTGTACCCGTCTGAACGGTATGGCGTGGCGATTTTCGTGAATGTCTACTTACAACGAATCATTTGAAACAAAAATTAGACTGTAGGATATTGTTTGATTTTTTAAAAAAAAACTAACTTACCTGTTTCGATTGGTATGGCGGACTATAAGCGGCACCGCATGAGTATGGCATTTTGTTGCCACCGAATTATTTTTCATAAACTACCGGAAAATGCAAGTATTTTTTGCAGTCGAACACGTGTCGTAAGGATATTTTTATTCCAACGGTATCGGTATAACTCCTAACTGGCCTATATGGTGGCCTTTTCAATAGATGTTGTGTATGCAGTCGACCACGTACTGATCAATTTAATTTTCAAATCCAGCCAATCTCTCTTCAGTGTAAGGCTATGTGTATTCTAACGGTAGTGGTATAACTCCTAACAGTTTTGTATGGTGACCCTTTCAATTTTTCAGTAGGTGTCGTGTATGCAGTCGACCACGTGCTGATCAATTTAATCTTCAAATCCAGCTTATCTCGCTTCAGTGTAAGAATATTTGTATCCTAACGGTATCGGTATTACTCCTAACAACTTCATATGGTGTTTTTTTCGATACGTACGAGGGTTGCTATTTATGTATTGAGAATTGGCAACACTGGTGTTGCTAGGCGCGATCCAACTGCGCTATCGCAAAGTTTGACATTTTTGACAGTATAAGTAATCAGAACTTTTTGTCATACATACGCTATTTGTATTGTTGATAGAAATTTGAAAATTTTATCTCGGCCAAAATATGGAGCTAAATTGTGAACATTTTCGTGCCATGATTTTTTACGATTTTCGACGTGGATTATCTCAACAGCAGTGTGCCGATCAACTTACTGCGATTTTTGCTGATGAAGCACCATCCAAGGCCACAGTATATCGATGGTTTAGTGAATTCAAACGTAGCCGTACTTCGCTGGCGGACGAAGTTGAAGATGGACGTCCAAAATCGGTTGTTGTGCGAGAAAATATTGATGCTGTGTCCGAACTGATAATGCAGGATCGTCATGTGACCTATCGCGAGATCGAGGCATCCCTGAGCATTAGTATGACAAGTATACATAAGATATTGCATGAACATTTGGTAGTCAGAAAGATTTGTTCTCGTTGGATTCCGCACAATCTGACAATTGATCAAAAAAGACTCGTGTAAAGTGGTGCAAGCAAATGATTACAAAATATTACCGCGGTGCACCAAATGCAGTTTATAACATATACACAGGTGACGAATCTTGGATTTAATGTTATGAGCTCGAAACTAAACAGTGGGCGACTGTATGGGTCTTTCAAAATGAACCAAATGCAACAAAAGTTGTTCGTGCTCGCAGCACTTCGAAGCAAATGGTGACCTGTTTCTTCGGTATAAACGGTCATGTGGCAACCGTGCCTTTAGAGCAACGTAGAACGGTAAACTCTGAATGATACACTACTATTTGTTTGCCAGAAGTCATCAATGAAATAAGGAAAACGAAGCGTCGACGAAGGATAATTCTCCATCATGACAATGCGAGCTCACACACATCGGCTCAAATAACCCGCTATTTGAGCACTCAAAACTTTGAATTGATGAGTCATCCGCCGTACAGCCCTGATTTAGCACCCAATGATTTCTATTTGTTTCCTCAAGTGAAGAACAAATTACGTGGTCAACGCTTTTCGACGCCACAAGACGCTGTTTATGCATTCAAAAACCATGTTTTGGAGATACCTACTTCGGAGTTGAAAAACTGCTTTGCCAATTGGTTTAATCGAATGCAAAAATGTGTAGATTTGAAAGGAGAGTATTTTGAAAAATAATAATGAAGTTTTTACACCCCAATTATTGTTTTAGTTCTTTATTCTCAATTCATAAATAGCAACCCTCGTATTGTGTATGCAGTCGAACACGTGCTGTTTAATTTTATTCCAAATACAGCCGATCTCGCCAGTGTGACGATATTTTTATTCTAAGGGTATCGGTATAACTTTTTATGAAGGAAATCGTTCAAAACCCGTAATTTATATGACAAGTTCGCTACTTGATCCTGCTTAATCGTATTTTGAAATCGTTTCGAAAGAGAGTTTATCAAGCATATCGCTTTTTTGCAGTTGACCAGAAGTATGGCTGATATATTAACGGTCACATTGTATCAAGACCTTTCAAAATGCCATACTGTACATTTTTACCCGAATGTGGCAGTCTTCAGCATCATCCCCACAATATAGGGTATTTTTTTTTCAGGTACAATCATATTGATGTAAAGTGAATATAATGATCAAAACTGTTGTAAATAATTTTACGGATTGCCCAATCGTATTTTAAAAACGTATCGAGAAAGCAGTCAAGTATTGCGCTTCTTTTGCAGCTGAACAGAAGTATGGCTAATAAATTAATAGTCACATTGTATAACGACCTTTCATAAAATTGAATTGCCACACTGTAATGAATCATTTAGTAATTTCAAAGAAATCGACTACTTTACCGCAGTATGGCGACTATTTGTACCCGTCAGAACGGTATGTCGTGGTAATTTTCGTGAATGTCTACTGTGTGATGTCATTGAAAAAAAACACATTTTTCGATTGGTATGGAGGGCTATATGAGAATGACATGAGTATTGCAATTTTCTTCCTCCGGTCTATTTTTCATAAACTACCTGAAAATGCGATTTTTATGTGTGTAGGAAATCATTCCAAACCCGTAATTTATACGACAAGTTTGCTACTTGATCCTGCCTTAACGCGTCCACTACCAGCGCTATGACCTTTTTCTCCCTTTCATTAATATTATTTTATTCGACTCCTTAAGGGGCATGAGTCGGTCTTTTTGGGCATGAGCTCCAGGCCTACCATTCTTTAAATGTCATATGTGTCTTGACTCGGAATAGTTTAATTTCTTTTTCACTTTTTTTCATATCAAAATAAATCGTGAAATTACAACTCAGAGTCAGGTAACAAATGAAACGTTTTTATAATCAAACATAACTTTTACTGACATAATGTAACACCCATTTTCGTGTTTGTTTAGGTTTGGACAAGGTCCTCCTCATCGAGACTTTGGACCACCTTTCATGAACAAAGAATCCCCTTTCAATCAGCCTCTGCCTCAAACGATACATAGTATCCAGCCTCAGAGACAGTATCAAGATATCGCTCCCCCCGGTGTTGATGATGACATCGCACCCCCGGGTGTAGAGGAACCACCATTCAAACCTGAGAAAAAAGAAAGCCCAAAAAAGGAAGAAAAGGAAAAAGTTGCGTCTGAAAAACGTACAGATAAAAGAGATTCTGATAAATCCAAACGCAGGCACGAGAAGAGGAGTAGAACACCTGAGAGAGCAAGAAATCCCAGCCCCAAGAGGAAATCTAAGTCCAGAGATAGAGACACTCCAGACAAACACAGAAGACGCAGGCGTGATTCCTCTGACAAAGAAGATAAAGACAAAAGACGGGATCACTCTGACGACGAAAGATCCAAAAAGAATAAAGATAAAAAGAAGCACAAAGATAAAAAAGAATCAGAAAAGAGAAAGAAACGCGACAAAAAAGACAAGCACAAGAAAGAGGGTAAAGAAAAGAAGACAAAAGATGAATTCAAACAAATCATACCTAAGAATGTAGAAGTGGACCACGAAGAAAGAGAAAATAAGAAGACAACAAGTAAAAAGAAGCGCGAGGAAGTGGAAGGACGTGGGTTGGAGGAAAAGAAGGCAGATGCGCCCAAAGAAGAAAAGAGGCTAGAAGTTGTTAAAGACGACCAGAGATCAGAAGCACCGAAAGAAGAAAAGCGGAAAGTTCAGGAGAAGATGCAGAAAAAGGAGAAGGTTCAGGAAGCCGCAGAAAAAAGAGAACAGGAAGTATCCAAACAAGCAGATGTAAAGAAACGAAGAGTGTCGATAGCAGAGGAAAGAGAGTACACCCCGGAACCTGAAGAACCTAAACCTGATTTGTACGGTGAAATTTCAACTGAATACATAGACACCTCTGTAATGGAAAGTTATGGAAAATTAGAGAATGAATTGTCTTTTGAAGGGGATGAAGAATTAAGCCAGCAAACCCAAGGAGAACCTGAAGAGGCGATGGAAGAAGGGGAGATAAAAGAAATGGACGAGGAAGAGAAAGATGTACTAGAACTCCATACCACGGACATGGATTTGAAAACTGAGATGGACAAAAGCGATATATTAGCTCCAGTTCCTGAAAAATCGAAGTGGGAAAATGACGATGATGGTCTCACTAGTCCCAAAGACAGCAACAAATCAGATTCTAAATCAGATAAGTCTGGAAAAGTGACCAATGAAGTGTTGAAGAGAGCAGAAAACGCCATTTTTGCTAAAGCCATAAATGCCATACGTCCAATTGAAATCAAAAAGATAGGCGCAGATCGCGCGAAATTGTATGCTGGGGAAAAGGAAATTGAGAAATCTTTCAACCAATTCCAAGTTACCGTTGGATCCAGTGTTGCTAAAAGCGAAACAACCCAACAACCTCCTGTAAGGCTATCTGTCAAAGAACGACTAGGCGTCAAAGTTGAAGATACAGACAAAGTTATAAATCTGAGTAGGAGATCAAAGACAATTTCCCCGTTCAGTAGGAGGGGGGAAAGCGGAAGAAATTTCGCTGCAGGAGAAAGACGCGTTGAAGTAGACGAGTATAGGAATAGAAGTAGACAATCTAGGACAAGGAGGCAGGGTGACAGTAGAGACGGGCGTAGAAACCGAAATGACACCCAACATCACAGTAGACATGATAAACGTAACGATCGTAGAAGGGAAAAAAGCAAGAAAGAAGAAAAGTCGAAGCATGAAGAAGAAAACAAAAAATCTAAGAGGAAACGCTCCCGTTCAAGAAGCGAAAGCGAAGACAGAAAAGACAAGCATAAGAAAAAAGAGAAGAAAACGAAGAAGGAAAAGTTAAAAAAGAAGGATGAAGGTGACTCAAAGCCCGAGAAGGAGGAAAAAGATGAACAGAAAGTCCAAGTTGCAAGTAAACGCAAAGCTACTATTGACGAAGCAACTTTTGAACCTGACTATGATGAATCCCACTCGGAAGAGGACGAAAAGGATAAGAAAAAAGTCTCTAAGAAAGAATCGGATAGTTCTAGTTCTGAATCAGAATCGGAATCTAGTTCAGAGGAAGAACGCAAGAAGAAGAAACATAAGAAGCATAAGAAGAGGAAGAAGAGAGATACAAGCAGTAGCAGTAGTAGTTCGTCTTCTGAATCTGATTCTAGTGAAAGTGAAAGAGAGCGAAAGAAAAGAAAACATAAGAAAACCAAAAAGAAGAAGAGGAAATCCAAACACAAGTGATGGAACCTTTTGTGAATATGAATGGTGTTTTGTAATTTGCTAAGAAAGGGGGAGTTGGTTCTCTTTATTTCTTACAAAAACATTTTGTATATAGCTAAGTCGATGTATAATCTAATAAAATGTTGAATAATCATTCAAATGTTAGTTTTTACTTGCATTCATTTGCCAGCACTAAAGCAGAAACGTTTACCGCTTTCTTCCAATTTCAGATTAAGACGTTCGTGAACGAGCTTCTCCTCTATACGATTTTTAATTTCTGTCAACAAATACAATTGGAATAAAATATTCAGGCATTACATTTTTTAGTCGTTTATACGCATGCTTCTCAAGTGGTTCACTGCAATTGACAGTTATATGTCTGAGATTACCTTTCGCCAAAGAACTATCAGAGGAATTCTGCTTGGACTTAACACCAACAATGTGTAAATCTGTCGGTCGTTCTCAAGAAATATTTTTCCTAACTAACACAAGTTCTTTGCAAGCTATTCAACCTCTTTTATGATTTGGGGGTTTTTTCTCCATCCAGCTTACCTACAAACTGGTTTTTAGATTCCAAATGTATAAGTAACAATAAAGTAACTAGTGAAAATTAGACAAAGTGCTTTTCATTCATTTCATTAAAGTCATTATGAATTTCCACAAAATAAACGAGTCATCAGTTTATTTTCTATATCCATCATGCAACAATAGGATCGTTTTCAACAAAAGCTAGGGAGATCGAGCGTTTTTTCAATATTTTCGCTCTAGATCGACAAAGCTGTCACAGAGTGACATTTCTGGGAAAACGTCAACTTTGTGTTGAGATCTGAAAGCGCCAAAGGCGACTTTGGTAAGCGGTTGTAGAGAACTATATATCTAGAACGCTCAGAAATTGTGAATGATAGACAATGTGTTTCCGTCACAACAGATCAACTCGTGACCTGCCTGTTTATATCTCACAAACAGGGTGTCCCAAGTTATCGTATAAGTCCACCTTCCAGTCATCGTGCACAACAGAATATAAAAATAATTCAACTACAAAATTTTGGTAAATTTTCATTGATGAACTGTTCGTTTTGCGCAAGACAAGTTCGATCACGTTCCAGTCAAATATTCTTTGCGATGTATCGGTGTTGGAGTGTGATCGGACCCTAGCTTTACTGGTACTATAGTTTGAATACACTCATTGTTTCACGTTCAGCAATATCTTACTGGACCGAGAATGGACTGAACGGCACTATAGTGTGGATCGAGTCTTAGTCATATTTTACCGGATCGAGAACGGCACTGTAGTGAGGATCGACTCTTAGTAATATTTTACTGGACCGAGACTGGATCGAGAACGACATTATAGTGAGGATCGAGTCTTAATAATATTTTACTGGATCGAGAGCGGTCTGTGAACGGCACTATAGTGAGGATCGAGTCTTAGTAATATTTTACTGGGCCGAGACTGGATCGAGAACGGACTGCGAACGGCACTATAGTGAGGATCGAGTCTTAGTAACATTCTATTGTTGCTGTTAATATTGTTTTTTCCGTTAACCAGCTGTCGTCCCCTTACGAACGGCAGCCCTCAGAAGTCGAAACGTTTGCGAGCTAAGGATTAACGAGGTCTTACCTTTTTACGTGCGATTCTTAGCACTTTCTCGGGTCATCAGAAAAATGTCTGCAGTCCCTAGGGTTTGAACCTTTGACTGGTAGCCAGAGTGCGATTAAAACAATGTCACTTTAACCACTCGGCTACCTGGCCACACTCGGCTACCTGATCAAGAACGGCAGTATAATGAGGTTCGAGTCTTGGCAATATTTTACTGGATCGAGAACGAACTGTGCACGGCACTATAGTGACGATCGAGTCTTGGTAATATTTTACTGGATCGAGAACGGACTGCGAATGGCACTATAGTGAGGATCGAGTCTCAGTAATGTTTTACTGGTTCGAGACCGGACTGTGAACAGCACTATAGTGAGGATCGACTCTTAGTAATATTTTACAGGACCGAGACTGGATTGAGAACGGCTTTATAGTGATGAGCGAGTGTTAATAATATTTTTCTGGATCGAGAATGGACTGTGAACGGCACTATAGTGAGGATCGAGTCTCAGTAATGTTTTACTGGATCGAGACCGGACTGTGAACAGCACTATAGTGAGGATCGAGTCTTTGTAATGTTTTACTGGATCGAGAACGGATTGTGAACAGCACTATAGTGAGGATTGAGTCATGGTAGTATTTTACTGAGTCGAGAACGGACTGTGAACGGTACTATAGTGAGGATCGAGTCGTAGTAATATTTTACTGGATCGATAACGGACTGTGAACGGCACTTTAGTGAGGATCAAGTCTTAGTAATGTTTTACTGTATCGTGAACGGACTGTGAACGGCACGATAGTGAGGATCGAGTCTTAGTAATGTTTTACTGGATCGAGACCGGACTGTGAGCAGCACTATAGTGAGGATCGACTCTTAGTAATATTTTACAGGACCGAGACTGGATCGAGAACGGCATTATAGTGATGAGCGAGTGTTAGTAATATTTTTCTGGATCGAGAATGGACTGTGAACGGCACTATAGTGAGGATCGAGTCTCAGTAATATTTTACTGGATCGAGAACCGACTGTGAACAGCACTATTGAGAGGATCGAGTCTTAGTAATGTTTTACTGAATCGAGAACGGATTGTGAACAGCACTATAGTGAGGATTGACTCTTAGTAATATTTTACTAGACCGAGACTGGATCTAGAACGGCATTATAGTGATGATCGAGTGTTAGTAATATTTTACTGGATCGAGAATGGACTGTGAACGGCACTATAGTGAGAATCGAGTCTTAGTAATATTTTACTGGATCGAGAACGGACTGTGAACAGCACTTTAGAGAGGATCGAGTATTAGTAATGTTTTACTGGATCGAGAACGGACTGTGAACAGAACTATAGTGAGGATCGAGTCTTAGTAATATTCTACTGGATCGAGAACGGCATTATAGTGATGATCGAGTGTTAGTAATATTTTACTAGATCGAGAACTGACTGTGAACGGCACTTTAGTGAGGATTGAGTCATGGTAGTATTTTACTGAGTCGACAACGGACTGTGAACGGTACTGTAGTGAGAATCGAGTCCTAGTAATATTTTACTGGACCGAGACTGGATCGATAACGGACTGTGAACGGCACTCTAGTGAGGATCGAGTCTTAGTAATGTTTTACTGTATCCAGGGTGCCCACCAACCTGGAAAACCTGGAAAAGTCAGGGAATTGATTTATGGGTCATGGAAGTCAGGGAAAAACGTTAAAAAACGCCCATAGTAAGGGAATTCTATTTTCGGCCATCTAGAGAAATACAGAAATCTTGACATAAATGTCAACTCCATTTCACCACTTCCGTAGTTTGAAATTATGGTAGCGGAAAAATTCATGATAGAAGAAAAAATTGAAGGAAATTGCTGAAATTGGTTTCAAAGACACTGGCAAGAATATCAACAACTTCTTGCATGTGAAAGATATGGATAAAGGATTTTCAACAAAAAGGATGTTGTTGAAGTCTAAATGCAAAGAAAAAGATGAATTCGTTTTTTTGGGAGAATGACTGAAGTTTTTAATTGCAACTGTAAGCAAAATTTTGCAACTTCATTTTTAAATTATGAGATTGTTGAGGAAAAATCATGTCTTGATCCTACTTTGATTGAAGTAGATCCCAAACTGTCACTAAGAAGAATGAATATTGTTCTGGAAAATTTGAATGAAAAAAAAAATTTACTGCCAAAGAAGCAGAGGTACTCAAACAACAATTCATAAATTCATAAACTCAAACATTTTCATCTTGATTCTTATTATAATTTATTACTGAAAGATAAAGGTGAGTTCTTTGAATTATGGAAGTTGATCAAATTAATCTTGATATTATTTCATAGCAACACGCTTCTGTAGAAAGTGGTTTCTCAGTTAATAAGCAATTGCTTGTTAAAAATTTCAAAGAAAGATCGCTTGTAGCACAAAGAGTTGTTTATGACAACATTATATATGTATAGGTGGGATCGAAAATATTATTATTAATGATAAAATGTTGAGGTATTGCAATCAAATAAAAAGTATAAAGAAACACTTCAAGAAAACAAAAAAAACTGAAGCTGTTTAAAATGATCGAAAAAGTGAAAAACGAAAAATTGAAAATGAAATAAAAATGTTGAAAATGAAGAAACAAGGAATAAATAGTACCTTGACTAAATAAACAATTGATTAGTTACAGCTCAATTTAGGGTTTTAGGTATATTCTTTTAATTTTTGTTTGGTGGTTATACTTACATCATATTGACATGTGAAATGTTTTACTTATTTCAATAAATTTGAAAGCCCCAAGACTTCATCATCGATATTTAACCTACAATTCCCTTCCTAAACATTCCCATTGGAAAATTGAAATTTCGTTTAACAGAAGAAATTATTTTTATAATTTTTTTTTTAATAATAAGAAATTATGACCACTACTCAACAGATCTATATCTGACAGTGAAGGTTTTTTCAACAAATCCGTTATTGGTCATGGAAAATTTGAAAGTCAAATATGGAAAACCTGGAAAAGTCAGGGAATTTCAATTTTCAAAATTGGTGGGCACCCTGGTATCGTGAACGGCACTATAGTAAGGATCGAGTCTTCGTAATATTTTACTGATGCTAGACTGGATCAACTCTTAGTAATATTTTACTGGACCGAGAACGAACTGTGAACGGTACTATACTGAGGATCGAGTCTTAGTAATATTTTACTGGATCGAGAACGGCATTATAGTGAGGATCGAGTTTTAGTAATATTTTACTGGACCGAGACTGGATCGAGAACGGACTGTGAACGGTACTATAGTGAGGATCGAGTCTTCGTAATATTTTACTGAAGCGAGACTGGATCGAGTCTTATTAATGTTTTACTGGACCGGGAACGAACTGTGAACGGTACTATAGTGAGGATCGAAGCTAAGCGATCTCTGATGACGGAAACTATATTGTCGATCTTTCACAATTCCTGATCGTTCTAAATATTTCATTATCTCGATGTTTTATACCTTCCAGATAACAGATAGCAGTGCCATAGGTTTGTAGATGCTAAGTAGGGTTTTTTCTCTTTTTTTTTTGGGACTAGTTGAACTCTTGAAATTTTCCAGTTGGACGGAAATACCCCCATCTACTTCAACTTGTCAAATTTCCACAGGATAAAAAAAAATATTGGAAAGGACCACGCACGTTTCTTATGGAAATTGGCTTTCCGTGAATTTGTCCGAATTTTTGTTATGGTGTAGATCTGGATGCACTGATCAAAAACTCCAAAAATGGACAGTTTTCGAGATATGGCTCTATCAATGTATTTTTTTTGCATTTTTTGGATTTTGACACATAATCAGTTCACTCTCATACTTAGGAAAAACCGAGTTTCGAAGATTTCACTGCAGGAATCGATTGAAAAATTATTCTTTCTTCGTTTCAAATACTGCTATTTGAAGAAATTATTATACACTGCTCGTCACTGACGATGTAACTGGACTATTATTTTCAATTACTATAGTCCAGTTTTTGTAGAAACAAAGACTTCTGAATTGCTCACGGTATCCCATAGTTACATATATTCAACATCTTTCGATAGGGGCACTAGAAAAATAATATTCGATACACACTATAGGAACTGAATCTGAGATACTTTTTTTTTTAAATAGTTCCCTAGTCGTCAAAGAAATAGTGGTAAATGCAAAATGAGCATATAGAAAGAAAATCGTTTATAATGTAGGCTGACGACATAAATACTCGTATCGAATGCAGTTTGTTTATACCGAGTGTTAAATATCAATAGAAACAAGGGAATAGATACCCAATAATAATTTCTAATCCCTAATTGAACCGTTAAGGCAAACGGATCCGTGAAAATGTCTGAATATTTGATATGATGTGGATTTCGAAGCACTGATCAAGTGTCTATTGCTACAGACTACAAAAATGGACAGTTTTCAAGATATGGCCGTATCAATTTCTGATTTTTTTCGTTTTCTAGATTGTGACCCTTAATCGCTCAGCTCTTATACCCAACAAAAACGGAATTCTATCGATTGATGCGCAGGAATTGACTGAAAAACAGTTGTATTTCATTTCAGATACATTCATTTGGAGAAATTAACATACACTGATCGTCACTGGCGATGTAGCTGGGCTATTATTTTCAACTTTTGTATTTCCGTGATGATCACTGTCAGATTTTTGTGCCATGACTCTGTCTGTACTCTTCAAAAAAATTTTTCGTCGTTTTGGTGTTTCAGCTACTGCGAAGACAGACATAGAACTGAGATTCAATAACGTTATCTTATTTGCCCCATGTATAATTTTGCAATAGTTCGAGTGAATATAATAATATTTGGTTGGTTGAAGAATTGACCCTCGTTAAATGTTACGCATAGATGATTTGATGAACGTTTGGACCAACTTTCTTTTACGTACTATTATTCTTACTACTATCATCATCACTTTGGTGGAGAATTGATATTTTTCATGAAATAAATATTGTTACTGTTTTACAATTTTCCAATTATTAGTTATATATTCTTCCCATGAAAACTCATTTATTTCAAAATTCAATGTTGTCTAGAGTTGATGGCCGTTGAAAATAATAGCCCAGATACATCGCCAGTGACGAGCAGTGTATGCTAATTTCTCCAAATGAATGTATCTGAAATGAAATTCAACTGTTTTTTAGTCAATTCCTGCGCAGAAATCGATAGAAATCCGTTTTTGTTGGGTATAAGAGCTAAGCGATTTTGGGCCACAATCTAGAAAACGAAAAAAATCAGATATTGATACGGCCATATCTTGAAAACTGTCCATTTTTGTAGTCTGTAGCAATAGACACTTGATCAGTGCATCGAAATCCACATCATATCAAATATTCAGACATTTTCACGGATCCGTTTGCCTTAACGGTTCGATTGGCGATTAGAAATGATTATTGGGTATATATTCCCTTGTTTCTATTGATATTTAACACTCGGTATAAACAAACTGCATTCGATACTAGTATTTATGTCGTCAGCCTACATTATGAACGATTTTCTATTTGCTCATTTTGCATTTACCACTATTTCTTTGACGACTAAAACTATTTTTAAATAAAGTATCTCAGATTCAGTTCCTATAGTGTGTATCGAATATTATTTTTCTAGTGCCCCTATCGAAAGGTGTTGAATATATGTGACTCTGTGATACCTTGAGCAATTCAGAAGTTTTTGTTTATACAAAAACTGGACTATAGAAATTGAAAATAATAGTCCAGTTACATCGTCAGTGACGAGCAGTGTATAATAATTTCTTCATATGGCAGTATCTGAAACGAAGAAAGAATTATTTTTCAATCGATTCCTGGAGTGAAATCGTTGAAACTCGGTTTTTCCTAAGTATGAGAGTGAACTGATTATGTGTCAAAATCCAAAAAATGCAAAAAAAAAATTACATTGATAGTGCCATATCTCGAAAACTGTCCATTTTTTGGAGTTTTTGGCAATGGACACTTTTGATCAGTGCATCCAGATCTACACCATACCAAAAATTCGGACAAATTCACGGAAAGCCATTTTCCATAAGAAACGTGCGTGGTCCTTTACAAATTCGGAAACAAACTGATAAATTCTGGAAACCTGTACCTATTTCGGAAAACATTTGGTCCACAGAGACGGTTCTAGTCTCAAAATATAGCAAATTTTATTTACCTTCAAAACATTCTAAATAGTTATTATCGTAAAAATAGCCAAGTTAAAATCACCAACTGAAGAAAGGTAGAATATTTCGTCTTTTTTTCGATCGATCGGGGTCGAAAAATTGGATTATTCATTCGGCCAACATCATAAACAGCTCAGAAACAATCGGAACTACCTGATCTGACGCAAGTTCCCCCACTTTTCAGGAATTTCTGGTGACATGGTTACTGGACTGTAACTTTAGAAAATGGTAAGCGATTTCTGTAGGAGATGGAGGCTCCCACATCTATGTTTACAAGAATTAAAACACTAGTTAATAGTTATTAATCAACTAGTGTATTAAAGACATTTTAACGCGTGAGCAAAGCGAGTGCGTTAATTTTTGAGATCATTAATCGCATTTTGATATAAGAGTTGATTACAATATTTTTCCGTCTACCTCACTTTTGTTGAAATAAAGGAATTCAATATTTTTTCTGGCAATAAAGTTAAAGATGCCACTTCAGCAGTTTGAGTTTCGAAATTTTGCTTTGAAAAGCTTGGTTTTATGTTATGGATGGACTCCAATATTGTTAATGCATCACTTATTCAACTACTTGAGCATGCTGTATATACATTTGTACCATTTTCTCGTATCCATGTAAAAAAAAGAGAATTATCAATAACAAAATTATTGTCATCGTCGATTTCTTGAATCATTATTAATCAATCCCCAAGGAAAGGATAATTCAAATACTTTCGATTATATGGTCCATTAGGAAATAAAAATTCCAAAGAGAACGAAAATTTTTACATTTTGGTCCTTCGAGCCTGATGTTTATGGAGGAGTTTAAAATCGTTTATAGTCGCTGTAAAATTTACTCTGCGCTCTTCGGGAATTTCATTCAATGAGTGTAATTTTTCTGGTTTCTCAACATTACTTTTACACCAGGGTAACTTTTGAATGGCGATATTTTACTACAGGTCTCGGACCTGTTTCAATATTGAATTGAATATGTCTGTGGCCTGAACACGAC
Organism: Chrysolina oricalcia; assembly: GCA_944452925.2. NCBI lineage: Eukaryota > Metazoa > Arthropoda > Insecta > Coleoptera > Chrysomelidae > Chrysolina > Chrysolina oricalcia. Next base: position 53,892,243 of record OX101824.2, read on the forward strand.
GCTTCAGTAGATACTTCCAATTTTGGATCTTATTGCTAAGAAAATTTGAACTGATAGGCAAATCTGGTACCTCTTGGCTATTTCTATTAACTGGTTCAGAGCCCCTATTGATTACGGATAAGTAGAGACAAGGAGACTTGTCAATTTTGAAAGGAATAAATCTAAGAAATGTACACCTGACCCTGCTATACCGGCAAATGCCTTCAATGATTATTTTTGTATCATCGCAGAAAATCTGATCGAGACAATCAATAAGGATAACGTTGATCCAAATGATTTTCTACAGGGTCTGCCTACACCGTGTCCATCCTTTTTTCTAGAGCCGGTGACAAGTCGAGAAATCATTGATGCAGTACGTAACTTGAAGAATTATTATTATTATTATTACTGATGTATATGGGATGAACAGTGAACTTCTGAAACAAACTTTGGACCTGATTATCGATCCGCTTGTTACTCTTTTCAATGCATGCATTTCAAAAGGGGAATTTCCTGATATATTAAAAGTGGCGAAAGTAATACCGATATTCAAAAAAGGGGATGCTACACAACTATCAAACTACCGCCCAATATCTATAATTTCCATTTTTTCCAAAGTTTTTGAGATTATACTGAAGCAGAGAATTATGAAATATTTTGAATCTAATAAATTTCTCAACTGCTGTCAATTTGGTTTTAGAACAAAATGCAGCACTACACATGCTGTTTTCAAAATCGTGAGTGAGATAGTAGAAGGCTTGGAAGAAGGCAAGAATACTTCCATTACTCTATGTGATCTATCAATGGTCTTCGACTGTGTCTCTCACTCCACTCTAGTTGATAAACTGCGGTTTTATTATGGCGTCAGAGGTGTATCTCTCGATTTGATACAGTCCTACCTGAGTGACAGAAAACAAGCAGTATATATAAATGAGACATGTTCTGACTTTCAAACTATTTCACATGGGGTACCTCAGGGATCAGTTCTTGGCCCGTCACTCTTCATTATCTACGTGAACGATCTCTTTCACTTCATGTACCCTAATAAATGCATTGCTTACGCCGATGACACGACATTAATACACTCTTCCATTCACGCGGATAATGTTTTAAACACCATGGCTGATTCTTTGAATAGGGCACAGAACTGGTTTAATGCAAATAACCTCAAATTAAACAACAATAAAACTCAAAACCTGATTTTCAATAAAGGCATTGCGGGCAATGAAAAGAGTGCGCAATTTGAAAAATAAATTCTGCGACAACACTGTACGGTCGTGTTATTTCTCTTTCTTCCACACACATATTAATTACGGCATACTGTTATAGGGAAACTCTGTTCACTCATGTAAAGTCTTTAAAATGCAGAAAAGAGCAATAAGAATCATTGCTGGTGCTGGTTACAGGGACCATTGTCAACAATTCTTCAAAGATCTCGCTATTATGCCTGTTCCTTCTTTATGAATTTATAATACTGTTCTAGAAATTCACAGAAATAAAAATAATTTTTGTTCCAATTCTGATTTTCACGATTATCAAACTCGTGCAGCGCACGACATAAGACCTTCCCGATATACTCAACAAATCTCAGATGAATTCTCTGAATGTTAGGCTCTACAATTTTTTGCCTCAAGAGTTCAAGATGCTCAATTACAATTGTTTCAAATTAAAACTAAAACGACACTTATTGTTCCACTGTTTTTACTCTATCGACGAATATCTGAGAGCGCCCCCACTTCTCAATCTTGTGTCCTGACTCTAATTTCGACAATAAGTCATGTTCTTATTTCGATTTTAAATATTGTTATGTCTGTTTGTGATATTTTAGGTGTATTTTTAAATGACTTTTAATTAACGTTTTGTAGCTGATTGACTTGCCAAAAACATAATTGTAACTTGGTCAAATAAATTCTATTCTAGTCTAAGAGGGAGTATTATTATTATTATATCATTTGAAATCAACTCCCTGAATATTGCTTTTGTAAAACTTTTCGAAGTTTGTAAACTTATTTGAAAAAATCTTATTTTTTATTCAGTTATTTTACGGCACATTGATGGATGTCAATGACAGGCAGTGTTTTCGACAGGTTCTGTAAATGAAATCCCCAAATATTCTCAATATAATTTATTAAATACCTATTTCATATTTACATAACATAGAACAAATCAAGCATAACAAGTTCATGAGTACACAATTCAAAAATTTACGTGAACAACCTGATAAAAATCAACTAACAGTTCAATTTGTTTCCTAAATGCAATACAAACTATAAATACCTGTAGACAAATTGAAGACTTAGATCACTTGATGAATGAACATTTATACAAAGCTTTGAAATGTTCAACTGAACATCTAACATTATTCAAATATTTAATGAAAAACCAATTTATCAAATCTCGTACTTTTATCACATCAACAAAAAAAATTTATTGAATAGGTCAATTATCTCAAAAATTAATGCTGAGGAATATGTTTCCCAAATAAATTGAGTTTCTGAAAATACAACGGAAAATTGTAAATTCAACTTCATACAGTGACCGTCAAAAAGTATGTACCATATGGGAAAAATTTTTATTATTGGAGTATTGGAAAAAATATTCTGGGGAAAAGTTTGTGCATGTCCGATAACCTAAAAATCGATTTTGACACATGTCACGTGATCGCTAGAATGGCGGCAAAATGAAAAAAATTGCAATGAAAAGGCAAAAAAAGGGGTAAGATGGCAAGATATCAAAAAAAGTTATTTGAAAAAGTCACTTAGAATTTAATTTTATACACATAAACGAAGTTTCAAGAGATAATTCAAAAAAATTTAAAATAGCAATTTTTTAAAATATTTTCCCATCTATTTAAAAATATTTTTTTTTTCTTATGAATTGCTTGACTATACTGAAACATTTGCATTTTAATGATAATGACAAAACTTTCTCATTTTCTCCACACCAGAGGGCATTAAATTGAAAAAATGGGAATTTGTCGGAACCCTTGCTGTTACATCGATTCGTATCTAACAGTTATATCCGAATTCCACGACCATTGTGATGACATGACACTCCAAAAACATGGTAATTTCCAGATTATAATCAAGTTCCGATGATAATCGTGCATGAGCGTTTCACTTCGCACATAAACTTGAAAATAGTGCGTCAAATTAAAGATTCTTAAAGTTTATGTGCAAAGTAAAACGCTCATACAGCATTATTATTGAAACTTGATTAAAATCAGAAAACATGGTGTTTCTAGATTGCCATATCAACACAATAGTCTTGGAATTCTGATATAACTGTTAGATAAGAACCAATGTAACAGCAAGGGTTCTGGCGAAAACCAATTTTTTTAATTTAGTGCCCTCTGGTGTGGAGAAAATGAGAAAGTTTTGTCATTATCATTCAAATGCAAATGTTTCAGTATAGTCAAGCTATTCATAAGAAAAAAAATTAATATTTTTAAATAGATGGGAAAATATTTTTAAAAAATTGCTATTTTCAATTTTTTTGAATTATCTCTTGAAACTTCGTTTATGTGTATAAAATTGAATTCTAAGTGACTTTTTCAAATAACTTTGTTTGATATCTTGCCATCTTACCCCTTTTTTGCCTTTGCATTGCAATTTTTTTCATTTTGCCGCCATTCTAGCGATCACGTGACATGTGTCAAAATCGATTTTTAGGTTATCGGACATGCACAAACTTTTCCCCAGAATATTTTTTCCAATACTCCAATAATAAAAATTTTTCCCATATGGTACATACTTTTTGGCAGTCACTGTATATAAAAATCAGTTAAATTCAACTTTTGTTGAAAGAGTACACCGGGTGATTTAGCCAGATATTCTTGACAACTTTCTCAATGGAAAAAAACGTAACACCCTTACACTGTTTTTAAATGGGTCATCGAAAGCAAGAAACAAACAATTACATGAGTTACTCCAATTTCCCACATTTTGTCATCTGTCATAGCAAGTCAGCTTTTTTTTTCAAATAAATTGTCACATTTTTTATTGTGAATTATGAGAGAGGCTGTCTTTCTGAATTTAACCATATGAAGCAGTATACATCTTCATCATAAATACGTAGGTTAAATGGCCTGCTAGTTCGCCAAATCTCACCCCACTGGTCTTTTTTTTCTGGTTCTTATCAAAGATGTGTTTACGTTAGAGCCCTTGCAAATATTTTTATATGGTTGTACACAGAAATATAAATCTTTCATCACTCACACGAAAAAAAAAACATTTTTTTTGAAAACAAAGTTGACTTGTAAGTTTTTGACAGGTGACAAAATATGGATAATTAAAATCAGTCATTTATTTGCTTTAAATAGACCATTCTAAAACTGTACTTATGAGGTAAATGAAATAGGAAAATCACCCGGCTTAATTTATCCAAAAAAATCCAGGGAAATATAAAAAAATTAAAAAAAAATAGATAAAGTTTTCTATAGTGATCATTTCTAAGATTCATGATGATGATTAAATGTTGACAGAATGAAGATGAAGATAATCTTCTGGACATTTCACGGTTGACATTTACACCAATCAATAGAGCATAAAATGAGTGATTTTTTAAACAAAAATACTAGAAGGAAACCCACTGTACCATCACATAAAAATTAGTCCGTAGTTATATTCTGTTATAAACTCTATAATAAATGACAGTTGAGAGTCCAAAATATAACAGAATATAACTACGGACCGCCTATCATGTGGTGGCGCAGTCGGTTTGATTGGCCTAATTTCATTGTTATGGTGAGTTGAGAAAAAATCTTATGAGTACAAAAATAACCAATTCGTAGACTAAGTCATTTATTTCCAAAGTACAAGGCTGGAGAAACGAAGAAGAAATTTGGTAAGCTCGGTTGTGAAGATTGAAACTAGTGCTTTCACAGTCAAATGGAATCTCTAGTCAGAAATCTTGAAATAAACATGTGCTGTTAGTGGAATGCCCAGCTGTTTTTTCATTCAAAGGGTTGCTGTTGTTTATCATCAAAGTTTTGTCTCAATAATTTTATATTTTCAAATGCATATGAATGAAATTTATGGGTAAAAAGTGTTTTTGCATTTTTTTTTAATTTTGTGTCAATATATTCATTAGTTGTAGCAATATTTTTAATTTTGATTTCTGATCTATTTATCTTTCATCTAGCACAATATATCTACATTTCCAGCATTACAAATATATAAAAACTTCAATTTCCATATTTATAAATTTGATCTATTTTATGTCATCTCAAGATGGCGCCACGGACGCGAATTAGTACAGACTCCAAGATATTGTAACAGGGCAAATTCATTAGTACATAATTTGGCTAACAGATGGTGGCCAATGATATTGCAGTCTAGGGTCACTGAATCTAGAAGGCCGTGCGTGGTCTAGTACTTGAAATAGTTCCAGTGTTCAAATAACCCACAAAACTTGCTCTCTAATTGGTGATTTTGTGGGTTATTGGAATACTGGAACTATTTCAAGTATTGGACCACGCCCATTGGCCATACCCGTAAGGACGGCACGGCCTTCTAGATTCAGTGACCCTATTGCAGTCGCCAAAATGCATTCTCAGGGATTATAGTCAAATACCTAAGAACTGAACAAATTGAAGACGGAAAGACAACTGGGACAAATGCACAATGACAACTGCCTGTGCCACTGTCTTGTATTAGCCACTTCAGGTACTAATTACTTTGTCTAGTTGCCGTTGAGCGAGCATTTACTAAATCGCGTCGGTTGCGCCATCTCTTGGCGACCTGAAATAGATCGAATTCATAAATATATGGGAATTCCCGTGTTTATATATTTGGAACGTGAATATATTGTGTTTGATCAAAAATAAATATATCAGAAAGCAAAATAAAAAATATTGCTGCAACTAATAAATATATTGATCCAAAATTTTATATATTTACAAAAACAAATTAATTTTAGTGATAAGAACAATGTGTTGAAACTCAACAGCTGATATTTTACACAAATTTCAACAATATTCAATCATACATATAGAAAAAATAAGAGTAACAAACAGGACCTGACGTACTATGAGTGAGTATAAACCAACTGAATCTTTGTCATATTTAAAAAACGTAAAATATTTTCCCAACTCTCTTCCAATGTCTTCCAATGAAATGTCGTCTTGGCATCCCATTTTTAAGTGATGGTCACACGGACCACAGGCAGCATTAATATTGTTGGGTGTGAGTCCACTTTAAAATTTGTTTCACTCCTAAATTATCATAGACACGGGATCTTCCAGGTTTTCTCTGAAAGCTTGGAGCCACCGGGCACCTATAGCTCCATCCACTGTCCGATGGTCACAACTCAAGGTCACCGAGAGGAATTCAGATGATTTGAAGCTGTAAAAAATAATTAGTATGACGAAAAGCTTATAAAGTGTTTGTATTTTTTATTGTTTAGCTTCTATCCTAATTTATATCTTGATCACTATGCTCCATATCAATTTCATTCCTTTCCTTTTTTTACTAGAAGAACCTATCAGTATTTTTGTTCCTTTTTTCGAAAAGTCACAAACTTCCCTCATACATAACTCGACGAGCTGATTCCGAATAACACCTCAAAAATTGAATTCGACAAAGGGGTAACTGAAATGGGGCCATTTTTTCTTCGAAAAAAATGAAAAAATGCACCCTTCCACGAAATCGACATTTTCAAACTGAATTAACCTTCTAATTAAAAAAAACAAGTACATTTTCGGATTCAGAAGGAAGTTTTCTATAATATGAAGTAATATTCGCGGGATTCAGCATTTTTGAAATATTCCCAGGCGATCAAAGGCAAAAAATGCAATATTCTGTATAGAAGTAAATCGAATTTTGCCAAAATTTTTATTCTCCATTTTTCGAAAAATCGCAAACTTGCCTCAGACGTAACTCGATTAGCTGATACCGAATATTACCTCGAAAATTGAATTCGACAAAGGGGTAACTGAAAAGGGACAATTTTTTCGACGAAAATATGCACCCTTACGCAAAATCGACATTTTCAAACTGAATTAGCCTTCTAATTAAAAAAACAAGTACATTTTCGGATTCAGAAGGAAATTTTCTATAATATGATGTAATATTCGCGGGATTCAGCATTTTTGAAATATTCCCAGGCGATCAAAATCAAAAAATGCAATATTCTGTATAGAAGTAAATCGAATTTTGCGAAAATTTTTATTCTCCATTTTTCGAAAAATCGCAAACTTGCCTCAGACGTAACTCGACGAGCTGATTCCGAATATTACCTCAAGAATAGAATTCGGCAAAGGGGTAACTGAAAAGGGGCAATTTTTTCGACGAAAAAATGCACCCTTCCGCAAAATCGACATTTTCAAACTGAATTAGCCTTCTAATTCAAAAAACAAATATATTTTCGGATTCAGAAGGAAATTTTCTATAATATGAAGTAATATTCGCGGGATTCAGCGTTTTTGAAATATTCCCATGCAATATTCTGTATAGAAGTAAATCGAATTTTGCGAAATTTTTTATTCTCCATTTTTCGAAAAATCGCAAACTTGCCTCAGACGTAACTCGACGAGCTGATTCCGAATATTACCTCAAGAATAGAATTCGGCAAAGGGGTAACTGAAAAGGGGCAATTTTTTCGACGAAAAAATGCACCCTTACGCAAAATCGACATTTTCAAACTGAATTAGCCTTCTAATTCAAAAAACAAGTACATTTTCGGATTCAGAAGGAAATTTTCTATAATATGAAGTAATATCCGCATTTTTGAAATATCCCCACCAGGCGATCAAAATCAAAAAATGCAATATTCTATATAGAAGGAAATCGAATTTTGCGAAAATTTTTATTTTCCATTTTTCAAAAAATTGCAAACTTCCCTCAGACGTAACTCGACGAGCTGATTCCGAATATTACCTCAAAAATAGAATTCGGCAAAGGGGCAACTGAAAAGGAGCAATTTTTTCGACAAAAAATGCACCCTTCCACAAAATCGACATTTTCTAAATGAATTAGACCACTAATTCAAAAAACAAGTCCATTTTCGAATTCAGAAGGAAATTTTCTATAAGATGAAGTAACACTCGCGGGATTTCGCATTTTTGAAATATTCCCAGGCGATCAAAGTCGAAAAATACAATATTCTATATAGAACGAAATCGAATATTGCGAAAAATTTTATTTTGCATTTTTCGAAATATCGCAAATTTGCCTCAGACGTTACTGGATGAGCTGATTCCGGATATCACCTCAAAAATTGAATTCGACAAAAGGTTAATAATAAAAGGGCATTTTTTTTTACAGAAAAATGCACACATCCACAAAATCGTAATTTTCTAAATAAATTAGACTTCTAATTAAAAAAACAAGTATATTTTCGAATTCAGAAGGAAATTTTCTATAAGAAAAAGTGCTACTCGCGGGATTTCGCATTTTTGAAATATTCCCAGGCGATCAAATTCGAAAAATGCAATATTCTATATAGAAGGAAATCGAATCTTGCGAAAATTTTTATTTTGCATTTTTCGAAAAATCGCAAATTTCCCTAAGGCGTAACTTGACGAGTTGACTCCGAATATCACCTCAAAAATTGAATTCGACAAAAAGTTAACAATAAAAGGGCATTTTTTTTTCAGAAAAATGCACACATCCACAAAATCGTAATTTTCTAAATGAATTAGACTTCTAATTAAAAAAACAAGTACATTTTCGAATTCAGAAGGAAATTTTCTATAAGATAAAGTAACATTCGCGGGATTTCGCATTTTTGAAATATTCCCAGGCGATCAAAGTCGAAAAATGCAATATTCTATAAAGAAGGAAATCGAATCTTGCGAAAAATTTTATTTTGCATTTTTCGAAAAATCGCAAACTTGCCTCAGACGTAACTTGACGAGTTGACTCCGAATATCACCTCAAAAAATTAATTAGACAAAAGGTTAACAATAAAAGGGCATTTTTTGACAGAAAAATGCACACATCCACAAAATCGTAATTTTCTAAATCAATTAGACTTCTAATTAAAAAACAAGTACATTTTCGAATTCAGAAGGAAATTTTCTATAAGATGAAGAAATATTCGCGGGATTTCGCATTTTTTAAATATTCCCAGGCAATCAAAGTCGAAAAATGCAATATTCTATAAAGAAGGAAATCGAATCTTGCGAAAAATTTTATTTTGCATTTTTCGAAAAATCGCAAACTTGCCTCAGACGTAACTTGACGAGTTGACTCCGAATATCACCTCAAAAAATTAATTAGACAAAAGGTTAACAATAAAAGGGCATTTTTTGACAGAAAAATGCACACATCCACAAAATCGTAATTTTCTAAATCAATTAGACTTCTAATTAAAAAACAAGTACATTTTCGAATTCAGAAGGAAATTTTCTATAAGATGAAGAAATATTCGCGGGATTTCGCATTTTTTAAATATTTCCAGGCGATCAAAGTCGAAAAATGCAATATTCTATATAGAAATTTCAATTCAATTTATTTTCCCAAGAAACATACAGTTTATAAGAGGGAAAAATATCACATAATGCAAATAACATGAAGGTAATTACAACAGTAAGAATAAATTAATGAATAAAAATCATGAAATCAGAATAGATTCAATGGAGCAAGTACTTCTTTAAATTATTTTTAAATCGCAATTTACCATAGGAAATCGAATCTTGCGAAAATTTTTATTTTGCATGTTTCGAAAAATCGCAAATTTCCCTCAGGCGTAACTTGACGAGTTGACTCCGAATATCACCTCAAAAATTGAATTCGACAAAAAGTTAACAATAAAAGGGCAATTTTTTAACAGAAAAATGCACACATCCACAAAATCGTAATTTTCTAAATGAATTAGACTTCTAATTCAAAAAACAAGTACATTTTCGAATTCAGAAGGAAATTTTCTATAAGAAAAAGTGCTATTCGCGGGATTTCGCATTTTTAAAATATTCCCAGGCGATCAAAGTCGAAAAATGCAATATTCTTTATGGAAGGAAATCGAATCTTGCAAAAAAATTTATTTTGCATTTTTCGAAAAATCGCAAATTTCTCTAAGGCGTAACTTGACGAGTTGACTCCGAATATCACCTCAAAAATTGAATTCGACAAAAGGTTAATAATAAAAGGGCATTTTTTGATAGAAAAATGCACACATCCACAAAATCGTAATTTTCTAAATAAATTAGACTTCTAATTAAAAAAACAAGTACGTTTTCGAATTCAGGAGGACATTTTCTATAAGAAAAAGTACTACTCGCGGGATTTCGCATTTTTTAAATATTCCCAGGCGATCAAAGTCGAAAAATGCAATATTCTATATAGAAGGAAATCGAATCTTGCGAAAATTTTTATTTTGCATTTTTCGAAAAATCGCAAATTTCCCTAAGGCGTAACTTGACGAGTTGACTCCGAATATCACCTCAAAAATTGAATTCGACAAAAAGTTAACAATAAAAGGGCATTTTTTTTCAGAAAAATGCACACATCCACAAAATCGTAATTTTCTAAATGAATTAGACTTCTAATTAAAAAAACAAGTACATTTTCGAATTCAGAAGGAAATTTTCTATAAGATAAAGTAACATTCGCGGGATTTCGCATTTTTGAAATATTCCCAGGCGATCAAAGTCGAAAAATGCAATATTCTATAAAGAAGGAAATCGAATCTTGCGAAAAATTTTATTTTGCATTTTTCGAAAAATCGCAAACTTGCCTCAGACGTAACTCGACGAGCTGATTCCGAATATCACCTCAAAAATTGAATTCGACAAAAGGTTAACAATGGGAATTTTTTGACAGAAATGCACACATCACAAAATCGTAATTTTCTAAATGAATTAGATTTCTAATTCAAAAAACAAGTACATCTTCGAATTCAGAAGGAAATTTTCTATAAGATGAAGTAATAGTAGCGGGATTAAGCATTTTTGAAATATTTCCAGGCGATCAACGTCGAATCAATTCAATTGGCGGCTGAATGTTCATGCAATAACTTATGTATGCTTGTCATATTAATATTTTTATAGGTTTTTTGCTTTCATTAATAAATAAGCCACATCAGAACAAATAATAACAATGGACGATTCCAGTACCCCTATTCAGTGTTGCCACAATTGATTTTCTGCTTGAATTGACCGACATTCTTTATTTCTGGTATGGTTCAGGTTCAAAACGGATACAATTTTCAATTATAAAAAAGAATCACGAATGGTCCCGGATACAAGAATCAAAGTACCATTAATAAAATGGACAAAAATAAAAACATCATAGGAAATTTTATGTCACATTGAAAAACATACAAACGTAAAATTCACTAGTTTATTTAATTTTTGACGATAACATCATTGGTACTTTGAATCGCATATCCGGAAACATCCAGGAATCTTTCTAACTAAAAATTATATCTATTCCGACCCTGAACCATATCAGAAAAGGCCTGGAAAATGTAAGACAATTCAACAAGAAAATCAATTGTGGCAACTCTGAATATGGGTACTGGCTTCGTCCATTGAAAAGCACTCACCCTTTTTCCGAATCTGAATCAGCAACCAATCTCTTGGTGGTAGTTCCTATGGCTAGAATACAACTCTGCGGAGGATTGATGATGGCGCAGAAGTTGTTGATTCCGAACATTCCCAAATTAGATACGCTGATGGTACCCCCTTGGAATTCTTGAGGTTGCAATTTGCCTTCGCGGGCTTTAGCCGCAAGCACTTTAACTGTTTTGTTAATTTCAACCACTCCTTTTCTTTCCGCTTCGAAAACAATAGGCGTGATCAATCCTTTGTCCGTTGATACCGCGACACTTACGTCTACGTTTTTGTACTGACGAATCACGGAATCCATCCAACTCGAATTCGCTTCGGGAACCTTGAATAGATGATATATTGATATATTTTTCGGCGACTAAGATTCAAAGAAATACATAGAGAACAAACCTTTAAAATATTCATGATAAAGTCAGATTACATTAAATTATATTAAAATAGTTCATTAACCAGACAAATTCAAATATTGTAAAAATATATACTTAGACAATAGTAATGGTACAATTGAATTATTAAAAACTGAAATACTCATAACACCAGAATAATAAGGCAATAATGAGATGAGACAATACATCAAGTAAATTGTACTAAATTTTGTGGTCAATATTTATAATAAGCTAATAATAAGCTGTATTGAGGTCTATTCTCGTCGATCTTTTGTGCCCCACGTTGGGCGCCAAAATTATGAATCGAAGTAAGCGCTACTTTTTCTACCCAGGCTGTTAGAGAACGGCGTGAGTTCTTTGATTTTTAGTCAGTAATCTGTGGGATAGATTGAAAACAGGAAGTAAATCTCTCAACGACCTTTTGAACCGGTAATATGTACTGAGGTCTCGTCTTGTCTCTGTCTGTCTCGTCTCATCGACCTTTTGAACTGCTGAATGTGTTGAGCGTCACCACGATCTAATGTCCTGAGGTGTAACCAAGTGTATAGCTGTCATCATTAATAATTTGTCCATATTTGAACTGGAAATAAGCAGGAGATCAAATGACGTATTAACCTGGACTGAAAGTAATTTCGTAGCTTATATGTGCCTTGTATAGTATTTCCTAAACGATTGTGGACGTTCCTGAAGATGGATTCGTTTTGTGGAATTATTTCTGTGATCAGTGCTGATCTAACAAAATCCAATTACGAGGAAGTTTATTCTGGACTTCCACTGTCTAAAAAAGAACAAAGAAGAATTTAATTCTCTGCAATTTTATTCACGACGTTTCAACTGTTAAAATCTACAGTCACTATCAAGTGTATAAATTCGACTCTGTCAAGGATACTTCTTATATATGATATGGCTAATTTTGTGTCATTAGCCTAGGGGTAATTTGCCTGTGTTCAGGTAAGCTTGTTAATAACAGTACCGGGCCCCTCCGGTACAGCATTGTTCATTCTTATCGCAATTTCAATTGATCCATGCCACTAATTAAGGGTTTCTACACATTACGCATTTCTATGCATGCTTGACTGAAGACTTTGTTGTTCATAAATGCACTCTCTTTAAACTTCCTTCTATACCAACCCTCTTCTTTATGGATGACATCGGCTGCAGTCCATTTAATATTGTGTTGGGTCATCCAGACATGATCCGCTATCCCTGACTTTGATGTTTCTCCTCGTTGAGTGTTTCTCTTGTGTTCAGCGAGTCTAACGCTAAGCAGTCTCTTACTTTCTCCAAGATAAGCTTCATCGCATTCACAATGGACGCGGTAGATGCAGTTTTTGGAGTCAATGTCAGCGTTACGTGGTCTCGTCTTTGTGTGATGGCTGCGAATAGTGTTACCTGACTCGATACATGTCCGTATTTTGTATTTCAACAATTGGCCTTATTCTTTCCGACAGACCTCTAACATAAGGAACGCACAGGGTGGCTTGTGTCGGCTCGTCTGGTTTCTTGTTGTTATCACCCCTGCGGGCTAGAACCTCTTCTATATGTTTTTTTGGGTACCCATTTCGTCGCAGATCTTTCTTGATGGTAAGACTTTCATCTGTGTTGTACAGGTTGTAGGCACGGTCCACCAGCGATCGAACAATCCCTCTCTTTGTAGCACCGTAGTAGTTCGGTAAAGTAAAATATCCGCACTCAGTTGAACATTTCTAATAATTATCTCATTATCGAACTTTTGGATATCAAAAACTCAAAATATCAAACTAACCTTTGTTACCTTTGTGAAATGTATTTAATCCTAGTGATCATATATCACTGAGCATTTCTTCTAATGACTTTTGGATGTGATCCTTATAAAGGTCAAACTATCAATACATAATTACAAATTTTGTTGTCACCATTTCAGTAATGAATTCAAATATATTTTGATTGATGCATCAATGATTTTTCGATGATGATATCAAGTATTATTATTATTATTATTATTGGTACTCTTACATCTCAATTCATGTGTTTAGAAGTACATTCTTTTCATTCTTTGTAATTTAATTGTTAATTAATTCCGGAGAGACGTATCGGCTGGTTCCTTCGGAATGCGTAATTCAGTTGTAAGCTAAATATATACCTTCTGGCCGTAAATCCGTTCCTTCGGGGTTATATATCGATGTACGTCTCTAGCAGAGCTACACGAGTGTGGGTACGCGATACCTGATGTCTGAAGGACAAAAATTGGATAATCCTCCTCCAACAAATAGGCTCGATGAGTTCATGGTTCCTTGTGCCTGATATCAAACGAGACAATCTCCAATCCTGTGAAAGCACATTTGTAGATAATTGTATGACGTTACACTGCTGATATAGCAGAGGATTAGCAGGATTATGGAGGGGATTGTTAGGGTGTCATATCATGGAGATTTTTCTGATATATGTCGTATCTGCAACTTTAAGCGTTTGTAAAGTTCGTTGTATCAAGTTCAGTAATAACGGGTGTGTCAACTATACTAATTACGCAAAATTCTAAATGAAGTTTAGTATTGTCTATGTATTCTTGAAATTGTCTGATCAAATATCCTTGCAAAATGCAGAATTTTCAAAATACTGCCACCTTGCCTGTTACTCTAACTATAATAGCAAAGCTCACCTTCACACTTGCTTGGGCCACGGCTTTGATGATGAAATCGTTGACACTCAGTTTAACACCAGACTTTTCCAATTTCTTGTTGAACTTTGCTCTGATTGTCATCAATTTATCTACATTCACTTCCACCGATAAGTAGTAGTGAGGAATATTTTGTTTGGACTGCAACAGTCTCTTGGCAATGGCACCCCTCATGCCCGTTACTGGAATATCTACGTAAGGTGATGCAGAAGGTGCAGCTGAAGGAGGTGCAGGGCCTCCCTTAGCTGCCTTGGCACTAGCAGCTGGAACATCAGAGGAAGTTATGGATCCGAATAGGCCAGTTCCTTTACCTAAGACAAAATCAGTTTTTGTTTTCTTTGATATATGAGCAATGATAAATTCGAATGCCCTGTACTATTTCGCTAGTTCTGAACAATTTATTTCAAATAAGGAAACAAATATTGATTTATTTATTTATTGAGTCAATACGTTCCAGACAGAACAAGTTTTGGTATGAGGAAGTTGTACATATAATAATAATAAAAATGATTAACAATTACAATTCAAACAAATATATCAATGACTAATAAACAGAGTGAACATATACAATAATGATGATGAAACCATAATAAAATCATAAAGTACTGAACAAAGATTGATAGCAGGATGTCAATTCCGTAAGGAAATTATGTGTTTTTTTAACAGATATTTTGAATTTGGAAAAACTTCTGCAATTTGTTATATTATAAGGTAATTTGTTAAATTCATCTAAAGCAGCGTAAGTGAATTTTTTTTGGCCAACTGTAGAGGTAGCAGAATCGAGGAGAAACAAGTTATATTGTCTAGTGAGATAACTGTAAATTTCAGAGTTCTTCTTCAAAATTAAATTTGATTTTAATTTTTTATTTATGATATTGAATACAATTTTTAGGGTATTTATTTTATACAATTCATCTAAAGAAAATTTGTCTGTAATTGCAAATAGTCTATTATTTGGTATGTCAAATGGGAGACGATACAGTACTTTCAAAGATTTACTATACAATGCTGATATTTTATTGAAATTATTTTTGGAACAAGATCCCCAAATGTTTATCAAATAGGTAATACGACTTAGTATGTGAGAATATAGAATCATATTTATAAATTGTGAAAGGCTTTCGCGGCCATCGTTGAATGAATGATGGTTTTTCGGGTTTTTAGGCCGACGTTTATTTAGAAAAAATCTCGACGTTTCGCCAACACGAGTGGTTGGCATTTTCAAGAGAAATGTTTACAGCTTCGATCACTGAACACTACTTGTTTGGTATGCGTTGTCTCAGCCAGTATTTATGGGTCGACGTAATTGTATCTGCGTCCGGTGCCATCGTCCCTGCGTCGGGTACCCCCTCGGATTCATTAATTACCCGGTATGGTGTTATTACCGTTTTCTTAAGAACAGGTAGCCATGCTTTGTTCTATTTTAACCCTTCTTCAGTTCTGTTGAAATTGCTTCTCGGAAGAGTCTTGGATAATATGCATGTGTTGTGGCAATTACTTGGGTTTCTTCAAACTTCACTCTGTGATTGTTATTGTTAAGCGCATGTTCTGCGACAGCGGATTTTTCTGAGTGTCCTAACCGGCAATTGGCCTTGTGTTCCTTTATTCTGGTATTGCCACAACACATGCATATTATCCAAGACTCTTCCGAGAAGCAATCGAAATAAAAAAACATCCCAACAATTTCAACAGAACTGAAGAAGGGTTACAATTGAACAAAGCATGGCTACCTGTTCTCAAGAAAACGGTAATAACACCATACCGGGTAATTAATGAATCCGAGGGGGTACCCGACGCAGGGACGATGGCACCGGACGCAGGTAGTACGTCGACCCATAAATACTGGCTGAGACAACGCATACCAAACAAGTAGTGTTTAGTGATCGAAGCTGTAAACATTTCTCTTGAAAATGCCAACCACTCGTGTTGGCGAAACGTCGAGATTTTCTCTAAATAAACGTCGGCGTAAAAACCCGAAAAACCATCATTCAATCATATTTATAATTATTTTTTATCGAGTTTAGCACCAATGATTGGAGACATTTTTTTAGTCAAGACCTCAATGTGTTTGTCCCATTCCAATTTTTCATCAATCCAAATACCAAGATACTTTATTTGTTCAGTTCTTTTCAATAATTCATTTTTGATATTGATGTTAAAGGAAACAGATTAATACATATTTCTCTTAAATTATTCAAGGGTATTTGTTCATGACTTCTGAAAACAAATAATTGATAATTTAAACTACGCAGGGGCAATGCTCTAAGATTTCAAGACAGCCTATGCTTTTTGAAGATATTTTATGTTCTTCTGAGTCGCAGTTTGGGAAAAAGTGTTTTTGCAAATATATACAGAGTGGCACATTTAAAATTGAACCACCTCTGTAAATACGCATCTTTCAATCGATCACAATTTTTATTTTTCCAAAATTAAAGTTGTTGTAACTTCGTTGTTAACCAATATTTTTTCAGGAAATTTTGATATTTTTATTCATAACGACTTCGAATCTATTGGCGTTTTCAAACTGGAAAGCAAAAATTGCCTAATAACCTTTTGCCGTTTTTACAAAGAAAAAACCTGTACCCCCCCTTACTTGAAAAAAATTGAAAAACCGCTCGAAATTAAAATCGGAAAAATCCGTAAAAATACTGAAAAATATCTGACCGTCAAATATTATGGTATAAAAAAATTTCGCCCACCCTCAAAAGCTAGATAGAAATCGCAAAGGAATTCGGAAAATGTTTCAACAGTTTAGGTCATGGAAAATAATGATGAAAAAAATCGAACGGGGGCTGCTCACCCTTCTTCCTGTTACGAAAAAAATTGGGAAAACTCGTGAAAAATAAATCTAAAAAATCCGTAAAAATAGTGAAAATTATCTGACCATTGAATAATACAATTTCAAAAAAATATACCCCTCTTTCCCCCCTCGAGAGCTAGATAGAGAATGCCTAGATATTCGGAAAAATTTTCAAAGGTAAATTAACAGGCAACAATGATGCATTAGTTGAAATGAACAGACTAAAAAACATATCCGGAAGAAAACTAAAAAAGAAATAAATAAATAAACTTAAAAAAACTTTTTACAGAAGAGCTTTCATTTAAATGCACTAAAGAAATAAATACAGGGTGTCCCAAAATTCGCGCTCTCCCAGAACAGGTGCATTCTCAATATGACAAATGAAGTTGAAAGTTATAATACAAATTTTTGATAGCACACTGATTTTCATCAATTACTTGTCAAACTTTCAGTGACACTAGTAGTGCATACATTCTAAAAAAATGAGTTTTCACAAAAAATTATGAATGATCATTTAGGTACAGAAAACTGCACTAATTATTTCTTCAGGTTTATGAACAGGTTATGCTAATATATAAACAGGAAAAAAACTCAAATAATAAATATGTACCTTGAAGCCTGATATTTCTTTGTTCAGCCAGTTTCTTTGCCATTGGACTTGCATAAACTCTATCTCCAGTTGTAGCCTGAGGAGGGGTAGCAGTTCCTGGTGGTGGTATAGGGGATGGTGTTGGAGAAGCTACTGCAGGAGCAGCTGGTGCAGGAGGAGCAGCTGGTGCAGGAGGAGCAGCTGCTTTAGGAGGAGCAGCAGCTGCAATGTCATCTTTGAAGTCTTTAAAAGAGGCGACCTGTGCTTCATTCTCCACTATAATACAAACAAGTTTTCCTGGAAAAGAGCGATACATATATCAAATCCATGAGCTGACAAATTGCATATTACATTACAGGTATGAAATATTCTGTTTGAATAGATAGTTATTACCATAATATTGCTTCTGGTTGGTGTAATAGTTGAAATTGGAAATATTCATTTTCAAAATCTGTGCAATTGCACAACGAATCCTCAGTCATAATGATCTTTTAAACTTTTAACTAACCGATGGGAACATCTTTACTGCCAGCTGGCATGATAATTTTAGCCAAATATCCTTCTTCAGGAGTTTCAAAGCCCATTGTTGCTTTATCAGTCTCAATTTCGGCTAGCAGGTCGCCCTCATTCAACTTGTCACCTTCCTTTTTCTCCCAGCTGACAATGGTCCCTGATTCCATTGTAGGAGAGAGAGCTGGGAGGGTAACTCTGGTGTGAGGAGGCACATCACTGGCATAGTGCCTCACTAGATTTTCTTCTACAATAGCCAATTTTTGGAATATCGAATAGTGGCCCTCCCGGCACACAGACCTGGAAGGAAAAATATGTGAAGATTACTCTTCTTATAAGTGAAAAATGTGGGGTTATGGAAAGCGCCAAATCACTACAGTATTGTTATGTAACTGATCACTCCCTATATGTGCTTTTACACCTGTAGGACAACATAAAATGAGTGCTTACTTGTGATAGTGCCTTCTTTTCGTACATTCTGTTGCAACAGTTCGAATAACTTTTGATCTACCTGTCTTTCTTAAAATTTCTTTAGCAACATGGCCCCTTAATACGAAAGTTCTGAACATTTCTCGTAATTTAGGGTACTTGAAAAACGTATCAAAATTTTAGGTTGAAGCACTAGATTAGAGGGCGACTCACCAACTCGATTTTTTCTCTAGGTCATTTAAAAGACGGGCTTTCACGATCACGATATTTGAAATGTGAATGCGAATGACTGATGAGTGATGACATGACATTTACAATTTACACGACCCGTGACGTGACATTTGTCGATAATCACAGATTACATTACAGAAAGTAGTGATAAGCCGATGAGCGATATACTTCCAAGGACATTGAATATTACAAAATAGTGGTGTTAGTGATATACATCCATGTTTATAAATTTAAAACATGGATGGTGAATGGTAATCTTTCGATGTTTTCGTAACACGACCGTTTGGTTTATGTGCATCTTGGATTGGTCTATATCAAAATAACTAAATTATAGTGACGTACTTGGACATGAGTACAGAGTCAAACTCGAACCAAGAAACAAAACTGTCACCATGTTACTCTCATGTACCACAAGAGCTAAGAGCTAGTCTGTCACTGTCTAATGTCTATGACATGTCCAACCAAAGAGACTAAACTAACAGGAGGGTTCAATAAGCTCTAGCCAATCAGAATCTTGTAGCATCGACGCGCCATAGTGACGCACTTGGACATGAGTACAGAGTTGTACTCGAACCAAGCAACAAAACTGTCAACAGGAACTCTCATATACCAAGAGCTAGTCCGTCACTGTCTATAGAGAACGATGGCCATGACATGTCCAACTACGTCACATTTCGTCACAGATGTTCTTTCATTTCTTTCTATTAGTGCCCCCATTGTCTTATGGGGATTAGACTCTCCTTGTCAAATAGCTAAGCACATGTACTGTCACAGTACAGTACACAGTACACTGTACTGTGGTACTGTTACAGAACAATAACTATAGTTCTGTGGGTGGTCTGCGCTGTGGGTGGTCCAACTTATCAAGAAGTGATATGTGTGTAAAGCACGTTGTTTTGTTTTTGTTTGTTCATTTTCATTGTTTGGTATTCAGTTTCATTTGTTTATTATTTCATCGCACATTTTGATGTAGTGAAATGAAGACTGGACTAATTTCGATAATTTATTTGAATGTCGTTATGTGTGGAATTATAGATAAGAGGTTTTCTAAAAGATCGCATTCGGATTACGATTCATTCAGGAAAGAAGAAACCCCCCATATAAGGCACAGGGAACAGAAGAAATCCAAAGATATTAGTACAAGATACATAGACCAACTATTCGATCTCAATCTACAGTATTGTCAAAGACCAGCAAAATGCCAGGTTTTGAACTACACCACCTGTATGGGAGCCAAATTGCCCTATCACAGTACAACTCTGGAGCTGACAGATTTGAAAAGCCAAGAACAAGTGCAAGAGAAATTGCAGCTATATAATTATTTACGGTTCATTCCTAAATGCTGGGCTGTAATTCAACCTTTTTTATGCGCTTTGTACATGCCCAAGTGTGATGAAAATAAGGTAGACCTACCTTCAAGGGTGATGTGTAGAATCACGCTTGAGCCATGTAAGATTTTATATAATAGCTCATTGTTTCCTGAGTTCCTGAACTGTGAAGATGAGCGTCTTTTTCCAGATAGGTGCAAAAACGATATTCACGAGGTAAAGTTTAACACTACTGGTTTCTGTATGGATCCTCTAGTGAAAACTGATAAACCAGAATGGTGGTACCCGGATATAGAAGGCTGTGGTTTGAAATGCAAAGATTCGCTGTACTCGGAATATGAGCATTACCAGATTAGCAAGTTTATAGCAGTATGCGCTTCGATTTGCTTATTTTTGAATCTTGTTACCATTATGACTTTCATCATTGATTGGAAAACTTCCAACAAGTACCCAGCGTCAGCCATATTTTATGTTAATGTATGTTTCTGCATATCGTATGGAGGATGGTTAATTCAGTTCCTAGGCAGCGAAACTAGAGATGACATTGTTTGTAAAAAGGAAGGAACTTTGAGAAAATCGGAGCCGAGCGCTACTGAAAACTTATCGTGTCCTGTGGTCTTTGTGATGGTTTATTATTTCATGATTGCTGGCATGGTTTGGTTTGTTATCTTCAGCTATGCCTGGTACATGAGCTCTCTTCAAGCACTGGGTAATTTTTTCTTATATTGCAGAGATTTTCATCAATTTGATAATAGAATTCTGGGAAAAAATTTGAGTAATTATTTAGTATGTAATTTGCAATTTTCCTGATTTTGGCACAAAATACCCAGTGGGTAAAGGTAAGTTCATCTGACATTTTCCGTGCTGCCCTCTAGAAAAAATGAAAAAATGTTTCTGGCTGTCAATATCATCTTATTGGGATTTTTTTCATGAAGAATATTAAATAATTATGTGTTGAATGTGGAATTTAATTTTGTAGCATTCATTTGACCCCCTTCCCACCATATAGAAAAATAATTTAAAATGTTTCAGGCTTTCAATATCATCATGCTTAGATTTTTTTTCATGAAAAATGAAATGCTGAATAAGTTGAATGTGAAATTTGATTTTGTAGCATTCATTTGACTCCTTTCTGACCCTCTAAAAATATTGAAAAAAATTTTTCTGGCTTTCAATATCATCTTATTGAGATTTTTTTCAGAAGAATATTGAAAAATTTTGTGTTGAATACGTTGAATGTGAAATTTAATTTTGTAGCATTCATTTGATCCCCTTCCCACCCAATAGAAAAAAAATTAAAAATGTTTCTGGCTTTCAATATCATCTTGCTTAAATTTTTTTCATGAAAAATATTGAAAAATGAAGGGCTGAATAAGTTGAATGTGAAATTTGATTTTGTAGCATTCATTTGACTCCTTTCTGACCCCTCTAAAAATATTGAAAAAAATGTTTCTGGCTTTCATTATCATATCATTGAGATTTTTTTCAGAAGAATATTGAACAATTTAGTGTTGAATACGTAGCATTCATTTGACCCCCTTCCCACCATATAGAAAAAAAAATTTAAACATGTTTCTGGCTTTCAATATTATCTTGCTTAGATTTTTTTTTTTTCATGAAAAATTAAGTGGTGAATAAGTTGAATGTGAAATTTGATTTTGTAGCATTCATTTGACTCCTTTCCGACCCTCTAAAAATATTGAAAACATTTTTTCTGGCTTTCAATATCATCTTATTGAGATTTTTTTCAGAAGAATATTGAAAAATTTGGTGTTGAAACGTTGAATGTGAAATTTAATTTTGTAGCATTCATTTGACCCCCTTCCCACCATATAGAAAAAAAAATTAAAAATGTTTCTGGCTTTCAATATCATCTTGCTTAGATTTTTTTTCATGAAAAATGAAGTGCTGAATAAGTTGAATGTGAAATTTGATTTTGTAGCATTCATTTGACTCCTTTCCGACCCTCTAAAAATATTGAAAACATTTTTTCTGGCTTTCAATATCATCTTATTGAGATTTTTTTCAGAAGAATATTGAAAAATTTGGTGTTGAATACGTTGAATGTAAAATTTAATTTTGTAGCATTCATTTGACCCCCTTCCCACCCTATAGAAAAAAATATTTCTGGCTTTCAATATCATCTTGTTTAGATTTTTTTTCATGAAAAATATTGAAAAATGAAGTTTTGTATGAGTTGAATGTGAAATTTAATTTTGCAGCATTCATTTGACTCCTTTCTGACCCTCCAAAAATTTAGAAAAATATGTTTCTGGCTTTCAATATCATCTTATTGAGATTTTTTTCAGAAGAATATAGAAAAATTTGATGTTGAATACGTTGAATGTGAAATTTAATTTTGTAGCATTCATTTGACCCCATTTGAAAACATTTTTAAAATGTTTCTGGCTTTCAATATCATCTTGTTTAGTTTTTTTTTCACTCCCTTTTTTTTATTTGACTCCCTTTTGACCCTCTATGATGAATGATGAATAAGTTAAATATGAAATTTGATTTTGTAGTATTCATTTGACCCCTTTCCGACCCTCTAAAAATTTTGAAAAAAATGTTTCTGTCTCTCAATATCATCTTATTGAGATTTTTTTCAGAAGAATATTGAAAAATTTGGTGTTGAATACGTTGAATGTGAAATCTAATTTTGTAACATTCATTTGACCCCTTTCCGACCCTCTAAAAATATTGAAAAAAATGTTTTTGTCTCTCAATATCATCTTATTGAGATTTTTTTCAGAAGAATATTGAAAAATTTGGTGTTGAATACGTTGAATGTGAAATCTAATTTTGTAACATTCATTTGACTCCTTTCCGACCCTCTTAAAATATTGAAAAATATGTTTCTGGCTTTCAATATCATCTTATTGAGATTTTTTTCAGAAGAATATTGAAAAATTTAGAGTTGAATAAGTTGAATGTGAAATTTGATTTAGTTGCTTTCATTTGAACCCTTTCTGACCCGCTACAATTTTTTTTAATGTTAACAGTGCGTGAAACCTTAGTTTACTCACTGACGTAGAAAATATAATATTATTCTATTCTTGTCTCTAATTTTTGACGTCTACCCTGCTTATTAACCAATCTGCCTACTAATATGTCTACTAACCATATTTCAGATACGAGAACCCTACTAACAAACCCTACGGTTCCCTAACATGGGTCCCTGTCTAACTCTTCAGAATACTTTGAAATGGTTTGTTCCACTGTTGGTTATCAACTAATTGATAACTTCAACGTTTCAAAATTATTTTCAGGAAAAATTCAAGATAGGGTCGATAGAAAACAAGCATATTTCCATTTGGCAGCGTGGAGTCTGCCCTTAATTTTGACAATCATTACCATGGCTATAAGCGAAATCGATGGGGATTACGTGACAGGCATATGCTTTGTTGGATTTGAAAGTATGGCGGCACGAACAGGACTGTTGTTAGTTCCTGTAATGGCTACAATGTTGGTATCTGGGTACATCATTGTGAGAGGTAAGGAAAACAAATATATGAACTCTTTATTAATTTTTTTCACTAGCGGGTGTCCGCGAAAGATGTTTCGCACTCATAACTTTTTTGTTTTTGAATATAATGGAATGAAATTTGGAGGATCTGTATACGACATAAAACTGAATTTTTTGACAAGTGACTCAACTTCATGCAACTTCCGGTATCACCGAAAGTAACATAAACTTTATATTTCTAAAGGGTGGATTTAGTCAACTTTAGCATAAGCATTATCATAAACATAGCGGTAACATCAAAGGTTTTTAGCATAAACTTAACATTGTTGTATAATTGGCGCCATTTGATATAACAAATTCAACTTTCGTTTTTGACATATATTTAAGCACAATTTTAAAATGATGTTGACTAAATGCACCTTAAACGGGACACCTGGTAAACTTAAGTCGTATTTTTCCAAAAATGTCAGTACTGGAATTAGTGATTTAAATGTAACCATGGCTAGATTAAAATATAAATTTAAAAAAAAAAAGTTTGGTTACGAATAGTGACAACATTGTTGTATTCAATGTCACATTCAATATGAATGTCATATGGAGACAAAATAAGTGAAAATATACCAGGTTTCTCATTTAAAAATTGCCAACTTCTGATGAAACCGGAAGTTGCAAGAAGTTGAGTCATTTGTCAAGAAAGCAGTTTTATGTCTAATGCAGATCCTCAAAATTTCATTCCACCATTTTCAAAAACTAAAAAGTTATAGGGAGGGACAAGCCACCTTCCGTGGACACCCGGTATAGAATGTTTTTATAAAAAGAACTAAAATTACTACTACTGATCAATCAACAGTTACAATTTTAATATTGAATTTTTTCTTGAATCAGGTATGCACAGGATGTCGAAATAGTCCACCATTATAATACAATTAGAAATGAAAGCTTCAACTTGGATGATTTGATATTAGGTCCAAATGTGCATAAATCACAAATAACTTATCATTTCTGTAACTACTATTACTACTATTTACATTTTTTCCGTTTGGAATATCCATAGAAATATATATTATATACTTACTCTAGAATGCTAATCCCCATGTCAAAATTGTTGTAAAAAGTTCGGACTAGTCAGAAATGCGCATGCGCGTGATTAGTGATTTTTGTAACAGGCCCGGTTTTAGTAAAATATTATGGTACTTGTGAAGATTAACCAACGTTAATTCTGAATCTCGGAGAATAAGGTTGGAATGTTGGAAACATCATTGTACGTATACCTGTTATTTCTATTTAGCCGATTTGAATACATATTTTCACATATTTATGATCCCAAATATTCAGCAATGGCCATCAGAAATTAGAGTACGGTTATTATTATTATTTATCGCTGTGAAGCGACTGATTTTTGGTATCACATTCACTTTTCAGCTGTAGTTAACCAACAAAAACCTACGGAACCACCCCAAATCGTCGGTGTGAATTTCAAGGAAGCACTGGATTGGAAAATAAATTGAAAGTACAAAAAACTATGAAAATATATTTCAGCTAATATCATGAATAATTTCAACTCAAATTGGATGCTTGGAAGCTCGAGGTTTTTTTTAGAACGATTCATGTCAAAATATGCAACTGCATTTAATTTAAATCATTTGAAGAGATTAAAATGCTATTTCTACGAGTATTTCTGGTTGTATTACCTTGGTGCAATTTCCACAATGGGGGTGCATGAAAAAGTGAGGCCAGAAGCATTTTCCTTACCATCAAAGAAAAGCACTTCCATATTGACATTAATTTTCTGAGGCGATTCTGTGTATGTTTAGTACTTTTTGTAGGAATCTAGAACTCATAATATAAGCGGTGTGGTAGAAAGTTATATCACTCGCCGTGCATGCTTACGCAGACACAGTATTGGTACTGCACTAGGTTTTAAATTATTCTATTGTCGTTTTCACATGAATCTTCATGAGGAAAATGTCTGCCACAAATTACAATTTTCTCACTCAAATGTTCTGCTGGTGTCTCTTCTTAAGAACAATAACCAAAAATCATGACTTTTTTTGTCAAGCTGAAATAATATTTAAGCTATTTTGAGAAAAGCTATAGGTACATAAAAAATTTCATTATCTACCAAAAATGATTTTTTTCAGGTATTTTTCCTTTAGAAAATACTAAACAGTTCATTGTTTATTTGTAGGAAGAAACGGCTTTATTAGAAATTGTCTTTAAAGGAACAAGATAAATGCAAATTCACGAATGATGAAAGAATAACCAACGACAACAAACACCACACAAAAACGACAAGATAAAATCTGAAATTCTAAAAACCGTCTCTGATCTCTGACAAGAGTGACATATTATCTTAGTAACAAGTCTTCCTGTTGATGAAAAAGCACTGTTGCACGGTCATTATAATTACAGTCGCATAGGGTACATTATTGTTTTAAATAAGTTTCTTTCGCGCCTAAAATTCGGAGTAATCTATCTCTAAAAGGTTCTTTTCGGTTTTAAAAAGTCCTAAATGCGCTGTCAAATTTCTCTGTTTCAAATGACATGTGTTTTATTGCCTCATAACAAAAAACTCTGAATTGGAACACCAAATTATTTTCAAACTTGGCAACTATCTACCCAAACTACACTGATGACGCGCATGCGCACATCGTAAACGGGTCGCATACGGGGCATGCTTTTCGCCGTGAAAATTGGCGGGATTAGCAGATTAGAGAAAGTGTATAATATATATTTCTATGCTCCAAACTCAAAAGTCCACGGCCTGTCTGTTGTCTGGGAAAGTATAACCATGGAACGGACGATTTAGGATGCAAGATCCTATGAAGTTCAATCATTCTTCTTCTTGAGTCCATTTCACCACTCGAATGGAATAGAGGGATAGGATAGGCAAGTATATTAGTTGCAGCAACTTTGTTCTTCCCCGACAGTTCTGGCGGAGATCATGCTAATACTTGCCGCTGAGAGAGTTTTTACTGTAGTTATCTCTTGGGAACGGCGTTGCTCCACCCCTAGGGAAAGTATACGTCTCTCCTGCATCCAGATGATGTAGGATGTTTCCATCTACGAGCTGAACATCCTCTCCGTATTCCTCGCAATGTCCTCTTTTGACATGAACCGTGGCACATTTGTCAGACCCGAATTCCATTCCTTTAGCATGCGTGTACTCTTCCACCACCATCAGGATCTTCCACCGCCCTCAGGACTGATGTAGATCCCTTTCTCCCGATGCATATTATTTCTACTGTTATAGCCTTTATTCCAATTTTGAAATAAATGAATTTATATAACTTTTTGGTTTCCTACGAGCATTTTGACCCTCTATAACTTCATAAAATTTGAACGAGGGGGAAGTAACTAGCCATTTTTTGTACACCTAATGAAAATAATGCAGTAATTAACTCTAATGAAAAATAATTACCATTAATGATGTTATACTATTAATCGGAAAATCACTGATTAAAATCCGCGTCTGCTCAGCGATCACCGAGGCGATCACTTACCGATTGTCAGACGGCATAAATTTGTCAACTTGGAACCGAAAAAAATCATATCACGGATCCTCAGAAACATAGATTTCGATTTTAAGTTGAATATGAAATGATTAATGAAGTAATGAAAATGTTATGATGTACACCTAATGAAAGAGTTACTTCCCCCTCGAATTTGAACTTTTCATTTCCGGTGATCGCAAGTGTGGTGAACATAGAAATATATATTATAGAGTAAGTATATAATATATATTTTAATGGTGGTGAACTGTTTCAACATCTTTTATCATGTTTATTTGATAAAGGTTTGAACGAAGTTTTACCGAGATTCGTGATTTTAATAGTGATCAGAAATCTTAACTACTGATGAAGAGTGAATTAAAAATAAATTAACAAATAACAAGATTACATTTTTTGTATTTTTCAGGTCTCATACTTCTCGTAAAAGTAAAAATAGAAAGTAGGGAGATCATTTCAGACCATTCGAGCAGAAAAATTAGAATGAATATTGTAAGGATGGGTGTCTTTACGTTGTTCATGATAATGTTTTGCATAATAACTTTTGGGTATCATCATTATATTTTTCAAAACACTAAACTATGGAGAGATAGTTTACAGAATTATATTTTGTAAGTTGGAAATATTTACAGTTACACAACAGCATGAGTAGTGGTAAAAGCATGAAAAAGAAAACTAATAAATGTCTGCACTTC
Source organism: Chrysolina oricalcia (assembly GCA_944452925.2). Taxonomy (NCBI): domain Eukaryota; kingdom Metazoa; phylum Arthropoda; class Insecta; order Coleoptera; family Chrysomelidae; genus Chrysolina; species Chrysolina oricalcia. Next base: position 53,920,333 of record OX101824.2, read on the forward strand.
GGTTATAAATCCACCGTTACCAGTTATTTTATTGTATTGCATTTTAACCAGTTAAACTTTGTTTTCAATCTATCAACTTGAATTAATTATGGAAATTATGAAAAAGTTACTTGAATTGGTTTGGAATGTAGGGAATAACTTCCCAGAAAACATATTAAATTTTCCACCATCAGTTCCAGAAATCTGTGATGGTGGCAAATTTTATGTTTTCTAGGAAATTACTACCTACGTTTCCGACCAACTCATAAAAGTTTTGTATTATTTCAGCAACAATTTTTTTAGAAGAAATATTGCAATTACAATAAAGATGGCGCTGGGGGCACATCAACTAGAAAATTTCTATAGGCATAAAAATCGAAATTGGGAAAAAATTCCTCAACTAAATTCAAAAATATTTAGATGGTTGTAAAGAGAACGATGTGACACTCGACCCCCCATGCCATTTAAAAATTTTGAGTTGATATGTCCCCCTGCGCCCGCTGTGGAGCAATCACCATATTTTTTCAAAAAGTAGTATTAGTGAAACCCTCCAAACGGTTTTTTTTTTCATGTTTGTACGTCGAACCGTTCAAAAGTTAACAGGGGGGGGGCTAAAATAAGCCGCACTGTATATGTACAAAGTGATTTTTATTTTTCTTAGCTTAGGTTAAGTGAAACTTTGTCAACAAGATTATTCTTATGACAATAAAGTATATTCTCTCTCTCTAAATAGCAACTCTCGTAAATCTAATTCTCAAATCCAGCCTAACTCGCTTCAGTGTAAGGATATTTTCACTTTTCCGTCATCGGTATTACTCCCAATATCTTAATACTCTGTGCTTTTCAATAGGTTTTGTGTTTGCAGTCGAACAGGGCAAGTTCAAATTAATTTCAAAATAATAATAAAAATAATAAATCGTCTTTATTCATCTTGCAAAAAATATAAATTCATACATAATTATATGGTGTGACATAGATTAAAGGGCGAAATGTCAGCTGATGCTGTTTTACAACTTAACCCTATCTCGTTTCAGATTAAGGATATGTTAATTTTTCTGTCATCGGTATAGCACACAATAGTTCTGAATGGTGGCCTTTTCAATGTGTGGTGTGTATGAAGTCGAACGTACTGTTGAATCTTATTCTCAAATTCAGCCTACCTCGCTTCAGTGTAAGGATATTTTCGTACTTCCGGGCCTAAAGTGACAACTTCACTCCCTTGTGACAGGTACTAAAGTGTCACATTTAATCCCTCCGGGATTAAATATTGACGAAACTCCCGGAACGATTAAATCACAAACAAACGAATTTAAGGGATATTTTATTGAAAATTTACTTATATCAATATCTTCTCTAATGTTAATAACCGATTTCAGCATTGAGTAATGTGCCCAGAGAGTTGAGGCACAAACCGCTTTTGATTTATCATCGAAGTAGACTAACAGCGCATTTTCAGTAGGTTGTCTCACATTTTTTAAGCGGCACCACTTTTTAAAAGCATCGTACTGCTGCTCGTATAGTTTTCTAGATTTCGGTGGTAACAATTCTTCACCTACTTCGGCTGCTCTTTTATCAATATCAGATACACCTTCTTCACTCATGATACCAATAATTATCAATAACAATGTTTCTTTACAATGACACTAGTAATGACAATGTTTCTAAATTATAACTGTCACAACGCAATGTTACTATGGTAACTTATTTTAAAGACAGTTTATTAAATGAGTTGAAGAGAGAAAAAACTGATTGAAATTATTGAAATAATTAATAAAATCATACCGGAAGTACGAAAAGTATCGTATATACCTTGCGACTGAAGTACATTTAATCCTTCAGGTAAATTATGGCCCTCCCTGCGGTCGGGCCATAAACTTTACCTTCAGGATTAAATGTACTACTTCAGTCCCGCGGTATATAATGTACTATTTCAGTTTGCCGTCATCGGTATTACTCCCGATAGCTTAATATGGTGGCATTTTCAATAGGTGCTGTGTTTGCAGTCGAACAGGGGATGTTTAAATTAATTTCAAAATCCTGCCTATCCCGTTACAATGTAAGGATATTTTAATTTTTCCGTCATCGGTATAGCACCCAATAGTTCTATATTATTTGTGGTGTGTATGAAGTCGTAGACAGTGATTTCCCAGAAAACGTTTTAAATTTGCCACTGCTACATATTTCGGAAACTTTGTCAAACTTGAAGTGAATGAAAAAATGCAAAATTGTTTTATTTTTGATTTTACAAAGTTTCCGAAATCTGTGATGGTGGCAAACTTTATATGTTTTCTAGGAAATTATTATCTACGTTTCCGACCAACTCAAAAAACTTTTGCATATTTTCAGCAAAACATTTTTTTTTCTTTATTTTACACTAAAAAATTTGTTTGCAACCTGAATGGACCTTTACATTTATGAAAAATAAATTGCTAAACTCTTTTAAAGCGATAGATTCTAGTCTGAAACGTCCATTTTAAAAAGAGTTCCACTATATTTTTTTCATTTTGAAAGAATATCTCATTTGAAAGTGTTCACGTTCATCGGAAACAACCCCCACCATAATCCATGTTCAGAAACATTCATTACCGATTCTAGCTGGTATAAGCCATTGAGAAATAATTGAAACTTTGCCACTTGATCAACTCATAGAAAAAAATGCACATATTAGCTACTTTTTATTGTATTTGTAACTTTCCAATTTCCTGAACGGACCATCCTTTCGAAGAAGAACGAGCATTGACAACACCGCAAATCATTATGACAGTTCTCATGCAACAAAAGTGATCTCGAGTTTTGAGGTTAATGTTTGTTTTTTTTACATTCGACATTTAACTGATACATTCATCAATTGTGTAGCGAGGTGTTATTATGACCTATCTGGTGTGAATTTATTTGAGTATTAAAATAAATATGGAAAGGCTTCGTGAAGGGAAGTTCGGATAATTTACCGAGGGTAGATTATGAGATGATTGACTCTTTTTATTTAACAAATATGAATTTAATTTTTGCAATGACTAAAATTTAAAATCGTTCCTTGATCGCTGTTTGAATACAGTAATATTCAGTTGGAAATGTTCTTCACGAAAACATAATTATATTTCTGCTTTTTACTCTAGGTTTATTCATTGCTTCGAACCACATTTTACAATGCAATTCATAGGTATTTGGGAGCATAAAAGATTTTTTATTAGAATATTCACTGGTGTTCAGACAACCAGGTACGAAGCACGTTTTTGATATGTTACATTTTCACAGTTATCGCTGTGATACAGATACAGGAATTAAGAAAAAAAAATTAAGAGCACAAACAACAAAAACATTTCAAAACATTGAAAACCGCATTAACCTCAAAAAAGAAATCAAGTAGGGCCTGTTCGTTTGCAGGATACATATTTGATGGAACTGCTCTACTTGTAATAAATATTAAAGTAGGCAAACGAGTTAAACAGAGACAAACGATTCTTAATGATGCTCCGTGAAACAGACGAACTTACCCATCTGGTATCAAATGACAACTGTCATACGATATATTATATTCAAATGAGAATTTGAGATTCCACGGTGCACAACTTTTACAACGTTGTCAAGTCTAGTTTTGATGAACGTGACGTCACGAAACCACTTTTCTTCAGATTATAGAGAAACTAGCGGCCAGAAAAATAAATAAAAATTCCCGAGTGACATTAGCGTATACACTTTCTAATTACAGCGTTCTCTCATATGTCGTGGAAAGGTCCGAAATAATTAAAAAGTTTTTTGAGTTGGTCGAGAACGTAAGGAGTAATTTCCCAGAAAACATATTAAATTTGCCACCACCACCACCAATTTCCGGCACCGGTACAAATTGTTGTATAGTTATTTATATTATGTATCCCCTAACCTAACATCATTTGTATAATATTAGTGACAATTTAAATATTCCAATAAATACTTGTTACCGTTTGTTTGAAAGTGGTTGACAATGTATTAGTGCTAGTAGAATTCTTCTGGACTTTCATTGTCTAGAAACAAAGAAAATAGATTATTTGCATGTGTTCTGAGTCACGAAGTTTCAACAGTTAACATCTACTGTCGATATCAAGTGTGTGAATGCGACAAGATATCTCGGATACTCATATAGTCTGTGCCATTAGCATGCAACTAATGTACCTGCTATTAAGGTCTTCGTGGGGTCTCTCAGGTTGTCAATTAATTAACTTTTATAGCAGGTACATTAGTTGCATGCTAATGGTTCAGACTATATAATAAGTATCCGAGATATTTTGTCGCATTCACACACTTGACAATGACAGTAGATGTTAACTGTTGAAACATCGTGTCTCAAAACACAAAGATTTAATTTTCTTTGTGTATTTATTTGGCTAATTCATGCCCCTGTTGCAAATGACATTTATATTTTTGAAGATGCAAATTGACAAGCTTCAGTTCTGATCACACCCACTGTAAACAAACAGTTCGACCAAGCGTGGCTAAGCTGCAGCTACAGTTGATAGCTGTTTTTGGCACAGGAGTCGCTATGGCTTCTTGGGTTTGGTGTGGAGCAATGTTACATTCTTGGGGAAGATATATCAGGAGGTAAGAAAAATGGCTTTTTATTTTCCTTATAACAATTGATAGTCGATGAGAGATGTTCCTTATTTTCATTCTAACGATATTGTGCGTTAAATTTGTGTGTGTTTCTTTCTAGTTGATTTGTCGAAAAGAATACAGTTTTCAGACCAGTTTTCTGGACGGCCACCTTTCAGTGGGTATCTTGAGGTATACTTTCTGTTTTAGAATATAATGGTAAATATTCTATGAAAATATTTAGGTTTATTTCAATTTCTTAACAACAAGTGAGTGCTCGCATCGCCTAGAGCTCGGAAGTTAAAGAATATGAATACACGACTTCAAGCGGAATTCGTTTAAAACTATAATTGATAGTCATCAATAATTGGATACACGACTGGTTACGGCACTCGACGTAATCGAATTTCAGAAAAAGTTTCAAATTATATTTTTTCGATATCTTGTTTCATTTTCGAATTGTCGGTATTTATCACAAAAAAAATTCTTCCATCTCAATTTTTTTTCAAGATATGAAAAAATTTCATTCGAACTTTTTGTTGATCAGTTTAAGGGCAATAAAATTGCTCGAATCCATTTTTTGATATCTTTCAATTTTTCATTATTGTTCAAAATTTTTTCAAAGTCCACATCTCAAATATTTTTTCTCAAGATATAGAAAAATTCTTGAAGAATTTTTTGTAGATCTTCTTGAGTACAATAAAATTGTTCATTTACATTTTTTTGATATCTCGTTTCGTTTCCGAGTTTTTCGTGATTAAAAAACCAAATTAAAAGGAAAATTCTTTTAAGTCCACAATTCAATTTTTTTTTTCAAGTTATGAAAAAATTTCATTCGAACTTTTTGTTGATCAGTTCGAGTACAATAAAATTGTTCGAATCCATTTTTTTATATCTTTCAGTTTTTATTTTTGTTCAAAAGTCCACATCTAATTTTTTTTTTTCAAGATATGAAAAAACTTTTCAAACACTTTTTGTTAGTCTGTTTGAGTACAATAAAACTGTCTATATACATTTTTTCGATATCTCGTTTCATTTTCGATTTTTTGGTGTTTGAATAGCCAAAAAAGGCGAAATTTTTTATATCTTTCAATTTTTGATTTTTTCAAATTTATTATTCAAGATATCAAAAAATTTCATTAAAACTTTTTGTTAATCTAGTCGAGTACAATAAAGATTCATTTTTTGATATCTTTCAATTTTTTATTTTTGTTCAAAATTTTTTCCAAGTCCACATCTAAAATTTTTTTTTCAAGATATCAAAAAACTCTTCAGACACTTTTTGTTAGTCTGTTTGAGTACAATAAAACTGTTCATATACATTTTTTCGATATCTCGTTTCGATTTCGAGTTTTTAATGTTATGAAGTCCATACTTTTTTTTTCAAAATATAGAAAAAGTTCATTAGAACTTTTTGTAGTTCTCATTGGGAACTAACAAACTGTTCATATACATTTTTTCGATAACTCGTTTTGTCTTCGAGTTATTGGTGTTTCAAAACCAAAAATGGTAATTTTTTCCGAATTTATATCTTTTTTTTTAAGTTATGAAAAAATTGTATCCAAACTTTTTTTAGATCCATTCATAGCCACTGCAAAACTGCATCAAGACCTTCTCTATATCACGTAGTTTCCGAGTTTTTGGTGTTTAAAGAAAAAAAAATTGTTTCAAGTTTTTTTGCTATTACAATGACTTTGGAAAAGCTGGAGAAAAACTAATTCGAATGGTTGAAAGGGATCGTATAGACGTATACAGTGCGACAAAGAAAACTCCAACTTTTCCATTGACTATAGATGTTACGAAAAAAATTTTCGAACATTTCTGTAGGATCATCAAAGGCGGTCAAAAAAGACGTCTTGCTAAATTATGAATATATCAACCGTTTCGGAAATATTCGCTATTTTTCCGAAAAACGTTTCTTTTGGGATTTCTTCGGTCGTTAGAGCTCTATCGATTGCATGTCTGAATATCTAGATTTGTCTGTCCGTTTGGTCACATTTTGGGTTTTAGCGAATAAATTTTTTTCCGAAAATCGTCCGGGAAAAATACTTACCATTTTCCGATCGATCCCAGAATCTAATCACCATATTCTGGTATACAGAGGTATACTTTGACAAATTATGAGAGCATTGCATTCAGCGGTTCGGAGTGAAACGTTGGAAGTATAAACGTAAAAAAAAACTTACAAAGTGCCGTAACATTTTTCCGAGTTTTCCGATCGAGTTGAAATTTGATTAAAACTTTTCCCCCGTGGGGACAATAGAAGAGTTAAAATTTCAAGTCTCTACCTAGAGCGGTTCTAAAGATACAGCGTTTTAGCTCTGGCGACAGACTGACGTACAAACTACAGAATTTTTCTATCGTGCTTTTTTCGTACTGTTTTTTCTATACCCATATGTTATTTTTGAAGGAGATCATTTTCTTTCAAATAAATTTTTCTGTATCTCTCCGAATAAAAAAGTTTTGGCCATTTTTTAGTTTATTTTGTCATTTTAACAGGGAAATATTATTATTATTATCTTTTTTTTCCGGCTTCCCTCCTGATTTTTTATAAGGGTCATTTTGGTTTTTGTTTCGTGGCTCTACGACTTCAAATAAAGGTTTTAGGCCCCCTGTGTGGTACGGCTGAGCGGCCGTAGTATACACTCCTTATAGTCGTGTATAACTATAATTGTTAAAAAATAGTAAGATGTGTATTTGCACCGATTATAGTATTTTGGAAGTTAAAAACGTCAAATGCAGCAGTCATTAGTTAATAAAAATAACCCCAAGAAATAATGGGATCAAAGAAGAATGATGTAGCCTTCTTAAATTATTACAAAAAATGATTTTTATTACCGAGGCGAATGTGGCGGGCCATCCTGTATATACTATTTTTTTCCAGAAAATTCCATTGCGAAGTAGAGGAGCCGATGAAGCTCCAAAAACACAAAATAATCGCGCAAGCTTTCGCCCAGCGTAAAAAATTCAATGCTGGCGGTAAGATATCCATTTCCGAAAACCACACTGACCCCGTGGGGCTACATTTTGAGTTGAACAGCGCCGCTAGCAACGACCTTAGCATCACTTGGGCTGCTAATTTGCCTCGCCTGGTGAACCGCAGAGGAGCAGTTCCGAACGAGGTGGTTTACTCAGTGTCGAGTAATAATCACTCGGTTGACAGTGAAGTGAGCTTGAGTCTGAGACATGTCAGCATTGAGAGCAGACGGAACTCGGGCGATAGTCAGGTGTCGGTGCAGATAGCGGAGTTGAAGGCAACTAGGAAGGTGAGATATAATTTTGTCGTGAATTTAGTCTGAACGGTTTCAACTAATGTATTTGTACACACAATTTAGCTAATTAATATCATCCTAATTCATTTCAATCCATGCTGAACTCGTAACTGTCTCTCACTGTATCTGTGCCCTATATGATGTCGGCTGGCTATTTATATCTACGACGGTCACTTCTCGAGATAGTTCTCGACTGCTGAGATTCTTCGCCAGCTTTTCGATCTGTTCGATTGCTCGCTTCTAATAATAATAATAGAGAAGAAAGCGTTGAAGTAGGAATAGCTCAAGGGTCAGTCTTGGGCCCACTTCAATACCTATTACATGTACAAAGTCTAAGATATGCAGGGTTAAGAGTAAAGTACTACAAATACTGCGATGATACAGTTCTTATTTTCTCAGGAGTAAATAAAATCGAACTTGAACAAAACATAAACAGTGATCTTGAAAGATACTATCAGTGGCTGTGCTACAATAAATTAACTATAAATATGGAATTAGTTATTTACCTAACAAGTGCGGAAAGAAGTACTTTTCCGCACGCGACGGCAGTTGCACGAACGACGCGGGGCGGAATTCAGGCGAGCCGTCAAGTGCGGAAAAGACGTTTTCCGCAAGAGTTAGGTACAATGTTTTTCCTACGAGTGTTTTTGTCCATCTTATTTATGAAAAAAAAAAAAAGGTTTTTATTAAACAAGATTTTATAATAATGCTACAAAATGACACATAAGACAGAATAGTTACATAGATCATTTAGTTAGTCCTAAATATCCTCATTTTCAACAATATAAAAATCGTGCGGAAAAGTAACTTTTCAGCACTAGTGCGGAAAAGTGGAACTTTCAAAATAAATCCTAAAATAAAAATAAATGAGTGTGTACTGAAAAATATCTAGGCCTTATAGTGACTGAAAATTTAACATGGAATGTCCATATAAACAGTAACCTAAAAAAAGTAGCCCCAATGCTGGGTGCAATACGACGATGCAACCATATGCTAAGCAAAAATGCTAGATATCTCTTATATAATAGCTTTACCCCATATAATATATCTTATACCATGCTATGGAAATGCTAGTTTTGAAGTGATAAACAAACTGCAGAGACTACAAAATAAAGCAAGAAAAACCATATTTGCAAAAAACTATAATACATCAAGTGACACTTTATATAAAGAATACCCATTTCTCAAACTAGATAAATTAAAAAACTTTGAACAAACTAAACTTATTTATAAAATACAGAATTACCTAATTAAAACCAATGTGCAACTAAAATAATTATAACCAAAGAAAGACTCAGAAATAACTTTGCAAGGACAAAAAAAGGACAGGATTCTCCTATTTATCGAAGTGTATGTACATATAATGCTGTACCAGAGGCAGTTTTTCAAGGATGTGAGAAATTTGTGTACCATAACCTCAAAAAAAATTTCAAGGAACAGAGTCAATAATTGATTGATCAGTATTGTAAAAATCTAAATCAAATTTATTATTATTGAATCTCTTTTACTATACACTAAAAACTAAGGCCTCGGTGCCAGATTGATTGTAATCTGATTAGAGGTCAGAATTAAAGCTTTTTCTAAAAAAAAGGGTCTTTGTAACACCCTGTAGAGCACTACATACGAAACCAATACTTAGACGAGACAGCGCACATTTATTTCGCCAAGAGGCTGCCCTGATGACAAAATGAATGCCCTGAAACGTCTCAGCATCGAAAATCAATACTCGAGCGGCTGAGTAATGATTTATTGATTGTAAGGTACTCACGAAACGTGTTTTTAATGCTTGGTAATTTAGGACAGTAAAAGAAACTCAGAAAAACTATACTTAAACTCAATTTAATTTGATATAAAAAATGAACATATATGATTGTTGTACCATAATGAAATTCATAAGAACAAGAATGAGCTGCGACAGCTATAAATTATGGTTCGCAACACACTGTATTAATTTATAAGTTTACTAAAATATTATATGAGATTCAAAACATCACATGTATATAATTGACAAACAGTAATCAAGAAATTTTCTTATTGATTCTAAAAATAAATCGGCAACTGAAAATTCGTTTCGCACAACCCTGTACATTATAGAGACATAAAAAAAACTTGTGAGCTAAATTCTGCTTTTTTTACTGATAGAAAAGAATCATCAGTTACAGTTATCAAAAGTATTCAAAACGCATTCATAATTAATTCGTGAAATAGTAAAACAATATACCTAACCAAAATATAATGTCCAACAAAAGGGTAGGTGATATAACTTTAAAGTTTCTACGGCAGACCAGAATGTCAACTGAAATGAGAGGATAATTTATCACTTACATAAGAGAAACATCTCGAGGGTAATCTCTTTCAGCTGTTAATCCGGCGCGTGGCAAAAAATGTTATACTTGTTGACAAACGAAGATACACATTCTCTGAAGGGAAATTTATGGCGAAACTGATGGTTCGGGAGCTTTCTTCATAACTGTTGAAACGTATTTTTGAGACTTGATAAAAATGAAGTATTTACTGGCTCGAAAAAACTAGTGGATTCGACTACAATTGCTGATTCGTTGCAGACTTTCCAACGAATGTTTGGCAATGTTGAGTTATCTCTTAACGACTAGCACACTGCTACTTTTAATTAGACACACGAAAATAGACATCAAGAAACGTCGTTTCTGATTTTTGTTCTTGAACTCGAACTAAGGATTCTATAACTCGGGGCTGAACTTCCACGAACTATGGATAAGGGCCACAAACTATATGAACTGTCGATCATTTCTACAACTAGGAATTGAAACTCCGGAACTGACTGAATTGGAACTCGATGAATCGGAACTGACTGAATACTGGACGAATACCGAATCAAACATACGCTTACGGGTTATTTTATATTCTCGAGAAGCTGAAAATTTTATTTTTACGAGTAATAAACTAAAACAATAGCGACACTAATTACGGCTATTAATAACAATCTAATAGTATTTTCTTCATATTTCATAATGCTAATCGGTTCCATGTCATCCTTAATGGGTTAAAATTGAGATTTATCAACAGGAAGTATCAAAAAACGCATATTGTAATTATATTCTATCTATAAATATATCCTCATGACTTTTATAGTCTATAAATTCCTAAGACAATAATAATTTTCATCTTTTGCCAGCTGCGTTTTGGTGACTAATCGATTGAAATATTTTGTGCATCTGAAATACAAGTATTTACATTAGATTTTCTCTTTCTGTAGTTTGTCCTACGATTGGGGTTTTTATTATTTTGATTATTTTCCCTACGTTTCGACGTTATCTTGCATTTAATTAAATGATTGAATGATTTTACAGGGGGTTGGCTGGAGATCTACCACATCTTTCCTATGAAATAAAACAGAAGCAAGTATTGGCTAATTGCTGAGCAAAAAAATCTCAATTCTTGAAATGAAATCAATCTCAATATATTCAATGAGCACTCCAATCCTTTCTGAGTTCACCTAACAAATTTTAGTTTTCCATTTGTCAATGCAACTTTAAGTAAACTTACACGACATTGAACTCCCACCTCAATATACTATTATTTTTTAGGTCAATTCAAGGAGGCACAGCAGACACAAATCAAGCGGGCACAAACCCTCCAGACATTTCAGAAGTCACTCGAGGAATATGAGTCACACGTCAAGACGTTTATCGAGATCTGGAGGCAGACATGGAAGCAGCACTAGTCTGGATTCACATTTGCAGCTGATAAACGCACTTACGAACAGGGCGGACGTCAAGACTTTCCAACCGAACTTGAATCGTAGGACAGGAAACGCAGGCCTGGACGGCCAACACATAAACAACTTTTTGTCGAGCGGAAAGCTCGTGATACCGTACAGCAAAAGTACTCACAAGAGTGAAAGTGAGGATGAGAACGTTTCTCTGAACATAACGGGAAGCACTTTTAACATGAAACTTAGCAGCCATATGAATAATTTGGATCTCAACGATGAGTTGGTCATGAAGTCGTTGTGCCAAGGTGTCCATATAGAGGAGCTGAGTTCTTCTAGCGACACCGAAGAATCTGTTACAACTAAAAAGGACTACGGACAAGAGAAACGTTCTAGATCGGGGCAGGAGTCCCGTTCTAGTAAAAAGTCGAAAAAATCCAAGTTGTCTCGAAAAAAATACAGCAGTAACTCGGATAGTTGCAATGTGAAGAGCGACAGCTCGTCATGCCCAGAAATTAATCAGCTTGTTCAAAGTTCTTTGAATTCCGGGACTTCGGCGGGCTACGAAAAAAACCGGGGATCCCGACAGTCCAAGACGTCCATTGATGTTGCAGTTCAGGCTAACGCGCAGGATATAGTGAGTCAGACGGCAGCTTACGACTTGGAATTGAAAAATTTGAAGAAGTCGGAGGATGAGAAACACAAAAGCAAGAAGGTGAAAACTAGGGAAAACAATAGGTATCGCAAGGCTAGTAAATCCTTCGAAACGGAAGGTAGTAGAAAGTTCAAAAAACTTAAAGATAGGTATATGAACTATGGAAGCTCGGAGGAGAGGAAGTCCTTGAATAGAGATTCTGAGGAAGATGGTACTGTTAAAGCATAGACAAAGTTGTGAATACATGTATTATGTTTATAATATAAACAACATTAGATGAATTGGAGTTGAGACTGAGAAGAAATATACTGACTCAAATGAGTTTCTAGTGTAACTTCAAGTGTTACTATAGTAACAAGTTGGAGGTTATCATATTTACTATTCTTATGTATAATATGGTTCTGATTAAAAATATAATTTTGTATCTCCTTTTAAATTTTTTTTGTTGTTTATTGGATTCGGTAGCTGAAAGTAAAATACCACACGCACAAAACAAGACAATAGGCAGATTCAAGTTATGGTAGGATACTTTTAAGACAAATAGTAACCAAATCAATGATTTCAAAAGAAAATATTTGATGACACTACTTGGCAGAAGCCCACACCAATAATAAAATGGATTAACCAATCCATTTAACCTATACAATAGATACAATCGTCAGCAAGTCTCCAACAGAAAACAACTAATGCCCCCTACGACCATTGAATTATATCTGTTACATTCTTGGAAAAGAAAAGAACTACTTTGCAATGTTCTCCCATTCTCAACGTCAAAGCAAGTCTCAACCCACAACGGGCCGGTTTCATGGTTTTGCCAATTGTAATATATAAGTACAAATAAAACAATGTAGATATAAAGGACGCGACTAGGTTCCCGAAGGAGGGATCGCTTGAAAAGTAAAAGTCCTGAGGAGGTGTGGCTTAACCCTTTCAGACATATTGTCCCCCACAGAGGACATCAATTTTACATTATTTTTATGGAATAAGTATTGCTTTCACGTCATCTTAGTCAATTTGTGCTTGATGAGAGACGTCTATATTCATCGTTTATATAGGTGTCGCCATATAGCAAGAATTCATTGAATTTAGTTACTCTTGCGTTTATGTGGGTACTCCACAGAGTGCATAACAGGTTGATAAGTTTTGAAGAGTTTTAACAATTGAAGAGCGTTTTTGTTCAATCTGAAGCAAAATATATACATAAAATGTAAGTAAAACATCACTGTTTGCTTTAGATGAAAAATAGAAATTATGTTTTTCCTTTCCTAAATCTCTGAATATAATTCCGTATTTGTTTGTCCCGCATGGAGTACATGGCGATTGCAGGGGTGCAGAAATCCATATTTTATTATCATTTTTCAGGAGTTGAATACAGTAATATGTCCCGAAGACTAAATAAAGAAGAATTGGATGAGCTCCGGATGAAGATGGGGCGATGATGAAAAGAAAAAAATGGTAATAGAATAATAATACTTCCTCATAAACGCTCGAAGTGTGCACCCAAAGGCATGGCCTGAGCGGGTAGAGGACGGCTATTATTATTATTCGCCGTAGAGCTCCGGGTCAACTCACATTGCACTTGAGACAAATTCTCTCATACTCCGGAATAAAATCTGGCCAGATTCCAGCACAGAAGCTTCAACTTCGCTGGAGCCACCGGCCACCAACGATAGTTGTAGTTCAATCCAAAAAGATAAAAATATGTGAAGAAATAAAACCCATAAAATAAAAGTTCATTGACCACTTCCCGCAGTATATGATGAGAAATCAAATAATACACGGTGTAAAATGGATGGGTGAACGTCGAAAACTCACATCTCAAGAAGAATTATTGCTTGTATAACCAATAATAGCCGCACTTTATAATCATTTCTATGTTGTAAGTGAATTGCGTTTTTTATCTATTCAGTGACATTGTCCCTCACCAAGGACATTACGTCACTGTTAAAGAGGAGGGGGTACACTATTTTTTCTTCTACTAAAAATCATTGAAATATCTGTACAAATGCGCATAATTTCAAAAATTTCTTGAATGTCCTAGGATCGTGACTGAAAGGGTTAATACAACGTTCGGGACTTCTCGACTCGAAAATAGTCGCAATCCCGACGGTGGGACCATTTACGAGAGCTTGATTTCCCGACTAGGCACATCCCTCCATCACTATAATGGCGGGAAGACAGCCGTACTCGCACACCGGATGACCGGAATTGAAAATTAGTAGTGACCACAGACCTCATTATGAGGTCTGTGGTAGTGACTAACCCTAAGTAGACGGAATAACCATCCTAAATTGTCTTTTTTTTGCTATGGCCTCCGGCGGCGAATTCACACTCAAACCTAACCTGAGCAAGCTAACCTGGTACAGAACAGTCATTAAGCCACACCTCTTCGGGATTTTTACTTTTTCAGTCGACCACCCTGTTCGGGATTCTAGACACTTTCATATATGAAATACAAGAAAGTGCCTAGGATCCCGATCACGGGATTCGCTTAAAAAAGTAAAAATCCCGAAGAGGTGTGGCTTAATCATAGAACTGTTATAGTTCTGTGGGCTTAATTGACTATATTCTGCAACAGGTTAGCTTGTTCGGTTAGGTTTGAGTGTAAGGCTGAGTCAAGTCTACGGTCTGACCAATATCATTCGACCAGCGCGGTCATTTGGTTGACTTGACGACCTCATTAGAACTGTATGTATGTGACCAATATTTTCAATCATCTGGTCGGTCCGACTCATGGTCATACTTCATACTGAACGCGCGTGCCTGGTCCGACCGGTGACTTGACACAGGGTAAATAAATCACAGACATCTGTCAGTCTGTGGGATCAGTATTGGCATTGTTTAAAGAGAAAGATCTCTTTAAACAATGGTATTGGTCCCAAACGCGAGTGTCATCTAGCGTGATGAGTGTTTGACGTAATTTTAATTAAGTTACAATGACTTGGAGGCTAGATCACTGAAGTTACGACATGACTTGGAGCCAGACCACTGACGCCATCTACATATCGCCTCCATTTGAATCCGATATTGATCTCATACGGTTGGCTATCTTACTACTATTTAAACAAAGATAACATGTTTAATTTCTCAAATAATTTTAACAGATTTGGCATAATTAATGTGAAAAAATCTAGTAAAAATACACATTAAATCGTTTTGTGATAAAAACTCAGCATTCTCTGAAGATATATTTCAAGTAGGTTGAATGAAAATAGAAAAAGTACAGAACCGAATGATCTGATTCAAATTCTGTACCGTGATTTGTGCGAATTCGCAAAAAGTTAAAATATTTTAACTTTATTGCGAAATGCTTAGCAGCCATATTGTTGAAAAAAAAAAATTGCGAAATACGCACGACTATGTTTTCGCCTTTAAACGTATGCTTCCTTCACTTTCGCTATGCAATAAAAGTCAAAGAGATTAAACCACAGAACTTAAACAACTTGAACTTAAGTTTTGTGGATTGAACGTTATCTGACTAGGAGAGTCTAATCCGAGAAGACTAAACGTTATTTGACAAGGAGAGTCTAATCCCCATAAGACAATGGGGATACTTACAGAAAGAGATGAAAGAACATTTGTGACGTAGTTGGATATGTCATTGCCGCCATTCTCCATAGACAGTGACGGACTAGCTCTTGGTGAAAGTTTTGTTTCTTGGTTCGAGTTCGACTCTGTACTCATGTCCAAGTACGTCACTATGACGCGTCGATGCTACAAGATTCTCATTGGCTGGAGCTTATTAAACCCTCCTGTTGGTTTACTCTCTTTGATAGTGGATTTATGCAGCAGTCATAAGAAAGAATACTCGTCAGTGATTGGTTGGAATATACGGACCAACCAATCATTGACGAATATTCTTCCTTATGACTGCTGCATAAAGGCTTTTCCGCATAAAGGCAGTAGCGTGGCACTAGTGGCAGTGACTCCGCCCCTTTTGACGCTGTTATCTGAATGAATTACATTGGAATAGAAATTTTCAACTAATTCTTTGTTACAAGCCGTTGAAAGGAATCATAATATCTATCTCAATTCCAAGATATTTTTAAGGTTAGAAATGCGAAAACTGCTAGATTTTACTGCAAAAAGTTAAAATGAATCAAACTTTCAGCAGCGTGACCTTGAATTTTCAGCTTCGTCTAAACATATTTGCCATTGGTTATCTTATCAATAGAGAGGGGTGACGCCACTGCTACTACCATTATGTGAAGCAGCCTTAAATCCACCATGAGTATAAATCCCCATAAGACAATGGTGACACTTGTCAGTGTTCGATTGTGCAGTCACAGATTATTAATATTCTGTGGTTCAGTTCTGTGTCACTCTGTACTCTGTGTTCCGCTCTCATTTCTGCTTTCTGCTAATTGTTCTGTTCTTTTGTGTTCTGAGTCAGTGACCAGTGAGTCATTGCGTTGCGTGGATTGTGTATTTATTTTGTATCGTTTGTACTCATTTTTACGATTGGGCTTTGGCCGTGCTCGATAGAATAAACGTCAGAATTGTTTTGGGGTTGTGTTGTTCGGAAATGTTTTGTTTGGAGAGACTAATTGTTTAGATATTTAATCTAGTGTTTTAATTTTAAATATTACAAAGAGTAATAGTGTATCAACCATAAATGGCTCACGTTAAAAATATTCCACCATTTTCAAGGACACCCAAGATTGTTTTGGGGTTCTTCCTTCTACTGTGTACCTTTAACCAGGTGAGTTTCCTTTGATTTGACAGTAATAGAAATGTGATACTTATCATGCTGAGAAAGTCTATAATCGAACAATTTTACCACTGTCCTTATTGCCATCAAATCCTATCACTGATATGGTTTCTCCCTTCAATAATATTAAATCTACAAATCGCTAATATTAACAAGTATAGATGAAATACCTACCAGAAATTTATATGTACATATATTTACAAGACGTATCAGATCTTTCTTTGAAGTTCTTTGATTGAACAGCCTGGTTTATTTTGCTAGCTTTCATTTTACAAAACCTGATGATTGAACAGAAAACATTACCTACAATAAAATTAAATTTGTGGTTTGTGCTAGGTACACAAAATCATTTTCACTTCAAAAGAATTTCTTTATTTATCCTTGGACCGATTTTAGCAACTTAATTTTAGGATCATATTGTTTTGATAGGCCTGTTATTGAAGATTGCTGATAACAGGTACAAAAATTGAACTTTTTTCTATGAAAATTGTCTCTTGTTATTTTTATACTTGATGCTTAAATGAAACTTGTTAGGTGAAAACTCTTTTATCCGATTTCTACTTCCTGGACTCCTGGTAGTAAATACTTTGTAGGTATCTGAAAGTATTTCATTAATAGAAGAAAATTGAGCATTCTCTTTCAATGTTTGTCTGATATCAGGAATGTAGGTCACAAGGTCAATGTTAACATATCTCTTACACAAAAAACCATAAGTTTTTTTTGTGCTCACGATGATTTTTTCATTAAGGTAGGTACTTCTGTTGGAAACTGATATTTGTGTAGGTTGATCATTTGACATCTGAACTCTTGCTTTCACCCCCTAAATCAATAAAATATATCTGATTGTTTAAGGTTATAAAATTAATGAAGTATTCTTGACATAGCCTTTTAGTCTGGCCATTAGTTATAAAACGTGAAAAATAGGAATGAAGCTCCTAAAAATATGAGCGATGGCACATTGAATTCGGAATGACCACTAGAAAAATGTTTTTTAAGGAATTTACCGCACGTGAAAAATTGCGATTGTTATTAACGAAATAAGATAAAAGAAGGTAAGTATTTAGTTTTTTGTTAGTTACTCAAAAACTAAGTATTAAAATTTAAGAAATTTAGAAAAAAGTTCCGTAAAGAGGAGGAAATTTCCAATAAAAATGCCCAGGTTCCCGGAACTCTATCCCCATTATTTATTATTTTATTTAACGATGAAAATAGTGCTTCGTGAGGCCGTTATAGCACGGGCGCACAGCTGCAAAAGACAGCGTATCACAGAAAATTATTTTTCTATAGCATTAAATGTTACTTTAAAATTTTGGATAAATTATGGCATTATGTAAACACTTGAAAGAATAAATCCCTATTGGGAGAAAATGTGTAAGTTTGTTATTAAAAAAAATTATACTATTGTTGATTAACAAATATTTTTCCAGTCTCCGTTTTCATAAATGACGACGTAATAGTTTAAATAATTTTGTTTATTATAATTTTCTCAAACCAAAGAAAAATTAAATATCCATAAAATGTTAAATAATTATTTTTTGACGAATGTTTTATTATTGCTGTTTTTACATCTAACATGCAATGGCAGTAATTAATACCGGATAATTTTTTGACGTTATTTGTTTATAAATTAGTTACTTATAAACAAATAAACAAAGATAATATTTAAGAAAATGTTTTTTTTTCTTAAATTAATTTTTTGATTGTATATTTACTTAATTGATTTGTCTATATGATGTAAGAACTAAAATCGTCGAATCCATACATCACAAGACCTAAAATTAACATATTGAAAATCATCAGACTGATGAATGGTAGAATCGAAATGTACAGAACCGAAAAGTATCAGAAATTGGAGAGCGACTGGATTTATTCTCTCGGAGGTAGCGGTTTGCTCTATTGTCTAAGAGATGGCGCAGCGTGCGGTCAATAAAAATAAATTATTGTCAACAAGTGCGTGTACTCGGCAGTAGGAAGTAGGATGTTTCGCCTCTTCCGGCTAGCTCAGACCACCTATCCGAAGTACAGCATAGTCGCAAAAACTCAGCAACTCCGGAGCTCTTCATTTATTTGGAATAACCAGCATGAACGTGTCCGACATACGAATTCTTTCTGGATATTGTTGGTGTTGCCAACCAACAAGGTTCCATTAATTCGCATGCCAGGCCGTAGATACCTAAAAACCAGAAATACTATGTACACTATACACACTCGACTTTACACTACTGAGCCATCCAGAAGTGAGAGCTCCTATCCTGGGAATTGTCCGAGCCCTCGGGCGGCTCTTGGATGACTGCCTAAAACACCACCACCATGCACCCCCTAAGGTTGAGGCCCGGAAGGATGAACGCCCCAGCACTCGTACGTACTCGAAAGCTTACCTCCCCTATCCAACACCCCCGCTCGTTAAAACGGTTGCTCATCCTGATGATTGGCGATCAGCAGAATAAAATCTGATCGTTTGATATGGAGTGCTCGGCCAATTCTCGGCCTGAAACTCTCTTATATCTGACATGAGTTTAATTTGATTTAACAATGGCTTTACTTAATGTGCATGGTGCCCCCCTGAAACTGGCTGAAGGCCTGAAAAACACTTGGCTGAGGGCCAAGTGTTGTGTATTGAATTTACTGAGTTTACTACTTGGTCCGTTCTTCTTGGAATTTGAAACATAAAAGCATGATTATCGCAACTTAAGCCTGTTGAAGTAGACGTTGGCGTCGCCGAAGGTTTCGCTTCCGTCTCACTTCCTCCGGGGTGTCGTTGTCTCCCTGGTTCAGTGGTCGTCTGTATTTGTCTCTGTCTCTGTCGTCTTACTCACGTCTGTTCTCGAGGAACTCCGTGAGCAGCGGGTTCTTGTGGGTCTCTACTCTGTCTAGAGTGGTTCCTGATCAGTCTGTCAATGTAGTCCGGATGGATGTCTAAGTCTCGATATATAAACCTGTTTGGCATATATGGTGGTGCGTCTGTTGCCATTCTCAGGCAGACATTGAAGAAGGCCTGCATCCTCTGCTTATAACTGTTCGCGCATTGCCCCCAAGCAGTAGACGCGTACAGCATGATTGGCAGAAGGATTGTCCTGATGAGGCGTAGTTTCAACTCGAGTGCCATGTTGCTCCTACGTCCGATGAGTGGATACAGTTTATGCCTTGCGGCTTTCGCTATAGCGTGCCTCTGAAACGTGAGTTTCTTGTCCAAGGTTACTCCTAGGTATACGGCTTCGTCTACCCATGGAATTCTCTCATCGTTCATAGTAACGTGGCCCTCGGATGTCCTACGTCGCCCCGTGAACAGTATGGCCTTGCTTTTGTCTGCACCAAAACTCGATCAAAACAACCAAATGAGCTTATATTTATACCATGGCCGAACATTTGAGTCGGCCAATGGTATAACAGATCGCTGGTAGGCGGAGCCTATTGGAACTCTCGCCTCCAGATATACTCCACTGAGTATTTTTCAAAAATCAAAATAGTAGTATTTCTGGCCAATTACAACATTTACATGGTGGTTCTTCGGGTAGTAAGGCCGACGTGTTTTCAGAGAAGAACTCGACGTTTCGCCAACACGAGTGGTTAGCATTTTCAAGAGTTATTTTAAAAATTTTCGCTTTCTGTAGTCGCTGTCAAATGCGAAAGCCTTTCACAATTTAATTACAACATTGTCACGACGAAATTCCTTCTTTTTGTAATTCTACTCCAGTTCTGTCAAATTGAAGTGTATTATGTAACTATTGCAAAATCAGATAATGATGAATACATACCTGAACATCTGAAAATCTATGAAGTTTGAATTCGCTGTTTCTTCCTATGTTCTTACAATTCACCTGTCACCACCCAGCAAATAAATTTGTAAATAAATCGGAAAATTCAGCTGCATCTAGGAGATAATAGGGCAAGTTTTATAACGAGTTAATCTCTTCTACAAGCGTACTCCTTCATATGCTCATCCCCTCCAAAAATTCTGCTAGATTTCGATTCTGATCATTTTATGTCTTACACATTTTGATTCCATGGATTTTACGATACTACCGATTGATTTTCGGATAATTTGTGTGGCGAAGCTGCGGGCGATGCCGGAACTGATCAATCACGTAATCAGCGAATGACCTCGAATGACTGTCGATGCGCTTGCACCGAAAAGAATCTGGACGATTCGAGGCTTCACGTGAAATTTCCTGAGCATTCTAAGAAGTTAGCGGTGGGTATAAAAGAACTACGCAGCAGACAGACGGGGCAGTCAGAGTCAGTGAAGTGAAAGTCGAATATAAATAGTAGAGTGATTGTAATGTAAATTAGAGTACTGTGAATCATTGTATTTCGTTAAATAAATTATTTCAGAGTTAATTGGAGTTTAAATCTACTACATTTGTTTGTATTACGTTTTTGGGTAGGTACTATTAAATGATGTTATTATAAAATTCATTTTCGTTCTTTTTGAAGTATGAGGGTTTTATGTTACTCACAGCTTATATTATTGAGATTTGTGATTTGATTACTTAGTTTTTTCATTTCGATCACTTTCCAGTCTTGACGAATTCAGATCTATGGAATCTATTTCTACGACTTTCGCGTATGATGCTTTATTCATCATAATCATTATCATGATAATAATGTAGAAAATTCCATATGCAATCTAAATTCGGAAGATTTCGAGGGAGTAAAATATACCACCCTTGCGCATATACTATTATTTCGTTTCTGGCGTCACAACCGTTTCTGTTTTCACACTGGTCGTTAACCGTAATAATACTTCAGAGAACAGATAATCTTTCTTTGTAACTTAAATGTAACAACTTGATTTTGTTTGTATTTGTTTTCGAAGGATAGACAGAAAAAGGCCAACCTGCTTGTTTTGTTCATGAGTTTGATGGTTTCTGAATGGTAATTCAATTTTCGAAATACCTATAAAACAAAAAACTATTAACAAAAACCAACCTGTTCGGGAAACAACTTTGTGTTTACATTTGAACGCCAATTATTATCTCTTAGTCACAACTAACATACGTGTATTTTATAGTGATAATAGCTCAAGTGAGAGACCTTGGAGATAACTATTCATCATCCATAAACCAAAATAGGAAAGCAAACGTGTGACTTTCATGTAAAATTTGTATAAGAACAAGCTTCTGCCGATTGTGAAACTAGAGAATCAGAGAATGATCACGAATCGTACCTACTGGAAATATGAAAATAAATAATGTTAAAAGCTCATTCGCATTTTTAATGATGAATCATTGAAAAATGCACAGCTATACTTATAATGTAACTTGATGTAATATATTTATAGTCCAATTAACTCTAAAATAATTTATTTAACGAAATACAATGATACAATAGCACAATACTCTAATCACGGAACTAGGTATTTATATTCGACTTTCACTTCACTCACTGCCCGTCTCCGCTGCCTGGTTCTTCTTTTATATTTACCGTTCGATTCGAGGAAATTTCGAGGGAGTCCTCGAATCATCTAGATTCTTTTCGGTGCATAACGCCTCGAAGGTCATATGCGGCCTGCGTGATCGTTCAGGTCCGGCATCGCCCACAGCTTCGCCACATTGATATAGTTTTTTTTTTAATTCTGCAAGTCGTTCAGCCAGTTCAATGTCATCGACGCCAGGTGTAGATACTAAAATTGACTTGGTTGGTTACTAAAGTTTGGATGTGATGAATTTCTTCTATCTCAACTACATGTAGATATCAATCGAGAATAGATAGATAGATAGATAGATTTTTATTGACTACGTGATATATATATATATATATATATATATATAATATATATATATATATATAATATATATAATATATATAATATATATATATATATATATATAATACATTTGTAGTAAGTCGAGCGGGGTGGATAAAATTATCTTCCATGATGAAATGGAATAATTTGAATTTATACAACATATAAGAGACTAATAACTACATGCAGTAGACAGATTCATATGACAAATTTACAATACTAAAATAAATAAAATTTTGGAGTCATAAAACACCCATGAATATAGCACTGTGAATAGCGGTTAAGTATCCAATATATTTGATTCCATAAACTCGTTTATGGAATAGAAACAACTTTCGAGGATTGCCTTTTTGATTGTATATTTAAAAAAATTTGATCATGTTCATATTCTTCGATTCTGGAGGCAATTTATTATACAATTTTATGTCTAGTGAATTTCGTGCAGACTTGGTTAGTCTATATCTCGGATTAACTATTTTACTGCAATTTCTAGTATTATAAGAATGAATATCAAAATTAATAGAATAAGTTGTTGGGTTTTTATGAATATCCAAGAGAGAATGAAAAATGTAAATAGAGGGTAGAGGCATTATTCTCAAATTCCGAAATAATGGGCGACACGAGTCTCTAAAACCTGCCTTGGCAACAATTCTCACAGCCTTTTTTTGTAGAACGAATACGTGATTAGAGTGACTTGAGTTGCCCCATAGTACAGTTCCATATGTGATATGCGAGTGAAAGAGAGAAAAATATGAGATTTTGAGTATATCTGGACTTAGAACTTTTGCGAGACGTCTAAGGAGAAATAATTGACTAGAGAGTTTTTTACAAAGTTTTTCAATATGGCAAGACCATTTCAAAGTTTCGTCCAATGTGATACCCAAGAAATTTACAATAGACCCTTCATTCAATGAGGAATTTGTCGAAAATGTGATGGATTGAGTTTTACTCCGATTATGCTTGAAATGATGGGGGACCAGCCATTGTTCAATTTTAGTGTTAGATATTTCCATTTGGTATTTCAACTATTCATGATTAGAGTTAGGCTACTACGTCATTAGTTATGGGGATATGTCAAAAGTATTGTATACAATACTTCACCAAGCAATAAAGCATAAAATGAGTGAGTTTTTAACAAAAACACTAGTAGGAAACCGACTATGCCATCACCTGGAAGACAGACCATATTTATTTTCTGTTGTTTTCGATTCGTAACTGTCATTTATTAATTTGTTATAAACATTTAAATAACAAAAAACACGTTTTTAAAATTTGTTTTGATTATAAAATGAAAACTAATTGAGCAATCTGCTCCAATGAAAAGAAATGTAGATAATTGAAATACAAACAAAATGGGATGTTTTATGACCCGGTCGGATCATTAGTAACGGAGAAAACCTGGAAAAACCGGAAAATTTTGCGATTTTTTGAATAATTCATAACTCCGCCATTTTTTAAGAAGTAGGATTGGCCTTTCTCATGAAAGTATTGAATCATGTACTTTATGTGTGCACATAACAGGCGCTGTTGGATAGTTAGTTTTGGCACATTTGCAATTTAATTTTTTCTTGCAGCGTGCAAGAAGAAGTATAGTACCACAAAA
This sequence comes from Chrysolina oricalcia, assembly GCA_944452925.2. Taxonomy (NCBI): domain Eukaryota; kingdom Metazoa; phylum Arthropoda; class Insecta; order Coleoptera; family Chrysomelidae; genus Chrysolina; species Chrysolina oricalcia. The sequence continues at coordinate 53,944,556 of OX101824.2, forward strand.
CTTATATTCTCATTTTGCGCTACAATAGTGCGAAATGGGTGCAAAATGCATGCAAACATGACTGAAAACGGCCGAGCCCGCGGTAGCTGCCGAGTAGAAGGAGAGACCGGGAGATGAGGGGAATTCTTCTAATGAACGAGTTAAGTGATAACGAACAGTCGTTACCGACCGATGATGAACCCTTTACTCTCATAAACTACTACTAAGTAGGCTTATTATGGCAAGTACCTATCAGAAAACAACTACTCCCCTGGCTAGGACCACGACGGGTATTGAATTGAATCTAACAGCTACATGTGCAACGTTCCTCAAAGCATCGGAGGACGCAATTGCAAGTGCCCTCTATGACCAACCAGCAGACTTATGTTTTGATTTGGACAGGGTGACCACCTGCAGACTAGTTTCGAGGTTGTTTCCTCTCATCAGTGCAAGGGCAGGTCAACACAGACAGCACTGAAGCCATCTGTTCCCCGTCCAAACCAATACACACTCCGCTGATTAGTCAATTCTGACAGGTATTTGCCATAATAAGCCTACGTAGTAGGTGTTTATGGGAGTAAAGGGTTCATCATCGGTCGGTAACGACTGTTCGTTAGCAAACGATCTCCCAAAGATTTCTGTTTTCTTCGATTAAATCTCTTAACTCGGAGATTCGGAGTGTTCTTCCTCTGCTCGCTAGGTGGAGCGGCCTAGAAACTGCTTCCATCTCGTGAACCAGAATTGACTAATCAGCGGAGTGTGTATTGGTTTGGACGGGGAACAGATGGCTTCAGTGCTGTCTGTGTTGACCTGCCCTTGCACTGATGAGAGGCAACAACCTCGAAACTAGTCTGCAGGTGGTCAACCCTGTCCAAATCAAAACATAATTCTGCTGGTTGGTCATAGAGGGCACTTGCAATTGCGTCCTCTGGTGCTTTGAGGAACGTTGCACATGTAGCTGTTAGATTTAATTCAATACCCGTCGTGGTCTTAGCCAGGGGAGTAGTTGTTTTCTGACAGGTACTTGCCATAATAAGCCTACGTAGTAGGTGTTTATGGGAGTAAAGGGTTCATCATCGGTCGGTAACGACTGCTCGTTAGCAAACGATCTCCCAAAGATTTCTGTTTTCTTCGATTAAATCTCTTAACCCGGAGATTCGGAGTGTTCTTCCTCTGCTCGCTAGGTGGAGCGGCCTAGAAACTGCTTCCATCTCGTGAACCAGAATTGACTAATCAGCGGAGTGTGTATTGGTTTGGACGGGGAACAGATGGCTTCAGTGCTGTCTGTGTTGACCTGCCCTTGCACTGATGAGAGGCAACAACCTCGAAACTAGTCTGCAGGTGGTCACCCTGTCCAAATCATAACATAATTATGCTGGTTGGTCATAGAGGGCACTTGCAATTGCGTCCTCTGATGCTTTGAGGAACGTTGCACATGTAGCTGTTAGATTTAATTAAATACCCGTCGTGGTCTTAGCCAGGGGAGTAGTTGTTTTCTGACAGGTACTTGCCATAATAAGCCTACGTAGTAGGTGTTTATGGAAGTAAAGGGTTCATCATCGGTCGGTAACGACTGTTCGTTAGCAAACGATCTCCCAAAGATTTCTGTTTTCTTCGAGTTAAGTGATAATACACTCCCCCTCACCTCCCGATGTCTCCTTCCACTCGACCGCCTTTACCAGCTCAGACGTTTTCAGTCATGTTTGCAAGCATTTTTCACCCATTTGGCAGCATTTTAGCACTTCTACTTTCAAAATGGAATTTAGAAATTGAAATCGGACTATCAAGATAGTGCAAAAAAAATTCAAATTGCAATTGTGCCAAAACTAATGATTTGCCAGAGCCTGTTTTGTGCACGCAGAAAGTACACATGATTAAATACTTTCATGAGGAGGGTCAACCCTATTTATTGAAAAATGGCGGAGTTATGGATTTTTTTTTAAATTGTAAAATTTTCTGGTTTTCCCGGTTTCCCTCCGGTACTAAAAATCTGATCGGCTCGTTATTTTGTTCGTATTTCAATTATCTACAATTCTATCCATTGGAGCAACCAGATTGCTTTATTATTTTTCATTTTATAAGCAAAACAATTTTGAAAAGCACGTTTTTGCTACTTAAATGTTCATAACAAATTAATAAATGGCAGTTGCGAGTCGAAAACATAACAGAAAATCGGAAAAACCGTTTTAATTTAGTTTTATTTATTTTTTCTGACCTCTACCAAGGATATATTTTTTACACAAACTAAATAATAAATATTACCAGATTCCAAACTTTACCCAAATATCAAAATTCATTTTTAAATCATTCACAAAAAATAAAAATAAGAATTCAACTTTGACACTCTCTATCTCAGAAACGAATAACTTGTGGACATATGTTCATAGGAACTTTTCTTCTTATTTTGATGTCAGCAATATACTCCTAAATTATCTACACGTACTTAAGAAACACCCTGTATAAGATGATATTTCACAAGTGAATTTAGATTTTACGAGAATGAAAGAAAAAATACGTGTAAGAAGTTTAAATTTTTATAAATTTTACAGAGAGATAAAAATCTCGATATTGGAAATATCTCCATTTCACAATAAACTTGTTATCAGACGGCTAGACGTATTTAACTGACAAGGTTTGTCTTATCATCCATCGCGAGCTTTACTTTTAGTCATCGAACAGGTGGTGTTTATCCAAGTACATATTTCGTTGAATAAACTCGTCAGATTACCGTCAAGTCTTCCAAAAAGCAAAAGCCATAAATTATAGTGGTTTTCCCCATTAAATCTCTATAATAAAAATAATACTCCCTCATAAACACTCGTAGATTGTATCCAAAGGCATATCCTTTTATTATTATTTGCCGTGACGCTCCGAGGCGACTTTTAGTGCTGTATTCAATTTTCAGCTGCAGGAAAACAAACTGAAACAATAAAATAATTGTTGGATGTTGGTATAAAACTCCAGTGTGTTCGGAAACTAGATTTATTTAGTATGACGTCTAATTTCGTTGATGCGTTAGTTTTTAATAACATCGTTTCATGGCCATCCTCGTGAAAATCCTCGAACACTGTTTATTCTTCCATATGTATAATTGTTTACCTTATACATACCTACACTGTTAATTAACGGAAATTCACATAAAACTAGACTTGTATAAAAAATTGTAGGATGTATTTCAAATAAGAAAATTTGTATTTCTTTTCGGTTTCTATAACAGATACTTAGTATATTACCAGTGTTTATAGAGACTATAAACAATGATCCTACTCATATTCTTTCTCATTATTTATTATAGGTAATATGATTCAGCAGTGTTCTCTAGATTATATCCTGGAAATATAAAAACAAATTCTTTATTGTATACATATAGGTACATGTATCTTGTTTAATCAGATCTACAATTGATAATTATCAAATAACAAAGAAATATAGTACGTAAATTGTTTTTAGAACAAAAGCAACCTCAGAAAATGTGTCAATTAAACGATGTATTAGTAGAAATACTTGTATGCTGACGACACAGATTGTAAATTTTTTTTTCGTAATCCCATACTGCTCAAATATTTTTTTCAAAACTTTATTCTGCTTACAATAACAATAATTATAATAATACTAACTATTTATAAATTTGAAAAGTAATTTGACAATTGCTATTATTTGAAATTTATATTCCATCGATGAGAGATTTACCATCTATAGCAGGGTTCGTAAATATCTTGATATTTATATAAATATCAAAATATCGGATATATATTGATATAACAGAAAGTTACTTATGACATCTACAGTCACTAGTTGATGTCATAAGTAACTTTCTGTTATATCTGTCTTGCCTTCACGGTACTAATTCTTGAGTGGATTCGTTTTGATTTCGAGAGCTCCATAAATCCTTTCTGATGAGTGCGTGAGCACGAAACAGCTGTCAAAGGTTGGAACTCTCGGAATTAAAACGGAATATACTTGTTGTCGGTATGGCCTCATGAAGAGGAGCCTAGTTCCAAAGTGAACAATCTCCAGTTTAAACAAATTTCCTGAAAATAGAAAAAACCTCGCAATTGAATTTGGTGCATTCTTAAAATTTGAATAAAATATTATGAAGTTATCATTTTCTATAGATCATTCATGAAGTTCTAGAAAAAAATGTGTTTTTTTTCCAAAAATATTTACGAAAGAGTTATGGAGATTGTACTTTATGGAATTTTTTAATGGAGAATGTTCACTTTGGAAATGAAATATCGTTTTGTAATTGATATACAGGGTGTTTCTTAAGTATGTTTAGAAAATTTAGGAGCGTGTTGCTGACATCAAAATAAGAAGAAAAGTTCCTATAAATATTAATATGAATATCATTCCTATTATTGACAATTACGTCAGAATCTTCAGATATGGCTGGTTTCCATGTCCAGTCAAGGTTGGTTTTCTTTTTATCTATATTTTGATTCATACACTTGAACATAAAAACCAGTCAACTGGCTTTTTGATTTCTCAAGCAATTCCATAAATCCGATTGAACCAAACCGAAAGAAGAAAAGGTCCTTTCAAGATATTTTCGGATGTTTAGAATGATGGAAAACATTTTTAATTCAATATCAAGTAATAAATATCATGATATATATCGTGATATATATCATGATATATATCACTGGATATATATCCTCCGAACCCTGTTTTGAATGACAAGATTTTTAAATTTAAAATAAATTCAATTAGAAATTAGTTTTTTCACAATTAACATAAAATTTGATTTTGTCATTGAAAAATCATCCCAGATACCAGTGATACCACACTTTACTCGAATATCACAAATATTTTGGAATTTATTCACAAAAAACAAATATAAGAATTAAACTTTTCTGTATCTTAGACACGAATAACTTGCGGGCATGTTTTTATGGAAACTTTTTTTCTTATTTCGACGTCAGCAACACGCTCCCAAAGTTTCTACACGTACTTAAGAAACACCCTGTATTTCTGACTTCCACACCACGATTTCCCTGTGCCGGTAGCGAAGTTCTGAAATAATTTTCACTGTGGATATCCTTCTTGTAATTCCCAAAATTTCCATGAAAGATTTTTCACAAACTGGAATAAATTCTTTTGTTACCTAAGAACAAAACAATGTACTTGAAATATATTGTTCCGATGCGTCTGGAATTTTTAGGTCTCTTCCATTTCACCGGTATAGTTTTACGGTATTTTAAAAATAAATTTTTTGTTATGGAAATTTCTAATTTCAGCTATTGTGAGCAAACTGCACCGGAATGCAGCAGTTTTGTGGCCACATGTTAGGTAAACCGGAAGGAAATGCGGACTATATCTATATAAACTTGAATTAAACCTCGCGTCTCTGATTAAAGTAACCTAATCTGTTTCCGCTTATTATTCCATTGTTTAATTTTTTTTTCTTTCGAGCCTTCAATCAATCAATCAATATACTTTATAGTCAAAGAAAAATACAGGGTGTTTCATAATAAATGCGCTGAACTTCAGGATGTGATAGCTCGTCCAAAAATATGAAAAAAGTTTCTATTAACTTACCCTCTAAAATGCACCTTTTTCGAGATACAGGGTGTTGAAATTTAAAAAAAAACAGGGTTCGAAAATATCATATATATATATATATATATATATATATATATATATATATATATATATATATCATATTTAACACCCTGTATATCTTATTGACAAAGCGGACTTAAGCTAGGCATGAATATGATATAACGGCAACGGACAATAATAAATATATATTTTATGAAAAAAATACATAATCGTAACCATAAACAAAGGCATGTAGTAGCTATTACTAGTGAATATCATAAAATTCAACTCGGAGCTCATTAATTACATATTTTAGTGCATCGTGATTTATATCACATAGATGAGAAATTTGCTTGAAGTTTTCACACATAATATAAATTGGGGATTTCATCATCATTCTAGTTTTAGTAGCAACATTGTAGAACATGTTTGATTGTCGACTGTTTGATCTCGGAACGAAATAATTAATTTGGTTCAGAAGTACGGAGCAATCAATTTGGTTATGAATCAATTTATATAGAAACGACACACTCAACATTTTTCGACGTCTTTCCAAAGAATATCTACAATACTGAACAAGAAGCGACACTCTTGTCGGCGCCTTTGATGTTCGGTGGGTAATTTTTGATGACCTCCGCCATTTTGTTGGGGTGCTAAAGGTCGGGACACAGGAAAAAATTCATCATTGAACGACAGAAGCTGCCTCCGCGTACTTACCGTAGGAAGCGTTGCGAAATGAAAAGAAATATATTTGGTATGATTTAAGATTAGCTGATTTATTCATTTAATTATCATACGAGAAAGGGTTGAAATTTTTCAAGCACGGAAGTTGTTAAAAATTACTTAAATAATAATACAACCACAGAACAAAACTATGACATAGCACAGAACATAATAATTCTGACAGTTGACAATGGCAACAATGAATCAGCTGCATCGACATAACCTTGTTAATGATCAGCTGTTCAACATCCGTCATTTTGCCAGTAAACATGCGCACTAGAAAACGATTTTCCCCTACCACTGCCACTGTCGCTTCTTGTTCAGTATTGTAGATATTCTTCGGTCTTTCTAACGAAATCATTCCGAATCTATCTAGGAGAATTTGATTATCTATTCCTCTAGACGGGTAAGTTCCAGTTTCCTTCATCCACAAATATTTCAAAAATTTTCTTTGAATACTTTCAATCCTGCGTGTATGGTATTGGGTTATAGGATACCATATAAGTATACCATATTCAAGTTTCAATCTTACATACGAGTAGAAAAGGAGTTTAAGTACGGTGTTGTTCCTGAAATTTCCACAATTCCGGTAAAATAAACCTAGCATTTTTGAGGCTGCAGATATAACAGTGTCGATATGATTGCTAACTGTGAATTTCGAGTCATATATAATACCCAAGTCTTTAGTTTCCTCATTTCGTTAAAGTAAACTACTGTTAATGAAGTAGTTATATGGCGTTACGTATTGCTTTCTGGAATATGTCATGCTATTGCATTTGGATACATTCAGGTTGAGGCGATTTGTATCATACCATGAAGGTATCAAAAGAGGGGGAAACATCTCCTATAAATCTCGTACAACTAGAAAGTTTGAGTCATTTGAGTCAATTTTCAGTCATTAAATCTTCGCTTCAGTCATCGGTTTGAGTCTTTCAGTAATCGGTTTGAGTCTTCCAGTCATCGGTTTGAGCCTTTTAGTCTGTTCAATATTTTAAATCCCGTACACATTTCAGCGAGATGTTTCCCCCTCGGTATCAAATGCCTTTGTTAGATTGAGGAAAAGTGCCCCCACATGCTTTATTTGATCTAGTTAGTTGTGAATGAAATTGAAAATGAATTTAAGGTACTCTCCGTTGATCTGCCTTGGAAAAAAAACATGTTGATGTATAGATACAATCTTGAGTGTGATTAGAAAACTCATCTGATTGTAGACAATTTTCATTGACTTTTCTTATCACCGACGGTATCGTAATCGATCTGAAGTTGTTTGTTTGAAAGTGGTTGACACTGTTTCACTTTGAGTAAGGTTATTCTGGACTTTCATTTTCTTAAAATGAACAAAGAAAAATTCAATTCTCTGCAATTTTCAATCACGACGTTTCAACTGTTAATATCTACAGTCGTTATCAAGTGTATAATGCGATAATCTCAAGGATACTTCTTATACGAGGCTTGTTTGGTAAGTCCGTGACTTTTTAAATTTCCCGCGCAGTAACTTTAAATGCAACACTGCTGCTGTCAACCACCATCTTTCAATAGACTACTGTCAAATTTTGAGCAAGCTGCGACATTTGGTTTGTGTTTGACAGCAATTAGAAGCAGACAACCTCGTGAATTTTAACAAAAATGGAAAAAAGTGAATTTCGTGTGTTGATTAAGCATTATTTTTTGCGTAAAAAAACCATAACTGAAACCAAGGAAAGACTTGATAAATACTATGGGAACTCTGCACCATCAATTTCAATGGTTAAGAAGTGGTTTACTGAGTTCCGTTGTGGTCGTACCAGCACAAGTGACGCCGTACGTTCAGGTCGCCCAAAAGAGGTCATCACGCCAGAAATCGTCGATAAAATCCATGGAATGATATTGGACGATCGGAGAATAAAAGTACGTGAGGTAGCTGAGGCTGTAGGCATCTCAACTGAGCGAGTACATCACATTTTACATGAATATTTGGACATGAAGAAGCTATCCGCGAGATGGGTGCCGCGATTGCTCACACTCGACCACAAGCGCAACCGTGTGACCACTTCAAAGGAGTGTTTGGCAAAGTTCAATCGCAATCCGGGCGAGTTTTTACGCCGTTATATAACCGTAGACGAAACATGGATCCATCACAATACCCCAGAGACCAAGGAACAATCAAAACAGTGGGTGTCAACTGGTGAACGTGCACCAAAGAAGGCTAAGGTGCGTCTGTCAGCCAACAAGGTTATGGCCACAGTTTTTTGGGATGCACGCGGTGTCATTCATATAGATTACTTAGAGAAGGGTAGAACGATCAACGGCGAATATTATTCAGAGCTTTTAGACAGATTCGATATTGATTTGAGGCAAAAACGACCACATTTAGCGAAAAAAAAAGTGCTGCTTCATCAAGACAATGCACGAGTGCACACGTGTGTAGTCACTATGGCAAAAATTCATAAATTGGGCTACGAACTACTACCCCATCCAGCATATTCTCCAGATTTAGCCCCTTGCGACTATTTTCTTTTCCCAAACCTGAAGAAATGGCTGGGTGGTAAGAGATTTGGGTCGAATGAAGAGGTTATAACCGAAACAAACGCCTATTTTGAGGGCCTTGAGAAAACCTATTATTTGGAAGGAATAAAAAAACTGGAAAAACGCTGGACTAAATGTATTGATCTAAAAGGAGATTATGTTGAAAAATAAAACGCTTATTTGCCAATTTTTTTTTTCTTTATTCAAATAGTCACGGAGTTACCAAACAGCCCTCGTATATGCTGTGGATAATTTTGTGTCATTAGCATAGGGGTAATTTGGCGGTATTCAGGTAAACTTGTTAATCACAGTACCGGGCCCCTCCGGTACAGCATTGTTAATTCTTATGGCAATTTCAGTTGATCCATGCAACTAATTAAGGGTTTCCACACATTACGGATTTGTATGCTAGCTTGACTGAAGACTTTGTTGTTCATAATATATGCACTCTCTTTAATCTTCCTTCTATACCAGCCCCCTTCTTTATGGATGACTTTGGCTTTTAATATTGTGTTGGGTCGTCCAGACATGATCCGCTATCCCTGACTTTGATGTTTCTCCTCGTTGAGTGTTTCTCTTGTGTTCAGCTTGTCTCACGCTAAGCAGTCTCTTAGTTTCTCCAAGATAAGCTTCACCGCATACACAAGGGACGCGGTAGATGCAGCAAGCCACCGTACCTTTACGGACTACCAAATATTCACAAGGCAGAAGTTCCTTTGAGACCGATAACCAGCTCTAGAGACTCAGGTACGTAAAATCTACCCAAGTTCCTATTGCCGATTATCCAACCACTGCAAAGAAATACCTCGACGTTTGTGAAGAACTCCACACACGGAAAGTCTCTACACTAACGTCTCGGTAGAAGAGACCTTACAAATTATTCGGAAAAATCTGCAAGAGGACACAGAGTTGAAGAATAGGACAAACCTACCGGTATTGGGCATTATGGACCTGCTAGAACGCTGCCTGCGGAATTGCTTCTTTCAAGAAAAATACCGCTTTTTCTCCCAGGACGGACTACCGATGGGATCCCCATTATCGCCCGTAGTAGCAAACATCTTTATGGAATGGTTTGATGCTTTTGCTACAGATACAGCATGAATTTTGAACGACCCTGTATAACTCAGAACAAACTTCTCTTTACAGAATCAATATACATGATCTTGATGATCTGAACACAAAATTGCAGCTTCCTAAGAATCCAAATACCGCAGAAATAAACATTCAATGGACCTTTACATTTATGAAAAATAAATTGCAAAACTCTTTTAAATCGATAGATTCTAGTTTGAAACGTCTATTTAACAAAGAGTCTATATTTTTTTCATTTTGAAAGAACTCATTTTAAAGTGTGCCGCTGACGTCACGTTCATCGGAAACAACCCCCACCATAATCCATATTCCGAAACATTCAATACCGTTCTCCTCAAAAATATAGATTATAGCTTGGTATAAGCCATTGAGAAATATTTGAAACTTCGTCACTTGATCAACTCAACTCATCAAAAAAATCCACATATTAGCTACTTTTTATTGTATTTGTAACTTTCAAATTTCCTGAACGGACCATACTTTCGATGAAGAACGAGCATTGACAACAACGCAAATCATTATGACAGTTCTCATGCAACAAACGTGATCTCTAGATTTGAGGTTAATGTTTGTTTTTTTACATTCGGCATTTAACTGATACATTCATTAATACTGTAGCGAGGTGTTATTATGACCGATCTCTGGGTGTGAATTTATTTTTGTATTAAATTGATGGTGTTATGCAACAATGAGACAAGCCACATTTTTTAATAATTGAGCTATCACAGTCATTGGAATCGCCAATGTGTTATTCTACAATAAGCAAAAATGATTCAACCCGCAATGGACCTTTACATTTACGGAAAATAAATTACAAAACTCGTTTAAATCGATAGTTGTTAGTTTTAACAAAAAGTTCCATTATTTTTCTTTCATTTAAAAAAAATATCACATTTGAAAGTGTGCCGCTGACGTCACGTTCATCGGCAATACCTCCCACTATAATCCACGTTCCGAAACAGGCAATACCGTTCTCCTTCAAAATATAACTTCTAGCATGATATAAGCCGTTGAGAAATAATCAATACATTGTCACTTGATCAAATCATAGAAAGAAATCCACATATTAGCTATTTTTTATTGTATTTGTAACTTTCAAATTTTCTGAACGGATCATCATTTTGATGAAGAACGAGCATTGACAACACAGCAAATCGTAATGACAGTTCTCAATTCTCAAAAGTTATATGGAGATGTGAGGTTAATGTTTATTTTATTTACATTCAACAATCAACATTCAACTGATAAATTCGATAATAGTGTAGTGATGTGTTATCATAAACAATTTGGTATGAATTTATTTGTGTAATTGTTCACGGTCTTTCTTGCAATGACTACAATTTAAAATAATTCCTTGAACTCTGCTTTGAATACAATAATAACATAACGTAAAGTACTCACTTGGAAATGTTCTTCACAAAAACATATATTTCCGCTTTTCACAACAGGTTTATTCACTGTTTCGAACCACATTTTCCGACGCGCTTCATCTTTAGGTGCATAAAATAATTGTTTATTGCAATTTGCACTGGTGTTCAGACAACCGGGTACAAAGCACCTTTTCGACATGTTCAGTTATTGCAGGGATAGTCAGAAGAAGAAGTTATTGCAGGGGGAGTCAGAAAAACAAATCCCGAGTGATATTAGAGTATTTACTTTCTAATTTCAGTATTACCTCATATCTCTTGGAGAGGTCCACACACACACACACACATTCCATCATTTCATGATCTGCTAAACTATTTTGATATTTTTTACGAAACTAGCTGACTGTGGCTTGACCCATTATTGCATAACATCATCCAAATATGGAAAGGCTTCATGAAGGGAAGTTCGGATAATTTACCGAAGGTAGATTTTGAGATGATTGAGTCTTTCTATTTAACAAATATGAATTTATTTTTTGCAATGACTAAAATTTAAAATCGTTCTTTGAACGCTGCTTGAATACAGTAATATTGAGTTGGAAATGTTCTTCACAAAAACATAATTATATTTCCGCTTTTTACACAAGGTTTATTCATTGCTTTGAACCACATTTTACAATGCGCTTCATCGGTATTTAGGAACATAAAACATTGTTTATTAGAATATTCACTGGTGTTCAGACAACCAGGTACGAAGCATCTTTTCGACATGTTCACAGTTATTGCAGGGACACAGATACTGGAATTAGGAAAAAAATTTAAAGCACAAACAACAAAAACATTTCAAAACTTTGAAAACCGCATTAACCTCAAAAGAGAAATCAAGTAGGGCCTGTTCGTTTGCAGCATACATATTTGATGGAACTGCTCTACTTGTATTAAATATTAAAGTAGGCAAACGAGTTTAACAGAGACACGATTCTTATTGATGCTCCGTGAAACAGACATCTGCTATCTGCTATCAAATGACAACTGTCATACGACACATTATATTCAAATAAGAGTTTGAGATTCCACGGTGCACAACTTTTACAACGTTGTCAAGTCTAGTTTTGATGATCGTGACGTCACGAAACCAGTTTTCTTCTGATTATAGAGAAACTAGCGGTCAGAAAAAATAAATAAAAATTCCCGAGTGATATTAGCGTATACACTTTCTAATTACAGTGTTCTCTCATAAGTCGTGGAAAGGTCCATTCGAGCTGTTTTGGATTAAAAATATGGAAAATAATCAATATCTCGAAAACCGTTAGAGATAGGTATAGGAGAGTTGAGGCAGAAATATTCAGAAAGTAATGACAAGTTCAAAAATGCGGTAATATACAGGGTGTCCCATTTGAAATAACAAAGCTGCTGTTACTTTCTATTATAAACGTCTAAGGTACCATCGACTGTGACCCACCCTGTATGTGCCACTTTCACTCCACATTCAACATTCGAAGTAAAAGTAACCTGTCTGACTTTTCATTCACAATACAAACTTGCTCCTAATAAACAACACAATATGCTATTTTGTGCTGATAGATGAAGGAAAAAATGTAAATTGATAATTGATATGAAACATATTTTAATCATTATATGACCGTGAGACTTTCGCGGTCGCCAGTATTATTTTCATAATCGATGGCAATTGAATCAATTAAACACTCGACTGCATTCTTCATTTGTTACGATTTAAGTGGACCGGTGAGAGGGCCAAGACCTTACCCATTAAAGTTAATTATGACAACTTTGCTTGAAATGATTTAAGAGTCACTTAATGGCACAAACCAGGATATTTTTTCACACAGTATTATACCAAATTCAATGAAGAATAAGGAACTACAAGTAATGATTGATAGTTTGATTTTGTGGAGGAAATTCGTTTGTAGACATGGTGTTTTCAGGATATCAAGAAAGAAACTACAGTTTGACATGCATGGGTGGAACTCTTTATTTATTTTAGTTTTGTACATCAAATTTCAATTATATTTAAATCTATTATTTCCAATTAGGCCAAGCTGTAGATAAAAATAAGAGGCTATTTTCACACAAAATAGAAGACGCAAACGGCCTATACTACATTTTATAGGATAGTTCTTAAATGAAAACCCCGGTTTTCGCCCCAGCAAAATTGCTTTGTGGAATTTTTTAAACAATTACAACTTCTTTGTTTTTTCGAATATCTCAAAAAGTATTAGAGGAACCGTTTGACAGTCAATAGAACTTCTGTAGAGAATTATAAAACCTACAAAATGATTCTTTATACGACCAGATTGGTGCATTTTTTACTGAGAAAATCCGGGAAAACCTCGAGAAAGAGACAATTTTTCAAAAATTCATAATTTTTATAAATCTGAAGCTGGACGAACAATAATGCGATAACTGATAGATAATAACATATGGTTCAACAATGCGCAAGATGGTTTCTGTCCAATGTGTAGTTTTTGCATAATCACGTTTTCATCACAAAATTACCATCAAATTCTATTTCAGAATACCCTTAAACCCCTAGATCTCAATGCTTGAATCAATTGATCATACATGGTGTCATTTGTAGCTGGCAATGTGATTATCTCTTTTTCATCAGTTATATTTGCCTAATTTTTAAAGTTTCTTCACTTTTTACAATATTCACAAAAATATTCAATTAACACTTTGAAAAATAATCAAATATTACTTTTCCATGGCAAACTGTGACCACTTGAATAGTGAAAAATTCGGAAAAAATATATGAATGATCTTTCGTTGAAAAATTAATCCCAACTCCTAGTTTTGGAATATCCCAGAACCCCAGAACTCTATGCTGAATCATTGAAATATACAGAGTGTCATATACAGAGTTAGTCAAATGTATGGAACCGCCCATTTTTCTCAGTTAATATGAGGGTTATCGAAAAAAGATCCGAATAAAAGTTGAAGGGTATTTTACTCTGCACCTTGGTGACGTCATCGGCATTTTTTTTTAAATGGAATCATATGTCATGTTTAGTATCATTAGAAAGCTTGCTTTTTTTCATTTCAGTAGTACTGATATTATTTCTCTCGATAGGTACAGTATGTTTCGTATTTTTGTGTCCACCTCTGTAAATCACTGACCTATTGCTTAATTTGTTCAAAATTTTTCTTAATCATGGAATGTAAACAGGTAGATATTTTGAGCGATATGGCAATTTGATTCAGACAGTGGCGTACGTAAGTTTTTATGAAAAAATATTTTTAAATGATACATTGACAGTTGTTTCATTGAAAAATTCCACTTACGATGTTTACAATAAACATTCTTCTCATAAAATGAGTAATGGTTATAGGATATTTTCAAAATTTACCCCAATGGCTCAGCCATTCAAGATATTACATTTTATATCTAAGATCACGGGTTCAAATAAAAAATTAGTTTCCAGTACTAATGAATAAGTGAATGAAACAGCTGCTCTACATATGTTGTCATTCTTTTCGTTCAAAAAGTTGTAATATTTTGAACTATTGAAACCAGCAATGACTATTTTTTTTTTATCTTACCTTCTAATTTCTATATAGGAAAAATTCAGGATTAGGGCACTTCAATTATTTTGGAACAAAATTTTCTATTGGCATTTTCCTATAAAAAAATATCTAGAAATATTCTTCAAAAAATAAACATATGAGAAACTTAAACATACGTACGCCACTGTCTGGATCAAATTGCCATGTGATGCGGTTTTAAAATTTTGAAAGTTTCTGTTGTTTGTATTCTAGAATTCTTTTAATTCCTGTATCTGTATCCCTGCAATAAAGTGAATATTTCGAAAAGGGGCTTTGTACCCGGTTGTTTGAACCCCAGTGAAAATTCTAATAAACAATTTTTTATGCACCTAAAGATGAAACGCGTCGGAAAATGTGGTTCGAAACACTGAATAAACCTTTTGTGAAAAGCGGAAATATATGTTTTTGTGAAGAATATTTCCAAGTGAGTACTTTACGTTATATTATTATTGTATTCAAAGCAAAGTTCAAAGAAAGATTTAAAATATTAGACATTGCAAAAAAAACTTGAACTATCAAAATATTTCAAGTACTAGTAAAGATTCAGAAAAATATACTTGAAAAACCAAATTCAAAGAGATGAAACTCACAATTAAATCATAGACATTGCTATAATATCTGATTTGATTTCAACCGATAAATAATGAGCACGCTATTACGATTCGCGGTATTGCCAATGCTCGTTTCTCATCAAAAGGATGGTCCGTTCAGAAAATTTGAAAACTATAAATACAATAAAAATAGGTAATATGTGGATTTTTTTCTCTGAGTTGATCAAGTGACAAAGTTTTACTTATTTCTCAATGGCTTATATCAAGCTAGATGCTGTTTTTTTTTCAAGAAGAACGGTATTGTCTGTTTCGGAACGTGGATTATGGTGGGAGGTATTTCCGATGAACGTGACGTCAGGCACACTTTCAAATGTGATATATCTTCAAAATGAAAGAAATATAGTGGAACTTTTTGTTAAATGGACGTTTCAGACTAGAAACTATCGATGTAAATGAGTTTTGAAATTAATTTTTCGTAAATGTAAAGGTCCATTATTAATTGATTATTCATCATACAATTTCATTTATTGGAATGATAATTGATAGTAAAATGTCAACAATTACTTCCAACATAAATTCCCGAAGATGTTCCATGTTGCTGCTGATCAGAAACGTTAGATAGTTCTTGAAGAGTTGATTCCACAATTTTATCATATATTTTAATTTGTTTGGAAGAAGATGGACAACTGAATATTTTGTTAGAAATCTGAATTTTGTTATTCAAACTATCTTCTATATATGCTTCTGCTACAGAGGTCGATTTCCACCAGCCACCGTGGCGTTTTATGGATCTAATGTTGCCCCCTGCATTGGCCAGAAGAGTTACAGAGCTTCTCTTGAAACAGTGGCATGTGTAGCTCTTATACATGTCTTTTCCAAGCCATTTTGCAATCAAGCTGTGAATTTATCTTATTAAATTCATCCCCACATGTTGGTTAATACATTTTCCTCTCGAATATTTCAAAAATAATCTGGTTTTGTATGAGGCGGTGGTAGTGCTCTATACTTGCGGTATATCTCAATATAATCAGAATTTGAAACAGTAAACGTTCTTGCGCATTAAGTCTTCGTATCAGATATTTTAACAATCAATATCCAGCGTCTTCAATGGCATCGATAGTTATTTGTAATATTTCTTCACGGCGACAAGCACCGCGGATACCCAACCTACAAATAAAAAATATTGAAATTACTACTAATCTTACAAAATTATGATTATATCTGTACCGTATAAAGTCAATTTGTTTCGTTATCAGCATTTTAAATACATTTATTGATGTCATCCCTTGACAAAATTTTAGATATCTTTCCTCGGTATCCGACGCCTTTTTTCTTCATGAGCGGGACCAATTTTGAAAACTTCCTTATATCATTCATTGTACCTTTCAACATTGAGTAGGCACTCCATAACGTAGGAGGTTTTATAATTTTTTATTTTTCTTCAAAATATCATATATTAGCACATTTTCAGAAACCTTTTTTACATGTTTCTTGTCGCACCAATCACGAAATTGGTCATTTGTTTTCTCATATATTGACTTGGATTTGGCTGGTCACACATTAGATAGTATTGCATTTGCTTTCTCAGATATATCTGATGGGGTATCACTACCACTATCATAATCAACATCCATCTTCTTGAAAATAACTTGAAATTGAAGAAACTACGAGCAAACAGTCAAACACGCGGCGTGCCAACAAACCGTTTCTATAGTAAAACACAGAACGACCACGGTATGCTGTGAAATTGTATTGGAAGTATTGATAACATTAAAGATAACATGTATGGAAAAGAGAAGTATTTAGTTATTTTGGATTTATTTTTTTCAGACAGGAACAATTTTTGAATACGATTTTATTGAAAACATTGAATAATATTTTCAAGATACCTGTCGTTTAAAAGCGATAACTTATCTGGACAAAAATCCACGTCAAGATGTATTGGAAGTATTTATTTATAATATATTTCAGACGATGTAAATTCACATTCACAGTTATGCAAAAAAATGTGTTTTTCTACAACCACACTCCAAAACATGCTTTTCTGCATAGTTTTACGTTCGCAAACATGATTATTTCTCACAATAATTGAAATTTGACATTAGTGTGCCGCAAAGTGACATTTCTGTGCCACAAAGTAACATTTCTGTGCCAAAATTTTTCAGTACCTAATTTCTAAGCAATACAGTTTTCGTGACAGCAAGGTGAAAGTATATTTTGAAAATTCTGCATTTCGAAGGGATACTCGATCAGGCAACTTCAAGAATGAATAGACAAAGTCTATTGGTTTATATAATATGAGGGAAATTGTCGTACTAATGCATAATATTCTGAACAAAAATCATAGACATCACTACTGCTGTCTCAAATACCCACATACACACTATCCATTGCTAGGCAACGGAGCAACATCTGTCGAATCATTTGAATGTCAACAAACGTCAAGCATAAAATATTCGTAAAATATTCTTTTCCCGTCATTTTTTAATGAGATTGAACAGAAATGGATAGCGACAGTTCTGAAATTGAAAATACTCCGCCAGAACTAAGAGAACAAGTTAATTCATTGTCCTTGAATTTACTACCTTCAACTTCAAGAGGAAAATATAAGAATGAGTCACTGACATTTCATTCCGTCTTATAGTATAGTATTATTTTTAGCAAAAAGGGTGTTGTAGAAAAAGTATAGTGTGTAACACGAGCAGAAATGCAATTTCTCACTCGTTTGAGTTGCAGCACTCGCTTGCGCTCGTGCCGCAACTTTTTCAAACTCGTCAGAAATGAGCACTTTTCTGCACTTGTTGCACAATATACTATTGTTTTTCGTGTATAAAATTCGTGTTTTCATATGGCACATTCGAGAGAATTTTTGGCCTCGACCTGCGGTCTCGGCCAAAAAAATTAACACTCATGTGCCATTAAAAGTACACTCATTTTACGCACTTTATACAAAAATAACTATTTTGATTGATAGAACATCAGATGGCTCAAATTGTCTTTGCCCCTGTACTACAATAATTTCTCGGCCAAAAATTAACATAATTTCATTGAAAGTCGATGAAAAATTGTGTCAAATACTATCTCAGTCTCGATTCACACTTGAAGTTACTGATTTAAATTCAGTGGGCATTTTGTTTTTGCAACTACCTGCCCGAAAGCCATTTGTATTGTTGAATGATTCTAGTATGGAATTTTAATAGTATGTGAATGACGTTACTCTTCATTTTCATCAGAGTATCACTGCGTTTCTGGCTGTTGAAAATAAGTGGAACACGTACATAACGAACTATCTTCATTGCAATCTCCAAGTAGGTATGACTAACCGGCTTCAAATTTTTTAGTCATCTGTATTGCAATGCTAATGAAATTTGTAGTATATAGACTGGTACCTATAATTTTTTGTAAAAAAGAAAAAAATTAACAGGCAGGACCAGGTGGAAAATTTTTACTCTGATTAACATGTTCAAAAACGTGTTAATTCTTGATCAAGCTCCTTAAAATATTCGATTCGGAATGACGTCTAGAAAAATGTATCGAAAGTATGTATTAGCACATAAAAAATTGCAAATTAACAAATTAAGATGAAAAAAGGTAGCATTTCGTATTTTCAATAACTCAAAAATTATTAACACTTAAGGAATTTTGAAAAAAGATTCTTAAAGAGGAGGAAATTTCCAAGAAAAGAGTTTCGACTCCCGGAACTCTATTTCTATTATTTATAATTTTAATTCAACGCCGAAAATAGGTCTCCGCCCAGCCGTAACGACATAGGCGCACTACCGCTGAAGACAGTGTACCACATAAAATATTTTTTTTAGTAACAGATAGTAATTTAAACATTTGAGTAAATTATGGTTTCATCTAGAAACTTGAAACAATAAATCCCCGTTGGACAAAAAAATATATATCAATTTTTCAAAAAGTTATACTACTGTTGAATAATTTTTTTCCATTCTATTATCTTAAATAACTACATGAAAGTTCAAATAATATATTGTGGCGAAGCTGCGGGCGATGCCGGGCCTGAACACTCACGCAGACCATGCGTGACCGCCAATCATTTCCGAGGCGCTTTGCTTCGAGATGAATCTGGTCTATTCGGAGACGACTTTCGAGAAATATCATGAGCAGTGAACGGTGTAATAAGAAGAACCCGGCAGCAGAGTCAGTCAGTCGGATATAAATACCTAGTTCGGTGGTTGTTATATTAATTAGAGTATTGTGTTATTGAATCATTGTATTTCGTTAAATAAATTATGATAGAGTGAATTAGACTTTAAATATACGACAATATCTATTAACTTTTGGCTTCGTGGAGCCCTTCTTATACGTATTCTCACGCGAAGAAAGTAAATTAAAGTTTTTTTTTCTTTGGTGTCTTGGCATCGACTGCTATGGTCATTCCAGCCACGAGATTTGAATAATTTAGTCGGTCAAATTAAATTAAAAAATCCCAGCCGTAACTGGGACTCGAACTCCGGACCTTTCGACCCAAAGTCGGACGCTCTAACCACTGCGCCACGCACCGACATATTAAAGTTTATTGTTTTGTTTATAATGATTATTTCAAGAAGAAATAATGTAAGTATGTTTATGAGCATATCTACCTACCTACCATAAACCTACGAAGACTGATAATTCAGAGCCTATCAAACAAACCTGAGAACATTGCTACCATTGTAGATATGACGAAGAAACACATAGGAAATGCTAAATCAGTGTAAAAAAGGCCTTCCATACCAGCTTTTTGCTTCAACTTTATTTTTCCACAAGTGCAGAAAAAACGCTGCATTTGACGCAAAATATGTTTGGGTTGAGTTAATATTAGGAGCAAAGAGTTTTTGTAAACGTAAACAGTTTAGGCTCAAGGTGCCCACCAACCTGGAAAACCTGGAAAAGTCAGGGAATCGATTTATGGGTCCTGGAAGTCAGGGAGAAACGTTTAAAAACTCCCAAAGTCTGGGAATTCTATTTTCGGACATCTAGAGAAATATATAAATCTTGGCATCAATGTCAACTCAATTTAACCACTTCTGTAGTTTGAAATCCGATAGCGGAAAAATTCATGATTGGAGAAAAAATTCCAAATTTTTTTAAGGATATAGCTAAAATTGATTTCAAGACACTGCCAAGAATATTAGCAACTTCTTGCCTGTGAAAGATAAGGATATAGGATTTTCAACAAAAAGGATTTTGTTGAAGTCTAAATGTAAAGAAAAAGATAAATTTGTTTTTTTTGAAGAATGTCAGTTTTTAGTTGCAACTGTGAGCAAAATTTTGCAACGTTCATGTTTAAATTATGAGATTGTTGAGGGAATATCACTAAAAAGAATGAATATTGTTCTGGAAAAAATTTATGAAAGAAAAATAATTTTGTCTGCTGAAGAAGCAGAGGTACTAGAACAACAATACAAAAAACTCATAACTTATACTCAAAAATGTTTACAAAGTATGAAAACGAACATCTTTATTCTTATTATAACTCACTACTGAAAGATAAAGGTGATTTTTTTGAATTATGGAAGTTGATTAAAATAATCTTGATATTATATCATGGCAACGCTTCTGTAGAAAGTGGTTTCTCAGTTAATAAGCAATTTCTTGTTGAAAATTTGAAAGAGAGATCGCTTGTATTTGAATCGAATTGTGATATCAAAATGAATGAAGAAACAATGTATAGGGAATGAACCAAGCTTTCATACAGGGTGGTTTTGGGTGTCATCCAAAAGCTGTATTTCACCACAGGGTGTCTTAAACTTAGATGATAGAAACATAACTTTGTTTTCCCTCGTATAATGTGTATAATGGACCTTTCCAAGAGATATGAGGTAACACTGAAATTAGAAAGTAAATACGCTAATATCACTCGGGATTTTTTTTCTGACCGCTAGTTTATCTATAATCAGAAGAAAAGTGGTTTCGTGACGTCACGTTCATCAAAACTAAACTTGGCAACGTTGTTAAAGTTGTGCACCAAATTCTCATTCAAATATAATGTGTCGTATGACAGTTGTCATTTGATATCAGATGGGTTCTTTCGTCTGTATCACGGTGCGATCAATAAGAATAGTTTGTCTCTGTCTTAACTCATTTGCCTACCCATTTGATACAAGTGAAGCAGTTCCATCAGATCTAAACTTCAACGAACACTACCTTGATTTATTTTTTGAGGTTAATGCGGTTTTCTCAGTTTTGAGAGCTTTTGTTGTTTGTGTTCTAAAATTATTTATTAATTCCTGTATCTCCAGTACCTGTATCCCTGCAATAACTGTACATGTCGAAAAGGTGCTTTGTAACTCGGTAAATTATCCGAACTTCCCTTCACGAAGCCTTGTTCCATATTTTTAACACTCAATTACACAAATAAATTCACACCAAATCGTTTATGATAACACGTCACTGCACTATTATCGAATTTATCAGTTGAATGTTGATTGTTGAATGTAAATAAAATAAACATTAACCTCACATCTCCATATAACTTTTGACAGTTGAGAACTGTCATTACGATTTGCTGTGTTGTCAATGCTCGTTCTTCATCAAAAGGATGGTCTGTTCAGAAAATTTGAAACTTACAAATACAATAAAAAATAGCTAATATGTGGATTTTTATCTATGAGTTGATCAAGTGACAATGTATTGATTATTTCTCAATGGCTTATATCATGCTAGACGTTATATTTTTAAGGAGAACGATATTGCCTGTTTCGGAACGTGGATTATGGTGGGAGATATTTCCGATGAACGTGACGTCAGCGGCACACTTTCAAATGTGATATTTTTTTAAAAGGATAGAAAATTAATGGAACTTTTTGTTAAATGGACTTTTCAGACTAACAACTATCGATTTAAACGAGTTTTGTAATTTATTTTTCGTAAATGTAAAGGTCCATTTGAACCTTATTAGGTAATTTGTTTGATGTGAAATAATCTAAGATAAATTTCCATCCATTTATTGAGAAAACTATCAAAATCGGACTGAAAATAAAAAAGTTACTCAAGATCAAAATTTGTTAACATTTCCGTTTTTTATGCAACTGAGTGTAGTATAGTTGACCAAGCTATAGAGGTTTTTTTACCCACAAAATAAAAGACGTAAATGGCCTATTCTAATTTTCATAAGATAGTTCGTTAATGAATACCCCGGTTTTCGCCCCAGCAAAATCGCTTTGTGGAATTTTTTAAAAAAGAAATAGTGTAAAAAATTACAACTTTTTTGTTTTTTTTTTGGAAATATCTGAAAGATTATTCGAAGAATCGTTTTACAGTCAATGGAACTTTTGTAGATATTTATGAATTTTTGAAAAATGGTCTCTTTTTCGAGGTTTTCCCGGATTTTCTCAGTGAAAAATGCACCGATCTGATCGTATAAAAAAAAACTGTGGGTTTTATAATTCTCTACAAAACTTCTATTGACTGTCAAACGATTCCTTCAATACTTTTTCAGATATTTGCAAAAAAAAAACAAAAAAGTTGTAATTTTTTTCACTATTTCTTGTTTCAAAAATTCCACAAAGCGATTTTGCTGGGGCTTCATTTACGTACTATATCTTATAAAAAGTGATGTAGGCCGTTTGCGTCTTTTCTTTTGTGTGAAAAAAGCCTCTTATTTTTATCTACATAGTGAAAACAGGTCCGACCATCCTACGGGTCGTGTAATTTTTTTATATCTCACAACCCTCGTAAAGAGAAAAGGATTCGAAGAAAATGGCACTACAGAACGGAGACAATTTCGAAAAACATACCATGTCACAAAAGTTAATAAGAGAGTCAAGTGATCATTCAATCCAACATGCCACTTACAATAAATTACTGATATATTTATCTGTGTGGTTCAATTTCGCGTTCCAAAACATGATAACAAAAATGGAATTTCCGTTACGTATGGCAATTTTTTTCATTGTTATCTCAATATCAAATATTTGCATTGTGCAAGAAACCTATCCTTACGCTTGACGATTATTCATCCTCATATTCGTTTTAGTATAGTTAGTCTACAAGAACTATTTAGGTGAATTTCTCTTCAAGGCCACCGAAAATTATTATCCAGGGCTCGTTCGATTCGGAATGACCTCTACAAACTTTTTGAAAAATTTGAAGATGCGCTGGAAAAAATTGCAAAATTTATAAACAATTTAGTGAAAAAAAAGAAGGGGGTTTGGTTTTTTGAAAATATCTCGGAAACTATTAAAGATGGTGGTTCTTCGGGTTGTAAGGCCGACGTATGTTGAGAGAAGATCTCGACGTTTCGCCAACACGAGTGGTTAGCATTTTCAAGAGAAATTTTACAAATTTTCTGGATTCTTAAGTCGCTGTCAAATGCTTGACATTTGTTATACGTTGTCTCAATAAATACCTGTGATTTGACGTTCTTACATCTGATTGGTCTATAGCGTTAGCTGACATCATAGAATCGTTCGTACCGTTATTTTGTGGGTAGGGAGCTAATTGAGAATTTTTGAGAACTGGAAGCCAAACCTTGTTCCATTGTAGTCATACTGAATAAAATCGTGTCCAAAAATCTGTCACTATCCCCCACTGTCTATATGAGGTAACACTGAAATTAGAAAGTGAATACGCTAATATCACTCGGGATTTTTTATTTATTTTTTCTGACCGCTAGTTTATCTATAATCAGAAGAAATGTGGTTTCGTGACGTCACGTTCATCAAAACTAAACTTGGCAACGTTGTTAAAGTTGTGTACCAAATTCTCATTCAAATATAATGTGTCGTATGACAGTTGTCATTTGATACCAGATGGGTTCTTTCGTCTGTTTCACGGTGCGATCAATAAGAATAGTTTGTCTCTGTCTAACTCATTTGCCTACCTATTTGATACAAGTGAAGCAGTTCCATCAGATTTAAACTTCAACTAACACTACCTTGATTAATTTTTGAGGTTAATGCGGTTTTCTAAGTTTTGAGAGCTTTTGTTGTTTGTGTTCTAATATTTGTTATTAATTCCTGTATCTCCAGTACCTGTATCCCCGCAATAACTGAACATGTCGAAAAGGTGCTTTGTACCCGGTTGTCTGAACACCAGTGCAAATTCCAATAAACAATTTTTTTATGCACCTAAAGATGAAGCGCGTCGGAAAATGTGGTTCGAAACACTGAATAAACCTTTTGTGAAAAGCGGAAATATATGTTTTTGTGAAGAACATTTCCAAGTGAGTACTTTACGTTATGTTATTATTGTATTCAAAGCAGAGTTCAAGGAAAGATTTTAAATATTAGTCATTGCAAAAAAGACCTTGAACTATCAGAATGAATGTTGAATGTAAATAAAATAAACATTAACCTCACATCTCCATATAACTTTTGACAATTGAGAACTGTCATTACGATTTGCTGTGTTGTCAATGCTCGTTCTTCATCAAAAGGATGGTCCGTTCAGAAAATTTGAAAGCTATAAATACAATAAAAAATAGCTAATATGTGGATTTTTTTGATGAGTTGAGTTGATCAAGTGACAATGTGATTATTTCTCAACGGCTTATATCATGCTAGAAGTTATATTTTTAAGGAGAACGGTATTGCTTGTTTCGGAACGTGGATTATGGTGGGAGGTATTTCCGATGAAGGTGACGTCAGCGGCACACTTTCAAATGTGATTTTTTTTTAAATGAAAGAAAAATAATGGAAATTTTTGTTAAATGGACTTTTCAGACTAACAACTATCGATTTAAACGAGTTTTGTAATTTATTTTCCGTAAATGTAAAGGTCCATTATATTATTATTTTATGTCTGTAATTAATGTCATACTTATATATATATATATTTTCAACTAACATTCATGACAATTATGAATTTTCCAATGCCATATATTAACCAAACGTAGTTTTTCCGGAAATGCCATTACCAGCAAATCAATTTTTTAATTGGTAATCAAAAACACATATAACCGAACTCAAGGTTCTTCTGACGATTTTTTTTTCACCCATCCACTTACAGTGTAGGGCATTTTGGCAAGTATCTGACAGAAAACAACTATTATCTTTTCTAATACTGTGACGAGTATTGAATTATACAGTGTCGCTGATATGGATGGAAATGTTGAGACAAAAAAGGTTGAGGGTTTTTTTTTTAATCTATGACAATAAAAAAAAATTAAGAGGGGTTTTATTTTTGAATTATTGTGCATGAAATTATTTATCAAAAAGCTCTCAATCATGCAAAAAATATTTTGATAGTTTAATCCATTAACATTTTTGGGTCTTGTGATATACGACAAAACTATTTCTTGAACGAGGTAGATTAAAACCAACAACAAAGAATTTTATTGATAACGAACACCGACATTTTCTAACAATTTCTTTATCATAAGTACATTGAGAAAATTATTATTTTTATTTTATATCCGTACACTTGTAATAAAAATTGCAATTTGTGAATGTCACAATTGTTTGTTTTTCATTGCTATTTATATGGTATTTAATGAAGACGATTGGGCAGATGAAGCTGGACAGATGCTGACAGATTGTTGGCAGTTGTTGATAGACCGGTTGGTTTAATATAATACATGTTCTCATTTTGTTAATTATATCCAGATGATGAGTGGGATCCATTGGAAGATATAGTTTAATAAAAGATTATAACAGTCCTGTGATTTTGATTAGTTGCTGTTCTTGTACTCCACTTTTAGCTAGCTTACTAACTGCTGTTGATCGGTTAGAATGGTTAGTTATTTTTGCTTTCTTGATTCCGATTGTCTGTGCTGCTTCTCGGGTTCATTTCGATATTTGATTTATTCCTATCGGGCAATTTTTGTACCAGGTAGTAGATTCGGGTCTTTTCCAAAAAGAATTCGGGGTTAAAAATAACCTATCCGATTTAATATTATTGCCTCTTCTACTGAGAAGCTTTTCAAATAATTTTACAGGGCACATTTCTGTTTCTGTAGTATTCTGAATCAACCATTTGCTGTCCGTAAGCTTTTTATCGCCTCCTTGTGCAGTTTTAGGAAATATGGGGTTGTATTCTATTCTACCTACAACAAGAAAAAAATTATACTTTTCAACATTTCACTTGTAGAATTTCCTTTATGGTCGACTTCTTCTGTAAAGTAACTTATTAGACAGAAAGTCGCTTCACCACCTCTCCATGCTAATTCAACGGCTATTATATGGTAGAGTTTTTTTTTCATTTCCTTGGGAGTATTCTCGTCCAATAACTCAACTATTTTCAGATGTTCTTCTTCACTTAAAGCAGAAGAGCTTTCCTTTCTTTTAATTGGGTTTTGTTGAAGAATTCTGCGTTTCACATTTATTGCATTTCTGGCAGTTTTGAAAACTATATCTTTAAATGGATCGAAGCTTACATTATATTGAACGTGGTGCATTTCTTGCAGTTTTTTGCTACGATATTCCACATTGTCTTCACCGCACCTTCTTTATAATCCGTTCCGGCTTTCTTCCGCATATAATAATAAATAAATATAATTTATTCCTCATCAAGATACAAATCAATCTTACAGGAAGTAGTTTGGTTGTTATTGCTTAAAACATTATGAGCATAACCTAATTAAAGGGTGCCAAACAATATATGTATAGTTATATGTAGGTGTTATCACTTAAAACAATATATATATATATATATATATATATATATATATATATATATATATATATATATATATATATATATATATATATATATATGACCATAACCTTGTTAAAGGGTGCGAAACAAAACCCACAGTCTTTCAATATTACAGCCAATTCATCAATTCTGGTATCTTCATTGAAAGAATAACAAAATTCGAAAAACTGTAGCCATACAGAAGCATGGGTTTTCATAGCGTTGACTGGTGTACTATTATGAATTGCCATATCGATATTTTCACACGAAATATTACCGAAACGTGAATTCATTATTGCTTAAGCTTTAAATAATACGAGACGTTTCAGAATCAAACGCTTCGTTGATGATGTTTGTTTATACAGGGTGTCCGGTAAACCTTGTACAATATTGAAACTGGTGATAGACCAGGTCATGACTGTTCAAAATATCGGAATTTCACCTCAGTAAAAATATCACCGTTTTAAGAATTTCTGGAAAATTGCTACCCTCTCCTTGGATTTTTGAGTGCCATGTATACAAATTAAGACAAATTCGAATATCTTTGCAGCTGAAGATTACTGATGAGTGATGCTTTTAGACGTATAAAACAGTTTTGTAGAAAGTGATTTTTTTTTAATGAGGGCAAATGACAGATTTGAGTTTTATCAATTTTTTAAAAAAGTTTGACATTATTGTCTGAAAGGAACATAACCAATTGGAAGTGGACATTCATTCTAAAAGAGTGCTCATTTTGCCCAGACTCTACCATGGTATAAAACAAACTATAATTATTTTTGGAGGAAATTATTTCGATTGAATTAGGCGTGGTTTTATTCTAGGCTTCCATCAAATTTTATACTTTCGCCCAAAAATTATCATATTTCGATTTTATCTAGATAAAATGTGGAAATGATTATCAATACTAAAGAATAGACTGCTTGGTAGCATTAAATAGTATGTCAATAAAATTTACTTTTCATGTAATTAAG
Organism: Chrysolina oricalcia; assembly: GCA_944452925.2. Taxonomy (NCBI): domain Eukaryota; kingdom Metazoa; phylum Arthropoda; class Insecta; order Coleoptera; family Chrysomelidae; genus Chrysolina; species Chrysolina oricalcia. Next base: position 53,972,432 of record OX101824.2, read on the forward strand.
CCTAATAAAATTATCGAAATGAAATGTCGATTATCCGACATGGCACCGATTAATACGAATTCTTGTGATAAATGATAGATTCCAACAAAGTTTCAGAGACCGACAGATATACAGGGTGTAACCAAATAAGTGCAAACATTTTTAGGAGGTGAATCCTTGTCGAAAATTAAAAACTTTTCTAACTCCTGTGTCGTGTCCGTAGAAGCAATAGTTTCCTAATGAAAAAATAAAATACAGCATTGTGCATGAACGGATTTTCTGTAAATAAAATTGAAAAAATATAATAGGTGGCTGTCACATTTTGTTTGAACAACTTATGACTTCTGTCGTAGTTTTTTGAAATTATTCCGCTTGTTTCATTCAGTGGTATATATTTCTTTGTCATGCCGTACACACGTTATACTCCCTGAGAATATGCGCATATCACTACAATTATCGTGGATGTGGAGGTAGTGCTACAGCTGCAGCAGCGCTTTATGCAGAACAATATCCGATTGCACAATGCAGCTCAGAGAATCGCTGATTTGAGGGCTATAACCTATAACGCATTTGAAAAGGTTCTTCTTGAAAAGTTGTCGTTTCTGCGTACGAGTGGATGGAAAATAACATTTTTGTAATATTATTCAGTGCTATATGAATAATTGTTATTGTGGTTTATAGTGTATGTTGATTCAAATAAACGTTGAATTAATATTTACTTCTTTACATCTCATTGAATGCTTTTAAGCAGTTGATTCGTTATTACTAATAATTATTTAATCATTTCATCTCGATAGAATAAAAATAAAAGACATTACTGACAAAGACTAATGGAGTTGATTATAGCTCAGAATGACATCACAGTCAAATATAATCGAAATTCTACTCATTCCAAAAATAATTATCGTATGTTTCATACCATGGTAGAGTATGGAAAAAAAGGGCATTCTTTTGTAATGAATATCCACTTTCACTTGGTTATGTTTTTTTCAAACAATAATGTCAAACTGTTGTTAAAAAAATTGGTGAAACTCAAATCTGGAATTTTACCCTCATTTTTTGAAAAATTGTATCGTTTTCTGAAAAACTGTTTTTGTACGTATGAAAGCACCACTAATCAGTAATCTTCAGCAGCAAAGATATTTGATTTGGTCTCAATTTGCAGACATGACACTCAAAAATCCAAGGTGAGGTAGTGATTTTCCAGAAATTTTTAAAATGCTCATTATGTCGAAAACGGTGAGATTTTTACTGAGGTGAAATTCCGATTTTCTGAACAGTCATGACCTGGTCTATCACCTGTTTCAATATTGTACAAGGTATTGACATTTTATATTTTATTTGTAATTTCATTTATATATCATTTTCTTCACATTGACTGTGACAACAATGTTATTTTGTTGTTGTGATATTTATAGTGTTGACATGTTCTACACCTGAAAAGGTATTTTTCTTAAAGAACTAATAAAGGATGTCTATTTATCTACAAAATGTCGATAATTGGATTGGTCTCAATTTGTAGACTTGGCACTCAAAAATCCAAGGTGAGATAGCGATTTTCCAGAAATTTACAAAATGCTCATTATCTCGAAAATAGTGAGATTTTTGCTAAGGTGAAATTCCGATATTCTGAACAATCATGACCTGGTCTGTTTCAATATTGTACAAGGTTTACCGGACACCCTGTATTTTACTTTGGTTATGCATCCCAACAATGCATTGAAGAAGCCTTTGCTGCGAATTTTGCATGTAAACATTTCAAATTCTGACGTATTTTCGTTGCCTTATGTCAAAATATTTGTTTAGAAATCCTATCGAAAATGGAGTTTTCACTGATGAAAATCAATATTAGGTCATTCAAACGATTAAGAAATTATTGTTTTTTTTTTATAAACTGTTGCCAAGAATTGTAAGAATCTCTGAAAAACGACACAACGAAAACCAATATGGAGGATGAAAATTTAATCGCGATTAAACATCTCTTGTGAAATAATCACTTGTTTGAACAAAATATATTCTAAAAATGGTGGTGTCTGATAGGTCTATTTCATCATGAATGAAATAATCTATGGAGTACCTGCTTGTTCACACGTACTAATCGCTTCTCAAAATATGGAGTTCCGTAACATGAATGACACAACTATCGGCAACAAAATGGCGCAAAAAAGAAGAAAACAAGCCATGTTAGTCATACAACAACGACCAAAAGATTACCAAGATTTGTTCATTCCCTCATTCTCTGAAGGCTTCTATTGTTATTCCTCTACATAAAGGTGGAGATTTGGATAATCCCTCCAATCTGAGACCCATTTCTCTAATTCCTACCTTGGCGAAAATTATTGAGAAATTAGTTAAGAAACGCTTAAACAATTTCTTAAACTTGCATAATATCAACAACCAGTTTGGGTTACAGACAGAAAAAAATACAAGTGATGCAATTTTCTCTTTCCTTTATAAAATTTATTCAGAAATAAATGCTGGTGAAGTGACCGCTGCAATTTTATGTGACCTCTCGAAGGCCTTCGATTCGAATCACGAAATATTACTCAAAAAACTTCAGCGGTATGGTTGCAGAGGGGTAACGTACAATTGGTTTGAATCGTACCTCTCAAGGAGAAATCAAATGGTGAGAACATTGGAACTCTCAGAAAGCAAAGAAATTAATTCTGAAGTACCACAGGGTTCTGTGTTGGGACCTGTTCTGTTTCTGTTATATAGTAATGACTTGACTATGATAGATATATCTGGCAGTTTCACTCTCTTCGTGGATGATACCACAATGTCGTGGAAGAATAAGAACCCAGTTGAGTTGCATAAAATGATATCATGTGATTTAGAAAAAGTGAAAAGTTGGTGTGATGCTAATTTACTATCCTTAAATATTTCGAAAACAAATATAATAACATTTAAATGCTTACTTAATGAACTTTCAATAAAATAATAATAAAATTTCTTGGTATATTTATTGATAATCGGCTGAAATTTGATGAACACGTCAGATAAATTAAGAGTAAAATTTCCTCCAGATGTTATGCGGTAAGGATGGTTTCTAACGAGTTGGGCTTTCACACAGCAAAAACGGTTTACTACGCCTTGATTGAATCCCAAATACGATATGGGATACCTTTTTGGGGATCATGCAGTGCAACCCTTCTTTCTTCTGTACTGATATTACAGAAAAGTGCTGTAAGGTGTCTCTGTAAATAAAGTCAAATCTAGGGAGTCGTGCAGAAATTATTTCGCTGCCAATGAGATTTTAACTGTCGTTGCCTTATTTATTTTTGAGACTGTATGCTTGGTGTACAAACATAAAACAAAGTTTGACTTTGTTTCTTCTCCTTATGCTACTCGTAATAGCATATTTAATGTCTAACTTCCCATACCCCACTCAAATTTAATCAAGGATTCCATATTTTATAATGGTGGTAAATTATTCAATCACTTACCAGTAGATATAAGGTCTGCAGATCCGACCAACGTACATTTCAAGAAAATAGTGAGAAATTTGCTAGCTGATAGACCCTATTATAGCTTTCAAGAATATTTCAACGAATCATTTTAATAATACTTGGATCTCATTTTATTCAATTTTATTTTTATTGTATTTGTATTTTGTTTGTAATATGTATTTTAATATGTAATATACCAGTTATCTATACACTTATATTTATGTACCTATATATTTATACATTCAAGACTTTGTCAATAAGATACAAATCTTCTGACAATAAAGCATATTCTGATTCTGTTTTTATACATGTCTCCTTACTGTCAGCCTTTGTCTTCATTGTTCCACAATGACACAAATAACACCCTGTATATGCCAATTTTTATATTTTTGTAAAACATTGTATTTGTTACAGGTTACCGGGGCTGCAAATAATGAATCCACCAATCGCACAGACCCCACACCCGGCCATTGCATATGGTACGGAGAATGCTTCAAAAAGGGCGCGTTCATGCAAAACTGCCCTTACAACGGACCTGCGAAACCCTTGACGAACACCACCGCGATAAACATCATGAAACGAAGATGCCCTTCATTATCTCCGGACGCTCTTTGTTGCGACAGCGCTCAGATAGCCAACTTCGATCATAATTTACAAGTTCCAGAAGCTTTCCTGAGCAGGTGTCCTGCGTGCATGGCTAATCTCGTCGAACATATTTGCCATCTCACTTGCTCGCCCGTACAGTCCACTTTCATGAAAGTGAATGCCACAGAAACTGTCAAGAATACGACGTACATCAGTGCCGTGGATATTCATCTTTCGAAGGATTATATGGAGGGTACTTTCAATTCCTGCAAGCAAGTCAGCATGCCCTCTTCCGGTATGAAAGCCTTGGACATCATGTGCGGAGGTTGGGGTTCCAATAGATGCACCGCTTCGAGATGGTTCACTTACATGGGCCAAAACAACACTCCTCAAGTACCTTTTCAGATGAACTACTTCAGCGATACCGGTCCCAATGATGGTTTCGTTCCGTTGAAACCACCAACAGTATCCTGCGGGAAGGCTCTGAGCGTAAGTACTTTATATTTTTTGCTATTCGCGATCACAGTTGGCACCAGGTGGCGCACCAAGACCCTTGGAAAACAAAGCAAACGTCATATGTTATGTTGGTGGTGTGATTACTCATTACGAACCCAGAGGTACAGGTCCCATCCTCCTAAGTGTCTTTGTTCTTGAGTTATCCCCAAAAAAGTTAAAATATCACTCATAACATTTCTTCTATCTGTGAAACATGACTTTTATAAACTGGTTGAATGCATAATTTGAACAGAAACTTAACGGTAAAAACTCCATCCCTCTAGCTCTTACCGTTCTCAAGATAGCAATTTTATTGGTCCTTCGAGCCGGATTGTCTATTTTTCGCGTTTTAACTTTTTTCCCAATTGGTGGAACATGATGAAACCCCATCCCTCCAGCTCTTACCGTTCTCGAGATAGCAAATTTATAAGAAAATGTTGATTAGAATTCAGTTTTTTACTTATGTACGGAGTTTCAAGCAATACGTAAAAGAAATTGAATATTGCCATTTTTTTAAATATTTTTTGATCTCTTTACAAATATCCAAGTTTTTTCTTTTTAATAAATTCGAATAACTAAATGCTAACCAACGTTACCATATAACTTTTTTCGATATCTTGTCAGTCTACCTCACTTTTTGCCCCATCATAGTATTTTTTCAATTTGCCGCCGTACCAGTGGTCACGTGACAGGTGTCAAAATTAATTTCTAGATTGTCAGATACATAATCTATCATCAATTTTTTCCATTTCTCTCATAATTGACTTTTTTCGTATATTTTGCTTACTTTATGTCGGGCACTGTATAACTTATATTTTTGACTGAAAGACTATAAATTCAAGTATTTTTCGTCAATTAACTAAATTTCAATTTTGAATAATAGCAAAGATTTGATTCTTAAAATTTTATGTAATGAACGTTTTTTAGTATAAATTTTTTTCATGTCTCACATAGAATTTATATTTGTTATCTTAAAGACTACATTAATTTTCGGTGATGAATACTTTTTATCATCTTGTAGAACTTTCTTTTAAAAAAACTGTGCATTCGCAATAAAAAATAATTTGTCCTACATTTTTCTCGTGTCGTGTCATATAAAAACACAAAGTTGATGATGGTTTCTTCCAAAGGAAACGTTGTACGGAGATTTTGTGAACGCCATATTGTAGGGGTAAAGAAGTGGCAATGAGAAAGTGCCTTTGGTTTTTTCGAAACTTTTCAAATAACTTCAGAAAAAAATAATAACCAAATTGCCAAATTTCGGGTTTTTTTCCGGAAGTAAACAACATTTTTCGGATTTCTCAACATCTATTTATTGATCCCTTACTTGCACAACTTTTTGCCCATTTGATCTACTGTGTAACTCTTACGGTTAAAAGACAATAGTGCTTTCAAGAAAGCCAGTTTCCAATATGTCTGTGAAATTGAGCCATACTCAATTAACAAATTTTTATTTTCCTTCACTCACTTTTGTATCTATTGTTGTTATATTTAATCTAAGAATGTGTATTCTATGTTCTATTTATCAATTTTGACCTGTTTCAAGCATATTGTGCAAACTTGTCTCTGCATCTTGTGAAATTAACTTGAAATTAAACGAAGAAGAAAACTGTAGTTCATGAGTTGAGGCATAAGATGTCCTATACAATAGGAAAAGTTGGGTCGAAAATCCATCAGAAAACAACTACTTTCCTGGCTAATGCCACGACGAACATTGAATTGCATCTGATTAAATTTCCGTGCAGAGTTCCTACAAGGTTATATCTGCAATTGCTTGTTGCATGGAAATGTTCATCGAAACATTCAGACCACCTAAATATCGATTTCGGGGTGTTGCCCCTCATCAGTATAGGGTAGGTCTAGCAGTCAATAACTAATGACTGCAACGAATGAATCGATAACCAAATCCATTTCAAGACCGAAACTGAGATCGCGCCCGCACAGTGGATAACTCCAAAATTGCGAGCTCCATCCCAGCGCCGGCCACCCAACTAAGCAATACCCATGAACCACGATCGTCAAGACCGTATAAAACGAAGAAGAAAACTGTAGTTCACAAACGTTGAGCTTATGAGTTGAGGCATAAGATGTCCGGAGGACTGCTCATTGCTAATATCCTATACAATAGGAAAAGTTGGGTCGAAAATCCATCAGAAAACAACTACTTTCCTGGCTAATGCCACGACGAACATTGAATTGCATCTGATGAAATTTCCGTGCAGAGTTCCTACAAGGTTATATCTGCAATTGCTTGTTGCATGGAAATGTTCATCGAAACATTCAGACCACCTAAATATCGATTTCGGGGTGTTGCCCCTCATCAGTATAGGGTAGGTCTAGCAGTCAATAACTAATGACTGCAACGAATGAATCGATAACCAAATCCATTTCAAGACCGAAACTGAGATCGCGCCCGCACAGTGGATACTCCAAAACTGCGAGCGCCATCCCAGCGCCGGCCACCCAACTAAGCAATACCCATGAACCACGATCGTAAAGACCGTATAAAACGAAGAAGAAAACTGTAGTTCACAAACATTGAGCTTATGAGTTGAAGCATAAGATGTCCGGAGGACTGCTCATTGCTAATATCCTATACAATAGAAAAAGTTGGGTCGAAAATCCATCAGAAAACAACTACTTTCCTGGCTAATGCCACGACGAACATTGAATTGCATCTGATGAAATTTCCGTGCAGAGTTCCTACAAGGTTATATCTGCAATTGCTTGTTGCATGGAAATGTTCATCGAAACATTCAGACCACCTAAATATCGATTTCGGGGTGTTGCCTCTCATCAGTATAGGGTAGGTCTAGCAGTCAATAACTAATGACTGCAACGAATGAATCGATAACCAAATCCATTTCAAGACCGAAACTGAGATCGCGCCCGCACAGTGGATAACTCCAAAATTGCGAGCGCCATCCCAGCGCCGGCCACCCAACTAAGCAATACCCATGAACCACGATCGTAAAGACCGTATAAAACGAAGAAGAAAACTGTAGTTCACAAACATTGAGCTTATGAGTTGAGGCATAAGATGTCCGGAGGACTGCTCATTGCTAATATCCTATACAATAGAAAAAGTTGGGTCGAAAATCCATCTGAAAACAACTACTTTCCTGGCTAATGCCACGACGAACATTGAATTACATCTGATGAAATTTCCGTGCAGAGTTTTGGATTTTCGACTCAACTTTTCCTATTGTATAGGATATTAGCAATGAGCAGTCCTCCGAACATCTTATGCCTTAACTTGAAATTAATGATTTTATTATTATTTAAAAAAAAAATCAATTTCGTTTCGGCCTTTTTCAGGATAATCAGTTTTTAACGGTACCGATAATAAGAATTAACAAGAAACGCTCTCATTTGCTTGGACCAGAAAAGAATGATATGAGATAGGAATTCAAATTTTTTATAAAAGTTTCAATATCTTGAAAACCATGAGGTTTTTACTGAGGTCAAGCTGTGGTCTTCTGATAGGTTATGAACTTATTTATCACCAGCTACAGTATAGTCCATGGTTTACCGGACATCCTGTATAACATATTCCTACATATTATAATGCTTATTTGTTAATTATTAAAACTATTAATAATAAAATGGATTAAGCAATCCAGACTTCTGCATTTAACCTATACAATAGGTATAATCGTCGGCAAGTCTCCAACAGAAAACAACTACTGCCCCCTACGACCATTGAATTATATCTGTTAGATTCTTGGCAAAGTATTCTACAAGAACTACTTTGCAATGTTCTCCCAATCTCAACTCCAAAACATGTCTCAACCCACACGAGGGAACACCTACGGACCGGTTTCATGGTTCCTTGCCAATCATCAGCGCAGGGTAGCTCACCCAACGCAATCGAAAAATATCTTGACCCCAAGATTCGAAGAGCACTCCGACTATGGTGTCGACTTCGTCTGAAGCCAAATAATTTCAGAAGAAAATATTCGAAGACACTACTTGGCAGAAGCCCATTAAACTAATAATAAAATGGATTAAGCAATCCAGACTTCTGCATTTAACCTATACAATAGGTATAATCGTCGGCAAGTCTCCAACAGAAAACAAATACTGCCCCCTACGACCATTGAATTATATCTGTTAGATTCTTGGCAAAGTATTCTACAAGAACTACTTTGCAATGTTCTCCCAATCTCAACTCCAAAACATGTCTCAACCCACACGAGGGAACACCTACGGACCTGCGCTGATGATTGGCAAGGAACCATGAAACCGGTCCGTAGGTGTTCCCTCGTGTGGGTTGAGACATGTTTTGGAGTTGAGATTGGGAGAACATTGCAAAGTAGTTCTTGTAGAATACTTTGCCAAGAATCTAACAGATATAATTCAATGGTCGTAGGGGGCAGTAGTTGTTTTCTGTTGGAGACTTGCCGACGATTATACCTATTGTATAGGTTAAATGTAGAAGTCTGGATTGCTTAATCCATTTTATTATTAGTTTAATGGGCTTCTGCCAAGTAGTGTCTTCGAATATTTTCTTCTGATATTAAAACTATGTCGGATTACAGTCAAAAAAAGAAATCTATGTAAATTTTATTACTTTTCTACACTTGCACAGATTTCGTTGAATTATCATTTTCTCATTTTCAGACTGTGGAAGGTCAAAATTCCCATAAAGCTATGTAAAAAATATCAACGATATGTTCGAGAAAGTGTAATTTTTCCTGGTTCTAACCCAATATCTATACTTTTCTGTGCGATCAATAACATCCGTGAAAAAAATATGTTTGTGTAGTTTCGTGCGTCAATTTACTTTAAATTTTGGACAAAGTCCAAATCTAAATTAAAAATAAAAACTTGAATCATTCGAACGAATAAATTTTTATTGAATCAATCTCTATGATTATGCTGCACTGATGTATTGACCTTATTTTAATTATTTTTGCCAGTCTAATTTCGGCATGATCCATTATTTTTAGATCTAGTGCTTTATTTATGGGGTTATTTTGGGTTAGGAATTGGCGCAATCTGCTGAAAATGGTTTAAAAGTATTGTTTTATACATTTTTGAAATGACTCAAGCTTAAAATAAACCAGTTGATTGAATTAAGTTATCACTTGTAAAGAGAAACATTCTCAATTGAAAATTGAGGCAAAACATGACTTCTTATTTATTTTCTAAGCACTGATATTGAATACGGAAGAAATCAATAGAACATTTTTGATCTTTAATAATTCTCAGAAATGCACAATCATCAAAAATTTTGTTTTGAAAAACAAAGTTATTTTTGTATTGAGTGCATAAAGTGAGTGTTTCTTTAATAGCATCTGAGAGTGTTCATTTTTGGCAGAGATCGCAGTCAAGGCCAAAAATTGTCAGTGTAACATGAAAACACGAAATACAAACAGTATTTTTTTACACATCTGTGAATGTGAATTTATATCGTCTAAACTATGTTATAAATAAATACTTCCTATACATCTTGCCATGTTTTTTAATTCTTAATTAAATTTTAATCTTTTTTTTAACTTGCTCTATATGTTATATGGAAACAAATCTTGCTAGCTGAATTAGCATCACTTCCTCTTATCCTATGGAATTTGAAATTTTACATGTTGGTTCAGTTCCGATGACAATACATTAAATTGTCCCCCCCTGCCTCCAGAAAGCTAGATAGAGAACGCGTAAGGTTTCGGAAGTTTTCTTGACAGATTTGGAGTAAAAAATTACAGCAAAAAAAATTGGTAGGAGGCTCGCCCCCCCCCCCTCCCCCTTTTCTCGAAAAAAGTTGGAAAACTCGCCAAATTAAAATCGGAAAACTCCTTAAACATAGTGAAAAATATTTGATCGTTTGAATAATGGTTTAAATAAGAAAAAAAATAACAGGCAATGACCAGGTGGAAAATGTTGCTGATGTAATAACTGTAGGGAATAGTTATTTACCTAACAAGTGCGGAAAGTATTACTTTTCCGCACGCGACGGCAGTTGCACGAACGACGCGGAGCGGAGTTTGGGCAAGCCGTCAAGGGCGGAAAAGACGTTTTCCGCAAGAGTTAGGTACAATGTTTTTCCTACGAGTGTTTTTGTCCATCTTATTTATGAAAAAGAAAGGGTTTTATTAAACAAGATTTTATAATAATGCTACAAAATGACACATAAGACAGAATAGTTACATAGATTATTTCTTTTGTCTATTGTGGCGAAGCTGCTTGCGATGCCGGACCTGAACTCTTACGTAGCCGGCACTCGGCCGCGGCTAACTGTTGTTGCGCTATGCACCCAGAAGAATCTGGAAGATTCGAGGCTTCACGAGAGATTTCATAAGCTTTCGGAGAAGTGGGCGTTCGATATAAAAAGAACTACGCAGCAGACAGTCAGTGAAGTGAAAGTCGAATATAAATACCTAGTTCCGTAATTGTTATGTAAATTAGAGTATTGTGTTATTGTATCATTGTATTTCGTTAAATAAATTATTTTAGTCAGTTAATTAGAGTATAAATCTACTACACTATTAAATATCAGTCATCAACCAATCATACGTTTGTTTCCTGTTTGACAGGACCAATCAACACGCTCTATTAGCGACTATTTACATGATGCACAATAGTCACCGACTATTCAGCATGATACTCATATCAAGGAGCCTGAGCATCTGACAGTACTCTAAATAAATACATATTAAACGTCAAATAAAATCAATCGTGTTGAAGCTGTATAAGAGAATGAATGTGGACCTTCTACGGTTAATACTGCAAGTTCTTCAAAAGCTGAACAAATGTCACAAATTACGCATGGTGGAAATGTCACATACAATAATTGTGTTTTTAATTTCAATTTATAAATTATAAAGATGGTGCTGTTTTTGTTTAGATTTTGTGCTTTGTTCTTGATAATTTGAATAAATTATTCCAAATTGTTTAATTTTCATTCATTCATATGACTGATATAAAGAAGTAGATTCAAGAAATAATCTTCACAAATATAACACGACCTTGATTAATTGTCGACTATTTTATTGCTGCTAAATTTCTCTTGTATTTATTAATTTTACTCGACATTATTTTGGCATTAATAATCAGAGATGAAAGCCCTCGAGCTTCGCTCTCGGGCTCTCATCAGATTATTAATGCCAAAATAATGTCTCGTTAAATTATTATAAAATACAGTCGAAATTTAGATGCAATAAAAATAGTCGACTATTTATCAAGGTCTTGTTATATTACCCTTGATCATTTAGTTAGTCCTAAATATCCTCATTTTCAACAATATAAAAATCGTGCGGAAAACTAACTTTTTCTTTAACCACACTCCAAAACATGCTTTTCTGTATAGTTTTACGTTCGCAAACATGATTATTTCTCACAATAATTGAAATTTGATATTAGTGTGCCGCAAAGTGACATTTCTGTGCCACAGAGTGACATTTCTGTGCCAAAATTTTTCAGTACCTAATTTCTAAGCAATACAGTTTTCGTGACAGCAAGGTGAAAGTATATTTTGAAAATTCTGCATTTCGAAGGGATATTCGATCAGGCAACTTCAAGAATGAATAGACAAAGTCTAATGGTTTAAATAATATGAGGGAAATTGTCGTACAAATTCATAATATCCTGAACAAAAATCATAGACATCACTACTGCTGTCTCGAATACCCACATACACACTATCCATTGCTAGGCAACGGAGCAACATCTATCGAATCATTTGAATGTCAACAAACGTCAAGCATAAAATATTCGTAAAATATTCTTGTCCCGTCATTTTTTAATGAGATTGAACTAAAATGGATAGCGACAGTTCTGAAATTGAAAATACTCCGCCAGAACTAAGAGAACAAGTTAATTCATTGTCATTGAATTTACTACCTTCAACTTCAAGAGGAAAATATGAAAATGCATACAAACAGTTTATGGATTGGAAGGAAAAATACAAAATTAAAACTGTTTCTGAAAATATAATTTTGGCATATTTTGAAGAACTATCCAAATCAAGAAAAGCCTCTACTCTCTGGTCAATATATTCAATGCTAAAATCGACTATCAATATTAGAAATATCAGAAAAAACAAGAATGAGAGCGGCTTAAAATCCTCTCCCCTTCCCTTGCTTCTCTTGGGCATCATAAAGCTAAGAATGAGTCACTGACATTTCATTCCGTCTTATAGTATAGTATTATTTTTAGCAAAAATGGTGTTCTAGAGAAAGTATAGTGTGTAACACGAGCAGAAATGCAATTTCTCACTCGTTTGAATTGTAGCACTCGCTTGCGCTCGTGCCGCAATTTTTTCAAACTCGTGAGAAATTAGCACTTTTCTGCACTTGTTGCACAATATACTATTTCAGCACTAGTGCGGAAAAGTAACTTTTCCGCATGATTTTATCTTTCCACGAGATTTATAATATGAGATCGAATCTAGTCTATTAACGACTGTTTGATAATAACTTTCCGATATTCGGTAATTTTCATAAAATTAATTTCAAAATATAAAGTAATAAATGGTGGTATTTAAAATTTGACAGGATTTGATATGGTATTATAGCAATTAAATTAATATCTGAAATAGCTCAGTTGGCAAAGTAAGGGAGCAGTCGTTCTCCGCTGGTTATGGGGTAGGTGGTTCGAATCCTGGGGAAGTTACTTTTTTTTGTATTTGTTTTGAAATCGATGAGAGTACTTACTGTTCAATTTTCGTTATATTTTTCAATATTTGTATATTCAATGACGACGTGAGTGTTTTTGATAGAATCTGTTATGAAAAAAATAATTCGCTCGTACTGCAAAATTTCATATACCTACCTACTCGTGGGAAATGTATGTCATTTCATGCTCATTGTACAATATACTAATCTTGAATTGAAATATTGTGCTTTAAAGAGAAAATCTTGCGTAAAAGTAAAAATCGTGCGGAAAAGTAAAAATCGTCCGGAAAAGTAGAACTTTCAAAATGAAAAATCGTGCGGAAAAGTTACTTTTCCGCACGCTCCGCGCTCGTAGGAAATAGTATATTACGTAACAAGAGTTGTAAGTAACCCATTACGCACGAAATGAAAAAGTTTATGCACGAAGCCGCGCAGCGGCGAGTGCATAAATTTCATGACTGCGTAATGGACTTACAACTCGTGTAACGTACAATACTTTTTCTACGCCCATTCATTTTAACGTTATGCTTGTGTCGCCAATCCATAAATTTTTTATAGGTAATTTCGTACCTTTCTTTGGATTTTAGCGGTAACAAATTACGTGTGGCAGCTTGAGTTTTTTCTAAAATCTTCGATGGAGTGCTCATAATTTCATCACTTTCACTACTATCAGACATATTCGTAGATAAAGTTGAGAAAATGTTCGGATACAATCATATTTTGTTCAAGAAATTGACAATATAAATAACATGACATTTATTTTCATAGCATGCTACTTAAGAAAACGTGTCCTATTTTTAAAGAAATTGCATAACGTGCTGTCTACATTTAGGGGCATCACTCTTTCAATCATAAATATATCTCGCTAATGCTAAAAGTTTTTATGTTTTTTAATTGACTAAATTTGTGTAAATAGGTCAAATAAAGTATTCCATAAAAAAAATTGATTGTAATTCAATCAAACCACGAAGTTTAAGTTTTCTTCTCAAAACGCACGTGTATGTTATGAGATCTCATTACGTGCATGTTATTGTTATATGTCATTTACAAGGAATGTTGACAGTGCGATTTTTGACGTTTACAGACACAGACATGGGCGTAGAAAAAGTAATTTTTTACACACTGTTCATAAAGGACCACGCACGTTTCTTATGGAAAATGGCTTTCCGTGAATTTGTCCGAATTTTTGGTATGGTGTAGATCTGGATGCACTGATCAAAGGTGTCCATTGCCAAAAACTCAAAAAATGGACAGTTTTCGAGATATGGCTCAATCAATGTAATTTTTTTTGCATTTTTGGATTTTGACACATAATCAGTTCACTCTCATACTTAGGAAAAACCGAGTTTCAATGATTTCACTGCAGGAATCGATTCAAAAATAATTCTTTCTTCGTTTCAGATACTGCTATTTGAAGAAATTATTATACACTGCTCGTCACTGACGATGTAACTGGATTTCTATAGTCCAGTTTTTGTAGAAACAAAAACTTCTGAATTGCTCAAGGTATCACAGAGTCACATATATTCAACACCTTTCGATAGGGACACTAGAAAAATAATATTCGATACACACTATAGGAACTGAATCTGAGATACTTTTTTTTAAATAGTTTCCTAGTCGTCAAAGAAATAGTGGTAAATGCAAAATGACCATATAGAAAATCGTTCATAATGTAGGCTGATGACATAAATACTCGTATCGAATGCAGTTTGTTCATACCGAGTGTTAAATATCAATAGAAACAGGGGAATACATACCCAATAATCATTTCTAATCGCTAATCGAACCGTTAAGGCAAACGGATCCGTGAAAATGTCTGAATATTTGATATGATGTGGATTTCGATGCACTGATCAAGTGTCTATTGCTACATTCTACAAAAATGGACAGTTTTCAAGATATGGCCGAATTAATATCTGATTTTTTTCGTTTTCTAGATTGTGGCCCATAATCGCTTAGCTCTTATACCCAACAAAAACGGATTTCTATCGATTTTTGCGCAGGAATTGACTTAAAAACGGTCGTATTTCATTCCAGATACATTCATTTGGAGAAATTAGCATACACTGCTCGTCACTGGCGATGTAGCTGGGCTATTATTTTCAACTTTTGTATTTCCGTGTTCGTAGAAACAAAAACTCTTGAATTGTTCTAGTTCTAACAAAAATACTTATATCCAATACAATTCAATTGTGGAAAAAATAAAATGCGATACACACTCTAAATATGATTTGATTTTTTTTAATATTCTCTTGGCCATCAGGAAAATAGTGGAAAATGCAAAATGAAAAACTAGAAAATCGTATTTATAATGTACGCTGACGAGATGAATACAGTTTGTTTATACCGAGTGTTAAATATCAATAACACCAAGGAAATACATACCCAAAAATCATTACTACCATAATTTTTATTTCTCGACCTTCATTTCATGACAGCATCTATGTGAGCTGAGATATTCAAACGTTAGAAATGTGACGGATGAAACACCATTTCCGAAAAACCTATCTGAAAAAAAAGGACAAAACGACTATAAAGATTTCTAGCGATTTACTTATGGTTTGCGATTCACTAGCAAATATTCAAATATTGTTAACACTCATTATCAAGAATAGTTATTCAATGTCAAGATTTTACTCCTGCAATTCAGTTGAAGACGGTTGCTAGATTATTATTGCCAGGATAGGGGTCTACAAACCGACCCACAGTTGCAAATTCTACTCCAATACGTACAAAGTAACTTCTCGATCTGTTTACAGAAGATTAATTTGGGACGCTTTTCAGAAAAAAAATAATATGCAAAGTCATACAAGTTTTGCCAAATGATTTTTAAAAATAATTTTCGAATATTTAATTCAGCTGTGAGTGAAACGATGTCTGCAGCCAGAAAGTTACGTTTCGTCCCTCCAAACTTGGATTTGCCGTCAATTACCAGAGAGATATTACAACATTTGCAAATACCATGCATAACCAAGAACCGTACCTATCAATATAATTTTTGTGGAGAATCAATATGTTTGATGAAGTGAACAAGGTTAAGTAACTGTGGTTCAATCTGTCCATTAACAAATTGAATATTTTTCTTATCAAATGTCAACTATTGTTGACCTCCCACTCATAAATTGTTCAACTGAGAAAGATATTCCCTATACCGAATAAAAAATTCAGACATTTTTACGAATCCGTTTGCCTGAACGGTTCAATTAACAATAACAGTAGTAATGATTTTTGGGTGTGTATTTCCTTGGTGCTATTGATATTTAACACTCTGTATAAACAAACTGCATTCATCTCGTCAGCGTACATTATAAATACGATTTTCTAGTTTCTCATTTTGCATTTTTCACTATTTTCCTGATGGCCAAGAGAATATTTCAAAAAAAAATTAAATCATATTTAGAGTGTGTATCGCATAATATTTTTTCAAATGCCACAATTGAATTGTGTTGGATAGAAGTATTTTTGTTAGAACTAGAACAATTCAAGAGTTTTTGTTTCTACGAACACGGAAATACAAAAGTTGAAAATAATAGCCCAGCTACACCGTCAGTGACGAGCAGTGTATAATAATTTCTTCAAATGGTAGTATCTGAAACGAAGAAAGAATTATTTTTCAATCGATTCCTGCAGTGAAATCATTGAAACTCGGTTTTTCCTAAGTATGAGAGTGAACTGATTATGTGTCAAAATCCAAAAAATGCAAAAAAAAAATACATTGATAGAGCCATATCTCGAAAACTGTCCATTTTTGGAGTTTTTGGCAATGGACACCTTTGATCAGTGCATCCAGATCTAAACCATACCAAAAATTCGGACAAATTCACGGAAAGCCATTTTCCATAAGAAACGTGCCTGGTACTTTATGCATTTTTGAAAAATACAGTATTTTACGTCAAATATAACTCGGAAGTATTTATTTGATGATACGTCGACAATTCATATTAATGATATGAATTGCTACAATTTGGCAATATAATAACTGTCGAAGAAAACACTTTTTATGAAACACTTTCGTAAAGGGCTTTTTTGTACACGTGTGTTTGTTGAACTCGGCTGGGCCTCATTCAACAAACTTCACGCTCATACAAAAAAGTCCTACTTTACTTGTATCATAAATGGCTATTTTTCACGGTGAATTTAAGTCACTCAATTTGCTGTACTCATATAAAATAAGGTACCATTTGAATTCTTTTTTTAAAGGCCAAGTCGCCAGCTTGCAGCTGTGTGGATTGTGAAGATAGCTGCCCCGTTCCTCCACCCCAACCCCCAGCGCCCCAGCCTTTTAGAGTCGCTGGGTTGGAAGGTTACGCCTTTGTGATGACCGTGGTGTTCATTCTTGGATCCGGATTGTTCCTTTTGGGAATGTTTGCTTGTAAGGATGGAAACGATTTGGGTAAGTCCTGCCCTGTTTTATTTTGCCATTTGCAGTTTCGCTTAAATTTGACATATTTTTAACTATTTGGTGTTTTGTGATAATACTCAAGGAACTAGTTTGATTTACACCATCACGTCGGGAGTAAATTCTGAATGCAAAAAAACTATCAAATACAATTGTGGTGAAAAAAATTACAGTGGAAAGTATTAAAATCGTGTCGAAACGCAAGGAGACCGAAATCCTAGTCACATCACCATCTTTCTCCTCTTTCATTTTCTAACTGAACTGGTTTGGATGAAAAATGTCTTCGTTGAATGCAAAGAGGAAATTTACTCTTCAATATTTTACCCAAATGATATGAATAGGAGGAAAAATTAACCGCGAAAATATATTAACCATCTTCAGAACGAGATGAGAACAATTATTGGAAATAATAGACAATTTTACATTATATTCGCTCCTTATGTACACATAATTGTACACATGATGCTAAAAGATTGATTTACTATGAAATATCGCAATCTTTCGATTCTCCCATTTTCTGACTCCAGCACAACGACCGATAAATGCATATACGTGTAAAAATTCAACCCGTGTAATCTGAGCAGTAAGGAAAATCAGCTGATGAAATGCTTTTAACAGTTATCAAAACATGATGAGACCGAGAGCATTACAATTTTACCAGTAGTCTCACAATCTGAAAAGGTGATACAGGTATGTATTACATATATTCAGCCCATATGAACTGACCATTTCTCCATTATTTTGCCATCTGATTTTATAACTCCAGCACAATCATCAGAAATTGTGGTACAGGGATGTATTTCATTAAATTCGGCCTATATGATCGAACTAGATTGAAAATTTTCCTGGCATTCATTTTGAATGACTACGTAATGCAAAAGATTGATCAACTTTCAAATGTCGCAATTTTTCCATTCTCCCATTTTCTAACAGCACAGTGCTGGAGTTTACTAACTCCAGAGGATACAATAATGAAAAAAATGTAATGCTATCGGTCTCATCACGTTTTGAAGCCGTTTAAAAATATTTTCTCAGCTGATTTTCCTTGCTGCTCAGATCACATGCGTAGAAAATTGAAGAATACATCACCTCTCTGCATTTATCGGTCATTGTGCTGAGGTGCGTTTCAATTTAACGTCTGTCGTCCGGTAACGGACGATGTATGACGTCATAGTTGTTTCGTCGGGCGATATCTGTCGGATTGAATTTTGAAACGCTCTCCTAAATCGTGGGGTAAATAGTTGACGGTCGGACGTACCACTCAAGAAATTTGAAACGATGGAATGAAGTTGTCGGACACGACGTTCTAATATCGAAACGCTTCATAAGAAAAGTTAAACGTTGGACGCACGTCGGACCTAATATTGAAACGCACCTCTGGAGTTAAAAAATGGGAGAATCGAATAATTGCTAAATTTGAAGCTTAATCAATGTTTTCGATTTACGTGGATATTAAATATTAGTACGAGGGAAAAATTCATGCCAGTCTATACATAAGAGTCGAATATGATGTGAATTTTCTCCGTATCACTATTTTAGATGATTGTGCTGGAGTTAGAAAATCAGAGGACACAATAATGAAAAAATTGTAATGCTATGGGTCTCATCACGATTTGAAGTCGTTTAAAAATATTTTAACAGCTGATTTATCTTGCTGCCCAGATCACATACGTAGAAAATTGAAGAATACATCACCTATTTACATTTATCGGTCATTGTGCTGGAGTTAGAAAATGGGAGAATCGAAAAATTACGAAATTTAAATGTTAATCAATGTTTTCGAATTAGGTGGACAGTAAATATTAGTAGCAAGGAAATATCCATGCCAGTCAATTCATACGAGTCCAATATGATGTGATTCATCCCCGTATCACTATTTTAAATGATTATGCTGGAGTTAGAAAATCAGAGGACACAATAATGAAAAAAATGTAATGCTATGGGTCTCATCGCGTTTTGAAGCCGTTTAAAAATATTTTCTCAGCTGATTTTCCTTGCTGCTCAGATCACATGGGTCGAAAACTGAAGATAACATCACCTCTTTGCATTTATCGGTCATTGTGCTGGAGTTAGAAAATGAGAAAATCGAAAAATTGCGAAATTTAGATGTCAATCAATGTTTTCGAATTACGTGGACAGTAAATAATAGTAGCAAGGAAATATCCATTCATCCCCGTATCACTATTTTAAATGATTGTGTTGGAGTTAGAAAATCAGAGGATACAATAATGAAAAAAATTTAATGCTATCGGTCTCATAACGTTTTAAAGCCGTTTAAAAATATTTTCTCAGCTGATTTTCCTTCCTGCTCAGATCACATGCGTCGAAAATTGAAGAATACATCACCTCTTTGCATTTATCGGTCATTGTGCTGGAGTTAGAAAATGGAAGAATCGAAAAATTGCTAAATTTAAATGTTAATCAATGTTTTTGAATTATGTGGACATTTAATATTAGTGCCAGGGAAATATTCATGCCAGTCAATTCATACGAGTCGAATATGATGTGATTCATCCCCGTATGACTATTTTAAATGATTGTGCTGGAGTTAGAATATCAGAATACACAATAATGAAATAATTGTAATGCTATCGGTCTCATCACGTTTTAAAGCCGTTTAAAAAAATATTTTCTCAGCTGATTTTCCTTGCTTCATCGATCAATGTTAATCAATGTTTTCGAATCACTTATATGGACATTAGAATAAATTCAAGAAAAATGTTCATTCCAATCACTATTTCCGATTATTGTGCTGGAGTTAGAAAATCATAGGGCAAAATAATGGTAAAATTGTTATGCTTTCGGTCTCATCAAGTTTTGAACAAGGTTGAAAATGTTTTGAAGGAAACTTCATTTGCTATTCAGATTACAGGTCGTGAGTATTGATGATTACATCCCATCCGTGCATTTATCGGTCATTGTGCCGTTAGGAAATGGGAGAATGGAAATATTGCCTCATTTAAAAGTTAATCAATCTTTTGCATTACGTATTCATTCAAAATGAATGCCTGGAAAATTTTCATTCCAGTCCGATCATGTATGCCGAATATAATGAAATACACCCCTGTACCACACTTTCTGATGATTGTGCTGGAGTTATAAAATCAGATGGCAAAATAATGGAGAAATGGTCAGTTCATGTATGCCGAATATAATGAAATACACCCCTGTACCACACTTTCTGATGATTGTGCTGGAGTTATAAAATCAGATGGCAAAATAATGGAGAAATGGTCAGTTCATATGGGCCGAATATATGTAATACATACCTGTATCACCATTTTAGATGATTGTGCTGGAGTTAAAAATTAGAAGTCACAATAATGGTAAAATTGTAATGCTCTCGGTCTCATCATGTTTTGAAAACTGTTAAAAGCATTTCCTCAGCTGATTTTCCTTACTGCTCAGATTACACGGGTTGAATTTTTACACGTATATGCATTTATCGGATTCTATAGAAGCTAGCAAAGCCACACACGAATTTCGACTCGGGATGGGTTACATAATTTTAGGCTCATTTTAGGCTAATTTATTACCATATTCCCGAATTTTTTGCTCTCCTCCTTCATAGAAAAATCCGTGGCTTTGCTAGCTTCAGGCGAACTCAGCAGAGCCATTTTTGTAAAAGCAACTTTTTCAAAGATTCGAAATAGTAATGTTCAAGGAACAAATTTAGGCTAATTAATTACCCTAGTTTCATATTTTTTGCTCAACGTTTTTTAAAACAAATCTGTGGCTTTGCTAGCTTCGGGCGAACTCAGCAGAGCCATTTTTGTAAAAGCAACTTTTTCAAAGACTCGAAATAGTAATATTCTAGGAACAAATTTAGGCTAATTAATTACCCTAGTTTCATAGTTTTTGCTCCTCGCGTTTTCGACAAAAACTGGATTTATTGACTAGCACATAGGCGATGATGTGATTATTCCAAACTATAATTATTTGACAATTTGACATGTCGAAACGATGATTACCATCGAATAATCGATGAATAGCCAACATTGAATTTTTTTTATTAACGTTTTTTAAAACAAACCTGTGGCTAGCTTCGGGCGAACTCAGCAGAGCTATTTTTGTAAAAACAACATTTTCCAAAGATTCGAAATAGTAATATTATAGGAACAAATTTAGGCTAATTAATTACCCCAGTTTCATGTTTTTTGCTCCTCGCGTTTTCGAAAAAAACTGGATTTATTGACTAACGCATAAGCGATGATGTGATTATTCCAAACTATAATTATTTGACAATTTGACATGTCGAAACGATGTTTACCATCGAATAATCGATGAATAGCCAACATTGAATTTTTTTGATCAGCGTTTGTTAAAAAAAACCTGTGGCTTTGCTAGCTTCGGGCGAACTCTCAGCAGAGCCATTTTTGTAAAAACAACATTTTCCAAAGATTCGAAATAGTAATATTATAGGAACAAATTTAGGCTAATTAATTACCATAGTTTCATATTTTTTGCTCCTCGCGTTTTCGAAAAAAACTGGATTTATTGACTAACGCATAAGCGATGATGTGATTATTCCAAACTATAATTATATGACAATTTGACATGTCGAAACGATGATTACTATCGAATGATCGATGAATAGCCAATATTGAATTTTTTTGATCAACGTTTTATTAAAACAAACCTGCGGCTTTGCTAGCTTCGGGTGAACTCAGCAGAGCCATTTTTGTGAAAATAACATTTTCCATAGATTCGAAATAGTAATATACTGGGAACAAATATAGGCTAATTAATTACCCTAGTTTCATATTTTTTGCTGCTCGCGTTTTCGATAAAAATTGGATTTTTTGACTAACGCATAGGAGATGATGTGATTATTCCAAACTATAACTATGCATATAACTATGCGTATAACTATGCGTTAGTCAATAAATCCAGTTTTTTTCGAAAACGCGAGGAGCAAAAAATATGAAACTAGGGTAATTAATTAGCCTAAATTTGTTCCTAGAATATTACTATTTCGAATCTTCGAAAAAGTTGATTTTACAAAAATGGCTCTGCTGAGTTCGCCCGAAGCTAGCAAAGCCACAGGTTTGTTTTAAAAAACGTTGATCAAAAAAATTCAATGTTGGCTATTCATCGATTATTCGATGGTAATCATCGTTTCGACATGTCAAATTGTCAAATAATCATAGTTTGGAATAATCACATCATCGCTTATGCGTAAGTCAATAAATCCAGTATTTTTCGAAAACGCGAGGAACAAAAAATATGAAACTAGGGTAATTAATTAGCCTAAATTTGTTCCTATAATATTACTATTTCGAATCTTTGGAAAATGTTATTTTTACAAAAATGGCTCTGCTGAGTTCGCCCGAAGCTAGCAAAGCCACAGGTTTGTTTTAAAAAACGTTGATCAAAAAAATTCAATGTTGGCTATTCATCGATTATTCGATGGTAATCATCCTTTCGACATGTCAAATTGTCATATAATTATAGTTTGGAATAATCACATCATCGCTTATGCGTTAGTCAATAAATCCAGTTTTTTTCGAAAACGCGAGGAGCAAAAAATATGAAACTGGGGTAATTAATTAGCCTAAATTTGTTCCTATAATATTACTATTTCGAATCTTTGGAAAATGTTGTTTTTACAAAAATGGCTCTGCTGAGTTCGCCCGAAGCTAGCCACAGGTTTGTTTTAAAAATCGTTGATCAAAAAAATTCAATGTTGGCTATTCATCGATTATTCGATGGTAATCATCCTTTCGACATGTCAAATTGTCATATAATTATAGTTTGGAATAATCACATCATCGCTTATGCGTTAGTCAATAAATCCAGTTTTTTTCGAAAACGCGAGGAGCAAAAACTATGAAACTAGGGTAATTAATTAGCCTAAATTTGTTCCTAGAATATTACTATTTCGATTCTTTGAAAAAGTTGCTTTTACAAAAATGGCTCTGCTGAGTTCGCCCGAAGCTAGCAAAGCCACAGATTTGTTTTAAAAAACGTTGAGCAAAATATATGAAACTAGGGTAATTAATTAGCCTAAATTTGTTCCTAGAATATTACTATTTCGAATCTTCGAAAAAGTTGCTTTTACAAAAATGGCTCTGCTGAGTTCGCCCGAAGCTAGCAAAGCGACATGTTATTTTTAAAAAACCCTGATCAAAATAATTTTATGTGGACTATTCATCGATCATTCGTTGGTAATCATCGTTTCGGCATGTCAAATAGTCAAGTAATTATAGTTTGAACTAGTCACATCATCGCCTATGCGTTAGTCAATAAATCAAGTTTTTTTTCGAAAACGCGAGGAAAAAAAATATGAAACTAGGGTAATTAATTAGCCTAAAAATATTTCTAAAATATCACCATTTCGAATCGCTGAAAAATGTTGTGTTTCAAAAATGGCTTTGCTGAGTTCGGCCGAAGCTAGCAAAGCCACAGATTTTTCTATGAAGGAAAAGAGTAAAAAAAATATAAATAGGGTAATAAATTAGCCTAAAATAGGCTCTACAATTTGGCTATATCAAATAACATTTTTGGTTATTTTTGAAGTATGGCTCTGCTGAGTTCGGCCGAAGTTAGCAAAGCCACGGATTTTTCTATGAAGGAGGAGAGCAAATAATTCGGGAATATGGTAATAAATTAGCCTAAAATGAGCCTAAAATTATGTAACCCATCCCGAGTCGAAATTCGTGTGTGGCTTTGCAAGCTTCTTTAGAATATTTATCGGCCGTTGTGCTGAAAATGGGAGAATCGAAAGATTGGGATATTTCATAGTTAATTAATCTTTTAGCATCATGTGTACAATTATGTGTACATAAGGAGCGAATATAATGTAAAATTGTATATCATTTCCAATGATTGTTTTGATTTTTGTTTTTAGTCTCATCTCGTTTCGAAGATAGTTAATAAGTATATTTTCGCGGTTAATTTTTCCTCCGTTTCATTTCATTTGGGTGAAATATTGAAGAGTACATTTCCTCTTTGCATTCAACGAAGACATTTTTCATGCCAAACAGTTCAGTTGAAGTTGGAAATTGAAAGAGGAGAAAGATGGTGATATGACTAGGATTTCGGTCTCATAGTGTTTCAACACGATTTTAATACTGTCCACTGTAATTTTTTTCACCACAATTGGACATATGTATGAGATATCAAGTAATATCACCTCAGTGTTCTATTTCGTGAAAGTTAGAAAATGAAGGAATCAAATTGTAATATTTGTGCAATTTAATTGGAATATTTGTTTATTTTTTTGCCTTAGGATTCGAAATTTTGAAACTCCTTGTATATCACCCGGAAGTTATCAAAAAGTTAAAAAATCCAGCATTCCAATCATCTGAATATTTTCAGCAGAAAAAAAGTTACGTAACGGCTGTGCCATCTCAAGCGTTAAGCTAGCAAAACCCCTTTTTTCTCCGAAACCACTTGAGTTGAAAAAATAGGAGTTATGTTAGAAAAAAGCTATTAATCAGTTAAAAAATGTGGCAGTATTTTCTTTATTGTGCTGAAACGGCTGTGCCAGCTTAACATATGTTACAGCTTTGCCTATAATGTATTCACTCTGATGGGAAACGATAAAGGATATTTCCTTTGATATCACTATATTTTAAATTTTTTGCATCTTTTTTTTTTGTACAAAATTACCACAGTTGTTTATAGTTTACATATTTAAAAATGTTTCAGGCCTTGTACGAGGCTGGAAATTTTTTATACTTTCATTTAAATAGCTCAAATTAAAATTTTGTGAAAGTTCGCATTGTTTTGATATTTTTTCCCTATTTTTTTCCCCATTTCTTCTGTGAAACCGAATAATTTTTTTGTAAAATTCTCATAATAAAATATAATGGATCCAGGGATTGAAATGATCCGATTTACAAAGGATTCCTCACATAAATATCTGAAATTTTTACTTATTTTATGCCGGAAAAAATACCAATAACACGTTGTTATTGGCAGTGATTGTTCATATCAAACTAGTTTTTTACTTGAAGCACGGTTTAATGTTTTTGGTGATATTTTTCATTGGTGTTTGTTGGCACTGTATAGCTGAACCGAGTGGTTTTGTCATTTTTTCGCAGGAAGCAATAAATACAACTATGAGAGAGAACAATTCCACCAAGAAATAGAAAATAGAGCAGAGGAACGCGAAGGTATAAAAATTATGCCAGCTTTTGTCTGTCACTTATGTCGTGTAATGTTCTTTTAATCTCTGTATTAGTGCCTATACAGACTGGTTTTCCTTGGCTACAATAGTGTCTGACTGAAACATACAGGGTGTCCCAGAATAGAGGGGACAAACTCCGAGGGTAGAATTTTCATTTCATTTTAAAGCTATAAGTTCCAATAAACATATACTCTAAGATGAATAATAACCGAGCTACAGGGTGTTGAAAATTACAAAAAAATTCATGTTTTCCAGAATAACTACATAACTGCTCATCTTTTCTTGATGAAATTTGGTATGTCACATGCCGGCATTCAGTTCCAAATTTCAATGTGAATCATGAGTTTGTAACTAATCGCCCATCCCCAATTTATGTCGATTTTATCTTCTTTTTCTTAAGAGCCACCATCAGCGCGTCACACCGAGAAGTTAAATTTCTTCCTCATCCCTTCCAGCTAAGGTTTGTTGGCATACTCATCAAGAATGGGGGTGAATGGGATCGGTGGTTCCATAAGAATTCCGGAACCTCTCAATTTTTTTAATTCATCATGTCATTTAAATTTTTTTTCCTTAAAAATTATCATAACCAAAAATCACCTAAGTTCCGAAATTTACACAAAAATATTGAGTAATTTGCAAAAAAAAAAAATAAAAAAAAACTCAAACAAAAACTGTAATTTCAAAACGGATTCCCGTTTTACCAAGGTAGTGTTTGCTCTTAATCCCCAACTTTTTCTATACAAAAA
Organism: Chrysolina oricalcia; assembly: GCA_944452925.2. NCBI lineage: Eukaryota > Metazoa > Arthropoda > Insecta > Coleoptera > Chrysomelidae > Chrysolina > Chrysolina oricalcia. The sequence goes on from OX101824.2 coordinate 53,998,834, forward strand.
AGGATAAGTTTCATCATTAAAAATATCAACGGTTTTCAAGATTTTTCTTCTTTTGTATTGAAAATCATGGCATTATGGTGAAATTTCAAATATATTGTGCCCACAGTGGTATTTCTCGATGAATTTCAGAAGATGGCGGAAAAAATTTAAAGCATTATCTACTTACTAAGGATTAGCAACCCATAAAACTGTAGTACCGAAAAACATTTAAAATTTAACAAAAATCTCATTTCTGAAAGGAATGTATAACTATTTATAATAATTTAAATAACAAAGAGATTTCACAGCATGCAATGAGTACAAATTCAAATTTTTCGAAAATTGTTGGCATTTATGAGGAATCTTTTAACAAGAATTTCCCGATATTTGAAACAAATCACATAGCAACTTCTAACGAAACAATCAACAATGTGTTTCCAAATCACATACGCACGCACTTATTCAACTTCGAATATCTTGAAACCCGTTGACAATTTTTATAACGAAACCGACCCTTTTTTGTATAGAAAATATCGAGAATTAAGAAAAAGAAGACGAAATAGATATTAATCCAGTGGCGTGAAAGTTGGGGAGGGGCGATTAGGGGTACCCGTCTGCCGTACACCCCTGTTTAAAGTTACAAAGATGTGATTTGCATTGAAATTTGGAACTGTATGCTGTCATATGACACATCAAATTTCATTAGGAAAAGTTGAGCTATTATGGAGTTATTCTTGAAAACATCTTTTTTTTTTGTCTCTTTCAACACCCTGTATCTCAGTTAATATTCACTTTAAAGTATAGTTTATTGGAACTTTTAGCCTTGAAATGAAGTGAGGATGTCACCGCCGGAGTTCGTCCCCTTTATTCTGGGACACCCTGTATGTATGATAAACAATACAACCCTTTTTTTAAACTGTTTCACCAACTCAATTTATTAGTGTACAGGGTGTCCCACGACGATTAAGACAAGGAATATCTGGGAACTCGAGAGTAGTATAGAATTGTAATTTTGGGGTTGTAAATCAAAGCAATTGGTGAAGCTTTTTTTGATATTATGTTACCCAATGAGCTTTTTGTTTTCGGTCACGTGTCATCAGCTTCAAAATTGTTAATAGGACAACTATTTTGGCATTTCTATGTTCCTCCTGATAAAACAATTCCAACAAGCTATCACAATTGTGGTATAAAACGATTGATTTGTGAACCACAAGTACTTCAATATCCTTTGTCCCACGTAGATTCCGACAAACGTCTGAAACGAGCAATTTATTTAAGTTTAGGGTCACCCTGTATATTCATATTTTATTAAAAAACTTAGCCAAAAAACTTAAATTCTAAAAAAAGGCGTTCTCATGTTTTTCGTAGTCACGATTAAAGAGTAGCAGAACGAATGAAAGCATTTGATTTTTTTGCAGAACATTCTTTCAGACTTACTTATACCATTGAATGAACGAAATACAATGTGGTGGCAACAATATGGCGCACCTCCACATTTTGAACGCTGGATTGAACGAAAAGGTCTTATCTATTGGCCTCCAAGATCGCCAGACCTGACCTTTAGGTTACTTGCTTTTTGGATATCTTAGAGGTATCGTTTATGCAACCCCGCCTACAGATGTAGTCGAGTCAAGAAGAAGTATTAGCTATGCTAGTAGAACTGTAACACCAGAAATGATTAGGGCAGCTTGTACTAGAAATATTTTGACAAGATTTGCAATATGCATTTACGAAGACCGACAACATCTTATTTAGGAATTCTAAGTTTTTTTACTACGTTTTTTAAAGAAATATGAATGATTATTATAATTTTGCCTTGTTTTAATTATCACAAAAAATATAGGACTGCCCAAATATACAATTGCTCGCCTCAGACGTTTGTTGTAATCGTCTTGGGACAGGGATATTGAAGTGTGATGGTTCGTTGAAATTGTTTTATCGGGAGGAACATAGAAATGCCAAAATATACAGGTTGAACCATTAATAATTTTGAATCTGATGTCACGTGACCAAACACGAAAAGCTCAATGGGTAACATAATATCAAAAACAAAGCTGCACCAGCAATTTTAATTTACAACTCCAAAATTACAATTTTCTACTACTCTCGAAGATATTATCTGTTTTAATGGTCGTGGGACACCCTGTATTTATTATATACTAACCTTCAAAATTATTCTACAATGGATGACCAGCCTGTATGTAAATTAAAAAAGTATTTGTACTATGTTTAACAGTAGATGCAGTGTGGAAATTTTTGTGAGAATTAAATGTATGTGTTTGTACAAAAACTCCTAAAGGATAGTAAATATATTCAACTGTAATAAATTATTTAGGTTTTCTTGCAGAAAAACTATGGATTAGAAGTGGTATTTTCATACAATATTATCCACTTAGTTTTGCTCCAATTTGGGAATGTTTTTGTATAGAACTTTTCTATTGTTTCTCTCATTACAGACAAATTCTTTGAAAAATGGTAATACAATACGTCGTAATCACATCTCGTACAGTACCGTACATAAAGTGGGTTACAATGACTGAAAAAAAGTGCAGAATCAGTTGGTTGGTTCTACAAATCAATCACGTCGATTCTGTATTTTTTAAAGATTATTGTGCTAAGCATCTGCATGAATAATCCTTATCTAATGATTTTGGAGCATTGTCTCATTGCATACTCATTTTAAGTTTGTCAGTTTATAGTTTTGAAATATATTAGACATCTATTTACATTATTGATCATGCCAGATATTCACATGTAATAAAATTTTTGCTGAGCCTAAATTCATCTCCACCATCTCCATGACTTAGTTCCAAACACCATCAATGGCATATTCAAGCCTAGACCGAAACGATTGTGATAAAAATGCACAACAACAAACAATTCCAAAGTTTTTTTTAGATATTGTGGAAACAGCATGCCACACCCCATAGTTTTGAATGATGGGTGTTAGAGGCCCTAAACGTTTTTCCAAAAAATATTCGTTATCAACACAGACATATTTTTTGTTTCAATAATATACGAGGATGGATTGATATCTAGTTAGCCTAGACCAGTTTCCTGCATAAACAAAACATTGCGTTACCGTAGCAACGAACAATAACTTATGAGAAGTGTCAGTGTAAAGTTTGACGTCAAAAAAGTAAACCAGTTACGCAATAAATAAAAAAAAAAAAAAATGTCCACTGAAATTGTGAAAATCGAAAAATTGGAGTATCTAGCCATAATCAAGTATCTGTATTTGAAAGGGTTAAGAGGTAAGCAGATTTACAAAAATATGCTTAATACCCTTGGTGATCAATGTCCTTCGTATGCGACCGTGATAAATTGGACTACAAGCTTCAAAAGAGGTAAATTTTCCATTGAAGATGATGACCGATCGGGAAGGCCAGTTTCTGTGTCAGTCCCCGAAAATATCGATGCAGTTCATGACATGATTTTAACAGACCGTCGAATTGGGCTAAAACGGATATCTGAAGCACTGAATATTTCATACGAACGCGTTCATCTATAGTTCACGTCAATTTGGACATGAGAAAAGTTGCTGCAAAATGGATCCCCAAATGTTTGAATGTTGACCAAAGGCGTGCAAGGGTAGTAGCATCGCGTTCGATTTGAAAACGATGTAGGCTTTTTAAACCGAATTGTTACTATGGATGAGACTTGGTTACATTTCTACGATCCAGAAACAAAGAAACAATCGATGGAATGGCGACACTCCGGTTCTCCAAAACCTAAGAAGTTTCGTGTCCAAAAAATCTGCCGGAAAAGTTCTTGCTTCAGTTTTTTGGGATTGCCATGATTGATTTTTTGGATAAGGGTAGAACAATAACTGGATATTACTATTCGACATTACTGACCACTATACGGGAAAAAATTAAAGAGAAGAGACGCGGAAAGCTATCCAAAGGCGTTTTGTCCCTGCACACAAATCTCATGATTTGGCTCCGTCCGACTATCATCTCTTTCCTCAACTGAGAAAAAGTTTAAAAAGTTTAAAAGGTCGTAAATTTTCTTCCAACGAGGAGATAATAAAAGCTGTGGAGGTCTGGTTTGCAGAACCATAAGAAACATTTTTTTTGAAAGGTCTAGAAACGTTGCAGGTTCGCTGTAATAAATGTATCCAATTAAGAGGAGAATATGTTGAGTAATAAAATATTCTGACATTGAAATTTTGTCAGGTTCTATAGTAGGATAAGAATTTTTTTTTTCAATATATCCTCGTATTTCCACGCTTTCGTCTGCTGGTCAACAGATGGCGGCTCGTCTCCGTGACTTGGCACATATTTTGCGTTAGAAAAATCTGACCTGTCCACCCATTGGTCTACTGGCGGCTCGCCTCTCAGTGAGAGGACATATTTTGAGATAAATTTCAGCTGTTCACCTATTGGTCTACTAGCAGCTCGCCTCAGTGAGAGAACTTGTCATATTTCAAAGTAGCTTCGTCTGTTGGTCGAGAGGTGGTGTTTGCTTAAAAAGTAGATATAATTTTGCTTTTTGGCCAAACGAAAACTTAAAAATTCTCTGAATAAATTTGAAATATTTTGGATATTGTTCTACGCAGGGTTCCCCTCCCCCAAAATATGAAATGTGCCAAAAATGTCCTTCTGACTCGTGTAGGACTACTGTCATTCATTCCCAATGCTATGTCGTTAACACAATTCAAAATATTCTTCATTGTCGAAGAAAAAATTTTTATTGACAAAGCATGAATGTCTTAAAATTGAAATCAAAATAAAGTAAAATAGGACAACACAAAGTATAGAAGCGTACATGTAGGAAGGACGTAAGTTTCTAGTTCAAGATGTGATCAATAAATGATAATTTGGTCAATTTTACCTTCCAGTAATATTCATCCAAACTGTAGGAATTTAAAGTTCTTTCACACATTTTCGAAATGCCTTCAAATCTGTCATACTTTCCATATCAGATGGTAGATAATTGAATATGTTTCGACTCTCAAAGAAAATGGAATTTTTGGCCAATGTTGAAGTTGGTTTTGACAGAGGTATATTGACATTTTGCCGTGTGCTATTTTTCATACGGAAGATTGTCTTTTCTTTTTTGACACACTGTTTCTAAGAGGAAAATGCAATACATTTTTAGTATTTTATTCTTGATGAACAGTGGTTCAAACGCTTAGCTCTGGATATTTATTTTACCGCTTTTTTTCATAGAATGGATACTGATTGTATCAAGTACCGAAATCGGTACCATATCTCAGATGAGATTCAAGTTATGAAAAATAGGCTGTTTTTCCTGCTAATTTCCCCAACTCATTGGTGATGACCCTGATAGCATATCAGACAGGTGCAAGTATGACATGATTCTGAAGGCTTAGGTTTCCAGAAGCAAATCTAAATAAAATTAAAATAGTTTTATTGACATTAAAACATAAAAAATTGGAATCCAAGATTTGACTTTCTCTCTAAATCAGATTTCATATTTTTTATAGAGTCTATATTATTTCCGTGCCAAAGTAAGGTTGACCTATGAATTGTCTTTCACATAGAGAAGGAATAAAATAGGGTCAAGCACTGTTCTTAATCAACTCAGTATTAGATGCGTCTGATGACCTTGGTGGCGATGAATGACTTTAGCAACAGCAAATTCAATCATATGTAGATTATACTGGCTCATATAGGATGACAGACTTATCCTGGTCTCAGATAGTTTTTGTATGTAATGAGATGAATGCACATCTTTTTAACATAATTTGCCTACATTTCTATTTTTGGTACAAATAACATTACTAACTGAAATTTAATTTGATGTTGTTGAATATTGGAAAAAGTGACCATGAATTCTATTTTATAACGTGTTTATGGTAATTTGTTTTCGAATATTCCAAGTATGTATTTCGTCATGACTAGTTTTGTCATGAAATCTAGATACATTCAAATTCTCCTATCATCATCCATTTTGATATTTTATCTTTGAATAATAACTAGTACATTTAGATAATTCGATTCTGGTTTGTGTAATTTCCTAAAAAGCTCATCATGAATAATATATTGATTAGTAATTGTCACTGATTACTGAATAATGATGAAAGTATTGTAAACAATCCGAACTTCCGCAAAAACACATGGTCTAAAGTCCATCTAGGAACAGTTACGTGGGTATATGAGAATCGCGAAAAACTATTATTGAAATGGCGGCTATCCAAGATAGCGGATGTTGACTTTATTGAATCGATTTCAAATTTCTTTTCCTTGAATGAAAGCTTATATTTTATCGGCAAGTTTGCTGCCCCCAGCGACGGTTGAAGTATGTCATTTATATTTTTTTACAAAAATAGGTTGTCTAACAGATTTGACAATCCTATTTTAAGGCAACGCAAAACATATGTATAATGATTATACGAATATACACTCAGTAAACTAATGTACTTAACCTAAACATCTGAATATCCGAATTACCAATATTTTGGTGTGACTTTCCATTTTAAACAATCTGATATACCGGGTGACCCGGAACCAATTTACCCCCTGTATCTTCGTTATTATTTTATATGGATGTTTGAAATTCTGTACTTCGATTTGATGTTATGAATGTACAATTTAGCAAGTATCAATCCAAATATGACACTTCCGGTTTGACCGGAAGCGCATCCAATTTTTATATTTCAAATGGGAAGTATATATATTTTGTTTGAAAATTACAATTCGGTATAGAATTACCTTTACAATGATATATCACAATCATACTTTCAATACACAATCTGCTGATATAAGTGCCATTTTATAAAAAAAATACTTTTTGTGTTCCCCTCGTAACGGAACATTTTCATGAAAGTATGCTGTGGAAGATTGAACAATATCATATAAGTAACAATAATTCATGGCCAAACTTTTTACATAATAAGTTTTATGCAGACTAATTGGTACTCATGGCCCAGTTCGTTGGCCACCAAGGTCACCAGACCTCACGCCAATAGTTTTTTTTGTTTGGGCTCACTTGAAGAATAAAGTTTATGCTCATAATAGACCTCAAAATCACGAGGAACTTGAAGATAGGGTAAGGAGAACCATTAACGAAATTACTCCGGCTCAACTAGTGAATGTTATGCGGGCATGCTCCAAAAAAATACAAAAATGCATTGACGTTAACGGGCGACAATTTGAACAATTAGATTAATTGAGTCTGTCATATGTGTTGAATTTCATTTGAATTGAGTTATAAAACTTTACATGTTCCAAATGTCTACTATTTTGTAGAAAAATTATCGAAATAAATATTTTGTGCCCACGATTGTGCAGTTTCAAAAATAACTGCAGTCCTATAGAATAAATTTAATTCCATAGCCAACTCACATGATGTTGAAATGTTCAGTACAAGGTATAGCATGGAAATTATCTTCATAAAAATAATTAGGAAACGAAAATGTAGAGGGTTTTTTCTATTTTTTTGTATTTCAATATGTATTTGAGTTTCTAACCAACTTTAAAAATTCCTATGTTTTGATATTGAAAAATTAAGTAAAACTAAAATTATAAAAATAATTAGTCTGCATAAAACTTATTGTGTAAAAAGTTTGGCCATGTATTATTGTTACTTATATGATATTGTTCAATCTTCCACAGTATACTTTCATGAAAATGTTCCGTTACGAGGGGAACACAAAAAGTAATTTTTTTATAAAATGTCACTTATATCAGCAGATTGTGAATTGAAAGTATGATTGTGATATATCATTGTAAAGGTAATTCTATACCGAATTGTAATTTTCAAACAAAATATATATACTTCCCATTTGAAATATAAAAATTGGATGCGCTTCCGGTCAAACCAGAAGTGTCATATTTGGATTGATACTTGCGAAATTGTACATTCATAACATGAAATCGAAGTACCGAATTTCAAACATGCATACAAAATAACAACGAAGATACAGGGGGGTAAATTGGTTCCGGGTCACCCGGTATATCGGAAATCCATAAATCTAAAATTAAGGTTATGGCAAATTGAAGTAGCATACAAAATATAACTAGAATGTATATTATATTAATATCAATATGATTTGGAGAGCGGCATTGACACTTTGTCCTCGAAATACACCCATTATTTTTTTACAAACGCAGCTCTTAGACAAAAAACGATCGACACTTCATTCAACAAAGACACGTAATATAACCTATGAGAAAATTAACACTCAATAGCAATCCCAAATGTATAAGCTATCCAAGATCGAACCCTAGGCCTTCTGGACCAGAATCCGACGCCTATTTACAAAAATGGTTAATAACAGGCTGAATCTTCCTGAGTAGCTTCATTTTGCCGAGACGCCCAACTTTTTCCTCTACGAAAATTCTCGATAGTGGTAGCTAATAAAATGCGCAGGCGTCAATCATGTCGATTTGGTGAGTGCAAAAAAGTCATTAATAACAGTTAGTTTTTCAGTTGAACCTCGAGATAATTCGATAAAGTACCAACATGTACCAATGAAGTGGTCATAAGAAATCATTAGTGTCCAGCAGATTTTTTACCGTTGCTTGGTTAATATTTGTATAATTACGCTCCGAAATTGTCAACTCCATGGTAAAAAAAATGTATTAGTTTGTAACTGTAGGATAATGATAACACATGAAAGGTTAGTGTATTCTTCACCTAAATAATTCAATGTCCTACAAAAAAAAACGCGTTTGTATCGCTAGTCCTTCAAATATTATTCAAAATAACGAATTATAATGAAATTGTGGTTTAGCTAATTTAATATACTTTTATTCGTAAAGTAATGTTACTTTCAATTCATAATTGTTTGTTTAATTCAAAAATATCATAATTTACGAAGTGAAAAGTTTATGAAAAAAGTGGTAAATTTTGTTTATCTAATTCGAAAGTCAGATATTACATGACGTTTGTGAATTTTGAACCGTCGGTTTTTTCAAAACTGTCACTTGAGACAAGTGAATAAGAGTTGTGTAATATTCATTACGCAACTAGTTGTGTAATGATACAACAAGAAACTACTAATTTTATTCTTTGAAAATATTGAAAACAACTGTAACTTTCTTCGTTTGGCACCATTCTTCAAGCTTTTGGTAAGCTGCGTCATATCTAGCTTTTGATTTTTGAGGTATCAATTCATTTAATGCCTTATTTGCCGATTCTTCTATATCAGACGCTATTTCGTCGGAACAATTACTCGTTTTTGAAATAAGTCTGATACGTTTGACATAAGTCTGACACGTTTAACATTGCTTGTTAAATATTCATTCTGACAAGCGCCAACGCCAATGTCCCATATCACGAGAAAACCATTATATTATGTTCATGAAATGATATCATTAGATAAAATTTTGTACGAAATACGTTAAGAAAAAACTTATTTGTTCGACTCGCGTAATTTTATTACACTCATCGAACAATATGGGTATTTTCATAACTGATTACGTAAATAACCATTAGCTTTAGATTTTTATTAACGTACTGAAAACAACAGAGTAAAAACATGAAATAATCAATCTGCCCTCCGGGGCGGCTTAAATGACGGCGCATTCGCTTTCACAGATGCAGGGAAACCCGGAAAAAACTGCAACACCACATCGTCTGAAGAGCTGAAATTTATAATTGAAAACTTTCAAAGTGGTCAGACTAATTGTGAAAATCTGCTCTACGGTAAAATAGGATGTATGGTGTCTCCAGAGGCCTCAAATAAACCCCGTTCATCAAATTTTATTCAAAAAGTTATTTAAAATAATTGAATGTAACATTTCAACTTCAATACCCTGTATCTCCTAAACGAAGCATTTGCGGACACACGTTCAAATGGACTTTTTTCATTTTGTAATTAGCCAAAGATTCACCATTTGAAGTTTGTACAAGGACATAATGGAGCACCCTGTATACCACGGCTTTTGCACGTAGGACTGAGAAAACATACCTAGGACATCGGTGCTATTATGGTGGACCATTGAATCTTGAATAATATTTGATTATTGAAAAAGATTCAAGAATCATACTAATTGGAATCATGGTGCACCCTTGCTATCAATATTATCTACTAGATATTTCAGGAATTGAATATTATTCAATAAATGCTATTATGGTGACTTAAATGGCTTTCAGAATAGACATTGAATATTGAATAATTTAAGTAGTCGTTGGGGACTACTAAAGTGCATTGAAATAACCTGAAAGTTGAAAATGGACTTGAACTTTATATTGTTAATAATGAGAGCCCTCCATAATGAAGACCAATGATAATGAGATTTTTGTTTTATAGTTGATTTTAAAAAAATCATAAATTATTTACAGGAGGTACTGAAGAAGACAAAAACGTGTAATTAGGGATACCTCAAACCCATTGACCATACCAGAAGAGAAATTCAGAGAACTTTATAGAGTCAATAGAGAAACTGCACATTTTCTCATAATTGAAATCACCCCTTTGTTCTTGTTGCAACAAACGCATAAAAAAGAAATTGTTCTGCCAAGCAATTTGATTGACTTGTGTGCTCTCCACTTTTATGTGCAAGGCTTCTGTCAAAAATCCGTGAGCCATGGTATAAATATATCAAAGTGCCAAGCATATCTGTTATCAATTGCAAAGAAGTAGTGACACATATTTTGAATGATAATTTTGGACAATGTTATCTCATTATTCCCACAAACACACGTGGAAACATTTGAACAGAAGGGAATGTTTATGAGAAGGCCTAATGGGTTTCCTAGGATTTTTGGAGCAATAGATTGCACTCAAATAAAAATTCACTCGCCAAAAATGGAACATAAGCAGTATCCAGAAATATTATTTTACAATAGAAAAAAATTCTACATTATAAATACCCAGTGTATTGTTGGTGATAATTTGAAGTTGTTGGCCATAAATGCTCGTCATCCAGGATCTGTTCATGAAAGTGCAATTTGGTCAACAAGGGTATAAGACAACATTTACAAAATTGTTTTGAAAATGAAGATAGAAGTTCTTGGTTACTTGGAGATAGTGAGTATACCCTTTAAACCCTTTGGAACCATGGTTCTTCTTGACACAAGTTGAAGGAAGAAATCATGACAGAAATGTGACCAAGTATAACAGAGCACATAGATCAATCAGAAATATTGTGAAAAGATTTAGTGGAATATTTAAATCACAATTTAGATGTTGTTTGGCAGAAAGGGCATTGCATTATGAGCCTGAAAATGTAGCAAGAATCAACGCCTGTGCTATATACTATATAATATTTGCATTGATCGAAGAGATTATGAAGAAATTGTTGAAAATATGTATGAGGATTGCTGATTCGTGAGCGAATAATCAATAACTATTTTTGTTAAGTTGTAATTTTTTATTTCAATAAATATAAGTATCTTTTTCGGTATCTGTTATATTTCCAAAAATTGTAACAGAAGCATCTGCAAGAGTCTGAATAGTATCTGTTACTCCTCCGAAAGATCTTTTTATTTTGTAACCTGAATTATAAATATGAAGACTTTTTTCTTTTTTTCTTGATGCTTTGGCTCGCTCCTGAAAATTTAAAGTGTGAAAAACTATGGCCTTGTATATCTGAGGGCATGGTAAGGACATGATTAGAATTGAATTAGTTATTTGTTACTTCAAACATTTTAGAAACTATCGAAATCAAACTAACCAAAGACCAAACTATAAACAAAGAGCAAGCACGAAACCGAACTTTTCTAGTAATGAACGTTTCATGTAATGTAGGCAACACTGGGACGGCTATATTCACTCTTGTGTAAATCCAATATCTATTAGATATTTCAGGAATATCAATAAGTGCACCGTAATCTTCCAATCTGTTGAATGTTGATATTTTCAGATTTTCAATATTCAATATTGAAAATTATTCAAGGTTCACCATAATAGCACCGATTGTGACCATTTAACACACTGTTTGCCACGTCACTCAAATACGAATGACACGAATGTTTCCGAAGTTGATTCGTCACTCACATATGTATGACACTTCGTAACTGTTGACAGCCACACTGCATTGCGTATTATCTCACAAAAGGTCATTGCTTGAGAGTGTCTAATTATTATTGTTGTGCTCATTGCATAGAGTATACTTGAATGATAATTTCTTTTGTTTTTAAGTCATTTATATATGAATGACGTGGCCCAAATGCAATTTTTTGAGGATTTTTGCGTAGTTAGCCATGTCATTCATATAGCGAGCAATATAATGTTTTTTCCATATGTTATCCTAAGTTGCGAACTAAAAAAGTTCGCGAAGAAGCTAGAAAGCACGGAAAAATGGTAAACACTTTCTGCAACACTTGTTCAAATAAAACTTAATTGTGCTTGGAGTGTTTCAATACTGCACACAAATAATATTTAAGTTTTGCATTTATATAGTTACAATTCAGTGTGAGTTTACTGATGATAAAATTAAATAAACATTTCAGTTTCCAGAGTGATTTGAAATCATATTTTTCATTTATCTGTAATATCCGTACTTATGCCAGTTAGGCCAAACCAAGTGTACACATATGTTCCCTGTGGGCCACACTCTCAACCATCCATTTGAAACTACAGTCCCGTCATTTATATAGAAATGTCATGGCCTCTCACCTCCCACTATACGCCATACATATATGAATGACGAATCACTCTTGGAAACATTACTGTCATTCATATATGGATGACGCGGCATTTTAGCAAAAAACACATTTGAGAATATGGCTCGTTGAGAACTGTTACATAATACTCAACAGCAGTCAATGTGTTAATTATGTGGGGTACTCTTTAGTCCTACCATCCATTTTGTAGGACAAAAGTTTTTTCGGGTACTTTATCGAATTATCTCGAAGTTGAACTGAAAAACTAACTGTTATTATAACTTTTTTGCACTCACCAAATCGATATGATTGACGCCTGCTCAGTTTATTAGCTACCACTATCGAGAATTTTCGTAGAGGAAAAAGTTGGGCGTCTCGGCAAAATGAAAATAGCCGTTGGATCCTGGTCTATTCAGTTTAACAGGCAGCTAAGCTATCCCCAGCACCACCACAGTTACTTAGAGTACTTCGAATTTATTGTCTATACTTTCCATCAAGCAGGAATAGGTTCGTTTTCAATAAAAGCTTTGGAGACGGAGCGTTTTTTAAATATTTTAAGGGTCGCTGAATCCTAGAAGGCTTTATTTAGCCTTCTTACGGGTATGGCCAATGGGTTGAGTCTAATAGTTCCAATTTTCAAATAATTCACAAATGCGCCAATAAGGAAGCAAGGGCCATAAGAGAGAGAGAGCCGATAATTTTGGAAGAAACTTTTGGGTTATATGTTATTATTTTCTAAATAGGGGGTTTGTTACTTTTGAAAGTCACTATATCATGTTCTCTTCTTGAATGGATATACACCAGGTAAAAATTCCATTTTTTTATGGATCAGTAGTTGTTTTATGTTGGGAACTTGCCGACGAAAACATTCCTAATTTAGTCTAGGCAATAGGGAAAAGTGCGTGCAAAAATTAATATCCGAAAACAAAAAATATGAGCGTATAGGAAATTGAAATTCAGCATGAGTTTCTATTTCATGCGACTCGATCGTGATTACCGAACATATCCTAAAAAAGTTGCGAAGAGCGGTTTTTTGTTGATAACTAAAAAACTACAGCTCCGATCGAAAAAAGTCAAATTAGGAAGTTGTAGGTATCAAGAAGATCTATCAATTGAATCACTTATAATTTTCCGATATCATTGATACTTTTCGAGTTATATCGGAAAAAACCGTTAACTGTAAGATATTCAAACTTGTTACTTACCGTTATGTGTAGCCTATGACAAGCCAAAAAAAGTCTTTCTTTGAAAAATTTATAAATATTGATTATTTTTCAAAATATATGAAGTTTTCTCAAAAAAGATGCTGTCTCAATATGGCTACTCTTGCTCGGGGAATGATGCTACAGTAACGATTCAAGGCTCATTTTGTTCTGTGAGAGTTGTTCTTTCATATTATCGAACGAGTATATTGATTTTTCCAATTTTAAGGGTCAACAAATTACTTTAAAAAAATTGCACAATTTTTTTACATGTTTTTCTTTAATACATTTCTCAATTTTGTTCTTATATGAATGACTTCCATGAAAATGGATTCCTAGCATGATTTCAAGCATTCAGAAATAAAAATTGAATTCCTACGATCACTAGGAGCCGAGATAATTTTTTTATTTCAAAAGAATCTGGAAGACGCAATAATCATTGTACAGCAGTCACCTTCATGGATATTAAGGTTGAATACCTATATTTTCAATAAAAAAATACTAGGATATGTCTAGTTTATTTGAAGCATTATTAATTGATGAATAAAGTGAGGCGTGCAGGCGCAGATCGCGATAGCTGTAGCGGGTGACGGAGTGGGGATAGCACTGAAAACTTATTTCGTGCGTTCAAAGTGGCTTGTGCTTGAAAAACATTGAGTATCTCGGCTTGTTGTTCACATACGTTTTCTTTTGCAATGTACACTAGTACTTGAAATTGAACCCATAACTTTTCTATTCTTTTTCAATAACTGTCAGGACGAAAAGTCTGTAATGTCAACAGTATTTGTATCCCCACTGCGCCACCCGCTAAAATTCCATCGCTTCGCGCCTGCACGCCTCACTATGTTCATCAATTAATAATACTGCAAATGAACTAGGCATATCCTAGTATTTTTTTATTGAAAATATAGGTATTCAATCTCAATATTCATGAAGGTGACTGCTGTACAATGATTATTGCGCCTTCCAGATTTTTTTGAAATAAAAAAATTATCTCGGCTCCTGGTGATCGTAGGAATTCATTTTTTTGAATGCGTGAAGTCCTGCTAAAAATCTATTTTCATAAAAGTCATTTCTATAAAAACAAAATTAGTAAATTCATTTAGAAAAAACATGTAAAAAAATTGTGCAATTTTTTTAAATAATTTTTTTAGTCTTAAAATAAATAAAATCAATATACTAATTCGATAATATGAAAGTACAACTCTTACAGAAACAAATAAGCCCTGAATCGTTACTGTAGCATCATTCCCCGAGCAATAGTAGCCATATTGAGAGAGCATCTTTTTTGAGAAAACTTCATATATTTTGAAAAATAATCAATATTCATCAATTTTTTTGAAAAATACTTTTTTGGCTTGCCATAGGCTACACAAAACTGTAAGTAACAATTTTCAATGCCTCACAATAAACCAGTTATAGAAAACCCGATTTTTTACGGTTTTTCCGATATAACTCGATAAGTATCAATGATATCAAAAAATTATAGGTCATTTAATTAACAGATTTTTTTAATACCTACAATTTCCTAATTTAACTTTTTATGATCGGAACTGTCATTTTTTAATTATCAACAAAAAACCGCTTTTCGCAACTTTGCCAATTTTTTAGGTTATCTTCGGTAATCAGGATCGAGTCGCATGAAATAGAAACTCATCCTGAATTTTATATTTCCTATACGCTCATATTTTTATTTTTCGGATATTAATTATTTCACATTTAACATTGGGCCGCTTCCTCGTTTCTTGGACTAATTGTTTATGCGGAAATCCGGATTGTTTACCATTTAATAATGATCTGTCGAGCAGTGCTATACTCCTTATCAAGCAACAGGTAAAGTTTATTTTTTTCATATAAGACAAATTATTTTATTGAATCATACTCAAGTGCAGTGAAAGAATTGTACTTCGTCATTTGGTCATACTTAAGACTTAAGACACATGAGAACGAGTGATAAAAAGCTTCTTTCAGTTTCACTTTGCTACAACCAAATAAATAGTTCACTTTGCAACACTAGTACAAAAAATTACTGTTTTAGTAGTAGTAGCATTCTAGTATTGAGTGAAGAACTAGCAGCCATATCTTTATTTCAAAGGTGAATGTGAATGTATCTGTACCATATTTAATCCTGCCTGTTTTTTTATGTGGACATTTGGTAGATTACTTGGGTTATGGTTGGTTACAGTGGGTTTGATCAATGGACAAAGATCTGACGAGTTGAGGACTGCGTTGGGCCGCAGGTTGGCTGTTGCCGATCATCATTCTTCCCAAGTGGCACTGGGAGAGGGCGAAGAGAGCCCTCTCCAGGCTTCCAAGCGATCCAGTACGTTCAATGCTCTTTTAGTGCTTAGCCACCACAAAAATTCCTTTTAAATAACTTTGTCTCATTTCTTATAATGTAGTAGGCATGTGTAAAAACATTTGTTTGAAAGTGCTGACAGTGTATCAGTTTTAGTAGAATTTTTCAGAACTTCCATTGTATAAAAAAAGAAAATTAACCATATGCATTTGTTTGGGTAACGACATTTCGGCGGTAAACATCTACTACCATTATCAAGTGTGAGAATGCGACAAGAAATCTATGATACTCCTTAGATAGCAATCTGTGTCATTAGGATGCCAACAATTTATCCGCCATAAGGTAATTATTATCTGAGGTAGGGCCTCAGGTCATCAATCTCAATGAAGGGGATAAATTACCTGCCTCGAGATGACAATGCTTCATCCATTTTGGATCTTTCATATACACCAATCTTAATTTATTGCCCGTTATTTTGATAGACGGCCGTTGATACATAATTTTATTGAAATTTCAACTGATCTAGTTGACTGTGTTTATCAAAGGAATGATATATTTATTTTCTTTCGGATAATCACTCGTATCGAACTTATGAACATCTATTTTGATCACTTCCTCATAAAAATTGTCGCAAATGAGTTCGTAGATGAGTCTATCAGTATCTGTATGAAGCAGTTTGCACTTTTCAATGCAAAATTTTTATAACATGTACTTACTGGTAATGTAAATCAAATATGACAGTCCAAAACGCTCATACTAACATATAATGGTTTATCAAAAATAACTTCTATCTTTCTCATTTCAATGGCCATCAAATCCTTTTCAATAATGGTTATATCCACAAAACTTAGACTTTCAATAAAATTTTTAGCCCCACACCGCTCCTCTCATTTTCTAACTAACCTTATTATTCTATGGCTCCTTTTGCCTACCTTCCATACACTTACCAAAAACTGCATTGTTTATAAATTTGAAGATATTTTTCTCAAAGTCTTTCTCTGCATATTTTCGTAAATTGATATTGAGATCAATGTAAGGTTTCAGCCATGCTTTTTGTTAAAGTTTAAAAATTCGTCGAATTTTCGTTAAAATGATACCATTTGCTAAATATTGTTTAAGATTTCGATAGTGCAACAAATATTTTTGTTTATCATAAAGGGTAGTCATCAATTTAGTCATCTTTGATTCTGGAGGTATTTTGTGTTCTGGTGCCAGTGGCAAGTCACGATGTGCATTCTGTAGCTGTTCTGGATATGATAAATCGACTTCTAGTATACAACTTTCAGACGATTAAACGGAAATTTGATTAATATAAAAAATTTCACAATTTTCAACCCGCTGAAATCTTGCATAAGGAAGATATTGCCACATTGAATGACCATACAAATTGTTCTCGTTCAAATATACAGGGTGTTTCATAATGCGCAGGACTTCAGGATGTGATAGCTCGTCCAAAAATATGAAAAAAAGTTTCTATTAACTTACCCTCTAAAATGCACCATTTTCGAGATACAGGGTGTTGAAATTAAAAAAAAATAATCGTTTTTTGCGAATATCTCTGGAACCGTTTATCGCACAGAAAACAGATATCGTTGTCATTTTCTAATCATAATAAGCTATGTTTTGTGAGGATTTTTTTATTTTTTCAAATTCATAATTGGTGAAAATTTTGAAGGGGTGGTGGGTGTTTTTTTCTCCAACTTCTACGCCACTGGAAAAAATACAGTTTTGAGCCTCCTATATGAACCGACAATGTTTTCTACACAAACAAGGTATTCTTGGTCATAAGCTCTAAAGTTGACCGTTTTCCAGAAAAATCAACTTTCATGTTGTTTAAATAATGTTTTTTCCTCGAAAAATTGCTGCGTGCATTGAAGCTAACGGCGGACATTTCCAACAATTCAGCTGAGTATGATTGTTATTGTTTTTTATTTTGCAATTAAGAAGTCAACGTTTGGTTTTGTTACTTGTTTTAACGCTTAAATAAATTTTGTATAATTAGGAAAAAAATTATTTAAAAAAATTTACCATGTTTTTCAACATGAAAGTTGATTTTTCTTGAAAACGGTCAACTTTAGAGCTT
This sequence comes from Chrysolina oricalcia, assembly GCA_944452925.2. Taxonomy (NCBI): domain Eukaryota; kingdom Metazoa; phylum Arthropoda; class Insecta; order Coleoptera; family Chrysomelidae; genus Chrysolina; species Chrysolina oricalcia. The sequence goes on from OX101824.2 coordinate 54,016,919, forward strand.
ATGACCAAGAGTATCTTTTTTGTGTAGAAAACATTGGCGGTTCAAGTAGGCGGCTCAAAATCATACTTCTTCCAGTGGCGTAGAAGTTGGAGAAAAAAACACCCACTACCCCTTCAAAATCTTCACCAATTATGAATTTTAGAAAATAAAAAATCTGCACAAAACAGCTTATTATGAGTAGAAAATGCATTCAAAATCTATTTTTATGCGATAAACGGTTCCAGAGATATTCGCAAAATACTATAATTTTTTTTAAATTTCAACACCCTGTAGCTCGAAAATGTTGAATTTCAGAGGGTAAGTTAATAGAAACTTTTTTTCATATTTTTGAACAAGCTATCACATCCGGATTTATTATGAAACACCCTGTATAAGATACTTGGAAGTTAGTTTCGTTAGGATTTTACTTTGATATAAACTTATTGTTTGCTTTTGAGGAGCTACTGCATGCTTATGATACTCCACTACGTATGCCTTTTTCTAGAAAAAGTAACATGTCAACATCTTGTAACATTTCCAATTGACATGAATTGTATTTCAGCATGCAATCCCAAGTGAAACCCGGTAAAGTATAGAAATGACTTGGGTCCATGTATTATGACTTTTTTTGAAAATTCTCGGAAACGTAAGCCAAAAACATGTCTGTTTTCTCTGTATTCTCCCAAGTTTCGATTATGGAATTTCTCCCAAACAACTTGAGCATGGATATAATCCTCCACAGTTGTGTATCATTGAGTTTGTCAAACGAGTTGTTTGAAGTCCCCAAATACCTGAATGAATCAATGAATCTGAATTTTATTTTAGTATGCCATCATATTTGGTAATTGAAATATATTTTTCTTTATTTATTGGCAGTAAACCTATACGCCCATGTTTGGTGATAAAATGGGTCACACCCCGAAAAATTGTGGAATACCACTGGAACCACTTGAGTCTTTTTGTAAGCAATGTCACAGTGCGCATGCGTGAAGCCCCTGAAGGCACAATTGAAATGATTGTGGTCCCTATAAATCTTATCTTGTTCTTTTAAAGGTTTTTCACAAATATGACAACTTTTCGTGTCATTTTTCAACTCAATTTTTTCCGTCGTGGGTACAATTTTTATAATTTTTTATTTAATAATTTGGCTCTTCAGCCTCCATTTGATCTGAAAACCTCTCCATACATTCTGATCCTCGATAACTAGTAAAATGTGATAAAGACTCATCGTACGAACATTTGACATAATAACCTACGCTATATGAATCATGTTTTTGATGGCGATTTTTTTTCAGCTCATTTTCCGTTTCTTTGAATGGTATTTATAATGACTAGATATCAGCATAAATAATAAACGGAGTTTTTTCCAAATAAACAAATTTTCTCACGCAGGGGTTTCCTCACATTCTTCATCTCTATGATCGGTTGACTGAACACATCATTATTCAGAATGTATGCCGTCTATTTGAATTTTATCTTATACCAATGCTCTTCTTTATGGATAACTTCGGCTTCAGATCATTTGATAGTGTGCTGAATTTTTGTCCAGACATGATCTGCTATTCCCCGACTTCGATGTTTCTCCTCGCTGATTACTTTTCTTGTGTTCTCCGATATTTAGTGACCTCTTTGTTTCTGTATCAAGGACATTAAGAATGATGACCTGAAAAGCCCCACGACAGAGAATAATTACCTCACGGTGGGTAAATTATTCGCATGCTAATGACACAGATTGCTATATAAAAAGTGTCCAACTGCTGAAACGTCGTGTCTCAAACAAATGCAAAGAATTTATTTTCTTTGTTTTTTGAACAGTGGGAGTTTAGGATTTGAGAAAAACAAATAGTCAGTTACTTTCATGTTTAAGGTGTCTATTTGTAAAAGCAGCCGCTTCTCTTTTGTGGTGCCTACTTTGCAGAATTTGAATGCTCACCAAAGAAATTATTTGATTACTATTGTTGCTTGTATTTTGATATAAATAAATATGTAAACACTCTTGGACAAATAGATGTCTAAACTGAGCTAAGCCTACTTCAGAATGTTCAGACCAATTAATAGAATTCCTCAGCGAATAATTAGTATTGTCCCTTCACGTTTTTGTAGTAAGTTTTGTGATGGCCTCCCTGAAATACAAACTTGATTCTGAGTGATAATGAATAGGAAATGATTATAAAATTGAATTTTTTTGGTGGCTATGCAAAAGCTAATAGAAAAAGTGTATGAATATTATCTGAAAAGGTTTTTTTTTAAAAGCATGATTTTTTTTTGTTTTGGGGAGCTTTTAGATTGAATGTTGCATGATGAATACATGTTGGTTATTGGTGGAAGAATATATAACCTCATTAATTTACACAGAGACAAACATTTATATCATGCCCCGATTTCAACGTTTTCTTTAAAAAAAATCATCTGCGGGAAGTACTACCTTCAAGATAACCTTTATTTTGTTATAGATTCAGTGTTACTAATTGTCTATTCTCTGTTTAATGAGGTTAAATAGCTTAATTTTTGGAAATTGAACTCAGAATATTTTTATTGATGTCTATTTCAATATATTTGATTTGTTCTTATTATATTTGTTCCTGAAATGTAATCTCATAGTTCACAGTCCACCATCCTGTTTTTTCGTGATTACTAACAGGCTGAATCATCATTAGTCGCTTCGTTAGCAATCACTAATAAAATAGCATGGTGGACTGTGGACTAAAATTACTCACTCTTACCATTAAAGTGAATAGTGTACCGTTGACTAATCAGAATAATTATTAAGCTATGGATAACATTTGTACGACCAAAATCATTCTTCTTTTCATGATTTAGAAGACTCATGTGAAGCTTGCTCCGACTTTTTACAAAAACACATTTTTTAGAGTTCTGAGTAGATTTGAAATAGTTCTGGAGTTCCTGAAACATATTTTGAATAGTTTCAGCAAATTTTGGATTACAATAAGAAAAACAAATTAGTGGCGCTAACCACACGCGGCGCCGTCTTTTTCGAAAAATTAGTTCCGGTGGTATTTTTCTAAAAATATGGAAGAGTTCTGGAGTTCTTGATCGTTTTTGAAATTAGTTCTGCCGAAATAAAAAAGTTGAGGAAATTTTTTTTTTCGAAAACCTTTATTTGAAAGAAAAAAATAACAGATATTTCAGTTCTGATGAGAGTTCTGAGTAGCACTCGGCGAGTTTTAGAAAATATGTTAATCGAGTTTTATCGAAAAAGCAAAACCTTTCAGTTTATTCACTCAAACTTACAGTATTTGAAATAAAAAATATAAGAAAGTGACGATGTTCAAGAGTAAATTCAATTATTTTTTCTTTGTTGAATCTTAATTGAATTCATTGATCCTCATAATCATAGAATATATTAATTTCAACATTACCTTTTTTTAAATTGTGAAAGGCTTTCGCGGCCATCGTCACTTACATGGTGGTTCTTCGGGTAGTAAGGCCGACGTGTTTTCAGAGAAGAACTCGACGTTTCGCCAACACGAGTGTTGGCGAAACGTCGAGTTCTTCTCTGAAAACACGTCGGCCTTACTACCCGAAGAACCACCATGTAAATTACCTTTTTTTATTTATTAATGTCTCTTAGCTTTCAATCCTTCATTGAATATATCTATTCTGGATAGAAAATCTAAAGGTAAGGTAGCATTATTTATATTTTTATTTGTTATGAATTATACGTGTATTAATTTTATATAAGTAGAAAAGTTATTGGGTATAACCCTCAAAATGTTGTGCAACCGAAGACACGTGTTTCGAGCTTAAGCTCTCATCAGTACGGTAAAATCAAGTGCGAAGATGTACAACACTTGGATGTAAAAATAGAAACAAAGGAAGTCAACAACAGGAAGCCAACCACACATTTGTGGCTTCGGTTAGAAGACCTTGAGCTTTCAAGGCAACAACTAACGTCGCCACGGAGGCAGATATAGCGTGACAATCCTACCTAGGAAAATACAAATCAGGATGGATTTATCTATGGGCAATATATGAAAATATAAATAGAAAAGTTATTAAATTGATGGATGTAGCCGTTACTACGTGGTAGGAAATCATCACGAAAAATGAGAAATAAAACTTTCAATACAATACAATTGTATTGTTTGATAATGTCCATATAGGACGAAACTGCAGTAACGGTGGTTACAAATAGAAGTGGTATAAAAACATAGAAAGTTTTATTTCTCATTTTTCGAGAAAAGTTACTGGGTATATCCCTCAAAATGTTGTGCAACCGTAGACACGTGTTTCGAGCTTAAGCTCTCATCGGTACGGTAAAATCAAGTGCGAAGATGTACAACACTTGATGAGAGCTTAAGCTCGAAACACGTGTCTACGGTTGCACAACATTTTGAGGGTTATACCCAATAACTTTTCTACTTATATTTTCATATATTTCCCCTCGCTAAATCCATCCTTATTTGTATTAATTTTATGTATTACTGTCATATGAGTTTGAATAATTATTTTGTAATAATTTTTTTATATCCCTGTTATAAACAAAATTGTTTCTTGGGGTAATAATGAAGTACTACTATCATAAGTTGCGAAATTCGAAAAACCCACATTTTGAATGAAGACACAAAGGAATCTCAGAACAGTTCTGAGTAGCACTCGTCGTGTTTGAAAAAAATGTTCACATTGAGTTTGACCCAAATACCAAAATTTTTTTATTAACTATAATTAGGTTCAAACTTTGAAACACTATCGAAACTTTTTTTGGTTGCTAATAAATTGAAAAGTTTTGCTTATTCGATAAAAATTGATTAAAATATTTTGTAGAACTCGCTGAGTGTTACTCTGAACTCCTATCAGATCTGCGATGCGATTCCTTTATTTGTCTCGATTCCAAGTGTTTCGAAGTTTGAACCTTATTTTAACTAAATAATAAAAAAGTTTTAGTATTCAGATCAAACTCAATAGATATGTTTTTTCAAACACGCCGAATGCTTCTCAGAACTCTCATCAGAACTGTTTCGAGATACCTTTCTAGTGTTTATTCAAATTTTGTTTTTTTCGAATTTTGCACCTTATGACATCTGATGAAATTAAAAGTTTTGCTTTTTCGAGAAAACTCAATCGAAATATTTTGTAGAACTCCCCGAGTGCTACTCCGAACTCTCATCAGAACTGAAATATCTGTTATTTTTTTCTTTCAAAAGGATGGTCTTCGAAAGTCGATTTTTTTTTCAATAACTTTTTATTTCAGCAGAACTATTTTCAGAAACGATCAAGAACTCCAGAACTCTTCCATATTTATCGAAAAATACCTCATAACTAACTTTTTAGCGACACTAATTTGTGTTTCTTATTAAAATCCACAACTTACTGGAACTATTCAAAAATTTTATCAGGAACTCCAAAACTCTTTCAAATCTACCCAGAACTCCAAAAACAATCGTGTTTTTGCAAAAATTCAGCGCCAACTTCACATTTGTATTTAGAAGTCCAAAAATTCTCAAAGTGAACTTGTATTTTGAGTTAAAATGAATCTGTCCATCTATATTTCAAAGTAGCAAAACAAATTAGTGTGGTTGATTCAGGGGTAACAAAATTCTCAACGTTACGTTTTTGTGCCCTAGGTGTGACATCGGATGGCCACGAAATGGACACTCACTCCGTAAATAAGACGACCGATTATGACAATCCATCATCTTTAATTGAAAAACTAGGCGCTAACACGGATTCACTACTTCAGAGAATGTTTGAAAAATGGGGAACCTTTTGTGCGGAGAAGCCATGGCTGATGTTATTCTTGGGCGCCTGTCTTGTCACTGGTCTTGGGCATGGGATAAAATATCTGCAGGTATTTACCACACTTGAATATAGTACAGGAGCCGATGAGGTCGACCTTCACCCATCTGTTAACTGGACGAAACATATTTTTTATGTAATTTCATGAACAGACTATACGTGTAAAATGTCTTGTCTATCAAAATGTGATCATGGCTATTTTTGATTTAAGGTATTTGGAACGGTACGGTATGCGCCAAAGGTTTTCTATTTGCGCCCCATTTTAACCGATAGTTTAATATACAAGGTTCTCCATTATGGTAAACGATACATGGATGATTTTATCAGCATATTGATACTATTTTCTGCGCCCTACGATATGGAAATGATGGCACCTACGCAGTGTTCAGTTTTTTCTGGGCGAGTCCCAACTTTGTTTTTTGAATTGGCAACCTGTATTTTTTATCAGTTTTTCGGTTTCTACATGAGAAATAAAGGGTACTTTATTCAAATCTTTGTGTCGAATCTATTGACGGTTTTCGACATTTTTAGCATAACAGCTATTCATTTTTGGTCAAATAACGTACGTTGGTGACTCTCTTAAACGATATATCCATCAAAATCGACCCGTGATATACAGGGTGCGAAAAACAGGTTTCCAAACATTGTAAATAAAGATGTGCAAAATATTCTTTATTTTAAATCAATCCATAAGAAGCGCCAACAAAAGCTCTACAAATTTCATTAAATATTCTCTATGCTTAAAATCAAGAGTTTTCTTAAAAAATGTATTTTTTGAAAAATGGATATTCTTACTTTTTCTTCGCCATAATCTTAATGTAGGACCTTTTTTACGGCCAAATCCATTTGAGACGACTGCGATCGAGAGATATGTTGTTTGTAACACATTTTTCCACGATCATCACAGAATTTGCCAATTCTGAAATCAAATTTGATTACAGAAAGCTGGAATTCTCTCTCTTGAGATTGAAGAAATATTCTGCAACACCTCTGCCCCCATGCAATTTAAATGTATTTACATTCTCTCTCTTGTGATAGAATAATATTCTCACACTGGTTAGCAATAATAACATTAGCCTTGACGCAGTTGATTGTCATCGTAGTGGCAAAATTTGAGTAAGTGTCAAAATTATTGCTGTCACGTTTCCAGTCGAAAATATAAAAAGTATCATGAATGTATCCAGTGATTCAGAATCAGAGTGTGAAAATACACCACTTGAAATTACAAAGAGTGCAAATAATATACTGGAAAGTTTACTACCAAAAAAATCAAAATATTACAAACTGTTCATGGATTGGAAACAAACAAAGCAAACGGATTCCTTTTCAGACAATGTTTTGATTGCGGCAACAAAAATAAGTTTTATAAATTAAAGCTAACGTGAACCATGTTTAATTTTCTTTCACCCGAATTGAGACTCGTAGTTTGCGTGGAAGCCCTTGATATACTGTGTATTAAACATTCATTTAACAAGAGGTCGCGTAGCTCAGATGGTATAGCTTTGGATTAGAAGACGAGAGGTTGTGGGTTCAAACTACCGACAAGGCATTTTTTTTATTATTTAATAGTTTATTTTTAATGCATCTTTGCGATAAACAACTTAGTTTTGTTCGTTTCCATTCAAAAATATATATTTAATATCTTTGATCGTGGAGAAAGTATAGTCTGCTACTCGGTTAGAATGAAAATTCGTGATGCTCGTGGTTCCTCACGCTCGCCTTCGGCTCGCGCTCGGAACTTTCCACTCGCATCGAATTTTCATTCTAACCTTGTTACAGAATATACTATTCTCGTATTAAAACACCTTCTAATTCCTTTATCTGATGCATAGTTTTTGTCCAATCCCATCTATAATTATCGTTTCATGCCTATAATTACCCGTTTAGAAGATAAACAAGTTGTGAATTCCACCACTACTCTGTTATTATTTTCATTCAAATTAAAATGAATGTTTTGGAATATTTACAATAATTTCAATTATCTCGAAATTTGTGGCATTATCTTCTGGTCTACAACAACCTTTTAAGGAAAAGCGAATAAATAATTCTTTGACAATATATCTCCTTGCTCAACAACCAATCAGTCTATTTCAAATTTTGAAATTCAGCCAATAGAATCGGAATTACAGTGACTATTTCACGCACTTCCCAAATGAACCAATCAGGAGCTCTAGTCAAGTTCGGATTATCGATAATACCGAACTTGACTCTTGACTCTGATTGGTCTGTCAAGTTCGGTGTTTTCAGCTCCGTATATGTGACAGTTAAACGTCAAATTTAAGTAAGACGAGCAGATTTGGGATAAATTCTATCGAATTAATCAATGTTTCCTATGTTTATTGAACTTTATTAATTTCTCAGATACACTTTTTTGCTAATTTCGTCTAATTCTGCCAAATTTCAGATTGTTTACCTTTCACTTCGTTTGTGAAATAGACTAATAAAATTCCACTCGTGATTGAATTTATCTCATAAGTCTGTCTTTCATTTGTGATCTCGACTGAATTGATTCGAGAAAACACCACTCGTCCTGCGGACTCGTGGTGTTTTCTCGAAACAATTCAGTTTCGTTCAGAAATGAATCGACAGACTTATCGCGAAAATTCAATCACTTGTGGTATTACTACTGAAAATTTCACACCTCACTTTTAGAGAGAACCAAAACATTCGTTCTTATTTAGATGCCATGGCAACCCAAAAAATTTCCGGAAATTTTTATCCTCCTGGGTACCCTGGCCGAAATTAATAAGTGGAAATTTTTCTGTCAAATATTTGACAGGTGATAGTTTATATTTTGCTTTGATGTACAAATGGAATTGTATTTTTCATTTGAAATGAGATAATATTTCATATTTATGTATTTATTAAATATTTCGAATGTGTCTGAATATTTTCTTCACGATAATCGCAGAATTTGCAAATTCTGAAATCAAGTTTCAGAAACACTTCAATACACCAGTTGTGTACATGTAAATCAAAGGCCCCGTGGCGAGTCGGTAAAGTGTCCGCCTCGTGGTCGTGTGGTCACTAGTTCAATTCCCAGTGGAGCAAAAACATTTTTACTTTTTTTTTATTAAAAAAATCAAATTGAAATTTTGTTAAGTGTGTTTTACATATCTATATTTTCATGCATCTTTTTTGTACTATGCATATAAATAGTTCAGGTGAACCATAGTTAGTTATTTCTTATGAATTGTTGGATGATTTTCATTTCTCGGTGTGAAATTTTCTTACCGAATCTCCCTCGTGCTTGAATTAATTGCCGTAAATTTATCTCGTACATGAATTTTCAAAGAAAATTACCCGAAAAATTTCCGGAAATAATTCAAGCACTTGGGAGATTACAAGTGAAAATATAGCTTGTCGCTGTATTTTCACGGTGATAAACCTGCTTAGTTTTTGTTTTACTAGCTGTCAAGTGAAAATAATGATTTAAATTATAAACGTCAAATCTTTGTGTTTTGACTAGTTATATTTCTTAATCAATATGAGCGATCGTTGGGGACAAATTGCTATTGGTATCATAGGTGAAGCAGTGGAAAAGAGTATTCCGTTGAATACGGCCAGAAATAAAGAATCAATTACCAGGCAATTCAACAATTTTCAAATCGATATATTGTCGTCCTAAATATAATTCGTGGTATGATTAATAACCTATAATTTTTTGGAATATCAATTCATTGGCAATCCCAATGCTTTGGGATTGCAATTAATTAATTTTCCAAAAAATTATCGCTAATAATCATACCACTTATTATATTACCCCTGAAAATCAATTAGTTTGGCAGGTAAAAGTATTTGCCTGCCAGTATGTAACTGTTTAATGAAAGCCAGTAAAAGAATTGAAATCTTCAATGAATCAATCAACCAAAATGTTAGTTTCAAAAACTGATTTCATTGATATGATTTTCACATTAGGTGAATCAGACAGGAATTGTTTATTGGCAAGTAGAATTTATTCTCAACAGTATCCAGATAGAAGCCATCCAGATGAAAGATCATTCCGAAAGGTCCTGACTAGATTCGTTGAAACTGGATGTTTCAATTATTCTAAACATAAGCGCATCAAACCAGTTACTAATGAGGATAATAATGATTTGAGAGTGTTGAAATAAAATGTCTTTTGTTGTGTTTTGTATTTAATAGTTATTTAAGTACCAAGGAATGTAAAGACGTGTTAACATTCGAGGTGAGCGAGTACGAGCCGAGGCAAAGCCGAGGCTTGTCGCTTGCCGAGGATGATAACAGTCGATACATTCCGTGTTACTTATTACGTTTTTCCCGCTGCTTGTTGACATTTCTCAAAATTTGCCTGAATTGAAGTTTGTTTTCTTACCCTTCCTTCATGATTATTCGTTCGCTATTTCATTCTGTTGCTTGTGCGTGTAACTAAGTTACCGAATAAGCAGACAACAATAATATTCAAAAGGTCTCATAACCTAAAAATTGATATGAATGAAGCTGAAGGTATTACTTGTCAAAGTCATTATTACCCTAGGCATGTAAATGACACTATTAAGTTCCGTTGTCAAGATGAATTAGTAAACGAATGATATAGGCCATTTACCTGTTTTGTTGCTAAGCATGTATGGACTATTTCCAGTGTCGGCAGCGGGAAAAGTATATTTAAATGTCTTGGAACATTTCATAACCTAAGTTGGCAACGATGTTGTCAGCCATTTTGTAACTTCATGCAGTAGAGGAGAGTAGGACGGCTGTATATAGCTGTTGCAGTTGTATCATAATCAGTAAACCTTTGGTTATTTTTTTGTAACAGTAAATTATCCAAGTAATTTTCTTGTTTCTTAGAAAGCTGTTCAATAAACCCAAACTCAAACAGAGAGTTCTTCTTGCTATTGAAGAAGATCCTCGTAGGCGTCAACAGATTGATAAAATAGTGGATATAAGTGAGAGATCAGTGCAACGAGTTTTGAAGAAGCATCGCTTTCATCCATACCATGTTCAATTGAATGAAGAACTACATGCATACTTTGAGAAAAGAGTGATATTTTGCAATTGGTGTGCCGTGGAAAAAAATCATCGAATCGACAATTTTTTCGATAACATGTAGATAGATAGATAGATATCATTTATTTTGCCAAAGATTACATTGTTGCAATATAGCAATAGTCAATTAAATAAATAAACAAACAAATATATATAGGTACATACTTAGATTAAAATCACACATTAAAAAAAAATATAATAATAAGTAGACACTGGGTATATAATGTACAACACAAACAAACAGATCAATTAAAATACTCAGACACATGATAAAAACACTTATCTATTAAAAATTCCTGGAGAGTCTTCCTGAACACGGTTAAGCTCTCAATATTTTTAATTTTTTCTGGCAACTTATTGAAAATACGCAACCCCAAATATTCGGGTGAGTTATAGGTTATACACATTTTTGCAAATGGTACACTAAAGTTATTTTTACTCCTGGTATTCATTGAGTGAATATCTTTGTTCAGTTTGAAACTGTTTTTATTTTTGAAAATGTATAAAGACATTTCCAAAATATATAGGGAAGTAAGCGTTAATACCCTAAACTCTGCAAAAATATTCCTGCAAGAATGTGTATATTTTACACCAGCAATACATCTGATGATGCGTTTTTGAGAAATAAACACATCTCCTGCTAGGGTGCTGTTACCCCAAAGACAAATACCAAATCTAATGCGGGAGTCTACTTGTGCATAATATAAATTCATCATCTGTCCTCTAGTTAGAACACATTTAACATTTTTGAAAAGATAATTTATCGAATTCAGTTTGGAAATCAGTGTTTCACAGTGTGGTTTCCAACTAAGAGTTGGATCAATCTTGATTCCTAAAAAACTGATAGCCTCTACATTGTCTCGAACCATACAGTTGTTAATAGATATATTAAGTGGTTCACACACTTTTTGTCGGTTATGAAATGTCGCTAATTGAGTTTTTTCAGTATTGAAAAATAGTTGATATTCATCAAACCACTCACGTGTATTTTCTAATAAATTTGTAATTTCGGTACTTATGTTTGTTGCTGATGGATTTGAAATGATTAAAGATAAGTCATCTGCATACATTGTGAAAAACTGATTTTTCAGAAGTAAATCGAGGCTATTTACATATATTAAGAAAAGACAGGGCCCCAGCACCGAGCCTTGTGGCACACCAGATTCCACTGAATTGTAGTCTGAATTATATTTTTTTATTTTAGTTAGATCCATATGCTGTATTTGGACGAATTGTTTCCTATACTTCAAAAAAGATGATATCCAGCTCAAAGGTTGTCCTCTTATTCCAGAGTCATATAGCTTTGATAGTAGAGTATCATGATTGACACAGTCGAATGCCCTGCTCAGATCACAAAAAATCCCAACAGGACACTCGGCCGCCTCAATACATTTAATAATTTGATTATAAAAAGAGTGGATTGCCGTACCAATAGATTTTCCTGCACGAAACCCATGTTGTTTTTCTGTTAATATTTTAAATTTTACTAAGAAATTATCGAGACGTGATAAAAATGCGTATTCAAAAATTTTTGAAAACGAAATAGGAACCGTTACTGGTCTATAGTTTTCAAGAAGTGATTGGTCCTTTTTCTTGAATATTGGAATAATCTTACCCACTTTCAAACAGGAAGGAAATGTGCCTGAAGTGAATGATAAATTCACCAAGTAAGTAAGTGGCTTTTTCACAGAAGATATGATCTTTTTCACTAAAAACATAGGTATATCATCAGACCCAGAAGAACTTTTATTTTTTAATTTGTGTTTGAGAAGTATTTCTAATTCATCTTCTCCATAAGGGGTTAAGAAAAAGGAATCATATCTGATTACTCTACAATCTAATACATGGGTTCTATCCTTGTTAGTCAAATTATCAATTATTGCTTTGGGAGCATCTGTAAAAAAACTGTTAAAAGATGAAGCAATCAAATGGGGATCACTCATTTCTTGATCATCGACTCTTATTGTGAGGTTACCTTGTTTTTTATTTTTATTTGATATTTCATCTATCACTTTCCAAGCAGTTCTAGATGCATTGCTAGAATTGAATATTTTATTTTGGTAATATTCTTTTTTCACCTTGGATATCATATCAGCGTGTTTTCTTTTAGAATCTCGATAAGCTGGTTCGAGAACAGGATATCTTTTGCATAAGAAGTTCAGGTCTTTAAGATTAGCGCTTGATTTTCTGACCTCATCATTGACCCATTTTTTATTTGGTGTACAGTTGGTATAATATTTCTTTTCAGGTAGGTAAAGATTGAAGTAATATAAAATAATCGAATAAAAATACTCAAAAGCTAAATTTAAGTCTTCGATACAATATAGAGGCTCCCAGTTCTCCTCTACCAATGCTCTTTCAAAACGTTCAACATTATCTGCATTGAAACTCCTGCGATATTTAGATTTAGTACTTACAATGCTATTTCCATCTAATTCTAAATAAATAGAACGATGATCAGCTATACAATTATCTAAAACACAACATAGTCCTTCATTACTGAAATTGATGTTATGGTCGGATGAATCGACATTCTATAAAAATGGATTTGTAAATCGACATAATTACCATTATTATTTGACAGAAAATCCTCACTTATTTAGACAGGTGGATTATCAACTTAGGTGGTCAATAAAAGTCTAGGGAGGAATCGATGGAGAATACGTTATTGGTCCATACTTTTTTGAGGGACAACTGAACGGAGCAAGGTATCTCAATTTCTTACGAAATGATTTACCAGGTTTGTTAGAAGATATTCTTCTTGATCTTCGCCAAAGGATGTGGTTACAACATGATCGCTAAAATATTAACTTTGAAAAGTGACATTCCTGTATGAAATGAAGTATGGATTTTGGACACTTTTCCTGTAAAACATTTTGCTAACTACACGTTGTTATCAATTTGTAGTTAAATCTCTTAATTATTTCGACTAATAAGAGGCGTAAAGAGGGTTTATTAAGGATAAACAGCAACGCTTACCGGAAAATCTCGAAGCCTACGAATGTGTTCTGTAAATTCAAAACAAATCAGTTGGCTAAAAAATTATATTTTATTTTTGAATAGGTAACTCTTTTATTTAAACCCCAACAATTATTTTATCAAGTGTTCAAAGTGGCCCCTTCCTAAATCTTTCAAATAAAGTGCCCTATTATAAATAGCTTCTCTTACGTTGATGAAAGTCTGTTCATTTATTTCTTCACATATATCTATTATTCTGCGTTCCAACTCTTCTATTGTTTGGCATTCATTGGCGTAGATTTTTGACTTCAGATACCCCCAAAGGAGAAAATCTAGAGGTGTAAGATCCGGAGATCTTGGTGGCCACTCTGTACTTCCCCTGTGACCTATCCATCGCCCAGGAAAGTTAGTATCGAGGAAGTCTCTAGCCATGCGATCGAAATGGGGAGGTGCCCCATCCTGCTGAAATATGATTTCACGATTTTCAAACTCTTCCTGATTGTTCAATACAATTTGCCTTATTCGAGGTTCAATTTCAGTTTCTAAAAGATGTTTGTAAAGAACTCCTGTAAGATTGCCTCTGATGAAAATCGGCCCTACGACTCGATTGCCTAAAGTCCCCGCCCAAACATTCACCTTTTCAGGAAACTGGGTATGTCCCTCTCTGAAAATATGCGAATTAGTATCGCTCCAGTATCGTACATTCTGTTTGTTGACTTTTCCATTAAGAAAAAACGTGCATTCGTCTGAGAAATATACTCGTTTTAGGAAGCCCCGTTCTCCTTCAATTGTTCATTTTATACGAAAAAAACTTTTCTTTTTTAGGACTCTTTGGACACTTTTTGAACTTACTCCACAGGATTCAGCAACTGTAGACGTCGACTTAGTCGGATTGATTATCATTTCAGCAACAATTTCTACCTTTTTTTTTCCAGCTTCTCCAAATATCAAAACTGCTTCAAATTTATCGTCTAAACTACGAGCCATTATCACACTTTTCATAAAGTGATTGAGGCGGTCAACGGGCTATTTGACTATTTGACAAGACGTTACCGCGACGATTTTCTCCATTGTAAACTTGCTTGAAAGCAACATTAGTGTTTTTGGTTGGGTTTGAAATGAACAAAATTTCACCTTTCAAACGTTAATATTTCGAAAACAATTGAATTTAGGAGTAAAGTGTATTAGAGGAAACTGTTGAGAATTATGAGCAACGTATGTCTAATGGGTCTCAAATAGAAAACTTTTGGCGCATACCGCACCCTTCCAAATACCTTAAAACAAAATAAGTTTGGTTAACAAATGGGTGCAGGACAGAAAAAAGAATAGAAAAACGGTCATGACCACATTTTGATAGGCAATGCATTTTTGACTATTTACGAAACTTCATAAAAAATATGTTTCATTTTTCATCCAGTTACCAGATGGGTGAAGGTTGACCCCTCTTCGCCTCTTAGAATAATAGTGTCTGAACAAATGACAGTAATAATTTTTTTAACATAAAGGTGACCACGGATCCTGTCGAATTATGGGCGTCGCCAGTATCCCGAAGCCGAGTGGAAAAAGAATTCTTCGACAGCCATTTCGAGCCCTTCTTCCGCATGGAACAGGTCATCATCAAAGCCGTTGGACTTCCTGACATCTACCACAACACCTCCGATGGCTTCGTCAAATTCGGTCCCGCGTTCAACGATACTTTCCTCAAAGCCGTCTTGGACCTGCAACAAAAAATCGAGGCGATTGGCGAGGGGACTTCCCACAGCTTCGATAAGATTTGTTTTGCTCCTTTGGCGACAGCTGGAGATATGGATACGTCTGTAGATCAATGTACGGTGCAGAGTATTTGGGGGTATTACCAGAATGATATCGATACTTTTGAGGAAACTGATGAAGATCCCAAACATTATAAAACGAACTACCTGGATCGATTTGTTAAATGTGCGGCGTAAGTTGTATTTTGATATTTTTGGGTTCTATTGATATTCCGCATGGACAAGTTCGAGTTCACGATAAAAGGCCATTTTCGGAAGTAATTTCACAAGTGCATCAAAATTACCGATAGTTTTCCATGGAAGCATTGTAACGATCTCAGGGCAATTTCATTCAATTCACTCAAATAAAACAATTTCACTTCACCAAAAATACCATAATATGATGAACACTCTGTAGTAGTGCAATTTTAACAAATGATAATCAGGTAATGCGCAGACAAACTGACATATGTAAAATAGTGTTGCGTTAGTTATTTTTCAAATAGAAATTCTGGCCAGAATCCTTTACAATTTGGTATGGTTTTTATATAAATAACAATAATTATCAATGATTCTGGCTGGCGGACGTTGTCTTGAAATGGACTAACTCAAGCATTTGACAGCGACTACAGAAAGCGAAAAAATTTTAAAATAACTCTTGAAAATGCTAACCACTCGTGTTGGCGAAACGTCGAGTTCTTCTATGAACACACGTCGGCCTTACAACCCGAAGAACCACCATGTCAATTTATTCCTATTTGCAACTGTCTTCCCAGTGTTGAAATGAAATGGATATCTCCTACCTGCTCTCAGCTTGCTTGGCATAAATATCGTAGAGCACGCTTCTGTAAAATTAGAAAATTCTGAAATCGATAACCGCAGCAAACTCCCCAAAATGCTATTCCATACCGCAGCTGTGATTCTGTAAGAGAATGGTACATAGGTTTGGAAGACTGTAAAGTTATAGCAAAATATAAATAAGTCAAGCAATAAAGGCATGATACGAGGGCTGACAATAAAGTAAGGTCTCCAACGCTGCAACTTCGCCGGATCACGCGCTAGGCGAAATCTGGCAACACCGCCGTGTTCCTTGGTTCCCCCACTACCACTTTGCTGCTGGGTGAGGCTTCCCCGACCGCTCAGTCTTGGCTGAGCAGCCGTCAACGATGGAGGTACCACTCGCGTCAGCGTCCAAGTGCGAATTGCGTTCTGTAATACGTTTTTTGAGTGCGAAAAAGGTGACACCTATTGAAATCCATCGTCAACTAATTGAAGTTTACGGGGAAAAGTGTATGGACATAAAAAACGTGCGTAAGTGGAGCCGCGAGTTCAATTCCGGGCGCACTAATGTTCACGACGAGGAGAGAAGTGGCCGACCGTCGGTCTCGGATGCGATTGTTCAAGCAGTGGAGGCAGAAATGCTCAAAAACCGCCGTGCGACAATTAGGGACTTGGAAGAGAAGCTTGGAGGAGTGTGTAGCAGCGAAACAATCCGTCATATCCTTGTGAACAAGTTGCAGTACCACAAAGTTTCTGCCCGATGGGTGCCGAAACAGCTGACCGAAGACCACATGAAGCGGCGCGTGGAATGTGCGACCAAAGTTGTGGCCCGTTTTGAAGAGGAAGGCGATGATTTTTTGGAAGGGTTTGTTACGGGGGATGAAACGTGGGCTCATCACTACACACCCGAAACAAAGGAGTCGTCCAAACAATGGCGCCATAGCGATTCTCCGAAACCCAAAAAGTTTAAGGCGACACTGTCAGCCGGCAAGGTGATGGCTACGGTGTTTTGGGATCGCCACGGGGTATTGTTGGTGGATTTCATGCCAAGGGGAACCACTATCAATGCAGCAAGGTACTGTGAGACCCTGGAAAAGCTTCGTCGTGCCATAAAAAACAAACGCCCGGGATTGCTGAGCAAAGGAGTGAAATTTCACCACGACAACGCGCGCCCGCACACAGCCAACGTTACCCTTGACCTGCTCAAGACATTTGGCCGGGAAATCATCGATCACCCTCCCTATAGTCCCGACGTGGCCCCCAGTGACTACCACATGTTCCCCGCCCTGAAAAAACATCTCGGAGGGAAGAAGTTTGATAGTGACGCGGAGGTTCAGAAAGAGGTCAACACCTGGCTGCGCGAGGCGGACGGAGAGTGGTATTCTGCCGGCATAGACAAGTTCATCGTGCGGATGCGCAAGGTGTTGGAAAAAAATGGCGATTATGTAGAAAAGTAGCCAAGACCTTGGCCTTTCCAACGGTGTATCGCTTTTTGTAAATAAATGTCATTTTCTATGAAAAAAAAAATTGGAGACCTTACTTTATTGTCAGCCCTCGTATATCATATGAAATGGAAGGCGAGTAGGATAAATATTACTCAAAACACGTACATAATTTAAACGATGAGAGATGTTGATATGATTGAAAGTTAATTTGGCAGATATTTTAACTCTGTACAAAATTGTTTCAGAGGTCCGTTACTGTTTTGCACTTTTTAAAAAGTTATAAGTCATAAAAGATACGAAAATGTAAAAAAAATCCTCAATTTTCTTAAACAAATGCATATAACAGCTGATCAATAAGAACCTATTTTTGAAGTTTCCTAATTATCAAAAGCTTTTGAATTATGTTCTATCGTGGTGGCATTTAATATGTGTAAATTCATCATGAATGATAAATAAAGAGGAAATAAAATCTTCCAATTTACACAAAAAATATATACTTGTAACGTGCTTACAATTATTTCGACACACGGTGTCATCATCTGAGCGAGTTATCAACTCGCTCAGATGATGACACCGTGTGTCGAAACAATTGTAAGCACGTTACAAGTATATATTTTTTGTGTAAATTGGAAGATTTTATTTCTTCTTTATTTATCATTCACTTTTGAATTATTAGAGAAAAAAATGTTTCTACACGTTATTCCGAATCCAATGAGCTATCGCTCATATTTTATAGAGCTTTATGGCAAATTAACACCGATTTGAACTTGTTGGCCAGATTATTCTGGACTATCACAGTTTGTCTAATATTCGATTTCCTAGTCTCAACTGCGTTATAATGAATCATTCATTTCAGCAATCCCTACGACCCTGTCGATTGCTTGGCGCCATACGGAGGTCCCGTAGATCCAGCCATCGCCCTCGGTGGCTTCCTCGAACCAGGAGGCAGTCTCGCCAACAATCCAAATTACAAGAACGCCACAGTCGTCATACTAACTTTCCTCGTCAACAACCACCACAACAAATCGCTGGTATCGCCAGCACTCGAGTGGGAAAAGGAATTCATAGCTTTCATGAAAAACTGGACAGCCACCGACAAACCCGATTTCATGGACGTTGGTTACACCTCAGAACGATCTCTGGAAGACGAGCTGGACCGTCAGGGGCAGTCTGATATCGTGACCATTCTCATATCTTACATGATCATGTTCGCGTACATAGCTATTGCTTTGGGACAAGTCAACAGCTGGTCCAGGTTGCTGATAGACAGCAAAATAACCCTAGGTCTAGGAGGTATTATTATCGTACTGTCTTCGGTGATTTCTTCCATCGGGATATTTTCTTTCATTGGTGTGCCAGCTACTTTAATCATCGTTGAGGTAATCCCATTCTTGGTGCTAGCCGTAGGGGTGGATAACATATTCATCCTAGTCCAGTCCCATCAAAGAGATACCAGAAAACCCAACGAAACCCACGCTCAGCACATTGGACGAATCCTGGGACAAGTGGGTCCATCCATGTTACTTACCAGTCTCTCTGAAAGTTGTTGTTTCTTCCTAGGAGGTCTCTCAGACATGCCTGCAGTCAGAGCCTTCGCTTTATACGCTGGTGTGGCCCTTTTGATCGATTTCATACTCCAGGTCACATGTTTCGTGAGTCTGTTGGCGTTAGATACGGTGCGCCAGCAGGCCAATCGCTACGATGTGTGCTGCTTCGTCCAAGGAACCAAGAAGAGTGAACCTACACTTGTCGGTCAAGAAGGTCTGCTGTACACTTTCTTCAAGTCTGCGTACGTACCGTTCCTCATGAAAAAATCGGTACGGTGCGCTGTAGTTGTGGTGTTTTTCGGTTGGCTGTGCTCGTCTTTTGCGGTGGTGCCACACGTGGAGGTTGGCCTTGACAAGGAACTGTCTGTGCCGCTGGATAGTTTTGTTCTGAAATATTTTCAGTTTTTGAAGGAGTACTTGAGCATCGGGCCACCGGTGTATTTTGTTGTCAAGGGTGGGCTGGATTACAGCTTGCCGGAAGCGCAAAATTTGATATGTTCGGGGCAGTTTTGCGATCCAGATTCTTTGGTGACTCAAATATTCATCGCGAGTAAGATACCCAAAACTAGTTATATCACCAGACCGAGTGACAGCTGGATCGATGATTACTTCGACTGGAGTGCCAGTGCTGATTGCTGTAAATATCGGACGAAAGATCATGGATTCTGCCCGCATGATGGATATGGTGAGTAAATCAACACTATTAATTTCTTAATAGAAAAAAAAATTGTTGTAATTTTTTCATTAGTTTTTTATTATACTTTTGTATTCAAGTTATACAGTGAGTCCAGTATAAGGTTGTCCACCACGGAGATATCTGAAACGGTAATAGATACAGTTTTGGTTAAATGGAAAAAATTACTCAGAATTAAATAAAAAACACTTACACATTAAAAACTCATATGAACTCGTTAACAAAATTGAAAATGTCAAACTACCATCAAACTCAAAATTAATTTCCTTTGATGTAAAAAACCCGTTTCCCTGCGTACCCCCAGAAGAAACAGTTAAACTTACAGACAAACTGCTATCACAACAAAGAGTCAACCCAGTAATTCATACAGAAATAATCTCATTACTAGAAATTTGTATCAAACAAAATTATTTTACATTTAATAACGTTATCTACAATAGTAAAAACGGCCTCATCATGGGTAACCCATTGAGCCCTTTATTAGCCGAAATCTTCATGAACAACTTGGAAAATATCATCAATTCACATCCCCTCAGTAAAAATATTCTATACTGGTATAGATATGTAGATGACATTTTAATTTGTTATACGGGAACAAAAAGAGAACTGACTAATCTTGAGAATTGGATCAATACTCTACACCCCAATATTACATTCACATCCGAAATGGAAGAAAACAACTCTTTAAACTTTCTAGACCTAACCATAACAAGAATAGACAACAGACACAGCTTTTCCATCTACCATAAACCATCACACACAGACACAACCATCCACAAGTCCTCATTACATCCTTATCAACATAAATTAGCAGCATACAATAGTATGATACATAGACTACTTAATATCCCTGTGTCAGACTCCAACTTCATAAAAGAACTTAATATTATAAAACAAACAGCACATAATAATGGTTATGACCCACAATTAATAGATGTAATTATTAAAAAGAAAGAATTCTCAATTGCTATCAACGAAGTATACCCCATCCAAAAACAAGAACCAATTAAGTATTGCTCATTAACCTATTTAGGCAAACCCAGTGACAAAATAAAATCATTTTTAACACAACATAATTTCACGACTTCTTATAAAACGAACAATAATTTGAGCAAATTCATCAAAAACAATAAAACTAAAACCGAAAAATCACAAAAATCAGGGGTTTACAAATTAAAATGTGGAGATTGTCCTAAAATATATGTCGGTAGAACCTTTCGAAATTTTAAAACCCGCATACTTGAACATAAAAGATGCTTTGATAACCACAAGAGGAATTCAAATTATTCAAATCACCTTATAGATGAAAATCATACTTTTGATCTAAATTTTGAAATTTTGCATTCAGAAAGAAAAGGTCTAAAACTTAACTTCTTAGAAGCATTAGAGATCAACAAAAGAAAAAATTCCAATAATTTACTCAATGACCAGTTAGATTTAAATTATTCACCACTTCTTAATCTCTTTAATAATTAAATGCATCTCTGTGTTGACCCTGAAGGGATCCTCGATAAACAGGTAGCAAGCTACTTGTCTATCATTATGTGTATCATTGTACCGGTCTTCTATTGTTTACCTTACTTCAAATTACTATAAATATGGTTGTACATTTACTGAATTCCATTTTATGTTTGAGAAAGCTGTATTAACAGCGAAACGCGTCACATATTACATCTACTAATATATTGTGGATATCAAAAAACAAGTGTTTTTATTTAATTCTGAGTAATTATGGATATCCATCAAGTATCGGCCAAATCAATCAAGATGGAAAAAATTACCTAACAGAAGGGCCGCCAAAAAGTATGTACCATATGGGAAAAAAGTTTATTGTTAGAGTATTGAAAAAACATTTCTAGGAAAAAGTTTGTGCATGTCCGATAACCTAAAAATCGATTTTGACACATGTCACGTGACCACTAGTATGGCGCAAACTGAAAAAAAAATCATGAGGCCAAAAGTGGGGTGAGATGGCAAGATATCGAAAAAAGTAATTTGCAAAAGTTGCTTGTATTTTTATTTTATACTCACCTACAGAGTTTCAAGTAATAAATCTGAAGTTGCAATTTTTTAAAAATATTTTCCGATCTCTACAAAAATCAATCTCTTTTTTCTGAATGCCTTGAATGTAGTGAAACATTTGTATATTGATGATAATGACAAAACTTTCTCATTTTCTTCGCCCCAGATGGCATTAAATAGATAAATATGGTTTTTGGCAGAACCCTCGCTGTTACATTGGTTAGTATCTAACAGTTAAATCAGAATTCCAAGACTATTGTAGTGGAAAATGAGAGAGCTTTGCCATTATCATAAAAATACAAATGTTCCACTGCAGTCAAGCCATTAAAAAAAAAATAATGTTGAGAAATCGGAAAATATTTTTAAAAAATTGCAATTTGAATACTCTAACAATAAACTGTTTCCCCTTTTTGGCGGTCACTCTATATGGAAGTATGAAATTTCCGAATATTTTTTTTATTTTCAAATTATTTATGAATAAACTGAATTCTTTTATTTCTTATTTAATTTTTTCTGTTGTTATTGTAAGAGCTGGAACAAGATTAAACTTGCTTAATAATAATATTAATGAGAACAAACAGTATTTTACCCCTTCACCTCACAAGTAATTTAATTTCTAGAGATACGCATTTCGATAACAAAGTTATCTTCATCAGTAGGGATTACTAAACTAACTGTAAATCGTCATACCAGTCTTATTTATTTCACGTAATTGATTACCATGAGGTAATCTGTGTACTAGGAAGTGACCCTACCTTATGGACAGGTACAACCCCACCCAATAAACAATACATCAAAGGCACTCAATTATCCCTTTACTGGTTTCAAATCAAATAGTTTGGAATGTAATGGACCATTATCATTATTAAGCAAGGGTTTCGAGCCCCTTTTTCGAATAGACTTAGACATACTTTCATACAGGGGTCGAGAACTATCGATAGTATTCGATAGTTCGACTTTTGACTATCGATAATTATCGATAGTTTTCGATAGTAAATAAAGTAATATAAAGTGCAAGCTAAAATAGTCATCCAAACAGACATTATAATCATTTTTAATTACCTTCTGCCTTGCTCGTACTTGCTCCATGTTCTTTTATTAAAAATTTGTCCATTTTTATTAAACGTACAAATTAAAAACCGAAAAAGAATAAAAATAAAACTACAACTAAAACAAAACAAACCATAAAATAAAAAGTCATTTTAAACATAAACATTCAATTCAAACATTGTAAACATTCGATGACTAGGGTGGGATTGCGTGAGCCATAGAATTCTACTTTTCATCAAATAAGTGAGGTGTCATTATGGTTGAATTCACGGGAGAGACAGAGACATAACTGTCGACTGTAGAATTCTATGGCTCACGTAATCCCACCCGATTGACTGGTGACTTTTTCTTCTTCTTTTTTCTTCTTTTCTTATCCTATAATGACAAATGACAGATGAAACTGATGAAAGAAGTTTCATCTTTCTCTTCTTTTCTCACTTTTGTTCTAAATAATGTTATTTTCTACTCTTTTTTTCACTTCTTCCATTGTGTCATTTATGTCAACGGTCAATATCAAGTAAAAAATGTCAAGATACGTTGACATCACTCACATAACACAACTATCGAATACCATCGATAGTCTAAAAATATAATCGATATACCATATATATATATCCAAAATTTAAAATTAGAGCCTGTTGATGATTACAGAAAATTAGATTGTTATGAAAGTTTCATAACAATCTAATTTTCTGTAATCATCAACAGGCTCTAATTTTAAATTTTGGATATTAATTTTGTGATGAGTTTCTAATAAATGATCCGCAACACTCGATTTATTTTCTCGACAATATATCTCCTTGCTTAACAACCAATCAGTCTATTTCAAATTTTGAAATTCAGCCAATAGAATCGGAATTACAGTAAAAATATAGCTTGTCGCTGTATTTTCACGGTGATAAACCTGCTTAGGTTTTGTTTTACTAGCTGTCAAGTGAAAATAATGATTTAAATTATAAACGTCAAATCTTTGTGTTTTGACTAGTTATATTCCTTAATCAATATGAGCGATCGTTGGGGACAAATGGCTATTGGTATCATAGATGAAGCAGTGTAAAATAGTATTCCGATGAATACGGCCAGAAATAAAGAATCAATTACCAGGCAATTCAACAATTTTCAAATCGATATATTGTCATCCTAAATATAATTCGTGGTTTGATTAATAACCTATAATTTTTTGGAATATCAATTCATTGACAACCCCAATGCAAAAAAATACAACTCGTCCTGCTGACTCGTAGTTTCAGCTTTGGGATTGCAATTCATTAATATTCCAAAAAATTATCGGCAATAATCATACCACTTATTATATTACCCCTGAGAATATTTAGCATGTGCCAAATGTTCGCGGAAACGAACATTCGTAGATCTTTGGGCACACTGGTAATAAGGAATGGGGATTGTGTAGAAATAGACATTTATAGAAAGCCAACCAACACTAACAGATTTATTAATTAAATTACTTGTGTGGTGAAGGGGTAAAATACTTTTTGTTCTCACTGAGTGACATCACAGGCGTCCAATATCCCATTTTCAATAATATTAATAATTGTTTTTATTGCAGAAACAATATTTATAAATTTTTTCAGCTCCAGAGTGTGCTCCTTGCAACATGACCATGCGCGAAGATAACCACAGACCAAATCAAGAAGACTTCGAACGTTACATTTCTTTCTTCGTGCTGGACAACCCAGATCAAACTTGTCCAAAAGCGGGTCACCCGGCGTACGGCCAAGGGGTCACTTTCGAAACCAATTCCACAACAGATCTTTCCAAAGTGAAAGCGTCCTACTTTAGAGCCTACCACGATGTACTGAGATCGTCTGAAGACTTTTACGAGGGCATGAAAGCTACAAGAAAAATAGCAGAAAACATCTCAAAAACCATCGGAGTGGAAGTTTTCCCCTACTCTGTATATTATGTGTTTTACGAGCAGTACTTGACCATGTGGAGAGACACCATATTCAGCGTGGTGGTTGGTCTGGCGAGTGTTTTCGTAGTTACATTCCTACTCATGGGCTTGGATATATTCTCCAGTTTCGTGGTTGTCGTAACCATAACGATGATCATAATAAATCTATGCGGTCTTTTGTACTGGTGGAGTATCCCTCTGAACGCGATATCGCTGGTGAATCTAGTCATGGCCGTAGGGATATCCGTAGAATTCTGCTCGCATTTAGTTCACAGTTTCTCGATGTCTATTAAGCCTAGTCGAATAGAGAGGGCAGCAGATGCGTTGACCAAGATGGGAAGTTCGGTATTCTCGGGGATTACCCTAACGAAATTTGGAGGGATCATCGTGCTGTGCTTTGCGAAATCTCAGATATTCCAAGTTTTCTACTTTAGGATGTACTTGGGGATTGTACTGTATGGGGCTTCTCATGGGCTCATTTTGTTACCTGTACTGCTCAGTTTTATAGGTAAGTTTGAATGAATTTCTTTAAGTGCATGCGGATGCTGGTGTTTATACTAATGCTTTGTTTTTGAACTTCTGATTGCCAAATAAATTGAAGTAAACAATTAATTTCGATGAAGACAAATATTTGTCAAAAACATCAACAAAAGTAATTGATTTTTGTATGAAACACAATTTTGATGTCCAAAATGGCGATAGATTTTTTAAAAGTTTACATATGGAAGGACAAGTCTGGAAATTGCGCGTTACTTTTTATTTGACCCCGCATACTCTTTATGGAATTTGAGTCCCGGTGGATTTTTTTGAATTTTTGGTATGATGTACTCTATGTAATTTTCAACCAATGTTACCATTGCGCCAACCCAAAAAATGAACAGTTTTGCTGCTAGGGGGCGTTAAAATCACCCCTTGCGCAGATTAGACTATTTATTTTCGAATCCGGTAACAATATTTTCACTTGTTTCATTGTTGCACAATATTGTGTTGTTTTATAAAAAAATCTTACCCCCCCTCCTTCATCCCCCCAACTCCTATTACGAAACGCAAAGTAAACTATTTCTCGAGTGCCTTTAAATGTATCGTTGAATGTTTAAATATGCCTGAATAAGGGAAATAGCAGTCTTTAATGATTATCTCCCTCCCTCAAAAAGGCACAAAAATAAAAAAAATGTATTATAGGTAGGTTCTAATTACCTCAATTGATAAGAAGGGTATTTAAGTAATGTTCAACATAGAATAATTTAATGTATTATATTCGCTTGAGGAAGATACTGTATATCGAAATATGTCGCGTAGACAATAAATCTGTGGAAATTTAATCGTGTTTACCTTGGTGTCATATACTATGAATTTCCATCAAGTAACGGCCACGTCAATCCAAAAGACTCGGAATTTACTTGATCCACAGTAATTGACAATATTCCACAGGATTTTGGTGATCGTTTTTTCGCTGTCAGGTTGGTTACACATTTTGTTTTTAAATGTTGGAAACACTGATTCAAGTAAATTATAATTGTCACCAGTCAACTTCAACAAATTGTTTACTATTTTGATGTCTGAAACTGAAAGTTTAAAACATCTTGGTTTAAACTTTAAAATAATAAAAATTTGATCGAATCTGATATCCTCGGTCTTTAGAGAAACATCGATATATTTATGCATTGCCCTGAGTTCACACATTTTTCTACTCAGATACATGATCTATAAAGTAGAAAAATAATGAAAACTGGAAAAAATTTGTTCTTATTTAACTACAGGACTTGAAGTATTTGGGACTAAAGTTAAAAAAATAACTTTTTTGAAATATTGAATACAGCAATAACAAAGATATAATGAAAAAAAAAATATCGAAGCTCCGGGGCCGCTTGAATTGATTCGGTTTCGCATTCGCTTTTACAATGATTATAGCTGCTTTTCAGTAAAAAGGGAGTATGGTTTCTAGAGGCTCCAATTCGATAGAAAACTCTATTAAAGCAACTGTCATCAAATTTGTACCAGTCTGTTCTGTCCTTGGCCAAAGAATGTAGTAGTGGCAAGAATCGACTCTAAAACCACAGTGAATGCTGACTGTATAAAGCTCATGATTGGATTTGAAAATAGAATCTTGTCAATACTGGTACAGGATCCAAAGCCCAGTCCACAACAATGTAATCCATCAGCTAATTGCACTAAAATTTGAAAATAACTGATGTTTTTTTTTTTAATGCTAACACTCCCTTACTGTTGTCCACACATTGTTTTACAGTGTGTTTTTTTTTTCAATCCTCTAGATACAAATGTTTTTATTTCCAACAAATGGTAGATATTGGTAGGTACTGGTGTCAAAATCAACGCTTGTCAGGGAACATTGACAAGAAAGGGATTCCTGGGTTAATAACAAGTCCACATGTGAAATCTGCATTTTCTGTTTCATATTTAACTGCAACATCATCCTCATTATCCAACCCAGCTTCCATGGCTGCTGTTATTTATCATTTAGGCCTTCTGTTTGATCATGAGTTCAAGTTTGGAAGATGTCTAGTCATTCGTTTTCTTTCCAAATTTGAGAAGCACATTGGGGATTTGATTTATTTTCTATGTGAGTGAAGCACTCATGCTTCACTCAGCACCAGAGATCAACTATTCAGTAACTCTGCAAAATTATTATAACCATGTTCAGAATGTCAACAGTTTCATCCATGGGTTCAGTGTGATATGGGCTATCTTCCTCTACACAACCAATAGTATTACTTTCTTCATTAACAGTTCCTAACTGAAAATGCCTCAAACTTAGTTAACTAACCAACATCAGAGTTACAAAAGTAAATCTTACCAACATCAGAGTTACAGGAAACAGAATCATCAGTTATTCTTTCACTTTCTTTGGTTGAAGTATCGGGAACATTATCAGATAATGGGGTCTGATAGAAACGAAAGTTTTCTCAAATTTCGAATTTGAACATCGAAAATGGAACTCGACAACATCAGACTTTTGACATAAACGGTGTCTTCCCAATCTTTCGCTTTCCTTGAAATGATCTCCAAAAATTCTTTTACGGTAAAACAATTCTAGTTCGTCGATGGGAAGATTCAAATGGAACAATCATTTTCGCGCAAGTTCTTTAATTTTCGGGAATCTGTGGAACATAATTTTTTTCTGTATATTCGTACACATTCCAACAAAATGGAACACGTTAATTGCAACAAGCTCGATTTTTTTGCAAATATTTTATATTTTTACAATAAATTCAAATTTTAAAAAACATGTCAGTGTCTGAATTCAGTGTTTGAAACATATAAAAACAAAATTTATTACCAACCTGACAGCAAAAAAACGATTACCAAAATCCTGTGGAATATTGTCAATTGTTCAAACTACAGTGAAAACGATTCGATCTCCACAAACTTTATTTAATCAGACAGCAAAGAAGCTAGTGTGCAGGCGAAACATGTCTGATTAAATAAAATTCGTGAATGTCTAATCGTTTCCTGTGTAGTTTATACAATAATAATTTGATCATGTCCCGTTTTTGTATCATTTGTGGGCAATCCAGAGAGACGAACAAAATAATTCATCTATATCCAGTACCGAAAGTGAGTAGTGAGTACCACCATAGTATGAAGATTATCACATAGTATCTTGTATTATCAAAAAACATTTTAAAGCAAATCATGGCACGAATATATCTCACACGGAATCTCGCCATTCCTGCTTATATTAGCACAAGATTGACAGGTTCTATGGTGAATTTTCATGAAGCTTAATTTCAATATTTCTAAATGAAATGCGTGGTTATTATTGTAGTGAATTGCATTTCAGTAAAAAAATCATATAAGTAGAAAATGTAACAAATAAATCTGATTGGTGGTAGTGATACAGTAAATTCCAATAATTACGTTTCTTTATTCATTTCATTCGTCGGCAATACTTGAAACCTTCTGTTCTTGTAAATTTACCCTAACAAGAAAAACCGACCGTTACACGCAAATGCGGATTATTTGGGAAACAGGCCACGATTTCATTGGTTTTCTCTCAATCAAGCTGGCGAATTGTCTCCCGTTTAATTCCACAGTTTTACACGTAAGAGTCGACACACCAGGGTTTTAGACATCTTAGCTCTGGTGTTTGATTTCAACAAGTTTATTTTTATTCTCAACATAAAATCTTTAGTTGGATCAATAAATAGTAAATACACTGAGTACATTTTTCAAGGTACAAACAAATTACTCAAACTGTTGCATGGATTTCTCAATCTGTTGTAGGTATTTTCCAATCATTTTAAATCGCTTTTGTGAATTTTGGTATTGAGGGTAATGTCATAGATTTTACGTTAGATTTATCATAACACATAACAATGAATAAAATATAATTTATCGAAATAGATTCCCTGATATACAAGTTAGATAATTCAAAATAGTATTTTATGATGCAAGTTGGCCTTTAGCACGCGCAACGAGTTTACGTTGCGAGTACTACTCGTACACCGTACAGGTGTATCACACGCAATTCTTTATTATGCTTTCATAGTAACTGAAAAAACCGATGCTGGAAGTGAATTTTAGATCAGGATAATGTCCTTTATATATAATCAAGTAGGTAATGGATATCTTATGTCACGGATTGTTGACATGAAGGCTTATTGACATTTCATTTGATACAACTGAGAACTTGGCATTATTAAATTGCAACAACTATTATAGTACAGCGTGTTTCAATTTTTGAAGATTTCGCACGCTTCTTAGTGCATTTGACTAAGATTATCATGCAGGTATGATAAAAATACATCAACATCAATCATTACCCATCGTTGATGCATATTTCCTCTTTCATATACTCCTCCTTAAGGATTCATGAAATAGTTTATCTTTATAACAGTATTAATTCAACCATAAATGTAAAATTATTCAATTCAGTTAAGTTCATTCAAAATCGACGAACTTAGAATAAATTACCATTTAGAGTAGAGAACCTTCATAGACAAAAGAAATTTATTTATTTTCTTGAGACGGATGAACAGTCTGCTTCAGTTTTCATTCAAAATGCAGAAATTCGTGATTATTGTAGGCCATGAATATTTCAAAACAGTATTAATTCTCGTGCCCAATACCTAGAAAAAAATACCTAAACGTTGAGACTTCGTACTGTTCTTTCAATTCAAAAGTAAATAATATCTTAAGTTAAATATCAAAATGGATTCATAAGTAAAACGGCTATTCCAAATGATCGTATATTATATCACAAGGACATATAAATTTAATCGATCAAACCATAAAATATTTTGAGCATGATTTTGCTTGGAAAATAGTTGAATGCACAATAATTTAACAAAATCCGGAGACTGCGAAGCGGTCGAGGGGTTTTATTTTGAAATTATTGTGCATGAAATTATTTATCCAAAAGCACAATCATGCAACAAATATTTTGATAGTTTAATCCATTAAAATTTATAGGTCGTGTGATATACTACAAGATTATTTCTTGAACGAGGTAGATTAAAACCAACAACAAAGAATTTTATTGATAATGAACACCGACATTTTCTAACAATTTCTTTATTATAAGTACATTGAGTACAGTTATAATAAAAATTGCAATTCGTATAGGTCACAAATGTTTATTTTTCATTGCTATTTATAGTAGATGAGACATTGGTATTTAATGAAGACGATTGGGCTGATGAAGCTGGAACAGAGGCTGACAGATTGTTGGCAGTTGTTGATAGACCGGTTGTTTTAATATCATACATGTTTCTCATTTTGTTCATTATGTCCTGTGATTTTGATTCTGTTCTTGAACTCCACTTTTAGCTAGCTTACTAACTGCTGTTGATCGGTTAGAGTTGTCAGTTATTTTTGCTTTCTTGATTCCGATTGTCTGTGCTGCTTCTCGGGTCCATTTCAATATTTGATTTATTCATATCGGGCAATTTTTGTACCAGGTAGTAGATTCGGGTCTTTCCCAGAAAGGAATCGGGGTTAAGAATAACCTATCCGACTTAATATTATTGCCTTTTTGCTAAGAAGCTTTTTCAATAATCTTACAGGGCACATTTTTGTTTCTGCGGTATTCCGGACCAACCATTTGCTGTCCGTAAGCTTTTTATCGCCTCCTTGTGCAGTTTTAGTGAATATGGGGTTGTATTCTATTCTACCTACAACAAGAAAAAAATTATACTTCTACTTCTTTCAACATTTTACCTGTAGAATTTCCTTTATGGTCGACGTCTTTAAAGTAACTTATTAGACAGAAAGTCGCTTCGCCACCTCTCCACGCTAATTCAACGGCTATTATATGTTAGAGTTTTTTTACAATCCCTCGGGAGTATTCTCGTCCCATAACTCAACTATTTTCAGATGCTCTTCATCACTTAAAGCAGAAGAACTTTCCTTTCTTTTGATTGGGTTTTGTTTAAGAATTCTGCGTTTCGCATTTCTTGCATCTCTGGCAGTTTTGAAAACTATATCTTTAAATGGATCGAAACTTACATTATATTAAAGCAAAAGCAAAGCAAAAAGGATATATTGTGATATCATAGTTAAAATTGTACAACACTAATGGTGGATTTATAAACTCAACTAAACTAAGAATTTAAAATTATCAATTAAGAATTAAAAATGAGCAATTAAGAAGGTGTTTATAAACGTCAACTAAGAAATTAAAAATTATGTCATGTGGGGAAGATGGTTACAACTATAAGAAAAGCCATCATGGTCAACATTTCTTCACGATCCATTGTATTGTTATTGCAAGAAAATATGTAATTAAATCACTGCAAAATATAAACCAATTTATATTCAAACATTCATTCGACGATTTTGCGCATGCCCCCTTCCATTTTCAACTAAGACAATTAATTCTTAGTTGAAAAGATAAAAGATAACCATCTTCTTAGTTGCTAATTCTTAATTTATTTGACAGCTGAAAGTTTATAAAACACTGATGGGGTTTCCTTTTATTTATCTTTCTTAATTCTTAGTTGTAAATGTAATTCTTAGTTTAGTTGAGTTTATAAATCCACCATAACAGCAACAACATATAACAATTATATAAATAAATAAATAAGTATATAGGACGAAACTAAATAGATAAATAAATATTGTATACAATGTATATAGACACAGATTTGAAAACTATCGCATTGCCACATGGTGGTGGTACAGGAGGGAGTAAAAGATTGTGGTGTGGGGTTCGACACTGCCCGTTTGGGGTGTCAGCGGATGGGCCGAACCATATCGCACCTGCCCTAAGGCTGGTTCTACGATTTTAGGTAGATTCGAGTGCTGTAAGTGTTAAGTCGCCTGATGGTTCATTATATTGAACGTGGTACATTTCTTGCAGTTTTTTTGCTACTATATTCCATATTATTTTCACACCTTTCGGTATATTCCGTTCCGTCTTTCTTCCGCATTTTAAACCCCAGTCTTTCAATATTACAGCCAATTCATCAATTCTGGTATCTTCATAAAATGAATAACCTTTTGTCTTACAAAAGTCGGAAAACTGTAGCCATACAGAAGCAAGGATTTTCATAGTGTTGACTGGTGTACTATTATCAGTTGCCAAATCGATATTTTCACACGAAATGTTACTGAAACGTGAATTTATTTTTGCTTAAGCTTTTAATATGAGACGTTTCAGAATCAAACGCTTCGTTGATGATGTTTGTTTATATATTACTTTGGTTACGCATCCCAACAATGCATTGAAGAAGCTTTTGCTGTGAATTTTGCATGTAAACATTTCAAATTCTGACGTATTTTCGTTGCCTTGTGTCAAAATATTTGTCTAGAAATACTATCGAAAATGGAGTTTTTACTGATGAAAATCAATATTAGGTCATTCAAACGATTAAGGAATTATTGTATTTTATAAACTGTTGTCAAGAATTGTAAGAATCCCTGAAAAGCGACACAACGAAAACCAATATGAAGGACGAAAATTAAATCGCGATTAAACTGCTCTTGTGAAATAATCACTTATTTAAACAAAATATTTTTGAAAAATGGTGGTGTCTAATGGTCTATTTCATCATGAATGAAATAATCAAAATATTTATGTTCAAAAAGATGTGTTAGTATTGTATTTTGTGGTACACCAAATTAAGGACTAGTAAGCATCAGCTTTTTATTTGTTTTTGCACATTAGTTAGTAGTTAGTAGCTTGGATATGACCCTTTCTTATATAAATTTAACATTTTAGAGCTACCATAAGTATTAATATTTTTAGAAAGTTCAACAACAGTTTAAGTAAACTCGCTCCAGTTGCTAGGGATTAGCCAATGGAATGTCTAGTTCCTCAACAACTGAACTTAGTTCATTTGAACTGTTGGTGAACTTGTTTTGTACAACCCGCCCTAAGTGTAATATTTTTAGACATGTAAAGCATTTTACTGTCAGTAGAAGCAACTGTTGGAATTGAAAATACTTGGCAAGTTTGATATTCTTGGCAAGTTTTATTCAATATTAGGCAACTTGAATTCATTTATCTTTTGTTAGACTCCAGAAATGGGTGATTTTTATTTTAAATTCTGTACTACTCAAAATAATTAAATCAAGTATAAAGCGCCGTTCATTTTGCAAAAGCTGAGAATATTCAGCTTTTTGCTTCAGTTTAATTCCAAATTCGGCTTCACCAATCAGAAGAGGAAACGTAAAATGTTTGGTTGTGAACCCCACTTAGGGCATTCGTTTTCAAAGTCAGAAGTGTCATCTCATTGTGTATCTTACCATAATAATATATTTATCAGTTACAGTTTTATCTAATAGTCTGATCAACAGTTGAAAAACGTGAAAAATAGACGTAAAGTTCTTAATAATATGAGCATCGCTCATTGGATTCGAAATGACCACTAGAAAAATTGTTTTTAAGGATTTTACTGCACGTAAAAAATTGCGAATGTTATTAACAAAATAATATGAAAAAATGGTATTTAGTTTTTTGTTAATAACTCAAAAACAATCAATATTTAAGAAATTTTTAAAAAAGTTCTTTAAAGAGGAGGAAATTTACAATGAAAATATCCAGACTCCCGGAACTCTAGCTCCATTATTTATAATTTTAATTTAACGCTGAAAATAGTGCTCCGCGAGACCGTTTCAGCACGGACGCACCGCTGCAACAGACATATCACAGAAAATATTTTTCTATAGCAATAAATGTTTATTTGAAATTTGGAATAAATTATGGTATCATGTGGACACTCAGAAGAATAAATCCCCATTGGAAAAAAATGCGTAAGTCTATTATTCAAAAAGTTACACTATTGTTAATTAACAAAAAATGTTTCAGTCTCCGTTTTCATTAATAACGATGTTAATGTTTAAATAATTGACCTATAAATTGTTGGCTTCCTGGAGCCCTTCTAATATACCTACTTAACAAGATCACTCGATAAAAGTTTATAAAAGTTTATTATTTTGTTTATTATAATTTTTTGTATATAAAGAAAATTTAAATATTAAAAAAATGTTGTTAAAATAATGTTTTTTGACGAATGTTTCATTATTGCTGTTTTTACTTCTAAGAATGGCAGTAATTAATACTGGTTACAATTTTTTGACGTCATTTGTTTATAAATTGGTTATAAACAAGCATAAAATTAAAAAATATATACAGTGTGTCTCACTTCTCATGGAAACACCCCCGTATCTTCCGTAATAATTGAGGTTGAATGAAACTCTCAGGACTGATGGATATGCTCAAAATGCACCTACCACCTGAATGGGGTTGGCCTACGTGATATACACTGCCCGCCAATCGCGATAGAACAACACATTTTTACGATAAAACATACTAGGGGGCAAAATAGGCTAAAAATTCCTTCAGATTTGTGATCAGGACCACCAACTCACTACAGATACACTTTTTCTCTGAAAAAATTTCAGTCCTGAAAAATCCGAATTTGTCTCACTTCTCATGGAAACACCCCCGTATTTTCCGTAATTTTATATGTAGAACCCTGAAATTTGCAGGATCGATAGATACACTAGAAATGAACTCACTGCACAAAACGGGTCATCCTACATGATGTGCACTGCACGCCAGCAGTGATGGAAAAATGGGTGGTTCCTTCGCTGCTGGCGTGCAGTGTATATTACGTAGATTTACCATTTCCGTGCAGTGAGTTCATTTCCAGTGTATCTATCGATCCTGGAAATTTCATGGTTCTACGTAAAAAATTACGGAAGAAACGGGGGTGTTTCCATGAGAAGTGAGACAAATTCGGATTTTTCAGGACTGAAATTTTTTCAGGGAAAATGTGTTTCTGTAGTGAGTTGGTGGTCCTGATCACGAATCTGTAGGAATTTTGAGCATATTCTGCCCCCTAGTATGTTTTACCGTAAAAATGGGTTGTTCCATCGCGAGTGGCGGGCAGTGTATATCACTTAGGCCAATCCCATTCAGGTGGTAGGTGCATTTTGAGCATTTCCATCAGTCCTGAGAGTTTCATCATTTTACCTCTATTGTTACGGAAGATACGGGGGTGTTTCCATGAGAAGTGAGACACACTGTATTTCCATAATGTTGTCCTGGAAAAACAATTATTTGAAAAAAAAATATTTCCTAAATACATTTTTTTGATTGTTTATAATCGTTTATTTATATTTCGATTGTTTAAATAATTAGTTGGGAAATTTCCTTCTCAAAAATTAGAATTTGGATATTTAATTTTTATTAAGATATAAAAAAATTCCAACAAACAAAATAATAAACTTTTATCGTGTGATTTTGTTAAGTAGGTATAATAAAAGGGCTCCAGGAAGCCAACAACTTATGGTCAATAATTTAAACTATAACGTCCTTATTTATGAAAACGGAGACTGGAAAAAATATTAACAATAGTATAACTTTTTTATCAATAGACTTACACATTTTTTCCAATTGCGATTTATTCTTTTAAGTGTTCTACTGTGCACATTCAAAATTTTAAATTGACATTTAATACTATAGAAAAATTATTTTCTGTGATGTGCTACCTTTTGCAGCTGTGCGCCTGTGCTGTAACGGCCTCGCGGAGCACTATTTTCAGCGTTAAATTAAAATAATAAATAATGGGGATAGAGTTCCGGGAACCTGGGCATTTTTATTGGAAATTTCCTCTTCTTTACGAAATTTTCTTCAATTTTTTTTAAATATTAACAGTTTTTGAGTTTTCAACAAAAAACTAAATACCTTTTTTTTTCATCTCATTTTGTTAATAACAATAGCAATTTTTTACGTGCGGTAAAATCCTCAAAACTCATCGCTTATATTTTTATGAGCTTTTTTCACGTTTTTCAACTTTTTATAATTTTATAAAAAAAGGTTGAAAGTAATAATTACTCGTTTGTTTGTACATATAAAAACCTTCAACTAGTGTCCAAAAACATTATTTATAATCATATGAAATGATCAATTCCACCGTGAAAAATTGTAATTTGCTTCTGTAAAGTGTGTTATTGTGAGTTACGCTTTTATGTTTTATCGTGTTACGTTAATCAAGCATTCATAACCATTCTGCTGTCATACAGGGTCGCCCATGAATAAAGAGAAATTGGCCAAACACCGGAAGTTAAACGGGGAACATTACCAGGAAACCAATTTTGGCAGAGTAAGATCAATTGTATAATAAATTTATTAATTTTTTTCTCTTCCAATTCATTATATTTGTTTCTCTTGTATTAGTCTGATTAACAAGTTGAAAAAATTAAGTAAAGCTTCTAAGATTATGAGCGATAGCTCATTGGATTCGGAATGACCACTAGAAAAATAGTTTTCAAGGATTTCACCGCACGTAAAAAATTGCGATTGTTATTAACATAAGATGGAAAAAAAGTATTCAGTTTTGTGTCAATAACTCAAAAACTATTAATATTTAAGAAATTTTCTAAAAAGTTTCGTAAAAAGGAGGAAATTTCCAATAAAAAAGTCTCTACTTCCGGAACTCAATCTCCATTATTAATTTTTTTTATTTAATGATGAAATTAGTACTCCGTGAGGCCTTTACAGTACGGGCGCACCGCTGCAAAAGACAGTAGGTATATCACAGGAAATAATTTTTCTGTAGCATTCAATGTTAATTCAAAATTTTGAATAAATTATGGTATCATGTGGACACTTGAACGAATAAATCCCCATTGGAAAAAAATGTGTAAGTCTATGATTCAAAAAGTTATACTATGTTAATTAACAAATTTTTTTCCAGTTTTTGTTTTCATAAATAACGACGAAAAAGTTTAAATAATTGACCTCTCAATCGTTGTCTTCCTTGAGCCCTTCTAATATACGAGGTTGGTTTGACAAGTCCGTGCAAAGTCCGATAGATGGTACCATCTGCGCGTATCGAGGTCATGTTTGGTTAGTATCATCTCTTGAATGAAGTTTCAGCCATATTGGTTTATTTCTTTGTGCGTGACGTTCGTGTAAATCAAGGAAGTTCAGTGATTTTTAAGACATGGACGAAAAAGAATTTCGTGTGGTAATTAAATATTACTTTATGAAAGGCAAAACGCCCCAGGAGACTAAAGAGAAGCTTGAAAAACATTATGGTGACTCCTCACCTTCGAAACCGTATATAAGTGGTTTCAAAACTTTCAGACTGACCATATGGGCACAAGTGACGCGGAACGTTCTGGACAGCCTGTGGAGGTTACGACTCCAGGAATCATTGATTAAATCCATGATATGGTGATGGATGACAGAAGAGTGCTCACCAAAAAAGTGTTGCCAGGATGGTTTGCAGCTGTTCCAGAAGAATCCGGAGGACTTTAAGCGTCGTTTCGTCACTGTGGATGAAACATGGATACAGCTCGATTATTTTATTTTTACTCGTGCGTCATCATTGTTATGCATATGAAATAAGTCGAGAAATTTTAGTCAAAACAAAGTCTGTATGTAGAAGACGTGGCTAATATCCCGATAAAAATTACAACGTGTAGATAATAAAATAAGATATTGAATTACTGAATTAACAATTTGAAATGGCGAACCTCCAGACAATGATCACAGTATATATTCCAATTATTACGAGTTCAGTGACATCAGGTTTGATAGGATGATGAAACATGGGGGCAAAGATATGTTCATAAAAATTCCTCTTTTGGTCAGTCAGTTTATTAGAAACTTCTGACCTCCCTAACAGATAACGAAAAAAGCTATTCAGAAAACTAGGTTGAAGTTCAATATTTCCAAAACCTTTGCATACTTTAATATCAAAAAATTAATTTTCATTCAAACTCGGAAAAGGAAATTTCTAGACTTAGGTATTTAAACATTTTCAATGACCTATTCGTGCATGGATTCAAGGACATACTGTATAATGATAAATAAATGAATATGTGAGAGGTAAAATGACACCAGTTGAAATATATTTGATAAGGAAATACCTTACAACATGATTAACATAAAAATGTATTCATACATTTGTGCTTGTGAATGGAGAATAGTTCCAGGCATAAACTAAAAAAGATTTAAAGTATGTTGTGAATGTTTTTAGCCTATATTTATAGACTTAGGTAATGTTTTTTTCTCAATAGGGTTTCCACACTCTGAATTACTGTTGTGTGAATATCCCGGTAAAACGGAATTATAGTCACATCTGTCAATTGTGAGGTTAGAAATTTTAAAGATTATTTGTGAATGAAACATATTGTATTGTACTTACTTTGAAAGTGATGATTCCAAGAGACGTTTAGCTTTGAAAAAAAAAACTGTTTTTATAATATATCCGACTGCAAAACAAAGTAAAACTGGCGACAAACAATACCTCAATGACAGAAAACAATGACGTAATTGATGGTACTGCTCTAGTCAATACAATGTCTGTCAAGTTTATTTGAAATGTAAAACGCTGTCGGCTATCTCTTTTTACTGTTTTGAGTTTCAATCGATCATCACAATACCATAATTCTTAGTTTAGAAGACAAATGTTAACGAATTTAGAATCGCTCATAGCGGTTGATAGACAGAGATGTTACATAGAGGGTGTGTTATTTCTTTGTTCATAAATTGATGACGCATGGGTAAAGATACAATAATCGAACTGTACATTATTATACTCCTGATACCAATCAACAATCTAAACAATGGGTTACCAAGTGGCAATCTGCGCCAAAAAAGGCGAAGACCGTTCGTTCGGCCGGGAAGTTTATGGCGAATGTCTTTTGGGATTCGCAAGGGATAATCCTCATCGATTAACTGGAAAAGGGTAAAACTATTACAGGTAAATATTATTCATCGTTATTGGACCGTTTGAAAACCGAGCTGCAAGAAAAACGCCCGCGATTGGCCCACAAGAAAGTCCTTTTCCATCACGACAACGCACCAGCACACACCTCAGCACTTGTGGTCGCAAAATTAACTCGTTTCAAATCCCCCCTATTCTCCAGACTTGGCTCCCTCGGACTACTATATGTTCCCCGATTTGAAGAAATGGCTGGCGGGACAAAGATTTCATTCAAACGAGGAGGTGATTGCAGACACTAATGGATATTTCGCAGACATGGACAAATCCTATTATTCGGAAGGGATAAACAAGCTGGAACATCGTTGGACGAAGTGT
Organism: Chrysolina oricalcia; assembly: GCA_944452925.2. NCBI lineage: Eukaryota > Metazoa > Arthropoda > Insecta > Coleoptera > Chrysomelidae > Chrysolina > Chrysolina oricalcia. The sequence continues at coordinate 54,056,346 of OX101824.2, forward strand.
ATAAACCTAAAAGGAGTTTATGCTGAAAAATAAAAAAAGATTTACCCCAAATACGTTAGTAGTTTTTATTTTTGCACGGACTTGTCAAACCATCCTCTTACCTACTTAACAAGACCACACGATAAACGTTTATAAGAGTTCATTATTTTGTTTATTATAATTTTTTATAATAAAAAATAATTAAATATGCAAAAAATGTTACTTAAATATTTTTTTTTTGGCTAAAGGTTTATTATTGCTGTTTCTACATCTAACAATGACAGTTATTAATACTGGTTACAATTTGTTTACATCATTTGTTAATAAATCAGTTATAAACAAATAAACATATTATATTTAAGAAAAAATTTAATTTCCATGATGCTGTCCTGGAAAAACAATGATCTGAAATAATAGTTTTTTCTTAACTTAAATTTTTGATTGTTTATAATCGTTTTTTTTCATATTTCGATTGTTAGGAAATAATTTCCTTCTTAAAAATCATACTTTGTACTTAATAAACAATAGAATTATTTATAAAGAAAATTTTGTTTTGTTGACCTATTGAGAAGTACAAATTATGATTTTAAGAAGGAAATTATTTCCTAAATAATTATTTAAACTATCGAAAAATGAAAAAAAAACGATTATAAACAATCAAAAACTTATTTGAGAATTTTTTTTTAATCATTGTTTTTCCAGAACCACATTATGGAAATGAAAAAATTCTCAAATATTGTATTCCCTTATTTGTTTATAACTAATTTATAAACAAATGACGGCAAAAAATTGTAACCGGTATTAAATACTACCATTATTAGATTTTAAAACAGCAATAGTAAAACATTCGTCAAAAATAAAATATTTTGCAACAATTTTTGGATATTTAATTTTTCTTTAATAATAAAAAATTATACTAAACAAAATAATAATTTTTTATCGTGTGATCTTGTTAAGTAGGTATATTAGATGGGCTCCAAGAAGCTAACAATTTATAAATCAATCATTTGAACTTTTACGTCGTTATTTATGAAAACGGAGACTGGAAGAGAGTTTGTTAATTAACAAAAGTATAACCATTGTTTAAATAGAAGTAAGATAGTTTTTTTTGTGCTGAGATGGAGGAAATCTTTTATAGAGAGGAAAGGAGCCTCCGGCTCAAGACTCCAGACCTACTGTGAGACTCCACTGATCACAGGGTTACTCACTAAAACCTCCACCTCTAGGCCCGTCAGGTTGTTGCCCCCGGTGACACTTAGGCTTATTGGCCCATTGTATCTTGCCTGTGTGTTGTACTTTCACAGTACCCAATCCAGTAATTTCGTGCCTTGTACGAGTTTGTACAAGTCCTTTACTGGGTGCGATCTGTATAGTTCTGGATCGCCAGATGGCTGCCCGAAGATTGCCTGTCTTTTGCGGTCTAGTGCCTCGCAACAGCACAGTATGTGTGTCACTGTTTCTGGATCCTTACCGCATAGTCTGCAGGTCAGGTCTCCATTATACAGTCCTATTTTGTTGAGGTGCTCCTTCACTGGTGCATGACCAGTCAGGAGTCCCGTAACGATTCTAAGCTGGCTCCTGTTCATCGCCAACAGGTCTGCCGTTCTTTTCTGGCACGGTCCTTTAATGTATTTCTTCCCGTGTTTGTTTCCTGGTATGCTTTCCCAGTAGTTTTTGTGACTGTCCCCAATCCACTCTCTTACAGACGCTCTTACCGTGCACTTCGGTACCCCTAGTGTCTGCCCTTGGTTTGGGGGATTTTCCGAACCTTTTCTCGCTAGTTCGTCTGCTTTTTCATTGCCTGCAATTCCCCGTTGTCCTGGGACCCATATCAGTTGAGCTTGATTCCGGTCTGCCAGCACTCCTAGTTCTTCCTTGCAGTCCCATACCAGTTTGGACGTCACTTCCTTGTTGCACAAGGCCTTAAGTGCCGCTTGGCTGTCTGACAGGATGTTGATATGCGCGTAAGATAGTCAATGCCAGTGGAAAAGGTATTGGACCCAAACGCGAGTGTCATCTAGCGTGATTATTTGACGTCATTTTAATGCAAGTGTCTTCAAAAAACCCTGATTTGAATGCTGTCCCATTGTTTCAATCAAGTTACGACATGACTTGGAGGCCAGATCACTGAAGTAACGACATGACTTGGATGCGAGATCACTGTCGCATCCATTTGAATCCAATATAAATCCCATAAGGTTAGCTAACTATCTTACTTCTACTTACTTACTTTTTTCCAATTGGGATTTATTTTAAAATTCTAAATTAATATTTAATGCTATGGAAAAATTATTTTCTGTGATATGCTGTCTTTTGCAGGACTGTAACGGCCTCGCAAAGCACTATTTTTAGCGTTAAATTAACGTTATAAATAGTGGAGATAGAGTTCCGGGAGTCGGGACATTCTTATTGGAAATTTCCTCCTCTTTACGGAACTTTTTACAAAATTTCTCAAATATTTGTGGTTATTGAATTATTAACACAAAAGTAAATACCTACCTTTTTTTCATCTTATTTTGTTAATTACAATCGCAATTTGTCATGTGCGGTAAAATCCTTAAAAACCATTTTTCTAGTGGTCATTCCAAATCCAATGAGCTATGCTCATATTTTTAGGAGCTTTATCTCTATTTTTCTCGTTTTTCAACTTGTTGATCAGACTATTAGTTGTGGTTACTGCTTTTTTGTTTCCATTTAGAATACAGGGTGTTTCATAATAAATGCGCAGGACTTCCGGGTGTGGAAAAAAGTTTCTATTAACTTACCCTCTAAAATTCAACATTTTCAAGATACAGAGTGTTGAAATTTAAAAGAAATATAGTTTTTTGCGAATATCACTGGAACCGTTTATCGCACAAAAAACAGATTTTGAATGCATTTTCTACTCATAATAAGCTATGTTTTGTGCAGATTTTTTATTTTTTAAAATTCATAATTTGTGAAGATTTTGAAGGGGTAATGGGTGTTTTTTTCTCCAACTTCTACGCCACTGTAAAAAGTATGATTTTGAGCCGCCTACTTGAACCGCCAATGTTTTCTAAACAAAAAAGGTATTCTTGGTCATAAGCTCTAAAGTTGACAGTTTTCAAGAAAAATCAACTTTCATGTTGAAAAACAGTAAATTTTTTTAATTTTTTTTCTAATTATACAAAATTTATTTAAACTTTAGAACAAGTAACAAAACCAAACGTTGACTTCTTAATTGCAAAATAAATAAAAAATAATAACAATCATACTCAGTTGAATTGTTGGAAATGTCCGGCGTTAGCTTCAATGCACGCAGCAATTTTTCGATGAAAAAACATTATTTAAACAACATGAAAATTGACTTTTCTTGAAAACGGTCAACTTTAGAGTTTATGACCAAGAACTGTACTTTTTCCAGTGGCGTAGAAGTTGGAGAAAAAAACACCCACTACCCCTTCAAAATATTCACCAATTATGAATTTGAAAAAATAAAAAATCCGCACAAAACATAGCTTATTATGAGTAGAAAATGCCTACGAAATCTGTTTTCTGTGCGATAAACGGTTCCAGAGATATTCGCAAAAAATGATTATTTTTTTTTAATTTCAACACCCTGTATCTCGAAAATGGTGCATTTTAGAGGGAAAGTTAATAGAAACTTTTTTTCATATTTTTGGACGAGCTATCAAATCCTGAAGTCCTGCGCATTATGAAACATCCTGCGCATTTATTATGAAACACCCTGTATAGTTAGCACAGTGTTCAACTATTGTTTTGTGTTGTGATTGGAACTCAATTCTTGTACGAATTCTGAATATTAATTCAACTGAAACTATTTTATTCAATGTGCTCAATTGAATTCAGAATAAATTGATATCATAGTAATTAATTATTAGTTTACTGAAATATTATAATGTTGAGTAAAAATAATAATCTGAAATTAATTGTTTTTTCTTGAGTGCCAAGGAGATTTTTGAATGAACTATACAATTAAATTTACGTTATTGCCAACTCTATTGACGAATTACAATTGAATTCTCAAATAATAAATATATTTTGAAGATTTGAGAGTATGTTTTCAAGCTTATGCATTTTACAAATTGTGAAAGGCTTTCGCGGCCATCGTTGAATGAATGATGGTTTTTCGGGTTTTTAGGCCGACGTTTATTTAGAGAAAAACTCGACGTTTCGCCAACACGAGTGGTTGGCATTTTCAAGAGAAATGTTTACAGTTTCGATCACTGAACACTACTTGACTACTGAACACTACTTGTAGTGATCAGTGATCGAAACTGTAAACATTTCTCTTGAAAATGCCAACCACTCGTGTTGGCGAAACGTCGAGTTTTTCTCTAAATAAACGTCGGCCTAAAAACCCGAAAAACCATCATTCACTTATGCATTTTGTTTCGATTTGAGTATGTAACGGCCGTTTGCACGAATTTTAGTTAAATTCTAGTTATAATTAAATCAAAATATCTTTGCACCACGTGATTTGAACTATAGTTATCATGTTAATTTAATTATTAGTTAGTTAAGCCATCCTGGTTGGATGGAAAAGCAAGCTCGAACCTAGTCTATGACTAGGTGAGAGACTGAATCCTGCCATTTGAAAGTATTCATAGTTGTCCTGTTATATATCTGTATATGTACCTACTCCATGTATGTTTTACTATCAATAAAATCAATTATTATTATTATTATTAAATTATAATTAAAATTGGTGCAAACGGCCGTAAGTTACTAACAGTGGTTTAGTTTGTTGCTATTAAGAGGATATTCTTATGAGTATCTTCTCATTTATATTTCTCTTTTCAAATGAAATGAGAACAATTTGAGAATGTATTTTCTTTGGATTTTTTCTTTTCAAGGTGAGTTCAGTGGACTCCATCTTGAAAAAGTGGTGTTTCTCACAGGTTTATCTTCTGAACACTAATAGACCAAGCTATAGAGGTTTTTCCCCACAAAATAAAAGACGCAAATGGCCTATACTATTTTTTTTAATGAAAACCTCAGTTTTCGCCCCAGCAAAATTGCTTTGTGGAACAAAAAATAGTGAAAAAAAATATTTTTTTTTTGTTTTTTTGGAAATATCTCAAAGATTATTCAAGCAATCGTTTTACAGTCGATAGAACTTTTGTAGAGATTTATAAAACCTCAAAATGGATTTTCATACGACAGGATCGGTGCATTTTCCACTGAGAAAATCCGGGAAAACCTCGAAAAAGAGACCATTTTTCAAAAATTTATAATATGTTCTGCCGATGTGTAGTTTTGGCACAATCGCGTTATAAACAATTTACGGGCACATCTTGCAAGATGCCCCGATTTAAGGGAAATCGTCGAATTCAAATTCTGTAAACGGCATCTGGAAGTAGACATCATTATCTACAATTTGTATATTTTGGATTTTCAGTGAGGTATGGGAAATGTGTTGAAAATGTCACTGAAAGTTGATCAAAGTGCGTCACCGGAAGTCGCACTGAAGTTAACTCGAGTTGAGTTCGGGAGACTTCGGGTGCGCTTTGAAGTATTTTAGAGTAACATCCAGTGATATTTTCAACGACAGAGACAGAGACAAATACAGACGTCCAGTAAACCAAGGAGACAACGACACCCCTGAAGAAGTACGGCGGAGGCTAGACCTTCGGCGACGCCAACGTCTACTTCAACAGGCACCTAATCACGATTAATCATGCTTTTATGTTTCAGATCCACGAAGAACCGACCAAGTAGAATTTCAATTTCAATTAACTCAGCACACAGCACTCGGCCCTCAGCCGAGAGTTTTTTCAGGCCTTCAGCCAGTTTCAGGGGGGCACCATGCACAGTAAAGTAAAGTAAAGTCATTGTTTAAAAGTCAACTCATGTCAGATATAAGGGAGCTTCAAGCCGAGAATTGGCTGGGCACTCCATATCAAACGGTCAGATTTTATTCTGCTGATCGCCAGTCATCAGGATGAGGAACCGCTTTAACGAGCGGGGGTGGTGGATAGGGGGGGTGAGCTTTCGAGTACGTACGAGTGCTGGGGAGTTCATCCTTCCGGGCCTCAACCTTAGGGGGTGCATGGTGGTGGATATTTTCAACACATTTCTCACCTCTCAGGTGAAAATCCAAAATATACAAATTGTAGGTACTGATCTGTACTTCCAAATGCCGTTTACAGAATTTGAATAAGAGATTTCCCTTAAGTCGGCGCATTTAGAAAGATTTGCCCTTAAATTGTTCATAAAACGATTATGCAAAAACTACATCAGACAGATACTATCTTGCGCACAGTTGAACCACAATGTAATTATCTATCAGTTTTCGCAATATTGTTTGTCCAGCTTCAGATTTATAAAAATTATGAATTTTTGAAAAATGGTCTCTTTTTCGAGGTTTTCCCGGATTTGATCAGTAAAAATTGCACCGATCTGGGCGGGATCAGTTTCCGACGTAACGGAAAGAGATAGCATATGCTTAGCTTCGCTATCGCTATGCGAAATAAGTTACAGAGTCCCAGCCCTGGTCGTATAAAAAACATTTCGTAGATTTTATAATTCTCTACATAAGTTGTAATTTTTTCACTATTTCTTGTTAAAAAAATTCCACAAAGCGATTTTGCTGGGGGCGAAGACCGGGGTTCATTTACGAATGATCTTATAAAAAGTAGTATAGGCCGTTTGCGTCTTTTATTTTGTGTGAAAAGAGAGCAAGCTCGTGGTGTTTCTAAGCAACACAGTTTTCGTGACAGCAAGGTTAAAGTATTTTTCGAAAATTCTGCATTTTGTTACTACTGTTATGCAATCAGACAATTCACACCAAGGCCAGGCGTTTTACACAAAAGTAAATAATTTTTTTTTTTTAGCTTTTTTTATTTCATAAAAAGGATCGCATAAATGTTTTTTGCCTACTTTCTCATCATCGAGACCTGACTGGAAAATAAGTCTTGAGTGTGTTGTAGCGAATTTCTGTAATCAAATGATTTTCTATTTTTAATAAAAAAAAAATACATTTATTGTCTAAACAGGATAAATCCCAATTACAAGACAGTTTAGGTGTTTCAGTTGAGAAATACAAATAATACAGATAGTGCAAATAATACAGGTAATTAAATACACATTCTACAAATATTACAGATAATACAAATACAAATACTATAAGTAATACAGATAGTCCAGATACAAATAATACAGATAATGCAAATACAAATAGTCCAATTGTGTGCAGATACAATAAGGATGATTTTAGTAATGTTAATTTTTGCCACGAATCTGAAAACACTCAATATTTCCGAAACAGTCAAAGATGTGTATAGGAAATTGGGACATTGCACATGAAAACAAATATACTAGAATTTCCAGAAGAATCCAAAAATTTAATAAAATACAGGGTGTTGCATTTGAAATGAGAAAGTTGGTATAAACCGCTGTATAGAAAGTTTTTGCTGAAGAAAATGCGATACTAAAAATACCGATTGACGTGTCCGATTTTTTATCGTATGAGACAAGTCCATAATAAGTAATAATAGACTAATCTACAGATTTATTGAAATTTACAGTTCAGAGACATTAGGAACAGATTAGTCACATAAGGAATACCCTATACAATCATACGAGAATCCCTGTATATAAATATAACTTGTATTTCAGGCGTGATGCAGAGAAGACGTCGATTTGTCCACCAACCACATCCGGATGGACCAGAAGAGTCAACAGTGGTGTCACCTTTGTTGCCATCCACATCGCGCAATAGCTATGATGCTATAAGTTCGGTGACGTAATAACAACGATCAGTACATTCAAAAGTTCTGTTGTGATATTAACCTCTTTTGGCATGGATGTGATGTGCGATTATAAACGTTTATGTCTACGTTTTCATATCAGTGCTCTAGTGGAATTTTTAGGGTAACCGTTAAGATTAGGTAATTTCAAATTGAACCAAAGTATTCAAAGAAGTTTGGACATTCATAGTTCAAGTCTTCAATTCAATATTATTATAGTAGGCCTGGAGCTCATACCCTAAAAGACCGACTCATTTGCCTCAAGTATGGCGACCCTTGAGGGGTCGAAGTGCATAATATTAATGAAACCGAAATGAAGTCATAGTGGTGGTAATGGAAAAATTGTGAGTTTTGAACGATTTCCTACACAAAAAAATTGCATTTTCCGGTAGTTTATGAAAAATAATCCGGCGGAAGCAGAATGCCATACTCATGCGGTGCCGCTTATAGCCCGTCATACCAATCGAAACAGGTACGTTTTTTAACGATATTCTACAGGCTAATTCTTGTTTCAAATGATTCTTTGTAAGTAGACATTTACGAAAATGGCCACGCCATACCGTTCAGACGGGTATAAATAGTCGCCATACTACCGTAAAATAGTCGATTTCTACGAAATTGCTAAACGACTGCAAGAAAAGCGCAATACTTGAAAAACTGTTTTTTCGAAACGATTTTAAACTACGATTGGGCAATGTATTCACTTTACTTCAATTCAAAAAGACCCCATAATGACTCCATCGCTTGTATTTTCTATTTTTTGTACTGGTCGACTGGCTACATGAAGTTTCAATCAAATGCATTGAGAATCTCAAATGCCGATAAATTTCTTCCTTTTTTGTATATCCTTATGTGGGACGCCTGACATACGGCTATTCATACCTGCGTTCTTAATTACAGTTCAGGAAATGCTAACGGGACCTTCACAACCCGACAAATATTTTTGAGCGTCGATAGCATTACAATTTCATATGTATATGTATGTCTACATGTTTTAGCAAATTTATATGTTAGTTTTTTACACCTCATACTAACAGAAAAAAATTTTGTCATACTGTAGCGCATCGTTCAAATTCCGCCAAAAAGGTTGCAATGTTGTAATAATATTATACGTATTTGAATCATCCCACGGGTATGGTATAGGCGGATTTATAGTCATAAACACATCTTGTGAAAAAATTTATAGGCTGTAGCCAATCGTTTAGCAATTTAAAATAAAATCGACTATTTGTACCCGTCAGAACGGTATGGCGTGGCGATTTTCGTGAATGTCTACTTACTACGAATCATTTGAAACAAAAATTAGCCTGTTGGATATCGTAAAAAAACTTAACCCGTTTCGATTGGTATGGCGGGCTAAAAGCGGCACCTTATGAGTATGGCATTTTGCTTCCGCTGAATTACTTTTCAGAAACTACCGGAAAATGCGAGTTTTTTGTGTAGGATATCTTTCAAAATCCGTAATTTTTCCGACAGCGCTATGACCTTTTTCTCCCTTTCATTAATATTATGTAATTCGACGCCTCAAAAGTCGCCATACTTGGGGCCAATTGAGTCGGTCTTTTCGGGCATGAGCTCTAGGCCTATATCGCGTTGAAACAGTATTTTGGCTGGTGATTTGGTGATTACTGGTACTTAAAAAATATTCTTTGGCGCATTCATGCAGTTTAGCATAAATATATTATATATTCCACTCCAATCACCTAATAGTCAGCCTATTTACAAAAAATTATGTCTGTTGAACCATCTAAAATACATTTTGGATATCAGTCTCACAATCTCACCTAAAAACTGCAGATCTTTCTGAGAGGAATTCATCGCATCTTTCATAGGTGGATTTATGTAGCTACTTTTATTTTTTTCCTATGAAATCAAAATGTAATACTCAAAAGATTACGAAAAGAAATATATTTTAAATGAGCGTTCAATTAGTACAAGTACTATACTTTTTCTACAACCACCTGTCTTACATCTCAAATTTAGTGAAGATATTTACAGATACATTTTCACTATCAGAGTAAAGCTAATACGCCCTAAATCGGTTTCGTGAAGATGAAAGCTGTCTAAATCCGCCTATAACTGTTTTTGCTTTACTCACTGATGGCAAATTACAGCTTAATAAACACTGAGTAAAGTAGTGTCCAAAATGTCTGGTGAAATTTCCAGGATGCTTATATTTATCACCCACCTCAGTTAAAACAGAAAAGTGATATTGGTAAAAGCAGTCCTTTTTGAATAATATATTCTTGTTAAAAATTAGTGATTTTGATAGGGGAAGCATACATTTTATATCAAACATTTGGAAAAATATATGTATTCTTAGCATACAGAGTATCCTCAGTAGGAGGAAGTATAAAAGAAAATTATATATTCGTTTCAAGTGGAGATATAAAAAACTAACTACAAACCAAATCTAAATCCTGTTGAAGACATGTCTGTGCCTTTTCCAAAGTTTATCAAGACTTAATTATTTGTAAGTAACTATAAAGATTTGGACAACTGTTTTATTTGGAAAGTGCTGGTAAAGAAAAAAAGCAGGCTTCGTTGATTTAATATTTGTTATATTCACAAGGTGATTGATTGTATTAGCTGTATTTGTTAGGGGAATGATATAAACTCTGGTTTGAAGATTTTATGATTGTAAAAGTGTCTAGATAGAACCTGTTTAATAATATTTTTATCATTATACGTGAGTGCCGTACTAAAAACAATAAAAACGATTAGTTTGTATACCCACAGTTTTCATCTAGATGCCGCTCTTGAAATAAAAGCACTCGAATATTTCACTCTGATACTTGAAAACTAAAACAAATTTTCTGTCATGTAAATTTTTTATTTTTCGTAAAGCTGTTGCTAATTTCTGAAAACTTTCTCGATTCACATTCCATGGAAAAAATTGATTTTATGAATATGAATTATTTATAGCTTGAATTTTTATTTAAATAAATGTATTTTGAAAATAACGTTTTTATATTATCCTTTACCTCTCATAGATTAGAATCACTAAAAACATGCCATGGCATTATGTAATATTGGTTATTTAAAATACGGAAGATCGAATTTTTCATCCACTGGTATACAGGATGTCCCAGAATGAAGGGGGCAACTTCGTTGGTAGAATCCACAGATGATTTCAAGGCTAGAAGTTGCAATGAAAAAATCCAATAAGACGAGTATCAGTTACAGAAAGTATAAAAAACAAAATAACTCCTTAGAGGCTCAGCATATCTGAATGAATATGAATTATTTATAGCTTGAATTTTCATTTAAATGAATGTATTTTGAAAATAACGTTTTTATATTATTCTTTACCTCTCATAGATTAGAATCTCTCAAAACATGCCATGGCATTATGTAATATTGGTTATTTAAAATACGGAAGATCGAATTTTTCATCCACTGGTATACAGGATGTCCCAGAATAAAGGGGACAGACTTCGTTGGTAGAATCCACAGTTGATTTCAAGGCTAAAAGTTCCAATGAAAAAATCATATAGCATATATACAGGGTGTCAATTTGAAAACTTCCCACCCTTAATATCTTCCTTCCAGTAAACAATATGAGTAATCGAAAAAACAGGTCAATTTTTTTGTCAAGGGGGACACTTTCAAGGACTATTTGTAGCCCTCGTGGTTCAACCCCCTAGGAGGGGTAGAAGTTACCCTTAGAATTTTAAATGGGAAGGGGGGTCAAGTGGCACATCATTTTGATGGGCGTTCAATTCTTGTTCCAATGGTACCCTGACTTATTATTTTTTGATTAGCGTTTTCCGAAAAATTGCGTTCTAAACTAACAGAAGTAATTATTAGAACGCCTATACTGAGATGCATGGTTTGGCCAGAACTGGTTAGAATATTAGGTGGTACCGTTCCAACCCTTTATTAGGGGTAACATTAGCCATTAGCTCCAAACATTTTACATAAAAAAGTAGTCTAATAGTAAAACGTAGATGGTAGTAAAGTTGTGTTTATTAAATGCTGAATTTTTAAGTGTCATCGCAGAAATTGTACTTTGCTACTTCTGCTGTGAAAAGTTTCTGTTTTCCGGCAAAAAATTGGTTAGCAAATTTGAACTATGTGGTAGTATTGTGAATACCGTTGTACCTGTTGGACTGTTTAGGAATTACTTTAATAAGTGTATAAAAGTGTAAAAATGGTTTACATTCTTCAAGACAGAATTGAAATGATTGTAATTTATGGCGAAGTTGGAAAGTGCGCACGAAGAGCGGCGTGTCTTTTTAACGAAAGACATCCAAATTGTAATGTAAGTCACCGGTATGTGCTTGATTTGGTGAATAAGTTTTACGAAACTGGTTCAGTGACAAATAAAAAAAGAAATAACCCCAGAGTACTAAATGAAGCAGCTCAAATTGAAGTTTTGGGAACATTTGCTGCAGAGCCCACGAGCTCCTTACGATCAGTATCAGAACAGACGGGAATGTCACGCGAGACTATAAGAAAAGCATTGAAAATGCATAAATTTCATCCATATAAAATGCAGATTCTTCAAGAGCTCCACGAGGATGATTATGATAGAAGAATAGAGTTTTGTGAAATCATGTCTCATCGAGTCAATACCATCCCTAATCTTCTGTTAAACATCTGTTTCAGCGATGAGTGTTCATTTTTTCTGAATGGCAATGTTAATAGACAAAATTGTCGCTATTGGAGTGACGAAAACCCACATATTTTTCGGGAAGGGCATACACAACACCCACAAAAAGTTAATGTTTGGGCTGGTATTCTTGGAAATGCCATTCTTGGTCCATTATTTCTGGAAGAAAACTTGACTGGCAATCTGTACCTTGATATGCTTGAAGAGACTATCGATCCTCTTATAACTCACGAGCTAGAAACTCAAATTGATGCAGAAGGTAATGAACTTTTGCAGGAGGATCTGTTACATTTCCAGCAGGACGGTGCTCCACCTCATTATTTTCTTCCCGTCCGACAGTGGTTAAACGAGAGATTTCCGGGTAGATGGATTGGCAGAAGGGGAGCAGTTGAATGGCCTCCGAGATCACCGGATTTAACACCCTTAGATTTCTTTCTTTGGGGGCATCTTAAATCCGTTGTTTATAAAACACAACCTTCTGATATTGACGAACTTAAAAGACGAATTACAGCAGCATGCCGGTCAATTCCTAGTGAAGTTTTCCGTAATGTTAGAGGGGAGTTCGAAAACAGACTGTATTACTGTTTAGAGCAAAATGGACAACATTTCGAACAGCTAATAAGATAAGCGTAAGTAGATTTTATGTTGGAAATGTCTTTCTCGCAAATTAAATTGTATTGTGTAGAAGGAAAATAACCACCAAATAAAAAATCCCATGCGTAATAAATTTATTCCTGTCATTCAAGGGTTGGAGCGGTGCCACCTACTCTTCTAACCATTTTTATTAAAGGGAGTCAATACAATAATGCATCTCAGTATAGGCGTTCTAATAATTACTTCTGTTAGTTTAGAACGCAATTTTTCGGAAAATGCTCATCACAAAATAATAAGTCAGGGTACCATTGGAACAAGAATTGAACGCCCATCAAAATGATGTGCCACTTGACCCCCCTTCCCATTTAAAATTCTAAGGGTAACATCTACCCCTCCTAGAGGGTTGAACCACGAGGGCTACAAATAGTCCGTGAAAGTGTCCCCCTTGACAATAAAATTGACCTGTTTTTTCGATTACTCATATTGTTTACTGGAAGGAAGATATTAAGGGTGGGAAGTTTTCAAATTGACATCCTGTATATATATATATATATATATATATATATATACATATATATATAGGAAGTTATTCATGACATCTACAGTAGTCACTAGTTGAAACTTAATTTGACACGAACCAAGGAATCCAAAAGTAGAGGTTTGTCCACAAATTGACAGGTAGCCAACAATTCGTTGTTCTGACCAACCCAAGGTTCAATCAAGTTTCTAATACGTTATGAGGAACGCAAGCAGAATCTAAGTGAAAATAGAGTATATTTCGTTTTAATTCCGAGAGCTCTAACCTTTGACAGCTGTTTGAACTTGAGAGTATTGTTTTTTTCCCAATTTTTCCAATATTTTTTTTTGGCGGCTTTTTATAACGCCGACGAATGAAAATAAAATATCACAGTAGTAGCAACTGTTATCAAGTGACGTATGGTTTACATAGCCAACTTTTCAATTTTTGGCTTTCATTTTGCTTCCACGGCCTACTCGGTGAATTTCAATAATAATTTTTTTCTGATCTAGTTTCTGGTTAGATACCAACTTGTGATATGTCATTAGAAAGGGTATTGAATGCTGAATAAAGCGAAAAGAAAAAAAATAGGGTTTCCATTTAAAATAAGAAAGTTGATGTTACTTCCGGTCAGACCGGAAGTTAACTTCGACATGTCAATATGCTCAAATTCTAGCTCTTATGTCATTATATCGACGCTCCAAATTTCACAAACCTACTTTATACAATAACTGAGATATTCCGTAGGCAATACATCCGTAGCCACCCATATATACAGGGTGTTAAGTACGTTGACAAACTTCGGGAGGTGATTCTTTGAAGAAACTCAGGACGAAATGTTCATATAAACATATGTCCCAAACGGCTTGGTTTTCGAGATACAGGGTGATAAAAATACATTTTTTTCAAGATTTTTTAGAGTTAACTTCGACATTTTCTACAATAATCAGTTCAAATTAGGCAAGTACAATCCATTCAATAGTACGCACGATACAAAATAATGCATTTCTCATATAATTCACAGGGTCCTCCTTTTTTCAGAGTCAAGCTTTGTTCAACCCTTCAGATTTTTTTTTTCGCCGCCACTGACATATTATGAGAAAGGAATAATGAATGTTGTTTCATTTAACATCTTTTTGCTCTCTTGATGTTTTTCATTTACTTGTACGGTTCAGGAATTACAATGAAAATATTAACGCAAACATTTTCCAGTAACGCATAACATAAAGAAATTTGAGAAGCAAATAGTCTAACAAACTTGAAGGGTGATTCTTTGAAAGGTTTCAAGATGAAAAGTTCATATAAACATGTCCCAAGCGGCTTGGTTTTCGAAGTACAGGGTGATCAAAATACATTTTTTAGGAGTTTTTGGAGTTTACTTCGAAATTTTCGACAATAATCGATCCAAATTAGTTCAAATTGGACAAGTACAATCCATTCAATAGTGCGCATGATATAAAATAATTCATTTCTCGAAGTGTCATTGCCACTCTCCAAAGATTAGCGCGTGACGCAATACGTCATTTTGTTCTCATTACACAAATAGCTATTTTCTGCTCGTGTAGAGAAAATGTAATGTTATGGAGCTCCCATACATTTTTTACCATAACTCAGGTTGAATATGTATTGCACTAAGTTAATTATGGCAAAATAATTTTGGACATTTTCAATAGTGAATAACTTTATTATCAAATACTAGAGCAAAGTAACATAAATTCCCTAGGAATAAAATTAAGTTCAGAAAAGGACCATTATTGAAATTGATATGTCAGAGCAGCTGCTGGAAATGGCCACCGCCAACTTCAATGCATGCGTTTATGCGCCTAACCATAGACTGGCGGACACGCTCAAAAATACCAGGAGTGTTTCTTATAATTCCGCATGACTCCTGTATGCGATTCCTCAGGTCTTCTTCACTTTGAACTGGAGTTCGGTACACTAATGATTTAAGGTGCCCCCAGAGGAACAAATCAAGTGGATTCATATCGGGTGACCTTGGTGGCCAAAGTTGTGGCCCACCACGCCCAATCCAGCGATCAGAATAATTCTCATCTAAATATTGGCGTGCAACCAATCTGAAGTGTACTGGAGCACCATCATGCATAAACCAAATTCCAATTCTTTCCCTCAGTGGGATCTCTTCTAGGAGTCCAGGTAAGATGAATTCAAGAAAATGTCGATAATGGTCACCATTGAGTCTATGAGGCAGAAAATGTGGCCCGATAAGGAAATTCCCTACAATTCCAACCCAAGCATTCACAGAAAACGTCTCTTGAAAATGGTTTTCAATCACGGCGTGTGGGTTTTCATCAGCCCACATATGATTGTTGTGAAAATTAATAATGGCTTTACGGGAAAAGCATGCCTCATCGGTGAATAACACTTGAGATAAAAACCATGGATTTTCCAACAATTTATTTCGAATCCAAGTGCAAAAAGTTAATCTCTTTGGAAAATCCCTTGGCAGAAGAGCTTGAACACGCTGTATGTGATAGGGATAAAGTTGTTGCTCTTTTAAAATTTGCCATACCAATACATGGGTTACGTTAAACTGTGCCGCAATTTGTCTTGTACTGGTGTCTGGATGCTGCTCAATTTCGTTAAGTACAGCTTCTTTTATCTGAACTGTTCTAACTCTCCTGGGTCTTCCTATGAGAACAGCAGACCTCTTGAAAGTACCAGTTTCACGAAGACGGGAGTGAATATTGATGAACATTTGTGTGCTGGGAATATGACGTTGTGGAAATCTTTCTAGATACATTCGTCTGGCGGCACGAGCGTTACCATCAGCCATTCCATACATTAAGTGCATGTCTGCCATTTCTGAATTTGTATATTCAACCATTTTATCCAAAGGAATATTGAATGAATCTGCTTTATAGCTTGCACTAATGAAGAATTAACAATGAGACAGTTTCTCAACTTTCGATAACTGTCAAGTTGTTGATATTTAAATGAATGAATTAATATCAAAGCCCACATTGCTATTTTTATGAATTCAAATTGATTACAAAATTTCTGCGTTACTGCAGAAGAAAAAACAAACCGAAATTTCTGATAAAATAATGTACTCCGTACGGAAACAAAAATTTGTTTGATTTAGTTTTTCGGAGTTATGACCAGAGATTCATAAATGAAAATCAAATGTGTAATGATCTGCGACTATTACGTTCAATTGAAAACTAAAAAACATCTTTTTTTAAAATAACAAAAATTTGTATGAGTTCTCTATCAAGACTGATGGGTAAAAACATTTTTAATCAAATATCTCAATGAAAATGCACATTTTTACCATCAGAATCTTCAGGTTGAAAGTTAAGGTTTTCCCAATATCTGTCAGATCTAGTTCAATATCCAGCGTACCGCAGTGACGGGGAGATAGTAGTTTTCTGTTAGATATCACAAAAAGAAATCACATCTTTACAATAACAAGCTTTTATTTAGCTTCTCTTGAAACTAACTAACAAACAATTTAATAAAAGTTGAATTTGACCCACTTCTAATACTCCGATTAATTTGAAATTTGGCAGGTTTCCGTAATTCCGGTGACAATGCATTAAAAAAATGTTTGTTAAAAAACAAAATTGCGGCTCCAATATGGCGGACGAGTTTTGTGATTATGATCCGGTTCTGTTCAAAATTGGTATGTGATGGTTTTTGGGTTGGAGATTTTCAGTTTCACATAAAAAATAAACTAAAATGTTAAAAATGAAAATTATAAAAAGAAAACATTTTAAAGTTTTTATACAATACAATAATTCATTTCATTGTTTGATCTAGGTAATCTTGTACAGAAAGATTTTGATACTCACAGAATAACCTACAAAAAATGAAACAAATTATTTTTTCATTTTCAGTGCATTTGTATAAAAGCTTGTCTTTATATTTTTTATTGTATAATTTTTATTCATCGTAGATTTTTCTAATTCTGAAAAAATATTTCCATCAATTTACAATAATTGAAAATGTTTAATTTTCAAATTTTCTAATGTTATGCCTCACTGGAAAATGTTTAAATTAATATTTTCATTATAGCCCCTGAACCGTACAAGTAAATGAAAAAATGCAAGATATCAAAAAGATGTTAAATGAAACAACATTGATTATTCCTTTCTCATAATATGTCAGTGGCGGCGGAAAAAAAAATTCTGAAGGGTTGAACAAAGCTTGACTCTGAAAAAAGGAGGACCCTGTGAATTATTTAAGAAATGCATTATTTTGTATCGTGCGCCCTATTGAATGGATTGTACTTGCCTAATTTGAACTGATTATTGTCGAAAATGTCGAAGTAAACTCTAAAAAATCTTGAAAAAAATGTATTTTTATCGCCCTGTATCTCGAAAACCAAGCCGTTTGGGACATATGTTTATATGATCTTTTCGTCCTGAAAACCTTCAAAGAATCACCTCCCGAAGTTTGTCAACGTACTTAATTAACACCCTGTATGATTATAGAAATAATAATGTCAGAATTGAAAGATCAGACTTCTCATGAAAAAAACTGTCAAGCAAAATAAAGTTCATTTAGACACAGTTTTACGTAGTTTTCACTATTTCTCAAACTTAAAACAACATTTGGCGACCGTGACAGTTGAGAAATGGAAAATATAAAGAAGGAAAGAGACTTCTCGTGAAAAAAAACTGTCAAGCAAAATAAAGTTCATTTAGACACAGTTTTACGTAGTTTTAACTATTTCTCAAACTTGAAACAACAGTTATTTTCCATCCACCCGTAGGCAGAGACGACATCTTTTCAATAAGAACCTTTCAAATGCGTTATAGGTTATAGCCCCCCAAATCATCGATTCACTGAGCGAATATCGTTCTGCATAAAGCGCTGCTGCAGCAGTAGCACTACCTCCACATTCACCATAAATGTAGTGCATATGCGCATATTCTTGGGGAGTATAACGTGTGAACGGCATGACAAAGAAATAAATACCACTGAATGAAACAAGCGGAATAATTTCAAAAAACTACGACAGAAGTCACAAGTTTTCAACAAAATGTGACAGTCACCTACTAGATTTTTTCAATTCTATTTACAGAAGATGCTGTATTTTAATTTTTTATCAGGAAACAATTGCTTCTACGGATACAACACAGGAATTAGAAAAGTTTTTAATTTTCGACAAGGATTCACCTCCTAAAAAATTCTGCACTTATTTGGTTATACCCTGTATATCTGTCGGTCTCTGAAACTTCGTTGGAATCTGGATGTTGGACAATTGCGACATTAATCACAAGAATTCGTTTTAATCAGTGCCATGTCGTATAATCGACATTTCATTTCGATAATTTTATTAGGCTTAATTACATGAAAAGTTAATTTTATTGGCATACTATTTAATGCTACCAAGCAGTCTATTCCTTATTATTAATAATCATTTCCACATTTTATCTTGATAAAATCGAAATAAAATTATTTTTGGGCGTAAGTATAAAAGTTGATGGAAGCCTAGAATAAATCCACGCCTAATTCAATGGAATTAATTTCCTCCAAAAATAATTATAGTGTGTTTAATACCTTGGTAGAGTCTGGAAAAATGAGCACTCTTTTGAAATGAATGTCCACTTCCAATTGGTTAAGTTTCTTTCAGACAATAATGTTAAACTTTAAAAAAAAAA
The DNA here is from genome assembly GCA_944452925.2 of Chrysolina oricalcia. Taxonomy (NCBI): domain Eukaryota; kingdom Metazoa; phylum Arthropoda; class Insecta; order Coleoptera; family Chrysomelidae; genus Chrysolina; species Chrysolina oricalcia. The sequence continues at coordinate 54,075,411 of OX101824.2, forward strand.
TTATGAAACTCAAATCTGTCATTTTACCCTCATTTCTTGAAATTTTTCTTCATTTTCTGAAAACTGTTCTGTACGTCTGAAAGCATCACTCATCAGTAATCTTCAGCAGCAAAGATATTTGAATTTGTCTCAATTTGTATACATGGCACTCAAAAATCCAAGGTTAGGTAGCGATTTTCCAGAAATTCTTAAAATGCCCATTATCTCGAAAACGGTGATATTTTTAATGAGGTGAAATTCCGATATTGTGAACAGTCATGACCTGGTCTATCACCAGTGTCAATATTGTACAAGGTTTACCGGACACCCTGTATATTTTTTGTGAATAAAATTCCAAAATATTTGTGAAATTCGATTAAAGTTTGGTATCTGGGATGATTTTTCAATGACAAAACTAAATTTTATGTTAATTATGAAAAAACTAATTTCTAATTGAATTTATTTTTAATTAAAAAATCTTGTCATTCAACATCACTTTGTCAACGTTGTCAACGTACTTAATTAACACCCTGTATATATATAATACGAGTATCAGTTACCTACAGAAACTGTAAATCCTTAGAAACTCAGCATTTCTACATGCGATTTGGTATGTCATTTAATATCATTCAGATCATACGATATATTTAGAGGCTATAAATATCTCAAGCGGAGTTCCTCAAGTGTCCATCCTAGGCCAATTACTTTTTGTGATTTATACAGCTGATGTCGCCTTGACCATAAACTCACATTTTTATCAATATGCAGATGATAGTTGTGCCATACATTTCTACCAAGTGATCAAAAAAATGCAATTTATCAAATAAATGAGGACTTACTTTTATTAACTCTAAAAGATTGATCAGATAAAAATGCTCTCTGAACCTCAATCCACAAAAGACAAGAACAATGTTAATCGGTACTGACAGACAGTGTGCGTAAGTTAACTTGGATAATGAGCTAAAATTGAATGAAATCTCACTCAAAATTTTTGAATCTAGTAAAAGTCTTGGATTGCCAATTGATAAGAATCTCACGTTCAGCTCACATGTAGACAACTTGATAAAAGCTGCTTATGGACGACTAAGATCACTGTTCAAATTCAAATACAGGGTCGCTGATATGCATGGAAACGGTCGATTATTTCCTAAAGTAAGATAGCTAGCGAAAAATGTTGGGATACAAAAGTTCTAGGGTTTTTCAAAATCCATCATAGTAACGAAGAATTAAGTATACAGGGTCGGTCAAAAAGTCAGGACGAAACAAAGTTGCTTTTTCTCTAATGGGGCACCCTGTATATTAATCCATATTTCAATTTTGCTCGAAATTCTAAACAAAATTGATACAGCACATCATTTCCTAAATTCAACAGTTTTCGAGATATCGAATTTTGAAAATAAGTTTCTAATAAATCATCCAAAAATGTTTTAGTCCATTAAGCTCATAGTCCATCAAGTTACCTTTGAAAGTGTCCAGTTCCAAAACAACGCCGCGTCGTTCTTTTGTCTAACAGTGATGATCTTGACAATACATGTTAAAAATACAGTTAGTGTAAATAATTTTCGCTCAAAAATGGCACGTTTATCTGATACTGAGCGTATTGAAATTTTAATGATCATAGGATACGGTGATAGAAGACGAAGTTGTGACCAAGTAGTGGATATTTTTAATGAATTGCATCCCAATCGGGAACCCATTTCTAAATCAACCGTTTCAAAAACATTGCAGCGTTTTCGTGAAACTGGAGGTGTCAAAGATCGACCAAAAAGTGGAAGACCAGTAAGCGTTACAAATGAAGAAAATTCTTTGAATGTCATGTTAGATGTTGGAAAATCCAATAAATTCAGCACAACAGAGGGCTTTGAATCATAACATGAGTCGATATTTGCAAACTACAAAAATTCCATCCATAAAAAAATCATTTGGTACAAGAATTGAGTGAAGACGATTTTGATCGTAGAATCGAGTTCTGTGAAGTTATTATGGATAAATTAAATGAAAATGTCGACTTTGTCAACCACATATTGTTTTCTGACGAATCTACATTCTGTTTTTAAACGGGCACTTAAATCGACAAAGCTGTAGGTATTGGTCAGACCAAAATCCACATTGGATTGAGGAAGTTCACACTCAACGGCCACAAAAAGTAAATGTCTGGTGTGGCATTATTGGTGGACACGTCATATGACCTTATTTTATTAACGGAAATTTGACCTCTGAACGATATTTGTCACTTTTACAACAGCATATATTATTCCAGAGCTTAGACGATTATATTCCCGAATAATAACAATCCCAATGTGCTGGCAGAACAAGTATGGTTTCAACAAGATGGGGCTCCTCCACATTTTGAACGTGTGGTACGGACATATCTAGATGAAACTTTTCCTGATAAATGGATTGGGCGCAGGGGAGCAATCGAATGGCCAGCTAGGTCTCCCGATATGACCCCACTTGACTTTTTTTATGGGGTCATATAAAAAATGTAGTCTACAAAAATAGGCCGCCAAATATAGAAGAGTTGCAAGAAAGAATAAAGCACGAAATTTCTACCATTCCTCCTCACATGGTTTTAGATTCACTACAAAATTTTGTTCAGCGAGTTCATTACTGTCAGGAGGTAAATGGTAAACACTTTGAGCACCTTATTAAATAGAAGTCCAAAGAAAAATTTGTTGTTTATTAAAACTTGTTTTCTCTCTTTTTCTCCTGGCATAACTATTGTTTCATATAATTTCAAATATCCTAGACATTCATTAAAAAATACATTTTATCGTTATCAACCCTGAACAAATATGCTTTTTTTATTTTCTGTAAAAAAATTATAATTAAAAAAAAACAAGTTATTTTCAAAATTCGATATCTCGAAAACGGTTGAGTTCAGGAAATGATGTGCTGTATCAATTTTGTTTAGAATTTCGAGCAAAATTGAAATATGGATTAATATACATTAGAGAAAAAGCAACTTTGTTTCATCCTGACTTTTTGACTGACCCTGTATACTTAATTTTTCGATAATATGATGGATTTTGAAAAACCCTACAACTTTTATTGTATCTCAACATTTTTCGCTAGCTATCTTACTTTAAGAGATAATCGACCGTTTCCATACATATCAGCGACCCTGTATATACTTTCCACTTCAATAGAATTGAAATTAATAGAGTCATTAATTTTTTCACTATTTGATTATTGTGATATTGTATATGGCCCATGTCTTTCAGCACAAGAACACCTTCTTTAGGTGGTACATAATGTTTGTACGAGATTTGCAACAAATTGTAAAAGTCGAGGTCATATTACACCTAGTTATATTGAACACAAAATAAATAAACTACACTTTGCACACTACACCTCTGCCTTTGAGAGCTCCTTTTCGTATTAGACCGTCAGATAGTGACAGATTTAGGTGCCCCATTTTCACATACAAGCCTCGAATAGGGTTGAAAAGTAAGTCGATGTTGAGTAAAATGAAGGGAAATTTACGAGTGGCTCGTGGGGAAAACATATGGAAAAATCAAAAAGAATTTCCAATAAATTTTCCGACGACAAAATCTACTTTTCCATTCACGCCACTCAAGCCATTGTTTTTCGGTCTAGTGACGATGTAGGTTTTCATAGTTTCGATGGGCTTGCGTGGAAAAACCTGTTAAAATCTCGATTTTTCTTTACAAGATTACAGCCTCATTTTAACCATTTAGCCACCTTCAACACTCAAGCCTTTGATCTTCTGAAGCCAGGTTCTATTAAGGTGAACACGGCTCGCGTTAAAATATGGAAAATCGAATTTTCCATGGAAAATCGAATTTTCCATATGTTATCCCCAGGAGCCACTCGTAAATTTCCCTCCATTTTACTCAACATCGATGTACTTCTCAACCCTATTCGAGGCTTGTATGTGAAAATGGGGCACCTAAATCTGTCACTATCTGACGGTCTATATTGTGCATTCTCTATATACGAGGATATATTGAAAAATTCTTGGCCTACTATAGAACCAAACAAAATTTCACCAAGGGTATTAAGCATATCTTCGTAAATCTGCTTACCTCTTAACCCTTTTAAATACAGGTACTTGATGATGGCTCGATACTCCAATTTTTCGATTTTCACAATTTCGGTGGACAAATAAATAGTTATTTTGTTAATTGAAAAATCTTTAAAAACTATTTCTAAAAAGTCAGCAATTATATTCATTGAAAATTGATCTATTATCATCTAATATTGTCAGGAAAATGATATATAGTAATTATTGTCATATCTGATATAACAAGACATGTATTTAATTTTTTGTAAATTCGAATTGTTATTTCAGGTTGGGCTAGAGCAGTCTATGACTGAGCCCCGCCTTAATAAAGTCATTATTATTATTATATGGCAAGTGATACCTAATTTGAAAGGTATTTTCCTTCTTAATATCAAACAACAAAAATAAATTAATTCCAACTATTCGTTTCGAGAAATAGGAACTTGAAGTTGGGAAATCACTTTTTATTCTTTATCATTGAAAATATTGAGAAAATCGTGATTCAGAGAGACTTGTTTTGGTTTTTCTCGATTTTAAGCGGTATAACGACCAATAAATCACCAAGTTACATAGACCATTTGAAAGTGGACATTTCAACAATTAAAATGATCACTTATACACTTCCGAATTACAAAAATACACCAGAACAATAATTGTTTGTGGAAGATAAGGATATTTATTTCGAAAAATGTACCTAATTCGAAAACTGGTCATTTTCTGAATTGCGAAAAATTATGCTTATTCTACACCTAAGAAAACATACTTGTAAAAATTTTTATCTAAATTAAATCATTTATAGGCGAGAAAAAAAATTAAATACTGAAAAATCGGTATTTCGCCATTTTGACAGTTAATTTGAGGTTATATCGAAAAATGTTGAATAAAAAGTTTTTGATTTTTCTATTATCTACACCTTTTCCATCGAACATTTTCCGCTAAACGGTCACGTTTCGCCGCAAATCGCAAAACGCAGTTTTCAACCCCTAAACTGCATCCCCATTTTACCATTTCGTGTTTTATTTTTTTTCCCTAAACAAAGAACCTCAACAATATTGTCCACCTGGCCCTTGCATGTTACTTTTTTCTTTTTCACAAAAATTACAGGCACCAGTCAACTATCACGGAATAAAATATCAACAAATTTGACCTAGAGCCAATTTTCCAAATGTCGTCGTGCGGGGTCGTTTGCTGATTATCAGAAACGAATTGGAATGGCTGCAATTGAAATTTGTTTCCAAAAATATTTTCAGGGGTCATTTATATACATATGCGTTGTGTATTTCAAAGCATATTGTTGAGCGATAATATTTTTTCGGGTCCTCGCTTATTATCTTTAAAAAAATTGGAAGGTTTATCTATGAATTTCAATGAAACATTCATTATACTATCTCTGAAACTGGAACCTATCAGCAACTAAAAAGACCAGAAAAAAGAATCACTGCGTGTCAAGGAAATAGAGTGCGTTTAATTTGCTTGAATTTTTCATAATTGAAAACGTTAATGAGCTCTCAAAAACTAGCAAATTGAAATATGTTGATAGGGCTGGCTGAACATTTACAGTGCGACGCTAAATTACAATACTCTACAAATGTTAGGTCAAAATACACATTCTACATACCAACAAATAAAATACATACAGTGCGACGCTAAATTATGGAACAAATTTATTATTTCTGAATATAAAGATATTTCTAAAAATCCTCGGACAGGTCGATTTTTTTTCCAATGGGCCAATTTTTGAACCCCACCCTAATAGCACCATGAAGTCCGATGGTAATCCATAGGACATCCTCTCAGGACATTCGGGACGTCCTTAGGATGTGCAAAATTGGTACCGCGGACGTCCATTGGACATCCGTGGGAAGCACCAATGTCTCGACTTCTCACCCAAATTGGACGTTCTATAAGGATATCCAATGGACATCCACCTGGGATGTTAATCGGACGTCCCCGAATTACATCAATCGAAAGTACATCTTGGACGTCCTTAGGACGTGCAATATTGGTACGTCCTTAGGACGTGCAGTATTGGTACCGCGGACGTCCATTGGACATCCGTGGGAAGCACCAATGTCTCGACTTCTCACCAAAATTGGACGTTCTATAAGGATATCCAATGGACATCCACCTGGGAATTAATCGGACGTCCCCGAATTACATCAATCGAAAGTACATCTTGGACGTCCTTAGGACGTGCAATATTGGTACGTCCTTAGGACGTGCAGTATTGGTACCGCGGACGTCCATTGGACATCCGTGGGAAGCACCAATGTCTCGACTTCTCACCAAAATTGGACGTTCCATAAGGATATCCAATGGACATCCACCTGGGAATTAATCGGACGTCCCCGAATTACATCAATCGAAAGTACATCTTGGACGTCCTTAGGACGTGCAATATTGGTACGTCCTTAGGACGTGCAGTATTGGTACCGCGGACGTCCATTGGACATCCGTGGGAAGCACCAATGTCTCGACTTCTCACCAAAATTGGACGTTCTATAAGGATATCCAATGGACATCCACCTGGGAATTAATCGGACGTCCCCGAATTACATCAATCGAAAGTACATCTTGGACGTCCTTAGGACGTGCAATATTGGTACGTCCTTAGGACGTGCAGTATTGGTACCGCGGACGTCCATTGGACATCCGTGGGAAGCACCAATGTCTCGACTTCTCACCAAAATTGGACGTTCCATAAGGATATCCAATGGACATCCACCTGGGAATTAATCGGACGTCCCCGAATTACATCAATCGAAAGTACATCTTGGACGTCCTTAGGACGTGCAATATTGGTACGTCCTTAGGACGTGCAGTATTGGTACCGCGGACGTCCATTGGACATCCGTGGGAAGTACCAATGTTTCGACTTCTCACCAAAATTGGACGATCTATGAGGATATTCAATCGACATCCACCTGGGATGTTCATTGGACGTCCCCGAATTACATCAATCGAAAGTACATCTTGGACGTCCTTAGGACGTGCAATATTGGTACGTCCTTAGGACGTGCAGTATTGGTACCGCGGACGTCCATTGGACATCCGTGGGAAGCACCAATGTCTCGACTTCTCACCAAAATTGGACTTTCCATAAGGATATCCAATGGACATCCACCTGGGAATTAATCGGACGTCCCCGAATTACATCAATCGAAAGTACATCTTGGACGTCCTTAGGACGTGCAATATTGGTACGTCCTTAGGACGTGCAGTATTGGTACCGCGGACGTCCATTGGACATCCGTGGGAAGTACCAATGTTTCGACTTCTCACCAAAATTGGACGATCTATGAGGATATTCAATCGACATCCACCTGGGATGTTCATTGGACGTCCCCGAATTACATCAATCGAAAGTACATCTGGGACGTCCTCAGGATGTGCAGAATTATCACATGTGTTTGTTCCTACATCTCTTTCAGGACTAAGATTAGATATTGTTGTGGATTACTCGAGATAACAATTTGGATGGAACCAGATTTACTTACTAGGTAAGCTCAGCACTCTCCCAGAGTCATTCAATTCGGTTTTGTACATGTTTAAAGGATACACACAACTCTACTTGTCTTACGGAAACATCTTTTTCAAAACAGTGTTGATTAGGTTAGTAATAACTATTGAATAGTATAACAAAACTTTTATTTTCATTTAAAGATATAACTACACTGAATGAACACAAAATAACTTACAGAACAGTCACTAAACTAATTAATCACAAAAGACGATAGAAAAGCCGCCGTAGCTGGTAAATACTCAACAATTGTCTGTCATATCGTCAACACTTCACTTGAACACAGAACACAAAACACAGAAAACAACTTTATGCACGGAATCCATACATAGAGGAATTGTTCGGTTTCAATCCGTATACGAACTAGAGAGACAAACATAATTTTTTTATTTTCATTGTTGTGAAACAGTGAATCTTATTGGCATAAGCACAAACTCGAGAATATGGCCCCTGATTACCTCAATGATAGTGAAAAGGGTTTTATTTCAGATGGGTTGTTTTCGCTGTAATGTTTAGCCCTATTGTAAATATGCGATCCATTTTATACCTCTTCTGTAAAACCACTAGCTGGGATGTATTCTTTGGATGGATGCACCTAGGAAACATTCCGAAAAATGTTCAATCCAGGACATCCCAAGGAAGTCCTCGCTGGGACATTTTCTGAAATTCACTGATTGGGATGACGTCCGATGTACATCCATCAAAGACGTTCCAGATTGTACCCGTACCAGGACCACCATAGGAAGTCCTTTCGAAGACATGCCAAATACATGCCAACCAGGACATCCAATGGATATCCTAGAAAATTCTACAAAATATATCCGAACCAGGACATCCCAAGGAAGTCCTCGCAGGGAGATATTCTAAGATTAACCAATTGGGACGTCCAATATTCATTCATGCGGGATGTTCCTAAATGTCCTGTACCAGGACAACCATGGGACGTCCTTTCAAAGACATGCCAGAATACTTACTAACAAGGACATCCGATGGATGTCCTAGTAAACATTACAAAATATATCCGACCCAGGATATCCCAAAGACGTCCTCGCAGAGACGTTTTATACGATGTACCGATTGGGACATCCATAATAATAATAATAATAATAAATATTTTATTCCTTAAAATGATCATTTCACAATGACATAGGAATCGTCAGATTGAACATGAAACACATAAATGTATAAATACACAATACATAAAATTACTAATATAGACACAATACATGATAGACAGTAGATCTACGCGGGAGTGAATGAGTACTCAAAATATTCGTCGATGGAATAAAAACAACGCTCCAGAAGATATTCTTTGACCTTTCTTTTGAAGGTAGAAATTAAACGTATACTCTTTATATCTGGAGGCAGGCAGTTGAATAACTTCGAACCAATTAAAGTGGGTGACTTTTGAAACAACGTTGTGCGGTGTTGTTGTAATTTAATAAGATTTCCATTTCTTGTTGGATAGTTGTGGCACTTGGAGTTAGTTTCAAACTCAGACTCGCGCTTTTTTACATAAAGCAAACAACTGTATATGTAAATAGATGGTAATGGTAAAATGTTTTTTCCTTTGAAAACAGGTCTACATGAATCTGTGTGACGAAGACCATATAACATACGTATTATTCGCTTCTGAGCTATAAAAGCGCGAGTTATGTTATTTCCATTGCCCCACAGAAGTATATTGTAGGAGAGAACAGAATTTACCATTGCGTGGTAAACATCTAATAGATTTTTCTCGTCCAACACTTTCTTAAGTTGTAAGAGAGCATAAAAACTGCTGCTGATTCTCTTACAAACGTAATTGACGTGAAATTTCCAACTCAAATCAGAGTCAATGTAGATTCCTAAAAATTTCGTAGTTACTGATGGATGTATTGCCACCTCATTAATTTCAACATGTATGTCTTGTTCAATGTGTTTTTTTCCAAAAAATTGAACCAGCACCGTTTTATCTGCATTCAGAATTAGTCTGTTAGAGCGACACCATACTGAGAAGTTCCTACCTATCATATTGAGTTTGTCTTGCAGTTCAACGAGACTATCAGCTTCTGCTGAAATAGAGGTATCATCAGCAAAAAGAGATAATGATGTTGTTCCTATATGTTGTGGTAGGTCATTTATATAAATCAAGAATAGCAAAGGTCCCAAGACTGAGCCCTGTGGAACCCCAACGTCCACATTGAATAGATCTGAGTCCGTATCATCCCATTTCACATATATTTTCCTGAACTTCATATAGGATATAATCCATGCAAGGAATTTCCCCCTAATACCCACTGCATATAATTTGTCGGCAAGTATATCAACATTTATAGAGTCGAATGCCTTGGAGAAGTCGAAAAAAAGTGCAGCTACAAATTTTCCCCTGTCGATTCCATTATAAATAGTATCTATAAAAGTTGCAGTCGCACCTTCAGTCGACCTACCTGGACAAAACCCGTTTTGATGTTTACTGATTACATTATACTTGAGCCAAAAATTTAATAATTTATCATGAACACATTTTTCTATTATTTTACTTATTACACTGGGAATGGTCACTGGTCTATAGTTATCAATCAAGAGTGAATCATTTTTCTTGAATAATGGAATGATTTTTCCTATTTTTAGTAGATCTGGAAAAGTTTCCTCCTCGACAGATTTGTTAATTATGTATGCCAGCGGTTCAGAAATATACTCAGATATTGATTTGATTATGCTTGTAGAAAGACAATCCATTCCTGTAGAATTTTTGTTTTTTAGTTCACCAATAACATTGAAAACCTCGGCGGCTGTGACAGGGTTAAAGTGAAAACTATGCAAGTATCTAGTTGAGTCGGTGGTGTTTAATAAAATTTCATTTTTAAAATGATGTTCTAAATTATTTGGAACTGTTGATGCATAATATTGCGCAAAACTATCGGCAATGATCAATTTATTATCAACAAGTTTGTTTTCAATATATAATTCTTGTGGGTATTCAATTTTTGTTTTTTTTCCCGTTAATTTATTTACCGTTCTCCATACTTGTTTTTGTCTACTTTGTACACTATCTGATTCGTTTATTTTATTTTGATAATATGTTCGTTTACACGCTTTTATGTTTTTCCTATGTTGTTTTTTAATTGTGCGATATGAATCTAGCACATTTTGATCGTTAGAATGTTTTATTAACCAATAAAATTCCTTCAATTGCCTACCTTCAGCCTTGAGTTTTTCTGTTATCCATTCACTCCTGGTAGTTCCTGTACAATTTTTTGTTTTAACCAAGGGACACGTAAAATCTAAAGCATACAGTAACAAATTGAAAAAAAGTTTATACACGTCATTTATTCTCAAGTCACTTTCATAGACAGATTGGAAGTTCTCATTGACTAGAAATTTTCTCAGATTCATCAAATTGTCCTTGCAAGTATTACGTTTCATTACATTTTTTACGTAGGAATTATTTTTTTGATAATCAACAATATTATTTAATTGAAATATCAAACCATAGTGATCGGCAATGTTGAATTCTTCAATTTTTTCATTAAATAATGTCATATCTATATTGGAAGCAAAATAATCAATTTGAGAAGTTGTAGTATTGCCATTTTTGTTTGTAGATATTCTGGTAGGTTTATCATTTTTGAAATGGAGTTGAAAGCTATCAAGCAAATCCATAAATAGATCTTTATCTTTTTCTTTTTTCGCGCAATTTGTCCAATTTAGGTTATCTATATTCATATCACCACATATGATGATGTTTTTGAAACGTCTAGAGAAATGACTCAAAATTTGTGTTAGTCTGTTTATGAAAATATAGGAACTCCTTTGGGGAAATTCATGAAAATGCACTGAATCGGACGTCTCATGGACAATGATTTTAAGTCCCGGACATTCGGACATGATTTGTACCAAATAGGGACGTCTCTGGGACATAGTGTGCTATTAGGGCAGCACCTAAAATATATAGGGTTATCCGCGTTTGAGTAAAAATGACTTTGGTGATATTTTTAAATTGGACACCCAGTATATTGTTCCATATTTGGTTAGGGATCGTCATTACTATTCCAGTGATACCAAGTTTGATGGGATTATGTAAAACGGCTGCGGAGATATGGCCAAAAAACTGCCTCGTATGTCTAATGAGTATGACTGCGAGACTCCACACGATTCAGAAGGTTAAAAGTCTCTGTCGCACTCATTGGGTATAAGGAGAAGTTTTTTGCCCATATCTCCGCAGCCGTTTGACATAATCCCATCAAACTTGGTATCACTGGATTTGTAATGACGATCCCTAACCAAATATGGACAAATATACTGGGTTTCCCATTTAAAAATATCACCAAAGTCGCGTTTCCTCAAATGCGGATAACCCTTTATATTTTGGGTGTGGTTCAAAAATTGGCCCATCGGATAAGAAAATCGACCTGTCCGAGGATTTTTCCGATATAACTTTATATTCAGAAATAATGAATTTGTTCCATAATTTAGCGTCGCACTGTATAGTGGTTAATGGGGTAATGATGTTGCTAGCGCGCCCTCCGAATGTATCGGAGCATCGGAGACAGGGTGCGTCTAGATAATTTCAATTCAAACCAAATACTAATAATAATAAATGCTTTTATTGAAAGGTACAGCAATGAGCGTATATCCTAACAAAAGGCAGGATTCAATTCCTGAACATGATTACTCATGGCAGGAATTGCTCTTCCATCCAACCAGTAATCAATTCATCATAAACAATCCTAGAGTTCGTTAAATAATAGAACCATCCGACCATAATAGATTTGGATTTTCAAAAAACTGATAAGGCTTATCCATAAATTTCAATAAAATATTCAATATACTATCTCTGAAACTGAAACCTCAAACCAGGTAAAGAATCAGTTCGTTTTAAGAAAATATAGAATAGGTCTAATTACCGTAGTTGCATGAATATTTCATAATTGAAAACGTTAATGAGCTCTCAATCATTAGCAAAATATGTTGATAGGGCTGAACATAATATTATATATAAAGTTCGGTAAATTCTTTTTTCTTATTACAGTAGTTCACAACTTAAAGAACGCGAATATGTCGTTCTCGTTGCATTTGGCATTTGCTTTATTGTCTGTATTACATGTAAGTGGTGTTCTTAGCGCTGGTAGGTAATTGTTTTTTCAATTATTTCAAGAACTTTTTTCAAATCACCATTTCGACTTCATCTGGTCACAACACAGTTGTTCTACTCATAGAATAAAAAATACTTTTACGGACTTTATTTTATTCTTTAATAGACCAGGATCCCACGCCTATTTTCAAAAATGATTAATAACAGGCTGAATCTTCCTGAGTAGCTTCATTTCTCCGAGACGTACAACTTTTTATTCTACGAAAATTCTCGATAGCGGTAGCTAATAAAATGCGCAGGCGCCAATTATGTCGATTTGGTGAGTGCCAAAAAGTAATTTCTAACAGTTAGTTTTTCAGTTGAACCTCGAGAGGATTCGATAAAGTACTCGAAAAAACTTTAGTCCTACAAAATGGATGGTAGGACTGAAGAGTGACCCACTCCCAACATGTACCAATGACGTGGTCATAAGAAATCATTAGTAACCAGTGGATTTTTTTACCGTTGCTTGGTTTATATTTGTATAATTGAATGGTCATATTGTCCTACAAATTGAATGTTAGGTGTTCCCAGTCCTACGCTCCGAAATTCTCAATTCCATGGTAAAAAAAATATTAGTAACTGTAGGACAATGATAACACATGAATGGTTAGTGTATTCTTCACCTAAATAATACAGTATCCTACAAAAAACGGGTATGTATCGCTAGTCCTTCAAATATTATTCAAAATAACGAATTATTTTGAAATTGTGGTTTAGCTAATTTAATATACTTTTATTCGTAAAGTTATGTTACTTTCAATTCATAATTGTTTGTTTAATTCAAAAATATCATAATTTACGTGAAAAGTTTATGAAAAAAGCGAGAAATTTTGTTTAGCGTTCATAATTATTATAAACATATTGAAAACAACAATAACAAGGTAAAAACATTGAAATAATCAATCTGCCCTCCGGAGCGGCTTAAATGATGGTGCATTCCCTTCCACACAACATCGTCTGAAATTATATTCAAAAACTTTCAAAGAGGTCAGACGAATTGTGAAAATCTGCTCTACGGGAAAATAGGATGTATTCGAAAGAAGATATTATATATTACGGGGGTCAAGTGGCCAAGTAGTTAAAGTAACGATCTTTTATCCACTCTGGTCGCCGGTCGTGGGTTCGAAGCCCAGCGACAGCAGATATTTATCTGATGGCCCGCGAAAGTGGAATAGCACGTAAATAGTGAGAATTCGTTAATCCTTGGCTCTCACAAGTTTCGTCTTTTGAGGGCTGTCCTTCGTAAGGGAACGACATCTGGTTAACGGAAAAATCAATTTTAAACAACAATTTATGCAACTATCATCAAAGGACTCCGCACACATTTAATAAAAAAAAAGTCTTTCGGTGAAAATGGCTGAATTTTTGGTATATTGTAGCTGGAGCGGTTCGGCGCTAGAGGGCAACACATCATGAATTTTGTGATTTTTGGAAAAATTTGACTGAATAAAAAATATCAATATACCATTCATATTCAATATTGAACTAGTGAGCGACTTGGCATTACTGACAGTCATGAGAAATATGTTTCATAATACAGAAAAAACGAAATTGTTTTTCCACAAGGTAGTCAATAATATAATCAATTCTCCTGTGTATGAATTCGCCTACGAGTGTATAAGTTTATTGAGTTTATCATTGACGATCAATCAGAATTGAAGCTGATCGATCAAAATATAATACAGCTAAGCCTACGGGGTGTTTGACGTAATAAGGGGTTCAACATTATATAAGTATACAGGCCGTATTTTTAGCTGATGACATACTATTGCTATATCGGAAACGGAGAGACCTACAAGGTCGGTTAAATCTGACGAAAGTTTTCCATTTTGGGAAGAAATAGTAAGCTGTTTTCAGTTCCTACATATCAATGTTTGTTTCTGAGATATTCACCAAAAACTAAAATTGTCGAATTTCGTTTCATGGCTCTACCGCTTCCATTTCGAATGATATAAGAAAAAGTCAGGGGAACTTTCAATAATTCTTCATATCTGTTATAATATTATATGAAACAATTTTCAATGCGACGTTTAGTTCATTAGATTCCATCATCAAATTAAATTTTTCAAATGCTACCTCCAGTTTTTTTCATCGATTTTTGTAGCCACTTTCATAACAAATTGAGCTATGTATTAGAATAAATGTGTTTCTCGACGTTTTTTTTTTCGTCAGTGTACTTTCAAAAAAAGTCAGAGGAACTTTCAATACTGTTTCATATTTATTGTAATCTCATATGAACTAATTTCCAATCCGACGTTCTGTTCATTAAACTCCATCGTCAACTTTATTGTTTTAAATATGTGGCCTTTAGTTTTTTTGATAGATTTTAGTAGATGTTGATTACAATACACGTATTTCTTATAATAATGGAGCACCCTGTATACTACGTCTCATCTGTGTCATATTGTGTCATAAGTATACATTTTTTGTGTGTTCTTTGTTTTGTAGTTGTTATCTGTTATTATTTATGTATACAATACTGTGACGTATCCAATATCATGCAAATGATCAAAAGGACCAATGAAGATTATTATTATTATTATTATCTTGCACGTAGGACTGGGAAAACATACCTAGGACAATGTGACCATTTAATTATACAAATATATAAAGCAAGCAACGGTAGAAAAATCCGCTGGGTACTGATAATTTCTTATGTCCACGTCATTGGTACATGTTAAAAGTAGGGGACTCTTCAGTCCTACCATCCATTTTGTAGGACAAAAGTTTTTTGTGTACTTTATCGAATTATCTCGAGGTTCAACTGAAAAACTAACTATTATTAATCGACATGATTGACGGCTGCGCATTTTATTAGCTACCACTATCGAGAATTTTCTTAGAGAAAAAAGTTAGGCGTCTCGGCAAAATGAAGCTACTCAGGAAGGTTCAGCCTGTTATTAATCATTTTTGAAAATGCGTGGGATGCTGATCTATAAAATAAACACGATCAAATTTTCACAGATTTATTGTCTTTGCGACATGAAGCGAATATAATACATTAAATTATTCTACCTAGAAC
Organism: Chrysolina oricalcia; assembly: GCA_944452925.2. Classification (NCBI taxonomy): domain Eukaryota; kingdom Metazoa; phylum Arthropoda; class Insecta; order Coleoptera; family Chrysomelidae; genus Chrysolina; species Chrysolina oricalcia. The sequence goes on from OX101824.2 coordinate 54,091,078, forward strand.
ATTACTTAAATACCCTTCTTATCAATAATTGAGGTAATTAGGACCTACCCATAATAAAAATAAAATTGACAATACAATGTAGGTACCTGTAATCTCAAAACATAGCTACTACTTAATTAATTGAAAAGGTTTAACAAACATTTAGTAAACAATTCGAATTTTTCAATTTATTAATTTCCAAGAATTCTAAATAATTAAGTAAGCCTAATACCCTTATTTTCAACATGAAGGATTTCAAGTTTTCATCGAAGTCATGGTCTTCTTCCAAAATACCTATGATTGGCATGTGTTGAGTGTGTTTTATTCTTTACATAATTCATACGGTGTTCACGTACACGGCTTTTGAAAGGTCTACCAGTCTGGCTTACTTATACTTTGGAATAAGATCCACAATTTTAAATCTATAAAATCCTGATTATTTAGATTTGTGTGTTTAATCTTTATTATTATTAATATTTTTTTATTATTTTTGACGTTCAAATACGTCAAGAAAACTTCCGAAACCCTACGCGATCTCTATAATATTCTCAAAACTATTCTCATTCTAAATGACAAATTGCACATTCGTGGTTTTGGCATGGTATGGTGTGATACGTGTTTTAAATATTTATATAATCACATTGGCAACGTCGCAAAATTAGCTTCGCTCTTACGAGAGAGCTGCTATTTCATTTGATTTTGTAAAGTTCGCGGTGACTGATTTCAAGTTACCAACCTGACATTAATGTTGTTATTCACTAAACAAAACAGCATGAATTTGTTGTTTTTGTGATTGTTAAACATAGAAATATAGAGTGTAAGAAAGTAATTACCCATCTCACACATGGGTAAACGCTAACTCTGCCTTTTGATAGTAGTAGGTACCAAGTATACGTATAATATGTCTGTACACTGTTCTTTCTAACTATCAATAAAAGCGATTATTATTATTATTATTATTATATATTATATACTTACTCTAGAATGCTAATCCCCATGTCAGAAGTGTTGTAAAAACTAAAAAGTTCAGGCAAGTCCGCAATGCGCATGCGCGTCATTAGAGATTTTTGTAACAGGCCCGGTTTTAGTAAAATATTATGTTACTTGTGAAGATTAACAAACGTTTATTCTGAATCTCGAAGAATAAGGTTGGAAACCTCATTGTGCTTATACCTGTTATTTGTATTTAACCGATTTGAATACATATTTTTACATATTTATGATCCCGAATATTCAGGAAAGGGAATCAGAAAGTAGAGTACGGTTATGATTATTATTTCCCGCTCTGAAGCGACATATTTTTGGTATCACATTCGCTTTTCAGCTGTAGTTAACCAACACAAACCTACGGAACCACCCCAAATCGTCGGTGCGAATTTCAAGGAAGCACTCTTTTGGAAAATAAATTGAAAGTACAAAAAAACTATGAAAATTTATTTCACCTAATAGGTATCATGAGTAATTTCAACTCAAATTGGATTTATAAAATTGGTTGCTTGGAAGCTCGAGATTTTTTTCTAGAACGATTCATGTCAAAATACGCAACTGCATTTAATTTAAATCATTTGAAGAGATTAACAAGCTATTTCTACGAGTATTTCTGGTTGTATTACCTTAGTGCAATTTCCACAATGGCATTTTCCTTACCATCAAAGAAAAGCACTTCCATATTGAAATTAATTTTCTGAGGCGATTCTGTGTATGTTTAGTACTTTTTGTAGGAATCTAGAACTCATAATATAAGCGGTGTGGCAGAAAGTTGTATCACTCGCCATACATGCTTACGCAGACACAGTATTGGTACTGCACTAGGTTTCAAACTATGCTACCTATTGTCGTTTTCACATGAATCCTCATGAGGAAAATGTCTGCCACAAATTACAATTTTCTCACTCAAATGTTCTGCTGGGGTCTCTTCTTAAAAACAATAACCAAAAATCATGCCTTTTTTGTCAAGTCTAAATAATATTTAAGATATTTTGAATAAAGCATATAATGGGTACATAAAAAATTTCCTTATCTACCAAAAATTATTTATTTCAGGTGTTTTTCCTTTACACAACACTAAACACTTCATTTTTTTGTAATGAATGTATGTTTAATGTTCAGATATAAATACAGATTACTAAAAATATGAAACGTAAAATAAAACTAAAACTGAGTAAATATGAACACAAAGTTGTGATCAAGTTCCTTCCGGCTCATAGAAAAGAACATATGCATCACTGCTCACGACACGAGGGATTTAGATGATATTGGGGACACATTTGAATCATTATACTCTCATGCCACGTGCTCGCATACCTACGAATGTTTACAGTAGGCTGTGTTATAGTGCCCGCTACAGCTAGTCCCACTATGATTAACCAAAGCATACAGACTATAACGACAAGGAGCTACGTTGTCTGCTGCATAATTACTCGTGTCCAATCCCTCCAAAAGAAAGTCAATGTTGGCATTCAGTTTTCCTCGAAATCTGTCTGTTGGAGAAAAACGTTTCAATTGGAATACTAAAATGTTCGAACATTTTTTAATTGATAAAGATTTCATTCACTTCCTTTTCTTCTTGCACTTCGCACATGTCGGCATCTCGTCACCATCCAAAGTTTCTTTTTGTCTGAATGAATCCGAACATTGTTCATTGTTTATTTTTAGGAAGAAACGGCTTTATTAGAAAGATTAATGCAAATTCACGAAAGATGAAAGAATAACCAACGACAACAAACACCATAGACCAAGCTATAGAGGTTTTTTCCCACACAAAATAAAAGACGCAAATGGCCTATACTAATTTTTATAAGATAGTTCGTTAATGAAAACCCCAGTTTTCGCCCCAGCAAAATCGCTTTGTGGAATTTTTTAAACAAGAAATAATGAAAAAAATTTAAACTTTTTTGGATTTTGGGAAATATCTCAAAGATTATTGAAGGAATCGTTTTACACTTTTGTAGAGTTTTATAAAACCTACAAAATGGTTTTTCATACGCCCAGATCGGTGTATTTTTCACTGAGAAAATCCGGAAAACCTCGAAAAAGAGACCATTCTTCAAAAATTCATAATTTTTATAAATCTGAAGATGGATAAACAATATTGCAGAAACTGATAGATAAAAACTTGTGGTTCAACTGTGCGCAGGATGGTCTCTTTCCGATATGTAGTATTTACACAATCGCGTTATAAACAATTTGATGGCAAATCTTTCTAAATGCGCCGATTTAAGGGAAATCATCTTATTCAAATTCTGTAAACGGCATATGGAAGTAGAGATCAATATCTACAATTTGTATATTTCGGATTTTCACCTGCAAGGTGGGAAATGTGTTGAAAATGTCACTGAAATTTACTCTAAATGCATCAAAGTGCACCCGAAGTCGCCCGAACTCAACTCTCATTAACTTCAGTTCGACTTCGGGTGACTCGGACGCACTTTGAAGTGTTTTGATCAACTTTCTGTGATATTTTCAACACATTTCCCATCTCTCAGGTGAAAATCCAAAATATACAAATTGTAGATATTGATCTCTACTCCCAGATGCCGTTTATAGAATTTGAATACGACGATTTCCCTTCAATCGGCGCATCTTGCAAGATGTGCCCTTAAATTGTTTATAACGCGATTGTGCAAAAACTACAACTCGGACAAAAACCATCTTGCGCACAGTTGAACCACATGTTATCATCTATCAGTTTCTGCAATATCGTTTGTCCAGCTTCAGATTTATAAAAATTATATGTATTTTTGAAAAATGGTCTTTTTTCTAGGTTTTCCCGGATTTTCTCAGTGAAAAAGGCACCGATCCGGTCGTATAAAAAACCATTTTGTAGGTTTCATAATTCTCTACAAAAGTGCTATTGACTGTGAAACGATTCCTCAAATACTTTTTGAGATATTCGCAAAAAAACAAAAAAGTTGTAATTTTTTTCAGTATTTCTTGTTTAAAAAATTCCACAACGCGATTTTGCTGGCGCGAAAACCGGGGTTTTCATTAACTAATTATCCTATAAAAAGTAGTATAGGCCGTTTGCGTCTTTTATTTTGGTGTGAAAACGCCTCTTATTTTTATCTACAGCTTGGTCTACCACACAAAACGCCAAGAGAAAATCTGAAATTCTAAAAACCATCACTGTCTCTGACAAGAGTGGCAGATCTCATCATCTTAGTGACACTAGTCTTCCTGTTTATGAATAAGCACTGTTGCACGGTCATTATAATTACAGTAGCATGGGGTACATTATTGATTTAAATAAATTTCTTTCGCTCCTAAAATTCGGAGTAATCTATCTCTGAAAGGTTCTTTTCGGTTTTAAGTAGTCCTAAATGCGCTGTCAAATTTCTCTCTTTCAAATGACATGTGTTTTATTGCCTCATAACAAAAAACTCTGAATTGGAACACCAAATTATTTTCAAACTTGGCAACGATCTACCCAAACTACACTGATGACGCGCATGCGTACATCGTAAACGGGTCGCATACGCGGCATGCTTTTTTCCGTGAAAATTGGCGGGATTAGCATTCTAGAGTAAGTATATAATATATATTTCTATGTTGTTAAAAGAAGGGATAAAACTTCCGTTACATTAAGCATCTGAATTTCCAAAAAAACGTTTGTGGAACTCACTTATTTGGGGCTGCTCTACAAAAAATCCAAATGAAATTTTTTGCGGTCTCGTCTATTTTCACAAACAGACGGTTGGATGAATATTGCACCAGTAGATCAGTAGAATTGATTATTTAACTTGAAACAGCGTTGCAAAACTATTTTATTAACGATAGATTACAAAACATTCAAACTGTCAAAAACATTTCATTACTTCACTCATCTGTCATTCATTTTTCATCGGAAATTAAAACAATCCACCGTGTGTTGCTCGAACTCTGGCATCAATTCTATTGAAGTGAGTGGAATTATCCACATACTCCCACCTTTGCAAATGCATAAACAAAACATTTGCAAAAAATTTATAAATCCATAATATTCCGATGTTTCACAGCCCTTCCGCTTCTTGTATGGTAGAGGGCGGTAGGAGCAATATCATCCTTTTTTTTCATAGGAATAGTTTTCGTCCTCGCAGGTTTTCTCTTCATCCACTGTGTCGTCGTCAGGAATTGGATGATCTAAAATGTCTCCATGCAGTTCTAACGGATAAATGCGTTGCAGAGGACGAATTATTTCACCATTTTTTATCTTCAGTTTAGCTAATCTTGTTATGCCATCTCTTCCAGGAATCAAATCAACAACCTTGCCCATAGGCCATTCCAAACGCCGTTTGTTGTCACTTCCCACAAGAACAATGTCCCCAATTTGTAGTTTATCAGTGCGTTTGGGCTTAACCCGACGAAGAAGTCCCAAATACTCTTTGCTGAACCTTTTCTTGATCCCCTCTCTTACTGACTGAAGATAGTTCCATCTTTTTCTAAGTACAGTTGACTCCATCTGATCAAGATCCTCAGTATTATTTCCAGCGAGACTCTGAAGAAACATTGAAGGTTTAAGAGGAGTGAGCTCTGAAGGATCTTCTGAGAGATATGTTAGTGGCCGGTTGTTCATCACAGATTCACATTCACACAACAATGTGATCATTTCTTCATAATTGAGAGATGCATGTCCCAAGTTTTTTCTTAAGAGGTCCTTCATAACTCTGATCAATCTCTCCCAAAAACCTCCCCACCAGGCAGCGGTGGGAGGATTAAATTTCCATCGAATTCTCTGCACGCCACATTCTTTTTCTATATCGGCCCAATTTAGTTGTTTCATGAGATTATCAAGACCCACGAAATTTGTCCCGTTATCGGAGTATACAGTCTTAGGACGCCCCCGTCTAGCGATGAATCGCCTCAAAGCTTGCACAAAAGCTTCAGAGCTCAAAGACTGTATCAACTCTAAATGGACTGCTCTATAAACAGCGCATGTGAATATCACGATCCATGCTTTGCCCTGTTTCTTCAAAAATATTGGTCCGGCAAGATCAACTAGATCAACTCCTGTGACTTGAAAGGTAGCTGAAGGTCTAGTTCGTTCAACTGGTAATGATGCTACAGGTACTTCAAGTGCTTTCACTTGATTTTTACGGCAGGTAATACACTTTTTCACAACCATACCGACAGCCTGTCTACCGCATATCAACCAAATTCGTTCCCTGATTATCACAAGCAGAGACAAAACACCTGCATGATTGTGAATAATATGAAGATGTTCTATCATTCTCAAAATCATGGGATGTTTGCCAGGCAAAATAATAGGGCAACTAAATTCTTGAGTATTCTCTTCGTCCAATAATCTGGATTTGACTCGTAACAATCCTCGTTCATCTCGAAAAACAGTAAAACCCTTCAAAGTTGATTTTTTTTCTGTTTTCATCAAAATATTCCTTTTGTATGGAACGCAGCAAAATTATTTCTGAATTAATGAACTTTTCACTGGTGTATCCTCTTTTCAGGGCGGTTTCATCATTCAGACCACAGAAATTTATGAACTGTGGACAAATTATGCAGATAGCATCTATAACATGCATCACAATTTTAACAATGAGGTAATAATTTGAAAATCGTTCAGCCAGAAACGTAAATGAGAACGCCTTCACCTCAGTTTCTTCTTTCCCTGTCGATTTCACTCAGTACCACGTCGGAAAGTGGCTCTGAAGAAGGCCAACAGTCTTGGGGTAGATAGAGCCATGATGGTCCCTCCCACCATCTACTCTCGAGGAGCTGTCTAGGGGTGCATCCTCGTGAAACTAGATCAGCTGGATTGAGGTCGCCTTTGATATGCTTCCATTGTTTTGGTTCACTCAAAGTTTTTATTTCATTGACTCTGTTATTAACGAAGACAGTCCAAGGTCCAGTATTTTGAATCCAATTTATCACAACAGACGAATCCGACCAAAAAGTAATATTTTCAGGTTCGATGTTGAAATCAGGAGAAATCATTTTGTACAATCTAGAGCCAATCAAAGCAGCAATAAGTTCCAAACGCGGTATTGTTACACCAACAGGGGGAGCAACTCGAGTTTTAGCCATGACCAGCGTTACAAAAACTTGTTTATCATACTCAGTTCGTACAAAAATACAAGAAGCACAAGACACCTTACTTGCGTCACAGAATACGTGCATTGTAGAAGTTTCATTCACGCATATTCTTCTACAAATTCTGCACTCTTTCAAAAGAGGAATTTCTTCGACCCACCTCTTGAAATTGTTACAAATGTCATCAGAAAGTGGGTCATCCCAAAGAGCTTTCGTTGACCAAGTTTTTTGAAGAAGAACTTTCGGTACCAAACTGATGGGCGCTGAAAATCCAATCGGATCATAGACACGTTGAGCGATTGATAACAAAATCCGTCGAGTCAATGGCTCCGGCACATTCAACAATGGCTTTATATTCAGTCCCATCTCATCTGAATTACAGTACCAGTTCAGGCCCAAAACATTTTCAACTCGGTCTACTTTGTCCACATTGGATACCCAGCCCCTCAAATTGAATTTTGCCGAGGACAAAAGTTGTTTTGATTCCGAAACAAATGTGTGCAAATCTTCTTCCGTGTCCACCGATGTCAAGCAGTTGTCAACATAAAAGGATCTCTTCAGTTTCTCAGCCGTATTGGATAGAGCAGGGTCAGCATTTTGAAAGACGTGCTGCAGAACTGCTCCCAATAAATAAGGACTTGAAGAAACTCCGAAAACCACCCTGCAGTGCCTCAAAATCAAAACTTGCGAATCCTCAGTCCACCAAAGGAAACGTAAAAAATTTCTATCACCTTCATGAAGACCAATCTGCAGAAAAGCCTTCTCTATATCTGCAGATACGCCAATTTTTCCTAATCTAAAGTTGATAAGAATCGTGGGTATGAGCTCAATTAGATTAGGACCCTTTTCAAGTGAATTGTTGAGTGAATTTCCCTTATTGTCACGATTGGATGCGTCAAATACTGGCCTTACACGGGTAGTGCTTGCCTCTTTGAAGACTGCTCTGTGTGGCAAATAATGCCCATACTGGGTGACTTCTTGATCTGGAACTATTTCCACAATACCTGCCCGGATCCAAGTTTGGAAAACCGAATCATATTCTTTGTACTGGTCGGTTTCTTTTAATTTCCGAGTCAATGTGGTGAGTCTCCTAAATGCAGCTTCATAATTGTCTTCTAGCGGTGCATGCCCATCTATCCATGGTAGCCTGACAATGTATTGTCCATCTTCAATTTGTAAGGTCTCCTCAAAAAATTCTGATACCTGACGATCCCGCTCCTCTTGAGTTACTTTGACAGCTGAATCACGTATTCCCATTAGTTCCAAATCCCAAAAATTATTCAAATGGGCATGACAAGTCAAAGTAACGAGAAGAGTTGAAGCCACAGTTGTCTTCTCATCAGAACAGCCTAATAACGTCCAACCAAGTTTAGTATTGATGGCTACCATCCCTGAGTCTAATTGAATGTGTTCAGAGGAAATCACTTTAGCCCATACATCTGCTCCGAGCAGTATTTGCACGTCTTGACTATTCTCGACTTGGTCAGCTGAATAATCAGTCAATAGAATACCATTTTGTTTCAATTTATTGTACAGAGCTATGTCATTCACCCTTGGAACGAAACTGCAAATGCGTTCCTGATCCAGGACTTCAAATTCAGATACAAAACTACCGTGCAAAGATTTTAATTTAATGTGGTAGACTGAATGTGAATTTATTGATGTTTTACTACCACCAAAAACTTCTTGTTGTAGCAAAATTTTCCTGTGCCTGGATAATCTACATTTCTTCACACATGACTTCACAATGTAGCTCCTTTGCGAACCAGAATCTAATAAAACTCGTACCGGAAATTCCTCGTCACGTATAACTATTTTAGCAACTAGTGTTTGCAAATAAGTTATCGAAAATTTCTGAATATCTCCAGTTGACATTGTCTTCATCATGGTAGTGGCTGTAGTAGCTACTTGCACTTGTTCATGTGTTTCTGTTGGCTTATGAATTTTTTGACACAAGATAGGGTAATGTCGTCCTTTGCAAACAGCACATTTAACGAAGGTTTTACATCTGGAACTCAAATGACCTGTTTTTCTCAAGCATTTGAAACAAGCGCCTTTTTTCTTCAAAATTTCATTTTTCTCGGTAAGCGTCATGTCCACGGCGTTGGCGCAATCTTGGGAAGCATGAGATTTCTCACAAAATATACATGAAATCTCACGAGGCTTCACATCATCAGTTGTCAACAAAGCAGCGGCGGTTGGAACATCTTTCACCTTTGATTTTGATGAAGATTTCATTTTAGGATGGCTGTCAAAATTATTCGATCGGAGTTTGAGTCTTTCTTCCCCAGTAACTTCAATTCGCAGAAATTCTAGAAGCTCAGTCAAACAATCAGCTGGTTGTTTCATGGAAGTCTCTTTGGTGACACGATGACGCTCCCAAATCTTGAAAATACTTTCAGGTATCGCGGATTCTACTAAAGGAAATAGCATCGCAGCGTATTTTTCTTTAGTTACTTTCAGAGAATCCAGTGCGTTGAGTTGTATCTCCAACTCGTCATAAAGTTCTGCGATTGGCCTACTTTCCGTTCTTGATAATACGAGATTGAGTAACTGCCTCACATAATATTCAATCAGATACTCATCTTTTCCATATCGTGATTGTAAAAGATCAACAGCCTTGGTGTAGTTCTCGCTTGATGGTGGAAACCTTTCAATTAATTTGGCTACTGGTGAATCAGGTTTCAGAGCTCGTAGGAGGATGTCAAATTTGTCATCATCACTCCATTTATCACTCTCGTGAATTTTAGAAAACTGTGTCCAGAATCCAATCCAGCCGCTAATACTTCCATCAAATTTTCTGGTAATTTCTGGTTTGAACTTATGGTGAATGTACGCCGAAATATCATTATTTGTTGATTCGCCCGAAATGACGGAGGTATCACAATTTTGATTTACTGTCGCATTTCTTCCAAGGAAAGTATCAACCATGCTTTTTGTGCGAATATATTTCAGATCGTACTCACTGCACTTTTCGTATTCCAACTCAAGATCTTCATCTTTCAGATCATCCTGTTGTAATAACGCTTCTTGAAAAGACAAATCTGATTTTCCAAGTTTTTCATACTTCAGTGTGAGATTCAAAAACCTATTGTTCACTTCAATTCTCGGCGTATTTTTATCCTTTATCATCTCTTCGATAGCCACACATTCTTTAGTGAAACCAGATCTCAACACCCGACGTTGTTTGTCCATTATGTTCAAGTTCCAAAAGTTCAATCCTATCGTTCAGCGTTCAGAGCTTATCGTCTACTTGGAGTCCTGTCGTCCTGTCACGGTCGCCAGAATATGTTCACAATCAGACGGTTGGATGAATATTGTACCAGTAGATCAGTAGAATTGATTATTTAACTTGAAACAGCGTTGCAAACTACCTTATTAACGATAGATTACAAAACATTCAAACTGTCAAAAACATTTCATTACTTCACTCATCTGTCATTCATTTTTCATCGGAAATTAAAACAATCCACCGTGTGTTGCTCGAACTCTGGCATCAATTCTATTGAAGTGAGTGGAATTATCCACACCTATAGAGGGCCATATTCTTGAGAAACTTCACCTTTTGACATATCGAATTTCTGTTATTGAAACACATAAAATTTGTCTTTCTGATCAAAACATTGCACACACTCTCATTTATTGGTTTTTATCACTTTTTAGCAGAAACAAACTATTATTTTTTCAAGAAATTCATCCTTCTTCAAATCGTAACAATTTCTAGCCATTTCATTGTTCAACTTGTTCAACACTGAATAACTGTTTTTTTTCTGGTAACTTGACTGTCATTCTTCGTCTCTCTCTAATTTGTTTTGGCTCTTGCTTCCTCTTAGGCGCATTGAGCCATTACTGCGAGAAACCCGTTCCCATCCGGCCTCTACCGGCGTAGACAGCAAAGCTTTATCGGTGGGACGCAGTTGTCTTTCTCTAGGCAATACTGCATCCCATATTTATTTACACTTTTCAATTTTTAACATCTTGGGTCGTTGCCGACGGCGGACACATTACACACATTAACCTGACTTCCAACCACAGAACTTATACTTATATCTTTTTAAGTATGAGCACTGTGCTTCCAACACAAGGCCGCCGTCTCAAGGAGACTATAAGAACCCCGCACACAAGAAGAATAAACTGGAGTTTATTCTTCTTGCCCCGCACACAAGAAGAATAAACTCCTAACAAGGAGACCTTGATCAGCTCTAGCCAATCAGATTATTTCAGCTCTAACGCGTCATAGTGACGTATGGGGACATGCGGTCGGGTGACCCAAACAAAGTTACATATACAGTGAACCAAATACAGCAATCAACGTAGTCGTTAAGGGGGGGCGTCAGGGAACAAATTCTAACAGGAAAAATGGAACAGGGACACACGGAATCAAACTGGATACATGTTCAACATCGTGTCACATCTATTTTATCTTACTGAAAGGGTAATTTAATTACGTAAAGCGCATATTTTATTTTATAGAAGAGAGTTCCTACGGAATTGACAATTATTCACATTTTGATTTCAATATTTCCTAGAGGGTACATAAGTTCTACAAAGTTAATATACTTACATAGATCCTCATTTTCAACCATACAAAAGTCGTGCGGTAAAGTAACTTTTCAGCACTAGTGAGGAAAAGTAAATTTTCCGCACGATTTTTGTATTGTTGAAAACCGTACGGAAAAGTACAACTTTCAATCAAAACGAAAAATCGCGCGGAAAAGTAACTTCTCCGCGCGCTCGTAGGAAAAAAAAAATTCCGACTAGTTTTTGCTGATGAAAGTGGACCCATTGCACTGCTCATATAATGGAAGTGAGACTGCACTTTTCACTCTCACTCTGGTACTGCAGACTTTTGTCACTTTAAAATAGCTCAACCATGCCATGCTGTAGAGTGGTTCTTGTTGTAAATAAAAATACTGAATATCTTTTCGATACCTCTTTTTAGATAATGGTGGAATTATGCACCCCTACCTAAGAACTAAACCTAAGACTCAAAACTAAGAGTGAAACAATGCAAATGTTCTTAGTACTAGGGAATGTTCCATAAACCTTCGTGCGGTTCCCTATTGTTGAACTCTTAGTTGTTAGGTTTGGGTTTAGTTCTCAGGTAGGGTTGCATAAATCTGCCATGAGTTGAGAAAGCTGAAGAACCTGTCAATACCTGATAAGGATAATTAGGATAAAAAAATAAATAATAATACATGGATACATTATATTGAAAATATAACATAACATCTATCATATTTTTCATACAATCCTCATCATCTCTATGTTAACTTTTGCAAAATCTAGTATACTATTATTAAAAAATGCTCAAATACTCACTATATAGCTGTACACCAATTACGTTGAGAAGTATTAAACTGTAATTCACAATAATTGTCTGTACTACACTATAAATTCGAGAATAATAAATCCAAATTCAAGTCCAATTAACAAAAAGAATACACGGCAAAACAGGCAAACAAGATAAAAGTAATAACAAAACATCTTGAGTCAAACCAACGCTCTCATCAGAATTCAGAAACAAGAATGAACGATTACAAAATTACAATATTATTTACAAATTGAAATTCATAGTCTATTTATTATTGTCTGTGCACAAATCACAAACATTCCTTGGTGTAACAAATCATATGAAAACTAGTTCCTTACTGCGCCATTGGTGAATATGGATGTCGGACATGACTTGTCCTATTACGTCACATGACGTCACAAGATGTATTTTCATCTCTTTCTGTTCGTGCCACCATAGTCTTATGGGGATTAATATCTCCTTGTTAGGAGTTTATTCTTCTTGCCCCGCACACACCTTATGGGAATCTGGCCCTCTGTCGAATTGGCTGTAACTTTGGGAAAACCAAGTTCTCGGCATCCCGAACAAAAGACCCCACGGGCAAAATAAGATCCTATTAGTAGTTTCGGAGGTATAGTACCTACAAGTCCAAGACTTTTAATGATGTTGCACCTGTAAGTAGACTTAGCTGGGAGTCAAAATAAACGTCAACTTGAGCTGGCTGTTGAAAAATAGTATTTTTGAATCCTACCGTTTAAAAGTAAGTGATGGAATTGTCGAAAAATCGGAGAAAACCTGAAAAATCGTGGAGAACTTGCTTAAAATCTACATCTTTCGCTGTCGTTATGAAGTTATGAAGTTTCGTCTGTCTAACTTTCAACTGTCTAACTGACACTTCTATGCTTCTATTTACATTACAAGGTGATCTATTCGTATGGACATATTATAGCGTCTATAGAAAGATTTTGCGTAGAAGAAATGCCATTTCTTTTGTATAAGTATGTAACTATTGCTCGCGCGAATTTTTTTCTCATCTTATTGATAAACAAAAAATTCAAATACAGTTATCAAACGTATTGTCTCGGGTTAGCAACCTGCATCCGAGTCTGGCACAACGTGCGTACAGGCATTTTCTTCCTCTTGAATAAATACGTTTTCCATGCTTTTCTGTATTTTCTTGGATTTTCCGATTCTCCCACACTTTATTATTAAGCGAGAGGTTTGAAGTTCTGAAAATAAAATATTTTTTTGAAAAAATCTAGACTGCATACATCTCGACAGCGAAAAATGTAGATTTTAAGAGAGTTTTCCACGTTTTTTCAGGTTTTCCCCGATTTTCCGACATTTCCATCACTTGCTTTTAAACGGTTGGATTCAAAAATACTATTTTTCAACAGCCTTAGCTCAAGTTTACGGTTATTTTGACTCCCAGCTAAGTCTACTTAAAAGTCTTGGACTTGTAGGTCCCATACCTCCGAAACTACTAATAGGATCTTTTTGTGCCCGTGAAGACTTGTTCGGGATGCCGAGAACTTCGTTTTCTCAAAGTTACAGCCAATTCGACAGAGGGCCAGTTTCCATAAGGTGTGTGCGGGGTTCTTTAGTCTCCTTGCTGCCGTCTGACCTCAACCGCTGCCGGAAGTCGTATAACGAGTTAACGACAGTCATTCTTCGTGTTTCGTCGGTACGAAGAATGACAGTCACGTTACCAACATTATAAAAATAAAAAGCACCAGATATTTGGTGTTGAACAATGAAATGCTAGAAATTGTTACGATTTGAAGGATGAATTTCTTGAAAGAATAATAGTTTGTTTTGCTAAAAAGTGATGAAAACCAATAAATAAGAGTGTGGGTAGTGTTTTGGTCAGAAGGACACATTTCATGTGTTTTCAATAACAGAAATTCGATATCTGTTAAATGGTGAAGTTTCTCAACAAAATCTTTGTAAATATACGAGACCGCCAAAAATTTCATTTGGATTTTTTGTAGAGCAGCCCAAAATAAGTAAGTTCCATAAACATTTTTTTGGAAATTCAGATGCTCAATGTAAAGGAAGTTTTAAGCTGGATTTATAAACTTGCCGTTCGCCGTTGGAGTTGGCGTTCACGCTGGCGTCCGACTTAAAATGCATTTTCCCGCTGCCGACACTGTAAATAGTCCATACATGCTTAGCAACAAAACAGGTAAATGGCCTATATCATTCGTTTACTAATTCATCTTGACAACGGAACTTAATAGTGTCATTTACATGCCTAGGGTAATAATGACTTTGACTTTGACAAGTAATACCTTCAGCTACATTCATATCAATTTTTAGGTTATGAGACCTTTTGAATATTATTGTTGTCTGCTTATTCGGTAACTTAGTTACACGCACAAGCAACTTAGAATGAAATAGCGAACGAATAATCATGAAGGAAGGGTAAGTGTCGCGTTTCCGCTCAACTTCCCTTTTGTTTTGTTATTTTATGTATTCTAAAAGTTTCTTTTTATTATTCTTTATTACTCTTATTATTATTCTAAATTATAAAATGCAACGCATCCTCAGCTCGTCTTATTTGGCTCACCGCGTATAACTTCTCATTTTATCGTGAATAAGCCTTTTAAAGCTTTTTTACTTGTGTATGGGAATGTGTACCGCCTACACATTCGTTGATATACTCTCGACAGTGAGTGAGAGAGTCTTCGTGTGTAAAAACTCCACAAAATTAGTTGTCCTACGCAATCTAGAAGTGTTGTGAACTCAAATCACGGCCGTGGAAGCGATTACATGATAAACCGCAAGATTATATCCCATCCAGAACCACCGCATCTGATAACAGGTAAGAGTTTTAAAAGGCACGAATTTATCCGATTTAGCAAGCAGTCCATTTTTCTCTCCTGAGTTTGTCAAGGTGAAATATCGATATCAATCCCTGCAGTTGGCATTTGGATGATTTCCGATTTTATCTTCGCACAAAACAGTAAGAAAACAAACTTCAATTCAGGCAAATTTTGAGAAATGTCAACAAGCAGCGGGAAAAACGTAATAAGTAACACGCAACGGAATGTATCGACTGTTATCATCCTCGGCAAGCGACAAGCCTCGGCTTTGCCTCGGCTCGTACTCGCTCACCTCGAATGTTAACACGTCTCTACATTCCTTGTTACTTAAATAACTATTAACTTGAACGTCAGCCCAACGGCGAACGGCAACGGTAGATATAAAAGGTCTTACGGATTTGTGTACTTTTAATTGGGAACGCCAGCGCGAACGCCAACTCCAACGGCGAACGGCAAGTTTATAAATCCAGCTTTACCCAGGAGACCAAACTACGTAAGTGTCAAAAATACTATAAAGTATTTGTTTGATAATGTCCATATAGGACAAAACTGCAGTGACATTTCCATAGAAATATATATTATATACTTACTCTAGAATGCTAATCCCGTCATCGAAAAGCATGCCGCGTATGCGACCCGTTTACGATGTGGGCATGCGCGTCATCAGTGTAGTTTGGGTAGATCGTTGCCAAGTTTGAAAATAATTTGGTGTTCCAATTCAGAGTTTTTTGTTATGAGGCAATGAAACACATGTCATTTGGAAGAGAGAAATTTGACAGCGCATTTAGGACTTTTTAAAACCGAAAGAAACCTTTTAGAGATAGATTACTCCGAATTTTAGGCGCGAAAGAAACTTATTTAAAACAATACTGTACCCTATGCTACTGTAATTATAATGACCGTGCAACAGTGCTTTTTCATCAACAGGAAGACTTGTCACTAAGATCTGTCACTCTTGTCAAAGATCAGAGACGGTTTTTAGAATTTCAGATTTTCTCTTGTCGTTTTGTGTGGTGTTTGTTATTCTTTCATCATTTCTGAATTGGCATTACTCTTGTTCCTTTAAAGACAATTTCGAATAAAGTCGTTTCTTCCTACAAATAAACAATGAACTGTTTAGTGTTGTGTAAAGGAAAAATAGGTACCTGAAATAAATAATTTTTGGTAGATAATGAAATTTTTTATGTACCTATATGCTTTGCTCTAAATAGCTTAAATATTATTTTAGCTTTACAAAAAAGGCATGATTTTTGTTTATTGTTCTTAAGAGGGTCTCTTCTTAAGAACAATAACCAAAAATCATGCCTTTTTTGTCGAGCTAAAATGATATTTAAGCTATTTTGAGCAAAGCATATAGGTACATAAAAAATTTCATTATCTACCAAAAATTATTTATTTCAGGTATTTTTCCTTTACACAGAGTGAGTGAGAAAATTGTTGAATTGAGAAAATTCATGTGAAAACGACAATAGAATAATTTGAAATCTAGTGCAATACCAATACTGTGTATGCGTTAGCATGCATGGCGAGTGATACAACTTTCTGCCACACTGCTTATATTATGAGTTCTAGATTCCTACAAACAGTACTAAACATACACAGAATCGCCTCAGAAAATTAATGTCAATATGGAAGTACTTTTCTTTGATGGTAAGGAAAATGCTTCTGGCATCACTTTTTCATGTCCCCCCCCCCATTGTGGAAATTGCACTAAGGTAATACAACCACAAATACTCGTAGAATTAGCATGTTAATCTCTTCAAATGATTTAAATTAAATGCAGTTGCGTATTTTGACATGAATCGTGAAAAAAACCCTCGAGCTTCCAAGCATCCAATTTTATAAATCCAATTTGAGTTGAAATTATTCATGATATTAGCTGAAATAAAAATTCATAGTTTTTGGTACTTTCAATTTATTTTCCAATCCAGTGCTTCCTTGAAAATATGTATTCAAATCGGCTAAATACAAATAACAGGTATAAGCACAATGAGGTTTCCATCCTTACTCTCCGAGATTCAGAATTAACGTTTGTTAATCTTCACAAGTACCATAATATTTTACTAAAACCGGGCCTGTTACAAAAATCACTGATGACGCGCATGCGCAATGCGGACTAGCCTAAACTTTTTACAACACTTTTGACATGGGGATTAGCAAATATATAATATATATTTCTATGGACATTACTCATTTTTCATGATAATTACTTACTAACGTTTGCTTTTACAATTATAATTATACTTACAGGTTTGTGCGGTATCCAATTTTCAAAACCATTCGCTATCGTTTCTCAAATGTTTTAAAAATAAAAAAAAGGTATTGTTAAAACAATCAATTAACTGGTTTTTTAATTTTTTAGATGCTCCGTTATCGGCAGATGATATTTATGTGGGAAGCGAGCAGGTAATTATCAACATCAATGATGAGATTTTAGATTTGGGTAAAGGTAAGATTATCGGGTTCATTCTCGAAGCAAAAAGAAAAGTAGTGTTACTTACGTAGTTTTATCTCCTGAACACGAACCCGAAAGAATTTCGTGGGGGTCTCTTATACTTTTCGAGTTATGACCTTTTGGATGTTGAAAATCGACCATTTTTAAACACGATTTTTTCGTTAAAAAATCGAAGAAAATGCCTGCTTTTTGTTGACACTTTTTTGAGACCCTAATCAACTCATATTTCACAATTACAAGCACTAAAACGTAACGTTTTATACAAAAAATCAACTTTCTTATAAAGTATACATAACCCTTCCCACATCTCTACAACGAACGCCAATGAAGAGTGAGGTTAAGAATAGTGTAAAGGCGGTTTTCCACCAAACCAACAAAACATCAACAAAACAGCAACTCGAGTTGGAGTTGCCGAATTGGCAATTGTTGAAAGTCCCGTCTCGGAGCGGAAAGATCAAAAGGTTTTCTTGTTGGGTTGCAGTTTTTAGCAACATAGTTGGCATAGTGGAAACTTACAATAAATACATTGAGCTTTGAAAACTATCCCCTATTGCCAAAAATCGTAATGTAATTATTGCCAAGCGATCTGGTACGGAAATAGCATCTCTACAGGGTGTTTCATAATATATGCGCAGGACTTCAGGATGTGATAGCTCGTCCAAAAATATGAAAAAAGATTTCCATCAACTTACCCTCTAAAATGCACCATTTTCGAGATACAGGGTGTTGAAATTTAAAAAAAATAATCGTATTTTGCGAATATCTCTGGAAACGTTTATCGCACAGAAAACAAATTTCGTAGACATTTTCTACTCATAATAAGCTATGTTTGGTGCGAATTTTTTAATTTTTCAAATTCATAATTGGTGAAAATTTTGAAGGGGTAGTGGGTGCTTTTTTCTCCAACTTCTACGCCACTAGAAAAATTGCAGTTTTGAGCCTCATATATGAACCGCCAATGTTTTCTATACAAAAAAGGTATTCTTGGTCATAAGCTCTAAAAATGACCGTTTTCAAGAAAAATCAACTTTCGTTGTTTAAATTATGTTTTTTCCTCGAAAAATTGCTGCGTGCATTGAAGCTAACGGCGGACATTTCCAACAATTCAACTGAGTATGATTGTTACTGTTTTTTATTTTGCAATTAAGAAGTCAACGTTTGGTTTTGTTACTTGTTTTAACGTTTAAATAAATTTTGTATAATTGGAAAAAAAATATTTAAAAAAAATTTACCATGTTTTTCAACATGAAAGTTAATTTTTCTTGAAAACAGTCAACTTTAGAGCTTATGACCAAGAGTACCTTTTTTGTGTAGAAAACATTGGCGGTTCAAGTAGGCGGCTCAAAATCATACTTTTTCCAGTGGCGTAGAAGTTGGAGAAAAAAACACCCACTACCCCTTCAAAATCTTCGCCAATTATGAATTTTAAAAAATAAAAATTCTGCACGAAACATAGCTTATTATGAGTAGAAAATGCATTCAAAATCTGTTTTTTGTGCGATAAACGGTTCCAGAGATATTCGCAAAAAACTATAATTTTTTTAAAATTTCAACACCCTGTATCTCGAAACTGTTGAATTTTAGAGGGTAAGTTAATAGAAACTTTTTTTCATATTTTTGAACGAGCACATTCGGAAGTCCTGCGCATTTATTATGAAACACCCTGTGTAGTTGGTGTTTTGTTTAAAAATTTTCGGACCCACTAGTTGTATTAAATACTCAAAGTCGGCACTTGATAGTCTTACGAAGTTTTTAAATGAAGACCTCAGTTCACCATTTATTCCCAAATCATCTTTTCGTAGGTTATTAATCATTCCGTCTATGCCATACTTATTCCGTTCCTTTAAAAATGGTCTTACCCAATATCTTGTTTTTCTTTTTTTTTTGCTTTTTTTAATTGATTGAATAACGAAAATCCCACATGCAATCACAAATAAATCATCGCTCGTAGTCGACATTTTCACACTGTTTCGTTTCTTTAGTAGAAACAGCTGAAAACAAACCGAAAACAAAAATATCTATTTATGTTGCTTTGGTGGACACATAGTTGAATTTTTGTTTCCAAACACAGCAACTAGTTTTTGGTGCTCTTTTTGGATACAAAACGCAGTTGCTTTGGTGGAAAACCGCCTTAAGAAGGTTAATTTTTTTCCTAAAACGTTTGATTTTGGTGCTTGTAATTGTGAAATTAGAGTTGATTAGGGAATGAAAAAAGTGTCGACAAAAAGAGGGAGGCATTTTCATCGATTTTTACCGAAAAAATCGTGTTTGGAAATGGTCGATTTTCAAGATTCAAAATGTCATAACTCGAAAAGTATAAGAGACCCCCACGAAATTCTTTCGGGTTAGTGTTCAGGAGATAAAACTACGTAAGTAACACCACTTTCCTTTTTGTTTCGAGAATGAGCCCGAAAAGCTTACCCTCACCTAGATTTGATAATTTCAATGTGTTCAAGGTAACTCACTACAGGGCAATGAAGAGGTGTAAAGATAAATCCATGAAGCTTTTAAGTATCGAAAACACCGAAAAAAATGAGCAGATTGCAGAATTGTTGCAAAATCAGGGTGAGTATAATAATAATAATAATAATAATAATAATAATAATAATAATAATAATAATAATAATAATAATAATAATAATAATAATAATAATAATAATAATAATAATAATAATAATAATAATAATAATAATAATAATAATAATAATAATAAGATGTCAGAAGTCATAGCTGGAAGAATGCAGAAGGCTGTCATCCTCGGTTCATTACGTCTGCTCAGGGTACACGATTCCCGGACCCAATAGCTGCTTACCCCATAGTTTGGGGAGTGGTTATTGGGGTAATGATGTTGCTAGCGCGCCCTCCGAATGTATCGGAGCATCAGAGACAGGGCCCGACTGGAGAATTTTAATTCAAAATAAATAATAATAATAATAAAGGTCTTTATTTGTTAACAAAAAAGAAAAAGCCGAAGATCAGATGGTAGCACTACTAGGTGCAGACCATTAGCACTACGGTACCTCTGTTTTCATCTTGATTTTCAATAACAAACTTTTTTTTGGTTATCAAATGATAGATAGCAGTTTTAATTCGACAGCTCAGCTTGAATCACGGATGATTCAAATTTCCTTTACATTGGTATTAGTCTTAGATCAAGCTAAACAGGTTTTTTTCCCACAAAATAAAAGACGCCAAACCCCAGTTTTCGCCCCAACAAAGTCGCTCTGTGGATTTTTTTGAAACAGCAATTAACACACTGTTTGCCACGTCACTCAAATACGAATGACACAAATGTATCCGAATTCGACTCGTCAGTCACATATGTATGACAGTCCGTAACTGTTGACAGACACACTGCATTGCGTAGTATCTCACAAAGGGCCATTGCTTGAGAGTGTCTAATTATTATTGTTGTGCTCATTGCATATAGTTAATAGTGTGTATTCATCATTTTGGGTATTTTTGAATGATAATTTCTTTTCTTTTCAAGTCATTTATACAGTGTGTCCCACTTTGAGCAGCCACACCCTCATATTTCGTTGAGCATGAAATAATTCGTAATTTTCTTTGACTCAAGTTGTAGTACTCGGAAATACCTATCTTTATGTTTACGGAACCTTTGTATATCCATTTTCCACGGTTAACTACGACCAAATGAAAAGTGAAAAATTGGGAAAAACATACTAGGCATTTTTTTATCGCAAAAATAATACCAGATTCTGTTTCAGAATACCTTGAAACCCCTAAATCTCAATGCTTGAATCATTTGAATATACAGGGTATCATCTGTAGCTGGTAGCATTATCAACTCTAATCCATAAATAATGCTTGGAAAATTTCCAAAATGTCTTCTCTTGTCACAGAATTCCCAAAAATATTTAATTAATACTTTGAAAAATAGCCAAATATCACTTTTCCAAGGCTAACTCTGATCAGAATAAATGATACCCTGTATATTCAAATGATTCAAGCATTGAGATTTGGGGTTTTTAAGATGTTCTGAAACAGAATCTGATGTTATTTTTGCGATAAAAAAATGCCTAGTATGTTTTTCCCAATTTTTCACTTTTCATTTGGTCGTAGTTAGCCGTGGAAAATGGATATACAAAGGTTCCGTAAACATAAATGTAGGTATTTCCGAGTACTACAACTTGAGTCAAAGAAAATTTCGAATTATTTCATGCTCAACGAAATATGAGGGTGTGGCTGCTCAAAGTGGGACACACTGTATATGAATGACGTGGCCCAAATGCAATTTTTTGAGGATTTTTGCATAGTTAGCCATGCCATTCATATAGCGAGGCTGAAATAGCTGTAATATAATGTTTTTTTTTATGTGTTATGCTAAATTGCGAACTAAAAAAGTCCGCGAAGAAGCTAGAAAGCACGAAAAAATGGTAAACACTTTCTGCAACACTTGTTCAAATAGACCTCATTTGTGCTTGCATTTATATAGTTACAATTCAGTGTGAGTTACTGATGATAAAATTTAATAAACATTTCAGTTTTCAGAGTGGTTTGAAATCATATTTTTCATTTATCTGTTATATCCGTACTTATGCCAGTTAGGCCTAACCAAGTATACACATATGTTCCCTGTGGGTCACACTCTGAACCATCCATTTGAAACTACATTCCCGTTATTTATATAGAAATGCCATGGCCTCTCACCTCCCACTATACGTCATACATACTGCCCTTCTAAGTTATAACGTCCTATCTATATTTTTGACTGTATTGTTGATAATATATTATATTGATCAAATTGGACGATTCTAACATGTATTGTAGAAGTATTTTGTATTTAGGATATATTTCTAAGATGATATAACGGAATACTGAGGCACTTAGGACGTTCTAGTTAAGTAAAACATACGAATTGGCGAATTTGATATATTATCAACAATATAGCCAGAAATACAGATAGGACGTTAATACTAAGGAGGGCAGCATATATGAATGACGAATCACTTTGGAAACATTACCGTCATTCATATATGGATGACGCGGCATTTTGGCAAAAAACACATTTGGGAGTATGGCTCGTTGAGAACTGTTTCATAATACTTAACGGCAGTCAATTTGTTAAGCTGCGTTTTGTAGGTACCGCGGTGATTCATTTTCTGTTTTTAATTACATTATTGATTATTTACTTCAAATATTTATTTAGTGCAAAGGTTTGTGTTGGTTTGGCGTTCACTTGCTTTTGTTGACATCGTCTGCATCTGCAATATGAATATACTATAACTACGAGGATATATTGAAAAATTCTTAGCCTACTACAGAACCAAACAAAATTTCAATGTCAAAATATTTTATTACTCAACATATTCTTCTCTTAATTGGATACATTTATTATAGCGAACCTGCAACGTCTCTAGACCTTTCAAAAAATGTTTCTTCTTGCTCTGCAAACCTGACCTCCACAGCTTTTATTACCTCCTCGTTGGAAGAAAATTTACGACCTTTTAAACATTTTTTCAGTTGAGGAAAGAGATGATAGTCGGACGGAGCCAAATCTGGTGAATAAGGGGGATGTTCTAGTAATTCAAACCCTAAATCACGAATTTTTTGCATGGCAATATGAGATTTGTGTGCAGGGGCGTTGTCCTGCAAAAACAAAACACCTTTGGATAGCTTTCCGCGTCTTTTCTCTTTAATTTTTCCCGTAAAGTGGTCAGTAATGTCGAATAGTAATCTCCAGTTATTGTTCTACTCTTATCCAAAAAATCAATCATGATTACTACATGGCAATCCCAAAAAACTGAAGCAAGAACTTTTCCAGCAGATTTTTGTACACGAAACTTCTTAGGTCTTGGAGAACCGGAGTGTCGCCATTCCATCGATTGTTGCTTTGTTTCTGGATTGTAGCTTTGTTTCTGGATCGTAGCTTTGTTTCTGGATCGTAGAAATGTACCCAAGTCTCATCCATAGTAACAATTCGGTTTAAGAAGTCTACATCGTTTTCAAATTGAGCACAGACCGAACGCGATGCTACTACCCTTGCACGCTTTTGGTCAACATTCAAACATTTGGGGATCCATTTTGCAGCAGTTTTTCTCATGTCCAAATTGACGTGAACTATATGATGAACGCGTTCGTATGAAATATTCAGTGATTCAGATATCCGTTTTAGCCCAATTCGACGGTCTGTTAAAATCATGTCATGAACTGCATCGATATTTTCGGGGACTGACACAGAAACTGGTCTTCCTGATCGGGCATCATCTTCAATGGAAAATTTATAGCTTTCCGCGTCTTTTCTCTTTAATTTTTTCCCGTAGAGTGGTCAGTAATGTCGAATAGTAATCTCCAGTTATTGTTCTACCCTTATCCAAAAAATCAATCATGATTACTACATGGCAATCCCAAAAAACTGAAGCAAGAACTTTTCCAACAGATTGTTGGACACGAAACTTCTAAGGTCTTGGAGAACCGGAGTGTCGCCATTTCATCGATTGTTGCTTTGTTTCTGGATAGTAGAAATGTACCAAATGTCTCATCCATAGTAACAATTCGGTTTAAGAAGTCTACATCCTTTTCAAATCGAGCACAGATCGAACGCGATTCTACTACCCTTGCACGCTTTTGGTCAACATTCAAACATTTGGGGATCCATTTTGCAGCAATTTTTCTCATGTCCAAATTGACGTAAACTATATGATGAACGCGTTCGTATGAAATATTCAGTGCTTCAGATATCCGTTTTAGCCCAATTCGACGGTCTGTTAAAATCATGTCATGAACTCAGATATCTGTTTTACTTGGTTTTCGTTCACTTTTGATTTCGTTCGTTTTTGATACGTGAAATGAAAGTCGGAAGCAGATTGACAAGTGAAGTTTATTTGACTGCCTTGAGGTTAAAAACTGATGTCGTTCGTAAGTAAGGTTACGTTTAGGGTTAAAATGTTCCTCAAATTTTTTAATTAAGATCATAATTTTATCTTTTTCGTCATCTAAGAGTTCAAATCAAATGTGTTGGAAATGTGTTGGAAATACGCATACCTTCATCACCGATCAGTGTAAGAAGCTGGGCACACTGAGTCTTCTCCTCCTTCTCACATATCTCTGTTGCTATTAAATATGTCTCGAACCGCTGTCGCCAAAATTTCCAATTTTCCGACATGTTGCCGGACATTACCATGGGTGGGACTCCTCTAAATTCCATTACGACTTCCGGGACGCTGGAATGCGATCAATACGCTCTTGAAACTACGGCTTTGATACTTTGGTTCAGTTTAGTAACCAGAAGAACTCCTTTAGGTGTCCGTTATCAGGCGTGCTACAGGTCGAAAGTGAGGTTGGGTTATGTTCTCTACCATTTGTCGTCGGAAAAACACCAAATTTCCGCTGGACTATGGATGATGGTCGATTCTTATTTTAGGAGCGTCGATTACAAGACTGCGCCATGTTTTACTTGGTTTTCGTTCACTTTTGATCTCGTTCGTTTTTGATACGTGAAATGAAAGTCGGAAGCAGATTGACAAGTGAAGTTTATTTGACAGACGTTTTCTGTCTGCCTCTCTTAGGGTACGTTTACAGTTTATGAAGTGACGGCATCATGACAATATCCGTTTTAGCCCAATTCGACGGTCTGTTAAAATCATGTCATGAACTGCATCGATATTTTCGGGGACTGACACAGAAACTGGCCTTCCCGATCGGTCATCATCTTCAATGGAAAATTTATCTCATTTGAAGCTTGCAGTCCAATTTTTCACGGTCGCATACGAAAGACATTGATCACCAAGGGTATTAAGCATATCTACGTCAATCTGCTTACCTCTTAACCCTTTTAAATACAGGTACTTGATGATAGCTCGATACTCCAATTATCGATTTTCACAATTTCGGTGGACATATTTTTTCTTTTAATTTATTGCGTAACTCTGGTTTACTTTTTTGACGTCAAACTTTACACTGACACTTAATAAGTTATTGTTCGTTGCTATGGTAACGCAATATTTTGTTTATGCAGGGAACTGGTCTAGGCTAACTAGATATCAATACATCCTCGTATTAGAGAAATATTAGATAATTCATTGCATCATTTGTTACAGGCATCAACGCCACCACTGCTCTATGGACGTCCGGGCAACAGCTATCAGAAGATGATTTCTGGACTTGGCTCAATTTAGATAAAGTGACAGATTTCAGCTGGGGCCCAAATGAACCCAATGCTGCTGCAGGAAATGATAAGTGTATAGCAGTTTTGTTGAAAGATAAGAAGTCTTTATGGGACGATCGTTTATGTAAAGAAAAACATGGCTATATATGTGAAAAATTATCAGATGATGATTCAGTGGACATAAACCAGTTTTATATTCCGACAAAGAGGTTTCGTATCAGCAAAACACAGGTTGTTGAAGATTTTTCTCAAGAATCATAGATATAATATTATAAATTGATGGATGTAGTCGTCAATGGACGTCACATACTTGCACAAAATCCGTGGTTAGATTTGGTACAACTCCCACGTTTTGGTTACTTATTTATTATCCTCATATGATCTTTTGAGTGGTTCTTCACTTAATGTGTAACTGAATACAACTGGATTTTTTTGACGAGTAAGAGTCCATTCACAACATTTATTGAGGTTGTAACCGAGTTTATTTATAGCACGCCACTCACTCAATTTATCCATATCTTTTTGTAGCAACACACAGTCTCTGACTGTCCGAACACGTTTAAATATTTTTAAGTCTTCTGCAAACATGTGACACTCAGAATATTCAAGAACATCAGGTGAATCATTGATAAATTTAATGAAAAAGAGGGGCCCCAAGTTGGATCCCTGCGGAACTCCAGATAATGTCTCAATTTCGTCTGAATAAAAACCATTATGTTTAACAATAAGGTATCTGTTTTGTAAATAGCTTTTAATCACACTCAACATACTATTAGATAAGCCAAACCTACCCATATTGTGCAATAATACATCATGATCAACTTGGTCAAACGCTTTTCGGAAATCTGTGTAAATTATGTCCATCTGTGACATAGAAATATATATTATATACCTACTCTAGAAAGCTAATCTCTATGTCAAAAGTGTTGTAAAAAGTTCAGGCTAGTCCGCAATGAGCATGCGCGTCATTAGTGATTTTTGTAACAGGCCCGGTTTTAGTAAAATATTATATGGTACTTGTGAAGATTAACAAACGTTAATTCTGAATCTCGGAGATTAAAGTTGGAAATCTATTTTGTACTTATACTTGTTATTTGTATTTAGCCGATTTGAATACATATTTTCACATATTTATGATCCCAAATATTCAGCAAAGGCCATCAGAAAGTAGAGTACGGTTATTATTATTATTTATAGCTCTGAAGCGACTGATTTAGTTAACCAACAAAAATCTATGGAACCACCCCAAATCGTTGGTGCGAATTTCAAGGAAACACTCGATTGGAAAATAAATTGAAAGTACAAAAAACTATGAAAATTTATTTCAGCTAATATCATGAATAATTTCAACAACTCAAATTGGACGCTTGGCATCTCGAGGTTTTTTTTCAAGAACGATTCCTGTCAAAACATGCAACTGCATTTAATTTAAATCATTTGAAGAGATTAACATGCTATTTCTACGAGTATTTCTGGTTTTATTACCTTAGTGCAATTTCCACAATGAGGGTGCATGAAAAAGTGAGGCCAGAAGCATTTTCCTTACCATCAAAGAAAAGCACTTTCATATTGACATTAATTTTCTGAGGCGATTCTATGTACGCAGACACAGTATTGTACTGCACTAGGTTTCAAATTATTCTATCGTCGTTTTCACATGAATCTTCATGGGGAAAATGTCTGCCACAAATTACAATTTTCTCAATCAAATGTTCTGCTGGGGTCTCTTCTTAAGAACAATAACCAAAAATCATGCATTTTTTGTCAAGCTAAAATAATATTTAAGCTATTTTGAGCAAAGCATAGGTACATAAAAATTTCATTATCTAACAAAAATGATTTATTTCAGGTATTTTTCCTTTACACAACACCAAACATTTCATTGTTTATTTGTAGGAAGAAATGGCTTTATTAGAAATGGTCTTTAAAGGAACAAGATTAATGCAAATTCACGAATGATGAAGGAATAACCAACGACAACTATCAAATACCACACAAAACGCCAAGAGAAAATCTGAAATTCTAAAAACCGTCTCTGATCTCTGACAAGAGTGACAGATCTCAGTGACAAGTCTTCCTGTTGATGAAAAAGCATTGTTGCACGGTCATTATGATTACAGTAGCATAGGGTACATTATTGTTTCAAATAAGTTTCTTTCGCGCCTAAAATTCGGAGTAATCTATCTCTAAAAGGTTCTTTTCGGTTTTAAAAGGTCCTAAATGCGCCCTCAAATTTATCTCTTTCAAATGACATGTGTTTTATTGCCTCATAACAAAAAACTCTGAATTGGAACATCAAATTATTTTCAATCTTGGCAACGATCTACCCAAACTACACTGATGGCGCGCATGCGCATATCGTAAACGGGTCGCATACGCGGCATGCTTTTCGCCTTAAAAAATGGCGGGAATAGCATTCTAGAGTACGTATATAATATATATTTCTATGATCTGTGACTTATACTCCAAAGTTTCAATTACATAGTTGGTAAGGGTGAGAAGATTTGTGTTAACAGACCTATTAAGAACAAAACCGTGCTGCTATGGTGTAATATATTTCTCGACATAATTATATAAAGTGGTGTAGATAATCTGTTCAAAAAGTTTGGCCGGAGCACACATTATTGAAACTGGTCTATAGTTTTCTATATTCATTTGATTACCCGCTTCAAAGATAGGAGTCACAAGACCAGTTTTCCATTTTGTTGGAAATAAAGCAGATGACATATAGCAGATAGATATGAATAAGCGGTCGTTTTAAATATTCGCTACAAGCTTTAAGCACATAAGGAGGCATACTATCCACTCCAGCCGACTTTTTTGGCTTTAATTTTTTCATTGCGTTATCATAATCAACATAATTTATCACATCCATTGAGAAATTATCGTTACACATTTTTGTGTCGGAATAAAAATTCGAATCATCCAACGGACGGTGCAACGTCTTTTTCTAACCGTCAATGGACGACAGATACTTGCACAAAATCCGTGGTTAGATTTGGTACAAATCAGGTCGGTAGTCGAATGATTAGGCTCCCACACACGAAGGGATATTTTGCGTGACATGGAATGTGACAGATAGTGTCTGTCTAATTTTGCATATGGGGTACGTACGTTCGTGCTGAACGCCGGACCTCGTCGGTCAAATACGTCCTCGGTGAAGGAACAGGTCTCTACAAGTCAAATTTTGTGGCAACTAACGAAAGGAAACAGTCGTTGAGCTCGTCGGTTTAATCTTGGTTTGAATTTTATGGTGTAATGGAGTGGACAAAAAAAATATTAACAGAGTCTATAGAATTATATGGGGAACGACCATGTTTGTGGAAAATTAAAGACCCGAATTATACAGGGTGTTTCTTAAGTACGTGTAGAAACTTAAGGAGCGTGTTGCAGGCGTCGAAATAAGAAAAAAAGCTCCCATAAACACATGTGGGCAAGTTATTCGTTTCTAAGATACAGAGTGTTAAACTTTAATTCTTATATTTGTTTTTTGTGAATAAATTACAAAATATTTGTGATATTCGAGTAAAGTTTGGTATATGTGATGATTTTTCAATGACAAAATCAAATTGTATGGTGATTGTGAAAAAACTAATTACTAATTGAATTTATTTTAAATGTAAAAATCTTGTCATTCAAAATCACTTGTATCGATTATTTCAAATCTCAATAACAGTTGCTCGCAGTGACCTATACCAGGTATAAATTTATACACAAACTAAATAAAAATATCCCCAGATACCAAATTTTACCCAAATAGCAAAATTATTTTGAAATTATTCATAAAAAATAAAAATAAGAATTCAACTTTGACACTCTGTTTCTCAGAAACGAATAACTTGCGAACATATGTTTATAGGAACTTTTCTTCTTATTTTGATGACAGCAACACGCTCCTGAATTTTCTACACGTACTTGAGAAACACCCTGTATAAATAAGAATTTAAAAAGAGAAACATATGAACATTTGATACAATTTTTAAAAAGCAAAAATTGTAATGATGGTACTATTAAGGATGTTAAAACAAAAATACGGAATATCCGAAATGCTTTTTAATTTAAGTAATTCTTCAAATCGTCTTGTTCGGTTTGTCTCAATTCCAGTACTAAAGTCATATTTTCCTCGTTCTGAAAGCCATTTCTTGACCCACGTTGTTCTTGTCTTTTTTGTATTATCCTTCCGACTGATGTTTAAAATACATAAACCAATGAGAGCAATTTTTTGTCCATTTTGTGTTAACACCGACCAAAGAGGTATTTTGGACCAGCTTAAAATACGAAGTCGCACTACCCAGTATGTCGAACTTTCAAATACATTCCAACTAATTTGAGGGCAACGTATGTGCATGAACCGATCCTTTGATAACTGGCGGACCAAGTCGGGGTCGTGGTGTGACAGATCTGGTCGGTAGACACCGTCGGCCGACTACATCGCTGCGTCTATGGGCAGCTAATGACGTCGTCGATCCGTCGTTGGATACACAACTACCCCCTTTTGATAAACTATACGAAGACGGTGCAACGTTTTTTGCCGATCGTCAAATAATGACTAATATTTTTAAAGAGAAACATTCTCAATTGAAAATTGAATCAATACATGAATCCTCTGGAAATGGAAAAATCCTACTATAAAATTGAAGTTACTTTTTTGTAATATCTAACAGAAACAACTTCTTCCCCGGCAAAAGCCACGCTGGACATTGAACTACATCTGATAGATATTGAGAAATACCCTATATTTTCCAGAGGAGTCATGTATTGATTCAATTTTCAATTGAGAATGTTTCTCTTTAAAACATGAATCCCTTCCAAGAGAGGTTATCTTGTACGATGGAAAACAGCGACTAAATTCCAACTGTCAGTCGCAGATGATTCCACAACTGACTTTATGAACATCCTGTTCATATTTTCAATGAAATCAACATGCCATACCCATGACAGGTTTTATGTCAGAAATTTTTTTTCAAAGTTTCACCCCACAAGAAATAGTCCAACAATTCCTCATTACAGTGTGAAATTGCTTCTGAAGAGTATGTTTTCCAATTCTTCCGACCTCCCTTGTGGAACACCCTGTATATGGTGCTTCACACGAAACGATACGTTGACGAGACAGCGCACTCCTATTTTGACACTAGACTAATCAGGTGTCGAAAACAAAAGAAAATTGCTGTCATGTCGCGGTACCTTGAATCCTTCTTCGAGCGGCTGAAGAAAGCTTCACTGATTTATTTATGGTTCGTCACAACACGTAGTATAGAATGCTTGTTAATATGAGAGGAGAAAGAAAAGTCAAACATTGATATAACTAAAATTAATTTATTTAAAGATAAAACAAAAACAACGATTTAAATTCTTGGTGTGAATAAACGTGTGAACAACATGCAAATCCCACTGCAAAGATATACAGTGCATCAAAACAACATTTGTTAAACTACAAAATGGGTGAATGGCACAAAAAAATAATATCAAACAAAAAGCATGAAACACTAGCCACTCTTACTGAGTTTTATAACGAGAAAAGGATGGCATAATTAATCTTAAAAGTGAAAATATCTGATGACGGATAAAATAACTGTAAATTCGTTTTGTATCGCCCGCGGTGCAGGTCAAAAACAATTATTAAAAGAAAATGGTAAAAACGAATTTCTTACAAAAAGAGTCTACAGCAAGAGTCATTTTTAAAACGTCAGAAATATGCAAACTGAATCGACAGTAAAACAAAAACAAATATCTGAGACAAATATAAAAAGGAAACTTCAGTTCATTATATAGGCCAAAATGGGTACAAACAGCTGTGACAAATATTTCTTCACGGGAATATATGGTCATTGACCTACTCACATAAGATAACCATCATCGAACGTAATACACCAGATGTGAGGAGGAACGTCGCGTGTCAAATCTGGTTCAACACGATTTATGGTGGGACGGCGCCTTCAGGTATTCCAGAGATATTGCGAATGTTCATTGAAGGGCGTAGAAATACTGTACTTAATATTGTGGTCGTAGAACTTCACCTTTCTTTACCAAGGTACGAAGAGCACTTGTTTTGTTTTCGATATAAAAACTCGACGTTTATTCTTCACAGAAACTAACAGATTGAAAAACTATATACTTGGGTACACAGATCCATATGGCCGTAATTACTTTACTTAAGATTGTTGCAGGCTCTGATTTGCCTCAACAATACGCCATTTCATAACGAACTGTCTCAAACTACATATTGAAATCAAAAACGTGTTTTCTTCTAGACACTACTAAACGAAAACTTGAATGGATGCTGCGAAAATGCTGAGTTGATACTCTCGCTTCATTCCTACGACTAGGAATTAAAAACCGGAACTGATTTGCGAACTGACGATTAAAACTCGCGAAACATTATATCTTTTGCCCGGAACTAACTAGATACCGAAGAATACTGAAAGGATACTGAAATGATACTGCCAGTGCATACGCTTATGGGTCATTTTATACACTCATGAAGCTATAAATTTTCATAAAATGAATAATAAACTAACACAAAAGTGACATTAGTTACGGCTATTAATAACACTTTAATAGTCATTTTCACATATATCATAGTGTTAAATCGGTTTTCTGACATTCTTAACGGGTTAAAATTTGAGATTTACCGACAGAAAAATGTCAAAAACGCGTGTTGCAATTATATTTATTACACCTATAAATATATCCTCGTGATTTTTATAGTCTGTGAATTCCTAAGACAATAACAACTTTTGTCTTTGGCCATATGTGCTCTCAATTATTTATTACACTAATACGTGCACACAAAAGATTTTTACATTCTTTTGGTAGGCATTTATTATTTTCAACATGTGGTCAAACTGAGCCACACATTGGATTTTCTCACGTACTTTCAAATTAAAACTGATCATTAGATCCATTATTGGGGCTTCGCTGGCCTCCACACCCTGATGATCTTAGAAGAGTGAAATATATTTTTGTCGACCAAAATGTATTGGAGGCCTAGCGAAAATGATGCAATCCACGCGTCAATGAAATGAGCGATTTTCTATGAGTGATACTTCTGAATAACATTCTCCCTTATCTCATTCATAGATAAGAATCTCCAATGGAAACTGGACATTTAATAAATAATCAACTATCTGAATGAAAATGCAAATTTTCACTTTCAGATTTTTTCTCTCAAGTTATATAGGGTCTTTCTCAATATCTATCAGATGTATTTCAATGTCCAGCGTGGCTTTCGCCGGGGAAGTAGCTGTTTTCTGTTAGATATTACAAAAAAAAGTAAGTTCAATTTTATCGTAGGGTTTTTCCATTTCCAGAGGAGTCATGTATTGATTCAATTTTCAATTGAGAATGTTTCTCTTTAAAACATGAAATTTATATAATAACATATACCTACAAGTACTTAATTATAGTCACAAAATTCACAACAAATAACATCAAACCATCAGTCAATCGTTTGAAAATAAAGATATATTATTATAAAAAAGGAAAACAGACATCATATCATTAAGAAAATGTAATTCTGATTCAGTAAAGAACATTTATTATTATTATTTGACATGAAATTATATAGAGTGTAATGATAGAGACTAAGTGAAGTCAAAAATTCAGAATCTCTTGGAATAGAATTCGTCCAGCGAATAGAATGCTCTATCTAGTAGAATATTTCTCAAGGAAGCTTTGATATTCCTTCCATCAGTAATCTTCCTTGTTGCATTAGGTAGGTGATTAAACATTTTCTTTCCGTTATGAACACAGGATTTTTTTTACTAGTGATGACCTTGGGAGTGGTAAGATTAAACTAAGTGCTTGTCTAGTAGTGTATTGTGATATAGAATGTACTCTATCTCTAAACTTACTGAGGCTAACCTCAGCACTACCACAGTTACTAAGAGTGCTGTGAATGAATTAATTGTCTATACTTTCCATCATGCAAGGATATATGGTTCGTTTTCAACAAAAGCTGTGGAGATCGAGCGTTTTTTCAATATATTCGCTCTATAGCAAAAAAGCTGTCATTTCTGGGAAAACTATCGAGCCAGGTTCCACACTCATAAAAGTAAATTAGAAATATAATAAATGAACAACTTACAACGAAATCAACGGATAATTCATTAGGTTAATCAACAAAAATATAAACATTCTTGAAAAAACTATCATTCAATTTAACTATTAGTTATTATAGGTCAAATAACTTAAAATGCAAAACTCTTGATTGAACCTAAATAACAAAATTTCAACTATATCATAAAAAAGTAAATTTTTCTTTTACGTTGCTTTGAGAACCTATCAATAACAGCATCGATATTTATTTCAATATCTCTGTGTACATTTAATAAAGTCAATTCAATTAGTCTTTTCTGACCCATCGTAGACCTTAACCAACCACGACTTCAGTCTCGTAAGTGTACAACCTTTCTGCTTCCAGTGCTTCTCCTGGGAGGGGATACTGACCCTCAGTACCCCCCCCCCCTTATCGACGCTGGAACTGGAACAATGGTATGGACTTGAAAAAGCTGCGAGAAGTTGATCTTAATACTTGGAAAATTATGCAAATTTATAGGAGATTGCATTTTCTTTCGCCCACATCTCATTTTATGTCAAACACAATTATACCGCGTCGAGAATGTATAGTACACAGCAATTTGAAATATCTTTCTCTTGGCCCGCGAAATCACTTTTACTGTTTTTTAAAGTTAATCATACATGTGATCATTGAGATCATTGTTTCTGTTAGGCATCTAGTTTTCCAGAATAATAAAGAAAAATTATTTTCAGTTTAAGCATTCTATAGCAGCGAAGGAGTGCGAACGCAGGTCCATGAAACTTGCCAGAATAGAAAATGAGGAGGAGAATAAAGACCTAGAGGAATTGATACTGAAAGCGAAAGGTAATGAAAATATCACAGGTCATTTCCAATAGTAAGTCTTTCATGTCGAATATTATTGTTCATTGAAATCTGGATAGCACTTGCCAGCGATATCTTACTCGTAACAGTATAGACCGCCAGATAACGACAGATTTTGCTGACTCATTTTCTCTCTTCTGGGATATTAACCACTGGAAATTATATCAGTGTTGAGCCCAAAAAATGAAAATTCAGCGATCGGACGTGTGCTAGGCATATAGAAAATTCATTTTCTTTTTGCAGAAAAAAATTATTTTTATTTTCTAGTTTATGGCATTTTAACACATGAATAGGTATAACAATCTAATAGTGAAAAACCAAAGCCATAAGATTTGCACGTGCTTAAAGAGTTGAAATAGGGGCACGAACTTGTAAAAAAATAGTTGGTTGCTGATGCATTTTCTCGCTTATGGCAATCAACAGAATGAAATTTAATATCGTTAGGAACCCAAAAAAAAATTCCCATAAACCGGTCAGCTGTTGAAGTCTCCGAGCAATAAAAGACATAGAGATGCCATTTCTATAATCACAACACACATTTGTAATGAAAGCTCCATAACACTATCCTTTGTTACAGATTGTGGGTAAGGGGTAATACTCCGAGTTCGGAGGGGGAGATTTGTTATTGTTATGATATCCGGACGTAAGCGTAGAACCAGTAGCGTGCTAATACATTTTCTCATGTTTCATTTTTAATGAAAAATATGTATAATTAGACACGGTCGATGCAGAGAAATTTGTTCTCACATGTATTGGTATCGATAGGAGACCACTTGCCTGGTTAGAAAGCACGTGTGTTATCAAGATGTCAATCCTGACGTCTAATGCTTGGCGGAAGTGCTGTAGGTTTCCCTAAGTTAAAAAGTGAATGCGCTACCAATAATTTCTAAGTCACCCCGGAGCCCCACGGCAAATAATAGCCGCCATGTACCCTCACAGGCTATGCCTTTAAGTACACTCTACGAGTGTTGTCAGTAGAGAGTAACATATTTTATTACGATGAATAGGTACAAAAATAAGTGACAATTGTAAATGACATGAGAATTGTTAAAACGCCATGTGTACTACCATGGCATACACTTTTTTTTCTACGACCTTTTAAAAATTGACTTTCATTCGTCAATTGTGAACGCAGAAATATAGTAATTATTGCTGTGTGGCAATAGCAACTAAATTGATTCAAAGCAATGAACACTTTTGATGGTTCAATCAATCAAAAATACTGTATTGTGCGAAGAATTAGATTATTGCTGATAAAGCATAGAATAAGGTCATAATTACTAAAAAAAAGTAAATCTTTGAATCACATTAGTAAACTATACTATACACTTTATATACGATATACATGAATTATAATACACATAAAAGTTTACGTATAAAATATAATACACATAAGAGATTACATTCAAATTTCTGATGAAAGTGTATCGTTGAAATACGCATCCAAAGTGTAGTAAGCTAGTAGCTCTCTAACTCCTTTTCTGATGTTTTTTTCTGAATTCAGGTTATTGATATTCTGAGGCAGACGATTGAAACATTTTTTTAGAGTTGTCAAAAAGTTATTTCTTAATTTGTGTAGAGTTAGGCTTAGGGAGCGATCAACGGGTTAGGTAGAAAATCAGAGGGCGTGATTTGTTTTCTGATGCATTGCACCCAGCTGACACCTCGCCCTTTTCCATAAATATGTATATTGTATTCATGCATATCGCACATTATGTATAGATTTTATATTCTAATAGAAATAAAGAACTATTATTATTATTATATTACAAGTCTGTCGGTAGAAAATCGATAATTTCTTACGTAGTTATTATTTAACTTTTTGCATCTCCAAAAGAGTTGAAGAAATTCAATGAGGGATCTCCCGAAATTGGGAGGGAGTATGGGCTCTCTCAAGAGATTAAAAATACTACTGAACCAATTGATTAGATTTCAAACCTGCGATGATTCACAGTGTTCCATTCACAGTAAAGAAGTTTATGTCCACGTCCGGTTTTACCAGAAGCGATACGTCACTGAAAATATTCCTGATCGATTATTCATATTGATATATGTGATATTCCTCGTATATAAAATGTTATTTAAATGGGAATATGGACAACTTCTGATGAACGGATCACCTACGTGATAATCCCTGTATGTCAACGAAACATTCCAATACCCATTAGATATAGCTAGTGGCTCATGATTTGAATTTGGTTAATGAAGAGTTGAGTTTGCTTACTCACCTACTCTTTAGTATACCTACATTTCAACAAGTTTTGATAGGTGATCGTTCAGTCGATTTACATAGTAACACAGTTTTTTCACAGCTATTTCAACAAATAGTGTATTTCTGTCTCAAAATCGGGAGGAAAATGAGCAAATTCAATGAAAATCAACTTTTTAATACCAATGAAAGGTCAACTGTGGTTTATGTCATGACAACCGTACTGCGACGCCCATGGTTTGATTTGACAAGACGACAAATAAGTCGTAAATGGACGTAAACAAACATGATCGCCAAGTTAAGAGTGAATATAATACGGAATTCCAACCTGATCACCGAGTGCAAACGAATATTTCCGACAATGCCCTTTTTCAATATGATTCGGGCTGAGATGTTTGTAAACAACGTCGGGTATGTTGCTTTCGAAAAAGAGACAGAAAAGCCCTCTCTATATCTTTTATTACTCGGAGGTTGAAGTATATTTTCCGGACGGAAAATTTTGTGAAAATCTTTTTCGTTTTCCGGCAAACTGTCTCGTGAATGAAATAATGTGCAATAGAAATTTATTAATGTAAAAGTCTGTCATATAAAAAGCCATAAGTCTACATAGTTCGTGCTTATCATACTATATGAAACTGGAAAACTTGCAGAAAAACACAGGAAATTTTGTTCATTTTCTCGTTTATGGGAATTGGCATGTAGGAATAAAAACTGATTTTAAGACTAGAAAAAAAAAGCCATAAGTCGGAAACATGATTACGATGTTTTATACAGTGAGGTCCTGAAGTAACGGATACATTAATTTTCTACGTTGTTATTTTTTAAGAAAAACGTCGAGTTATGTTTTCGAAAAGACACTCTGTGACATAAAAAATTCACCCCTCCTGCACCCCCCTCAAGGTGACAGTCATTCACCCAATTTTTTTAATCGAAAACCCTTGAGATTCACCAATCCATTGAAGAACAGAATTTTTTGGGGTTTCAGATATTTTCAGAAATTCCAAGGAACCTATGTTATGGGTAGTTTTTAGAGAAACCGAGAATGATAATCTAGAAGATCAGCCCAATTTAGGTCACAACGGTACTTGTAAGTCCAGTGAGAGACTTGTGCACACATATCCAGTGTGATATGGTTCCTAGGATACGCAGGAACCAACAAAATATTACATTTCCTTCTGTTCACCATTTGAATTGTACCGAAGACACTGCAAATCGATTTCAACCTATGGTCCAGAACTGCTTCTAATCTGGAAATGAGTTCGATTTTTCATTTAGACATAGAAGCAATTTATTATTCTGGAACTTTCACTTCTAAAAGGTGAACTAGGCCTGAAGGGCAGGCCACTATGAAAAAAAACGAGCCGGAAGCTCTGCCTCTAAGGTGGTGGGAAAACGAACTAGTGTTTATTATATTCCTGCGCACACTGGCTTGCTGTTTTTACTTTTTTGTGAACTTTGATTCGCCACATCGTGTCACATAATCACAATAAACAGGTAATGGGCATAATCGCATTATTTCAAAAATGTGATGTTCCGTATTCAAATTCGAATGATCATCCGATTATGACACAGCAAGCCAGTAGGCGTGGGGGAATTACGCAGTTAAGATATTTGAACTTATAGGGGTTGACGCAAAATTGCTTGAATTATCTTTACAACCCTTATCAGTTTGTCACAATAATACCAATAACTTTTTTTTTTCTCTCTATAAAAAATTATTTAAAACAATAAATTATTTGGTTCCAATATTATTACTATCATACTTCCGACTTTTTTTATGGCCTAAGAATGAAGTTTGCAATGCATTCGCCAAATCCCATGGAGGAAGAAATGAGCAATTTTATCTTTATTAATTTCTCGCAGCAGAATTTTCAAATAATTGTATTTATTTATGCAGTGTGACCCATTTAAAATGGAAGCACTCATATCAAACTTTATTTTCAACCGATTGTAATGTTTTTTTTTCAAAAGTCCATCAGGACACCAAATTTAATGAGTGATTTTCATTTTCTGGGCCAACTGATCTCATTTTTCAAGGTTAAAAATCTAAAATATTTTTTTAGAAGAAATCTCACCAATCCACTGGATTCGCGACATTTTTAAATAGTTCTTGTTAAAAGTTTGTTGAAACTCGTCCATCAATAAGA
Organism: Chrysolina oricalcia; assembly: GCA_944452925.2. Taxonomy (NCBI): domain Eukaryota; kingdom Metazoa; phylum Arthropoda; class Insecta; order Coleoptera; family Chrysomelidae; genus Chrysolina; species Chrysolina oricalcia. The sequence goes on from OX101824.2 coordinate 54,130,039, forward strand.
AGAAATATGCCGGTTAATCAACCCACCAATTCAATTTCAGAACTCTTATCACAATATGGAATACACCAAGAAGTCTCGAAATATCACAGGTCAGAATTTCATCAACATCTATTCATAAATAAGAAAATTGCAGGATAACAAAATTTGAAAAATATGTTGATGGAATTTCATGAAAATATCATTTCATTTAATGATTTTTCATTATTATTTATCAATAGATTTTGATGAAATTCTGATCAGTGATATTGAGACTCCCTGAATCAAGTGGTGTATTCTGAATTTTGGATAAGAGTAGAAATTGAAATGGTGGGTTGATTAAACGGCATATTTCTTAAATTTAATTCTCCCATAACTTATTTATCGATGGTCGAATTTCAACAAAATTCCAAAATTAACCATTTGAAAATGTCACAATTCAAGTGGTGTAGTCTGAATTTTTCAGTTTTTTACCTCGAAAAAAAAAGAATGTGAAGAAAATGAAGATTTATTCATGAAATTTGGTGTCCCAGTGGACTTTTTGATCGATATCATGTTTCCAACTTATGGCTTTTTTTTCTGGTCTTGAAATAATATTTTCTTCTCACATGCCAATTCCCATCAACGAGAAAATGAAAAAATTTCCACAAATTTTCCTACAACTTTACAACTTATGGTTTTTCTTGAGGTACATGCAAAGCTTATGGGAATTTCATTATGATGTTTATCCATCAACAGAATCATATGGTTCAAATGCCATAAACGAGACAGTTTGCCGGAAAACGAAAAAGATTTTCACAAAATTTTTCGTCCGGAAAATATACTTCAACAGCTGACCGGCTTATGGGAATTTTTTTTTGGGTTCCTAACGATATTAAATTTCATTCTGTTGATTGCCATAAGCGAGAAAATGCATCAGCAACCAGCTAAGATCGCGCCCCTATTTCAACCCTGTAAGCACGTGCAAACCTTATGGCTTTGGTTTTTCACTATTAGATTGTTATACCTACTCATGTGTTAAAATGACATAAACGAGAAAATGAAAAAAAAACAATTTTTTTCTGCAAAAGGAAAATGAATTTTCTGTACAGGCCGTTTCTTTTATCATGTGGTAACATTGCTATATTCTAAACCGTAACAGATACGAAGACGATTAAATGGGAGAAAAGGTAACTATTGTGGAGAACAGTACAATGGTCAAAGAAAATTTACAGGGAGTCTCGCCCTTCCCGATTTATACAGGGAAAACAAAAATGCTGTTATTTGTTTTTTACGAATAGAACTGTTATTTCTGAAAATATAAAAAAATTTATAAGGAAAGTTTTAATGTATTTAAAATGTACTATGAAAATGTAACAATGAATCTTTGATTAAACCTTTCGTGTCAACACGGCCACCATCAACATTTTTTTTCAAATACGGACCTGTCTATTTTAGTACAAATATTGATAAAGCGATAAAATCACAATTCAGTGGTATATCACACTTGATATTTTTATCACGTTTCATTTAAAATAACTAGCATCCTCAGTGACAACAATTATTAATTACGGTCCTGTCATTAGTTCTTTTATAAATTATTTTGATTTCTTCAAAACCTATTCAACTATTGGCATACTTCAGACTTCACCCAATAATTTCGATAAGAAGATACCCCAACACAACGAACATTCGTATTTTTCCTTCTTGGGCATTTTTGTATTACAGAAATCCTTGTTTCAAGGCTGATTTCTTCTGAATCAATTATCATACTGAATATTTCTATAATTCTCAATCCTGGAAGTAACGAAAATATTAGTTTTTGGTCAAAATACGACTATTGTGTGATATGGTACAATTAAATAGCATCTCACTTCATTTACCATTTTTAAACAAGTAGGCTTTGCTTGGTTTCTATGGCAGGACAAATAAATGAGTTGTTGATACGTGTTAAGAACTGTCAGTCGTTTATACACTCAGTCATATCAAAGATGTATTCAAATGACGAAAGGACTGAAATCTTCTTTTAGCAAAAAATATGTATGGTGAGCTATACCCAAATCGTCGTATTCCAAACATTCAAATGTTTAGACGATAAGAAAGAAATTTGAGAGATTGTGGTGCATTTGATAGAAATAAAATTAGAAAATGTGTTGTTACTGGAAGTATGCGGAACCAAATAAATGTTTTAGGTATGCAAATATTACTTCATAAAGATTAACAAAGTGACGAAAATATTTTTTTTCAATTTAGGATTGGTCAGTTACAAAAATATTTCTAACCAAGATTGTTCTTTACGAGAAATTGCCCACGAACTAGGGATTTCTGTAAAATCTACCAGAAATATTTTGAAAAAGAACAAATACAAATGCTACAGGATACGCAAAGTTCATCACCTCAATGAAAGGGATTACGGAAGGAGAGTACGATTTGCGATGTGGTTGAGACGTAGAAATAGGGAAGTTGGAAATATTTGTAATAAAATAATATGGACGGACGAATCAAAATTCACCAACAATGGTTGGTTTAACAGAAACATCCATTACAGGTGGAATAATACAAATGAACATTTACATAGAGAAACCAATTTCCAGGAAAGGTTCGGAATAAATGTTTGGTTGGGAATTTTGGGAACAAACATACTAGGTCCTTTCTTTTACGACGAGCATTTGAATGGTGGAATGTATTTACATTTTTATCCAATGAGTTTGATGGCTACTTAGATGAATTGCCACTGAACATCCGCCGTGAAATACAATATTTTCAACAAGACGGTGCCCCTCCCCATAATGCAGCAATAGTAAGGGAACATTTAGATGCAATATTCCCAAGAAAATGGATTAGAAACAATGGACCAATTGCCTGGCCAGCTCGATCCCCAGACCTAACTCCTTTAGATTTTTTTGTCTGGGGATACATAAAGGATAAAGTTTTTTCGACAACTAGTACAGATATCGACCATCTCAAACAAAAAACAAGAGATGCATGTAATAGCATTACACCCATCATGCTAGAAAATTGCCACAGAAATTGTATGGACAGACAACTTATGTGCATTCAACAAAGAGGTCGGCAATTCGAGCATTTAATGAAGGTTATCATGAAGAATTCATTTTCTGTATTGGTTTTATTTTCACTCAAAAATTCAATATGAAATAAATTGTTTTCTGTTTGTTTGATTTCTTCTACTCTTAAGTAAGATTATTTCCGAGGTAAATTGCTATCGTTCGTCTCTGAAACTACAGATATCTTTTATTATAGTGTAAACATAATTTTAATAGATACATTTATTCAAAGCGTCACTGATAATTTTTAAATCGGAGAGTTAGGTTTTGTGGAATCCATAAACGACCTAACGACAGGACCGTAATTAAAAATTGTTGTCAGTGATGATGTTAGTTATTTTAAATGAATGTGATTTTATCGCTTTATCAATATTTGTACTAAAACAGACAGGTCCGTATTTGAAAAGAAATGTTGATGGTGGCCGTGTTGACACGACACGTTTAATCAAAGATTCATTGTTACATTTTTATAGTAAATTTAGAATACATTAAAACTTTCCTTTTCCATTTTTTTATATTTTCAGAAATAACAATTCTATTCGTAAAAAAATAACAGCATTTTTGGTTTTCCCTGTATAACTCGGGAAGGGCGAGACTCCCTGTAAATTTTCTTTGGCCATTGTACTGTTCTCCACAATAGTTACTTTTTCTCCCATTTAATCGTCTTCGTATCTGTTACGGTTTAGAATATAGCAATGTTACCACATGATAAAAGAAACGGCCTGTATGCCTAGCACACGTCCGATCGCTGAATTTTCATTTTTTGGGCTCAACACTGACATAATTTCCAGTGGTTAAAATCCCAGAAGAGAGAAAATGAGTCAGCAAAATCTGTCGTTATCTGACGGTCTAAGTAGGATAAACACAAACATCCAGATGTTGCTTTCTTGATTATTATATGGTAACAAAATGAGTTGCATTTAGACATCACTGTTACCACTTTTCTTCTCGTTAGTGTCGCTTTGAGGCACAAAATGTGAAGAAGATTGCAAAGCACACTAACATGAATTTTGGTTTCATTGCGATTTTGTCGGTATAGAAGGAATAAGCTTGTTAACAAAATTGAGCACGACGTCACCATCACGACTCAAAATGGCCAGAGTTGTGTGTCGAGTGCCAAGTAGAATTTGTATTTGATTGACGCCATTCTTTAAATATTCTATATGCACTTCTGATAGTTTGTAGTGTTGTGTTTGATTCTTTTTATTTCAATAGTTGAATCAAATGTGTTTATCAACATTTCCCAATTATTATTTCTACCAAGAACTGTATCCCTTCAAGGACCGGAACGGTGAGTAGAAACTAAGAAAGGTAAATTTAGTTATTTACAGAATTTGGCATTTTCAAACTAGGTACTGATTTCGCCGCGAGAAAATGCTGTCTAGAGTTGAATTATAGATTTTTCTACATTTTTTTATATTGTTTTTTTTTTCATGATTTAGACAGAGTTTGATACTGATTTTTTTATTTGTGAAAAGTATATAACTACTACGGAATCAACTCACTCATTTGTTTTCTAGCATTCCATTCCATATGAACCCTAATTCATTAGTTATTCTTGACATACATAGAAAGTGAAGCCCATCTTTAAATAAGTACCAGTCCATTCAATTTCACATTGTTACATCGAAAGGGTCTCAATGTGCATTCAATTCCGAAGTATAAATGGAATGTCACATTGGGCTAACTTCGAGTCACATTTAGCATCACATTTTGATGTCTCGAAGTGCGGTAATAATGGAAGTCACTGGTGTGATCTGAAACATGAATGTGAATCCCACTATCATCTCTGAGACCATTCTGTGTTGACTGGGATGATACATTAGGAAAAGAGTGGAGAAGGATAGACGGCAGCAGATACTCAAAGCAGATAATATCGGGGCACGACAGGGCAAGGACTGCCAAGATACTGAAGCTAAGCCGCAAAGAACTCCGACTGTTGGTGGGAGTTCTAACCGGCCACTGCGGCCTCAGGAGGCACCTGAGAGTTGAGGCAGACCCACTATGCGCTGAATGTGGTGAGGAGGAGGTCTCCTTCCACTACCTGTGCGAATGCGGTATTTATGCTAGGCTCAGACAAAACGTCTTCGGAGCTGCCATCATTAAGGAGAAGGAATTGAACTCATTGCAATGGAAGGACATCTCGACTTTCATAAGAAGGTCGAAGAGGTTCGAGCAGGTACCCGCCATGGGATGAGTGAAGATGCCGGGGACTGCGAAAGCTGACGCTTGCGTCCCCCACCCATTACCATTGATTACAAGTGATCTAAAGTTGATTCCAAGTTGTTTCCCCCTCGCAATATTCATTTAAAATAGATTTAAGGTTCATATAATCCCATGAAAAAATTAACAGCAAGGTAAAAAATTCTGAAAAAATTCGAGCTATTTTGGCATCCAAATTGATTAATGAGAGAGATGTAGAAGAAAATCTGATGAACAGTTTTCGAGGAAATAAATAAAAACCAAATTTTTGGAGGTTTTTTTTTAAGTTTTCCCAAAAACCATTCATCAGATTCCATTTCAAATATCATGACATATCAATGTTAGAGTAAAAGATAATCACGATTTTTTTCAGAATTTTTAACCTCAACGTTCCCTCACAATTCAAAAATATTCTGAAAATCTTGTTATAAAATCAAAGACAGTTGAGAAGAATCGCTTTTGCAAGTGATTTATATGAAATTTAGAAGACTGAACATTAAGGAACTATTCATACTATTTTTCAGATTTAAAATCGAACGATTAATATTTTTAATAATGTTTTTCAAAACCTCTGACAAAAAAGCGATAAATCGCTCCAGTAAGTGATTCCTCTGTGGTACATGGACGAAAAGACAAAAACAGTTCTGCTACTGTCCACAAGGTATTGCACAAAATTGTTGTCACTGTCATATTCACTGTACAGCGTTGCCAATAGTTCTAGACAGCGGTAACCGATGTAATTTGTTGAATTTTTCGAAAATGAGAGTTACGACGATGGCCTCTGCTGGGTCCTGTTTATGAATTTGGTTGAATTTGTTGTGTCTCCAGTTTTTTTATTAGATGTAGACCTCGGGGATCTCGTTATTAGAATTCAGTGGCCTCTGCTGAGTCCTGTCTATGATTTTGGTTGAATTTGTAATGTCTCTGGTTTTTTGTTGGGTGGAGACCTCGTTATTCGAATGGCCTCTGAAGAGTATTGTCCGTGAATTTGGTGAAAGGTGCAGTGCTTCCGGTTTTGGTCGGACGGAGACCTCGGGGGCCTCATTATTCGGTTTCAATGTCCCTTGCTGTATTCTGTCAACAAATTTCAGGAAATTTGTTGCGTGCGCCCTCAGATTTGTCTTGGTTGGAGACCTCATTGTTCAAACTCAACACCCCGTACTGAGTTATGTGTACAAGTTTCAAAAAATATAATAGGAAAGTTTTAACCGAAATTATTATGATAATTATTAAAAAAGGAATTGGATGTTTTCCACCATCATGAATCATGACTTTTTATGTGTCTCATCAATGTTGATTTTTTACCATAAATCTCATGTTTAATGTCTTGACAAAGAAAATAAACATTTCCGATAGCTCAAACAAATAACATAGAGTATTCTTTTAAACAGCTCAGTATTTTGACTGCATCCTCAGGATACATCCGCATTTTTCCTCAACTACTCAGTCAAAACTGGTGATAGACCAGGTCATGACTGTTCATAATATCGGAATTTCACCTTAGTAAAAATCTCACCGTTTTCGAGATAATGAGCATTTTTTGAATTTCTGGAAAATCACTACCTCACCTTGGATTTTTGAGTGCCATGTCTACAAATTGAGACCAATTCAAATATCTTTGCTGCTGAAGATTACTGATTAGTAATGCTTTCAGATGTACAAAACAGTTTTTCAGAAAACGATACAATTTTTCAAGAAATGAGGGTAAAATTCCAGATTCGAGTTTCACCAATTTTTTTAACAACAGTTTGACATTATTGTTTGAAAAAAACATAACCAAGTGAAAGTGGATATTCATTACAAAAGAATGCCCATTTTGTCCAGACTCTACCATGGTATGAAACATACGATAATTATTTTTGGATAGAGTAGAATTTCGATCATATTAGAGTGTGATGTTATTCTGAGCTAAAATCAACTCCATTAGACTTTGTCAGTAACGTTTTTTATTTTTATCCTATCAAGATGAAATGATTCGAATCAACTGATCAGAAGCATTCAATGAGATAGATGTAAAGAAGTAAATACTAATTCAACGAATGATAAATAAAGAGGAAATAAAATCTTCCAATTTACACAAAAAATATATACTTGTAACGTGCTTACAATTGTTTCGACACACGGTGTCATCATCTGAGCGAGTTATCAACTAAAGAAACGTCAAAATCACCTTCTTAAATATTAAAATAACATGCATGAAATTTCACTAATGACAATTGCAGGTATGAAATTTCCTAATGACATATAGCTTGGATTAGGGAGCATTTGAGTAGTTACTAGTGAGATAATTAATTATAGGTGAATTGTACAGGTCAATTTGGTCATTGAGAACTAAATTGCTATTGTTACGTAAATGTTTCTTGATTTCTATGGATTCTAATATGTTTAATTTTTGACCTTTAGGTTGAATATGCAAAATTTCAGGGTTTTGTGTGAAGTTATGGTTATTGTCAATAAGGTGGTTGGCATAGTTTGAGTCCTGTTTATTTAATCTGTAACTTCTCAAATGCTCACCGAATCTTTGATTAAAACTACGGCCTGTCTGGCCTATATATAATGCATTGCAATCCTCACACTCAAGTTTGTAAACCCCCGACTTCTTGAATTTATCCCGTACAGACTTTGCGTTGTTAATAAAGGAATATAAGTTATTGTTGGTTTTGAATGCAACATTTATATTCCGTTTCTGAAGGAAACGGGATATTTTGTTCGTATGCTGACCAAGATATGTTAGACATGCAAAACGTTGATCGGTTTTTACTTTGATATGCGGGTATATTAAATTTAGAGTTCTCTTGTTTTGTTTTTGTTTAAGCAGTCTATCTATAATTGATGTTTCATATCCATTATTTACGGCGATTTGTTTAATTCTGTAACTCACACTTGAAATCTAAATCGCTTTGAGGTATATTTACCAGTCTATGAATCATAGAATGATATGCTGCTAGTTTGTGTGATTGTGGGTGCATGGAGTGTTTATGTATTGTAGTGTCTGTATGTGTGGGTTTGTGATATATAGAGAAGCCGTGCGTGTTATTTTTACGGGAGATAGTTAGATCTAAGAAGTTTAGTGAATTGTTATCATCCTCTATTTCTGATGTGAATTCTATGTTAGGATTGAGACAGTTCAAATAATTAAGAAAAATATTTAATTGACGTACCGTTCCAACCCAGCAAACGAAAATATCATCTACATATCGATACCAATATTTGAACAAATGTTTAAATTTAGATTTATGAATTTGCTTTTCCAAGTGGTTCATAAAGATTTCGGCAAGTAAACGGGATAATGGTGAACCCATGGGGAGGCCGGTTTTCTGCAAATAGTATTTATTATTGAATTCCAGGTAATTTTGGTCTATGCACAATTTGGTTAAATTTAGGATATCTTCTGTGATACTTGGGAGATTGTTGTGCTGTTCCAGCAAGTCTTTGAGAATGTCTAATGTTAATGCGGTTGGAATACTTGGAAAGAGGTTTTTGACATCAAACGATACAAATGTACAGTTACTATTGAGCTTAATGTTTTCTATATTATTTACTAAGGAGCTTGAGTTTTTTATGCTAAATTCTGAATTAAAATTCGTATATTTTGGAATTAGACTGACCAACTTGGTTGCCACTTTCTGGCAAGGGACATCAATATAGGAGCACACCGGTCTTATCGGGTTGTTTTCTTTATGAATTTTCAATAAACCATAAAGAGAAGGAGGTTTTGGGTTCATAATTGTTGACCTAGTTTTTTCCCAATCACTTAGAATACAGTTGGTGTCTCTTAGGGTAGTTCTGACTTGCTTTTGGAAATGATTTGTGGGAATTTATCGGGATTTAAAAATTCATTGACCTTCTACTAATTCTACTAATTCAACGTTTTTTTTTAATCAACACACACTATAAACCACAATAACGATTATTCAACATCGCACTAAATAATATTACAAAAATGTTATTTTTCTACAAACGTCAAAAAATGACAAGGTTCGTGCATTGACAACAGTATGCGAAGTGGCACTTTTTTTCATTTTCATTCGTTACCATGACACCGTGCGCGAAGTAATGTGCGAAATATATTTCGCACACTGCATGTAAACTATATGGGATTTTCATATTCTAACCTATATGGTCCTCAACTCCTCAATCAAGCAAAAAACAAGAAATCGTTTATTTATTAATGTAGAACAATAATTAAGGCTTTCAAATTGTGTGAGATATTTTTCTGGCTTTATTTGCTTCACACCACTCTTTAAATTGCTGATATGCATTTTCATACTGCCGCCTCGTTTTCTCCGGTAAAAGGTTGGAAATTACGGAATTGGCCGCATCTATCAAGTTAGGTGGGGTACTGCTTACTTCTTCGTCGCTCGAAATTTCCATTCTTTTACAATAATAAATATCACGCACGAAATTGACGCGAATAAAAAGTCACTCCAAAATAATTATCAAGAACTGTCACTTTGAAATAATTGTCAACAAATGCCATTTTATTTCCATAGTTACAGTAATTACTTGATTTGGAAAAATTATTTAAGGCAGTTCAATACTATTTTTCATAGTTATTACTTATTTTAGAACAATATTTTTGACGTTTGTAGAAAAAATTTTGTTTGCATCTCATGCGCGAAATACTTTGGTAATCTCGACTATTCTTTTTAACTCGATCACCAAAGTAGCATTTCGCGAACTAGATACAAAAATAACTATTTCCATCCTTTCAACCTTTGCAATGCGTTATAGGTTAGCCCCCAAATCAGCGATTCTCTGAGCGGCATTGTGAAATCGGATATCGTTCTGCATGAAGCGCTGCTGCAGCAGCAGCACTACCTCCACATTCACCATAAATGTAGTGCATATGCGCATATTCTCGGGAAGTATAACGTGTGTACGGCATGACAAAGAAATAAATACCACTGAATGAAACAAGCAGAATAATTTCAAAATACTACGACAGAAGCCACAAGTTGTTCAAACAAAATGTGACAGCCACCTATTATATATTTTCTTTATATTTACAGATTTTTCTTCAGGAAACTATTGCTTCTACGGACACAATATAGGAGTTAGAAGAGTTTTTAATTTTCGACAAGGATTTATGGCCGATTTCACCAACTGATTCCTAAAGTTAGGAAATACCTAAATCGACTTTAGGATCGCCCTAGTGCAATTTGCGTTTCACCAAGCGTTAAAGTAATGATTAAAAGTGATAGAAAATACCAAACGTAGGTATTTCCTAAGCATTACTTAACGTGTGGTGAAACGCAAATTGCACTTGGGCGTTCCTAAATTCGATTTAGGTATTTCCTAACTTTAGGACTCAGTTGGTGAAATCTTTTTGGTTACACCCTGTATATCTATCGGTCTCTGAAACTTCGTTGGAATCTGGATGTTGGACAATTGCGACATTTATCACAAGAATTCGTATCAATCGGTGCCATGTCGGATAATCGACATTTCATTTCGATAATTTTATTAGGCTTAATTACATGAAAAGTTAATTTTATTGGTATACTATCTAATGCTACCAAGCAGTCTATTCTTTATCATTAATGATCATTTTCATATTTTATCTTGATAAAATCGAAATAATATAATTTTTGGGCGTAAGTATAAAAGTTGATGGAAGCCTAGAGTAAAACCACGCCTAATTCAATGGAAATCACTTCCTCCAAAAATAATTATAGTTTGTTTTATATCATGGTATAGAGTCTGGACAAAATGAGCATTCTTTCGAAATGAATGTCCACTTCCAATTGGTTATGTTTCTTTCAGACAATAATGTCAAACTTTTTTTAAAAAATTGATGAATATCAAACCTGTCATCTTACTCTCATTTGTTGAAAAAAAAATTCACTCACTGAAAAACTGTTCTGTGCGTCTAAGATCATCACTCATCAGTAATCTTCAGCAGAAAACTGTAATTCATATGGAAATATTATAAAAGATCACTGTAACTATGGTATGGAAAACATATCTTGTCAGTGCCAACTTAAAGTTCAGAAACGAGAAATATTTGACTTTATATCAACTTGACTTAAGAAAGCTATTTTATTTCACAGAATGTTCGATAGATCGATGTTGAATACCTGCAAAATGTATTCGTATTTTCTTCAACCTTTAACGAATGATTTCTGCATTATACTAATTTTGAACTTTTCAAACTAATTAGCAATAAACCCTTTTAGGAGATGAATATGCATACTGGACAGCAGGTCGTGCTTTCGTAAATCAGGACACCAAGTACAAGCAGGTCTGGAGATGGTTTACCGATGACCCCATAATATATTTCAACTGGAGAAAAGGGGAGCCCAACGCCCCATTGAGTGAGAGATATGTTTGTCTTGAAGTACACTTAGTAGGCGCTACTTTGGTATGGAATGACCAGTACTGTTCTCCTACCAAACGCAGATTTGTCTGTGAAGAATTCGTGTGAAAATGTCAATATTGCCAAATAACTATTCTGCGGATGTGAAAACAAAGAAATTAATAAAAAAATAAAGTGGCTGTTTCAGTTCATTTCAATCAATCAACTTCATTTCCCCAAGAAACATTACATGTTTATACCTAGAAGGGATAAAAAAGTCTTAAAACTAACATAAATAGAATCGTGTTGTCATAGTGTTTGATAATTGCACTGAATGCAATTATCAGGGTAATATTTGGTGAAATTGTTTCATTTCACACAAAATGACAAAATTTGAATGGTTATGGAACTGTCAAAAAATTGTCACTAGTAATACCACTAGAGGTCAAATTACCGGACAATTTCTAAAAATATTCATGAGCGGGAAATTTTTTTTCCGGATATTAATTCGACTTCGCGTGGTATTCGGTAAGAAAATTCCACACCGAATCAAAATTTATTTTTCGATTCTCATGCAAATTATTTTCTTCATCAAGTCACCAGCGAAACTTGATTGTTGAGTTGACATGGTAACTAAGTGAGACCTAAGATGCCTGGTTTTTAGACATCTTAGTGAGACCCTATAACCTCGAAATTATTGTTTCACTTTTGAAGCTGTCAAGTGGCACGACGTAAAAAAATGTTACGCTTCGGTCAAGAAAGTAAAGAATATTCGCCAGGAGATTGAGCAGATGACACCCGCATATACCAGGAAATCGAAGTCAAGCGTATGGAGGCAGTTTACAAACTTTCACGCAGAAAAATCGTATAATTTCGATAGAGCGGATATACCTGTGGAAGAACTGGCGCTTATTCTTGAAGACTATGGGAAAAAAGAACTCCGAAGACTACAAGGAGACTGTTATCAAAGTTTTATGGAATTCCACAGCCAAGCAGTTGCAGGAATATTTTTTTGAAAAGTATAATCGCAAATATAATCCATTCTCTGACATACAATTTTTGAACGCAAGAGCTGCAAAAAATGCTAAGGGCCAGAAGCTACAAATGGATCCAACCAAGAGAAGGGAAAGTTCATCTGCACTATCAGTAGACGAGCTGAGAAAAATAATTGAGCTTTGGGACGCAAACATTCCGGAAGGACTGCAGAAAAAGTTTTTCCACGTTGCTGGTCATGAATTGGCCTGGAGAGGAAATGAAGAAGCGCCAGCACAACTCGAATATTTTGTGGACGAAATTGACAAATAGAGGGGAACCCACAGGCCGCATTGAGTATAACCCGGTTTTTTCCAAGACCACCCAAGGTGGTTCAAAGAAAGTGGCTAGTACCGAATACACCCAACGAAGCGTTTATTTTTGACGCCAAATCCAAACTGGAAGAATCCCAGTTCCAAAGGCTGGTACAAGAACAGTCCAGTTGGACAGAATACAATATCTTCCTGGTTCAAATCCGCAGCATCATTGATTGGAATTGATGTCAAAAAGATCAAAATAACAAATCATTCTGCAAGGGTCACTGCTGTTTCAACTTAGCCAAAACGGGAATTGGAGAACAGCAATTGATTAAAATAACCGGTCATGGTAGCAGCCACTCAATAAAACCATATCTGCAAATAGACTCGGGCCATCACGGATAACTGACGCAATGAGGTCTGCTTCAACTTCGGCAAAAACGATTCGAGAATCTTTGAATCAAGAACAAGTAATTACTTCCAATCAATCTGCCATAGTTTATAATAATTGCGTTTTCCATATAAACAATAATTACAATAGTGAAAATAAAATAAAAAATTAAATACTCATCTATTTTTCAACTGCTGGAAACCTAGCTAGACAAATATAACAAATTTACATTGCGTCGAAGTTTCGATAACATCCTCTAGGTATGGGCTACAAGCCTGCGATTGATAGATAGATAGATATAATGTATTAATCTTTTTTGCTACAGGTTATGTAGATGGGACAAGTCACAGTTTTAAGTATATACTGTATACACATACAGTAACAATAAGTTGTACAGGCACTGATATATACACACTTACAAATCTAAAGTATAGATAAAATATGACGACACAGGACTATTAAGAATAAAATAAATTATGATGAATTATGTTGACAGGTAGTCATCATGTAGGTATGTACTCGACCTTGATGAGAATGTATATTTGGATTAAAAATATAGAATAAAAAAATAAATACATAAATATTGTAACGAACATAGTACTGTGAGACAAGAACATTTTAATTCTTAAATTTTTATACTCATTGTAGTTGCATGAAAATGGCAACCTAAAGCGTAACATAATATATTATTCTATTTTATATCAACTTTGGATTACTACAAGTGGTAGAAAGTTATAATTTTATCAAATTTAATGTTCTTTGCAGTTTCGGTAATGGCCATGTAATGGCTTCTTAGGCTGCCCTTCAAGTGTAGTAGCTCAAAAGTGCCATTTAGGGACAAAAAATATAATATTCTTTTTACAAGTGGTAGAAAATTATAATTTTAGAGGTTTTTCGGGAAGCTGCATGAACAGATTCATAGCGCGTCATAGCTTTGTCAGCAATTATTTAGGCCTTCAAATTGGTAATTTCTACTCATTGTAGTTGCATGGGAATACCATTTCAAGATAGAAAATAGTATATTCTTCAATTTTACATAAGTTTTGAGTAACTACAAGTGGTAGAAAATTGTTTTTTTTGCGTTTTTATTAACGTGCGTTATGCGTGCTTATGGAATTCATAACCAGCGTCAGCAAGCATCAATCATAGGAGGCTGTGATCATTGCATTTTGACACTTCAAAACATCAAAAAAACTCGCGTTTTGTTGCAATAAAGAATACTCGCATTAATAGAGGATTGTGGCTCCAACTTGAAGGAAGAAAATTTGTTCCGAATTGTCCACGAACATTTGCATCAAAACTACGCAAAATTGAAAGTACTGCAAATACTATATATATATATATATATATATATATATATATATATATATATATATATATATATATATATATATATATATATGTTCCAGTGATTGTAAAACAGTCGAAAACAATCCTTTAGGAACTCACTATACCTTTGTATAGATTGTATGGCATATGTCCGACAGAAAACAACTACTTCTCTGGCTAATACCTCGACAGATATTGAATTATATCTGTCAGACATATGTGCAAAGATCCTTACTTTGAAGGAACAACTTTGCAAGAGCTCTCAGAGACAGACAGCAGGACACCGCCTGATCCAAACAAGGAACCAACTGCAGACCGGTTTCGGGATGTAGTCCCTCATCAGTGCAGTCCTGTTTATCACGGTTGTATACACGCGGGGGCCCGGTGCCCGTCATCGTTCACCGGGATGAACACTGCAATCGCTTACAGGATCCACCACGGCAACAGATTAGAGAGCGCTCCAGAAGGACATTTCGGATACATATGCCATACAATCTATACAAAGGTATAGTGAGTTCCTAAAGGATTGTTTTCGACTGTTTTACAGTCACTGGAACATTTATTGCTCCTTGAAACAAGTATTCAGCATATACCATTTCGTATCCGAAATGTCCTTCTGGAGCGCTCTCTAATCTGTTGCCGTGGTGGATCCTGTAAGCGATTGCAGTGTTCATCCCGGTGAACGATGACGGGCACCAGGCCTCCGCGTGTATACAACCGTGATAACCAGGACTGCACTGATGAGGGACTACATCCCGAAACCGGTCTGCAGTTGGTTCCTTGTTTGGATCAGGCGGTGTCCTGCTGTCTGTCTCTGAGAGCTCTTGCAAAGTTGTTCCTTCAAAGTAAGGATCTTTGCACATATGTCTGACAGATATAATTCAATATCTGTCGAGGTATTAGCCAGAGAAGTAGTTAAGTAGTTGTTTCTGTCGGACATATGCCATACAATCTATACAAAGGTATAGTGAGTTCCTAAAGGATTGTTTTCGACTGTTTTACAGTCACTGGAACATTTATTGCTCCTTGAAACAAGTATTCAGCATAAATATATATATATATATATATATATATATATATATATATATATATATATATATATATATATATATATATATATATATATATATATATATATATATTTATTAGACGTAGACACTTAATTGAAAACATTCAAAGTCCTGCATTTTCGCCATTTAGAAGAGAGGAGGTGCCCGAAGAATATAGAAAACATCTTAGCTTTGTAATTAAAATGTATCAAAACTAAATATTATTTGAACAAATAAAAACCAGTCTGTCAAAAATGGTCTGTTATTGAAAATGTCAAAAAATTTCCAGTAAAATACCCCCGTTGCCATGGTGATCTGTCAAAATAACGTATTTTGATTGGTTCAAAATTACAGGTGTGGAATTTTCAGAATTTTTTTCATAATACTTATTGGTCACATTATCTTTATACAGTGAGGACGTAAAAAGTCCTCCCCCCCTTAACTTTTGAACGGAACAAGCTATAGAGATCGGGTAAAATTCAGGTAAAAATGTACCACTTTTACTACTTTGTGGCATAAAAATGATTGTGATCACGTGGCCTTATGTCAAGAGGGCACCATCAACTTTTTTTTATCAAATGTAAAGGGGTAAATTTGCTTCAAATATTTAAAAAATAAATTATTTTAACTATTAATTGTAGCAGAATTTTAAATCCGCTACTGATTCTGGCCGAAAAGCCATTTTTTTTTGTGGTGAAACAGGTGCACATATTATTGGTATTTTACACTGTGGTTTTTGTTTTATTTATCAAATGTAAAGGGGGGTCACGTGGCTCCTGGTTTTGAAGGTCTTCCGATACTAAGTATATCCAACACTTCTTTGTTTGTGAAAATCGGCCAAGCCGTTTCAAACTGACGAGCGTTTAAAATTTGCTTCAAATATTTAACAAATAAATTATTTTAACTATTAATTGTAGCAGAATTTTAACTCCGCTACTGATTCTGGCCGAAAAGCCAATTTTTTGTGGTGAAACAGGTGCACATATTATTGGTATTTTACACTGTGGTTTTTGTTTCAGTTTTTTTTACCTTAGTTATTTTGCTGGAGACTCCAAATAGCATTTCATTTCAATCTCAGTCTAATATTGACGTTAATCATATAAATACTTTTGACAGTTTTCATAGATTTCAGCATTTCTTTATAAGTTTCAAATGCCTCGTCCTCGTCCTTTAGAAGAAAAAACCGAAGCAACTTTAATTTACGCTGAAGCTGGGCGTAATTACCATGAAGAAAGAATATTTAATGAGCGCTTCCCAAATAATCCAATATCTCGTACCTACTTAAGGGAATTGGCCAGTAAATTTCAAAGAACTGGTTACGTAACGAAGGAAAAAGGATCTGGAAGAAAATCCATTTCAGAAGATCAGCAAATCGACGTTCTGGCAGCTGTTGTTAATAATCCGCACAAACAATGAAAACGGTAGCCACGGCTTGTGACGCATCTACGACCACTGTGAAAAAATATCTTAAAAAACACAAATTTCACCCATATAAATTAAAGATTCTGCATCAATTAACAGAAGATGACCCAGATAGAAGAGTTTTGTGAGATCATGTCTGATCGCATAACCGAAAATCCCGGTTACATTAACTCTATTTGTTGTGATGAAAGTACGTTTTTTCTAAATGGAACAGCTTTATTGGTCACACGTAAATCCGCACGTTTTTCGAGAGGGTCATACTCAAACTCCAGAGAAGATCAACGTAAGGGCTGGTATTTTGGGTGACCATATCATAGGTCCAATATTTATGGCAGAAAATTCAACTGGGCATCTGTATTTAAAGATGCTTCAAACAGATCCATCACAGTATTCAAGAAGCAGTTGGGGCAAACCCAAATGAATTTACCATGGACGTTACCTTTCAACAAGATGGTGCACCCCCTTACTACTACAGACCTGTCCGAGAATGGCTTATCGAGAATTTTCCGGGACGGTGGATAGGCCGACGTGGCCCCATTGAATGGCCAGCTAAGTCACCTGATATGACCCCTTTGGACATTTTTTGTGGGGGTACATAAAATCTAAGGTGTACGTCACGCAGCCACAGTCACTCCAGGAACTTATGAACCGAATAACAGATGTGTACGGTATTACCCCGGAAACATTTCATAACGTTCGGATTGAATTCCACAACCGACTTTTTTTCTGTCAAGAAATGAACTGTGAACATTTTGAGTACTAGTTAAAATAGTTGTAATTGTTACTTGATATTTTGTTGAAATTTAATGTTATTTAGGTTTTTAATTTATTTGTAAAATATTTTAAGCAAAGGACCACGCACACACCTTATGGGAAAAAGTCTTTCGGTGAAAATGGCTGATTTTTTTATATGTTGTAGCTGGAACCATCCTGAGTAAAAGTCTCCATTGGCCCAACTCGATCGTATGACTAGATTCGGCGCTTGAGGGCGCCAAATCATGAATTTTGTGATTTTTGGAGAAATTCAGCTGAATGAAAAAATATCAATATCTCATTTATATTCAATATTGTGTGCGACTGGGAATTCCTAATGTTCGCGAGAAATATTTTTTTCTACGACCGTGCGTTTTTACCCACTTTCCCGCACTCATTTTTGTTTAGAAAGTGTCACTTTCCCGCACTAGTGCGGGAAAACTCGCTTTCCCGCACTAGTGCGGGAAAGTAAAATATGTCAATTTATCGTTATTAAATGTACATTTCATTGTTGATGAGAGTTATTTGGAGGACTCCGTAGAACAGAAGAAAACCATCTCGAATAAAATTCTTTCATGTACTGGCAACTTGCAACCGATGCCGTCTCCGTCATCTTCATGCACTTTGCAATCTACGAGTGTTACTCTTAACAGCCAGTTACCACCAACTAACTACTCTGGACCGGCTATTCTGACGCATTTGCAGAATGCAAAAAATTGTGTTTTCAACATTAATATTAGTGGATTTTCATTGAATGTTTTACTATAGCTATACTGAGTGTTTGGAATAAGATAGGCTTCGCGTCGTTCGGGTCAACGGCAGTCGCGTGCGGGAAAGTATCACTTTCCGCACTTGTTAGGAAAATAACTATTCCATGAAATAGAGAAAAAATACGCCGTTATTTTTATACAGGGTAGTCAACAATATACTCAATTCCTCAGTGATTGAATTCGACTACGAGGTTAAAAGTTGATTGAGTTTTTTATTGAGGATCAATCAGAAGGGTTTGTTGATCGACCAAAATATAATGAAGCTATACAGAGTGTTTGGAATAAGATAGGGTTCATGTTTTATTTATATGTAATTACTCCAAATCACGAATTTTATTAATTTTGAGTGAATGCAGATGATTGAAAAATATTTTCTTATTATTTGTAATCGATATAAAACTGTTGTTCAACTGAGATTTACTAAGATCGTGAATGATTTTTCTATAAAACAAAAAAAAGTATTTTCTACATGGTAGTTTCCAATATAATCAATTTTTAGGTGACAAAATTCACCTTCGAGACTATGAGATGATTAAGTTAATTATTATTGATGATCGATCATTGATGATCGATCAGAATAGAAGTTGATATCTCAAAACAAAATGCAAGTGAAATACATAGTGTTTCAATGTGAATAGGTAATTACTCTTTTCGAGGATTCAATCAGGACATCGTCCTCAACCTAACTATGTCGTAATACCTGAAGGTTCGGAGATAGAGGGGGCCAAATAATTGATTTTGTGTTTTTGTAGGATTTAGCAAGCTATAAAATACGTATATATTTTGTGAGTCACTCAAAGAAATATCTGATATTACGAGGATATTGAGTATATTTCCGTCGAATTTATGTTTGATCTGATTAAACCCATCTGAATTCAAGGAGAATTCATTCATAGGCACTATCCTCCGATTATAAAACCTAGAGGAACGTATATTGTTCATAATTTGTTGGATATCTTATAATTCGGTGACATTATGGTAGTATTTTTTTCTGGTTCAGATTGTGACTCCGAAATATTTCCGTTATTACTATTTCCACTCTGAGGAAGTCGTCACTATGAGAATTGAGATATGCTGTTCTGAAAAAGTTATTTGGGACTATTCATATTTACCTATGCTTGGTCTACAAACGGGCACATGTAAACTCGGTCGCTTGAGGATTTTTAATCTTCTCAATCGAAGGACACCCCAAAATACGGTATGTAATCTCGGCCGATACCAAACCTGGGTTTATCTATATTATTTAGTATAATCGAATCAGCACGAAATAACCTTACGTAGGTATTTGAATGCGTGGAAACTGAATACGCACATTTTGTAAGAAAGTAATTATTTAGTGTAATCGAACCAGAATGAACTAACCTTATGTAGACATTTGAATGCGTAGAAATTGAATACACACATTTTGTGAGAATTATTTAGTATAATCGAACCAGAACGAACTAACCTTACGTAGACATTCGAATGTGTGGAAATTGAGAATACACTCATTTTATGAGTAGTAATTATTTAGTAAAATCGAAGCAGAACTAACTAACCTTGCGTAGACATTTCAATACGTGGCTGTTTGTAGATGTCATAAGTAACATATGAATTGGACCCTTCCTTATTCCAAACACTCTGTATTTGTTGATGTATGTGTATGTGTTGATCAACAAACCATTCTGATTGATCCTCAATGTAAACTCAATCAACTTTTAACCTCGAAGGCGAATTCAATCACTGGAATTGAGTATATTGTTGACTACCCTGTATAAAAATAACGGCGTATTTTTTCTCTGTATTATGGAAAAATATTTCTCGCAAACATTAGGAATGCCCAATCGCACGCAATATTGAATATAAATGAGATATTGATATTTTTTCATCCAGCTGAATTCCTCCAAAAATAACAAAATTCATAATTTGGCGCCCTCTAGCGCCGAATCTAGTCATAGGATCGAGTTGGGCCAATAGAGACTTTTACTAAGAATGGTTCCAGCTACAACATATAAAAAATTCAGCCATTTTCACCGAAAGACTTTTTCCCATAAGGTGTGTGCGTGGTCCTTTCAAACGCTTGTCAGTTTGAAACGGCTTGGCCGATTTTCACAAGCAAAGAAGTGTTGGACAGAGAATAGGAGAACCGTCAAAACCAGGAGCCACGTGACCCTCCTTTACATTTGAAAAATAAAAAGTTGATGGTGCCCTCTTGACACTAGACCACGTGACCACAATCATTTTTATGCCACAAAGTAGTAAAAGTGGTACCTTTTTACCTGAATTTCATCCGATCTCGATAGCTTGTTCCGTTCAAAAGTCTTTTTACGTCCTCACTGTATTTATTCATGTTAGATTTAAGATATTTTTTATCCCTTCTATAAATATGTAATGTTTCTTGAGGTAATAGATTAGATTATTTATTATGAAATAAACAGAAACAGCCATTTTATTTATTTATTCATTCCATTGTTTTAACATCATTACAACCGCAGAATAGTTATTTGGTAATACTGACATTTTCACACGAATTCTTCACAGACAAATCTGCGTTTGGTAGGAGAACAGTACTCGTCATTCCATACCAAAGCACCGCCTACTATGGATACTTCAATACAAAGATATCTCTCATCCACTGGGGCGTTGGGCAGCCCTTTTCCCCAGTTGAAATATGTTATGGGGTCCTCGGTAAACCATCTCCAGACCTGCTTGTACTTGGTGTCGTGATTTACGAAAGCACGACCTGCTGTCCAGTATGCATATTCATCTCCTAAAAGGATTTATAGGCAAATCATTATTGCATTAAAAATCAAAAATGAGAAAAAATAGCAAAATTTCACAAATGTTCAATTTTAGTACTCCATGATACTATAAAAATTTGCAGCCTCGTACAAGGTTGGCAACATTGTTGAAAATGTAAGTTATAAACAATTGTAGTTATTTTGTAGATAAAAAAATGCAAAAGAGTCGCAAAATGACGAAAACAAAGAAAATATCGTCCTTTATCGTTCCCGAATTTTGCGACCTTTTCCAAAGGACCCCGCACTAATCTTATGGACAACCGGTTTCGGTGAAAATCGCTGAAAGGATACCGCACACTTTGATAGGGAAATTGGCCTCCTGTCGAATAGAGGACTTCGGATAAGGATTCAGTCATGCCACCACACAACTTTTGGCTTTAAAACTACTGGCACGTTTTTCGGCATTTTTTCTTCATGTCAGGATTCCTGGCACCCTCAGGAACCCCGTAATATGATTGAAATTGTTCATAACGACGGGAATATTGAGATTTTCCATAAAATACAAAACCCTAGGGACTTTAATTTTTTTAAGGGATTTTTCTCACAAAATGGCGCTAATTTCAAAATATATCATTTTCCTGAATTTAAAAAAAATTGCGTATTTCACGTTTCTTAGTTGCCAAATAGTTGATCGATCTAGAAAATATTCTGAGTGGTAACTTTTACGGACAAACAAACCCTATTACCTTTCTGATTAAAATGCTCTTGGCCTGAATACTTTGAGGTTACATCACTGAATTTGTATTTTGTTTCAGTTTTGTGGGTATGTGTTACATTTTAATCATAACTGTTAAAATGGTTGACTTTTGAACTTTTTCATGGAACGAATGTGCACTGACAAAGAAATAACCCTACAGTGCCGCATTTGCCAGCTAGCATGCTACCAAGTACCAGTTAGCAAATTAGCCAGTAAGCAAATGCTACGGGCCTCGCGCCTGGGGGGCCTCGCGCTTGGGGGACCTCGCGCCTGTGCGCAAAGTAAAAAAAAACTATCAAGTAAGATATGTTTTTTATACTATCTACAGAAAATGAATAAAGTTAGAAATGGGATAAATAACTATAGCGTGGATGAAATTGAACACTTGCAAGCGACTAACGCTTCGTTGCAGTCGTCCGATCAAGATCTTAACACGAGATAGGTACGCTCTTAAATCATTACAAGGCTACTTCCAAGCAATACGATCCAAATTTTCAGATATAGAGGCAAAAGCCAAAGCCCTAATTGGCTGTGAAGAATATCAGCAATCGACTTCAAGAAAACCCAAGCAAAATACAAAGTACGACCATTTCAGCAGCAGCTCTACTCACAGACCTCATAAAAGAAGGCTATACTACACTCGAAGAAGTTGTAGAACATCAAACACCTGGACAACGTTTTGAAATTCATGTTTTTATTGTTGTAATTGTCTGCATTAGCTAAATGCATGGAAGCTTACCATCAAGTGACTAGTGTATTTGGAATACTTCGGCAGAAAAGATCTTAAAAAGAACTATCGTCAATTATTTCCTAGATGATGTTTAAGACAGTCTGGGCAATGAACTGGTGCAGTTTGCGAAGCTGCTGATAACAGATGTGGCTGATATTGACAGCAGAAAGAAAAAGCACGAGGCTCAGGAACTTCAAGTTTATAAACTGTTGACATAAAATTCATTGGAATCGTGTTTCCCAAATGTTGGAATAGTGTTTCGCATTCACTTGATTTTGATAATCACCAACTACAGCGGAGAATGTTCTTTTTCAACGTTAAAGCGTTTTAAAAATGTGTTAAGGGCACAATGGGACAAGAACATCAAACGACCTAAATATAATGAACATAGAAAGTGATTAACTTAGAAATATTGATTTGACGAGTGTTATCTCCAAATTTGCTCGGATTAAATCACGGAAAGTCTTTTTGTAAATGTGCTGTTTTATTTTATATTCTATACTTTAATACTTAATGCAAATCAAGGGCCTCTTGTTCCCATTTGCTACGGATCCCACGGTGGTTATCCGGCTCTTCCTAGACTACACAATACCTCTTTCAATTACAAAACTCTAGCTCCAGTTTTGAATTTAGCACCATTTTGAAAGAAAAATCCCTAAACAAAATTAAAGTCACTAGTGTTTTGTATTTTATGGAAAATCTCAATATTTCCGTCGTTATGAACAATTTCAATCATATTACGGGGTTCCTGAGGGTGCCAGGAACCCTGACATGAAGAAAAAATGCCGAAAAACGTGCCAGTAGTTTTAAAGCCAAAAGTTGTGTGGTGGCATCACTCAATCCTTATCCGAAGTCCTCTATTGGCTGAATTTTAGATGTGTTATAGTCCAGGTCATTCCAAACCAAAAGTTCCATAGGCACAACTTTTTCTATAGGCTAGTTTTGGCGCTAGACGCCCCTGAAAACTCATTTTAGTCCAGGAGCCCGGTAAAAATTTGGTCAGTCATTTCCTCTCAAGCGATATTTAGTGGAATGCATCAGAGAGTCGTATTATAAAGATTCGTGAACGTCAGCTGTGATTCCGTTGGGGGGGGAGGGGGGGATGATCAGCACAGTAGCTTCCTACGCACGAAGAAAAAAATATATTCAATTATGCCCTCCTTCCCGGAAACATGTTAAATTGACGCAATCCGAATATAAGGTAAAATTTTATTTGATAGGAAATCATAGAAGGTACAATTTTTTTTGTGTTCGACCAACTAGCTGTCGTATAATACACCATGCTATAGTCAGCTGATTTTTTCTTTCTTCAAGATATTGCTTTAGCGATAATTTAACATGTTTTCAGGTAGGAAAACAAAATTGAATACATTTCTTTTTCTTTGTGCGTGGGAGGCTACCACCACTCATCCCCCCACGGAACCGCAGCTGACGTTCACGAAGCTTCATAATATAACTCTCTGATGCATTCCACTAATTTTCGCTTGAGAGGAACTTGGTCATGGAAATCTGTCACTGGCTCCCGGACTATTTGTTCTTCATTGTTAAACAGCACAAAACGTAATCCTGGATAATCATCACTATTCTGATTGAACAGAACGTAGACAATCATTAATATGAGATGCTATCAAAAGTATTGAAAGTGTTTTGTTATATTTGGTCATTTATACAGTGTGTTTCAGCTACTTATAATTTTTTGAGTTCAATAATTCTAAAATGGTTACAAATTTCCTTAAGGATCTACAATCAAAAAATGTTTATTAGTCCTATTCTTCGTCAAATAGTCGAAAAATATAGGGAATATTCCTTTTAAAAGAAAGCAAACGTTATATTCGAAAAGTTCCGTATGAGAAATATTTTTCGACCGTCCTGTATAAGATCAAGGCATGAGAAAGTACACACATCGCCAAACTTCTTGGACCCCCTCATAAAGTTTACAACGAAATATTTATCATGGCTGGTTTTTTGTACATTCAATTGTTTTTTCTTTCGCCGTTGCTAGGCATCCAAAAATGTTTACAAAAACAATTTTAGATACCTACCAATGTTTAAAAAGTTATTCAAATCGATTTAACGTTGTCAAGTGATTGTTGAGTTCTTTGCAATTATGCCTGGAAATAGAATTTCAGTATTCAATAGAGCAAGAATAGTGGCTTTGCATGACGAGGGTGTGTCGAATCATCAAATCGTGGATAGACTAACGATTCCACGCGCTTCAGTTATCCGAATAGTGCATTTGTACCAGGAAACTAACAGCGTTGACTGTAGACGTGGAACTGGACGTCATAGGGTAACTAATGCCAGAGAAGATCGGTATCTAGCAGGATATGTACGTCGGAATCGAACCATAACAGTCTCAGCTGTCCGAACTCATTTGCGAAGTACGTTCGATCGATTAATTTCCAATACCACCATACGGCGGAGACTTGCTAGAGCCAATTTGCGATCCAGAAGGCCATTAAGAGTACCCAGGTTACTTCCCAGACACATAGCCGCTCGTCTACAGTGGGAACAAGAACACAGAGACTGGCTTTTAGCTCAGTGGCAAAATGTCCTTTTTTCGGACGAAACTAGAATTGGTTTGGTTAGTGATAATCGGCGTCACAGAGTTTGGAGAGGGCTAGGGCGACAAGAAAGACTATCTTTTGCCAGAGAAGTCGTTCCATACCAAGGAGGATCAGTAATGTTTTGGGGAGGCATAATGCATGGTCGTCGTACACAGCTTATTCCCATTCCAGACACTATGACAGGGGATAGATATCTTCGAAACATTATTGAACCCATTATTCATCCTCTCCGACATGAAATTGGAGCCAATTTTATTTTTATGGATGACAATGCTAGGCCCCATCGCACGAGAAGAGTACAAAATGCACTGGAGATTGAGAATATTCAATGATTACCGTGGCCAGCAAATTCGCCAGACATGAATCCCATCGAGCACATGTGGGATTTCGTCAAACGAGCAATATCAAACAGAATTAATCTCCCTAGCACCCTCCAGGAACTTCCCCTCGCGGCCCAAGAAGAATGGAACAACATACCAATGGATACCATTAACGCCCTTATTGTTTCCATGCACAGGCGAGTTAACACTTTACTACAGAATAGGGGAGGACACACCGACTATTAAAGCGTTTTTATTTCCTTCTGAAGTGATTTTCTACTAGATTTCAGATTATTGTAATCATTTTCTTATGCACTATATTTCGTTTGTATTTTTTTTTGCTTCAGTTGAAATTTAATTCAGCCACTTTGCATTAGTTGCTTAACCAAATTAAATGCATTTTGACATACACTTCTTGACTTGTAATAATAGCGTCTCATTTCGACAAACATAGGGGAATCCAATAATTTTGGCGATGTGTGTATAAGAAATATTACAAATCTGTCTACAAATTGGCATTACAAATTTTTTTTTTCCAAGTCTATCATTGTAATGTCAGGGATTTTGACAGAATGCTGCGAATGGACTCATTTCAACCAAAAATTCGTAACATCTAAGCAATTCAGAGAAAATCAATTGTGGTTCAGGGGTGAGGTTACGCAGATATTTGAATTTACTAATATATTATTAATACTGATATTTCATTTTAAAATAATGCACTCTACCTTCATATCACCCTGTATTTGTGGCAATAAATTCTTGTTCAACAGGATCTAGTAGCCAAGTGGTTGAAGCGACATTGTTTCAATCTCTTTGACTGCCAGTCGGCGATGGTTCAAACCATGGCGATTGCAGACATGTTTCTGATGGCCCGAGAAAGATGCTAGGAATCACACGTAAAAGGTAAGACCTCTTTAATCCTTGGCTCGCACACTGAGTGCTGCGTTCGTAAGGGGACGACAGCTGGTTAACGGAGAAAAACAATTTCAAGCATTTTTTTTCAAGTTAACTTTCGTTTCTAATTCGATATCACAATATAACTTGAGGAATCGAACTTTGACGCACTATTGCCCCACTCTGTATAAAAATGTTATAGTCCAGATTTATTTCGAAACTTGTTTGAGTATTTTCGAAATCGTATGGTACGTACTGGATAATATGAAAACATTGCATCCCTTTAATGTAGAAAAAACAAACATTTTTCTGTAGATGGCTTTGGAAACGATGTCGAAGTTTCGAGGGTTTTTCATTAGGGTCAACGGTACCAGGTTCAATAGGTACGTTTAATGTAACATTTAATATATTGAGTTATGGTCCATTATTTTCTCCATATTCTACTAAATGTGCGAATGGAGGATTGGTTTCTCCGCCACACTTCCTGAAATAATATGGTATAGTTACATATTTATTCGACACAACCCCAAAATAGACCACTTTTTGTTATATCTTCCTTGAGTCGCATCATCAACTTGAAGTATTAATTTGACCAAACTATCTGGAACATACCGTATAATTGACCACCTGTAATGACACCAATGAACAATACTTTTGATAGGATCTCATATTAATGATTACTCAGCATAGTGAAAATTATTCAGGACATTTTGAGTTGTTTGATAATGGAGAAAAAATTAGAGTTTCCAGCGGCCTCTAGCATCAAAACTAGCCTATAGAAAAAGTTATGCCCATTGGACTTTTTGTTTGGAATGATTTGGACTATAACATATCATAAATTCAGGTAATTCGACAGAGGGTCACTTTCCTTATTAAAGTGTGCGGCATCTTTTCGAAATGATGTAGCCCATGCCATCCTGAACAAAAGTTACCATGGCGCCAACTCTCTGAATGCCGGCGTTTGGATTCTACAGGGGGTCAAAGTTTGATATTTTGACGATTATTCAAAAAATTCGGAATTTTATTTTCATCTTATCGATATCAATTTTTATACACAATATGTGCATCAAAAAGTTCAAATGACAAAAGTTATAGAATCAAAACTGGCGGGTATACAGAGGGTTAAACTTTGTTTTTGGTAAATTTTATCGAACTTTTTTCCTGCAGATCCATATGCAATTGATGTTACTTACAGTACATGAGAGGGCGCTCATATTTTGCATTTGAACCAACCATCCAACTTTAAGTATTTGGAAGATACGGGGCGATCAAAAATATATTTTCAATTTCAGAAAAATGTATCCCTTTGGATAGTCAGCTTCCACCAATACGTTTAGCTGATTTTTTTAAACTATGTAACTAATATATATACAGGGTGTTCCTTAAAAAGACATGCTGATATTTGAGGGGGTGATTCTTTGACTTATTTTAAGGAAAAAACTTTCTATAAACGTAAGTCCTAAAAGTCCTAACTTTTGATGAAGTTTTGAAAAAATATCAGTTTTTTAATAATAACTGAGATAATATTGTAGACGTTTTTATAAAATTTGTTACATGTCTTCTATGCACCAAGGTGCATTTTGTAATGCACAAACATTTTCATTTTCTCAACCAGTGGCGTCCGTACGGGTTTTGCATTGAATATTTTTGGAGAAAAAAATACTACGCCACTGCTTTCTCCTGAAAAAAAAAATACTTTTGAGATTCTCATTCATTCTTGAGCAAATATGACTTTTTAAAATGTTCTTTGTCCGACGCATGGTTTACGCTTAAAACATTTAAAATCGTTTCATTTCAGGATCAATCTGATGCGGTGTGGAAATGTTTGTGCATCGACTGAAAGCAAATTGAGTGATCAGATTTGTTCCAAAATAAATAAGAATTCAAAAAAATGTGTAATTCATGTCAGATGCTCGGTTCTTGATTAAAATAATTGAATTGAAATTGCTTCATATCGCAGTACTTTGTTGAAAATAAATCGTCCGATAGTAATTTAGCTACCTGTTTATAATTGATATTTATTTTCACCACTTCTTAATCTTTTCATAATGAATGCATCTATGTCGACACTACCTGAATGGATTTCCGGTATTAATTCAGCTACCTGTCTGTAATTAATAGTATATTTTGTTCTTCAAATCACTATAAATATTGTGTTTTCACATGTTATGAATACCTTTTGTGTTTGAAAAAGCTATACTATTATTTACTTGATTTTTAAGTGTGTTATTGAAGTTATTTTGGTTGTCCGCTGTTTTTCTGAATATCGGTAAATATGGTGAATTACAGCTTGGCAAATCTATATGTGCCTCTGAGATGCGCGAACGATAAAAAGAGAGGGTGAATATCCGCTATCAACTTTAATCGGGAAGGACAAGAAAGGATAGCGGCTGTTCTACCGTGCACCCAATATCCAGAGGCACAGATAGATTTGCCAAGCTGTACACGAATGCAGGAATGGCGGCAATGCATTACTTATATGGCCTAGCTGATGGTAATGCAACAGAAGCCAGACGCATTTATCAGTGAAGATATCCTAATCGTGCCTTACCAGATAGCCGTACCTTTTCAAATATTCATCGCCGACTTAGGGAAACTGGTAGTTTCAAGAAAGGTACTTCGGAAGGTAGACCTCTAAGCGTCAGAACTCTTGAAATTGAGGACGCGGTTCTGCAAGAAATCGAAGAACATCCTGAGACGAGTACGAGGAAGATCGCTAGAACTCTGAATATTTGTCATTAAATTGTTTGGCGTATTTTGGTTAATTTTTGTTATACCCATACCATATTTTACGAGTACAGGCATTACTCCCTATAGATTTTCCACAGCGTGTGAACTTCTGTCAGTGGTATCTTCACAGTATTGCACTAAATCCGCAGCTTGAGTCACAAATTTTGTTCACAGACGAAGCAAATTTTTTTCGGAATGCTATTCGAAATTTCCATAACAATCATATGTGGGCGGAAGAAAACCCCCGTACCATAACCGACACCCATTTTCAACACCAATTTTCGGTATGGGCAGGAATTATTGATGATTATCTAATAGACCCATTTTTTCTACCAGGACGACTTGATGGTCGGTCTTATTTACACTTTCTCAAAGAAGAACTAAATGGGTTGCTTGAAGATGTGCCAATTGCGTTAAGGAATCGAATATGGTACATGCACGATGGAGCCCTTGCTCATTTCAGTGTAACTGTCCGAAACTATTTAAATACAATTTATCATAATCGTTGGATAGGTCGCGGAGGACCTTAGCAATGGCCAGCAAGATCCTCTGATCTCAACAGTTTAGATTTCTTTTTATGGGGGCACCTTAAAACTCTAGTGTATAAAACTGCCGTTAATACTTTACTCTCATTCGCCACCACTTTTGTATCCATCCACCTGTCCAACATTTGGAGATTGCGCATTCAGTTGACCATTTACTATGCAAAGCGTTATATACAGTGTGTCCCACTTTGAGCAGCCACACCCTCATATTTCGTTGAGCATGAAATAATTCGAAATTTTCTTTGACTCAAGTTGTAGTACTCGGAAATACCTACCTTTATGTTTACGGAACCTTTGTATATCCATTTTCCACGGTTAACTACGACCAAATGAAAAGTGAAAAATTGGGAAAAACATACTAGGCATTTTTTTATCGCAAAAATAATACCAGATTCTGTTTCAGAACACCTTAAAACCCCCAAATCTCAATGCTTGAATCATTTGAATATACAGGGTATCATCTGTAGCTGGTAGCATTATCAACTCTAATCCATAAATAATGCTTGGAAAATTTCCAAAATGTCTTCTCTTGCCACAGAATCCCCAAAAATATTTAATTAATGCTTTGAAAAACAGCCAAATATCACTTTTCCAAGGCTAACTCTGATCAGAATGAATGATACCCTGTATATTCAAATGATTCAAGCATTGAGATTTGGGGGTTTTAAGGTGTTCTGAAACAGAATCTGGTGTTATTTTTGCGATAAAAAATGCCTAGTATGTTTTTCCCAATTTTTCACTTTTCATTTGGTCGTAGTTAGCCGTGGAAAATGGATATACAAAGGTTACGTGAACATAAAGGTAGGTATTTCCGAGTACTACAACTTGAGTCAAAGAAAATTTCGAATTATTTCATGCTCAACGAAATATGAGGGTGTGGCTGCTCAAAGTGGGACACACTGTAGGAACTAATAATTTTCCAAAATAAAAAATGATATTTTCTCCCTATACAGTATCTGTAATAAATAATGATGGTGAAATTTTTGCTACAGCTCTCGTACTGTTACGATTAAGATATTGCTGGCAAGTGCTATCCAGATTTCAATGAACAATAATTTTCGACATGAAAGAATTACTGTTGGAAATGACCGGTGATATTTTCATTACCTTTCGCTTTCAGTATCAGTTCCTGTAGTTCTCTGTTCTCCTCCTCATTTTCTATTCTGGCAAGTTTCATGGACCTGCGTTCGCACTCTTCTGCTGCTATAGAATGCTTGAACTGAAAATATATTTTCTTTTATATTCTGGAAAAATAGGTGCCTAACAAAAACATTCTCAATGTATCACATGTATGATTAACTTTAAAAAACAGTAAAAGTGATACAAATTGTGAAAGGCTTTCGCGGCCATCGTTGAATGAATGATGGTTTTTCGGGTTTTTAGGCCGACGTTTATTTAGAGAAAAACTCGACGTTTCGCCAACACGAGTGGTTGGCATTTTCAAGAGAAATGTTTACAGTTTCGATCACTGAACACTACTTGTTTGTACAGTAAGTTCCACTTCGTGAGGAAATTTACTAGTTTATTCATACCTTATATATTGTATTATTAAAAAAAAAATTGTAATCTATTATGAATAAACTTTACTGTTATTGTTGTATCGAAAACGATACGGAAAAGTACTTTTTCGGCAACCATCCGGGAAGTGTTCACTTCCCGGACACTTTTTCTTTGGGGAAGTGCTCGAATTTTAATACAAATATTAATATAAATAAGAATTATAATGTTTCTGTTGGTACCTATCTTCTGTTCGAATTTCAATATATAATACTTGCTAACGCTCGTCCTAGAATTTGGTCTACTCGTCCAAAAAAACAGTATTTTCCGGACTTGTTACGTAAATTACTATTCCTTCTACCTCACTCTTGTTGAAATAAAGAAATTTAAATTTTTTTCTGGCATTTAAGTTAAAGATGCTATACTTTAGCAGTTTCCGCAACATCTGGCAACATACATTTATCGTCAATATCCATTTTAGCGTCCATAACTTCTGAATTCGTTTATGTTTGGTTGCCTATGCAACAATAATGCATTCATAGAGAAATCGACAACTAATGACAAATCGACCATTGATAGGGGTCATTAATGGTCGATTTCAGTTGCATTGAAGAACATTACACAGACATGGTAATACCCCACTAAACATGTAATGTTACAAAATATTGCCACAATATTATGTATGGCTTGCCATCGTAAAATGAAAATATAATATTGCATAAAGCTCAATGCTATATTTAAGTTTTTAACATAACAGAATAAACTACGGACAAGTTGATTGTAAGTTATGAAGCAAGCTATTGATTGAGTTTCAAGTGCAATGTTACATGATCCATGAAAGTTCATTGTAAATGCAACAATACAGAAACTATCTACGAACAATGTGAGTGCAAGTTACATTTGGAACTATCGAACAAGTTCAAATCGCAATGTTGCACTGAGTTTGAAATTCCATGATATTTACAACCATACATAAGCTAACTACAAACAATATTGACAGTAATTAGAAAACACAATACCTACACTTTCAATTTTCGATTGCATCATTGCAGAAATATACAAAATGATACGCTAGGACAATTTTAAATGGTAAGTACCAGTAAAGAAACTTGAAATAATATTTCATTTATCAGGAATTCAACCAGTTTTGAATTTCCCAGTTTTGATGAGATGCCACCTAACGGGTCGACCCAGTAACCCAGATCCCAGACAAGCACGCGCCTCGCGCCATTTTGATATTGTAAATTATATTGTTGTTGTGTGTCGTGCCTTTGCGTTAGTTTCGTTTTGGATACTTTCTTTCGTTCTTAACCTAAGTAAAGTACATATTCTTCTGCAATTTTGTTTTTTGAGAGTTCACTGAGTGTTGAAGCAGCATAATGGATAATGCTAATAAATTTAAGGCATCTTCATGTAAGGTAAGGCGATACATCAAATATTATTTTAGGTTAGGATGGTCTGGTATGCTCATCCTGCGTTTATTAGGGGAATGTTTTTTTCTCCTTATATTGCGAATAAATCTGGTAGTAGTAGTGTCAATTTGAAAGGTACTTTTACATTTCTAAATGATGTGGAATACTTTTACATCTCGATTTCAGTTGCAGGTTTTTCAATATATTGGTGGCTTGAATGAAAAGTATTGTGTTGAACGTTTTTTCACAAATCATTGTGCCATGTTTTGGAAATGGATCAACAATAAAGACAATTTCAGAATCAAAGAATTGAAATCTAAACAAATTTTAAAATTCGAGTCAGTTCAATTTGAATATAAAGCAAATATGTAAGCACAATAGTGTCATAATCAAGGACAAGTTCAATTGTACATTCTATTTTGAAATAAGACTAATTGTTGAGTTGACTAATTATATATTTATTCATAATATTTTTGTTCCAGATGCAGTGAGAAATTCATCTCCATGCATCAGAGATGATGCATTTCAAATAAATGTGATGGCTTGGCTACAATTCGCAAAAAGGTAGGTTAGGTAGTAGATCGAGATGTCGATATTTAAGCTACGCATTCAATTTAATGATTATTTTGTTTCAGGTACCTGATAAGGCCAGATTTTTATTTTAAATATGACATTTCAATATGAGTACTTTTTTGTTTTTTTTGTGATATTTCAATTAAAGGTTTCAATATCAAATTTTTGTCTTTTTGATCTCCAAGATTTAAATGGACATTTATAACTATCATTTCAGAAGATTTTTTGGGTTGTCACTGCTTGTTTCTAAAAACTAGAAAATGATGAATCTGATTTCCATAGAGGACACATCAATACTGAATGATCTGTCTTCAGTAGCGAACAAACCTACTGGAACGTAAATTATGAAATCTTACTGTTATGTTATGGAAAGGAATAGACAAGATTGGTGGTAAGTTGCTGCTATATAAAAATATTGAATATGTCATTTTCCACTAGTTTATATTCTATGTTGCGGTAACCTTGCTGCAATTACTAATTATGAAAGATTACATCCATCAATCCATTTCAGTAGTTGCTGCAACATTGTCATAAGACGTCATTTTCAATATCACATTTGCAATTTTCTTGTTGCAGAAACCTTGCTGGAATAATTGATAATGGCATATACCACTTGTAATATTGCTGAACGTCCGTTTCAGTAGTTGCTGAACCTTTGCAGTAAGGTAGCAGAAAACTCTGATGTAACATTACACATTACCATGAAAGGTTACTGAAATATTGAATGAATGTTACTTTGCTTAGTGGGACGAGGTAGGCGGAAAGGGTATTTAGGACATTTAAGAACAGTTATTCATCTCAGTTTATCGTTCATTTGATCGTGGTTGACAATTTATAAGTTTGAGCATATGTATGCCGACCCTTTAAATTTCCTCTTAGACCAATGCCCTTCTTCATGCATAATTTGGAAATACTTCGGAAGAAGAACAGAGACTATTGCGGGATTATTTGGAAAGAACAATGTAGAAGTAGCAGTCAGGCCGCACGGCAGGTTGCCTAATTTCCTTTTCAATGCCAAAAAGAAAGAATAGACAAAATGGAAAAATGTGGAGTTCAAATACTTTGTCAATAAGATCTAGTATTCTTTAGACAATAAAGCATATTTTGATTGATTGATTGATAAGTGTCCAAATTGTAACGGTCTCTATGTGGGACAAGGAAAGGTGACGTCATTGACGTCAGAGAGGGAGGCGACCGGATACCGATCAACAAACCACTTTTTTCCCGATAATCCAACTTAATCTTCATGTCCCTTGAAGGGCGTACCTTCGTAGATAATCGACCCCCCTAGTGTCATGGACGAACGGTCTATACCACATAGAAACGACTACATCCATCAATTTATAATATTATATCTATGAATCTTGAGAAAAATCTTCAACAACCTGTGTTTTGCTGATACGAAACTTCTTTGTCGGGATATAAACCGGCTCTGTGTCCATTAACAAATCATCATCTGATAATTTTTCACATATATAGCCATGTTTTTCTTTACATAAACGATCGTCCCATAAAGACTTCTTATCTTTCAACAAAACTGATATACACTTATCATTTCCTCCTGCGGCATCAGGTTCACCTGAGCCCCAGATGAAAGTTTTCACAGCCTCCCCATTGCCCCAAGTCCAGGTATGATCATATTCAAATATTTGCCCCGACGTCCATAGCGCCGTCGTGGCGTTGATGCCTGTAATAAAAGATGCAATCAATTATCGATTATTTCTCTAATAATTAGAGAGCCGCGGGTTCTGATAAGCGATGACCCACAGCTCTCAAACTAAAAGCTGATGTAACTAAAAAAACAACCGACTTCAAAACTTACACTCAACTAAAAACTATACAGGGTCTTTCACGACGAGCGTTCGTTAGGAATATATGGAGAACGATTCAAAATAAAAACTTGAAATTTTGTGGTAGTGGGTTTTACAAAATGACCATCTCAACTAAAATATTTTCAACTTCCGGTCTCTTTCCTTTATACCGGAAGTTGAGAGCAACTTCCTCATTTCAAATGGAACACCCTGTATTTTATTACATTTTCGAATTACGGGGCCAGGTAGCCGAGTGGTTACAGCGACATTGTTTCAATCACTCTTGGCTGCCAGTCAGCCCTAGCCACTGCAGAACTTTTTCTGATGGCCCGAGAAAGTGATAGGAATCGCACGTAAAAAGGTAAGACCCCGTTAATCCGTAGCTCGCACAAGTTTCGACTTCTGAAGGCTGCCGTTCGTAAGGGGGCGACAGCTGGTTAACGGAAAAAAACAATTTTAACAATTTTAACAAAACAAAATATCAGCTCTGTCATTGGCAAAAGGTAACTCAACATGAAAATGGATGGATTAAAATAAAATACTATCAGAGAGATGAATTATATCTTTGTTTATAGATATCGAATACAGTAATTTCATTTTGTTTATATTTTTTAAGGTTAGATTTTACTTTAATTTTAGAATTTCACTGAATTTCTTTTAATTCAAATAATATTGTAGTTCATTTCAACAGATGTTCAAAGATATTGCCGTTTTGTTCTAAACAAGAATATATTCTTTCTTGCATACCACTATTTGTAGCTTTCTGTATGGAGTCAGGAATAAAAAATTATTGAAAGCTCTCAGAACCCTTCGTTTCATGTTTTCTTTATCACTCACAGGATCCGCATAAACATTTTCTTTGATATATCCCCAGATGAAGAAGTCCAGTGGCGTCAGGTCTGGAGAGCGAGGAGGAAATTTAAATGGCCCATTGTAGCAAAGCCACTGATCTTCGAACATCCCATACAACAACCCAGCAACGGTAGCAGTACTATGTGCAAGGGCTCCGTCCATCTGATACCATAACTTGAAACGGTATTGTTCTGAAACATGCCTTATGGATTCACCGACCACATTCCTAATTATATGCGAATATCTATCGCTATTCAAATTCTCATCATAAAGATATAAACATAAAATTCGGTCTTCCTTTATAGCGCAAAAAACATTAAAACTCCATGAATCCTGGAAGTTGCGCTGGCGAATGAGCTTTGGATTTTCTGCTGCCCAAAAATGACTATTATGGCGGTTATACATACCATTCTTGGCAAATTTGGCTTCATCTGTCCATATAATGTTCTTCATGAACTCAGGGTCCTCCTGTATCTTGCTAAGAAACCTTTCGCAGAATTCCACTCGTGCAGGTATGTCGTGAGGTTTCAGATTTTGAACCTGGTGATATTTAAAGGAATTAATATCCGGTTTATTAACGAACATGAAATTCTAAGTAACTTTTCTGCGTCTTTCAACGAATTTTCTGGATAGGCTGTGAAGTAAGCCAAAACTACAATTTCGATGTCCTCATTGTTTACGAGTGGTTTTCTTTTGTTGATGACAGACGAAAAAGATCCGAAATCACGGCAGTTTCTTAGAACTCTTCTCAGAATATTTTTATTAGGTCTGTGTAGATTTGGAAATCTTTCTGCAAAAACACGACAAGTTCTGTCCATTATCTTATTGCATTCGCCTTAAATGATTATTAAATTCGGGAAATCTTCATTAGAATACCCCAAACGAGATATTTTGCACACAAATAGAAAACTACGAAATACACGTCAATTATATCGCATCAAATTTTGTTTTCAAAGCTTGCTTGGTTTGGTATTACTTCGAATGATTTACATTTCAAATATTTCCCAAAATCGGATATATCTTGCCAGGGGTGTATTTTAGATATAGGACATTCTTCATGAACTTGATATCTTTTTTTCGTAGTATCCAAAAATAATAGAATAGTGTATGGTTTCCATTTGAAAAAATCGTGTTTAATCAGTTTTCTCGATGTTATTTAGGTGGAAATTTCGACCACCCTGTAAATTATTTTCGAAAATTCGATGTACCTGTTCATGACTTGATGCTTAAGGTGTGATTCTGTGAAATTTCACAATTTCAACTGTTACTGTCTGTGAGTTATGATTTTTTCGGAGTGATTCTGTAACTGTCAAATTTTTCAGAAAAAAATCAATATCTCGAAAACTAACAAATTTGGGTATAGGCATTGTTTCACAAAGTGGGTCTAAAATGTGCTGAGAAATTCAAAAATGCAATGAAATACAGGGTGTTCCATTTGAAATAAGGAAGTTGCCCTCAACTTCCGTTATAACGAAAAGATACCGGAAGTTGACAATATTTTAGTTGAGAAGACCATTTTGTAAAACCCACTGCCACAAAATTTCAAGTTTTTATTTTTAATCGTTCTCCATATATTCCTAACGAACGCTCGTCGTGAAAGATCCTGTATAACGGTGAACTGAAGAAAGCGAAAAGGGCAGCATAGGATCGATATATTATATCAGCTGAAAACAAATCGAAAGCATGTTGGCAAATGATAAACTTCGAGCGAAATGAATTCCACCGTATTGAATCGGTTCCTGATCTTTCTCCTGATGATTTTAATGACTTTTTTCTCCAAATGACATTAAAAGCGGCCTTTTAATGACACTTGGCAGGCTTAGAAGTTGTACTTTTAATGCCTAGGCAGAAAAAGTCCACTTTTACTGCCTAGGCAGAAAAAGTTCGTTGCTAGGCAACCTTCCAAGTAATAATTTAAATCAAACTGGTTATTAAAACTGACAATGACATTAAGAAAACTCAAAATGATGCTGATGATAATAAACTGGGTTTATTGCATTAAAACTACAAACTACAACACGAAATTTTTATTTATTAGATATATTTATGGTGAATTGTGAACAATTATTTAATACAATTGAACTCTGTCCACTTCCCTCCTTTCCAGTAAAATTAACAACTTTAGTATCCACACTTGATACTACGGAAACGCCAGAAAATATTTTATTGCCGATGTTCGACTTATTGGCTAGCGAGTCCTCAATATAGCCCTCCGCGACAGCGGAAGACTTCCATCCTCCATGTTGCTTCTTGTTATGTCCCCACCAGAATGCACCAGCAACGTGGCCGAAGTTCTGCGAAAGCAGTGCCCGGTATACTCTTTCGCATGGAAAAGTAGCAATTTCTTCTGGCATTTTACCGAATTTGTGAATGCCAATGAATTGATGATGTGCTTTACCGTTCGCATACTTATAGAAGACACGCCGATTATTTAAATTCGAGGGTCTGGAGGCTGCATATTTTCTGTAAACGCTTAAATATTCCGTTACTAAAAAAGATCTTGATCTTTTGGTCTTAGTATTTGGTAGCATAATTAGCAATTTGTCGCCCATATCATTTATATCATCTGTTTTCATTTGCAAAAGCTCATCACATCTACAAGCCCCAGCGACTGCAACAATAAGTACAACCTAAAATATAAATTGAAAATTAGTTCTTTTATCCATAATAGATCATTTTCAATATATTCCTACCTTCGTACACAAATACAGTTCATCTGAGGTATCTGATAAAAATTTCTCGATTTCTTCTCTTTGAAAAACTCGGGATTTTTTTGCATGGAAACCGTCTGACTGGCGTTTCAAAAAAGCCCGTTCAGGTATTTTGCCAAATCAATGTTATTTTTTATGTTCAGGGTAGCTTTCAACATCGAATAGGTAGACCATAACGTTGAAGGCTTCAATTTCTTTGAAAGATCGGAAAAATAGACAATCAGCACATTTTCAGAGAAAGATCCAATATTTTTCTTCTGTCTATATTCCATGAATCTGCTGTATGTGAGTTCATATACAGTTCTTGATTTTTCCGGCAAAAGGTTAAATTCCACATCTCGCGCCTGGTCTCTCATCTCAGGTGGTGTTAATTGCATCAATTCATCCTCATTTTGCAGTAAATCCATTTCTAACATGACAACTTTTCAAAATTGACAATGACAAAGTAAACAGTAAACAAACATATTCAACAAACGTCATCAGCGGTAAACATAGTAACGCAGGGCCCAGTTACCTTTGATAAAATAATTTAGTTATTTGGATATTGATAATGATACGCAATTTAAATATGAAAAAGTCGATTTTGCGTGGAATTGGAACAAATTTGAAGAAAAAATTATATGTTTCACTCGGCAGAAAAGCAGATTTAATGCCTTGGCTGGTTTCATAGCCTCGCTACGCTCGGCTATGAAACACCAGCCGCGGCATTAAATCTTGTGCTTTTATGCCATATATCTATCAACTACAAATATTGATAACACGCCATAAGACGCAATGTAATCAAATTGAAGCCAAAAATATCTATCTTACCTTTTCTCAAACGGGGGCTGGGAAACTATTGCGCATGCCGAATTCTGAATCACGAGAAATGTCATACATTTTTAAGGTTATGCTTCTTTTGAAATTTTTAACTATCCCATATTGAAAATGGTCTTACATTTTTCTATAATGTGGATAAATGAAGAATGAGAATTATGCAAGACCGTCAATTAAACTTCGTGTCATTAAAATAACGATTCATTGATCCATTTGTAACAAAATGTCTTTTTGTTACCTGCTACCAGAGTTTCATCAATCCATTTTCTACCAAAAGCGGATAAAAACTTATTAAACTTGAAGAAATATGGATTGGGTATGTGACAGACAGTTGTTTGAAAAGGTAAATCTCGTTCTACATCGGCCTCATAACCGCCGAGAAAAATAGTTTGCTGGTAGTAATGTATTTTTACCTCCTGAACACGAACTCGAAGTAAAACGCGGTGATCTTAAATTCTTTCAGGCATGAATCTAAGAATGTAGAAATTTATAAAATAAATAATAATTAGCACAATCTACACTTGCTCTTTGTAAACTTATCCATATTATGAGGTTATGTTGAAAATATATATGCTTCTCATATCTTCGATAATTGTTGCTGCCGAACCACGTAAGCTAGAAAGAGATGAAAAAACAAAATCGTGTCTTTGAATAGGAATCTCTGGCGCAACCGCATTAATTCAGCAGCGTCCAATTCGAAGTCGATGCTCATTTTTTTTTGGCATCACATAGGCTGTCTTTATTATCCATATTCGAAGTTAATAGATATATGTTTTATGCCTAGTAAAACAAATAAATATTTTGTCAATATTGCTATTGATATTATAAATTCCTTACCAACCGTATCGTCTATAGTGAACTTCTAAATTTCAAAGAAATGTCCAGCTCCTTGTGAGTCATTTTATTTATCGCCGGTAGCACCCCAAGAAGTATCGGATGCCATAAAATCTTTGAAGAAATCGAAGTGTGTCGATATACAGGAACTAAACTCTCAAATATAATGACTAGTGACATCATTCTGGTTCCACTTAATAATCTAATAAATGCAATTTAGAGAAGTTTTTCCAGATTGCTCCAAGTATTCCAAAAAAACACCGTTGTTTAAAAAAGGTGACAGAAATAATATCAACAACTACCGTCCTAATTCCATTATCAATTTTTGCGAAGATAATTGAAAAAATTCTGAATAAACGATTGAGGTATTACTTTGAATCGAATATTTTTTTCAGCAACACACAATATGGTTTTCGACCATATCGTTCTACTGCTCTCGCTGTCATAAATGTGAATGATATAATATCAACCTCGGAAGATGGGATGCATGCTGTCATCACCATTTGCGACCTTTCAAAGGCATTCGATTGCGTATCACATGACATATTACTTGAAAAATTAAATTACTACGGGGTTAGGGGAGTATCACTCAATCTGATACAAACCGATCTGCAGAACCGCTATCAATCTGTAAATATTGGAAATTCATTATCTGATTTCAAACATATTGAGTATGGAGTTCCTCAAGGGTCAATTTCAGGACCATTGTTATTCATAATATACACCAATGATTTGAGCAACCATAAGTTTCCTGTGAAAACTGTCTCATTTGCAGATGATATGACCTTCATTTATTCTGATAAACTGAGATCAGAGCTGTATAGTACTCAAGAAGAATTAGCTAATGAATCCGAAAATTGGTTCGCAGCTAACAAACTTAAACTCAACAACGATGAATCGCAGTCTCTTTATGCCTCAGAAATGCATGCCGCAAATTTACTAGGAATAACTGTAGACAGTAATCTATCTTGGAAAACTCACATCACCAAATTGAAAAGTAAACTGGGTAGTTCGCTGTTTCTTCAAAATGTAACTAATTTTAATGCACTCAAACAACCTATTTTTAGTTATTTCATTCTGACATCAGTTACGGTACTATTCTTTGGAGTGGTTCGTCTGAATCCCTCTTAATTTTACGTTTGCAGAAAAAAGCTGATAGGATTTTATACAGCGTATGTTATCTGGAACACTACCATCCTTTGTTTATCAAACTCAGAATAATGCCCTTGCCGTGTTTACATATTCTTCAAGTTTTGATAGAGATTCATAACAAGTATTCGATGCTCACTAAGTAATCTGATATACATAGCTATGGTACTAGGCAAGCAGATAACATAAGATTAAACCGGTTCCGTCTGAGCAAATCCAGAAAAAATTCATTAAATTACCATATCTACAATACAGGGTGTATCTAAATAACACCGAAAAAAATCAAAGGGGTGATTCTGTGATGAAAATTAATGTGAGTATTTGGTATAAAATTTTTTGAAAAAACCCTCCCCGGAAAAGTTACACCCCTTCGAAAATTAAAAAAAAAAAAGGTTTTTCTTTTTTATTTTCCCTGTATATCAAGCTAAAGACACGAAACTTGGTAAACATTATCTGTCAATAAGAGTACACTTTTTGAAATTTTTTCAACCCTGAAGTATGCTTAGAAGGGGTTGATTATTTCAACCCCTAAGATATTTTTTCTTACAACTTTATTTTAGATGAAAATTTTTTCTTTAAAAAAGTATGACTGAAAAGCCCAATTCATTTACTAACTTTTTTAACTCTACAAGTTTTTTCTAAAACTTGAGCATTTACGAGCAATAAAATTTTATGCAATGCATTTTCAAAAAGATGAGCTAACGCGAGTGTATTTTGCGTCAAATATAGTGGCCTGTGCTTTGCATAAAAACATTAATACTGACACTAGGATTGTGTAGTGTCATTTTCTGTCACCCATCTTATTGTTTCACAAGTTTTATGATTGTGTATTGTAGGAAATATTAGTTGATGATAGATGAATGCATATTCGAATTTGGAAATGGCAGATATGCATTTTACATACGGTCATGCTAACGGTAATTCATTGGAAGCGCAAAGACTTTATGCTGAACAGTACCCACAGCGTAGCCACAATAGGCCATTGGCCGCAGTGGAGGGCCTGATACGGGCCCACTCACGTTCAAAAACCCACAGCGTAGACTACCCCATCATACTACGTTCACAACTATTCACCGACGCTTGCGGGAACGTGGTAATTTTGAAAAAAGAAGTTATGATTCTGGTCGTACTAGAGAAGTTAGAACTGCAGCTGTAGAAGAAGCCGTACTTAATTCAATTGAAGAATTCCCAGAAACTAGTACCAGGAGAATAGCTCGTGTCCTACATGTAAGCCATTCCGTTGTTTTTAGAATTTTAAAAGAACAAATGTTGTATCCCTATCATCTTCAACGGGTGCAGGCGTTAATGATTCGAGATTTTTTACCCCGTGTGATTTTTTGTCAGTGGCTTATTAATATGATTGGCCAAGCACCACAGTTCTTAGGTAGTATTTTATTTACTGACGAGGCGAGTTTCTCAAGAGACTATTAGAAATTTTCACAACAATCACCTTTGAGCTGACGAAAATCCTCATGGCTTTTTTGAAGGAAATCATCAGTATCAATTTTCATTAAACGTGTGGCTCGGAATTATTGATAATCATTTAATTGGTCCCCATTTTCTTCCGCTACGATTAAATGGTGAAGCATATTGTCATCTCCTTGAAGAATTACCTGTTCTTCTTGAAGAGGTTCCCATTCAAATTAGGCAACATTCATGGTTTATGCACGATGGTGCACCAGCTCATTTTAGTATACGTGCAAGAACTCACCTGGATGAGGTGTGTGCCAATCAATGGATAGGTCGAGGAGGACCTGTAAACTGGCCAGGCCGCTCCCCTGACCTTGATATACACAAACCCAGTTGAAAATATCGATGATCTGCGAAACCGCATTGTAGCGGGGTGTGAAACTATAATAAATTCTCCAGGAATATTTCATCGTATACGCAATTCTATGAGGAAAAGGGTAGATGCTTGTATTGAAGCTGAAGGCGGTCATTTTAAACATTTATTATAATTGTATTGTCGATATTCGATAGGTTTTTGTTCATTGTTTGTTCACTTTTGTTTTTAGTTGTAGAAGTCTTATAATCATAATCATAATTTGGTTGGCTGTTGTTTAATAAAATGCTATTTTACATGAGCCTATTTATTTTTGCTCATAAATGCTTAAGTTTTCGAAAAAAACTTGTAGAGTTAAAAAAGTTAGTCAATGAATTGGGCTTTTCAGTCATACTTTTTTAAAGAAAAAAATTTCATCTAAAAAAAAGTTGTAAGAAAAAATATCTTAGGGGTTGAAATAATCAACCCCTTCTAAGCATACTTCAAGGTTGAAAAAATTTCAAAAAGTGTACTCTTATTGACATATAATGTTTACCAAGTTTCGTGTCTTTAGCTTGATATACAGGGAAAATAAAAAAGAAAAACCTTTTTTTTTTTAATTTTCGAAGGGGTGTAACTTTTCCGGGAAGGGTTTTTTCAAAAAATTTTATACCAAACACTCACATTTTCATCACAGAATCACCCCTTTAATTTTTTCGGTGTTATTTAGATACACCCTGTATATTACCGGCCGAATTGAAGTCATGAAGTATGCACTCATTCAAAAATAAAATAAAAAACTTTCTCTACGACTATTGTATTCTACGTTCATTACATTAATTGAAGAATAAAGATGATTCCAAGACACCGTGGATCCTAACTCATTATTCAACGGCACTCGGCCAATCACAGGTTCAGAATTTTCAGAATCCACGGGAACTGAGAGGTTTAACAAATTTCTCAAGAAGGCTTTGCTTGATTGAACTTTTGTCACAGCTTGGTAACCGCGAATGTCATATTGACTATTTTCTTAGTTTTAACTTTGATCTGTGTGACATTAAGTACATAATATAAAAATGAATAGAGCGGATTGGGAAAGCAGTGAGGAAGATGAAATCTATCTTGCAACAAAGGTATGTCAAACAATTTTTACTTGATTGTTCCACACTCCCTCAGTTCTTGGTCAGAGCTTCTCTACTAGATATTTCATTCACAAATTTTCGAGTTGGTATAGAAGCGTGTACATGAAGTTGAGCGGTCGAAATAAAACTGATTTGATTTGATAACCAAAAAAAAAGTTTGTTATTATTGAAAATTATTATACTCACCCTGATCTTGCAACAATTCGGCAATCTGCTCATTTTTTTCGGTGTTTTCGATACTTAAAAGACTCATGGATTTCTCTTCACATATCGACATTGCAGTGAGGTGAGTTACCTTGAACACATTGAAATTATCAAATACAAAATCTCATCATTGATGTGAATAATTACCTCATCTCGTCCCACCCAAATATCATCTGCCGATAACGGAGCATCTAAAAATTTTAAAACCCGATTGATTTAACAATAACTTTTTCTTATTAATTTTTTTAAATTTTTGAAAAAGTATCTAAACATTTGAAAAACGATATCGAATGGTCTTATACATTGTTTCTGTACAGTAAAACCCTTCAAAATCTAT
Organism: Chrysolina oricalcia; assembly: GCA_944452925.2. NCBI lineage: Eukaryota > Metazoa > Arthropoda > Insecta > Coleoptera > Chrysomelidae > Chrysolina > Chrysolina oricalcia. The sequence continues at coordinate 54,174,925 of OX101824.2, forward strand.
TGGGCTCTAGAACGAGAAAGTCAGAAAATAGCAATTTCAAGAGTGGTAATATGATCCTTCAAATTATCGACCGATATCCGTTTTGTCTGTCATACCAAAGGTAATCGAAAAATTATTCAGGGTATGAAAAAAGTGTTGACATAAAGGAGGCAATTGGTGCCATTTTTTACTGCAAAAATTGTGTTTGAAAATGATGGATTTTCAAGATATTCAAGAATAATTTTTCTATATTATATTACCCAAGTAGCACACTTATATTGGTAAAATATTGGTACAATATTGTGAAAATATTGGCGAAATATTTGAAATGCAATATTGGCGAGAAAAAAAATGTGAACATTCGGCGATATTGGTCCAATATTACTTGAATAATATTGGCGAAATATTCCCCAACCAATATTGGCCTCAAAATATTTGGCGATATTGGTACAATATCGCTGATACAATATTCTGACAATATTGGCACAATATTCAAAAGTTATATTGTCGAGAAGTAAAATGTGAACATTTTGCGATATTGGTCGAATATTGTTTAAATATTCCAAATATAGTTTTGGTGAAATATTCTTGAAACAATAATGGCCTTAAAATATTTATCGATATTGGTACAATATCATTTGGTTATATTGGAGGACGTCAATATACCTTGGTAAATTATTAAATGTCTTTAAGTTGATGGAGGTGACACCAGAGTCTGCCTTTTGATCGCCTTAACCACTGAGTGAGCTGTCTTGAAAACAAGTTAAGAGAAGTATTTCATAAACTTTCGTAGGTTTTAGAAGACGTTCTATATGTAGAGCCACCTAGCGGATTTTTATCCAGGTTTGATCATGAAATAATTTAAATATGTTTCATTGAATATTCGGCCAATATTCAAATTTCATCTCAATCTAGATGTAGGAAACAATATGAAGACAATATTGTTTTAACGATATCGATAACTATTATTGAACCAATATTGACCCAATATTAATTAATAAGATTTGTTGAATATTGGCGAAATGATATTCAACCAATGTGTAATTACACTTGGAGATACAATATAGTTTTTATTTCTTGAATCGATATGAGGGGAATATTGGGATTACAATATTTATTCTAGATGTTGAAAACGATGTGAAGACAATATTGTTTTATCAATATTGGTAAATATCATTGAACCAATATTGACTCATTATGAGTTATTACAATTTGTCAAATAAAGTGGAAATGATATTCAACCAATATGCTATCAAACTTGGAAATACAATATAGTTTTTTTTTTTCCTATAATCGATATGACTGGAATATTTGGATTGCAATATTTATTCTAGATGTGGAAGACAATATATAACCAATATTGTATCATCGATATTGGTAGAAATTATTCAACCAATATTGACCCAATATTTCATGTGATAATCTACATTCAAAACTAGTTCAACCAATATTCCACCAATATTATTATTATAATATTATTTTTTTAATATTCACCCATATTGGACCAATATTGATTTTTCATTTACAATATATCTATATTGGCCCAATATGGAACCAAGATTCAGCCGATATGATGTGCTACCTGGGTAGCATTAAGGTTATTTTAAAATTTTGAATAATTTATGGTGTCATGTGGACACTTTAAAAAGTCAATACTTATTAAAATAAATGTGTAAGTCTGTTATTCAAAAAGTTATACTTTTGTTAATTAACAACATTTTTTTCCAGTCTCCGTTTTCATAAATAACGATAGAAAAGTTTAAATAATTGACCTATGAATTGTTGGCTTTTTGGAGCCCTTCTAATATACTTATTCCACAAGATCACATGATGAAAGTTAATTATTTTTTTTATTATAATTTTTTATAAATAAAAAAATTTAATATTATTTTGACGAATATTTTATTTTTGTTGTGTTTACATCTAACAACGATAGTAATTAGCGACTGCAGAACTTTTTCTGATGGCCCGAGAAAGTGCTAGGAATCGCACGTCAATTTGGACATGAGAAAAATTGCTGCAAAATGGATCCCCAAATGTTTGAATGTTGACCAAAAGCGCGAAAGGGTAGTAGAATCGCGTTCGATCTGTGCTCGATTTGAAAACGATGTATACCTCTTAAACCGAATTGTTACTATGGATGAGACTTGGAAAGTCTGTTTTGTTTTTGCAGGACAACGCCCCTGCACACAAATCTCATGTTGCCATGCAAAAAATTCGTGATTTAGGGTTTGAATTACTAGAACACCCCCCTTATTCACCAGATTTGGCTCCGTCCGACTATCATCTCTTTCCTCAACTGAAGAAAAGTTTAAAAGGTCGTAAATTTTCTTCCAATGAGAAGGTATAATAAAAGCTGTTGAGGTCTGGTTTGCAGAGTAAGAAGAAACATTTTTTTTGAAAGATCTAGAGACATTGCAGGTTCGCTGTAATAAATGTATCCAATTAAGAGGAGAATATGTTGAGTAATAAAATATTTTGACATTGAAATTTTGTTTGGTTCTATTGTAGGCTAAGAATTTTTCAATATATCCTCGTATACTATTTTTTACGCTGGCGAAAACACAAATATTAAAAAAGAATAAAAATTTGGTCGATGTGTTTTCTCATAAATAATTAGTAGTAGTAATTTGTGGAATTCGTATCTTGACAACATGCATCTTGTTGACAATCCATAGTGACAGCAAATAAAAAACTGAAATTTATGAAAACAGCGGTTAACGGTGATGGAACAAGAAATCGAGGGAGAACCTCAAAAAATTGTTGATACTGCTTTTGCAGTGATTCTTAACTTGCTACCAGTGAAATCCAGAAATCTGTATGATGCAGCTTATAATCGCTTCTTGGTTTTTCCTAATATAAAAATGTTATGGAGTATTGTCCCTCAAGTGATGAACACATGTTGTTGAAAAAAGGTATTAATTATGAAAGTTATAATATTCCATAGTTTCGATCGACCCGAATGAGTTTTATTTTTCCCATTCCCGACCCGACCCTGTGCCAGATGTCATACTGGCTATATGATACTCTCTCTTTTCCTCACCAGTCGTGTGGGAGGAGCAACCTGAGGGGCGTGTCATTTAAAAGAAATTCAGTTCCATTTTTGAATCCAGAATTGTAAGTAATAATTAGTTTTCACTGGTCGACGGCTGAACCAAACCTTTATTAGTTGACTTTGATAAAGCTAGAGATTTCTCATTTCAAATGGAATAAAGCAAGGAAACCATTTCGCGAAAACAACACATTTTTGTGAAATTATTCACAAAAAAAATGAAATATTTAGGAGAAAAATAAGAAAGTCGTTTAACTAAGTGAATGATAGACTTCGATACTGAAATGAAACAACACCAAAATATTCGTTCGTTTTGATGGTGGAACTGATCGAAAATGCCCAAAAATGGGGGAAAATATCCTTTTCATTCATTTAAAACTCAAAGAATTTTTTTTTCGTTATTTTTATCTTCATACAATCATACAACCCTTCACCACTCAGAAAAAAAATCGTTTCTGACTCCCCTTTTTTCAGGGATGAAGACCCTTAAATGATAATTTAAAATTTTGAATAAATTATGGTATCTTGTGGATACTTGAAAGAATAAATCTCCATTGGAAAAAAATGTGCTAGTCTATTATACAAAAAGTTATGATATAGTTGATTAACATTTTTTTTCCAGTCTCCGTTTTCATAAATAACGACGTAAAAGTTTAAATGATTAGTGAGTGAGTGAGTAGAGCAACTGAGTTGTGACCCGATGGAATCGAAATGGTGATTTGAAAAAAGTTCTTGAAGGAATTGAAAAAACAATCACCTACCAGCGCTAAGAACATCACTTATATATAATACAGACAATAAAGCAAATGCCAGATGTAACGAGAGCGACATATTTGCGTTCTTTAAGTGACAATTGAATAAAATGAATATACCGAACTTTATATATGTTCAGCCCTATCAACGTATTTTAATTTGCTAGTTTTTAGGAGCTCATTAACGTTTTCAACTATGAAATATTCACGCAACTACGGTAATTAGACTCATTCTATTATCTTTAAACAAACTGATTTTTTACCTGGTTTCATCAGTTTCAGAGATAATATATTGAAAATTTCATTGAAATTCATGGATAAGCCCTATCATTTATTTTAAACATCAAAATTCATTAAGGATTCGACTGCTTTGATTATTTCATACAACGAACTCAAGGATTGTTTATGATGAATTGATTTTTTTTTTCACGGAATCCACTGAAAATCGTGAGCTTACTGATAAACATACATAAATAAACTAAAAGACTCATGCTGTTTTGATGTATATTGTCTAAATGCGAAAATCATCAAAGGAACTTCAGCTCTACTTCTAGATCCCGTGACTAAACTTATCAACCAATGTTTTCAATCTGGTGTCTTCCCTGATAATTAAAAAGTTACCAAAGTAATACCAGTCCTAAAAAAAGGAGATCCTGACTTAGCTGATAACTATAGGCCAATATCTATAATTCCAATCTTTGGTAAAATAATAGAGATCATTTTAAAAGACCGTCTACTAAATTTTTTCGAAAAACACAATACTCTGGATTCAAATCAATTTGGTTTCCGTACAAAATGCTCTACGATACAAGCAGTACGTAAAATTGTTACAGACGTAATCGAGGGCTTTGAGGGAGGGGAACACACAGAAGTAACACTATGTGACCTCTCCAAGGCCTTCGATTGTGTCTCGCACAATAAATTACTTGATAAATTGAGTTTTTATGTCGTTAGAGGTATTCCACTAAAACTAATTAGTTCATACTTACAGAACAGAACCCAATCAGTGGTCATTAACAATAAGACATCGGAATATCGTAATATCACCCACGGAGTACCTCAAGGAAGCGTACTGGGACCTCTACTCTTTCTAGTATATTTAAATGATATTTTTCACTATATGACTCCCCAGGATGTGTCTGTTATGCAGACGACACAACAATATTGAACTGCCATAAAGACAAACATACTTTGAATAACCTTACTGCCAATGCGCAAGAAAAAGCCAAATTATGGTTCGCCACTAATGATCTCAAATTGAATCAGGCCAAGACACAGTCAATTGTTATCTCCACTCACAATAGACTTTCTTCTGAATCGTCAGTTAGACTGCTAGGTATAGTCCTGGATGATCAACTCAAGTGGCATTCACATGTAGAACAGTTGTGTAAAAATTTATCTTCACAACTATTTTTATTAAGACACCTGAAAAAAATACTTAGCCCCTCCAGTCTATTATCATCATATTACTCTTTATTTCATTCGCATCTGAACTATGGCACTATACTGTGGGGAAACCCTTCCCATGCGATTAGAGTATTTCGTCTGCAAAAAAAGGCAATCAGAATTTTGGATGGTAGTGGCTACCGTGACCATTGTCGGCCTCTCTTTATAAAATATAAGATTTTGCCAGTACCGAGTATGTACATTTACCAATCACTGCTTGAAATTGCCTACAATAAAGAAAAATACCTAAAAAATGCAGATGTTCACGAGCATGACACAAGGTCATCCAGACAACTAAGACCGCACCGGCATAAATTATCTATAACGAAACAAAACTCGCTTGATGTAAAACTTTTTAATAAACTACCGACAGTAGTGAAATCACTCAACTATGTTGAATTCAAAAAATATATAAAATCCTTTCTCCTTACTCACTGTTTTTATTCGATTGAGGATTACATCTCCACACCCTGTGTAGCTGACACCAGAATACTCATTTCCAATTTAGAACTAAGAGTTTCTTGAACACAATATGTGCTTCTCAAACTGCAATTTACGCATGTTTACAATTTGTAATATATTTTAATTATATTGTATTTGTCACAAATCATGTTCCCAACTTTTAACTGTAGACTGAGTAAATCTTTTAAATTGAGAGACATCATATTTGTATTTTAAATGTAATTATTTCTTGTCACTTATACTATTATAATGTTCATGAGTCTTGAGAATGTATATGCTAGTGTGTATGTCAGTACTGTCAGTATTACTGAATATAAAAATGACCTGCTACAAATGTAAAAATAACGTATTTAAATAAAGTTCTATTCATTCAAGAGCGTCTAAGGGTCAGAAAGTTTTTTTAAATTTTTCCGACTTCGAACATGGATGTTTCCTACTTCAAAATAAAAAATTCCGACTTTGGAGTCGGAATTAAATTTCTCCGACTACAGAGTCGGAATTTTGAAGATTCTACGAAAGCGTCTAAGGGAAACCAAGTTTTTATTTACTTGACCGACCTCAAACTCGGAAATTCCGACTTTGAAGTCGGAATTTTATTTTTCCGAATTCAAAGTCGAAAGTTCCTACCCCGATCTCGAAAATTCAACTCCAATCCAAAGTCGGAATTTTTAATATCCGACTTCGAACTTGGATGTTTCCTACTTCAAAGTCGAGAATTCCGACTTTGGAGTCAGAATTTAATTTCTCCAACTCGGAATTTTGAAGATTATACGAAAGCGTCCAACGGAGACCAAGTTTTTTTTTAGTTGTCCGACCTCAAACTCGGAAATTCCGACTTCGAAGTCGGAATTTTAATTTTCAGAATTTAAAGTTGAAAGTTCCACCTCCGATCTCGAAAATTCTGCCAACTCCAAAGTTGGAATTTTTATTATCCGACTTCGAACTTGGATGTTTCCTACTTCAAAGACGAAAATTCCGACTTTGGAAGTCGAAAATTCCGACTTTGGAATCGGAATTAAATTTCTCCGACTACAAAGTCGGGATTTTGAAGATTCTACGAAAGCGTCTGAGACCAAGTTTTTTTACTTGTCCGACTTCAGAGTCGAAAATTTCGACTTAGAAGTCGGAATTTGATTTTTCCGAATTCAAAGTCAAAAATTCCTACTCGGATCTCGAAAATTCCGCTAACTCCAAAGTCGGAATTTTTATTATCCGACTTTGAACTTGAATGTTTCCTACTTCAAAGTCGAATATTCCGACTTTGGAGTCGTTCAAAGTCGAATATTCCTACTTTGGAGTCGTTCAACGTCGAATATTAAGACTTTGGAGTCGGAATAAAATTTCTCCGACTACAGAGTTGGAATTTTGAAGATTCTACGAAAGCGTCCAAGGGAGACCAAGTTTTTTTTGCTTGTTCGACCTCAAACTCGGAAATTCCGACTTTGAAGTCGGAATTTTATTTTTCCGAATTTAGAGTCGAAAATTCCTACTCCGATCCCGAAAATTCCGCCAACTCCAAAGTCGGAATTTTTATTATCCGACTTCGAACTTGGATGTTTCCTACTTCAAAGTCGAGAATTTCGACTTTAGAGTCGGAATTAAATTTCTCCGACAACAGAGTCGGAATTTTGAAGATTCTTCGAAAGCGTTAAGGGAGACCAAGTTTTTTTTACTTATCCGACCTCAAACTCGGAAATTCCGACTTTAAACTCGGATATTCCGACTTTGAACTCGGAAATTCCGACTTCAAAGCAGAATATTGTTTTTCGTAACTTTATACTCGGAATTATCCAATTTTGTTATAGAAATTTGCTTGGCTCCAGAACTAACTTTTGTTTTGTTATTTACCTTTCACCAGTAGTTCACAGCTCTAGCTCAGTTGGTGCGCCTGTGAAAATCTTAAGACTCTTTCTTCTCAGGAGGATTCCACGGGATTATGATTCTGTAAATGGCATATGGAAGTAGAGATCAATATTTACAATTATATTTTGGATTTTCATCTGAGAGGTGAATAAAGTGTTGAAAATGTCACTGAAAGTTGATCAAAACGCTTCAAGTAGTAGTAGTAGTAGTTCTTTGGGGGGCCGCAACCGCGGCCAGGCAAGTAGGCCCTCATGGACCCTTTTTGCCATCCCCTGTTCTCCACTTATCTACATTCATCTTCTTAGTTTTCCCTTTCGAACCTTTGTGATCTCCTAATGAAGGTCAGTATGTCCGACCACTCCAAGTCGATTAGTTCCTCTTGTTGGAGTTTCTCAACTCCGAAGGTTCCAAATCTTAGTCTCCCGTATGCCTTCACACTCGCCGAAGAAGTGAGATGAAGTTTCGTCGTCTTCTTCGCATTTGCGGCAAGTGGGGCGGTCTTCTATACCTATAAGTGATAGGTGTCTGCCTAGCTTTTTATGTCCTGTTAGTATTCCTATAAGGAGACGTAGTGCTTGGCGGTTTCTGCCTAAGAGCCATGTCGTCCTTGACTTATTGGAGCCGGCCACGAAGTCTTTCGACTGCCTGCAGCCGGTATTATCCCTTCAAAGTTTATTCAGCTCTTCTTCTGCCCACTCGTCGAGGGCTGAAGAGGTTTGGCTTCTATTGCGATGCCTAGTACAGGCTCCGGCCCACAGAACGAAGTTGCGGATCCGGATCTAGCAAGTCCATCTGCCACCTCGTCGCCGTCCCGGGACCCATACCAGCTGAACTTCCTTCGTTTCATCTAACTTCTCGAGCGCATCTCTGCATTCCTGTACAAGCGCTGAGCTTGGTTTAGAATGGCAGATGGCTCTGAGCGCTGCCTCACTATCCGAACAGATATCGATTCTCCGTTCGGACCCTTCCTTCACCTCTTGCCTCGTAGCTACGGATAGGATGGCGAACACTTCAGCTTGAAAAACTGTTGTATAGTTGCCCAAAGCATAGCTCTCTCATACTTCTCTTCCCTCCAGGTAGATTCCGGCACCCGATGCCTGTTTGTCAGTCAGACGCGAACCGTCCGTATAACATATTAGGCTTCCTGTGCTGAACTCCACCGTGTTTCCTTCCCATTGTTCTCTGCTCGGAATAGTAAGAGTAAACTCTCTGTTACATCGCAGTCTGTCTTGTGCGCTTTTCACTCTGAGGGCAGAGATAGGGATCTCCTTTTCCGCCCACTTCGCGATTTCCGCATAACCTATCATCGCTCCTTCGTTTACCCAGACTCCCGAGTCCCGCATCCTCAAATGGGCTGCCATTGTCTCCTTCTGATCCAGACTGGAAGCGGTGGCAGCCTAAGCAACACTGCGGTTGGAGTCGTTCTCATTGCGCCCGTTATTACCAAACAGGCCAACCTCTGAACCTTGCCATGTTTTCGGCCTATTGTGCTGCCCTGTGCGCCTGACCACCACACGCCGGCTGACTCATAATGGATCTTTGGTCACAGCTTACTTATAGCTCCCCAACTCTTGTGGCGAGAAGAGTTTGCGCTGATCTGCTGGCGCAGCGCTTATGCCCCGCCTCTTGGGCTAGAAGACTGCTGTGACGTACGGTCGGGTAATAGGCGTTATTATTATTCGTTGAGCGATCATAGTCGTGCGTTGATAATTTTGATTGTTTGGTTTGGTTTTCTAACGTTTTGATTTTTGATAGTGAAATGAGAGAGAAAAAAGCGGGCCATGTGTGTGCAGTGAAAAACTGTTTTATTAAAGGGTACAACTCTAAGAAGAAATTCTATCGTTTTCCCAAGGATACTAATCGGTGAGTATACCGGGTGACACAGCAGACATGTAGCAGCCTGTAGCTTTTTTATTTGATTAGATAAAAATTTGAAATTTGCAGAAGTTACGTAATCAATGATAGCGCTTCATTTGAATCTAACGACAACTTTTTTCAACTACCTGTTTGATCGGCAGTAACTTAACTTTTTTATTTTGAATGACACCCTGTACATTTATCTAGCCTATCTTATTTGTCTTGAAATTCTCTATTCAACCGTGTATCACACAATGGCATTCGTTTCTCAATTCGCAGATGAATTGCATTTTATTGAAAAACATCTAGTTAGCTATTACCCGAATTCGAAAATCTTTCGATGCTTGGTAGGCTTGGAAATCCAAAGAGTATCAGTCAAACGATATAATTTCAGTTTTTTTCCATACCTGATCACTTCCTACAGATTGTCAATAATTTCTTTAATAAAAAGAAAAAACATCTGAAAATAACTGACGATATTGCGAAAACTGAGATAGAAACATATTTTTTTCAATTTAGCTACTTGTGAAGAAACTATCTGTCTTTCTCTTTGGCCATGTATCCATATCATGATCTTTCCATTTGGAAACATAAAATTAAAATTGTTCCCCTGATCCACCACTTCTCAAGTCTTTTAGTCTAGATATTTGCAATAATATTTTGCCTAGTAGGCGGTGTACACAAAATGATTTGTGTTTGACAGATAAACATCATTTGATTGCAATGATTATCTCCGTCAGTTTTATGCTGATTGAAATTGCATCGTTTAATTAGATACTAAATATGTATTCAAAGAACGAAAAGGTCGATATGTTGTTGATATTCGGAGAGTGCAAGAGAAATTGTAGACAGGCTGAACAATTGTATGTCAAAAGATTTCCGGAAAGACGCCACCCACCTGATAATTATTTCGCTAGAGTAAAAGAGCAGTTCAGAGCAGTTCTTTTCAAAACTCTTCTAGCGGTCTCTCGATTCACGCCGATGTCGTCCTCAATTTGTCTCAGTGATATCGTCGGATCTGCATGTACTATGACCAAAACGTTAACTTCCATTTCCTCGTCGACAATGTATTGGAGATTGTTTTGATTTTCCGGTTCTCTTCTGAACTGCTCTTCTACTCTAGCGAAATAATTATTAGGCGGATGGTGTCTTTCCGGAAATCTTTCTACATACAATTGTTTAGCATGTCTACAATTTCTCTTGCACTCTCCGAATATAAACAACATATCGACCCTTTCGTTCTTCGAATACATATTTAGTATCTAATTAAACGATGCAATTTTAATCAGCATAAAACTGACGGAGATAATCAGTACAATCAAATGATGTTTACCTTTCAAACACAAAACATTCTGTGTACACCGCCTACTAGGCAAAATATTATTACAAATATCTAGACTAATAGACTTGTGAATTGATGGATCAGGGGAACAATTTTAATTTTATGTTTCCAAATGGAAAGATCATGATATGGCTACATGGCCAAAGAGAAAGACAGATAGTTTCTTCACAAGCAGCCAAATTGAAAAAAACATGTTCCTATCTCAGTTTTCGCAATATCGTCAGTTATTTTCAGATGTTTTTTCTTTTTATTAAAAAAATTATTGACAATCTGTAGGAAGTGATCAGGTATGGAAAAAACTGAAATTATATCGTTTAACTGATTTCCAAGCCTACCAAGCATCGAAAGATTATCGAATTCGGATAAAAGCCAACTTGATGTTTTTTAATAAAATGCAATTCATCTGCGAATTGAGAAACGAATACCACTTTGTGATACACGGTTGAATAGAAAATTTCAAGACAAATGAGATAGGCTGGATAAATATACAGGGTGTCATTCAAAAAAAAGAAGTTGGAGTTACTGCCGATCAAACAGGTAGTTGAAAAAAGTTGTCGTTAGAGTCAAATGAAGCGCTATCATTGATTACGTAACTTCTGCAAATTTCAAATCTTCATCTCTTCAAATAAAAAAAACTACAGGCTGCTACATGTCTGCTGTGTCACCCGGTATAGTACCAAATCATATCAATTAATATTGTACGCTATATGATTAAAAATCCTACTGATAAAAACATAAATCGAGTCCCGGGTTTCAATATAAGGTACGTTAATTGAGTCCCAGGTTCCAAAATAAGGTAAGTAAATTGAGTTCGAGAATATTGTTACATGAAACAAAATATAATTTTATTTACCTTCTAAGTAAGGTTTTAGTTCGTTGGGTTCTATATACTAAACTACGTATATTCAACTTTGGTGCCAAACAAAATGTTCATTCTATATATTCTACGTGAGAGTGTTAGAATGACAACTTGGTACATTTGAGGCCAATAAAAAATGGGACAACTCTTATAGCAGAGTTTTGTCAATAGACCGTCAGATAATGACAGATTTTGCTGGCTCATTTTCCATTTTCAGAAGAAAAATGTTTTTTTTATTTTCTCGCTCATGGCATTTTAAAACGTTGACAGGTATAATAGTAATCTAATAGTGAAAAACCAAAGCCATACGATTTGAACGTGCTTAAAGGGTTGAAATGAATTTGTGTTATGTCCTATTTTTTTGGACGCAAGAGTACATACGGAACTCAGCACCCGGGGATGAATTTACCTGCACATAAACGCAATTAATAGTTGTCGAACTCCAATGGGCAAAATTCCCCGTGATTATTTTATTATACCAAATAATGTTCTATTGCTTTCAAACAAAAGGTGTTATACCTACTATGTTTCAAGAATAACGTGGAGTAAAGTCTCAGAAAACAAACAATTTGGTATGCAGAATTAATCTACCTTTTCTTGAAATGTACTATAGTCTCATTATTTATAAATGGGTTTGTTGTGATATGGGTATTCACAGTTTTTATTGATATTTAATAGGCGCCTTTTTACATGTCGGAAAATTGAAATTAGTCTACGACGATTAATTTTAAACAAAATGAATTATTTATAAATAGATATTTTTATTACTTTTTCATCTTTTATATTTACAGAGCTAGGATATGGGCAATGAAAGCCAATCGTGAAGACCTTTTAAAAAAAGTGAATGATCTATATAATGGCTACCGGCTATGGAAAAACTTTTTACGAATCACCTTCATACACGATTGGTAGCCACTGCATTGCCAACCCTATTTCCGTCTCTTGAAAGCAGTTCTAGATCTGCGAAGGATGACCATTCATATAGATCACCCCCGCTACTTTGTGCGAAGATACGAGTTCTTAATGACAGAACAGTAGTTCCAGCTATTGCAGAAACTTTTTATTGTTTTTTAAAGGCATACGAAAATAACAATAGAGATACATTTGGAAATCTGCAAATGCCAAATGATAAGTTTTCGAGCTCATTTGTAAAATTGAAATTATATTTCAAGAAAGCTTTGAAAAATTCGCAAAAACAAATATTTGTAGAGCACTTTCATATTTAAGCAATGCATTACCTTTTAGTCATCCTCGTAAACATTTCCCGAAAAAATTTGTACTTTTGTATATTTAAGAGTAAGAATTCATTACACTTTGCAAACAATAAATGGCAATTTTAAAAATATTAACATAAATAAAATGATAATATGGAGAAATCTGTATATGTAATGTAAAAATATATTCTGTTACTTGTCCATCTTTTATTTTTCAATTGTGCAATAAAGTTTATTAGAATTCTAAACACGTAATTTTATTATTTAAACTAATTCTTCTCATAAATTCAAGTAAAAAACCCTATTATTTCCTACCTTTTTCGGGTACCTATCTAATTTCATTGTTATAATAGGTAATACTGTAATACAATTTTTTGACTTTCACGTTGAAATAATCTACTACGGTACTGTACTGTCAGGCCGAACGCCGAAACTAAATATCTTTATCCGGCCCCGACTTCTAACCCAAGTGAGACAAAGAACGCGCCATTCCATCTCGCTTGGTTCCCGATCGCCAGATCAAAGGCGCCGCTCAGAGTTGTGGAGCTGAGTGGTATATAAGCTGTGCTTTGGTCTTACGACTGCCGTGTACAGCCAGCGCATGATCTCTGGGTTGATGCCACAATTGCTTCCTACCGACTTTTGAATAACACCTTGCAGCCTTCATGAAAGTTTGGAGTCCAGGACAACCAGGTATTTGACCTGCTGGACTAGCTCCAGCTCTTGCCCAAACATGAAAGTTGGCCTGAATCCATCTTTTTTCCTCCGTTTGGTGAACAGGATCATCTCTGTCTTTGTCGGATCACTGAGAGCCCTGTAGGCCAATCAATAGAGCATTTTTTTCCTAACAAAAATACTAGTAGAAAACCGACTGTACCATCACATGGAATACAATCAGTAGTTATATTCTGTTATGTTTTCGACAAGAAACGTGTTTTTTTAAGAGCCCCCGCAGACTGCAGACTTTTTATCGGCCGACAGTTTAATCGGGCTGTTAATCAGTATGAACATTTATGAAAGTACGCACATTATACCGATTTGGTATCGGCCGACAAATAAGTTTGATGGGCTTTACGATTGTCTTCAAACTGAACAATCGGCAAACTATCGGCCAACTGCTGAATCAGTATGGCGTGGAAGTCACGCGCGCACACTGCCGATGGTTTAGTCGGCCGACTCGTTCACTAACACTGGATATGTACGGTAATCTAGTAATCAGGAATGTGTAAAATTGTCCATGTGATAATCTATCGCTGTAGAGCCAGGTAGCCGAGTGGTTAAAGCCGGTCGCTGGTTCAAACCCTAGCGACTGCAGAATTTTTTTGTTGGCCCGAGAAAGTGGTATGGTAAGATACAATGGACATCTCAGCCTACGTGTCATAGGGTCAGCCTGGGTGGCAGGACGAGCCTACCACGCACGAGGTGGAGTGATTAGTGGGTATACATACCTGAGGGGGATTAAATTCGGACTCAGGGGACTCCCACACCACCTTATGAGATGTGTGAAACAGGCCGGATAAGGTGACCATGACTGGTTTCAACCACCTCGTTCAAATTTCAAAAATCTATCGCTGTAGATGGGATGCACCCAATACTCCCGATTTCTCCTCTTGGTCGTTCTCATCCGTTGTATGAAAGCAATAATAATAGTTCTATGAAATGTTTTATTAATCTTCATTGCCACGTGATTACTGCTAACTTATGCGACTGTTCTCTTCAAATACCTAAAGTCCGAAAAGTAACTAGAAAATTATTTCAAAGCAGTCGGCCGACTGTTTGGTGTGCGCACCCACAACCAACCTGACAGTTTAGTTGGGTCAGTGTGCGCGCTTATTATAGCCCAACCCGATCAAACTATCGTCAGATAAAAAGACTGTAGTCTGCGGGGGCTCCAAATTGTTTTGCTTATAAAATGAAAACTAATAGATCAATTCGGTTGCTCCAGAAAAGAATTGTAGATAATGGAAATACTAACAAAATGGTATTTCTCACGACCCTGCCGGATCATCAGTAACGGAGGAAAATCGAAAAAACTGAAAAATTTAACGATTTTTTTAAAAATTCATAACTCAGGCATTTTTTAAGAAATAGGGTTGGCCCTTCTTATGAAAGTATTGACTCATGTGTACTTTGTGTGTGCACAAAACAGGCTCTGACGGATCATCAGTTTTGGCACGATTGCAATTTGAATTTTTTGTTTGCACTATCTTGCAGCGTGCTTGAATGCTCTAGTGGTAGTCCGATTTCAATTTCTAAAACATATTTTGAGAGTGGAAGTACAGTACCACAAAACGTATATTCTCATTTTGCGCTAAAATACTACGAAATGGGTGAAAAATGCTTGCAAACATGACTGAAAACGGCCAAACTGGTGAAAGCGGTCGAGTGGTAGGAGTGAGCGGGAAATGAGGGGAAGCGTATTATCACGTAACCCGTTCATTAGAACTATACCCCTCATGTCCCGGACTCTCCTACTACTTGGCAGCTAACGCGGGCTCGGCCGGGTTCAGTCATGTTTGCATGCATTTTTCACCCATTTCGCACCATTGTAGCTCAAAATGAGAATATGCGTTTGTAGTAGTATACTTCTTCTTTTATAATCTGTTAGAGAAATTGAAATCGGGCTATCACTAGAGCATCCAGGCACGCTGCAAGATAGTGCAAAAAAATGCAATTGTGCCAAAACTAACAATCCAACAGCGTCTGTATTGTACACATAAAGTACTGGTCGACAAGCCTAAGGATGCCTTCGAGAATTGGTTGCGCAGTAGACACAACCCTGGAGTGGGGCAGGAGCTCAATTGCTCTGCATTGTTCAAGCAGATAACTTCGTGAGTGTACAGTCAGTGGAATAAAATTATTGTCGTGAATTGGGGTTGATTCACGACTAACTAGGTAGATACTGATCATTCATAGATTTAAAACACTTTAGAAAAATATAAAAACATTTATTTTACTATGTACAAATATGAGATTAAGACGATTGAAATTAGTGAAGGAAATAATCAATAAAGAATTAATGAATTAAAGAATTGAAGAATCTCTCCTAGTTATTGATTGGATAAATTATTTTAAAAATATCTTTACTTACAATACATATCGGCATTTACATTTAGGGAACATTTTCCTTCTATCTAATATCTGATCTTCCAAACTCCCCCCATAGCCCTCACTAGCTGCGGGCACGGCAGAACTCTAAACTCGACTACCAGATCGAACTATCAGTGGCCTTTTTGAAAACTCTTGTTTATGTTATGTTGAGGACAAGTTGTGTTTCAAAATAAAACGCTCACGTACTGAATTGTAGAAAGGTTACCCACGTATTGAAATATAAAATATTTTAATGTACAGGATGTTCCATATATTTTTGACATTATTGTGGCGTTATTCCGATTGTGTGAAGAATTTGAAATCCTTGTGTTGTGGTTGTGTATAGTTTTGAAATATTATTAGATAGGTTATAGTGTAGTTTGTTGTGTTTGAAAATGCCTTCAAAGAGTAAAGTGAGAATTGAGATTCTGAGTGGACAAAGTAGGGAAATTGTTAGTAATGTCATCAAATTTATGCAGGCAGAAGCAATGATAGGTGAAACCAGTATTCCTCTTGTGAAGGTTCAAGAACGAGTTGCTGCCGCAACGGGAGTTTGCGTTAGAAGCATTAGGAAAATTAATTCAGAAATGAATAAAATTGAAAAAGGTGAAACGGAACAATTCTCAACTCCAAATAAAAAGAGAAACAAAAAATCAAAAGTTACCATGGACAATGCTGATTTGGCAGTGGTCAGAGGTCATGTGATATTGTTAGTCAACTTTTGTAAGTATGTTCCTCGTGTTCTTTATTATATTTATTTACCTATTTCTGATATTGTGTGGCGATGCATTTTTTTTCTAGTCGTACTTTATTTACACTTATGGCTTCGGGAAAATTATGCAATTTTCATAAACGGTCCAGTGATCACAGACAATTATATTATTCGAACAGTTCATTAGGAATTAATGAAAATTCAGATAAGAACCTACGTTCCTACGTGTTGCAGAAAAATTTCTCTCCCGATTGTGTATTCCGATGATAACCAGCTGTAAACAGTTGTCGATCTTTGTCGCACATCAGGTGTCAGATATAAGGGAGCTTCAAGCCGAGAATTGGCTGGGCACTCCATATCAAACGGTCAGATTTTATTCTGCTGATCGCCAGTCATCAGGATGAGGAACCGCTTTAACGAGCGGGGGTGGTGGATAGGGGGGGTGAGCTTTCGAGTACGTACGAGTGCTGGGGAGTTCATCCTTCCGGGCATCAACCTTAGGGGGTGCATGGTGGTGTCGCACATCTACTCACGCTTTCTATCGTTTGCGCATCTCAGAGGCATCCTTACGCTTGTCGACCTGTACACATGATTCAATACTTTCATGAGGAAGGCCAATCCTACTTCTTGAAAGATGGCGGACTTATGAATTTTTCAAAAAATCGAAAAAATTTCCGGTTTTTCCGTTTTCTCCGTTACTAATGATCCGATAGGGTTGTGAAACATCCCATCTTATTTGTGTTTCAATTATCTACAATTCTTCTCATTGGAGCAACCAGATTGCCCAATCAGTTTTTATTTTATAAGCAAAAAAATTACAAAAAACACGTTTTTTGTTATTTAAATGTTTATAACAAATTAATAAATGACAGTTGCGAGTTGAAAACATAACAGAATATAACTACGGACCGTCTTTCATGTGATGGCATGGTCGGTTTCCTACTAGAATTTTTGTTAAAAACTCACTCATTTTATGCTCTATTGCTTGGTGTACTGCTCCACCGCACCATCTCTCTATTATTCTGCAGACGACTCCGATGAATCGTCCGCTGAAGGACAACTCCATCGTCCGCGTATGCCTGCGCCTCTAAACCTTCCATAAACCATAAATAAATAAAAAGATGGTTTTTAAAAAGATGACACGCTTGCATTCGACTTGTACAGGTTCGTGTGATGATTTTTTTCACAGTATGAAGAGTCTAAGTAAGCTAATAAAATAAATCAATTAGTGAATCGGGCAAATGTTTTTTTTCTCCAAAATTTTTATTTTGGATTTTAAACAATAGAAGGGTTATTAAATGGTGCATAACAAAAATTAAAATCTTAAACTACGAAGTTTTGTACTTGCGGCACTCGAAATACTGTTCATAGGTTTCGATTTTCACGAAATTCATAAAACTATCAGTTCTCCAAAACAATCAATATTTTGCTAAGGTCATATTGTGATATTCTGGTATGTCATGAGCTGGACCAAAGGATGACGTTGAGTTTTGGGAAACCCTGTATAAATACATGTTTTTTAAATTATAAATCTAATTGTAACGGGAAACATTCACAATTGAAAATTGAATCAATACATGATTCCTCTGGAAATGGAAAAGACCTACGATAAAATGAAGTTACTTTTTTGTAATATCTAACAGAAAACAACTACTTGCCCTGCTAAAGCCACGCTGGACATTGAACTACATCTGATAGATATTGAGAAAGACCCTATATAACTTGAGAGAAAAAATCTGAAAGTGAAAATTTGCCTTTTTATTCAGATAGCTGTTTGATAGCGATTAAAGTTCATCTTTCAGTCGCAGATGATTCCACAACTGACTTTATGAACATCCTGTTCATTTACATGGTGGTTCTCATAGAGGTTTTTCCCCCACAAAATAAAAGATGCAAATGGCCTATACTCATTTTTATAAGAAAGTTCGTTAATGAAAACCCTAGTTTTCGCCCCAGCAAAATCGCTTTGTGGAATTTTTTAAACAAGCAATAGTGAAAAAATTACAACTTTTTTGTTTTTTTGGAAATATCTCAAAGATTATTCAAGGAATCGTTTTACAGTCAATGGAACTTTTGTAGAGATTTATAAAACCTACACAATAGATTTTTACACGAACGGATCGGTGAATTTTCCACTAAGAAAATCCGGGAAAACCTCGAAAAAGAGACCATTTTTCAAAAAATTATAATTTTTATAAATCTGAAGCTGGACAAACAACATTGCGGAAACTGATAGATAATAATATGTGGTTCAACTGTGCGCAAGTTGTTTTCTGTCCAATGTGTAGTTTTTGCACAATCGCTTTAGGAATTGGAAGAAAGGGAACTTGAGAATTAAAACCTAATAGGTACTATTTTTATTCAACTTTCTTAAATTATATTGTTCACGAAAAATCTATCTTCATAACTTTCCAATGTACATTTTTATATTACAAATTTCAACTTTTTCTCCAGAAGATTTCCCACTTTGACATGACAGATAGATATACTGTTGTTTTGTATAATATAAAAATAATCTCACAATAAAATTTTTTCATGGGCTAAATATTTTGTCTTCACAACACTTGGGCCAGTCTTTTCACTTCCAGTTAAACTCCAGATAACTAACTAATAGTACACATGGTGAATGACATTCTTTGAATGACGTTTGAAGGATCATATTCTAACCATTAGTTAATTAATTTGGAGTTTTACTGGAACTGAAAAGACTGGCCCTAGGGTCAGTCATTTCAGTTCTAGTTAAACTCCAGATAACTAACTAATAGTTTAGATGGTGAATGACATTCTCTGAATGACGTTTGAAGGACCACATTCTAACCATTAGTTAATATAAATCCTTTTTTTATTTAGTCCATTTGGCTAATATACGTTTTTAAGTAATTGAATAAGTTTCAAGAAATAACAATACAACATATTCTCACAAATCTGGAGTTTAACTGGAACTGAAATGACTGGCCCTTAGGGCGGATATAGACGGACCGCAATATGCAGTTGCTGTCGACTACACTTTGCAGTTGCACCTCGACAATTCACGGTTTTCAATAGGGTGAAACACTCGAACGTCAACGTGCAGTCAACAGTGGCAGCAGCTGCCATGTTGCTGCTCATTCCGCTGTGCAGTCCGAGTGCAGTCCGAGTGCAGTTGAAAAGAGAACGTAAATACACGAACTGCAAAGTGCAGTTGTCACGACTGGTCGGACAGTTTTGAGTTTCAAGTGGTCAGTTTTGAGTTTCAAGTGGTCAGTTCAGACTTTGATCTTCTGTTAATTGCTTATCAGAATAAAATGGAAGACGATTTTGACACAGATGCTTTCATCGACGATATAAAAAATAAGGAATGTCTCTGGAACTATAAAACTGCATCCTACAGTGACAAAATTTTAAAGAATAAGGCATGGGCTGATATTTGTGAAGAATATGAATCCAAAATCTTCGTCTTTTTCTACGCCTTTTTTTACGTAACAAAAGAACAAGCAATGGTGCTTCCTTTTCAAAGTCAATCACCACAATATAATTTCATTCCTTTTCTACTTGCAGTAAGATGCGGCAGCAAAAAGCAGTTCTATAACTGTAAATGCAGTCGATCCGGACTGCTCTGAGCTTCACTTGAAGTTGACTTGAGCAGCATTTATTAAGTCGGCAGCAACCGCATATTGCAGTCCGTCTATTTCCGCCCTTATTATATATCAAATTTCAACCCTTTTCTCCAGAAGATGAATTTCCCTCTATGACATGGTGTTGTGTTGTCTTCTCGCAATTAAATTTAAGCCTTTGCAGGTTCAACTAGATCCAAATCAGCTTCTGAAAGCACTGTCGCTGGTGTAATCTCGCTGGGTCCACCCTTTTCCCATGCATTATCAAAATTATACACCAAATCCAAATCGTGTCTGTCCATTAAATGCGGTTTTAATTTGAAGGACTCTCGTAGTTCCAAAAGAGCCATCGTGTCGCAAAAGTCACAGCCAGTTATATGCTTGAATAACTCATCAGGTGTGTAAATTTCGGGAACACCCTTTTTAGTAAAGAACTGAAAAGGAAAACAAAAGTTCAAACTGAAACCTGGTTTACAATAAAAAGACTCTACTCATTAATAGTTATTTAATCAACTAGGGTATTTGAAGGCGATTAATGATCGAGATATTTTAAAGCGTGAGCGAAGCGAGTGCGTTAATTTTCAAGATCATTAATCGCATTTTAATATACGAGTTGATTACAATATTTTTCCGTCTACCTCACTCTTGTTGAAATAAAGAAATTCTCATTTGTTTCTGGCAATAAAGTTAAAGATGCTACTTTAGCAGTTCCGCAACATCTGGCAAGTTAACGGACTTCGTGACTCAAACACATGCAAAGAATTTATTTTCTTTGTTTCTAGACAATGGAAGTCCAGAAGAATTCTACTAAAGGTAAAGGACGCCGCACGGTTCTTATCGAAAATGGGTCCCAGTCGAATTGGCTGAGAATTTAGTATAATGTAGTTTATAATGTCCTGATCAAATGTCTCCATGGGCACAAAGAGATATAATGGGCAGTTTTTGAGATACAGGGTGTCAAACATGAAGAGGCAACGTTGTTACTTGCCTTTAGGAAATCAATAATGTGGCAATTATTTTGTTACAAACAGTTAAGGATAATGATTGCAATCTCAATATTGTCGACACGAGTTATAATGAAGAGTTCTAAGACTCCGTATACAGGGTTATTATTAATTGCATAATGTTTATGTAATTCTTTGAACAAAATCAGTCAAACGCAAATGCTCGTAGACTTGCAGAATTTGTATATATCATTTGATTTTGATATTGGGTGATCTGAGGTTTCTATTATACAGGTTTGATTACATCAAACAGATATGTTAACACGAGGTAGGCGGAAAAAAGTCTAAAAGATTATCATTACTTACAAAAGCATAATCACAATATTAAGCTCAGAGTTGCCTCTAGCGGGTGTGCACTGCACACCACTAGGAAAGAAAGAGACAAACGAGCAAATAACAAATGGTGTAAACATTTCTAATTTCATCCATTAATTTCATCAATTGCAAAACACAGTTAAAGTAAAATATAATAACTCGTTCTGAACCTTTACCGACAATTTTGTTTGATATGCCATAGGAGGAGGTGCCTCATTTTATTGATGTAGTATTATTTTCACAAATAGGTTTGAAAACAGTCATACGTATGAGGGAAGTTTGCGATATTTCGAAAATGGCAAAATAAAAATTTTCGCTTGATTCGATTTCCTTCTATATAGAATATTGCATTTTCGCCTGGGAATATTTCAAAAATACGAAATTCCGCGAATATTACTTTATCTTATAGAAAATTTCCTTCTGAATTCGAAAATTTGATTGTTTTTTGAAGCAGAACGCTAATTTGTTCAGAAAATGACGATTTTGTGGGGTCATTTTATACAGCATGAAACATATTCAGAACGATGCTGCTATATGAAAAAATAACTTTAGGCACTATGCCGTCAATTCTTGGTGGGACAAATGACTGTAATAATAATAATAGTAATTTTTCATCTGAAGATGTGCTGTACCGACAAAATATTCTTGTACGGCATTCCTCACGTTGGTGGATTATGAAATAATAATCTCCTAGAACCTACTGCCGTACAAAAATAATGGAACCGAAAGCCAGGAAAATTTTTCAATTTCCGAAAAATAAAAAAAAGAAATCCTGGATTTTGGTTTCATATTAATTGACGGCATAGTGCCTAAAGTAATTTTTTCATATAGCAGCATCGTTCTGAATATGTTTCATGCTGTATAAAATGACCCCCCAAAATCGTTATATGGGCTTGTAGTCTATTAACCTTTTGCCGAATTCAGTTTTTGAGGTGATATTCGGAGTCAACTCGACAAGTTACGCTTAAGGGGAAATTTGAGATTTTTCGAAAAATGCACAATAAAAATTTTCGCATGATTCGATTTCCTTCTATATATTACATTTTTCGACTTAGATCGCCTGGGAAAATTTCAAAAATGCGAAAATCCGCGAATATTCTTCATTTTATAGAAAATTTCCTTCTGAATACGAAAATGTACTAACTTTTTGAAGCAGATGGCTAATTCGTTCAGAAAAAGTCGATTTTGTGGATGTGTGCATTTTCCTGTAAAAAAATGCCATTTTATAGTTAACCTTCTTTTGTCGAATTCAATTTTTGAGGTGATATTCGGAGTCAGCTCGTCGAGTTACGCCTGAGGAAAATTTGCGATTTTTCGAAAAATGTAAAATAAAATTTTTCGCATGATTCGATTTCCTTCTATACAGGGTGTTTCATAATAAATGCGCAAGACTTCAGGATGTGATAGCTCGTCCAAAAATATAAAAAAAATCTATTAACTTACCCTCTAAAATGCACCATTTTCGAGATACAGGGTGTTGAAATTTTAAAAAAAATAAACTTTTCTTGCGAATATCTCTGGAACCGTTTATCGCACAGAAAACAGATTTCGTAGGCATTTTCTACTCATAATAAGCTATGTTTTGTGCAGATTTTTTATTTTTTCAAATTCATGATTGGTGAAAATTTTGAAGGGGTAGTGGGTGTTTTTTTCTCCAACTTCTACGCCACTGGAAAAAGTACAGTTTTGAGCCACCTATATGAACCGCCAATGTTTTTTACACAAAAAAGGTATTCTTGGTTATGAGCTCTAAAGTTGACTGTTTTCAAGAAAAATCAACTTTCATGTTGTTTAAATAATGTTTTTTCCTCGAAAAATCGCAGCGTGCATTGAAGCTAACGGCAGACATTTCCAACAATTCAACTGAGTATGATTGTTATTGTTTTTTTTTTATTTTGCAATTAAGAAGTGAACGTATGGTTTTGTTACTTGTTCTAACCTTTAAATAAATTTTGTATAATTAGGAAAAAAATTATTTAAAAAAATTTACCATGTTTTTCAAAATGAAAGTTGATTTTTCTTGAAAACGGTCAACTTTAGAGCTTATGACCAAGAGTACCTTTTTTGTGTAGAAAACATTGGCTGTTCAAGTAGGCGGCTCAAAATCATATTTTTTCCAGTGGCGTAGAAGTTGGAGAAAAAAACACCCTCTACCCCTTCAAAATCTTCACCAATAATGAATTTTAAAAAATAAAAAATCTGCACAAAACATAGCTTATTATGAGTAGAAAATGCATTCAAAATCTGTTTTTTGTGCGATAAACGGTTCCAGAGATATTCGCAAAAAACAATAATTTTTTTTTTTTAATTTCAACACCCTGTATCTCGAAAATGTTGAATTTTAGAGGGTAAGTTAATAGAAACTTTTTTTATATTTTTGAACGAGCTATCACATCCGGAAGTCCTGCGCATTTATTATGAAACACCCTGTATATTGCATTTTTCAACTTTGATCGCCTGGGAAAATTTCAAAAATGCGAAAGCCCGCGAATATTACTTCATCTTATAGAAAATTTTCTTATGGATCCGAAAATGCACTCATTTTTTGAAGCAGATGGCTAATTCGTTCAGAAAATGTCGATTTTGTGGATGTGTGCATTTTTCTGTCAAAAAAATGCCCTTTTATAGTCAACCTTTTGTCGAATTCAATTTTAGCGGTGATATTCGGAGTCAGCTGGAAGAGTTACGCCTGAGGAAAATTTGCGATTTTTCGAAACATGGAAAATAAAATTATTCGAAAAATGCGATTTACTTCTATACAGAATATTGCATTTTTTGACTTTGATCGCCTGGGAATATTTCAAAAATGCTGAATCCCGCGAATATTACTTCATATTATAGAAAATTTCCTTCTGAATCCGAAAATGTACTTGTATTTTGTGTAGAAGGCTAATTCAGTTTGAAAATGTCGATTTTGCGGAATGGTGCAATTTTTCGTCAAAAAAATGCCCTTTTGTCGAATTCAATTTTAGCGGTGATATTCGGAGTCAGCTCGAAGAGTTACGCCTGAGGAAAATTTGCGATTTTTCGAAAAATGCAAAATAAAAATTTTCGCAAGATTCGATTTCCTTCTATATAGAATATTACATTTTTCGAGTTTGATCGCCTGGGAATATTTCAAAAATGCGAAAGCCCGCAAATATTACTTCATCTTATAGAAAATTTCCTTATGAATCCGAAAATGTACTCATTCTTTGAAGCAGATGGCTAATTCGTTCAGAAAATGTCGATTTTGTGGATGTGTGCATTTTTCTGTCAAAAAATGCCCTATTATAGTCAACCTTTTGTCGAATTCAATTTTAGCGGTGATTTTCGGAGTCAGCTCGAAGAGTTACACTAGAGGAAAATTTACGATTTTTCGAAAAATGCAAAATAAAATTTTTAGCAAGATTCGATTTCCTTCTATATAGAATATTACATTTTTCGAGTTTGATCGCCTGGGAATATTTCAAAAATGCGAAAGCCCGCAAATATTACTTCATCTTATAGAAAATTTCCTTATGAATCCGAAAATGTACTCATTCTTTGAAGCAGATGGCTAATTCGTTCAGAAAATGTCGATTTTGTGGATGTGTGCATTTTTCTGTCAAAAAATGCCCTATTATAGTCAACCTTTTGTCGAATTCAATTTTAGCGGTGATTTTCGGAGTCAGCTCGAAGAGTTACACTAGAGGAAAATTTACGATTTTTCGAAAAATGCAAAATAAAATTTTTAGCAAGATTCGATTTCCTTCTATATAGAATATTACATTTTTCGAGTTTGATCGCCTGGGAATATTTCAAAAATGCGAAAGCCCGCAAATATTACTTCATCTTATAGAAAATTTCCTTATGAATCCGAAAATGCACTAATTTTTTGAAGCAGATGGCTAATTCGCTCAGAAAATGTCGATTTTGTGGATGTGTGCATTTTTCTGTCAAAAAAATGCCCTTATATAAGTTAACCTTTTGTCGAATTCAATTTTTGAGGCGATTTTCGGAATCAACTCGTCGAGCTACACCTGAGGAAATTTTGCGATTTTTCAAAAAATACAAAAATCGGAAAATTCGATTTTCTTCTGCACTTATTGACTTTGATCGCCTGGGAATTTTCCAAAAATGCCCAATCCAGCAAATATGACTTCATCTTAAAGTACTTGTTTTCCGAATCAGAAGGCTAATCCATTAAGAAAATATCGATTTTGTGGATGGGTGCAATTTTCCGTAAAAAAATATTAATTTTTATGTTTTAACTTTCAACCCGCCGGCGCCGATGCAAATTCGTTCTGCTTTGAGCTCTTGCAATATTTCTTGTTATGTCGATGGCTACATCGTTAGATTAAATGGGTTAAAGTTCTGTTGAAATTACAACACGCACTCAACTAATAGACTTTATAGACCGATACTAGATATTGA
Organism: Chrysolina oricalcia; assembly: GCA_944452925.2. NCBI lineage: Eukaryota > Metazoa > Arthropoda > Insecta > Coleoptera > Chrysomelidae > Chrysolina > Chrysolina oricalcia. The sequence goes on from OX101824.2 coordinate 54,200,860, forward strand.
TTAATTGAATATGCCTCAAGGTCCAGTTTTAGAGGTTTCCCTGTTGAAAACTCAATAGATTTGGGAAATGCGAATGAAAATTAAAAAAATAAAAATTTGTTCAACTTACATTGATGACGTTATTGCAGTCCCTGTACAGAAAGTTGAAAGCGTTCTCGTGGCTAGGTTCAACAGACTGACTAACGTCGATGAAATAGCATTCTTTGTTGTGCCATAAAATGTTGTACTCCGAGAGATCCGCATGAATTAAATTCGCCTTCTCGAACAATGTTTTCATAGCTGTTATCACCTGAAAAATAAAATACATGCCAAAACGTTATTAATAATTCTAGACTCCATGCATGATACTGTAACGATTCTGTCGCTACGGGCGAGAACGGGTTTGTCGCTCATTTTCGTGAATAAGCCTGCATTCCAACGCTTCCCGAAGGAGCCGCCAGAACAACGGCCTCTCTCGGTATTTTCTAGGATTGGAATATTCGAGAGAAGAACACTGCGTGTATAAAAGCATCGCCGCGAGGAGACACAGACAGTTAGTTCGATGCAGTTACACAGAGTAGATTCCACGAGAGACACACGATCTACTTTTAAATGAAACAGTGAGATATAAATCAGATAAATTATATGAATTACCTTGTACTTATAGTTTGTGTGTGAAATAAATAAATTAAAACCATTCAGACTTTACAATTATTACAATACTATCGAGGGCGGATTTTCATGAATACGATATACGACAATCCGATGGTACGAAAATGTTCTGATTGGTTACATTGTTACTATCAAAAATCCTCCCCAAAAATCAATCTTTGGGGTAAGGGGTGGAGGGGTAAATTTTCAATAGCCGAGCGCAAAATTTGGGGGTGGGGTGGAGGGGGAAATAGGGAGTAAATAATGAAAAATATGGGAGAGGGGGGGAAACTATAACAAATCTGGGATCAAAGAACCCGAAAAAATTTAGGGGTGGAAGGAGAATTTATTTTTCAGATATATGAAAAAATTTCATAAGAACTTTTTGTAGGCTTGTTCAAGGACAATAAAACTGTTTATATACATTTTTCCGATATTCGGTATAGTTCTCGAATTTTTGGTGTTTATAGAAAAAAATGTGAAAGTTTTTCTAATTTTTCGTTTTTGTGAAATATTTCCCAGGCTAGTGATATTATGGAAAAAAATATTGAACATTTTTTGTAGACTTTTATGAGATGATCACAAAAAGTGAATTGTGAAATTTGTAAATCAGTCGCCATAGGGTGTTTCACAACTCATCAGAAAATTTTCAACCACATATTCAAAGAAGTGATAAATCGTACAAAAACAAGGTGCAAAATTCGTTTTGCTGTGATATCAGCTCCAGTGTAGGTTTTGAACAGCTGATGTAGAGTGGTTTGTTACAAACGTTTGCAATTTTTATTTCGGTTTTCGTCGGACATTTATTACAATTTTTTTCAAGAAATCGATTTATTATTCAGAAGTGCATATATGATTGAAAATTTCGGATTTGTTGTGAAACATGTATACACTTTTTGTAGATCTGTTCAAGGACATCAGAACTGTTTACATTTTCAATATCTTGTTTCGTTTTCGGGTTTTTGAGGGATTTTTTTTCAATTTTTTCAACTTATTTCAACTTTTTAATGGAGTTTGTTTCATTAGTACGGTCAATATCTCTATACCCGTTTATAATAATAATAATTTTCCCGAATTCTGATTTTTACTCCAAATCAAAATGAATATCAACGAAATGAATCTATTTTATTTTAGGAAGAATAGTAATCCTCTAAATTTTTCTTGTACATCCTTATTAAAAATGTGAAATAAACAAAAAAGCAAAAGCATATTTAGGACGATAATTGGAAAATATTTCGTACGAAATTTAAAGTAATTTCATATCATCGGATTTCGTATGCATGAAAAACATCAAAAAAACCGTAAAGCAGATTGTATCATTACCTCATCATAAGCAACAATATAGTCGGCTTCCTTCAACTTAGCATCCTTCAACTTCGGAGCAGGCGTATAATTCTCTCCGATGAAAGACATAACCAAAACATGTTTTTTGAGCGTAACTACTTGCGGGCAAAGAATCCCAGCTCTTTTGAGCCTCATAAGATTGGCCATCTCTTTTTCAGCCCAAATATGAACAGTTTTTCTGGCAGTTTGTTTGCCAATTCTGTCCTTGAAACGATGATCGTCTTTGATGTATTTATTTCGTTGTTTGAATTCCGAAAGAGTCGTTTTGAAGACTTTGATGACGCATTCTTTTGGTAAGTCTTCTGCAAACGGAGAAGAAGGATCGGAGTCAGCGTGAAGTATCACGGCTTCTTTACCTGAAATAAAAAAAAAGTCAAAGAATTCAAACTTTTTTGAACGATGAACTATTTATTTTGCGGAAATATATATATATATATATATATATATATATATATATATATATATATATATATATATATATATATATATATATATATATATATATATATATATATATATATAACTGAGTTCTCTCGAAGGAGTAGGCAGATTGAGACCTTAGAGAGAGCCAGTGACGAGACTTGGGGAGTAGGCAGATTGAGACCCCGACGTCAAGTCACAAAATCCTAACGCGATAATACCTGAGGAGTAGGCAGACTGAGACCTCAGTGTAGAATCACGTTTCCTCACTATACCTATCCTTCTTATTCTTGAAAATGGCTCCAAAATCGGAGCCGAAACGTCGAATTTCAACAAATTCCAGACGCGGTTCAACCCGAACTTCTAGTTTTCAAATATCTGACCGCGGAAACCTATCCGAATATATATATATATATACTGAGTTTTGGAAAGTATCATAAAAAGAAACTTTTCCTTGAGGTTGCAGTCAATTGGGAACGGCCAGTGAATAGAGAAACGCTTTGTTAAATTGTCTAGCTTTCGAAAATTTTATTTTCTTTATCAAGACATTAACTCGAGGTTGCTATTAAGAAGATCACAGTGCACTTCATTATTAAAATATCTTACACAACAGTTTGTACAAACAAATTAAAATATACTATGAGCAATATTCGAAAATCAATCATGATTCAAATATATTTTAGTCGGCACCATTTTGACCAAGAGCATGCAGCTCCACTCACATCATGTCACACAAAAAACCTGCATGCTCTTGGTCAAAATGGTGCCGACTAAAATATATTTGAATCATGATTGATTTTCGAATATTGCTCATGGATTTAACGAGGGGCAATATATGAAAATATAAGTAGAAAAGTTATTGGGTGTAACCCTCAAAATGTTCTGCAACCGTAGACACGTGTTTCGAGCTTAAGCTCTCATCAGTACGGTAAAATCAAGTGCGAAGATGTACAACACTTGGATGTAAAAATAGAAACAAAGGAAGTCAACAACAGGAAGCCAACTTTTCTATTTTTACATCCAAGTGTTGTACATCTTCGCACTTGATTTTACCGTACTGATGAGAGCTTAAGCTCGAAACACGTGTCTATATATATATATATATATATATATATATATATATATATATATATATATATATATATATATAAACTACAGCTAACATTTAAGTTCGTGAATATATAAATGCAAAAAAGTTATTATAAATAACTGGGTTTTAATTACATGTACGTGTAATTTACCTAACTGGTATTTCAAAAATAGGTTGGGAAAGTACCTGAATCCTACCCGATGATACGTCAAACTGACTAGGCAAAGTACCTGTGAAGGTCTCAGAATATCAGTGGGTCCAACCTTTGTATAAACAAAAAGTAATTTACCCCTCCACCACACAAATAATTTAATTCCTAGATGCGCATTTCGATAACAAAGTTATCTTTATCAGTAGGGATTACTAAACTAACTGTAAATCGTCAAACCAGTCTTATTTATATCACATAATTAATTACCATGAGGTAATCTGTTTACTAGGAATTAACCCTACCTGATGACAGGTACAACCCCACCCAATAAACAATACAACAAAGGCACTCAATTATTCCTTTACTGGTATCAAATGAAATAGTTTGTAATTGAATGGACCATTATCATTATTAAGCAAGGGTTCCGAGCCCCTTTTCCGAATGGCAATACTTTCATAACAATCTAATTTTCTGTAATCATCAACAGGCCTTATTAATTTTAAATTTTGTATAATAATTTTGTGATGAGTTTCTAATGAATGATCCGCAACACTCGATTTATTTTCTCGCGAATATTTAGCATGTGCCAAATGTTCACAGAAACGAACATTCGTAGACCTTTTGGTTTGGCCATAATATACACTATCTCATTACTAATACTAATACTAATACTCATTACTAAGAAAGGTGAAAAAATTGTAAACAAGGATTTGGAACAGTCTGAGGTGGCCCACACAAAGGTCATTGACCCTGATAACAAGCAGATGTTTAATAACACAAAAATCTCGGCAAAAATAGTTTCGGCAGAAATAATGAAAGCCGAAACGGAAATGAAAGAAATCATCGGGCTAACAAAAGACGAAAATACCGGACCATCGGAAAAAATCGGCGATTGGAGCACTGTTCACCACCGTAACAATTATCGCAAGAAACAGGTCGCCATAGGACAAAACTCCAAATTGTCCATCAAAGGAGTGCCAAAACTCGCAGTACTGCATGTATGCAGAGTTGGAAAGGAGACTACAGTTGAGGATTTGACGCTGATCCTAAAAGATAACTTTCCAGAAGTATCCTGCCAGTCTATAGCAGCTAAATTTCCCGAGAAATATTCGTCTTTCAAAGTGACAATAAACGAGAAAAACTTTGAAGCGGCAATGAATCCAAATATCTGGCCTGATGGAGCTTATGTCAGCAGGTTTTTTCAATGGAAACCGAGAGTGAAGACAGCTATGTAACCACTATCAACTCAGATAGGGAAAAAACTTCCAGTAAGGTAGGTGTGTTGCATTTAAATATTAGATGTTTGTCCAATAAAATTAATGCCCTTGATCATTTTTTATCTGATAATAACTGTACTGTGTCTCAGTGAACATTGGCTAACAAACGAAAATCTGAATAGTCTCCAAATCCAAAATTTTACCCTGGCTGCCTCCTTTTGTAGAAGCACTAAAAAGCACGGCGGTGTGGTAATATTTCATAAATTACACATAATATCCAAAACTATTGAACTTAAAAAAATTTGTATGGAGTCACATGCTGAATTCTGTGGAATCGAAATTCCTGAATTGAAGTGTGCAATTATAACTACTTATAGATCACCGGTAGAAGGTGACATCCACATATACCTTGACAAATTGGAAGAACTACTTCACTTTCTCACATCCAAATATATCCACATAATTATCGTTGGCGATTTCAATGTTAATTTCAAAATAAACTCTCCAAGCAAGAAGTTACAATTGATGATTACACAAGATTAGATATAAAAACTGCATTGACAACATTATGACTAATTTCAACTCGGACACATATCAGACAGGAGTTATTGAAACGGGCTTATCAGATCACCGCGCACAGTATATTCTGATTGACAAATTGATCACTCATAAACCCAAAAAAAATATGCATAGAAGATTGACCTCCCACAAATTACATGAATTTAAAGAGGACATATCAACTCATAATTGGATTACAGCCAATCAATCTGATGATGTTGATCTACTGAGACACTGACGGGTACTTTGAACTACTACGTAGACAAACACTTTCCCTTAAAAGCACAAGCAAGTCACCACCCTCGACACCCTGTGCAATTTTTCAACAATACACTAAGAGAAATGAGAGATACTCTCTCCTCACTGAGAATAATCAGTGAAGTCTCGAAGAGCGATATAAATGAAAATATATATAAAATTTACAAAAGGCAGTACAATTTCGTACTTAATGAGACCAAAAAAACAGCCTATAGTAAATTCATTGAAAGCTCCCAAAACAGGTGCCGAGATGCGTGGAAATTGATAAATTTCGAACGTAATAAAGGTTCTCAATCGACTGTCAATGAATGTAAATTAACAGCGGATGATTTCATGCTGCACTATTCGTCCGCTGTCAAATTGATCACTGAACACCTCAGTGCTACTGATAAGGATGCCAATGATTTCCTAAAGTCATTACCAAGTAATAAAAACTCATTTTACTTTTTTCCTGTTTGTAAGACCGAAGTCATTGAAGCAATAGACTCGTTAAAAAATACAAATTGCTACGACGTCAATAATCTGAATAGTAAAATTATCAAAAGTATAAAATATGTTTTCGCAGAACCACTTACAGATTTGTTTAATGCATGTTTTTGTAGAGGGGTTTTTCCTAACGCTTTTAAAGTGAACAAATTGATACCAATATTCAAAAAAGGAAACGTAGATTCACCTGAGAATCACCGGCCAATCTCGATAATACCAATTTTTGGTAAGATTTTTGAAATACTTATCAAAAAAAGGCTAACAACATACTTCGACATGAATAACTACATTAATGACCAGCAATATGGGTTTAGGAAAAACCGCTCTACAATTCAAGCAGTCCGAAGGCTGGTGAGTGACATAGTCGAGGGATTTGAAAATGGTCAACAAACAGCAGTTACCCTGTGTGATCTCAGTAAGGCCTTTGACTGTGTCCCTCATCAAGGGCTGCTTGATAAGCTTGAGCTTTATGGGGTGAGAGGGACAGCCCATTCATTTTTTAGATCATATCTGTGTGGAAGAACTCAATATGTTACTTATAATAACAATACATCAGTATCTAAACCGATAACATCAGGTGTACCCCAAGGATCGGTCCTTGGACCACTGCTGTTTCTAATCTTTATAAACGATGTATTTCATTATGTTGAGCCATCTCAGTGTGTCCTGTTTGCAGATGACATTACCTACTATAATTCTGATGCAAATCTAGAAGAACTGACTGAGAAGGATATTGTTGCTTCGAATAAAATCAGAGAGTGGCTTACTCCTAATAATTTAATTCAGAACAATGCCAAAACACAAAAAATTACTTTCTCTACAAATCCGACCTTCATCACGGAAGCTCCAATCAAGCTTCTGGGTATCACTCTAGATAATAAACTCAAATGGACCGAACATGTAGATATACTCTTGAAAAAACTATCAAATGAAATTTTTATTTTAAGACGCTTGAGAAACACCATCGAAAAGGATGTACTGAAAATGGCTTATTTCTCACTTTTTCATTCCCATATAAGTTATGTCATAATTTTATGGGGTAACTCTAGTCAAGCACATCGTGTTTTTACTCTGCAGAAGAAGGCTGTCAGGGTCATTGCCAAGGCAGGATTCAGAGACTCTTGCAGGCCGCTTTTCAGGCAACTAAGAATATTAACACTTCCCGCACTTTATATCTACTATTGTTTGATAGAAATTCATAATCACTTACACGAGTATAACAAACCTAAAGACTCACACAACTATTCCACTAGAAAAAAATCTACTCGTCAATCCCAAACTTCGTCTTAATACTTCTATTAAAAATTCCATAAATTTAAATATTTACAATAAAATTCCGGAAAGTAATAAGAAACTCAGCTCCTTCAGATTCAAATTGGCAATCAAGCAGCTTCTACTGAGACACAGTATTTATTCAGTTGACGAATTTTTGTCAAGTAATTTAACTGAGGTGAATGTAGCGTAGCTGATACAATCCTGTATTTATTATGCAACCACCTTACTGATTTAATTTTAACGTGTTTATTCTTGAATACTGTTATTGTCTGTTATTTTTTTTTATCCCTTTATACTAAGAAAAATGTACTATGCTATTTTGTGACTTGTGTAATGATTTTAATATCAAAAAACACCAATAATTCTATTCTATACTAATGGCTATTTCCTTAATGGTTTTTATTTTTCGTTGAAACCGTTCAACACTGAGTGGAAAGTTCAATGCCCTGTGAACAAGGAAATTGAAACTCGCCATCCTGTGTTGAATGTGGTGGTTTGAATCAACGGATATTCATTTATATATTTATTTATTACACGGGAAGAAATACCCATTTACAATACAATACAATATAAAACACCAAGAAAAATATGTAAAAACATAAAAAAAATTATAACTACCTATTTCTAACAGTTTTGCACAGTAACCAGACAACAACAAAACAAATTAAAATGAAATGAGCATTCAAAGCTATAGAACTGAACTACATAGTAGCTCTCTTCATTTGCCAAAGCGAAGATGAAAAAAAATATCTATAGCGCTTGAGTGAACATTTGCCTGTCGCAGTAATCTAACCATCCCTATGTTTGCACCATAATTCGATCGATGTGCAACCAAGGAAAATGTGCTATATTCACGTAGTGCCCTAGGAGGTACATATATTTTCACTTTTTCTAATAATTCAGGAGCATCTATATATTTTATAAATAAACAAGGTGTCAGACCCTTGCCTTCTGTTATGAATCTGTTAGTATTGTTGGCTTTCTGTAAATGTCTATTTCTACACGTTCCCCATTCCTGATTACCAGTGTGTCTAAAAATGGCAACTGTCTGTCAACTTCCATCTCCACCGTGAATTTAATTTGTTCAAATACTGAATTCAAACTATTCTGATTTTTCACATCGAAAACACAAAATACGACATCCACATACCTGATCAATATTCTCGGAAAATAAGTGTTACGTGATCTATAATCTGTTTCAAACCTGCTCATGAACAGATTAGCGATAAAAGGTGACAGACAGTTACCCATGGCCTTCTGGCTGCTGAAAGAATTTATCTTGAAGAATAAAATAATTCTGCTGCATGCATAAGGCGGTTAAACTGATGAACTCATCAACTTTTTCTCTTTGAATATTATTGAGATCTAATAAATCACTCAAATATTCCAAGGTTACTGCAGTGGGCACACTGGGAAAAAGTGAACTTGACATCGAACGAAACAAGTCTCTCCCCGTCCAATAGTTTCGAGTTTTTTATTCTGTCAACGAATTCATATGAATTCTCAACAGAAAATTTTTCTTGCTGGATAGGCAGACTACCAAATTCATTCGACAGCCACTTCGACAATTCATAGGTAGGAGAATTTATGCCGGATACTATAGAAATCATGTTATTACCACAATAGACAATTGCAAATTGGTAATCAACAATTCATTAAAATATAAATTAAACATTTGAAACCCAACAGTTACTAAATTGTACGGCCTGCTAAACACAAAACCCGGTAAACTCATCACAAAATTTAAAATTAATAAAGCCTGTTGATTACAGAAAACTAGATTGTTATGAAAGTATTGCTATTCGAAAAAGGGGCTCGAAACTCTTGCTTAAATTAAATTCCAAACTATTTGATTTGATACCAGTAAAGGAATAATCAAGTGCCTTTGTTGTATTGTTTATTGGGTGGGGTTGCACTAGGTTTTATCAGGTTGTATCAGGTAGGGTCACTTCCTAGAAAACACTTCCTAGAAAACAGATTACCACATGGGAATTAATTGTAATCCCAACTGATGAAGATAACTTTGTTATCGAAAATCGGAATATCGGAATTAAATTACTTGTGTGGTGAAGGGGTAAAATACTTTTTGTTGTCATCTCTTACTTTATTTATTGATCCCAAGAATCATTTCTGTTTATAGAGAGATTACATTTTTTACATAAATTGAATAACGGCAATACAAATAGAATAGATATGAATGAAGAAATAAAACAATTAATAGAAAAGTAGCAAAATATGAGTAAATAAGTCATATCAAAGCAAAAGGTGATATTATATTAGAAATTGAAAAGTTATGTGTTAAGTATGAATGTTTTAAGTTCATTTTTGAATTTAGTTTTAGTCCTAAATTCTTTCAGTGGCTGTGGTATTTTATTATATTGTAAAGAATATAAAGTCTAAACGGTGTTGAACTAGTTTATTTATACACATATAATCTAACTTCTAACTCATAATAACACAATTCATCTAATTGATATCACACCAATTTATTTAACAACAGTTTATGATTGACTAGCCAATGAGATAAGATTTGAAGATCCTGTACAATATTAGACAGCATTTCGAATTCATTCTCTGCAAAACAAACAATTTTTGTATCATCAGCAGAAAGTTTGATTTGATCTTTCAATTTAAGTTCTGATACCGCAAGTAGGGATCCCTGTGGCACTACACAGTTTATACTTCTAATTGAACTAAGTGTATTTTTGTTTCCGGTCTCTCAAATAATTTTTTAACCAAACGAAATTTTTTTCTCAAAAGAATGTTGTGGTTAACCATAGCAAAGGCTTTTCGCAAATGCAGTGATAATAACGCGCATTTTTTTGTTGAATCTAATTACAGTTATATTCTGGATATAATGTCAACTGCCGCAGACTCAGTATCACTAGATTTCCGATATCAGCATAAAAAAATTTGGATTTTTTCAGATATTCTCTTAACCTTCAATACCTTATCTTTTCAATAAATTTTGAAAATATTGGCAGAATTGAAATTGGACGGCAATTTCCTATGCAATTTTTCCCCCCATTTGAATATTGGCTTGACTTTTGCTGTTTTTAGTTCATCTCACACTGAGTGACAATTCGAACCAGATGAATGTACATTTTGAACAGTGCACCAATTATTGGCAAGAATTAATTTTTCTGAGAAAAGAAAAGTTTTTCACTAGTATCCAACTCTATGGCGGATTCTGTATACTTGTCTGTGTATGTCTGTCTGTTTATATATTGGTAAGTGGACTTACCAATGCTTATTACTCCATTCACTCTTTCAAGCAGTTGACTGTTGACCATCTTATAAAGAAGTAATGTAGTGAATTCATCTAGACCAAATTCTGCAGTGGCTTGATCTTCCTTTTTATCGTGAATTTTATGCCTTCTAGTTTGTTCTTGTTTAGAATGCATTTTTAAGCTAAAAAATTGATCTGATGATAGTAAGTATGAATGTACATAATAAAGGGTTGTGCAGAGTATTAGCAATCATAAAAATGACAAATTCATGATGTTGTTTAAAGTAAAGAAAATGATCCAAACAAAGAGTCCAAAAAAGAGTTCAATAAAAGAGAGTACAGAAATGAGTCCAAAAAAGATCCAAAAGAGCCCCAAAAAAAGTCAAGAGTCAAAGAGTCCATAAATAGAGTAAAATAAGAGAGAGAGAATATGCTTTATTGTCAAAAGATACAAGATCTTGTTAACAAAGTGAGCGCATAAAAACTAACCTTAAACTAAAGTAAAATACACACAAAAATAGATAAAATGAAAAAAAAAACGCAACTGATATAGTATTAAAATGTCTTATAAATCAATATAAAAAACTAGCACCTGAGAAACACCTTACAACATATTAAAACAAGTTTGAGTTAAAATATATCATCATAAAATTCTTGTATACTATAATAGGGTTTTTGCAACAAGAGTGCTTCTACTCCCTTTCTGAAACTTTCTATGGATCTAATTTCTTTAATATGTTTTGGTTAGTGATTGAACATCACTGAATCTTTAATTAGTGTCAATGATGGAATTTGTTTAATGTTGCCAGCTTGACGAGTGGCATGAGGTGGGTATGTAGTGTCAAATTTGTGAAGATGTTTTTTAATTAAACATACCGTTTCCAAAACAAAAATTGCATATACTGGTAATATTGTGTTTAATAAAGTGTCCAAAAAAATTGTCCACAAAAACGGTCCGAAAAAAGAGTCCGAAAACTTGTCCACAAAAAGGTTCCAAAAAAGAGGCCAAGAAAGGAGCCCCAAAAAAGTCAAAGAAAAAATTAAAAAAAAAAAAGGTTCCAAAAAAGAGGCCAAGAAAGGAGTCCCAAAAAAGTCAAAGAAAAAATTAAAAAAGAGTCCAAAAAATTGTCAAAGAAGAATTCAAAAAATTGTCTAAAAGAGTCCAAAAAAGAGTCTAAAAAAGTCCAAAAGAAGTAACCAAAAGAGTAACAAAAGAGAAAAAAGAGGACAAAGAGACCAAAAAAAGAGGACAAAAAGAGTCCAGAAAAAGATTACAAAAAAAGAGTCCAGAAAAAGATTACAAAAAAAGAGTCCATTAAAAAAGAGTCTAAAAAATAGAGCCAAAAAAGTGTCCAATAGGAGTCCAGAACAAAATTGTCCAAAAAAGAGTCCAAAAAAAGAGCCTGAAGAAAAAGTCCCAAAATACCAGGGCTCGTAAATATCATGATATTTATGTAAATATCAGAATATCGGATAAATATTGATATATATCCGATATATATCAAATTTGGATATTTATTTACTTTTTTGCATATATTTTTTTTTATTTTTAAACAAAACAACCAAAAATGAACCCCCCACCACTTCAGCTTTATCAAAAGTGAGCAAATGTTTTTCCATGCGGGAAGGAATTTCCAGTATTACTGGCTTTATCTATCAATTCGAATTTTAGCCACTATGCACTTTTACTTTTGGGCATTTTGTTGATTTTTATTTTGATCAAATGCTCTTATCACCTATAACGGCTACGACGTGAACCGCGTTTGTTGTTAATATGAACAGAAGAGCAGACACACGCGACCACACACAGTAAGGGGATTCACACATCAGATAAATGGGATTCCCCGACGATTAAGAGCAAACTGAATGATTAGGGAGTTGAATTTATTTATGAAAAGGTTTCAACCTATTTAACATAGTAATTTGAATTGAGTGGTATATATCCATGATATCTATGAATAAATATCACGATATATATATTAATGATATTTATCTGATATATATCGAGCGATATATATCGGCGAACCCTGCAAAATACTGCATGAAAAGTGTAATTAATGAAATACTTCATTAATAAATGTAAAATTCCTATAACGATTTTTTTTTAAATGTTTGGAAATAGTATATATGTAGCTTGAACACTGATTTTTTTTTTAAGTGTTTACCTGTTGAATACTTTATTGGATAATTTCAAATCGAAATTTTCTCCATCTCCTGTTTGGAACTCGGGGGGAAACGATAGTAATTTACATGCATTTTTCCTGCTGTTCATTACAACATCATGTTTTGTAACCACTGTTCCGTTTTTTTGAATTTTGTAACCACACTGTGGTATAGATGCAATTTCTCGTTGAAGAGAATCAAATCTGTCCCAATCTTTTCTGTCACGTACATCTACAACCTCTTCTTCTTCAGAGTCACTTTCGAAATCTGAAAAAAGTTACTCATTTATTAATAAAATTATAATAAAATGTATTTTCCCAACGGGCGTGAAAACAGCCACGCTTTTTTCATCCACGGTTTTCGATTTGGCAACACCGCGCAAATGCATAGTGTTCTCGTAAGTTACGGCTTTTAGCCTTTTATGAATCCAATAAATTAGCTATACTTATGGTAGATATGTCATTCTCAAACTGGATATCGTTAGGAGTTACAGATCGAAAGAAATGATGATATGAGGCAGTGGTGTTTGGATGGATCATGAGGTAGAAAGTAAAACTCAGACTGAAAACTTATTAGGCGATGGCACTCGGAATGAATGGGTAGACATTGATAATTTGCACTCTTACCTCCTTCCTACACCCTCAAAAGTCATTGTCAGAAGGGTACAGAATTTTTTGAAAATTCCAATTATTTTCCGATAACTAATTAGGAGATGACACCCGAAATGAACAAGTGGAAAATAGTCATTTGCATCCTTACAATCATCCTCGACCACCAAAAGTCATTGTCGGGTGGTCACGAAGGGTGCAGAATTTTTTGAAAATTCCAATTATTCACCGAAAACTTAAGGCGATGGCACTCGAAATGAATAGGTAGAAAATATCATTCGCATCCTTACATTCATCCTTCACCCTCAGAAGTCATTGTCGGGCCGTCAGAAGGGGTACCGAATTTTTTGAAAATTCCAATAATTTACCGAAAACTTATTAGGCGATGGCACTCGAAATGAATATGTAGAAAATAATCATTTGTATCCTTACATTTATCCTTCACCCACAGAAGTCATTGTCGGGCCGTCAGAGGGGGTAGAGAATTTTTTGAAAATTCCAATTATTTACCGAAAACTTAATAGGCGATGGCACTCGAAATGAATATGTAGAAAATATTCATTTGCATCCTTACTTTCATCCTGCACCCCCCAAAGTCATTGTCGGACCGTCAGAAGGGGTACAGAATTTTTTAAAATTCCAGTTATTCACCGAAAACTTATTAGGCGATGGCACTCGACATGAATAGGTATAAAATAATCACTTGCAACCTGACTTTCATCCTTCACCCCCAAAAGTCATTGTCGGGCCGTTAGAGGGGGTACAGAATGTTTTGAAAATCCAAATTTCTTTCTAAAATATATTAAGCGACAGTACTCAAAATAAATAGGTAGAAAATAATCATTTGCATCCTTACTTTCATCCTTCACCCTCAAAAGTCATTGTCGGGCCGTCAGAAGGGGTACAGATTTTTTTGAAAATGCCAATAATTTACCGAAAACTTATTAGGCGATGGCACTCGAAATGAATGAGAAGAAAATGATCATTTGCATCCTTTCCTACATTCTTCACCCCTAAAATTCATTGTCGGGCCGTCAGAAGGGGTACAGAATTTTTGAAAATTCCAGTAATTTACCGAAAACTTATTAGGCTATGGCACTCGAAATGAATAGGTGTAAAATATTTATTCGCAACCTTACATTCATCCTTCACCCCAAAAAGTCATTGTCGGGCCGTCAGAAGGGGTACAGAATATTTTGAAAATTCCAATAATTTACCGAACACTTATTAGGCGATGGCACTCGAAATGAATATGTAGAAAATAATCATTTGCATCCTTACATTCATCCTTCACCCACAGAAATCATTGTCGGGCCATCAGAGGGGGTAGAGAATTTTTTGAAAATTCCAATTATTCACCGAAAACTTAATAGGCGATGGCACTCGAAATGAATATGTAGAAAATAATCATTTGCATCCTTACTTTTATCCTTTACCCCCCAAAGTCATTGTCGGACCGTCAGAAGGGGTATAGAATTTTTGAAAATTCAAATTATTCACCGAAAACTTATTAGGCGATGGCACTCGACATGAATAGGTATAAAATAATCACTTGTAACCTGACTTTCATCCTTCACCCCCAAAAGTCATTGTCGGGCCGTTAGAGGGGGTACAGAATGTTTTGAAAATCCAATTTTCTTTCTAAAATATATTAGGCGACAGCACTCAAAATGAATAGGTAGAAAATAATCATTTGCATCCTCACTTTCATCCTTCACCCCCAAAAGTCATTGTCGGGCCGTCAGAAGGGGTACAGATTTTTTTGAAAATCCAATTTTCTTCCTACAATATATTAGGCGATGGCACTCGAAATGAATGGGTAGAAAATAATCATTGGCATCCTTACTCTCATCTTTCACCCCCAAAAGTCATTGTCGGGCCGTCAGAAGGGGTAGAGAATTTTTTGAAAATCCAATTATCTTCCTAAAATATATTAGGCGATGGCACTCGAAATGAATGGGTACAAAATAATCATTGGCATCCTTACCTTCATCCTTCACCCCCAAAAGTCATTGTCGGGCCGTCAGTAGGGGTACAGATTTTAGTTTAAAATGCTATACTCCTACTGACCATGACTTTTTGGCGGTGAAGGATTGAAGTGGGATTCACAAGATTGTTTTCTACTAATTCATTTCGAAAGTGACATCGCCTAATTAGTTTTTGGTAAGAAATTGTAATTTTCAAAAAATTCTGTACCCCTTCTGACGGCCCGACAATGACTTTTGGGGGTGAAGTATGAAAGTAAGGATGCCAATAATTATGTACTACCCATTCATTTCGAGTGCCATCGCCTATTACATTTTAGGAAGAAAATTGGATTTTCAAAAAAATTATGTACACCTTCTGATAGCCCGACAATGACTTTTTGGGGGTGAAGGATGAAAATCAGGTTGCAAATGATTATTTTCTACCTATTCATTTCGGGTGCCATAGCCTAATAAGTTTTCGGTAAATAATTGGAATTTTCAAAAATTCTGTACTCCTTCTGACGGCCCGACAATGACTTTTGGGGGCGAAGGATGGAAGTAAAAATGCCAATGATTATTTTGTACCCATTCATTCCTAATATATTTCAGGAAGAAAACTGGATTTTCAAAAAATTCTGTGCCCCTTCTGACGGCCCGACAATGACTTTTGGGGGTGAAGGATGAAAGTAAGGATGCCAATAATCATTTTGTATCCATTCATTTCGAGTGTCATCGCCTATTACATTTTAGGAAGAAAATTGGATTTTCAAAAAATTATATACCCCTTCTGACGGCCCGGCAATGACTTTTGGGGGTGAAAGATGAAAGTAAGGATGCAAATGATTATTGTCTTCCTATTCATTTCGAGTGCCATCGCCTAATAAGTTTTCGGTAAATAATAGGATTTTTCAAAAAATTCTCTACCCCTTCTGACGTCCCGACAATGACTTTTGAAGGTGGAGGGTGAAAGTAAGGATGCAAATGATTGTTATCTACCTATTCATTTCGAGTGCCATCGCCATATACGTTTTTGGTAAAAGGTTGTAATTAAAAAAAAATCTTTACCCCTTCTAACGGCCTGACAATGACTTTTGGGGGTGAAGGATGAAAGTCAGGTTGCAAATGATCATTTTCTACCTATTCATTTCGAGTGCCATCGCCTAATAAGTTTTCAGCAAATAATTGGAATTTTCAAAAATTCTGTACCCCTTCTGACGGTCCGACAATGACTTCTGGGGGTGAAGGATGAAAGTCAGGTTGCAAATGATCATTTTCTACCTATTCATTTCGAGTGCCATCGCCTAATAAGTTTTCGGTAAATAATTGGAATTTTCAAAAATTCTGTACCCCTTCTGACGGTCCGACAATGACTTTGGGAGGTGAAGGATGAAAGTAAGGATGCAAATGATTATTTTCTACATATTCATTTCGAGTGCCATCGCCTAATAAGTTTTCGGTGAATAATTGGAATTTTCAAAGATTCTGTACCCCTTCTGACGGTCCGACAATGACTTTGGGGGGTGAAGGATGAAAGTAAGGATGCAAATGATTATTTTCTACATATTCATTTCGAGTGCCATCGCCTAATAAGTTTTCGGTAAATAATTGGAATTTTCAAAAAACTCCTTACGACGCGACGGCCCGACAATGACTGTTGGGGATGCGGTATAAAAGTTGAGATGTGAAAGACTGTTTTTCACTCATTCACATTTCACACTACGTGCCATGAACCGATAATTTTTCAGTATGAGTTTTACATTTTACCTCATGAGCCACACACCACCTCCTCATATTATCTTTTTTTTTTCGTGATCTCTAACTCCTGACAATATCCAGTTCAAGAATAACATATCTACCATTTGAATCGCTATTTTATTGGATTCATAAAAGGCCAAGAGCCGTAACTTACCTGAAAGCTATGGAACTGCGCGGTGTTGCCAAATCGAAAAACGTGGATGAAAAAACCGTGGCTGTTTTCACGCCCGTATTTTCCCATGGTAAGTAAAGGTATGTTTATCGGACTTTTTGTTACTTACGTAGTTTTATCTCCTGAACACGAATCCGAAAGAATTTCGTGGGTTTCTCTTACACTTTTCGAGTTATGACCTTTTGAATCTTGAAAATTGATCATTTTCAAACACTTACCTCTACCCAGAAATTTCTTAGATCATTAATATACTCACCATCATTAAGTGGTGTCCTTCGATAATTGTCAAACGATATGGACACTTTTGAGGCCCCATTGAACTTATCTTCAGTGCGTTTCAAATGATCGTCGTATTCTTTATCAAACTGTATTTGAAGCATACGGGCAATAGTCTCATCACTTTCAAAATCTTCATTGGAAATAGCCTTCAATATATCCGAGGGTATATCTGGATTTCCTAAATCACTTTTTGGTAACAACTTGGCTTCGCCTTTTACTTTTTTTTCTTCTTTTGCTTGTAGATCTCTTGCTACTTCTTCAGATATTATGTCACTGAAGTTCACCGGATCGGGTTTCTCGATTTTAGCCCAAGAACAAGACATGATTTCTGCTTCTGTTACGTTTCAATTTAAATAAAAAATCTCAGTTATTTAGTTTTTGAGGTGTTGTGCAATCAGGTGCAATATGCAATATGTTTACTGTTTAATTGTTTACACCACTTCAGTGTCTTCAGTCAGCTGATGAGCTGAGCAGCTGAGTCAACAGTCACTGTCAGTACTGTCACTAGTCAGCACCTGGCAATGTTTCAAAACGCGAGTAAAGCTGAACTCCCACAGATCCGACGTCCGATGATACGAAAATGTTCTGATTGGTTGGAAAAATGTCCTGATTGGTTGATTTGTTGTCACACCTACCAATTCAACCAATCAGAACATTATCGGACATCGGATCTGTGGGAATCCAGCCTAAGGGTAAAAGTAATGACAAGGCACTAGCTTGACAGAGAGTAAGCTTGGAACAGTGTTCGATCCTCAGATCAATAACTTATTGATCTGAGGTTCGATCTTATGACGTAGGAAAGCAAATGAAACTTCAGTCGTTTCTTGTTGTTTTATCATTGAAGGATTACCCAATATCTTTACATAAATATATCAGGCACCTTGTAGCTGCATCATTCAAAGAAACTTATTCTGGTTCCTTTTGAGTGACCTAAACCAAGTTATCTCTACTTCGTTTTCAGTACATGTATCACTTAACGACAAACATTTTGGAAACAATTCATTTGAAACGAAATAACATAAACTGCATTGAAGAATATACAGTGCGACGCTAAATTATGGAACAAATTCATTATTTCTGAATATAAACAGGTCGATTTTCTTTTCGGATGGGCCAATTTTTGAACCTCACCCAAAATATATAGGGTTATCCGCATTTGAAGAAAAGCGACTTTGGTGATATTTTTAAATGGGACACCCAGTATATTTGTCCATATTTGGTTAGGGATCGTCATTACAAATCCAGTGATACCAAGTTTGATGGGATTATGTCAAACGGCTGCGGAGATATGGCCAAAAAACTTCTCCATATACTCAATGAGTGCGACAGAGACTTTTAACCTTCCGAATCGTGTGGAGTCTCGCAGTCATACTCATTAGACATACGAGGAAGTTTTTTGGCTATATCTCCGCAGCCGTTTGACATAATCCCATCAAACTTGGTATCACTATGGATTCGTAATGACGATCCCTAACCAAATATACTGGGTGTTCAATTTAAAAATATCACCAAAGTCATTTTTACTCAATTGCGGATAACCCTATATATTTTTGGTGGGGTTCAAAAATTGGCCCATCGGAAAAGAAAATCGACCTGCCCGAGGATTTTTCCGAAATACCTTTATATTCAGAAATAATGAATTTGTTCCATAATTTTGACGCGCAGGGTATACACATAACTATTTTATAGTCAACTTTGTTTCGGGTTTATTTTGCACTAGAAACCCCCTTTTTGTTTTAATATAATGTCAGAAATTCTGTGTCATTGAGAGAAACTTCCCACTTTGTACGCCACAGTTTCAAAATGAACTTGATCTTTGTCATTTATTACAGCTGTTTTCGAATTTTAGTACTTACCTTTGCCCTACTAGTTCGAGCTGATATACTAACACACAATGAAGTTCCAATAATGTATGCAACCCACATTCCGCGGTATGGCAGCGTTATTTTGTAAACATACTTTTGGCCACAACTCTATGGACCATCTGCGGCTGACGTCACAATATCCAGGGTCAGTTGCTTGGAGGATAAACATTGATGGCAGTTGGATGTTTTACATGTATTTTGGTTTTAGGTAAAGTTAAGAACAGATTTGTCCGGTAATATCTGGATATAGTACTGGTGGTAGGTTGGCAATATTCCTGGAACAATCTTTCATTCAATATGGATCTTTATATCCTTTAAATGAAATTGTTTCCATATATATCTTTGAGCATGGACTTTATCCAAGTTTATTAATGTTCACTTGCCATTGGTCATTCAGAAACGACAAAAATGTAACACTCAAAACTTAAGAACAGACTCTCAAATAATACAATTCAACTTCATCAGTACAAATTTAAAATGAATGATAAGATGATGAAGAACACTGCAAAGTAGTTCTTGTAGAAAATTTTGTAAAGAATTTTCAAAGATATAATTAAAACGTAATTAAGCCACATAATAATTACTTTAATATGGTTAGGTAATTTATTTCGGTTCATTTCCAATTACTTTTGATCATACGGATATTTTCCAAGATTTTATAATCCTGATTCACATGAGTTCCTTTGAATTCCTAATGAAAATAGCACATTAAAAGCTTTTGAAACACATTTCACCTATATAAAGTGCATGGAATCAGTTTGGATGGTTATCCTCCAAGCAAATAAGACACGCTTTGAGGTTGGAATATAGAACCGTAACATTTCTTCTTCGAATACTTGACCTTGTTTGTGTTTGGTTCACCTCACTGAAATGAAATTATAATAATATAATTTCATTTCAGTGGTTCACCTTCGTCGCTGAATCTCTATGTGTTCTGTTCACCTTAGCCGCTTTCCAATTGACTCCGTGGATGGCTCCGAGTAAATCCGAGGAGCTCTCGAAGTGATCTCACAGACCACAAAAGAACATGTTCCTATTGAATAACATGTATTTCGGTCAGCTGAACTGATCCAGAAGTGATCTCAGGAGTAGTTCAGGGGTAAACAGCTTTCAATTGGAAAGCGCCTTTGAGTCGTTGCCCAGCTCCGAGTAGCTCTTGAACCACAGTATCTCACAGACCACGAACAATCGCGCCTTTGGCAGATTGTTCACAGTTTTCGACCAAGAAGACTAAAAAGGAGGGTTTAATAAGCCAATCAGAAACTTGTATCATCAACGCGTCATAGTGACGTACATGGGTATGAGTACAGAGTCGAACTCGAATCAAGCAACAAAATGTCAGCAGTAACTCTCATATACCAAAAGCTAGTCCGTCACTGTCTATAGAGAACGGCGGCCATGACATGTATAACTACGTCACAAATGTTCTTTCATCTCTTTCTACTTGTGTCCCCATTGTCTTATGGGAATCAAACACTCCTTGTTTTTAGTCTTCTTTGTTTTCGACTTTGATGTCTGAGGGACATGTTTCATTTCCTATTCGACTGAAATATACATTATTTCAGTGCATCGTTCGGGATATCACGAAATCTCTCAACTTCAGTTCAGAGGACGACCCGCTTGCACTTTATTTGAATCTATCACAGAGCGCGTCCCTTTGTATTTTACATTTAGTTTGGTGTTTTTTATAAAAAAAATTAAATTCCGTAATAGAGGGCGAATCGTTCAACTACAAACAGTACAAACTATATTACGTCAAAAAAATTAAATAGCGTCAACAAGTGCTTCAGGGTCTAACATTTTTTTCCGTCCTCCGAAAAATATAAACAAGGCGTCACTCGATTCGGAATCACAGACCTCATTGAGGTCTGTGTTCGGAATAGTGTATATGATTTTTGAAAAGATTCAAGAGCCGCTTGCAATAATTTCAAAAGTTATTAACAATTGACTGATAAAATAAAAAGGGGTTTGTTTTTTGCAAATATCTCAAAAAGTATTTGACATGTTTCAAACTTGACAAAAAAATATTCAAGAGGAGGAAATTTCCCTAAAAAATTATACTTCCCGGAACTATAGGACTAATATGAATAAATATTATTTAACCTTATCAAATATGAAAATTAAGAGTTGAAAAAAAATCAGGCATCACCTACTGGATAGATGAATGAACGATGGCGATGTTGGAGTTACGTCAGAAGAAATTTTCATTTAAGATTAGGATGCTGCCAAGACGTTCGCGGCGAGCATTTTGGAGCATCTTCTGCATTGACATTATAGTTATTCACACCACACGGCACATGTAAAATGTAGCGGATTTCGTAAATAATTAATTTGACAACAGCAAATGACAGTTATTGTCACAGGCGACTATTTTAACCACTGGAAATTATGTCAGTGTTGAGCCCAAAAAGTTAAAATTTAGCGATCGGACGTGTGCTAGGCATAAAGAAAATTCATTTTCCTTTTGCAGAAAAAAATAGTTTTTTTTTATTTTCTCGTTTATGGCATTTTAACACATGAATAGGTACAACAATCTAATGAAAAACCAAAGCCATAAGGTTTGCACGTGCTTAAAGGGTTGAAATAGGGGCGCGATCTTGTGAAAAAATAGTTGGTTGCTGATGCATTTTCTCGCTTATGGCAATCGACAGAATGAAATTTAATATTGTTAGGAACCCGAAAAAAAAATCCCATAAGCCAGTCAGCTGTTGAGGTCAAATTTCCGGAAGGAAAATTTTGTGATTTTTTTATCGTTTTCCGGTAAACTTTCTCGTGAACGAAATAATGTGCAATACAAATTTGTTAATGTAAAAGTCTGTTATAAAAAAAGCCATAAGCTATTGGTACATTAATTTTCCACGTTATTATTTTTTAAGAAAAACATTGTTTTCGAAAAGACACTGTGACATAAAAAATCGCCGCATTGGTCCAGAACTGATTCGAATCTGGAAATAAGTTTGATTCTTTATTTTGACACAGAAGCAAAATATTATTCTGGATCTTTGCCATTATGAAAAAAACGCGCAGGAAACTCTGCCTCTAATGTGGTGTGGAAACGAACCGGTTTATTATTTTCTCCAATGTGGTTAGTTTTTTTACTAGAATCCGACATCAAAGTTTTACCTTTGAGCCCTAGGAACATAACATTGTAGAAAATTAAAGTATACCTAGATATTGCATACTGCTGGTAACAATGTTAAACCTCATCAATATAATGTATTTGATACAAAATGTCATGATTTCAACATCACGTATTCGGACACAAAATTTCTGGATTTAATTTTTTTATTGCAGAAAATATTTCTCTCTTTGACAAACAATTTCTTCATTTGAAATGTGTTTTTTACTAGTAGATTTGGATTATTCAAGAGTGTGTTTTCACTCGATTTCAGTCAGAATTTCAAACATAAAAAAAAATATCCGGTCATAGAAAGTGGATAAAAACTCTCAAGCCGTATTGGTGTTTGCATATCAAGTCAGTGGTGAAAGAAATCTCCTGCCTCAACGGAATTGAAGTCCAAAATACGTAAAAAACGTCGTTTTCGTGAATTTTTATGAGGTTGGCAGTTTTTGTATGACTGAATCACCCTGTATTCCTTGGAGTTTATGATTATATATTCTGGAAAAATTAAACAATCATCTTAACTCAACTCAAAAATACCGAGTGTCCACCTAAACTCCATTGTGAATAGTTTCTATAATTATGGATCACACAGCATAAATTATGGGCATTTCAGTTTTTTTAAATATAAAAACAAGGTATCTAGTGAAAAAGATCATTTTGCAACCGGTACACTTTTTGCTTATCTCAATTTTTAATTGCTTATAGTGCCCTAATAGCTCATTTCTGTATAGGAGTTAAGGCAAAATTGCTTAAATTATCTTTACAACCCCTATGAGATTGTCACAATAATGCCCGTAACTACTTTTTTCACTGTATAAAAAATAATTCAACAATAATTATTTATGTACCAAGGGTATAATAGATATGTATGCCCTGAGGGCGACGTTTTACGAACCCGAGGGCCTCTGGCCAGAGAGTTTGTAAGTCGCCCGAGGGTTTATGCCCGCGGTACATACTTTATTTTATGTCATACTAGTTCATTAGTGTTTTTATTGCTTAGTTACCAACTATCTAATGTCGTACTTTATGCCCGTGCGGGCATAAAGTTCACTTTATGGCCCGCGCGGGCATAAAGTGAAATAATTTTTTGTTTAACTTATTTAATAACCTTTATTAATGATATTACAAACGGAATAATTTTTCGTATTCCATGTCGTAAGCTTCTTTAGACTTTTTTGGCAACAGATTTTCAGTTGCTTTCTTTGCTTTTTCAATAATTTCGTCAGGAATTCCAAAATCTTCGTTCATTTTGACTTCTAACTTTGACACATAAAAATTATTGTGATTTTATGACATTTACGTTTGTCAACATTCACCTAGCAACGATAGTGTCTACTAAGATAAAATGGCAATGTTATTAATTCAAATCGGATTTTTTTAAATACTGATTTGTATTGAGATTGGATTGCAATAACGAACTAGTATGACATAATAGTTATTTAAGTAACAAGAAATGTAAAGACGTGTTAACATTTGAGGTGAGCGAGTACGAGCCGAGGCTTGTCGCTTGCCGAGGATGATAACAGTCGATACATTCCGTGTTACTTATTACGTTTTTCCCGCTGCTTGTTGTCATTTCTCAAAATTTGCCTGAATTGAAGTTTGTTTTCTTACCCTTCCTTCATGATTATTCGTTCGCTATTTCATTCTAAGTTGCTTGTGCGTGTAACTAAGTTACCGATTAAGCAGACAACAATAATATTCAAAAGGTCTCATAACCTAAAAATTGATATGAATGAAGCTGAAGGTATTACTTGTCAAAGTCAAAGTCATTATTACCCTAGGCATGTAAATGACACTATTAAGTTCCGTTGTCAAGATGAATTAGTAAACGAATGATATAGGCCATTTACCTGTTTTGTTGCTAAGCATGTATGGACTATTTACAGTGTCGGCAGCGGGAAATAGTTATTTACGTAATCAGTTATGAAAAGACCCATATTGTTCGATGAGTGTAATAAAATTACGCGAGTCGAACAAATAAGTTTTTTCTTAACGTATTTCGTACAAAATTTTATCTAATGATATCATTTCATGAATATAATATAATAGTTTTCTCGTGATATGGGACATTGGCGTTGGCGCTTGTCAGAATGAATATTTAATAAGCAATGTCAAACGTGTCAGACTTATGTCAAATGTATCAGACTTATTTCAAAAATGAGTAGTTGTTCGACGAAATAGCGTCTGATATAGAAGAATCAGCAAATAAGGCATTAAATGAATTGATACCTCAAAAATCAAAAGCTAGATATGACGCAGCTTACCAAAAGTTTGAAGAATGGTGTCAAACGAAGAAAGTTACAGTTGTTTTCAATATTTTCAAGGAATAAAATTAGTAGTTTCTTCTATCATTACACAACTAGTTGCGTAATGAATATTACACAACTCTTATTCACTTGTCTCAAGTGACAGTTTTGAAAAAACTGACGTTTCAAAATTCACAAACGCCATGTAATACCTGACTTTTTGAAACTGAATTAGATAAAATAAATTATGTGATAAATTATAGAAGAATAAATGAGCAATTTTATGTTATTAATTTCACGCAGCAGCATTTTCAAATAATTGTATTTATTTATACAGTGTGACCCATTTAAAATGGAAGCACTCATATATCAAACTTCAATATTTCAACCGATTGGAATGATTTTTTTTCAATAGGTAGACATTCAAAAAGCACATCAGGACACCAAATTTAATGATTAATTCTTTATTTTCAGGGCCAACTATTCTCATTTTTCAAGGTAAAAAATCTAAAATAATTTTTCTAGAAAAAAACTGACTAATCCACGGGATTCGCGACATTTTCAAATAGTTCTTGTTAAAAGTTTGTTGAAACTCGTCCATCAATGAGAAAGTTGTAGGAAAATGAAATTTTAAAATTATGCCGTTCAACCCACCAATTCAATTTAAGAACTTTTACAAAATTTGGAATAAACCAGGAAGTCTCGAAATATCACTGTTCATAATTTCATCAATATCTATTTATAAATAAGAAAATTACAGGATAACAAATTTTGAAAAAAATATGTTGATGGAATTTCATGAAAATATCATTTTATTCAATGATTTTTTTTCTTATTATTTATTGATAGATTTCGATGAAATTGTGATCAGTGATATTTTGAGACTCCCTGAATCCAGTGATGTATTCCGAATTTCGGATAAGAGTAGAAATTGAAATGGTGGCTTGATTAAACGGCATATTTTTTAAATTTAATTCTTCCATAACTTTTTTATTGATGGACGAATTTCAACAAAATTTCAAAATGAACCATTTGAAAAATTCACGAATCCAGTGGTGTAGTCAGATTTTTCTCAAAAAATTGATAAAAATTTTTTAAGTTTTTTACCTTGGAAAAAAAAAGAAAATTTTTTGCATTGAAATTGAAGATTTATTCATGAAATGAAACTGTTCTAGTGGACTTTTTGATTATCTACCTAATGAAAAAAAAATCATTTCAATCGGTTGAAAAAAGTATGTTTTATAAGGGTGCTTCCATTTCAAATGGGCCACACAAATAAGGAAGTTGGCATTGGCCATATATAGAAAGTTTTTGTTGAAAAGAATGCGCATCTGAAAATACCAATCGACGTGTCCGAGAGTCTTTTCGAACACGCCCCATTTTATTCATTATCGATTTTTTTCCATTTGGCTGTTGAACACTTTATAAACGAGGAAACAGATTATGCACATTCTTAAAGGGATTTTATATTGTAACAAAATACAATAACCAACACACACGACTCAGAAGGAATAATAAGGGATACAAAATTATTATCATTTATTTGGAAATATTTGTATATCCTAATTTAGAAAGCTGGATTGCACCACCACCTAGCCTATAAAATTTTAATAGTTACAATAAAATGTTCGAATGTACAAAAACAGAACTTCCACTTGAAATTCAAAATAACTGAAGCTTTATACTGTACGATATGTTCCCAAAGGCAAACTATAAACAAATAAATATCGAAGCTATAATTGAGTTCATCTTACGAATTTATGTATCCGTGTTGAGAAGGTGGTTGGAGAAAGTTAAAAGCAAGAGCGTCGCTAATTTTTTTTCTGGAGGGGTGAAGGCTTTTTGGTAGGTAATGAAAAAAAATAAGAACTTCTACTTCCCCCCATATCGACGCCCTTGGTTAAAAGAGATCCCATTCGCATCAGGAGAAAGATATTTACAAGTTTATAACTCCCTAAATAAATGTATGCAGCTGCCCACAACATATTCTTCTATTAAATTCATCTACGATGCAGTATTCAATAATATGTACAATATTTATGTTATAAAATTCAATTGATTTGATGCACAACTGACAACACTATAGTATATTCCAATCCGAGGTTCAGTAAATGTAAACAAAAGCACGTGAATGTAATTTGTTACCAGGGTCGCAATGAGGACAAAATAATATTGCAATGTAGTTTCAATGTATTCAAATTAATAATTTTAAAAATATAAATTTGCAATACCTTAATACCAATGAAAATTGAAAGGAAATTATTAAAAAGATTATACAAGGTGACGCAAAAGTACATATATAATTAATCTGATGGTATGAAATAAAAAATAAAAATGAAGATGTTTGTCGGGAATTTCTTTAGTTTGTTTATAAAAGTTGTAAATACCACTAAGAGCTGTATTTATAAAGTCATGATACACAATGTTCTAATTTTAAACAAATATTTTGAAAAAGTTGGTTATAGATAGATTGTCTTTGAACTGTTCATGCTTATACACGTTTAAAATCATTTCCTTGGTTTTTATGCCGAAATGAGATTTTTTCGACCTTTGCCTAGGAGACAAAGAAATGTCAGTAGGCTCATCAGTTGTATCCGTGCTAGAAATGTTCAAGTGTCCTGGATATATATTTAATATACCAAACAAGTATTTAAACAATACACTTAAACTTTCGGTATAAACTCGAGGAGCAAATACACTGTTATTTAATATACCTACTTCGAAAGTATTTGAATTAGACACAATATTCAAACTACAAAAAGATGCAATTTAAACAACATAATTAAACTCAATAAATTGGATGCAACGTCGATGCACTCCACTTCGCACTGAATCTGAGTACGCACCTGCATCGAAACAGTGAAGAGCAGTTGAAGGAGTTTATGGTCGTTTGACCAATACCGTTGCAGATTTCAACAAGCCGGGAAGCGATCACGTGCTGATCATTGTTTACATGCGCTGAATCTTGGATTGGAATATACTATAGTTCTGGAAGACAGTATCACTTCTCACTTTCTCATTAACCTTATAGGCCAGTGTCAAAGCTTTTGAAAATGGAAAAAAGTGAAAAAAATTTAGAACAGTATGATACCCATAGGAAAAGTTAGAAAATATAACAAAAATAAAAAGAAAAATAATTTACGGGCCATTTGAGGTCGGGAAATGGAAGGGGGTGAGATTTTAAGGGTGGAAAACGGTTTATCAGGATTTCCGGCAAAACTTCGAGTCCTTTCGAAAAAGTTAAATAGCAAAGTTGTAGGCAATGAAAATATTTACAACTTTTGTATCTACACCTTTTTCACATAATCTTGAAATGTATGCGAAAAATCCAAAAAACCGAATTATAAGTATTTTTCCCACAAAAAAAATATATAACGAAATTTGGAGAAAAATTACCCTTTTATGACTCAAATACACTGTAATTTTTTGGATTGAAATTTTTTATTGTTTCCCCTTAAATTGACTCAATATCGAAAAAACACCATAATTTTCAATCGAAAATTCTCACGTCAAAAAATCTGCTTTTAGAAAAAAATCGGTGTGCTTTTTGCTCGTTGAAATCTCTACTTTCTGATGGAATAAAAAATATACAAACTATGGCAAATTTTCTCAAAAAATTCAAAAAACGAAAAAACTCAAATTCGACAATTTTCTTTTAATCATTATGTAAAATTTTGAGCTATTTATTAAAATTTACACTTTAATTACTCGAAAAATGTAACATTCCATATTACATTGATAATAATAATAATATAAGTTTATTCATAAATAAATACATATATAACTATAAAGTGTAGACTACATTGTATGAATAAACTGAAAATAAGTAATATTGTTGTAAGGTAAAAAACTATTCTACTAAAGAACTATTTTAAAACTAACAATGATTTTTTTCATTTCCAATCTTGATTCTGTTTAATTTTCTTTTCTAATCTGAATATTTCAAAATTTTGTATGTCGAAACAAAATAAATTTACCCATTAATATTATTTATCAAATTATGAAAAACATGTCTTTCTGTAGTATTCAACCAGTCTTTCACTTTATTTTTGTAAGAATACATTTATTTAGTCATTTTAATAATATCTGTTAGTATGTCGAACATTTTGGGATAATGTGAATGAAATTTCTTGTGCCAATTATTTTATTCAATCTAGTTTCAACTGTCACTGCTCTTTTATACCTCGTCTCATATAGATGATTACCGAAATTAATATCCTTTTTATTTTCAAAATGTGGATTAGAATTATGTACATAAAAAATTGCAAATCGAAATTGTCAATTTTATTTTTATCATAGGTAGCTCCTAATTACCTCAATTGTTAAGAAGGGTATTTAAGTAATGTTCAAGGTAGAATAATTTAATGTATTACATTCGCTTGAAAAAGATACAGTGTATCGAAACATGTCGCGAAGACAATAAATCTGTGGAAATTTAATCGTGTTTACCTTAGTGTCATATCGAAATTACTATAATTAACAATCAAATAAGTTAATAAACTCAATATTTTCTACATCTACAATATTTTGAGAAAGTTGTAATGTAATTTTAAAATTATATGCATTTATATGCAACGGAAAATTCAGAAGTTGTGAAGGTGCTAGGAGGCTCTGTGCCTGATATGTTGATTATATCAAAAACCTTTAGCCAGTATTCCAGATACAGAGCAGTGGACAACATCTTTCATAAAAATACAGCTGTGAAACTAGATGTAACAAATTTATTTTCAAATTGTCACGGTTCTGAAAATGCGTCAATGTTGAAGAAAAAACCTACAAGGAAGTAATCAGATGAAATTGTGGATGAAGAACCACTGCAGACTGGAAAAAATATTGGAGACGAAGACGATGATGATGGTCTTGAAGATTTCGAAGATCTACTATAATCGGGAACATTTGTCGAATCTAACGATGAAGAAATGCCATCAAAGAAGCAAAAACTGATGAATAAGCGATTAGAATTCAAGACAAAGTATTTATAAATATAAAATTCCTTTCGAACTTTAATACTTGGAAAATGAACTATTTTCGAATGTTTTTTGGAAATGCAAATTTTTAGTTCATCAATGTAACATGGAAACTTACATTTTTCCACTAATTGAAGTGTAAATTTTAATAAATAGCTCAAAATTTTACACGTTTAAAAAAATTATCGAATTCCTGTTTTTTCGATTTTTGCAGTTTCTGAGAAAATTGGCCATAGTAATGTATTTTTTTATACCATCAGGAAGTAGAGATTTCAACGAACAAAAAGCTGGCCGATTTTTTTTCAAAAAACATATTTTGACGTGAACATTTTTGATTTAATAAATAGTTATTTATGCAACAAGTGCAAAAAGTGAATGTTTATTGCACTCGACGTGAAATTGTCCGACGAGGCCGTTAGGCCGAGTTGGACAACACGTCGAGTGCATAAACAATTTTTGCACGAGTTGCATACAACATTTTTTCTACGTTCATGCAAAAAGCAAAAAATGATTTATTGAGGTGCGGCACTAGGTGTAGGAAAATGAAAAGCGCAACTTGAATACTTTATTATTAATATTGATTTGCATTGAAACAGGAACTAATACGTTACGAACAATTTAACTCAAACTTTATTTTTACCCTCAATGTTGAGAGTGAATGAACAATTGGTGCAATTTTCAATATGAATATTTCGTAGTGAAGTACCTATTGCCAATCTCACAGAATATCTGCTAAATATGTAGTAGGTTTAAACGTTTATGTTTGTCATGATGACAGCACGTTGAAGTAGAATGACAGATGAGTGCAATAAAAACGTTATTGCACTAGTGCAATAAAGAACTTCTTTTTCCACTGAATATAGTTCAATAAAGTTTTGCTTTTTGCATGAATGTAGAAAAAGTGCTTTCTCGATATTATATCGAAATAAGGGGAAACAATAAATATTTTTAATCCAAAAATTTACAGTGTGTTTGGGATATAAAAAGGTAAGTTTTCAACAAATTTCGTGAAAAACAAATTGTTTTTGTGGAAGATAAAAATAAAAAACCAAGAAGTCGTTTTTTTAGATTTTTCGCATAAATTTTGAAGTTATGTGAAAAAAGTGCAAATACAAATTTGTGAATCTTTTTATTACCTTCAACTTTGCCTTTCAACTTGTTCCCATAGGACTCATAGTTTTGGCGGAAATCGTGATAGACCGTTTTCCACCCTTAAATTCTCACCTCAAATCGCCGGTAAATTATTTTTCCTGTAATTTTTTTTATATTTTTATACCTACTTCTCAAATGGGTGTCATCCTGTTTTGAATTTTTTGGTTTAAAAGATTATCTACCCTGGCCTATTAGAAAAAGAAAGAACTTTCTTTCTCTTTCTAAGGTTAATGGGAAAGTGAGACTGTTTACCTCCAGAGCTGTCAGTTGTGCACCAACCAATTGAAAAAATTAACCAACAGCTGGATGAAAATGGTTATTTTTCAATTATTATCTCTCAATCAAGCAACCTTCCATATAAAAACCCTTTAAAAACCTTTTCAACACAGTTACATTCAACCAACTACTATTAATTAGCTAAAATAATCAGATTGACAATACCAGTCTGATCGCACAACTGACATGAAGTCTGTGAGTAGATTCCACGAAATTTGTATAGAAATATAAAATAAAGCTTACGTTAGGAACATAAAAACTTAACAAGAACTCTTATGATATAAAAGTTTTTCACTGAAGTGATTTCTGAAGCACTTCTCCGATTTGTAAATATTCATAAATACTTTAAAATGTGAAAAGTAACCTTCAGTCTCTTGTAAATGAAAGAAAGGGAGTGTAGACTTTCGAATTAGTGATATGGAGTTATTTATAAGTAAAGCTGAGTTTATACAGCAAGTAAAATGAAATTCGAAATAAAATAAAATAATTTAAAAATATAAAAGTGTACAACACTCATAACAAGTTCATTCAGAAATAAAGTAAGAGAAGTTAAAAAATACTAAATTCCAGATTTGATACAGCTTTATAGCCACTCCGTTTATTATTACTCATCGTTTTAATTCATTTCTCACTTTATTTTACTAACTGTACAAACTCACCTTTAGACTGATTTGCAAGAGTAAAGCCGGATTTAGCGGATTCACAATGCATAATTTAGTGCATAGGCGTAATTTTAAGGTGACTTTTTCTGATTTAAAATGCGTAATTTTTCTGCATACTCCATAACAGTTCAACATAGGGCTATCTTTATAAATTGTGAAACGGGTAAATCATTTCAATCGAGTCCCTGTATTGAACTTTTATGGATTAGGTGTGAATTAAAATTACGCATATGCACTAAATTATGCATTGTGAATCCGCTAAATCCGCCTTAAACTGCTGAAATAAAATAGAATAATATATATTAGCATAATATTGAAACTCATTGCAAAATTTTGGTGATACAAGCAATTAAAAAACTTCATATCACAATATCTGTATTGGTAATAGGTACCTTATTACTTGTTTGCAACCCACCCTGCAAAGCCGACAGACCTTGACAAGATTTCTAGTAACTCACTTCAAACTGAACTCAATTTTTTTTAATGAAAATCACAAGAATCCTGCAGCACTGAATAGCTGCTTTCCATTTAACGAAAGGAGCTCCTCAGAGCTACCCAGAGCGTGTGACCATGCGTTCCATTTAGTGGGGCTTCAAGCACCGATTGACATTCCTCTTGCCCCTCGAGCACCACCCGTTTTATTGGTGCATGAAGCCCAAGTAGACAAAAGTCAAAACGCGAATACACAGTTTTTTGTCGAAAAAGTCAGTGATAAAGTAAATTCCGATCTCAGGGGCTTGAAGCTCTGGTGCTTAACACTCCTAAATGGAAAACGCCTAAAGACTGAATTAAATTTACTAAGATGCCTAAAAAACCTGGTGTGTCGAGTGATTCGATTTTTCAGAAGACAAATGAAATAGTGGTCTGCTTCTTTAGTCGGTTCCAGAGATGGCGTCCTTCTAGAATTTTAGTTAGGGTCACTGAATCTAGAAGGTCGTGCTGTCCTTACGGGGAATCCCGGAAAAAAGCGCACAGGAAAGGAGCGCACGGGAAATAAGCGGACGGAAAAAAGCGCACAGACATGTAAGCGCACATGAAATAACCGCACTCGGAAAAATGCGCACATCGTAAAAAGCGCACTTGGAAAAAACCGCACGTACATTAATGCGCACATTGAAAAATGCGCACACGCAATAGTTTCTCTACCTAACGGAGAAATAAGCCCGTACTAAGACTTTTCGGACACCCTGTCCCTGTGTATATAAAAAACTGCAGTTGTTTGTGTAGAATTTAAACAAATAAACAAAATAGACTTCTAAACATGTCTTATTACTTCTAATAAAATATAACTAAATAATGTAATTAACAGTAAACTATTGTAAATTAGCTATTTTTCTCAAATAAGATTGTCCTCAGTCTCATTATATTTGTCTACAGAGCTAGCAACAAGCGCATATAGTTCTCTGTATTTTCCTTTGGAAGGCTCCAGTCTGTTAGTTCGAGAGTTCACTAGAGTGAGTTTATGGCATGCTAAATCCCTACGTAGCCCGTCGAAAAGCATCCATATGCTCGGATGACTATAATGAAATAGCGAATTTAAGGCATTGTGAAACCCTTCGCAACAATTAGTAGTTCTTGGCGATTCGTCGAGAGCGGCGTCGTAATGGTTCCATGTCCTTGGAGGGAATAGAGGACTTTTTCCAGCAGCACCTTCTACATATGTGGAGAAAAAATATGAAAGGACATCGTTAAATTTTTCTTCATTAGGATTCGGCAAGTGATTCACTGTTTGGTGGTTTCGAAGAGTCCTGGCAAGAGACGATTGCTTCGGAATATAAGCTAGTACATCATTGCTCACTCCTGATAAAATGGCTCCAATGACATTTCGAGGAGTGGCATCAACAGCTACCATAGCTTGTCGCATTCGACTTCTGAATATATTTGCTTCTGCTTTCTGGGGACAGGAGTCATGACAGTGACTGGTTGGCTCTTGTACGATGTCTTCATTCATCGTTTTCAATAAAGAATGGCACTTTGTGGATCGATTCGTGCGGCACCTCCAAGTATCTATTCCATTTGTTGTGCGAGAACGTAGATATTCAAACCCCTTATAACTTTTCTGACTGGTTGAAAACTCCATTTCGATTATTCAGAAAAAAAAAATGTAGATTTGTCTTGCTTGAAATTTAGGGTAAACTAAATAAAACTTATAGGTGTGGCCAATTTATAGTCCAACAATGACAGTGAAAAAAGGATTAATACCTGGTTAATCCTTAAGTAATATTATAATGAATAATAATTTTCTAGAAATGGCAATTAGGTACCAAAATGGTCGTAATAAAAGGACTAATGACCCTAATCTGACCCGAACTAGGAATAACTATTTAAATATTTAAATTTACCAAAATTAATATTTAGGTTCAACAATGATAGTTATGAAAGTGTTAATGACTATCCGACAGCTTCCTACACCATTTAGCAAATGTCTTTACGGAACAATTATATAAATTAATTTATTTTCATATATTATATATAATACCTTTTCAACTTTGCTTATATCGCCCTTGCATGTGCGCATTTTTCAATATGCGCATTAATCTACGTGCGGTTTTTTCCAAGTGCGCTTTTTACGATGTGCGCATTTTTCCGAGTGCGGTTATTTCATGTGCGCTTATATGTCTGTGCGCTTTTTTCCGTGCGCATATTTCCTGTGCGCTTTTTTCTTTTGCGCTTATTTCCGCTCACCCCTTACGGGTATGGCCAATGGGCGTGGTCTAGTACTTGAAATAGATCCAGTGTTCAAATAACCCACAAAACTCGCTCTCTAATTGGTGATTTTGTGGGTTATTGGAATACTGGAACTATTTCAAGTATTGGACCACGCCCATTGGCCATACCCGTAAGGACGGCACGGCCTTCTAGATTCAGTGACCCTAATTT
This sequence comes from Chrysolina oricalcia, assembly GCA_944452925.2. Classification (NCBI taxonomy): domain Eukaryota; kingdom Metazoa; phylum Arthropoda; class Insecta; order Coleoptera; family Chrysomelidae; genus Chrysolina; species Chrysolina oricalcia. The sequence continues at coordinate 54,235,637 of OX101824.2, forward strand.
TAGTCCTGTCAATAGTCCATGGTGATTGATAACTGTTGTCAATTTTATGGAATTTCAACAAACTTCAAATACTGTATATTTTCTTAGAAATTCATCATTCGTTCAATGATAACTCAATTTGTCTGATTGACTCGGCCGTTACTTGACGAAGATCCATAGTAATTGTATAAAAAACACAGAAAACGATTCGATCTCCACAAACTTTATTCAATCAGACAGTGAAGAAGCTACTGTGCTGGCGAAACGTGTCTGATTGAATAAAATTTATGAACATCTAATCGTTTTCTGTTTAGTTTGTACAATACTAATTTGATCATGGTCCGTTTTTGTATCATTTGAATTGACTCCCGTGTTATGCCACAGTTTTGCAGGTATGAGTCGACACACCAGGGTTTTTAGACATCTTAGTCGAGTGATTAGATTTTGTTCAGATGTTTCAGAAGACAAAACAAATGAAATAGTGGTGTGCTACCAAGGAGAATAAACATTATTTAAAAAGGAGAGTTTAATCACCATATGACAATGGGGACACTGATAGAAAGAGATGAAAGAACATTTGTGACGAAATGTGACGTACTAGGACGTGTCATGGCCACCGTTCTCTATAGACAGTGACGGACTAGCTCTTGGTATATGAGAGCTACTGCTGACAGTTTTGTTGCTTGGTTCGAGTTCGACTCTGTACTCATATACAAGTACGTCACTATGACGCGTTGATGCTACAAGATTCTGATTGGCTAGAGCTTAGTAAACCCTCCTTGTTCGTTTAGTCTCTTTGGTGTGCTACTAATGGTGGATTTATGCAGCAATCATAAGTCATAAGGAAGAATATTCGTCAATGATTGGTTGGAATATACGGACCAACCAATCATTGACGATTATTCTTTCTTATGACTTAAGACTTATGATTGCTGCATAAATCCACCATAACTGTTATCAGTTCCAGAGATGGCGCCCTTATAGAATTTTAGTCCTGTCAATATTCTATGGATATGGAATTTCAATAAACTTCAAGTACCATTCATGTGAATAGTGCAATTTTCTTATATTGTTGAGTATATCAATGTGTTCCTTCATTTTTTTGTATTCTCTTAGACATTAACCATTCGTTCAATCATAATTGAATTTTTTTGATTGACTTGATTGACTCGATGAAGATCCATAGTAATTCTTCAAACTACACCGAAAAAGATTCGATCTCCACAAACTTTATTCAACCACAAGCAGTAGCTTCTTTAAGTGAATATGCAAACTGAATAATCATTAAGATTCAGATTCTAATAATCTCTACATCCAAGAAAATAAATTCAACAAAGGTGAGTTAATCAAATTAAGTTGGTCGTTAAGCAATATGTTTGAATTTTGAAGTCTATTAACTTGTAGTGATTTAAACTTCAATCCTTTATTTTCTATACTTAAAATTTCAAATCCTTCTTCAAAAGTGTGATTTTCGTCTAAAAGATGATTTGAATATGTTGCATTTGTTTTCTTGTTCACATAACTCATATGATGTTCGTGAGTGCGATTTTTAAATGTTCTACCAGTTTGACCAATATACAGGGTGTCCGGTAAACCATGGATAATACTCTGTAGCTGGTGATAAACAAGTTCATAACCTATCAGTCCTCACGGTGTTCGAAATATTGGAACTTTTATAAAAAAAAAAATGAATTCCTGTCTTAGATCATTCTTTTATGTTCTAAGCAATGGCAGGGATGTACGAAATTGCTCCCGCATAGCGTCGCTGAAGTAGTTGGAGTCCTTTCGTTTTAGACAGCCTGTGTTATTCATATGACAATTATTGTGTTTACTAGTATTTTGATTTATTTTCGTTGGTTTTGGGAGTTTTTTTAGTAAAATGAATGATAAATATGGTGGTTGGACAGTAAAGCAGTTGAAAAATGAGTTGAGAAATAGGAATGCGAAAATTATTGGGAAAAAAGACGACTTAAGGCTCGTTCATACCCTTGCGGACCTCTGTCTCTCTCTCGGTTTTCTTGAGTGTAGTTCCCTTCCGGTACTATTACCCAGCTCTCCCCTTATTGTTAGGTAATAAGGGCTTCGTCCGTAGAATACAGAAGTCTTGCTCTTGGCAATACTGTATTCAGGTTTATTTTTTCTTATCTGTCCGTACTAGACATTCATTTATCTTGGTAGACTGGGTGTGTGACTTGATCGTGAAATGTTGGTTCGCATTTTTTTGTGATTTGACTCATACGGCGAAAAAATTGCCGTGAATGATGAATTATACATGTCATTTTCCAGTATTTGGAGTTAGTTATTAGGTACTGCATTACTGATTCATCATTCACCGCAATTTTTTCGCCGTATGTTTCGAATCGCAAAAAAATTACGAATATTTGCAAGGGTGTGAACGAGCCTTTAACAGAAAGGTAATCAGTCATAACCTCAACTTTTTCTTGTTTCCAGTGAAGCAATGATAAATTGTCATTTTCAGATTGGAGTAATGAATTACTTGACTTGTTTGATTTCAGATTGGCATCTTATGTGTATGACAAAAACGGTAATTTTGAAACCAGCCTAATAGTAGAAAAATGTGACGAGACTGCTGTCTCGTAGATATTATGGCCACCTAATGATTCATTCAGTATTAGTATTCAGATGACATGGACCATGCCTTCAATAGATATTGTGCACATCAACACACATGTATGTGACACTGTGACAATGAGAAACATCAATATTTAAATAAGCTCACATTGACAAATGACAATTAAAAGACTCCAGCCTTACTAGCGCCACCTACTTCAAGCTTTCCAGATTGCCTGCCATTGAGGAGCGTTTCATATCAATTCTTATTGTCGATTAATACTACTGATTAGTAGTTGTAAAAATCGCAGAAGGCAGAATTTGGATATCAGTCCTTTAGCATAAAAAAATATTCTCAGATTTGGATCCTTCAAGATTTCAATTATGAAACTTTGAACTTCTTTTGTGACAAATTATTTTCCTACGAAAACCTGGACAATGGTCTTAAAAACTTGCTCGTTTTGTCTCGAGTCTGAAAAGGTATAGAAGTTGCCATAATTCTTCTTTGAATAAAATATATTGCTAATAGAGTACGAAAGGGGGGTATTTTACAGTGGATCACAAGGTTTGCAGTTCCGTTAAAAATAGTTTTTTTCTCATTTTATCGATGTGTGAGCTACAGTTTGTTAGTCATTTGTCATAACAGGTGATGAGCTGATAAATCTCCCACAGGCACTTGGGCTGATATAACAGTTAAACGAACTTTCATGAAAAAAATGTAAATGAGAATGGATTTATTCTTATGAAAACAACACAACAATGTACACTTCATTATTTCTCATGTACACTGCATGGAGAAGGTAGTTTCACTTGATGAAGCTACTGTGTTAGCGGAACATGTGATTAAATAAAGTTTGTGAAGATTGAATCGTTTTCGGTGTTTGTGCAATTATTAAAAATGTGAAGAAATGAGTTGGCAATTCATTAATCAAAAAAGAGAAAACTGAATTAAAAATGTGGACTGGCTAAGAATGAAAAACTAGAACTACATGTTTTCTAGATGGGAGGAATAAAAAAAATCAGCCTTGAAAGAATTCGAACCCCGGCAACTCACCGTTCTCTAGGCGATATATAAAATTACTAGAAATAAAATTACAGATGTTGAATCTTTATGTAACAAAGACAACAATAATGAGCAATTAACACAACTTAAAAATAGGCCATCACTGCAGAACAAAATTCGTTTTGACTTTTTATTCAGATTCAACTCGAATTTTTCCTCATTAAACTTGAAAAAGTATAAAGACCACTTAGTGTTCGTAGAGAAATGCATTTTCAAATGGGAAAATGTATGCCTAATTACAGACAATTTATCGATGATAATATTTCATGTTTTCTTTGATGAAAGTATCTGTGATGATTCGAATCTTCAGAAGATGGAACATGTTTGTTGAGTTCTGTTTCATCAGCTATATTCATGTATACTCTAAACTGAGCTAAATAAATCCACCAGAATTTGTCATTTAACCGCTAAATTGATCCTGAGCAGCTTGTTCTTGTAATATTTGAAAATCAAATTCACCCTTTTGATAAAAAAAATTAATTAACCATAAGAATCAGAAGCAAAATAGCTCTGCAAAATCCCACTGAGAAAAATATAAACCCTTTGCCGTTACCTGTTTCATGAATATTTACCTCTTTGTCCAAAAGTTTGATATGGTAATTCTCACTCTTTCAACCCATTGTGATCCAACCTTCATAAAATGAGAATGCTCTGATATTGTTCAAAACTACGATTCTGAACACTAATTTTCTAGTTAAAATTACGAAGATTTCAACTATTGGTCACCAATTATCTTATATGTACAAATGGCAGTATGAAAGAGTTCATTTACTTATTGTTAAAAAAGTCTTTTTCCAGGAAGTATCACTAATTTAATTAGCTAAACGAATATAATACAGAGGCGTAACTAGCTTTCCACGTGACGTACAAGATTTAGCTTCCTATTTTTTTTTTCAGGAGAACTAACACTAATATAAATGGATTTTTTGTCACTTGTGCTTCCGTTACTTCTGCCTAGTTATAGACCAAGTTATAGAGGATTTTTTCCCCACAAAATAAAAGACGCAAATGGCCTATACTAATTTTTATAAGATAGTTTTTTAATGAAAACCCCAGTTTTTGCGATATGTGAAATTTTTTTAAACTGGCAATAGTGAAAAAAGTAACTTTTTTGGTTTTTTGAAAATATCTCAGATTAATCAAGGAGTCGTTTTACAGTCGATGGAACTTTGTAGAGATTCATAAAACCTTCAAAATGGATTTTCATACGACCGGATCGGTGCACTTTCCACTGAGAAAATACGGGAAAACCTCGAAAAAGCGACCATTTTCCAAAAATTTATAATTTTTATAAAACTGAAGCTGGACAAACAATATTGCGGAAACTGATAGATAATAATGTGTAGTTCAACAGTGCGTAAGATGTTTTCTGTCCGACGTGTAGTTTTTGCGCAATCGCGTTATAAACACTTTAAGGGCACATCTTGCAAGATGTTCCGATTCAAGAGAAATCGCCGTATTCAAATTCTGTAAACGGCATCTGAAAGTAGGCAGGCGGAGATTATCCCAATCCTGAAGAAGGGCAAGCCGGACAAGAGGGTAGAAAGCTATCGCCCCATCTCATTGCTAAGCGCAATAGCCAAGGTGGTAGATAGAATCCTCCTTGAGAGATTCGTGAGCCTAGAGGGGAGGCTCAAACTCATACCGTCGGAACAATTTCGTAAAGGGCACTCAACATCCTCACAGGTAGCCCGGATTGTCCACGATGTGAAAAAGGGCTTCCATCTAGGCCTCAACACAGTTATGGTCCTGCTGGATATACAGAAATCATTCGATACCGTCTGGATAGAGTTTATCAAGAATATGCTAAGGGCAGGCATGCCTGAATGTATGGTGAAGATCCTAGACTCATACCTTGTTGATAGAACTTTCAAGGCTAAAATAAACGATACCAGCTCTGCAGTGATGCGGGCCAGAGCAGGAGTGCCGCAGGGATTGAGCTTGTAACTGCACTTTTGTACTAGCTGTATACGCACGACTTTCCCACTAATGAGGTCACCAACACGGACATTTGTGCAGACGATACGGCTATCTACGAGGATGGTATCAGAAGTACCTGGCCTGACCTGAAGATGGCGGTAGTTGCTTGAAAAATACCATTGTACTAGAAAGTACACAATCTGTACAGCATGTGTTTCAAGTTTGAAGACGCCACGTTTTTTAGTATTTGTTTGGCAGCCATCAATAGTAAACGTTTTCACTGAATTTGTAAAATTGGTCATCGTTATGTGACACAATACTTTTGTTTGAAAGGCCTTAGCCCAACCAATATAAAAGCTGAACTAGATTCTACTCTGGGTGAGACTGCTCCTTCGTTATCAACAGTAAAATATTGGGTAGCAGAGTTTAAACGAGGCCGTACAACCTGCGAAGAAGAGCATCGCAGTGGTCGACCAAATGAGGTGACGACTCCAGAAATGTTGAAGAAAATCCACAAAGCGGTACTGGATGATCGTCGACTGAAAGTGCGCGAGCTAGGCATTTCAAAAAGTGCGGTACATCGCATATTAACTGAAAATTTGGACATGAGAAAGCTGTGCGCAAGATGGGTGCCGCGTTTGCTGACAATGGAACAAAAACAGCGTCGTGAAGATGTTCCATCGGGTGTTTGGCAAGGTTTCACAGAAATAAAAGAACAATCAAAACAAAGACTGAATAGGGAGAACCGGCTCCAAAAGGGTAAAGACCGTTCCATCTGCAGGCAAGGTCATGGCGTCGGTTTTTTGGGATGCGTGTGGGATAATTTTCATTGGCTATCTTGCAAAAGGAAAAACTACCAACGGCGAGTATTATGCGAACTTATTGCAACGTTTGAGCGAAGAAATCAAGCAAAAACGGCCGCATTTGGCTAAGAAGAAAGTGTTGTTTCATCAAGACAATGCACCAGCTCACACATCCGTTATTGCAATGGCCAAAATTAATGAATTAAAGTTTGGATTGCCACCTCATGCACCCTATTCGCCAGATTTAGCCTCCTCGGATTATTTTCTGTTCCCAGACTTGAGAAAATGGCTCTGTGGTCAAATATTTTCCAACAAGGAAGAGGTTACGTCGGCAGTTAATGGCTATTTTGAGGAGCTTGACGATTCTTATTATAAAAAGGGCATCGAACTTATTGAACATCGCTGGGAAAAGTGTGTGGAGCTAAAAGGAGATTACGTTGAAAAATAAATATATTTTTCCCAAAATTTTTGTTTTCTTTGTTGGGTCAGGTACTTCTGGGACCACCCTCGTATGCCCAATCAAACTACAGCTCGATAGCCGCAACCAGCAGTGGGACTCTGTGTCATATAGAATTCTACCACTCGTTTTCTACAGTCGATTACTACTATCGCAAGCGACAGTCACATTATTCGGCACTCTGTGCTTCGTACTATCCGATTTAAAAGCATTTGCCAAAATTTGGTGATATTCTAGTGACATTTCATATTCTTGTATCCAAAATTACTGTCATTGTCACGCATTTTTATTTTTAACGGCTGGTAGTTTCATGTGCTTTTCAATTCATTTTGAATAAATTGTGATATTATTGTTGCCTATGAACGGATTGAATTCATCAGCTCTGATGGAAGAAGAAAATATTGTGAGAAGACTCACGAGAGAAGCATTCATTTTTAATAGAAGACACGAAGTTAAGAGACCATGAGCGCGATCATATTTGGGACGGTTCTTTTGGGAAAAAGTCGATAACTCAAAAACGGTTCGTCGTATCGATTTCAAAGGACAGGCTTCTAGAGAACGTTCGATTCTACTTACCTACGTCTGCGGAAGCACCTCACTATGCTCTTCACATATAATCGAGGTACCTGCAATGGTATTTCTCTTCTATCAAAATTTGAAGCAATCTTCATCCAATCGAAATGAATTTGGTATCAAATGAATGGTAAAACGTTGATCTATGTACGTGTTTTAATGGTTTTTTGAAATTATCTGTTCATCTACCCAAAAAAATTGCTTCAAAATAAATGGAAATTTCAGTTTCCATTACAGCACGTACCTAGAATCCTGAAATGGATACGACAAACCGTTTTCTAGTTATCAATTGACTCTTTTACCCTGAAAAGCGCCACAAATATGATCGCGCACATGGCCTCTCAAAGAACTCTAGAGTAAATAAGGATATTGCTCAATATATTTATAACAGTATCCTGCCTCAGATGGATCAGTTGAATAACCCTATGGCTATACTCCCAAAAATTAAATTTTTTTGTTTCCTTAGTTTTTGTGCAACAGAAACATATCAAAGAGTAATAGGTATAAGCCATGCTCTTTTTATAGCTTAGCAATGTTTATCGGGGGCCATATAAGAGGTGACCATTGCTATTGTAAATACTTTGTCAGAACAGTGGGTAAGCTCTCCAACTCCTGTCTTTAGCTGATCTTTCTGCAATTTTGCAGCTTTTGTCTAAGTTTTTGACTAAGTTTTCCAATATAATAGGTACCTAAATTTTAAATAAAGAAGTTATTATAAATAAACACTAGGGCTAATCGATTGAGGCTCAGCACTATTACTGTACTTTTATGAATACTTATCCTTCTCCATTCTTCGACAGATTTTTCTTCAAAACCTAAGCTGTTAAGCTCATAGCTCACATTTTTCCACAGAGCGTGACTTTGTGCTTTGCCCTCTATTCACTCCACACCCTTATTATTTATTAGTTTTTACTATTTGCTTTCGGAATTGAAATAAATATACACTGACAGAATTGAATCGAAAGAAAAAAGTTGGGTTAAACATAGAAAACGACATGTCTCGACGTCTTGCTTTCTGGCTACCGGGATAGTCGAGTTCAGGCGATAATTTGTGATCACAGAGTACCAGTCATATGGAATTCAGTAGATAAGTGGAATTCAATATGACACAGAGTCCCGCTGCTGGGTAGAAAACCATATAGAGGAGACTGTCGTGCCGTATCTAGCGAGAAACAAAATAGTGATAAGTCCTGATAAAACAGAACTCATGAATTTTACAAGGAAACGCGCTAACGTAAGTGTGGCAATCCCTGAGGGATTCAGGGTTCTGGAGAATCAGATTGACGGGTCCGAGTCAGTGCGGTACCTGGGAGTACAGATGGACAAGAAGCTCACGTTCAGGACCCACGTCAACCTAGCAATCCAAAGGGCATGTGCCGCAATGATAGGGCTGACCTACCCCCTGATTGCGAGGAACTCCGGGTTGGCGACGGAGAATAAAATGCTCCTATATAAACAGGTCATCAGGCCAGCGATGATCTATGCTTGTCCAGTTTTCTGCACCCTTCCCAAATACCTGGAGGTAAAACTGGAGAGAATGCAGAGCAAAGTGCTCCGTATCGTCACCAACAGCGACAGCTACATTCGGTTAGTATCATTGCGAGAGCTAGCCGATATTCAATCAATCGAAGAACATATCAAGCAAATCTCTGATCAGTTCTACCGTTTCTTCATCCTTGGAACTCCATTGACAAGGGACATAACAGCAATCCGAGCCCACCATAAAAGGCCAAGAAGGCATGGTGGGCCGATCTACAAGACAGATATTTTCCATGTGCGCCCAGAACGCGAGTGACCACTACCTCCGCCATTAATTGAAAAGACGAGCCAATGCTCATTTATGAAGACACCAATGATTTAACCCGGTTTTTCTACCTTTTTTCCGGGAAGTCACCTACTGAAACTCCCCCCCGATAATGAAATCCAATAGTCTGATACCTTACTCATAATCAAAGAAAACCCCCCGTGTAACTTGGACGAGACGGGGAAGCTCCAAATTAAGTTAGACTCAACACTTGGGCCGCTCGTCCACGGAGCAACTGGTTTCTGACTGTTTTAATCCGTGCGTCACTTGCCAGTTTCTTGTGCGTCCCTGCATGTTGATTCAAATTGTATGTCGTACACGGACGTACCAGTCACGGATCGGTAGCGTACTTGCAAGTGATTAGTCGCCAAGAGACTAGCACTGTCGGTCGCCGAGGGATAGTTTGTTTAGATATTTCACACAAAAATATGAATGAACAAAAGTTGAACGTAAAATTTGTGCAGGAAGTGGAAAAATTTAAAAATTTCCTTGTTTGTACAATTATAAATTGTCTCAATACTCCAGAAAAGATATAACAGAATCGGCATGGAATAAAATAGGAAAAGAAATTAATATGACGGGTACGTATATATTATATTAATTCACATCTTCTTTGTATTTTTGTTAGTTGATTAATTGAAAGACATTTCAGAGACCCAAAGCAAAAGAATGAACACTCAAATTTTGCTTTTGTTTGAAGAAAAAAACACACAAGTTTTATTTTTGTCTTAATAAGTAACAAACAAGTATGGATGAACCCAGAATCGCCTTCTTCTGCGTCTATATCTTCGATTGTAATAGTACAATACAGCCATTTCGTCCAAATCATCCATAATTTATCACAACACACCGCCAAAAAGTAAAAGTACTTCGCCTTTCAATAAACTATCGGATACTGATATTTTTCTAATAACGTTTGCGTCGCTACGTGTACGAGGAATGAGTACCCAACTGGTTTGTTACTACGGTATTAAAACAGTTTCATCAGAAACCAGTTGCTCCGTGGACGAGGGGCCTTACGGTAGAGGAAAACCTACCCAACATCGTAGGCCTGCAATGCAGGAACGAGCACGGTGTTCCCCGCCCGCTGAAGGCCTCAGCAGGGCAGGTATATACCTCCGAGCAATAAAAGATATAGAGAGGGCTTCTCTGTCTCTTTCCTGAAAGCATCATACCCGACGTTGTTTACAAACATCTCAGCCCGAATCATGTCAAAAATGGGCATTGTCGGATATATCCGTTTGCACTCGGGGACCAGGTTGGAATTCCATGTTATATTCACTCTTAACTTGGCGATCATGTTTGTTTACGTCCGTTTACGACTTATTTATCGTCTTGTCAAATCAAACCATGGGCGTCGCAGGATGGTAATCATGGCATAATTCCGATTTTGAGATAAACATACACTATTTGTATAAAACATTGTTGCTATTTAAGTCGACCTTAAAAACGACTACCTATCAATAATTAGGAAAAAACTTGTTGCAGTGTAGGTACACTAAGAAGGAAATAAGCAAACTCATCTGTCTTGTTGGAATGTCTTTCGAGTACTTAAAACATAGCGTCGTTGATACTGCAATACGAGCTATGTCACGGAACATTTATTTCACAGGACTGAAAAATTATAATAGGTACTACATAAAAATTTCTACGCGCGATTATTTTGTACTTTGAATTCCAAAACAATGATCGGTAGAAATTCTTATGTAGTAGTTTTTTTTTGTGTTTTGGCATCAACTGCTATGGTCATTAGTAGTTATTATCTACAGTCTTCTGTAAAATGAATGTTTCTGGACAAAGCTCGTATTGCAGTATCAACGACGATAGGTAGTTTAGTAATATTTTTTTAATTTGAGTTTGTTGGACATGGAATTTACTTCACTGTTCTGCTACTATAACATTATAATAACTTGGCAGTTATGTGTGTGTGTTTGAAATGTATGCTATGTTAGGGGAATTCGTGATTGTGAAGCCCATGATATGGACACAGATGATACCAGAAGAAAGTGTTTAAAAGTAGCAACGAAAACTATAATCCGTCAGATACAAAAAATTAGACTACTCCAGCAAAAGAATAGAAGAATGCAATACAAAATTTTAATTTGTTTCAAACTGGACAGACGATTAAGCAAGTCATCGCTCCACCCTGTGAGCAAATCAAGACTACATCAAAATAGAGCTGTTATTTGGTATGTCTGCAGAGATGTCTTCAGAGATATATTTCGACCCCTATTTAACTCATAAACTTTAATGACTCTCACCTGTTTGATGTTTAAGAGAAATTCTCGGTTTCCTACCAGGCAGACGTAATATTGATCGCTCCCTGAGCCTTACTACATAAGAAGAGACATTACTTTTTGACAACTCTACAACACTTTTTGATAATCTGCCCCAGGAAACCAATAATCTAAATTCAGAAAAAAAAAACATAAGAAAAAGAGTTGAAGAGCTATTAAGGCTTCTACTACACTTTGGATGAGTATTTCAATGATACACTTTGAACATACATTTGAATGTAATCTGTTATGTGTATTATAGTTTATGTGTAAATTCGTATGTGTATTATAATACATGTATTGCATACATATAGTGTATAGTTTACTGATGTGATTCGACAATTTGAATATATTTACTTTTTTACTTCAGCATTTATTTTTTCAGTATTTATGACCTTATTGTATCCTTTGTCAGCAAGAATCTAATTTTTCGCACAATACAGTCTCATAGTATCAAAAATATAACATGAAAAAAATGTATCAGCACGCCGCCACTGGTTCTAATCTTACATACGAATATCATAACAATAACAAATCTCCCCCTCCGAACTCGGAGGTTACCCCTCACCCATAATCTATCAAAAAGGATAGTGATATGCAGCTTTCATAACAACGTGTGTTGTTTATATAGAAATGGCACCTCTATATCTTTTATTGCTCGGAGGTATATACCCCACTCCGAAACCCAGCATAATTCCCTCCTTTTCTCCCTGTGGCAAAATGGTAGTTTTATTGTGTGTCGCACTTGTGTTATACATGTTTATATTGTAAATTTAATGTCCAATACACCTTTTTGCCTTTTGCCTATGCATCTGAAACTAGAGACCAATATCTACAATTTGTATATTTTGGATTTTCACCTGAGAGGTAGAAAATGTTTTGAAAATGTCACTGAAAGTTGATCAAAACGCTTCAAAGTGCGTCCGAAGTCGCACTGAAGTTAACTCGAGTTGAGTTCTGGCGACTTCGGGTGCACTTTGTGTTGGGATTCTCATTATAGTTTTTTTAGAAAAGAAGTGGTTTCTGGGAAGACCGTGGAATGTTATATTCTAATTTTGACCATGAATAGACGTTTTTTGAAAGTAACTATTAGCCTTGTTTTATAAGCCATTCATTATTTCTGAGCCAAGGGTCCTTCGAGTTATAAGCCCATTATAAGCCCCAAAACTTTGGTCCTTCGAGCCGGATATGAACCAGTGTTTAGAGTAACATTTTCAACACATTTCCCACCTGTCAGGTGAAAATCCAGACTATACGAATTGTAGATATTGATCTCTACTTCCAAATGCCGTTTACAGAAATTGAATAAAATGATTTCCCTTAAATCGGCGCATTTAGAAAGATTTGACCTTAACCCTTTCAGACCCTATGGCCATAATTATGCACACTTATTTTATACATACATAAATGCTTTATAAATATTCACACAACGTTTAGGACCGATTGTGCGTGATTGTGCACATCCTGGTATTATTGGTTGCATATCCAAGGGTCAACACTTGAATATATGAGAAGTAATTTGACAATTTGTAAACATGGCGTCGACCAGTAAAGCAAACGCAGGTGAGTGCTCAATATTTACTGTTAGTTGACTTGATTATGCCAATATTATATAGTAAAATCACATCTCAATGTTATTTATGATATCTTAGCAGTAATCTACTGGTTATTGAAGACAGTTCACTTTTGTATTTTTTGTTTCATGTCAGCTCTAATTTTGATGTACATAATAATGCACAATTCGTCCCAAGTGACGTTTCACCTGATTATTGAAACTAATTTATTTTTCCCTAACAAAATTTTATTGATACAACAAACAATTATCAAAATAATTTTGCCACGCTCTGATCTAACAATAGTTATTTTTCGGTTCCAGAAAAATGCTATGACCCTCTGAATGAGAAAGATGCAGAAGAGTTATTGCGCATATATGATCAATTGTCCGATTCAGATATTGATTTGAGCGACGATGAAAAAGAAGACATAGAAAATGAATATCCGGTGCCTACAACTGTACGAGTGCGAATAGGTGCAGATAAAATGGGACCTCTGAGCAACGAAATTGTGGAATCGGACTTAGATGAATATGATGAAGAAGACCTATTACCGTTGTCATCATTAGTGGCAAGTTGCAAAACTGAAACTGTCACTGCAAAGAAGTCAATAAAATGGTGCAGGCAAGCTCATAATATGCCTGAAACACTATGGACACCTAGTCAAAATGAAAATGATCTTCCTACGGAACTTCTCAGTCCCTTGAAATATTTTCAAAGATATATAGGTGACACTGAGTGTGAGAATATTGCCAACTTCACCAATATATATGCTCTTCAGAAAGGTATCAATTTTAGACCAACAGATCCTGCCGAAATCAAAGGTATGTTGGGATTACATATCGCTGTTGGTACTCTGAAATTACCCCGAGTACGACTCTTTTGGAATAAGGGTCTTCGAATGAATATGTTTCACGAAACGATGTCGCGGGATAGATTCTTTCAACTTCGCAATAATCTACATTGTATCAATAATTTAGATATTCCGAACAACTGTAACGATAAATTACATAAGGTTCGACCTTTATATGAAGCGATAAGACGGCGTTGCCTTGAATTAGAGTTAGAAGAGAACTTGTGCATAGATGAACAGATGGTGCCTTTCCGAGGAAACCTATCAATAAAACAATACGTGAAAGGAAAACCCACTCCATGGGGTGTGAAGTTATTTGTTTTGTGCGGCAAATCTGGAATGATGTATGACTTCCTCATTTATCAAGGAGCCACCACTGAGGTGGATGAAGCTATGTCAAAACAATTTGGACTTGGAGCTTCAGTGATACTTCACTTATCCAGAAGGATTGAAAGAAAGAGACATAAGTTATATTTTGACAATTATTTCTCGTCGTACCAGCTCTTGCAAGTACTGAAAACAAGAGAAATATTTGCCGCAGGAACGATAAGAATCAACAGATTCTCTAAACCTCCTGTATTAGAAGACAGAGAACTCAAGAGAATGGGCAGAGGTTCTCATGATGAAATGGTCAGTGAAGATGGAGACGTGATTTTGGTGAAATGGCAAGACAACAGGTCTGTAGTTTTAGCATCAAACTTCGTTGGGTCTGGGAATGTGGATGAAGTTTCTAGATGGGACAAAGGTGAGAAGAAGTATATAAATATACCACGCCCGGAAATAGTGAAATTGTACAATTATTCCATGGGTGGTGTTGATCTTCTTGATCAGATGATAGGTCTGTACAGAATATATGTACGTTCTCGCAAGTGGACATTACGTCTCATCTTTCATGCAGTCGACCTTGCTGTGGTAAACAGTTGGTTTGAATATCGACTAGATTCTCAGCGACTGCACATTCCCCAAAACAAACAGTTGGACCTTATGGACTTTCGCTTATACCTAGCGGAGTGCCTATGTAAAGTTGGGAATCCAGTCGCAGGTAATAAAAGAGGTCGGCCAAGTAACTTGCCAGAACCACCTAGGAGCAAAATACCAAAACCAACTGAAGAAGTTCGCCCATTACATGATATTCAACATGACTCTGTGGATCATCTTCCATTTCTTGATGGTAATCAAGAAGGGAAACGATGCAAATTTGGTAGATGTAACAAGAAGACTCATTTCTACTGTGGAAAATGTAGAGTTCATTTGTGCATAAAAAAAGATAGAAATTGTTTTGTGGGTTTCCACAAGTCTTGATAATAAATAAATACATCCCAAAATTATTTGCTTAGGTATTTTTCAACTCCCTCACTTTCTGATATTACTTTTTTAGCCTAAGTATTGACAGATATTCTACTTTGTCAGGTTTTTGTTCCTTTTTTTGAACGATATTCCATGGCGATCCAGTAGTAGTGTGCATAATTATGCACATAATTTTTTAACAAAAAAAATTATATTTTTGTCAAAAGTAAGCGTGAGATACTATTCATAGGAGTATTATTTATGAAAATATAAGTGAAGAAAATTTTTTTCTCCATTATTGATAAATTGGGTCTGAAGGGGTTAAATTGTTTATAACGCGATTGTGCCAAAACTACAAATCGGACAGAAACCATGTTGCGCACAGTTGAATCAGATGATATTATCTATCAGTTTCCGCAATATTGTTTGTCCAGCTTCTGATTTATAAAAATTATGAATTTTTGAAAATGGTCTCTTTTTCGAGGTTTTTCCAAATTTTTTCAGTGAGAAATTCACCGATCTGGTCGAATAATAAACCATTTTGTAGGTTTTATAATTCTCTACAAAAGTTCTATTGACTGTAAAACGATTCCTTTAATACTTTTTGAGATATTCGCAAAAAAACAAAGAAGTTGTAATTTTTTTCGCCATTTCTTGTTAAAAAATTCCACAAAGCGAATTTGCTGGGTCGAAATCCAGGGTTTTCATTTACGAACTACCTTATTAAAAGTTGTATAATAGGCGTTTGTGTCTTTTATTTTGTGTGAAAGGATCCTCTTTTTTATCTACAGCTTGGCCTATTACTGCACTTATGGAATGCTATAAAAATTAAATAAATATTGAAACATTACAAAAATATAATAAAATTTCTATAAATATTGCTGAAAATAAATTCGGTTAGTCTCAGTATACTACATATTCGATAAATGAGAAAGATTCAACTAACAAGAACGATGATTTAGCAATAATCAGAAAACCGTAACTTCATTCTCATTTAAACAAAATAATTGTACTGTATGGATACCCTTGAAGATGATTTGAGTGCTATAAAAAATTTCGTTCTCTGAGGTCATCTAGACCGATTTTATACACAACCAATGAATATTTCGTTACTTCAACACCGCCTCTGCCTATCTGTCTTCGTGGTGGTTTCTCGCTTGCCACTTGAAATCGCTCTCCATTATCCACTGTTGTCCCTCGCCGAAACTGCATGCTTTCAATAGAGGTAGGTTGACATCGCTATTGTCAGGTTTTGTCAAACAGCTGCCAGTGTTGACATGCTTGATGGTTTTATCCTGGAATTAGTTGATTTACAAAAAGTGTGAGACAGATATTAAACATTGGATGCTTCTAACAATATTTTAATAATCGTAACAGATAACACGTTGGGAAGGTTTATTGAAAATAATAAAGATAAAACACAAAAATCTAAAAATTCAGGAGTTTATAAATTGAATTGTAGATCTTGTTCCAAAGTATATGTAGGCCAGACTGGTAGACCATTCAAAAGCCGCGTACGTGAGCACCGTATGAATTATGTAAGGAATGAAACACATTCAACATATGCCAATCATATTTTGGAAGAAGACTGTAGCGCGACAAAAGACTGTGTATCTTTTGTTAGCCCTTGAACTGAGATATCCAGTAAATATTATTGTACTCTGTCTGTACCGCCATCTATCATATCATATATATAACTATTATAAAGTAGATCTGATCTAAGAAGACTAGATTCGAGGCTAGGCAACCCGCCTGTCCATCGCGTCATTGTAGGGTTGCAAACACCACAGGCTGCCGTACCGGCGGTTTCTACGGTATCTAATTTAAACTTTTTGCGGCATTCTGCTGTTTTTTGTCCTTTGCAAGAAATGAAAGAATTTCTCGAGTTACTGAAAATAATATATTTAGCGTGAAAACTTTGAGCATAGAACAACGTTAGAAATATTCACTTGCTAAGTTTGAACCATTGGGTTATTTCAATTCGAGAAATCCTCTGGATTGTCGCCTGGTCATATTTCAGGTAGGGCTATTTAGTTTATGCACCTTTTGTATAATTTCTTATTCTAGTCATATTTCAGCAAACTGATAATTTACTCTGAAGCTCCGGTTGTCTCATTAAACTCTGCATATCCACTGAATTCCTGAGCTTTATTCTGTCCAACTGGTTACCTACCGAATTGGCCAGAACCCCCTTAACCGAGCCCTGAGAAAGTGTACCTGTGCAAGACCATGACTTCGATGAAAACTTTGAAATCCTTCATGTTGAAAATAAGGGTATTAGACTTAATTATTTAGAATTCTTGGAAGTTAATAAATTGAAAAATTCGAATTGTTTACTAAATGATCAATTGGACCTTAATAGTTCACCTTTGTTAAACCTTTTCAACTGATTAAGTAGTAGATATGTTTTGAGATTTACAGGTACCTACATTGTATTGTCAATTTTATTTTTATCATAGGTAGCTCCTAATTACCTCAATTGTTGAGAAGGGCATTTAAGTAATGTTCAACGTAGAATAATTTAATGTATTACATTCGTTTGAAAAAGATACAGTGTATCGAAACTTGTCGCAGACAATAAATCTGTGAAAATTTAATCGTGTTTACCTGAGTGTCATTTATTATGATATTATTAATATATCATGCTTTGTGTAATTGATGACTTGTTTATTTGGTGGAAATTCTTGATCACTTCAATGAAACGAAAGGAAAACACTTTTGTCTTATTTCCACTAGTTTTTTATTTTCACGACCGCTTTCGGGTTTTATCCCATTATCAAGTATAAAAGCTAGCTAATACAATTGAACTCTAAAACCTAGTTATATAGGGAGTTTGCAGGTAAACTTGATGGAGAGGTAATTGAATGAAATTAAATGAACAGGGGTGAAACGATATAAAGTCAATACTGGAGGTTATGGAAATTACCTGAGTTGTCAAAATTATAAATTCAAAAGTGGAGACCTACATAAATCGAGTTGCTCGTTGAGGGTTTTATATTTCGGGTTTTTAATTGATTTATTAATTTACATGGCTTCCAACAGATTCATTTTCTTCCTTTTATTACATGTGTGTAGGATTTTGAGATTATCTTTACTTATCTTGTGTTTGGATTCTTGCAGATGTTCGTACATTGTTGATTTTTTTGTCGAAACAGACGTGTTCACGGAGCCTTACGTCAAAATATCTACCGGTTTGGCCTGTATATACTGCAGAACATTCCCCGCATTATAATCTCTAATGCTCTTACGTCAAAATGTCAACCGGTTTGGCCTGTATACAGGGTGTTTCTTAAGTACGTGTAGAAAATTTAGGAGCGTCTTGCTGACATCAAACTATGAAGAAAAGTTCCTATTAACATATGTCCGCAAGTTATTCGTTTCTGAGATACAGAGTGTCAACGTTGAATTCTTATTTTTATTTTTTTGTGAATAATTTCAAAATAATTTTGATGTTTGGTTAAAGTTTGGTATCTGGGAATATCTATTATTTAGTTCGTGTAAAAAATATATTCTTGGTAGAGGTCAATGAGAGTAACTGTTTTCGAATTATTATGATTTGAAATAATCTATGCAATTGTTTTTTAATGACAAGATTTTCAAATTTTAAATAAATTCATTTAGAAATTGACATAAAATTTGAATTTGTCATTGAAAAATCATCCCAGATACCAAACTTTACTCGAATATCACAAATATTTTGCAATTTATTTACAAAAAACAAAAATAAGAATTAAACTTTGACACTCTGTATCTTCGAAACGAATAACTTGCGGACATGTGTATATGGGAACTTTTTTTCTTATTTCGACGTCAGCAACATGCTCCTAAAGTTTCTACACGTACTTAAGAAACACCCTGTATACTGCAGAGCATTAGAGATTAAAATGCGGGGAATGCGTTGTTTTGGTGTTTTTCTGTTTTGTACAAAATAATGACAAAGAATATTTCCTTCAACTCAGGAAAATGCAATATTTTTAAATTTGATAACTTGCTCTATTTGAGCAGGTGTTACAATTTTATCATTATGACCTGTTGTAATGTTTAAGAGTGAAATGAATATATGAATATTATCATTCAAAATGGTTTTAACTGAATTAATAAAGTAAAATTGACGGCGGCGAGATTGACAAAGTCGAAAATATCAAATATCTGGGACTTGTCATTGATGATAAACTTAACTGGCAGAAACATATTGACCATTTGATTTCCAAAACAGTACCTATGATTGGTGCACTCTATAGATGTAGAGAATATTTGGATACAAAGAACCGCTACTTAATATATAATGCGTATTTTCTCTCAAATCTACGGTATTTGGTCA
Source organism: Chrysolina oricalcia (assembly GCA_944452925.2). Classification (NCBI taxonomy): domain Eukaryota; kingdom Metazoa; phylum Arthropoda; class Insecta; order Coleoptera; family Chrysomelidae; genus Chrysolina; species Chrysolina oricalcia. Next base: position 54,255,097 of record OX101824.2, read on the forward strand.
CAAATTGGGGAATATGTGGCAAAACAAATTTTAAACATATTCAAGTACTACAAAACAAAATAATAAAAATATTATTCAATTATCAGTACCGGACACAAACAGAAACAATTTATCGAGAAACAAATATAGTACCAATAAATAGAATTTTGAAAATAGAACAATGTAAGTTCATATACAAAGTTATAACAAATCAACAAAAATGTAACACCCCTCTCAACTGTGTAAATAATATACACTCGCATGAAACAAGACAACTGAGTAGTAACAACCTCTATTTACCAAATGTCAGAACAAGTCTAGCCTTAAATAACCCAATAAATAGATGTATGGAAGCATTTAATACAATCCCGATCAATATAAGAAATATAAATAGTTACAGGCAATTTAATATAGAACTTAAAGCACACATAACAAATGAAATATAATTTTAATTAACTAAAAAACGATCCTAATAATCACATCAACCACATAGATAAACATACTCCGATACCAGCGTCTTTGCTGATTAGGAGTCTTAGTACAAAATCTCATGAGTAAATTTATCATAGCAATTATATGTAATTTTATTTTTTATATGTATGTAGAATTATAAAATTTTGTAAACTATTTGCATAACCTGAAATATGTTTATATCATGTAATGTACCTATACTGATGAATGAATAAATTGTGATATGCTGAAAAATATGTATGTAAAATTATAAAATTTTGTAAACTATTTGTGTAACCTGAAATATGTTTATATCATGTAATGTACCTATACTGATGAATGAATAAAAAATATGTACTTGCTAAAAAAAAAAAATTTGTTGCTTGTTTTGTTACATTTGAGCCCTGAAGAAGGCGAGAAACATTCGCCGAAACGTTAGCAATAAAAGTGTAAAACACTGAGCATTGTGTTTCAATAGTCCACCTGCTCATGAGAAAAACAAGCAACAAATACAATTTTTGGACTTTGGACGTGAAAACGAATTTTATAATAATGTTATGTTACTCACCACCTCATCATACAGCCACGCTTGGTTTCCACCCATTCCATGGCACCTCACTAGTTTGACAGGCCCCGTTCTGGTGCTTGCATCCAGACAATTATCGTCCGACATGATTTGCTGCCTCTTCGTGTAAGCAAACACCTGATTGCCGCCTAGATTGTGACAATAAGTCATTCCCAAGTTGTCTCCAGACTTCCTGCCCATGGTATCCAAGCAGTTCTTAGTTTGTACGTTACGTATCTGTGAAAATACACACACTGTAGCAAAACTTATTGAATTGAAATGGAAAGTAGTCATAATCAATGATTGAATATTTGAACCTGTGAAATAAATAAATATATTCCACAGGTGGAATTGGACCTACATGTCGAAAGACCATAATTTCACTACATGAAAATGGATTTTTGAAAATCCAGTCTTTCACAAATTTTCTATACAATAAAAGTTTTCTCAGCAGGCATTGAGCAGAACATAATCCAACAGTCCCCTACGACTGCCGAATCATCCCTGCAAAGCCTTTCTGCAAGAACAGAACACACTTTGCAAGAGCTTTGAAATATAAATAGTTCCAATGTTTCAAATAACACCACAATGTTGGAACAAAAATTGGGTCCGGTGCATAGAAATATACAGGGTGTCAATTTGAAAACTTCCCACCCTTAATATCTTCCTTCCAGTAAACAATATGAGTAATCGAAAAAACAGGTCAATTTTATTGTCAAGGGGGACACTTTCACGGACTATTTGTAGCCCTCGTGGTTCAACCCCCTAGGAGGGGTAGATGTTACCCTTAGAATTTTAAATGGGAAGGGGGGTCAAGTGGCACATCATTTTGATGGGCGTTCAATTCTTGTTCCAATGGTACCCTGACTTATTATTTTGTGATGAGCATTTTCCGAAAAATTGCGTTCTAAACTAACAGAAGTAATTATTAGAACGCCTATACTGAGATGCATTATTGTATTGACTCCCTTTAATAAAAATGGTTAGAAGAGTAGGTGGCACCGCTCCAACCCTTGAATGACAGGAATAAATTTATTACGCATGGGATTTTTTATTTGGTGGTTATTTTCCTTCTACACAATAAAATTTAATTTGCGAGAAAGACATTTCCAACATAAAATCTACTTACGCTTATCTTATTAGCTGTTCGAAATATTGTCCATTTTGCTCTAAACAGTAATACAGTCTGTTTTCGAACTCCCCTCTAACATTACGGAAAACTTCACTAGGAATTGACTGGCATGCTGCTGTAATTCGTCTTTTAAGTTCGTCAATATCAGAAGGTTGTGTTTTATAAACAACGGATTTAAGATGCCCCCAAAGAAAGAAATCTAAGGGTGTTAAATCCGGTGATCTCGGAGGCCATTCAACTGCTCCCCTTCTGCCAATCCATCTACCCGGAAATCTCTCGTTTAACCACTGTCGGACGGGAAGAAAATAATGAGGTGGAGCACCGTCCTGCTGGAAATGTAACAGATCCTCCTGCAAAAGTTCATTACCTTCTGCATCAATTTGAGTTTCTAGCTCGTGAGTTATAAGAGGATCGATAGTCTCTTCAAGCATATCAAGGTACAGATTGCCAGTCAAGTTTTCTTCCAGAAATAATGGACCAAGAATGGCATTTCCAAGAATACCAGCCCAAACATTAACTTTTTGTGGGTGTTGTGTATGCCCTTCCCGAAAAATATGTGGGTTTTCGTCACTCCAATAGCGACAATTTTGTCTGTTAACATTGCCATTCAGAAAAAATGAACACTCATCGCTGAAACAGATGTTTAACAGAAGATTAGGGATGGTATTGACTCGATGAGACATGATTTCACAAAACTCTATTCTTCTATCATAATCATCCTCGTAGAGCTCTTGAAGAATCTGCATTTTATATGGATGAAATTTATGCATTTTCAATGCTTTTCTTATAGTCTCGCGTGACATTCCCGTCTGTTCTGATACTGATCGTAAGGAGCTCGTAGGCTCTGCAGCAAATGTTCCCAAAACTTCAATTTGAGCTGCTTCATTTAGTACTCTGGGGTTATTTCTTTTTTTATTTGTCACTCAACCAGTTTCTTAAAACTTATTCACCAAATCAAGCACATACCGGTGACTTACATTACAATTTGGATGTCTTTCGTGCGCACTTTCCAACTTCGCCATAAATTACAATCATTTCAATTCTGTCTTGAAGAATGTAAACCATTATTACACTTTTATACATTCATTAAAGTAATTCCTAAACAGCCCAACAGGTACAACGGCATTCACAATACTACCACATAGTTCAAATTTGCTAAACAATTTTTTGCCGGAAAACAGAAACTTTTTACAGCAGAAGTAGCAAAAAAGGAAGGCTATCTGTACAATTTCTGCGATGACACTTAAAAATTCAGCATTTAATAAACACAACTTTACTACCATCTACGTTTTACTATTAGACTACTTTTTTATGTAAAGTGTTTGGAGCTAATGGCTAATGTTACCCCTAATAAAGGGTTGGAACGGTACCACCTAATATTCTAACCAGTTCTGGTCAAACCATGCATCTCAGTATAGGCGTTCTAATAATTACTTCTGTTAGTTTAGAACGCAATTTTTCGGAAAATGCTCATCAAAAAATAATAAGTCAGGGTACCATTGGAACAACAATTGAACGCCCATCAAAATTATGTGCCACTTGACCCCCCTTCCCATTTAAAATTCTAAGGGTAACATCTACCCCTCCTAGGGAATTGAACCACGAGGGCTACAAATAGTCCTTGAAAGTGTCCCCCTTGACAATAAAATTGACCTGTTTTTTCGATTACTCATATTGTTTACTGGAAGGAAGATATTAAGGGTGGGAAGTTTTCAAATTGACACCCTGTATATTATATACTTACTCTAGAGTGCTAATCCCGCCAATTTTCACGTCGAAGAGCATGCCGCGTATGCGACCCGTTTACGATGTGCGCATGCTCGTTATCAGTGTAGTTTATGTAGATCGTTGCCAAGTTTGAAAATAATTTGGTGTTCCAATTCAGAGTTTTTTGTTATGAGGCAATAAAACACATGTCATTTGAAAGAGAGAAATTTGACAGCGCATTTAGGACTTTTTAAAACCGAAAAGAATCTTTTAGAGATAGATTACTACGAATTTTAGGCGCGAAAGAAACTTATTTAAAACAATAATGTACCCTATGCTACTGTAATTATAATGACCGTGCAACAGTGCTTCTGCATCAACAGGAAGACTTGTTAATAAAATATGTCACTCATGTCAGCGATCAGTGACGGTTTTTAGAATTTCAGATTTTATCTTGTCGTTTTTGTGTGGTGTTTGTTCTCGTTCTTTCATAATTCGTGAATTTGCATTTATCTTGTTCCTTTTAAGATAATTTCTAATAAAGCCGTTTCTTCCTACAAATAAATAATGAACTGTTTTGTAAAGGAAAAATACCGAAAATAAATCATTTTTGGTAGATAATGAAATTTTTTATGTACCTAAATGCTTTGCTCAAAATAGCTTAAATATTATTTTAGCTTGAGAAAAAATGCATGATTTTTTGTTATTGTTTTTAAGAAGAGACCCCAGCAGAACATTTTAGTGAGAAAATTGTAATTTGTGGCCGACATTTTCCTCATGAAGATTCATGTGAAAACGACAGAATAATTTGAAACCTAGTGCAGTACCAATACTGTGTCTGCGTAAGTATGCATGGCGAGTGATACAACTTTCTGCCACACCGCTTAAATTATGAGTTCTAGATTCTTACAAAAAGTACTGAACATACACAGAATCGCTTCAGAAAATAAATGTCAATTATGGAAGTGCTTTTCTTTGATGGCAAGGAAAATGCTTCTGGCCTCACTTTTTCATGCACCCCCATTGTGGAAATTGCACTAAGGTAATACAACCAGAAATACTCGTAGAAATAGCATGTTAATCTCTTCAAATGATTTAAATTAAATGCAGTTGCGTATTTTGACATGAATAGTTCTAGAAAAAAAAAAACCTCGAGCTTCCAAGCATCTAATTTTATAAAATCAATTTGAGTTGAAATCATTCATGATATTAGCTGAAATAAATTTTCATAGTTTTTTGTACTTTCAATTTATTTTCCAATCCAGTGCTTCCTTGAAATTCGCACCGACGATTTGGGGTGGTTCCGTAGGTTTTTGTTGGTTACCTACAACAGCTGAAAAGTGAATGTGATACCAAAAATCAGTCGCATCAGAGCGGTAAATAATAATAATAACTCTACTTTCTGATGGCCTTTGATGAATATTCGGTATCATAAATATGTGAAAATATGTATTCAAATCGGCTAAATACAAAGAACAGGTATAAGCACAATGAGGGTTCGAACCTTATTCTCCGAGATTCAGAATTAACGTATGTTAATCTTCAAAAGTACCATAATATTTTACCAAAACTGGGCCTGTTACAAAAATCACTAATGACGCGCATGCGCATTGCGGACTAGCCCGAACTTTTTACAACACTTTTGACATGGGGATTAGCATTCTAGAGTAAGTATATGATATATATTTCTATGGTCTGATGTTTGAACTACTGACACATGTCAAATGTCAATTTTTATGTCATTATTTTTTTTATAATTGTGAAATTTTATTTAATATTTTTGTGTAACATGTGACAACGAATTGCATGTCCTTTTAAATGTACACTACCAAAATTTACACTCCCTTTTTCGTCATTGATCTATACATCCAATTATTCACACAATATCAATAAGGACTTTTTAAGTCTACGAAACATAGTTGTCAATATAGGCTCCAAAAACTTCAACTTCTCTTCTTTCTTATATTTCTGATTAGATTTTCATTGAAGCTCTTTTTTTCAGGATTGAAGTGAGAAACCTTGAGAAAGGAATGGCTTTCAATATTGAATAGTTCATTGGAAAATTATGATGTTTGTGGGTTCAGTGTAAATATAGAATTTTTTCACTAGGAATAACAAATTTTTTCTGGATTGTTCAAACTATCAAGCCATTTTATCAATCTTCAGACACATTTTCGAACCAATTATTTTGAGCAAAAACAAAAAAATGGTCGTTGAAAATACAGGCTTATAACAAAGAGATTAAATGTTATCTGACTAGCAGTTATTTGCACCGGTTGTCCTTAATCACAAACTAAGCTAAGTGGAGGATCAGCTTAAGGTACACCTTAAGGTAAAGATGCTTTGCACCGTTGACTCCTGGCCTGAACCTTAGTTGAGTATTAGAAATGTTTGGCAACAGCGCAAAAATGATCACGTAACCAACGACGAGACTTCAAACAACGTAAAGTTTTAAAAAATATGCACATTGCACAAGCGCTGTCAGTTCTGTCTAATTTGAAAGACTGGCGGGAGTATGGCATGTAATTTGGAAAATTTGGCTATACCGGGAAAACTAGCAACAATTTCGCCAAGAGAAATGCGTGCACATTAGTTAAAATGCGTACTTTATTAGCCACCTATACCTGACCTGACATAAGGTGCATTTAGTCAACATTATTTTAAAATTGTGCATAAACATATGTCAAAAGCGAAAGTTGAATCTGTTATATTAAATGGCGCCATTTATACAACAATGATAAGTTTTTGCTAAAAACCTTTGATGTTACCGCTATGTTTATGATAATGCTTATGCTAAAGTTGACTAAATCCACCCTTACCCTAGGCAAACAGAAAAGTATCAATCCAAAATGTTTACGATGTGGTCAACAATTTTGGATGAATAAGAAAAATTGAAAAGACTCCAGTACAAAGCAACAGAATATTTTTAAGTTCGTAAGTAATATAAATTAACATCGTATCAATAGACATTTTGTACCAAGAAATAGGTACAGTGTTGAATCTGAAAATTATTTTCATACTTTCACATCATAGGGATATTCAATATCAGCCTCAATCAGGTTTAGTATATAGAGAGCTGTGTAGGTTTGGTAGGAAAAGTGAGGTTGAGTAGTTAAGTGGAACCTAAGCCTGGAGAATCTGAGGCTTATCTTGACTGAGGCTTATGTTGTCCTCAAATAGAGGTGCAAACCAAAATCGTAATGTGAGGTCCACTCAATTCGTAAGGTAACCTCAAGTTGAACCGGTGCAAATAGCTGTAATCCCCATAAGCCAATGGTGACACTAATAGAAAGAGATGAAAGAACATTTGTGACGAAATGTGACGTAGTTATACATGTCATGGCCGCCATTCTCTATAGACAGTGACGGACTAGCACACTCCGCACTCTTGGTATATGAGAGTTACATTATTTGACGGTTTTGTTTCTTGTTTTCAGTTCGACTCAGTACTCATGTCCAAGTGCGTCACTATGACGCGTTGATACAGTTGTTACTTACATCTCCGAGATAATAGTAATCCAATGGCATTTGGGATTCAGGATACACATTTTCCAGGTACCATCTGAAACTTTTGCACTTCAGTTTGTCCCTTAGTTCTCTTCTTGAAGATATGTCTCCCACGGGTACATTCCTTGCACCTAAGACCAGACAAAGGTACTTTATTACTTTGTATTAAATTAAGGAAGCATGCAAGTTTTCAACATGGTTGAAAAAAATCAGATTTATTGTTTATTGATTTGGACTGGTGCTGTTGTCAAAGAAACAAGGTGCTTACTTTGGTATATCCAGAAATGATAGAGTATTGTTATGTTCAAATGCAATGAAAATAACGTGACTTGGAAAAATTAGTTTCTTGAAAATTCTATTCTATAGGTGCATGTGCAAGTATTTTCAAATAATTTCAATCATACAATATCAATTTGAAAAAAACTGGAGATTTTTACTACTTAAGATTACACAAAGCAAGTAGTTATCAATGAAGTACACACTAGTGTTTCTTCAACAAATCTCACAAAATAATAGTTTCTATCAGCTGAACATCCACTTTAAAGTATGACAAACACTTTTATTATTGTATAAATAACTTCCAATCAGAACAAGTTCTGGTATAAGGAAGGTTGAATGTACATCAATGATAAAATAAAGTAATCTAATTCTAATACATTTTCAAATAATACAAATAATTCAAGTTTTGTAGTATTCTTATGAACATCATTTCAATAGTAACATTTCTTTCAAATTTTTGGAAAATGAAGTTATCGTTTTTGAATTTTTTATTTGTTCTGGTAATTTATTAAATGTTTCTATAGAGCTGAAAATTGGATTTGCTTTCCCTTTGTTGGAATGGATATTGTCCAAGTGAAAGTGGTTCAAAATCCGAGTATTATGACTATGTAATTTGGAATTTTTCTGAATTGTTGTATTACTTTTTTGAATATTTTTGGTTAATTTGAATGCAAATTTAGCTTTTTCAAATTTAATAAGTTGATTCAATGTCATATTATTGGTGTTTTTGTACAAATCTGAAGATGGTGTATCCCAAGGTTTATCAAATATTACTTTTATTGCTTTATTCATCAATCTATAAATAATTTCTTTTTGTTTTTGACTGCATGATGACCACACTGTGATCATATATCTGATTCGAGAGATAATATGTGCGTTATATATTAAAAATTGAATATTTTTTCTTAGAAATTGTATTCTTCTGATAGCTCCTATCAGAGGAATAATAGAATTTTTTATTTTCTCTATATGACTCTCAAAATTTAAATTTTTGTCAATAATCAGACCCAAATACTTGTGTTTCTCAACTTCAGCAATAGTTCTGTTTTTAATTATAATGTTTAATTTGATGGTTTCCATATTCTTTTGTTTAAATATCATATAGACAGTTTTTTCTGAATTAATAGTTAAATTAAGTTCATTTAACCATATTTCAATTGTTTTAATATCTTTTTCCAAATTTGTTTTTAAGGTTTGAACATTTTTAGATTTGTGATAGAGTACAGTATCATCAGCAAAAGAAAAATGTGTACCAATCAGGTTGATATTCATAATGCTATTAACATAAATCAAATAAAGAATTGGTGCCAAAACAGAACCCTGCGGAACTCCAAATGTTGATACTTTTTCGTAACTTTTATATTGGTCAATAAGTGCATATTGTACACGATTTCGGAAATAATTTTGAAATATATTCAATGCATGTCCCCTTATACCCAGGTTATTTAAGATGTCTAATAGAATTGTATGATTGACAGTGTCAAAAGCTTTTTTAAGATCAATGAATATTGCAACACCATAATTACTTGAATCTAAAGTTTCATGAATACTACTCATAAAGTCAGTAACTGCTGCTTGGGTATTGGAATGTTGTTGGAATGCATATTGAAATTTATCAAAACCAATATTAGCATTGATGAAATCAACTAACTGGATTTTCAACACTTTTTCAAAAATTTTAGCAAAAACATTCAAAAGTGCAATTGGACGATAATTTGAAATGTTTTTTCTGTCACCTCCTTTATAAATAGGTTTCAAAATTGTTCTCTTCAAATAGTCTGGAAAAGTAGCATTTTCTATACAATTGTTAATAATTAAGGATAAAGGTAAGCTTACTAGATCAACAATATCTTTTAAATTGTTTGAAGTAATTTGATCTTCACCAGGTGCTGTATGCGATTTGAGAGTCATAATTATTTTATTAATTTCTTCATCTGAAACTGGCTTCAAAAAAATTGACTTTTTATATGGTGACAAAGTTTTCAATACAGTTTTGAATTGTTTAGATAATGTTAAACCAATTTCTGTGAAGAAGTTAATGAATTCATTACATATATCATTTGCATTATTCAGTAGTACACCGGTCTTACTCATAATTTCGTTGATTGGTATTTGCTTTTTTTTCTTATTAGTTCCAATGTTATTATTAATCACTTCCCATATTTTTTTAGGATTTGTCCCAGCACTTTCAAATTGTTTATTTAACTTATCTTTCTTTGAATTTTTGCAACAAGTATTTATTTCATTTTTTAATTTTTTATACGTATCTTTCAATTCGCTGTTATTAGGATCTTTTTTCAATCTTTTATAATAATTATCCCGAATTTTCATTTTGTTTAGAATATTTTGTGTTATCCAATTATTATTTTCCCTTGTCCTGAATTTTTTTAAAATGCTCGATTTTTCTTTAGATTCTTTTATAATATTAGCGAGTTCTTGAAATGTTGGTGTATCACATAAGGAATGTAGACTCTCAGAAAAATAATCTCGAAATTTGTTTTTATCCAAAATTTTTATAGACTTTTCGACCATCTTTGGTTTCATCTTGATAATTTTTTTTGTTTTTATATTTATTAATTTATGATCTGAAAGATGAAAATCCTCATAGTCAATAAGAAATGCAGAATGATCTGTTGAGATATTTGTTAGAATATGATCCAAAATTGATTTTGCATTATTATGATTTTTTCTAGTAAAATGGTGTTCATCGACTATGTTGAGTAATTTGTAACCATTAGTTATATATATGCTTTTGTATTCATCGACAACACAATTTTTCTGTAATAAATTTAAATTCATGTCACCTAATAAAATAAGGTTTTTATAAATCCCTGTAATGTGATTGATAATTTTGAAGTTTACTTTCCTGAAATATTCTTAGATATCTGATTATAACCTACAATTTGTTTTTTGACAGGCGCCTAAAAACCCTGGTGTGTCGAGTGATCAGATTTTGTTTTGATTTTTCAGAAGACAAATAAACAAATGAAATAGTGGTCTGCTTCTTTAGTCGGTTCCAGAGATGGCGCCCTTATAGAATCTTTGTCCTGTCAATAATCCAGGGATATGGTGATTGATGACTGTTGTTAATTTTATGGAATTTCAACAAACTTTAAATACTATTCAAAAATGAATAGTTGTGACGGAACCTAAATTTCATAATGCAATTTCCTTGTTCCTATTTATTCAGACAGTGAAGAAGCTACTGTGCTGGCGAAACATGTCTGATTGAATAAAATTTATGAATATATAATCGTTTTCTGTGTAATTTGTACAATAATAATTAGATATGTTCCGTTTTTGTATCATTTGTGGGCAATCCAGAGCGACGAACAAAATAATTAATCCATATCCAGTGCCGAAAGTAAGTACCACCATATTATGGAGATTATCACATAGCATCTTGTATTATTAGAAAACATTTCAATGAAAATAATGACACGAATATATCTCACACGGAATCCCGCCGTTCCTGCTTATTTTAGCACAATATTGACAGGTTCTAATGGTAAATTTTCATGAAGCTTGATTATTTCAATACTTCCAAATGAAATGCGTGGTTATTATTGTAGTTAACTGCATTTCAGTAAAAAATAATCAGTTCATTCGTCGGCAATACTTGAAAACTTCTGTGCTTGTAAATTTACCCTAACAGGAAAACCGACAGTGGCGGTACACGCAATGCGGAATATTTGGGAAACAGGTCACGATTTCATTTGTTTTCTCTCAATCAAGCTGGCGAATTGTCTCCCGTTTTATTCCACAGTTTTGCAGGTATGAGTTGACACACCAGGGTTTAAAGACATCTTACTTTTAATGAAACGTAGAAGCACTCCTAATTTTCTTGTTGCACTCGGTAATTAGACCTATAAGTAATATATAAAACTTCATTTCAATTTGGAAAGACTAATATAAGCATAATTTATAAACAATAATAATAACGTATATTCAGAGTTCAATGCAACAAGTATAAAATAAATGTACCGTACCCGGCATACCCAATTCTTAATAAAATTGTTTACCAAAGTGTACAATGTTGTTTTAAAGAAACAATTATGAAAGGGCATATTTATTTGATTATTATGATTTCTATGATATCACCAATTATGAATAAATAAATATGTATTATAGAATAGCATGAATAGTCAAACAGTATCAAATTGGTAAGAGACTGATCATGAGCCTTTTTGTTTTTTGTATTCAGATATTTCTTTAGTGAAACTTTTAGAATTACAAAGAAACGACAAAAGAGTCCGTTTAATTTCAATTTACTTTTTGGACAAAATAATTTTTTATTTCGACTTTAAAATCAGTGAAGGTCCCTACAATTTTTCATGTCTTCGGATACTTCATTGAATTTTGAAAGAGTTTTATGAGTGAATCTTCTCTGTCCGATTAGAGTTTGTAGAAACTATATGGAATAAATTTTTAAAAAAGGTTTCAGAAGAGGAAAATTACAGCGAAAAAAATACGTTGGTCAGGGTGCACCCACCCTCCATACCAAAAATATTCTGTCAAAAATCCCAAAACCCGCGTCCATTAATATCCTAAGACAATAATATCCTGACCAATAATAACCTTCCAACTTGCTAGGTTACATCCACAGAACTCAAACTTTGAGTTATGTGGTTAGTTCGTTCAGGTTAGATCAGACTAATAACAGAGGACTTCGGATAAGGATGCAGTCATGCCACCACACAACTTTTGGCTTTAAAACTACTAACACGTTTTTTGGCAACTTTTCTTCATGTTAGGGTTCCTAGCAGCCTCAGGAACCCCGTAATATGATTGCTCATAATGGCGGAAATATTGACATTTTCCATAAAATACAAAGCACCAGGGACTTTTTAGGAATTTTTCTTTCAAAATGGCGCTAAATTCAAAACTACAGCTAGAGCATTGTTATTGAAAGAGGTACTGTGCCGTAGCAAGTGTGAAAAAGAGGCCATTGATTTGCATTAAGTATTAAAGTTTAGAATATAAAATAAAACAGCACTTATACAAAAACTTTCTGTGTTTAATCTGGGCAAATTTGGAGATAATACTCGTCAAATCAATATTTCTAAGTTAATCACTTTCTATGTTCATTATAGTGAGGTCGTTTAGACGTTCTTGTCCCATTGTGCTACTTAACACATTTTTGATACGCTTTAAAAGAACGTTCTCCACTGTAGTTGGTGATTATCAAAATCAAGTAAATATGAAACACTATTCCAACATTTGGGAAACACGATTCCAATGAATTTTCCAAACTTGAAGTTCCTGAACCTCGTGCTTTTTCATTTTGCTGTCAATATCAGCAGCCACATCTGTTTTGAGCAGCTTAGCAAACTGCACCAGTTCATTGCCCAGACTGTCTTCCACATAGTCTAGGAAATAATTGACGATAATTGGAATTCTTTTTAGGATCTATTCTACCGAATTATTCCAAATACACTAGTCACTTGATGGCAAGCTTTCATGCGTTTAGCTAATACAGACAATTACGACAATAAAAACATGAACTTCAAAACGTTGTCCAGGTGTTTGATGTTCTACAACTTTTTCGAGTGTACTAGAGCTGCTGCTGAAATGGTTGTACTGTCTATTTCGCTTGCGATTTCTTAAAGTCGATTGCTGATATTCTTCACAGCCAATTAGGGCTTTGGCTATTGACTCTATATCTGAAGATTTGGATCGTATTGCTTCGAAGTAGCCTTGTAATGATTTATAAAGGGCGTATCTCGTGTTAAGATCTTGATCGGAAGACTGCGAGGAAGCTAGTCGCTTGCAAGTGTTCTAGAATTTCATTCCACGCTATCATTATTCCCGTTTCTAACTACCAAATGAAATTAAAAATATTACAAAAGTGGCGATTTTTAAAAATAGAATAAAAACCCATTTTCTTCGTCAATTAGTCTAAAATGATTTTTTTTCCATAATTTATTTTATTTTTACGTCCAACTATTTTGAATTGACATGGATAACTTTTCCTTTTTTTAAGTTTTTTTATGAATTGTATTTATATCAATTGTATATTATTTTTTCTGTACCTTTGTAAGGCATTGTTATTATTATATTATTGTATCCCTACCATAAACAAACCTGTTTCTTGGGATATTATGAATACATTATTATTATTATTCAAAAAAACTTTATTCATTTTCGGTGGGTAGTATAAAAACATATCTTACTTGATAGTTATTTTTACTTTGCGCACAGACGCGAGGGCCTCCAGGCACGGGGCCCGTAGCATTGGCTTACTGGCTAATTTGTTAACTGGTCGCTTGCTACGTGGCTAATCTGGCACTGAGTGTAGTGTAGGGTTAGATCGATTAATTATTTGGCAACTAGGAAAAGCGAAATACACATTTTTTTAATTCAGGAAAATGATATACTTTGAAATTAGCGCCATTTTGAAAGAAAAATCCCTAAACAAAATTAAATACCCTAGGGTTTTGTATTTTATGGAAAATCTCAATATTTCCGTCGCTATGAACAATTTCAATCATATTACGGGGTTCCTGAGGCTGCCAGGAACCCTGACATGAAGAAAAGTTGCCGAAAAACGTGTCAGTAGTTTTGAAGCCAAAAGTTGTGTGGTGGCATGACTGCATCCTTATCCGAAGTCCTCTATTGGACGGGATAATTTTGCGTAAGGTTATAATTGTCTGAGATATTTTTGTACAGGGGATTGTTGGCAGGATATTTTTGACAGGATATTTTTCACGTTGAGTATCTTTTTGACAACAGCGATCGCTATAATCCTATGTGTACATCGGGATGGACCAATCAGACATTCAGAAACAGGTAAAGCATGCGAGTCACAGAACCACCCCCAAGCAAAAGACAAACAAGCATGCTGTTAAAAGAAATAACCTGGGTTAATGTTATAGTAGAATTCCTTCCACTGGTCCAACCAGACCTCCGCCAGGCGGGCATTGTTATGGTTGACGATCTTACTGGTCCCGCCCGGGAACGAGTACGGGGTGGATTTTCTAAACACGTGTCCCACGTGGGAACAAGTAGCAATTTCCAGCTGACCGCCGCACATCCACACCTGCAGGCACCGTGACGAAAAACATAACATGCGCCTCATTAGTCTGATTTATTAGCAATTTGGTAACGGAAAAAATTAATGGGCGTTTTAGGGAAAGCACAAAAAGCTCATCATGCCCGATTCTATTTAAAGGGTTGCCAGAGATTTCATTAATTGGTACACCCTGTGTCTGATGACGGTTCTTTCATTCAAGGAGGACACTTTTGAATGAAATTTGAAAATTTCCAATGATTTCTACTTTTGGTATGTGAAAATATCAACGTTTTGCCGTTCACTGAGTGTGTTGAAAATGAAATATTGGACGGCTGTGGTGTAACTCAGTGAGAACAAAAAGTATTTTACCCCTTCACCACACAAATAGTTTAATTCCTAGATGCACATTTCGATAACAAAGTTATCCAGTCTTATTCACACATTTGGCGAACATTTGGCACATGCTAAATATTCGCGAGAAAATAAATCGAGTGTTGCGAATCATTTATTAGAAGGGTTGCCAGAGATTTCATTAATTGGTACACCCTGTGTCTGATGACGGTTCTTTCATTCAAGGAGGACACTTTTGAATGAAATTTGAAAATTTCCAATGATTTCTACTTTTGGTATGTGAAAATATCAACGTTTTGCCGTTCACTGAGTGTGTTGAAAATGAAATATTGGACGGCTGTGGTGTAACTCAGTGAGAACAAAAAGTATTTTACCCCTTCACCACACAAATAGTTTAATTCCTAGATGCACATTTCGATAACAAAGTTATCCAGTCTTATTCACACATTTGGCGAACATTTGGCACATGCTAAATATTCGCGAGAAAATAAATCGAGTGTTGCGAATCATTTATTAGAAACTCATCACAAAATCAATATCCAAAATTTAAAACTAATAAAGCCTGTTGATGATTACAGAAAACTAGATTGTTGTGAAAGTATTGCTATTCGGAAAAGGGGCTCGAAACCCTAGCTTAATAATGATCCATTAACTTCCAAACTATTTGATTTGAAACCAGTAAAGGAATAATTGAGTGCCTTTGTTGTATTGTTTATGGAGTGGGATTGTACCTGTCAATCAGGTAGGGTCACTTCCTAGTAAACAGATTACCTCATGGTAATTAACTATGTGATATGAATAAGACTGGTATGACGATTTACAGTCAATTTAGTAATCCTCTTAATTTTTGTCCGTGAGCTCCCTTTCGGCGCTATATGGACATGTTTCGCTGCGAGAAGTCCGTTCCCATTCGGCCTTTAACCGGCGTAGACAGCGACGCTGTATCGGGGGAATGCAGAGTCTTGCTCTTAGCAATGCTACATACCACATTATATTGGCACTTTTTTATATTTTTGCTGGCACGTTTCAACCATAACCTTTACGCTATGGTTTTAGGGCGGACTTCACAAACACTTAAATCTTGGGTAAATGCACGTTCTTTAGACGGCGGACATTACAACACATTAACCTGACTTCCACCACGAGGCCGCCATCTGACCTCTACCTCTGCCGGAAGTCGAATGAGTTTAGTAATCCGTAATCCCTACTGATGAAGATAACTTTGTTATCGAAATGCGCATCTAGGAATTAAATTACTTGTGCGGTGAAGGGGTAAAATACTTTTTGTTCTCACCGAGTTTTTTTTCGTTATGATCAAAATGAACGAATAAACGGGAAGCGATCCGAGATGTTCTTTCGTTTTGGATAATTTTCTCCACCCATGATCGTCAAGTGAACTAAACTGATTGAAACTCAAACATCCTCTTTTCCCTCAAGGGCCCAGCCTTTTAACGTTTCATTCGGTTCAATTGCTGACTTTGATTTTGAAGTATTACCTCTAACAAGTGTGGAATTTGCATCGATCTGATCCTAAATCATTAAAAATTAGTTCAGTTCTCTTCGATCAGAACGAAAGAATATACCTAATAAGTATCTTTTAAAATAGGGTGTGGAAGATTTTGAGATACTTATGGAAAACATTTTCAATGAATGTCGTTTTCCATAATAACAAAACATTTTTGGTATAAGTGGCTTTGTCTTAATTTCTAATTCTTTCATTAAAAATTTCTTGGTGAAATAAATTATTTTGTGTATTTAAAGAATAAAAGGTACTTTACTCTTAAGCTAGTTTGATGTTTTTCATTATACACGAAAGGACATAATCAAAATTTAGTTTGGGTGGTTTGGATTTAATGCATAGGCTTTTAAGAAGTATATATTTTCTGAGGATAAAAAAAATGTGTGTGTGTGTGTGTGTGTGTGTGTGAGTGAGAGCCAGTGGGGTGCTTCGGCCAATCAATAGAGCACTTTTTCAAAAATACTAGTAGAAAACCGACTGTTCCATCAAACGGAAGACATACAGTCCGTAGTTATATTTCGTTATGTTTTCGAGTCGCAACTGATATATATTAATTTGTTATAAACATTTAAATAACAAAAAACGTGTTATTTTTTAATATTTTTTCTTGTAAAATGAAAACTAACAGAGCAATCTGAATGATCCAATGAAAAGAATTGTAGATAATTGAAATACAAACAAAATGGAATTTCGACCCGATCGGATCATTAGTAACGGAGGAAAACCGAAAAAACGGATAATTCAACGATTTTTTAAAAAATTCATAAATCCGCCATTTTTCAAGAAATAGGGTTATCCCTTCTCATGGAAGTATTGAATAATGTGTACTTTGTGTGTGCACAGAACAGGATCTGACGGATCATTAGTTTTGGCACAATTGCAATTTGATTCTTTTTGCACTATCTTGCAGCGTACCTGGATGCTCTAGTGATAGTCCGATTTCAGTTTCTAAAACAGATTTTGAAAGTAGAAGTACAGCACCACAAAACGAATAATCTCATTTTGCGCAAAAATACTGCGAAGTGGGTGAAAAATGCTTGCAAACATGACTAAAAACGGCAGAGCTGGTGAAAGCGGCCGAGTGGTAGGAGAGTGCAGGAGATGAGGGGAAGCGTACTATCACGTAACCCGTTCATTAGAAGAATTCCTCTCATCTCCCGAACTCTCCTACCATTCGGCAGCTGACGCGGGCGTTTCCAGTCATGTTTGCATGCATTTTTCACCCATTTCGCACCATTGTAGCGCAAAATGAGAATATACGTTTTGTTGTACTATACTTCTACTTTAATAATCTGTTTGAGAAATTGAAATCGGGCTATCACTAAAGCATCCAGGCACACTGCAAGATAGTGCAAAAAAAAAATATTTAAATTGAAATTGTGCCCAAAGTAACGATCCGACAGCGCCTGCTTTGTGCACACATAAAGTACACATGATTCAATTCTTTCAAGAGAAAGGCCAATCCTACTTCTTCAAAAATGGCCATATGAATTTTTCAGAAAATCGCAAAAATTTTCGGTTTTTCTCTGTTATTAATGATCTGACATCTCATTTTGTTCGTATTTCAATTATCTACTATTCTTTCCCTTGGATTGCTCTATTAGTTTTCATTTTATAACCGAAACAATTTAAAAACACGTTTTTTGTTATTTAAATGTTTATAACAAATTATTAAATGACAGTTGCAAGTCGAAAACATAACAGAATATAACTACGGAGTGTCTGCCATGATATGGCATAGTCGGTTTACTACTAGTATTTTTGTTAAAAACCCACTCATTTTATGCTCTATTGCTTGGTGTAACTTCTTATTGGAAGAGGGTAAACTTTTCACCTGTGAATTTATGACATTAGAAGAATAATTTTCACTGGATCGTTTAATTAAATTCTTAGGTAAACTATGTACAAAAATATCTTTGTTTATAAAAACACTAAAATCAAACCGATATAATTTTCTGCACTAGTGTAAATAAATAATTAGGATATTGTGAAAAATCATCAGTTTACAAGAGAAAAATTATTGAAAAAATCTTTCCCAAATTACTCTATTCACACACACACACACCCACATAATTTCTAGCGCCTGTTCATCGATTGGATTTATATTAATCCCTGATTAAATACGGAATATTAACAGGAACCTGGTAAAAAAAAATCATTGTTACTGTATTAAACATAAGCATTTGAAGTACTGTTAGTAACAAATTATCAAATAACAATGTTAATGAGACTGTTAACATAATAATCTCCACCCTCAATACTCTCCAAAGCT
Source organism: Chrysolina oricalcia (assembly GCA_944452925.2). Lineage (NCBI taxonomy): Eukaryota > Metazoa > Arthropoda > Insecta > Coleoptera > Chrysomelidae > Chrysolina > Chrysolina oricalcia. Next base: position 54,273,870 of record OX101824.2, read on the forward strand.
GTAACATATCAAACCTGGGTTCATGGCGTAATAAAATTCTCCCCACTCGTCCATCCAAACTTCGGCTACTCTGGCAGCGTTGTGCAGCACGATTTTCGACACTCCTCCCGGGAAAGTGTACGGAGACTTATCTCTGAAAACGTGCCCTACGTGCGAACAAGGGATAATTTCCAGTATTCCACCACACTGCCATACCTAGACATTTGTCATTGATGATAAATAAAATATAAATGATGAAGTTACACGTAAAAATCTAAATGTAAAAAAAATTATATTTATCCAACAGTCTACAGTTATCATAATAATAATGATACACACAAGCGGCAAATGCAGCACTTTTCTGCCCTTATGAAAATGGCGGTATAGAAATAGCAGCACTTCTTTTAAAAGAAGTTGAAGCCAAAATCTGGTTTGGAAGGCCGCCTTGACACGGATGATTAGGGTGTAGCTTCTTTTAACGTCGAGTTGCTGCAACTCTTCTCAGGTCTATTTCCTCATTCCCAAAAACGTAGAAAAATATCAGAATGGTTAACATCATAGCAATTTTTAGTCAAGTCGCTGTAGCCAAAATATTACTAAAACCTGACAATGAAACCAATAGGAATGATTTTTGGTATAGTTGTCGTCAAACATATAAGATAAATAAAAAAAGACGCAAAAAATGGTCTTATCTTGATCATTTCTGCCTGGAAAGGGCCACATAATGTTGGGGGCAAGTGGTGCAAGAGTTTGAAATAGCTAGTGCATTATAGGTAAATTCGCCATGGGTACAAATTTTTTCAATTGCATCAAATTCATTATTGAGAGAGGATTAATTAATTCTTTTTGTTTAGAATAACGAGTATGCTAGAGATCGATACTAAGTACAAAGATATAATTTAAAGAATATATGCAGTATAATATTCGATTCAACAAAAAGAATAACAAAGAAAAAATTTAAAACATTCTCGTATATTCTCGTATATACAGAGTGTTCATTCAGTACTGCATTCTTCACGACTCAACATCTGGATTGTCAGGAATTCAGATGTTTTTGTTCAGATAATTTAAAAATAATCTAGAGAAGAGAATTCTCAAATAAGTGCATATGGTCTTCCATGAAAATAAATTCAACTTTCCAATTAATCGCCCTGTGTTTTATTTATATGAACTCTTTGTGATCCTATATTTTCAGATCGGATAGTGCGTTGCCACGTTATCATTATTTAAACAGATTTTTTTGATAAACATTACTTCATTTTGAACTGGAATAATACTTTCGCGGTTGAAGATTTTCTAATAGATGATTTGCACCCTGTGTGAAGTTTTCTGATGGAATCTCTGTATGGTATGTCAATGATCAATTTTGCTAAAATTCAAAAAATATATTGATCATATGGGTGTTTTAACGGACGGACTTTTCATCCGACACAATTACATTAAATTTTGTTGCCGAATATGGTTTTCTCGATTTTTATCGGTGATTTCTATCAAGTTTTAGTGCAATCATATTTGAAGGGTCCATTGGAAAAACGACGAGGTTCCATTTTTTCGAAATCGACATTTTAGCGGCATCTGTTAGCTTATAGCTCGAAGTATCAACATTCCAAACCTTACTGGGGACAATAACATTCCATAAAAAACTGCGGTCGAAAGTGTAAAAACGATGACACTCCCACATTAGATTTCGCTTTTCTCAACTTTTTGAAAAGAGGAACTTCATCGTTTTTCCACTGGACCCTTCATTTATTTCTTGCATAAAACTGAATGTTCTTTCATATCCTAAAATCAAATTCGGGAATATAATCAATATTGGACACTGGCATTCTGTTTCGTAGAATCATATTTTTATTCTGCTCTTGGGTATTTTGTGATCCTCCAGTAATTAAAGTAAATTCAATATTAATTTTCAACTTTAACGCACTGCATCTCGTTGTCTTTTACATGTTCACCTATAGACATTATTTTCCTTGCAATGTGAGAAATTAATGAACGGACCGGTCCACCTTAGGAATCATCCTGTATAAGCAAATATTGTGCTAGTCCTCACATTTCCTTCAAACAAATTAAGCGGGTTATCAGTCAAAAAGAATATATTTCTGCCAAAAATGCATAGTACCACGCCATACACACCTTATATGGTAATCACATGAGAATATTGGCGAAATTCAGTGTGAGTCAATATCAATACTTACATAAGTTCAGGAAATTACCAGGAAATTGATTCCTATTTTGTCAATAACCAAACACAGTTTTTTAGAAAAAATTGCAATAAACCAATAAATAAAATTATTTACATCTCTAACTTTATTCAAATTATTCCACCTATCGCCCCCACGTAACACTTGGCGCGGAAGATGTAAAGGCCCGCACATCAATTAGGTAGGTATGTTTTTTCCATGCAGGGTCGGGCGTAGTTATAATAGAAATCACAGCTGTATGCGGTAAGCGCAGCTATTAGCAAATTAGATTTCGACGGGGCAGTTCTTTACCTAATATAAGGATATTAATAATTATAAAAATGGATTATTCTGAATACGAAAGTTACAGTGCTTTTGTTAAATTAACTTGATTAATCTGCACGCATCACAATATTTAGTGGCATATGTACTAATCCGACCCTGGTCGGCGGCATGGGAATCAATTTCGTGCTAATCGACCATTTTTTGCGCCTTTTTTTATTTATCTTATATGTTTGACGACAACTAACTATACACGGGCAGTTTTTGAAGAGTACTTTCAGAAAAAAATTGTTCTGCACGCGAGCACATATGGAAAGTGGGGAAAATTCGTGGGAACCTCCGAAAATCGGTATTCCATCAGTTACTTGGAAGGGGTTGAATATTTCGATATAATGTATAGAAACAAACCTGTGAAGAGTGAAAATATTTACAAAGAAGGTCCACATATGTTTTTTTTTTTGAAAATGCTCCATTTTTTTCCAGCTATGCAAGTCTTCAGGAAGGGATTTCTTTTAATATTTTTCACAGAACCACGTAGTGTTGCCACCTTTTGAAAAAAAAAAATCGCACAACAGCCAAACAGTACCCTTATTTTGTGGACATGCCTCGTACCATTCTCTCTATGATTATAGAGAAGTAGTCGTGGTGTTAGAGCGTTTGCCTTCCACCAGGGCGGTCCGGGTTCGATCACCGGACGCCTTCACGGAGCTGAAGTGATTCGGATTCCACTTTTAATTAAACTGTAGGTCCCGGATCTCCCTTGCTCGCACAAGCTCGGCTTTTGAGGGTTTTTTTACGAAAACCTGGGAGATTCGTAAAAACAAATTTTACAACAAAAAAAATAATATATTATAAAGTGAAATAAACCCTTCCATGAATGCGAAATTAAAATTGGAAAGACACAGGGTGGTGATGAAGGAGTTTCATTATAACTTCAAGAATAGTCTAGGCCACCAAAATTTAATTATTTATATAGATCATTCTAAATTTAACAATAATCACATACCTAACCAATAATAAATACAAAGTTTGATATCATAAGATATGCATGTAAGCAAACGATTTGGATCACCACACACCTAATATACCATTTGTTCATTTCTTACAGATTTTTGTATCTCTTAATTATAATGAAACTCTTTATCCACGCTTTTACTATGAGTTGAGTGACAATGAGCTTCCTTAAATCCATGTAAATGAAATTCAGCGACCTGGTTTAAAAACTAATGATACACTGATTAGTTATAACATTCTGCAGTCTGTCTGTTAAGTTCAGTAACAGTTGTGTGATTTTTGTTGTACAACTGTATGTATACTTGAATTATTTTCACAATATTTCTTTGTGCCTCTCCCAATACTATTACTTTAACATTCCAGAAGCATGTTACTATATTTATTTCAGGATCTTTATACAGGGTGTCAATTTGAAAACTTCCCACCCTTAATATCTTCCTTCCAGTAAACAATATGAGTAATCGAAAAAACAGGTCAATTTTATTGTCAAGGGGGACAAATTCAAGGACTATTTGTAGCCCTCGTGGTTCAACCCCCTAGGAGGGGTAGATGTTACCCTTAGAATTTTAAATGGGAAGGGGGGTCAAGTGGCACATCATTTTGATGGGCGTTCATTTCTTGTTCCAATGGTACCCTGACTTATTATTTTTTGATGAGCATTTTCCGAAAAATAGCGTTCTAAACTAACAGAAGTAATTATTAGAACGCCTATACTGAGATGCATGGTTTGGCCAGAACTGGTTAGAATATTAGGTGGTATCGTTCCAACCCTTTATTAGGGGTAACATTAGCCATTAGCTCCAAACACTTTACATAAAAAAGTAGTCTAATAGTAAAACGTAGATGGTAGTAAAGTTGTGTTTATTAAATGCTGAATTTTTAAGTGTCATCGCAGAAATTGTACAGATAGCCTTCCTTTTTTGCTACTTCTGCTGTAAAAAGTTTCTGTTTTCCGGCAAAAAATTGGTTAGCAAATTTGAACTATGTGGTAGTATTGTGAATACCGATGTACCTGTTGGGCTGTTTAGGAATTACTTTAATAAGTGTATAAAAGTGTAAAAATGGTTTACATTCTTCAAGACAGAATTGAAATGATTGTAATTTATGGAGAAGTTGGAAAGTGCGCACGAAGGGCGGCATGTCTTTTTAACGAAAGACATCCAAATTGTAATGTAAGTCACCGGTATGTGCTTGATTTGGTGAATAAGTTTTACGAAACTGGTTCAGTGACAAATAAAAAAAGAAATAACCCCAGAGTACTAAATGAAGCAGCTCAAATTGAAGTTTTGGGAACATTTGCTGCAGAGCCCACGAGCTCCTTACGATCAGTATCAGAACAGACGAGAATGTCACGCGAGACTATAAGAAAAGCATTGAAAATGCATAAATTTCATCCATATAAAATGCAGATTCTTCAAGAGCTCCACGAGGATGATTATGATAGAAGAATAGAGTTTTGTGAAATCATGTCTCATCGAGTCAATACCATCCCTAATCTTCTGTTAAACATCTGTTTCAGCGATGAGTGTTCATTTTTTCTGAATGGCAATGTTAATAGACAAAATTGTCGCTATTGGAGTGACGAAAACCCACATATTTTTCGGGAAGGGCATACACAACACCCACAAAAAGTTAATGTTTGGGCTGGTATTCTTGGAAATGCCATTCTTGGTCCATTATTTCTGGAAGAAAACTTGACTGGCAATCTGTACCTTGATATGCTTGAAGAGACTATCGATCCTCTTATAACTCACGAGCTAGAAACTCAAATTGATGCAGAAGGTAATGAACTTTTGCAGGAGGATCTGTTACATTTCCAGCAGGACGGTGCTCCACCTCATTATTTTCTTCCCGTCCGACAGTGGTTAAACGAGAGATTTCCGGGTAGATGGATTGGCAGAAGGGGAGCAGTTGAATGGCCTCCGAGATCACCGGATTTAACACCCTTAGATTTCTTTCTTTGGGGGCATCTTATATCCGTTGTTTATAAAACACAACCTTCTGATATTGACGAACTTAAAAGACGAATTACAGCAGCATGCCGGTCAATTCCTAGTGAAGTTTTCCGTAATGTTAGAGGGGAGTTCGAAAACAGACTGTATTACTGTTTAGAGCAAAATGGACAACATTTCGAACAGCTAATAAGATAAGCGTAAGTAGATTTTATGTTGGAAATGTCTTTCTCGCAAATTAAATTTTATTGTGTAGAAGGAAAATAACCACCAAATAAAAAATCCCATGCGTAATAAATTTATTCCTGTCATTCAAGGGTTGGAGCGGTGCCACCTACTCTTCTAACCATTTTTATTAAAGGGAGTCAATACAATAATGCATCTCAGTATAGGCGTTCTAATAATTACTTCTGTTAGTTTAGAACGCAATTTTTCGGAAAATGCTCATCACAAAATAATAAGTCAGGGTACCATTGGAACAAGAATTGAACGCCCATCAAAATGATGTGCCACTTGACCCCCCTTCCCATTTAAAATTCTAAGGGTAACATCTACCCCTCCTAGGGGGTTGAACCACGAGGGCTACATATAGTCCGTGAAAGTGTCCCCCTTGACAATAAAATTGACCTGTTTTTTCGATTACTCATATTGTTTACTGGAAGGAAGATATTAAGGGTGGGAAGTTTTCAAATTGACACCCTGTATATATATATATATATATATATATATATATATATATATATATATATATATATATATATATATATATATGAACTCTTGATCTACGTTCACAGACAGAGGGAAAAATTAACCACGAATGAATCCATACATAACCATGACACTAGGAAAAAAAATGATTTTCATATCCCAAACGTTCGTCTCACATTATCCCAAAAAACACCAGATATCTTGGGGCTACGAGTTTATAATGTTCTTCCAAAAGAAATAAAAAAGATCGATAGCCTGTTACTTTTCAAAAATAAAATCAAACTACTTCTCCTCAACCTCTGTCCCTATAGCATGAAGGATTACTTCGACAATTTTATACTGTGATAGATAGATTTTTTTATATATTTATGTTCTTGTGAATGTTTGCTGTATTGTCAATTTTCTGTAATTTTATTACAAAATTTTATATGTACAACCTGACTTGTCCTATAGCTATTCAGCTCGATGGACCAAAAATAAATTGAATTGAATTGAATTGATAGACTTGTCTCTCGTGTGAGGAAAATGTATGAGTATTCCTTGAACACCAAAAGCAGATCTTTCCCATCGGACCTAAGAAGATCTGCGGATGTATCCAGCTCAAAGCCAAAAAGTCCATGATAGTCGTTGAACAGTAACAGTATGGAATGTTTCAGGATGTTGTATCTAATCAATGCATATTCAATATGGATGAATATTAATTGTAGTGTTGTTAAAATTCAACCTTGACTCTTACCCTGAAACTCATTTCCAAGTTTTCTCCACCCCAAATATCCATTCCTTCATCATAAGATCCAAGTTCATAAAAGTAATCCCTATCAATGGAGAAAAGTCCTCCGGCCATTGTTGGAGTTCTCAAAGGGGCGGTTCTGTCGCCATTTCGCCGGTCCATTTCTCTTTGAGGCACCCGATACCTGTAAATCAAATGAAAAAATGTATGCATTTGATTTTATTTATTGTAGAAATAACTTTCAGTCAGAACAAGTTATGGTATAAGGAAGTTTATATGTACATCAATGATCAAATACAGCAAACAAATTCTAATAAACCATCAAATAATAAAAATAATTCACAAAGTTTTGTAATATTTTAATGAATTTTTGGAAAATGAAATTATAGATTTTCAATTTTTTATTTGTTCTGGTAATTTATTGAATGTTTCTAGGGAGCTGAAAATTGGATTTGCTTTTCCTGTGTTGGAATGAATATTGTCCAAGTGAAAGTGGTTCAAAATCAGTAATTTGCAATTTTTCTGAATTGGTGGATTACTCTTTTGAGTATTTTTGGTTAATTTTAATGAAAACTTAGCTTTTTCAAATTGGTTGAATTTCATATTATTGGTGCTTTTGTACAAATCTGAAGAAGGTGTATCCCAAGGTTTGCCAAATATTACTGTTATTGCTTTATCTATCAATATATAAATAATTTATTTTTTTACTGCTTGATGACCACACTGTGATCATATATCTGATTCGAGAGATATTATGTGCGTTATATAATAACAATTGAATATTTTTTCACAGAAATTGTGTTCTTCTGCTAGCTCTTATCAGAGGAATAATATAATTTTTGATTCTCTCCATGACTCTCAAAATTTAAATTTTATATGTTTTCCATATTCTTATGTTTAAGGTGGACGTTTAATCATCCTTGACAAACTAATCCGACAGAGGAGCCACCAGCCACCCGAATGAATATTTATCCAAGTACGCAACCATAAAAATGAAGCATCGTTACCGACAACAATTGCTCCTATGATCGTAAAATGAAAATATCACGCCGCTGAGCGTGATGTCAGATGACACAATTGTTCTCGTTTTATTTTATATATTCAATCATTAATTCACATTCTGGCTGAATAATATCTAGAGAGATATGACTTTTGACAAAAATGCCGTTGAATAATGTTCTTGAAATATCAACTCCCATGTACCCATGTTTTGTAGTACAAGCATGGATAAAGAAAGAAAAATGAACTCAAAGATTTTTATTTTTATAAATGCTTGGCAACATGCATTTGTATGGACAAGCAGCAAGTAATTAAGGAATGCTGCACCCTTGAATATATTTACCAGATTGCAATTGAAGATTTTGTTTGTGTATGATTCATTTCAACGGATTTGTAGGTTGATCAGTGCAGTGCTTTAATTATGTGTGTAAAATAAGGGGATTATTATTTTTGGATATTTAAGTTTTGAGTGGTGTAAAAAAACATGAATTCGGGTAAGTGAAATGTGTGATCAATGTAATCGTGGTAGGTAAGTAGATATGTCTTGTTTCTCAATTATATGGAGAAATAGTTATTTGAAAATCAGAAAACTGCAATAAGTGCGGGTAATGTTTGATTGCAGTGGCCGGTCAGACATTTCTTGTTTCTCAATAATTTTAATGATTGAATAGTTATTTGAAAATCAACAAACTGCAATGAGTGCGAGTAATGTTTGAGGGCAGAGGCTGAAGCACTGGCACTGGCAAAACAGAGTGTTGTGATATGACTAAGTGAAGCTGTCACTTTCAGGCAAACCAGTTTGAGTTTCCACAGCTCACAGAGTTTTTACTTTCCTGTTTAGAACTTAGGCAGGCAAAAGAGTGTTTTGAGACGATTTATACAAATATAAAATCAGTCATTATACACGGAGGCCTGAAATGGAGTGTTTCAAGATGATTTATACAAATGCAAAATCAGTCATTCTGGATGGAAGCCTATATAGTATATTATGAAAGAAGTGCACAAGTATTCATAGAAGAAATAAAAAAGGACGAAATTTTATGGAAAGAAGAGATGGTACCAACTTTGGAAAGGTTTTAAGATGATTGTGTTTTGGAAGAGATAATACGACAACGTTCCTTGCGAAATGAGAAATTCTATGATCCACCATGGATAGAAGAAGCAATTGCATCGGGAAATAAAAAGAAATAATTTTTTCATTTGTTTCATTATTGCCCACCTCTTTGAATATTCTGTTACCCTACCACCACTTTTTTTTTATAATTTTTTCAAGTTTTTGTGGCACATAAAAGTGATCAGCAAGTATAATGAGTCCAAAGATGTCCGTCGTGGTAACATCGGAGGAAACGGCAATATTTGACTATAGTTTCGGTTAAATAGTACACGAGACCATTTATGTTGCAGTATACAATTTCCAACAAATATTGGAGTTTTGAGTTATTTGGGAACTTATTTTTTTAACTGCGGCTCTGTTTTACTATATACATTTTTAAAATTATTTTTCATTCCGCGTTTGATGTTGTATTACGTATGTATAACGATTTCATTATGTTCCAAATCATCTCAATTTTTTTCAATATATTCTCGAGATATTTTATCCGTAAGGACTATCCAAGCCGGACCTGTTTCAGAAGCTGTTATACATTTGGAGGGCACGCTGGTATCATTTACCCAAATATCCGTTCCCTACATCCGTAGGGTGAGTGATTATTTGGTCCGAGATTCATGTGCCCTGAGCAAACGAAGTGAACCAAAGGCCTTCTTTCTGCATTCATACGGCAAGGATTTCTATCGTATAAAGGCAAGCCGGTATAATTTTCAGATTCGAAGGCAAGGTGTCCATCATTAAACCAAGGACACCTATTATCAGAACCACCACTTTAACAGAATGCTTTGGGTGAAGCCTGCAGAGTTCAAAGATTTATCGATATTTATTCTATTTTTTACTCTTCTTTTCCGACGATGTTCGTTTCGACAGAAGCTAAAAACTATGACGAAAATGGTTTTACTATTATTATTATTATAATTATCTATTATTATCTTCGACTCACAGTATATGTGTACCTATATATTGATCGAGGTTCAACACTAGACTATTTTTTTCTATAAATCTTTATGAAACTGTAATATTCAAGAATTTATATCAGACCATTTTAAAATCTCAATCAATCTGCAAATTTCCTAACGCCTCGAAAGTTTCGCCTCTGCTAATAATTCAATCATACTATAGATTATTTTGATGATTTATCTGTTAATGATTGTGTCACTGCGGATTTTTACCTACACAAATTTTATTCAGATCTATTCTACCATTATGATTATCAGGTAAGAATTTCATTATACCTATATGAAATTGAAGAGACTTATTCCTTTTATTACTGGGTATATAATTTGTTTGCAGAATAGCTCCAACACTCAATTTTTATTACAATTTTACAATTTTCTACTGAGAAATCACTGTCCCCTCTATCAATCCATCAAAATATGCTTTAATATCGAAAGGAATACAATTCTCGTTCACAAAGCTTAAGGATATAACCTATATATAACTACAAAAGGTAATTTGAAATATTTGAATATAAGAAATTTTAATACATCAGCAACGTCCGGGTCAACTCATCATTAAAAATAAATTGATAAGTTTATGTGGATATGTATAAAAATGATCTATGAATTCAATAAAACCTTTCCATACTATAGTGACTCTTATTTCAGAATCTGATAAATGAATTAAAGAACAAAAGAATATATTGAGCTGCCCCTCATATGCAGGCATATGAAGCGACAAAATTTATAAAAAGCATTTCTCGCCGCTCAATGCGAATATTCGTCAACATCTTTTATTCTACTCTATTCATAGTGCTGTGCTTGTTCATTGCCATCACCCAAATTCCAGTTCATTCATAATTTTGAAGATAATGAATTCTACTGTGGCGCAATCTATTCGCAAATGGCTGAACTGACTCAGTGAGTAATAATATGCAATTTCTTATAAATCTGCTAGATTTTGGAATATAGCCGCCTAATTCCGAGTTCTGCTCGCATTTCTCAAAAACACGGTGTAAAAAATTGGTCTATGTTGGGTTTTGAACGATTTCAATAGGTCTTCCTGTTGACACTTTCCAAAAACGTGAATTATATCGATTTGTTGACTTCCGCAAAAAAAATCACGAATTTTTTGAAAAAATTTAATTTCGATAGTGTCAACAAGTACTCCATTATGTTCCAAATATATTTACCAAATTTGAGTTAATTACGTGTCACCGATTCGCCGTCCGAGCAGAAGCCAGCATGCATGCCATTGAACGGCCACCTTAAATATCACATAGACGGGTTTTTCTGAATTAATAGTCAAATTGAGTTCCTTCAACCATATTTCAATTGTTTTAATATCTATTTCCAAATTTGTTTTTAAGTTTTGGACATTTCATCTACAAAAGAATAATGCTTACCGTTAGGTGATGTTCATAATGCTATTCACATCAATCAAATAAAGAATCGTTGCCAAAAGGGAACCCTGCGGAACTCCAAATGTTGACACTTTATCGAAACTTTTATATTGGTCAAATAGTGCATATTGTATACGATTTTGAAATAAAATTTAAATATATTCAGTCAGTCATACATGTCTCCTTATACCCAAGTTAATTAAGATGTATGATTGAAAGTGTCAAAGGCTTTTTTTAGATCAATGAATATTGCAACACCATAATTACTTGTATCTAAAGTTTCATGAATGCTACCCTGAGAGTTAGTCACTGCTGCTTGGGTATTAGAATGTTGTTGGAATTCATATTGAAATTTATCAAAACCAATATTAGCAGTCATGAAATTAACTACGAGTAATTGGATTTTCAACAATTTATAAGGTATGAATAAACTAGTAAATTTCCTCACGAAGTGGAACTTGTAGTGAGGTTAGAAATATACATATACAGTGTGTCCCACTTACCATGCTCACCATGGGTATCTTTTTAATGCTGAGAGATACGAGGTCGGTTAAATGACACCTAATGTGGAGTATATCAAGGCCAACTATAATGTGAAAAAATATTTTGATAAAATCTATTCGTTTTTGTTTTATACGCAAAAAACAGATTTTGATCATTTTCATGTTTTGTCCGTACCTTCTGTATCTATGCAAATATTTGAATAGGAATTTCACATTCTTATGGCACTTTTTTAATGAGATTTCGAAAAAAATATGAAATTCATACCAACTCTTCTAGAATTTGAGATATCAGCACCAACTTTTATTTTTCAAAGTTGATAACAACGGAGTTATCGTCATTTATACAAAAACAAGAACTATTTTGAAGTCACCATCTTGAATTTATAAATTATAACAGAAAAATCATGATCTCCGACATCAAAAACCCCCACATACCAATTTTGAATGGAATCGGACCATAATCACAAATCTTGTCCGCCATATTGGAGGAGCCGCCATTTTTTAGTTTTTATTTCAATAAAAATTTCATAGTGCATTGTAACCGGAATTATGAACATCTGCCAAATTTCAAGTTATTAGGACCGCCAGAGGTGGGTCAAAATTAACGTGCAAGAGACATGAAAATTATCAAAATCTGTTATTTGTGTATAAAACAAAAACGAATAGATTTTATCAAAATATTTGTTCATATTATAGTTGGCCTTGATAAACTCCACATTTGGTGTCACTTAACCGACCTCGTATCTCTTACCATTAAAAGTTATTCATGGTGAGCATGGTAAGTGGGACACACTGTATATGAATATAAAAACATTAAATTGAACAATTTCTTCACGAGTGAGATATATATATATATATAATAACTGAACAATATCAATTTTTTTACTTATTTTATAAATAACATCAGAAGAAAACATAAAATTACGATTATAAATTATTTTTAAAATGTGTCTTTGTATCACTTCCAAATTATACATTAAATTTTGTTTTACTCCACCCCATCCAAGAATAACATAGGTCAATTGAGACTGTATCAATGAAAAATATAACATCTCAAGATGTTTCATTGCAAGAAATTTTTTTTAAATCTTGAATTTGGGGAGAAGACATCTCAATTTCTTCACAAGGAAGGAAATTTGATGGTCCCATCTCAAATGTCTGTCAAATTTGATTCCTAGATATTTTATACATTCAGTCTCATGAATTTTAAAGTTACTGTCAATTTCAAATGGGCATAAATTTGGTAAAGAATTTTCAAAGCAGGTGAATGGGAGATAATAAGTATATGGTGACAAATTTTTCAATACAGTTTTGAATTGTATAGATAATGTTACACCGATTTCTGTGATGAATTCATCAAACTGATCTTACTCATGATTTGGTTGATTCGTATTTGTTTTTTTCTTATATTCCCAATGTTATTATTAATCTCTAATTACCTTGTTTACCTGTACAAGATTTGAGTTGTGTGTGTACCGGTAGTACACGTATTATTTCGTGAATTCTGATGAATATTGATATTATTTGATTGCTATGTGTGTTATTGATTTAATATGATTAAATGCTTAAAACATAGGTATTTTACTATTACCTATGCTTGAGGTTACTAAAAGATTTTAGTTATAGTTATGTTTATTTGTATGTGAACGTTCTGCCATAACTATTTATGTACCTTTTTTATCAATAATTTCAACTAATTTTAATATACTTCATATTTCTATGGTATTGTTTTTCTGTTTAATCGATGATTTCACATAAATGGGTCCCTTCTTGTTCTCCAAACCCAGAAATAAGGTAGTTTTAGCCGCTCAAATCTATCTTCTTAAGTTTGTGAGCATCTCAGGACGTTCCGAGAATCCTCCTCCATCACCAGATTCAACCGGGTCTGATATTCATCAAAAAAAAAATCAAAATAACAATGAACTCACCATCTGAAGTTCAACTTCCAATTGAATCCTCCCCAAGTCATATCCGAAGCGGTTATATATTCGAAAGTTTCGTCCGAAATCACGTCGATTATCGGACAAACCACCGTCTTCCTATCTTCGACTATTCTGGCCAGCAGGGGTTCCAACCACCCCTCGGTGCACTCGCAGTGAGCGTCCAGGAAAGTTATCACCTGACCTTTCACGTGTTTGGCCCCCAGAAGACGGGCCCGTATCAGGCCTGATCGTTTTTCCGTCCGAAGAACGTAGACGGGAACTGGAAGCGTTTTCACGTATTCTTCTAATTTTTTACCTAAATGATCTGGGAGAAAAGAAATTATCAATAAACATGGGGTCAATGTGGTTGCATATGGCAATTGCAGCAAACATTTAATCACATGTAAACTTAAACTAATATATCGTAATATTAACAAAAAAGATTTTAAAAGAAATTCTTTGTTTTCCAGTACTAGAGATTTTTTCCAGATGCTTACATTACCCAAATTTTTAAAATACTTTATTGATCTTATATTTTTCAATAAGTACAATATAAGCCCATTTTAAACACCCACTTACGAAGCTAAAATAGCCATTGGATTAAAAAGGAAAAATAATAAAAAATTCAAACCCAGTTAATCTAGTTGTTTAAAAACGTTAAATTCGTATCTGTAGTTACATATAATAAACATCAAACATTTTTACTGTAATTTTAACGGCTATTTACAATTGATTTTAATGAATTTATATATTCAGAAAGTTAAACAACAAATGGAAAAAAATCTTTATATGAGATTTTGAAAAAAATTTAATTTGTTATCAACTTAGGCTCGTCTTGAAATCTATTTAGTCCCTATCAGATATACTGAGTGATTTTTAGTTTCTCGAAAAAACGCATTTTTAAAAATTTGCAAAAAAATTATATTTTTCAGAAAATAACTAACATTTGGATGAAATTCTTCAAGGAGATCTTTGTTCAAGCTCTTTAAACAATGTGAAGGTGAAAAAAATTTGAATTTTTCGTTAAATTCTACAATAATCGATTTTTTCAATTTTTTAAATAATTACTAGTTTTGTAAATAAGGAATTGATTTTAAAACTCAGTTTGTTTTTCAGGATGACCTCAGCGATGTAATGATTGGCAAAACCATTGAAAACAGTCTTATTCTTTCACATTTCTTAGAATTCATTAAGCTATTTGGGACGGAAAAATTTCTGTTTGCGGCCCATTAGACATACGTCGATCATAAAAGTAAATTTGGTGTTCAGACTGTACGATTTCCCCACCATTTCAACCATCCAATCTAGTGTCGAAGGCGCTAGGCAACACTGCTCTGTCACTAGTGTCAGTGTCTTGCTTAAACGTGATTGAAAACTGATAAATTGTTAACGAAATGGCTCGAATCAATTTAGTTCACAAGGGGCGGTTTATTAAAGAAAACCATTTGAAAAATAGACGCAATGCAGTTGCAGCGATGTTGACTGCAAAAAAAGTTAAAAATGGAAAATGGAATGTTATATCCGATGAAATTCAATAATGAATACATAAATTATTTTACCATACAGAAATTCTTAGGACTCTTTATAGATAAGAATTTACCATGGCCAAGACATATCGAGAACTTAAGGAGGCAGATTTCACCATTAGTTGGAATTATTTTTAATATACGAAATTTGCTTCCTCTCAAATATCTGAAATCCATATATTTTTCATTGGCACTTCTTCGACCTATTTGCTTAAACCTTTGAAATCATTACAAAATAAAATTATCAAATGTATTTTTAAACTTGATTACCAAGAACCAACTGTAAACTTGTACAAACCAAGAAAGCTACTGGATATACATTCCCTATACAAAATGAAAATTTACACATTCATTCATGTTGTTGAGAATAACATGAAACATTCCACTTTAATTTTCAAAATTAATAATGATCAACACAAAATTCATATGTTAACAAAATTAAATCAAATGTTGGAAAGAAATCAATTTATTTTGATGGTGTGAAAATTTACAATGAACTGCCAAATTGTTTAAAAACGTATGGTAAATTGCGATTCAAAAATAATCTAAAGAAGTACTTACTCCATTGAATCCATTCTGATTTCATGATTTTATGTATTAATCGATTCTTAATGTTATATTTACCTTCATGTTATTTACAATATGTGATTTTTTTTTACTCTTATAAACTGTATGTTTCTTGGGAAAAATGAATTGAATTGAATATGATGATCGTCCTTGATTTATGCAAATGTACAGAACTTCAGGGAAAAAACTCATGAATTCCGACGCAAATGGAATCAGGCCAAACTAGAAAGAGAAGTAAAATATACTACGAAAACCAAAGCAGTAATCACAAATTTTCTTTGACCATTTTGTCCAGAAAATTATTCCAATTCCACGTCTAATCTTTTCCAAAATTCCCATATAATTATATTCTTAAGTCAATATAGGCAGGGAGGCTGCGCAATTTTCCAATTCTAGAGTTTCAATTTTCTATATTTCCTGGTCTATTTATTTCGGGATATATTTCTGGTGTTCCTCACGAGCTGTAGCGCGTTGTTGTCATTGCTCTTGACGTGGTCATTTTTATACTCTCATCGATCAAAACATTGCTGACTTTGGGAGCTTGTATTTCGATAGGTATATAGACGAATTTTTCCAGATTTGGTTATTAGCATTTTTATCGAATTTATTGACATGTGTTAGTTTTCCATCAAATTTGTTAGGCGCGTTTCTTCTGTACAATGATTGCATTTGGCCTATGGTGCTATGATTTAAAAGTCTATTGGGGAGCAACTTTTAGTAAAATTATCTTCGATTCTAAATAGACGAAAATTATCAAAAAAATTCAGCTGATGTAGCCACTGTCGAGAAATATCATACCTAATTTTCATTGTATTTGTAAGAAAACTGCTCTAGCGTTCCAAATAGCTTAAGTTGATGGCTTTTATTAGTTGCAAGAAATGTCAAATAATAATCACTAGAAATACAACGTTTTCACTGTACCTCTCTCACTTGCGTCATCAACAAGTATGATTTCCTTCAAAAGAGGCCTTGGCGACCTATTTATGGCGCTCCACACGGTCCTAAGCAGGGTAGACCAAGCTTCGTTGTGGAACACTATCACAATTGAAGTTGTAGGCAGAAGGGTTGGGTACTTTTTGTCCTTGCAACTGCAACATAACCCAAATATCTTCTTGAAAAAGCTGTCAAATAATGTAAATAAGTTTATATTTGTTTAAAAAACGTGAACCCTCACTGCTGGAAATACCTATATATATACTGTAAATAAATACGAATCAAAGTTTCAAAAATTCACGAGTTTTTTGAAAAAATCAAAACAGATTTTTTCGATTAATTCGTAATTTTTTTTATTTATACTGATTTTTTCCTTAAATATGGAAATAATGAACTTTAAAATCACTTATTTTCATTATTTTTCCCTATTCGCCCCTATTCGGAACAAGTAAATTCGTTCGTCTTCATAATGTGCGGTTTACCGCAGGGTTGTCACGATTGAATCTTGATTTAAATCCATAGAAATATAATTAACACTAGAACGCCGAACACTCTGTACGAGATGACCCCTCACAGGAAATAATGACCAACCTTTGCACTTGCGCATTATCGTTGTTTCTGGTCACGTCGTTGCCAAGTGATCTTTTTTTTTAGTGTTCCAAATGAAGTTCAGAATTTCATCAGTGGCTAAAGCAAGTAATTGTGGGAAGTCCAGTAAACTTGGCAACACCGCCTTAAAATCCTATCGTGACGTATCAAGCGAAGAAAGATAACAGTGTCGACTGTCGGCTTCTGAGTTTTGGCATTGTTAGGTTTTAGCAGTTGTTCAGGGAAACTGTGAATCTGGATAACACCAATATATTGACAACGATACAGAGGCAAAAAAAACATCTATGCGGACTTGAATTTGGATGATATGTCGATTATAAAAAAAATATGACATTAATGTCAACGACATGTTAATCGAAGATGAGTGGAATAGAATCAATTCGCATCAAAATATAAAATTTGAATTTGTTGATGATCACAATAATTTTTCCCTACTTGTTCGCGAGAAAGCACAAAATAGAAGACCTACACTCAATATTTCAGTTTTTAAGAAGTCAATTATTGGTTTACTGTATAATATCATCAAAGGAAAACTCTGTTATATTGCAAATGCTGTTACCAGTTATACCAGTTTCAGGAACAGGAAGTCAAAAATCCTAAGACTTCCCTGGCGACACTTGCGCTTTATTGCGGAAACTCATAGGTTGGTGTATCTGCCGTAAGGGGACCACGTTATTCTGAACTAATTGGCGTTCTAGTATTTATTATATTTCTATGGGATTCCCCTTTGTCACGGGGATTCCCCTTTGGCGCGGGGATTCCCCTTGGCGCGGGGATTCCCCTTTGGCGCGGGGATTCCACTTTGGCGCGGGAATTTCCCTTTTCTCTACACACGAGGGGCAAGGGCGCATTCCGTTTTATTAGTGATGCAAATCTAACAGGTTTTTTGTAATGTAGCCATTTACCGGTTAATTAGCAGGTTAATTAGCAGGCTGATTACCGAGCCACGTATAAAACAAAATGACGTCCTTCCAAAAATAGCAACCATGTCGGAAAACGCGAATGTCTCATTTTATAAAAATATGTTATTTTTTCATGATTCTACTTCTTTATTTTTGTTGGCTAAATATATTAAATATCCGCGGTTAATTAACCCTTTACATCACTACGTTTTATGCAAATATATAGTTAAACTGTATAATAAAATGAAAAAAAAAATCGTCTATTTGCAACAACCAGGAGTAATTGGAGGCGGAAATTAACCACATCAAAAAGGACCTACGCCGAAACGGATACTCCGAGAAGGTCATAGGAGAAGTTCGGAAACAACTCGAAAAGACCAAGACAACCGAAGAAAGACCACAAAATCCCGTTCTCATTCTTCCCTATATCAGGGGTATCTCCGAGAAGACCAGAAGGATCGGAAATAAATACAACATCAAGAGTTGCTTTCAATCCGGCAGTACCTTACGAAGCTTCCTCACCAAGACGAAACCAGAGAACACAACAGAATCCAGCAAAAACAGTATTTACAAAGTCCCATGTGAATGTGGAGATTCCTATATCGGAGAGACCAAGAGGCTATTATCAGTAAGAATAGCCGAACACAAAAAGTGGACTCAACGAGGGGAAACATCAAAATCGGGAATTGCTGACCACGCCTGGACAAAACTCCACCGAATTCTCTGGGACGAAGCTAGTGTTCTTCATACAGAGGAACATTGGTTCAAACGGAAATTTATGGACACCACCTACATAGAAGCCAATGGTGCCTTCAGTCAACCCAGCGTGGAAATTAAAAACATATGGAAACCGCTCATGGACCGTTTTGGAGGGAGAAAAAGCGCGAAACCACGCGCGCCATAAGACCGCGCATAATTACACCGTAATTACACTGTAATTACACTTCAATTATAGATCTATAAAAGGTCGCGTAGCATCTGATTTTGTCATTATTCACCAGAAGACGATTGCGGATTCAAGCGTTGTGAAAAATTTGAAAGAGATAGAAATCTTTTAACCATTAAGGTGATGGACGTCCGAAATATAAGTAATAAAAAAAATCGTGCTTTATTCGATTTTTCAAAAAATCATGATTTCTTCCAACCCGACAGTTGATAAGTATGCCATTATCAATGTTATAGGTCAATATAAAACCTGTTTTTAGATAAAATTAAAGTTTTTGTTTTTTTATAAATAAAAATTAATTTGTTTTGTGTTGAAATGCAATTTATGCAAAAAACTATACTTGATTTTTGTTGAATAATCGCAATCTGGAAATAATACAGTATGTCCCACTTTGAGCAGCCACACCCTCATATTTCGTTGAGCATGAAATAATTCGAAATTTTCTTTGACTCAAGTTGTAGTACTCGGAAATACCTACCTTTATGTTTACGTAACCTTTGTATATCCATTTTCCACGGCTAACTACGACCAAATGAAAAGTGAAAAATTGGAAAAAACATACTAGGCATTTTTTTTATCGCAAAAATAACACCAGATTCTGTTTCAGAACATCTTAAAACCCCCAAATCTCAATGCTTGAATCATTTGAATATACAGGGTATCATTCATTCTGATCAGAGTTAGCCTTGGAAAAGTGATATTTGGCTATTTTTCAAAGTATTAATTAAATATTTTTGGGAATTCTGTGACAAGAGAAGACATTTTGGAAATTTTCCAAGCATTTTTTATGGATGATACCCTGTATATTCAAATGATTCAAGCATTGAGATTTGGGGGTTTTAAGGTGTTCTGAAACAGAATCTGGTGTTATTTTTGCGATAAAAAAAATGCCTAGTATGTTTTTCCCAATTTTTCACTTTTCATTTGGTCGTAGTTAACCGTGGAAAATGGATATACAAAGGTTCCGTAAACATAAAGGTAGGTATTTCCGAGTACTACAACTTGAGTCAAAGAAAATTTCGAATTATTTCATGCTCAACGAAATATGAGGGTGTGGCTGCTCAAAGTGGGACACACTGTATATATCCGATATATATCATATATGATTTTTAAATAAATATCAAAATATTTTCAAACCCCGAAAATAAATTAAATAATACTTTTCACTTTTCGGGTATAATTACCATTCACAAACAATACTTTACGAATCAGTTATTTGTCTGTGGATTGCATGCTGGTACTTATAAACGACCTTTAACTTCAATAAGTTGTGTCATAATAGGTAATCTGCTTTCACTGTGGCTCGACTCCTTTAAAAAGTAGGCTATTAAATCAATGATTGCTAGTTTAATTAATGCGGGAAAACGTGCTTATTTGAATTTCTAATTAGCTGTTCAATTTTAAAAGCCACAATTTGTGTTTATAGTGTCCATATTATTTCCGCGCATTGAATATTTTATGTTCCTTATAATATCTGAGAAATAATTTTCAAGTTATCCAAGCTGATATCTGAAAAACTTGTATCTATTGTACAGGATGTCCAAAATTCGAGCCTCATCATTGGGATCTCGGAAACCAGAAGAGATACGAGGTCAGTTAAATGGAGGCAAAGTTGCGCAATTTGGAGCTCATTGAAACGCCGCTTTCATATTTGAAAAATTCCGAATACTTCCGAAGATTTTTGTAAAAAACTGATTATTCGCGATTTCATTTTTATTTTTTTGAAACTCTATTTGAATAGATATAACAAAACAAATTTCACATTCTCATTGCTACTTTTTCTGTTCTACAAGATGGTGTTATCAGATTTCCAAACATACGTTTCGTATTTGAGCTGCCATCATCAACTTTGTTTTTTTAAATACGGCCCTGGATTTTTTATTATAGATTTTAAAAGTTTCTAATGTCGCACTTGTTCTAAAAGTTTATATTAATAGCATTTTTCATAAGAACTCATGAGTTAGAGAGAGACAAAAATTAGATTTTTAATAGAGTTAAAACAAACTTTTTTTGCAATAACGCACTGCATAAAACTCAAAAACTAACATAAAAGTGGGTGGATAATAAATAATATAATTGAAGTGTCATCCCTCAAACTCTAGGCCCTAGGCTATATTTACAAAAATAATTGCATTTTATCAAAGTGGCTGTGCATCGTGCATTCTGGCTGTCTTTTAAGGTGCATTTAGTCAACATAAACGTAACTTTAGCATAAGCACTGACATAAACATGACATTGAAAATAATTTTGTATGATACCTAATATTATACGAGTTTTAGATTTAGGCATACATTTAAGAATGATATGTACATTTTATGACATGAAACTTTAGGTACACGTGAATTATGGACAATATTTTTATCGTAAAAGTAAGATTCTTATAAAGTTGGGGTTTTCAAAGTGACATGTTTTTAGCATAAACTTAATATTGTTGTATAAATGGTGCCATTTGATTTAACAGATTCAACTTTCGTTTTTAACATATATTTAAGCACAATTTTAAAATGATGTTGACTAAATGCACCTTTAGTTCATTCGTTAATGTTTAAATTATCCAATATTTTGACAGTTCACTGTTCGTTCACTAATCGTTAACGCTTATTAAACGAAAATGACTTTTTCTAACGAAGAAAAACGAGACATAAGGATTTATTATATTTCGAATCGAAATTCAAAAACGGCTTGTGAGCGCTATTTGTTGGAATATCCAGAAAGACGGCAGCCGAATTATAGTTATTTTGCTAATATTGATAATGATTTAACTCAGTACGGAAGTTTTGTTAAGCCAAGGGTTGAATATGGAACACGAATCGATCCAGAAGAGGAACAATTATCTTGAACACTGTAAGTTTGAAAACTGTTACAAAGTGGAAAGTAAAATGAATAATTTTAAATTATTTTTTAAGGCCAATAATAATCCTCGAGCTTCAGTTAGAGTTTTCTCAGAAGAAGTAGGATTACCGCGAATGAGAGTTTGGAGAACTTTAAATAAGCGTGGATATAAATCTTACAAAATCCATATTAGTCAAACACTAAGACCTGGCGATGCTGAGAGACGATTAGAATTTTGTAACTGGTTGCAAAATAAAATTAATGAAAATGATGACTTCCTAAATAAAACTATAAGGACAGATGAATGCAGTTTTTCAAGAGATGGACTATTTAACAGACATAACGAACACTATTGGTCAATAGAAAACCCAAGGCAGAATCAAGAAGTAAGACCTCAGGGACGACAATCATTTAACGTATGGGTCGGTATGGGGCACAATAAAATTATCGGCCCGTTTTTTATTCAAGGAAAATTAAATCCCGATAGATATGCAGAATTAATAAGGACCAATATATTGGATTCCTTAATGGAAGAACCTTTGGGCGTATTACGTCAACTATGGTGGCAACAAGACGGTGCACCACCTCATAATCGGAGATGTGTTAAAAATTTATCAAATGAATTATTCCCTAATAAATGGATTGGAAACCAAGGTCCCGTACGTTGGCCAGCTAAAAGCCCCGACCTAAACCCTCTTGACTACTTTCTTTGGGGGATTTCTCAAAAACCGTCTTTATCGAAACACGCCACAAAATCTTGATTTATTACGACAAGACCTAATAAGGGAGATCAGGGCTATCCCTGCAAGGACCATTCAGCGTGCCATCCATAAACTTCACAGACTGACACGAAAATGCATTCAAGCAGGTAGATTACAATTTGAATATTTGCTTTAACTTTCATTGGGTTTTTGTTTGACTTTTTTTGGAATAATTAAAACATCATGCCTATTGTTGAACATCACACATTGTTTTATATCAATTTTTAGGAGCTTCTGAGGTCCTTAAAACAATGATGTATCGTTATTTTTCGAAAAAATTATTTTAACGATGTCCTGCTAAGATCTTACCAAAAATCTATTCTCTGTCTCTCTCTAACACATGAGTTCTTATGGAAAATGCTATTAATATAAACTTTTCGAATAAGTGCGATACATCATTTGTTTTGGGACATTAGAAGATTTTAAAATTCATAATAAAAAATCCAGGGCCGTATTTAAAAAAACAAAGTTGATTATGGCAGCTCAAATACGAAACGTCTGTTTGAAAATCTGATAACACCATCTTGTAGAACAGAAAAAGTAGCAATGAGAATGTGAAATTTGTTTTGTTATATCTATTCAAATAGAGTCACAAAAAAATAAAAATGAAATCGTGAATAATCGGTTTTTTCCAAAAAACTTCGGAAGTATTCGGAATTTTTCAAATATGAAAGCGGCGTTTCAATGAGCACCAAATTGCGCAACTTTGCCTCCATTTAACCGACCTCGTATCTCTTCTGGTTTCCGAGATCCCAATGATGAGGCTCGAATTTGGGACACCCTGTACAGTACAATCTTGAAACCATCAAATCGGAATACATAGATAGATAGTTTATTTAAGGTTCATATAAACCCATGAACAAATTAACAGCAAGGTTATTCTGAAAAAAAATCGAGTTATTTTTGCATTCAAATTGAATAATTAGAGAGATGTAGAAGAAAATCTGATGAATAGTTTTCGAGGAAAAAAATAAAAACCTAATTTTTAGTGGTTTTTTTGAGTTTTCCCAAAAACCATTCATCAGATTCCATTTAAAATATCATGACTTATCAATGTCAAAGTGAAAGATAATCACGATTTTTTTCAGAATGTTCTACTACAACGTTCCCTCACAATTTAAAAAAATTCTGAAAATCTTGTTATAAAATCAAAGACATTTGATAAGAATCGCTTTTTCAAGTGATATGAAAGGACCACGCACGTTTCTTATGGAAAATGGCTTTCCGTGAATTTGTCCGAATTGGTATGGTGTAGATCTGGATGCACTGATCAAAAGTGTTCATTGCCAAAAATTCCAAAAATGGACAGTTTTCGCGATATGGCTCTATCAATGTAATTTTTTTGCATTTTTTGGATTTTGACACATAATCAGTTCACTCTCATACTTAGGAAAACCGAGTTTCAATGATTTCACTGGAGGAATCGATTGAAAAATAATTCTTTCTTCGTTTCAGATACTGCCATTTGAAGAAATTATTATACACTGCTCGTCACTGGCGATGTAAGTGGACTATTATTTTGAATTTCTATAGTCCAGTTTTTGTAGAAACAAAAACTTCTGAATTGCTCAAGGTATCGCAGAGTCAAATATATTCAATACCTTTCGATAGGGGCACTAGAAAAATAATATTCGATACACACTATAGGAACTGAATCTGAGATATTTTTTAAAATAGTTTCCTAGTCGTCAAAGAAATAGTGGTAAATGCAAAATGAACATATAGAAAATCGTTCATAATGTAGGCTGACGACATAAATAATCGTATCGAATGCAGTTTGTTTATACCGAGTGTTAAATATCAATAGAAACAAGGGAATACAAACCCAATAATCATTTCTAATCGCTAATCGAACCGGTAAGGCAAACGGATCCGTGAAAATGTCTGAATATTTGACATGATGTGGATTTCGATGCACTGATCAAGTGTCTATTGCTACAGACTACAAAAATAGACAGTTTTCAAGATATGGCCGTATCAATATCTGATTTTTTTCATTTTCTAGGTTGTGGCCCATAATCGCTTAGCTCTTATACCCAACAAAAACGGAATTCTATCGATTTCTGCGCAGGAATTGACTGAAAAACAGTTCTATTTCATTTCAGATACATTCATTTAGAGAAATTAGCATACACTGCTCGTCACTGGCGATGTAGCTGGGATATTATTTTCAACTTTTGTATTTCCGCGTTCGTAGAAACAAAACTCTTAAATTGTTCTAGTTCTAACAAACATCAATTCACAATTCAATTGTGGCATTTGAAAAAATAATATACGATACACACTCTAAATATGATTTGATTTTTTTTGAAATATTCTCCTGGCCATCAGGAAAATAGTGGAAAATGCAAAATGAGAGACTAGAAAATCGTATTTATACTGTACGCTGACGAGATGATTGCAGTTTGTTTATACCGAGTGTTTAATATCAATAGCACCAAGGAAATACATACCCAAAAATCATTACTACTGTTATTGTTAATTGAACCGTTAAGGCAAACATATTACAACATTTGCAAATACCATGCATAACCAAGAACCGTACCTATTAACATAATTTTTGTGAAGAATCAATATGTTTGATGAAGTGAACACGGTTAAGTAACTGTGTTCAATCTGTCCATTAACAAATTGAATATTTTTCTTATGAAATCTCAACTATTGTTGACCTCCCACTCATAAATTGCTCAACTGAAAAAGCTATTGCCTATACCGAATAAAAAATTCAGACATTTTTACGAATCCGTTTGCCTTAACGGTTCAATCAACAATAACAGTAGTAATGATTTTTGGGTATGTATTTCCTTGGGGCTATTGATATTTAACACTCGGTATAAACAAACTGCATTCATCTCGTCAGAGTACATAATAAATACGTTTTTCTAGTTTCTCATTTTGCATTTTCCACTATTTTCCTGATGGCCAGGAGAATATTTCAAAAAAAAATTCAAATCATATTTAGAGTGTGTAACGCATATTATTTTTTCAAATGCCACAATTGAATTGTATTGGATATAAGTATGTTTGTTAGAACTATAACAATTCAAGAGTTTTTGTTTCTACGAACACGGAAATACAAAAGTTGAAAATAATAGCCCAGCTACATTGCCAGTGACGAGCAGTGTATGCTAATTTCTCCAAATGAATGTATCTGAAATGAAATACAACTGTTTTTCAGTCGATTCCTGTGCAGAAATCGATATAATTCCGTTTTTATCGGGTATAAGAGCTAAGCGATTATGGGCCACAATCTAGAAAACGAAAAAAATTATCAGATATTGATACGGCCATATCTTGAAAACTGTCCATTTTTGTAGTCTGTAGCAATAGACACTTGATCAGTGCATCAAAATCCACATCATATCAAATATTCAGACATTTTTACGGATCCGTTTGCCCTAACGGTTCCATTAGCGATTAGAAATGATTATTGGGTGTGTATTCCCTTGTTTCTATTGATATTTAACACTCGGTATAAACAAACTGCATTCGATACGAGTATTTATGTCGTCAGCCTACATTATGAACGATTGTCTATATGCTCATTTTGCATTTACCACTATTTCTTTGACGACTAGGAAACTATTTAAAAAAAAATTATCTCAGAGTCAGTTACTATAGTGTGTATCGAATATTATTTTTCTAGTGCCCCTATCGAAAGGTGTTGAATATATGTGACTCTGTGATAACCTTGAACAATTGAGAAGTTTTTGTTTCTACAAAAACTGGACTATAGAAATTGAAAATAGTAGTCCAGTTACATCGTCAGTGACGAGCAGTGTATAATAATTTCTTCAAATGGCAGTATCTGAAACGAAGGAAGAATTATTTTTCAATCGATTCCTGCAGCGAAATCATTGAAGCTCGGGTTTTCCTAAGTATGAGAGTGAACTGATTATGTGTCAAAATCCAAAATATGCAAAAAAATTACATTGATAGAGCCATATCTCGAAAATTGTCCATTTTTGGAGTTTTTGGCAATGGACACTTTTGATCAGTGCATCAAGATCTACACCATACCAAAAATTCGGACAAATTCACGGAAAGCCATTTTCCATAAGAAACGTGCGTGGTCCTTTAGAAGACTGAACATTGAGGAACTATTCATACTATTTTTCAGACATAAAATCGAACGATTTATATTTTTAATAATGATTTTCAAAACCACGGACAAAAAACGGTAAATTGCTCCAGTGATTCCTCTCTAGTACATGAACGAAATGACAAGAATAGTTAGTTCTGCTACTGTCCACAAGGTATTGCACAGAATTATTGTCACTGTCATATTTACTGTACAGCGTTGCCAATAGTTCTAGAAGCGGTAACCGATGTAATTCGTTTAATTTTTCTAAAATGAAGGTTACGTCGATAGGGGATTGATCCGCCTAAAGCCTTGGAGTCCTTGGACACAATTGAAGAAGTATGTAAGTAATAAGTTTTATGTTTTGCGATTTTAAATATCAGTTTTGGAAATAAAACAGGACGCAAAACAGAATTGAGAAATAATAATAATAATCTTTATTGTCCTTTCCAGTTGTTTTTAAATAAGATTATATTATATTCATAAGAAATAATGGCATAATAGGCGGAGTTCAGCTTACAAAGTTGAAAAATATTGATAAAAATAAATTATAGTGAGTTGTTCATATTAGCTGCTCTTTTTGAATTTTAACAAAAATATTGTTGTTTGTGCTAAAAGCAAATCTAATCTAAGCAAAATCAAGGACGGACTGACTATATCAATAACAAACCCATGGGTACTGCAACCCCGAATATCAGAAAAACAAACGAAATGAATACAATAAATAATATACAAGTGAACCGGAAAATGGGGGCAATACCAAAGATTACCAAAATCTCCTCTCAAAGAAAAACCGACGGCACAGGCATTATCAATAAATCAAAATCTAAGAAAAATAATGAACCAGCTTCAAAGGAAATGGTCCCCACCTTTGGAAATGCTAATAACGATTGAAAAGATAACCCCTTTTCGAACAAAAGGAGGTATCTATCCATGGTAAGCCTGGATGTTCTGCAAATCAACCGAAATTTGCAGACAAGGAAAATACATCACTGTTTCTGGAAAATGTGGTGTACGCCCACTACAAATCTGAAAACTCCGCAAATTTTTCGAAACTTGCAGACATGATTTGGCACGGGGGTTAAGTTCGAAAAACGAGATCTCCACCAATACAAATATGAGGGCGCTGCAAATTTCCTGAAATTTTCAGACATGGAACCCTGAATTCGAATAATAAAGTATCCGAGGTCTCCACCCAATAAAAACCCGAGGCACTGAAATTATTATAATAATTATTGAAAAAGGGATTGGATGTTTTCCACCATCATGAATCAAGACTTTTTATATGTCTCATCAATGTTGACTTTTTACTATAAACCTCATGTTTAATGTCTTGATAAAGAAAATAAACATTTCCGAAAGCTCGACCAAATAACCAAAAGTATTCTTTTAAACAGTCCAGTATTTTGACTGCATCCTCAAGATCCATCCGCATTTTTTCTTAACTAGTCAGTCAAGACTACCCTTCGCCTTATACATATTATATATATATTCTATATCTATAATGTAGATAATACAGCGTGTCTCACGCTCGATGGTAGGTTAGACGTTTATGGTAAACGCAAAGCAGGATTTCCCTGAAAATTTCACATCTTACATTTTGTTACCTGATCTATCGATCTAAAATATTTTCAGCTTTGCGGCGTTGCCACGTCTATCAAAAAAAACTAGCAACTTTATTTTTTTAAATAGAACACCCCGTTTATTAACTCATTTTTTGAATCGCTCTTTCATTATACTACTTTTTTGGTAATAATGTCCTATACCTATCTCTATCTGTTTTCGAAATAAAAAATAATTTGTGTTAAATATGGTCCAAAACATAGCCCTAATTGAACTTTAGTACATCAGTACTCTCAATTCATGAAAAGTTGATATTTTGATTATAGGTTGGACAAATTCGAAGTATTTACTTAACACCAAGGAATCGACTCCATATCATACAGGGCGTGCTAAAATTACTGTTATTTCCATAATGCATAAAAGTGGTCAAAAGTTCATTTTTTCAAATGAAACCCCCTGTATATTACTCGATAAATTGAAAGATGATGAAAAATGCTTCAAGATGATATATCATGTCCCTATACCTAAATCATCAACTTTTCTTAATAAAATTGCTTTTAAGGAATTTGGTTTTAGGTAACAGTGGATTTGTCAAGCTTATAACAGTTTGGTAACTTTTATAAGTAATTTACGAATAGTTATCGACGGTGTTTCAAATTATCTTCCAAAGTGAATGCAAATATCGATTATTCAAACAAAGTTCTTATGAAATTATTTATTATACACGGACAGTGTGATCAAATCATTGCCAGAACTTGCAGAAATTTCAACCAAATGTATCCTGAATTAACACCAATGAACGAGAGGAAGTATGTAAGATTACAAAATAATTTTCTTAACTATGGCTGAAAGTTTCCAGGGAACAACTGTCCAAAAACCAGGCATTTCTAGGTAAAAAGTACGATTTTCTGGAATATAACATGTGAAAGTACAGAAAAAAACAGAATTAGGAGGATTAAAAATAACAAAATTGTAAACAAAATATCACATTTTTACAATAAATGCTAGAAATGTTGTTCATTACATTCTAAACATTTTAAAATATTCTTTTGTACGCGACTTGTCGTTGCTTTTTCAATTTCATGAGGATCTACATCTTCAATACACCGCACTATTCGCCGTCGCAGTTCTTCTTTGGTAGGCACTGGAGTACTGTACACCCTTTCTTTTAAAACACCCCATAAAAAAAGTCAAGTGGCGTGAGATCGGGTGATCTCGGTGGCCAATCCCACGGCCCTAAACGCCTAAACCAACGATCGTCAAACATTTGGTGAAGTTTCCTGGAAACTTCCTGAGTGCAATGAGCTGGCGCTCCTTCCAGTTGAAACCACGAATTCCTATATTCCTCTAAAGGCAAGTTTTCAAGGAAATCGGTAACAGTCGTCCTTAAAATATGAAGATATCTCTCTGCATTCAGTGTCTTCATAAATAAAAAAGCTAATTTTATTTTTCTTCAAAATACAAAACACATTCAGGGAAAATTTTTCTTGAAAACCCATTTCTTTTGTCACATGAGGATTATGATCAGCCCAAAAATGTTTATTCCTTCTATTAAAAATGCCATCCCTCGTAAATTTTTATTCGTCGCTCCAAATTATTTTTGACAAAAATTCCCGATCTTCCTGTATATGTATTAGAAGGGATTCGCAAAAATGCACTCTGCGTTCAAAGTCTTCTACTTTGAGAGCTTGAACTTTGGTAAATTTATACGGATGCATTTCGTGATTTTCCAAAATTCGTTGTACTGAAGCATGTGATACACCCAAATCTTTTTCTGCACTGCGAACGGAAGCTTCTGGATATGCATAAAAATATGCCAAGACGTTAACAGTATTTTCCTCATTTAAAGTAATTTGGTAATGTTGAAGGCGCTTTTAACTTTGAGCCATAGTTAAGGAAATTATTTTGTAATCTTACAAACTTCCTCTCGTTCATTGGTGTTAATTCAGGATACATTTGGTTGAATTTTCTGCAAGTTCTGGCAATGATTTGATCACACTGCCCGTGTATAATAAATAATTTCATAAGAACTTCGTTTGAATAGTCAATAGCATTCATTTTTGGCGATTTTTTAAAACACCGTCAATAACCATTAGTTAATTACTTATAAAAGTCACAAAGCTGTCATAAGCTTGATACTTCCACGGCCACCTAAAATCAAATTCTTTAAATATTTTATACAACTGTCCGAACTGTCATTAAAAATCTCTTTAATAGAAACAATCAGAACATCTACTTAGAAAGAATTATTTAGAAAAGTTCACACATGTATTTGGCAGTTTGTGCAATTGGTAATATTTATTCCCTGTGAAGTAACTGACGAAGTATCTACCATTCAATTCAACTGTAGAAAGTCCTATATGAATAACCAATAATAACATTTAAATAAACATGTGCGCTGGTGTATGTAGTTGAAGCATCTGCCTTGTAATCCAAAGATCGTGTGTTCGAATCCCATGGACCTCATTCATTTTTTTGTTTTTTTTTTTATTACTAGCTGTAACTGTTGTACACAAAAATGTGTATGATACATGGATTTGCTCCACTCGCTGACGTTCGTTTCGCAATATTCCCCACTCACAAATTAAAATGCCACTTCCATCACTTGTAGTATCATAAATAAATATTTTTCGACAAAAACGGCTTTATTAAGAAAAGTTGATGATTTAGGTATAGGGACATGATATATCATCTTGAAGCATTTTTCATCATCTTTCAATTTATCGAGTAATATACAGGGGGTTTCATTTGAAAAAATGAACTTTTGACCACTTTTATGCATTATGGAAATAACAGTAATTTTAGCACGCCCTGTATGATATGGAGTCGATTTCTTGGTGTTAAGTAAATACTTCGAATTTGTCCAACCTATAATCAAAATATCAACTTTTCATGAATTGAGAGTACTGATGTACTAAAGTTCAATTAGGGCTATGTTTTGGACCATATTTAACACAAATTATTTTTTATTTCGAAAACAGATAGAGATAGGTATAGGACATTATTAACAAAAAAGTATTATAATGAAAGAGCGATTCAAAAAATGAGTTAATATACGGGGTGTTCTATTTAAAAAAATAAAGTTGCTAGTTTTTTTTATAGACGTGGCAACGCCGTAAAGCTGAAAATATTTTAGATCGATAGATCAGGTAACAAAATGTAAGATGTGAAATTCTCAGGGAAATCCTGCTTTGCGTTTACCATAAACGTCTAACCTACCATCGACCGTGAGACACGCTGTAGAGTATATAAATAATTCATTATTGAAGAGAAAGAAATCGCAAAATCATCTCCACAACGAACAAGAAATGTAATAATTATTATTATTGTTAGTAATGCGGCTATCCGTAATATAGCTACATAATGCTTTGAACCACATTACCACAATTAATACCAGATAATAATCCTGTGAGCTATATCGCATTATTCCGAATAATGTTGAGATTTGGCAACAATGCATTAGCAGTAGGGTTGACCGTTGGATATTCGGTAGATATTCCAGCAAAAAACTGTAATTTATTTGGAAATATCATAAAAATTAACGCTGTCACAATGGGATGTAAAACATATCTTGTCAGTGTCATCTTACAGTTCAGAAACGCGAAATATTTGACTTTATATGAACGTTAACTATATTACATAACAAGCACATTTATGATATTATATTATAGTAAAGTATAAATGAATTTAAATTGATGTACTAGATATTTGCAGTCGAATACTATGAAATATTAAAAATTTTACTAAAACAATCTCTTGACCAGTATTGATTAAACTCTGGACCGTACGAAGCTATCCCCTTTTCTTGGTGAATTTCCCTGGTTGTATTGTATTGTATAATTTCTTGACAATCAAAAATAGAGTATACACCTTATTTTAATTTTTCTTGGTACACATACAGTGCGGCTTTTTTTAGCCCCCCCACTGTTAACTTTTGAACAGTTCGACGTACAAACATGAATAAAAAACCGTTTGGAGGGTTTCACCGATACAACTTTTTGAAACAAAAAATATGGCGATTGCTTGACAGGGGGCGCGGGGGGCACATCAATTCAAAAATTTTAAATGGCATGGGGGGTCGAGTGTCACATCGTTGAAAAGAGAATTCAATTCTCTTTACAACCATCTAATTTTATATGAATTTTGTTAATATTTTTTTTTGCAATTCAAATTCGAAATATCAAATATAAATGCGGACCTGAAAACTAGTCATACCTTGATAAATTTGATCGGTTTGTTATGGAATTATGAAACCAAAAACATTGCGAAGGGTATTATCGATACTAATTTTTGAGAGAAGAAATATTGCATTTACACTACAGATGGCGCTGGGGGCACATCAACTAGAAAATTTCAATCAACTAAATTCAAAAATATTTAGATGGTTGTAAAGAGAATTGAATTATCTTTTCAACGATGTGACACTCGACCCCCATGCCATTTAAAAATTTAGAATTGATGTGCCCCCCGCGCCCCCTGTCGAGCAATCACCATATTTTTTGTTTCAAAAAGTAGTATCGGTGAAACCCTCCAAACGGTTTTTTATTCATGTTTATACGTCGAACCGTTCAAAAGTCAACAGGGGGGGGACTAAAAAAGCCGCACTGTATATTTAAACATAGAACTGGTTAGAAGATTAGGTGGTACCGTTCGAACCCTTTCAGAAGCAACATTAGCCATTAGTTCCAAAAAATTTACGTCAAAAATTAATCTAATAGGAAAATGTAGATATTAGTAAAGTTGCGTTTAATAAATGCTGGATTTTTAATTCTCATAGCTGAAATTATATTTTTACTTACCCATCCAGCCTCACATCAGTCAAAGATCTATTTAGCGATATCATATCACTAGCCAGCAAATTGAATTGGTTGAGTTTGAACTTTTCTTTCATGAGTGCCTCTTTTTCGGCAGGTATGTGAACAGCCTTGCCATGTTCCCCGACCCTTCCTGGCACAGGAAGGACCGAGGGAGCAGGTCGCCATCTTCGCAAACTGCTTGATTTATACGTAGACGGTACTCCTCCTGAGATATCTCTACCGCTGAAATTAAAAAGAATACTGATAATATTGTTTATTGTAACAGACCGTCGAATTGGGCTAAAACGGATATTTGAAGCACTGAATATTTCATACGAACGCGTTCATCATATAGTTCACGTCAATTTGGACATGAGAAAAATTGATGCAAAATGGATCCCCAAATATTTGAATGTAGTAATCATGATTGATTTTTTGGATAAGGGTAGAACAATAACTGGAGATTACTATTCGACATTACTGACCACTCTACAGGAAAAAATTAAAGAGAAAAGACGTGGAAAGCTACCCAGAGATGTTTTGTTTTTGCAGGACAACCCCCCTGCACACAAATCTCATGTTACCATGCAAAAAATTCGTGATTTAGGGTTTGAATTACTAGAACACCCCCTTATTCACCAGATTTGGCTCCGTCCGACTATCATCTCTTTCCTCAACTGAAAAAAAAGTTTAAAAGGTCGTAAATTTTCTTCCAACGAGGAGGTAATAATAGCTGTGGAGGTCTGGTTTGCAGTGCAAGAATAAACATTTTTTTTTAAAGGTCTAGAGACGTTGCAGGTTCGCTGTAATAAATGTATCCAATTAAGAGGAGAATATGTTGGGCAATGAAATATTTTGACATTGAAATTTTGTTTGGTTCTATAGTAGGCTAAGTCTCTCATCTGCTGTAAACTATTTTGAGCAGTTTCCATTTGAGAATTGTCAGTCTGTTTATGATAATTCATCACCTATCTGATGTTTCGACTTTTATAAAAGTATACAATTTGTTATTTCAAACAGTTATAAAAATGCATCAAAAAGCTCTACGCAAATGCTGCAAATTAAAAATATCCACAATTCCAGTAGCAAGAAACGACAAGCATCTAAATGTTAAGCAAGTTTATGAATGGACTGGCTTGTTATGACTCTAGTTTTCTGTCAAAATAAACGGTTGTTTTTGCTGTTTCCTTCGTTTTGTACACAAAACAAATCTAAATGTAGCGTTAATTTTTCGTCCGAAAAAAATTATTTCGGGACGAAGGATCAAGGGCGAAGATCGAAATGTAGCGGTAGTATCCTTAAAATTAGGAATCTAATATTTTAGACAGGTAATTTGGGCTTTGTTGAACGCGCATGGAAGGTTGCATCTCTGCATTTCTGAAGTTTGTCGGTTTTCGAACATATCAAAAAACTGCCAATCAATGTTTTTGAATTAACTAAGATGTCTAGAAACCATGGTGCTTCTAGTGATTCGCTTTTGTTTCGAACTTTTTGAAGGCACCACCTGTTGCATTCAACAGAACTTTCCATAGATCTGTGAGATGGCGTTGTGCAGAATCGTTCGAGACCTCGCTGAATCTGTCATACGATGATGTCAAATGAGTTATTCTGTCACTGTCAATGAGTAATCAATTTTCATTGTTTTGAAATTGAGAATTTTTCTTTTTCCTGTTGTCTTATTGTTCGTCGTTTTTATTGTAGTTTCGATCATCAGTTCTTAGTTATTTTAGTGTTGTGTATTCAGTTTAGTAGTTATTTCATAAGGAATAGTTCTAAATAGGTAGTGACAAGGATACTTTTCGTGAAGACCAAAAATGAACTGAACTTCAAATCACAGATTCACAGAATATAAAATAAATATAATAAATGTCGTGAGTTGCAGAACTGTAATCTGTGATAAATACACCCTGTGTGGTGTGAGATTACAGTTTACTAAAGGAGATGGATGCGCCATCTGAAGCACGTGTCTGAAGCGCCAGTGAACACTCAAAATCAAGTAGGCAAATTTCCCTCATTTTGTCCCAAACTTTTATAGGTATAAGTAGACACACCATGATTTCTAGACATCTTAGAATTAACCAACTCCATTATGGCATTTCACTAGATATAGTTATTAACGTTACATGGCCAATATGTAGCAAATGACGGATGATGTTGAATATTGTAATCCGAATCCGTTAGTTGCGTATCGAACGTGTGTCGTTCAAGATTGTTCGTAATCCTAAGATTATATTTTGATTCCGAGGAAACAACAAACCACGTACCTCGCAATTCTATACAGAAAAATCCCCAACATCGTGTTGTCTTGGAACAGCTTAACAATATTACAACAATATTATAAACAATGTCGCGAGTTCTCAGAAAATTTAACAATTCAACAACAAGACCAATCAATCTTAATGTAGATAATTCAAAATAATAATAATAATAATAAACGACTTTATTCATATTCGTAATAATGAAAAGGCGAAGCGTCACTTTACAGTGTTTTTCAGCTTGACCTACAGAAAAAGAAAATCTTAGAACTAATTAACATGCACATCGTAGATATACCTTATCTCATATACAAAAATAAAGTTATTTATCAATAAATACTAATGAATGAAGAACAAAAAAAAACAAAAAAACAGTAATAATCCCTACCAGTACCAGGTACAAATGCTGAAGACGTAACCTAATGAAACACAGAATCATGAAGCATTGTTTTAATTTTTTTTTTGAAATTCAGGAGTGAATAGTCTTTATAACAAGGTGGTAAAGAGTTGTACATTTTTGTGGCATTATATGAGAAGCTACGCTTGAAGATAGCAGAGGAGTGTTGTGGGATAACTAAGACATGTCTGTTCCTCGTGGGAATATTATTTATATTTGCGAAGCGCTTTAGTTTGGTTCTGAGGTAAATAAAAAATAAAACGCAATTAATGATAATAAAAAAGAAATTAACTAAGTTAAAACCAAATTATTCGAAAATGTCATTTAAATCAATTGATTAATTGTTCAAAATGTCCACCATTTTCTTCAATACACTTGGCAATTCTGATATTATATTTCTTATGCAGTTGCTTATTGCTTCTCCTTGGATATCGTTCAAAACATCTTCAATATTTTCACGTAGAATCTCAATCGTTTCATTCGTTGTATTATACACTTTATTTTTGAGATGCCCCCAAAAATAAAAATCTAATGGATTCAGATCATCTCTTGTTGTTGAATTGTTAAATTTTCAGAGAATTAAATAAGTTCTGGAGAATTGACTTCATTTTTCTATTTTACTGTGTTGAAGCATAACCGAAAAACCTAAATGGTCGATTTTTGTTTTTTTTTATCATTGAAAAAGTGGTAGAGGATTTGAACAATTAAAATTTATTTTTCGATGACTCATTGTTGACCAGTTACTTATTTATCTTATCAAAACATATTTTTTTTCTCACATGCATAAAAAATGTCAGATAGGTACCAGTTATTAAATTCAACTGGTTTTTTCTGTTGTTGTATAGATATATAGATATAATTTTATTTCCCAAAAATACATCTTTACAATATTTCTGTAGGTAGCAAATACCCATACAGTTAGCTATAATCAATAATTATTTACCTTATATCTATTATATACATCTATGTATTTCAGTCGCATAGAGCTTAGGGAAAATGGCTATAACCAATTCACATAATGTAAATGATTACATCAATTGATTAAAAAAAATATATATATATATATATATATATATATATATATATATATATATATATATATATATATATATATATATATATATATATATATATATATATACATATATATGTTCCAGTGACTGTAAAACAGTCGAAAACAATCCTTTAGGAACTCACTATACCTTTGTATAGATTGTATGGCATATGTCCGACAGAAAACAACTACTTCTCTGGCTAATACCTCGACAGATATTGAATTATATCTGTCAGACATATGTGCAAAGATCCTTACTTTGAAGAAACAACTTTGCAAGAGCTCTCAGAGACAGACAGCAGGACACCGCCTGATCCAAACAAGGAACCAACTGCAGACCGGTTTCGGGATGAAGTCCCTCATCAGTGCAGTCCAGGTTATCACGGTTGTATACACGCAGGGGCCCGGTGCCCGTCATCGTTCGCCGGGATGAACACTGCAATTGCTTACAGGATTTCTGTCGGACATATGCCATACAATCTATACAAAGGTATAGTGAGTTCCTAAAGGATTGTTCTCGACTGTTTTACAGTCACTGGAACATTTATTGCTCCTATATATATATATATATATATATATATATATATATATATATATATATATACATTACTAAGTTCATGGGTTGAACCGCGTTGAGAGTTTATAACTCGACGTTTCGGCTCCTGCTTTGGAGCCATTTTCAAGAGTGTGACTGCGAGGCCTCTATCTGCCTACTCCTCGAGTCGTGGTCTTGAGAGATATCAAGGTCTCAACCTGCCTACTCCTTGATGATGAATTGATGATCAGTGAATTTTCTATCACAATCCTTACGTGTGTTTTTAGGTATTAAAGAATTTAACTTGCGTTTCTGTCTGATAAATTTCTTATGAATGATCTGATTGACATGCTCTCTTGTGTCCTGATTTAAAACTTCAAATTCCAAAGGATGTAACCTAAACGTAAGTTCACTATATATTACCTTCAGATATATGTTGTAAATATCTCTCTTGTTGTATTCTGATTTCCTACATTGCTTCATCCACTTCATTTTGCCTGCTTTTATACCCTGCTGGGCTGCTATACTCAGATTTGAAGTCCTAAGCTGAATGAAATTCGGGAATACACTCTTCTTAATACAAATGTTGAAGAATTCTTGGAAATTAATAAATTGAAAAATTCGAATTGTTTACTAAATGATCAATTGGACCTTAATAGTTCCCCTTTGTTGAACCTTTTCAACTAATTAAGTAGTAGATATGTTTTGAGATTTCCAGGTATCTACCTACATTGTATTGTCAATTTTATTTTTATCATAGGTAGCTCCTAATTACCTCAATTGTTAAGAAGGGTATTTAAGTAATGTTCAAGGTAGAATAATTTAATGTATTACATTCGCTTGAAAAAGATACAGTGTATCGAAACATGTCGCGAAGACAATAAATCTGTGGAAATTTAATCGTGTTTACCTTAGTGTCATATACTATGAATTTCCATCAAGTAAAGGCCACGTCAATCCAAAAAGAGCAATTAGTATTCTTTCTAGCATTTCAAAACTATATGAATTGAATTTAAAGGAACAGTTAAATGCTTATTTTACGGCAATGAAAGTATTATCACCATCACAACATGGTTTCACGACCAATAAAAGCACTGATACAGCACTTTGCGACTTTCATGGTCAAATAGTATCTGCCTTGGACAAAACAAAAATTGTATTAGGATTGTTCATTGATTTCTCACGTGCGTTTGATTGTGTGAATCCCCTTCTGCTAGAAAAACTATCTAGATATGGAGTTAGAGGATTGCCGCTTAATTTATTGACCTCCTATCTGGAAAATAGGAGGCAAGTAGTGAAAATTGGTGAGAATATAAGTTCTGAAAAACAAATCACTGATGGTGTACCCCAAGGATCGGTTTTGGGACCTTTCTTATATCTAGTTTTAGCTAATGATTTATTAGTGTATCTAAATTGCATATGTTATGCTGATGACACAAATATATTGATTATTGAAGATGACTTGTGTACCTTGACAAATACCGCTGAAATTACTTATAAATTACAATAAAGTTATCCATGGTCTGAGAAAAATAATTTGCAAATGAACAAAACAAAAACCAATATGATACAATTCATGGTAAAAGGACAACAATGTGAGGTGAGTCTGTTTGAGAACACTGATTAAGAATTGGGTTCAACAACATCAACCAAAATGTTAGGTGTCATTTTCGATAACAAATTACAATGGATGCCACAAGTAGACAACCTATGTAAAAAACTGAGAAGTGTCTGCTATTCTCTCAGGTACCTCTCCAATCATTGTAGTCAACAAATTCTGTTAACCCTGTATTATGCAAATTTCAATTCTCAACTCAGGTATGGTATTTTGAACTGGGGTACAAGCTCCTCTGTTAGCAGAGTATTCATAATTCAAAAGTATGCCATAAGGATCATTGCCAAGTTGGGATTCAGGGACTCTTGTAGAGAAGCATTTCAGAATATGAAAATATTAACAGTTGCTGGTATATACATCCTTGAGGCATGCACATATGTATACCGTAACAAAAACAAATTGGATGCCAATAGACCACAACATCCCTATTCCACACGCAATGCCCACTTACTCCTTCCCAGTCAGCATCGCACTGCACTATTTCATAAATGTTTTGAATATCAAGGATGCAGACTATATAACAATCTTTCCGAGAACATCAAAATTTCAGGAAATGTATACCTTTTCAAGAAAACAGTAAAGCAGCTACTTTTGTCAAGAAATTGCTACACTGTGGACGAATTTCTGTCGTGACTTGCTATTAAATGTGACGTGTATGTTTTTTCTTTTTTTATACTAGAGCTACGTATATTTATACAAATTTTCTATTATATTGTTTTTAGAGTGTCTGTGATGTCTCTATATACACCTGTACTTATACCTATTTATATTTGTTATTTTATTTTTACATTTTTATTCTTTATGTTGTCAAGTAGACTATGTTTGGTAATTTTTAAATTTCGTCATGGAGAGAGCTTTCAAAACTTGAGGAAGCTGATTATATATGTTAATCCCTGAATACAGGGGTCCCCTACGAGTTCTGTTGAGTCGGTAATTTGGTAGGATTATAGATTGGTTTCTCGTTGGATAGGAATGTGTATCTGTAGGGCGCAACAGGGAACCTCTATTTTTGTGGATGAGTAGTGAAAGTTTGTAAATATATAAGGTGGTTAAGGTGAATATTTTATGTTCTGCGAAATAATCCCTGAATGAATCCCTGTAACTCAGATTGAACACTGTTCGCATCGCACGTTTTTGTACAACTCGAGTGGATTGTCCATATCGCGTACGGACGATTGGGAACTCGCTTTTCAAATGACAAATATTGCATTCTTTGATTGAAATATTCGAATAACTGAATAATTATTATTGATTCTCATTTATTTTTTCGTAATTAGTCACGTTATGCTAGAAGTATTGTACTCTTTATAGAAATGAACACTGAATATAAATTCACTACAGATTCACACCAATAAAACTTGGATAAGGATTTCTTGACAAACCTTTTTGGGAATTTTAACCTTCCACAGTCTGGAAATGAAAAAATATTAATTCAAAGAAATCTGTACAAGTGTAGAGGGGCAATAATCAATTTGCCCCGATCAGTTACTGCGTTTAGAAGACTGTTGTCTTGAAAACAGTTTATTATTTCGTCAGTAACGTATCGAAAACTAAATCTGCCTATATGACGAGAAAAAATTTTAAATTGACTAAAAATACTTCTCTTTTTCGAAAACGTTGACGTTTCGGAGACTAAATCTGTCTC
Source organism: Chrysolina oricalcia (assembly GCA_944452925.2). Taxonomy (NCBI): domain Eukaryota; kingdom Metazoa; phylum Arthropoda; class Insecta; order Coleoptera; family Chrysomelidae; genus Chrysolina; species Chrysolina oricalcia. The sequence goes on from OX101824.2 coordinate 54,314,605, forward strand.
CGTTTTCGAAACTCGAAGGATGAAGACTTGCTAAAATTCTATTTTTGTCAGCTTGAATATGAGGGATTTGTTTTGACAAAGTCAAATGAAATCTGCCAAATATTTTTTATGATGAAATTTGCTGTCTGGATACATATAGGGTGTCTGATATCAATCAATCAATCTGTTATTTCTCAATTTTTCTCTGAGGAGAGGTAGCCATTTCTACTGAGTTGATCAAAAAACAGTTCGTCGATAATAAAATACAGGCAGTTTCCTTCAACTTTCTCTTTTCTTGATTTGATTCACTCATTAAAATGTTGGTGTCATTACATTTCATCATATGATCGCCATCCGATGTCAGAATATGTTCGGATATTTTCGAACCAGTTATTTTCCGATTCCTTGTATAACTTTTGTGTTCTTCCTTACGCACAGTCAAAGGTCTTGATGTTTCACCTATATAACTTTTTCCACACGAACAAGGTATACACAATTTTTGGAACACTCATCAGTGTTTTTTGGTTTTGTGTGTGTAAGTAATGATCTCAATGTATTGGTTGTCTTGAATGTTGTTTTTACATCATACCTATGGCCAATCCGGTTTATCTTTTCAGACAATCCGGGGACATATGGTATTATGTTGGTTGTTTGATATGTATTGTAATCGAACAATTTTTCAATGACATCAGCTGACGTCACAACATGGCAGTCACCATCTGATTGTTTTTGTGGTTGGTACTGGTTATTCGTGATTTATATAAAATAACTCAAAATCTATTTTAAAAAGGCGCCTACCAAAATTTCTTTCAAGAAATCCAAAATCTTATAGAAAGGTGGGAATCTCGCAAACGTGGCAACGCTGGATCGAAAACTACCGATGAGAGCCAACAGAGTGGGGGCGGTTGAATCATGCTGATAACACTCTCCGATTCAGTTTTCGGCTGGCTGGCAGAGATAGCGGACGTGAAGTTTCATTACGGTACTCGATGAATCACTGCACTGTCATATGACGTAACAACATGGCGGTCATCAGCTGATTGTGATTTTTATATACTTTATTGACATTGAGTGATCCTGTTATTTTATTATAATTGTAATACTCCTTTTTGATTTGAGGAATCGAATAATTTTGCTAATAATTTCAGTTGACGTCACAAAATGGTGGTCACCAGATAATATTATATTTTGTACTTGGTTCTGGTTAATTGTGATCTTTATAAATTTTTCAGGCATTTAGTGATCTTATTATTTGATTATATATTGTAATATTCCTTTTTCATTTGAAAAATCGAATAATTTTGCTAATGACATCAGGTGACGTCACAACATGGCGGTCACCAGCTGATAGTGTATTGTGGTTGCTTCTAGTTAGTTGTGATTTACATAAACTTGCCAAAAGTCCATTCTGAAGAAGATGCTACCAAAACTTTGTGTTAAGAAACTTTAAATCCAATAGAAAAGTTGAAATCTACCAAACGTGACAACGCTGGATCGAAAACTACCGAAGAGGGCCGACAGAGTGTGGGCGGTTGAATCATGCTCATAACACTCTCCGATTCAGTTTTCTGCTGGCTGGCAGAGATAGTGGAAGTGAAGTTTTATTCCGGTACTCGATGAGTCACTGCAATGTCATATGACGTCACAACATGGCGGTCATCAGCTGATTGTTTTTTGTGTTTTTCACTGTTTTATTGTGATTTTTGTAGACATTGAGTGATCCTATTATTTTATTATATATATATATTGTAATACTCCATTTTCATTTGAGGAATCGAATTATTCTGCTAATAATTTCAGTTGACGTCACAACATGGTGGTCACCAGATAATATTGTATTTTGTACTTGGTCTGGTTAATTGTGATCTTTATAAATTTTTCAGGCATTAAGTGATCTTATTATTTGATTATATATTGTAATATTCCTTTTTCATTTGAAAAATCGAATAATTTTGCTAATGGTGACGTCACAACATGGCGGTCACCAGCTGATTGTGTATTGTGGTTGTTTCTGGTTAGTTGTGATTTACATAAACTTGCCAAAAATCTATTCTAAAGAAGAAGCTACCAAAATTTTGTTAAGAAAAGTAAAATCTAATAGAAAAGTTGAAATCTTCCAAACGTGGCAACGCTGCATCGAAAACTACCGATGAGGGCCGACAGAGTGTGGGCGGTTGAATCATGCTCATAACACTCTCCGATTCAGTTTTCGGCTGGCTGGCAGAGATAGCAGACGTGAAGTTTTATTCCGGTACTCGATGAGTCACTGCAATGTCATATGACGTCACAACATGGCGGTCATCAGCTGATTGTTTTTTTGTGGTTTTCACTGTTTTATTGTGATTTTTATAGACATTGAGTGATCCTATTATTTTATTATATATTGTAATACTCCTTTTTCATTTGAGGAATCGAATTATTCTGCTAATAATTTCAGTTGACGTCACAACATGGTGGTCACCAGATATATTGTATTTTGTACTTCGTTCTGGTTAATTGTGATCTTTGTACATTTTTCAGGCATTCAGTGATCTTATTATTTGATTATATATTGTAATATTCCTTTTTCATTTGAAAAATCGAATAATTTTGGTAATGGTGACGTCACAACATGGCGGTCACCAGCTGATAGTGTATTGTGTTTGTTTCTGGTTAGTTGTGATTTACATAAACTTGCCAGAAATAAATTCTAAAGAAGCTACCAAAATTTTGTTAAGCAACGTAAAATCTAATAGAAAAGTTGAAATCTTCCAAACGTGACATCGCTGCATCGAAAACTACCGATGAGGGCCGACAGAGTGGGGGCGGTTGAATCATGCTCATAACACTCTCCGATTCAGTTTTCGGCTGGCTGGCAGAGATAGCGGACGTGAAGTTTTATTCCGGTACTCGATGAGTCACTGCAATATCATATGACGTCACAACATGGCGGTCATCAGCTGATTGTTTTTTTGTGGTTTTCACTGTTTTATTGTGATTTTTATAAACATTGAGTGATCCCATTATTTTATTATATATTGTTATACTCCTTTTTCATTTGAGGAATCGAATTATTCTGCTAATAATTTCAGTTGACGTCACAACATGGTGGTCACCAGATAATATTGTATTTTGTACTTCGTTCTGGTTAATTGTGATCTTTATACATTTTTCAGGCATTCAGTGATCTTATTATTTGATTATATATTGTAATATTCCTTTTTCATTTGAAAAATCGAATAATTTTGGTAATGGTGACGTCACAACATGGCGGTCACCAGCTGATAGTGTATTGTGTTTGTTTCTGGTTAGTTGTGATTTACATAAACTTGCCAGAAATAAATTCTAAAGAAGCTACCAAAATTTTGTTAAGCAACGTAAAATCTAATAGAAAAGTTGAAATCTTCCAAACGTGAAATCGCTGCATCGAAAACTACCGATGAGGGCCGACAGAGTGGGGGCGGTTGAATCATGCTCATAACACTCTCCGATTCAGTTTTCGGCTGGCTGGCAGAGATAGCGGACGTGAAGTTTTATTCCGGTACTCGATGAGTCACTGCAATATCATATGACGTCACAACATGGCGGTCATCAGCTGATTGTTTTTTTGTGGTTTTCACTGTTTTATTGTGATTTTTATAAACATTGAGTGATCCCATTATTTTATTATATATTGTTATACTCCTTTTTCATTTGAGGAATCGAATTATTCTGCTAATAATTTCAGTTGACGTCACAACATTGTGGTCACCAGATAATATTGTATTTTGTACTTGGTTCTGGTTAATTGTGATCTTTATAAATTTTTCAGGCATTTAGTGATCTTATTATTTGATTATATATTGTAATATTCCTTTTTCATTTGAAAAATCGAATAATTTTGCTAATGACATCAGGTGACGTCACAACATGGCGGTCACCAGCTGATAGTGTATTGTGGTTGCTTCTAGTTAGTTGTGATTTACATAAACTTGCCAAAAGTCCATTCTGAAGAAGATGCTACCAAAACTTTGTGTTAAGAAACTTTAAATCCAATAGAAAAGTTGAAATCTACCAAACGTGACAACGCTGGATCGAAAACTACCGATGAGGGCCGACAGAGTGGGTGCAGTTAAATCATGCTGATAACACTCTCCGATTCAGTTTTCTGCTGGCTGGCAGATATAGTGGAAGTGAAGTTTTATTCCGGTACTCGATGAGTCACTGCAATGTCATATGACGTCACAACATGGCGGTCATCAGCTGATTGTTTTTTTGTGTTTTTCACTGTTTTATTGTGATTTTTGTAGACATTGAGTGATCCTATTATTTTATTATATATATTGTAATACTCCTTTTTCATTTGAGGAATCGAATTATTCTGCTAATAATTTCAGTTGACGTCACAACATGGTGGTCACCAGATAATATTGTATTTTGTACTTGGTCTGGTTAATTGTGATCTTTATAAATTTTTCAGGCATTAAGTGATCTTATTATTTGATTATATATTGTAATATTCCTTTTTCATTTGAAAAATCGAATAATTTTGGTAATGGTGACGTCACAACATGGCGGTCACCAGCTGATTGTGCATTGTGGTTGTTTCTGGTTAGTTGTGATTTACATAAACTTGCCAAAAATCTATTCTAAAGAAGAAGCTACCAAAATTTTGTTAAGAAACGTAAAATCTAATAGAAAAGTTGAAATCTTCCAAACGTGGCAACGCTGCATCGAAAACTACCGATGAGGGCCGACAGAGTGTGGGCGGTTGAATCATGCTCATAACACTCTCCGATTCAGTTTTCGGCTGGCTGGCAGAGATAGCAGACGTGAAGTTTTATTCCGGTACTCGATGAGTCACTGCAATGTCATATGACGTCACAACATGGCGGTCATCAGCTGATTGTTTTTTTGTGGTTTTCACTGTTTTATTGTGATTTTTATAGACATTGAGTGATCCTATTATTTTATTATATATTGTAATACTCCTTTTTCATTTGAGGAATCGAATTATTCTGCTAATAATTTCAGTTGACGTCACAACATGGTGGTCACCAGATAATATTGTATTTTGTACTTGGTTCTGGTTAATTGTGATCTTTATAAATTTTTCAGGCATTTAGTGATCTTATTATTTGATTATATATTGTAATATTCCTTTTTCATTTGAAAAATCGAATAATTTTGCTAATGACATCAGGTGACGTCACAACATGGCAGTCACCATCTGATTGTTTTTGTGGTTGGTACTGGTTATTCGTGATTTATATAAAATAACTCAAAATCTATTTTAAAAAGGCGCCTACCAAAATTTCTGTCAAGAAATCCAAAATCTTATAGAAAGGTGGGAATCTCGCAAACGTGGCAACGCTGGATCGAAAACTACCGATGAGAGCCAACAGAGTGGGGGCGGTTGAATCATGCTGATAACACTCTCCGATTCAGTTTTCGGCTGGCTGGCAGAGATAGCGGACGTGAAGTTTCATTACGGTACTCGATGAATCACTGCACTGTCATATGCCGTAACAACATGGCGGTCATCAGCTGATTGTGATTTTTATATACTTTATTGACATTGAGTGATCCTGTTATTTAATTATAATTGTAATACTACTTTTTGATTTGAGGAATCGAATAATTTTGCTAATAATTTCAGTTGACGTCACAAAATGGTGGTCACCAGATAATATTATATTTTGTACTTGGTTCTGGTTAATTGTGATCTTTATAAATTTTTCAGGCATTTAGTGATCTTATTATTTGATTATATATTGTAATATTCCTTTTTCATTTGAAAAATCGAATAATTTTGCTAATGACATCAGGTGACGTCACAACATGGCGGTCACCAGCTGATAGTGTATTGTGGTTGCTTCTAGTTAGTTGTGATTTACATAAACTTGCCAAAAGTCCATTCTGAAGAAGATGCTACCAAAACTTTGTGTTAAGAAACTTTAAATCCAATAGAAAAGTTGAAATCTACCAAACGTGACAACGCTGGATCGAAAACTACCGATGAGGGCCGACAGAGTGGGTGCAGTTAAATCATGCTGATAACACTCTCCAATTCAGTTTTCTGCTGGCTGGCAGAGATAGTGGAAGTGAAGTTTTATTCCGGTACTCGATGAGTCACTGCAATGTCATATGACGTCACAACATGGCGGTCATCAGCTGATTGTTTTTTTGTGTTTTTCACTGTTTTATTGTGATTTTTGTAGACATTAAGTGATCCTATTATTTTATTATATATATTGTAATACTCCTTTTTCATTTGAGGAATCGAATTATTCTGCTAATAATTTCAGTTGACGTCACAACATGGTGGTCACCAGATAATATTGTATTTTGTAGTTGGTTCTGGTTAATTGTGATCTTTATACATTTTTCAGGCATTTAGTGATCTTATTATTTGATTATATATTGTAATATTCCTTTTTCATTTGAAAAATCGAATAATTTTGGTAATGGTGACGTCACAACATGGCGGTCACCAGCTGATTGTGCATTGTGGTTGTTTCTGGTTAGTTGTGATTTACATAAACTTGCCAAAAATCTATTCTAAAGAAGAAGCTACCAAAATTTTGTTAAGAAACGTAAAATCTAATAGAAAAGTTGAAATCTTCCAAACGTGGCAACGCTGCATCGAAAACTACCGATGAGGGCCGACAGAGTGTGGGCGGTTGAATCATGCTCATAACACTCTCCGATTCAGTTTTCGGCTGGCTGGCAGAGATAGCAGACGTGAAGTTTTATTCCGGTACTCGATGAGTCACTGCAATGTCATATGACGTCACAACATGGCGGTCATCAGCTGATTGTTTTTTTGTGGTTTTCACTGTTTTATTGTGATTTTTATAGACATTGAGTGATCCTATTATTTTATTATATATTGTAATACTCCTTTTTCATTTGAGGAATCGAATTATTCTGCTAATAATTTCAGTTGACGTCACAACATGGTGGTCACCAGATAATATTGTATTTTGTACTTGGTTCTGGTTAATTGTGATCTTTATAAATTTTTCAGGCATTTAGTGATCTTATTATTTGATTATATATTGTAATATTCCTTTTTCATTTGAAAAATCGAATAATTTTGCTAATGACATCAGGTGACGTCACAACATGGCAGTCACCATCTGATTGTTTTTGTGGTTGGTACTGGTTATTCGTGATTTATATAAAATAACTCAAAATCTATTTTAAAAAGGCGCCTACCAAAATTTCTGTCAAGAAATCCAAAATCTTATAGAAAGGTGGGAATCTCGCAAACGAGGCAACGCTGGATCGAAAACTACCGATGAGAGCCAACAGAGTGGGGGCGGTTGAATCATGCTGATAACACTCTCCGATTCAGTTTTCGGCTGGCTGGCAGAGATAGCGGACGTGAAGTTTCATTACGGTACTCGATGAATCACTGCACTGTCATATGACGTAACAACATGGCGGTCATCAGCTGATTGTGATTTTTATATACTTTATTGACATTGAGTGATCCTGTTATTTTATTATAATTGTAATACTACTTTTTGATTTGAGGAATCGAATAATTTTGCTAATAATTTCAGTTGACGTCACAAAATGGTGGTCACCAGATAATATTATATTTTGTACTTGGTTCTGGTTAATTGTGATCTTTATAAATTTTTCAGGCATTTAGTGATCTTATTATTTGATTATATATTGTAATATTCCTTTTTCATTTGAAAAATCGAATAATTTTGCTAATGACATCAGGTGACGTCACAACATGGCGGTCACCAGCTGATAGTGTATTGTGGTTGCTTCTAGTTAGTTGTGATTTACATAAACTTGCCAAAAGTCCATTCTGAAGAAGATGCTACCAAAACTTTGTGTTAAGAAACTTTAAATCCAATAGAAAAGTTGAAATTTACCAAACGTGACAACGCTGGATCGAAAACTACCGATGAGGGCCGACAGAGTGGGTGCAGTTAAATCATGCTGATAACACTCTCCGATTCAGTTTTCTGCTGGCTGGCAGAGATAGCGGACGTGAAGTTTTATTCCGGTACTCGATGAGTCACTGCAATATCATATGACGTCACAACATGGCGGTCATCAGCTGATTGTTTTTTTGTGTTTTTCACTGTTTTATTGTGATTTTTATAAACATTGAGTGATCCCATTATTTTATTATATATTGTTATACTCCTTTTTCATTTGAGGAATCGGATTATTCTGCTAATAATTTCAGTTGACGTCACAACATGGTGGTCACCAGATAATATTGTATTTTGTACTTGGTTCTGGTTAATTGTGATCTTTATACATTTTTCAGGCATTTAGTGATCTTATTATTTGATTATATATTGTAATATTCCTTTTTCATTTGAAAAATCGAATAATTTTGGTAATGGTGACGTCACAACATAGCGGTCACCAGCTGATAGTGTATTGTGTTTGTTTCTGGTTAGTTGTGATTTACATAAACTTGCCAGAAATCTATTCTAAAGAAGAAGCTACCAAAATTTTGTTAAGAAACGTAAAATCTAATAGAAAAGTTGAAATCTTCCAAACGTGACAACGCTGGATCGAAATCTACCGATGAGGGCCGACAGAGTGGGGGCGGTTGAATCATGCTGATAACACTCTCCGAATCAGTTTTCGGCTGGCTGGCAGAGATAGCGGACGTGAAGTTTCATTACGGTACTCGATGAATCACTTTACTGTCATCTGACGTCACAACATGGCAGTTATCAGCTGATTGTTTTTTGTGGTTTTCACTGGTTGATTGTGATTTTTAAAGACATTATAGACATTGAGTGATCCTGTTATTTTATTATATATTGTAATACTGCTTTTTCATTTGAGGAATCGAATAATTTTGCTAATAATTTCAGCTGACGTCACTACATGTTGGTCACCAGAAAATAATGTATTTTATAGTTGGTTCTGGTTAACTATTATTTTTATAAATTTTCCAGACATTTAATGATCTTATTATTCGATTATATATAGTAATATTCCTTTTCCTTTGAGAAATCGAACAATTATTCAATGACATCAGCTGACGTCACAACATGGCAGTCACCATCTGATTGTTTTTGTGGTTGGTACTGGTTATTCGTGATTTATATAAAATAACTAAAAATCTATTTTAAAAAGGCGCCTACCAAAATTTCTGTCAAGAAATCCAAAATCTTATAGAAAGGTGGGAATCTCGCAAACGTGGCAACGCTGGATCGAAAACTACCGATGAGGACCGACAGAGTGGGGGCGGTTGAATCATGCTCATAACACTCTCCGATTCAGTTTTCGGCTGGCTGGCAGAGATAGCGGACGTGAAGTTTTATTACGGTACTCGATGAATCACTGCACTGTCATCTGACGTCACAACATGGCGGTAATCAGCTGATTGTTTTTTGTGGTCTTCACTGGTTGATTGTGATTTTTATAAACTTTACAGACATTGAATGATCCTATCAATTTATTATATATTGTAATACTTCTTTTTCATTTGAGGAATCGAATAATGCTGCTAATAATTTCAATTTACGTCACAACATGGTGGTCATCAGATAGTATTTTGTACTTGGTTCTGGTTAATTGTGATCTTTATAATTTTTTCAGACACTTAGAGATCTTATTATTTGATTATATATTATAATATTCCTTTTTTATTTGAGAAATCGAACAATTTTGCTAATGACATCAGGTGACGTCACAACATGGCGGTCACCAGCTGATTGTGTATTGTGGTTGTTTCTGGTTAGTTGTGATTTACATAAACTTGCCAAAAATCTATTCTAAAGAAGAAGCTACCAAAATTTTATTAAGAAACGTAAAATCTAATAGAAAAGTTGAAATCTTCCAAACGTGACAACGCTGGATCGAAATCTACCGATGAGGGCCGACAGAGTGGGAGCGGTTGAATCATGATGATAACACTCTGTGATTCAGTTTTCGGATGGCTGACAGAGAGAGCGGACGTGAAGTTTTATTCCGGTACTCGATGAGTCACTGTACTGTCATATGACGTCACAACTTGGCGGTCATCAGGCGATTGTTTTTTTGTGGTTTTCACTGGTTGATTGTGATTTTTATAAACTTTATAGACATTGAGTGATTCTGTTATTTCATTATAATTGTAATACTGCTTTTTAATTTGAGGAATCGAATAATTTTGCTAATAATTTCAGTTGACGTCAACTTGGTGGTCACCAGCTGATTGTTTTTTTGTGGTCGGTTTTGGTCATTTATGATTTTTACAAGCATTAAAAACGTTTACTGGTCCTACCATTTCATAAGATATTGTAATACTCCTTTATCATTTGAGACATCGAATGATTTCAGGTGTAATCAAGAAGCCTGGAATTTCCTCAAAACCAACCAAATTATTTTGGCTGACTATGAGCTAAGGTTATTGAATGTAAATTGTAATTTTATTTTTGTTAATCTGAAGAGTAATTGATAAACCTAACTCCTCAACTAATACCCATTGCCAAATCCTTTCCCGACAGGGGCGCTCACACCTTCCCGTGGTCCCTGTTGAGAGATAACAGTTCAAACCTAAGAAAAACAAGTTTTATTGATTCATTACGATAGGAAAGAACTATTATCGGCCAAGTGAGCACCAATGTATTGTAGATTAAGACATTTTTCGATGTACAACCCAATATTTGTGAACTACTCTATTCCTATACTTTCAATCTTATCGTGAATAACTGAAAAGAAACACCCCATTGTCGTATTTCAAATAGCCCCACGAACAAACTAACATACTAAACTACCTCGATAACACCCCTATTTGAATGCTAACAATGAGTTGTGTATTTTCTCGGCGTGATCAAAGGATTCAATCAAGTATAGGAACAGTGAGGCTAATATGGGCTTCTGTCTCCATCATTTGTTTATTGTGTGTGAACAACTTTTTTTCTTATCAATTATTTCAGATCTAACTTTGGGAACATTACAGATTTTTTTTTTCGTGTGATTATATTTTGTACTTTTTTATATTGACACGTTTTATCTCCTACACCTAATTTCATGTGATAACCATGTTATTTGTGACCTTTGATGCAAACGCAATATTTTCTGTATTCTTCATGATTTCATTTTATTGCATCTTGTATTATTCACCATATTGATATGTTCTACACGTGAAAAGTTATTTTTCTAGGAACTCATGGAGGATATTTATCTATCTGCAAAGAGGAGTTTTGAGGAGTCAATGGGAATCGACGGGGGCATATTCTCCTTGTGGCAAACTCCGCTTCATTCGTTATACCGTCTACATCGGTGGTAAGGGCTGTAGCTCAGCTACGGTAAGATGAACCCTGCCTCGAGCACAGTGGCTGACATGCTCACCCGTAGAGGCCTATATATACGGGAGCCCGATCATCGATGACGGTTTCGAGTGGAGCAGAACTAATCACACGGAATAGTTGCTCCAATAGAAACTCATTCAGGAATCCGGTTTCGACTTCCAACAGCATATCCATTCTATTCTTGTTTCGTTTCGTATTCAGTATGGTCCAGTACAATTTTTGCTCTCGTTCCTAGAAATCCGCTTGGGTCAGGTGAGATCAAAAAGCCTATAATTTTCTTATCACTCACAAGCCACTATGCCACTAGCTTCCTGGACAGAACGTGAAAACCCATAACAGGTGATGAACGTTTCATTATATGACGTGAATTCGAGTATCATAGAATATTATGTCATTTTATTTTTGTTCTTCACTTTATTTTCCATAGAGTTCTTGATATACTTGTATAAAATTTTTTATAATTACAGCATTGTATGTGAATAAATTAATATTTTTATTTTATCTTGAATTCGAAATCTTTGATATATGTAGAATTCGATTTCATGACATTTTCTGAACATAACATGTCACTTCTACACTAACATCCTTGTCCCACCTTCCCGACAGGGGCGCTCACACCTTCTCGTGGTCCCTGTTGAGCGATAACAGTTCAAACCTAAGAAAAACAAGTTTTATTGATTCATTACGATAGGAAGGAACTATTATCGGCCAAGTGAGCACCAATGTATTGTAGATTAAGACATTTTTTCGATGTACAACCCAATATTTGTGAACTACTCTATTCCTATAATTTCAATCTTATCGTGAATAACTGAAAAGAATCACCCCATTGTCGTATTTCAAATAGCCCCACTAACAAACTAACATGCTAAACTACCTCGATAACACCCCTATTTGAATGCTAACAATGGGTTGTGTATTTTCTCGGCGTGATCAAAGGATTCAATCAAGTATAGGAACAGTGAAGCTGATACGGGTTTCTTTCTCCTTCATTTGTTTATTGTGTGTGAACAACTTTTTGTCTTATCAATTATTTCAGATCTGACTGGGAACATTGCAGATTTTTTTTATCGTGTGATTATATTTTGTACTTTTTTTTATATTGACACGTTTTATCTCCTACACCTAATTTCATGTGATCACCATGTTATTTGTGACCTTTGATGCAAACGCAATATTTTCTGTATTATTCATGATTTCATTTTGTTGCTTCTTGTATTATTCACCATATTGATATGTTCTACACGTGAAAAGTTATTTTTCTAGGAACTCATGGAGGATATTTATCTATCTGCAAAGAGGAGTTTTGGCACATTAGGCTAGTAAGAAACAATCATATACAATACGTATTTCCAGTCATGTGGGTTCGAGAAGCCTGGAATGTCCTAACATCTTGGTTTCCAAACATATTTCTAATTTTCAGTTACTTATAGTCACAACTCTCAATTAGGATAGAAAGGGTCGAGAGAAAAAATTGGTTTGGAGAATTCTGGTACCAAACGGATGAAGGATGAAATGGCGAAACTGTTTGGAACGAAATTCCTCAATGGGAATCGACGGGGGCATATTCTCCTTGTGGCAAACTCCGCTTCATTCGTTATACCGTCTACATCGGTGGTAAGGGCTGTAGCTCAGCTACGGTAAGATGAACCCTGCCTCGAGCACAGTGGCTGACATGCTCACCCGTAGAGGCCTATATATACGGGAGCCCGATCATCGATGACGGTTTCGCGTGGAGCAGAACTAATCACACGGAATAGTTGTTCCAATAGAAACTCATTCAGGAATCCGGTTTCGACTTCCAACAGCATATCCATTCTATTCTTGTTTCGTTTCGTATTCAGTATGGTCCAGTCCAACTTTTGTTCTCGTTCCTAGAAATCTGAATTGACACCGCTTCGGGTCAGGTGAGATCAAAAGGCCTATAAATTTCTTATCACTCACAAGCCACTATGCCACTGCTTCCTGGACAGAACGTGAAAACCCACAACAGGTGATGAACGTTTCATTATATGACGTGAATTCGAGTATCATGGTATATTATGTCATTTTATTTTTGTTCTTCTCTTTATTTTCCATAGAGTTCTTGATATACTTGTATACAATTTTTTATAATTACAGCATTGTATGTGAATAAATTATAAATTAATATTTTTATTTTATCTTGAATTCGAATTCTTTGATATGTGTAGAATTCGATTTCATGACATTTTCTGAACATAACATGTCACTTCTACACTAACATCCTTGTCCCACCTTCCCGACAGGGGCGCTCACACCTTCTCGTGGTCCCTGTTGAGCGATAACAGTTCAAACCTAAGAAAAACAAGTTTTATTGATTCATTACGATAGGAAGGAACTATTATCGGCCAAGTGAGCACCAATGTATTGTAGATTAAGACATTTTTCGATGTACAACCCAATATTTGTGAACTACTCTATTTCTATACTTTCAATCTTATCGTGAATAACTGAAAAGAATCACCCCATTGTCGTATTTCAAATAACCCCACTAACAAACTAACATGCTAAACTACCTCGATAACACCCCTATTTGAATGCTAACAACGGGTTGTGTATTTTCTCGGCGTGATCAAAGGATTCAATCAAGTATAGGAACAGTGAAGCTAATATGGGTTTCTTTCTCCATCATTTGTTTATTGTGTGTGAACAACTTTTTTTCTTATCAATTATTTCAGATCTAACTTTGGGAACATTGCAGATATTTTTTTTCGTGTGATTATATTTTGTACTTTTTTTATATTGACACGTTTTATCTCCTACACCTAATTTCATGTGATAACCATGTTATTTGTGACCTTTGATGCAAACGCAATATTTTCTGTATTCTTCATGATTTCATTTTATTGCATCTTGTATTAATCACCATATTGATATGTTCTACACGTGAAAAGTTATTTTTCTAGGAACTCATGGAGGATATTTATCTATCTGCAAAGAGGAGTTTTGGCACAATAGGCTAGTAAGAAACAATTATATACAATACGTATTTACAGTCATGTGGGTTCGAGAAGCCTGGAATGTCCGAACATCTTGGTTTCCAAACATATTTCTAATTTTCAGTTACGAGTCACAACTCTCAATTAGGATAGAAAGGGACGAGAGAAAAATATGCTTTGGAGAATTCTGGTACCAAACGGATGAAGAATGAAATGGGGAAACTGTTTGGAACGAAATCCCTCAATGGGAATCGACGGGGGCATATTCTCCTTGTGGCAAACTCCGCTTCATTCGTTATACCGTCTACATCGGTGGTAAGGGCTGTAGCTCAGCTACGGTAAGATGAACCCTGCCTCGAGCACAGTGGCTGACATGCTCACCCGTAGAGGCCTATATATACGGGAGCCCGATCATCGATGACGGTTTCGAGTGGAGCAGAACTAATCACAAGGAATAGTTGCTCCAATAGAAACTCATTCAGGAATCCGGTTTCGACTTCCAACAGCATATCCATTCTATTCTTGTTTCGTTTCGTATTCAGTATGGTCCAGTACAATTTTTGCTCTCGTTCCTAGAAATCCGCTTGGGTCAGGTGAGATCAAAAAGCCTATAATTTTCTTATCACTCACAAGCCACTATGCCACTAGCTTCCTGGACAGAACGTGAAAACCCATAACAGGTGATGAACGTTTCATTATATGACGTGAATTCGAGTATCATGGAATATTATGTCATTTTATTTTTGTTCTTCACTTTATTTTCCATAGAGTTCTTGATATACTTGTATACAATTTTTTATAATTACAGCATTGTATGTGAATAAATTAATATTTTTATTTTATCTTGAATTCGAATTCTTTGATATATGTAGATTTCGATTTCATGACATTTTCTGAACATAACATGTCACTTCTACACTAACATCCTTGTCCCACCTTCCCGACAGGGGCGCTCACACCTTCTCGTGGTCCCTGTTGAGCGATAACAGTTCAAACCTAAGAAAAACAAGTTTTATTGATTCATTACGATAGGAAGGAACTATTATCGGCCAAGTGAGCACCAATGTATTGTAGATTAAGACATTTTTTCGATGTACAACCCAATATTTGTGAACTACTCTATTCCTATACTTTCAATCTTATCGTGAATAACTGAAAAGAATCACCCCATTGTCGTATTTCAAATAGCCCCACTAACAAACTAACATGCTAAACTACCTCGATAACACCCCTATTTGAATGCTAACAATGGGTTGTGTATTTTCTCGGCGTGATCAAAGGATTCAATCAAGTATAGGAACAGTGAAGCTGATACGGGTTTCTTTCTCCTTCATTTGTTTATTGTGTGTGAACAACTTTTTGTCTTATCAATTATTTCAGATCTAACTGGGAACATTGCAGATTTTTTTTATCGTGTGATTATATTTTGTACTTTTTTTTATATGACACGTTTTATCTCCTACACCTAATTTCATGTGATCACCATGTTATTTGTGACCTTTGATGCAAACGCAATATTTTCTGTATTATTCATGATTTCATTTTGTTGCTTCTTGTATTATTCACCATATTGATATGTTCTACACGTGAAAAGTTATTTTTCTAGGAACTCATGGAGGATATTTATCTATCTGCAAAGAGGAGTTTTGGCACATTAGGCTAGTAAGAAACAATCATATACAATACGTATTTACAGTCATGTGGGTTCGAGAAGCATGGAATGTCCTAACATCTTGGTTTCCAAACATATTTCTAATTTTCAGTTACTTATAGTCACAACTCTCAATTAGGATAGAAAGAGACGAGAGAAAAAATTGGTTTGGAGAATTCTGGTACCAAACGGATGAAGGATGAAATGGCGAAACTGTTTGGAACGAAATTCCTCAATGGGAATCGACGGGGGCATATTCTCCGTGTGGCAAACTCCGCTTCATTCGTTATACCGTCTACATCGGTGGTAAGGGCTGTAGCTCAGCTACGGTAAGATGAACCCTGCCTCGAGCACAGTGGCTGACATGCTCACCCGTAGAGGCCTATATATATACGGGAGCCCGATCATCGATGACGGTTTCGCGTGGAGCAGAACTAATCACACGGAATAGTTGCTCCAATAGAAACTCATTCAGGAATCCGGTTTCGACTTCCAACAGCATACCCATTCTATTCTTGTTTCGTTTCGTATTCAGTATGGTCCAGTCCAACTTTTGCTCTCGTTCCTAGAAATCTGAATTGACACCGCTTCGGGTCAGGTGAGATCAAAAGGCCTATAATTTTCTTATCACTCACAAGCCACTATGCCACTGCATCCTGGACAGAACGTGAAAACCCACAACAGGTGATGAACGTTTCATTATATGACGTGAATTCGAGTATCATGGTATATTATGTCATTTTTTTTGTTCTTCTCTTTATTTTCTATAGAGTTCTTGATATACTTGTATACAATTTTTTATAATTACAGCATTGTATGTGAATAAAATATAAATTAATATTTTTATTTTATCTTGAATTCGAATTCTTTGATATGTGTAGAATTCGATTTCATGACATTTTCTGAACATAACATGTCACTTCTACACTAACATCCTTGTCCCACCTTCCCGACAGGGGCGCTCACACCTTCTCGTGGTCCCTGTTGAGCGATAACAGTTCAAACCTAAGAAAAACAAGTTTTATTGATTCATTACGATAGGAAGGAACTATTATCGGCCAAGTGAGCACCAATGTATTGTAGATTAAGACATTTTTCGATGTACAACCCAATATTTGTGAACTACTCTATTCCTATACTTTCAATCTTATCGTGAATAACTGAAAAGAATCACCCCATTGTCGTATTTCAAATAGCCCCACTAACAAACTAACATGCTAAACTACCTCGATAACATCCCTATTTGAATGCTAACAACGGGTTGTGTATTTTCTCGGCGTGATCAAAGGATTCAATCAAGTATAGGAACAGTGAAGCTAATATGGGTTTCTTTCTCCATCATTTGTTTATTGTGTGTGAACAACTTTTTTCTTATCAATTATTTCAGATCACACTTTGGGAACATTGCAGATTTTTTTTTTCGTGTGATTATATTTTGTACTTTTTTATATTGACACGTTTTATCTCCTACACCTAATTTCATGTGATAACCATGTTATTTGTGACCTTTGATGCAAACGCAATATTTTCTGTATTATTCATGATTTCATTTTATTGCTTCTTGTATTATTCACCAGATTGATATGTTCTACACGTGAAAAGTTATTTTTCTAGGAACTCATGGAGGATAAATATCTATCTGCAGAGAGGAGTTTTGGCACATTAGGCTAGTAAGAAACAATCATATACAATACGTATTTACAGTCATGTGGGTTCGAGAAGCCTGGAATGTCCTAACATCTTGGTTTCCAAACATATTTCTAATTTTCAGTTACGAGTCACAACTCTCAATTAGGATTGAAAGGGACGAGAGAGAAAAATGCTTTGGAGAATTCTGGTACCAAACGGATGAAGGATGAAATGGCGAAACTGTTTGGAACGAAATTCCTCAATGGGAATCGACGGGGGCATATTCTCCTTGTGGCAAACTCCGCTTCATTCGTTATACCGTCTACATCGGTGGTAAGGGCTGTAGCTCAGCTATGGTAAGATGAACCCTGCCTCGAGCACAGTGGCTGACATGCTCACCCGTAGAGGCCTATATATACGGGAGCCCGATCATCGATGACGGTTTCGCCTGGAGCAGAACTAATCACACGGAATAGTTTCTCCAATAGAAACTCATTCAGGAATCCGGTTTCGACTTCCAACAGCATATCCATTCTATTCTTGTTTCGTTTCGTATTCAGTATGGTCCAGTCCAATTTTTGCTCTCGTTCCTAGAAATCTGAATTGAGACTGCTTCGGGTCAGGTAAGATAAAAAAGCCTATAATTTTCTTATCACTCACAAGCCACTAGCTTCCTGGACAGAACGTGAAAACCCACAGCAGGTGATGAATGTTTCATTATATGACGTGAATTCGAGTATCATGGTATATCATGTCATTTTATTTTTGTTCTTCACTTTATTTTCCATAGAGTTCTTGATGTACTTTTATACAATTTTTTATAATTACAGCATTGTATGTGAATAAAATAATATTTTTATTTTATCTTGAATTCGAATTCTTTGATATGTGTAGAATTCGATTTAATGACATTTTCTGAACTTAACATGTCACTTCTACACTAACATCCTTGTCCCACCTTCCCGACAGGGGCGCTCACACCTTCTCGTGGTCCCTGTTGAGCGATAACAGTTCAAACCTAAGAAAAACAAGTTTTATTGATTCATTACGATAGGAAGGAACTATTATCGGCCAAGTGAGCACCAATGTATTGTAGATTAAGACAGTTGTCGATGTACAACCCAATATTTGTGAACTACGCTATTCCTATACTTTCAATGTTATCGTGAATAACCGAAAAGAATCACCCCTTTGTCGTATTTCAAATAGCCCCACTAACAAACTAACATGCTAAACTACCTCGATAACAACCCTATTTGAATGCTAACAATGAGTTGTGTATTTTCTCGGCGTGATCAAAGGATTCAATCAAGTATAGGAACAGTGAAGCTAATATGGGTTTCTTTCTCCATCATTTGTTTATTGTGTTTGAACAACTTTTTTTCTTATCAATTATTTCAGATCTAACTTTGGGAACATTACAGATTTTTTTTTTTCGTGTGATTATATTTTGTACTTTTTTTATATTGACACGTTTTATCTCCTACACCTAATTTCATGTAATAACCATGTTATTTGTGACCTTTGATGCAAACGCAATATTTTCTGTATTATTCATGATTTCATTTTATTGCTTCTTGTATTATTCACCATATTGATATGTTCTACACGTGAAAAGTTATTTTTCTAGGAACTCATGGAGGATATTTATCTATCTGCAAAGGGGAGTTTTGGCACATTAGGCTAGTAAGAAACAATCATATACAATACGTATTTACAGTCATGTGGGTTCGAGAAGCCTGGAATGTCCTAACATCTTGGTTTCCAAACATATTTCTAATTTTCAGTTACTTATAGTCACAACTCTCAATTAGGATAGAAAGGGACGAGAGAAAAAATTGGTTTGGAGAATTCTGGTACCAAACGGATGAAGAATGAAATGGGGAAACTGTTTGGAACGAAATCCCTCAACGGGAATCGACGGGGGCATATTCTCCGTGTGGCAAACTCCGCTTCATTCGTTATACCGTCTACATCGGTGGTAAGGGCTGTAGCTCAGCTACGGTAAGATGAACCCTGCCTCGAGCACAGTGGCTGACATGCTCACCCGTAGAGGCCTATATATACGGGAGCCCGATCATCGATGACGGTTTCGCGTGGAGCAGAACTAATCACACGGAATAGTTGCTCCAATAGAAACTCATTCAGGAATCCGGTTTCGACTTCCAACAGCATATCCATTTTATTCTTGTTTCGTTTCGTATTCAGTATGGTCCAGTCCAATTTTTGCTCTCGTTCCTAGAAATCTGAATTGACACCGCTTCGGGTCAGGTGAGATCAAAATGCGTATAATTTTCTTATCACTCACAAGCCACTATGCCACTAGCTTCCTGGACAGAACGTGAAAACACATAACAGGTGATGAACGTTTCATTATATGACGTGAATTCGAGTATCATGGTATATTATGTCATTTTATTTTTGTTCTTCACTTTATTTTCCATAGAGTTCTTGATATACTTGTATACTATTTTTTTATAATTACAGCATTGTATGTGAATAAATTAAATTTTTATTTTATCTTGAATTCGAATTCTTTGATATGTGTAGAATTCGATTTCATGACATTTTCTGAACATAACATGTCACTTCTACACTAACATCCTTGTCCCACCTTCCCGACAGGGGCGCTCACACCTTCTCGTGGTCCCTGTTGAGCGATAACAGTTCAAACCTAAGAAAAACAAGTTTTATTGATTCATTACGATAGGAAGGAACTATTATCGGCCAAGTGAGCATCAATGTATTGTAGATTAAGACATTTTTCCTCGCATTTTTCGATGTACAACCCAATATTTGTGAACTACTCTATTCCTATACTTTCAATCTTATCGTGAATAACTGAAAAGAATCACCCCATTGTCGTATTTCAAATAGCCCCACTAACAAACTAACATGCTAAACTACCTCGATAACACCCCTATTTGAATGCTAACAATGGGTTGTGTTTTTTCTCGGCGTGATCAAAGGATTCAATCAAGTATAGGAACAGTGAAGCTAATATGGGTTTCTTTCTCCATCATTTGTTTATTGTGTGTGAACAACTTTTTTTCTTATCAATTATTTCAGATCTAACTTTGGGAACATTGCAGATTTTTTTTTTTCGTGTGATTATATTTTGTACTTTTTTTATATTGACACGTTTTATCTCCTACACCTAATTTCATGTGATAACCATGTTATTTGTGACCTTTGATGCAAACGCAATATTTTCTGTATTATTCATGATTTCATTTTATTGCTTCTTGTATTATTCACCAGATTGATATGTGCTACACGTGAAAAGTTATTTTTCTAGGAACTCATGGAGGATATTTATCTATCTGCAAAGAGGAGTTTTGGCACATTAGGCTAGTAAAACAATCATATACAATACGTATTTACAGTCATGTGGGTTCGAGAAGCTTGGAATGTCCTAACATCTTGGTTTCCAAACATATTTCTAATTTTCAGTTACTTATATGACACTAAGGTAAACACGATTAAATTTCCACAGATTTATTGTCTTCGCGACATGTTTCGATACACTGTATCTTTTTCAAGCGAATGTAATACATTAAATTATTCTACCTTGAACATTACTTAAATACCCTTCTTAACAATTGAGGTAATTAGGAGCTACCTATGATAAAAATAAAATTGACAATACAATGTAGGTAGATACCTGGAAATCTCAAAACATATCTACTACTTAATTAGTTGAAAAGGTTCAACAAAGGGGAACTATTAAGGTCCAATTGATCATTTAGTAAACAATTCGAATTTTTCAATTTATTAATTTCCAAGAATTCTAAATAATTAAGTCTAATACCTTTATTTTCAACATGAAGGATTTCAAAGTTTTCATCGAAATCATGGTCTTCTTCCAAAATATGATTGGCATATGTTGAATGTGTTTTATTATTTACATAATTCATACGGTGCTCACGTACACGGCTTTTGAATGGTCTACCAGTCTGGCCTACATATACTTTGGAACAAGAACCACAATTCAATTTATAAACTCCTGATTTTTTAGATTTTTGTGTTTTATCTTTATTATTTTTAATAAACCTTCCCAACGTGTTATCTGTTCTGAATGCTACTCTTAAATTTTGTTTTTTCAAAAATGACGCTATTTTTTCTGAAACGGGCCCTGAATAAGTTAATGTTCTGTAATTATTGTCAAGGTTCCTCATAGTGGGGTACACTTCTTGGATAGCCTTTCTATGTAATTTTTTAGCAAGAATATTCTCTATTAATTTGACTTGATATCCATTGTTAACTGCTATCTGTTTTATAATATTTAATTCTTTGCAGAAGTTTTCTTCAGAAAGAGGAATATTAACTAATCTATGTATCATACTATGGTATGCTGATATTTTATGTATATATGGATGTATCGAATTATTATGAATGGTGATGTCAGTATGGGAAGGTTTATGAAAAATAGAAAAATGGTGTTTGTTGTTGGTTTTACCTATTGTCAGATCTAAAAAATTTAATGATTTTTCTACTTCTATTTCTATTGTGAATTTAATGTTTGGGTGAATAGTGTTAATATATTTATGAAAGGTGTCTAACTGTCTGTTGGTACCTTTACTTACCTTTACTTATAGTCATAACTCTCAATTAGGATAGAAAGGGACGAGAGAAAAAATTGGTTTGGAGAATTCTGGTACCAAACGGATGAAGAATGAAATGGGGAAACTGTTTGGAACGAAATCCTTCAATGGGAATCGACGGGGGCATATTCTCCGTGTGGCAAACTCCGCTTCATTCGTTATACCGTCTACATCGGTGGTAAGGGCTGTAGCTCAGCTACGGTAAGATGAACCCTGCCTCGAGCACAGTGGCTGACATGCTCACCCGTAGAGGTCTATATATACGGGAGCCCGATCATCGATGACGGTTTAGCGTGGAGCAGAACTAATTACTCGGAATAGTTGCTCCAATAGAAACTCGTTCAGGAATCCGGTTTCGACTTCCAACAGCATATGCATTCTATTCTTGTTTCGTTTCGTATTCAGTATGGTCCAGTCCAATTTTTGCTCTCGTTCCTAGAAATCTGAATTGAGACCGCTTCGGGTCAGGTAAGATCAAAAAGCCTATAATTTTCTTATCACTCACAAGCTACTATGCCACTAGCTTCCTGGACAGAACGTGAAAACACACAGCAGGTGATGAACGTTTCATTATATGACGTGAATTCGAGTATCATTGTATATTATGTCATTTTATTTTTGTTATTCATTTTGTTATTTCCGTCAACCTGTTGCACTCCTACGCGCAACCCTCAGGAGTCTTCTAGAGACTTGTGCGAGCTAGAGAAGACGTAGCCCTTACCTTTTAACGCGTGATGCCATGCACAAGACCGGTAAATTGTTGAATCGAAACCACGACTATACGCTTGAGAGCCGAATGCGAATGATTTGTTACATTTCGATATTTTATAAATTGATGGAATGAAAATACTTCTGAATTTAGCTCGAACTACGACGACCAAAGTAAATGGAAAACTTCAACCCACGAACAGGAGTTCTTCAGTTTATTTTCCGTAGAGTTCTTGATATACTTGTATACTTGTATATTGTACTTCTTCATGGTGAAAAAATTAAAAATTTTATTATTATATCTTGAATTCGAATTCGTTGGTATGTGTAGAATTCGATTTCGTGACATTTTCTGAACATAACATGTCACTTCTACACTAACATGCTAGTTATAAGAATATTTTTATTTTTGTTTTAATTAATTTTAGTTTAAGGAACAAACTTAATAAATGACAATTTATGTATTTCTCTCAATGTGCAAAAAATGTTAGAAAGCTTGATAGTTATTTGTATTTTTGGTTTGTTCATAACTTTAGATTTTTTTTTGTTGTTTTTCTTTTTCTACAGGTTCATGAGGTAGAACAGTTTTATACTGATCATGCGCCTTTTATCCTTATAGGCTATAGATTTTGTAATATGTTCGAGTCATCAAATTGGATAATAAAGATTTTTATTATTATTATAATACAAGTTTAATAAGACTCTAATTTGTGGTACGCTTCGTTTGGGAATATGAGCCGCAGTATATTCAAACAGATCATTTTGGCTGACCATGAGCTCAGGTTCTTGAAGGTTAATTGTAATTTTTTATTGTAAATTTGAAGTTTAATTGATAAAAATAACATTCCACTCCTCAACTAATAGCCCATTACCAAATCCCTTCCCGACAGGGGCGCTCACACCTTCCCGTGGTCCCTGTTGAGCGATAACAGTTCAAACCTAAGAAACACTAGTTGTATTGATTCATTACGAGAGGAAGGAACTATTATCGGCCAAGTGAGCACCAATGTAGTCCAGATTAGGGCATTTTTCTATGTACAAACCCAATATTTGCGAACTATTCTATTCCTATACTTTTTATGTTATAGTGAATAACTGTAAAGAAACACCGCATTGTCATTATTCAAATAGTCCCACTAACATACTAAACTACCTCGATAACACCCCTATTTGAATGCTAACAATGGGTTTTGCATTTTCTCTGCGTGAAGGTTTCATTCTCCACCATTTATTCATTGTGTGTGAATAACTTCTTTTTTATCAACTATTTCAGATCTAACTTTGGGAATTTTTTTCTAGTCAATTCGACCACGAGAAACAACATATTCGAAAATGAAAGGTGTACAAAGTCAACTAACCGAAATATAGTTTGTTTATGGGTTTCCACCCCATTTCCACCCTTTAAGACGGTTTGGAAAACCGAGGCACCATGTTTTTTACTGAGATGACCGCCGGAAAAGCATATTCAATGATTAGAGGTACACAAAGAGTCCAGTATAGAAATAAAAAAAATTCGATATTTTTTTCTCCGTGTATCTTGTGGATGTGGATAACTTCACACCCGTCTTTACTCCTGTACCAAATTCATATTCTTTGACAATACTCGTATGCAAAAGACAAATTTTCAGATTAAATTCTTCAAAATTATGTTCTAGAACATGCATAACTTTTTATGAACAATGGCTTTTTTACTAAAATGAAAAATATTTTTTTTTCCATAAGTCGCCAACTTAAGACGACACTGTATATAAAAGTATCAACGCTGAGGTGTGATTTCGTGTACCATATATGAATTCTATTGCTGACAGCTATGTCTCTGTTTCTCTCATGAACTCAACTATAATAGTATATTGTACAATGAGCATGAAATGACATACATTTCCCACGAGTAGGTATATGAAATTTTGTAGTACGAGCGTAGCGAGTACCTACGAGTGGGAAATGGGTCATTTCATGCTCATTGTACACTATACTTTTTCTACGACCATCTGAATCATTAACAAATCTGTAATATTTTTAATAATCCTTTTTATCATAAACTCTCCTGCCGTCATTTTTACATGGTTTAAATAATTTTTTCTCTCTTCACCCGTTGAATCAAAAATCTATTTTGTCTTTTTGTACACGTACCTACCTACGTCGTGAAAATTATTATAAAAATCAAACACTACTTAATCGATTTCATAAAATGAAAAAAAAACATGGCTGCGTGGATTTGAACCCTCGCTCCCACCATCCAAAGTCCACGTGTCATCTGAATCAACACTCGTCGTTACTAGAGCACATAATAATTTGTTCAAATTAACTGCTATATAGAAAGTATCTGTCAACTTTTCAAAAATATAGAATCCGATTGTAATCAATCTTTTTATTGAAATTATTCTGGACGTAACCAAACTTGTTTTGATATTGTGTTCATAAAATTCGTTAATACCTACCTATAATGACAGTCTAGTAGTTCATGAAAGTCGTAGGAAATGAATATTTCGATACAGCTAGCCCGTGGGAAATGAAAATCGGTGTTACGACGTGGTAGGTTTCTTAATCGAAGACGCAATTGAAATGTTCATTTTTCTTAATGGTCGTAGAAAAAGTCATTTCCGAGGGGGAAAGAAACATCTCCTTTAAATCTTGTACAACTAGAAATTTTGAGTCATTTAATTCAATTTTCATTAAATCTTTGCTTCAGTCATCGGTTTGAGTCTTTCAGTCATCGGTTTGAATCTTTCAAGTCTCTTAAATATTTTAAGTCTTGTACACATTTTATCTAGATGTTTCCCCCCTCAGTCATTTCACATTTTGTAACAAAGTTGGAATGAAAATTCGATGCGAGTGGGAAGTCCCGACCCCGTAAAGCTAGCAGAACCACTTTGGAATATTCAATTTTTTTTAGGCCGTAATTTTAGGGTAATTTATTACCCTATTCCCAAATTTTTTGCTCTCTAATTGTGAGATATATCGCGGGTTCTGCTAGCTTTACGTTAAGCTGGCAGAACCAAACCGCCAAACAAATGATTATGGAAAGTCTAAGCACACCATAATTTTAGGCTCATTTTAGGCTCACGTTTGAACTCATCGCCAATTTTTTTGGAATATGTTTTTTCTTTAAATTCTGGGTTCTGCTAGCTTTACCGTTGAGCTATAAGAACCCAACCATAAAAAGCATCTCAAAACAAATCCAGTTGGACAATAATTTTAGGCTCTATTCAGGCTAATTTATTACCTACAATTATATATACTTTTTGCTCTTCATGGAGGAGAAATCATAGGTTGTGTTAGCTCAACACTGAGCTGGCAGTACCAAACGGCTTATCGAATCGTTATGACAAATCTGATTGCACCAAAATTTTAGGATCATTTTAGGCTCAGGTTTGAACCTATTGCCGATTTTTTTGGAATGCGTTTTTTTAAATCCTGGGTTCTGCCAGCTTTTCCGTTGCAGAACCCAACCATAAAAAAGCATCTCAGAACAAATCCAATTAGACAATAATTTTAGGCTCTATTCAGGCTAATTTATTACCCAATTATATATTTTTTTGTTCTTCAGTTGGAGGAGAAATCATAGGTTATGTTAGATCAACACTGAGCTGACACTACCAAAAGGCTAACCGAATCGTTATGAATAATCTGATCGCACCATAATTTTAGGCTCACTTTAGGATCACGTTTGAACCCATTGCCGATTTTTTGTAATGTCTCCTTTTTCAAAATAACTGGATCCTGCTAGCAGAACTCAACCATAAAAAAGCAACTCAGAACCCAAGATTTAAAAAAACGCATTCCAAAAAATCGGCGGTGGGTTCAAACGTGAGCCTAAAATGAGCCTAAAATTATGGTGCGACCAGATTTTTCATAACGATTCGGTTAGCCCTTTGGTACTGCCAGCTCAGTGAGAGAGCTAACATAGCCTTTGATTTCTTCTGAGTTGCGTTTTTATGGTTGGGTTCTGCTAGCTTATCGGTAAAGCTAGCAGAACTCTACCAGCTTAACGGTAAAGCTAGCAGAACCCAGGATTAAAAAAAACGCATTCCAAAAAAATCGACGATTGGTTCAAACGTGAGCCTAAAATGAGCCTAGAATTATGGTGTGCTTAGACTTTTCATAATCATTTGTTTGGCGATTTGGTTCTGCCAGCTTAACGTTAAGCTAAGCTTAACGTTAAGCTAGCAGAACCCGCGATATCTCTCACAATTGAAGAGCAAAAAATTTGGGAATAGGGTAATAAATTAGCCTAAAATCATGGCCTAAAAAAATTTGCATATTCCGAAGTGGTTCTGCTAGTTTTACGGGGGTGAAGTTCCGAGCGCGAGTGGGAAGTTCCGAGCGCGAGTGGGAAGTTCCGAGCGCGAGTGGGAAGTTCCGAGTGCGAGTAGGAAGTTCCGAGCGCGAGTAGGAAGTTCCGAGCGCGAGTAGGAAGTTCCGAGCGCGAGTGGGAAGTTCCGAGCGCGAGTGGGAAGTTCCGAGTGCGAGTAGGAAGTTCCGAGCGCGAGTAGGAAGTTCCGAGCGCGAGTAGGAAGTTCCGAGCGCGAGTGGGAAGTTCCGAGCGCGAGTAGGAAGTTCCGAGCGCGAGTGGGAAGTTCCGAGCGCAGGTGGGAAGTTTCAATCGCAAGCTGAAAGCGATCGTGAGTTACACGATTATCGAATTCTCGTTCCAAACCGAGTAACAGACAGTAGTTTCTCCAGGAGCCACTCAAGATTTAAAATTGAACAATTGCAGTAAGAATTCAACCATAAAGTCATTTCACTTATTCTACGATACAAGGAATCCCACCCCAGACACGTGCCTAATATTATATTTGGTAACAACGTTGGAATGAAAATTCAATGAGAGTGGGAAGTTCCGAACACAACTATGAAATTCCGAGCAAAAGTGGGAAATTTCGAGCGCAAATGGAAAGTTCCTAGCGCGAGTGGGAAGTTCCGAGCGCACGAGTGGGAAGTTCCGAGCGCACGAGTGGGAAGTTCCGAGCGCACGAGTGGGAAGTTTCGAGCGCACGAGTGGGAAGTTCCAAGCGCACGTGTGGAAAGTTCTGAGCGCACGACTGGAAAGTTCCGAGCGCACGAATGAGAAGTACCGAGCGCACGCGTGGGAAGTTCGGAACGCGTGTGAGGAGTTCCGGGCGCTAGTGTGGTGTTCCGAGTACGAATGTGGAGTTCCGAGCGCGAGTGAGAAGTTCCGAGTGCGAGTGGAAAGTTCCCAGCCACTCAAGATATGAAATAAAAACATTACCAGCGGGAAGTTGCAAGCGCGAATGGGTGATTCCCAGCACGATTGGTGGTTCCCAGCACGAGTGGTGGTTCCGAGCGAAAGTAGGAATTTCCCAGTGCGAGTGGGGAATTCCGAATGAGAATGGTATATTCCGAACGCGAATGGTAAATTCTGAGCGCGAGTCGGCAAGCGAGCATGAGTAACACGAGCATCGAATTTTCGTTCCAAAACCTAGCAGCATACTATACTTTTTCCAGGAGCTACTGTAGATATGAAATGGAACCGTCACAATATAATAACTATCTGTCATTTGTGCGGTGCCTGCTGGTAATTCGCTGACAGTCAAGGCTAACCGAATATTTTGTAAACTATTATAGAATATTTATTCTGTGCCTTGTTAAAGAATGAAAATACATGCAAACCAGATAAGAAAGCAAGTGTTTCAGAATAAATATTCTGACTCAAGAGTAACAATTTTTACATTCTATTGTTAAAAATGATTTCGGAATTATTACATTCACTTATGGTCGTAAGGAAAATCATGATTAATTTTATTATTTTGATGAAGAGATCCACGGTTTCCTCTGTAGCTATTGATTGTGATAAATATACCTGATTCCCAGATTAGCCAAAATAATAAAGAAATTGGTAAAACAGAGAAATGTGGAATTCTTGGAAAACAACAACATTATGATCAATATGGCAATATCAGTAAAAGAAAAACACCTCTGACACAATACCCACATTCTTACAATTAGTATACAATGAATTATTAATATAACAATTAAATGGTGGATTGTTCACAAATATCACTGTTACTTAATCACTACTTGTAAGAGAATACAAACTGGAAAGCCCAGAAGATAACTTTTGACTTGAATATTTTATTTATTTTGCAACTTGTTTTCAATGTTGTTTCAACCTATCAGGAGATTGTGTGAGAATGAACACTCCAGAACCTTTCAGGAATATGTAGGTTAGGCAGTGATCAACTTCATCTTAAATAACAAGTAAAGTTAGAAAATTGTAATTCAAAGTCAAGAGCTGAGAATGTTTGATACTGATTAAAAATGTTTCTTACCTTCTGGGATTACCCACATGATCTCTTGGTACATTTTCACTGTCACTATCAACTAGAGCTTCTGCTATAATTTCTGAGTCCTGTTCCGTTTTGCACGAACCACCGAGGCATTCTGAGTAGAAAGATAAAACTACCACATCGACCAAAAACCAAACTAAAGAGGTTAGAAGTATCACTCTGCAGGTGTGGATTCTTAGTTTTCCATGTAACATTTTATTGAAATCTATTTAGTTACTATACATCACAAATTATAGCTTTCTTGTATATTTATCACAGATTTTTATTTTGGAGGATTGAATATGAAAATGTCAATTCCTAAAATATAAACAATCAATTGAATTGTTTTTCTCTACTCTAACATGATTTGCCTACATTAACCGCACCGACACATACTACAGGTAACCGCTACTTCTACCTGATTTTTTTAGATACTACTGTTTTCATTTTGATGTCTTCATTTGAAGAATTTTAATTTTACACGTCGCACATTCCGCAGACCGCGAAATAAACCACGTCCCACGTCTATGAATGAACTACTCTGACGTAGCCGTAGTGACAGTAGTGACAATGACAGTAGTGACGACTCATATCATTCGCTCAATTGCTGTGTCTATCAGAGAAAAGCGGAAGGCGCTTTGCTAAATAAATCATAAAGGCGCTTTACAAGTCTACTAGACGGTCCAAATTACAAACCGCTGAACCGCTTCAAATGAATCCAACGGAGAATGAAGTGCATCTTTTATCAGCAGCGGTTGGAAGACCCGTCAGCCACCTATCACGTGAAGCGTAAAAGTGGCTGCGGCCACTGCATGCTGTTAGACGCACCCAATAGTTGTGTCTATCAGAGAAAAGCGAAAAGCGCTTTTCTAACTAAAGCATAAAAGCGATTTATAAGTCTACTAGGCTATCCAAATTGCAGATCTCTGAAAAATAAATCCAGCGGAAAATAAAGTGCTTTCTTTACTCATCTGCAGCGGCTGGAAGACCTGTCAGCCGTTTATCACGTGAAGCGTAAAAGCGGCTGCAGCCGCGCTGCATGCTGTCGGACGCACCTAATGGCTGTGTCTATCAAAGAAAAGTAGAAAGCGCTTTGCTGAATAAAGAATAAATGCGCTTTTCAAGTTTACTAGATGATCCAAATTACAGACCGCTGAACCGCTTCAAATAAATCCAGCGGAAAATAATGTGTTTTCTTTATTCATCTTCAGCGGCTAGAAGCCTGTCAGCCGTCTATCACGTGAAGCGTGATAGGGCTGCAGCCATGGAGACTAAAATTTAACAAGTAGTGTTTAATCCCCATAACACAATGGGGACACATACAGCCGTATGCATAGTCAATCGCCAGCGACTCGCCAGAGTTTCGCCGTTCGCTACACAAGGATTATGATGCACAGTCGAGCTCTAAAAAAGTGACAACTACGCGATAAGTCACATTTTGGCGAAACGCTGGCGATGTACCACTTTTTTGGAGCTCGACTGTGCATAATAGTTCTTGTGTAGCGAGCGGCGAAACTCTGGCGAGTCGCTGGAATTGACTATGCATACGGCTGTTAGTCTTCTTGGACACTACCCACACATCATGAAGATGTTCGGGACGTCTCCAAGACGTCCAGTAAAATCCACAGAACTCATACTTGATATAAGTATGAGTTATGTGGTAAAATCTTAAAGGCAACTATAGTAGAAAGAGATGAAAGAACATTTGTGACGAAATGTAACGTAGTTGGACATGTCATGGACGCCGTTCTCTATAGACAGTGACGGACTAGCTCTTGATATATGAGAGTTACTGCTGACAGTTTTGTTGCTTGGTACGAGTTCGACTCTGTCTGTACTCATATCCAAGTACGTCACTATGACGCGTTGATGCTACAAGATTCTGATTGGCTACAGCTTATTAAACCCTCCTTGTTAGTTTAGTCTATTTTGGCTGCAGCTGCTGCATGCTGTTAGACGCACCCAATACCTGCGTGTCTTTCGTTTACCTTCGGTAGAAACAGAATGACAAGTGACAGCTCCAGAACCCATCACAGCAACCAGAATTGGAATAGGTCAAGAAAAGGACATGTATTATCATTCCGGATGCAGAATCATAGCATGAAACCGCAACTAGTCACACTTCACATTCACTTCAACTTCATCATAGAGAGTTATCGGACGCGCACTTTATGAAGAGCAGTATTAAAGTCGCCCTTATTTTGACATCTACGCATGCGCTCATGTACGTTACCTTATATTTCCCTTATTAAGGATAGTGCCTGACTTTATTTATGCCTGCTTTAAGTTGGTCTTATTTTTCCCTTATCCTTATTTTTTCTCTGTCATTAAAATATAATCTGATACCTGGTATATATTTCTGATTTCCCCATTTGTTTTGTTGTTATTTGTCTTGTTATTACTTGAAGGTATTAATACATTGGAGATAAGAAAGGCGATGCAAAGGTGAAATAGATGAGTAAATAAAAATATCTATTCTTTTGGTTTACGTATGATGATGTGGTTTTATTGAGAGAAGTTGTTCCGCACAATTCTAATTTAAACCCAGAAAAACAGTCATTACCAATGTGCCATACAACATAGACTTGTTTTCAACTACCAACAAAGGTTAGAAATAAGGTAAGTAATAAATAAGGGAAAACCAGATGATTACCGATAACACTTATTTTACAAAACAAATACGGTCATGCAGTATACGGAAGCTTCCGATAACTCTCTACATGAGTTATGGACTGTGGACACGTCAAAATCACAGAACGTCGTACAGGAGAGTCTAATGCTCTGGCCAATCAGAATCTTGTAGCATCAACGCGTCATAGTGAAGTACTAGCAATACGAACGGATACTCCGATACTGCGTTCAAGTAAGTCTGTTTCATTGTTTACGGAATCATTTTTAGTGCAAATGGCGGATGGCACAACACGGGTTGGACATTTGAATCCGTTATCTTGATGTGGAAGTCGTGTAGCTCAGTAAATTTTTGTTCTGTCCAAAGAGACCAAACTAACAGGAGGTTCTAACTTCTAATAAGATTTAGCCAATCAGAATCTTGTAGCATCAACGCCTCATAGTGACGTACTTAGACTTGAGTACAGAGTCGAACTCGAACAAAAAGGAACAAAACTGTCAGCAGCAACTCTCATATACCAAAAGTGCGGAGTGCGCTAGTCCGTCACTGTCTATAGAGAATGGCGGCCATGACATATCCAACTACGTCACATTTCGTCACAAATGTTCTTTTATCTTTTTCTATTAGTGTCACCATTGGCTTATGGAGATTAGACTATCCTGTCAGATAACATCTTTGATCTCTTTGTGGGTCACCAGCTTATGACAGCGCCAGCGGCGTTTACTTGAATAGGGGTAATAATCCAAAAAAAATTAAAATACTAGAATTTGATTACAATGGTTGCATACAAATTTCTTAAATACAAAATTCACCCACTACAGGTAACTTTAAAATATGTCTGCTAATTTTTATGGTGGATTTATGCAGCAATCATAAGTCATAAGTCTTTAGTCATAAGGAAGAATATTCGTCAATGATTGGTTGGAATATACGGACCAACCAATCATTGACGAATATTCTTCCTTATAACTAAAGACTTATGACTCCACCATTAATCGTTTTAAGTCCACTGAAATGAAATTATAATATGATGACTGGAATGCTCGTCAGGCTGCGCGACTGGATTTCTCATGGAGGCCGCCATGTTTGTTTGTGCCTCCCGGCAGTGGCGGAGGACTCGAGGTTGAGTTGATTGTAACATATAAAACAGATCCGTAGGCTAGAACGATGTATGTTCTCGATTCAAAACGAAATCAAAATTATGAAATTTCTTTGAATAGAGATAAAATGGAATTATATCTACCATATAGACCATTGATATCGACTCAAGTTGCAATATATTTTGAATTGTATCGGTTTTCATAATTGCTCAAATTTGTCATATGTCAAACTCACGACGGATCGAGTGTTCGTAATTGCACCCGATACAAAGACGCGCTGCACTGCACTGGCACGTTTACAAGCCATAAATTGGGAAACCACTGACACGTACGTGCAGATGAATGTCTCTCTCGCACCCATACAAGTAAGCAATAAAGTATTTCACTGCTAGATTGCATGCGCCTCCTTTGTTCATCTCCTAGAGTTATCACTTTATACGGGTGCTCAGAAGAACTAAGGCTGAATTCCCACAGATCCGACGTCCGATGATACGATGGTACGAAAATGTTCTGATTGGTTGGAAAATGTCCTGATTGGTTGATTTGTTGTCACACCTACCAATTCAACCAATCAGAACATTTTCGTACCATCGTATCATCGGACGTCGGATCTGTGGGAATTCAGCCTAAGAGTCATCATATTATAATTTCATTTCAGTGTTTGCCTCGTTCATACCCTTGCAAATTTCGCAATTTTTCTGCGAATAACATAGCTGCCAACATGGTTCTGCATCAACGATTGGTCCGGCATGACTGGCAGCCTATTTATTCGCAGAATAAATAGGAAATTTGCGAGGGTATGAACAAGACTTTACACTCACTCCGTATTTCCCGCATAGATATTTTTTAGAGGACAGCGTAACGAACGAGCCGCCACTGTTAAAACATGAACACTTGTAAAGCTTTCGGTTGCAAGCGAGACAAACCGAACCGAATGTATCAGCCAATCGCTTGTATTATTTTCATTACTTTGCTGTTACTTTTGTTTGTTTACTTCTCCCTCTATCCCATGAGAACTCGTTGGTCTGTGTCACTTTGTCACAGAATACTTTACACATGTGTTCTGACCACTGAAATGAAATTATAATAGTCGTCATATAATTTCATTTCAGTGGTTCTGACCAAGAAGACTTAAAAACAAGGAGTGTCTGATTCCCATAAGACAATGGGGACACTAGTAGAAAGAGATGAAAGAACATTTGTGACGAAATGTGACGTAGTTATACATGTCATGGCCGCCGTTCTCTATAGACAGTGACGGACTAGCTCTTGGTATATGAGAGTTACTGCTGACAGTTTTGTTGCTTGATTCGAGTTCGACTAGTACTCATACCCAAGTACGTCACTATGACGCGTTGATGATACAAGTTTCTGATTGGCTAGAGCTTATTAAATCCTCCTTGTTTTTAGTCTTCTTGGATTTATGCAGCAATCATAAGTCATAAGGAAGAATATTCGTCAATGATTGGTTGGAATATACGGACCAACCAATCATTGACGAATATTCTTTCTTATGACTTAAGACTTATGATTGCTGCTCCACCATCAGTTTGTGGTTCTTTCTGTTTAGTGTCCTGTCTTTGTTATGGTGGATTTATGCAGCAATCATAAGTCATAAGTCTTAAGTCATAAGGAAGAATATTCGTCAATGATTGGTTGGAATATACGGACCAACCAATCATTGACGATTATTCTTCCTTATGACTTAAGACTTATGACTTATGATTGCTGCATAAATCCACCATTATTTTTCAGCTGTCAACCCAGTGGGTGGGTTGTTTGTTGTTTTTGTTTTCAATGTTTTCTATAGAGTGTTGAGCCTAGAGACAGTATTTTTGTATATTTTTGCGAAAAATGTATGTACACACAGTTAGAGTAATTTGAAACTGACTTCTTTTTTCCTACATGGTCAGCAGAATTGCCACACAGCAACTACAACAATTTTTGTTTTAGGTCTAAAAATTTTGATAAGTTGGTCAAATGTCCCTTCAACCCACAACACATACTGACTCAAAGCTCTCTTCAACGCCATATCATCCGCTGCATGGTGAATTATCCCAATTATGTGGTGTGTCCTTATAATGCCATGCATAGATTCAGGGACAAAACTTTGTTACATGAACACATGCTAAAATGCGAATCCAAAAAGATTCTTGCAGAAATGAATGAGGAACTCAAACAAGACACCTGTTACCACATTGACAACATAAGAGACATCAACCTGGAATATGAAAATTGGGATGAGAGTTAAAATACTTCAAGCTCATATTTGCTACTGGCCAATAGTTAGGTAGACATTTTATTAATTTAATAAACAATTTTGTAATTAACCCAAAACCTCCTCTCCACGGTTTATTGAAATTTTATAAAGAAAACAACCCAAAAAGACCAGTGTGCTCCTATATTTCCTCTTTAAGGTTTCTCTCCATTTATCTATAATTTTTATTTATATTATTGACATGATCACATATTTGGGTTCTATGTATTGGCACATGTACGAATAAAGACTACTCGAAATTGTAACATGTACGCGTTTTGCTATTGCTTTCTCAAACAAAATGGAATTCAGTAAATGTACAGACATATTTATAGTTATTTGAAATTTGATAATTTTTTTTTAATGATAGCATCCTTCATTGTTCTCAACCACGAACGCACTGACAAAATACGGTTGGTGGCGGAGCTTTAATGAAGAAGGTACAGGTGTCCACTAGGTAAATAGAAGGAATATATGGGTAGCATACCTGATACACAAGTAGCTTGCTTAACATCGGAAATCCATTCAGGGCATTATCACAAAGATGCATTCAGCAATTAAAGAGGTTAAGTGATGACTGATTTTAATCTACCTGGTCATTAAGTAAATTATTGGAATTTTTTCTTTTGTTGATGTCCATTGCTCCTAAGAAATTAAGTTTGAACCTTTTCTTCCTGAATGTAAAATTTCAAAATTTGTATCAAAAGTATGGTTGCATGAGAAATATATATATGAGGAAAATATTCTACATTATTGAGTTTGATAACAAAATTCTCTCAGAAAAAAAGTACATATTATTCTCTCTCTCACTACGATTTTGTAAGAAACATTTAGTGCCACCTGAATAGTCTGATTCGTTAAAAACAAATCTAAATCAGAGGGGTAATAAGAGTTGAATAAGTAATAAACAAATCGATTTTTAATTATAATAATACATTTATTTTCACAAGACTTACAAATTACAAAATTGGCAATTAAATCTGATCATACTAAGAGATTATTTGAGATGGCGGATGAGATAATTCACACATTAGGTCATCAGTTCAAAAAAAACGATAGCCCAAATGATAATCAACATACATTTGCTGTCCTACATTCTCTATTCTTTTTTTTTAGTCTCACATGGGGTAGCTTGTTGCAAAGGCAGGCATCCATGTATACATCTGTGAATCTGTCAACTCTCAGTTATAACCTTATTATTCATAACTCTTTTTTTTTCAGGTGCCAGAAAAAACCTTCAACTGTTCCAATTGAAGTCACCATTGAAACGTATTAGAATAAGAATCACTAGTATTAGAATGTTTGATTAAATAGGTTCTTCTTTCCAATATGACATATCTTACTTAGTTATTGTGCTTCTTATATGTGATGTGCATTCTGAGATACTTGTTGCTTGTCTTCTACAAAAAAGTGTCTCCAAATACCTAGTTTGAGTAGGTACTTTCAGTAACGGGTACCGTTTCAAATTGCCACGTTTTTATTCAAGAGTCCTAGAGCATTATTTACAAATATTGTTTTTAGAATGGTGGCCATTTAAAAAATGTAATTGATAAAACGTTTAGTACTTCAATAATTTCTATGAATTGACTGTTGTTAGTTGGATAAGTAAAAGTAATCTTGTTAAAAACAAGAGTAGTAGTTTCGCTACATATTTTTGATATAATATTACTTCACCCTATTTTAATGTTTTATATAAGTATAAATTTTGTGATCTAGGTAGTTGTTTTGTTTTATGTCAAATTTGACTTTAATTAAAAGTTAATAAACTAATAAACATTATTCCAAAATCCAAAGCACAATCTACAGTGTGTCCCACTTACCATGCTCACCATGGAAATCTTTTTAATGGTGAGAGATACGAGGTTGGTTAAATGACACCAAATGTGGAGTTTATTAAGGCCAACTATAATGTGAAAAAATATTTTGATTAAATCCATTCGTTTTTGTTTTATAAGCAAAAACAGATTTTGATCATTTTCATGTCTACTCTGTAACTTCTTTTTTTATGAAAATATTCGAATAGGAATTTCACATTCTCATGGCAGTTTTTCATTGAGATTTCGAATAAAATATGAAATGTATACCAACTCTTCTAGAATTTGAGATATCAGCACCAACTTTTATTTTTCAAAAGTAGGTCATAGCTCACTGACTTAGTTATGAATAACTTTTTTTTCTCTTACAGATGGTATGTCACAGTAAACGTTTTTTTGTTGATAACAACATAGTTATCGTCATTTATACAAAAACAAGAACAATTTTGAAGTCGCCATCTTGAATTTATAAATTTTAACAAAAAAAATCATGATCTCCGACCTCAAAAACCCCCACATACCAATTTTGAATGGAATCGGACCATAATCACAAATCTCGTCCGCCATATTGGAGGAGCCGTCATTTTTTATTTCAATAAAAATTCCATAGTGCATCGTCACCGGAATTATGAACATCTGCCAAATTTCAAGTTATTAGGACCGCCAAAGTGGGTTAAAATTCACTTGCAAGAGACATGAAAATGATCATCAAAATCTGTTATTTGCGTATAAAACAAAAACGAATAGATTTTATCAATATATTTTTTCACATTATAGTTGGCCTTGATAAACTCCACATTTGGTGTCATTTAACCGTCCTCGTATCTCTTACCATTAAAAAGATCTCCATGGTAAGCATGGTAAGTGGGACACACTGTATATATGTATCTATATTTTAACGTTAGGTGAACATAATTTCTATGTGAATGGTCCGAAAAGATAGTCGTGCAAGTATACTTTTTAAACGACTCCAAATAGAAATCTCAAAAATCTTATTTTTCGCAGAATCTGACAGTTTCTTCAACAAACTTTGGGAACATATTTTTTTGTATCCAATCAGCAAAACCTCAGAGCCGTGACGGTTGCTATGGACACAGCCAACTTGAAACTTTGCAGAATTTGGACTTTGTTAGGAGAGAATCAGAAAAAAATCACAGTGAGCGAGAGATGCGTGCGCAGCGAATTTTCTGTGCGCAAAACCTGATTTTCTGAGGCAGTTATGTAAAAAATATTTTTTGAAACAAGCTTTTATTTATGTACTATTGAACTAAAATTTTTAAAAAAATTATACACTAACCGGCAAAAAAAACCGGCCACTTAAAAATCCCAAATTCAAAGTCGCGAACCGCTCATTTAATTTTGATGTTTTTTTTAAATTGTAGGTTAATTCCTCAGTAACGATGTTATGTCAAAAATTTTTGATCAGATTTGCATTTGAGCATATATGGG
Organism: Chrysolina oricalcia; assembly: GCA_944452925.2. Classification (NCBI taxonomy): domain Eukaryota; kingdom Metazoa; phylum Arthropoda; class Insecta; order Coleoptera; family Chrysomelidae; genus Chrysolina; species Chrysolina oricalcia. Next base: position 54,352,921 of record OX101824.2, read on the forward strand.
GTGCAAAAATGAGACAAAGTTTCTTTTAAACACCCTGTGGAGTGCAACAGCTATAGCAGCTGTTTTCAACTAAAATCACATTGAACTCTGATCATTTTATTTTTTTAATCACGACATTATCTCTGTTCTTACCGGAGATACACTTTTTGAAAGCGAACGGCTCGGAAAAAGTGTTACCAGGTAGAAATTTCTACGTGTAAATAATCAAGGCGGCATACTCACAACAGTCCAGGATGTCTGTAATCGGTATATGGTATCGAAGATATTCTCCTAAACGCTTTTGTGCCCTACTCTTATTTTGTCGGAGACGGCTTCGTATTAATGCAAGATAATGCGCGACCGCACGTGGCACGAGTAGTTAACGAATATTTGGACGAAGTGGGTATTGAACGAATAGTTTGGCCATCTTGCAGTACTGATCTCAATCCAGTTGAACATCTCTGGGACCAACTTCAAAGGAGCATTCGTTGCCGACATGCTTTACTAGACACCCTTCATAATATGCGAATTGCATTTCAGGAAGAATTTGATGCCATTCCACAAGAATTTCTTACAAACCTTATTGATTCGATGAAACATCGACTGAATGAAGTCAGTTTGGCGCGGGGAAGCCACACTAGATATTATCCCCTTGAAATGTGTTTATTGTTTTTGCAATTTTTAAGTTTTTGTTAGTTTTCTAATTAAACTTACGTTTTGATGTTTATTTGTTGTGTTTTCACTGGTTCGTCCGAGGTGTTCGCTTTAAAACAGTGTATCTCCAGTAAAAACAGAGATAATGTAGTGATTAAAAGAACAAAATATTCAGAAAAGATCCGGCTTCAATGAGATTTCAGTGGACAACAGCTGCTATAGTTGTTGCACTCCACAGGGTGTTTCAAATTTTGGAAAAGAAACTTCGTTTCATTGATGCACCCCGTATATGATCAAATTCAAATCTGGATAAAAATTTCTGACATGGCATCGTTACTACGGAATTATTCTACAATTTAAAAAAAGAAACATAAAAATCAAAGGAACGGTTCGAGAGGAAGCCAACTTTGAATTTGGGGCCAGTTTTTAGTGGCCGTTTTTTTTGCCGGCGAGTGTATTTATGAAAAATTACAAAATATAACTGCGGACTGTCTTTCATGTGATGGCATAGTCGGTTTTCTACAAGTATTTTTGTTAAAAACTCAATCATTTTATGCTCTATTGCTTGGTGTATACCGGGTGGCTACGGAAGTATTGCCTACGGAATATTTCAGTTATTGTATGAAGTAGGTTTGTGAAATTTGGAGCGTCGATATAATAACATAAGAGCTAGAATTTGAGCATATTGACATGTCGGAGTTAACTTCCGGTCTGACCGGAAGTAACATCAACTTTCTTATTTTAAATGGAAACCCTATTTTTTTTCTTTTCGATTTATTCAGCATTCAATTCCCTTTCTAATGACATATCACAAGTTGGTATCTAACCAGAAACTAGATCAGAAAAAAATTATTATTGAAATTCACCGAGTAGGCCGTGGAAGCAAAATGAAAGCCAAAAATTGAAAAGTTGGCTATGGAAACCATACGTCACTTGATAACAGTTGCTACTACTGTGATATTTTATTTTCATTCGTCGGCGTTATAAAAAGCCGCCAAAAAAAATATTGGAAAAATTGGGAAAAAACAATACTCTGTAGGTCCATAACTTAAATAGGAACATACAACTTTTTCTTGCCTGTACTATTCAGCATAACCATTCCTTTCTAATGATATAATAGAAAGTAATTTTTTGAAATGAAATACCAAAAAATCTAATAATTATTCTTCAAATAACGAAAAAACAGATTTATCGAAAAAAAAATTCAAATTGATAGGATTAAAGATAAAATAAATTCAAAACAAATGTTCGAAATGCATTCCCTCAGCGTCAATACATTTATTGACTCTGGTGATATTTTCATGTAAAATGTTTCTCAACATTTGGGGCGTGATATCTTGGAAAGCTCTACGAATTTTTACTTCTAGCTCATGTAGAGTTGTAGGCTGTGTGGAATACACCCTATTTTTAAGATGCCCCCTTAGAAAAAAGTCGCACGGAGTAAGATCAGGTGGCCACCTGACTGGACCATGGGTTGTTATAAGTCTCTCTTGAAAGCGATTTTGAAGATAATTTCTCGCTATTCTTGAATTATGCGGAGGGGCGCCATCTTGCTGGAAGTACATTCTCTCAGTTATTTCCGCTGGTAGGTTGTTAATGAATTCCGAAATTTCATTCGTTAAAAAATTAAAGTATCTCTCTCCGGTTAGTTGGCCTTGAAAAAGAATGGGGCCAACAATATGAGTTCCAACTATTCCTGCCCAAACATTCACACCAAATCTCTCCTGGAAGCCGCCTTGTCGAAACCGGTGCTCGTTTGCTATCGCCCAGTACCTGGAACAAAAGACCGTTCACACTTTTAGCACTTTACACTTCGACTATCGACAATAATCCAAATAAAGTACAGTACCTACCTTGTATTATTCCTGTTAAATAATCCATTGTTGGTAAATCTTGACTCGTCCGTAAACAAGATATAATAGTTAAATAGGTGATTCTCAGCATTTTGTCGAAGAAACCAATTACAATATTCCAGGCGCCTTTCACCGTCATTTTCATACAAATGTTGATGCAACTGATACTTGAAGGATTTCAATCGATGTTTTTTCAAAATTTTCCTAGCAGAGTCCTTACTTATAGCTAATTCGGCGCCAATCTGCCTTGAGGAAATTGTGCTATCATATTGTACTAAAGCTAATACATTAATTTCAGTTTCCTCATTAATAACAAATGCTTCTTGGTCTTCGTGAACATCAGGCTCAGTTCTTAATTTTTCTTCAAGCCACTGGAAATACCTTCTTGACGGTTGCTGCCTCCCTGGATATCGCTCTAAATACAATCGTTCAGCGGCATAAGAATTTTTTAAACATTCACCATAAATGAGAAGCATGTCAATTTGTTCGGTTCGTGAATAACGGGGCATTTTTTTAATATTCCAGTAACTGATTTCGATTTCCAAACCCTTTTAAAATGGCAGAATCAAAAACACTACTTCGAACGTCAAAATAATATGGATAGCAGCGTTCGTGACAGCTCTCATTTCTTTTTTGTTTCATTTCAAAATACATCTTAATCAGCCTACTTGTTAATATTTTGGTTCGAATGATTATTGCAATGGAATGATTATTCTGAATAGCACAAACATCGTTCATAGGTAGATATTAGAATATCTATGGACGTCGGACGATGGCACAGACCAAGTACGTTTATGTTCCTATTTAACCTAGAACCTACAGGATATAATTTATTATTCCACATTATTTTTAATTTTATTTTTGCGTATGGCGATAATCTGTTTTGTTATTTGAAGAATAATAATTGGATTTTTCGGTATCTCAGTTCAAAAAATTATTTTCTATTATATAATTAGAAAGGAATGGTTATGCTGAATAGTACAGGCAAGAAAAAGTTGTATGTTCCTATTTAAGTTATGGACCTACAGAGTATTCTTTTTTTCCAATATTTTTTTTGGCGGCTTTTTATAACGCCGACGAATGAAAATAAAATATCACAGTAGTAGCAACTGTTATCAAGTGACGTATGGTTTCCATAGCCAACTTTTCAATTTTTGGCTTTCTTTTTGCTTCCACGGCCTACTCGGTGAATTTCAATAATAATTTTTTTCTGATCTAGTTTCTGGTTAGATACCAACTTGTGATATGTCATTAGAAAGGAAATTGAATGCTGAATAAAGCGAAATGAAAAAAAATAGGGTTTCCATTTAAAATAAGAAAGTTGATGTTACTTCCGGTCAGACCGGAAGTTAACTTCGACATGTCAATATGCTCAAATTCTAGCTCTTATGTCATTATATCGACGCTCCAAATTTCACAAACCTACTTCATACAATAACTGAGATATTCCGTAGGCAATACTTCCGTAGCCACCCGGTATACAGGGTCGCTGATATGTATGGAAACGGTCGATTATCTCTTAAAGTAAGATAGCTAGCGAAAAATGTTGAGATACAAAAGTTCTAGAGTTTTTAAAAATCCATCATATTAACGAAAAATTAAGTATACAGGGTCAGTCAAAAAGTCAGGACGAAACAAAGTTGCTTTTTCTCTAATGGGACACCCTGTATATTATTCCATATTTCAATTTTGTTCGAAATTCTGAACAAAATTGATACAGCACCTCATTTCCTTAACTCGACCGTTTTCGAGATACTACTCTCATATTTATTAAAGAAAAAGAACGAAATAATGGATATTTATTATACACAAGGTGGAGTATGTGGATATGATTACAATTTAACTATAATTTTTTTACAGAAAATAAAAAAAGCATATTTGTTCAGGGTTGATAAAAATGCATGAAACGATAAAATGTATTTTTTAATGAATGTCTAGGATATTTGAAATTTTATGAAAGTCATAGATCTCGCTAAAATAAACAACTTTTTTTCTACGAAGATGTATCCATTGTCAAGATACAAAATGTTGAAGAACCGATATATTTTTTTTTAATTTCAACACGTCCGTTTTTTTTATTTCAATCATAAGAAAGACTATAACTTAAGAACGAGTCAGTTAATTTGAATTTTTCCATATCTGTTGATGGTTTTAGATAATTTTTCACAACCGTACTAGATTTGTTTCAAATATTTTGTATAGGTATGCACTAATAATAAAAACTATAATAAAATGTGGGTTATTTCTAATGAGTAACACACTCTACAAATTGCAAGCTGAAAAAAAACGATTTTTTTCCCAATCGTCATCAATGAATGAAAAGATTACCTAATAAAAATGTTAACAAATATATTCAAAAGCCTTTCACAGACTTTCTTGAAACCGCATTTTCTGATGCTTCCTGCTGAACGATTTTAACAGTGTACCCACATGTAATTTGCGAGCAGCTGCATGGTGAGCCGCTGATAAGGGCTGTTTATTATTGAATTACTGATTCACACATGCGACGTCCGATATACCCAATTCCCATTTTGTGAATGGGTCTTTTTTCAGACTTGACAAATTGTGTTCAAATCGGATTGGGAATGTGTAGGCGTATAGGCACTCCTAGAAGCGAGATTTTCATCAGACCGTAGTAGGCCAATACAATAGAGGATTTTTTTGTAACAAAAGTACTAGTAGGCCAAGCTGTAGATAAAAATAAGAGGGTCTATTGACATAAAATAAAAGAAGTAAACGGCCTATACTAATTTTTATAAAATAGTTCGTAAATGAAAACCCTGGTTTTCGCCGCAGCGCAAAATCGCTTTGTGGAATTTTTTAAACGAAATTTTGAAAAAAATTACAACTTTTTTTTTGTTTTTTTTTGCGAATATCTCAAAAGGTATTGAAGGAATCGGTTTACAGTCGGTAGAACTATTGTAGAGAATTTTAAAGGTTTCCCCAAACCAAGGCGGGAACGCGGGATGAATGCGAGACTGAATTCGATATTGGGATATGTAAAAATACATACCGGTGTGATTATTCGTATTCCGAAATGCAGACAAGCCGAGAAATATGTATGGATTGCTACATTTACTGTTTTTTCAGTAATTCGCACGGTCCCCATTTTCCGTTCCCGCTTTGGTTTGACGGAACCTTAAAACCTCCAAAATGGTTTTTATATGACCAGATCGGTACATTTTTCACTGAACCCTCGAAAAAGAGACAATTTTTCAAAACTTCATAATTTTTATAAATCTGAAGCTGGACGAACAATATTGCGGAAACTGATAGACAGTAACATGTGGTTCAACAGTGCGCAAGATGGTTTCTGTCCGATGTGTACTTTTTGCACTATCGCGTTATAAACAAGTTAAGGGCAAATCTTGCTAAATGCGCCGATTTAAGGAAAATCATCTTAGAGCGTTTTCACACACACCGGTAAAACCGGTGCCGGTGCCGTGTCGGTGCTGGTACCGGTTCCGGTACCGGACAACAGCGTATTTCACACAGCCCGGCATATCGGTTCCGTTATTTTTTTCAGTATATGTTGAACAGTACAGGAAGAAAGATGTATGCTCTAACTGCTGTCAACAGACGTCAACTCCTAGGTTTATTGCATCTTAGGAGAAAATACCGAAAAACCAAATATGAAAGACAATACTGGGTACATCCCCTACTGACAGTGAGATACTTAGAAGGCTCTTTTTACACGCTCTATGAAAAACTAAGAGAGGATAATTTCAAATTCTTCAATTATTTCAGAATGAGTACAGATACATTTGATTTTCTGGTGGAACGACTAGAAAATAAAATTAAGCATCAGGATACTTCAATGAAATTACTTGTCAAAATACTATCCGTCACCGACACGTCAGAATGTGTGGACAAACGTACATAAGAAATAGAAACCGGCTATCGAGATCCCCGCCGGCTGCATAAATCGGAATCGGCGGCGGTACCGGCAAATAAGTTGGACCGGGCTAAGTGTGAAAACTATAATTTGATTACATTGCATTCGGTGCCGGCACCGTCACCGTCACCGGCACCGGCTTTACCGGTGTGTGTGAAAACGCTCTTTATTCAAATTCTGTGAACGGCATTTGGAAGTAGCGATCAATTTCTACAATTTGTATATTTTGGGTGGGAGGTGGGAAATGTGTTGAAAATGTCACTTAATTTGTTATAAGTAAACATTGAAATACAAATAAAACATGTTTTATTTTTGGGTTTTGCTTATAGGATGAAAACTAATACAGTAATCTGGTCACCTAGATTGGATTAAATCATTTCTATTCAAACGAACACAGAATGTAGGTAGCTATATATCAACAAACACTTTTCACAGCATGCTGAAATAGACATTGGTGTTCCTCAGGGGTCCATACTGGGACCAATCCTGTTCTTATTCTATAATAAAGACTTGGATAAACTTTCGGTATACGCATCTTTCACAGTGTATGCCGACGATACGTTGTTGAACGTATCTGATAGATAATAAATTGTTTGTTTCTCAATACTTCGAAAACTTGAGCACTGAGGTTTCACCACGTCCAACAAATCGAATCCATTGATTTCAACTAATGTCGATCAAACGATTTTTCTACAATTACGAATAGATAAAAATCTCAACTGGAAGGATTACTCCATTAATCTAATATCAAAGTCGAATTTGATTGCCTTTCAATTCAGAAACTTGCGGCATGTACTCAATATTGATCAATTGTTACAGCTCTACTATGCACAAGTTGAGATTAGGCCACAATACGGGGTAATTTTTTGGAGTTTATCTACCTCAGCGAAATATATCTTTGTGACACAAAAACGAATTTTATGATCAATGGCGGGGCTCTCTCGCTTTATTGATTCCTTCAAATACATATTAAAAAAACTGAAAATATTAACATTTCCTTGTTTAGTTAGATCAGAGTTGAGAATAATAGTATTCACAATTAATGATGAAATATATGTGAGAACCAAACAAAATCATAGTTTCAATACAAGACAAAAAAGATTGAATTTTCATTTCTATTCAAAATAACTCGGAAATCTCCCAGTCATATGGCCCCTAGAATATACAATGCTCTTCCTTCAAATGTGAAAAACTGCTGTAATACGAAAGAATTATTCAAACGTAGATAAGCTAAAATCTTTTTTAACAGAACAGAGTTTTTATAGACTGGATGAATACCTTCATAAGAATCTGCGGTAAAATCAGGAATGTTTAGTTTTATTTAATTTTTTATCATACGTGTGTAGGTATACATTTGAAATGTAAACAATCGACTTTTTTCACACGGTTTGTAACTGTCTTAAGGAAATAAATTATTATTATTATTATTATGCTTCAATCAGAAAAATTGTAGAGAATTGAAATACGAACAAAATGAGATTATTTACGACCTGATCGGATTATTAGTAACGGGTAAAAACCGGAAATTTTGGCGATTTTTTGAAAAATTCATAACCCACCTTTTTCAAGTTCTCATGATAATAATAATATTGAATCATTTTCAATTTATGTGTGCTCAAAACAGACGCTGTCGGACCATTAGATTTGGCACAACTGCAATTTGATTTTTTTTGCCTGAATGCTCTAGTGATAATCAGATTTCAATTTTGAAAGTGGAAGTATATTCTCATTTTGCGCTACAATGCGAAATGACTGAGAAATGCTTGCAAACATGACTGAAAATGGCCGAAGCCGCGTATGCGCTCGAATAGTAGGAGCGTCCGGTAGATGAGGGGAAGCGTATTATCACGTAACCCGTTCATTAGAAGAATTATCCTCATCTCCTGGTCTCTCCTGCTACTCGACCGCTTACGCATTTTTCACCCATTTCGCAGCATTGTAGCGCACTGCGCAAAATAAGAATATACGTTTCTCAATATTAAGAAAGGAGTCAGAAAGATAATACAGGATGCAGAGATCACAGCGCTAAGAAAAGCTATAAAAAAGGTACCCAAACAACCCTGTTCACAATCCCGCAAATGAACTATTATGAATCCTCCAAAATCGTACCTATACTGATAGCAAATTAGATGAACTTGCAAGAAAATTCACTAAAAACCTTCAAAATGTAAAAAAGCTCGCGGTAAGAAGACTTCCTCAGAATGGGAATATTCAAAAACAACCAGAAAACTTGATCTGCTAGATCTCTCAACTACTGATTTCAACCACATATCTTTATTTATTGTATACTTTGTAAATACAGGGTGTCAATTTGAAAACTTCCCACCCTTAATATCTTCCTTCCAGTAAACAATATGAGTAATCGAAAAAACAGGTCAATTTTATTGTCAAGGGGGACACTTTCACGGACTATTTGTAGCCCTCGTGGTTCAACCCCCTAGGAGGGGTAGATGTTACCCTTAGAATTTTAAATGGGAAGGGGGGTCAAGTGGCACATCATTTTGATGGGCGTTCAATTCTTGTTCCAATGGTACCCTGACTTATTATTTTGTGATGAGCATTTTCCGAAAAATTGCGTTCTAAACTAACAGAAGTAATTATTAGAACGCCTATACTGAGATGCATTATTGTATTGACTCCCTTTAATAAAAATGGTTATAAGAGTAGGTAGCACCGCTCCAACCCTTGAATGACAGGAATAAATTTATTAAGCATGGGATTTTTTATTTGGTGGTTATTTTCCTTCTACACAATAAAATTTAATTTGCGAGAAAGACATTTCCAACATAAAATCTACTTACGCTTATCTTATTAGCTGTTCGAAATGTTGTCCATTTTGCTCTAAACAGTAATACAGTCTGTTTTCGAACTCCCCTCTAACATTACGGAAAACTTCACTAGGAATTGACCGGCATGCTGCTGTAATTCGTCTTTTAAGTTCGTCAATATCAGAAGGTTGTGTTTTATAAACAACGGATTTAAGATGCCCCCAAAGAAAGAAATCTAAGGGTGTTAAATCCGGTGATCTCGGATGCCATTCAACTGCTCCCCTTCTGCCAATCCATCTACCCGGAAATCTCTCGTTTAACCACTGTCGGACGGGAAGAAAATAATGAGGTGGAGCACCGTCCTGCTGGAAATGTAACAGATCCTCCTGCAAAAGTTCATTACCTTCTGCATCAATTTGAGTTTCTAGCTCGTGAGTTATAAGAGGATCGATAGTCTCTTCAAGCATATCAAGGTACAGATTGCCAGTCAAGTTTTCTTCCAGAAATAATGGACCAAGAATGGCATTTCCAAGAATACCAGCCCAAACATTAACTTTTTGTGGGTGTTGTGTATGCCCTTCCCGAAAAATATGTGGGTTTTCGTCACTCCAATAGCGACAATTTTGTCTATTAACATTGCCATTCAGAAAAAATGAACACTCATCGCTGAAACAGATGTTTAACAGAAGATTAGGGATGGTATTGACTCGATGAGACATGATTTCACAAAACTCTATTCTTCTATCATAATCATCCTCGTGGAGCTCTTGAAGAATCTGCATTTTATATGGATGAAATTTATGCATTTTCAATGCTTTTCTTATAGTCTCGCGTGACATTCCCGTCTGTTCTGATACTGATCGTAAGGAGCTCGTGGGCTCTGCAGCAAATGTTCCCAAAACTTCAATTTGTGCTGCTTCATTTAGTACTCTGGGGTTATTTCTTTTTTTATTTGTCACTGAACCAGTTTCGTAAAACTTATTCACCAAATCAAGCACATACCGGTGACTTACATTACAATTTGGATGTCTTTCGTTAAAAAGACATGCCGCCCTTCGTGCGCACTTTCCAACTTCTCCATAAATTACAATCATTTCAATTCTGTCTTGAAGAATGTAAACCATTTTTACACTTTTATACACTTATTAAAGTAATTCCTAAACAGCCCAACAGGTACAACGGTATTCACAATACTACCACATAGTTCAAATTTGCTAACCAATTTTTTGCCGGAAAACAGAAACTTTTTACAGCAGAAGTAGCAAAAAAGGAAGGCTATCTGTACAATTTCTGCGATGACACTTAAAAATTCAGCATTTAATAAACACAACTTTACTACCATCTACGTTTTTACTATTAGACTACTTTTTTATGTAAAGTGTTTGGAGCTAATGGCTAATGTTACCCCTAATACAGGGTTGGAACGGTACCACCTAATATTCTAACCAGTTCTGGCCAAACCATGCATTTCAGTATAGGCGTTCTAATAATTACTTCTGTTAGTTTAGAACGCAATTTTTCGGAAAATGCTCATCACAAAATAATAAGTCAGGGTACCATTGGAACAAGAATTGAACGCCCATCAAAATGATGTGCCCTTGACCCCCCTTCCCATTTAAAATTCGAAGGGTAACATCTACCCCTCCTAGGGGGTTGAACCACGAGGGCTACAAATAGTCCTTGAAAGTGTCCCCCTTGACAATAAAATTGACCTGTTTTTTCGATTACTCATATTGTTTACTGGAAGGAAGATATTAAGGGTGGGAAGTTTTCAAATTGACACCCTGTATATGAAATTTCGTGATAAATAAATATTACTACTACTACTATCTTCAATAGATGACCCATTTATCAATCTGGATTTCGTATTAACTTCAGTTGCACACGGCTCTCCTGAAAGTGGCCAACGACCTTGACGACGCTTGAGATATGGTGTTGACTGACTATTTTAAGCCATGTCAAGAAATAAACCAAAATGTATTACACTATTTTGGTTTTTGTACTATAGCTCCATAAACTTAATGAAAAACTATCTCTGTATCAGGTCACAATGCTGCGTCATACTCTACAATAACAAATCTAATTTCACATCTTTGGAAAATGGTGTACCACAAGGATCAATACTGGGCCCGCTCATCTTCATTCTGTACACATCAGAATTTCAGAAATGCTTGAAACATACCGAATATTATATTTACGCATATGATACGCAAATATATAAGAAATTTCCCAAACACGAGTTGAGTCAGGCCTGCGAAAAAAACGAAAATATATCGAAATATAAAAAACGATAAAATAAATCCCTACACAATCTTTTCAAGAAATACTGTTTGAGTATTAATATCTCAAAATATTCAGCATTACTGTTTGGTCGATCCTTATCTAGAAATATGCATAAGAATAACGTAAAAATCCATAGGTCTGACGCTAGGATAGTTCTTTGAGATTTTCCATTCACGTGACCCACATTTTATAATAATAATATTTATTCTTTGATTTGATCATACAAAATGATAAAGGAATCGTCAAGAGATTGAATAAAGTAATACACGTCCAGAACACACACACAATGGAACATCCACGTATAAAAAAATAAACATACATTGAGAACAATTTTATCATTGAAATTGTTATAAAACTTTACATTTTCCTTTGAAGAAATTCTTTCACAGAATAAAAACTTCCTTCAAGTAAATATTCTTTAACTTTTTGAAACCTACGAAAGCTGATATTTCCTTACTGTCTGAAGGCAGGCAATTGAAATTCAGCAACAAATGGCAACTATTGAAATACCGCCCTTGTAAGGTAGATAATATGAAAAGTACGATTTTTTTGAAAATAGTATTCGTGTTTTTTCAAAACTTACATATGACATCGTGCTTGCAACAAGAATACTTATTCCTAGACAATAAACATTCACATACATAATACAATGGTGAATGTATAGAATGGATTGTTAAGAGTATTACATTTTATAAAAATAAATCTTCATGATTCGGTATAACTTGGACTATAATACAGGCCGTATTTTTTATGTCATACTATTATTGTCATCTCGAAAACGGAAAATGATACGAAGTTGCAAAAGTTGTCTATTGTAGTAAACAATAATGAAACGATGTTTTTCTAATCGGAAGTATCACGAACCGTTTTCAAAATATAAGGGGAAAACCGAAATGGCCCATTTTCTTTTCTCTGCGTGGCGCCTCTATTTTTTGAAATATGCATGGAAGTATGTTCAGGAAACTTTCTGATTCGGTTCAAATTTGCTTCCATGTGCTGTACTTCGATTTTCAATTCAACGTTTCGTTCTTCGCGGGCCACCCTCAACTTTATTTTTTCTAATACGGACCTGTATTTTTTTATGAATTCAAGTAGTCCTTATCTCACCGAGTTCAGATATGTATCTTACCTGATATTTGTTTCTATGTTTCTGCCAATGAATCCCATCATCAAGGTCCGCACAATGACAATCCTCCCTTCCGAAATACGGTCCTTATTTTATTTGTGTTCGAAAAGGTATTTGACTCAACCATCGGAGACGATCTATCACATACAGTGGAAGTGAGACATAACTAGGAAGGTGAACAAACTTTCAGTGTAACACTCCACCAAAAATAATCTCTATTGTAGATACCTACCATGTAGTAATAGTATACAGGGTGTGGCACCGAAAACGAAACAGATCGAATATCTTCAAAACGCATGTGTTGTGAATAAAATGCACAAACACGTCGATTTTAAATCCAAGGGGGACATCTTCCTATCATAACCTCAACTGTCATACCTCTCCCCCCACTCCTTGGGCACTATCACCCAAACAATTTGAATAGGGAAAGTAGTAAGTGTGACACATCATTAGGAAGGTAATTTCATAAGGAATTCAGCCATGTCAATTTTTGCCACCTAACTTTTTATTTTGGCGCCCTCTTGCGGGAAAAACAACTGTTCCGTATTCCAAATTATAATACTGCATTTGTAAGCTATTTTGACATAAATTCGGTGACAATACATTATGGAATTTTTCTAAGAGAAAATACAAAATGGCGGCTCCAAAATGGCGGACATGATTTGAAGTTATGGTCCGATTCGATTCAAAATTAATATGTGGTGGTTTTCAAGGTCGGAAATTTATAATTTGTCCCTCAATGCTAAAAAAGATGGTGGCTCCAAGATGGCGCACAAAATTTGTAATTCTGGTCCGAATCGAATCAAAATTAGTAGTAGTGGGGATTTTCAGGGTACACAATTATGTTTTTTTCAATGATAAAAACCAAGATAGTGGAAAAAAATTGTAATTGTGGTTCGATTCGATTCAAAATTGGCATATGGGTGTTTTACAAGTTTTCAGTATGACTAAAATTAATTAAATAAATTGAAAAAAAAGCTTTAATACAAATGCGTTGAAAAGGATTTTTTTTTAGATGTGTGACGTAGGTTATACTGTGCGTAACAGATTCGAAAGCTTGCCGCGAGTACAAAATAGGTATTTTTGGGAGGTAAAATTTTGATTCTGTTACGCATATAATAACCTACGTCACATATCTAAAATAGTTATTTATGTATCAAGGGCGTAAAGTAGGCTTTTATGGACTGCGGCGTGGATGATGGCCCGATGGCGTTAGCCGAGGGCCATAACACGCCGAAGGCCTTAAACGCATTTTACGCACGTGATACATACAAAATTTTATGCACTAGCGGTTTTATAGCGCGAATCACAAATACTGACTTGAATTGCAATGGTCTACACGTTTCATACGTTATGCATACAATAATTAAGGGTAACATAATATGAGGAATGTGAAACTATAGTAGCTGAGTGCTATATTGGAGAATCTATTTCAAATAAATAGATCATCACCGAAAAAATTGCCAACGATTATGAACAAATGTTAGAAAGAGTGCTCTATTGAACTGAAATGATTCTAATTCGTGTTAGGAATTGCATGAAATGATGTGTGAGTATAGACAATTTGAGAATTTTGTCTACTTTACGGCCCGCCGGGCCATAATGCGCCCACGGGCGGTAAAGTGCCACTTTACGCCCGGCGAACCGGGCGGTAAAGTGTACTTTACCGCCGCTAGTGCATAAAATACATTATTTCCATTTTAGCGCATTTATATATAAGCTTTTTTATCAATTTAATTGATTCATTTTAGTCATAACGAAAACTTGTAAAACCCCCATGTGCCAATTTTTAATCGAATCGAACCACAATTATAAGTTTCGTCAACCATCTTGGTTTTTTGCATTGACAAAAACATCATAATTTTTTACCCTGAAAATCCCCACATACTAATTTTGATTCGAATCTGACCAGAATTACAAATTTTGTCCGCCATCTTGGAGCCACCATCTTGTTTTTTTCATTGAGGAACAAATCATAATTTCCTACCTTGAAAACCACAACATATCAATTTTGAATCGAATCGGGCTATAATTGCAAATCATGTCCGCTATTTTGGAGCCGCCATTTTCTTTTTTCTCTTAGAAAAATTCCATAATGCATTGTCACCAAATTTATGTCAAAATAGCCGGCAAATGCAGTATTATAATTTGAAATACGGAACAGTTATTTTTCCCGCAAGAGGGCGCCAAAATAAAAAGTTAGGTGGCAAAAATTGACATGGCTGAATTCCTTATGAAATTACCTTTTTAATGATATGGCACACTTACTACTTTCCCTATTCAAATTGTTTGGGTGATAGTGCCCAAGGGGTAGGGGGAGAGGTATGACAGTTGAGGCATTGTTTATATAGAAGATAGTTAGTCAACCTTATGGGATTATAATTGGATCAAAATGGATGCGACATGTAGATGGCGATAGTGAGCTCGCATCCAAGTCATGTCGTAACTTCAGTGATCTGGCCTCCAAGTCATGTCGTAACTTGATTGAAACAATGGGACAGCATTAAAATCAGGGTTTTTTGAAGGAACCTGCATTAAAATGACGTCAAATAATCATGTTTGTAACTAGTCACGCTAGATGACACTCGCGTTTGCGTCCAACACCAATTACACAGGCATTGACTATCTTACTTCTATATAAACAATGGTTGAGGTTATGATAGGAAGCTGTTCGCCTTGGATTAAAAATGGACGTGTTTTTGTATTTTACTCACACTACATGCGTTTTGAAGATATTCGATCTGTTTCGTTTTCGGTGCCCCACCCTGTATAATATTAGTAAGGTCCCAAGACCGATCCTTGTGGTACATCAATATCTACTTCGAATAATTCTGATTAATAAATATTTTCCTATATTTCAAATAGGACATAATCCATTTAAGGAATTTTCCGCGAATATCTAGCTCATACAATTGATCAGCGAGTGTATCAAAGTCAATAGAGTCGAAAGATTGGGATAAATCGAAAAAAAGTGCAGCAATATACTTTTCCGTAGTAATACCAATACAGATATTTATTAGGAACGCTGCATCCACAGTATAGTAGTCATGTTCTATATACATTTTTATTTCAAAATCATTTATTTTTACTCAATCACGATATAGAACTGAAAATATATTGAAAACTATTCAACACTGAAATCGTCCCTAACAGCGTAACAACGTGAGCACCAACTGCAGTAAATCTTACCTATCTTTCACCCTCAAAATCGAATCAAACCACACACAGTTTGGTCCAAATTGGTTTTAAACGAGCCGAAACCTAACCGGCTGTGAAATTAACCTCGACAAGAAGGTATAAATGCGAAGTTACCGAGGAATACACCCCAGACAGTCGCGAAGTATTATCAACTAACATTCTTGTTGTAAACCATATCAACCATACAAGCCACCACAATCGACGAAAGATTTTTGTTTTCAAGCATCATGATACAGTCCAACAAAATAATAACCAGTAAATCCGTTCTACCTTTTTTAATCTTTTTAACGACTACGACTCATTGCTTCCTACAAAATGACCATCGCGAGACTTCTAGGAGAAGTGACATTCGTGAAAATCGCAATTTCCCAGATAGGAGACAAGTTGATGGAAAGGATCTGAATATCCGAAATATGGTCCATAAACTCGACGAAAAAGACCGAGTTTACGAAAACTTGTACGACAGGCGAAGTTTCAGAACTGGGACCCCGGAAAAAAGTGAAGTAGTTGAGAGGCGAACGCTGGGATTCTCGAGAGACAATCGGAGAGAAGCAAGGATTGCTTTGATCGACAACAGATCAAGCAACAACAGGCAACGCTTCTCAATTCATCAAGACAGGTTGGTTTTCAAAACACTAAAAACACGCATGATGCTATCTTTTCCTTTTTTCTGATATTTTCCGCCTACCTCGTATTGACATGTCTGTTTAATGTTCTTCAATGCAAATGAAATCGACCATTAATGGCTCTTGTTAATGGTCGATTTGTCATAAATTAATGTTGCCAGATGTTGCATCTTTAACTTTATTGCCAGAAAAAAAATTAGAATTCCCTTATTTCAACAAGAGTAAGGTAGACGGATAAATGTTGTAATCGACTCTTATATTAAAATGCGATGAATACACTAGTTGATTAAATAACTATTATTCCAAATTGAATTCTGGTAATGTAGCTGTTGCGGGCTTTTGTGATCTATCAAAGGTTTTTGAGTGTGTTGATCATACAATATTACTTAGATAATTTCACTCGCCGAATGAAACCCTTCTTTCCTGCAATATTAGGACCAATAAGGGCCGGTCTTTTCACCTATAGATAAGTCCCAGATAACTCTATCTATCAGATAAGGATATGTAAATCTGTGAAGTTTATCCGATAGATAGTTATCAGAGACTTTATTGTGAGGTGAAAAGACCGGCCCTAAGGGACGTATGCCTCGATAATACGCAGTTTCTTCCTTTCGAGCCGGTAATACCACTTCGTCATGGCAACCACGTATCCAAACAACAACGGAGAATATAACATCATCTTGCTACTAAAAGGAATATCAGTCTGACAGACTTCATGTCAATCAGGCATTATCTATAACTATTGAAGAATTCACGACAATGGAACTTTTTTTACTTTGTTGGTTCGTGAAATTATCTCAATAAATACTACTCGTGCTCACAATCCTATCGATAATTCTGTCAGAAATCTTAAACTCGATCAAATTGCAATTTGATATCTGACAGAATTACTATCGACAGTATTGTGAGCACTCGTGGTATTACCCCCGAAAACTCCACCAGAACGGTTGCGGAGAAATGACGTATAAATGGTTTGAATCATACCTATCAGAAAGGAATCAACAACAGTGAGAACAAATGAACTTTCTGAAAAAAAAAGAAATTTTGTCTGGAGTGCCTCAGGGGTCGGTTCTAGGTCCCATTTTGTTTCACCCTCTTTGCGGATGATGCTACGATATTGTGAAACAGAAAAATTCTCATAACTTACACAATGTAATATCTACAGTGATTTAAAAAAAAATTAAGGAGTGGTGTGATGCACATTTGTTACCTTTCACTTTTACTAAAAACAAACATATCATTCAGATGTTCTTTTAATGATCTTCTGTAATAGCCTTTTATTGATCGAGAACAAGACTCAAACTAAATTTCTAGGTATTCATATTGTTAATAAGCTCAAATTTGACGTACATATCAGGCATCTTAAAGCGCGTCCACATTAGTAAAAATTGAAGTTGTGCTTTGCATTTGCCACACATTTTTATTGTACGATACAAGTTTATGCGAGTGTGGACGTGTTCGCCGCATACAAACGTACGCAAATTTTTTTGCCGCATTCAACGCACGCGATCCGTGGCTTGTCGGTTTTTTTTGACATCAAAGGGATTTTAGCCGCAACATCGTTGTAATGTGGACGTATTTATCCTGAACGCAGTCGTTTTGAAGCAAAATATTGAAATTGTTTATTGTGTTTATTTGGTATAATTTTGATTTTCTTGAGATATATGAGCAATTCGGATGCCTTGATTATGAGGAAAAGGAAGTGATCCCAGAAGGCTCGATATTCTTTTCTTTGCGTCTTCAACGTCTATATCTATAGATTTCGCAATTTCGTCATTCTTTTCATTTTTTATGAAAATGCCACTTATCCCATAAAATCGTTTATAGTATCCTTCAATTAATAGAAGATCATCTTCTTTGTTTAAATTTATTATAGAAAATTTTATTATACATGTATTTCAGACAAAGGAATCACAACTCTGAATAGCAACACACATGTTGATCAGGCACGCACGGCACACAACGTACTAATTTGCGCAGGGAAGTTAACAAATATGCGGCGCAAATATTTATGGCGAATCCTGAATTCAACACACACGCAAATATTTACTAATGTGGACCCGCCCTTAAACGTAAGATTTCTTCTGGATGTGCAGTGAGAGTAACTTGGGAATAATTTGGGATATAAAAGTGCCAAGACTGTGTACTACGCCCTTATAAAATCCTATTTACGCTATGGAATACCTTTTTGGGGGTGTGCAATCTGTCCTAGTATTGCAGAAACGGGCTATGAGGTATGGAGGTATAACGTTAAACCTCGTGATTCGTGCAGATACATATTTATTGAGGGAAAAATATTGACAGTAATCGCATTATTTATTTTAAAATCGGTTTGCCTCATATACAAGAATGATTCCTTGTTCGAAGCTTTACTCAGTTATTATAACACCCGCTCTATCATGTTTAAATTGCCAATTCCCTCAACTAATATAGTGAGGGGTTCTATCTATTATAATAGGGCTAAGATGTTTAATCACTTGCCCTCAGATATAAGAGTGGCAAATATGAACAATGGAAACTTTAGAAAAGCGGTTAATAGTTATTTAAGTAACAAGGAATGTAAAGACGTGTTAACATTCGAGGTGAGCGAGTACGAGCCGAGGCAAAGCCGAGGCTTGTCGCTTGCCGAGGATGATAACAGTCGATACATTCCGTGTTACTTATTACGTTTTTCCCGCCGCTTGTTGACATTTCTCAAAATTTGCCTGAATTGAAGTTTGTTTTCTTACCCTTCCTTCATGATTATTCGTTCGCTATTTCATTCTAAGTTGCTTGTGCGTGTAACTAAGTTACCGAATAAGCAGACAACAATAAAATTCAAAAGGTCTCATAACCTAAAAATTGATATGAATGAAGCTGAAGGTATTACTTGTCAAAGTCAAAGTCATTATTACCCTAGGCATGTAAATGACACTATTAAGTTCCGTTGTCAAGATGAATTAGTAAACGAATGATATAGGACATTTACCTGTTTTGTTGCTAAGCATGTATGGACTATTTACAGTGTTGGCAGCGGGAAAAAGTTTTTATAATTATAATTTGCAAGAGAGATTCATTTATATGATGAAATTTGCATAATTGAATTTATTTAGTATGTGTGAATATAAGCATGTTCATGTGTATCTATATTATTAATTTTTTCTAACAAAACTGTTTATGATTAAGGTTATTCTGGACTTTCATTGTCTAAAAAAGAAAGAAAGAAAAATTCAATTCTCTGCAATTTTTAATCACGACGTTTCAACTGTTAAAATCTACAGTCGTTATCAAGTGTATAATGCGACAATCTCAAGGATACTTCTTATATATGCTGTGGATAATTTTGTGTCATTAGCCTAGGGGTAATTTGGCGGTATTCAGGTAAGCTTGTTAATTACAGTGTCAGGCCCCTCCGGTACAGCATTGTTAATTCTTATCGCAATTTCAATTGATCCATGCCACTAATTAAGGGTTTCCACACATTACGGATTTCTATGCTAGCTTGACTGAAGACTTTGTTGTTCATAATATATGCACTCTCTTTAAACTTCCTTCTATACCAGTCCTCTTCTTTATGGATGACTTTGGCTTCCGCTATCCCTGATTTTGATGTTTCTTCTCGTTGGGGGATAGCGGATCATGTCTGGACGACCCAACACAACATTAAATGGACTGGAGCCGAAGTCATCCATAAAGAAGAAAGAAAATCATTACACATTTTGGCAGCAAGCTGTCGGACTATTACATTTACTATTCACTAGAAGCTTTGTCCAAAAGATTTTTTTCTTAATGACAATAAAGTATATTTATTATTATTATTACAGGAACGCAGAAAGCTCAAGAATTCGCAACGTTAACGACAACAGAAGAAACATGAATAGAATTGATCTGGACCGTGAAAATCGTAGATTCGTTTCTAGGAATTATAGAATGAATTCTCAAATCACTCGTACAACCACAAACGATTTCGAAAACCGTAGACAAACTGCTGTCGATAGGAGAACAACCAGTGTAAATCCTCCCAAGGGCGAGCAACTAAGAGCTTTTTCGTCTAGAACTGACTCCGCTAGACGGATAGAAAATGCTCGAATGCACGTCGAAAGAGAAATTAATCGAGATGCCCGAACTCGAGATGCTCGAGTTACAGATTCATCTCGTAACAACGAAATATCGAGATCGAACTCTGCCAGACGAGTTTTCGATAGAAGAGAAAACATGAACAGACGAAATTTGATCATTGAAACACCGAATCATCTCCAAGACAGAAATACGTTGTTGAGTGGGCGTACGCGAGAAATCGATCAAACGAGAAACACTTTCGCAAGCAGGTTACCTCAAGAAAACAGACGAGACTCTACCAGGAATCGGCTTGCTAGAGTATCTGACAGTAGCAATGCCATAAGAAATGTACCAACATTCGAACATACCAGTAGCGAGTTTGGCATAAACTCCAGGATTGGAAAGGAACATCTGAGGGAAAATATATCTCGCAAATGGAGCAGGCAAAGCCAGAGAAACACTTTTGCAACTCAAGAGAGAAGAGTCGTTCCAGTAAAACAAAGTTCCCCGACAGTTGACGCCCGTTTTGATAAAACTGCAAATGCACCACAACCCAAAGTTTCGAATTCATTTGCTGAACGATTTGTACCAGGAAAGGATGTTTCTCCAGCACCTGCAGAGCTTGGAGAAAAATCTATTGGGCTTCAATCTTCCCAGGAAAGCTATGACTATTTGAAACATAACCTGGGTGTTAACTCGTGGGCAAATGCGGCGCAAGTCATACTGGGCGTTTACTTGATTGGGCAAATATTTTTGGGGTCTTCCATGAAGAATAAGCCAAGGTAAGATGCACAGAATAACATATTTTGCTTCACTACAAATACAGTGCTTTTCTAAAAATAAAAAACATTGTTTACAATGAAACGGAAAATCTTTTTCCCCTTCAATTGCCATACCGGGTGTCCGCGGAAAGTGTCCAGCCCATATAACTTTTTTGTTTTTGAAGATAATGGAATGAACTTTGGAGGATCTGTATAAGACATCAAACTGCATTTTTGACAAGTAATTCAACTTTATGAAATTTTTGGTTTCACCGGAAGTGACAAACTATCGATTTTCAAATGAGACACCCGGTATATTTTCACATCTCTTGTCTCCTTATGACATACTGAATACAACCATGTGTTACTTGTCACGTTTTGTAACCGAATTTTATTTTTGAAATTTATTCTTTATTCTAAAGGGCTATGAACATCTTCAAATCACCAATCTCAGTCCTAAAACTTTGTGAATTATACAACTGCTGTTTTTGATCGAAATGTATCTGATATTTGTTAAAAAAAAATTGTTATTTCCGTCAACCGATTGCACCCCTGCGCGCAACCCTCGGAAGTCTTCGAGAGACTTGTGTGAGCTAGGGAAGACGCAGCCCTTACCTTTTAACGTGTGATGTCATGCACGAGACCGGTGAATCGAACCCACGACCCCACGCTTGCGAGGCGAACACTTTACCAGCCGACCACCACGGCCCACATGCAACATTTCATTTTGATATTTTCAGCGGGTAAAATTGAACGAAACATCAAGTGAATCTAGCGTTCTAAAATATGGTGTCCCACAGGGTACTTTTCTAGGACCGGTACTGTTTATCATCTATTTGAATATTTTGTTCAACATTCATTCTTGCGCTGACATTGTTAGCTTTGCCGATGACACGGTGCTTTTTTCCGGAGACACATAGGAAACACTGAAAATGACAGCAGAAAGGGAAATGGGAGAAATTATACATTTTCTCAGAAGTAAACTTCTTTCCGTATATTTTAGTAAAACTTACTATGTGCTGATTTCATTGAAAATATGAACAGGATGTTCATAAAGTCAGTTGTGGAATCATCTGCGACTGAAAGTTGGAATTTAGTCGCTGTTTTCCATCGTACAAGATAACCTCTCTTGGATGGGATTCATGTTTTAAAGAGAAACATTCTCAATTGAGAATGTTTCTCTTTATTACTATGTGCCTTTCACCTGTCAAGCATCAAGCTTACCTGAGTTCATTTGCGTGAAAAAAACCTACGATAAAATTGAAGTTGCTTTTTTGTAATATCTAACAGAAAACAGCTACTTGCCCGGCTAAAGCCACGCTGGACATTGAACTACATCTGATAGATATTGAGAAAGACCCTATATAACTTGAGAGAAAAAATCTGAAAGTGAAAATCTGCATTTTCATTCAGATAGTTGATTATTTATTGAATGTCCAGTTTCCATTAGAGATTCTTATCTATAAATGGTTCAATTTTCAATTGAGAATGTTTCTCTTTACAATATGAAACCTATTTAATACATTCTAAAAGTCACGTGTTTCAGTCACCAAGTGACCATCTTCTGGAGGTTTACTTTTATTCCAGTGTATCCAAATACTCTACTCGAGATATTTTAATGTTGAGATTATTGACAAACATTCATTTTATATATTTTGAAAATTAATTAAAATAATACTAATATCTGCTGTTTTTTTTTCAGATTTCACATGTTTGCTGTAGCTACCACGAAAAACAAGATCCATTAGGAAGTTGTGATTTTTGGGATTTATTTCTTAAATATGTTAAACTAATGACAACCGCTTTACCAAGGTATATTCTGTAATTAGATAATAACGTTAATAGTAATTTATTGAAAATGAACAAATATGCAACCTCATCAACACAAAGTCTATCAAAATCTCGGAAAAGAAATATTTATTAACCTAGCATATATTGTATTATTATATATACCAAATTGAAATAAATGTTATAGAATATATTATATTTTCGTTTCATTTAATTTTTTCAGAAATTTATTTGACACATATTAGAGGAAGAGCCAGCAACGCATTTCAAGTTGTCATTTCGTTAGTCATGACAATTTAGCAGGTACTGAATCTAATACCTGTTTATCAATAAAAGTTGAGTCTGGCAGTCGACATAGGCAAGGTTTTTCTAAATATTGTGTTAATCTTAGGAACTCCCAACAAATGCTGAAGTTGTTTTTCGATTTAATTAGGAAAACTAGCCTTCGCTGACGAGTGGCAAGAACCATATGAAACCGGTACGGAGGTTTTCCCCAATTGAATCGAGAAGTAATTTCAGCTATGCTATTTAAACAGCAATGCAAAGTAGTTCTTGTAGAAAACTTGCCAAAAATCTAACAGATATAATCCAACGGTCGTAGGGGGCAGCAGTTATTTGTATACCCCTTGTACAGGTTAAAGTGGAAGATTGGATTATCTTCCGCCAAGTAGTATGAACATTGTTCTTATGGTACCTCTATTATTGGGTAAGTTTTGTAACTCTGATAATAAAACTTTTTCCCATATGTTGCAAACATTATGGAACACGCTGTATATTTTCGTATTATTGCTCTTAGGTCCTTCACGGTACCTTCAAAATATACTTTATCATCAGAAGTTTTTCAACTCATCGATGAAGCTTTCCAACTATAAATAAATATGAAAATTTAAATTATTATATACGAGGATGTATTGAAATCTAGTTAGCCAACCAGTTCCCTGCATAAACAAAATGTTGCGTTAAATATTGTTTAATACCCTTGGTGATCAATGTCCTTCATATGCGACCGTGAAAAATTGGACTGCAAGCTTCAAAGGAGGTAAATTTTCCATTGAAGATGATGATCGATCGGGAAGGCCAGTTCTGTATCAGTCCCCGAAAATATGGATGCAGTTCATGACATGATTTTAACAGACCATCGAATTGGACTAAAACGGATATCTGAAGCACTGAATATTTCATACGAACGCGTTCATCATATAGTTCACGTCAATTTGGACATGAGAAAAATTGCTGAAAATGGATCTCCAAATGTTTGAAGGTTGACCAAAAGCGTGCAAGGGTAGTAGCATCGCGTTCGATCTGTGCTCGATTTGAAAACGATGTAGACTTCTTAAACCGATTTGTTACTATGGATGAGACTTGGGTACATTTTTACGATCCAGAAACAAAGCAACAATCGATGGAATGGCGACACTCCGGTTTTCCAAGACCTGAGAAGTTTCGTGTCCAAAAATCTGCTGGAAAGGTTCTTGCTTCTGTTTTTGGGATTGCCATGGAGTAATCATGATTGATTTTTTAGATAAGGGTAGAACAATAACTGGAGATTACTACTCGATATTACTGACCACTCTACGGGAAAAAATTAAAGAGAAAAGACGCGGAAAGCTATCCAAAGGTGTTTTGTTTTTGCAGGACAACGCCCCTGCACACAAATCTCATGTTGCCACGCAAAAAATTCGTGATTTAGGGTTTGAATTACTAGAACACCCCCCTTATTCACCAGATTTGGCTCCATCCGACTATAATCTCTTTCCTCAACTGAAAAAAAGTTCAAAAGGTCGTAAATTTTCTTCCAACGAGGAGGTAATAAAAGCTGTGGAGGTCTGGTTTGCAGAGCAAGAAGAAACATTTTTTTGAAAGGTCTAGAGACGTTGCAGGTTCGCTGTAATGAATGTACCCAATTAAGAGAAAAATATGTTGAGTAATAAAATATTGTGACATTGAAATTTTGTTTGGTTCTATAGAAGACTAAGAATTTTGCAATATATCCTCGTATTATAAACTATAATGGTGATAGACTCCTCCATCTAAACATAGGTCCAAAAGATGAAAGAGAATACCACCATCAAAATAATATTTTATTTTAATCTTTATCACACCAGACACTTTAGTATTACTTCATTTATATTTATTTACATTGTATTTGCCACAAACAAGTACGTACAGTACTTCTGTGGATAGTTTCACGTTTAGTCATAATTAAATTCTTAATTCTTAATCTTTGTATCGATTTTATCACGAATAAACGTCATTATTATATTATTCTCAACAAAAAAATGTGGCGCATTTGCTATTTCAACTGTAGAAAAAAAAACTGGAAAAACCGATGACCCGTTAATTTCTTCTACCTTCTGCAAATTCAGCCGCAGCACTTGGTGAATACATTCCAGTACATAAGTGATGGTCATGCAAATGAAATCATAGAAGGAAATATAACTCAAAAAGTTACTCACATGTAAACCCAGCATTTTAGCCGTTCTTGTAACTCTTATTTTTTGAGGCTATACACATCAGTCAACTGGAACTCGGTCATCTTTACGGATTATTTTATTACTTTGGCTACGCTTCAAAAAACGGTCCCTGCTCGGGCGCCAAAATTTGTGACGTCTTTCGCTTTAGCGCAGTTGAATACGATCCCAGTGGCGGATTTACCAGCAGGCTGAGTAGGCTGGAGCCTAGGGCGGCAAATTTTAAGGGGCGGCAAATTTAGTTCATAAATTTATTATTTCGGTTTACAAATTTAAAAAAAAAAAATTATTATACACACACATAATACGAATTTCGAAAATTGGAGAGAAATTGAAATATTTAACAAAAATCGAAATATTCTCATATACAGTGCTAATTAATAAATATTTCAACATCTCTGCATGAACAATTCCTAAACGCTTTACTAATTATACATTAATGATTATGAACTTTTAGAATATCGCGATTCGATATTATAATCGAAATTTAGTAATTTTTACATATATTCTTCACTGATAACTGCTATAATTTTTTCTCCTTGTACCTAATAATTATGAGATCTGCTTACCCAATTCAATCGATATAATATCGATGGTCTAATAAAAATACTGACTAAAATTGACTAATTTTTATTAAATAAAAAACTAGTTCAATATCTTATAGAGATCATATTAATCAAATAACTGATAGTTAAACGACTGTGACTTGACAATAAAAAAATTCCCTCCACAAAATATGAAGTGAGACAATTTGCTCATTAGAAAATTGATACATTTTATCAGTTAATTATTTTATTTGCAGTAAGAAAAAGTTTGGAAAATCCAAATGAGCAGGCCTTAAGCGCTCATGTCGTACACGAATTATTTAAATTAAATGTTTACATCAGTATATTTGATAACTTTTTCGCAAAGCCAACTTTTTCAGAAAATGCCAATCGGAATGAATTAATTATAATAAGATAAAACAATACTCAGCTGCAATTTTTTATTCAACGGCTTCTCTCCAGTTAAACAAGTATATTAAAAAAAAATTGAAGTGTCAGAGCAGAGAAGAGTCAAAGCTAATGAACAAGATTTCGTACGACGATATAATAAATGATTTTGCGAATTCAAAGTCTCGCAAAAAAGTATTGTAATGCTTTTATAATTTAACTTAAATCATAATGCTAACAAATAATAAAGAAAAGATATATTTATTGTATTGTTTTTAAACTGTGAGTGTAATAATAAATGTTAATCAACGTTCGCCAAATGTATGTTTTTTACGTAAGCTTAATTCATATTTTGTAAGTATTGTATAGTTTTAAGACATACCTTACCTTACTTTAAAAGTGGTATACGATTGAGATATTTTTTCCTTAAAATAATGTTTTTTGATAATTCTTTGCTGAAAAAATAATCAAGGATCTAACACGGTACCATAGTTCTCAATAATAATAACTATATGGGAAAAGTTGATGTAACGAGGATGATGGAGCACAAATTATAAAGTTGGAATTTTATTGATAGAAAATTGATATGATTGTGGACTAAGATATCAAAATTTAGAGGCGGCAAAAATTGAATAGCCTACGGGCGGCAAATCTATAAATCCGCCACTGTCTAGGATCCAGATTTCTTCCTTTCTCTGTGCCAGGCAATAAAGAAGACTGGGTATTAAAGAAAAAATGCAAATATATTTCCTATAGAAAATAATGCTTGTGGGTTGGCGAGGTACAGTTCGGAAGTAAGAATAAAGTTCAGAACTTTCAGGCAACAACCAATATATTCCTGTGTAAAAAACAACCTTGCTAATTTTTGTAACAAACACCTATTATCCTTGTTCACAAGTATATTAGTAGAAAATGGATATTTCTTGTTTATCGTGTAAACTCATATCAATACATCACACTTATTTTTTTTGTCCATTCAGTCTGCAACAAGTGACTCATTCATTACGAAAACCATTTGCTGGAATGATCATGAAGCTGCATTTTTAATACTGCTCCCATAAAAAATTGGCTGTGTATATCCAATTAATCTATTAAAACCCTATTTATGGTGATGTCAGCTCTTTGGTTCAATATCCGTACAGCCATCTTTGGTGTAAAAAAGCTAACTCCTATCTCCTTCAAAGCTTTGCCTCTGGTATCTTCAACTCCAGTTGCCCCTTCCAAAGCTAGAATCGTTTCTCTGAGTAATAAGGCACTGCCTTTACTAAGATTCAATAAGTTGCATGATTCGATTATCCTAAAATATTGAAATGTATCAGTGAAACAGCATATCATAATACAGGGTGTTTCATAATAAATGCGCAGGACTTCAGGATGTGATAGCTCGTCCAAAAATATGAAAAAAAGATTATGTTAACTCACCCTCTAAAATGCACCATTTTCGAGATACAGGGCGTTGAAATTATAAAAAATAATCGTTTTTTGCGAATATCTCTGGAACCGTTTATCGCACAGAAAATAGATTTCGGCATTAGGCATTTTATACTTATAATAAGCTATATTTTGTGCGGATTTTTTATTTTTTCAAATTCAATATTGGTGAAAATTTTGAATGGGTAGTGGTTGTTTTTTTCTCCAACTTCTACGCCACTGGAAAAAGTACAGTTTTGAGCCTCCTATATGAACCGCCAATGTTTTCTGCACAAAAAAGGTATTCTTGGTCATGAGCTCTAAAGTTGACCATTTTCAAGAAAAATCAACTTTCATGTTGTTTAAATGTTTTTTCTTCGAAAAATTGCTGCGTGCATTGAAGTTAACGGCGGACATTTCCAACAATTCAACTGAGTATGATTGTTATTGTTTTTTTCTATTTTGCAATTAAGAAGTCAACGTTTGGTTTTGTTACTTGTTCTAAAGTTTAAATAAATTTTGTAAAATTAGGAAAAAATTATTTAAAAAATTTTACCATATTTTTCAACATGAAAGTTGATTTTTCTTGAAAACGGTCAACTTTAGAGCTTATGACCAGGAGTACCTTTTTTGTGTAGAAAACATTGGCGGTTCAAGTAGGCGGCTCAAAATTATACTTTTTTCAGTGGCGTAGAACTTGGATAAAAAAACACCCACTACCCCTTCAAAATTTTCACCAATTATGAATTTTAAAAAATAAAAAATATGCACAAAACATAGCTTATTATGAGTAGAAAATTTATTAAAAATCTGTTTTTTGTGCGATAAACGGTTCTAGAGATATTCGCAAAAAACTATAATTTTTTTTTAAATTTCAACACCCTGTATCTCGAAAATGGTGCATTTTAGAGGATGAGTTAATATAATCTTTTTTTCATATTTTTGAACGAGCTATCACATCCGGAAGTCCTGCGTATTTATTATGAAACACCCTGTATATGAATTAAGAGGAAGTTATAAATATGATAAAATATGGAATATTTAAACCTTAAACTATTTTAAAAAGTGGAAATGTCACTAAGTTATCTCTCAATTCTCAATAGTTTTCAATCATAAATGGGGAAAACAACACTCCCTCTATGATAATACATCAATCTTTTGAAATATCTACAAATCGTATCAATGAAACTCCTCGGTTACTTTAATATTTTAAAGATTAAAAAATGAATTTGTCATGTCTAGGCTTTCTGTAGTTCAACACTTTTTTTCTACCAAACTTACGATTGCTGGAAACTTACTGTGTGAAATAATTATGAGGTCTGTCCGTAAACTGCGAGAATAGTGGAATCAAATTCCTAGTGATGTCAAATTTGAACTGTAAGGAGCCTCCTTCACTAAACCTATTGTCGAGCACCAACTCTTCAAATAAATAGGTGTCTAGTTGTTGTGCTATCGAACGCCAAACGAACGTGAATAATTTGCTTTGTAAACTTTTTTGTAGCTGATGTAGACGCTTTGACAAAATTTCGAACATCGGACATGCTGAGGGTGTCAGAGACAAGCTTCGAAACTCTTTCTCCAGCTTGATGATAGACCACCTGAAAGTTAATGATGATATAAACAATATAGTAGTCATCATATCCCAATCATACTTTGACGATCTTTAGAGGCCATAGACCAGCGTACATTGTTGTCATATACCACGGCAACTGTTTCGCCATGCAATAGCTTCCGAAAGTGAAAGTAATATACCAAAAAAAACTTCAATTGAAAGTAAACATATTGTTTTTTCTCCTGCTTTGAAAAACCTTCTCTCACCTTTCTCTACGGTAGCCTTTACTCCTACTCTTAACCTCAACAATAACAGTTTCGGCTAACGTATGGAGAAGATCCTTTCTCATGTGCCTATAGAGGGAAAGAGTCTCTGCAAATACAGTATCTGAGTCTATATCAGTAATATTATTCTCATCAAAATCAGCTAAAGCGGGACCAGTGGGTTGCTGTGCGATTTCCAATTGGCTCTTGTAGTAATAAAGATTTAAATAATGCTGTAATAAAGAATAAATATGTAATTTCACATCACTTTATTCAGCCACCCGGAAATGGCGTTACAAATCTATGCTTTTTTCGTTTCTATAGGAAGCTGTGATTTCATATTTGTATATTAATTTGAGACATAAGATGTCCGGAGGACTGCTCATTGCTATTATCCTATACAATAGGAAAAGTTGGGTCGAAAATCCATCAGAAAACAACTACTTTCCTGGCTAATGCCACGACGAACATTGATTTACATCTGATGAAATTTCCGTGCAGAGTTCCTACAAGGTTATCTCTGCAATTGCTTGGTTGCATGGAAATGTTCATCGAAACATTCGGACCACCTATATATCGATTTCAGTATAGGGTAGGTCTAGCAGTCAATAACTAATGACTGCAACGAATGAATCGACAACCAAATCCATTTCAAGACCGAAACTGAGATCGCGCCCGATGAACATTTCCATGCAACAAGCAATTGCAGAGATAACCTTGTAGGAATTCTGCACGGAAATTTCATCAGATGTAATTCAATGTTCGTCGTGGCATTAGCCAGGAAAATAGTTGTTTTCTGATGGATTTTCGACCCAACTTTTCCTATTGTATAGGATATTAGCAATGAGCAGTCCTCCGGACATCTTATGCCTCTTGTCATAAGCTCATTGTGACCTACAGTTTTCTTTTTCGTTTTATATACGGTCTTGACGATCGTGGTCATGGGTATCGCTTGGTTGAGCTTCCGGCGCTGAGATGGCGCTCACAGTTTGGAGTTAATCCACACTGCGGGCGCGGTCTCAGTTTCGGTCTGTAAATGGATTTGGTTATCGATTCATTCGTTGCAGTCATTAGTTATTGACTACTAGACCTACCCTATACTGATGAGCGGCAACACCCCGAAATCGATATATAGGTGTCCGAATGTTTCGATGAACATTTCCATGCAACAAGCAATTGCAGAGATAACCTTGTAGGAACTCTGCTCGGAAATTTCATCAGATGTAATTCAATGTTCGTCGTGGCATTAGCCAGGAAAGTAGTTGTTTTCTGATGGATTTTCGACCCAACTTTTCCTATTGTATAGGATATTAGCAATGAGCAGTCCTCCGGACATCTTATGCCTCAAGTCAAGCTCATTGTGAACTACAGTTTTCTTCTCCGTTGTATATTAATCATTATTTTCTTTCACAATTTCTTATACGATTAATATTCACGACGCTTATACACTGGTCATCACAATAATTCAAGTTGGACGTGAGTACCGAATCAAAAAGTAATGACTTTATTTGTTGGCAGAATACTGATCTAGTCTGAAAGATCATTTTTAAAAATATGCTTTTTGTAACGATATGCTTATGTGATAGGAGTATTTCAGATCTTGATCCATCCATATGCCCAGATTTTTTACTTTATCATAGGAAGAGATCACATCCTGATTGAGTTTGATTTTGTCTCCGAAGTTATGAAGAAATATATCTTATAGACTCATAGCAAACATAATTGAAGTTTCAAACAGTGTGTATTGGAAAAAAATATTCATTTTATGCAAGTCATAATTTAGAGCTGCAATGGCTTGTTCTGCTTCATTAAAATTGAATTAATATGATCTGCATAATAGTGTTGATGACAGGAGGTGTTAAAGGAAAATTATAATATAGATGCTGAACCACAATGGACCCAGAATCGAGCCTTGGTTACTCTAACAGTATTAATAAAATCTGACACTTCATTTGAATATGTAACAGCCTGACTTCTTTTACTTAAATAGCAAGGTAAAGGTTTGATTGATTTAGCAGTGAACCCAATATAGTGTAAAATTGAGGTTAGTATTTCGTGATTAATGCAAAATATGAAAACCTTCAGAAGATGAACTCTTCAAAACTATCATTTTCTAGCCAGAATAGACAAAAAAAAGTTAAAATCTCCGACCCCAAGAACCCCTACATTCCAATTTTGAACCGATTTGGACCATAATTACAAAACTCGTCTGCCATTTTGGAGCAGCCATTTCGAATTATCAAATACTGACAAAAAAAATCATGATCCCGATCACAACCAACTTGATTAGAATCGGACCATAAATCAGAAATTTCGTCTGCAATTTTGGAGCCGTCAGTTGCATTCTGAAATGTCAAAAAAAATCATGATATCACAAGCCAAAACCTCCTATATACCGATTTTGAATGGAATCGAATCAGAAATTGGTAAACTCGTCCAAGATTCCGAAGTCGCCATCTTGGTTTTTTCTTGGTATTAAAATGCCATGATAAGTATTGTCCCCTAAGAGATGAACACCCATAGCAGACTGGATATAGTATACTTGCGAGATTTGACATTAACCTGTAACACACATTCAAACAAAAAAAAAATTAAAAAAGCTAATCAATGTAAAAATTATAATATTTCAAAGTTTCGTGGGACCAGATTGAGTTCAATCTTTTCCCATTCCCGATCCGACCCTGTGCTAGATTTTCCACTGGCTATGATACTCTCTCTTCCTCACCAGCCGTGTGGGAGGAGCAACCTGAGGGGAGTGTAATTTTAAAGAAATTCGTTTCCATTTCTGAATTCAGAATTTTAACTATTGAAGGTTATAATCAGATTTTGATAATGCAAGGAAATCCATTTCGTGAAAACAACACATTCTTGTGAAATTATTCACAAAAACAAAACATCAGAAGAAAAAGAGGGAAGTCGTTTAACTAAGTAAATGACATACTTCAATATTGTCATTCAACACCACCAAAATATTGGTTCGTTTTGATGATGGAAATGATAAAAAATGCCCAAAAATTAGGGGAAATATCTTTTTCATTTATTTAATACTTAAAGAATATTTTTTAACACTCATACAACCCTTCATCAATTAGAAAAAAAAGAAAGTCAATACTTACCAACATAGATCCCCAATCAATCAACACATTCTCGATATAATAAATGCTGTTGGCAATAGTCGGTATTTTAGATTCTATAATGTTCCCCTCTTCTGCATTGACGAGTTGTAACAATCTAACTCTGAAATCGTCCAAGAGTTCCAATTGCAGCTCCAAGAACTGCAACCTATGACCTGGCTGAGACAAGGACTCGTATCTTTCCGTTATGGTTTGCAGCAGAGTTATGACGGCATCAGCACAAGTCGTTATTTTCAAGTCTTCTACGTCAGACGTGAGCGGCTCGAAAGCGTCTGAGGAATGTGGCGGGAGCATGGCATCCATTTTATCAATTGCATCTAAAACGTTATAGTTGCTGAACATGGTTCCTTTGTGCATGGAGGTTACAATGACAAAACTTGCAATATAATTCTTAGCAAGAATCTTCCTTTTAAGGAAAGTTAAACATTTATTATTGATATTATTGTTATAATAAACAAAGTGATATTGAAGGAACTGAATTGAATAAATGTTTACATTTTGTTGAATGTATGACATATTTCATGGTTTACCTACTACCAACGTTTTTACACAGAGCGTCTGATAGATCTGTCGGAAAGGATGCTTGATAATAATGATACAATGGGCCAATAAGCCTAAGTGTCACCGGGGGAAACAACCTGACGGAACTAGAAGTGAAGGTTTTAGTGAGTAGCCCTGTGAATCAGTGGAGTCTCACAGTAGGTCTGGAATCTTGAGCCTGAGACTCTTCACCTCTTTATAAAAGATTTCCTCCACCTCAGTGAAAAGAAAGAAAGCTTGATAATAGGTTATATTATAATTCAGTTTTTTTATTGTGTTTACTTCTCAAGCTGCTATCAAAAGGTATTTTTTGAAATGACATTCATATTAAGATAAGAAAGTTGTTGAATAAAAAGAAAAAGATTCAAAACCTCTTTATGAAATGTATTCTCATTAGATGTGTATGAATGGGAATTACAATACTCGCTATCTCAGTTTTCCGTGATGTAATAGTAATTTGATTAATAATAAAAGAAAAACAAAGGGTGGGGACGGAAAGTAGATAGGAATTGGTACTGTTTTTGGAAGTTGTAAGTTTACTCAGTTTAATTGAAAGTGGTTGACAATGTTTCACTTTGAGTAAGGTTATTCTGGAAAAAGAACATAGAAAATTCAATTCCCTGCAATTTTATTCACGACGTTTCAACTGTTAAAATCTACAGTCCTTATCAAGTGTATGAATGCGACACTCACAAGGATACTTCTTATATATATGATATGGCTAATTTTGTGTCATAAGCCTAGGGGTAACTTGCCTGTGTTCAGGTAAGCATGTTAATTACAGTGCCGGGCCCCTCCGGTACAGCATTGTTAATTCTTATCGCAATGTCAATTGATCCATGCCACTAATTAAGGGTTTCCACACACTACGGATTTCTATACTAGCTTGACTGAAGACTTTGTTGTTCATAATATATGCACTCTCTGTAACCTTCCTTATATACCAGCCCTCCTCTTTATGAATGACTTCGGCTTCAGTCCACTTAATATTGCGTTGGGTCGTCCAGACATGATCCGCTATCACTGACTTTGATGTTTCTCCTCGTTGAGTGTTACTCTTGTGGTCAGCGAGTCTAACACTAAGCGGTCTTTTAGTTTCTCCAAGATAAGCCTCACCGCATTCACAAGGGATGCGGTAGATGCAGTTTTTTGCGAATGGTGTTACCTGTTCCAATTTCCAGGACGTAATTTGAAAGGGAATAACTCACCCAATTATAATAAAATATTACCGAAACATCCCGAAATTTAAATTTAATTTCTCAGTGCTAAGTGAAAGTCGACGATCCAAAAACTACAACAAAAAATACAGGTCCGTATTTAAAAATTCAAAAATGGGGGTGGCCCAAGTCAGATGACACCCTATATAAAAGATTCTTGGACATATTCTGATAGCCCACATCAAGTGCCAATAGCAAAATGTGGACAGATTTTCAATTTGTCTGCGAATAAAGAAGATACAGGCAAAAAAATTATTTGGGATTTTTTGTTTTTTCCTGTATATCTCCAGAAACAAAAAAGCTAAATTCGATTTTTTTACATCATTGAATAGGTCTCTAAAATACGCAACTTTGCTACGATTCAACCGACACTCTATCTCTTACCGTTTACGAGCTCCCCATGTACAGAAACGAATTTGAATAGCCCTGTATATAAGAAGTAGCCTTGAGAGTGTCGCATTCATACACTTAATAACGACTGTAGATTTTAACAGTTGAAACGTCGTGAATAAAATTGCAGAGAATTGAATTTTCTTTGTAAAGTCCAGAATAAGCTTACTCTTACTCAGTTTACTCACACTTTTTTTCCATGGCAATCCATTTGACAAACACTTGCGCCTGCGTGAGAACAGCAAGTACACTCGGTTGATTCGGAGGATACTCGTATGTTTCTCTCAACTCTTTGTCGAAACCAAGAGCTTCGTCTATTGAATGGGAAAATGCGAAATCATCAAATTGTAAGTTTGGCAAATCGGAATGTAATTTTTCAACTGCTATTTGTACAAGGCCTCTCATTAACTCTAACTGAAACACATATCGAAAATAAGTTGTAACTATGGTATTAGCATTGTTTATATAGAAGTGAGATATTTAGTCAATGCCTGTGTAATTGGTGTTGGACGCAAACGCGAGTGTCATCTAGCGTGATTAGTTACAAACATGAAGATTTGACGTCATTTTAATGCAGGTTCCTTCAAAAAACCCTGATTTTAATGCTGTCCCATTGTTTCAATCAAGTTACGACATGACTTGGAGGCCAGATCACTGAAGTTACGACATGACTTGCCATCTATCGCCATCTACATGTCGCATCCATTTTGATCCAATTATAATCCCATAAGGTTGACTAACTATCTTCTATATAAACAATGGCATTAGCTATCTGTTATTCCTGTCATATATTATTGTTTGTAATTATATAATTTGCATGATTTTTTAAATTCAATTCTCGATCGATAATGATTCCTGGATATTTCAAAGTATCCACTAGGTACTTCAATTGAGTTATTGTTTACTTTTATTTCCCAATCACTTTCTTCAAGCTTATTATACGAGGATGTATTGATATCTAGTTAGCCTAGGCCAGTTCCCTGCATAAACAAAATATTGCGTTACCATAGCAACGAACAATAACTTATTAGAAGTGTCAGTGTAAAGTTTGACGTCAAAAAAGTGAACCAGAGTTACGCATACATGGTGGTTCTTCGGGTTGTAAGGCCGACGTGTGTTCAGAGAAGAACTCGACGTTTCGCCAACACGAGTGGTTATCATTTTCAAGAGTTATTTTACAAGTTTCTGCTTTCTTAAGTCGCTGTCAAATGCAATAAATTAAAAGAAAAAATATGTCCACCGAAATTGTGAAAATCGAAAAATTGGAGTATCGAGCCATCATCAAGTACCTGTATTTGAAAGAGTTCAGAGGTAAGCAGATTTACGAAGATATGCTTAATACCCTTGGTGATCAATGTCCTTCGTATGCGACCGTGAAAAATCGGACTGCAAGCTTCAAAAGAGGTAAATTTTCCATTGAAGATGATGACCGATCGGGACGGCCAGTTTCTGTGTCAGTCCCCGAAAATATCAATGCAGTTCATGACATGATTTTAACAGACCGTTGAATTGGGCTAAAGCGGATATCTGAAGCACTGAATATTTCATACGAACGCGTTCATCATATAGTTCACGTCAATTTGGACATGAGAGAAATTGCTGCAAATGGATCCCCAAATGTTTGAATGTTGACCAAAAGCGTGCAAGGGTAGTAGCATCGCGTTCGATCTGTGCTCGATTTGAAAACGATGTAGACTTCTTAAACCGAATTGTTACTATGGATGAGACTTGGGTACATTCCTACAATCCAGAAACAAAGCAACAATCTATGGAATAGCGACACTCCGGTTCTCCAAGACCTAAGAAGTTTCGTGTCCAAAAATCTGCTGGAAAAGTTCTTGCTTCAGTTTTTTGGGATTGCCATGGAGTAATCATGATTGATTTTTTGGATAAGAGTAGAACAATAACTGGAGATTACTATTCGACATTACTGACCACTCTACGGGAAAAAATTAAAGAGAAAAGACTCGGAAAGCCATTCAAAGGTGTTTTGTTTTTGCAGGATAACGCCCCTGCACACAAATCTCATATTGCCATGCAAAAAATTCGTGATTTAGGGTTTGAATTACTAGACCACCCCCCTTATTCACCAGATTTGGCTCCGTCCGACTATCGTCTCTTTCCTCAAATGAAAAAAAGTTTGAAAGATCGTAAATTTTCTTCCAACGAGGAGGTAATAAAAGCTGTGGAGGTCTGGTTTGCACAGCAAGAAGAAACATTTTTTTTGAAAGGTCTAGAGACGTTGCAGGTTCGCTGTAATGAATGTACCCAATTAAGAGAATAATATGTTGAGTAATAAAATATTTTGACATTGAAATTTTGTTTGCTAAGAATTTTTCAATATATCCTCGTATTCCTTGTTATTACCTATCATACAAATTTAGTTTTGCTTGTTTTTATCTTAAGTTTGTTTTGCACAACACCATTTGTATACATTTTCCAAAGTTTCATTTACTTTCTTTACCACTGTCAAGAATTCTGGATTTGAGAAGTAAATCAGAGCGTCAAATGTGAATTGAGCAACTTCCAACATTTTCTACCATATTATCAATGTAAATAAGACATAATAAAGGACCAAGTAAACTACCTTGGGAGGCTCCCTGAAGGCTTGAGATTTCATCAGATAAAATATTATTTAATTTAAGTTTCTGTCTTCTGTATGTCTATTGTATATGGGTCAAAATTTGGTAACTATGTTATTTATATCACGAAAACTCTGAAGTGTATTTATCTGTATTTGTAACATGAACAAATCAAATGTTAATATTTACCTTGGCATTGATATGATGTAAACCTAGCTTCTCAATAACAGGTTGTACATATTTATTTACAAAATCCCTATGATCTCTCACCCATGTCAAGATCTGGGTAAAATACCTACAAAAAAAATCTACTAGTTATTGCATATTTGCTAGATAATCAATTTTGACATTACCATTCTGGCTTATCCAACCTGTTGGTTTGCCTCGCTCCGTAAAAATGATAAATGAATCTCTTCCTCAAAGGCTGAATCAACAGGTGTATTGGTAAGCATAACGGAGGAAAATCTGAGAGTAAAGCTGAGGTCACAATCGGGACACTACTTTCACTAGGCAATTCGATTTGCAGTAAATATTCTGTTAACGTTTGTAACTTTTGGATATGATTTGGTAGAGGAACAATCAAAGAAAAATTGGTGCTCACAAATGGCCACTTTATTGCCACTAGAATATCTCCAAAATCTCTGAAATATATTAGTTTAGCAGATTTGTAGTAACTGAAAACACCAAAAACTTTTCATTTCAATTTACAAAACGAATATGAAATGACAAGTTTTTCATCGTGTTGTAGAAATCAATAATGACGTTTCCCCAGTATCTGACTATCTAATGATATGAAAAAAATCTATGCAAACAATTGAGGAATATAGTTTTCAACAACTTGAAATTTTAACACTTACTTAGCAAGTTTTTCTTTCAGAATGTTATGCCAATGACGTATCGTTTCTCTCAGATAATCTTGCAAATGAACACCAACAAAA
This sequence comes from Chrysolina oricalcia, assembly GCA_944452925.2. Lineage (NCBI taxonomy): Eukaryota > Metazoa > Arthropoda > Insecta > Coleoptera > Chrysomelidae > Chrysolina > Chrysolina oricalcia. The sequence goes on from OX101824.2 coordinate 54,391,319, forward strand.
TCTGTCAAGTTTCTACTTATTTCTGTTAAATTAGCAAAGAGTGTTGCACATCTTTCGTCATCGCCTTTTCCTACTTCTCTCTGTAGATCCTGGCTGAAAAATAGAAATCCTGAATTGCCTAGGAGTCGAATACTATGAAGTAATGTGAACACTCGTGAAAAAGTGCTATTTTCGCTAGATGAATAGTTTGAATTGACAGCAGGGATACGTATAAGAAAATATAAAGAGGTCTTCTGGGAAAATTATTCCTTGAAGTTTTGAAGGAAGAGAACAGATTTTGGATATCAGTTGAGTTGAGTTGTTGTAGACGAGCAGAGTGTTTGTATATTGCCTTCCTGATAACCGTGTATTCGTTTCCAAGTTATAAACTTATCACCTTTTAGCTGTTCGGATAAATAGTTGCGTGTGGATATTACGAGACCATGAGCGCGACCACATTTGGAGCATTTTTAGGGTAAAAGAGTCAATTGACAACTCAAAAACGGTTCATCGTATCGATTTCAAACAAGGACAGGATTCTAGAGGACGTTCGATTCTAGGTACGTGCTGTAATAGAAATTAAAATTTCAATCCACCTTTTCACAGAAAACATCTCAAAAATGTCTCAAGAATGCAGTTATTTTGAAGCAATTTTTTGGGTAGATAATCAAATAATTTCAAAAAACATTACAGCACGTACATATATCAACGTTTTACCTTTCTTTTGATACCAAATTCATTGCGATTGGATCAAGATTGCTTCAAATTGTAATGGATGCGCCGTAATAATCTAGAAAATTATTTTTTATAAATATTTCTGAGAATTCCATCTCCCCTACCCCTACGGTTTGGTACAGATATTTTTCTGCGTGTGCGCATTGGTATTAATGTGTGTTTCGTACGAACACCCTTTTCCTGTCGTAAAGCGAGTCAAGGGTATGTTCAATACATATTAAGTGAACTGAATTTAACAAGTGAGTGTGGAAATCCGCCTTTCGCTCGGAAATTCGGATGTCTATAATACGACACGTGTGAATCCACCTCTACCGGGAATCCACCTCTAACGGCAATGCACCTCTAACGGGAATCCGCCTAGATCGTAAAATTGATGTTTATACCCATTTTTTAAACTATAATTATTTTACAATAATTATCTGATAATACGACCTGCGTGGATCCACCTATATCTCGGAAAACTTCAACGATACCCATTTTTTAAACTATAATTATCTTACAATAATTATCTGATAATACGACCCGCGTGGATCCACCTATAGCTCGGAAAACTTCAACGATACCCATTTTTTAAACTATAATTATCTTACAATGAGATAATTATTGTAAGAATCATTGAAGAAAACTCTTCAGAAATTTTTTGTTATTCTGTTTGAGTACAATAAAACTGTCCGTATACATTTTTTCGATATCTTGTTTCGTTCTTGATTTTTTGGTGTTTGAAATCCCAAAAAGGCGAAATTTCTTCTAAGTCCACATCTAAAATTTTTTTTTTCAAGATATGAAAAAACTCTTCAGACACTTTTTGTTAGTCTGTTTGAATACAATGAAACTGTTCATATACATTTTTTCGATATTTCGTTTCGTTCTCGACTTTTTGGTGTTTGAAAATCCAAAAAGGGCGATTTTGCTCCCACGACCAAATTTCAATTTTTTTTTTCGAAATATGAAAAAAATTCATTCAAACTTTTTGTTAATCTCTTCGAGGACAATAAAATTGTTCGGATACATTTTTTGATATCTTTCAATTTTTGATTTTTTCAACTTTTTTTTTTCATGATATAAAAAAATTTCATAAAAACTTTTTGGTAATCTTGTCGAGTACAATGAAGTTTCCGGATTCATTTTTTGATATGTCTCAATTTTTAATTTTTTTTCAAAATTTTTTCTAAGTCCCGTCAAAAAATGGTCATTTTTTAAAGTTCATTCGGTTTTCACGAGCTTATCTATCGAGATATGGAAAAAGTTCACTTAACTTTTTTGTAGAACTGTTTAAGGACAACAAAATTGTATTCATTTATCTTTGTGGTATCTAGCACCGTTTTCGAGTTTTTGGTGATAATGGACACAAAATACACACTTTTTATTTTTTTCTCGGGTTCCATCATTTTTCCACTTTCTAATAGAGTCGGAGAAAAACGGTTTGGAGGGTCAGTAGAGTTCGTAGAGATGTATTCGAAGCGATTTTAAAAATTTCAATTTTATCATTAGTACGGTCAATATATCGATTTTTCCGTTTTTTTGAAATATTTCCTAGGCCATTGATTTTTCCGAAAAAATTTTCCAATATTTTTTGTAGATTTTCTTAAGGCGGTCAAAAGTATTCTTGGTAAATTGTGATGGTATCAACCGTTCGTCGTTTATATCGTTTTTTCAAAAACGCACGTTTTTTCATTCAGTTTTCTCAAGTTTTCCCAGTTTTCCGATCATTTTATCAAAAACTTCAAAGAGGAAAGATTTGTTTGTATATCTTAGCTCTATCCATTACAATCTTTCAAATTCAGTAAAAAAAAATCATTACGGTTTTTATTGAACTTTTTCACTTTTCGGAAAATCGCCCGGAAAAGCCTGTTAGCATTTTCCGATCTTTCTCAAAAACTATACAGCTCACCACGGCGTATTGGAGTATATTTTCGGAAAATATGAAATGAATCAAATCACTTGCCTGACCTGTATCGAGAAAAGTTGAGAAAACCGAAAAAACGCCGTAAAAATTTTCCGGCTTTTCCGATCAAAAAAAAAAAACAGTAGAGCATAGGAATCCTGAAGTTATTGCAGCAGCCTGAATTTCAATGCGATATATCCAAGGGTGTGGATATGAGAGCGTTAAACATCAAATGCTACGGACAGACGGACAGACATTTTTGTTATTGGTGTTTTTTTTCTCCCAATTTTTTTTTACCCCTACCTATTTTTTGACGGCGCACATTTTCGTTCGAGCGACTTTTTCTGTATCTCTGCAAATAAAAAAGTTATGGCGATTTTTTAGTTTATTTTGTCATTTTGACAGGGAGATATTATTATTATTATCTTTTTTTTTCAGCTTTCCTCCTGATTTTTGACGAGGATCATTTTGGTTTTTGTTTCGTGGCTCTACGACTTCAAATAAAGATTTTAGGCCCCCTGTGTGCTCTCGGCCAGCGGCCGTAGTATAATACTCCTAAAGTCGTATTATAACGAGAGGTTACGTCTTACCAAATATCTCGAAGGCGGTTTTCTAGGTGGAAGTATGGCTTCTGGAACGAAGTGGATGCTGCGCCGGCCGGCGGATAGAGATGACCGTCACTGCACTTTGATATAGGTTTTTCTATTTGGTTGTAAGATTAACTATTATAATTATGAAGAACTAGGTGATACATTGTCGGTAGGTACAATTGTTCTGTCTCTGTCACGGTACTACCTTTTTCATTTGGAGTCCTTTTTCTCACAGGGGGCGCCAGGCGCATATTGTGTTAACACACAATATGCGCCTGGCGCGACGTGAACCTCTGATAGTCCCAATACAGGGAGGACAAATATTGATTCGAACATACCGTGACACGTATGTGGTTTGGCTTTGGTACATAAGTAATTGAAATATTATGAGGGGCAATGTGGACGAAACAATGTGTTTAGCAGCCTCTGTGTCATTTCGAGGTGACTCGCGCCGTAATAATCGAGAAAACGATTTTTTTATAAATATTTTTGCGATTTCCATCTTCCCTACGGTTTGGTACAAATATTTTTCTGTGTGTGCGCATTGGTATTGATGTGTTTAGCACCCTCTGTGTTATTTCGAGGTGACTCGCGCCGTAATAATCGAGAAAACGATTTTTTTATAAATATTTTTGCGATTTCCATCTTCCCTACGGTTTGGTACAAATATTTTTCTGTGTGTGCGCATTGGTATTGATGTGTTTAGCACCCTCTGTGTTATTTCGAGGTGACTCGCGCCGTAATAATCGAGAAAATGATTTTTTTATAAATATTTTTGCGATTTCCATCTTCCCTACGGTTTGGTACAGATATTTTTCTGTGTGCGCATTGGTATTGATGTGTTTAGCACCCTCTGTGTTATTTCGAGGTGACTCGCGCCGTAATAATCGAGAAAATTATTTTTTTATAAATATTTTTGCGATTTCCATCTTCCCTACGGTTTGGTACAGATATTTTTCTGTGTGTGTGCATTGGTATTGATGTGTTTAACAGCCTCTGTGTTATTTCGAGGTGACTCGCGCCGTAATAACCGAGAAAATGATTTTTTATAAATATTTTTGCGATTTCCATCTTCCCTGCGTTTTGGTACTGATATTTTTTTGTGTGTATGCATTGGTATTGATGTGTTTAACAGCCTCTGTGTTATTTCGATGTGACTCGCGCTGTAATAATCGAGGAAATGATTTTTTATGAATATTTTTGCGATTTCCATCTCAGCACAGCACAGATGTTTTTCTATGTGTGAAAATTGTAGTTATTTTTTTTTTCAAATACGCTCCTGTGAGGCAGATGATCATTATTCAAGTGAATATTACTTTACAGTAACAATTTGAATAGGATTATGAAAATATTTTCCAAATTCTGGTTTACCAAGCTCTTCAATGAATTTTTATAATTCATGATGCTGTAGCATACTTAATGATAACTAATGATTTTTCTTGAAATTTGGCAACACCACACAGAAGTGTGGATGGAAATGTGTGAATAACTTCACTCTAATATGAAAATAAAACAACAACAAATAATGTCATTATGTTTTTTTTTTGTTGATAATTTCTAATAGAAAAATACAACTTTACTGTATAAATATAACAATTTCCAACAAACTAATATCTTACCTTAGGCCTTCAATGTGTTGTATAACTCTCAAATATTGTAAAGTACATTGTAACCTTTTAAGTTTTTCAAAATATTTGTTAATGTTTCTCCTAACTTCTGCAACAGCATCCAAATCTTCCTTAATGAGCAATATGACTTCTTCTGATCTACTAATAATATCTTCAGCATTTTTTACAACTTTCTCAGCTTCTTTTACAGTTTTGCCTATGGTACATTCAGTACTGGATATATCTAGCTGGAATGATCATGATTTGTAGTGTATTAAATTATCAGCAATTACTAGTCACTTTCAAGTCATGGAATCACTCATGAAAGCCTTGTGAATTACTTTGGTAAAAAAATATTAAAAACAAATTTTGAAGATAACTACATCAAATTACTGCAGTAATTAAACATCCTTGCTGAATGATTTCAATCTGAACTATTGAGAAGATGTAACAATAGATTTTTCACAAGAAAAATTGAGAAGATGATTATTTCATTTTGTATAAATCTGTGTAATAGGTATTGATCTCTCAAAATTCAGTGGTAGAATCCACAGAATGAACCCGGGTTGTCTGTGATTACACAAACTATGGCACCAAGGCCGCTTCACTTTGGTAAATGACATTTTCGAAGGATCATGATAGTTACCAATTAACACAGCTGATGAACGTGAATCTATTTTAATGATTTTTGACAGGACCACTTCCATACATTGATTATTTTAGGATTGAAGTTTCTATACCTCAGCCTTAATCCATCTCTTGTTTAAATGATTTTATAAGTGCTGAATAAATGTTGGTATTCTCTCAATAGTATATCTAGTAAAAAAGTCAAGTATTTTTACTCAATAGTTCATGTATCTTACCTGTTTTTGAACTGAAATTTTTTCTTTGATTAAATTATTTCGTAACTCTGTGCATACTTTAACGTCCAATAATGTTTTTCCGTATTTCTCATTCAAATCTTGGATAACTTTGAGTTTTATTTCGTTTGAATAAATCATTCTGTTTTCCATTGATAAATGGTTGGCATAACCTATAATACAATGAAACAGTCACAAATATAATTATGATGGTGAAATAATCACCAACTACTCAAATCACTAAAGTATAGCATACAGTTTGTCCTTAGCACAATATATTAATATTTTCCTTATTTCTTTTTTATTAATTTTGACATTTGTCATAACCTATAAAACCCCAGAACCACAGCCACAAAACAACAACACATGTGCAGAAAGGTTGAAGCACAGAACACCTAACCTCTAGGTAGGTTAGGTGTTCTGTGGTTGAAGTTCCAAAGTTCCGAGCAATAAAAAGATATGGAGGTTTTGTTTTTGTTTGTCCTTTTCGTGAAAGCTGCATCCCTGGCTTTATTTATTTACATCGTTCCTTGGATCATGGTAAGAAGAGACATGCCAGGTACTTTCTTTTTACTCGAGTTAAGGCTCATTCACACCCTCGCGAATATTCGTATTTTTTTTGCGATTCGTCTCATACGGCGAATAAAGGGCGGTAGATAGTAGAATAATCACCAACTACTCAAATTACTGAAGTATAGCATGCAGACTGTCCTTTGCCCAATATATTCCTTATTTCGTATCTATAATGAAATTTGAAATAACCCATACTTGGAATATTTGCAATGCGCGTAAACTAGAAAGTTTCATAGATTTTTTTCAAAAAAAAATTGCTAATATATTTTTTCATCCTTTTTCGGAAGTTTTCTTGACGGATTTGGATGTCATAAATAACAGCGAAAAACAAAAATTAGGTAAGGGGGCTTTCCCCCCCTTTTTTCTCGAAAATAGTTGGAAAACTCGCGAAATTAAAATAGGAAAAATCCCTAAAAATAGTGAAAAATATCTAACCATCAAATTTTGAGGTTTAAAAAAATGTCCCTTTCCCCCTCAAAAGCTAGATAAAGAACGAACGCAAAGGAGTTTGGAAAATGTTTCAACATGGAAAATAATGATGAAAAAAAATCGATCGGGGGCTCGCCCCCCTTTCCTGTCACGAAAAAACTTAGGAAAACTCGCGAAATAGAAATCGAAAAAATCCGTAAAAATAGTGAAAATTATCAGACCATTGAATAATACAGTTTCAAAAAAATATACCCCTCTTTTCCCCTCGAAAGCTAGATAGAGAACGCGTAGAAATTCGGAAAAACTTCCAACAACAACAATGACGAACTAACTGCTGTTCATTTCAATTAGTTCGTCATTAAGAAACATATCCAAATAAAACTAAAAAAGAAATAAATAATAAACTTACAAAAATTTTTGTAGAGAACAGCTTTTATTTAAATGCACTAAAAACAAGAAAATGAATTTTAAAGTGAATTAAACCCATCATTTTTTACTTTAGAATTTATTTCCTTCTTTACAGTGCATTTATAAAAAGCGTTTCCCTAAAAAGTTTTTTTTTAAAATTTATTGTTGATCTTGAAAAATAGGAATAGTTGGCCCTGAAAATATAAGGGTGCTTCCATTGTAAATGGGCCACACTGTAGATTTCTGAGAATGCAATGTTAGCGGAAGATACAAAATGAGAGTTGAAATTCGTGATTCAACGATTCAATATGGATAGGATCTTGAAATTCACTAAAAAGCCTTTTAAATATATTTATATAACATATATTTACTAAACCTAAGTTAGTATTTACATGAAAAAAAAACTGACCAAGCTAGCTAATGCTAGAATATCCGAAATAAAATATTCAATCGACCCAGCTTTGGCAGAATTTCAATATTATATACAAAAAATGAAGATTCATGATAAAATATGCATAATATATCAACTATGATAAACAGTAATAATAATAATAATAGAGAAAATCTAAAATGGCATCTTGTCGAACTAATACACAGATAAAACAAAAGTTGCAATAAAAAACTATTTACCATATTTTTTCATTGTATAAGTATATTATGGTCTAAAAATGTGTTCTTTGAAGCTACTTTATAAAGTCCTTTCATACAGAAAGCCTACTATATTTCCTATTTAGGTATTGTAAGACCGATCAAACTAAAAACTATAAATCTGGACACACTTCTCCATTCAGTGAAGACTGAATTGTTATTATCACAATGGATATTTAATAGTATATATTGCATTTGAAATATTTTAATATATTTATCAAGACAATCAAGTAGAAATTGTGTCGCTTCCAATATACATATTCATTAGAAAAATATTTAAAATAGTAGGAATAACTTAAAACTATAATTAAATCGGAGAAAAAGGAGTAATATAACTTTTTTCGAATTTAATTACAATAGTCTCGCATTACTCTCGTAAATATGAGCGAATTATTTTTGAGGTTACGCCATGAAGTTACTCTTGAAAGTTTCCTTATATCAGAACACCTCATAGTTTGATAAACAAGTTGAAAAACGTGAAAAATAGAGATAAAGTTCCTAAAAATATGAGCGATAACTTATTGGATTCGGACGACCACTAAAAATATGGTTTTTAAGGATTTTACCGCAGGTACAAAATTGGGATTGTTCTTAACAAAATAAGACGAAAAAAAAGGTATTTAGTTTATTGTTAATAACTCAAAAACTATTGATATTTAAGAAATTTTGAAAAAAGTTCCGTAAAGAGGGGGAAATTTCCAATCAAAATGTCCAGACTCCCGGAATTCTATCTCCATTAGACAGTATATCACAGAAAATTACTTATACTTGTAAAGCAAAGTCTAGAACCTGTCGAAATTAATTTAAATATTGCGGAATATCAACGGTAGTTTCCATATACATCTTAGAAACAGCTTCTCTGATTCATAAAAACAAAAATGCATTTCAACTTGTCTCGACAACTTATGGTGCATTTAGTCAACATAATTTTAAAATTGTGCTTAAATACAGTGCCCGTCTTAAGTCCCCCCCCTCTAATTTTTGAACCACCTGGTATATCGCAACGAAATTTGGAGGGCTTTAATGGGAGATAAAAACCTACTTTTTCATGAAAATTAAAGTCAAAAGTTTTAAAATGGCGGCTGAGAGCCATCTTCAATTTTTTTTTTTAATATAACACCCCATATATTATTCCATTTTCGAAATTTGTTCATAATTCTCAAGTTTCCTCTGATACACTTTACTCCTAAATTCAATTCTTTTCGAAATATCAACGTTTGAAAGGTGAAATTTTGTTCATTTCAAACCCAACCAAAAACACTAATGTTGTTTTCAATCAAGTTTGCATTAGAGAAAATCGTCGCGGTAACGTCTTGTTTACTGTCAAATTAACTGTAACTGTCAAATAGTCCGTTGACCGCCTCAATCATTTTATAAAAAGTGTGATCATGGCTCGTAGTTTACACGATAAATTTGAAGCAGTTTTGATATTTGGAGAAGCTGGAAGAAATTATCATCTAGCAGTCCGTATGTTTAATGATTTCCCGAGAATCCTATTTAGAGGACATATTTGCGCAAACTTTTAAATAAGCTCCAAGCAACTGGTACGCCGAAAGATGCTCCAAGATCAGGAAGACCGCCTCTTTCAGAAGAAAAAAAGGTAGAAATTGTTGCTGAAATGGTAATCAATCCGACTCAGTCGACGTCTGCAGTTGCTGAATCCTGTGAAGTAAGTTCAAAAAGTGTCCACGTTTTTTCTTAATGGAAAAGTCGACAAACAGAATGTACGATACTGGAGCGATACTAATCCGCATATTTTCAGAGAGGGACATACCCAGTTTCCTGAAAAGGTGAATGTTTGGGCGGGGATTTTAGGCAATCGCGTTGTTGGTCCGATTTTCATCAGAGGCAATCTTACAGGAGTTCTTTACAAAAATCTTTTAGAAACTGAAATTGAACCTCGAATAAGGCAATGTGATGTGAAAGCTGAAAGAACAGACACTGGAATCCTCACCTCTGTTTACAGGAAGAAGACACACACAGGGCAGTACCTCAACTACGGCTCTAATCACCCAAACTCCACAAAGAGGGGAATCGTAAGAACGTTGGTGGAGAGAGCATTGTCTATTTGCAACAACCAGGAGTCATTGGAGGCGGAAATTAACCAAATAAAAAAGGACCTACGCCGAAACGGATACTCCGAGAAGCTCATAGGAGAAGTTCGGAAACAACTCGAAAAGACCAAGACAACCGAAGAAAGACCACAAAACCCCGTTCTCATTCTTCCCTATATCAGGGGTATCTCCGAGAAGATCAGAAGGATCGGAAATAAATACAACATCAAGAGTTGCTTTCAATCCGGCAGTACCTTACGAAGCTTCCTCACCAAAACGAAACCAGAGAACACAACAGAATCCAGCAAAAACTGTATTTACAAAGTCCCATGTGAATGTGGAGATTCCTATATCGGAGAGACCAAGAGGCCATTATCAGTAAGAATAGCCGAACACAAAAAGTGGACTCAACGAGGGGAAACATCAAAATCGGGAATTGCTGACCACGCCTGGACAAAACACCACTGAATTCTCTGGGACGAAGCTAGTGTTCTTCATAGAGAGGAACATTGGTTCAAACGGAAATTTATGGAAACCACCTACATAGAAGCCAATGGTGCCTTCAGTCAACCAAGCGTGGAAATTAAAAACGTATGGAAACCGCTCATGGACCGTTTTAGAGGGAGAAAAAGCGCGAAACCACGCGCGCCACAAGACAGCGCGTAATTACACTTAATTATAGACCTATAAAAGGTCGCGTAACATCTGATTTTGTCACTATTCACCAGAAGACGATTGCGGATTCAAGCAATTGAAACGTTGTGAAAAATTTGAAAGAGATAGAAATTTTTCAACCATTAAGATGATGGACGTTCGAAATATAAGTAATCAAGTTACTACATCGTCTAAAACATTCAAACAAGGCAAATTGTATTGAACAATCAGGAAGAGTTTGAAAATCGTGAAATCATATTTCAGCAGGATGGGGCACCTCCCCATTTCGATCGCATGGCTAGAGACTTCCTCGATACTAACTTTCCTGGGCGATGGATAGGTCGCAGGGGAAGTACAGAGTGGCCACTAAGATCTCCGGATCTTACACCTCTAGATTTTTTCCTTTGGGGGTATCTGAAGTCAAAAATGTACGCCAATGAATGCCAAACAATAGAAGAGTTGGTTGGAACGCAGAATAATAGATACATGTGAAGAAATAGATGAACAGACTTTCATCAACGTTAGAGAAGCTATTTATAATAGGGCACTTTATTGTCAAGATTTAGGAGGAGGCCACTTTGAACACTTGATAAAATAATTGTTGGGGTTAAATAAAAGAGTTATTCATAAATAAAATATAATTTTTTAGCCAACTAATTTGTTTTGATTGTGAATTTACAGAACACATTCGTAGGCTTCGAGATTTTGCGGTAAGCGGTGCTGTTTATCCTTAATAAACTCTCGTTACGCCTCTTATTAGTCGAAATACTTAAGAGATTTAACTACAAATTAATAACAACGTGTAGTTAGCAAAATGTTTCACAGGAAGAGCTCAAAATCCATACTTCATTTCATACCGGAATGTCACTTTTCAAACGTTAATATTTCGAAAACAATTGAATTTAGGAGTCGTAATTCCACGGAAAAATCCCAACATCGTGTTGTCATGGAACAACTTAACAATAGGCGGAAAAATCCCAAAATCGTGTTGTCATGGAACAGCTTAACAATTAGGCGTTTTCCATTTAGGAGTGTTAGCCCAGGGCTACAAGCCCCTGAGATCGGAAATTACTTTATCATTGACTTTTCGCCTCAAAACATATTCGCGGTTTTGACTTTTGTCTACTTGTGCTTCATGCACCTATAAAACGGGTGTTGCTCGAGGAGCAAGGGGAATGTCAAACGGTGCTTGCAGCCCCACTAACTGGAAAGCATGGGCATATGCTCTGGGCGGCTCTGAGGAGCTCCTTACATTAAATGGAAAGCAGCTAATATCACGACAATATTATAAACAACGTCAGTTTTTTGTGTTCGCGAATTCACTTTACCAACAACTAACCATGGATGAAATTGAAGAAATTGAGGAACAAAATCTGAGAAATATTGCGAGAATCATGTGCAGCAAGTGTTGATTTACTGCTGAAAATACTTCAAGAGCGATATCAAAAAGAGTATGAACATTTTGAAGAGTGGCGTAAAAGCAAGAATGAAAAGGTGGTTAATGAAGATGTATTATTATCCTATATGGAAAGAAAATCAGAGGTTTATTCTCCTAACTCGCTGTGGACCAAGATTTCAATGTTGAAACTTGCTTTGACATTGACATTTCAAGGTTAGTTATTTTAAATCGTACACCATAAGCGTGTTCCGTTTCATGCATTCATCGCATCACTGTTGAAGACATAATCAAGCGTTCCGTTTCAACTACCATTGACGTTGGTGGGTTGAATCGGAACGATTTTTGCTTGCGTGGTGCATGCCGTTTCCCGCAGATGTTGACATTTATCACTTTATCAGTTAACCAAATTCTTATGTAACAAAAACAAATCTGTTAATCTTGTAAATAAATTAATATGGGTAGAACCAAAGTGTTAATGGCAAGAGTAGGAAGCGAGCTTTGTGAAAATGAGAGTAGCTCAGATTCTGATACAAGTGATAGTTATGAGGATAATATCGTCTGTCCCACGCCAAAACCGCGAATATGCTAATTCCAGGGTTCTGACTTTAATATGTAAAATAATAATTTTCTACCAAAATTTTCAATGCCAAACTTACGAAAGTGCTATCAGGTTGTCTACTGTGAACGAGAGTGTATTCGCGAATGTGAAAACTTACCTAGGTTTTCAGAGCAAGAAGCACGAATATTCTTAAAAATCTTCTCATTCGAAATGACAAATTGCACCGTGGTTTTGCCATGAGACCGACGATATAATGTTGAATGAATTGACGATTTTTTCTTCCAATGTACGGTAAGTCAGGTAAATGTGATAATGCACGATACCTGACATTTCATCAAGATATAAATTTAAACTTTTAATTCGGTTTCTGACGTTTCTGTTTGAACGTGAAACCACAGACAAAAAACTCTTTGTTTTGACTTTTGAGTTTGACAGATCTAACTTGGATCGCATTCATCGCTGCTAGACGAACGGGCAGTAGTTCATGCACTTTCGATGTCTCAACGTCAAAGAGGGGAATAGAAAAGTGGGCGTGTCAATGCGCTCCCAGTGTAGGAAACGGAACGGTCATATGCGCATTATGTCCTCAATGCATGAAACGGAACACGCTTCATATTAGATATAACCTACAGAAATAGTATTTTCAGATTTGGAAAATTATTTTTGTTCTTGAGAAGTGTGATGGATACACACCAAAGAAAGCAAAAAAATGTCTGAAGAAGAAGTGACTAAGTTTTTGTTGGAGGAAGATGGTTGCTTGAAAAGGTTGTATTGATGTGTGGTATTTTTGGCGCCTGTAGACGTGACGAACTTGTTGAAGTGACTGTGGATGATTTTGAAAGCACCAGTATCAGAGTTTGGGTTACATTGAGATATACTAAAAAAAAGAACAGGGTATTTGTCATTCCCAAGGAAAGATGCCTATGGTTTATACCAAAAATACGTAGATTTGCGGCCTTCAAATTTGGAAAATCGGCGATTTATCATTGGTTATAGGAATGGTAAATGTGTAAAACAAGTCGTGGGCATTCATACTATTGCAGCTGTTTCAAAGAAAATTACAGCATTCTTAAAATTGGAAAATCCTCAGCTCTACACAGGGCACTCGTTTCGCAGATCCTCGGCTACTATGCTTGTAGAAAATGGTGGCGATCTACTATCGGTAAAAGAACTTGGAGGTTGGAACTCCTCTGCGGTGGCGGAGTCGTAAATTGAAAATTCAGTTTCAAATAGAATAACTTTTGAATTGTCATCTGATTACCGCTAAATCGAAATAACAGTATGGGATTGAGAAAAATTCTTAAAAACCATTATTTTAGTTGTCATTCCGAATCAAATGAGCTACCGCTCATATTTTATGGAGCTTTACTTATCTCTATTTTTCACGTTTTTCAACTTGTTGATCAGAATATCAGTAAAACAAAAGAATGATCTACACGTTACGATTGTACTCCACAACCTTGTCAATAGTGGTTCAAAGTATAAAAAAAACAACTGCAAGTAATTATGATCTTCAGAATTCGTTATGATTGTACCTCACAATCCAGTCAAAGTGGCAGAAACTTTAATGAAATCAGCTTCAATAGACTTCAACAAGTGCTTTTTGGGTAAAACTTTTTTCTCCGCCTCTGCAAAATATGAACGAGGTTTCATTCGATTTGGAATAGCGTGTAGATGATTTTTGAACAAATTCAAGAGCCGCTTTCAAACATTGCATAAGTTATTAACAATGAACTGAAAAAACAAATTGGAGTTTGGTTTTTTGCAAGTATCTCAAAAACTATTTGACATTTTTCAAATTTGAAAAAAGATTCAAAAAGAGGAGGAAATTTCCCAAAGCGGCTCATGAATTTTTTCAAAAATCATCTATACACTATTCCGAATCTAATGACACCTCGTTCATATTTTTCGGAGGGGGAGAAAAAAATTTGACCCAAAAAGCACTTGCAAGTTTTTTATCAATCAAGTTACTTATTTCAAAAAATGTATTTCGGTTATCACATTAATCTGAATATAAGAAAATTATCAAAAGATACTTGTTTTCGCACCCTTTAGGAAAAACATCACAAAATACTTGAAATATATGAAAAATATTAATCATAAAGGAAGGAATTTTGTCAAAGCACTATCATTCACGTTTTGGGTGAATGTTTTCACAAAAAAAAAAACTATATCTAATTTCGTTTGCACAAGCAAGAAGACCAAGCTGTAGAGGTTTTTCCCCCACAAAATAAAAGACGCAAATTTTTATAAAATAGTTCGTTAACTCTTACTGGAGCGGAATTTGAAATAAAATTCCACCCAACTGGAGCAGTAATTTTCAGGATATTTTATTTGATATTTTATGTTAATTGGTCTTGAAAGGTCGGGTTTTTTATCACAGTACACATGTTTTTTGCAAAACATAGTGGTTTACTTTTTGTACCACTGCCCCACATGCATAAATAATCATTGAAACTTTTTTCAATTTATTCCTAAATATTATGTTGAAAAAAATATGAACACTAACAGATTCTGATGAAAGAAAAAAAGTACAGAAATTAGTTATAAGATTGAAAGCAGGTTCTTTGTTTCCCCAAGTGCAAGTGCTGCATATCCAATAAAAACCAAATATTTTAGGAAATTTTCATCAACTGGATCGGTGGTACAAATACTGAACCATATGATAAGAATGTCTCGTTTACCTATTCACAATTAGTTTAAATGCGATATGGCGACAGTGGTTCAAAATATGAGCGGCTGCAACAGTGGAAAAATAATTTTGAAATGGTGGTCTGAATTTAACGCCACTACCTCAGATGGGTGAAAATTTTGATGGCCTACTTTGTGTGCCACCTCCACAGTAAGAGTTAATGAAAACCCCAGTTTATATCCAATAAAAACCAAATATTTTAGGAAATTTTCATCAACTGGAGCGGTGGTACAAATACTGAACCAGATGATGTCTCGTTTACCTATTCACAATTAGTTTAATTACGATATGGCGACAGTGGTTCAAAATATGAGCGGCTGCAACAGTGGAAAAATAATTTTGAAATGGTAGTCTGAATTTAACGCCACTACCTCAGATGAATGGAAATTTTAATGGCCTACTTTGTGTGCCACCTCCACAGTAAGAATTAATAAAAACCCTAGCAAAACGCTTTGTGGAACTTTTTAAACAAGCAATAGTGAAAAAAATTACAACTTTTTTGGTTTTTTGGAAATATCTCAAAGATTATTCAAGGAATCGTTTTACATTCAATGGAACTTTTGTGGAGATTTATAAAACCTACAAAATGGATTTCCATACGACCGGATCGGTGCATTTTCCACCGAGAAAATTCGGGTAAACTTCGAAAAAGAGGCCATTTTTCAAAAAAAATTAAATTTCACCTGAGAGGTGGGAAATGTGTTAAAAATATCACTGAAAGTTGATCAAAACGCTTCAAAGTGCATCCGAAGTCACCCGAAGCCGCACTGAAGTTAACTCGAGTTGAGTTCGGGCGACTTCGGGTGCACTTTGAACCATTTAGAGTAACTTCCAGTGATATTTTCAACACATTTCCCACCTCTCATGTGAAAATACAAAATATCCAAATCTATCCAAAACAAAACAAAACTATCACATTCACAGGATATGTTTGGTATGAGTAACAGCCTGTCAAAAGTCATTATTGAGAGCATGGTTTACCCATTGGTTGATCTTATAAATGTTTCAGACATTGCATATTCACCAACATTCTCAAATGTTCCAAAGTTCTACCTCTACATAAAAAAGGAAAAATTACAGACACGTCTAACTACAGACCAATATAACTTGTGCCAATTATATCAAAAATAATAAGATGCTCTAATAAAAAACCGGTAATTCATTACTTTGAGATCAACAATCTGGTGTCCTCCAAACAGTTCAGTTTTAGTAAAGATAAATCAACAACTCTTGCACTAGTTGAGTTTGTAGAAATAGTAACAGCGGCGATGGAGGAAAGGAATTATGTTGATGTAAGCCTTTGTGACTTGAGTAAAGCTTTCGATTGTGTGGACCATTATTTAATGAATTTAAAATTGAAATATCACAACATTGGTGGTAAAGCTCTATAGCTCATTGATTCATACTTATGTAAAAGAGAGCAATTTGTTGATGTAAATGGGCAAAAGTCAATACATAAAAATACCAATTATGGTGTCCCTCAAGGATCTATACTGGGCCCTATATTATTTATAATTTATATTAATGATATCAACAACCAGTTACAAAATATTGATATTATCCTTCCATACTTTCATAAGCTGTGATAAGGTGATCAATCATGGACTTTCTAATGACGTAGAAAAAGCAGCTGACTTATATTTTTCCTCTATTAAACTAAAAATGAATATGGAAAAAACTCAAAAAATAACTGTAAGCGTGTTCCGTTTCATGCATTCATCGCATCACTGTTGCAGACATAATCAAGCGTTCCGTTTCAACTAACATTGATGTTGGTGGGTTGAATCGGAACGATTTTTGCTTGCGTGGTGCATGCCGTTTCCCGCAGATGTTGACATTTATCACTTTATCAGTCAACCAAATTCTTATGTAACAAAAACAAATCTGTTAATCTGGTAAATAAATTAATATGGGTAGAACGGAAGTGGCAAGAGTAGGAGGCGAGCTTTGTGAAAATGAGAGTAGCTCAGATTGTGATACAAGTGATAATATCGTCTGTACCACGCCAAAACCGCGAATATGCTAATTCCAAGGTTCTGACTTCACTATGTAAAATACTAATTTTCTACCAAAAACTTTCAATGCAACACTCACGAAACTGCTATAAAGTTGTCTACTGCGAACGAGAGTGAATTCACGAATGTGAAAACTTACCAAGGTTTACAAAGAAAGAAGCACGAATATTCTTAAAACTGTTCTCATTCGAAATGACAAATTGCACATTCGTGGTTTTGGCATGAGACCGACGATATGATGTTGAATGAATTGACGATTTTTTCTTCCATTGTACGGTAAATCAGGTAAATGTGATAATGCACAAAACTTGACACTTCATCAAATATCAAATTTAAACTTTAATTCGGTTTCTGACGTTTCTGTTTGAACGTAAAACCACATACAAGAAACTCTTTGTTTTGACTGAGATGTATTTTGACTTTTGAGTTTGACAGATCTAACTTGGATCGCATTCATCGCTGCTAGACGAACGGGCAGTAGTTCATGCACTTTCGATGTCTCAAGGCCAAAGAGGGGAATATAAAAGTGGGCGTGTCAATGCGCTCCCAATGTAGGAAACGGAACGGTCATATGCGCATTATGTCCTCAATGCATGAAACGGAACACACCTTATATCAGACAGAACAGCACAAATACAGAACCAGTTAAATTATTAGGCTTTCATATTGACAGCAAATTGACTTGGAATTCGCATATTGAACATCTGTCAAAAAAACTTTCAAGTTTGTTTTTGCTGCGTCGATTGAGAATGTGTGTGTCTCATAGTATGATAAGAATGGCGTATTTTGCATTCATAAATAGTCGCGTACAATACGGAATTTTGATCTGGGGCCACAGTGCCAACATGAAAACTCTTTTCACACTGCAAAGACAAGCAATACGAATTATATCCGGTGTTGGTCCAAGGACACATTGTAAAGACTTAAACAGGGTGGCCCATCGAAAACTTGACATCGGGGTTTTGGGTGATAATATCGCAGATGTGGAAAAACCCTCGGA
This sequence comes from Chrysolina oricalcia, assembly GCA_944452925.2. Lineage (NCBI taxonomy): Eukaryota > Metazoa > Arthropoda > Insecta > Coleoptera > Chrysomelidae > Chrysolina > Chrysolina oricalcia. The sequence goes on from OX101824.2 coordinate 54,409,406, forward strand.
CAGGTCGATTTTAGTTTCGAGGGGGACAGTTTGTTCTACATGCACCACCGTCACGGCAACACTCGAGGTGTGGGGTGAACAACCCCTAAAATTTGAATAGGGAATAATGGTGGAGTGGCACATCTTTTGAAAGCCCGTTAAGTTCTCTATCCAACGGCGTCCCGATTTTGAAGTTGGGATGAACCGTTTGGGAAAAAATAAATTCAGGAATAAACCTGTACGAAAGTTAAGAGCTTACTTGTACGTCTCTGGAAAACTCATTTGCCAGTTTTTGCAATCTATCATTTATTTGCTACGATACTGTGAATGTTTTTGCTCAGTTTTTTTCGCGGTACCCATGAAATTTTTTTAATAAAATATAACAAACAGATAGAGCATGCAGTTTCTGTTTTTCACGTGTGTACTACAAGTGAGTTTCATTCGTGTGTGGTATCGTACGTCGAAATTAAAACGAAACAATGGTGTATACAGTGGCAGAGAGGGTTGCGTTGATTGAACTGTATTATGAAAACAATAGATGTGCGAAAAGGGCTGCGGAACGGTTCAATCAACAATATGGCAGGACTGTGTCGCGGCAGTATGTGTCTGAATTAGTATCAAAATTCCGAGAAACGGGATCGGTAGCAAATAAAAAACGGCAAATCGAACCGCCAGTAAGAAATGAGGCGACAACAGTGGCAATTTTGGGCCATGTTGAGGTTGACCATACGTTGAGTACAAGACAGCTAGCAACTGTTTCCGGTATCTCAAGAACTAGCATTCAGCGTATTTTAAAACTACATAAATTCCATCCTTACAAAATTAAATTAACACACGAACTGAATGAAGATGATTTTGATCGGCGTTTACAATTCTGTGAGGTACTAAGTGAGCAGGCCATTGCAAATCCTCAGTGTCTGTTCAACATTTGTTTTAGTGATGAATGTTCTTTTTTTTTAAATGGTATAGTTAATCGCCATAATTGTCGATATTGGGCTGATTCGAATCCCCATATATTTCATGAGGTACATACGCAATATCCTCAAAAATTAAACGTATGGGCTGGTATTTTTGGGGATCGTATCGTGGGCCCCCTCTTCTTAGAAGGCAATCTAACAGGGGAAATGTATCTGGAACTGCTTGAAGACACAATTGAACCAATGTTAACTAACATTATTGAAAATGACCATCATTATCAGGAAGATCAGTTGATATTCCAACAAGATGGTGCTCCTCCGCATTATGCTATGCCTGTTCGGCGATATTTAGATCACCACTTCCCTGGTCATTGGATTGGTAGGCGAGGTTCTATTGAATGGCCCCCACGATCACCAGACCTGTCTCCCTTAGATTTCTTTCTGTGGAGTCATTTGAAAAGCAGAATTTACGCTACACCACCAGCTTCACTAGCAGATTTACGGCAACGAATCACATTAGAATGTCGCCAAATCACCCCAGACATGCTCCAAAATGTACGAGAACGTTTTCAACAAAATCTGTATCATTGCATGGAAGTTGGAGGTGCGCATTTCGAGCATTTGTTACGATGAGACTAATGTAAGTGAATTTTACTCTTAACTTAATTATGGCTCATTTCCGTTAGAAAAACTGCCGACCGTTTTGTTTCGAGAATTCAACGGGCTTTCCAACGATGTACCACTCGACTCCTATTCCCTATACAAATTTCAAGGGTTGTTCACCCCACTGCTCGAGGGTTGACCTGACGGTGCTGCCTGTAGGAGGGCACAATGTCCCCCTCGAAACTAAAATCGACCTGTCCGAGCGTTTTTCCAGATCTACGATATTAGTACCCAAAACCCCCATGTCAAGTTTTCGATGGGCCACCCTGTATATCCAATATAATTCTCCCCCCCTACCTAGCACGTATATATCAATGTTTGATCTATGTAAACAAAACAGTGAGTTTCATGATTATAATACAAGAAATAAAAGTAATATTGCTATTTCTGCCAATCGATTCCAAAAATCACAAGGTATAAACTATTATGGCCCAAATGTCTTCAACAACCTACCTGATGATGTAAAAATATTGAATATAAGAGTATTCGGGTATAAATTGAATCAATATTTGATTAAAAAATGTTTCTACTCCATTCAAGAGTTTACAAATATTTCGACACATTATACAGTGACCGCCAAAAAGTATGTACCATATGGGAAACATTTTTATTATTGGAGTATTGGAAAAAATATTCTGGGGAAAAGTTTGTGCATGTCCGATAACCTAAAAATCGATTTTGACACATGTCACGTGATCGCTAGAATGGCGGCAAAATGAAAAAAATTGCAATGCAAAGGCAAAAAAGGGGTAAGATGGCAAGATATCAAAAAAAGTTATTTGAAAAAGTCACTTAGAATTCAATTTTATACACATAAACGAAGTTTCAAGAGATAATTCAAAACAATTGAAAATAGCAATTTTTAAAAAATATTTTCCCATTTCTTATGAATAGCTTGACTATACTGAAACATTTGCATTTTAATGATAATGACAAAACTTTCTCATTTTCTCCACACCAGAGGGCACTAAATTAAAAAAATTGGTTTTTGCCAGAACCCTCGCTGTTTTATTGGTTCTTATCTAACAGTTATATCAGAATTCCAAGACTATTGTGTTGATTTGGCAATATAGAAACACCATGTTTCCTGATTTTAATCAAGTTTCAATAATAATGCTGTATGAGCGTTTTACTTTGCACATAAACTTTAAGAATCTTTAATTTGACGCACTATTTTCAAGTTTATGTGCGAAGTGAAACGCTCATGCACGATTATCATCGGAACTTGATTATAATCTGGAAATTACCATGTTTTTGGAGTGTCATGTCATCACAATGGTCGTGGAATTCGGATATAACTGTTAGATACGAACCGATGTAACAGCAAGGGTTCTGACAAATTCCCATTTTTTCAATTTAGTGCCCTCTGGTGTGGAGAAAATGAGAAAGTTTTGTCATTATCATTAAAATGCAAATGTTTCAGTATAGAAAAAAATAATAATATTTTTAAATAGATGGGAAAATATTTTTAAAAAATTGCTATTTTCAATTTTTTTGAATTATCTCTTGAAACTTCGTCTATGTGTATAAAACTGAATTCTAAGTGACTTTTTCAAATAACTTTTTTTGATATCTTGCCATCTTACCCCTTTTTTGCCTTTGCATTGCAATTTTTTTCATTTTGCCGCCATTCTAGCGATCACGTGACATGTGTCAAAATCGATTTTTAGGTTATCGGACATGCACAAACTTTTCCCCAGAATATTTTTTCCAATACTCCAATAATAAAATTTTTTCCCATATGGTACATACTTTTTGGCGGTCACTGTATATAGATTATAATTTCCTGTAACTGCCCTACAATTGTGAAATGTGTTTTTATTTTTATATATAAATGTGTATTAATGTATGTATACGTTTCTGCCTATAGTCATATACTTTTTATTCATAGTTATTTACATTGTTTCATCTTTATCCTTGATTTTCCTACATTTTTATTTCTACTCCTAGTTATTTAAGTTGTTTTATCTTTATCTTTTATTATTCTACCATTTGACGAGTGTAAACATTGTACAATGTAGTAACACAATTTGAATACGACGTTTTCCCTTAAATCGGCGCATCTTGCAAGATGTGACATTAAATTGTTTATAACGCGATTGCGCAAAAACTACACATCGGACAGAAAACATCTTGCGCACAGTTGAACCACTTGTTATTATCTATCAGTTTCCGCAATATTGTTTGTCCAGCTTCAGATTTATAAAAATTATAAATTTTTGAAAAATGGTCTCTTTTTCGAGGTTTTCCCGAATTATCTCATTGAAAGATGCACGATCTTGACGTATAAAAAACAATTTTGTACGTTTTGTAATTCTCTACAAAAGTTCTATTGACTGTAAAACGATTCCTCTGATACTTTTTGAGATATTTGCAAAAAAAAGTTGTAATATCTCTTGGTCAAAAAATTACACAAAGCGGTTTTGCTGGGGCGAAAACCGAGGTTTTCATTTAAGAACTTTCTCATAAAGAGTATAAGCCGTTTGCGTCTTTTATTTTGTGTGAAAAGAACCTCTTATTTTTATCTACACCTCGGCCTAAAGAGTATATCGAATCAAAAAATAGACCACTTTGTTGAAACTGCTGAAAAATAAATAAGTGTTAATTAATCTCAGACTCAATTCGTAACATTCGTTATCTTTTCGCACCAAATATTCAGTTTAAAATCGAAATCACGTAATTTTTTTTAAGGTAACTCTTTTGAATCCAATAAAATTTAATGCCTTCAAAAATACGGGTGAAAATTTCATTGTATACTTCGATCTACGAATGGTAAGGCGTGACGTAAGTAGCGGGGAAAAGACCCTTGCGGTGTCCAATTTCTCCTTGCCACCAATGTTGATCCGAACTATCCGTCACTGTAATGACGTCTCCTCTCTTGAATTCGAGTTCTCCCACTTCTTGAGGCGTAAAATCGTACAAGGCCTGCACCAAACACTGCAATAAAAAATTTGAGCTGATAAAATAATTCATATTACGGCACAAAACCAAGCAATCATACGAGGTTATATCAATATACAAATTACCGCTGATAATTTCCATATACATAAATAACACGTTATTCTCTAACCACTCCTCGTCTCAACTCGATTGGCAGTCTACGTAGAGATGATATATTATGTCACACAAAAGGGGAGGGCGATATGACAACCGAACGCCTTTGGTTGATCGCTATCGAATCCTAATTGGTCAGAGACCGAACTTCTTTGACCTGCCGTTGTCGAATTCCAATTAGTTTTTATTTGCTAGCATATTTACATATATCGTTATTTAGTTGTTTTAATTAGATTGAATATATGTGCGGTATGGCATTCTGGAGACCTTACCAAATATTCCATCACATTCGGTAGGTAATCGTTATGGACAATGCATCTTAGCATTTTTATCAAGATCAACAAATCGCCAACAGCAATACGAAAAAAGCCGATATAATCAAGTTCATGGAAAGTAAAAACATGGAAATATCCCAGAAGAAAACGAAGAACATACTATCGGAATTGACTTAGAGACAAAATTTCAAGAAAGACTATGTGATTGATAAACTTTTTGAAATACATGGTCATGTTGTTCTACATTTGCCGCCATATTACTGTAATACTTTCATAGCAATCTAGCATTTATTAGTTCGGAACGGGCACAATATCACTTTAATTAACATTGATGACCTGAGAGAGACCCCACGAAGATCATAATTACCTTTATAGCAGGTACATTAGTTGCATGCTATATAATAAGTATCCGATATATCTTGTCGCATTCACACATTTGATAACGACAGATTTTGACTGTTGGAACGTCGTGACTCAAAAACACATGCAAATAATTTATTTTCTTTGTTGTTGTAACAACGGAAGTCCAGAAGAATTCTACTACACTAATGCATTTTTAACCACTTTCAAACAAATCTAATTTTCTGTAATCATCAAGTGGTTTTACTGAATTTAAATATCAATTTTATTGTGAGTTTCTAATAAATGAAGTTCAAAATGTCCTTAATACAAATAACCACATTGTCTACCACTAAGTATAACAAGAAATTCATAAAAGTTACACACGATTCACGGCTTTCGAGAGGTTTTACCAAGGCAAAACTATGGCTCTTCCTCATAGAAATGATTTCCATAAACTGAAAGCAAGTCCTTTGGTCCTTTGGTCATTAATTGTCCTCACTGTTAGAATTTTAACAATATCAATACTATTGGAAAATAAATTCAATTTTCCTGTCATAAGCTTCAATGTTTTTTCCCCCTGCTTACAGATATTTATAACAAACATTGAGGTATTCACCATTTTGCCATAGACTTTTCATATCTGTAATTTTGAATGAGTTTCTTTGTCCTCCAATATTATATTTGACGAATACGTTTGATTGCATGATTTGTATCGTGCATTTGACGCCACTGGAACCTCGCCTGTGGAATGTTTGTTTACTATGATTTGTTTTGAAAACAAAGTAGTATTTCGACATTGTGTCTCACTAAACCACTGCACTATTTTGAAAAATATTCCAAATGTAACTTTAAGTTGTTTAAGCAGGACAAAAACCACGAAAACACACAGGAAAATTTTAACAACACTTCATCAACACAAAACACTTGCACTTGCGCTCTCTGATGCTTTGAAGAACGTTGCACAAGTATCTGTTAGTTTTAATTCAATCCCCGTCGTGGTTTTAGCCAGGAGAGTAGTTGTTTTCTGACAGGTACTTTAGGAAGGATAATACTCAACAGAATGAACAATTTATTTATAGATGTTGGAGAAGGTTTCTTAACTCATAGGGCCAGTTGCATAAAGAATTTAACAGACAAACAAATATTTGATTTGATGATTACTATGGCAACGCATGTCTAAGCTCACCAGTTATGTTACCTACGTTAAACGTATTGAGTCGTTGAAACTTGATCTACACAACATAAACCCCCAGGCACCAAACTTGAAATATAGTCAAGGAACTTGTTAAATCTCTCGAATTAATTACTTTAGACCATAAATAATGCTTTATTTTTAATAGCTGAAAACTCCTAGAATCCAACTAAGGAAAGGATATCATCATTAATCACAAAACTAATCCGCTATCTTGAATTCCCAAATTTTGATAAAAAGTTATTTGCTGCCAACCCCCGGCTTTTTATTGACCCTAGGAATTTTAAGACAAAACCGCGACATAACTTGTTGCAGCTCACAGGTACTGCATTTGCATTAGTAATTTTGACCCCCTTAAAAAAGCACGGCACTGTGCTAGAGGTGTTGTGTTTTGGTTCGAATGTCAAAAACCCGAAACAAAACAGTTTCCGCAAGAATTATCTTCGGTTCAGTGAATATGATGTTTACATAGCATCGGGCCAATCTATGTTTACTTATTGATCTGAGAGCAGGACTAACAATCTACAAATGTTATTAGGTAATACCTACGAAAGACAAAATCACAAATTTAGATAGATCAGGAATTAAGAGATCTACGTATATCCGGTTTCGCCAGTGCTAAATATCCGCGAGAAAATAAATCTAGTGTTGCAGATAATTTATTAGAAACCATTAAACCAAAATTTGAAATTGGTAAAACCAGTTGATGATTACCGGCAATTAGACTGTTATGAAAGAACCATACTATACAGTTTAAATAAATCCCTTATCAATAATGATAATGGCACATTAAATTCTAAACTATTTGAGGTGATTCCCATAAAGGAACAATTACCTATTATTGTTATGGGTGAGCGAGATTATACCTGACCACATCATCAGATTTGATTACAGGTATAATACCACTCAAGTTGCATATCAATATTAATTAATAGTAATTACATTTTTTAATATAAATAGGACTGGTTTGGTTATTTTCTGTTAGTTTGGTATTAAATAAATAAATCTTTCAATTCGGTGGGAAAAAACAAGATTCCCTATTTGGAATACCACTTAATATTTCATAAGTAAGCAACTATCCAGCCTAAAAGATAATCATCATCCTTTGTGGTTACAGAATTCCGTAAAATTGATAACGAAAGCCAGATTTAACCACAATATCACATAGATACGTTGACTTTTTGAAATCATCAGTTGACTGGACGGAATGAAACAATTTCAGAGAATGATTCTCTCATTATTGAAGAGAAACGAGTATGAAACGATAACTTATTAGCTTGTGTTATCATAAACCAGAGACTTATCATTCAACAGATAAATTGAATTTAGAAAATATGGGAAAAAGATTTAGAGAATTATGACAACTGCCCAAGAAATTTTTGAATTAGTGCAATTAATATTTATTGCAACTACCTACTTCCAGATTTTTTTGTGTTTAAAACAACAACTTTTATTGAAATTTTCAAAAAAAATGTATGAAGTAAATTATGAATCAAGGTTCATTGATGAAATTATAGAGACTGTCACCTTATCTATACAGTGTCCGGCATAAAGTTCGCAGCATATGGAAAACGTTTTTATCATTGATTTCTCAAAAGAAATTATTCTTGATGAAAACCTCTGCATGCTTCATCCCAAACCTAAATTGCAAATACCAAAATTGAATGTTATACTACCACATACGAGCGATATTGAAAAACAATTCAGTTTTATTTACTATTTGCATCAAGTTTTGTGAAATACCGTCACATATTTCAATTAACGTGATTTTCCGATGGGAGGGAGAAAGGAGGGAACATCCAGAGAGTGATATGATCATATCTAACAATATACCATCCATCTAGCATAGTTTTTCTCATATCGTACAGGGCGATGAGGAGAAAATTGGAAAAAAAATGGAAACATTAAATTGATCATAGGTGGCTGTGATTTGAATCAACATTCGATTCTGAACAATATTTTTCTCATACTTTTAATTCTATCGTGAAAAATAAAGTGATGGGATCAAATTTTTTTGAAAACAAGGCATGTTTTTCAATATCGCTCGTATATGGCAGTATAAAATTCAATTTTGGTATTTGCAATTTAGGTTTGGAATGAAGCAGAGGTTTTCATCAAGAATTACTTTTTTTTGAGAAATCAATAATAAAAAAGTTTTCCATATGCTGCGATGGAGTGGAGTATGCGAGAGATATATTGAAGAAAAAAAAGAATAGTATAAATTAACATCCACTATAGCAACCTCAAATAAATTATAACTAAGGTATCTATCTAACTATCTAACTAAGGTATCTATAATTTTTGGCAACAAAAACAAACGAGATGAGATTTGTGATAGTGTAAATATTGTAATAAAAAATGAAGTTCTTCAAAACGTAAGTGAAGCTAAAAGTTTAGGCATAACATTGGATTCCAATTTAAAATTCGAAAAATACTTAAATCAGCTTATTCAACGTGCATACTTCACTCTCAAAACTATTTATGGCAATAGATATTTTCTCCCTATTCAAGTAAAATCAAATTTGTGTGAGTCATTAATACTGTCCATATTTAATTATGCAGATGTACTCTATGGTCCATTTTTGTCCAGCCAATATCAAAAGAAAATACAAAAGGTACAAAATTCATGCTTAAGATTAATATTTGGCATACGCAGAAGAGAACATATTTCACACAAATTGAAAGATAATGGTTGGCTAAATATGAGCAATAGAAGGATATTACATGCTCCTGTTCTTTTTCAAAAAATAATTTTTGATAAAGCACCTCCATATTTGCACAGAAAAATCACTTATCAATCCGATATACATAACCTAAATATTCGATATAAAGGAACCCTTTCACTGCCAATTTTTAGACTAGAAATCTTCAGGCGTAGTTATACTTACCAAATATGTTCAATTTATAATCAGGTCCCTAACATGTTCAAATCTTACAGTTTGCAAAGATTCAAGAAGGCCTACAAGAAACATATGTTCTCAATGCAATCTTGATACAAGTACATACGATAAAAACTTTGCTCTAAGAAGGCATCTTACTTTGCTTCAATTGTTTAGCTTTCATTCTATTTTTTTTTTTGTTAAGTTCATTATAACTATGTAGCGATATAGTGAAGGTTAAGTGGAAGAACAGTTTATGAGCTGATTTTATATCATCTTATAAACTGAACTTCGCCTTTTGCTTTGTGTCAACTTCACAATATGTGTATTCATTTCAATTTATATATGAAAGCAATAAAGTCGTTTATTATTATTATTATAGGACAATCGATAGAAGATTTTTTCATAAAAACGTGTTTTTTAGTGTTTTGCTTATAAAATGAAAACTAGAAGAGCAATCTGGTTACTCTAAAGAGAAAAATTGAAGAGATTTGAAACAGGAACAAAATGAGATTTCACGACCCGCTCGTATCATTAACAACGGAGAAAAATTGGAAAACCGCCTGCAAACATGACTGAAAACGGCCGAGCTGGTGGAAGCTCCGGGTGGAAGCGGTCGAGTGGTAGGAGAGAGCGGGAGATGAGGGGAAGCGTATTATCACGTACCCGTTCATTAGAAGAATCTCCCGGTCTCTTCTACTACTCAACCGCTTACTCGGCCGTTTGCAAGCATTTTTCACCAATTTCGAAACAATGTAGCACAAAATTAGAATATACGTTTTGAGGTACTATACTTATACTTACAAATTTTTTGAGAAATTAAAATGGGACCATTACTAGAGCAAGATAGTGAAAAAAAAAATCAAATTGCAATTTTGCTAAAACTAATGGTCCGACAGCGCCTGTTTTGTGCACATGTAAAGTACTGTGGCGAAGCTGTGGGCGATGCCTGGCCTGAACACTCACGCAGGCCGCATATGACCTTCGATACGCTATGCACTGAGAAGAATCTGGATGATTCGATGAATCTGGACGATTCGATGGAAAATTCTAGAGCATTCGGAGAAGTCAACGTCGGATATAAAAAGAACTACGCAACGGACAGACGGGTAGTCAGTGAAGTGAAAGTCGAATATAAATAGTAGAGTGATTGTTATATAAATTAGAGCATTGTGAATCATCGTATTTCGTTAAATAAATTATTTTAGAGTGAATTAGAGTTTAAATATACTACAGTACACATGATTCAATGCTTGAGAAGAGCCAACCCTACAACTTGAAAAATGGCGGGAGTTTCCGGATTTTTCAGATTTTCTCCATTACTTATGATCAGATTATCTACCATTTTTCCTATATGAGCCACGAGATGGATATTCTAGTTTTCATTTTATAAGCAAAACACTAAAAAAAACACGTTTTTGTATTTCATGCTCTATTGATTGGTGTATCTAATGAATGCTAATGAAATTAAAGTAGATCTTTTCAATATCTTCAAAAGTAGCTTGAAACGAAGATCGCAGTCACTTCTTAATTTGTAAAAAAATCACACAATTTTCATTAACAGTTTTTAGGTTTAATCCTAATTTAAATTATAAGTATAAATGTATCATACACCCTTGTAAAAAAATCATTTTGAATTAGGCGCTACCCATTAATAAATAAATAAATCTACTTACTTCTTCAGCAACCATATCTCTTAACTTGACATCCTGCGAACGCGAGACTGTTGCTGTTCTATGGTATTCCACCAGTTCGTTCAGTGATCCAAATTTAACCACCCACAAAAAGAATTTACCTGCGGCATCTCGCAAAACTTTGAAATGTTGCACACCATCTGAACATCTAAAAAAATCATATCTCAGACAAAGGAAGGCATTTTCTTGAGAGGTCTGCCAACAAGAGTGACAGTAAAATGTAAATATGAATTTAATTTTACCAATTAGATAAATATAATTTTAGTCAAAGATTACATTGTTGTAATAAAGCAACAAACAAATGTATATATACATGATATATAGATTAAAACCACACATATCCTATCCCAAAAACCCATTTTGTTCAAAATTCATTGATTTATAATGGAACCAGGATGTATAACAAACTTTCCAGTGATATCAAAGAGACATCTCTTATCATATTCAGGAAAAAAAACGAAAAATGTATCATGTGATAAAGCCTATTACGACCTACAAGAATGCTTCGAAGATGCCCTATAATTTATAACCTCTTTTACCATTTTTACAGTTTATTTTGTGATTGTACTGTGAGACAAACCATATATTTATTTATAGTCTTAGTTCTTGTATTTACATGAATATATTTGTAATTTTTTGTATTTTATATAATTAATTTAGATAATTATGTTTTTTATCACTAGTTATCATTCAATTATTTATGACATTGTGTTTGTAACAAGAATTCATATTCTTAATCAATAAATATATAAACAATCAAAAATAATAATAATTAGTAGACACTGGGTAATGTGAAAGGCAAACAAACATATCAATTAAAATACTCAGACATATGGCGAATACACTTATCTATTATAAATGGGTCAACTTTCGTTTAGCTGAAATCAGTTATGGAAAAACCGTTGCCATAGCAACCGTTGCTATGGTAACAAGAATACAGAAAACCGATTCCTATGGTGCGGAAATGCGTGGTTGCCAAGTTGTCCACTTTAGTTTAGCAGAAATCAGTTACAGAAAAAAGGTTACCATGGTAACCTTTGTTAGGGTAAAGAGTAAACAAAAATGCTATTCCCGTTTTGTGGAAATGCATAGTTGCCAAGTTGGACCAGTTATAGTTTAGCTGAAATCAGTTATGGAAAAAGTGTTGCCATAACAACAGTTTCTTTGATCACAAGTAAACAAAATCCCAATTTCCATGGTGCGGAAATGCGTGGTTGCCAAATTTTCTGCTTTATTTTAGCTCAAATCAGTTAAGAAAAAGTTGATGCCGTGGGAAAATCGTGGCTAGATTAGTGAAAAAAAAAACCCTATTTCCGTTTTGGAAAAGTGCGCGGTTGCCAAATTATCAACTTGAAATTAAATTGAAACTTGAAAGGGGAAACATTCTCAATAGAAAAAACCATGACTCACTCCACTGGAAATGGGAACAACCTACGATAAAAATTAATCTATTTTTTGTAATATGTAACAGGAAACAATTATTTCCCTGACTGAGGCCACGCTGGACATTGATCTACAACTGATAGATATTGTGAAAAAGACCCTTTAACTTAAAAAAAAAATCCGAAACTGAAAATTCGTATTCTCATTCAGATAGTTCAAATTAAATGAAGCTATTTTTTTCGTAATATCTAACAGAAAACAACTACTTTCTCGGCTAAAGCCACGCTGGACATTGAACTATATTGAACTAACTAAACTGATCCTTATTGCTTCAGAAGAGGCAAATTCACTATTTGCACCAATTGTGGGTCGTTGATTTAGGAATAGATCAAGAATTCATTCACTGTAAAATAACACCTTAATTCAAAATATCATATTCAGAACACACTAAACGCGAGCGAAGCGAGCGCGTCCGGCCGACATTTCGCAAATCCGCGCGCGCGGATTTGCGAAATGTCGGCCGGACGCACTTGCGTTCATGTTACTACTTTATCAATTTCCTCCAAGTAATAAAAAAACTCTTTCCCAATCTTAACTGTCCTGAACTAACTAAACTTAACCTTGATGTTGCAATTGTTTCGGAAGAGACGATGTTCATGGTGGAGAATAATCTATTTATAATTCGGTCAAATGTTGAATTAATTGTGAACCCATACAGTAATTTGAGATATTAGGACTATATCACGAGCGAAGCGAGCGGGTCCGGCCGACATTTCGCAAATCCGCGCGCGAGGATTTGCGAAATGTCGGCCGGACCCCCTCGCCTTCAAGTTACTACTTTGTCCATTTTCTCAAATTTATGAAAAAGATCATGATCATTTATAGTGTGTGGCCTGTGGGGCAAGCGATTGCTTTGTTCATTTGTGATCAAAGTAAGATTGACAAATGTAAATACTTATATAAATAATCTCTTTGAAGGATGTGCCTTCAGATGACTAAGTATTCATTTTGATATTATTTAACAGTTATTTCCATAAAACTTTTTCAAGCACTCCTAACTTGGTAACAGCAATAATTTGGTAACCATGCATTTCAGCACTACAGAAATTGGGGTTTTCTGTACTCGTTATCACAGCAATGGTTGTCACACTTTTTCTATAACCAATTGCTGCTAAACCATAACTTGCTCAACTTGGCAATCTCTCATTTCCGCTAAACAGGAATGGCATTTTCACCATAACGACTATCACATAACTATATTTTTTGCATAACAAATATCAGCTAAAGAAAAGCAGATAATTTGGCAACCATGTATTTTCGCACCATGGGAATCGGGTTTTTGTTTACTTGTCATAGCAACGGTTTCTATGGCAACAGTTTTTACATAACTGATTTCAGTTAAACTATAACTGATCCAACTTGGCAACTATGCATTTCCGCAGAACGGGAATAGCATTTTTGTTTACTCTTTACCATAACAACGGTTACCATGGTAACCTTTTTTTTTATAACTGATTTCAGCTAAACTAAAGTGGACAACTTGGCAACCACGCATTTCCGCACCATGGGAATCGGGTTTTTGTATTGTCGTTACCCTAGCAACGGTTGCCATGGCAACAGTTTTTTTGTAACTGATTTCAGCTAAACGAAAGTTGAGCCTTAAAAATTCCTGGAGAGTTTTCCTGAACACAGTCTGACTCAATATTTTAAATTTTTTCTGGCAACTTTTTGAAAATATGCAACCCTATATATTCGGGTGAGTTTGAATAGGTTATACACATTTTTGCAAGTGGCACACTAAAGTTATTTTCAATTCCTAGTATTCATTGAATGAACATCTTCGTTCAGTTTGAAGCTGTTTTTAATTTTAAAAATGTATAAAGACATTTCCAAAATATAAAATGAAGTGAGCATTTATATCCTAATCTCTACAAGAATGTGTATATTTTACACCAGGAATACATCTGATGATGCGTTTCTAAGAAATGAACACATCTCCTGGTAGGATGCAGTTACCCTAAAGACAAATACCAAATATAATGTGGGAGTCTACTTAGAACACATTTAACATTTTTTAAAAGATAGTGTATTGAATTCAGTTTGGAAATCAGTGTTTCTGAGTATGGTTTCCAACTAAGAGTTAGATCAATCTTGATTCCTAAAAAACTGATTGTCTCTACATCACCTTGAACCGTACAGTTGTTGATAAATATATGTGGTTCATACACTTTTTGTCACGTATATTTTCTAATAAATTTGTAATTTCGGTACTAATGTTAGTTGCTGATGGATTTGAGATGATACCTTGTGAAAAACATTTTTCAGAAATAAATCAAGGCTATTCCCAGCACTGAGCCTTGTGGCACACCAGATTCTATTGAAGCATAGTCTAAGTTAATTTTTTTTATTTCTGTGTTAGTAATTTGCCTTAGGCATGCACAAAGAGAAACAACATCAACAATACATAAGTAAATAGATCCACAATTTTTGCTTACTTGACAGATAATGAAAAATCTCCTGGACTCGTCTCACTAATCCTAATTAAAAAGGCCCCTTCATGTTTATTCAGTAATAGTTTCTCAGCATCAGCTCTGGTTATTCGGCCATAGTACCAGCTGAAAATGTTTTCATCAAAATAATTGTCTCTTCAAAAAACTGAGTTTTCTAGCTCTACAAAACTCTCAAGTTAACTTGGATAAAACATTTCTAATAAAAAAGATAAAATACAAACTATATTATTTACTTGAAATATTTTATTAGCAAAATATAATACTTCAATGGTTTAAAATACTAAATACGACAATACTTACTCATGTGGTTTCATTTCAATATAATTACTTGGAATTAAGCCTTCTCTTCCATCCAATTCAGCCCTATACCAATTCATGTCATCTTCCATATTCAAAATCTAGAAAAATTGGGCCCTGTTCATTTAATGTTATTTTTTCATTACATCAACTTACTTTTAAAACTTGCGATTTCCTAAAACTCAGCTCATCATCAGCGGTGGCATTGAATTCATGTTTGGCAACGGCCTCCATAATTGCTAATTCAAAGTCCTATCACAAAAAACTCGAACAGAAATAATTCAAGAAGGTTTGCCCTAAGAAAAGTCTCAACACAACAAAAGATCCACTTCAGTTGTAATATATTCCCTGTAGTTTTTCAACCACTTCATATTACCCAATGAAATGATTTTTGGAATGTCAGTATTTGGTACGTCTCCAAATATATGTCTTTCAAAATGTAAAATGAACACTCCCCTTCTTCCAGTGAAATTCAACACTGGCGGAAAATAATTGCAGCAATGGCGGAATGTGTAGTTATCTAGGAAGGATCACGCTTTTTCTTATCTGGAAATTTCACAGAACAAACTATACTCTTAAAACTGAACCGTGCACCACCCACTCTCGCTGATCATAACTTCGGGAAAATTTGCAGAGGCGAACAAAATTACCGGCGGCGGCGAATATCAACTCAACTTTAGGAATGGAATTTCGGAATTCAGAATAAAAATAAAATTGGAAGTTTTTGATGAGTATCATAAGATATTCAGATATTGCAGTTACCTCTATCGGATTTACTTTGTACTATTTATTGGACGTTCTCAGATACTCGGTAGCAAAAAAGACAAGTGACATTGGCAGGTGGCAGCTGGTAGCCGAACCACTGAAAAATTATTTTGAATTCATGGGATGTTGTAAAAGTTGATTTATGCAGCAATCATAAGTCATAAGGAAGAATATTCGTCAATGATTGGTTGGAATATACGGACCAACCAATGGCTGCCGACATGGTTCAGGGGGTGCAACACTAAAATGAAATTATATTTATAATATCATATGACTGGAATGCTCGTCAGGCTGCGCCACTGGATTTCTCATGGAGGCCACCATGTTTGTCTTGTGGCTCCTGGCAGTAGCGGAGGAATCGAGATTGAGTTGATTGTAACATATAAAACTGATACAAAAAGACGCGCTGCACTTCACTGGCGTATTTATAAACCATAAATTGGGAAACTAATAACACGTACGTACAGATGAATGTCTCTCTCGCACCCATACAAGTAAGCAATAAAGTATTTCTCTGCTAGATTGAATGTGCCTCCTTTCTTCTTCTCATACAGTGATCACTTTATACGGGTGCGCAGAGGAACTAAGAGCATTCCAGTCATCACATTATAATTTCATTTTAGTGGGATGCAATTACGAGTACTCAATTCGTCGCGAGTTTGACATATGTCAGATTTGAGCAGTTATGGAAACCAATACAATTCAAAATATATTGCGACTTAAGTCACGCGCGTTCAGTATGAAGTATGACGATGAGTCGGACCGATCAGATTATTGAAAATATTGGTCACATTACATACAGTTCTAATTAGGTCGTCAAGTCAACCAAATGACCGCGCTGGTCTAATCATATTGGTCAGACCGGAGACTTGACTCAGCCCTATTCTATATCTATTCAAACAAATTTTGATTATTTGTCTTTGTTTCCCAATACTGATTGCATCAAAGTTTCTTTACCTAATTTTTAGATTAGGTAGAGTTTTAGAGTGAAATTATAAACAGCTGTTCACTCCCTACGATTTCATATGTAGTAGATCAAGCATATATCCACTCAAACGTGAAAACTTTATTTGGCTCTATAATAATCACTGGCCACTGGTTATGACCGCCAGCGGCGGTTCTTGTATAGGGGTAATGAAGGGAAAATTGGTTTTCAAAATACATATTTCATAAATAATAAATTCACTTCGCTGCAGGTAAGTAACTTTGAATTATGTTAACTTTAAATCGTTTTACACTCACTCCGTGCTTCACACACAGATATTTTTTCGAGAACATCATAACAAACGAACCACCACTGTTAAGCCTGATTCACATAATGGCAGTAGCAGTGGCACTAAAGGCAGTGTCTCCGCCCCTTTTGACGCTGTTATCAGAATGAGTGACATTGGAATGGATATTTTCAACTAATTGTTTGTTGAAAGCAGTAGAAAGGAATCATAACAGCAATCTCGATTTCATGATAATTTTATGGTTAGAAATGAGAACACTGCTAGATTTTACTGCAAAAAGTTTAAATAAATCAAACTTTCAGCAGCGTGACCTTGAATTTTCAGCGTCGTCTAAACATGTTTGCCATTAGTTATCTTATCAATAGAGGGGGGTGACGCCACTGCTACTGCCATTATGTGAATCAGGCTTTAAAACACGAGCACTATAGCTGCTTTCCATTTAACAAAAGGAGCTCCTCAGAGCTACCCAGAGCGTATGACCATGCGTTCCATTTAGTGGGCCTTCAAGCACCGATTGACATTCCTCTTGCCCCTCGATCAACACCCGTTTTTTTAGTGCATGAAGCACAAGTAGACAAAACTCAAAACGCGAATACACAGTTTTTTGGCGAAAAAGTCAGTGATAAAGTAATTTCCGATCTCAGGGGCTTAAACTCCTAAATGGAAAACGCCTTATGAAGACTTGTTTATACCCTCGTGAATTTCGCGATTTTTCTGCAAATGAAATGGCTGCCAGTCATGCCAGACCAATTGTTGATACAAAACTATGTCAGCAGCCATTTTATTCGCAGGAAAATTGCGAAATTTGCGAGGGTATGGACGAGACTTAAGGCTCGTTCGTTTGCATGAGGAACTAACCGAATGCTTGCGTTAAGGCCATCACAGACACACTTGCATAGCGCTTAGCATAAAGACATAACAAAGTTTAGCCAATCAAAATGAGAATATCCGACGCAACTAGCATTTTGATTGGCTAAACTTCGTTATGCACCCATGCTATGCGCTATGCAAATGTGTCTGTGGAGGCCTTTATTTGCTTAAGCTCAAGGAGACTAAAATTCAACAAGGAGAGTTTAATCCCCATAAGACAATGGGGACACTAGTAGAAAGAGATTAAAAAACATTTGTGACGAAATGTGACGTGGTTGGACGTGTCATGGCCACCGTTCTCTATAGACAGTGACGGACTAGCTCTTGGTATATGAGAGCATTATGCATGAGAGTTACTGCAGACAGTTTTGTTGCTTGGTTCGAGTTCGACTCTGTACTCATATCCAAGTACGTCACTACGACGCATTGTTGCTACAAGATTCTGATTAGCGAGAGATTATTAAATCCTCCTTGTTATTTTAGTCTCTTTGGCTAAAGCTAGAATTACTTTCGTGCCACTTTGGTTTGTTTACTTTCTCGTTGATCACTGTTATTACTGTTCCGTGCGTAAATTCTGAGCGCCATCTAGCGAGAAAGCATTTCGCGAAATGTCAGTCCGCAATAGGTGTGTTCATTTCGTTGGAAAAGCAACTTTTTACATCTGAGGCACAGATCACAGATTAAGCCTGATTCACATAATGGCAGTAGCAGTGGCACTAAAGGCAGTGACTCCGCCCCTTTTGACGCCGTTATCTGAATGAGTGACATTGGAATGGAAATTTTCAACTAATTGTTTGTTAAAAGCAGTAGAAAGGAATCATAACAGCAATCTCGATTTCATGATGATTTTAAGGTTAGAAATGCGAACACTGCCAGATTTTACTGCAAAAAGTTTAAATGAATCAAACTTTCAGCAGCGTGACCTTGTATTTTCAGCGTCGTCTAAACATGTTTGCCATTGGTTATCTTATCAATAGAGGGGGGTGACGCCACTGCTACTGCCATTATGTGAATTAGGCTTTAGAAAACATATCAGGTGCGTTTCAATTTAACGTCTGTCGTCCGGTAACGGACGATGTATGACGTCATAGTTGTTTCGTCGGGCGATATCTGTCGGATTGAATTTTGAAACGCTCTCCTAAATCGTGGGGTAAATAGTTGACGGTCGGACGTTCCACTCAAGAATTTTGAAACGATGGAATGAAGTTGTCGGACAAGACGTTCTAATATCGAAACGCTTCATAAGAAAAGTTATACGTCGGACGCACGTCGGACGTAATATTGAAACGCACCTCTGGGGTGGGATTACGTGAGCCATAGAATTCTATAGTCGACAGTTATGTCTCTGTCTCTACCGTAAATTCAACCATAATGATACCTAACTTATTCGATGAAAATTCAAATTCTATAGCTCACGGAATCCCACCCCTGTTCATTTCTCTCTGACACTCGTAATTCTATGGCTGAGTCAAGTCTCCGGTCTGACCAATGTGATTAGACCAGCGCGGTCATTTGGTTGACTTGACGACCTAATTAGAACTGTTTGTATGTGACCAATATTTTCAATCATCTGATCGGTCCGACTAATCGTCATACTGAACGCGCGTGCCTTGTCCGACCGGTGACTTTCTATTTTGAAAATAGTTGCTATGATCTAAGAAGACTTTCTCCTTGGCTAAGATCAGCTTTACTGACACAAAGGAACAAATCTATTTATGAATTTCTAGTTGTTTTTTGTCGTATCACTTTTTTTAAAATTAATTGGGCTGTTTTAAAAACTTCTCATTTTAGCGTTGAAACACTGACGTCATAGACAGAATGTTTTGAAACGAAATGCACCATTTTGAAGCCATAGTCAAATCTATGACGTAAAATTGAAAAAGTTTTTAAAACATTATTGAACACGGTTCAACGACAAAAAACAGCTTATGTCATATGTTTGAAGTTGTCAAAGTTACAAGTGTCATGTCATGTGGTGTGATTTCTCGCTGATTTCAGTGATTTGTATTGGTTCATGGTTGTTACGCAAACGCAATATTGTTATTTAATCACATAACACGATAAAAATGTTCTAATGTGGTCCAAGTCCAAGTTAGATCTATTTGACTGACTTCGACTTGACCTGAAGACACTGAGTGTTGCAAAATAGTAGTCAATAAATTTTTTTTTTAGTTAAATGGTGAGTTTAATGCCGTTTAATTCATGTATCTAGCTTATACTAACTAAACTATAGAAATAGGCCTGAGTACTTTTCCATTGATGAAAGGCTTAGAGGTTAATTGGTTTGTTATTAATGTGAATATTCGATATGTGTCCAAAAAGAATGTTTGTTTTAAAAAGAGAATCAAATATACAACGAAGGTGTTTGCTTATTTGCTTATACTCTACACACTATATTTTTGATTATATTATGAATTATACATTATCAGTACTACTATTTCTTTATTTCCAACTTTTGGGGAGGCTTTCATAAAATCTGCCTATTATTTTCCTTTTTTGTGTCAGTGATGAATACACAAATATAGTGAATGTTTGTATTGTAAATACTGTTGCTTGGTGTGAAGTTGCCAGTCTGATACTGGGTTTTCTTCATTCTATAATTATTGATAGTTTGATATAAAAAGAAACTGAAAATAGAGGAGAAGAAATATGTATCTGTTTGTTCATGTGTATTCCCAAGCTGATATTAGAAACGCCCGCACGTAAAAAATTTCCGTGCGCTGGTGTCATTATATGCTTCAACAAGGTTCCATGAAAAGTGGCGTGAAATGTGTACCAGTCAATTTCAGTAAAATCGGAATGACAAAAATTACTGGGCAGTACTGTTCAGGAATATCGGAACATGACCTTCCTATTTTTACTTACATGTCAAAATTAAATAATATGTTGTTGACAATTCTTTAGAAATCGCAGATTGTTTAAATATTTCCTTACCAACAGGGTAAATAACGCTTTTTTGTGGCAATTTCTGGATATTTTTGTACCATAAATATTTTAATTAACAATAAATGTTTTTGTTCCTTCATCATTAAAAATAAATGTTTCTCAACAATCTGTGGTTTTTAGGTAGATATAATGAAAAATATCGTTCATTACTCGTCCATAAATGCTTTTTTCATTATACCTATCTGAAACATATTATCTGAAAAAATATTTACATGCTTATTTATCGTACTAAAAAATGTGTTTTTCCGTGCGCCCTCACGGAAAATTTTTCCATGCGCTGGTGTCATTATAGCTGCCTATTTACATGTCAAAATTAAATGATATGTTGTTGACATTTCTCTAGAAATCGCAAATTGTTTGAATATTTCCTTAACAACAGGGTAAATAACGCTTGTTTTGTGGCAATTTCTGGATAATTTTGTACCATAAATATTTCAATTAATAATACATGTTTCTGTACCTTCATCATTAAAAATAAATGTTTCTCAACAATCTGTGGTTTTCAGGTAGATACAATGAAAAATATCGTTCATTACACGTCCTTAAATGCTTTTTCCGTGCGACTTCCCGTGTTCGGTTTCGGCTCTCACGGGAACATGTCGCGCACGAACGGAAAAAGCCTATTTTCTGATATCGTAATGAAATATACTGTTCGTACGACCGGATCGGTGTATTTTCCACTGAGAAGGTCCGGGAAACCCTTGGAGGAAGAGACCATTTTTCAAAAAATTATAATTTTTCTGAATCTGAAGCTGAACAAACAATATTGCGGAAACTGATAGATAATTATATGAGGTTCAACTGTTCGCAAGATGTTTTCTATCCGTTATGCAGTTTTTGCACAATCGCGTTATAAACAATTTAAGGGCACATCTTGCAAGATGCGCCGATTTAAGGGTAATCGTCGTATTCAAATTCTGTAAACGGCATCTGGACCACTGGACTGGACCCAGTCAACACAGAATGGTCTCAGATATGGTAGTGGGATTCACATTCATGTTTCATATCACACCAGTGAATCGCGAAGTGACTTCCATTATTATGGCATAAACAAGACATCAAAATGTGATGAAAAAAGTTACTCAAAATTAATCCAATATGTAACATTCCATTCATACTTCGGAATCAAATGCACATTGAGACCCTTTAGATGTAACAATGTGAAATTGAAAGGACTGGTACTTATTCAAAAATGCGCTTCACTTTCTGATTCTCCTGTATGCCAAGAATAAAACAAAGCTCAACATGTTTCAACACAAATAGAAATTATACATCAATGTTATTATTCTTACTAGTGAATTACGATTCATATGGAATGGAATGCTAGAAAACAAATGCGTGAGTTATACAGAAATGTAAAAAAAATCCTCTGGACAGCATTTTCTTTGCGGCGAAATCAGTACCTATCCTGAAAATGCCAAATTCTGTAAATCACTGAATTTACCTCTCTAACTTTCTACTCACCGTTCCAGTTCTTGAAGGGATACTGTTCTTGGTAGAGATAATAATTGGGCAATGTTAATAAACACATTTGATTTAAGTATTGAAATAAAATGAATCAAACACACTATCAGAAATACCTATAGAATATTTAAAGGATGGCGTCAACCAAATACAGATTCTACTTGACTCTCGAGTCGACAAACACCTCTAGCCATTTTGTGTCAAGATGGTGATGTTATGCTCAATTTTGTTACCGACCTAATTCCTTCTATACCGACAAAATCGCAATGAAATCAACATTCATGTTGATGTGCTTTACAATTTTCATCACATTTTGTGCTCAAAGCGATACTAACGAGAAGAAAATTGTGAACAATTCATAACATTGATGTCTAAATGCAACTCATTTTGTTACCATAATGATCATGAAAGCAACATCTCCTAGATGTTTGTGTTAACTGGGGAAGTAGAGATCAATATCTACAATTTGTATATTTTCGATTTTCAGTGTGTTGAAAATGTCACTCAAAGTTGATCAAAACGCTTCAAAGTGCTTCGGAAGTCACCCTTAGTCGCACTGAAGTTAACTCGAGTTGAGTTCGGGTGACTTCGGGTGCACTTTGAAGTATTTAGAGTAACTTCCAGTGATATTTTCAACACATTTCCCACCTCTCTGGTGGAAATCCAAAATAAACAAATTGTAGACATTGATCTCTACTAACAAGTGCCGTGAACAGAATTTGAATAAAAGATGATTTTTCTCAAGTCGGCGCATTTAGAAAGATTTGCCCTTAAATTGTTCATAAAACGATTGTGCAAAAACTACATATCGGACAGAAACCATCTTGCGCACAGTTGAACCACATGTTATCATCTATCAGTTTCCGCAATATTGTTTGTTCAGCATAAATGGTCTCTTTTTCGAGGTTTCCCTGATTTTCTCAGTGAAAAATGCACCGATCTGGTAATATAAAAAAAACATTTTGTAGGTTTTATAATTCATTACAAAAGTTCTATTGACTGTAAGACGATTCATTCAACAATTTTAGAGATATTCGCAAAAAAACAAAAAAGTTGTAATATTTTTCACCATTTCTTGTTTAAAATTCCACAAAGCGATTTTGCTGGGATTTTGCTGGTAGTATAGTCTTTTATTTTGTGTGAAAAAAGACTTTTTTCTACAAACGTCAAAAAATGACAAGGTTCGCGCATTGACGAAGTGGCACTTTTTTTCATTTTCATTCGTTACCATGACACCGTGCGCGAAGTAATGTGCGAAATATATTTCGCACACTGCATGTAAACTATATGGGATTTTCATATTCTAACCTATATGGTCCTCAACTCTTCAATCAAGCAAAAAACAAGAAATCGTTTATTTATTAATGTAGAACAATAATTAAGGCTTTCAAATTGTGAGAGATATTTTTCTGGCTTTATTTGCTTCACGCCACTCTTTAAATTGCTGATATGCATTTTCATACTGCCGCCTCGTTTTCTCCGGTAAAAGGTTGGAAATTACGGAATTGGCCGCATCTATCAAGTTAGGTGGGGTACTGCTTAGTTCATCGTCGCTCGAAATTTCCATTCTTTTACAATAATAAATATCACGCACGAAATTGACGCGAATAAAAAGTCACTCCAAAATAATTATCAAGAACTGTCACTTTCAAATAATTGTCAACAAATGCCATTTTATTTCCATAGTTACAGTAATTACTTGATTTGGAAAAATTATTCAAGCCAGTTCAATACTATTTTTCATAGTTATTACTTATTTTAGAACAATATTTTTGACGTTTGTAGAAAAAATTTTGTTTGCATCTCATGCGCGAAATACTTTGGTAATCTCGACTATTTTTTTTAACTCGGCTGCGCCTCGTTAAAAAAAATCAGTTCTCGATCACCAAAGTAGCATTTCGCGCACTAGATACAAAAATAACTATTATTTTTATCTACAGCTTGGCCTTTAATAGTCGAGGTAAGTTTATTAAAGTTTATACATTGAAGATGGGAACATTTTTCAAACGAAACAGATTACTAGAAATTAACAGAGAAAATAGTGGAAATTCAAAGGGAGTGGAAAGTTGACCAAAAGGTAATCCCTTTATAAAATAGGTTTCCTGGCCCCCGAAAAGGCTCCATGCAAAATTTGGAAGCTAGAGACTGAACCCAAGTGCAGTTTTCGATTTTTCAACTTACACCCTCCCGCGAGTTTTTCGGTTTATTTATTTGGTCAACCCTGAGGCCGGGCCCTACTAAAGAAGTATTCCACCTGTATTTTCCCGATGTAGCAATATAGGAGACGTAGAATTTTTGCTATGTACGATTTTGGGGCCCAACATTTTCAAAAATAGGTTTCGAGTAGTGCGCCTCAACCAAATCGTCTTCTAGCTGCTTTGTCAGGTGATTACAAGTCACTTTCTAAACAAAATTATCATAACGGAAGACATAGAAATCGTCAAAAAAATCGATAGACTTTTTGCCTTCGTACTGGAGTAGCCCTGCCCGATTTAAAAAATATTCGGAATTGGGATTTTTTTGAGGGATGTACATTCATCTCACCAAACTGAAGACTTACGAGGATGTATTGATATCTAGTTAGCCTAGATCACTTCCCTGCATAAATAAAATATTGCGTTACCATAGCAACGAACAATAACTTATCAGAAGTGTCAGTGTAAAGTTTGACGTCAAAAAAGTAAACAATAAATTAAAAGAAAAAATATGTCCACCGATATTGTGAAAATCGAAAAATTGGAGTATCGAGCCATCATCAAGTACCTGTATTTAAAAGGGTTAAGAGGTAACCAGATTTACGAAGATATGCTAATACCTTTGGTGATCAATGTCCTTCGTATGCGTATGAAAATTGGACTGCAAGCTTCAAAAGAGGTAAATTTTCCATTGAAGATGATGACCGATCGGGAAGGCCAGTTTCTGTGTCAGTCCCCGAAAATATCGATGCAGTTCATGACATATTTTAACACTGAATATTTCATACGAACGCGTTCATCATATAGTTCACGTCAATTTGGACATGAGAAAAATTGCTGCAAAATGGATCCCCAAATGTTTGAATGTTGACCAAATGCGTGCAAGGGTAGTAGCATCGCGTTCGATTTGTGCTCGATTTGAAAACGATGTAGACTTCTTAAACCGAATTGTTACTTTGGATGAGACTTGGGTACATTTCTACGATCCAGAAACAAAGCAACAATCGATGAAATGGCTACACTCCGGTTCTCCAAGACCTAAGAAGTTTCGTGTCTAAAAATCTGCTGGAAAAGTTCTTGCTTCAGTTTTTTGGGATTGCCATGGAGTAATCATGATTGATCTTTATTGGATAAGGGTAGAACAAAAACTGGAAGTTACTATTCGACATTACTGACCACTCTACGGGAAAAAATTAAAGAGAAAAGACGCGGAAAGCTATCCAAAGGTGTTTTGTTTTTGCAGGACAACGCCCCTGCACACAAATCTCATGTTTCCATGCAAAAAATTCGTGATTAAGGGTTTGAATTACTAGAATACCCCCTCATTCACCAGATTTGGCTCCGTCCGACTATCATCTCTCTCCTCAACTGAAAAAAAGTTTAAAAGGTCGTAAATTTTCTTCCAACGAGGAGGTAATAAAAGCTGTGGAGGTCTGGTTTGCAGAGCAAGAAGAAACATTTTTTTTGAAAGGTCTAGAGACGATGCAGGTTGGCTGTAATAGATGTATCCAATTAAGAGAAGAATGTGTTGAGTAATAAAATATTTTGACATTGAAATTTTGTTTGGTTCTATAGTGGGTTAAGAATTTTTCAATATATCCTCGTAGAAATCGTCAAAAAAATCAATAGACATTTTGTCTTCATACTGGAGTAACGATTTAAAAAAATATTCGGAATTTGGGGTTTTTGAGGGATGGACATTCATCTCACCAAACTGAAGACTTATAGCATCTATCGCGGCTTTCTAACTAATAATAAATATAGGGGAAGAATCTAGGTGTTGACTAAAAGTAAAATAGAATTGTAATTGTTTTTATAATGGAATGGATGGAATGTTGAGAGTATGATAACAATAATCGATGTGGATATTTCAAGTACGTTGATTTAAATGGATGTTGCGTCAGTGAAAATTCTAGAAGTGTTGTAAATTTCCATAGTTGTATAGTGGAGGCGGTAACATAATCATCGTGCACCAACTTAGTTCTACTTCAATTCTGTAAAAAGTTGCTTATTTCAATGTTTTCTCATTCAATTATTGTATTTCAGGGGCTTTAGTGAAAAATGCCGCCTGTACCACCTCAAAAGATCGAGTTTCCCAAATTTGTCGATTCGTTATGGTGTGTATACATAGTTTCGGTGGGAGCTGCTTTCAATGCAGAATTCGGTGAGTAACAACCACTTACATCATACAGGATGTTGGTTAATTCAGTTTCAACTGTATCATGAAAGTTAACGTAAACATTTCAGCTGTTTCATTTGTTTAAATTGTTGATGTATTTTGGTCAGCGGTGAAACACAAATAGTATAAAGCCGGAAAACGAACGAGGCCGTAGAAATGTCATGAAATCATCTAAGTACCTTAGGATAAGATCATTCAAAGGATGTATAAGTCAGACTTTGGGAAAATATCTCCCGAACTTTTCCATCGATTCTTCGGCATCAATAAATACTATTTGACGAAGGCCAAAGTGGAAATAACATAATATTTTGCAAAAGATTCACACTGTCAGCAATCGGTATTCACGATAGCACAAATACCTCTTGAGGCGCTCACAATGTCCTCAAAATGTCGAGTGCCAACCCGAGGACGTCCCTAGGATGTCCTCCTGTTACCGTAATCCACCGAATAACGAATCAAAACATCCATATACAGGGTGTCCGGTAAACCTTGTACAATATTGAAACTGGTGATAGACCAGATCATGACTGTTCAGAATATCGTAATTTTACCTCAGTAAAAATCTCACTGTTTTCGAGATAATGAGCATTTTTTTAATTTCTGGAAAATCACTACCTCACCTTGGATGTTTTAATGCCATGTATACAAATTGGGACGAATTTAAATATTTTTGCTGCTGAAGATTACTGATGCTTTCAGACGTACGAAACAGTTTTTCAGAAAACAATACAATTTTTCAAGAAATGAGGGTAAAATGACAGATTTGAGTTACACCAATTTTTTTAACAACAGTTTGACATTATTGTTTGAAAAAACATAACCAAGTGGAACTGGATATTCATTACGAAAGAATGCCCATTTTGTCCAGGCTTTACTATGGTATAAAACATACGATCATTATTTTTGGAAGGAGTAGAATTTCGATTATATTAGAGTGTGATGTTATTCTGAGCTAAAATCAACTCCATTAAACTTTGTCAGTAATGTCTTTTATTTTTATTCTATCAAGATGAAATGATTAAATAATTATGAGTAATAACGAATCAGTTGCTTAGAAGCATTCAATGAGATGTAATGAAGTAAATACTAATTCAACGTTTTTTTTAAATCAACATACACTATAAACCACAATAACGATTATTCAACATCGCACTGAATAATATTACAAAAATATTATTTTCCATCCACTCGTACATATTTTCAAGAATAACCTTTTAGAATGCGTTATAGGTTATAGCCCCCAATTCAGCGATTTTATGAGCGGCATTGTGCAATCGGATATAGTTCTGCATATACGCTGCTGCAGCAGTAGCACTACCTCCATATTCACCATAAATGTTGTGCATATGCGCATATTCTCGGGGAGTATAACGTATGTACGGCATGACAAAGAAATAAATACCACTAAATGAAAGAAGCGGAATAATTTCAAAAAACTACGATAGAGGTCACAAGTTGTTCAAACAAAAGTTTTTAATTTTAAAAAAGTTTGCATTTATTTGGTTACACCCTGTATATCAGTCGGTCTCTGAATCTTCGTTGGAATCTGGAAGTTGGACAATTGCGACATATATCACAAGAATTCGTATTAATCGGTGCCATGTCGGATAATCAACATTTCATTTCGATAATTTTATTAGGCCTAATTACATGACAAGTTAATTTTATTGACATACTATTTAATGCCACCAAGCAGTCTATTCTTTATTATTAACAATTATTTCCACATTTTTTCTTGATAAAATCTAACTAAAATAATTTTTGGGCGTAAGTATAAAAGTTGATCAAATAAATGAATATTTTGGAACCTTTGGTGTAAATACAATTCAAGAAAAAAATAAAATACCCAAACATTAAAACTACGTCACAATCTTAAAATCTTAAAAGCTTACTTTTAGCTCCTGAAGATGCTAACTTTGTTGGCGAAACGCGCGTCGAGTGTGATTGTGGCGCAGTTCTGGTGTTGGGTAGTTTCCTTTTTTTTTCTTGAATAAAAGTTGATAGAAGCCTAGATGAAAACCACTTCTTTCAAAAATAATTATAGTTTGTTTTATACCATGGTAAAGTGGACAAAATGAGCATTCTTTTGAAATGAATGTCCACTTCCAATTGGTTATGTTTCTTTCAGATAATAATGTCAAACTTTTTTTTAAAAAATTGGTGAAAGTCAAACCTGTCATTTTACCCTCATTTCTTGAAAATAATTTTCACTTTCTGAAAAACTGTTTCGTATGTCTAAAAGCATCACTCATCAGTAATCTTCAGCAGCGAATTCGTCCCAATTTGTATACATGGCACTCAAAAATCCAAGGTTAGGTAGCGATTTTCCAGAAATTCTTAAAATGCCCATTATCTCGAAAACTGTGATATTTTAACTGAGGTGAAATTCCGATATTCTGAACAGTCATGACCTGGTCTATCACCAGTTTCAATATTGTACAAGGTTTACCGGACACCCTGTATAAAGTCTTCTGGGACGTTCATAGTATGTTATGGGAACAACTTGAGGCTTTATTCAAAAATGTCTTCTGGACGTCACAAAAACCTTTTGAGGCGTTCACAATACTTTCCTTAGAATTTCCAGGGCCAACCGTTATGTACGTTCTAGTCGTTCTGGATCAGTCATAGTATTTTATGGTCATGTTTTCTATTATTTTAAAGAAATAGTCACAAGCACAAACTTTATTCATCAGGTACAATATAAATAAAAATGTATTCAAGTACAAATAAAAGATAATTTGCATGTAATAAGTCCCAACAAAAATATATTTATGCACTAGCGTGCGGTAAAGTACACTTTACCGCCCGGTTCGCCGGGCTTAAAGTGGCACTTCACCGCCCGTGGGCGCACTATGGCCCGGCGGGCCATAAAGTAGACAAAATTCTCAAATTGTCTATACTCACACATCATTTCATGCAATTCCTAACACGAATTAGAATCATTTCAGTTCAATAGAGCAATACTCTTTCTAACATTTGTTCATAATCGTTGGCAATTTTTTCGGTGATGATCTATTTATTTGAAAAAGATTCTCCAATATAGCACTCAGCTGCTATAGTTTCACGTTCCTCATATTATGTTACCCTTAATTATTGTATGCATAACGTATGAAACGTGTAGACCATTGCAATTCAAGTCAGTATTTGTGATTCGCGCTATAAAACCGCTAGTGCATAAAATTTTGTATGTATCACGTGCGTAAAATGCGTTTAAGGCCTTCGGCGTGTGATGGCCCTCGGCTAACGCCATTGGGCCATCATCCACGCCGCAGGCCATAAACGCCTACTTTACGCCCTTGATACATAAATAACTATTTTATGCAGAGAATATTTCAAACAATAATAGTTTCAATCATTTGTAAACAAACATTGATGAGAGGTTACCACATCCTTGCTAATTGATAACATCTGGAACAGAATTGAAAGTATTTAAAATAATGAATATATTATTATAGCATAAAATCTAGAATGTCAGCAAATATTTTATAAAATCGTAAATCAGTATACTTCTTTTTCAGGAAATTGAATGTGGCTATGTAGGCCAATAAATAGAGGTTTTTTTCTTAACAAAAAATACTAGTAGAAAACCGACTGTGCCCTCAGATGAAAGACAGTCCGTAGTTATAGTCTGTTATGTTTTGAACTCGTAACTGTCATTTATTAATTTATTATAAACATTTAAATACAAAAACGTGTTTTTTTAGTGTTTTGATTATAAAATGAAAACTATTACAGCAATCTGGTTGCTCCAATGAGTATTGAAATACGAACAAAATGAGATATTTTACCACCCGATCGGATCGTCAGCAACGGAGAAAAACCGGAAAATTTTGCGATTTTTTTATAAATTCAACTCCACTATTTTCCATGTTCTATGGCTGGCCCTTCTAATGAAAGTACGGAATCGTGTGTTGGACTATTAGTTTTGGTACAATTGCATTTTGGTTTTTTATTGCACTATCAACATTATAAACATTTTCAGATTATGATAAAAAACAAAACATCTTCAGATTACGAAAATTAATCTGTTTTTTCTGTCATCAAATAAATAAATCATTCTACAGTTAGACTGGATGACAGAATTTTGTTATCCGCATTTTCTCTCTTTTCAGTTACCTACCCTTTGGATTTAGTCAAGACTAGGCTCCAAATACAAGGAGAACAATCGAAAAATGGGAAACTTGGCCAGGTAAAATATTGGAATGAATCAGAAAACATTCCAATTTACTAATTTAGAGGTATAATTTAGATCTT
Source organism: Chrysolina oricalcia (assembly GCA_944452925.2). NCBI lineage: Eukaryota > Metazoa > Arthropoda > Insecta > Coleoptera > Chrysomelidae > Chrysolina > Chrysolina oricalcia. Next base: position 54,440,496 of record OX101824.2, read on the forward strand.
CCCGATTAAAAAATATTAGGGAAACCGTTCTGTGGTACGGCTCCAACGCTGGAAAAAAAATCATTACTTAACTGTTGAGACCTTGTATATCGTTTTTCATGTCGAGTGGAAGAAAACTGCTATTTGCGATAATACTCGGTAGTGGTTTTTTTTCAGGGGTAGGTACCTAAAACTTTTGTGTCTGTCACACAACTAGAATGCCCCAAAAATGTTTACAGGCAATGTCACCACTAAATTTTCTATTTCATTAGCGATTCTAAAAAAATCAGCTGTAAGGGTCTAAATTTTATGCCGTCATAACATGGCCGATTCGGCAAATTTTTGGCGTCATGAAATTCATACTATTTAGTTACTCAACTGAAATTATTCTCATTAGTTTTTATATTCAATTTAATGTTTCTTGCCTTGACGTAGGTTTTTGGGAATTTTAACCTTCCACAGTCCGAAAATTAAAAAGTGTTACTAAACAAAACCACTTCCAGATCAACGATTCAAAGCTTGCCCTAACTGATATTTTTTAAAATCCAGGTTTACAGATGAACTCAGATCTGAAATTCGAAAAACATGTTAAAAAATCGTATCATAAGATGTATCACAAATATAAAAATGATTCATGGCAATAAGGATATGTTATATTCAAAAACTGTGTGTAACTTTGGAGTTGTCTCATTTAAATTTTTGCAATGTAGTTTACGGTCCAGGTACAAATTTTGGAATAATCGTCGCCAGCGAATACAGAATAAGTGTGTTGCATTCTCTTTTCGAAAATTATTAATTCCTATAATCTCCCACATATCACAACCTGAACATTAGAAAAACAGATGCCGTGACTATTCCAAAGGTCCTATTATGTTGGACAGCTAGTAAACAAAAAAATTCGCATCTTTTTCAAAAATCGTCGACGTTATCTAGACTCACCGAAAACTCTTTTTTTTTTCTGTGACAGGAAAAAAATTTGACATTTTATCTCTGTTGCCAGGTAACAAAATATAACTTTTCATGAAATTACTTTTTCCCCGGGAAAAAAGTGAGTACTTTTTTCCCGGACATATTCACACATAGATAAAGGAAGATACTTAAGTTTAGAATATTTCTTGGGCGTGTAACCTTTCCCATTTTGTTTCAGAAATGTAATCAGCTTGATACACAGGGTGTCAATTTGAAAACTTCCCACCCTTAATATCTTCCTTCCAGTAAACAATATGAGTAATCGAAAAAACAGGTCAATTTTATTGTCAAGGGGGACACTTTCACGGACTATTTGTAGCCCTCGTGGTTCAACCCCCTAGGAGGGGTAGATGTTACCCTTAGAATTTTAAATGGGAAGGGGGGTCAAGTGGCACATCATTTTGATGGGCGTTCAATTCTTGTTCCAATGGTACCCTGACTTATTATTTTGTGATGAGCATTTTCCGAAAAATTGCGTTCTAAACTAACAGAAGTAATTATTAGAACGCCTATACTGAGATGCATTATTGTATTGACTCCCTTTAATAAAAATGGTTAGAAGAGTAGGTGGCACCGCTCCAACCCTTGAATGACAGGAATAAATTTATTACGCATGGGATTTTTTATTTGGTGGTTATTTTCCTTCTACATAATAAAATTTAATTTGCGAGAAAGACATTTCCAACATAAAATCTACTTACGCTTATCTTATTAGCTGTTCGAAATGTTGTCCATTTTGCTCTAAACAGTAATACAGTCTGTTTTCGAACTCCCCTCTAACATTACGGAAAACTTCACTAGGAATTGACCGGCATGCTGCTGTAATTCGTCTTTTAAGTTCGTCAATATCAGAAGGTTGTGTTTTATAAACAACGGATTTAAGATGCCCCCAAAGAAAGAAATCTAAGGGTGTTAAATCCGGTGATCTCGGAGGCCATTCAACTGCTCCCCTTCTGCCAATCCATCTACCCGGAAATCTCTCGTTTAACCACTGTCGGACGGGAAGAAAATAATGAGGTGGAGCACCGTCCTGCTGGAAATGTAACAGATCCTCCTGCAAAAGTTCATTACCTTCTGCATCAATTTGAGTTTCTAGCTCGTGAGTTATAAGAGGATCGATAGTCTCTTCAAGCATATCAAGGTACAGATTGCCAGTCAAGTTTTCTTCCAGAAATAATGGACCAAGAATGGCATTTCCAAGAATACCAGCCCAAACATTAACTTTTTGTGGGTGTTGTGTATGCCCTTCCCGAAAAATATGTGGGTTTTCGTCACTCCAATTTTGTCTATTAACATTGCCATTCAGAAAAAATGAACACTCATCGCTGAAACAGATGTTTAACAGAAGATTAGGGATGGTATTGACTCGATGAGACATGATTTCACAAAACTCTATTCTTCTATCATAATCATCCTCGTGGAGCTCTTGAAGAATCTGCATTTTATATGGATGAAATTTATGCATTTTCAATGCTTTTCTTATAGTCTCGCGTGACATTCCCGTCTGTTCTGATACTGATCGTAAGGAGCTCGTGGGCTCTGCAGCAAATGTTCCCAAAACTTCAATTTGAGCTGCTTCATTTAGTACTCTGGGGTTATTTCTTTTTTTATTTGTCACTGAACCAGTTTCGTAAAACTTATTCACCAAATCAAGCACATACCGGTGACTTACATTACAATTTGGATGTCTTTCGTTAAAAAGACATGCCGCCCTTCGTGCTCACTTTCCAACTTCGCCATAAATTACAATCATTTCAATTCTGTTTTGAAGAATGTAAACCATTTTTACACTTTTATACACTTATTAAAGTAATTCCTAAACAGCCCAACAGGTACAACGGTATTCACAATACTACCACATAGTTCAAATTTGCTAACCAATTTTTTGCCGGAAAACAGAAACTTTTTAGAGCAGAAGTAGCAAAAAAGGAAGGCTATCTGTACAATTTCTGCGATGACACTTAAAAATTCAGCATTTAATGAACACAACTTTACTACCATCTACGTTTTACTATTAGAATACTTTTTTATGTAAAGTGTTTGGAGCTAATGGCTAATGTTACCCCTAATAAAGGGTTGGAACGGTACCACCTAATATTCTAACCAGTTCTGGCCAAACCATGCATCTCAGTATAGGCGTTCTAATAATTACTTCTGTTAGTTTAGAACGCAATTTTTCGGAAAATGCTCATCAAAAAATAATAAGTCAGGGTTAGGTTTTGAACGTGAGTGGGCCCGTATCAGGCCCTCCACTGCGGCCAATGGCCTATTGTGGCTCATAAGTCAGGGTACCATTGGAACAAGAATTGAACGCCCATCAAAATGATATGCCACTTGACCCCCCTTCCCATTTAAAATTCTAAGGGTAACATCTACCCTTCCTAGGGGGTTGAACCACGAGAGCTACAAATAGTCCTTGAAAGTGTCCCCCTTGACAATAAAATTGACCTGTTTTTTCGATTACTCATATTGTTTACTGGAAGGAAGATATTAAGGGTGGGAAGTTTTCAAATTGACACCCTGTATTTTGAAATGTCTACATTATTATTGGATCGTAACATGCTTTTAATCATTGAATAATTCGACCACACTGTTGATGACTTTTGTTGTTGTGCCAGTTCCGAAAAATAAGCCAATAACACCGTCTCCGAGAAAGAACTGCATGTGTTTCTCATCTTCCATTCCATAAATCTTGAATACGCGGTTTCGTAAATTTTCCGCGATTTAGCTGGCAATAATTTTCGTGACGCTACTTTCGCTGCTTCTACTCCGGTGGAGTCAGAGAAAACTCGGAATCAGACATTTTCAACTTTATATTATTCAAAATAACCATTAAACAATTACTGAGTTCGCAATTTTCAAATCAAATCACAGAATTAAACTGACAGATGTTTGATTACTTTGAAGTTTTCCTTAGCAACGCTGGTCTAATTGTCGCTATACGTACAACAGCTTACTAGTTTAAAAATTAAAATTTCATGTCGATAATATTCTGACTTCAATATATTGTGATAATATGTTTTTCTTACTATTGAATCGTCGTTTTTCCCGCCACAGAAAAAAATAGTGTATTATACACGGGAAAAATATTAGATTTTAGCTCGAAGTTGTGTTGTCTCCCGACGCGAAGCGGAGGGAGACAAAAAACCAAATTTTCCCTTGTATAATAAATAACTATTTTTATTAGGTTTGGAGAATAAGATCTGTTTTTTGACAAAGTCAAATAAAATTTGCCAAGAAATTCCTTGTGATGACATTTTCTTTCTCGATACGTTGGTTGTCAATCAATCAATCACTATTCTGTTATTTCCTAATTCTTCCCTGAGAACAAATTACCATGTGCGGTCCATTTCAACTGAATTGGTTGAAGACAGTTTTTCGATAATAGAATGCAGGCTGTTTCTCCTTTCTTGCTTTGATTCCCTCATTTGCATTTTTGTGTCATTCCATTTCATATTTGTAATACAAAACTGTTCGCTGTGCGTAAAAACCCGACAGAGCGTAAAACCATCAACTGTGCGTAAAGTAATGTTTTACGCACACGTTCATACTTTTTTCAAAAAGACAGTATTTTGCGTCATATTTTACATTAGATGGTAAGACAAGAACCTTGACAAGATTAAACATTAAAAAATTACTACAATTTGTTAATATAACTGCCGTAGCAAAAATTTTGTATGGGTTGGTAGGATTCAACCCACTTCAGAGCTGAACATCTTTTGCCGTATCTTTCTAATTTAATTAATATTAATTGACGAGTGAAGCAGTCAAATGCCTTGAACATACCGAGAGCTATCAATTTTTTCTCCATCACATTCGTTATGTTTATCTCAATTATAACTCTAATCAACACATCAGCGTAAAGAAGGAATTTGTGAAATGTCTTCACAATTATTATAGAGCACAAGTAGTTTGCAATGTAAACTAGGATCTGGAAGAAAAATTAAATCTTTGAAGTCTGTTCTTGAGGAAAACGCTTATATAGATTAATTTATGAAAGAAAACATACATGAAACTGGATCAATTGTGCAAAGAAATGACACAAAAATTTAAAGGAGAGAAACAAAAACTACCTGCGTTCTATTAAAGAAGAACTGTTTTTCAACCAACTCAGTCAAAATAGACTGGAATAGAATTTTATTTGATGAAGTTAAATTAACAATAGCCACAAATTCGGGTGTTATCAGAAGGAAATGAATGTAACATTTCGATTTCGCTCTGTGTGAAAAACAATCTGACCAATATTGAACCTTTGATTCTGATCAGGAACTCAAGAAATACTCTATACTTTCTAGTTTCATGAATTGAAATCACGTACCTTTGTAACTACATCGATATTTTCGGGATATTCTCTACATGAAGCCAACATTATGCATAAAATTTCAGAATTATTGAAGATGGAAATTCAAACCAGATTTTGTGTGCATTTTCGATAGGGATGCACCGGGTACCCGGTCAATACTCGGTTATGGCGATACCCGGCCACATTACGAAGAAAACGGTAAACCCGGTTTCACCCAAGAAGAATACACTCTCTTATTGGGTTTCACCGGGTACCAATTAGTACTCGGCAGCCGAGTCCGGGTACACTGGTACCCGGTCGCCTAGGGTACCGGGTACAGTGTACCCGGAGGTACACTGTCGCAAAGTTCGGGTACATTGAGAATAAATAATATTAATTGTTCAAGTTTTATTTTTTATTGAAGCATTTGAATTCAAACACATTCATTAAGCCATAAACAGCCATAACAGCCATAAACATATTAAAAAAATACCAAATAGTTTTAGTTCTCTTCGCAAAGAGCGCTAAGAGTATATGCTAACGCTATTTCTTTCAGTTTCATGCTGACTGCCGTTGTTTCTATTAGTAATATTACTATCAATGACAGTGACATCATTATAATCAGCATCATTTTGGTTTTTTTAATGTAAAAGACTCACTTGTCGCAGAATCGATAGTTTTCCTAGTGTCCAGGTTGAGTTTGAGTATCCCATTTTTAACATTTCCTTTTATATTTCCTTCAAAAAAATATATGTTTGTATAATATTCCTACACCCCACTTCATTCGTTAACATTCATTGGCGTTTTAATAAATAACGAATAATTATAAATATTCAACATCAAATACTTGTACTTTTCAGAGGAGACCGAAGCGCATGCACTTGCAGAGCAGTATCATTGTGTTCTAATAAAGTTAGGTTATGTGCAACCGTTTGCAAGTCATTTACAGCTGTGTCTACCCGGTACTCGGCAAATACCGGGTACTCGGTACTTGTTACTCGGCTTATCCGTACTCGGTACCCGCTTTGTGAATTTTAGATCGAAATCGGTACTCGGCATTGTAAAAATCACTACCCGGTGCATCCCTAATTTTCGATTCCCTGCAAATTAACCAGAATGCATTTTATGATTAGTACACCCTGTATAAATATCATCGAAACAAAATCATACAACCCCCCTGAGAATGGCCAATGAGACACAATTGAAAGAAAACTTCTAGAATAATTATATTAAGAAATTTGACCAATCAAAAACAATTTTTATTTTATACCACCAAATAATTTACAATTTTTTTATACAAAGAATTTTTCACAGATTTTTCATTTTTGGGGGTTGAATGCAATATTGATTCGTTCGAATATTATGATAAAACTTAACCCCCTACCCTGGACCTTGTTTCGAATTTACACGATAGAGTAATCAAATCGAAAAATGCATCTGTTTAGAGCGCTTGTAAAAATCTAGAAGCTCCTTCAACCTTTATTCCATTATTTCGATTTTTATTGAGATTTGTATAATAATGTTTCTCAGAGATAATTTTTGGCAGACTAATGAAACTTGTGTTTTGTTTTTATAGGCACCTTACCGAGGCATGGTCAAAACGGCACTTGGTATCACGAGAGAAGAAGGTCTGAGAAAACTTTGGCAAGGCGTTCACGCAGCCTTTGCCAGACATATAATTTATTCCGGCACCAGGATCATAACCTACAAGGCCTTGAAAGACGCTTTTATAAAAAGACACCCTGATCAAAAATATTTCCCTATATGGCAGTCAGCATTATGTAAGTACCGATGTTCTGAACGAATCAATCTTTTGTGACGTCCAGTAATACTATTATTTTCGAAAATGTTGAGGTAGTAATGTTTGCCTGAAAAATTAATAAACGTAGTGCAGACATGGGCTGCCCCAGTCTTAAATTAATAATAATACTCCCTCACAAAAACTCGTAGAGTGTACCCAAAGGCATAGACTGTGCGGTAAGAGGACGGCTATTATTATTACTTGCCGTGGCGCGCAGAGGTGACTTTGGTGGCATACTCACTTCATCCACTGTAGGGAAACCCTGGTGGTCGGGAGCGGATTCCAAGCTAGCACTAGACTTAAAATTAAATAACAATATTTTAATTCAAATTTCATGTATTTATGTTTGATACTGTAAAATGTTTTTACTATATTTTATCCCATTTGAATTATTCCGACGAATTATAATCAATTTAAAATTATTTTTTATTTAAAAGAAACATTTTGGGCGTTTTCCTTCCCAATTTTGTAATGAATAAATTTTCTAATACATTTTATTTTTAATAATTTTAAATATAAAATACTCTCTATTTTCTTATTTTGAAAAATTTTCGATAATTTTTTAAATTGCATTTAAATTAATGAAAAAAATCAACTAATGATTTTTTTAAATTGTGTGGATATACTTGGACATTCTGTCAGATCGACTTTCTTGTCAATCATTGAAAGAAGAATCTTCTCTTTAGTAGTCTATAGTTTGCCACTCAAAATTTGTAACACTTCAGTTATTCGACACATAAAAAGATTAACATATTCGTTTCAGATTCACAGTGTGAAAAATTGTCGAATAAAAGACCAAATAGTAGTTAACCTAACAAGTGCGGAAAGTGATACTTTTCCAGACGCGATTGCACGACTATTTTTTCTACTAGCGAGCGGAAAAACTCAAAAGTCAACTTAAAGAAACATTTATCACTAAATACATATCAAAAAATGTATTATTATTATTATTAATATTGAATGTGCAATTTGTAGCATTCTGTAAATTAATTGCAGAGGCTAAAATTGTATCCAATGAAGTCAAGGACTTGAAGGTTGGTTTTCCGACGTTTTGGTTTTCCACTGCTTTGTCACAAGCACTAAAAATTGTTGCAAACGTGGCCATTGGAGTAACTTGGCTAGAAGAGGTCATTTTTGAAGGCACCAGTTGTCAAACAAAATATACTCCTTTTCATACCTATGACGGGATTTTGATGGTAGTAGATCCAAGTTTGCAGTTCTAGCCGCTTCCAAAACTGACTCTGGCAAATTTTCGTCTGAAGAATCCATGAAAAATTATCTTACTAGTAAAAGCTGCGACAGTAAAATTGGTTTTGACAAGGTAGTGTTTTGACTGACAGATTTATTTTTTCTTTGTTGCTACGGTGATTCAAAGTGACAAATAAAAAATGTCAGATATTTATTACTATTTGACATTCATTCATTAAAAAATTATTGAAACATACTTTTATTTTTATTAAAAATTATAGCAGAGTTCTAATAAACTTCATTTTTCAGTCATTTTGTAAACTACAACCATACAAATATATATTTTAAATATTCAAATGTCAGTATAGTCTCCAAAAACTTCAAATTCACTTTTCATCAGATAATAATTGTTCCAGTATAACATGAACATAGATATCAATTTGAACTTTTTTGAAACATTACTTATTCCAACTTTGATAACCTTGATCCCTTTCCGAATGATAATTACAAAAAAGGCAAGCATCCAATAGAAAACAGCTACTGCCCATTACGGGAGCATGTCGTTGTGCCCACATTCCATTACACCCACATTCCGTTTTTCCCACAGCTTCCAAACATAGCCGAATCAAGCGCTGTTGCCAAATGCTGACATGCGATTCTCTAAAAAAATTATTGTGGGCCTAATGAGACATTCAATGAAATTACTGGCTTACCTAACAGTTTGCTGGTAGGTGTTATAGGTTTTCTATGAGTGGCATACGTATCTTCAATGATGTTCCTTTCCCACCGTCGCGAAAGTAAGTCGATGACAAAGCAGCCGAAAGAATGTTAACTATGTGGGCCTAACGAAATTTGGGCAAAACGCAACTTCATTGAATGTGGGTGTAACGAAAATAAATGTCTCATAAGGCCCACAATTAATTTTTTAGAGAATTGCATGTCAGCATTTGGCAGCAGCGTTTGATTCGGCATAACGAAGTGTGGGCGGAACGAAATGTGGGTGCAACGAAATGTGGGTGTAATGAGATGTGAGCACAACGCAACGCACCCCCCATTACAACCGTTGAATTATATCTGTAATATTCTTGACAAAGTGCTTTCTGTAAATACAATCAAATCATTTGGGGATAGTTGAGGATAGATGAACATTATTTTGTATAACAAAGCCGAATAGAGAATTAGAAAAGCTTACAATGAAATGAACTTGTTTTCGTTTTCACTCTGGTTATTAACTTGAAGAAACTGTCTTGCAGCTTTGAGCAATTTAACCGATTTTGATGCAGAAGACCCTAATTTTTGCATGAATTTGTATGTGAACACTAAGATGTGAGAGATTCTGCATCAAACCGACGATGTGTTTTGAAGGTGGGGTATCTGCCGGAGCGTTTGCCCAATATCTAGCCAGTCCCACGGATCTGCTCAAGGTGCAGCTCCAGATGGAAGGCAAACGGAGGCTCATGGGACTACCTCCCCGAGTTCATGGGATGGCAGACGCCTTCAAGAAGGTCTGGTCGACAGGGGGAATCAGAGGATTGTGGAAAGGTAATGAAACCAAATTTGTCGCCGCGTTCTTTTTAACTCATTTACACCAATGAAATGAGTAATTTTTTAAGAAAAATACTAGAAGGAAACCGACTATGTCATCACATGAAAGACAGTCCGGAGTTATATTACTTTATACGTAATTATATTATTTTTCAATAACCCCTTTGTTTGAGCTCCAAATGATTTGGTTTCTCAAATAGACAAAAGGAACATAACATCAATAGGAGTAAATACAGTTTATAACCAAACTCACTTTTTCTAAAACCATTCCTGGAGGATGAGATATTGAGTCTCTTAAACAATAATATGAAAAATAAATGTTCAACGGAACCTGATGAGGTTTCTCATTTCTTGATAAAAAAGTTATGAAAACAATAGTAATACCTTTCACTTTTATGGTGAGCTGGCTCTTTTTCAAGAGGACTAAAAAACGGAAAAGTTACTACTGAGTCCTGTTCACAAAAAAAATACCAGGCAACTTTTGGAAAACCATGGACCAGTAATGATACCTTTTAGTTTTCAAAAAGTATTTGAATACTCTTTTTTAGATCGTCTCATGAGTTTCATAAAAAAAAAAAATTGTAAACTTGAATCAACATCGTTTCTGAGAATCAAGATCGACGATAACGACTTTAGTCTTTTATAATACTGTGGTGGAATATATTGAAGGCGGTGAATGCCTGCTAGTACCTTTTGTGACCTGAGCAGGCCATTCAATTGTATCAATCACGAAAAATTGTTGACAATATTGAAAACATTGGGAATAAGAGGAGTTGGAAATACAAAATCGTACTCATACTGAGCATTACCCAAAACAGTAATATCATGTCTTATAGTTTTGATTCACAGTTGAGAACTAATGAGAGGGGAGTCCCTCAGGATCCAATATTGGACTATACAGGCTGATTCACGGTGGATGGCACATTAGACGTTTCTGGTGAACCAGACAACGGATCACTTTGAAAATTTAATGGAGGGCATATTCGGACATTCTCTAGCCAACTAAAATATTTTCGACAATGCGGTGTTGCCGCTTCTGTTAGAAAGCAGTAGCAACTTTGATTTTTCAAATGGAACACTCTGTATATAATATTATTTTTGGAATCTCCAACAATTGCCCGACAACTTTTCTTGATATTTCCCTATACCTATCTGTTACCGTTTTCGAAATAAAAATTAATTTCAATTTTTTTCTTCGAAAATCATGACTTCTAAAAATGCCGATATCTTTTAGTTAAGAAGTACTATGATATCGAAATTTGGTTTGGAGTTAGGTGATACTTGGACACTTCCCACACGTCAGCCTAACCTCCGTTACTTCAATACAGGGTGATAAAAAAATACAGTTTTTTCGTTTGCTTGAAAAAGTTGCTGAAATTTGATTATTTTAAATGGAACACCCTGTATATTATTGAAAATTCGGAAAGCTGCTGAAATTTGCTTGAGTGTTCCATTTGAAAAATCAAAGTTGCTACTGCTTTCTAATAGAAGCGGCAACACCGCATTGTCGAAAATATTTTAGTTGGCTAGAGAAAGTCCGAATATGCCCTCCATTAAATTTTCAAAGTGATCCGTTGTCTGGTTCACCAGAAACGTCTAATGTGCCATCTACCGTGAATCAGCCTGGTATACTATTCACACTTGTGACTGACATCAGGGCCCCCCGCCATTCGTTGGCCCCGTTGCTAAAAGTCATGAAGGGCCCTCCCTTAGAACCAAAGATTAAACTGATAGAATACGCGTAGGGTTAAATTACAGCAAAAAAATAGGTAGGGGGGTCTCGCCCTCCCTTTTTTCGAAAAAAAAATTGGAAAACTCGCGAAATTAAAGACTGAAAAATCCGTAAAAATATTGAAAAATATCTGACCGATATGGTTTAAAAATATTTCACTGAACAGAGTGAGAAACATATCCAAAGAAAACTAGAGAAATCTGATTGCTCTAATGAGAAAAATTGTAGAGAATTGAAATTTGGCATATTCTAATGGGTCATATGGCCGTGATGAACAAAAGTCCGAAATAAAAAGAAAAATTCTAGTCCTGAATTGGAAGCCATTGAATTTTCGTTTTCTATGAAAATTAAGTTTTGTTCTCAACTTTACACTTATGCATGGATGAAACTAAAATAATTCAACTGTGTTTATTACATCTTCAGGATCTGTTCCGAATGTCCAAAGAGCAGCTTTGGTTAATTTGGGAGATTTAACAACCTATGACACAGCAAAGAGAGTCATCATGAGACACACTGACCTACCTGACAACCATATTTTGCATATTTTGGCAAGTAGTTGCGCTGGATTTGTAGCCGCCGCTATGGGAACCCCAGCCGATGTCATAAAAACGAGGGTCATGAACCAACCATTCGACGAAAAAGGAAGGTGAGAAATATTTTTTCATTCTATTACATTGATTAGGTTTGAAAACGTATGCTAGATGATGAGAGAGAATAGCCTCTACACCTTTTTCATAATATGTAAATTCCATTCCATATGAACCGTAATTCATTAGTAAGAATAATAACATTGAGGTATAATTTCTATTTATGTTGAAACATGGTGAGCTTTGTTTTATTCCTGACATACAGGATAATCAGAAAGTGAAGCGCATTTTTGAATAAGTTCCAGTCCTTTCAATTTCACATTGTTACATTGAAAGGGTCTCAATGTGCATTCGATTCCGAAGTATGAATGGAATGTCACATTGGGCTAATTTCGAGTCACATTTTGCATCACATTTTGATGTCTCGACATGACCAACGGGGCACCGAATAGTCGTTTATGCGATAATAATGGAAGTCACTTTGCGATTCACTGGTGTGATCTAAAACATGAATGTGAATCCCACTACCATATCTGAGACCATTCTGTGTTGACTGGGATATTTGGTTCAAAGAAAAATTAAGCTTATTATTATTAATGTAATGGGGACCATACTTCAACAAGGCACATTTCAGTCTTTGTACAAAGTACAAAACACTTCATTTTAACAATATCTATTTACTCAAGGTAACGCCTATGAACAAATTAACAATATGGCTCCCCAGATTGTCAAATATCAATTCTTTGGTGGCTCTTGCGCATTGCGCAGACACGATTTCAGGATGTTCAATTGTATGAGTTTTTCGAGTTGTGGGCATATGAGTACTAGCAGTCTAGTTTAAAGGTTAAGGTTAAGTTGGTGGTTTACAAACGTATTAATATCTCCTGACAGTCCTGACCAGACACGTTCTTCTCCAGTACAAATATGCCATGTGATAGCATACTCCGGCAGCCAAAAGCTGACATGGAAATCGCGATTTGAGGCAAAATGTGACTTGACGTGTTCTTTCCCTGAGGCCTTCTCTTGCTACCGGATATAAATACGCGAGTTTTCTTCTACTGAAGAGTTAGTTCCAGTTTGTCAAGTTGAAGGGTCGAGTTGAGTTGTAGTTCTAGTCAGTGACTTTTACCTCCCTCCGGTCGGGCTATAAACCCTCGGGATTGAAAGGCCACTTTAGTACCTAGGTTTATTATCTACTATTTTACCAATGTTCTCAACAATGTTTAATTTTTTTAGGGGCCTTTTATACACCTCATCTATAGACTGCCTGCGTAAAACGATCAAGCAAGAAAGTTTGGGTGCCATGTACAAAGGTTTCATTCCGATTTGGATGAGAATGGCGCCTTGGTCATTAACTTTTTGGTTAACATACGAAGAAATTGTTAAACTAATGGGAGCTAAGAGTTGGTAGAGAATATTAAATGAGAAAACGGATTTTTTTACTCTTTTTTCAAAAACACTTCACCATTCGGAGAGAAATATTTGGTTATTGTTATTCGTTTCAGAATCGAAAATATGTCTCTTGCCCAATATCTATAATTTCCAAAAATTGTTGATGCCAACTGAAAGCAAACCTGTGTCACAAATCAGGTTATGCAGATGAGTAGACCATGTTCAGCATATGAGCATAGTATCAGTTAAAATAATTAGTGACAGTTTGTACTTAGTAAATTAGGCAAATCAATAGATGACTTTTTTGTGACATGAATACTAGGAGAAAACTTTGCCATCACACGAAAGATAGTCCTTAGCACAGAACACCTTGTAGGTTAGGTGTTCTGTGTCCTTAGTTATATTCTGTTGTTTTGGATTCGCAACTGTCATTTAAACGTGTTTTTTTAAAAGTTTTTTGATAAAATAAATAAAATGAAAATGAATACAGCACTGTCATTGTCCTGAATAGAAGAATTGTAGAGAATTAAAATACGAACAAAATGAGAGTAGGTACGACTCGATCAGGATCGTTAATAACAGAGATATCTCGGAAAAAACGGAAAATTTAGTTTTTTTTAAACTCCTTAATTTTTTTGTAGGGCTAGTTTTAAAAGTGGTGAATGAGATGTACTTTATGTGTGCACAAAACTGTCATACAATAGTTTTGGCACAATGGACTAGCTTTATTTTTTTGTTAAGGGTTAATTCTAAAAATTTAAGTAAAATGAAACAAAAATGTAAAAGAATCATTGAAATATCTCTAGAAATGAAAAAGTTATGGGACTTTGAAGTTGCGCTTGGAAGAATAATTTCATAGCACGCAGCGATCTAATGTGTGACGTCACGCCACATGAAAGAGGCGACTATATTCGCAGTTTCGCCGTACAATCGGTGTACAATCACTTGCGCCGTTCGTGTCGTGTTTTGTTCATTACACGATGGCTGAAATTAAAAAAATATCCTACAGATATTGTATTGGACGACGGCGTATTGGTGCCATCCTACCAGTATAGTTTTTTATTGAAGTTTAAAAAATTTGAGATTATTTCTCAAAATTAAAAAAAAAAAATTCAAAATTTCGACTTTTTTTCTCAAAATTCTGTCTTTTTTGTCAGAATTTTGACTTTTTATCTCACAATTCTGACTTTTTTTTCTGAATTTTGAGATTTAGTCTCAAAAACAGTCAGAATTTTAAGATAAAAAGTCGAAATTCTGAGAAAAAAAGTCAGAATTTTGAGAAAAAAAGTCGAAATTTTGAAAAAAAAGTCGAAATTTTGAGAAAAAAGTAAAAATTTTGAGAAAAAAGTCGAAATTTTATGGAAAAAAGTCAGGATATTGAGATAAAAAGTCAAAATTCTGAGAGAAAAAGTCAGAATTTCGAGAAAATAGTCGAAATTTTGAGAAAAAAATCTCAAAATTTTAAACTTCAATAAAAAACTATACTGGTAGGATGGCGCCAATACGCCGTCGTAGTATTGTGCCTATGTGTAAAAGCACGACAATTAAAAATCCCAATAAATTGTTTTTTCATGTACCAAATGACATGGATAAAAGGAAAAAGTGGTGTAAGCTAATGAGGCGTGACTTAATTGGACTTTAAAGTACTACATATGTGTGCCTTGGCGCGGCTAAGGATCTGACACGTAATTATTTGTGGAGTGGCGATCTCAGACATGTGGCGTGACGTCACAGACGAGTAGGAGACCAAAGACGTTCCGCGCTAAAATACGTAAATTTAAATAATTTATATCTCAGTCATTTATTGATGGATTAAAAAAAAAGCAACACTGATTTACTAGTTCTGATCTATATTTTAATTCCATCGCGTCAACTATAGTATTTTCAACATCACTAAACTAGACCATTGCAATTTTACCTAATTTATTTATTGACCCAAAGAAACATTTCTGTTTATAGAGGAATTACATTTTTTACATACATTGAATAACGGCAATACATATGAAATACAAATTAATGAAGAAATCAAACAATAGAAAAGAATAATCTGTGAAAAAGTCAGTTCAAAGCAAAAGAAACAAAAGCAAAAGAGTCAAAGGTAAAACATTGTTTCATTTTAGGATTTCAAAAGTCATCTGTTAGTATACATTTCTTAAGTTCATTTTTGAATTTAGTTTTAGTCCTAATTTCTTTTATTGGCTGTGGTATTTTATTATACAGGGTGAGTCAGAATAAGACCAACAAACTCCGACTACAGATTCCTTGCCTCATTTTGAGATGAAAAGTTTCTATCAAGGTATGTTCTAAAATGCATCCCCTCTGAGATACAGGGAGTCAAAAGTGCGAAAAAAATTTAGATTTATTTATTTTTCTCTGAAACTCCTGGAGAAAAAAATTTCAAACTTGGTGCACTATCAAGGTTTATCAACGTGATAATTTGAAGTAATAATTTTCAATTTTCGTAAACCAGTGGCGTAGTTACGATGGTATGTGGTCATATTTTCCTTCATATTTTCTTTGGACGACTGAATTGACAAATGAGCGTTCGACATCAGTTAGGCTCATCCATACTCAACCTAAAAGTCATAACATTCCATTTGCCTAAAAGTGACAGTTTCTGGGATATTTGCGAAAAACTGAAGATATGTCCTGAGAAGAGAAATAACATCCTGTGTGCTATAATCGCATGATGCAACTTCATTATAATTTATAGGAATAATTGTCGACCTCCTGAACATTTTTCAATAACATAGTACAGGTAAGTCAGAATGAGACCGACAAACTGCGTTTATTTTATTCGTCATATTATTTGAACGAATTTTCTTTGGACAACTGAATTGATAAATGAGCGTTTGACATAAGTTAGGCTCATCGATACTCAACCTAAAAGTCATAACATTCTATGTGCCTAAAAGTGAAGGTTTCTGAGATAATTGAGAAAAACTGAAGATATGTCCTGAGTATCAACGTAATTTACTATGTGCGATAATCAAAAAAAATTGAACAATTAGCAGCAGATCCTTCTACGAGCACTCGGGCCATTTCGTATAGTTTACAAGTGTCACAATCAACAGTAAGTCGGGTAGCACGTGAACAACTATTGTACCCATTTCGCCTGCAGAAGGTGATGGCCCTAGATGCTGGTGATTATGGCCCTCGTAGATTGTTTTGTGAATGGTATTTGAGCATGTAAGGAGAAGCAAACGACTTTTCCAGATATGTTTTATTCACGGATGAGGCAAGTTTCACAAGAGAAGGGTATTTCAATAGTAGGAATAGCCATTTATGGGATGAACAAAATCCGCATGGAATGTTCCGAAAAAGTTACCAACAGAAGTTTTCAGTAAATATTTGGGTAGGAATTATCGAAAATCATATCGTTGGACCATATCTTCTTCCTCCACATTTGAATGGACAGAACTACCGAGCTTTTCTTGAATATGTTTTACGTGAGCTACTCGAAGAAGTACCGCTATTGGTTCGTCAAAGAATGTGGTTTCAATATGACGGAGCACCGGCCCATTTTCAACGAATCGTTCGTCAATTTCTTGATGAAACATTCCATGATCAGTGGATAGGTATACGTGGTCCCATACACTGGCCTGCACGTTCTCCGGATTTAACGTCACTAGACTTTTTTTGTGAGGATACCTTAAATCCCTGGTGTATTCGACACCTGTAGAATCTGTTGAAGTTTTAACGGCTAGAATTTTAGCAGCATGTACGTTAATACAGAATAAATAAATCTAAATTTTTTTCGCACTTTTGACACCCTGTCTCTCAGAGGGTTTGCATTTTAGGACATACCTTGATAGAAACTTTTCATCTCAAAATTAGGCAAGGAATCTGTAGTCGGAGTTTGTCGGTCTTATTCTGACTCACCCTGTATATCTCATCCCTCGTAAAAAATAGACAATTTTGATTTGAAACTTTTATTTTATGGTAATGGATTTTCATAATATGATCAAAAGTAAGATCTGAATGTTTTTTTCCTGTATCAGTATAGTGGATGAAAATTGATATTCCAAATTCATATAATGAACGAAGATTTGGTAAGTGAGTAGGTTTATATAATTTTTTTTGAGGGTTCTAAACAGGGCAATTTGTATATGCTTTTTATAGCTTTATTTTGCAAAGTTTATAGTGGTTTCGCAATATAAATTTTGGCTGAGCCCCAAACAGAAATAAGTTATTGTAATTTTGAAATAATTTAAGCGAAATATATGAGTTTCGAATATTTTAGTGGGGTATATTGTTTTATTCTGAATACTATTCCAATCAAAGGTGAGAGTTGTTTTCTCAAATTGTTGATATGATTGAACCAAGAGAGTGTTGTGTCGACATGTAATCCCAAAAATTTTGTATTGTTGGTATACTGAATTGGTGAACTTTTCAATTTTATTGGTCTCTGAGAATCAGTTGCGATATTTCGTTTAGAAACAAACGTAATTATGGATTTTGAAAAATTTAACAATAGTTTATGAGCGAGTAGCCACTGAGATATGATTTGCAGATTCTGTTCAATATTAGAAAGAATTTCGTATTCAATTTTCTTATGCCCTTGCAGCTTGCATGTACAGTGACCGCCAAAAAGTATGTACCGTATGGGAAAAATTTTTATTATTGGAGTATTGGAAAAAATATTCTGGGGAAAAGTTTGTGCATGTCCGATAACCTAAAAATCGATTTTGACACATGTCACGTGATCGCTAGAATGGCGGCAAAATGAAAAAAATTGCAATGCAAAGGCAAAAAAAGGGGAAGATGGCAAGATATCAAAAAAAGTTATTTGAAAAAGTCACTTAGAATTCAATTTTATACACATAAACGAAGTTTCAAGAGATAATTCAAAAAAATTGAAAATAGCAATTTTTTAAAAATATTTTCCCATCTATTTAAAAATATTATTTTTTTTTCTTATGAATAGCTTGACTATACTGAAATATTTGGATTTTAATGATAATGACAAAACTTTCTCATTTTCTCCACACCAGAGGGCACTAAATTAAAAAAATTGGTTTTTGCCAGAACCCTCGCTGTTTTATTGGTTCTTATCTAACAGTTATATCAGAATTCCAAGACTATTGTGTTGATATGGCAATCTAGAAACACCATGTTTCCTGATTTTAATCAAGTTTCAATAATAATGCTGTATGAGCGTTTTACTTTGCACATAAACTTTAAGAATCTTTAATTTGACGCTATATTTTCAAGTTTATGTGCGAAGTGAAACGCTCATGCACGATTATCATCGGAACTTGATTATAATCTGGAAATTACCATGTTTTTGGAGTGTCATGTCATCACAATGGTCGTGGAATTCGGATATAACTGTTAGATACGAACCGATGTAACAGCAAGGGTTCTGACAAATTCCCATTTTTTCAATTTAGTGCCCTCTGGTGTGGAGAAAATGAGAAAGTTTTGTCATTATCATCAAAATGCAAATGTTTCAGTATAGTCAAGCTATTCATAAGAAAAAAAATAATATTTTTAAATAGATGGGAAAATATTTTTAAAAAATTGCTATTTTCAATTTTTTTGAATTATCTCTTGAAACTTCGTTTATGTGTATAAAATTGAATTCTAAGTGACTTTTTCAAATAACTTTTTTTGATATATTGCCATCTTACCCCTTTTTTTGCCTTTGCATTGCAATTTTTTTCATTTTGCCGCCATTCTAGCGATCACGTGACATGTGTCAAAATGGATTTTTAGGTTATCGGACATGCACAAACTTTTCCCCAGAATATTTTTTCCAATACTCCAATAATAAAAATTTTTCCCATATGGTACATACTTTTTGACGGTCACTGTATGCATTATGGATGATCCGATTTATGTTTATCAAACAGATTTTTAGAGTAGAAATATAGTACTACAAACGTTTTCAACCATGTTTGCAAGTATTTTCCATCTACTGTCTTTCATGTATTGTCATAGTCGGTTTTCTCCTAGTATTTTTGTCTACTTAATCACTAATTTTATGCCCAATTGATTTGGTCTAAACCTCTCCATCTGGGGGATATCTCGATTCATTTTCAATTTATTTTGTTTTTACATTTTCCTCAGTTGAACTAATATTTGGTATAACTTCAAGAATATCTGAGGTACATGTTAAGGATTTAGCCAAACAAAAATATTTTGCACATAAAACTTCTCATCCATTGGATATATAAATTTGCATCCATGCTAATAAACATGATATTTGTTACTATTACATTAGTTATTATTGATTATTGAATGGATCAAAGTTTGGTTAGTTTATTCTGTTTTGTTTTCGGATTTTAAACTTATTTTCATTACGTTCATCATTTATTTATATTTATGTTTGGCAGAACTGCAACTTGAACCCTTCAGCTATTCGATTAGTCAAAGATATGATTTGTTTTGATTTTATAGTTTTTTGATGAAATATTCGAAACATTATTGTCACGGCACTTTTTTCTGCTTCATCAATGTCCATGAAAGTCAATAACTGCTCAGTGATTCAATGGATTCAATGAACTTACCAAGTCATCACTAAAAACATAGGTATGTATTGATGAACATCGTATCATCTGAAACAATGTTTTTTACAATAAATTTTCAGTTGAACAGGGTATAGCTGTGTGATTGTCTTAAAATAGGATAGGTTTTATAAGATGCAATTCAATAACTCCTACAGAGACATATCATGGATGCAATTACTTTTGGTTTGGGAATAAATAACTATTTTCATTTTGTGTTTCTGACAATATCAAATTTTGTATGTTACGTCCTCAAAAATGATTTAACACAACGCATTGACTGCATTTGTGCAAAGCCAGATGAAATCTTTCTTAAGAAATCTTGTGACAATATTTCGACCTTTCCTTTTTGAAATTGGAATAAGGATTTTGAAACACAGTTTTTCCAAGTAAGAATTGCAATGCGGCATTCATTTGAATTCCTTTCAAAACTATGAGGCGCCGTTTGAGTAAAAACTATTTTGTGTCAATAAATTCACTAGTTGTAGAATTATTATTTTTTTGTTGCTTTCCGATATATTTATTTTTGAACAAACACAATATATTTACATTTCCAGCATTACAAATATATAAAAATGTTATATGTTTATGGCAACAGGGCGAATTCATTAGTACATATTTTGACTAATAGATGCTGGTGGCCCAATGTTATTGCAGTCGCCAGAATGCATTCTCAGAATATTTCATTAGTTTTTTTGAGATCACTGGATTATTCGAAGTCAAAAACAGGAAGACAACTGGGACAATTGTACAATGACAACTGAGTGTGCCACTGCCTTCTGGTAGCCACTTTATGTACTGATGACTTTGCCTAGTTGCCATGTTGAGCGAGCGTGTACCAAATCGCGTCGGTTGCGCCATCTCTTGACGAATTTATAAATATATGGGAATCCACGTTTTTATATATTTGTAGCGTTTGAAACGTGAATATATTGTGTTTGATCAAAAATAAATATATCGGAGAACAAAATAAAAAATATTGTTACAACTAATAAATACTCAACGATTTTTATTAGAAATAAACAGAAAAGTAATCAATAAATATAAAAATATAAAACAACAACAAAAATTAATTGGCGCTCCGGGGCGACTTCATTGATTCCAGTGGCGCATTTGCTTTTTCAGCTGCAGGAAAACCCGGAAAAACCTGCAGCACCACATCATCTAAAGATCTTGATCTGCCAATGTCCTTTCTCTCATAAAATAAAATGTAGGGTGTCTCCAGAGGCTCCAATAAACCCAAGATATCGTCAGAGCATTTAGAAACAAAACTATCGTCAAACTTAAGCCAGTCCGTTCCATCTTTCGCCAATGCGTAATAACGGCCACATTCAACGCCGGAACCACAGTGAACAATGACTGCATGAAGATTATAATTGTGGTCTGCTAGATTGAGGTGTTCATCTATTTCCAATCTTCGTATAAGTTTGGTGCCTCCGCCAGAAGTTGAGTCATGTTTGAAGAGCATCAGTGTTATTATCAGATTGACTGGTGCCTCAGTTATACTCGTTGTCTTATAATTATCAGTCAATTTGGCGCATATTGGGCAATACAGTTGATCATCACCAGTTAAAAGTTCTATTTTCATATGATGAAACAGCAAGGACTGGCTATCAGACATATCAGGAAATGCTAGTTGAAGCTCCAGAGAGTCACATACGTTTTTACTGCCTCTCAAACATGTTCCACAACATAAACTATTGAAGATTTTTCCAGCGAATGATCTAGAAACACAAGGCGAGATAAGCTGTACGGAACCATTTGATCCAGAACGGTCGAGACCACTGATTTTGTCATTTTCCTGCTCACGAAGAGTATTCAATAAGAATCTCAAGAATTCGGAACAATCCTCTTGTCCTAACGAGTATCTAGTAGACTTCAAAGAATCCAGGAAATCGATTGGTGGGAAAGATGATAAATTCTTACGAAACTGCATTTGCATAAACAGGGATTTGAGAAGGGTGAATAAGTTGGAAACGTTCTCGTTCATTGTTAAAATCTCGTTCTTGAAATTCTTCGTCATGAATAATATTTGTAAAATGCTATTCATGTAGCAAGTGTTTCCCAAATTATCTAATCTAATCTTATTAATTAACAAGATCCTCAGGACAACTCTCCATTGATTCGTAGGGAAGCTGGTCAGACTCTGCATCGGATCCATTGATACCAAATTTTATATATTTGCAAAAACACTTTTTGCCCTAACGGCGCCTCATACAAAACTATGTGAGTAAGTTTGAATGATAAAAATGTATGTTGTCAAAGAACCTTTGTTTCTGGAAGTCACTTGTAGACAGTCAGATAATGACAGATTTAGGTGCCCCATTTTCGCGTACAAGCCTCGAATAGGGTTGAAAAGTACATCGATGCTGAGTAAAAAGGAGGGAAATTTGGGAGTAGCTCCTGGGGAGAACATATGGAAAATCCTATTTTCCAGAACAGAAATAAAAGGAGTATGTTCACCTAATCATTAATCAATAGACCTGGCTTCGGAATACCAAAGGCTTGAGTGTTGCAGTTGGCTAAAGGGTTTAAATGACGGCGTAATCTTGTAAGGAAAAATCGAGATTTTAACAGATTTTCCCACACAAGCCCATCGAAACTATGAAAACCTTGGCTTGAGTGGCGCGAATGGATAAGTAGATTTTGTCGTCGGAAAATTTAACGGAAATTCTTTTTGATTTTTCCATGTTCTCCCCAGGGGCCACTCGTAAATTTCCCTCCATTTTACTCAACATCCATGTACTTTTCAACCCTATTGGAGGCTTGTATGAGAAAATGGGGCACCCAAATCTGTCACTATATCTGACGGTCTATTAGGTATGTTTGATTACAACATGATATTGTTTTTTAAAAATATTTTTCCACTATACAAGTTTTCATCCATTTCAATGTTCAGACAGATTGGCAAATGTGGGGCATGTGATCAATAATAGGAATTAAAACAATAAAAACTCAACAAATAATATACAACATAACCATTATAGCTTGTCTGGTTTGCACAGAAATAAAAGGTAGTTCAAAATACTTGATTGGAATAATTTGGGTTTTATTTCCATTTTTTAATTTATCTGACTAGATTTTTTTAATCTAAAAAATACGGCAGTATTTGAATAACTGCAAAACTAAAAGATACCTTTTAGGTCAATCACTTTGGCAAAAATGGAGAAAAAATAGCAAAACTTTCAAAAAAGTTGTAACGAAATAATAAAAATTGTGGGTAGTAATTTCCCAGAAAATACCGGGTGGCTACGGAAGTATTACCTACGGAATATCTCAGTTATTGTATGAAGTAGGTTTGTGAAATTTGGAGCGTCGATATAATGACATAAGAGCTAGAATTTGAGCATATTGACATGTCGAAGTTAACTTCCGGTCTGACCGGAAGTAACATCAACTTTCTTATTTTAAATGGAAACCCTATTTTTTTTCTTTTCGCTTTATTCAGCATTCAATTCCCTTTCTAATGACATATCACAAGATGGTATCTAACCAGAAACTAGATCAGAAAAAAATTATTATGGAAATTCACTGAGTAGGCCGTGGAAGCAAAATGAAAGCCAAAAATTGAAAAGTTGGCTATGGAAACCATACGTCACTTGATAACAGTTGCTACTACTGTGATATTTTATTTTCATTCGTCGGCGTTATAAAAAGCCGCCAAAAAAATATTGGAAAAATTGGGAAAAAAACAATACTCTGTAGGTCCGTAACTTAAATAGGAACATACAACTTTTTCTTGCCTGTACTTGCCTGTACTATTCAGCATAACCATTCCTTTCTAATGATATAATAGAAGGAATTTTTTGAAATGAAATACCAGAAAATCCAATTATTATTCTTCAAATAACGAAAAAACAGATTTATCGAAAAAAAAAATCAAATTGATAGGATTAAAGATAAAATAAATTCAAAACAAATGTTCGAAATGCATTCCCTCAGCGTCAATACATTTATTGACTCTGGTGATATTTTCATGTAAAACGTTTCTCAACATTTGGGGCGTGATATCTTGGAAAGCTCTACGAATTTTTACTTCAAGCTCATGTAGAGTTGTAGGCTGTGTGGAATACACCCTATTTTTAAGATGCCCCTATAGAAAAAAGTCGCACGGAGTAAGATCAGGTGACCTTGGTGGCCACCTGACTGGTCCATGGGTTGTTATAAGTCTCTCTTGAAAGCGATTTTGAAGATAATTTCTCGCTATTCTTGAATTATGCGGAGGGGCGCCATCTTGCTGGAAGTACATTCTCTCAGGTATTTCCGCTGGTAGGTTGTTAATGAATTCCGAAATTTCGTTTGTTAAAAAATTAAAGTATCTCTCTCCGGTTAGTTGGCCTTGAAAAAGAATGGGGCCAACAATATGAGTTCCAACTATTCCTGCCCAAACATTCACACCAAATCTCTCCTGGAAGCCGCCTTGTCGAAACCGGTGCTCGTTTGCTATCGCCCAGTACCTGGAACAAAAGACCGTTCACACTTTTAGCACTTTACACTTCGACTATCGACAATAATCCAAATAAAGTACAGTGCCTACCATGTATTATTCCTGTTAAATAATCCATTGTTGGTAAATCTTGACTCGTCCGTAAACAAGATATAATAGTTAAATAGGTGATTCTCAGCATTTTGTCGAAGAAACCAATTACAATATTCCAGGCGCCTTTCACCGTCATTTTCATACAAATGTTGATGCAACTGATACTTGAAGGATTTCAATCGATGTTTTTTCAAAATTTTCCTAGCAGAGTCCTTACTTATAGCTAATTCGGCGCCAGTCTGCCTTGAGGAAATTGTGCTATCATATTGTACTAAAGCTAATACATTAATTTCAGTTTCCTCATTAATAACAAATACCTCTTGGTCTTCGTGAACATCAGGCTCAGTTCTTAATTTTTCTTCAAGCCACTGGAAATACCTTCTTGACGGTTACTGCCTCCCTGGATATCGCTCTAAATAAGAATAATAATTGGATTTTTCGGTATCTCAGTTCAAAAAATTATTTTCTATTATATCATTAGAAAGGAATGGTTATGCTGAATAGTACAGACAAGAAAAAGTTGTATGTTCCTATTTAAGTTATGGACCTACAGAGTATTGTTTTTTTCCCAATTTTTCCAATATTTTTTTTGGCGGCTTTTTATAACGCCGACGAATGAAAATATCACAGTAGTAGCAACTGTTATCAAGTGACGTATGGTTTCCATAGCCAACTTTTCAATTTTTGGCTTTCATTTTGCTTCCACGGCCTACTCGGTGAATTTCAATAATAATTTTTTTCTGATCTAGTTTCTGGTTAGATACCAACTTGTGATATTTCATTGGAAAGGGAATTGAATGCTGAATAAAGCGAAAAGAAAAAAAAAATAGGGTTTCCATTTAAAATAAGAAAGTTGATGTTACTTCCGGTCAGACCGGAAGTTAACTTCGACATGTCAATATGCTGAAATTCTAGCACTTATGTCATTATATCGACGCTCCAAATTTTACAAACCTACTTCATACAATAACTGAGATATTCCGTAGGCAATACTTCTGTAGCCACCCGGTATATTAAATTTGCCACCACGACAGATTTCAGAAACTTTGTAAAATAAATAAAAAAAAACAATTTTGCCTTTTTTAAATTAAACATTAAAAAAAAACGAATCAAAGTACACACATTTATAAAATACAAGCACTATTTTGTTGGTGTTGCTGAAAGGCAGGTAGCAGAACGGTGTTTATTGTAGGTCCAGATTGAAGTCTACATTATTTAAATATTCCAATTCATCACAGCAGCAGTGTTGTTTAAAGTGGTTTTTCAATACTCCTCTGAATTTAATTTTGTTCAGTTCCTTCAAGTTTTGCGGTAGGTGATATATAGTTTAACGTCTAAAGTATTTTTCTTACAAATAGCATATTTGAATCTGTCACAAGATCTTGTTTTATAATCATGAAATTGTGAGTTCAATTTGAATTTTTCCTTGTTTCTATGAATTTGAAGCAAAGTTTCATAGATTTAAAGCGACGGTAATGCCATAATTTTCAGTTTTATAAATTTTGGCTTGCAGTGTTCCCTGAAGCTAGCACCCACTATAACCCTTATTACCCGTTTTTGGAGTTTAAATATTCTATCTGCACTGTACGATTTACCCCAAACAGTTATTCCATAACTTATGTGGCTATGGAAAAGCGCATGGTAGCATGTTTTTAAAGTTTCAAAAGAGAATATCTTTTTCAGGTTGCGTATCACAAATATGGCGCTGGTGAGGTTTTTACTCATAGAGTCCATGTGTGTAGACCAATTTAATTCATCGTCAAAAATAATTCCAAGTAGCTTCACATTGTTACCAGTACCTCGTGTCGTGTCAGAACTGAATATATTTTGATTTTGATTTTCAAATTGTTTATTCCAAACCACATCTTGAGTTTTGACATGCTATTTGAAATTTCAGTTTTTAAAACAGTCGAATTTAAAGAGTTGTTTATTACTGATGTATCGTCCGCAAAACGGATCATTTGGTAGGATATGAATAATGAAATAGGTCATTCAAATAGATTAAAAACAGTGTAGGGCCTAATATAGAGCCTTGGGGAACTCAGTGCTCATTAATATTGTAATCTGAAAGGGTATTGAAATAGACAGACTGTTTTCTATCTGATAGATAGGACTGAATATGCCACATTTATTAAGTTTTCCTTGTAAGAGATTGTGTGAGACACAATCAATGGCATAGAGAGATACGTTTCTTGCGTTTGCCACTCTTTTAGATTTTTTACGGCATAGTTATTAACAAAAGTATGAATAAATAATTTATTTTCTTGATGCCAAACTTGGAAATGGTCGCAAAATTGAGGGAAAATGAAGGATGATATTTTCTTTGTTTCCATTATTTTGCGACTCTTCTGCATTTTTTCCCTACAAAATAACTAGAATTGTTTGTAATTTTATTTTATAAATTGATGATTTTTAACAATGTTGCCGACGTTGTAGGAGCTCCCAAATTTTTATACTTTCATTGCACACTAAAATAGAAAATTTGTGAAAATTTGCAGTGTTTTGCTGTTTTTTCCCCATTTTTTGATTTTAAATACCAAAATAATTGGCGTATTTGAACTGCCTCTTGTTTTAATAGAGTTGAAAGTAGTCTGAATATTTAAGTGAAGCTGTAAGCACTGATTTTTAATGTAGACTTGATGTTAGTGCCACAAATTTTACAAAGAGATGATATTTTTGCAAATGTATTATATACTACATAACCGTGTAAATAGTATAATACTTTTTTGTATTTTTATTTTGAAGTATAACCTACCAATGATTTATATATTTCTTTTTGGTACTGGATAGTGTAAAATTCCATGATGTACTGTTTTGATTTGGTTTTGTTTCATTATTGTACATATAAAATGTTATGAAATTGAAGCAGTTTTATTACTATTTTTTTTTTGAATTGCGAATATGATTCGTAGCACAGTTTCTTCTCTTAATCGTGTGCTGGGTTTGTTTTGGAAGCTTAGGTTAGGTTAGCTTCAAATGTGAGTGGATCTAAATCAGGTTTTCAACCGGTGGCATAATTATTAGTTTTTTAATTAAAAACTGGAATGAAAGGTTGGATAAGAAAATGGCCCATTTTGGCTCACTCTTATATTTCCAGGGCCGGTTTAAACGCTAGGTGCCTAGGGGGCCCGGAGCCCAAAAGGGCCGGGATTACCCCTTTTCTTATTATTTTTCTATGGAAGATCTAGGAAAGCTGTGCAATAGTGAAATCCCTTTCAAAAAACGAGTTTTTGAAAAATCAATTATTTTTTCACCAAAAAATTGTATTATTCAAAAACTACGGTGAATTTAGTGAAACTGATAACATTTCTGACTTCTGCGCCTCAAGCTCATCCTTTGTGGCATATTTGAAGCCAATCTGAGGCATAAAATTTGTTGGAAAAAGTTCAAAGGGTTAACCTTGATTTTTGAAAAAACCTAAAAATCAACTTTTTCCTAGAGCCTCCATATTCGCTATGGAAGATCTAAGAACGATGCTGGACTGCGGAACAGTGAAATTCCTTTCAAAAAACTAGTTTTTGGAATCGACCTTTTTTTTTCACGAAAAACACGATCATTCAAAAACTACGTTGAAACTGATTACATTTGTGACTTCTGCACTACAAGCACCTCCTGTGTGGCAAATTTGAAAGCAATCTGAGGTATGAAATTTGTTGAAAAAATTTCAAAGAACTTAACCTCAGTTGTTCAAAAGGCTTAGAATTCAACTTTTTCCTAGAGCCTTCAATTCGCTAGGGATGATCTAGGAACGATGCGGAATTTTGAAACATGCGGTATCTTGAAATTCCTTTCAAAAAACCAGTTTTAGAAAAATCGACTTTTTTTCACTAAAATTCCGATTGTTCAAATACAGATAGACCGAAACGGGGATCATTTCTGACGTGTTCAGGATAAGACCATTCGAGTAGAAGAATCCTTTGAAGCAATTCCTAGCTCGAAAATATTTGTAAATGAGAGTAAAAACATTGTTTGAAGAGAAATTTATACAATGGTAAAAACCAATTGCAATGATTGCCTTCCTGTCATCTCTTAGAGAAGTGATCAAGTTGTGATGGACTGAAATCGCTGCAAGTTAGAAACCTGTAGTTGGAATAAGGTCACTTAAAGTTTTGTCTACCGTCTGAGAGATGGCGGGCCAAAGTCAGTTTGAAATATTTGGTACTAATCCCAAGGAGACTAAAATTTAACAAGGAGGGTTTAATAAGCTCTAGCCAGTCAGAATCTTGTAGCATCAACGCGTCATAGTGACGTACTTGGATATGAGTACAGAGTCGAATTCGAACCAAGCAACAAAACTGTCAGCACTCAGCAGTAACTCTCATATACCAAGAGCTAGTCCGTCACTGTCTATATAGAACGGCGGACATGACATGATACGTCACATTTCGTCACAAATGTTCTTTCATCTCTTTCTACTAGTGTCCCCATTGTCTTATGGGAATTAAACACTCCTTGTTAAATTTTAGTCTCCTTGACCAAATCCCAGATTTTTCAAAAACTATATTGAATTGAGTGAAACTAAGATGTCTAAATAACAGACATCTTAAGTGAAACTGATTACATTTCTGACTTCTGCACCACAAGTTCCTTCGTTGTGGTGTGGCGGATTTGATGCCAATCTGAGGTATGAAAGTTGGAAAAAGTTTGAGGGCGTAAAAATCAACTTTTTCCTAGAGCCTTCATAATCGATATGGAAGATCTAGGAACGATGCTGAACTGCAAGATACTTTCAAAAAAGGATTTTTTGCAAAATCGTCTTTTTTTTTCAAGAAAAACCTGCTCCAAAAATGCAATACTTTATACAGTGAGACGCTAAATTATAGAACAAATTCATTATTTCTGAATATAAAGATATTTCGGAAAAATCCTCGGACAGGTCGATTTTCTTTTCCGATGGGCCAATTTTTGAACCCCACCCAAAATATATAGGGTTATCCGCAATTGAGTAAAAATGACTTTGGTGATATTTTTAAATTGGACACCCAGTATATTGTTCCATATTTGGTTGGGGCACAGTTTATAAAGAATTCTTTATAAACTGTGGTTAGGGATCGTCATTACTATTCCAGTGATACCAAGTTTGATAGGATTATGTCAAACGGCTGCGGAGATATGGCCAAAAAACTTCCTCGTATGTCTAATGAGTATGACTGCGAGACTCCACACGATTCAGAAGGTTAAAAGTCTCTGTCGCACTCATTGGGTATATGGAGAAGTTTTTTGGCCGTATCTCCGCAGCCGTTTGACATAATCCCATCAAACTTGGTATCACTGGATTTGTAATGACGATCCCTAACCAAATATGGACAAATATACTGGGTTTCCTATTTAAAAATATCACCAAAGTCGCTTTTCCTCTAATAATAATAATAATAATAATAATAATAATAATAATAATAATAGCGTTTATTGCCCAACAGTTTCCCATTTACAGAGCAATTTTATAAATGACAATACAAGATTAATTAGTAGCACTAATTTCTAAATATGAATGAATGACAATCACAAGTCCTATTTGAATACAAAAACAAAAAAAAAATAAAAATAAAATAAAAAATACATTTACAGATTTATTCTTGAGTTCACAAACACTGCAAGAAAAGAAGTCACAAACACTAGAAAGTTTGTTTGCATTTCTGCACATAAAATGTATTGGTGCCTTTAACATTAAATTTGTTTGAGCTCTTTTGCATAAGAAAGTAGTGTTGTGTCTAGATGTTATTCTTGGAACAAAAATATCAATTTGCGACAGTAATGCGGGACAGTCAATTTTACCATTGAATAATTTATACAAGCATAAAACAGAAGCCTGATTTCTACGTTTTTCTAATGATACAAAGTCAAATCTATGCAACAAATCAAGATAATTACAGCCTCTTGGAGGATAAATTCCGTTGATTTTGAAGCTTAGGAATTTTAAGAATTTCTTTTGAACTTTATCGATAGCAGATGAGTATTGAAAATATATAGGATTCCATATTATGGACCCATATTCTAGTTTCGATCTGACTAAACTGAAATATAGAGAGGTCAATGCTAAAATATTATTGAAATTTTTACAGTTTCTTATAATGAAGCCATATGATCGATATGCTGAACTAACAATACTATTTATGTGTTGATTGAATGTGAGTTGCTGGTCAAAATAGACACCTAAATCCTTAATGGTATCAGTTTTTTCTAATGTGACATTATCTATGCTGTAGGGAAATTGTAATGTATTGAGTTTCCGGCTGAATGTTAAGATTTTACATTTAGATATGTTCAAATGCAAGCAATTTTCAAGACATCATGTGTGTAAAGTATTAATTTGATTTTGCAATATCATACAGTCATCTAAACTGGTTATAGTAGCGTATAACTTCAAATCATCTGCAAACATCAACCTATTGCACTCCAATAGATTGCACAAGTCATTAATAAATATCAAAAATAATAATGGACCAAGACTGGACCCCTGAGGTACTCCGCTAGTTGCAAAATAGATATTTGAATAAAAAATGCGGATAACCCTATATATTTTGGGTGAGGTTCAAAAATTGGCCCATCGAAAAAGAAAATCGACTTGTCCGAGGATTTTTCCGATATATCTTTATATTCAGAAATAATGAATTTGTTCCATAATTTAGCATCGCACTGTATACAAGGCAAATTAAATGTTTTTCATTTGAAAGCCATGTTTCTCGACATGTTTTAGAATGAGAACAAGTAAATGGGCAGCAGAATATTTTCGAACCACTCTGCGTATAACATAAAACAAAATCAGTTAACTTCTATCGGGATTGATGACTTCATCCAGGCTAAATTGAATCATTAATTCTACTTAGAGAACTCCCACTGCTTGGTTTAAAATTAATCGAATTGGATTTATTTTTGTTCGCCCTGTTGTAGAACACAAAACGAAAAGGTATAATTGATACAGGAACAAGGTGACATCGTACCATCATTGAGGCATGGTATTCCAAGAATAAATAGGCGTTTTGTAAATTCTCGGATTTGTTAAAAATTCTTAGAAGAAAGCTTCACTTTTCATGTTTGACACCCTGTATCTCGAAAACTAGTCTAGTGATTTTATTGTGCCAAGGGACAATTTTGCCGAGGACGTCAAAATCTACAACATACCAAAATTCAGGGAATTTAACCGAAAGCCTTTTTCTATAATACCGTGGCGTATGAAACTGTCACTTTTTTTTGTAGTTCAATCTGATGACGGAATAACCTCTATGTGTGTGTGGTCGGCTCATCGGTGTGCCATTTATTCAACCCAGAATCGTAAGAATATGAATCATGACTATCCGCTTATTCTAGTATATTAACACCCATTCGTGAAAATTTTACATAAATATTGTTTATTTTTTATTTACCCATGTACAGCTCATCTTCACTGAATGCTAATGTTTAGTGGTATTCTGAATATTTCATATTCATTATATTTATTTCAACAACAAGCGAGATCGATTTGCAAAATTTTGTAGAGTTTTTCATTATATGAGTAGTTCCACGTGAGCATTTTTTTTAAATCATCAACACCAAGTTCGGATAGTTATTGAAACCTGTCAAGTTTATTTATTGAATTGGGAGAAACGGCATCATGTTTATGAAAGTAAGTAAATAAAATTAAACATTAAGTGATTGTTGATCATCCAGAAATGGTTCAACACCAGTTTTTTTTAAACACCAAAAATTCGAAAACGAAACGAGATATCGACAACTTGTATATGATCAGGTTCATTGTACCCGTACAGATCTACAAAAAGTTGCCATGAAATTTTTCGATTTCTCGAAAAAACCGTATAGACCACAAAACCAGACAAATTTTCAGGGGGTGATTTTATACACCACGAGTCATATATTATAATGTTGAAGTACTGGTCGAGAAACAAACTTTAGGCACTATACCCTCAATTTTCCGCGTTACAGGTGAGTGCACTGATGAGTTGAAATGCCGTAAAAAAGGGGGTACTTTTTGATTAAATTATACAGGGTGTCCGGTAAACCTTGTACAATATTGAAACTGGAGATAGACCAGGTCATGACTGTTCAGAATATCGGAATTTCACCTCAGTAAAAATATCACCGTTTTCGAGATAATGGGAATTTTAAGAATTTCTGGAAAATCGCTACCTAACCTTGGATTTTTGAGTGCCATGTATACAAATTGGGACGAATCCAAATATCTTTGCTGCTGAATATTACTGATGAGTGATGCTTCTAGACGAACAAACAGTTTTTCAGAAAGTGAAAACATTTTTCAAGAAATGAGGGTAAAATAACAGATTTGAGTTTCATCAATTTTTTAAAAAAAAGTTTGACATTATTATCTGAAAGAAACATAACCAATTGGAAGTGGACATTAATTTCAAAAGAATGCTCATTTTTTCCAGACTCTACCATGGTATAAAATAAACTATAATTATTTTTAGAAGAAGTAGTTACCTTTGAATTAGGCGTGGTTTTAATCTAGGCTTTTATTAACTTTTATTCAAGAAAAAAAGGAAACTACCTAACACCAAAACTACGTCACAATCACACTCGACGCGCGTTTCGCCAACAAAGTTAGCATCTTCAGGAGCTAAAAGTAAGCTTTTAAGATTTTAAGATTGTGACGTAGCTTTAGTGTTTGGGTATTTTATTTTTTTCTTGAATTGAATTCACACCAAAGGTTCCAAAATAATTCATTTATTTGATAAACTTTTATACTTACTCCCAAAAATTATTTTATTTAGATTTTATCAAGATAAAAAGTGGAAATAGTTATTAATAATAAAGAATGCTTGGTAGCATTAAATAGTATGTCAATAAAATTAACTTTTCATAAAATTATCAAAATTCAATGTCGATTATCCCACATGGCACCGATTAATACGAATTCTTATGATAAATGTCGCAATTGTCCAACATCCAGATTCCAACGAAGTTTCAGAGACCGACAGATATACAGGGTGTAACCAGATAAGTGCAAACTTTTTCAAGAGATGAATCCTTGTCGAAAATTAAAAACTTTTGTTTGAACAACTTGTGACTTCTATCGTAGTTTTTTTAAATTATTCCGCTTGTTTCATTCAGTGGTATTTATTTCTTCGTCATGCCGTACATACGTCATACTCCCCGAGAATATGCGCAAATGCATAACATTTATGGTGAATGTGGAGGTAGTGCTACTGCTGCAGCAGCGCTTTATGCAGAACTATATCCGATTGCACAATGCCGCTCATAGATTCCCTGATTTGGGGGCTATAACCTATAGCGCATTTGAAAAGGTTCTTCTTGAAAATATGTCGTCTCTGCGTACGATTGGATGGAAAATAACATTTTTGTAATATTATTCAGTGCGATGTTGAATAATCGTTACTGTGGTTTATAGTGTATGTTGATTAAAAAAAACTGTAAATTAGTACTTACTTCATTACATCTCATTGAATGCTTCTAAGCAGTTGATTCGTTATTACTCATAATTATTTAATCATTTCATCTTGATAGGATAAAAATAAAATACTTTACTGACAAAGTCTAATGGAGTTGATTTTAGCTCAGAATTACATCACACTCTAATATTATCGAAATTCTACTCCTTCCAAAAATAATGATCGTATGTTTTATACCATAGTGAAGCCAGGACAAAATGGGCATTCTTTTGTAATGAATATCCAGTTCCACTTGGTTATGTTTTTTCAAACAATAATGTCAAACTGTTGTTAAAACAATTGGTGAAACTCAAATCTGTCATTTTACTCTCATTTCTTGAAAAATTGTTTTGTTTTCTGAAAAACTGTTTCGTACGTCTGAAAGCATCACTCATCAGTAATCTTCAGCAGCAAAGATATTTAAATTCATCCCAATTTGTATACATGGCATTAAAAAATCCAAGGTGAGGTAGTGATTTTCCAGAAATTAAAAAAATGATCATTATCACGAAAACAGTGAGATTTTTACTAAGGTAAAATGCCGATATTCTGAAAGGTCATGATCTGGTCTATCACCAGTTTCAATATTGTACAAGGTTTACCGGACACCCTGTATATAACGGCACTATTCTCGTTAAAGGGGCAATTAAAAAAGAATGCTCTAAAACCCAGTGCCGTCAAAAAATAGAGTGACCAGAAGTCAGAATTTTTTTTGAAATCGGTGATTTACCCCTCCCCCCCTCCCCAGTTAATCAAATACTTGTCGGCGTTGATTCAGTTAACTTTGTCTTTCCTTAAAAAACTATATTAAATCTATGCCGTCAGAAAAGGGTCTTGCATGGGGTCAGAAATCGCGAATCAAAACCCGACTTTTACCGTGGGGGTGATCATTCAGAATTTGGTGGCACCGATTTCTAACTTTGAGTTAACATTTATTAAATGTTCTAAATATATGCCGTCAAAAATTATGGTTCATACAAAAATAAATAAAGAATTACTAAAATTTTAGAGCTAAAAATCAATGTTTTCTTATAAGGTCATTTATTTCAGGATGGCATATGGTTTTTTTCTACTAAATTATTATGGTTTCATAATTATGCCGTCAGTAATTCATGGTACCCAATTAAAATACAGAACAAATTTAAAAATGAAAAAAATAAAAAAATTGAAAATTGCATGCACATTTTATAAGAGTTTATTTTTTAAATAGTATTAAGGATATAGCACTTCTTTGAACAATAAGAAACAAACAAACGGACAAAATCGGTGACGTCCGTTTTACCTGTTTTTGGCTTACCTACCATTTTGGTCATAATTTTGGTCAAAAATTACAAGTAATTAAAAATTGTGGTGCCGTCAACAATAAAGGGAAACTTTACGTAATATGATAATTTCAAAATTTTAAGGATAATTTTGGGAATATTCGTTTTCGGTCCAAAAATCGAATATCTAACTTTTATGTACTGATATGTGATTTGTCATCAAAAAAGCAGTATAATTTTGAATTTTTATAGAAAATTTGAATTTTTATAAAATAAGTGATTAAGGATTATGAAAGATTATTGTCATTTTCTGCGAGAATTTATTTGCTGCAGGAAATGTAACTAATAATTTTTCGTCTGAAAAAAGGTGATGTGAGTCCCCTAATAAATTACATTTTACGAAAAAAATAATAATCTTAACTTCTGAAAAATAAATTGAAATTCAACTAACACAAAAAAAATCTAATGTTCAAATAAACCACCTTGTGCCAAACAATAGCCGAATCTGTGATACAGAGATAATCTCATATCACGGAGTAGATTGGGCGTAATGTTGGCCAAAGTTGGATAATTTTGCCACTCAGTTCATCAAGATTTGTTGCTCTGTGAAATGCATGTCGATACGCGGATTCTTTCAGATATCCCCAAAGAAAGCAATCATTTAAATCTGGTGATCTGGGAGGCCACATGATCGTACCACGTGTAGATATTAAAGCAACCAGGAAAAGTATTTTAAAGAAATTGTGTCACTGGTCGTGCATTGTGACTCGAACAACCATCCTGTTGAAATCAAATGTCCCCAAAATTAATAGGAAGTAGCTGAATAATTTGATTTTGTCATGAAAAACACATTTTTCAGCGTATTGTACCATATAAAATTGACGGCATAGTAAAATATGTTATCTTTGAAGGATATAGCATTGAAACAGCAAAATTTTAGGTTGTATAAAATGACCACCCCCACAAGGGGTAAAAATCGAGTTTTGATTCTCGATTTCTGACCCCATGCACGACCCTTTTCTGACGGCATAGATGTATTATAGTTTTTTAAAGAAAGTCAAACTTAACTGAATCAACACCGTCAAGTATTCGATTAACGAGGGAAGGGGGGTAAAATCGCCGATTTCAATAAAAAATTACCGCTATTTTTTGACGGCACTGGGTTTTGGAGCATTCTTTTTTCATTTCCCCTTTAACGAGAATAGTGCCGTCATGTATAATGTCATCAAAAAGTACCCCCTTTTTTACGACATTTCAACTCACCTGTGCATTCACCTGTACCGCAAAAAATTGGCAGCATAGTGCCTAAAGTTTGTTTCTCGACCAGTACTTCAACATTATATATGACTCGTGATGTATAAAATCACCCCCTGAAAATTTGCCAGGGCTTGTGGTCTAATATTTTTGTAGGAATTTTTCTTTCTCCAATTTTGGTGTTTATATGTCAAGTTATTTTTTACTCAAATCAATGATTTGTTATTGAAAAAAAAACAGATAATACAAATTATGAGACAACATCAAATATTAGATTTGATGATCATTTTATGATAGCGAATAATTAAAAAAAAGTTCAGATCTCCGAGGTTAATTAAGCCTTAAAAAACTATTGTTTTATGGACTATGTAGAAGCGATAGAAGAGGTCGAGAACGATATTTTGGACACATTTAGAAATTTTCATATCCTTCTGCAAGTTGCGTTTTTTTTAACTAGAGATCAAAAATTTGACTTTCAATAAAAAAAAGTTAAAATTAACTTTGGAATTTAATAAATCTGAAACTTTAATCCCAAAAGTTATACTCGTACATTAATTATTTTGATGAAATCAAAATTTCATGATCTATTTGATTTTGCAGCAAAGAGGGGTTCATTGAAAAAATTACGCACGACGTCATGTCTTTTACAAAAATAGCAGCAAAAATTTAAATTTTTGTTTCTTGTCGACCCGAAAAGTTCTGACATATTTTTTCTCTACTTAGATACTTTCAATTCTACTCATAATTCTGATAGTCTATGAGGCTAAGCCTGAACCAGGTCGTGGTGGAGGAGGTCACGGAGGATTTGGAGGTCATGGCGGATTTGGAGGAGGTCGTGGAGGGTTTGGAGGAGGCCGTGGAGGATTTGGAGGAGGTCGTGGAGGATTAGGGGGAGGTCTTGGAGGATTCGGAGGAGGTCGTGGAGGATTTCGAGGAGGAATCGGGGGGTTTGGAGGCACACCACCCATCTTTTTCTATCGAAGGAGGCACTGATTTGATTTGATAATTTTTTTCTTTTTTGGCACAACATTATACAATTGAGAGAATTAAATAGTTGGAGTTGCCAATGACGTTGTTTTGTTTATATTCAGAATTATCTCACAATGAGCAAATCTTTTTATATCATTTGTTTTATAATCTACAAGCTCTGCAATTACGATTTTAGTATTGTTTTTTCCATAATAACAATGGATCGCTCATTTTATAAATCTTTAACTGGGTATCCGTGTACATTAAACACTTTAAGAGAAATCTGAATGAATCAAATTTTTTATGTTTCAAATCTGGTGATGTGAAATTGTGTCATGTTACGCATATAACATGAACAGAATTTTCGATGTACCTACTTAAATGAATATATTTGAATATACATCTATAGGGTGATCAGAAAGTTACATGAATTATTTTCTCTAAATCTGCTTACTGAAAGGGACAGTAGAAGAAATGGGAGATGCGATTGGGAATTGCAAATATTCAAAAATATTCTTCAGGAATGAAAAATTCAAGATAACTTTCAAATAGAGGAACAGAAGAAACTTAATGAATTCTTAACGGAATATGAAGAAGAAATAGGCTGATGGAGTTCTAGAATCGTACCCTTTTGGATGAAAATAGCCATTTCTTATTTTCTTTTACAACAAATCACTTGTGTTATACAATTTTGAAATCACCACAAATTAGGCAATTCATTGATGTAATGTGCAGCAGTAGCCAAGTACATGTTGGTTGAACACGATGGGCTGAACTTTATGAACAAAAAAATCTACTAGCAAAACTTTCCATAAAAACGTTTCTTGCAGCCCCCCTCTTAAATTATCGGAAAATGTTCTTAATGTAGACGTTATATTAATCCTTCAGCAAAATTTCAATAAAATTCCCACAGAAAAAACTACTGAGAGAGGCAAAAATTCAAAGTTTTCATAAAAAAACAAATATCTCGAAAACGTTAAGACTTTTATATTGGGTATTTTTTCATAGCAGATAGGGTATCCTTTGATCTATATCATCCATAAATTTGACGTGGTTTCAACGGGACACCCTGTAATCCAAAGAAACTGCTATTCAACAGTGGTTGCTAAAGATATTATTTTTGATATTTGAATTGATGAGTAATTCATACACAATTTGAGTTACAATCATAATATACGAGGATGTATTGATATCTAGTTAGCCTAGATCAGTTCCCTGCATAAACAAAATATTGCGTTACCATAACAACGAACAATAACTTATTAGAAGTGTCAGTGTAAAGTTTGACGTCAAAAAAGTAAACCAGAGTTAAGCAATAAATTAAAAGAAAAAATATGTCCACCGAAATTATGAAAATCGAAAAATTGGAGTATCGAGCCATCATCAAGTACCTGTATTTAAAAGGGTTTAGAGGTAAGCAGATTTACGAAGATATGCTAATACCCTTGGTGATCAATGTCCTTCGTATGCGACCGTGAAAAATTGGACAGCAAGCTTCAAAAGAGGTAAATTTTCCATTGAAGGTGATGACCGAACGGGAAGGCCAGTTTCTGTGTCAGTCCCCGAAAATATCGATGCAGTTCATGACAATATTTTAACAGACCATCGAATTGGGCTAAGACGGATATCTGAAACACTGAATATTTCATACGAACGCGTTCATCATATAGTTCACGTCAATTTGAACATGAGAAAAATTGCTGCAAAATGTTTGAATGTTGACCAAAAGCGTGCAAGGGTAGTAGCATCGCGTTCGATCTGTTCTCGATTTGAAAACGATGTAGACTTCTTAAACCGAATTGTTACTATAGATGAGACTTGGGTACATTTCTACGATCCAGAAACAAAGCAACAATCGATGGAATGGCGACACTCCGGTTTTCCAAAACCTAAGAAGTTTCGTGTCCAAAAATCTGCTGGAAAAGTTCTTGCTTCAGTTTTTTGGGATTGCCATGGAGTAATCATGATTGATTTTTTGGATAAGGGTAGAACAATAACTAGAGATTACTATTTGACATTACTGACCACTCTACGGGAAAAAAATAAAGAAAAAAGATGTGGAAAGCTATCCAAAGGTGTTTTGTTTTTGCAGGACAACGCCCCTGCACACAAATCTCATGTTGCCATGCAAAAAATTCGTGATTTAGAGTTTGAATTACTAGAACACCCCCCTTATTCACCAGATTTGGCTCCGCCAGACTATCATCTTCTTCCTCAACTGAAGAAAAGTTTAAAAGGTCGTAAATTTTCTTTCAACGAGGAATAAAAGCTGTGGAGGTCTGGTTTGCAGAGAAGAAACATTTTTTTTTGAAAGGTCTAGGGACGTTGCAGGTTCGCTGTAATAAATGTATACAATTAAGAGGAGAATATGTTGAGTAATAAAATATTCTGACATTGAAATTTTGTTTGGTTCTATATTAGGCTAAGAATTTTTCAATATATCCTCGTATAACAAATCACTTGTGTTATACAATTTTTAAATCACAACAAAATAGGCAATTTATTGATGTAATGTGCAGCAGTAGCCAAGTACATGTTGGTTTCACTACGATGGGGCTGATATTCATGAACATAAAAAAGTACTACCAAAACTTTCCATAAATTTTTTTTTCTGAAATCGTTCAAGAATGCCCACTTTCTCGGAGCAACTGCTGGTCTCAAAATACGCTAATCCAGTATTTTAGTCCGTTGCTAAGCAACGAACTTTCCCGGACCGTTTAATACTTTCCCGTATCGAAAACGATACGGGAAAGTACTTTGCCGGCCTAGGCCGTCAAAATCGGTATTTGGTTTATAGCTGTCACTTTGACGTTTCAGGAAAGCACGTAATTTCGATTCCTCAATTTATGATAATGCTGATTGCGATTTCAGAAAATATAGTATGTGTACCTCGTAGTTAAAGCACATTCCCAGACTTCAATGCTTGTTGGCCTCGTCTTAACGCCTCGGCCAACAATTTACAT
This sequence comes from Chrysolina oricalcia, assembly GCA_944452925.2. Taxonomy (NCBI): domain Eukaryota; kingdom Metazoa; phylum Arthropoda; class Insecta; order Coleoptera; family Chrysomelidae; genus Chrysolina; species Chrysolina oricalcia. Next base: position 54,480,872 of record OX101824.2, read on the forward strand.
TGTCGTCCGGGAATGTATTGCTTTTACTACTAGATACACAATATACTATTCTTGCAGCCCCCTTCTTAAAATTTTCGGAAAATGTTCTCAATATAGACGTTAGATTAATCCTTCAGCAATATTTTAATAAACTGATTATTTAAAAAAGTGTGAAACTATACCACTCCCACAAAAAAACACTGAGAGAGTCAAAAATTCAATGTTTTCGTAAAAAAACAAATATTTCGAAAACGTCACGACTTTTATATTGGGGATTTTTTCATAGCAGATTAGGTATCTTTTGATTTACATTATTCTTAAGTTTGGCGTGGTCTTCCGGGACACCCTGTATTCCAAAGAAACTGCTATTCAACAGTGGTTGCTGCAGATATTATTTTTGATATTTGAATTGATGAGTAAGTCCATACACAATTTGAGTTACAATCATAATATATTGTGAGTATCGAATGTCATATATTAACACGTATCTGAAAAGTATTTTTTTCTTCATGATAGCCAAAAATAAAATTGAATCTCAATAAGTTCTTCCCTTCAACTGATAGCAAAAATATTTGTTTATAACTTATAGCTAAGTTATTTCTAATATACTTCTAATTATTGTGTAGATATGTTAAAACACAATTAATTATAAGTCTAATAGTTCTTTTCTTATCGTCCGCTATGAAGTTGCAAGTAAATGTCTTGGGTGTAGGTATAAAATGAAAAACGTTCCATATGAGATTGATTTTCACGTATCAGGTGAGTTTTAAAGTTTTTGGTATTTGGAGAACTCATGCGTTATCCCTAGCAATTTTAATAGATGACATTCTTGATCCACCATTTAATTGGACTTCCGCAAAATCCAGAATAATGTATGTATGGATCTCAATTACTAATTACAAATATCAGAAATGTATGTAAATTAGCATGTTCCTATTTTAAATGAAGATTATTATTATATTCGTTGAAGTGAATCTTCAATAGGCCGTGGTGGGCGGCTGGTAGAGCGTTCGCATCCCAGCGTAGGGTCGTGGGTTCGATTCCCAACTGGGTCACCGGTATCGTGCATGGCATCACTCGTTAAAAGGTTAGGGCTGCGTCTTCCCTAGCTCGCACAAGTCTCTTGAAGTCTTCTGAGGGTTGCGAGTAGGGGTGCAACAGGTTGACAGAAATAACAAAAAAAGAAACACATATACAGGCTGTCCCAGATTAAAGGGGACAAACTCAGGCGGTGAAATTCTCACTTCATTTCAAGGCTAAAAGTTCCAATAAACATATACTCTAAAGTGAATATTAACTGAGATAGTGACAAAAAAAGATGTTTTCGAAAATAACTCCATGAAAGCTCAACTTTTCCTAATGAAATTTGCTGTGTCACATGAAAGCATTCAGTTTCAAATTTCAATGCAAATCACATGATTGTAAACAGGGGCGTACGGCAGATGGGTACCCCTAATCGCCCCTCCCCAACTTTCATGCCACTGGATTAATATCTATTTCGTCTTCTTTTTCTTAATTCTCTATAGTTTCTTTACAAAAAAGGATGAGGTTTTGTTATAAAAATTTTCAACGGTTTTCTAGATATTCGAAGTTGAATAAGTGCGTGCGTATGTAATTCGGAAACTTATTGTTGATTGTTTTGTTAGAAGTTGCTATGTAATTTGTTTCAAATATCGGGAAATTTTTGTGAAAAGATCCTTCATACATGCCAACAATTTTCGTAATATTTGAATATGTACTCATTGCATGGTGTGAAATCTCTTTGTTGGTTATATTGTTATAAATAGTTATACATTCCTTTCAGAAATGAGGAGATTTTTGGTAAATTTTAAATGTTTTCCGGTACTACAGTTTTATGGGTTGCTAATCCTTAGTAAGTAGGTAATTCTTTAAATTTTTTCCGCCATCTTCTGAAATTTATCGAGAAATACCACTGTGGGCACAATATATTTGAAATTTCACCATAATGCCATGATTTTCAATACGAAAGACATAGCAACGTTTAACAAAATAATCAAAACATACGCACGCATTTATTCAACTAAAAATATCTTGAAAACCGTTGATATTTTTAATAATGAAACCTTTCCCTTTTTTGTATAGAAAATATTGGGGATTAAGAAAAAGAAGATAAAATCGACATTAATCCGGTGGCGTGAAAATTGGGGAGGGTCGATTAGGGGCACCCACCTCCCGTACGCCTCTGTTCGAAGTTACAAACTCATGATTTACATTGAAATTTGGAACTGAATGCTGTCATGTGACATACCAAATTTCATCAAGAAAAGATGGGCCGTTATGGAGTTATTCTGGAAAACAAATTTTTTTTTATCAATTTAAACACCCCGTAACTCGGTTATTATTCATCTTAGGGTATATGTTTATTGGAACTTTTAGCCTTGAAATGAAGTGAGGATTCTACCGCCAGAGTTTGTCCCCTTTATTCTGGGACACCCTGTATATTGGGTCTATAAGAGTTTTCCATGATTTTTTCAAGAATATGAATGTGTAAGATCGTCTAAAAAACAATATTTGTCTATCTCTCCCCAAGGGTGAGAGATATGACCATGCATGTCGAGAGACTTGATTATACCCTAAAAAGTCGTGGAGATGATCAAAAAAGGGTCAATTTTTAAATATATTTAACATTTAGGATTTGAGAATCTATGAATGCTGATTGGTTCTTTTGAATGGTACTACAGAATTCAGCCAATAGGCATCATAGATTCTCAAATCTTAAATGGATGATAAATCTTTTTATAAAATAACCCTAAAAATCACTATGACATTTTTATAAGCCCTATAATGGTAACAAAAATCACTTTATATTCATATTTTCTTTTTTATTTCCGTCAACCTGTTGCACCCCTACGTGCAACCCTCAGAAGTTTTCGAGAGGCTAATGCGAGCTAGGGAAGACGGAGCCCTTACCTTTCATCGTGTGATGGCATAAATTACTATGAAATTTGACTGTAAAAATCTCACTCTGCAGTTAGGTTGATCTGTCTAGATGTCAATACAGTCATGGCATACACAATTTTCAGTATACCTATTCTTTTTCGATTTATTTATTTATCTTTTTTTCATTCTTCTATTTCGGGATTTAAATAACTTTTTTCTGGTTTTGGTTTTTTAGTTCTCCCAGGCTGTTGACCATGTCGGTCGTGTAGACTTTAAACCAAACCTCGAAGCGATGTCGCTTTCTTGATTATTGTGGTAACAAAATACACAAACCCGATACCCCACTCCGCCCGATTGTAAGTGCCTTCGGATCGCCAACTCATATCCTAGCCAAGTATCTAGCAAGCACTCTTCAGCCACTAGCAGAGGAAGCCTCATCATATGTAAAAAACTCATTCCACTTCATAGATCTTCTCAAATCCCATAGAATCCAAAGTACCGACATCCTGGTGAGCTTCGATGTAGTATCCCTCTTCACAAACATCCCCCTACCAGACACTTTGGAAATCCTCAAAACCAAACATGAGATACCAAAAGACACCTTGGATCTCATCAATCACTGTATGAAGAGCACGTACTTCCTTTTCCAAGGAACCTATTACAAACAAGTAAAAGGTGCCCCTATGGGTTCCCCCCTTTCACCAGTCCTTGCAAACCTCTTCATGGAAGATTTAGAAACCAAGGCCATAGAAACATTCGACCACAAACCTACCTGCTGGTTTAGATACGTGGACGATATTTTCTTCATATGGCCCCATGGCGTCGAAATCTTGCAAACATTCCTAGATCATCTCAATGGTATACATCCCAACATGAAGTTCACAATGGAAACAGAAATGAATGACTCTCTACCTTTCTTGGACGTTCTCATCACGAAAGCCAACAACACCTTCACGCACACAGTATACAGGAAACCAACCCATACCAACCGATACCTACATGCTAACTCCCACCACCATCCAGCACAAACCAACTCGGTTTTGAACTCCCTCATACACAGATCAATCCAACTTACCGATAGCCAAAACAGACCACAAGAATTGAACACGCTAAAATCCGCCCTACTACAGAATGGTTATAACAAGTCACAAATCGACAGGTCCATCCGCTGCCAACTAACCCAACCGCAAAAACCTGAAAATCCTGTAGACAACATTCAGCCTCACAAAGCGTTCCTACCATTCATCAAAGGTGTTACCGACAAAATCAGCAGGAACCTACGAAAACACGAGATTAAAACAATTTTCACTGCTAACAATCAAATTTCGAAATGTCTCAGATCTCCTAAGGACACAATACCAAATGAGTCTCAAGGGATATATGAAATTCCGTGTTCCGAGTGTCCAAGAACATACATTGGCCAAACTAACAGAAGAGTAACTTCCAGAATATATGAACACGAACTAGCAGTCAGACAAGCATCTTCTTCCTCCGCGCTTTATAAATATCGTGAAGAAACAGGCCACAAAATAGACTTCAAAAACACAAAAACAATTGGCATGGAGAAAACTCTGCAAACTAGGATCATCCGTGAAGCCCTGGAAATAGAAAAGCGTCCCAACTGTCTTAATACCCGTGATGATGGACGTAGACTTCCTATTACTTGGAAACTACTCATTTCTCGTCTCCCGACACCTGGCAACAGCGCCATCTCCGCACCGCATAGCACAAGTCCGGACGTTGCCCCACCACGCACGCCCAATATGGCCGCATTGATTAGTATAAATACAGCTGCACAACCGACAAATATTCAGTTCTCTCGACGGAGTAGGCAGATTCAGACCTTAGAGAGAACAAGTGGCGAGACCTGGGGAGTAGACAGATTGAGACCCCGGCGTCAAGTCACAAAATCCTGATGATACCTGAGGAGTAGGCAGATTGAGACCTCAGTGTAGAATCTACCCTCACCCCCCCTTTTCGATCAATTTATCCTTATTTCTTTTTCTTGAAAATGGCTCCAAATTCGGAGCCGAAACGTCGAATTTCAATAAATTCTAGACGCGGTTCAACCCGAACTTCCAGTTTTCAAAATGAGTTATAATATATACATCGCTTGGTGATGTCGAATTGTTCAAAATTTTCTTCTCGTTAGTGTTGCTTTTGGGTACACAATGTGTAGAAAACTACAAAGCACAATTACAGGAATTTTGGTTTTATTGCTGAATCAGAAAGTCAATCTTGAACCGTAGTGCATCCTGAGAGAAATAGCAAACGAGTAAACACTTTCGAAGACAGAAAGTATGTTTTATATCTGTAGGTACATATAGTAAGTTAAAAGCTGAAGCAGCAGGTTTGTTAATCTGAGAAATTCGCAGTAAAATCATATAATTGAATACCCAAATCTACCTCCCAAACAAGCTGAATAATAAATATTCCCAAGGTGATAAACAGCCTGAAGAGTGAAGAGATACCGTCGACCAGTTCAAAGAGTCAAATAAACAAGAACCACTAGAAAATAAGGGAATTCCCAAACAAACATAGACACTTAGCAACCGAATTACTAAATATACAGACCGGGATGAAAAGTACCGAAATAATCAACTTAGCTAGTATCGATACAACTCCAGATTTGAAACGGCAAGGTAATGTTATAGTGTTAGTCAAAATAGTGTCAGTGGTTAAGTTACCAATAACATTTGAATACAGTGAAATAAAATATGAGCGTTATTACCATAGAAAAGTACTTGTTGTCGAGAACACAACTGTAGTGGATAAGTGTGATAGTGTTGGTCAGAAATCCAAGCAAACCGTTGGCACAGTTCTGGCATACTCAGATAGGCGTTTTCAGTAGGACCGTGCTTGGGATCGCACCTTAAAAGGTAAGACCCTCCCCATTCCTAGCTCGCCTGAAGTATCCTGAAGACTTATGAGGGTTGCTCGATGAAGAACAAATGTTGAACATAAAAAATAGACCATCAAACGTGCCCCTAAACATGTTCACTTCTATGTATATCCATTGGTATGTCAAATAACATCTTTCGGAGACCTGAAACTGTTATTGATTTGCACGTCTCCAGAAAGAGAAGTTTATGTATGGGCTCAACTCTAAATTTCCCAGTATATACCACAATAGAATCAAATAATAATAAAAGTTTATGATCACCTCATTCATAATGTAAACTTAGGAGGGATGGTGTACCGTGATGGAAAATCTGACTGGTTTCTGGCCAAATTTGGAATTCCACAGGGTTCAAATCTTGGCCCTCTCCTGTTTATATCATTTATAAATTACCTTCCCGACTCACTAGCATCAAGGTGTCTAATGTATGCTAATCATTGCAAAAATTTTAATGGGATGAGTAAGACATAGATATGAGTTGCACTCAGAACTAAATGTACTTCAAAATTGGACCCTTGGGATGGATTTGGTTATTGATTCATTCGTTGCAGCCTTTAGTTATTGACTGCTAGACCTACCCTATACTGATGAGGGGCAACACCCCGAAATCGATATATAGGTGGTCCGAATGTTTCGATGAACATTCCCATGCAACAAGCAATTGCAGAGAAAACCTTGTAGGAACTCTGCATGGAAATTTCATCAGATGTAATTCAATGTTCGTCGGAAAGTAGTTGTTTTCTGATGGATTTTCGACCCAACTTTTCCTATTGTATAGGATATTAGCAATTAGCAGTCCTCCGGACATCTTATGCCTCAAGTCATAAGCTCATTGTTTGTGAATTACAGTTTTCTTCTCCTTGGGAATAAATTACCTCTGAATTTGCACAAATTATCTGTGATGAATTTTAGTAAATCTAGAAATATGCAGAATTATAATTATCTCATAGTTAATGAGTAAATACCCAGATTATCAGAGATTAGAGACATTGGAGTGATCTATCAATGCAATAAGAAATTTGATAGGCATATCTCAGTATTAATTCGCATTGTTCAGAAGTTACTTGGATTCCTTAAACGATTTAAACTAAAATTCAGGAATATAAAATCAATTGTTATATAATTCTATGGTGCGCTCTCATGTGGAATACGCATCAATTTGGGACCCGTCTACTTTGAGTAATTATTTGAATAGTGTTGAGCTACACGTTCCCCAAAAAGGTATTCCATAACGTAGATGAAAAGATTTGTAGATACAAGAGCGTAGTATGCCATTTTGGCAGTTCCTGGCCCTAATTCGTTAGACATTACTCTCACTGCATAATATCTAGAATAGATTTTGCTTTTTAGTTGTTTAACATGGTCATCGAATTTTAGATATTTATCTATCAGCACACCCAGAAATTCAATATTTCCCATCAATCAATTGAGCATCTGAAGGATATTTAATGGATTTTTTCTGCATTGAAAGATAATTTATTTGCCGCACCACTCTTTCACAGTTTTCAAGTCTTCTGTTATTATATTGTGGCGAAGCTGCGGGCGATGCCGGACCTGAACTCTTACGTAGCCGGCGCCAGGCCGCGGGTGAACGTCTTTGCGCTTGCACCGAGAAGAATCTGGACGATTCGATGAATCTGGAGGATTCGATGGAAAATTCTAGAGTATTCGGAGAAGTCAACAGTGAAAATAAAAAGAACGACGCAGCAGAGGGACAGTAGTCAGAGAAGTGAAAGTCGAATATAAATAGTAGAGTGATTGTTATATAGATTAGAGTATTGTGAATAATTGTATTTCGTTAAATAAATCATTTTAGAGTAAATTAGATTTTAAATATACGACAATATCATGCAACTCCCTGGTCTTTTTGCTTTTTCACAGTATAGTGGTATCATCTGCAAAAAGAGAGAATTTAACAGAAATCTGGGTTTCAGTGAGGTCGTTAACATATAACAGGTAGAGAAGGGGTCCCAGCACAGATCCTTGCGGAACTCCTAATGAGACTTCATTTGTATTTGATAGTTGCGTTGTTTTAACCATCTGATATCGCTGAGAAATATATTTGTCGAACCATGTAAGAGTCACATCTGGGCATCCGTACTTGAGCAAATCTTATGAGTAAGCGAGTCCTCCACAGTCCATCAGCTGTCTAATACATCTTACTATTCTCACGATATGAAATGATTTGTTCATGAAAATGTCAGGCAATAGTAAATTCTTTGATAGAAAAAAAAGTTACTTGACTAAAAATGTCTGGGAAACGTTAGAAGATATCAATGACCAGAATAGAGCGAAGTTGTTGTGGATGCCAAAACACAACCCCGACTTTTTCTTAAAAATGAGAAATGTACATCTGGAAACAAAGTCTAGCAGTTCAACATCACTATAACGGTGAATTGTTTTTTTTCACACTACACCAAACAAACTGTACTACTTTACTATATCACACCATTATCTTGTAGTGTTCGATATCAGATGACAATTATACTCAGAAATAGAAAGAGTGATATTTTTAGGTATAAATAAGAAGAATAATTTGACCACCTTTGGTTGTTATGTACTTACTTTTAAGCTTCCACCGGTACTGATAAATACTTATATTCAAACAATCCTTGGGTAGAAAATGGGAATATAAATCAAAATGTTTGAATGTTTAATCTTATTAATACCTATCTACTGTTAGGTTTGCTAATAAAATTCGCTGTTTCTTTTGTGTTTTCAGCGGTGACAAGTAAGTTGAAATATAATTTTTCATGTGAAACTGATGTCTCAATAAAGAAATAAAATTCTTCTAGAATTAGGGGGCAATAATTCAACGAAACGAAATCTAAAGAATTTTTTTTTCATTATAAATATGTCAGGTTTGTCTTTCCCAATTTAACTTATTTTGATGATTGGTATTTTGAAATTGGAAAGGCTGAGACACAATTGAAGATTTATGTTGTTAGCAACAAGTTTTCGAATTTTAGTTTTACATATTTTCAACAAGAAACCGTCATTGCCATTATTATTCTGTTTTGCATCATTTTTATCTAAGAAATAGCATTTTTGCAAAAGCTGAACTAATGAATTTTTAATGCGGAAAATTATAAATTGAAAAACTATCAAAGATACCTAGGAAAAATAGGTGTAAAATGTATTTGAGGAAGGAAAGCGTTCTGCAGAAATATAGCAATATGTGAATTTCGACGATGGCCGTTAGTGTACTTATTTCTTTGAAGGTGTGAGGCTTGAAGGAAAACGTGAAGTATCAAAGAAAGTTATATTATCACACTATAGCAGTCTTTCTAACATATCACAAAGTAACCTTATTCTATGAAATATCAAGACAAAAATTGAATATTTAAATCAATAGCTCGTTACTTTCTCAAAAGCAATAAGTTAAGGAAATATATTCAATAAAATCCAAAAAAACATAGTATAATGATAAATAGGAAGAAATACATGAAATACCTTGACGAGGTACTGAAGGCTTTCAAACATGAATCAAATTGATATTTCACCATAACTAGTACTAAATAATACTACCTTAAACTATACATCTAACAAATATGGCTGTGCGTCTGTTATCCTGTATATTATGCTTCCTTGTCTCTACTGCAGTAACATCTCCAGGTTGCTGAAAAATTATAATCATGAAAAATTCCGACGTACATATGAACATGACAATGACTTTGTTAATAATTTTATAATCAGTATTTTTCCTGTTGGATATGAAAAATACTGAGGCTTAAATTTCCTTAGTTTTGGAGTACAATTTTCAAGAGAGTGAAGATAACCACGCCAAGGAAACAGAAAATGTATTTTTTTGAATAATTTACAGAATCGAAAATAATTCTTCTATGCATAGGGAAATATTACTACTGCAAATCCCTACAAGTCGATATATTATATTTCGAATAGACTTTAACAGAGAACGCATTGGTGAAAGTCCAAATTTTAGAGGGTTATTTTGGGAGTCATTAAATTGAAGAATCAATGAACTTATTCATGGCGGCTTTTGAAAAAATGCGGTACAAATTATGACATACTCCATACTGGAACTTCAGAAATTTTAATAATAATATAATTACCACAAAGTTCGCAATATTGTAGGAGGGTTGTACAGACTATGCGGCCTCACAAGCTCTTCGACCCATCAGATATTATCCTCATGAAAAAAAGAAATACATGACGCATATTTCTCACTGACAACTACTTTTCTAAGTATAATACCATGATGGTAATTGAAATATTTCCTTCCTTCAGGCACATTGAATATATTTTTTTCCTATTTTCCTTTGGTGTTTATAGTGGAATCGACTGTTATGGTAATTAGCCACTATGTGTTCTGCTGGGTAGGCCTTGTTACTCACCCCAGTCGAGCTACGAGACTTTAATTATTCAAAAGGTTAAATTTGATTTTAAAAAATACCAGTCATAACTGGGGCTCGAACTCCGGTCCTTATGGCCCAGAGTCGGACGCTCTCACAACTGCGCCACACCTGACATAAAAAATCAATTATCTCTCAGATGTAGTTCAATATCCGTCATAGTATTAGTCAGGGAAGCAGTTGTTTTCTGTCAGAAATTTGTCCCATATTCTACTCTATTGAAATTAATTGAGAGAGAGGAATTTCAATATTGTAAAAAGTGTTCGATTTAAATAATGTTTCACTCCAGGGCCGGCCGAACGCACCATGCAGCTAATGCACAGCATGAGGGCGCACCTGTCAAGGGGCGCCAAAATAAGTTAAAATATTTGAATAATATTCGAAACTTTCTCGGACGATTTCGCTAATTCATTACCGACGTTTTCTTGTATCTAGTCAGTAGTATCCTAGAGCCCTGAACTATAATTCATTGGCGAATGGCGAATCGTACAAATCTCAAACAGAAACTGGGACTGCAGCAGAGTCCATTTCATCCTCATCATCATATGTTTCCACAATAGATGGAGAAAAAAAATTCTGACGTCCTCATCACATGAGTATAAAAATGAGAGGGGAGTGGAAGTTGATTTCAGAGTTTATCACTAGGAAGTAGTATCCCAAGAATTCCACCAAAAACCGGTTGTCTCATTTAGAAATGATGAGAGTAGTCTATATATTACAAAATTTGGAAATTTATCGTGACCCATCATAATAGCCGGAGTTGACCGATAAAATATAGAAAAATATTAGTGAAGCAAGGTCCCTTTCGAGAGAATTTGGCGAAACAGGATTGATGCTAAAGGAAGAAAATTTAATGAAAAATATTACCCAGGAACTCTAGCAAATTCTGAATAAATTAAAAGAGATTAACTTGTTGATTCTTATCGGTCTGATAGTGTGTATTGTTTATGTTGCAAACTATTTCCAGGAACGGAAAATAAAATCAAATTGATTTCCAAAGAAGGTTATTCTGATTGGCAGAATTTGTCCTAAACTTTGAAACTCCATGAGAGTTATTTCGTATATATACACTGGAAATCTGTTATTGAAAGAATTATGCAAGTAATAAAATTCTTGGTACAGAAAAATTTGGTATTTAGAGGATCTTCTGATAAACTCTTCTGTGATATAAACTTAGTTCTTATTATCTATATGAGACCAATGGAAGTCATTTTTTATTTTGAGTTTTATTTGATCAAAAAAGTTTATATTTATGTCTGTTCATTAACGTGATAATTATTATGCTCATCATATTACGATATAATGAATAATTAGGGCGCAAATAAAATCTTGCATGAGGGCGCTCAGTACCCTAGAGCCGGCCCTGTTTCACTCTCAAGTAAACTGATCGGACTATTGCCGAATCTTTCGCATTTAATTAAACAGTGATATTCAACGACTCTTGTTGAAAAATACGTAAAAATACATTACTGTGAGAAGAGTTGCATGGTGTAAAAATGTCTGAACATAACCATATAAGTCAAAATAGAAAATTGCAGCTGAAATAATAATTTGAAAATACAGTTAGTATTGAAAAAGAGTGTGCTAATAGTGTTTTCGAATAACAGTTTTAATTTGGTTTCAGTTCTGTAGCTCGATTGAAATTCATTTAAAAATTAATTTTTCACTGTTTCAATATTTCATAACTGAGGTAACTTACAAACACATTTTTTATAATTTTTTTTGCTGAAGATATGTATGGTGTTCAAGAACCATTTTGAACGTAACTTTTGCTTCATTCAACCCTGTTTTGCACCTTCTGCGGTTTTTGAGATAAGGATGTTAACCCTGTGAATTTAGAACAAAAAAGTATGTATCAGATCAACAACCTTTCTTGTCAAAACAAGAAAATGCGTTTTATTGGTTATAAATAATTTTTTGTTATGAAACAATCAACTTTGTCGTTATAACTGAATAAATTATACAATTCAGTTTCCGTAGACAAAATCTTCTGAAATTTTTTTGTTTAGTATATTTAATTTCAAAAATGTAATTTATTTAAGTTCGCAAGTTTCACTCTTGTTTCCCATTACATCTGTTTTCTTTATTTTAAATTATATAAAAGACTAACCTAAAAATACACCGAACAAAACACTGTAAACTCAAACGTGAGGAGCTATCATATTATTATGAATGTGGTTATACTTGGTAGATACGACTAGTCTCCAACACAACCCTGTTCCGAGTTTGATCACAGAAATTGCAATTTATCCACTAACTGACATACATGGCTTGGTAAGAAAATATCATGAAAAATACCAGAGGCACTAGTGACTCGACTTTCATTACTGTCTGTTAAGTAAAAAACTGGGCTTGTTGTTGAAATACGGTTGTACTGTAAACGATGACTGGATGATGGATCATCTTATTTAGAATTCAAGTAATTATAATATTTTTAACATTTCAAACCTAACTTTTATAGGAATATTCTGAATTAAATGAAAACAATAATTTTATTTTCCCCTAAAATGCACAATACATTCCCCAGGCACACCCACACTCTTTTCTGTGTTGTCAATTCATGATCAATAATAATTTAACCTATTTACCGGCCGCTGCGTAAGAACTACCTACCACGTTTCAAACACCAAGGTGAAATGGTTGAAAAGGACACACATGGCAGTTCATCGCATCGATGTCTGCCGAAAACAAACGAAAACAATTTCAAAATTGTGTGTTCATTCCATTAAGAAAATATAACAAAATATTTTCTTGAGTTAAAGTAATGTTAGTGAATAATAATTCAATTTAAGAACATATCATTTCTTGGTCTGAAAAGAACATCCTGTGTTGATGTTAGAGAAAATATTCTTAATATTTCTTGAACCAAGAAAGTTTTGTGAGAAATTTCTTAATTCGATAACCAAACATTTCTTTAAACATGGAAAATTCATAAATTCAATAAAATGGATTACTAAAATGATGAACATTATTGACAATATTAGTTACTCTTCGTAGTTCCTTGTTTTTGACCCGATTCTCAATGTTATTAGGTGTCTGGGATTCAAACATGATATCCAGTTTCGAATCTCGTCAACTGTTCCGTTTGAAAATATTCAATTGCTCAGAAACTGATTTTATATTTCTCCAGGGAATTGAACACTTTTACTACTTTGAAATTCATTGAAAGAAGATCACCTCAAAACATTTTTGCTTTTTTATGTCCAAGAAATTAGGTTTTCTTCATCCAAGAAAATACGTTTTCTCTGTCCAAGAAATTACATTTTCTCTTTCTAAGAAATTACGATTTCTCTATCCAAGAAATTACCCAGTATTGAGAACTTCAAATTCTCCATTTGAAAGAATAATTTTATCGATTATATATAACAGAATTATATTCTTGGAATAATTTCGAAAACTTGTTCGTGTTCATGCAAATCTGAATCAAAATCTGTTTTTGTACATGCGTAATGTAATGAATGATTATTTTCATAAGTTTTTGATGATCAATGTCATAATTATTTTAATAGTGAATACCTTCGCAAATTCATTCCTTCATTTCGAAATGACAAAGGCATCAGTTCTGGACAAAAATAGGTTGCAGTGTTGAGTAATTCATCGAAAAATATCGAATTTTTTTTCCAACCAGATTGAAGAATAGTCGATTACTCCAAATAATATTCCTTCTCACCCTGCAGAAATGTTCATTTCTCTTGAGAATTTGAAAATTTTCAAAATTAAATTATCAGAACTGTTATCTGAAGGAAATATCAGTATAGTTTGAGAATAATATTATCTTGAAAGAAGAAAGTTGAATATTTTGTACACACACAAAATTTTTTGACGAATACAAGAATATTTTCTCAGAATTAGAAAATTGCTCAAGAATATTAAAGTTTTGAACGACGGAGTCTAGACATTAATACCTGTTTTCTCCTGTTGATTTCATGATACTTCCACAGTCCAACGTTTGACTTGATTTCTCGTAGTTTTGATTGAGACGTCTGCCACTGAGTGTTCCAATTGTTCATGATCTTGTTCTTGATATAAGATTTCATGTCGATCGAAGGAGTGTGTTGCAACGCTACCTGATTAGGGTTGTTGACTGCCTCTCTTGAACTCATATCAGCTGTTTCGTTCCCAGTTATTCCTATATGGGAAGGAACCCAAAGTAATACCACTTCTTTGTTCAGTGCTTGAATTTCGTGAAGTTCCCTTTTGATCAGTTTTCCTATTGGGTGGTGAACATATATTTGACGGAGCAAGTGTAAAGAGCTTAGTGAATCAATTCAAGACAATTGATTCAATACTTTTGAAATTGTTAAGTTAAGAAGTAATTTTTATGTGTGTATTGACGCTTTTGACGTTTAATTTGTGAAACAGCACTTTGATTCACTTGTAAGTTTGACGTTTGTTAAACAGTTCAAAGATTTTTTTTGCGCATCTTGCGATGATTGTAGCTTGGAGGAAGTGGATTTTAGAACACATGTTTATAGGAAAAAAAATCTTATTTTGATCCCAGGAATGAGTCCTTAAAATATTCGTATTGAATTATGTAACACCCTGTATATTAAAAAAACAATTGAAAAACTTCATCCGAGCCATACCAAGAAAGACACTACATACAGGTATCGAAGTATGAAATAAAAAATTTCTGTTTATTTATTTATATCTAATATATGTGTATACTCATGTCATGTAATATGTTTATGTTAATATTTTTACTAATTTTATTTATATACTGTTAATTTTACCACACACAGGGTTTATACAGTGTGTCCCACTTACCATGCTCATCATGGGTATCTTTTTAATGGTGAGAGATACGAGGTCGGTTAAATGACACTAAATGTGGAGTTTATCAAGGCCAACTATAATGTGTAAAAATATTTTGATAAAATCTATTCGTTTTTGTTTTATACGCAAAAAACAGATTTTGATCATTCTCATGTCTCCTCCGGAACTTCTTTATTTATGGAAATATTCGAATAGGAATTTCACATTCTCATGGCAGTTTTTCAATGAGATTTCGAAAAAAATATGAAATTTATACCAACTCTTCTAGAATTCGAGATATCAGCACCAACTTTTATTTTTCAAATGTAGCTCATATCTCACTATGATTTAATTATGAATAACTTCTTTTCCTCTTACAGATGAAATGTCACAGTAATTTTTGTTGATAACAACGGAGTTATCGTCATTTATACAAAAACAAGAACTATTTTGAAGTCGCCATCTTGAATTTATAAATTTTAACAAAAAAATCATGATGTCCGACCTCAAAAACCCCACATACCAATTTTGAATGGAATCGGACCATAATCACAAATCTCGTCCGCCATATTGGAGGAGCCGCCATTTTAAATTTTTTACTTCAATAAAAATTCCATAGTGCATTGTCACCGAAATTATGAACATTTGCCAAATTTCAAGTTTTAACAGCAAAGTATATTTAAACAGAAACGTAATCAATAAATATAAAAATATAAAACAACAACAAAAATTAATTGGCGCTCCGGGGCGACTTGATTGATTCCAGTGGCATTTGCTTTTTCAGCTGCAGGAAAACCCGGAAAAACCTGCAGCACCACATCATCTGAAGATCTTGATCTGCCAATGTCCTTTCATTTCCTGATATGTCTGATAGCCAGTCCGTGTGGAGCTTGCTGTTTCATCATATGAAAATAGAACTTTTAACTGGTGATGATCAACTGTATTGCCCAATATGCGCCAAATTGACTGATAATTATAAGACAACGAGTATAACTGAGGCACCAGTCAATCTGATAATAACACTGATGCTCTTCAAACATGACTCAACCTCTGGCGGAGGCACCAAACTTATACGAAGATTGGAAATAGATGAACACCTCAATCTAGCAGACCACAATTATAATCTTCATGCAGTCATTGTTCACTGTGGTTCCGCATTGAATGTGGCCATTATTACGCATTGGCGAAAGATGGAACGGACTGGTTTAAGTTTGACGATAGTTTTGTTTCTAAATGCTCTGACGATATCTTGGGTTTATTGGAGCCTCTGCAGACACCCTACATTTTATTTTATGAGAGAGGACAATTTCAAGTTATTAGGACCGCCAGAAGTGGGTCAAAATTCACTTGCAAGAGACATGAAAATTATCAAAATCTGTTATTTGCGTATAAAACAAAAACGAATAGATTTTATCAAAATATTTTTTCACATTATAGTTGACCTTGATAAACTCCACATTTGGTGTCATTTAACCGACCTCGTATCTCTTACCATTAAAAAGATACCCATGGTGAGCATGGTAAGTGGGACACACTGTATATAGTGAAACTATGATTTATTCATACATATCTGTACATCTATATCATAATTTGTATTTTGTGTTTTGCGATGAATAAATATTATTATTACATTACTATTTATTTCTTCGAATTTTTAGAACTTTTGAAATTTTCATCGACAAACTAGGATTAATGACAAAATTCTTTTGTTAAACAAACATTATCGTTTTGTTTGAATGGTTTCAAATTTATCGCAAGATGTAAACTACTATTTTTCAACACTTTTGTTTTGCGATGAATAAATATTATTATTATTACTTTACTATTTATTTCTTCGAATTTTTAGAACTTTTGAAATTTTCATCGACAAGCTAGGTTAATGACAATATTTTTTTGTAAAACAAACATTTTCGTTTTGTTTGAATGGTTGCAAATTTATCGCAAGATGTAAACTACTATTTTTCAACACTTCAAAAGTTTGCAAAACTTTTGCTTTGTTTGGTAGAGTACAAATACAAAAACATTTTTCTTTTGATTTTCCCGTCATTTACGTGTTGCAGGTGAAGTTGCAAATTAATGAAAACATTGTATGTGAGGATATCTCCATTTGTAAAATCCAAATATACCGATACTTATTGTAATAAAAAACACAAATTAATGAAAAAATATATTTTCCGTTTGACGCTATAGATGTTGCAAATTGAAGCACTTCTCAAGAACAATATTTTAGTAACTTTTTGGAGTTTGCAAAACTTTGGGAATTTTCTTCGAAAAATTTGGATTGAAAACATATTTTTTTTTCAATAAAAGAAACATTTCCGTGTTGTTTCAATGGTTGTAAATTTATATGAAGAATGGACCTTTACATTTACGGAAAATAAATTACAAAACTCGTTTAAATCGATAGTTGTTAGTCTGAAAAGTCCATTTAACAAAAAGTTCCATTATTTTTCTTTCATTTAAAAAAAAATATCACATTTGAAAGGGTGCCGCTGACGTCACGTTCATCGGAAATACCTCCCACCATAATCCACGTTCCGAAACAGGCCATACCGTTCTCCTTAAAAATATAACTTCTAGCATGATATAAGCCGTTGAGAAATAATCAATACATTGTCACTTGATCAACTCGTAGATAAAAATCCACATTTTAGCTATTTTTTATTGTACTTGTAACTTTCAAATTTTCTGAACGGATCATCCTTTTGATGAAGAACGAGCATTGACAACACAGCAAATCGTAATGACAGTTCTCAATTCTCAAAAGTTATATGGAGATGTGAGGTTAACGTTTATTTTATTTACATTCAACAATCAACATTCAACTGATAAATTCGATAATAGTGTAGTGAGGTGTTATCATAAACGATTTGGTGTGAATTTATTTGTGTAATTGTTCACGGTCTTTCTTGCAATGACAAATTTAAAATCATTCCTTGAACTCTGCTTTGAATACAATAATAACATAACGTTAAGTACTCACTTGGAAATGTTCTTCACAAAAACATATATTTACAAAAGGTTTATTCACTGTTTCGAACCACATTTTCCGACGCGCTTCATCTTTAGGTGCATACAAAAATTGTCCATTGGAATTCGCACTGGTGTTCAGACAACCGGGTACAAAGCACCTTTTCGACATATTCAGTTATTGCAGGGATACAGGTACTGGATACATAATAACAAATTTTAGAACACAAACAACAAAAGCTCTCAAAACTTTCAAAACTGCGTTAACCTCAAAAAATAGATCGAGGTAGTGTTCGTTGAAGTTTATATCTGATGGAACTGCTTCACTTGTATCAAATGGGTAGGCAAATGAGTTAGACACAGACAAACGATTCTTATTGATGCTCCGTGAAACAGACGAAAGAACCCATCTGGTATCAAATGACAACTGTCATACGACACATTATATTTTAATGAGAATTTGGTGCACAACTTTAACAACGTTGCCAAATTTAGTTTTGATGAACGTGACGTCACGAACCCACTTTTCTTCTGATTATAGATAAACAAGCGGTCTGAAAAAAGAATCCCGAGTGATATTAGCGTATTTACTTTCTAATTTCAGTGTTACCTCATATCTCATGTACTTGTCAATACTTTGAAAGTTTGCAGAACTTTTGCAATTTTTTCTGCGCTAATAATACGAGAATTCATTGAATCCTAGTTTTCAACATCTTCCGATCAGAAGAAAGTGTTGCAAAATCAAATTTAATATAATTTGAAAGTACTTTTCATTTCACTGAAGTTTAAAAACTTTTGTAATTAATTTAAAATTTTGGAAAAAATCATGTTTATATCTTCTGGCCTATAATATGATCCTGTAACTTTAATTATTTTATTTATTTTAGTGGGCCAACAGCATGAAGAGTCCTCACACCCCAAGAAAACATTTTGTTCAAGAGCAAAGAAACTTCTTCACAAACGCTTACATATTCTACAGTGGCTACCAAAATACACGAAAAATGACGTCTTGGCAGATTTCATATCAGGAGTAACAGTTGGACTGACGATGATGCCTCAATCCATAGCTTATGCAGGACTTGCAGGAATAGCTCCTCAATACGGGTTATACACTGCTTTCATCGGCTCGTTTACATACGTTTTTTTCGGAACAGTGAAAGAGGTGAAGTATGAATACTTATAGAGGGTGAGCGAACAGTTACGTGAGATGGATATGAAGTTCTTTTTGTATCTGGACCAACTCAAACTGTTCGATCGATGCTTAGTAGACCAATCACTTCAGCAAAAATGTAGAAAAAATAGCAAAGCAATGCAAACTCAGACGCTCAAGTAGCTTATGTCATTTTCACTACCAAACTTGACACTGACACTAAATTATCCTCTCATAATTATAATAAGCGCGAGAAAAGATTTCACAGAATGAAACCTTGAATTACCACATGGCTAATAATATCCATTCGAAAGAGAGATAAACTGAAAAATATAATTACAGTTCCTCCTTCATTAGAGCTCAAGAACGAATTCAATACATATAGAAACAACTGAATGCACTTATTAAAAATACAAAAAACGATTTCTATAGAGTAAAATTCAGTTCTACAAGAGAAGACTGTAAAAAAAACCTGAGAACTCATAAAAAATGTAACTAACAGAGAAAAGTCAAAACAATCAATGGGCAATATCCAGATGAAAAACAGAAATGGTGAATCAGTAACAAATTTCCATGAAAAGTTGAATACCTAGAAATGACCGAAAAAATTGAAAAAATGGAATCTCTATCTTATGCTTTTCCTAATGACCCATCCGTACAGTCAAGAATATTTCTCAAACCAGTAACGTGGAATGATATACTTGAAATGATATCGAAACTTGAGAACAATTATTCAGCAGGCCCCGACGGAATTTCTTCAATATACACATTAAAATCATACATAAACATCTAACAGTACACATCATAAATTTAACATACAAATTTGGAAAATTACTTTTCCAGTGGAAAAAATCAGCAGTAACTATTATTTATAAAGCTGGCAAACATAACTGTGTATAAAATTATTGGCCCATTTCTGTTATAAACATAGAAATTATTTCTATGGTTATAAACCACTATGCGAAACATTTTGAAGTAACACTTAACAATAGGCTGATGGACTTTTTCAACGAAAATAATGTAATATCGCAAAGGCAATTCGGCTTTGTTGCAAACACTGATAGTGAATGTGCTTTGCTAGATTGAAAGAATCATAAATGCTTTGAATAGTTATCAAAAATGCTTAACAATTTTTCTAGATCTTGCCCAAGCATTTGATACTAGATCATGTCAAGCTTATGGACAAGTTGTACACATATGGCATACGAGGCCAAGGTTCATTGCTATTACAAAAGCACTTAGCAAATATAGTTCAAAGAAATCGACAACCAATTCAATCGTACTAGAGAAGGTAAAATAGGAGTTCCACAAGAAACAGTACTAGGGCCGATTTTGTTTCTTATTTATATAAACAGTATTAGTACAAGCCAAAACTTCAAGGGACATATGCAGATGACACTGTCATTTTTATTATAGGGCATTCATGGGAAAATGTATCCAAAGAGCTTTATCTACTATAAAACTATGGTTATATCATAACCTTTTGAGCCTGAAGATCAATAAAACAAAATTTTTAACTCTCACTTAGCTACAAAATGATCAACCTTATGAAAATACACTAAATATACATAAGACAGAGTATGTAACACAAACATGTTTCTGTTCCCTAATAGAAAGAGTGAAAACCATAAAATAGTTGGGTGTCATGGTGGATCAGCACATGAACTACGTGGTTAAAAGACTCAGAATGTTAATGAAAAGTTTTTATAACTTACGAGATATTTTGAATGAATAGAACCTTATTATAATATTAAACTCTCTAGCTGAATCTGTCTTGAGATATTGTATAACTGTCTGGGTTTGAATGTGCACTTTGCCGGCTACAAATGAAAGAGCAGAGAAACAAACCAGATCTGTTGAAAATCTATCAATTAGAATACCCCATTTCAAAAAGACTCACACGCAGAGGTATATATTTTATTATGGACCCAAATTGTATAATATGCTTCCTCTGAAAATGATGAAAATAACAAAAAGGGTGAACTATAAACTCAACATTGAAAGTTTTATTCTTGAAAACAATGAATTGAAGTTTATTTTCAATTGATACACAACCCCCTTTCTCTCTTGCACTAACTTTCATCTGCATATTTTTTTTCTTTTTCAGATACTCTTTCCATTTCTCCAGTTAATTCACATTTTTTGTAAGAAGATTCTCATTGTAAACATCGATCTCACTCACTTTCACAAAAGTTGTATTTTTGAGCTCAAAAAAAAAAATAAAAATGTGCGCCCTCATATAAGGTCGGTTATGTAAATTCCACATTATTCTACAGTCTTTCAATAAAACCAGGTACAATTTTTTGGAAATCTCAAGTGCTCTTCCACTCAACCCTTGCCATTATACAGGGTGTTTCATAATAAATGGATGTGATAGCTCGTCCAAAAATTTGAAAAAAAGTTTATATTAACTTACCCTCTAAAATGCACCATTTTCGAGACACAGGGTGTTGAAATTTAAAAAAAATAATCGTTTTTTGCGAATATCTCTGGAACCGTTTATCGCACAGAAAACAGATTTCGTAGGCATTTTCTACTCATAATGAGCTATTTTTTGTGCGGATTTTTTATTTTTTCAAATTCATAATTGGTGAAAATTTTGAAGGGGTAGTGGGTGTTTTTTCTCCAACTTCTACGCCACTGGAAAAAGTACAGTTTTGAGCCTTCTATATGGACCGCCAATATTTTCTACACGAAAAAGGTATTCTTGGTCATAAACTCTAAAGTTGACCGTTTTCAAGAAAAATCAACTTCCTTGTTGTTTAAATAATGTTTTTTCCTCGAAAAATTGCTGCGTGCATTGAAGCTAACGGCGGACATTTCCAACAATTCAACTGAGTATGATTGTTATTGTTTTTTTTTATTTTGCAAGTAAGAAGTCAACGTTTGGTTTTGTTACTTGTTTTAACGTTTAAATAAATTTTGTATATTGCGATTTGAATGGGAATCAGTCAGTTATGGAAGGTATTTTGACAAAAAAGTGCCTTGCAACAAAAACCTTACGTTTTTGCACAAAATTTATTCTTGAATGAATTCTATGAATTGCAAAGGAATTATTGACAGTTTTAAACAGTTTTGCCTATCATTACATCGCTGAGGTCCTCCTAAAAAATAAGTGGAGTTTTTAAATTAATTTCTGAAATACATTTGTAATTAATTAAAAAAATTTAAAGAAGCGATTAACGTAGGATTTCACAGAAAATTCGAATTTTTCTCACCTTCACATTATTTAAGGAGCACCAACGAAGATCTCCTTGAAAAATATCATCCAAATGTTACTTATTTTCCATGAATATAACTTTTGACATTCTGCTAATTTTGAAAAAGTCAATTATTAAGAAACTAAAAATCACCCAGTATATCTGATAGGAGCTACATATGTTTCAAGACGAGCCTAAATTCATGACTAATTCAATTTTCCATTGAGTATACTAAAGGAATATTTTGAAAAATGGAAAACGTCGTATCAATTTCAAAAGAGTTAATATTTGTTATTGGTGTTGAAGAGTCTATCTTAGGCTATTGGCGATGGATTTATTTTCAACAGCCGTTCAAAACTGTTCAAATTTCAGGTATCTATAGGACCAACAAGTTTGA
Organism: Chrysolina oricalcia; assembly: GCA_944452925.2. Lineage (NCBI taxonomy): Eukaryota > Metazoa > Arthropoda > Insecta > Coleoptera > Chrysomelidae > Chrysolina > Chrysolina oricalcia. The sequence goes on from OX101824.2 coordinate 54,503,496, forward strand.
TGTCAATTTTAACATTCTCGTACACAGTAGGAAAGCCAATTGAATGTGTGATATTATTAGCATTCATAGCTGGAATTGTTGAGTTACTCATGGGAATATTGAAATTTGGTAAGAAAACAAACGGGTACTTCATTCTTCCTCTGATTCAAAACTCAATTATGGCTTTCATTTCGCAGGATTTCTTGTGGATTTTATTTCTCCATGTTTGACATCTGGTTTTACATCGGCTACAACACTTATTATCGCGATGGCACAGTTGAAGTTCCTATTCGGATTGAAAATGAAGAGTCACGGTTTCATTGACATAATAGTGGAATTCTTTCAAAAAATTGATGAAATTAAATGGCCCGACACTGTAATGGCTTTTTCTTGCTTCGTTTTTCTGATCGGCTTCAAGGTAAGATAATTCAGATTTTTTTGATGTGATGAACAAACCTAATTAACTTAGATCTTTCAAAGATATTTTGAGATATAAATATTCATAAACTTACTTAACTCAAGCGTAAAATGATATTATACCTAGGTACCCACAGTGATATTTCTTTTCCTTCAATATCTCTCAACTTATAACCTGATATAAGTCTATATATTCCATATGGAATGTACATGGATATATGAACGAAAGAGATGAATTGCTAAGCTTCATAATCACATCTATTCTGAACGTATAACTCCAGAACGCACTTTTTCACAACGTTCATAACAAACTCATAGAAAAAAATGTTTCGATACATTCATCAGATTGGCGAAAGAAAATAAGATCGCAGCGCCACTTATAGCAATACTTTGAACTACGAATCACGGACAAAGGTTTTTGACTTTACACGTGTTTATATGGCTTTTGACGATCTGTACTCCTATTTTCAAACAATTTGTGAAAATTTGTGATTTCTATAACTAAAAAGTGATTGTGTTTCTATTGAAAGACTCTAAAGAACGTTTCAGTAAGGTGATTCAAAGGTATTTCATCTCCAATTAGTTTTGAATGCTCCTGCAATTCAAGGTTGTATGGCGTTTTGATGATCTGTTTTACCATTGTTTAAATAGAACATAGTTAGTCAATGCCTGTGGAAAAGGTATTGGACACAAACGTGAGTGTCATCTAGCGTGATTAGTTACAAACATGAATATTTGACGTCATTTTAATGCAGGTTTCTTTAAAAATCCTTGATTTTAATGCTTTTCCATAGTTTTAATCAAGTTACGACATGACTTGGAGGCCAGATCACTGAAGTTACGACATGACTTGGATGCGAGCTCACTATCGCCATCTACATGTCGCATCCATTTTGATCCAATTATAATCCCATAAGGTTGACTATCTTCTATGTAAACAATGGTTTTACTATTTTCAAACAATTTGTGAAAATTTGTGATTTCTTTAACTGAAAAGTTATTGTGTTTCTATTAAAAGACTTGAACGATAGTTTCAGTGTAGTTTACAAATATTTTACTTGTTTTTGGAGGTCATGATTTGCGATCAATTATTGATCTGATTCATTCATCGGTCTGTTTGTCAAACAAGCATATACTTCGATATTATTTAGCTTGCCAATTTTCAGTTTCAAAATCCATGCTTTCCTTTGGTCAATTTCTTCAATCTGGTCGAACCAATTGGTGATTTTTAACCTTGCTTTTAGTTTTGGGGGAAATTTGTGATATCCCACATTTTCCTCCTTGCCATATGTCCTGCATCCTGGGACTGAACAACTAGGATTGTATTTTCCCATATTTGGCAGTCTATCAACAGTATAAACCAAAAAAATACGAACAGAAACAGAAATCGAGTATGGAAATATCCTTAATCAACAGAATGAATCAGATCAATAACTCACAAATTATAACTTCAAAAAACACGTAAAATATTTGTAAACTACACTGAAACTATCGTTCAAGTCTTTTAATAGAAGCACAATAACTTTTCGGTTAAAGAAATCACAAATTTTCACAAATTGTTTGAAAATAGGAGAACAGATCATCAAAACGCCATGCAACCTTGAATTGCAGAAGCATTCAAAACTAATCGGAAATGAAATTCCTTTAAATCACCTGACTGAAACGTTCTTTAGAGCCTTTCAATAGAAACACAATCACTTTTTAGTTATAGAAATCACAAATTTTCACAAATTGTTTGAAAATAGGAGTACAGATCGTCAAAACGCCATATAAACACGTGTAAAGTCAAAAACATTTGTCCGTGATTCGTAGTTCAAAGTCTTGCTATAGGTGGAGCTGCGATCTTATTTTCTTTCGCCAATAGCTTGAATGATTTGAGTTTGTTTTGATTAAAATAATTGGGAAACATTACATGAATCTAATAATGTGATGAAAGTTCGATTGCGATCATACCTTCAACGCATATAGTGGCTCTAGATTTTGGCATTACCAAAATCCTCTATTTAGGCGTTATGAAGACGTTATTGATTGATCCGTATTCTTCTGTCTTAAATTTTCATTGAACTAATGAATTCTCCACAACTATTCCTTATTGAACGGAAAAGAAAACTGTAATTCACAATGAGCTTATGACTTTAGGCATAAGATGTCCGGAGGACTGATCATTGCTAATATCCTATATAATAGGAAAAGTTGGGTCGAAAATCCATCAGAAAACAACTACTTTCCTGGCTAATGCCACAACGAACATTGAATTTACATCTGATGAAATTTCCGAGCAGAGTTCCTACAAGGTTATCTCTGCAATTGCTTGGTTGCATGGGAATGTTCATCGAAACATTCGGACCACCGAGCAGAGTTCCTACAAGGTTATCTCTGCAATTGCTTGGTTGCATGGGAATGTTCATCGAAACATTCGGACCACCATATATCGATTTCGGAGTGTTGCTCCTCATCAGTATAGTGTAGGTCTAGCAGTCAATAACTAATGACTGCAACGAATGAATCGACAGCCAAACCCATTTACAGACCGAAACTGAGACCGCGCCCGCACAGTGGATTACTTCCAAACTGCGAGCGCCATCTCAGTGCCGGAAGCCCAACCAAAGCAATACCCATGCCACGATCGTCAAGACCGAATACGAAACGGAAAAGAAAACTGTAATTCACAATGAGCTTATGACTTTAGGCATAAGATGTCCGGAGGACTGCTCATTGCTAATATCCTATACAATAAGAAAAGCAGTCCTCCGGACATCTTATTCCTTATTGATCTAAATCACGTACAAAAAAAGGGAAGAATTAATGAACCTGAAATGAATTTACGATAACCTACAAAAAAAAATAAACCAATGACAGATAGGAGATTGGTCTTCGGGTTCAGTCTCGCCTGCAACTGGTTTTGTGGTGTGAACGAGACTTCAAGGCAGCCAATCGTCTTGAAATTTCAGTTAACATTATATTGAACAACTGTGGAAAATTAATAACAAATCTAATCATTCAATGATAATTCAAGCTTCCTCAATTTCAATAACTCTTCTTAGGCCTTCAATAAGTATGAAACTTTTAATACCGCGCATGGACTATAGGATCATTGTTTATATAGAAGATAGTTAGTCATCCTTATGGGATTATAAATGGATCAAAATGGATGCGACATGTAGATGGCGATAGTGAGCTCGCATCCAAGTCATGTCGTAACTTCAGTGATCTGGCCTCCAAGTCATGTCGTAACTTGATTGAAACAATGGGACAGCATTAAAATCAGGGTTATTTGAAGAAACCTGCATTAAAATGACGTCAAATATTCATGTTTGTAACTAATCACGCTAGATGACACTCGCGTTTGCGTCCAACACCAATCACACAGGCATTGACTAACTATCTTACTTCTATATCATGATACTATAAAATATAAAGATATGCTCACTAGAAGAACGCAATTGAGACACGGCCGCGCATGACGTCAGTAAGTGACAAATATGCGAATTTGGTCCTTATTGCACCGTCTGATTACATTAGCTTTTTTTAGTTTTGTGCAAGTAAATCCGTTCTCTCATTTACTAAGTACTATGAATAGACAAAATGTACCATTTATGTGTACAATATATATACCTGCCCCCTTTACAGCTGTTATTTATACTTTGAAAGGAGTAATTGAAGTTTGGTTGAGTGATATTCAAAATTTGTTGTGGGTGAAGCAAACACTGAATATTGATTTGTTGGATCCGATGCTCTGTATAATTCATCTGAGACTGATAATGGTAATCAGTAAAAGCCGCCGTCGGAGACAATGGCCTAGCGGATAATTTTGGTGTTGAAAGGAAAGTATGGATTTATCTGCACAGCATTTATTAGTGATGTATCCATGTCACAGAAGATGAAATCTCCAAGTCTAGATGCATAGAAACCCTCCAACTATATTAAATATGAAGATGTATTCAACAATGCAGACTTTGTGATAAAAGAACTTCCCACAGGAATCTCAAAGTAAATGTTCATTACGAATGTGAATTCTGCTGACAAGTTAAGAGAAAGCTAGGAAAACTTGTTGGGTACGCAGCATGCAGGAAGCATACTAGCTGCTCTTATAACACTTGTTCCAATATTTCGACAAAGTTTATCGTCATCATCTGGGAAAGAGTGTCCCTGAGGTCGTAGTTTAAGCTTCAAATACAGGTACCTATGTTGAACGTTTTTTGAATTTTATTATTGTTGTTTCCGACTATAAAAGTTTAATTAATGGTGATGGCAACCTTTAAAGACTCTTACTAATTGTTTTAATATGTACATTGCAATTGTTAACTTATATTTTATAATATCTATGCACAGAACCGCACGGACACTCATTCCCTGACGATGACAATAAACTTTGTCGAAATATTAGAACAAGTGTTATAAGATTATACTTGCTGCATACCCAATAAGTTTTCAATTTAGGTCGCCTTGCAGAAAAATCCATCAGCCTATGTTTCAAACTATAGTCCTCTTTTAGAAAATGCACCGAGCAAATTCTGGCATTGGTGACATTGAATTTAAATCGCTGACCACACCTTTGCACCCATATTCCGCATAAAGTCGTATTTTTAGGAAACGAAAAATAGCTGCACTTGGTTTTGACCTTTAAATTGTTATTATTATTTCAATTTACAACGGCGCACATAACCATTTTCGTTCAAAATGAGGCAAAAACAATTTGAAAACACCCGTTACCCATAAGACAACACACAGCTGATCACTACTTTTGTCACATACTGACGTCATCGATAGGAGGGGCGTCGAGGGAAGATGCGCGTGAGCATATCTAATTCGTTTGTAGTATCATGCTTCTATATAAACAATGATAGGATTATGAAAAAGTATGTTCTGAAACATTACGTTCTGATGTATTACGTTGTGATGAAATAACGTTATGATGCGTTACGAATTTTGCCGAATACGATTACGATCGTTTGAGATTATGATGCATTGCTGTTGTGATAGCATGATGTTATGATGGCTTGTGTTTATGATGCAATGATTTTTTGATATTTTCTCATTATGAAGGAGTACGTTATGATGGTGTATACAGGGTGTTTCTAAAGTACGTGTTGCTGACGTCAAAATAAGAAAAAATGTTCCTATAAACACATGTCCGCAAGTTATCCGTTTGTAAGATACAGAGTGTAAAAAGTTTAATTCTTATATTTGTTTTTTGTGAATAAGTGCCAAAATATTTGTGATATTCGAGTAAAGTTTGGTATCTGGGATGATTTTTCAATGACAAAATCAAATTTTATGTCAATTGTGATAAAACTAATTTCTAATTGAATTTATTTTTAATTAAAAAATCTTGTCATTCAAAATCACTTGCATCGATTATTTCAAATCTCAATAACTCGAAAACACTTGCTCTCAGTGACCTCTCCCAAGAATATATTTTTTAAACAAACTAAATAATAAATATTCCCAGATACCAAACTTTACCCAAATATCAAAATTATTTTGAAATTATTCACAAAAAATAAAAATCAGAATTCAACTTTGACATTCTGTATCTCAGAAACGAATGATTTGCGGACTTATGTTTATAGGAACTTTTCTTCCTATTTTGATGTCAGCAACACGCTCCTAAATTTTCTACACGTACTCAAGAAACACCCTGTATATTGAGATAGATTAAGTTCTGAAACTTTACGATATGCTGCTATACATTTTTGTCTTGCACTATATGATCTATTGCGATTTCTACCCTTTGACGATATGATGGGGATATATTTCTGGGTTTTTCGATTTCTGTACTATACATTATGAGTGTTCCCATATACAGTGTGTCCAAGACAAGGATGGGAGAGCATTAGGATCTCTGAAATGTTGTGTTACAATGTTGGTTGAATTAGGGAAAAGTTGCACAATCCAAAGTTATTTTATATGGAGTTTGCAAAAGTGGGCTATTTTTTCCGGATTTCGAGATAATTTGATTAAAGTAATATTTTCAACATTTTCAACAACGTTATTTTAAAAGACATCAAAAAATTTAAAAATCATTTTCATTGCCACTTTTTAAGCTTATCAAGATGACGTTCGTAGATTTCCATTGCGACGTTTCGTTTCCGTGGAACCTTCATCACTTTTTTTTTTAATAAGGCTCTATTATTTTGATTACAAAATTCAAAGTCATTTAGTATTCTGAAATACGTCATATGTCATTTGTTGTTCAAATATGTTTTTAGCTTATTTTAGACAATTCTTAAAATCATTCAGAAAAAACCATGTCATAAACATAGTGGGTTTTGAAAAAGAACTATTGTCATTATTGACAATATAGTGGAGTTACAATACAAAAAATTAATTGGGCAAGTGGTCTTTTAATTTGTGTAAAAATGGGTAGAAATGAAATTATTCTTTTGAGGAAAAGCTCGATATGTTAAAGTGTTCCAATATTCTAGAAGCTGAGTGAATACCGGGTGACACAGCAGACATGTAGCAGCCTGTAGTTTTTTTATTTGAAGAGATAAAAATTTGAAATTTGCAGAAGTTACGTAATCAATGATAGCGCTTCATTTGAATCTAACGACAACTTTTTTCAACTACCTGTTTGATTGGCAGTCACTCCAACTTCTTTTTTTTTAATGACACCCTGTATATTTATCTAGCCTATCTTATTTGTCTTAAAATTCACTATTCAACCGTGTATCACAAAGTGGCATTCGTTTCTCAATTCTCAGATGAATTGCATTTGATTGAAAAACATCAAGTTGGCTGTTATCCGAATTCGATAATCTTTCGATGCTTGGTAGGCTTGGAAATCCAAAGAGTATCAGTTAAACAATATAATTTCAGTTTTTTCCATACCTGATCACTTCCTACAGATTGTCAATAATTTCTTTAATAAAAAGAAAAAACATCTGAAAATAACTCACGATATTGCGAAAACTGAGATAGAAACATATTTTTTTCAATTTGGCTACTTGTGAAGAAACTATCTGCCTTTCTCTTTGGCCTTGTAGCCATATCATGATCTTTCCATTTGGAAACATAAAATTAAAATTGTTCCCCTGATCCACCAATTCACAAGTCTATTAGTCTAGATATTTGCAATAATATTTTGCCTAGTAGGCGGTGTACACAAAATGTTTTGTGTTTGACAGGTAACATCATTTGATTGCAATGATTATCTCCGTCAGTTTTATGCTGATTGGAAATTGCATCGTTTAATTAGATACTAAATATGTATTCAAAGAACGAAAAGGTCGATATGTTGTTGATATTCGGAGAGTGCAAGAGAAATTGTAGACAGGCTTAACAATTGTATGTCGAAAGATTTCCCGAAAGATGCCATCCACCTGATAATTATTTCGCTAGAGTAGAAGAGCAGTTCAGAGCAGTTCTTTTTAAAACTCTTCTAGCGGTCTCTCGATTCACGTCGATTTCGTCCTTAATTTGTCTCAGTGATATCGTCGGATCTGCATGTACATGGCCAAAACGTTTACTTCCGTTTCCACGTCGACAATGCATTGGAGATTGTTTTGATCTTCCGGTTCTCTTCTGAACTGCTCTTCTACTATAGCGAAATAATTATTAGGCGGATGGCGTCTTTCCGGAAATCTTTCGACTTACAATTGTTCAGCCTGTCTACAATTTCTCTTGCACTCTCCGAATATCAACAACATATCGACCTTTTCGTTCTTTGAATACATATTTAGTATCTAATTAAACGATGCAATTTTTATCAGCAAAAAACTGACGGAGATAATCAGTACAATCAAATGATGTTTACCTGTCAAACACAAAACATTCTGTGTACACCGCCTACTAGGCAAAATATTGCAAATATCTAGACTAATAGACTTGTGAATTGGTGGATCAGGGGAAAAATTTTAATTTTATGTTTCCAAATGGAAAGATCATGATATGGCTACATGGCCAAAGAGAAAGACAGATAGTTCCTTCACAAGTAGCCAAATTGAAAAATACATGTTCCTATATCAGTTTTCGCAAAATCGTGAGTTATTTTCAGATGTTTTTTCTTTTTATTGAAGAAATTATTGACAATCTGTAGGAAGTGATCAGGTATGGAAACAACTGAAATTATATCGTTTAACTGATACTCTTTGGATTTCCAAGCCTACCAAGCATCGAAAGATTATCGAATTCGGGTAACAGCCAACTTGATGTTTTTCAATAAAATGCAATTCATCTGCGAATCGAGAAACGAATGCCACTTCGTGATACACGGTTGAATAGAGAATTTTAAAACAAATAAGATAGGCTGGATAAATATACAGGGTGTCATTAAAAAAAAAGAAGTTGGAGTTACTGCCGATCAAACAGGAAGTTGAAAAAAAATTGTCATTAGATTCAAATGAAGCATTGATTACGTAGCTTCTGCAAATTTCAAATCTTCATCTCTTCAAATAAAAAAAACTACAGGCTGCTACATGTCTGCTGTGTCACCCGGTATATTTATATAATTTTCCTGAGATTATAGCCACATAAAAAAATATTTGGGGAATGGCTCATTTGAAAAACCAGTTGTTAATAGAAACAATCTAAAATAATATGGTCTGATAGACGAAATACGCATTTTTGGTCCATACAAAATCTGCATTTGTACAAAATGTTTAGGCACCAAATCCGTTTTGGTTTCAACATGTGGGTGGGAATTTTGGGATTATGGATACTTGGGCCATTTTTTCTCATGGCTCACTTACTTTCAGTTGAAGATCATTTTAATTATTGATTGTTTGACTGTACTTTATTGTACAAAAATAACAAATCTCATTGATAAATAAAATACAAAATAAATATCTAACATTTGGCTTGAGATAGCAATGATATTATACCTATAATTAAGCAAAAAATTATTGTGTATTATAAGCAAAACATTATCTGAACATAAAACTTACTGCATTTTTTGTCATATATTCTTCACGTTCTTCTTTGAGGTATTTGTGGAATTCTGAAATTGGTATTTAGCAATATGACTGTTGTTATTTCAGAAGATCGTTCCTTGAACATGAACAAACCCAAAAAAAAACGGAACCATGTTCTATTTAACAAGTCTTTTGGGGATTTGAATTGAGTTTCACCTTCACCTTCTCAATGATTTTTAAATAAAAATATTTCGAACTCAATTCTTGACATCATCCTCATTCCTGAAAAATTTCAGCAACTCCCGAAACTCAAAGTGAAAAATCCTTCTTTGAAGAAACTGCTTTGGTTCCTGGCCATATCAAAGAATGCACTGATAGTTTTGATTGGTTCGATAGTAGCTGTCTGTCTACATAACAATGGCGGGGTGCCTTTCCAAATAACGGGAGAGGTGCCAAAAGGACTTCCCGATTTCGGTTTTCCTTCTCTCTCCGCCAAATTTGAAAATGAAACAGTCGGCTATAAGGAAATGATCGTTTCGTTGGGATCGGGTGTTATTGTTTTACCAGTTGTGGCTGTATTAGCTAACGTCGCCATAGCCAAGGCATACAGTGAGTACTCGAATGTAATTTTTCTACTTTTTTTTATACAGGGTCGCTGATTTGTAAGGAAGCGGTCGATTTCTCCTTAAGTAAAATAGTTGTCGAAACATGTTAGGATACAAAAGTTTCAAGGTTTTTCTAAATCTGTTACAATAAAGAAAAATTAGGTATACCGGATGATTAAAATTTGAGGGCCACCATTGGGATTTCGAAAACTATATAAGAGAAACGAAGATGCTTAAATTTAGGCAAATTTGTGCATCTATGTGACCAATAATATGCCGTTGAGGAAGTTTCAAAATTTTGAGTACCTATATCCAAAGATATCCGTAAAAAAGCACTTTCTATTTTTATTGTCGTTATTTGATAAAGAATATCAAAATGAACAGTACATTCACATTGCCATTTTGTCCCCGCTATGCTGCGGTATTATCTGATTTATCTTCCTACGTTTCGTCTCTTCGTCACCATCTTTATTTTTTCTTGTAGGCGTTATATTGAGGTGTTACAAATTAAAATAGAGTTTTTCATTTTATTTCCAACAATGTATGACATGTTATACATGTCACAACCTTTAATATTTCACAAAAACTACAATTTTCAAGTTGGCTCTAAATCCGTTGAAGCACTTAAATAAGTTGCTTAGTTGTTACGCAATTATCTGTCACTTCATTTTATTTTTTTAACTTGTCTGTTTTTTGGATAAACATGAATCCGTCAGTTTCATCAAATAAAGTTGCTTTATATCCAGGTACACGACAAACAAGTGTTTGGATGGAGCTCATAAGAAATGGTCTAAAATGCTACAAAAAACATATTTTCCAAAAAATTACTCCCAGGTGATCCTGAACAGAATTTGGCTTACTGTAATTAGCTAATGAATAGAAATTATTTTCCCCAATTTCTTTCAAACGTTATTTGGACTGATGAGAACACTTTCACAATGGACCTTTCCAAGAGATATGAGGTAACACTGAAATTAGAAAGTAAATACGCTAATATCACTCGGGATTTTTTATTTATTTTTTCTGACCGCTAGTTTATCTATAATCAGAAGAAAAGTGGTTTCGTGACGTCACGTTCATCAAAACTAAACTTGGCAACGTTGTTAAAGTTGTGCACCAAATTCTCATTCAAATATAATGTGTCGTATGACAGTTGTCATTTGATACCAGATGGGTTCTTTCGTCTGTTTCACGGTGCGATCAATAAGAATAGTTTGTCTCTGTCTAACTCATTTGCCTACCCATTTGATACAAGTGAAGCAGTTCCATCAGATCTAAACTTCAACGAACACTACCTTGATTCATTTTTTGAGGTTAATGCGGTATTCTAAGTTTTGAGAGCTTTTGTTGTTTGTGTTCTAAAATGTGTTATTAATTCCTGCAATAACTGAACATGTCGAAAAGGTGCTTTGTACCTGGTTCTCTGAACACCAGTGCAAATTCCAATAAACAATTTTTTTATGTACCTAAAGATGAAGCGCGTCGGAAAATGTGGTTCGAAACAGTGAATAAACCTTTTGTGAAAAGCGGAAATATATGTTTTTGTGAAGAACATTTCCAAGTGAGTACTTTACGTTATGTTATTATTTTATTCAAAGCAGAGTTCAAGGCATGATTTTAAATTTTAGTCATTGCAAGAAAGACCGTGAACAATTACACAAATAAATTCACACCAAATCGTTTATGATAACACCTCACTACAATATTATCGAATTTATCAGTTGAATGTTGATTGTTGAATGTAAATAAAAAAAACATTAACCTCACATCTCCATATAACTTTTGACAATTGAGAACTGTCATTACGATTTGCTGTGTTGTCAATGCTCGTTCTTCATCAAAAGGATGGTCCATTAGAAAATTTAAAAGTTACGAATACAATAAAAAATAACTAATATGTGGATTTTTATCTATGAGTTGATCAAGTGACAATATATTGATTATTTCTCAACGGCTTATATCATGCTAGAAGTTATATTTTTAAGGAGAACGGTATGGCCTGTTTCGGAACGTGGATTATGGTGGGAGGTATTTCCGATGAACGTGACGTCAGCGGCACACTTTCAAATGTGATATTTTCTTAAAATGAAAGAAAAATACTTTTTGTTAAATGGACTTTTCAGACTAACAACTATCGATTTAATCGAGTTTTGTAATTTATTTTCCGTAAATGTAAATGTCCATTGTAGTATGATCAATAGAAATAATGAGCACATTTGGAGTATGAACAATCCCAGAGAGTTTAGAGCAGTTTGAACGTATGGGCGGAATTTGTGGAGATCAAATCCTTGGTTTGTGGAGATCAAATCCTTGGTCCTATTTTTTTTATGGAACACTCAATGGAGAAACTTATCTGGAGTTTCTCCGAGACGCGTTTGAGGATTATCTTGACATTTTAACTCTCGTACATTTAAATCAACATTGATTTCAACATGACGGTGCCCCTCCACATAATACCAGAATAGTACGTGAATACCTAGAAGAAAGATTCCCAGATGGGTGGATCAAATAATTTTCATAAAATGTAATGCTTACTGGTTTTCCAATTTTTGGTCGATCTTTGACAACTTCAGCTTCAATTTTTGGAATGCTTGATTCAGAAAGAGGTTCTCTATCAGGATGCAATTCATTATAAATATTTTGTTTCATCAAGACTATTTGACTGATCCTGTATATTAGATTTGTATCTACTGTAATAGGTTTTGAAAAGCCCTGAAACTTTTGTGTCCTAACATTTTTAACATTTCTGCCATTTGAAAAACAAAATGGTTCAGGGTCATTTTTTATCACTTTTGAAATATTTTGAATTTTTTTTATTGTATTTTTATACATTGTTCATGGTATTTCTTGTTTTTGTACAGGCCACATATTATGTCGGTAGGATATTATTATTTGTAATAAATGATAAAAATACTCATTAATTTTGGAGTTAGGTAATTACCAAGTTAATACTGGACTTTCAATAATTTTTTTAGGTGGTGATGTAATCGTTGACGCTTCTCAAGAAATGATATCTTTAGGCTTGTGTAATATTTTTGGGTCCTTCGTCAAAGCCATGCCGAGTTGTGGAGCCTTCACTAGATCTGCTGTGGCGAGCAGCAGCGATGTACGAACACCTCTCCAAGGAGTTTACTCTGGTGAGTCAAAATTACTCTTCGACAATCCGGACTTTCTCATAAATCTGTACAATGGGGGCACAACAGAGAACAACTAGTGTCCCCTACGGCCATAGCATTATATCTGTTAAAAGCTTCTACAAGAAATACTTTCCGAGTCTGTTTTACTCTTATTACCAATCATAAAATTAATGATTTATTATAAAAAGATCTTTGAAGTTCCGGAAACTTCACAAAACTATTGAGTAATGCAAAAAAAAAAAATTCTCAAGCAAAAACTGTGGGCTCAAAACGGATTCATGTTTTACCAAGGTAGCGTTTGCTCTTAAGATATGAATCCCTAAAAAGAACACGTTAGCATAAACATAGCGCCATTAGAGGGTCCAAAAGGGAAACCCATTCATTGATAATTTTGTAATTATTTTCCGTCAAGCCATGAGGTCCCTCTAGGGTGTTTTTTTTTATAAAGAGTTATGATCCGGGATTTTTTTCCTTTTCCAGTTGCTTATTTTTTGTTAGCGATGGCCCTTAAATGTGGATACTATTTGGTTGCCAGAAGGGCAAGATTCTTATTGGATATCACACCCCACTATTATAGCATCTCATAGTATGATCTGAATTCTTCAGTTCAGTATTTTTGTACATTCATATTTCAGGAGGTTATGAATCTTATTATCATTATTATTATTAGATAGCGAGGCTAACCAGTGGCTGAAACGCAGGTAGTTCTGTATAGAACATTTTCTGCACCCCGCTATCAGGTCTATCTCGTATTCCGTATTCCGGATCTCTTTCAAATTTTTTCACAACGTTTCAATTGCTTGAATCCGCAATCGTCTTCTGGTGAATAGTGACAAAATCAGATGCTACGCGATCTTTTATAGGTCTATAATTAAAGTGAAATTACGCGCGGTCTTGTGGCGCGCGTGGTTTCGAGCTTTTTCTCCCTCCAAAACGGTCCATGAGCGGTTTCCATACGTTTTCAATTTCCACGCTTGGTTGACTGAAGGCACCATTGGCTTCTATGTAGGTGGTTTCCATAAATTTCCGTTTGAACCAATGTTCCTCTCTATGAAGAACACTAGCTTCGTCCCAGAGAATTCGGTGGTGTTTTGTCCAGGCGCGGTCAGCAATTCCCGATTTTGATGTTTCCCCTCGTCGAGTCCACTTTTTGTGTTCGGCTATTCTTACTGATAATGGACTCTTGGTCTCTCCGAAATAGGAATCTCCACATTCATATGGGACTTTGTAAATACAGTTTTTACTGGATTCTGTTGTGTTCTCTGGTTTCGTCTTGGTGAGGAAGCTTCATAAGGTACTGCCGGAATGAAAGCAACTCTTGATGTTGTATTTATTTCCGATCCTTCTGATCTTCTCGGAGATACCCCTGATATAGGGAAGAATGAGAACGGGGTTTTGTGGTCTTTCTTCGGTTGTCTTGGTCTTTTCGAGTTGTTTCCGAACTTCTCCTATGAGCTTCTCGGAGTATCCGTTTCGGCGTAGGTCCTTTTTGATGTGGTTAATTTCCGCCTCCAATGACTCCTGGTTGTTGCAAATAGACATTGCTCTCTCCACCAACGTTCTTATGATTTCCCTCTTTGTGGAGTTTGGATGATTAGAGCCGTAGTTGAGGTACTGTCCTGTGTGTGTCTTCTTCCTGTAAACAAAGGTGAGGATTCCAGTGTCTGTTCTTTCTATGGCTATGGGTTGGTTTCCAGGACTCCTTAGAATCTTTCTCGTGCAGACGGAGATTGCTGTTACCTCGGCTTGGAATATAGAGGCTTGAGTACCGAGGCTTAGACTAATGTCTTGCCTCGGTCTCTCCCCTACTTTTTTGCTAGTCTTTGAGCCATCCGTGTACCAGGTTTGCCCTCTTGACAGCATTGGTATGGCCCTTGATGTAACTTCCCCATCTTCTAAAGGAGTATATGTTGGAGTCATTTTGGAGGTTATGACACTGAAGTTTGAATTTCTATTGTTTTCATTTGATGAAGTATCATGCTAACAATATCTAACATTGATAACATTACATTGACATAAACTTCTCCAAGACCCACTGTGTTTCTTTCTCCCAAAGAGCATTTGCAGGACACCACCCAGTCTCGTATGATGTCAAATTTGAACGCTCTAGTAAATGCCTTGGTATCACCATAGATTCTCAACTAAACTGGAGGCAACACGTTATTCAACTCAACAAAAAGCTGAGTAGTGGTTGTTTCGTTCTGAGATTTCTAAAGGCCCAGGGCCTCAATACCGACACGCTCAAACTAGTCTATTTTGCAAATTTCTTTTCGCACATGTCTTATGGTATTATATTCTGGGGTAAATCGGTAAAGTGGCAGTCTTCATTTATACTTCAAAAGAGAGCACTCAGAATCATCTTGGGATTTCGACGTCTAGATTCATGCAAGGAACACTTCATTAAATGGGGATTTTGACATTACCTTCTCTTTATATTCTCGAAGTCTTATGCTTCGCCCACAAAAACAGAACTCTCTACGCTTTCAGCTCATCCTCTACTCGTCAGTGCAACCAATTGATCTTACTTCCTAAGCATAACACATCTCTTTTCGAGACCAGTGTACACTACAGTGGTGCTAAACTGTATAACAAATTATCCCCTGATTTCAAAGGTATGCACTTTAATAAATTCAAGAGGTCAGTCAAAAATATGTTACTGAAGAAAGCCTACTACTCAGTCGATGAATATCTAAATGATTAATAAATGACTCAATATTTGATGCATCTGAATTTGTTCATTTCTGTCCCGTTCCTGATTGTAAGTTTTATTTTGTATGTATTGATTTGCACTGCTAATATTATATTGTGTATGAAATTTTAATAATAACCTGTATTTCTAACCCTGTTCTTCCTGTCGCGTTCCTGATTGTAAATTTTATTTTTGTAGGTATTGATTTATGTTGTTAATGTTATATTGTGTATGATCTTTTTACAAGAATTTCTTACAAGAACCTGTTTTATGTATATTTTTAGCACTACTGTACAAACAATATTGTTTTCTTTTGGAAATAAATATCTCTCTATCTATCTATCATCGAATGTTCGTCATATTTTCCCTAGAAATTGCTACTGAAATGTTATTCAATCATTTATCACTTTGTATAACTGGCAATTAGGACTGATGAATCAGAGGCAGTTATTTAGATTCTACGAATAAAGATATATTTAGATATGGAAATATGTTTTTCAGGGATTTAATCAAAAATATAAACAAATCGTTAATCAATCTGCGATGTTTACTATTTACTACCTATTTAGGGAAATATCAAATATGTAACTGTGTTTCACAATCAGGTTGTTCAAATATTTGATACACATAATGTGTCTACAATTTTGTAACAAATTTCACACAAGAAAAAAATCGCCAACAAATTTGATCATATTCAAACCTCATGTCAAAGAACACATTTCATCAATATATGAAATTGAAAAAAATTCTCTACCAAGAAGAGTCACACTACTAGTTCATTCCAGAGTTGAAAACAATCAAGATTTTTTTTGAAAAAATCTTAAATCATTCCTTCAATCTCCTTCAATATAAAAAACACAGTTTCATTGTATTTTAATATTGAATTTGCCTCGTAGGAACAATTTCTATTCACAGCGTGCTAGATAATGGTCGTTAATGATCCAAATTACTTACAATATTTTATCTGCAAGCATCAATGAACATACAGTGTGGAGATATAAGTGTGCAACATATGGGAAATTTTTCAATTAATTGCACATCCCAAATACATTCAATGCCGAAAGTTAGTGCATCTTTGGTAATCATATTAGGTAAACTTAGAATAGTAGCAGATCGAACAACATACAAAAAGTATAAAAATTCTACAAGAGTGAACTACCTACTCTTATTTCAGAAAATTCAACAAAATGACAGGTTTTTTTTGAAAATTCTGCATTTTGAAGGGATATTTGAAAAGACAATTTCAAGAATGACTAGACGAAGTTGAACTTCAATTTTTAGAATCATTTTGCGTATTTGGCATATTTCAGGCATGAAAATGTAGAATCGTCGAAATATCGATTTGAAAATACTACGAACTAGAAGCAGTGTTTTCAGAAAGACTTGTTGTCATTGGTTTATATTGAGAAAAAGATGAGGGGAATATTGTCTTATAAAAGTTCATTATAATAATAATATAATTTATTTCGTTTGTTGAAAGGTACAGATGTACAATAACAAAGAAAACGTCTAGAATATAAAATAAATGTAAATTAAATTTAAAACAAAAATACCAGTAGAGACATTGATCAAGTGAAAAGAAATGTTTAAGATTTTACACACGAATTATGAGAGAAATTCGTCTACAGAGTAGATATTCTTATTTATTAAATGGGTTTTCATGCTGAACACTGATAAACTTTACATTTTAATTTAATTATGGTACTAGGACTTTCAAAACTTCATTCTGGTCCTAGGACCATAATGTACTCTAATATGTCATTAAAACACAATGAGATAACGATGTCATTATGAAATGCCAACATATACATACATTTGTTTCAGGTTCTGTGATAATATTGGCACTCAGTTTTCTAGCTCCTTACTTCTGTTATATTCCTAAATCAACCCTAGCCGCAGTCTTGATAACAGCAGCTAGCTCCCTATTGGACTACGAGATATTCCCAATACTATGGAGGACCAACAGTAAGCATATTTCTGATTTGCAGAAAATCGTACATTTACTTAGTCAAATAATTTCTACAGTGCCGAATCTCAGTAATCTCCAATAATCCTATAAGGTAATAGAATAGAATTTTTATTGGTCTAGAATACACCGTAGTGTTTTGACAGATCAAAATGTATACATTAGAAAGCAGTACAGTAACAGTTTAAAGTCATAGAATGTGTTACATATACAGTATGGTCCACTAAGTGTGCAACAAATGGGAAACTTGTTTATTATCGATTTCTCAGAAAATTTTATTCCTGACAAAAGTTGGTGCATGTTCCAAAACTATACCAAATGAACCTGCAATGGCTTTATGACAAACACCATACAGGATAGGCCAAAAAATATAAAGTTCGTTCAAGAGTAAAGTACCCTTATTTCAAAAAATATAGAGATATGTTGAAGAGAAAAGTTGCTTAGAATTAAAAGTTATGTTCAGATACGAAGTCATGGCCTGCTATTCGTTTTATTTTTAGTTTGGAAAATATTGAATTACCCCCGTATGATACATATTTTTACTATTTTGATTTAATATGTATGTGAAGCAGCCACAATCAAATCAGGTTGGAGTATTTTTTATAAAATTAAAGTGTATTTGTAAAATTTATTTGGATTTGTATTTTTTTAGGTGACCGTCAACTTCATTTTTGTTGCAACGATATTCAACAGAACTCTAGAATAAAACAAATACTCTTTTTAACGAGGCAAATACTTTACTAAGTTAATGTTCACATGAATAAACTGTCAATAAAAGTATAAAATTTCTGTTCTGCTGACAACAATGCCTCAACTAGAACAGATATTAAAAAACACTCCAAAATCTATAGCGGATAGCCATGAACAAAAAACACATACGCCCGAAAACAATACTGTAGTTTGATAGTGTCTTGAAACTTGCCTGTCAAACGTTTTCATATTTGTCCTTAATTAAAAATGCCCAGTAGTATTAACGTTAACTGAAAAGGCAGAATTAGTTTTAATCTGTGGTGATGGTTATAAAACAATGCGCGAAGCTGCAAATATTTTCAACGAGCGGCATCCAGACAAACAAATTTGCTATTCAAGTGTAAGTAGAATTTTAAAGACAGGCTCACTGGAATATAAACATAATACGGAGCGTACGAAACCTGTATGCACAGAAGAAATCCAGCTTGACGTACTTGAAGCAGTAGTAGAAAATCCTAGAAGGTCCACCCAAGAAATTAGTGATTATACCGGCATAAAAAAAAACCTCTGTGAAGCGTACTCTCAAGAAACATAAGTACCATGCTTACAAACCTACATTCATTTGTACATTGCAAGAAAGAGAGTATGATTTGAGATATGATTTTTCCATGTGGATTCAGGGTGAAATAGAATAACAAAGAGATTTTCATCGATGTATTCTGTTTGGAGATGAATCGACTTTTACAACAAATGGGGTTCTATCATCACAAAATTGCAGATGGTGGTCAGATATCAACCCAAATTTTATTATTTACAGTAAAAATCAATACTATCAGAAAAAAACCGTTTGGTTTTGGATATTAAATGATACATTACTAGGTCCGTTTTTTTTCGAGAGAATTTGAATGGTGACAGGTACTTGAACTTTTTGGTAACTGAAATAGGAGAGTTTTTGGATGATATGGTATTAGAAGAACGGCAAAAAGTATGGTTCCAACATGACAGATGTCCCGCTCATTCTACTAGAAATTTTTCTCAGTGGCTGAATAGGACATTTCGTAATAAATGGTTAGGACGAAATACCGATCCTCGATGGCCTCCTCGTTCTCCAGACCTTACACCTCTGGATTATTGCTTATGGGGATACTTAAAACAAAAAGTCTACAGAGATCGCCCCTTTAATAATGTTGCTGAGCTTGAAACTTCAATACGAGTTCATTGCAGAAATATTCCCGCTAATGTGTTGCGATCTACAGTACACGAATTTTATGAGCGAACAGTTAGATGCATTGAAAGAGAAGGTGGACATACAGAGACGCTTCGATAATTTTTATTGTTAGCACCTGTTCAGTTACCTACTGTAAGTTTCTGTAATATCGCTTATTGGTTCTTTTTTGTTCATGGCTATCCGCGATAGATTTTGGAGTGTTTTTTAATATCTGTTCTAGTTGAGGCATTGTTGTCAGCAGAACAGAAATTGTATACTTTTATTGACAGTTTATTCATGTGAACATTAACTTAGTAAAGTATTTGCCTCGTTAAAAAGAGTATTTGTTTTATTCTAGACTTCTGTTAAATATCGTTGCAACAAACATGAAGTCACCTAAAAAAGTACAAATCCAAGTAAATTTTACAAATACACTTTAATTTGATAAAAAATCCTCCAAACTGATTTGATTGTGGCTACTTCACATACATATTAAATCAAAATAGTAAAAATATGTATCATACGGGGGTAATTCAATATTTTCCAAACGAAAAAAAAATATTTGAATAGCAGGCCATGACTTCGTATCTGAACATAGCTTTTAATTCTAAGCAACTTTTCTCTTCAACTTATTTCTATATTTTTTGAAATAAGGGTACTTTACTCTTGAACAAACTTTATATTTTTTGGTCTATCCTGTATGGTGTTTATCATAAAGCCATTTCAGGTACACTTGGTATAGTTTTGGAACATGCACAAACTTTTGTCAGGAATAAAATTTTCTGAGAAATCGATAATAAACAAGTTTCCCATTTGTTGCACACTTAGTGGACCACACTGTATAGTAATAGTTTACTAAATGTCAAACTTGAATTCTGATGTGCCGTAGTAGGCATTAGCTATGAGATGATTTTTCAAGGTCAGTTTGAATTTGATCATATTCATATTTTTCAGTTGTGTGGGCAATGAATTGTAAAGATTATTATCTAAATTATTATTATTAAGTTTTATAAACCATGGTTTACATGAGTCATTCCTTTGAAGACCTACGATTGCTCGAATTGTTATATTCTGCAGAGTAAACACGTCTTGCATGTGTGTGGACATTCCCCAGATTATCAGCCCATGTACTATGGAATATTGCATGATAGTCAGCTTTTTCCGCATTTTGACCGAGGTCATTTTTCAATTTTCTAAGGGCACATACTTTGCTTGACAAGTTTATTGTCAGTTTATCAATATGAGTTTGTCAGGTTAATTTTGTATCAAGCCATATTCCCAGTGATTTCACAGCTTCTGTTTCATTTTGCTTGATTTCAAAATTTAATGTTTTGGTTTCATTTTTATTTAGACATAGCTTATTTGCATTGAACCAATCTGGTGTGTCCCTTATAATGTCATTTACAAGAGATGTCACATCAGTACCCGTATTGAAGCGTTCAGCAAAAGTTGAGTCATCTGCGAATAAACAAGTGAAAAGTGGTGAACTGCTCGGAAGGTCGTTAATATATATAGGGAATAATACGGGGCCTAGGACACTTCCTTGTGGTACACCATTGATAATTGGAAGCGACGCGCTCAAACTGTCATTGACGAATACACACCGCATTCTTTCAGATAGATATAACGATAATAGCGCTTGTGTTGTTCCTCTCAGCCCATAGTGTTTCAATTTATTCAAAAGAATATCTTTGGATACACACTTGAAAGCTTTACTAAGATCTAAAAAAAATTCCATTGTTGCCTGTTTGTTTTCAAAACCCTCTTGGATGTAGGAGACTAGTTTTAACAATGCTTTCGACGTACTTCTATAAATAGAGAAGAAATAAAAATTTCCAATTGACATATAACATGAAGTTGAAATGTTATGGTAAAAGGTATAAGAGTAAGGCAAATATTTAACACACACCATTGATTTCCTGGGCTAAAATAATGTCAGTCGTGGTATTAGCCAGGGAAGTATTTGTCTCATATTTTCCATTTGGTGGAAATATGTGGAGAGAAAGGGGCTTTGTCGATTTTAGTCATATCATTTAGTAGGCATTGGTCGAGGCATTGGTTTTTCACCTGTTACCGCACCTGTTATTGGATTAGTTGTTTTTTCAAGATATTTCTGAACCACATATTATTGATATCTATTATGCAGTTTCAGATGTTAGGAAGGTTGACGATTTTGTGTCAAAACTCCCGAACAGAAATATTTTGTTTCATTCTTTGAACTTTCCAGTTGAGCTTCAACAACAATCTTCACAGTATTCTCATAATAATTCTCATATTATTATTATCATTAGTCAGTAATAATCAATATAATATTGATAATTCATAGTCAAATTACAAGGGGCATTACAAATACATATCGGTATTCTGTAGTAACTCTTTGGGGATGACTCTGTATAAAAATATTAAATTTGACGAATTTAGAGTTGTGTCAGTCTTCTTCCAAACCGACGAAGTATCCATATAAATATTGCGCCTTCCTCTACCCGCACAGGCTATACTTTTAGGAACACTCTCCCAGTATTTATGGTTTGTTATTATTTGCTATTCGATTACAAGATGCAAATATCTATCAAACAAAATTCAATGTCAGTCGCCATATTGAAAAATTTGTCAGGTGCTCTAGAATTTGTAGTATTATTGGAGGGAAGGGATTTTAACGATTTCGAGATGTTACGATGTACTTTTGTCACTTTAACACGTTGAAAGCCACCGTGGACAAAAAAAAATTGGTCCGTTAAGCCAATTTTTTTTTTCGCTTTTCGCCAAAGGAAAATAACCATAAATAACTTATTTTGCTACTAGAAGCAAAAAGAAAAAAAATTGGAAATTTAAATAGAAAAAACAAAAATGGTGACACGTTGGTCTCATTCGGCCACTGAGTTGCAATTTTTGCCCTCGGGCCATATGAGACCAATGTGTCACCATGCCGATTTCATGTATTCACAGGTCTCGACATGTAAGTAGAGGCGGCTGTGGTCGCTCGCACTTTGTTTACAATATCAATTCAGTAGTTGTTGCACTTTCGGCGCGTAAACATGTCTCGTTATGAGGAAGAACAGCAAAAATTACAAAAGTTATTGCAGGAATGTTTTTCCGATGAAGAGGAAATGAACGATTTTGAACCCGACGGAACCTCAGATGAATTTGAACTCGAATCAGATATAAATCAATAAATTAGTACTAAAAAAACTATTAAAATTTGTTTCTAGTTTAAAACAAAAAAAAATCATATTGCTGTAGGGTGCCACATCGGTCTCGCATATCCAGGCCAAATATAGCAATTGGCACGTCAGGCCATGCTTTTTAAGATCCCATTGATTTAAATGCATGCAATGATACCAATGCTGCTTCATGTTAACGAAATGTATCGGCGATGCATTTGAGTCCACATTGGTCTCACGAAGCAATTAATGCCCAGATATGCATGAGACCACGTTGGTCTCATCTGGCACTTAACGTGTTAAACATAAACTATCGAAACATCAGATACTTTGCATTGAAGAAGACAGAAATATTCTATCATCCAAAACAATCATACATGCAGTGAGAGTCGTTGCTTCCTAAATAAAACCTTTTCTTTTTTTCAGAAATTGACTTCTTCCTGACACTGATGACTTTTGTTCTTGGTTCATTATTCGGAGTAGAGATGGCGTTGATCATTGGGTGTTTGTGCAACCTCATGGTTCTTCTCAAAGTCTGGTTCAGACCGAAAATACTTGTGGAAACTCGAATTGTAAGTAATATAGTTACATGCATTTTCAGAAATAATGTGGTAGGTCCCAGTAAAATCCCCACCTAAGTATAACCTGAATCAATAATCAAAGAACTTTGCTAAATGGTAAAATGTGAATTATTTGAACCTGATAAGGACAAACATACATGAAAACTTTGACGCATTTGCTTTTACTTATTATCCCCAAGCATGATCAATTTACATGGTGGTTCTTCGGGTTGTAAGGCCGACGTATGTTTAGAGAAGATCTCGACGTTTCGCCAACACGAGTGGTTAGCATTTTCAAGAGATATTTTCAAAGTTTCTGGTTTCTTGAGTCGCTGTCAAATTCTTGACATTTGTTATACGTTGTCTCAATAAATACCTGTGATTTGACGTTCTTACATCTGATTGGTCCATAGCGTTAGCTGACGTCATAGAATCGTTCGTACCGTTATTTTGTGGGTAGGGAGCTAATTGAGAATTTTTGAGAACTGGAAGCCAAACCTTGTTCAATTGTAGTCCTTCTTCGGTTCTGTTGAAGTTGTTGTGGTGTTTCTGAATTCCAATTGCTTCCCGGAAGAGTCTTGGGTAATAGGCAGTTGTTGAAGACATGAGTTGGGTTTCTTCAAATTTCACTCTATGGTTATCGTTGTTGAGAGTATGTTCTGCGACAGCGGATTTCTGTATGTGCCCTAACCGTCAGCAAGCCTTGTGCTCGTTGATTCATGTTTTAACGGAGCGTTTCGTGGTTCCGATATAAACGCTGCCACAGGAACATGGAATGCGATAAACCCCAGAAGAGCATACGTCTCGTTTGTCCTTCGCTGATCTAAAGTGGTCTTTCAGTTTTTTTGAATGTTTATAAACGGTTTTATGCACTAGCGGGCGGTAAAGTACACTTTACCGCCCGGTTCGCCGGTCGTAAAGTGGCACTTTACCGCCCGTGGGCGCATTATGGCCCGGCGGGCCGTAAAGTAGACAAAATTCTCAAATTGTCTATACTCACACATCATTTCATGCAATTCCTAACACGAATTAGAATCATTTCAGTTCAATAGAGCAATACTCTTTCTAACATTTGTTCATAATCGTTGGCAATTTTTTCGGTGATGATCTATTTATTTGAAATAGATTCTCCAATATAGCACTCAGCTACTATAGTTTCACATTCCTCATATTCTGTTACCCTTAATTATTGTATGCATAACGTATGAAACGTGTAGACCATTGCAATTCAAGTCAGTATTTGTGATTCGCGCTATAAAACCGCTAGTGCATAAAATTTTGTATGTATCACGTGCGTAAAATGCGTTTAAGGCCTTCGGCGTGTGATGGCTCTCGGCTAACGCCATCGGGCCATCATCCACTCCGCAGGCCATAAACGCCTACTTTACGCCCTTGATACATAAATAACTATTAATCTCATATTTTCGTAGAATACGGCCAATACGATCTGTAACTCTGGGAACATATGGTAAGAATGCTTTTCTTTTTTCGGTGTTGGTTTGACTTCTACTTGGTTCACTGGATGGACAGTCATTTGGTCTGCTATTGATTCTTCCGTCTCTGATTTCTTTTCTATTTTTCATACACCTCTCAATATCTCTTTCTTTGTACTCATTATAAAGAAGAGCGTTTTTTAGATGTTTCAGTTCAGCTTCCAGGTATTCAGGTTCGCAAATTCTTCTAATAGACCAAATGACTGTCCATCCAGTGAACCAAGTAGTAGTCAAACCAACACCGAAAAAAGAAAAGCATTATTACCATATGTTCCCAGAGTTACAGATCAAAAAAACTGAAAGACCACTCTAGATCAGCGAAGGACAAACGAGACGTACTATGCTCTTCTGGGGTTTATCGCATTCCATGTTCCTGTGGCAGCGTTTATATCGGAACCACGAAACGCTCCGTTAAGACAAGAATCAAAGAGCACAAGGCTTGCTGTCGGTTAGGGCACACACAGAAATCCGCTGTCGCAGAACATACTCTCAACAACGATAACCGTAGAGTGAAATTCATCTCTTCCTATTACCCAATACTCTTCCAGGAAGCAATTTAAATTCAGTAACACCACAACAACTTCAACAGAACCGGAGAAGGACTACAATTGAACAATGTTTGGCTTCCAGTTCTCAAAAATTATCAATTAGCTCCCTACCCACAAAATAACGGTACGAACGATTCTATGACGTCAGCTAACGCTATGGACCAATCAGATGTAAGAACGTCAAATCACATGTATTTATTGAGACAACGTATAACGTATAGCATTTGACAGCGACTTAAGAAACCAGAAACTTTGAAAATATCTCTTGAAAATGCTAACCACTCGTGTTGGCGAAACGTCGAGATCTTCTCTAAACATACCTCGGCCTTACAACCCGAAGAACCACCATGTAAGTGACGATGGCCGCGAAGGCCTTTCACAATTTATGATCAATTTAATATGAACCTTTGATAATTCCTGGTTCAAATTCATTTTTTTTGCAGAAACATGTTGATGGAAAAGGACAGCAGTACCTATTCATAAAACCAGAGCTAGGTTTGCTTTATTCTAGTTCTGATTATGTATCGGAGCATATCAAGAAAAGTAGTAGACAAAATCCAGTAATACCTATTATCATCGACTGCTCTAACATCATAAGACTGGATTATGCTGCAGCAAGAGTGAGTAATCATTCAATGAGTTATCGTCATCTTTAGTACTTTTGATGTCATTTTAGAGAGTACAATACCTACATTTCATGACTTAGGACCGGTATTATACAACTATTTTGACAGACAACTAGAAGTTAACTAGTGGAATGACGTCACATCTTACAGTTAACTTCGAAAGGTAGTAGTTCACTTTATCGGAAGGAAGGGGTATCAGTTAAAGTTAACTTTGTAGAAAATGGTGGTTTTCGACAGTTCTATCAATAATTTAGCATAAAAGTCAATATGATTTTTTTTTCACAATAATGTTTGCAAACGATATCGATACCCTATAGTTCTAATTACTTTGAAATTATAATATATTTTCAATTTTAGAAATAATCTTCTATCGCCAGTAACACAAGTGTTAATTACACTCAGAACTCATGCAACATGTTCATTCTTGGTAGCTGTTGGACATTTTGGAGGATTCTCAAATCTATTGAAAGCAGTTTAAATTACCTATTTATTTGAAAATTATGTCACAGGAAAAAGTATGAAAAATTCTAGGTTACATATTTGCCTTCTTCTTTTGTTTACTTCAGAAATGAGACTTTTATAAAACTGCCATTTTAAAGCTGAAGTTAACTTGACTGTTAAAATTAAAGTTAACTTCGAGAGATGTTTATAATACCGGCCCTTATTCTTTCCTAACTTCATTTAGATTTATGCAACAAGAAATTTTATTGTTTCTATTCGAGAGGATATATTGATCCTACTTCGCGGAAGACCCCGACAGAAAACATCTACTGATCCCTACAAGAATCCAACAGATATAAGTCAACAGTCGTTTCATTATTAGTTTCTATTCAACGTTACTTTGTTTTCAAAATCCTTTTTTATATCGGCTCAATAGAATAATAGGTAGATGGTATGATGAAAAATAAAACAACGCAAAATCTGAAATAATAAATGAAACGACTTTTATGAGAAAATAACGCTACTTTGAGAAAGACCATCATCTAATAATGAAAAATGGATTATACCGGGTGTCAACGAATCTATTAGACAAGTCATAACTTCTAGACCATTAGGTGTATCAAAATGAGATTAGGTATATGTAAATTGTATGTGAAGAGGAGAGTTTTCACATATTTTTCACTTTCCGGTCACGTCCGGTTTCACCGGAAATGGCCCCGGTTCTAAATTTTTAAATATAACACCCTGTATATTGTAAAATTTTTGGATTTCTGAGACAATTCTAGATCAGAATTTGACATTTTCGAAAGTTTTTATGCCTACTTAATGTTTCCGGAGTCACTTTTGAAATTACATCTAGATGGCCATGATCGGAAGTAAACTAATCTAAAAACCTCAGGTGATATCAGAATATTACAATCGCGAAGTTTTAGTGACTAGTATGATAGATATGAATAAGACAAGTTGGCAAAATTACATTTTCGTGTCTAACTATTATTTTTCAAATGGCGACCAGTTTTTGACAAGCACTTTCCGAAAAAAGGATATTTTGACGAATCTAACGATACTAATTTATTCGCGATTGGATCAACAAATTTAACAAAATTAACAATAATTTCAGCGATGCACTTACATTTTTTTTGGTATCCTAATTTCTTAAAATTTTCACTATAGTAAATTTTCAAAGTGCATTCCTCCTTGTTGAAGACACATTTCAGCTCGTTCAATTGTTTCTCTCAACACGTTTCGTAACATTTGTGGCGTTATAATTCTAAATGCCTGTAGAATCCTTTCTTCTAAGATTTCGAGAGGCTGTTGCATAGTAGACATATCCCCAAATGAAGAAATCTAGCACAGTCAGATCCGGTGAGCGGGCAGGCCACCGTACTGGAGCATTGGTTGCAATAACTTGATTATTGAAATGCTCTATTAAGTAATCAAGAACGTATCTGGTATTATGAGGGGGTGCTCCATCTTGTTGGACGTAAATTTGCCGTAAAACTGCTAAAGGTAGATTATTAAGATGATCCTCGATTTCATTTTGAAGAAAACCTAAGTACCTAGCCCCTGTTAACTGTCCTTGAAATAATATTGGTCCAATTATTCTGTTTCCAACGATACCAGCCCAGACATTGACGCCAAACCTTTCTTGAAAATTGCCCTCTCTCATTGCATGTTGATTTTGTTGGGCCCATTACCGAGAATTTTGCTTATTGAACATGCCATCATTTGTAAATCGTGATTCGTCGGAAAATAGAATAAAGTTGATGAAATTTGGGTTAACTCTTTGATTTTGAAGCAACCAATCACAAAACACTACTCGACTATCGCCATCGTCAGCATACAAATGTTGATGTAACTGATATTTAAATGCTCAATATCCGTGCTTTTTCAATATTTTTCTTGCTGATTTGTGACTTATCTGCATTTCTCGACTAATTTCTCTTAAAGAAACCGTTTTGTCAACCTCAACCATAGCAAGAACGTTAATCTCAGTCTCCTCATTTATGATAAACCTCTGTTATTCTGCCTCTCGATTTTCCTTTTCCCTAAAACGATTCTCAACATACGGGAAATACTGATGGGATGGATGTTGCCGATTGGGATATCTCTGAGCATACAACTCAGCAGCATTCCTTGAATTTCTGTGACATTCTCCAAACAATAACAACATATCCACTTTTTCACTTTGAGTATACATTATTTTGACGGACAATTGAACTAAAATTTAACGAAAATCAAGAAAATTTTACCTTCTGCTCTTAAAGCTTATGTCACTGTCTAACCTAAGTGAGTGTTTCGTTCTCCAAAGAAGACTTGATCGAAATAACTGCAAAATATTATGCATCATGCCTATCCTCGGCACACTTGACAAAAGTAAATAAATTATTATGAAGTATTTTCCTCAATAATATTTAATTTATGTTCTTATTTGTAATCCAATCGCAAATAAATTAGTATCGTTAGATTCGTCAAAATATCCTTTTTTCGGAAAGTGCTTGTCAAAAATGGTCGCCATTTAAAAAATAATAGTTAGACACGAAAATAGAATTTTACCAACTTGTCTTATTCATATCTATCATACTAGTCACTAAAATTTCGCGATTGTAATATTCTGATATCACCTGAGGTCCTTAGATTAGTTTACTTCCGATCATGGCCACCTAGATGTAATTTCAAAAGTGACACCAAAAAAATTAAGTAGACATAAAAACTTTCGAAAATGTCACATTCTGATCTAGAATTGTCTCAGAAATCCAAAAATGTTACAATATACAGGGTGTTCCATTTAAAAATTTAGAGCCGGAGCCATTTCCGGTGAAACCGGAAGTGACCGGAAAGTGAGAAATATGTGAAAACTCTCCTCTTCACATACTATTTACCTATACCTAATCTCATTTTGATACACCTAATGGTCTAGAAGTTATGGCTTGTCTAATAGATTCGTTGACACTCGGTATAATCCAGTCTTCCGCATTAACCTATACAATAGGTCTATTCTTCAGCAAGTCTCTAACATAAAACAACTACTGCCCTCTACGACCGTTGAATTATATCTGTTAGATTATTGGCAAAGTTTTCTACATGAACTACTTTGCAGTGCTCTTTAAATACCATAGCTGAAATTATTTTTCGATTCAATTGGGGGAACACCTCTGTATCGGTTTCATGTTTCTTGCCAATCCTCAGCGCGAAGGCTAATTCTCCCAGTTGAACCGAATAACGACTTCAGCATTTGTTGGGAATTCCTAAGATGAACATGAAATATGAAACCAGCGCCATCTTTAGGTTCCACAATACATTCGAGAGTTTATATCGAACTGAACGACGTTCCATCAATTACATACCTTTATCCACAACTATTAATTAATAAATCTGTTAAATATGCGATTTTTATTTTTATTTAATAATAATAATAATTTCATTTATTGACCATTCCAACAAAAATACATACAAAAAAAATACAGGGAAGGTCAAAAGGCACAAGATCAGTAAAATACTGGTCTTCCTCAAGCGCCTGTGGATCGATACAAAATTCAAATATGTTTCTGAACATCAACAAAACTTCATATAGTTAAGTAATAATTAAGAGTACCTGTGCGAGGCAAAACATATATATACCTACACTGTAAGAAGAAACTGCAACGTATGATATATATGTACATGTACAAACATATATGTATAGACAATGTATACATGGTAACAGAAATATACCTACATATGAAAATATATGAAAAACTACTAACTGAAAAAAAAAATTAAGATGGGATTTTGTTTGTTTTACCTAATCAATTATTTGAGCACTGGTCACTGAAAATGGAGCTGAACATTTGTTTCTTGAAACTGGTTGAAGAAAGGATTTTGATATTTTCAGATAATTCATTATATTCTTTAGCGATTCGGTAAGAAAATGAGTTCTCGTATTGTCGGGTATGATGTTCAGGTATGGTCAGGAGGGTTTTTCGGCGGATGTTCAAGTGGTGTATGTCTTTTCGATACGTTATTTTTGAATTCAAATATGCAGGAGTATGATATCTTATTATTTTATGAAATTAAGTCAGGGAATGGAGCTTTCTTCGATTGACCATATTCAACCAACATGTATTTCGCAAGGTATGTGAAATCCTGTCAAACTTTCTAATACCATCAACCTTAAACACGAGTTCTGCAGTTTCTGTAATATTCTTGTGTCTATAACGGTTAAGCATGGCATGGTCCATAAATATAATCACAGTAGTTCGCATGAGCTAATACTAGTGATTCGCATAACTGTGTTTTCAGTTTAACTGTCAGAAGATGTCGGTTCAAGGTATAGTAGTTTTAGTTTAGCGTATGATTTTTGAAGAATGACATTTCGATGGAATAATATTACTCAATCGTTGCGTCAAATTTGACAATTTGTAAATTTACTTATCACTGTATTTGTAGATATACTGTCAGTCGGTTTGTGAGTTATTTGTTGTAAACATTCTTATCTCTGGTATCATTAGAGAAATGTCAATCTGATTTAGAAGATATGTCTTGTACACCGCCAGACATTTTAAAATTAGCGGCTAGCGCTACAGAAAATTTCCTACCTAACAAGTTAAAAGTTAAATATGATGCGGTGTACAAAAGTTTTATGGATTGGCAACTATTTCGTTATTTTTAAATTATCAGACTGGCAAATGTACTATTCATAGAGTAGGCATTAACAAATTAGCTTCTATGGGAAAGCACATTGCTACGTTTTTAAAATTAAAAAATCCCGAATTGTATACAAGTATTCGTTCCGAAGATCATCTGCAACCATTTGCGTTAGCGCATGAGGTGACATTACAACAGTAAAGCAATTAGGGGGATGGAAATCAACCACAGTTGCCGAAGGTTACATAGATGACAACATAACCAATAAAATAAAAGAGGAAATCAGATATCAAACGAAATTAACAAACATTATACTAGCTCCAATTACAATGAAAAACCTTGTACTAGCTCTAGTGCCAGTCCAAGTCCCATGATTTTCAATCAGACTCAGATGACTGACAAAGTCATCCCTGGCATGAATTTTAACAATTGTAATGCAGCTATTAATTATTATTATGTAAGTAAATAAACATAAATTTTTTGTGTATTAATAACGTTACCATTGATGAAAAATAATGTGTATTTTGCATTTTTTTAATAAACTTATATATATATATATATATATATATATATATATATATATATATATATATATATATATATATAGTTGTGTATAAAGTATAGTATTCAACACGCGTATAATGGCAATTACCCACTCAGAGCCTCCGGCTCGTGTTGCAATTTCATCTTCGTGGGTAATAGCCATCATTATACGCTTGTTGAATAATATACTATTATTTTATAATTATGTTACAGACATTGGAGGTGCTTCTCAAAACCTACAACGACAATAACAGGAAGCTTGTCATGATCAATTTCTCACCTGAAATTCTTAGAACAATGACGAAAGTCACAGATACGGAATATCTGGAATTGTGTCACAGTTCGGACTCAATCCCCGAGATAATTGTGGAAGGAGGCGAAAACGAAAATCATCCCTTGTTGAGTGGAGCAACCAATGACACAAGAAAACCATCGCTTGCAGAGAGGAGAAAATCGTCTGCGCGGAGTGTGAGTAGCAGGAGACAGTCATCGCACAGAATCGACGAAAGAAAAATGTCTATTTATGATTTCGAGTAATATAATCTTCCAAAAGTTCTTGAATATCACTTGTTGTTGATGTTTATTCAGGAGCATGTTGTTGTGTCCACATTTCATTACCCCACGTTTTGTTACGGTGAATCCACATGTCGTTGTTCTCATAGCCTCCGAATATAGCCGAAGGAAATGACACGTTTCCAGGACGCTGGGTAAGACGAAGAGGTGCAATTGAGTGGCCCCCTCGGTTACCCGACTTGAGTCCTCTAGATTTTTTTTCTTGGGGCACATGAAAACCAAAGTTTATAGCACCTCACCTGACATACTGGAAGATCTGACGTGTGTCGCGAGGTGACACCGCAAGTGGCCCATAATGTAGGGAAACGGTTTGAATATATCCTGTATCACTGTTAGCACGTTGGCAGACAACAGTTTGATCATTCACTTGACTAATATGGTGAGTTTTTAAGTAGAATAAAATTGATTTTTGAAATTTTCATTAAACGTATTGTTGGTATTTGAAAGCTCCATATTTTCTAAACGAGTTGATTGATTTTTGAAATGTATACATCAATATATAGGGAATTTTTGGCATATTTCAAAGAGGTATCACTTGATTCCCATTCCCATTTGAAAAAAGTTGGGAGATGACATCCCCACTTAGAGGACTGCAGGTTTAGAATGGTTTTTGCGTCAAAACAAACTTGACGTGTTTTTGGATTTTGTCGAAAAGTTCTTTTCCAGCCTGTAATGTCTTTCGATACGTTTTCGATGGGCCACCCTGTATACCAGCTGTCGGTGCCCCAATCAAAAAAACTCTTAGGTCTTTTTTGTATACTGATTTGGCAACAGCGCTTCATTCGGCTACGATCGGAAACTGTGGACACAACGACATGTGGATACAATGAAATTTGGGCACAATGCAATGTGGGTGTGATGAAATATGGGCACAACGCAGTGCCCACGCCTATTCTACAGTGTACCAATCAAAAACCAACTCCACAGAACAAGGATTGTGACTCCTGATCAGTAACATGAATGAAAATTTTGGCTCACACACAAAATAATAATGGATTCAAAATAAATCCAACCTCCTGCCGACTAAATCATCTACAATAGGAATTTTCATCCCGAGAATTCATCATAAAACAACTAAGTCCTCTACGACTACTGATTCACAGCAATAAGACTCCTGGTAGTGCTTATATAAGAGCAACTCAGCAAGTGCTCTTTACGAATCACCTGAAAACAGTCCACCTCATTCCAGAGACCACATTCACATGGTTTCATGTTTATTCCCGATCATGATAGGTCATGTCGATAATTACTACTTGTTTCTCTGATGGAGTGGGAAATAATACGAACAGATTTGATACAGGTAGAGGCCCCCTAAATATTGTTAATATAACGTCTGAAGATTTTTTATAATTTATCTCTAGCCTTTCTTTGAGACCGTTTGAATAATTAAAATACTCTTGTCAAAACTTGACTTTTATTATAATTTTTGTGTACATAACAACATTCTTTATTGGAACACGCTAGATACAAAATATTATAGAAGGCTTTCATTACATTCAATCTCAACACTCCACTTTAAATTTATATCAATGCCTTCAAAATATCCAATGGTTCCCACAACCAAGGATACACAAATTGTCAAACACATTACCTGTCAACTGTCATATCACTTAAAATACATTTTCTCAAGTTTTCGATTATTCAAAAGATTTTGTTAAAACGTCTGTTAACTGACATTAAGACTGACAATATTCCAAATTGAAGTTTTGTTCGATAACTTTTTCGTTTATGAATTTGAAACGAACATCAATATACTTTGATCCTTTAAAATCACAACCGGTTTTGATCATATGAACTGCACTTTGATTATCTAGCCAATATGCATATTAAGATCTTTATGTGTGTGCTCTTTGAAGACATTCTTTAAAACAAGTACCACTTTCACAGATTAATAAACTGATTCAGCTGTACTCTGTACTCAAAGAGACAATTGGGGAATGGGCTGTAGCTTGGCTCGTTACTTCCGGCATAAAAGCATTAAAAAAATTAGAAGTTGGAAACCACATCCTACCAGCGTTAAATAGTCTAGTGCTGCTAAAATGGCATTGAGTCAAGCTGGAGGACGTAACGAAATACAGATTTCTAAGATAATTCCATTCCAAACAGAGTCCAGAGGAATCCTACTACTCTTATCCTCCGAGCAATGAAAGACATAGAGATGTCATTTCTATAATCACAACACACATTTGTTATGAAAGCTCCATAACACTATCCATTGTTACAAATTGTGGGTGAGGTGTAAAACTCCGAGTTCGGAGGGGAAGATTTGTTATTGTTATGATATTCGGACGTACGCGTAGAACCAGTGGCGTGCTAATGCATTTTCTCATATTTCATTTTTAATTAAAAATATGTATAATAATACTCGGTGGGTTCAGAGAAGTTTGTTCTCACATGTATTGGAATCGATAGGAGACCACATGCCTGGTTAGAAAGCACGTGTGTTATCAAGATGTCAATCCTGGCGGAAGTGCTGTAGGTGTCTCTAAGTTAAAAAGTGAATGCGCTACCAATAATTTCTAAGTCACTCCGGAGCGCCACGGCAAATGATAACCACCATGTACCCTCACAAGCTATGCCTTTGAGTACACTCTACGAGTGTTGTCAGTAGAGAGTAACATATTTCATTACGATGAATAGGTACAAAAATAAGTGACAATTGTAAATGACATGAGAATTGTTGGAACGCCATGTGTACTATCATGGCATACACTATTTTTTCTACGATCTTTCAAAAATTGACTTTTATTCGTAAATTGCGTACGCAGAACGATAGTGATTATTGCTGTGTAGCAATAGAAACTAAATTGCTTCAAAGCAATGAACACTACCTTTGATGGTTCAATCAATCGAAAATACTGTATTGTGCGAAGAATTAGATTATTGCAGATAAAGCATAGAATAAGGTCATATATACAGAAAAAACAAATGAAAGTGCTGAATTAAAAAAGTCAAAATATTCAAATCCTTGAATCACATTAGTAAACTATACTATACACTTTAAATACGATATACATGAATTATAATACACATAAGAGTTTACGCATAAACTATAATACACATAAGAGATTACATTCAAATTTATGATGAAAGTGTATCATTAAAATACGCATCCAAAGCTAGTAGCTCTCTAACTCTTTCTCTGATGTCTTTTCATGAATTCAGTTTATAGATATTCTGGGGCAGATGATTGAAAGTTGTCAAAAAGTTATTTCTTAACTTGTTTGGAGTTAGGCTTAGGGAGCGATCGATATTACAAGTATGTCGGTAGAAAATCGATAATTTCTTATGTTGTTATTATTAAACGTCTTGCATCTCCAAAAGGATTGAAGAAATTCAATGTGGTATCTCTCAAAATTAGGAAGGAGTGTGGGCTCCCTCAAGAGATTAAAAATACAACTCAACCCATTGATTAGATTTAAAACCTGCGATGATAAACCGTGTTCCATTCACAGTAAAGAAGTTTATTTCCACGTCTGGTTTTACCAGAAGCGATACGTCACTGACAATATTCCAGATCGATCATTCATATTGATATATGAGATATTCCGTGTATATAAAATTTTATTCAAATGGGAATATCGACAACTTTTGATGAACGGATTACCTACGTGATAATCCCTGTATGTCAACAAAACATTCCAATGCCCATTAGATATAGCTAGTGGGTTATGATTTGAATTTGGTTAATGAAGAATTGAGTTTGCTTACTTACTTACTAACTTACTTTTTAGTATACCTACATTTCAACAAGTTTTTCAGTAGATTTACATACAATAACATAGGTTTTTACAGCTATTTCAACAAATAGTGTATTTTTGTATCAAAATCGGGATGAAAATGAGCAAATTCAATAAAAATCAACTTATTAATACCAATGAAAATGTCAACTATGGTTTATGCCATGATTACCATACTGCAACGCCCATGGTTTGATTTGACAAGACTACAAATAAGTCATAAACGGACGTAAACAAACATTATCGCCAAGTCAAGAGTGAATATAATACGGAATTCCAACCTGGTCACAGAGTGCAAACGAATATTTCCGACAATGCCCTTTTTTAACATGATTCGGGCTGAGATGTTTGTAAACAACGTCGGGTATGTTGCTTTCGGAAAAAAGACAGAAAAGCCCTCTCTATATCTTTTATTGCATATCTATATTTGCTGCCTTTTCAGCTTTGGGTTCAATGGCAGGTGGAGCGAGCGCCATCGCAAAAACCGTAATTGTTGCAAAAAATGCCACAAAGAAACTCGAAGACGATCAACGTCACAATAAATATATGGAATGGTTCATTTTGGGTGTAGGATATGATACATGGGTTAGAATCGGATTCATAAGGCCACTTCACACAACAACGAAAAATTTTTAGTTGACATCTTCATTAGTTCTTCTCCCACCCTATCAATGTTCAGAATGATTTAACTTTTGGTTAACTTTCACGTTTACTTGTCACTGTATATGTGAATATCGGTAGGGCACTATGCATTTTTGGTGCAACTAAATATCGAAACATCGAAATAACCGTATGACTTTCTACTTCATATTCATTCTTTGATAATTGTGCTGTTTCGTTATTATTTAATACCTTTATAAAAATACATAAAAACAACAGTATACTTGATATCACTTCTATTTCATAATAAGAATTCCATTTTACATTTGTAAATAATATTGCTATATATGTAGCACAATTTGAGCAAACTGTGTATAAATACAAATATTGCAAAAGACTAGAATACACTTTTTATACTTTGTTCAGTTTCGTTTTAGTAAAATACAAAAAATAAATTTTCTACACTAATTTGACAAATACTCCGACTAGCAGGATTCTCCAGATAAACATGTAATAAGCCACTTGAACAGATTCATAAAACAGAATTGATTTCACTGTTTCAATTCCAATCAACACGAAATTACTGGTTAACCTACAAATATCTCAAAAGTCGTATGATTCTTTTGCTTGAGCTGAAGTACCATTAATTGATTCTTTAATTTTCTCTTCATCTTGTACTTATATTCTTTCAGAATATCCATCAAGTTGATATATGAGGCATCTATCAAATCAAATCACTATTTCAGAATCACTCAAATAATCAACTTTTCTCCAAACTGATTCAGCTTTTGATGTCTATCATGAGGAATATTCAAATTCATGAAATAATACAGGGCATTTTATTTGAAAAAGTCCATGCATGAAAAAAGAGAAGACCCTAAAAATAGAACTACATATTTTTCATGAGATTTAGAAATACATATTATTCATGAGATGTCAATTGCCTTCTCCACTGAATGATAAAATTGCCACAAAGTGTCACAACAATTAAAATTTTCAAAAGTTTTGCAAAGGCAAGATTTCTATAATATTTATAGATACATCGAACATTGCATAGAGATTTTTTTTCAAACATTCCACACAAAGATATGTTATAATCGAATTTAGAGAAGTTAATGACAATGTTTTTTTTTTAAATTTTAATGTAAAGATTTGCTTTAGACTAAGAACGTGAAAGTGTAATCGATCAATTATTTAGGGCGGTACATATCCGTATGCTGAATGCATTGAGGCTACCTTGAATTTTCCTTAGTAGTGGCTGTTGTACACACAATCATTCACAGAAATCCAATAACAATTCCATGTAATTTTGTAAACTTCAAAAAACCTTTCACATTGAATTTATTCAGTTCTGTAATGTGATTCAATTCCCGAAAAAATATACTTAATATAAATGGAATAATAATTTTTTATTTGTTTCAACCTGCATAGACTGAACCCATAACTATTCGATGATGATACTGGATGTTTTGAAGATATGCAAAACACAACTTTGGTTCAAAACAATGTTGAAATCCTATATCTAGAAGCGTTTTCAACTGGCATGCATTTTCACCATATCTGCAGTTGATAAAAATGAAGATACAGCTTATATAAATACATTTTGGTATTCTATATCAATATTTTGGACGGAAGAGTTTAGAGCTCACATTTTATATACAAAATTCTTGAGGTAATCGGATGATACTGATCATATTGTATTGAGAAAGCCCCCTTGGGGTTTACAGCTGCCACTTATGGGATATACACCATTATTACAAGAAATGCTTTGTTGAATCATTTATATAGTGGTGATTATTTAGTGGTGATTATTTAGTGGTATTTGAAAGCTCAGTCACGTAAGTATTCAATTCATTCATATCTGGCAACTAAATAAAGGAAATTTTATTGAACGAATCACCCTCTATCATTTCTTCATCGAGTCTTTTGCGATCGCTTTCCATAGATTAAGTATTCTGGGCAAATATTGGAAAAACACCCATTGTTAGTTGTGTAATTCTGAATTTATGAAGCTCACCATGTAACAAGCTGCATCCGTATAAGGAATTGAGATTATACAGATCCAATTTCATCCGATTCCCAAGAACCAAAAACAATATCTTTCATTTCTCTATTTACAATAATTTTGGAACGAACTCACATAGAAGTCACACGTGTTCTCAAAAGGCACAAAACACACTGTGTATTTCATATCGCAGGTAGTGTACATGTTTTTGCAATTTTAAACGTTTCTCCACCAACGATTCTTTAAAATACCTAAAAGTTAGTAATGTAAGTCTTTAAAGTTCCAAATACAATTACAAATTACAACTTTCGCTATTTTGATTAATTTGCTCATATTCTATCGTACTTCTACAAACAATTATATATTACCTTATTTTATATGAGAAATGGGGACGATAAACAAAAAATTATTTTTCCCCAAAAATTCGTTCATTGCTTTGTTGCAACATTTAGCCCTCATGAACTTTGGCAATTTTAAAAAAGTGGTTGTATGTCCATATCATAATACATATATTTCCTTTCATTTCATATAATCGTACAATGTTAAAACAATATTTTATTTGATCCAAAATTGAGCATTCTTTGCCGAAATTATCTTTCTTCAACCGCTGGATTACCAACTATAGATACTCGTATACCGGGTACCCGTATTTGTAACTTCCCCATGGTGATTTCAGTTATTATTTTTAGTTTTTGAATTATTGGAAAGAACGAAAATTTATAATTTTGTTTTTATTTTTTCAATCGAAAACCAAAAGAATTAGACATTTTTAACTAGAACGTTCTTGGGGCAAGGAATTTAAATCTGGCATTCTATTTCTCAAGGCGTTCTTGATGCCAGAATTACAACACTCAACTTTAGTATTTCTCATGGGCACCATATTGGACTTTTGCATTTCTGAAAAGTTTTTTTTTTCTTGAGTACAACGATGTATCACACGATATGATCGACTCTTACAAGCTGATCAAAGTGAGGAAACATCGATGAGTACTAAAATTAACACGTCTAGGCAATGAACACGAGAATGGTGTATAGAAAGTCAAGCAACGAGGTGTCATCACCCTGTAGAATATCTATAGTCATTTTGGTAAATCAAGGATGGAATTAAATATAACTTACACTGCAGCTCGATTCCAGTTTTTGATATTCATGTCAAAAAGTTTCGGGCAAAATTATCGCTTTATGACAGGTAGGACAAGTGAGCATATTTCAAAAATATTTCTTGTTTACACCCTTGGCATACCAAACTTACATTTTTTTCGAATGGAACACCTTATACATATAATATCACACAAATTCTGGAATCTCCATATCATTTAATGCCATGAAATTTGGAAATTAGAGCAAGTATGAGATAAACTATTTTATTAGCATAGTTTTTGAAAGAAAATCATATGGAAACAATTAAAAATAAATATTACAGATATACATTATATTTCAACCAGTCTTTTGTGGTTATAAACGTGTTGTCTACCTTTTTTTCAAATTCGGTGGGCAAGTAGGAAATTAAAGAGAACACAACTGTTACATTTAAAAGTATTATGCCAAGTTTGACAGATATATGGCCGAATAAAAAAAATGTTGATGTCACTTAGAATTAATTTTAAAGATCAAGCAGTTGAGTATTGAGAAAGCTTCTCCTAAAATTCTCATTTGAACGATGCCTAAAAAAATTGTAGGTGCCATTTGAAAAATTTCAGTTTTTGACAATTTTTTAATGCGACCTTCAAAAATCGCCTGCGTCCAAATGTTACAAAATGGGACCATCGATGGGACTTTAGATATTAGCCTTGAATACCAACCAACTGCTCCACAAATTTGGTTTCCTAAGTTTGAATGGTTTGCGGTAATTTTTTTCAGAAAAATAGACTTATATCAAAAACTAATAACATAACTCGAGTTGTCTGAATTCATAATCTTTTTATTAGTTATAGTATTCTGGGATGGGGTGGTGTTAAAAAAGTCTTCTTTATAACTTGGAAGTGATTCAAAAAAATTCTTAAAAATAATATACCATCAAAATCATTTGTTTCCTTCCGATCTTCCATATAAAAAAAAGTAGAAAATTTGACCCTACGATAAAATTTAAGTCAGTTTTTTGTAATATCTAACAGAAAACAACTACTTCCCCGGCAAAAGCCACGCTGGACATTGAACTACATCTGATAGATATTGAGAAAGACCCTATATAACTTGAAGAAAAAATCTGAAAGTGAAAATTTGCATTTTCATTCAGAAAGTTGATTGTTTATTAAATGTCCAGTTTTCATTGGATATTCTTATCTATAAATGAGATAAGGGGGAATGTTATTCAGAAAATCGCTCATTCCATTGATGCGTGAATTGCATCTCTATCGCTAGGCCTCCGATACATTTTGGTCGACAAAAATCTATTTCACTCTTCTAAGATCATCAGGGAGGTCAGAAGAATTGGAAAACATACTCTTCAGACGCAATTTTACACTGCAATGAGGAATTGTTGGACTATTTCTTGTGCGGTGAAACTTTGAAAATATTTTTTTGACATAAAACCTTTTATGGGTATGGCATGTTGATTTCATTGAAAATATGAAAAGGATGAGTAAGGTTATTCTGGACTTTCATTGTCTAAAAAAGAACAAAGAAAAATTCAATTCTCTGCAATTTTTAATCACGACGTTTCAACTGTTGAAATCTACAGTCGTTATCAAGTGTATAATGCGACAATCTCAAGGATACTTCTTATATATGCTGTGGATAATTTTGTGTCATTAGCCTAGGGGTAATTTGGCGGTATTCAGGTAAGCTTGTTAATTACTGTGCCAGGTCCCTCCGGTACAGCATTGTTAATTCTTATCGCAATTTCAATTGATCCATGCCACTAATTAAGGGTTTCCACACATTACGGATTTCTTTGCTGGCCTGACTAAAGACTTTGTTGTTCATAATATATGCACTCTCTTTAAACTTCCTTCTATACCAGCCCTCTTCTTTATGGATGACTTCGGCTTCAGTCCATTTTATGTTGTGTTGGGTCGTCCAGACATGATCCGCTATTCCTGACTTTGATGTTTCTCCTCGTTGAGTGTTTCTCTTGTGTTCAGCGAGTCTA
The DNA here is from genome assembly GCA_944452925.2 of Chrysolina oricalcia. Classification (NCBI taxonomy): domain Eukaryota; kingdom Metazoa; phylum Arthropoda; class Insecta; order Coleoptera; family Chrysomelidae; genus Chrysolina; species Chrysolina oricalcia. Next base: position 54,545,048 of record OX101824.2, read on the forward strand.
ACGCTAAGTGGTCTCTTAGTTTCTCCAAGATAAGCTTCGCCGCATTCACAAGGGATGCGGTAGATGCAGTTTTTGGAGTCAATGTCAGCGTTACGTGGTCTGGTCTTTGTGAGATGGCTGCGAATAGTGTTACCTGCCTTGAAACATGTCCGTATTTTGTATTTCGACCCAATTCGCTTTATTCTTTCCGATAGACCTCTAACATACGGAACGCACAGGGTGGTTTGTGTCGGCTCATCTGGTTTCTTGTTCTTATCCCCCCTGCGAGCTAGAACCTCTTCTATATGTTTTTTGGGATACCCATTTCGTCGCAGATCATTCTTGATATTGTCCAATTCGATGGTAAGACTTTTATCTGTGTTACATAGGTTGTAGGCACGGTCCACCAGCGATCGAACAACCCCTCTCTTTGTAGCACCATGATGGTTCGAGTCGAAGTTCAGGTATTGTCCGGTATGAGTCGGCTTTCTGTATACTGATGTTTGGCACTTATCATTGTTCCTTTGAACTTTCACGTCTAGAAAAGGTAAATAATATCAGCCGGCAAGAACAGAGCACTGAACAATCTGAAGAAAGACAACACAATAAAGATTCTGCCTGCGGACAAAGGAAACGCAACGGTCGTCATGGACAGCGACCTCTATGAGAGAAAAATCGAGGAGGTACTCGGTAAAGGTGAATACAAACGATTGGCTAAAGATCCCACTGCAACGATAGAAAGAAAGGTGTTCCATACGCTAAAAAAGTACGAACAATTTTTCTCAGATAGAGAAAGATCAATGTTGACACCACACCACAGCAAGCCACCGCACCTTTATGGACTACCAAAAATCCACAAGGCAGAAGTTCCTTTGAGACCGATAACCAGCTCCAGAGACTCAGCTACCTACAATCTAGCCAAGTTCCTACTGCCGATTATCCAACCACTGCAAGGAAATACCTCGACGTTCGTGAAGAACTCCAGGCACTTTGTAGAGATCCTGGAAGAGGTCAAAGTAGCACCAGGAGACCAATTCGTCAGTTTTGACGTGGAAAGTCCCGGTAGAAGAGGCCTTGCAAATTATTCGGAAAAATCTGCAAGAAGACACAGAGCTGAAGAACAGGACGAACCTACCAGTACGTGGCATTATGGACCTGCTAGAATGTTGCCTGCGAAATTGTTATTTTCAAGAAAAAGACCGCTTTTTCTCACAGGAAGACGGACTACCGATGGGATCCTCATTATCACCCTTGGTAGCAAACATCTATATGGAATGGTTTGAAACTTTTGCTACAGAGACAGCCCATAAGAAACCTCAGATGTGGTTGAGATATGTTGACGACACGTTTGTCATATGGAACCACGGAGACGAGGACCTTGACGTCTTTTTGGAACATCTGAATAACATCAGAAAGTCCATAAACTTCACGATGGAAAAGGAGACGCAAGACGGTTTACCTTTTCTAGACGTGAAAGTTCAAAGGAACAATGATAAGTGCCAAACATCAGTATACAGAAAGCCGACTCATACCGGACAATACCTGAACTTCGACTCGAACCATCATGGTGCTACAAAGAGAGGGGTTGTTCGATCGCTGGTGGACCGTGCCTACAACCTATGTAACACAGATAAAAGTCTTACCATCGAATTGGACAATATCAAGAATGATCTGCGACGAAATGGGTACCCCAAAAAACATATAGAAGAGGTTCTAGCTCGCAGGGGGATAAGAACAAGAAACCAGATGAGCCGACACAAACCACCCTGTGCGTTCCGTATGTTAGAGGTCTATCGGAAAGAATAAAGCGAATTGGGTCGAAATACAAAATACGGACATGTTTCAAGGCAGGTAACACTATTCGTAGCCATCTCACAAAGACCAGACCACGTAACGCTGACATTGACTCCAAAAACTGCATCTACCGCATCCCTTGTGAATGTGGCGAAGCTTATCTTGGAGAAACTAAGAGACCACTTAGCGTTAGACTCGCTGAACACAAGAGAAACACTCAACGAGGAGAAACATCAAAGTCAGGAATAGCGGATCATGTCTGGACGACCCAACACAACATAAAATGGACTGAAGCCGAAGTCATCCATAAAGAAGAGGGCTGGTATAGAAGGAAGTTTAAAGAGAGTGCATATATTATGAACAACAAAGTCTTTAGTCAGGCCAGCATAGAAATCCGTAATGTGTGGAAACCCTTAATTAGTGGCATGGATCAATTGAAATTGCGATAAGAATTAACAATGCTGTACCGGAGGGACCTGGCACAGTAATTAACAAGCTTACCTGAATACCGCCAAATTACCCCTAGGCTAATGACACAAAATTATCCACAGCATATATAAGAAGTATCCTTGAGATTGTCGCATTATACACTTGATAACGACTGTAGATTTCAACAGTTGAAACGTCGTGATTAAAAATTGCAGAGAATTGAATTTTTCTTTGTTCGTTTTAGACAATGAAAGTCCAGAATAACCTTACTCAAAGTGAAACATTGTCAACCACTTTCAAACAAACGTATGAAAAGGATGTTCATAAAGTCAGTTGTGAAATCATCTGCGTCTGAAAGTTGGAATTTAGTCGCTATTTTCCATCGTACAAAATGGAAAATAGTAATGATTCAATTTTCAGTTGAGAATGTTTCTCTTTAAAACATTTCTATGTATTCTTACAAAAGTAAAAGAATGGTTGAATACCACATATTTTTCATAATTTTAATTAATTGGTAAATTTATTTTGTTTCGACACACAAAATTTTGAAATACTCAGATTCTCATTATCCCTAGAAACCGGAGGGGGACACGCAAAAGAAAAAATTCAAAGGTGTTCAATCGCAGGAAATATAAGTTTGGTTGTTCATGGAGGGCAACATACATGTTCTTTATGTGTTAATTCATCAATAATCAAGACACATGATCATGATAAATTCAATAAAGGTGAATTTTTAAATCAACTATCTTTGTTACTCTGACAGTTACTGACAGTTACAGAAAATCACCGAGGAGTAAATTCTCCAATTAAAATACTGATGAACTTACAAATTCATGATACACATGATTTACTCTTACACCGGATGATTAAAGTGAGTCCAGCAGAGAGTCCAAAAGCTCGAGTTGGCAGTCATCCCAACCTTTAGTGGCCAACAACAAACCTGTGAGTTCGTCTTCCCCCAGCATTTGATTGACAGGTTCTGTTATCACTGACTGATTTGGCATGGAGTCGGGAATGAAATCATCAGTAACGTTATCGTTATCTTTCGGATCTTCTTGGACATTTTCGTTTCTAGCTTCCGATAATTTTGGTGTCTTCTTATCTGCCTTCTTTTCCTTCTTCTTCAGTTCTTCGAAGTTTTCGATGTCGGTCTCCCCGCAAATCGAAATGTTCGAGAGAATGTTATGCTTTCTTTCTCCAGTTTTTTGTGTCGAGCGGTACCTTGAAAAATGAATGATATTTATTATTGACACAATAGTAACAATCTGGCCTGTCATACAGTGTGTTTCTGCCAAATGGATTAAATTCGATAACGAATAAACGTGGGCGTGTTCAAAGAAATGCTCGGACACGTCGATTGGTATTTATAGTAGCGCATTTTTTTCAGCAAAAACTTTCTATACATGGTGTGTCATGCAGAAGCGGCATATACCAAATTTCTTATGGCAAATGCAATACCCTGTATCCTGTGTTAGGTCCACTTTTATTCAATTTATTATACAGTGAGGCTTTTAATAGTCCACCCCTGTTAACTTTTGAACGGTTCGACGTAGAAACATGAAAAAAAAATCGTTTCGAGGGTTTCACTAATACTACTTTTTGAAATGAAAAAAAATTGTGATTGCACGATAGGGGGCGCAGGGGGGCTCATCAACTCAAAATTTTTAAATGGCACGTAGGGTCAAGTGTCACATCGTTGAAATTCTCTTTACAACCATCTAAATATTTTTGAATTTTGTTTATAATTTTTTTCCTAATTTCTATTTTTATACCTTTCGAAATTTTTAAATTAATGTGCCCCCAGCACCATCTGTCGAGTAATTGCAATGTTTCAAAAAGTAGTATTGGTGAAACCCTCGGAAGCGTTTTTTTTTTCATGTTTCTACGTCGAACCGTTCAAAAGTTAACAGGGGGGGGGGACTATTAAAAGCCGCACTGTATATGAGGCTTCAATTTGGAATGAACTCCAAAAAGTAGTTGAGAAGGAAATCAAAATAATTAAAAGTTGGTTTGATGATGATATATTAACAATACATTTTGACAAAACTAAATACCTTCCATTCACTTTATACAGGAATACATTACCAAATTTAGGACCTCTCAATATTGATGACAGCAAAATTTATGAAACTGACTGTATCAAATATTTGGGTATAATGATTGACAGATATTTCAGATGGGATTCACAATTTCAGTATGTAATAAAAAAATTGAGATATCTCTTGTTGAAATTCAAGTAAATAAAAAAATTTCTGAATATCCATTATCTAGAAAAATTTAGAAACACTTCAGAAATTGTTTTCAAAATTAATCTATGAAAAAAATAAAACATACTCATCTAAAGACTTATTCAAAATAAGCATGAAAATGGGTATTAGACAATTATTTTCTTATAATATTATTTTACATATATATATATATATATATATATATATATATATAAACTGGTAAAATTCTTGAAGATGCAGTCAAATCACTGGGCTTAGTCAAAGAAAACTCTTTGTTATATTGTCAAGCTTTCGGAAAAATTGTTATTCCTTCATCGGGACAGATAACTTGAGGTTAGAACTAAAAGTCAACGTGCACAACAAAGAACATTAATATCTTCATAGTCACTTAGACTGTATCAAATATTTGGGTATAATGATTGACAGATATTTCAGATGGGATTCACAAATTCAGTATGTAATAAAAAAATTGAGATATCTCTTGTTGAAATTCAAGTAAATAAAAAAAGTTCTGAATATCCATTATCTAGAAAAATTTAGAAACACTTCAGAAATTGTTTTCAAAATTAATCTATGAAAAAAATAAAACATACTCATCTAAAGACTTATTCAAAATAAGCATGAAAATGGGTATTAGACAATTATTTTGTTATAATATTATTTTACATATATATATATATATCAAGCTAGGGAACTTGTTGGGTGAGCAGCATGCAGGAAGTATACTCTTATAACACTTTATTCCAATATTACTTAAGTGAAATATATTAATTTTTATTGCATTTGGACAAGCAGAAACATAATGTCAGAGAGCTTAACTCTCAATCGATATTATAATTATGAAACATTTTATCTTTTAAATTTCAATTAAAGACTGACCACCTAAAAAGGTATACAATAATAATATTTCAAAATTTCCTTTCTAAAAAACCAATTTTAATAAACGTTCTTCAATTTTGAATACTTATCTGGAAATATATAAAATTTTTTGTAACAGTCATGTGTCATATTCATGAAACAATGTCTATTCTATTTGTTCCAAGCTTGATGTACACTTTTCTCGTTCTGAGTTGCTTAATCTGTCAAATTTCACATTTCAGTACAGTTCCATGCAGGAACGTACCTAAACAAACTTCACATTGTATACATAACCTCAAATAAATTTGCTGTCTTTTTCACGCCTGCCTCTCAACCGGTGTGACATCGGTATGATATCCATTTTAATAAATTTCAATAGAATTAGATTTTATACACAACTGAGTTGGTAATAATGTGTGATGATTACCTTTAAGATTATCTCACAACTTGTTTTTTAATATGTTCAATTACTGTACACGTCTTTTTATATCATCTATTGCAACCAATCTCATCTACACGTAAGTAGTTTAGAATCCACTTTTGTCAATTGTTTTCACTATAGTTAAAACATTATTGTAGCTTTCCCTGATGATGACAATAATACTTGTCGAAATATTGGAATAAAGTGTTATAAGAGTATACTTCCTGCATGCTGCTCACCCAACAAGTTCCCTAGCTTGATCTTAACTAGTCAGCAAAGACAGACATTTAAGATGGGATTCACAAATTCAGTATGTAATAAAAAAATTGAGATATCTCTTGTTGAAATTCAAGTAAATAAAAAAAGTTCTGAATATCCATTATCTAGAAAAATTTAGAAACACTTCAGAAATTGTTTTCAAAATTAATCTATGAAAAAAATAAAACATACTCATCTAAAGACTTATTCAAAATAAGCATGAAAATGGGTATTAGACAATTATTTTGTTATAATATTATTTTACATATATATACATATATATATATATATATATATATATATATATATATATATATATTTAAACTGGTAAAATTCTTGAAGATGCAGTCAAATCACTGGGCTTAGTCAAAGAAAACTCTTTGTTACATTGTCAAGCTTTCGGAAAATTTTTTATTCGGGACAGATAACTTGAGGTTAGAAGTAAAAGTCAACGTGCACAACAAAAAACATTAATATCTTCATAGTCACTTAGACTGTTTTTTGTTGTGCACGTTGACTTTTACTTCTAATCTCAAGTTATCTGTCCCGATGAAGGAATACAAATTTTTCCGAAAGCTTGACAATATAACAAAGAGTTTTCTTTGACTAAGCCCAGTGATTTGACTGCATCCTCAAGCTCAAGGTCTTCTAACCGAAGCCACAAATGTGTGGTTGGCTTCCTGTTGTTGACTTCCTTTGTTTCTATTTTTACATCCAAGTGTTGTACATCTTCGCACTTGATTTTACCGTACTGATGAGAGCTTAAGCTCGAAACACGTGTCTACGGTTGCACAACAATTTGAGGGCTATACCCAATAACTTTTCTATTTATATTTCTATATATATATATATATATATATATATTTATATATATGAAAACTAAAGTTCGGGTTGAACCGCGTCTAGAATTTGTTGGAATTCGACGTTTCGGCTCCGATTTTGGAGCCATTTTCAAGAAATTGGGTTTTTGGTGACTTGACGTCGGGGTCTCAATCTGCTTGCTCCCCAAGTCTCGTCACTGGCTCTCTCTAAGGTCTCAATCTGCCTACTCCTTGGAGAGAACTGAGGATTTGTGGGTTGAGGAACTGTATTTATAGTGGCTGTAATGACCGTGGGAAATGTGTTGTCGTGAGGTGAACTATTAGCGGGAACTGGGTTAGCACTGGATGAGGTGTGCGTGGGAACTGATTTGGAGCGAATTGAGGGGATGCGCGAAATAAGAGGATTCCAGGTATTGGGAAGTCTGCGTCCGTCGTCGCGGGTGTTGAGGCGGGTGTTTTTGCAGGACAACGCCCCTACACAGAAATCTCATGTTGCCATGCAAAAAATTCGTGATTTAGGCTTTGAATTACTAGAACACCCCCCTTATTCACCAGATTTGGCTCCGACTATCATCTCTTTCCTCAACTGAAAAAAAGTTTAAAAGGTCGTAAATTTTCTTCCAACGAGGAGGTAATAAAAGCTGTGGAGGTCTGGTTTGCAAAGCAAGAAGAAACATTTTTTTTGAAAGGTCTAGAGACGTTGCAGGTTCGCTGTAATAAATGTATCCAATTAAGAGGAGAATATGTTGAGTAATAAAATATTTTGAGATTGAAATTTTGTTTGGTTCTATAGCAGGCTAAGAATTTTTCAATATATCCTCGTAGGAAATTGAAAATGAAATATGTCTAGAATTGTCTGAGGAATCCAAAAATTTATTAAAATACAAATTGTTGCATTTGAAACAAAAAACTTGGCATTGGCCGCTGTTACTTGACACCCCGTGTATATAAAGTTTTTGTTGAAAAAAATGCGCTACTAAAAATACCAATCGATGTGTCCGAGCGTTTTTTTTTTTTCAAACACGCCCCCGTTTATTCTTTATTGAATTTATTTCATTTGGCTGAAACACTGTATAAATTGTATGAAGGAATTTAGGCTTTCACGACTGAAATCGATTAGAAACTTTCACATAATATTTTTTCTGAAAAGAAAGTACCAGAAAGAATGAGGAGGAATGATATGGAACACGGATGGTACAATTTTTCATGAAAGCTTTGTGATTTTATTCGATTAAAAGACTATCTGTTCTGTAGTTATTATTCCAGTCTTCAGACGTTTTCACTTCTAGAGGGCTCAATGTTTACCTTTTGATTTTTTTAGGTGGCTTCGAGAATTCTTCAGCAACCCGAATCCTTGGTGCTCTAACAGTAAGACTAGATCTTCTTTTGGATCTTCTTGACTCTTCTAGTCGTTCCAAATCCAGTTTCCAAAATCCTCCTTTGCCTGGTTCATCCTTTGATCTTGGATGTTTCACAAAACATTTGTTCAATGACAAGTTGTGCCTTATTGAGTTCTGAAAGAAAAATGAGAAATTATACAATGATGCCATGCAAAAAACACATTAACATACATTTTAATTTTTAGTTCAATTTTCGTAATTTTTTTTAGCAAACTGTAGATAAATGATTAATTTCAACTTGCAAATCCAATCTTTTTTTTAATTCAGGCGTATTAGTCATTGTGCAGGGTTGTTGTGTAACGCTAACTTTAGCTTCTGGGGACTTGGTGCTAAAAGGAATGGATTTCAGGTATGGCCTGCCTGTCGTAGAAGGTGACTAAAAGACCTCACCCACAAGGGAAACCAAAGCAGGGGCTTTTGAATACGCGTTCTTGAACAGTCTTCTTTCATTTTGTTTCTAATTCAATAATTTCTCGAAAAGCCAACATGGACGGACTTCTTAGCAAGAGATCAACTTCAATAGTAGTTTATTCATAGCATAAAAGAATGAACATACGATGCAGAAAAACTCATCTCCACAAATGAAGGTTTGGTATCATGTGGTGACAAATAACCCCCCCTTTTATATTCATTTATTCATTTCAATTTTTTCTTCTCCATGATTTCTTAGTTAGCTGATGATGAACCTATATAGGTTCAAAACATGTACTACCCACTACTGATACGGTTTAACTGATTGTAGACTTTTCCGTTTTACCATTTAACAACACTAGATGGTGAAATCAAATTGTGGAGATGATTTTGAGTTTTTCTGCATCGTATATCCATACTTGTTAGAAAGTGGTTGACAATTTATTAGTGTTAGTAGAATTCTTCTGGACTTCCATTCTCTAGAAACAAAGAAAATGAATTATTTGCAAGTGTTTGAATCACGACGTTTCAACAGTTAACATCTACTGTCGTTGTCAAGTGTGTATGCGACAAGATATCTCGGATACTCATTATATAGCATGCAACTAATGTACCTGCTATAAAGGTAATTATGATTTTCGTGGGGTCTCTCTCAGGTCATCAATGTTAATGAATGTGATACAACGACTTTTTTTGGTGAGTGTTATTATTGATGACCAATCTTGTCAGGTCTTGACACAGAGTTTTTATTGAAATCTCAATCGATCTAGCTGAGTGTTAAGTGGCTTCCACACATTCCGAATCTCTATGCTCGGCTGACTGAACACGTCATTATTCTGAATATAAGCCGACTCTATAAACTTTCTCTTATACCAATGATGTTCATTGTGGATAATTTGGGCTTCCGACCATGCGATGCTGTGCTGATTAGTCCATACGTGATCTGCTATTCCCGACTTCGCTGTTTCTCCTCGCTGAATATTTCTCTTGTGTTCACCGATTCTCATATTTAGTGGCCTCTTAGTTTCTCCAACATAATCCATCCCACATTCACACGGAACACGGTAAATGCAGTTCTTGGAATCACTATTCTCGTTGGGTGGTCTCGTTTTTGTGAGTTGGCTACGAATATGTAATATGAAAAGACAAGAAACCCCTGAAACAAATAGCCAACTACACAATTATGGAACACGCAACTGCAATGACCTTCGCCAACCATTTTCAAGACTCTCTGTTGGTCAGAACTCACATATTTATAGAGGCATTGTTTGTTTTAATAAATATATAAAAATTAATGGAAATGATGCAAGTTTTAATATTTTCAAAAATAAGCTCCATACATATCTGTTACTAAAAGCCTATTATTCCTATGACGAATTCCATAAAGATACCGGTTTACCGTAGTAGTAGAGTCTTATTTTTATTATTAAGTATTGTATATAAATATTATCAAATGTACTTTAACTTTTTTTTTATACTAAATGTATTTTTACTATTAAGTACACACTATACTGAATGTTGACAAGTCCAATAGTCCCTATGTATTTGTGAATTTTAGAATTTGTTAATGTGTGAGGTCTCAGAGCTGAATAAATGCATTGTATTGTATTGTATTGTAATGGTATTACTTGATCTGAAGCATGTTCGGATGTTGTACCTCGATCCAATTCATCTTATCTTATCCGATAAACCTCTCACATAGGGAAGACATAGGGTAGGCTGAGTTGGTTCATCTGATTTCTCGGTATTGCCTCTTCTGCGGTTAAGGACCGCTACTATATGTTTGTCGGAGTACCCATTCCGTCGCAGATCTTTCTTGATGTTATTCAATTCGTTGGTCAGACTCACATCGGTGTTACAGAGGCTGTAGGCCCGGTCAACCAACGAGCGGATAATTCCTCTCTTCGTCGCTCCATGATGGTTCGACTCAAAATTCAGGTATTGTCCGGTGTTAGTTGGTTTTCTGTACACTTACGTCAGCGTTCTGTCAGCCGATCATAGAGATTCGGAATGTGTGGAAGCCACTCATCACTCAGCTAGATCGATTGAGATTTCAATAAAAACTCTGTGTCAAGACCAGTCAAGATTGGTCATCAATAATAACGCTCACCAAAAAAGATCGTTGCACCACATTCATTAACATTGATGACCTGAGAGAGGCCCCAAGAAGATCAGATCATAATTACCTTTATAGCAGGTACATTAGTTGCATGCTATATAATGAGTATCCGATATCTTGTCGCATTCACATACTTGATAACGACAGTATATGTTAACTGTTAACTCAAACCTATGCAAATAATTCATTTTCTTTGTTTCTTGGCAATGGAAGACCAGAAGAATTCTAGTAAGTATACCCATACCACTGCACTTTGAGTTATAATGGACTTATGCCAAAGATTAATGAGAGAAAAATCATATTCATTTTGGCATACGAGTACCCTTTAGGAATCTTTTGTTACCTTAGCAGGGCATTCGATTTCGTCAATCATTCTATATTATTCGAGAATTTGATTAAATATGATATCATAGGACAACCTCTGGATTGGATATCACTGTGAACAATTAAAATTCTGAAATGAAGGGTTTCGATCTTGGTGTGCCGCAGGGCTCAGTTTTGGGCCGAAAGAGTAAACATTTGATGCCAGAGAGTGGTACTGGAGAAAAAAAGTGAAGCGGTTTTCCAGTATTTGATGGAGAATACTTGAGCCAATATTTACGACGAAATGGCAACATCAGAAGACATAGTTTTTGAAACAACAAGAAACCAAACGAAAACAAGAGCAAGAGGAACCAGAAACCAAAAGAAAACAGGAAGAAGAGGAACAAGAAGCCAAAAGAAAATAAGAAGAGAAAGAGCTTCTTCAACAATCTGATTTTTTTTCTGTTATCTCGTATTCTGAGATCGGCTGACAGTCAAAAGTTGTGATTTGTGCATTTTCAGTTAAGGTGCATTTAGTCAACATCATTTTAAAATTGTGCTTAAATATATGTTAAAAACGAAAGTTGAATCTGTTAAATCAAATGGCACCATTTATACAACAATATTAAGTTTATGCTAAAAACATGTCACTTTGAAAATCCCAATTTTATAACAATCTTACTTTTACGATAAAAATATTGTTCTTAATTCACGTGTACCTAAAGTTTCATGTCATAAAATGTACCTATCATTATCGAATGTATGCCTAAATCTAAAACTCGTGTAATATTAGGTCTGATAAAAAATTATTTTCACGGTTATGTTTATGTCAGTGCTTGTGCTAAAGTTACGTTTATGTTGACTAAATGCACCTTTACAGTTCATGGGAGAGACATATTTTGCCGAAAGTATAGCTACTGAGCTTGAGAAGTGTTCAGCAAACAGTTCGGGAACCTCATTTGTGAATGTTTTGTGACTTTCCAAGTTTCTTTTATTTTGTTGTATGAATTTTTATTTTCGCGCAAAAAATGTTTTTCTTTTCTAACTTAATTTTGTGTTTGTGCTCTCGTAGTTTCACTTTATACCATTCATTCAGATTATAATCGATATTGCCCGAACTTGACAGAATCATAAACATTTCCATCAAGTGATCTCCTTCCTTAATTATATCTGGGGATATCCAGCCCTTTGGATTGCTTTGATTGTGAGTTTTATTTTTTTGGCATGAAAAACTGAAGCACCAGATACTCATACACATTCAGACAGGTCCTGTTACTATAAAAAATTCGATGTTGGTTGCGGAAATAATGGAAATAATGGATGAATGGTCAGGATATTATGAAGAACAACGACTTCATCCTGAATATTAGAGATAGAGTTTTATGGATTGGTAATGAAGAAATCTTCCAGAGCAATCATAGTGAGAAAATCCAGAAATTGAGTTCTATGTTTAGGAAGACATCCAAATTCCGAACAAACAACTCTGATACCATCAATATGGCCCGAATGAAGGGTGAGTAAGGACATATGGGCACTGGAATTATTGAAAACAGAAAATTCAACAATCTCATCGACGAGCATTGCAAGAAACTGCAAGATAGCACCGTAAGAGCCAAGCTCCAAGTATCTGATCTATTATAGACTATAGAAGCATTCAGAAAGAGTCAGAAAAATGATCAGTCAGAAATGGAGTTAGACCTGAAATACCTATGATGGAGACCATTGTTCTTCAACTCAAACTAGTCAAAGTCGAGGGAAAGTGACGCGGTATTCATCTGAGGAACTGACTGAATTGACAAGAACACCACAGGGACCATATTGATGCCGTTTGGCTCTATCAACCTCAGAGAAAGAAAGGAATATGCTTCAAGCTACAGGAAAATTGGACGGCGTCATAAAGAAGATCGACTAGTATTATTATCCTTTGTCAATCTCGAAAAAACTTCACATTACTCAAGTCTACGTTATCATATAATAATATTTTGACATACCTGCCAACTGGGGTGCGCTTTCCTATAATACAAAAAATTCTCCCTGATCCAGTGGTAAATCGCGGACAACGTCATTTTGTTTCCATTCTTTCCCATCGCCATACAGATCAAGGTGGCGTACGAAAACGGAGGTTTCTTGTCTCCATTCTTCTTGTAATAGTTGATGTTTATTGTCAAATCTTCCCGACTATTAGACGACTTCCTTTTTGGCTTTGGACACGGAGATACTGGAGGAGTTGGAATGTTTGGAACCGCCATTATATTGGTGATATTGTGCAACCAGTTCAAACTAGTTAGGTCTGTTTCTGTTTGTTCCTCGTTGTCACTCCGAGGGCTAAGCATTGAGGAATTTATAGTGTCTTGAACGGTGTTGTCGGTATCTTCATTATTTTCATCATCCAGTTTTTGGAATATTTCAAAACTTTCTGTTGATTCTTCATATATTTGAAAGGGGATTATCTCCTCATACATCCCTTCCTTGAGATTTATGAAACTCGATTTTAAATCATCATTATCTAATTGTGCTCGGAGCAAGTCATTGTCAACGATGAACTCAGTGTTAATGACGCCATTTCCATTTTGGAACTGTATTTCTACTATTTGAGATTCCGGGATACTTATGACATTCGTCGATTCAACTTCTATACAATTTTGAACCTCCATAGGCATACTCTCTGTCCTACTTTGGGTACGGATACTATCAAGAATATTCAACGAATTACTATCTAATTGGTTTGTGTCGAAATTTAATAATTCTTTGTTGATGTTCTGCAGATTCTTCGTAGCTATTTCTGTTTCTGCGTCAGTTTCCATGGCAGGGAAAGTGAACGTGAAAAACTCAGCGTCACAGTTATTTCCTAACTTGTTCATTATGTTACATATTTCCAAAGTCATTTTGAGCGGTTGTGAGCAAAACGTATTGTTGGGCGGATTTTTTTATCACATGGTTTTCATTTCGTCATTTTGTTTTTGTCTCGTTCAATTCCATGGCTATTTTAATTTTAATCTGGAACAAAAAATAATCGATAGTAAATTACAAGTCACATAGAATAAAGTTCGAAAAGTCTGACGGAGGGTTTCAAATGAATGTTACGAATAATTTCGATTAAGTCGAAATGCTCTTCTCTCTATACATTTCCACGAAGTGGAGAATATAAAGTCCTTAATTTTTTGTTTTTTTGAAATATTTCCCGGACTATTGTTATTAGGGAAAAATTTTATTCCCATTTTTTGTAGGTTTTCAGTAGCCGATCAAAAACAGTATTTTGTGCCGCCGTCTTTGAATTTTTTGTGTTTTCATTAAAACAACTTCAATACAATCTATAATTATTCCAATTTATAAAAATGATGATAAGAAGAATTTTAATAACTACAGGCCAATATCTTTAATCAACTCAATGGGCAAGTTACTTGAAAAATGCCTCAAAACACGTATTACTGAATTTTTGGAAAGGGACAAAATTCTTTTTCCGACGACCACATGCAAAAATGGCCAATAGCACCCTAGAGATGAAAAGTTAAATAACTCTCTAGAGTGATATATGTATCTTGTTTTGCACAATGGAATTGAAGTGTGCTTTAAAATTAATATTGCGAAAACGTCAGATAAACTTTAGAAGTGTCAGTTTTGCATATGCATCATTCTTATCATAATTACAAAACCGTGAAAATAGTATCTAAAATTCCATAAAACATGGTTGCACATATTATTAGTGATGATCAATCAATCCGCAAATCCGCGCGCGCGGATTTGCGAAATGTCGGGATAGCGCGCTCGCTTCGCTCGCGTATTTCTGGCCTTGTTCACTAACTAATAAGGTGTGAAAATTTCTACTCAAAGTGGACTGAAATCGACCAAGTAGGTATGAAAATTTCTACTGAAAGTTGACTGAAATCGACAAAGTAGTGATGGGAATGCGCGCGCTCGCTTCGCTCGCGTTTTTCTGGTCTTGTTCACTAACGAATAAGGGATGAAAATTTCTACTCAAAGTCGTCAGAAATCGATAAAGTAGTTGGGAATGCGCACGTTCGCTTCGCTCGCGTCTTTCTCGCAGATATTTTCACCAATGAGTA
The DNA here is from genome assembly GCA_944452925.2 of Chrysolina oricalcia. NCBI lineage: Eukaryota > Metazoa > Arthropoda > Insecta > Coleoptera > Chrysomelidae > Chrysolina > Chrysolina oricalcia. The sequence continues at coordinate 54,560,133 of OX101824.2, forward strand.
AGAAATAAGTTACATAAGTTGCAAGAGTAGTAATAGGAATGCGCGTGCTCGCTTTGCTTGCATATTTCTTGCTGAATATCTTCACTAAGAATGATTCACTCTTCGAGTGTTTATTAGGAACTATTATTATTATTGATGAAAAAGTTGTCAGTCTCTAGAGCGCCAATACTTCCGAAAACTATTCACTACAAACATTTCATATTCATGAGTATTCAGTATTCAGGAGTTTTAGGGAATCTGACAACGTCGCATTGTACTCTTTTAAAGTTATTAAGACTCATTGTTGTTGTTGAGTCAGTAAAAGACATTGATACTGGCTACTTTGTTATGAAAGAAGCCATTTCGTTGTCAGATAACTGGAATGGAAAAAAATCTTGGTATTGATATTTTGAATGCACAAAAAATATTTTTAAATAGACAGAGCATGTAGCAGGCATTTTTTGTGAACAAATAATTACCTAAATAAACGTAACGGATCACAAACATTCATTTTTGGTATATGCGCATGCGCAAACAGATAGAAAAGACGCAATCTATCCGTATCGTATAGTCGGGTAAGCTCGATTAGGTTTGCATAAGATCGGGTCTGTCGGGTTGATTTATAGTCATTAAAGTAGGTTATTTTATGTGAAAAGTGTTCTTAATTTTTTTGTGCGCATGTATATTCATATTTGTTTGCGCACATTTCCGTGATCTGTCTCGTTCTTTTGAATTTTGCTAGTCATTTAGAAACAGTATGAGTACCATTGTTTCCAATGTACAGTCAGAGTGTTGATGGGAAAATGTTGTGGTTATATCAACTCATTTTTCATACTCATTCACTAAAATATTCTGTGATACGTGAATTGAATATTTCTGGAATCACATTGGCAATGTCGCAAAATCAGAATCACGTTTTCGTCAATTCCATTGTTACCAACCTGACAACAGAAATGACAGATATTCAGTAAACAAAACAGCATGAATTTGTTGATTTTGTATTTGCTATAAAAAGCTACAATTTGTTGATAAGAAACTGTTTTCAATGAAAAAAAAAAGTGTAAAACTGGTGAATTAGTGTGTGTATATTGTGCTGGTGAAAATGAGGAGTCATTTGAGTGTGTTTTTCGAAGAAGAAACGTGTACCAGAAAATGCCAATTTTCATTTAAAAAAATTGCCCGTATCTCCGAAATAACTTCAGACAGCCAAAAATATCATTTGGATTTTTTGTTCAGGAGGTCAAACTACGTAAGTCCCAAAAAATTTTTTTTTCAGCTTGTAGCGCCCGGTTAACGGAATTTTACCTGAAAACGTTTTGCTTGCCCTATCATACTGTATATTGATTTATTTTCCCATTGTGAAAAATGCAGTATGAATAAAGACATATTATTATTTTTTTTTTTTTTTTTTTTTTTTTTTTCCTTGGTGTTTTGGCATCGACTGCTATGGACATTAGCCATGTATTCTGGATAGGCCTTGTTACTAACTCCATACGCCACTTTAGGAGCAGCACTGTTAATTTTTAACGCAACAGTGAATCGTGGAGGATTATTCCCAGCCGACACGAGCCTCAGTCATTCAGACTTTCACATCTGAAAATGAAAAAAGATCGCACCGTCTGGGAATCGAACCTGCAATCTCTCGATTACTAGGCGAGCGCTTAACCACTGCGCTAATCCCCGCCCTGACATATTATTATTATTATTATTATTATTATACATGGGTGAACTTTCCAATACAATCCAATGCTCTACTTTATGGAATAATTATTCTATGTTGCGTACCATTGTATCCATTCACCACAATGTAGAGATCTCCAAATATAGTGGAACTTAAGGCATTTAAAAAAAGGAAAAGTGACGGATATAACGCAACAAGAAATTAGTGAATTTATAAATAAAGCTTCCGATGAGATTCATTTACAAAGGTAGGTCATCGGTATTTAAATAAAGTCTATACATTTATTCAATTATGGTTTTTCTAGGTTGTGTTGGTTATGGGTATATCTGGTGCATATCACAAGCAAGAACTACCCAGTTATGTATAATAATAATGATATACATGATATAAAGTAAGTCAGTCAAAATACCTAATTATTATAAATGTATAAATACAAAACAAAAGCATAACATACATATAAAAATAAGCAGTTTGAATATAAGTATTTATCTGTTTCCAGATTTGAAATTTAAAAATTCATCTATCTATCAATACAACACAAAAAACATGACATACATAGAAAATAAACAGTTTGAATATAAGTATTTATCTGTTTCAAAATATAAAATTTAAAAATTCATCTACACTGTAGAACTTCTGTTCCAAAAGAATTTCCTTAACTGTTCTCTTAAATTGGTTAGTGGGGAGTTGTTTGATGTGTTGAGGGAGATGGTTGAAAAGTTTTATTCCCATGAGCTTGGGACATCGTTCAGTTTTCGCCCATTGTGTCTTGGTACTTCTAACACTGTTGTAGTATTTCTGGTGCGATAATTTTGACTCAGTTTCGCAAAATTTTCTACATCTCCCCTAACATAGACCAAGACCTCCGGTACAAATACACACGGAACTGTTAAAATTTTCAGGTCTCTGAAGAGTTCCCTGCAGCTAGTTCTCATACTGACTCCTAGAATATTTCGAACTGTTCTTTTCTGTAGTACAAATACTCTTTGATAGTCCGAGCAGACTCCCCACACGGCTATTCCATAAGAGATTACATAATAGAGCATTACTAAGATGGATTTATCCACAGTTTTTTTTTAGTTGATAAATCAAGTAGCATATAGGGGCAACCTTTTTACATGCTTCATTGATGTGGGTAGTCCAGTTACAATTTTCAGAAACATATACACCTAGAAACTTCAATGATTGGACTTGTTCGAGTGATCTGCCATTTCTTATCAAAAGACTGTGACCATTGTCTCTATTTAAGTAGTTGAATCTAATAAATTTTGACTTTTCCTCATTCAGTATTAAACCATTATCTGAAAACCATTGGTCCATATTTGTTAACTCTAGATTCGACTTTTTACAACGTCCGCTATAGTTTCCCCTGTAACCGTCAAAGTGGTGTCATCTGCATATATTATGCAATTTTTGCTTGTAATACTGTTAACGTAAATAATGTATAACAGCGGCCCTAATACTGAGCCTTGGGGTACTCCAATTGTCGATAATATCTGCTCTGATTTATGCCCATTGATTTCAACGTACTGCTTTCTGTTTGTCAAATAACTTTCAAACCAAGCTAGCTGAGTTCTCCTAACTCCATAACGTTCAAGTTTGTATAAGAGGCTATCGTGATTTACTATATATCGTGATTTACCATATAAATAACAGTTCACTATTACTGGAGACTTTTATAGCACATATAAAAAATATGCCAATCTAATACCGCCAACTACCGAAACACGCTTTTTTCTTAATTATAGACACCAAAAATGCACAAAACAAGTAGTGGGCATTAACAAAATGGGAAATATACCTAGAGTAGTGGATACATTTTTAAATCTAAAGGATCCTGAAAAATAAACGCGGCACTCATTTCGCCATACTTGTGCTACTATATTAATAGATGCAGGAAGAGATTTAACTTCTCTGAAAAGAAATTGGGGTTGGAAATCGTCCAAAGTTGCAGAAGAATATATTGACGATTCTACTACTAACAGGTTAAATATTGCCAATAAAATCAGCAGTACTTCGATTGCCGTCACTCCGCTTCTTCGAGAAACTGACATCGAGTCTACTACTGTACTGATCGACAAGCGTAAGGATACCTCCAAGAATTGGTTGCGCAGTAGACAAAACCCTGGAGTGGAGCAGGAGCTCAATCGCTCTGCCTTATTAAACAGTAGTCGATCTTTGTCGCACATCTACTCACGCTTTCTATCATTTGCGCATCTCAGAGGCATCCTTACGCTTGTCGATCTGTACATAATGTACAAATAACAGAGAGAAATCTGTTCAACTCCTCATTGCAAAGTCCATTACAATTTACTAATTGTAAAAATAAAAATATTACTTTTGATTTCTACAACTCCAAGCAGTAATCTTGTTCAATTATTACTTTTCTTTGTAAAATTCTCAAATTCTCAAAATAAAGTGAAAATATATTATTTTTTTTGCAATTATTCATTAATCTGTGATCGTCGGAAAAATAGTGTACATTACTTGTGTGGGAAGTGCCATATCACACTCGTGGGACAACATTCTCCCCATTGAAATGGGTAACTTTCCACACTAGTAACGTAAAATACTATTTTCTTCGCAAAATGGATTTTGAGAAAGTATGGGTACCGATAATGCCATTTTTCAGGTGACTCATCATATTAGGAAAAATGTAGATGACAATAAAAATACTATGGTATATTTTTAGATCTTAAAAAAGCATTTGACACTGTTTCACATACCAAACTTTTAGGAAAAATATCCAATTATGGTATCCGACGAGTATGCCTAGAACTCTTTAGAAGTTGTCTGATAAACAACAAGTTGTTAAAATTGGTAATTCCACTAGTAATATGCTACAGATGACTTGTGGAATTTCGCAAGGAACAGTATTGGGGCCATTACTTTTTTTGGTATACGTTAATGAAATTTTGAAAACGAAAATTTCTGGTGAAATTATTTCTTATGCTAATGATACTGTTAGTATTATTAGTGGAAAAACATGGGAAAAAGCAGTGTCGAAGGCTGAGAATGATGTTTCTGTATTAAAAAACAACTCCGATTTTGATCGTTTGACACTAAATTTGAAGGGATCAAATTTCATTACGTTCTCCTGCAATGAGACCAATCGACCTAAAAGTATTAAAAAAATTAAAATTCGTAAATCAGAATGTATACTTAATAAAATTAAATATCATGGAAAATAAAATTGTAAATGTGAAGAAGGGATAGAAAAAATCAATTCTATAAGATATTTTGGAATATATATATATATATATATATATATATATGTTCCAGTGACTGTAAAACAGTCGAAAACAATCCTTTAGGAACTCACTATACCTTTGTATAGATTGTATGGCATATGTCCGACAGAAAACAACTACTTCTCTGGCTAATACCTCGACAGATATTGAATTATATCTGTCAGACATATGTGCAAAGATCCTTACTTTGAAGGAACAACTTTGCAAGAGCTCTCAGAGACAGACAGCAGGACACCGCCTGATCCAAACAAGGAACCAACTGCAGACCGGTTTCGGGATGAAGTCCCTCATCAGTGCAGTCCAGGTTATCACGGTTGTATACACGCGGGGGCCCGGTGCCCGTCATCGTTCGCCGAGATGAACACTGCAATCGCTTACAGGATCCACCACGGCAACAGATTAGAGAGCGCTCCAGAAGGACATTTCGGATGCGAAATGGTATATGCTGAATACTTGTTTCAAGGAGCAATAAATGTTCCAGTGACTGTAAAACAGTCGAAAACAATCCTTTAGGAACTCACTATACCTTTGAATAGATTGTATGGCATATGTCCGACAGAAAACAACTACTTCTCTGGCTAATACCTCGACAGATATTGAATTATATCTGTCAGACATATGTGCAAAGATCCTTACTTTGAAGGAACAACTTTGCAAGAGCTCTCAGAGACAGACAGCAGGACACCGCCTGATCCAAACAAGGAACCAACTGCAGACCGGTTTCGGGATGAAGTCCCTCATCAGTGCAGTCCAGGTTATCACGGTTGTATACACGCGGGGGCCCGGTGCCCGTCAGCGTTCGCCGAGATGAACACTGCAATTAAGCAATGTAAGCCAAAAAGATTTCTTGGTAAATTGCACCTCTATTACTGGTAGTATAACAAATTATACCAAACCATTCTTCATAGACGAAAAAATGCAGATGAAAGGTACGGAAATTTAGTTATTTCTTTTATATTCAGTAAAGATATTTTAGTATGTATTCTCTTGTGATACATCCAAATATCACACTAGTAACTGTATGTTCGTTCTATTTTGGCAATTTCAAAGTTTCTACATTTTTTTTTGTTACACAATGACTAATAACTGCCCTATCATCTGTGAATGTTACTTCGTCTACTCCTTCGTCATACCACAAAAATACTTGTCATAAATATAGAATTGCATGCTCATACCTTTCAACACACTGTATCTAGGCAACAAGTCTACCCCCATTCTATCAAATCAGACTTCATCGAAACATTAAACTACACATATTCCCAAGGGACTTTGTGAAAACGCACTCTTCCTTCACAAAGAACAATTCTACTCAAATTTCGATCTGCGAGAACTGTGAACGGGAAAATCGGTCGATTTCGGACGTCGTGACGTCATCAAATGACCAGAGCAGTCTGCAATCGATAGTTTTCCACGAACTGGAGGAAAGGGTGTCTTTCATCGTTCCCCTGTTGATGGGAACAATTGGACATAGATAGGTTATCTCAATTGCTGATCGCCCTTCAACGTATTCTAATGAGTACAGTAAATTATGTTTAAATATATGTGTAATGAATTCATCATATCTTCAACCAAGTAGCATTTTGGTGACTATAACCGCATAATACACCAAAATTAACGTTGTACTTGGTGTAGAAATTAATCATTTATGAAACGATGCTCTCTAAACTGACAACGTTGTCTCAACGTTGAGCATGACATCAGTTAAGCTACGATGTTGTCAGAACGTTTACCCAACTAACTACAACTAGTAAATATTTTGGAAATGGGAATAACGTTTTTAAAACGTTCAAGTGACAACTCTAGTTATGTTAAACGTTTTCCCGACGGAGGTTCGACCTTGTAAGATTCAACTAAGCAGTGGGCAATTTTTCAGAGAAGTTGAAAACGTTTTCGTGGAGTCATCTTCACAACTAACCTTTTTCCAAATATTTACTACAGAGGACATGCCAGCGATATTTAGATAATAATAATTTACTCAATTTTTTTTATTCTAGTGACAATGACTTACTACTGGCTAGATTGCTTGATAAAAAAGTAAAAAGTAAAAGAAGAGGAACTGGAATGATCCTAACTTAACTTCTGAATCGGAAACGAAAAGAGCATTCTAATACACTGCCTCCTATTACAGACAAAAAAAAGATAACGTGGTGAAGACACCTCACAGACACAAGCCCTCATGAAAACAGACAGTTTGGAGAGCTGAAGTTTAGAGATTGAGTTTAAATATTTCGTTAGTTGTACTTGGTTCAGTTTTTGGTCGGAAAAGCTACTTCAGTCGCGCACCGGGTATGAAGTTAGTTGCCTGACAGACTAACGTTGAAAGTTAGTATATTTTCAGTTATCTGATATACAAAGTCGCTTTGACGAGTCTTACGCCATGTTGGAAGTGTGATTCTATTTGGAAACATGGCCTGTCATTTAAATTTTGGACGCAAACAAGCATACATAGTGAACTTCCACACGAGGCAAAATAATAAAATTACAAATTTAGATATAGAAATAAATAACGAAACAATAGATAAACAGGAATGTATTACTTTCTTAGGTGTCGAATTGGACCAGAATTTATCATTCAATACTCACTGTGAAGCCCTAGCTAAAACATTGAAATGTTATCAATTGAGATCTCTAAAATCCATTTTGAATATTCATGGAATGTTACTCTTCTACTTTGGTGAAGTTCAATGTAGAATTGAATAATCATTTTGGGAAACTCGTGTAGCGTTCAGAATGTTTAGCAAATTTCCCAAATGGAACCTCATGTAGGGAATTGTTCAAACGTCATGGAATATTCCCATTTTATGGGTCATATATATATATATATATATATATATATATATATATATATATATATATATATATAAACTCTTGATCTACGTTCATAGACAGAGGGAAAAATTAACCACGAATGAATCAATACATAACCATGACACTAGAAAAAAAATGATTTTCATACCCCAAACGTTCGTCTCACATTATCCCAAAAATCACCAGATATCTTGGGGCTACGAGTTTATAATGTTCTTCCAAAAGAAATAAAAAACATCAATAACCTGCTACTTTTCAAAAATAAAATAAAAGCACTTCTCCTCAACCTGTCCCTATAGTATGAAGTTTATATAGAAGTAAGATAGTTAGCCAACCTTATGGGATATATATTGGATTCAAATGGATGCGACATGTAGATGGCGATAGTGAGCTCGCATCCAAGTCATGTCGTAACTTCAGTTATCTGGCCTCCAAGTCATGTCGTAACTCAATTGAAACAGCATCAAAATCAGGGTTTTTTGAAGAAACCTGCATTAAAATGACTTCAAATGTTCATGTTTGTAACTAATCACGCTAAATGATACTCGCGTTTGGGTCCAATACCTTTTCCACGGGCATTGACTAACTATCTTCTTTTTAAACAATGTCTGAAGGATTACCTCGACAATTTTATACTGTGATAGATAGATTTTTTATATATTTATTTTCTTGTAAATGTTTGCTGTGTTGTCAATTTTCTGTAATTTTATTACCAAATTTTACATGTACAACCTGACTTGTCCTATAGCTATTCAGCTCGATGGACCAAAAATAAATTGAATTGAATTGAATTGAATTAAGCAAAGGATTATTAATTTTATAGAAATTATTCATGTGTATTCCATTCAGTTCGAGATTTAATCAATATATATCTCATCGAAATGATTTTTTTTTTATTCTTGAGTTTCGAAAAGTTCACAACAGATTAAAAGCCCGCGTGTTTTTTGGCATGAAACAATAGTATATTTACAGTAAAATGAAATGCGTTGCGAATTTCTGTTTCGAAATCGTTATTTTTCGGGTACCTTAAGCATAAAAATATAACGGTAAGAGTAACCAGAAATTTGTCTTTAAGTGTTCATTTCGGCCATCAGTAATCATTTGGTTGATACATAGAATGTATAATATTCAATATTAAAAGATATGAATACAGTTCAATCAACAGACTACTAAAAATATGAAACATAAAATAAAACTAAAACGAAGTAAATATGAACACAAAGTTGTGATCAACTTCCTTCCTGCTCATAGAAGAGAACATAGGCATCACTGCTCACGAGGGATTTAGATGAAATTGGGGACACATTTGAATTATTATATACTTATGCCACGTGCTCGCATACGGATAGTTACAGTAGGCTGTGTAGTGCCCGCTATAGGTAGTCCCACTATGATTAAACAATGCATACAGATAACGACAAGGAGCTACGTTGTCTGCTGCATAATTACTCGTGTCCAATTCATCTAAAGGAAAAACAATGGTGGCATTCAGTTTTCCTCGAAATCTATCTGTTAGAGAAAAACGTTTCAAATGGAATACTAAAATATTCCGGAATTTTTAAATTGATGAAGATTTCATGCACTTCCTTCTCTTCTTGCACTTCGCACATGTCGGCTTCTCGTCACCTTCCAAAGTTTCTTCCAGTCTGAATTAATCCAAACATTGTGATAGTCCTAATTGCCCTGTTCTTTGAGGTATTAATTAATTACATCTTTATTGAAATAGAAAACCTAATATACTATAAGTAAAAAATATAATGAAATGACACAAGTACAATTAAATATATATCACACGTTAAACATTTAAAAAATAACCATTTAGACAGACAACGAAGTGTATACAAAAAATAGCAAAACCACAAGTTGAAAAATTCAGTCACTAGTAGATAGACCAATTAGGTATAGGTATATAATATACACAACTACAAGTTAAAAATAACATGACACAAGCACAATGGAATAAATATCAAGCGCTAAAAATTTAAAAAGTACCCATCTAGATAGACAACAAAGTGTACACAAAAAAATGGTAAAATCAGACATTGACAAATTAAAAGTCGCATGTAGATAGACTCATTAGGTATTTAAGATTACATTATTATTATATAATTAAACAAAACAGAGTATAACAGTACCTATTACTTTTTTTATTATTCATTTTTTTAAATACCAGAATCATTGTGAAATAGAAGAGTCTACTTTCAACTGACAACCAATTTAAACAATCTAGCATATTTTTTATTGGAGTAAGACGATTCGTTTTCAATATTACCCTCATCCCTCGATTTTGTAGTTTTTGTAGCATATTTAGTTTATTGAGGTTAAATAAAGATAATATAGACGCACAATAATCAAAGTGTGGTTGAATGATAGTATTGTAAACTGTAACTTTAGACTGTATTGACAAATGTTGTGCTATTCTACTGAAAAAATATAGTTTTTTTGATATTTTTTTATGAATATATTCAAAGTGACTGTCAAAATTAAAAAAATTATCCAGTTGGACCAAGGTATTTGACCGTTGACAGAACTTCAATTTTTTGGTAAGGAAAGGTCCCAGAACGGATCGAAGGAGATTGAACAGTGATCACAATAAGTGGATTTTAATGAAGATCTCAACAGACCAACGAAAGTATCTACAATTTTGGAACTGTCCATCCTTAAATATCTGGACCATGATTCTTCAGCCTTCTCCTTGTCACTCAAATTATCATCTATCTCTGTCATAATGGGTTTTGGCTTCTCCGTAACTCCATTCACGTCTTCATGTGAACACTCTAAAATGCATCTTAAGAACTCCTGAGCATCTTCAAGGAGAGAGTATTCACAACTCGATCAGGTAACATAATGGAAACAATCAATTATCGGCCCTTATCACTACTAACACATTTATCAAAAATATTTGAGAAAATTATAAAAAATCGGCTACAGTCATACTTGAAAAAATACAACATCCTATCAAACCAACAGTATAGATTTAGGGAAGGAAAATCAACTGAGGATGCTATCCTGAGAATAACTTCGAAAATCACAGAATCATTAAATATTAGTAATCCGTCTATATTCATAGACTTATCGAAAGCATTCGATACCGTCAGTCACCGTTTACTCTTGCAATCTCTGGAAGATATTGGTATTCGTGCAAATTGTTTAAAACTATTCGAAAGTTATCTAACAAATAGACTCCAGGCTGTGAGGGTAGATGGTGTCTGCGGTAATGCGGAAACGATCGAGTACGGAGTTCCGCAAGGATCTCCACTAGGCCCTATACTATTCAATATATATATTAATGACATGTTCTCACTAGAAACTCAAGGTAGCATCACCGGCTTTGCAGATGACACAGCCATCTTCTATAGTGCTGAAAGCTGGAAGGACTTAAAATCTAAATCAGAACACGATTTTTCAAATATTAAAAAATATCTAGATAGAAAGCTTTTAACAGTGAATTTTGAGAAAACAAATTATGTACCCTACAGCTGTACTTCATTTGATACTTCTCCCTTCGACAATCTTGAAATCAAGGTTGGCGCAGACTCCATATACATTTTACCAAAGAAAAAAATCAAATATTTGGGAGTCATATTTGATCCTCATATGAAATGGAACCTTCACATAACCTATGTGACAAACAAATTGAGAAGTATTTTATTTAAATCTCGAAAACTGAAAAACATATTACCCCTAGAGTACCTGAGGACCGTATATTTCTCTTTAGTTGAAAGTCATCTCAGATATGCGATCGTTGTCTGGGGTGCAAGTTTGAAATCGCACCTTCACTCTTTAGAAGTCACACGAAGCAGATTTTTAAAGATAACATATACCAAGAAGTCAAGTTACCCATCAGATGATCTTTATAAAGAATCACGAATACTTGACTTGAGACAACTATACTTTCTCTGCTCCAGCAATAAATATCATATCATAAAAAATTACTCACAACTTCCACGTCACGATTATGCTACTCATCGGAAACATCATTATGTTACACCGTTGATGTTGAAGACGGTTTCACAAAGATCATACACCTTTTTCGCACCAAAACTATACAATATCATACCAGAAAATATAAAAAATGTTGAATTATTCAAGAAAAAATTGAAAGAATTCATTCTTTGCAATCCAAGAGGCATGATCTCGAATTATTTCGAAAATTAGACGTTTTTAATTCACACCCCTTTTTTTGTTTATTCACATATAATAATTCAACTGTTTGCACTCCTTGATCACTTTGGCAAATGCTGTGGTCAAAGCTTCCTTTCGAGATATGCTAGTGTTTAAATCCCTTGTGTAGGTGTCTCTATTCAATTACTTCATGGGGATGATTTCTCTATACACTATTTGGAAAGGCTTGTGGTTTCCTATGACACCCGGTATATGTTACAGTATTTATATTTAGAACTTTTTTCATTAAAACCATTTTTTATCATTTCTGTATGAGCTGATTCACTGGGTGTGTTAACTTTTTCTGCAGTTTTGTTTTTTGTTTTTTTAAATGAACTTATAACTTCTTTGAACTTTTTTTTTGAACTCCAAATACTAAGCCGAACGCCAGCAATCCAACTTCAACGGTGAACGATGCAGGTAAACATTAACGGTCTACGAGGGGTGGTATAAGTAAATTCCAAATATTTACTTGCAATTTCTTTCAAGGGTCTTTTGATTACTGCACTTCCTCATTCCTAATATCACGTGCGATGACCAACAAAATAATGAACAATGTAAAATGAGTGCTGTTTACTCAGCCAATCGTGTCGATGTCATGAATATTCATGTACAGGGGAGGTCAAGTTGGACACTTTGAAAGGGAAGCCCTATTTTAAACTGGATTGATTAAAATTGGTGTCGGTGCCTGAGGGTCAGTTTTTAAGAAAAACTAAATAGTGAAAACAGCGTATAGAATATAATAATATAATAGTAATAACAAGGAAGGTCTCGGAAGTTGTAGGGATGTTTTTGAATACGACTTCGATACGTTTAAAACTATCATCGGATACCAATAATATGAATACAAAGACTTCAATGCGTTAGAAACTATAATTGCATTTATAATAATGATTATAATAATTCATTCACAAGGAAAATTATTACAAAATAGTATTTTTAACAAATGAAGTATTATTGTGAATGAAGAAAATATACCACGGAAGCAATTGGTAGTACGTGTGTGTGGGCGTATAGACAAAGAGTATATACATAGGAACAAATTATGGCCGGTATTTGAAAACATTAAAAGAATTCTAAAATTAGATACATAATTACAATTAATATAAACATGAATACAGACTACCATACAGTATATTTACACAAATACACACACTACACATGTACGCTTGCACACATCAAAATAATCGTAGTTAATATAAATACGAATTATAGATACATACATAGAATATAATTGTAAAAATATATATAAAATGTGAAAGTATTTTTTTAATTTTAGTTTAAACATGGGAAATAATGAATATCGAAATATAAAATGAAAATATCAAGGAGTTTGAAATTTTAGAACGCTAGAATATACAAATATACTAGCAAGTGCACGTGGGAGTACTTCATAAATATCTAAAATTATTTTCAATTTTCAATTATTGACTGTATTGGTGATTGTTTTATTAATAGTTTTAAATCTTTTTAAAATCTGAATGCTGACGTTTCGTTCTGCAGTGTTTCGGAAAGAAGATTGAATACTTTTGGTGCTAAAAATTGATAGCATTTTTGGCTTATTGATTTCGAAGCGGAAGGTATTGATTAATCAATGTTTTGTCTCGTAGCATAAGTATTGGAAGGTTTAATAAGTTCGGTCTTATTCAAGAACTGAGTTGTAGCGATGTGATTGAAGAATATTTGTCTGATATTAAAAATCTCAGACTCTTCATAGAGAGCATCACTCGCGAATCTGTTGTTTTTGAAAAGTATCATTCTTAGGAATCGTTTTTGCGTTACTTCGAGTGGCTTTACATATGTTTTAGGAGTCCCTCCCCATCCAACAATTCCATATTTCAGGTGTGATTCTATCAAACTTTGGTAAAGAATGTTGAGCTGCCTGGTTCCAAATATGACGTGTGCTATTCTCCTGCATCTATGTAGAAAACATCGTAGTTTTCCTACTAGATATTCTATATGCGAGTTCCATTTGAGGTGTTTATCAATAACTATACTTAGTTTTGTCTGCCGACAAAATGGTGAATTTATTACCGATAGAAATTTGATTGAAGTGTGGTGAATAAGTCTTATTGCTGCTGAAAGGTAGATAAATGGTTTTACCGAAATTGATTGACAGCAATCTATAATTCAGCCATTTTATTATATACGGAAAGTCATTTTCAATTTCATGTTTTAACTCCTGCCAGGTGTCACTTTCATAGAATAGGACGGTGTCATCGGCAATGCTTATTATTTCACATTCAGTTCCTGTTGAGAATAGATTGTTCAGATAAACAGTGAAGAGTAAGGGCTATAATATAGTACCTTGCGGTACACCATATGTAATGATTTGTTCATAACTAATGTGGTTTTGAATACGCACTTGCTGTTTCCTTTCAGTTAAATATGATTTCATTAGATTGTATACTGCACCTCTCACACCCAAGTCGTCTAAGGTTTGTAAGATAATAGAGTGATCAACAGTGTCGAAGGCTTTTGCTAAATCTACAAATACTCCAATAGAGGGTATTTTTTAAGTCTATGGCCTTATATATTTGAACTTTTTTTTTATAACATCCTGGGTTGATTTTCCTTATCTGAATCCGAACTGAGAATCGGACAAAATGTTGTATTTATTCAGAAATTAATTCAATCGGTTTCTTATTGTATCATGAATACAACGACTTTAATGAGTTTAAAACTATAATTGGACACCAATAATATGACAACGACTTTAACGCGCTTGAAAGTATAATTGCACACCATAATATGAATTTTACTACTCAAAATTTTGGTGGAGGGGGAAAATGAGGAATGAATAATCAAAAATCCAGGCCCGAAATCTGCTCCAAAAGACCAAAAATTGCTATCTCGAGATCGGTAAGAGCTATAGAGGGATGTAGTTTTTATCATTCGGTTTCTTTTGAAAATACACATTCAACCAGTGCACGACGACCATGTTCCACCGAAAAAGAAAAAAGTTATGAGATTTTTTCACTTTTTCGGGGATTACAGAACACCGACATGGATACTTGAATTGATCCATTCATGAAGTCCGAAAAAGGGATTTTTTTTCTATAAATTTTTTCCCCATTTTCTGAATGTGTCCAAAATACCGTGCTCGGCTTAAGGATTGACCTTAGAGATATAAATTGAAAAAAAAAACGCAATCATAAAATTATCACCTAATCTAGGTTAGGTTAGGTTTGAACGTGAGTGGGCCCGTATCAGGCCCTCCACTGCGGCCAATGGCCTATTGTGGCTCCACCTAATCTAACCTTCTCTAGAATTTTACAAATGAGGAAAGATCAAACAGATTGTATATGAAACATCAGTGAATTCGAAAGTCGAATTAGAACAGAGGAAAATACATGCTTTCGAGGAAATTCGGCTAGAAGAGGTTCAAAGAGCAACCACTAACCATGTAATGACTTCGATTCACGAATGTTTGCGAGTAAATAATGTAAATGTAAAAATTTGTTTATTGATTGAAATAAAATTGAGCTCTGCTTAGGGTGAATCATGAATTTTCAACAGACACACGCTTTTCAGTTACTCTGAATTGAAGGTAAAATTATCATGGAGATGAAAAACTGAACAGAGTATGCTTTGTTCAAATCTGAATACAAATTTCAAGTCACTGTATTTCTCGGTTCATGCAACATTAGTTTTGGAAGAGACTGTTGTGAAAAAATACAAATATCAATATCCAGTGGACAGTTACAAATATGGCACAAATTCTACAAAAATTAATCACATTTTGATTTGAATAATTATTGTCTTCCATTTTGATTTTTTTTCCAATCAAATTTACGTTAATGAACGCGCAAAAGTTTTATCATTAATGTACTAATTTCCGAGTTTTTATAACGACTTGTTCCATGACATTTCATTTCTATCCAATACAAAGTATGGCAAAATAATCCAATTTTGATAGAAAACTTGCTTTTATTTCGGAAATCTGACTCTTTAGGTAAGTATGGGAACATGATACATCATTTGAAAGGGTATTCAATTGTCTTTCAGGATATTTGATAATATACAGGGTGTTCTATTTGAAAAAATGCACTTTTCACCACTTTTGTATCTATCGATAAAATCAAAAAATTTTAACGACTCTGTATAATGGAGAACGAATTCCCCTAGTCATAACTGATTATTGTCAAACTGAATCCAGAACTTCAGCTCTCTACGTATCCAAATACTGCAGTAATAAACATTTAATTGAAGCGATGTTTCGCACAAAAAATAAGAAAATTATTGATTTTCTCGAAAACTACTGGAGATAGGTATAGAAGCATCGAATGAAAATAATCTTTAAGCAATAGCAAAGCAAAAAATTCAATAATATACTGGGTGTTTCATCTAAAATATCAAAGTTTTGCCACTTTTTGATAGAATCGGCAACGCCGCAGCACTGGAAATATTTTAGATCGGTAGAGCAGAACTGATTATCCAAGAAACCAAATTTTCAAAATAATACTATATCCCGTTTTCCAGAAACGTCTAATAGGCCATCGAGTTTGGGACACCCTGTATATATTGTACTAAAACCTTGGAACGAATTTATGTAGAGCTTCTCAATGTGTATCACAACGCGGGAATGGCTCAGACCCATCGATATTTCCGAAGCGGGCTCAAGCTATTTTTGATATATTTTTATAATCCTTTTCGTCCTCAAAATGAAGCTAATGGTACATTTGCTACCCTGTATAGAAGAAATATCACCCTACATTTCATCGATTACTCTCTACTACGACAGACCTGTATGCAAGATTTACCTAATTTCATTATTTAGCAGTTGCATTTTGTGGCAGCAGTCAGGTGGTGGTGGGAAAAGGAGCAGGTGCGAAACAATGAAGGGTGAAATGGGGTTTGAGCATTTTTTTAAATTGCCCAATAATGATATCCACCCTATGTTCAATTGACTGTTTTAAATTGACCATGAGTAACGGGATGGACATATTAGGAACTCTTACAACGAGAAACATGGCAGTAATTGAAATTTTTGTTGAATGTTTTTTAGCAGAAATGGATTCAAATTATCACACAGAAATGAATATAGGGAATTGGTCTCAATTACAGAAATAATCTTTTAGAACTTTTAATTTATCATTTTTTAACGAAATATTTTCAGTTTTTTGACATTTCAAGCTGTACCTTTTCATTTAGTGCTTTTATTTTTATTGCTACCACCTTCAGTCGGTAACTGATTTTTGTTAAAGTAAAATATTTGAGATGAATAATGTTTCTTTGAACTGGTCTCCAAGAGAAATATAGCAAACAATTTTTATCTCTCTCCTTAGAGGCCACTACTTATACTTCTGCAGGCTGTGTACCTCAGGGTACACCTCCCGAGGCAGTGAGTGACTTTAAAATAGACTATCCACCATTATCGTTGATGTAAAGTTAGTTACATATAAAATAGTTATTTGGTTCATATAAATTAGATCCCTAGTTATATTTAACGTAAAAATTAATTAGTGATACAAAGAAGAGTTGTATATTTTGAAATGAAATAAATAAAGAAAAAAGTAATCAATTTTTAACACTTTTTCGGTCATGTCTTTGCACCAAAGAATATAATTCCTCAACACAAATAAATATAATATCTGATTGATTCACATTCTGCAATTAAGAGTCCATGAGCGCATATTTGGGGCGCTATTTAGGGTAAAAGAATCTATTGATAACTCAAAAATGGTTCGTCGTTTCGATTTCAAACAAGGACAGGATTCTAGAGGACGTTCAATTCTAGGTACGTGCTGCAATGAAAATTGAAATTTCAATCCACTTTTTCACAAAAAAAAAAATACAAAAATGTCCCAAAATGCAGTTACTTTGAAGCAAATTTTTGGGTGGATGAAAAAATAATTTCCTTAAACATTACAGTACGAATATATCAACGTTTATCTTTCTTTCGATACCAAATTTATTTTGATTGAAAAAATATTACTTCAAATTTTAATGGAAGGAAATACCATTGTAGCTACCTCGCACATCAACTCAAAAAATGTAAATGGCATGGGGGGACAAGTGTCACATCGTTGAAAAGAGAATTCAATTCTCTTTACAACCATCTGAATATTTTTGAATTTTGTTAAGAAAAATTCCCAATTTCGATTTATATGCCTTTCGATATTTTCAAGTTGATGCCCCCCCAGCGCCATCTGTCGAGTAATTGCAATGTTTCTTCTCTCAAAAGGTAGTATCGGTAATACCCTTCAAAAAATTTTTGGTTTCATTGTTCCACATCCAACCGTTCAAATTTATCGAGCTATGAGTAGTATTCAGATACGCATTTGTATTCGATATTTCGAATTTTATTTAAAAAAAAAATATTAACGAAACTCAAAAAAAATTGGGTCGTTGTAAAGAGAATGAAATTCTCTTTTCAACGATGTGACACTGTCAAGCAATCACCAAATTTTTCATTTCAAAAAGTATTACCGGTGAAACCCTGCAAACAGTTTTTTTTTCATGTTGGTACGTAGAACCGGTCAAAAGTTAAAAAAGCCGCACTGTATAAAATAAATAAAAAGCAACAAAAATGCATTTCATGATAAGGAAGTATTGTTATTTTTGCATCAAACAAACCAAAATAATTGGTTGAAGAAAAACTATAACACTAGACTTCATCCAATGTTTTTTGTATCAAACAAATGTTTGTTTCGGAATCCAATTAAACTTTCGTTTTGTGTGAAGTATTAGATTTATTTCGCAATTTTGAAACAACAATTTGTTTCTGTGTTCGCATGCCACAACGTACCAACCTCTGGGCACCTCGTGTACCTATTGAGTCAGATAATTATTGTAACAAATTTTAATGCCGAAAAGTATAAAATAAAATGAACGCTGAAAAACGTAATTGTTAAAATTGTTAAATTAAAAAAAAATTGTTGTTAAATTGTTAAAATTGTTAAAATTGTTAAAATTGTTAAAATTGTTAAAATTGTTAGAATTGTTAAAATTGTTAAAATTGTTAAAATTGTTAAAATTGTTAAAATTGTTAAAATTGTTAAAATTGTTAAAATTGTTAAAATTGTTAAAATTGTTAAAATTGTTAAAATGGTTAAAATTGTTAAAATTGTTAAAATTGTTAAAATTGTTAAAATTGTTAAAATTGTTAAAATTGTTAAAATTGTTAAAATTGTTAAAATTGTTTAAATTGTTAAAATTGTTTAAATTGTTAAAATTGTTAAAATTGATAAAATTGTTAAAATTGTTAAAATTGTTAAAATTGTTAAAATTGTTAAAATTGTTAACATTGTTTTTTCCGTTAACCAGCTGTCGTCCCCTTACGAACGGCAGCCCTCAAAAGTCGAAACTTGTGCGAGCCAAAGATTAACGAGGTCTTACCTTTTTACGTGCGATTCCTAGCACGATCCGAGGAGAATATCGAAAGGAGGTCCGTAGGTCACCCATCCAAACCACGGCCTCGCATAGCATTGCTTGGCTTCAGATATCGGTGAACCGGCGCTCTCCGTTCGAGCTATCCCCGCGGATGAAAACTATTATTTATAAACTAGTGAACTAAATTGTATAAGTATAGAATTATAGTGTATTTTATTTTAAATTGTATTTTGTTAAAAGCTTGAGACTTTACTTCAAGTGAAATAATGTTGCACACCTCAAGGTTTCAATAAAATATTTAGATTGATATGAGTTCTTTGTTTTTCATAAAAAATATTATTTTATATTATTACATCATACAAGTTTTTCTTCAAATTTTGCAACTGAATTTTTACCCACTTTTAGTTGTCCGATTAACTTGACATTTGACAGATGATCATAATTCTGGTGGGAATGCATTACGAAATTTTTGTTAAAGAAAAAATGGCGGCTCCAAAATAGCATACGAGCTTCGTAATTATATTCCGATTCAATTCTAAATTGGCTAATGCGGGTTCTCGGGGTCGAGGATTAGGATTTTTCTTTCAAAAACTACATATTATCCAATATGGCGGCTCCAAGATGGCCGACGAGTTTTGTGATTATAGTCTGATTCGATTCAAAATTGAAATGTGGGGGTTTTCGCAGTCTTAGTTTATGGATTTGTTGTCAAAATTCATAAATCCAATATGGCGGCTCCAAAATGGCGGACTTGTTTTGTGATTATGATCTGATTCGATTCAAAATTGAAATGTGGTGGTTTTCGCGGTCGTAGTTTATGGATTTGTTGTCAAAATTCATAAATCCAATATGGGGGCTCCAAGATGGCCGTCGAGTTCTGAGATTATGGTCTGATTTGATTCAAAATTGAAATTTGGGGGTTTTCAGGATCGCAGATTATGAATTTTATGTCAAAATTCCTAGATTCAATATGGCTGCTCCAAGATGGCGTGCGAGTTTTGTGAGTATTGTCAGATTCTATTCAAAATTACTATGTGGAAATTTTCGAGATCAGAGAATACGATTTTCCAATTAAAATTCATGATATCAAGAGTATGATTCGAATTTATTGTAAATTGGTATGTGAGGTCAGATATTATGGTTACATTGTCAACATTCAAAAATCCAAGATAACGGCTTCTATGCATTTTGATTCGGAAATGAAGAATTAATAATGAAAGTAGGTGAAACATAAAAGAAAATAAAAATATTTTTTATTGAAGTGCACTAAAAACTGAAAAATATTTTTTCAGATGTTCGACGTAGGTTATCATGTGAGTAACAGATTCAAAAGCTTGTCGATTTTGTATTCAACTGAAAACTTTGCGCTTCAAGCTTTTGAATCTGTTACAGAATAACCTATGTGTTACTTTTCAATGCATTTCAGTTAAAGCTTGTATTTACTTTTTACCTAAATTAATTACGTTATAGTTCAGTAGTTTCTGAATAAATGTTTGTTTTAAAAATTGTTTTTTATAGTTTATTTTTTCGAATTCCTGTTATAGGTACCTGAATTTTCCACAATGTTAAAAATTAATTTATGGATTAATTTTATTACATTTTTAGGTTGAGTGAAAACATTGTACGAACATGTATGAAATTGAATATCTTGATGTATGGCATGGTTTGGGAAATACGCAAAAACTAATTAATTAAAATTGGATGAGGAATTTAAAATAATAAAAAAATGTAATACCTAGTCAGAATCAATTGCCAAAGTCCACTTTTGGTAAATTTATTTGAAAATGTAGAAATTCAAAACAGAAAATCCCAATACAAAACATTTCTGAATCTTCATGTAAAACTGGCCTTTGCTCATAAATAATATTAACAACATTTCTTCCGGTTTCAAAATCAAGAAAAAACTAAAGTATGATCTCGACCAACGAAATCAAAACCCTTGATTTACTCACCTGAAAAAGAAATACGGCCTATCTAGTTTATATCCCTTCCCTTAATCACATTTTTTTACACTTCATCATATCATATATTCCAAAGCATCATGCATCAATTGAAGAACAATATTTATTTATTCACTACTGAACATCTCATACGATGGCACCAAAAAATACAGGAGTACAAAAAAAAACAACTATGATGATTCAGTTGTTTGTTAGGTTAAGGCACTATATCGACTAGACCGTGTACGAAACGCGTCTGAGTAAACCCTGAAGCGGACTGAAACGCCTGAAAAGCATGAAAGTACGGTGCAGCCGTGTTCAACAAACTGCGACACCGGTGTCAGTAACGAATTCAATAACATCAACTGAAGAAAATTTAATTGGTTCACCTACATCAATGTACGAAAAAGACTTGGAAATTGGTGAATGGGGTATAAAGAAAAATTGATCGGCTTTACTCTGAAATGAACTGGATGTTTATCGATTTTGTATGAATATTTTAGGTGTTTCTTGCATGTACCTGATTTTTTACTTGGTAACTATACTTAGTGCAAGATAAATAGCTCCAAATTGATTTACAACTATTTTTTCTGACGACCTAGTTGAAAACGTGTCAATTCGCATTGTATACTAGCACAGAAAGTTATGTATTTCGCAACTAGTCATTTTTCGAAGTGAAGCTTACCCGCGAAAATGAGTAATAGTAGAGTAGAGTAGAGTTTATTAACTACGTTATATAAATTGATTACATTTGTAGCAGGTTCTTGAGAAGAGATTTTTTAAGAAATATCTATACTTAAAATAATATCACCTAGTAAAAATTACGATTAAAAAAGACAGTACATATTTAAAAAGACAATAAAAAATTCAATCTGATTAAAATAATTGAGATACTATACTAAGCACAAGTCAATTTACAATAAAAATTCTAGTTGAAAAAGAAAACAAAGATAAGATAGATTTACTTAGATATACTAGATATAAGGCATTTAAGTCCAAGTGGTTGAGAGTTTTTCACCAGTCCTCGATCTTGTAGTCGTAGATGAGAAACTGATTTTTCGAGTTAAAACAGTACTTAAAAAAAAAACGAATTAACTTTATTTTTGAAATTCAGCTTTCTTATTGCTTCTGGTAGCTTGTTATATAAGTGAATATTTAAAGAGGTGTTTTGAGACATTGACAGCATGTACCTAGGAGTTTTTATGTATTTCAAGGAGAGAGTAGTACATATAAGCACATGGAAATGGCATGATTTGAAGTTGAAAGAAGAGGGCACGACAATGATCCCTGTAACCCGCCCCTGCCAAGATTCGAATGATCCTTTCTTGCAAAATGAAAATTTTATTTGAGTGTCTCGAATTTACCCACAAAATGATTCCATAGGTCAGATGACTATGGAAGAGTCCAAAGTAGCTGGACGTGAGGGTATCAATACCTACTAGGTTCTTTAGTCTATCGTCAATATAATATATGCCAAGCAACTTGACATTATACCCATCTGATATATTTGCATTGGCAGATATAATTAGATTCTGGTTTTTCCCCGAATTCAGCAAAAGCCTGTTGGTGCCGAACCATTCCCCTGCTAATTCCAAAGTGTTTTTGGCGGATTCGATCAGTTCCACCATATTCCTCTTTCGGTCAATTAAAGTTGTGTCATCAGCAAAAATAACACTTTTTTTGGCAAAATATTATTAAAAATGTCATTGATGTATAAAATGGAAAAAGTCGGCCCCAAGATAGGACCCTGAGGGACCCCATGTATGATTTCCTCCAAGTTTGATTTAACACCGTCCGTAAAAACGCATTGTGCTCTTCCACATAAATATATCTTGAACAAGTCTAGAGGAATACCATAATAAAAAAGCTTTTCGAGTAAAATATGGTGCGACACGCAATCAACCGCTTTGGTGAGGTCGCAGAGCGTCAAAAACGTGTTCTCCCAATTCTAAGCATTCAACTACAGTAGAGATAACATTTGAAATCGCTTTAGTTGTTGAAATATTCGTCCTGAAACCAAATTGACCAGGACACAGCAGTGAGTTTGATTCCAGATATGAAATTAATCTTTTTTAACTAGATATTCTATGACTTCAGCTATAACAGGAATTATAGAAATCGGACGAAAGTTTTCTACCTTTTGAGGATCACCTTTTTTTACTAAAGGCAGAACTACTGCTATTTTCAGCATGTCAGGGAAAATACCTTGAGAGAAACATTCGTTAACTAATGCAGCTAAGGGTTGAGCAATTATATCAGCTATAGATCTAATGATCGCACTGTTCATTTCGTAAAAGTCCGGACACCTCGAATCCTTCAATGATTTAATGGTATCCATAACCTCTTCGGGAGTGGTAGGATAAAACGAAAAAGAACCTACGGGTGAATTGATATTCTTCAAGTATTCCGTAGGTTCGTGATTTGACTCAGGTAAAGAAGGTATAATAAGTTGAGCAACGAAGAAAAAGTAAAGCTTGTTCAAATTTTTGGTGAAAATTATACAAAGTTAATGGAAGCAGCGAGGATATTGAACGAACGGCATCCCAACAAACATGTTAACTACTCCACTGTGAGCAGGATTTTGAATATATTCAGAAGTTTAGACGTTGTAGGAAATTAGGAAATGAGTCCAAAAAACCTCTTAACCCTTGGATAAATGGTGACGAACGCCATCTGCAGGTAATGCAAACTGTTGTCGCGAATCCAAGATCTATTCTTCGAGATGTCGACCAACGGATCATGATATCCCCATCATCGGTCAGAAGAATTCTTAACTCGGCTGCGCCTCTTTAAAACAAATCAGTTATCAACCACCAAAGTAGCATTTCGCGTACTAGATACAAAAAAACTACTTCCAAAAGTAGTATATTGAAGTATAAGTGGATAAAAAGGTCTTTAAAAAAGGCGCGATTTTTCGAAATTTCGAAATAGAGCAAGTGTTTGAAAGACCAGTTATCCACGAATACTTTACGCAATTTTTTTATTGGTACAATTTGAAATCATAAATACTCGCAAAAATCTAATGATTCTTATAAAAAATAATATGACAGTTTATGAAATAGATGGAAAATGTAACCAGATATAAATGAACGAGTTGTGCTGACTTGCATTTGTTAGTAATAATTAATTAGACGTAAGATGTCTAAAAACCATGGTGTGTCGACTCATTCCTGCAAAACTGTGGGATAAAACGGGAGACAATTCGCCAGCTTGATTAAGAGAAAACAAATGAAATCGTGACCTGTTTCCCAAATATTCCGCATATTCCACGGTCGGTTTTCCTGTTAGGGTAAATTTACAAGCACAGAAGTTTTCAAGTAGTGTCGACGGATGAACTGAATAAAGAAACCTAATTATTGAAATTTACTAAATCGCTATCACCAATCATTTTTATTTGTTACATTTTCGACTTATTTTTATATTTTTTTACTGAAATGCAATCAACTTACAATAATAACCACTCATTTCATTTGGAAGTATCGAAATTAAGCTTCATGAAAATTCACCATTAGAACCTGTCAATCTTGTGCTAATATAATCAGGAATGGCGAGATTCCGTGAGATATATTCGTGCCCAGGGTTCCTTGATAGGGGGGTTATGAAATGTCATCGATTTTGTCGGGCATCTTGTTTCGTCATTGGAGGGAAATTAGGGTGGCTATCCTGAAATTGGAAGCGGCAAATTTAAATTACACTAAAATATCCCATTTTGTTGAATTGAATTCGAAACCAATCGGTGGGAGTAAATTGAAAAACGTGCGAGTGATTAAAACATATTTGTTATTAATATATTCCCTAGTTCGCACAAGTGTCTCGAAGACTTCTGAGAGTTTCAAAGTTGATGAAAATAACAAATTTTTAACATTTTTTATAGATTCTGAATGTTGGGCGTAGTTGATAATAATTATCAAATTGAATGAACTGATATGAAAGTAAATAATATACAAAGTAATGAGCCTTTCAAAAAAAAGAAAACATGGAAGAATCACATAATCTGAGATTTGAAACATATTTCAAAGATTCAAAGACTAATCTCAATATATCTATTGTAACACTAGTTGAGTAAATCGCACTCCTCAAAGAGAAATTCATTTCAAGTCTAATAAAATAAATCAAAACAACTCTCCGATATTATTCCAGAACCTCAGGTGCAAGAAGAAAGTGTGATTTGTAATATGCTTGATTTTATTCTGAAATGTGTGAATGTGAAATGCGGTAAATGATTGAAATGATAGATAAATATTTATTCATCCCTGAAGTTTACTCAAATACATATAAAAACTTATCAGACTAGTCAGTGTCATTCACTCTGCCTTGTTCACAAAATTAAAACTCACATTTCATCAACATTTATAATACTTTCAGAAATAATTTATGAGTAGGTAGTCAAATACTGTTATTTATGATATGAATCAATGTTTTATTTTATAAATTTCGGTATCATTTATACATTGTTTCATAAATAGTAATTTACTATTTATTTTTGTAGGAAAAATTTAACATTTCTATATATCTACCTAAAATTCTAATTAAATGGCGAGTAGTAAAATTGTGCATATCTAATATCTTAAATAAAGCTGAACCATCTTGAGCTGAACATATAATTTTTTTTTGCAACGTTCCATGTTCCATAATAATTTTGATAGTTAATTTCGAGTTTGGATAGTTCTTACACTTGGTAATGGGAACTCTTTTAATTTTATTTCTTCCTTCTGATAATTGTTGTACAATAGTGTTATTGCATAGAACTATTCAATGAGTTTTTCTCATTCTTTGTAACATTGTTGTAAACAACGGGTGGAAGGAGACTGTGAATCCTCATCCGAAATGGCATAAAGACCTATCAATATCAATCATTTCATAGCACCAGGAATAGGATATAATGAACAAACCATTATTTGATGGTAAACGATCGGCCATGGGTAAAGATTCTAGCAAGCATCTCTCTATCTCCAATGGAACTCCAAGTGCTTCTTGAAATGTCATAGATTGATAGGATATCACAGTGGACAGACCAGATTTTTACCAACACGTCTTGGTAGGAATAACTAAAAAGGAACACCAACATTATATCCTACTGGCATAGCAAAAATATTGACTTTCAACAGTTTCTATCCAAAACCAAATCGAGTTCTGTTTCTCATTAGAACAGTTTAATCTCACCGTTTTTCCTAAGCCTTTGTCTTGACTTCTCTTTTATTAAAATGGTTTGAACATATCCTGGAAAAATCAATAGGTAGCCATACTACCAAAATTGATTCCATAGCTGCTTTACTCTTTTATTCTTGGGAATATCTGGAAAGACATCATGGTGTGATGTAGGAGTATTGTTACAATATCAAACAAGTAGTTAACAACTACAAAATACAAGAAATGCATATGATTTTATTGTGATTCATTCGAGCCACGGGCTTTAGTAATTTTATTTATTCGCAAATTGACGTAAATATAACCAAAATTACCAATTTCAGGATAGCCACCTTAATTTTCCTCCAATGACGTAATCTCCCCCTTTCCTCAGTCTTCCCTTTGTCTAAATGCTCACTTATTTCATAACCCCTTCCTATCATAAGAACCCTGATTCGTGCCATTATTTTCATTAAAATGTTTTCTAATAATACAAGATACTATGTGATAATCATAATATGGTGGTACTCACTTTCGGTACTGGATATAGATGAATTATTTTGTTCGTCTCTCTGGATTGCCCACAAATGATACAAAAACGGAACATGATCAAATTATTATTGTAGACTACACAGAAAACGATTAGATATTCACAAATTTTATACAATGTTTCGCCAGCACAGCAGCTTCTTCACTGTCTGATTGAATAAAGTTTGTGGAGATCGAATCGTTTTCTGTGTATTTTATACAATTACTATGGATCTTCATCAAGTTAAATCCGAGTCAGTCAGATAAATTGAATCATCATTGAATGAATGATGAATTTCTAAGAAAATATACAGCAAAATGGACAAAGCCATTAATAATAGTCATCAATACAGGGAAATTGCACTATGAAATTCAGATTCCGTCACAACTATTCATTTTTGAACAGTATTTGAAGTTTGTTGAAATTCCATAGAGTTGACAACAGTCGTCAATTACCATATCCCTGGAATATTGACATGACTAAAATTCTATAAAGGCGCTATCTCTGGGACCGACTGAAGAAGCAGACCACTATTTCATTTGTTTATTTGTCTTCTGAAAAATCAAAACAAAATCGATTCACTCGACGCACCAGGGTTTTTATACATCTTAATTAGACGTCACAAGGTACTTCTGTCAGATGAATAATCAACAAATTGTCAAGGGTAATATAACAAGACCTTGATAAATAGTCGACTATTTTTATTGCATCTAAATTTCGACTGTATTTTATAATAATTTAACGAGACATTATTTTGGCATTAATGTCTGATTATTAATGCCAAAATAATGTCGAGTAAAATTAATAAATACAAGAAAAATTTAGCAGCAATAAAATAGTAGACAATTAATCAAGGTCGTGTTATATTTGTGAAGATTATTTCTTGAATCTACTTCTTTATATCAGTCATATGAATGAATGAAAATTAAACAATTTGGAATAATTTATTCAAA
The DNA here is from genome assembly GCA_944452925.2 of Chrysolina oricalcia. Classification (NCBI taxonomy): domain Eukaryota; kingdom Metazoa; phylum Arthropoda; class Insecta; order Coleoptera; family Chrysomelidae; genus Chrysolina; species Chrysolina oricalcia. The sequence continues at coordinate 54,587,900 of OX101824.2, forward strand.
ATATCAAGAACAAAACACAAAATCTAAACAAAAACACAATTATTGTATGTGACATTTCCACCATGCGTAATTTGTGACATTTGTTCAGCTTTTGAAGAACTTGCAGTATTAACCGTAGAAGGTCCACATTCATTCTCTTATACAGCTTCAACACGATTGATTTTATTTGACGTTTAATATGTATTTATTTAGAGTACTGTCAGATGCTCAGGCTCCTTGATATGAGTATCATGCCGAATAGTCGGTGACTATTGTGCATCATGTAAATAGTCGCTAATAGAGCGTGTTGATTGGTCCTGTCAAACAGGAAACAAACGTATGATTGGTTGATGACTGATATTTAATAGACGAAAGAAATAATCATTCAGACTTCACGTTTCTCGAATTGTTGATGTTGCTGTGCTAACTTTAAAAAACGCGCGTTTTTGAAAGTTCGATTGTATTGGATCTAAGTTATTGATAATAATAATATATTTCTTGCACAATGCACAATAAACAAAAAAAAATCAAGTACATAAATGTCTAAAAGTATAGTGTAAGAATAGTATAAACATGAAAAACTGCATATGATCATATTAAAGTCGAAATTATAAACAACACACAATTTATCCATACAAAAAGGAAGTAAAAATATTTAACACAAGAATTTTCTGTGAATAAAACAGTAAAAACAAATATGCTGAAGATCTCAGATTAGTTCATCAGTGAATTATTTAATGGTGCAACAGATCCTCTGAAGTAATAATTTTTTCATTGACTTTTGGAGACACGAATGTTTGTAGAGTTTTTAATAGCAGTTTAGAATTTACACCCATTGTACTATACGCATTTTTTATACAGGGTGTTTCTTAAGTACGTGTAGAAACTTCAAGAGCATGTTGTTGACGTCAAAATAGGAAAAAAAGTTCCCATACACACATGTCCGCAAGTCATTCGTTTCTAAGATACAGAGTGTCAAAGTTTAATTATTATATTTGTCTTTTGTAAATAAATGTCAAAATTTTTGTGATATTCGAGTAAAGTTTGGTATCTGGGATGATTTTTCAATGAAAAAATCAAGTTTTGTGTTAATTGTGAAAAGACTAATTTCCAATTGAATTTATTTTGAATTAAAAAAATTTGTCATTCAAAATCACTTGCATCGATTATTTCAAATCTCAATAACTCGAAAACAGTGAACTTTACCAAGAAAATTTATTTTAACACAAACTAAATAATAAATATTCCCAGCTACCAAACTTTACCCACATATCAAAATTATTTTGAAATTGTTCACAAAAAATAAAAATAAGAATTCAACTTTGACACTCTGTATCTCAGGAACGAATAATTTGTGGACATATATTTATAGGAACTTTTATTCTTATTTTGATGTCAGGAATATGCTCCTAAATTTTCTACACGTACTTAAGATACACGCTGTATATAGAAGTTCTATGAGCATTTGGAAAAACTAGATCTCTTGATCGAGTATTGTGGTTATGCGACGGATTGGACTGAAGAATTGATTTATTTTCAAATACGTTTGCACTAGCCTCTAGTTTATAAGTGCTGACAGCTGTAAGAATTTTCAGCTGTTTCAAAGCATCAAGCATCTCTCCATGAATCTCTGTACCGTAGGTTAGCAGTTATTTTAACTACGCATTTCTGGATGAGAAATCGTACTTAACTGGCGTGTCTCTTCGAGGAAACTTATCGGACAAGTTGGAAATTAAATGTGTAGTACCTCAGGGATCAGTTCTGGGCCCGACTCTGTTCTTAATCTATATAAATGATTCAGCCTTAATTAATATTACGGGAAAGTTTACCCAATTTTTAGACGACACTACAATACTTTGGCATGGTGAAAACGGCTCGAAACTGCATAAAATGATAAAAAATTATATTGACGAGGTGAAAGGTTGGTGTGACGCTAATATGTTATCCCTTAATATCTCAAAAACAAACATACTTACTGTCAAATGTGATCTGCAACAGCTTCATCTAAGAAATCTAGTCATTAACTCCATAAACTGAAATTTGAAAATCATATTGAAAAATTGAGGAAAAAAATAGCATCTGGATGTTATGCAGTAAGGACAACTTCATGGGAACTGGGTGCAAATATGGCAAAAAGCGTGTATTATGCTCTAGTCGACTCTCACTTAAGACATGGCATTCGTTTCTGGGAGACGTGTAGTCAGTATTTATTCAATATGGTGTTTGCCTTGCAAAAAAGAGCAATAAGATATATGTTCAAAGCTAAGTGTCACGATTCTTGTAAACCCCTATTCGTCAGAAATGAAATTTTACCACTTCCTTGCATTTTGATCTTAGAAACAGTTTGTCTAATCCATAGTAAATTCAATAATGAAATTCATAAGGTTGCACAATATAGCACTAGACAGACATTCAATATGGCCTTACCCATTCCAAAATCGACTCTGATCAAAAAGTCCATAATTTATAATGGTAAAAAATTATATAATCATTTGCCCAAGGAAATTAAAATTATAGAAAATAGAAAAAAATTCAAAAATTCCGTAAGAAAGCTATTACTGGAAAAAGCTTTCTATTCATTAGAAGAGTTCTATGCTGAAAGCCTTTAATCATATTCGGATTTCAAACTCAACAAGTTTGTGTAGAACTAGTTTTCACTGTGATAAAGATGGCGATAAAGGTGGTGTTTATAAGAGCTAAATTTTCGTTTTAGCTGCTGACCAGCACAGTAATTGTGTATGTAATTGTGATCCTTCCTTGTATGTATACACCAAATTTTATTTCATTTTATGACTTGTGTGCCTTATATGTAACATTTTTATACTTATTTATTTTTGTTCCCTTATTTATACATAGAGTTATGTATATATTATGTATATATTTTCAATAAGATCTAGTATTCTTCAGACAATAAAGCATATTTTGATTGATTGATTTGAAATATCCTTTGGGCAGAAGCATTCATACCCCTGTGGAGAATACCAAATCGGAGGTGTGAAAGGAAGTTGGCATAGTACAATGTTAATAATATGCTAGAACTGCAGTAATTTGATATAAATCTTATAGAATAGCAGCTCTTTTTCAGTTTAGCTCATAATGCATCAATATGATGATTCCATATTATTTTTCTGTCCAGAACAATTCCTAGCTCATTTACCGTTTCTACTGGACTAATTGCTTTTGGACTATTTTCATATACTATTGTATTCTATTCTATTTGATTGCGCCTGTTGAATAATATGGTGTTAGTTTTGGTTTTGTTGAGTTTAAAATTGTTCTTCCTCAGCCCACAGTATGACTTTATCTTATTTATATTATCTGCAGTTTTTTGAAGTGCATCCATATTGTCTTCAAAATATTTGTAGTATCCTCAGCATAACTTGTGACGAATACCGAGGTTGTATTACCTATGAATGAAATCAAATCATTGGCAAACAACAAGATGAAGAAGGGGCCCAAATTCGTACCCTGGGGAACTCCCTGAATCCTCACTTTTTGCCCCCTACCAGATAATTGCTCGATGTAGTCATTTCGACTGTCAATGAAGCAGAATTTTGAAATACAGCTACCTCCATCATTATTCTTAAGTATCTGATCAATCCTGCATAATCATGAGCAGAAGTAACATCTAGATAGGTAACACGAGTTGAACAAACGAAAAATGATATTCCGTTCGATAATTCCGGACAACAATCAATGTGTAACAGTAAAGTGCCCACATGCCCTTGATCCATGACAAAGAAATAGCAATAATAACCTCTTCGGCCAGGTGAAATGCACCGGCACCAGGTGTATTCGGATAAGGCGTTACATAACCATATCGACTACCCCTATGGCTGAAAATCACCCATGCATGGGCCGGTGTAGGAGCGAGAGGAAGTGCTGCAGTCTGCTGCCCCCGTGCGAGGGCTTGTGCGCTCTGTGAACCGTGAACGATTATTTTTTATTGTAAAAACAATCGACTCTGTCGATTTTGTTCATATCATTGTAAGAATAGACAAATTTTGTGTTCCTCAGGGTTCAGTTATTGGGCTGGTGTTGGTTTTGTTATACAGGGCAATTCAAATTCGACCCCCACCATGGGATCTCCTAAACTACAGGAGATACGTTGAAGCTTAAATTGGGGCAAAGTTACGTATTCTGGTGCCTAACAAAATTCTGTTTTGAAACTTGGAAAATTCCGAGTATTTCCGGAAATATCGGGAAAAAACTGAAAATCGGAATTTTCGTTTTTATTTTTTTCTATCGTTATTTGACAACATAGCTCAAAACCAAAAGTACATTTTCATTGATAATTTTTTTCAGCTACACGTTTTCATGGTCAGATTTACTATCCGACGTTTCGTCTTCTGGCATTCATCATCAACTTTTTTTTCTGTTATGGGCGCCATATTGTTTTCTATACAGAAAAATTGTGATTCTCATTCTGATTTCATTGATGTATAATTTGTTATGATTTGCACTTCTGAAACCACAGATATAAAAATAAAAAAAACAGCTTCATCTGAGATGGTCATGACTCCATCGAAAAATTTTGTTTAATAAACACCAGTTGTCAGAACTCATTAAACATCATAAGTTTGCACAAATACTTCAGTCGAAATGTTCTCATTCTCAAATTAAGAAAAACGAGATATGTTGAAACTTTATTATAAATTTGATAGGAATAGTACGAAAACAACACAAATTTATTTTGAATTATATCCGGAAAGACAACAGCCGGACAGAACATTACTCGGGATTTTGGGCACACACTTGGCTGAGTACGGTGCGTTTCAAAAAACAAGAATGAAATCATGAGCTTGTAAAAAATGCACAAAAAGTATTACAACAAGTGTTGGAAATGATGGCCTTCTTAATACATAACCGAGCTCGTCGTCTCAAATTAAGAACAGCCCTAACAATATCCCTTCTTCTGATAGACCTGAATTGCGTGATGATATTGTCTCTAAGTTCATCTACTGTGTCATATTCTTGCTCTACATAGATTCTGTTCTTTAAAGTGCCCCACAAGAAAGTATCCAAAACTGTTAGGTCAGGTGACCTTGCCGGCCACCTCACTGGGCCAGAATTTCCTAACCACCTATTAGGAAATCTTTGGTGTAAATATTCGCAAACTGCTCTTTTATTGTGTGGAGGAGCCCCGTCATGCTGAAACCAGCAGCTGTTATAATTAACAAGGGGAAAGGTATCCATATATTCTTCGAATTCGTTTCTTAAGAACCGAAGATAGGTTTCCCCGATCAAAGTATCAGAGAAGAAATGGGGTCCAAGTATTCGGTCGTAATAAATTCCAGCCCACACATTCAAACGAAACCGAACTTTTGATCTGACTTCTCTGAAGTGTCGTGGATTATTTTCACTCCAAATGTGCTCATTATTTTTGTGAAATATGTATCTTATAACATTTCAAACCACTTTTTTTTAATTCCCTCTAAACGCTCGTCTGTGGCACATCCATTTCTGCCGAGACTTGATGTGTTGATTTGGAAGGATCTGCATTTATCTAAAAAAGTACCAAAAATAATTATACTTCTTCAAATATGGAATGAACTATTATTTTACCTCGGCTAATAAGTTACGTCTAATATTTTGTTCCATTCTGCTTCTATATTTCATTCTTGGTTTTTGAAACGAACCGTACTCAGCCAAGTGTTTGTCCAAAATTCAGAAAAATGTTCTATCCGGCTGTTGTCTTTCCGGATATAATTCAAAATAAATTTGTGCTGGTTTCGTACTATTCCTATCAAATTTATAATAACGTTTCAACGTATCTCGTATCTCATATATGTTCATAAAAAAAATAAAAGAAGCACAGAAAAATCATTGTTGCATAAGGGTATTATTTGCTATAATAAACTTCCTGAATCTTTAAAGACCTGCGTTGCTATCAATTTATTCAAAGTAAAGTTGAAAAAGAGACTACTGGACCAATGCCATGGACGAAGTGGTTAAATGAGTTCTTATTGATTCTTTCATTTTAAATGTAGTGATGACTGTGTGAATATTATTTATGTTTTTTAAACCTTTCGACATGTGAAATATTATTTATTAATAATAGTTTTCACCAGATTTTATTTATTTTATATGTAATGACGAATGACGTTTAACATGTTATTTACAATTATTTTTTTTTAAAATGTGCTCGTTATTTTTTAAACTTGATTAATTATATAACATTTTGTGCAATTTTATATTGAATGAACTTGTGTTTTCTGTAATTTTGTAAATTAGTATTTTGCTAAATAAAGACATAATAATAATAACAATGTAATATACTTGCAGAAAAGTGCAATATTGACTCAACTGTAATGCAAAAAAGAAATCAGCAGAATTTAATATTGAATGTATTCTATAGTATCTATGCCTAGTTTTTTTAAATTATCTCTAAGTTATAACGTGGTAGAAGTTGTTGACAATAAAAAGATCTACAACTTTTGTATTCAACATTTTTCCACATAAACTCAAGTTTTCCGGGAAAATCGGAAAAACCGTATTATTTTAGTTTTTCTCCGAGTACTTCAAAGAGGTTCGAGAAAAATATATATTTTGCTGCAAAAAATAACATCTGATTTAGAACATAAAAAGGTGTGTTGATTTCATTGAAAATATGAACAGGATGTTCATAAAGTCAGTTGTGGAAATATCTGCGACTGAAAGTTGGAATTTAGTCGCTATTTTCCATCGTACAAGATAACCTCTCTTGGAACGGATTCATGTTTTAAAGAGAAACATTCTCAATTGAAAATTGAATCAATACATGACTCCTCTGGAAATGGAAAAACCCTACGATAAAATTGAAGTTATTTTTTGTAATATCTAACAGAAAACAACTACTTCCCCGGCTAAAGCCACGCTGGACATTGAACTACATCTGATAGATATTGAGAAAGACCCTATATAACTTGAGATAAAAAACCTGAAAGTGAAAATTTACATTTTCATTCAGATAGTTGATTATCAAATAAATGTCCAGTTTCCATTGGAGATTCTTATCTATGAATAAGATAAGGGAGAGTGTTATCACTCACAGAAAATCGCTCATTCCATTGATGCGTGAATTGCATCTCTTTCGCTAGACCTCCAATACATTTTGGTCGACAAAAATCTATTTCTCTCTTCTAAGATCATCAGGGAGGTCGGAAGAATTGGAAAACATACTCTTCAGAAGCAATTTCACACTGTAATGAGGAATTGTTGGAATATTTAAGTCGACCAAAATGTATTGGAGGCCTAGCGAAAGAGTGATACTTCTGAATAACATTTTCCCTTATCTCATTCATAGAAAAGAATCTCCAATAGAAACTGGACATTTAATAAATAATCAGCTATCTGAATGAAAATGCAAATTTTCACTTTCAGATTTTTTCTCTCAAGTTATATAGGGTCTTTCTCAATATCTATCAGATGTAGTTCAATGTCCAGCGTTGCTTTAGCCGGGGAAGTAGTTGTTTTCTGTTAGATATTACAAAAAAGTAACTTCAATTTTATCGTAGGGTTTTTCCATTTCCAAAGGAGTCAAGTATTGATTCAATTTTCAATTGAGAATGTTTCTCTTTAAATCATGAATCCCTTCCAAGAGAGGTTATCTTGTACGATGGAAAATAGCGACTAAATTCCAACTTTCAGTAGCAGATGATTCCACAACTGACTTTATGAACATCCTGTTAAAATTTTCAATGAAATCAACAAGCCATACCCATGACAGGTTTTATGTCAGAAAAATATTTTCAAAGTTTCACCGCACAAGAAATATTCCAACAATTCCTCATTACAGTGTGAAATTGCTTCTGAAGAGTATGTTTTCCAATTCTTCCGACCTCCCTGATGATCTTAGAATAGAATAGAATAGAATTTTATTGGTGTTTTTGAATATTTCTTTCATTACACAAGTCAGCAAGTTTGGAACATGTCCTTGGGTAAAAATATCTAATTATAAATATATAGGAACATAACAAATAAAAGCAACGTGTTGTATATATAAAAAGTTACACAATAAATTATGATGTAAAAATAAAAATAAAATGGATGTTTTCCATAAATATATCATGGTGATGGTATTTATATTAATACTTATTTTATTCGGTTAAATCACTTGACAAAAATTCATCCACCGAGTAAAAGCTGTGTTTCAGTAGGAGCTGTTTGACAGCTAGTTTAAATTTATATGAGCTGAGCTTTTTTATTGATTCGGGTATCTTATTGTATATATTCAAATTAATTGTATTTTTTAATGATGTACTCAGACGAAATCTAGGATTGATGAGCTGATCGTTATTTCTGGTAGAATAGCTGTGTAAATCCTTGTGTCTGTTATAGCAATGGATGTGGTTATGTATCTCAATCAAACAATAATAAACATATAGTGCAGGAAGTGTCAATATTTCCAATTCTCTGAATAACGGTCTACAGGATTCTCTGTAGGCAGTTTTGGCGATTACCCTGACTGCTTTCTTTTGCTGTATGAAGGCTCGATTTGCGTGGCTAGAGTTACCCCATAAAATTATGCCATAACTCAGATGAGAGTGAAAAAGTGAAAAGTACGTCATTCTTAGTACGTTTGCGTTAACAGTGTTCCGCAATTGCCTAAGAATGAAGATTTGGGTTGACAACTTCCTACATAGAATGTCAATGTGTTCAGCCCATTTAAGTTTGCTATCTAGGGTGATGCCCAACAGTTTAACTGGGACGTCTGTTGAAAGGAGCGTGTTGGAAGAAAATATTATAGATTGCGTTTTGGTCTCATTTTGAACGAGGTTGTTGGGGGTGAGCCACTCACTGATTCTGTTAGATGCGTCAACATTCATCTGATTGAGCTCTGTTGTATTCGAAGCGGAATTGTAAAAAGTTATGTCGTCTGCGAACAAGACACACTGGGTTGGTTTTATGTGATAAAATATATCGTTAATGAATATTATGAACAGAAGTGGCCCAAGAACTGATCCTTGGGGCACTCCGAAGATAGAGATTTACACATTGACGTATTGTTATTGTGTAATACGTATTGAGTTCTTCCCGATATATATGAGTCGAAGAATGAATAGGCTGACCCTCTTACACCATAGAGTTCCAGCTTATCAAGTAACCCTCGATGTGGAACACAGTCGAAGGCTTTGCTGAGGTCACATAGCGTCACTGCAGTTTGTTTACCACTTTCAAAGTCCTCGACTATGTCAGTCACCAGTTTACGAACAGCTTGAATTGTGGAGCGGTTTATTCGGAATCCAAATTGTTGATCGTTTATGTAATTGTTACTGTCAAAATACGATGCTAATCTTGTTTTAATGATAATTTCAAAAGTCTTGCCTATAACTGGAATTATTGAGATTGGTCGATGATTTTCTGGTAGATCAATGTTACCTTTTTTGAAGATCGGTATTAATTTGCTTTTTTTGAAAACATCAGGAAAAACCCCCTTGCAAAAGCATAAATTGAATAAATGTGTGAGTGGTTCAGCAATAATATCTTTTATGTTTTTTATGATAGGACTGTTCAAATTGTGGAAGTCATAGCAGCTGGTGTTTTTCAAAGAGTCAATCGCATCAAGGACCTCATCTTTGCAAACAGGAAAAAGGAAGAAAGAATTTTGATTACTTGGTAATGTTTTCAAGAAAGAATTTGCATCTTTATCAGTAGCCGTCAGACTTTCCGATATTAATTCAGCAGCAGATGAGAAATAATCGATGAATTGTTCAGCTGTTAAGTTACACTCAGAAGAAATAGATTTTGAGTTTTTGTTGCGTTCAAAATTAATCAGTGATTAGAATTAGAAGAGTGAAATAGATTTTTGTCGACCAAAATGTATTATTGGAGGCCTAGCGAAAGAGATGCAATTCACGCATCAATGGAATGAGCGATTTTCTGTGAGCGATACTTCTGAATAACATTCTTCCTTACCTCATTCATAGATAAAAATATCCAATGGAAACTGGACATTTAATAAATAATCAACTATCTGAATGAAAATGCAAATTTTCACTTTCAGATATTTTCTCTCAAGTTATATAGGGTCTTTCTCAATATCTATCAGATGCAGTTCAATGTCCAGCGTGGCTTTAGCCGGGGAAGTAGTTGTTTTCTGTTAGATATTATAAAAAGTAACTTCAATTTTATCGTAGGGTTTTTCCATTTCCAAAGGAGTCAAGTATTGATTCAATTTTCAATTGAGAATGTTTCTCTTTAAAAAATAAAAAAGGTATATTTCCACTAAATTTTGCGACAAACATACAATTTTTACACATGAAAAAAATTGAAACTGAATTTAAACGGGTTTTCAGATTTTGCCTGAAAATTTGAGTTCATGTGGAAAAATGTTATATACAAAAGTTATTTTATTGTCAACAACTTTTATTTGTGGAAGGTTAATTTTCACTGCAAATCGTGAGAAACTATTATTACCTCCAAAAGTTTACCTCCTTTCGCCCTTTTATCAAAATCAAATCCTTTATCATGTCCTTGTTTATCCTTTGCACCTGTTGAGGTAACATGGAATTATTATTCTCGAAAGGTTTCAACTGTTAATTTCAATAATTTTAATAACTAAATGTGAGTTTAGAACAAAAATTAAAAAAGTTGATTTTTGAAAATCTGTTTTTTCAACTTTTCGAGTTTTCGGGAAAATTGTTTCCATAGTACTTTCATTACATAATCTGGCGAGCTTGAAAAGGCAAATTTAACCGGTGAAACTTTTTAGTGGAAAATGAGTTTTTTCGGGATGGTCGAAAAAAATTATTATTCTATTACGTAACAAGTCCCGAAAATACTGTTTTTTTGGACGAGTAGACCAAATTCTAGGACGAGCGTCAGCGAGTCCTGGAAGTATACGAGTCCAAAAAAACTGTTTTCGGACGTGTTGAGTACACTATTTTTTCGGCAATCATGTAAAATAACAAATCAATGAGACGCATTTAGTCTAAGAGACGAAGAGAGGTCGACTTTCACCCATCTGGATGAAACTATTCCAAATTTGAATATTTCGAACATTTCATTTCTTCTTTGTATTATATATTGAAATTCGAGCAGAATATAGGTACCAACAGAAACATTCTAATTCTTATTTATATCAATATTTGTATTAAAATTCAAGTACTTCCCGGCCTAGTCCGGGAAGTGGTACTTTCCCAAAGAAAAAGTGTCCGGGTAGTAATCACTTCCCGGATGGTTGCCGAAAAAATACTTTTTCTACGACCGTGCATTTTAACCCACTTTCCCGCACTCATTTTAGTTTAGAAAGTGTCACTTTCCCGCACTAGTGCGGGAATACTCGCTTTTCCGCACTAGTGCGGGAAAGTAAAATATATCAATTTATCGTTATCAAATGTACATTTCATTGATTTTACCTGTATATTACTACTCAAACTAATATAGGTTTTAATATTCAATTTAACCCAGACTATTTTTCATTAATTGGAATGAAGAAATTGCGATACTTTCATATATCTACCCTATCTCTCAAAATCAATCCACATAACAATCAAACTAAGCTGAGTCAAGTGGTTTGGTGTGGTAACCAAAGATTTGTTATGACAACCAAGTTGTCATCAAGACGTCAAAGTTTCAAGTCGAAGCGTTGTCGAAGTGTCCGATTCTGGCATTTTTCAAATTATTTTCAATAAAAGCAATATTTTAATGGATTCGTCAAACGAAGAGCTCCCAGAAGCAATATTAAAGGCCGCAGATGAGGTAAAATCAGACCTGTTACCAAGTAAATCACGAGAAAGATACGAACAGCAATACAAACAATTTTTAAACTGGTGTAAGGAAAAAGGAGTGAATAGCTTCAGAGAAGAGGTTTTTTGGCGTATTTTTCCGAGCTGAGTAAGGTACTGAAATTCAATACTCGATGGTGAAATGTTTAGTTAAAATAAAACAAAACCTGGACATAAGCAAGTTTCATAAATTGACATCGTTCCTAAAAAAGCAAAATGTTGGTTTTCGACCACATAAAGCGCAGATTTTTACCAAAGAAGAAGAAATTGTGTTTTCAACACTAATATTAATAATAATTAGTGGATTTTCATGGAATGTTTTGTTTTGGAATAAAATATATATTTTCAATGTGCTTTTTGAATCTTTATGCGGTCGTAGAAAAAATAATGTTCCTAATTCATGCGTAAAGTGTCTTTCCCGCCCTTGACTGCTTGCCCGAACTCCGCTTCGCGTCGTTCGGGTCAATGGCTGTCGCGTGCGGGAAAGTATCACTTTCCGCACTTGTTAGGAAAATAACTATTCCCGTACCGTTTAGTTCCGAAAACGCTCCGAGAAAGTGGGCATTCTTGAACGATTTCAGAAAAATTATATTTCCCGTTATTCAAACAATATTTTGCTCCAATTGCAGTAGGTCTCATGCTGGTAATGTTTTTCCATGCTTTTATATTTTTTAGCGTCCACCAGCACTGGTCTAATTTACCACCATAATCTGGAAAATGGATTTCCCAACTTTTGAGTTGCTTTCAGAATTAATTCTACTCACTCTAACCAAGTAATTGAATCGTCATAGATTATTAATAATAAAGCTATAAATGTCATAACTACAAATTCATATAGCAATATTTATCCCATATTAACATACCAAATGCACAAATTACACCAAAATAATTATGACTTATCATTATCATTGGTATTTTGACGAATAGTTTACATGATAATGCTTTAACGGTCGATAGAAATTGAAAAACCATATCTGTACCTAACCAACAACCGAATAGAAATGTAGATAAAAGTCTAGACACATTTCCATAAAAACTTCCATATAAACCTCTCCTCGAAATTTTCTCATCAGAACTTTTCCAATATGAACTCATCAGTGTCTGTGAAAGTATTGTTATTATTATCGATAGTTATTTCCCAGAGTACCGGTACAAGGGTTTGTAAATCATGGCAGGATTACCCTAACCCAACAAGTGATAACTGTTATGATAATCCAGATGGTGCACCTGCCAATGTGGTGAGATTCTGTTCATCTGTTCAGAAAATTCAATTTTACAATGGGTATAAAATGATTTTTTATATATTCCCATATATATGAGAGAGAGAGAGAAGTATACTTTATTGTCAGTTGTAATACCACAAGAGAGTGAGAATAAAGTGAAAATAATTCGACAGATTTTTCGAAAACTTGTTGCCAGTCAATAGACACGTGAGCCCGAAGGGCTCGAGTGGCTATTGCCAAATGGAAACAAGTTTGAGAAAAAATGTGGAGAATTATTTTCTACTTTATCGAACTCCCGTGTGGTATTCGATAGATTATTTTTTGATGCCCCAATCATAGACACATTCTCTATATAACATTTTTATTCATTACGGTTATCTAAATTTATTTTTCAATTTGCATGCAAACTGATGACAGAAATCAAATCAAACGTATCAGTTGTTGTCACACAATAAAAACAAACTACCACGAATATTCCCGAGGCAATAATCTAAGTAGAAAATTTCCACTATAATAATGTTGTGATTGGTTTGAAAGTACATCATAGCTTTAAATTGATGGTTTTTATTGGTTGCAAGATATGTCGAAAAATAATCGAAGAAACAAATTCTTATTGACAAAGCTTTTAAAATTAGAACTTAACTAAATATTAAAACTGAACAGTTTGCAATTTAAACGCAGTTTTACGAATATATCATGAAGTTAAAAAATATTAGTAAACATATACATATATATGTAAAACAGGTATAAGATAAAAAATTAATAACTTATGATTCAATTCACAGCTCGTGATAAGTCAAACAATTAAATTATAAAAAATTGGATATGAGCCTAAGATGCAAAAATAAAACAAGTTGGAAAAATGCATACATATACAGTGCGCATCATAAGTGTTACCCCCCCCCCCCTATCTAACTCGTTACTGGACTCTCGTTAGGAAAATCGCCGAGACACATCGATTTTTGATTTCTACAGTGTACATTTTTGTATAAATAGTAACTTTCATAATTTTTTAATCCTTGCAATGCCAGAGGAGAGTGGTATCATCAGCGAATATCGTGAATTGCTCTTGAATTGAAATAAGGGCCAGGTCATTTGAATATATAAGGAAAAGAATCGGAATGATCCTTGTGGTACGCCCCATAAAATATCTTTGCTGTTAGATAAAATTCCATTAGATTTTACCAATTGTTTCCTGCCGCTTATATAAGACCTGCACCATTTATTACATACTCCTTTTGAGCCATAATTGCTAACCTTATTTAGAAGGAGTTCATGATTTACACAATCGCATGCTTTAGAAAAATCACAGAATACTGCATCTACAGCTCCTCTATTGTTGAGATTGGTGTAAACATTTACATGGTGGTTTTTCGGGTTGTAAGGCCGACGTATGTTTAGAGAATATCTCGACGTTTCGCCAACACGAGTGGTTAGCATTTTCAAGAGATATTTTCAAAGTTTCAAAGTGAGACAACAAGTGAGACAACGTATAACAAATTGACATTTGTTATACGTTGAGACAACGTATAACAAATGTCAAGCATTTGACAGCGACATAAAAAAACAGAAACTTTCTCTTGAAAATGGTAACCACTCGTGTTGGCGAAACGTCGAGATCTTCTCTAAACATACGTCGGCCTTACAACCCGAAGAACCACCATGTAAGTGACGATGGCCGCGAAAGCCTTTCACAATTTATTGGTGTGAACATGGTCGAGAAAAGAAAAAATTGCATCATTTGTATTTTTTGAGCTCTGATATCCAAATTGCGAGTCAACTAATATGTCATTGGCGTTTGAAAAATGGAAAAGTACACTTTTTGACAGTTGTAGAAAAAAAATTATTTCGAACCTTTGGTGGTCTTTAGAGGGGGATAAACTTCTTGAATTGCTTTCTTATAGCTTCTTAAACAGAAGTTTATCTATCATAGATGATTTATAGCCATTGTTAAAATTGTATGTACTGAGAGGAATGTTAACTGATCTATGAATCATACTATTGTAAGCTGCTACTTTATGTTGATATGGATTTGATGAGCTATTCTGAATTGTGATCTCTGTATGAGACGGTTTGTGGTAAATAGAAAATTAATGTTTACTATTTACTTCAGTAGTTATTGTTAGATCCAAAAATTTTATCAAATTATTCTTTTTTGATTCTACTGTAGAATCAATTGAAGGGTGAAGAGAATTAATAAATTCCAAGAATTGATCTAATTGTCTAATTGTTCCTGTGAAACCTATCAAAATATCATCAACATACCTATACCGTGTGACCCAGACTCATGGTACACGCCCTTATTCCTTTGTTTCTGTAGCAATATTTCTGATATTTGGAATATTGAATATGCTAACTATAGGGCACTTTTTGACACATTTGGAAAAAATCCAACTCCTGGTTCCGGAAATGATATCAACTTTCAATTTTCAAATAGGACACCCTGTATATTATTACATTTTTGAAGTCTGCATAATTTTCTGAATCCAATAATACCTCATAGTTGAAATTTTGCATTTATCAGAACACCTATCTTATTTCAGTGTCACAATTTTCAGTCGGGTTAGAAGGCCGTCGATTTTTGGAATTTCTTCGCTAGCGCGAGTGGCTAGCTTCTTCATGAATAATCTCAGATGACTGGAGATTCCGTCTGCAAAGATTGTATTTATTCTGATTTAGGTAGCCTTGTGCGTTAATTACCGTATCTGGATTTGACCCCTTTCTACCTGCCGTAACTGGGTTAAGCATATTTTTGTATAACATTAATTGACACCTTTTTTTTCTGACACTGAAAACTCCGGCCGCGAAAGCCTTAACCATTTTGTCACCTATTTTATTTTTCGACCAGAGAGCCTTGAATTCCCTAAAATTACTGCCTTGATCTCTACCTGTCTAATCCAGCCCCTACTCTATTGCTTGTCTTAGAGCTATCGGTGTACCAGATGTGACCTATTGACAACATTGGTATGACCTTTGACGCTGTGGAATGTGGTTGAGGTAGACCAAGTGAGGGCCTTCCCAAACCCTATTTATGATAGGGAGAGGGATTTCTCAGATTGTTGTTTTTGTTGAATTATTGTGTTAAAACTTTTTTTCAGACTCAAATTCTGCAAAGATGGGGATGTACAACAGAAGAACACCAGTTGCTGACACAGGATGGTTTCTATATTCTGGTCGTATATGCTGTGATGGGGCCTCCAACGAACTTGACACCCATATTGATGTTACATGGTATTCGAATGAATAGTCTTGCATTTGTCACTATGTACAATAAAACAATCGGTAAGTAATATTTATTTCTTACAAAAGCCATATTAGGCCAATAAACACAGCAATTTTTCTTATAAAAGTTCAACTTAAATTGCTCCGCCGATTTCTTTTTTGCAATTCGGTCGTCACGGAGGGTTCAATAATTAGCAATAAAGTTATCACCCCCTGGGGGGTGCAACCCCCCCAATATCATAAAAAAATTCTGGAAGGTATTTTCTTGACATTTTAGCTCTGGGCAATAAATATGAGTGAAAATCGTTATTAATAATGGGGGCGAATTATTTTCAACAATTAAACCTCCTCCCGGGGCATCAACCCCATACCGAAATCGTGTTTTTTGGGGTATTTTCTATGAATATGTAAAATTGTCAGTCCTGAGTAATGAAACTGAGCGAAAATTTGTAAAAATAATAGGTATAAATTATTACAAACGATATTCCCTCCCCCGCATTAGGAGCATATCTCCCGCATCGCGGAGTCATTGGCGTAAGAGGGAAGGGGGAGAATATTTGAAAAAACTCTGAAACTACTACTCTCAGATATAAATGTGGGTAAATAATCGTTGAGAACTGTCTTTCAATGATATCGAGAAAAGGTATGGAGAAATGAATCCACAAGTAATCACCATCAAGTAATGTATAGGAAAATATATTTATTCACTCATACAACTCATCATCTACTTCATCTTCAGTCTCCTCGTCTTCATCTTCACAATCCGGATATTTTGAAACAGAGCTGAGTTGAAAATGAAACAAATATTTCAAAAATTAACTCACCATTTTCAATTAATAACAGTGACAAAGCACTAAGAGATGTTTCCTCGTCTCGGACTATCGATATTATCCCAGTATCGGCAGTATCCAGTGTTATCTGACGTTTACATAGAGCAACGTTGACTGCTGCTCACTGCGCACCGACAATACCGCGCCGCTGTATACTATACAGCGGCGCGCTAGCTGCCGCATTGACAAGGTCCCAAGCCGATATTTTTCAGGTTTTAGAATCTCAATGAACTTAAAGCAGGTACACTACGGGACATTTTCCTTTGGTGTACTATCTTCCTCGGTCTCGAATCTCCATATTCTATGATGGACTGATTTTATTTTTCTTTCCATAGAACAATAATGCGATCAAATGCCGAGTAACCTCTATTTCAAGTACTTAAAAGATTGACAGGATTGCTTTTAAAATTTGTACAAGTAACCAAATTTGTATGAATATTTTCAATAAGAGCAGGGTTTTTTCTGCAAACTGGCTTTTCATTCATGTTGATACGTGCTTTTATCTCTGAGTTATTAGCATCTGAATTTATAAACTCCCTCAACATTTTGTAATCTAAAATATGCGAAGAATTGAAAACACTCGTATTTAAAACCAACATTATTTGGACCGGATAAACGTTATGCAATTTGATAATGAAATATTCCTCAAGTGTTCATTTTACTTGCTGCAAGTGATAATACATTATTTCAGTAATCACAGGCATTATTTCACGAAGTCAGGAACTTTAATATTATAAGATTTTCAATCGCAATTTTGCAGCTGGCAACTGAGCGTATAAATATAAATAATATCAGAATACTAAGCTGCGATCTTTATCTTTAAAATTACGTAAGATTTATCCGAATTGAACTTTTATGTGAGGAGTTACAGAACTTTACTTCACGCGCTGGTTTAAAAAATGCACGTTGGCGGGAGCCGACACAACACCTGCCCCATTGCGAAAGCATATAACTTCAACAATTTTTTTCAAGAATACCGTGCGAATTATCAAAATTTTGGTAGAAACAGTTTTTTTGTAAAAATTTGTGCTCTTTAAGTTATTTTTTTGATTTATACTAAAATTTTTGAGATATTTCGAAATTACCTCAAAAATTTATTTCAAAGCGTTTTTTGGAGGGGTTCCACCCCCCTGGAGATGGTAATTTTTCTCAGAAGTAATGTGCACACTGTTGTCTACGATTTAAAAAAAAATAATCGGCGGAGCAATTTTAGTTGAGGTTGATAGGCCTATATCTTCAGAAGCGCAGAGGGGCCATGTACATTTTTTAACCAAAAATCACGACTTACTAACGAGATAATAGTCCAAACTGTCCGATTACGAAAACAGACGAGGCAGGTCTTTAAGCTGAGGCTTTCGCTGATGTCAACAACTAGTTTCTCAATACTCTTGATCTTTTTCTTACCATGGTGAAAACCGTTTCTCTGTCAATCGTATACGTCAATACGTCAATACGTATTAGGACTTAAATGATTTTCGTTCGTTAAGAAATATTTTCTAGACATCACACAGTATGAAAGTTTTAACCCGGTAATGTGCGATCATGACAATCACATGAGATATAGAAGATTCTTGTAGATTAACACGGTGAAAACCATTTTTCTGTCACCCTTACAGATTTGGGGTGAATGAATTTCTTTCAATGAGAAATATCTTCAAAGAATCATACGGTATACAAGTTGTAACCCGATGATGTGCGTTCATGAAAATTACATGAGATATAGAGGATTCTATGTAGATCAATACGGTGAAAAACATTTTCCTATCGTTCATACAGATTGAGAGCAAATGGTTTTCCTTCGTTAAGAAATATATTCTAGACATCACACAGTATGAAAGTTCCAACCCCATAATGTGCGATCATCAAAATCACATGAGATATAGAGGATTCTATGTAGATTAACACCGAGAAAATCATTTGGATTTGGAGTAAATGATTTTCTTTCGATGAGAAATATCTTTAAAGCGTCATACGGTATAAAAGTTGTATCCCGATGATGTGCGTTCATGAAAATAACATGAGATATAGATGATTATATGTTGATTAACACAGGGAAACCCATTTTTCTGTCACCCACACAGATTTCGAGTGAATTATTTTCTTTCATTGAGAAATATCTTCAAGGCATCACACGTTATAAAAGTAGTAACACGATGATGTGCGATCATGGAAATCACATGATATATATAGGATTCTATGTAGATTAACACGGGGCAAACCATTTCTCTATCACCCTTACAGATTTGGGGTGAATGAATTTCTTTCAATGAGAAATATCTTCAAAGCGTCATACGGTATAAAAGTTGTAACCCGATAACGTGCGTTCATGAAAATCACATGAGATATAGAGAATTCTAAGTAAATTAACACGGGGAAAACCATTTCTCTGTCATCCACACAGATTTGGAGTAAATGATTTTCGTTCGATGAGAAATATCTTTAAAGCGTCATATGGTATAAAAGTTGTAAATGGATGATATGCGTTCATGAAAATCACATGAGATACAGAGGATTCTATGTAGATTAACGCGGTTCAAATATTTCTGTCACACTAACAGATTTGGAGTGAATGAATTTCTTTCAATGAGAAATATCTTGATGATGTGCGTTCAAGAAAATCTCATGAGATATACAGGATTCTATGTTGATTAACACGGTGCAAACCATTTCTCTGTTACCTATACAAATTTAGAGTATTTTTTTTTTCATTGAGACATGTCTCCAAATTATCACTCGGTCTTAAAGTTGATTCACATGGTTGAAACCTCTTCTTTGTCACCTATACAGATTTAGATTAAATGATTTTCCTTCAGTGAGAAATCCCTTCTAGACAGCACATAGTATAAAAGTTTTTCTCCGTAGTAGAGTAGCTAGGACAGTTAATCCTAAAAATCCTGTTATTTTAAATGCAGGTTCATTCTGGCAGTTTTTGGTTCTTTTTGGGGTGGGGGAAACAATCAGAGCGTGAGGAGAGAGATCCAGCATGGAGATAAGTGTCTATATATGCGTATCCGTCACATACTACCGTCACACAACATGCTTCTGTAGATTATATTGTTCGTACTGACAACAATTGGCAGACTTGGGTGATTTTGGAAACGCAGAAATTCTATTACTCTTCCGGCTAGTTCGACCATTTTTCCACCACAAGTGTGCAGTGTCGCAAAACCAATAACCTCCGGATACCATCTCCATTCCATATTCGGTTTCATCCTAAATTGGAGCGGTAGCAGTAAAATAACATGCACTGCGAGTTTTGAAAATGGCTCAGGCATAAACCTCATCACGAATTCCTTTTGGAATGTTAGTTGTTGGGTTTTCTAACGATTTTCCATCAGCAGCAGGCTGTAGACTTCTCAACAGAAGAAATGCTCCTTTATTTCCCATTTCTCTTCTCGAAATTATATTAAAAACCATTTAAGGCAAGAACAAACCATTTAAGGTTATTGTCTTATTTGAGCCACTCTGGAGAGAGTTCTCCCAAGTTGGACGACTACGTCCCTTGGTCGGTACTCCCGAGCGACTGGCAATGCACCCATGCAGTATGCACCCCCGAAGTCCATCTAAGAAGGCCTGAACTGCTAGTCGCTCCATTACCTTTTCCGGTGTAGCTGGGTATGCAAGGCGAACCAAGCGTGCAATGTCTGCTTCAAACTCCTGTAGGGACTCGCTTGATTTCTGGCAGCGGTTTTTGAGCTGTGAGTGGTATACATGTTCTAGATGGGTCTGTCCATACCGTAATTCGAGATGTTCAATCAACTGCTCGTTGTCCTCTTGTTGTGCCGTGAGGGTTTGTAAAATATTCGTTGCTTCTCCACGCAAGGCCAGTGTTAATGCCACAACTCTTTCTCCTGCATTCCATCCATTTGCTTTTGCTGCAAGCTTCAAATTGTTGGCGGTAATTTGCCCATGGTGTTTTTCCATCGAACTGAGGTGGTTTCAGGGAGAGCTTTCCTGTTTCAGAACTGATCTTCACATCTTTCAAACCCTTCTGAACATCATCCAAGTTCAAACTCAGTTCCAGCATTGAATTTTAATTGACTGATTCTGTGGTGTGGGTAGTGTCAGTCTGGTTTTCCATCTTATTGATTTTCTCCTTCAATTTGTTGATTTCTTCCTCGATTCAGCCTCTAATTTCATCGCTGATTGTTTCCTTCAATTTTCCCATCTCTTCCTCGATTTCATCTTTGATTTTCTCCATCTCTGTCTCGACAGTCCCTATTCTTTCTTCTAAACGATTAGCTACACCAGAAAGTTCTTCTTTCATGGTATTCGAATTTTCTAGCAGCTTTTCTTCCAAATTCCTCGAGCTTTCTTGAAATTCTTCTTTCAGACTATTCGAATTTTCTAGAAGTTTTTCCTCCAGATTTTTCGAATTTTCTAGTAGCTTTTCTTGAATTTCTTCCTTCATTCCGTCAAGTTTACTCATTATGGAACCCATATCTATTCCAGAAACTTCGAATAAAAATGTTTCTGGGTCCTCACCCTCCTGGACTAATCCCTCTGCAAGTCTTGTTTGAAGCACGGCCTTTTTACCACTTGTGACAAGTTCTCTCTCCTCCAGTTCTTGCTTCAATTCCTCAACCTTCAATTCAACCAGGCGAACTTTCCTCGAGCACATTTTGTCTTAGTCTATGTCTCACAGTCTATTTCACGGATCACCAGTCTATTATTATTATTATTGTCTATTTCACACAGTCTATTCCATGGCCACCAGTCTATTATTATTATTATTGTCTATTTCACACGCGAAAATAATTGTCCGAAATACACAAACTTTCTACTTACACGCTCAGATCTAAGTTGTGCCCTGAGGTTGAGGCCCAGAAGGATGAACGCCCCAGCACTCGTACGTACTCGAAAGCTCACCCCCCCCCCTATCCACCACCACCGCTCGTTAAAGCGGTTCCTCATCCTGATGACTGGCGATCAGCAGAATAAAATCTGACCGTTTGATATGGAGTGCTCTGCCAATTCTCGGCCTGAAACTCTCTTATATCTGACATGAGTTTAATTTGATTGAACAATGACTTTACTTAATGTGCATGGTGCCCCCCTGAAACTGGCTGAAGGCCTGAAAAACACTTGCTGAGGGCCAAGTGTTGTGTATTGAATTTACTGAGTTTACTACTTGGTCCGTTCTTCTTGTACTCTGAAACATAAAAGCATGATTATCGCAACTTAAGCCTGTTGAAGTAGACGTTGGCGTCGCCGAAGGTTTCGCTTCCGTCTTACTTCTTCAGGGGTGTCGTTGTCTCCCTGGTTCAGTGGTCGTCTGTATTTGTCTCTGTCGTCTTGCTCACGTCTGTTTTCGAGTAGCTCCGTGAGCAGCGGATTCGTGTGGGTCTCTACTCTGTCTTCCGCTATAGCCAATCTGTGGGAGACGTGCCTCTGAAACGTGAGTTTCTTGTCCAAGGTTACTCCTAGTTATACGGCTTCGTCTACCCATGGAATTCTCTCATCGTTCATAGTAACACGGCCCTCGGGTGTCCTACGTCGCCCCGTGCATTGATTCCGATCTTCCAACGATTGAACCACGGTTCCAGCTTGTTTATCTGAAGTTGCAGCTTCGATGTTACTCCTCTCTCATGAGATGACTCAGCAAAGATTACCGTGTCATCTGCATAGAGTGTAGATCGAAAACAGGTGTGACAACAGTACTACTCCCTGTGGTACTCCTGCTTCTAACCTCCTTCGTGAAGAGAGAGCATTTCCGACTTTGCATCGGTAATGTCGAGTATCCGGCATCATCCAGTTTTGTGATCAGCTCGACTGGCAATGCAGTCGACTTGAGTGACAACTAAATGCGTGTGCACGGAGGTACGGAAATCGGAGGTGAGTACCTCATCCGGTGGGCTACTCTCCGCACACAGCATCGTCGCAATCCAGCAACTCCGGAACTCTTCTTACTGGATCAGACAGGAACAGTACGAATTCTTTTTAAATGTTGTTGGTGTTAACCAACGACGCTTCATCTATCTAAGCCAGGCCGTAGATTTCTAGAGGAAGCTATGACCTGGCCAGAAATACTAATGACACCAGAGCCATCCGGGCTACCACTCGGTAGGACAACTACTCGAAGGTCTGTGGCTCCCGGACGACTGCCAAAACAGCCGAAAAGGAGCTCTTAAATAGGTTTTGTGTACATTTACTTCGGCCAATGCCGAAGTAAAGTCACTGGTGGGCGGAGCCTATCGGAACTCCGCTCCGAGATATACTCTCCAAGTTAAAATTTTATTTTAGTATTTCTGGCCGAGGGTGTCAACAAATGCGTGCACTCGGATAGTTGGAAGTTAGGACGCATTGCCTCTTCCGGCTAGCTCAGACCGCCTATCCGAAGTACAGCATCGTCGCAAAAATCTCAGCAACTCCGGAACTCTTCATTTATTTGGGAAACCAGCAGGAACGCGTCTGACATACGAATTCTTTCTCGATATTGTTGGTGTTGCCAACCAACGAGGTCCCATTGATTCGCATGCCAGGCCGAAGATCACTCACTAACCAGAAATACTATTTACAATTTACGCTTAACACTGGTGAGCCATCCAGAAGTGAGGGCTTCTCTCCTGGGAATTGTCCGAGCCCTCGGGCGGCTCCTGGATGACTGCCTAAAACAGCCATTTGAGCCTTTATTTATACACTGGCCGAACATTTTAGTCGGCCAATGGTATAACAATTTACTGGTAGGCGGAGCGTATTAGAGCTCTCGCCTCCAGATATACTCTCCGAGTATTTTTCCAAACTTCAAAAACTTTAGTATTTCTGGCAGATTATGACAAGGGTTATATTTATAACAAAGCCTCTAACCAATGACAGGGCGATGCAGTGAAATTCGCTAGTGGGCGGAGCCTATTGAGATTCCACATCGGGATATACTCAACTCCGAATTTTTTTTACTTCTTCATTATTACTTCAGGAGCATTTCCGGGAGACTATGATAGGACTCATCAGATATAATTGTTATCAATACTCAAATGCACTGAAAACGTGTCTCTTTCTAGCATATCAACTACTCCAGAAAGGGCATCCACTATTTTTCATTAATTTTCGAGGCACCAGATATAGTACCGGTCACAAAAATCTAACGCAAAACGACGAAGCTTACTGGAAGTTCAGGTATGACTGGGAGTATCAAGTGACTGCGAAAAAGTGTTTTACCGATATTTTTATCCAAATAAAAATTTCAGCTTGCACCATTTGGCTATATATGATTTACCTGCAGCCCTGGATTTGATTGCAATCAAATACGAAGGTAGAAAGACTATTATCATCTGTTACTCCATGGGAACCTCAGTTGCTAATATTTATGCTATTACGTATCCTGAAGTTGCAAAGAGTAAATTGTTAGGCATTATAGAAATGGCTGCAATAGCAAATTTTACTGCTTCAACGTCTGCTGTTTGGATGTTTGCTCCGTGGTGGCCTGTGTGGGAGGTAAGTGCAGTTTACGTTCTGGTTATAGTTATAAAATGTAATCCACATATTATGCTAATAATAATATAATAAAAATAGTACTAGTTATATTCACAAAAAGATGGGTACAGAGTTGAATTTGACGCATACAACATGGTTGTGAATAAAAAATATACCACGAAGCAGTAGACACTGCTTGGTTGTGGTTTACATAAAAACTATGCTAGATTAAGTCACTTAAAAATATTCATAAAATATATGATTTAAGAAATATAGATATGTATATTGATATAAGAATTTCAGGATGTGAAGGTTGAAATAACAGTAAAGTAAAAAAAATTTGAATACTATACTTATAAGACTAATGTCTACTGATATTGGTTATGAAACTAACTTATGTGAATATCTCAAAGAGAGAGGTATATTAAAAATGTAACAATACAACATGTGAATCATACGAAATTGCGCAGAATTGTAAAAACGTGAAGGTAACAAAATGTAAGATGTAAGATGTGAAGATTTAAAATGGGAAAAATAACATAAGGGTGAAGAACTGTACTAATGTAAAAATGATGGAGTGTTAAAAACGTAAAAAAAAATATTGTTTGATGTTTTAATATAAAAGAATACCATTAGGTCTAAGAAGCGCGCTATGACCTGGATAGCGATAAAGTGCCCAAATCTTGTCCCAGATAGTTGGTTAAATGAAAATATGTGAAGTGAAAAATAAGTGGAATTTTTTAAACAAGTGATAGTGAAAAAAATTACAACTTTTTTGTTCATTGTGGAAATATCTCAAAGATTATTTAAAGAATCGTTTTACAGCCAATAGAACTTTTGTAGAAATTTATAAAACCTACAAAACTGCTTTTCAAACAACCGGATCGGTGCATTTTCCACTGAGAAAATCTGGGAAAACCTCGTAAGAGAAATCAGTTTTCAAATATTTATAAATCTGAAGCTAGATAAACAATATTGTGGAAACTGAAATATAATAATATGAGGTCAATATCTACAATTCGCATATTTTGGATTTTCTCCTGAATGGTGGGAAATGTATTGAAAATAGCACTAAAAGTTGATCAAAACGCTTCAAAGTGCGTCCGAAGTCACCCGAAGTCGCACTGAAGTTAACTCGATTTGAGTTCGAGCGACTTCGGGTGCACTTTGAAGCATTTAGAGTAACTTCCAGTGACATTTTTAACACATTTCTTACCTCTCAGGTGAAAATCCAAAATATACAAATTGTAGATATTGAACTCTCAGATTTGAATAAATAGATTTTTCTCAAATCGACGCATTTAGAAATATTTTCCCTTTTTTTTTGAGTTCTTATCTGAACGTGAACAAAACTCATATGAATATCAGACAAATATACAGTTGGTTACTTGAGCTTTCACAAAAGTGTCTTTTAGTCACAGTCTCTGGCTACTCATATAGCCGGAGGCGGGGTCGTGTTTTTCTAGAATGTCTGTAAGCAAAGACAATAAAAAAAAGGGTTGTACAAAACAAAAGGAGGTACGCCAACTAATGAAAAAATAAATATTATAATCTCCTGATGGTTAGTATCAGCTTACAAAAAAAAAATAGGAGTGAATCCTTCCAGATTCTCTTACTTTAAATCAAACTCATCGACGAATTTGAATTCACCTGTAACAGTAAACAGTAAGATAACTGAAATGCTATTTGAGAACCAAGTATTATCTAAGAATGAATGAAGATTCGATTTAGATCGAATACCAAGTAGTAGAGACACACTTATAAAACGGCCGTTTTTAAGTTTCATAAAATACTTTCGTGACAAATATGAATAATTTAAAAAGACAATTATGAAAAAAAATATATACCTAATAGGTATATCTTTCCTCAATTTTTGTTAAATCCTTCGTGTGCACATCAAGTATCTTCGGAAAATCTTTAATCAGATACTTTCTCTGAGAATAATATCAAAGAATTACTTACAGGATCGCCCGTAGATGTACTGAGTTTTGGTGTTTTTCAAATTCCATAATAGTTATTTATGTATCAAGGGCGTAAAGTAGGCGTGGATCACACTCCGAAGGCCTTAGCATTTTACGCACGTGATACATACAAAATTTTATGCACTAGCGGTTTTATAGCGCGAATCACAAATACTGACTTGAATTGCAATGGTCTACACGTTTCATACGTTATGCATACAATAATTAAGGCATTGTTTATATAGAACATAGTTAGACAACCTTATGGGATTATAATTGGATCAAAATGGATGCGACATGTAGATGGCGATAGTGAGCTCGCATCCAAGTCATGTCGTAACTTCAGTGATCTGGCCTCCAAGTCATGTCGTAACTTGATTAAAACAATGGAAAAGCATTAAAATCAGGGTTTTTTGAAGAAACCTGCATTAAAATTACGTCAAATATTCATGTTTGTAACTAATCACGCTAGATGACACTTGCGTTTGTGTCCAATACCTTTTCCACAGGCATTGACTAACTATGTTCTATTTAAACAATGATTAAGGGTAACATAATATGAGGAATGTGAAACTATAGTAGCTGAGTGCTATATTGGAGGATATATTTCAAATAAATAGATCATCATCGAAAAAATTGCCAACGATTATGAACAAATGTTAGAAAGAGTATTGCTCTATTGAACTGAAATGATTCTAATTCGTGTTAGGAATTGCATGAAATGATGTGTGAGTATAGAAAATTTGAGAATTGTGTCTACTTTACGGCCCGCCGGGCGGTAAAGTGCCACTTTACGCCCGGCGAACCGGGCGGTAAAGTGTACTTTACCGCCCGCTAGTGCATAAAATATGTATATACCATTTCCACAGATGTAATCAATTGTCATTTATTTTCCAAGTTTAGCTTTTCTTTACATTTTGCTCAAATTCGTATCGATAATAATTCCACCTCAAGATAGTTTCTCAAGATCTTTTGTAACATACCATGATGGAAAGGCAATCACCTTACCAGATAGAATGAAAAATCACAAGAGAAAAAAGAAGGCCTAAAATAATATAACAAATATTTTTTTTCAATATCTGATTGATGATAGCAACAAGCATTTTCAGATGCTGGTGATTGAAAAATTACCTTAGGTGGTGGTCAGCCTTTCAACATCAGTTAGATTTTGACTGTGTTTTAATTCAATTACATTTGGCAAAAATACCGAGGTGCCGTTCGATCAGTACCTCGAAGTGTGACAAAAAGTTATCAGAATATTTTATGTAATTCAACAGCTCCCGTTCACGGATACAATGAAATGTAAATATTTTGTTCAGCGGCTTCTAACGAAATTAACATTCGGGATTTTTCAACTTAGGTGCTGGGGAACATCATAGATTATATCAAGAACTTCTAAATGAGAATTGTATAAGGTATGTCAAAATGATGTGATGCAATACTTAACTATTTATCCATTGAAAAAGTGGACCGTTACAGCAAAAACTACACCTCGGACAGAAACCATCTTGCACACAGTTGAACCACATGTTATTATCTATCAGTTTGCGCAATATTGTTTTTCTAGCTTCAAATTCATAAAAATTGTAAATTTTTGTTGTTTTGTTGTTTTATTGACTGTAAAACGATTCCTCCAATACTGTATGAGATATTCGCAAAGAAACAAAAACGTTGATGTTTTTTTCACTATTTCTTGTTTAGTATGGGCCGTTTGGGTCTTTTTGTAAAAAGAGACTCTTATTTTTATCTGCAGCTTAGCCTACAGGGTTACCTACTTCAATTAAATATTCTCCTTATTATTATAAAATAATTAAAATTTCCTCTCAATTTCAGCCTATCGCCAACGAAATGTGGCATGGACAACTTTTCCCGATTAAAGAACAAAATGAAACTTACTGTTCTAGCACCTTGTTGGGCATGATGGCATGTTCTACAATAAATGCCTGTATGTTTGGAGCTCACTACTCCATGTTAGATCCGGTAAGGAAGCATAACTATTAGCCCGGGAGTTAACCACAGAAATTTCCGGGACATTATTGCAAACTTCATATTTTTTGTATGGGTTATGTGTGTGATATACATGGTGTCCCACGAAGATTATGACAGGGAATATCTCGGAACTCGAAAGTAGTGGAGAATTGTAATTTTGGGGTTCTGAATTAAAACAATTGGTGCAGCTTTTTCGATATTATGTCACCCAATTATTACTGGGACAACCTGTATATTTTGGCATTTTTATGTTCCTCCCGATAAAACAATTCCAACGAACCATCACACTTGTGGTCTAAAATATTGCAAGAAATACAGGCACTTCAATATCCTTTGTCCCACGACGTCTGAAACCAACAATTGCCAAATTATTTAGGTTCAGAGTCACCCTGTATATTCGCGGGTTGTCCTAAATTTTTTGTGATGATTAAAACGTGACAAAATTATATTATTCATCCATATTTTATTAAAAAACGACGTGGGACAAAGGATATTGAAGTACCTGTAGTTCTTGAACTAATCGTTTTGGACCACAAGTGTTGGAATAGTTTCATCGGGTGGAACATACAAATGCCAAAATATACAGGTTGTCCTATTAATAATTTTGAATCTGATGTCACGTGACCGAAAACAGAAAGCTCATTTCAATCAACCAATCAATCAACTTTATTTCCCAAAGAAATATTACATGTTTATGTAAGGGATTAAAAAAAATCTTAAAAATAATATGAAAAAATAAGCGTGCAAAGATATGATCAATAAATATAAAGAATAATACTAATAATCTGACAATACATTTGCTCAAAATACAAAATACAATGTGGTGAATATAAACACAATAATAAAAATTGAATATACATAATTTTATCAGTTTTCAACTTATTTCGAAACTATTTCAAAGTTCTAGTGTTCAAAATCATTGAATAAATCATCTCAAAATTTCTTTTTTCAATTTGTTTTTGAATTTCTTTAACGAATTATAAGATTTTATTTATGGGCCGTGGTGGTCGGCTGGTAAAGCGTTCGCCTCACAAGCGTGGGGTCGTGGGTTCGATCCACCGATTCACCGGTCTCGTGCATGGCATCACACGTTAATAGGTAAGGGCTGCGTCTTCCCTGACTCACACAAGTCTCTCGAAGACTTTCGAGGGTTGCGCGTAGGGGTGCAATCGGTTGACGGAAATAACAATTTTAACAATTTCATCAGGTATCGAATTGTACTGGACGATTCCATTAGGAAAAACAGATTTTTTTCCAAAATTTGCTCTAAAATTACAAGCAGCTAACAATTTTGTTTGTCTGGTATTATGAATGCGAATAGTATTTATTCACTTCAATAAAAACTAAATTTGAGGTTTCCACTTTTTTCTGAGTGGATGAAACAACAAATTTTCAGGTTGCAAAGGGAGTTCAGATGAAGCAAACCATTTGGTTTGTATAAATTAATTGTTGGTTCCATATAATTCAATTTAAAGATACATATGATTGTTTTATTTTGAAGTTTCCTCAAACAATTTAAAAAGCAATTACTAGCAGTACCCCATATAGAAACCAGGTATTGAAGATGTGAATAAATCAGAGCGAAATAGATATTTTTAAGAAATTTCAACGGGATGTAGTTTCTTATTTTGAAAATAATTCCGATCAGTGGTGCTATTTTATTTCTGATTTTATCAATATGCTTATTCCATGATAGTCTTTCATCTATATACAAGCCAAAAATTTTCATTGTGTGCTGATAATTTATAGTTTTATTATTCAAATTAATTGGAAGAGTTGGAATATCCTCCGCCTTTTTTGAAATATTCATGAAAGAAGATTTGTTAAAATTTTGTGTAATTTGGTAACATAATATCAAAAAAAGCTACACCAATTGCTTTAATTTACAACCCCAAAATTACAATACTCTACTACTCTAGAGTTCCGAAATATTCCCTGTCCTAATCTTCGTGGGACACCCTGTATAATAATAATATGAACATCTGCCGGCGTACCCCCACACCCGACAGGTGGTAACAGAAGGGTTCAATTATTTGTTCTTTTTTCAAGATATGAAAAAAATTTATGAGAACATTTTGTAGAACTGTGCTAGTACAATAAAACTGTCATAAACATTTTTTCAATGACTCGTTTTCATGAAAACACCTTCGTGGTGTCTTATTAGTGGCAGACTATTATTCTTGTGTTTGCTGCTATGAAAACAAGAATTTCAATTAATTTCATCCTTGCGGGTATAATTTTTTTCAAACATTTTTTGCGCTTACTTATATAGGTGGCAGACGAGTTTTGTTGTGGAATTCATGTGGCAGACGATATTTCCTAAGCTTATTACATACTTTTCGGCTGAAACGTACAATAAGTTTCGCCCCTCCTGTAACCCCCTGTCGCGGGGTTGCGGTGGCAGACGTGTACATTACTATTGTACGTTACACACATAACACACAGAAAAAATTAGGCTTACGGAAATGGTGTAATGAAATCTGTCGTTAACTCCCGGGGCATATAATGAACATTTTGTTCATTAGCCTTCAAAGAATCATATTTTTTTATTTCTTTTCAGTGTTACCTGCCCATAAGCATGTCACAAAATAGAGACTCTGTGTGTTCGATGCTGGCGAAACATTACATTCAAATTCATGACTGCAAACAGTTCCAGAACTTCGATTTTGGTCCTGCAGGGAATCTGATTGTTTACGGAACCGTCTATCCACCTATTTATAATTTTTCGAAAATGACTGTACCGGTGGCCCTTCTTCAAGGACGTAATGACATTTTATCCACACTCGAGGTTTGTATTTCGAAATCTTCCAGCAATCCATATATTATCAATATTTCAGCATGTAAATACTAAATATTAGACCAGTGCTGATGCATTTTTGAGATACAAAAAAATTAACATTATGAGCAAAATATTGTTTTTCCTCTCGGTTTTTCGCGATTGACAAAGAAAGTCATCGAAAAAAGTTGAAAGGCAAAGTGATTGATAATAAAAAGATCTACAACTTTTTCATCAAACATTTTCATCAAACAATTTCCATATAACCTCAAATATCCCAGGAAAATCAGAAAACCCAATTTTTTCAGTTTTTAATTTTTTTCTCGTGCAATTTTTTTTTCAAGAAATTTGGTAGAAATATAACTTATGAGGTTTCACAAGTAAGCTGTAGTTTTTTGGTAGCGAAATACACATTTTTCCTTTTTTGCTGATGACACCACGATACTTTGGAGTAATGAAGACCCCGCTTCTTTGACTCGATAAATCCACTCAGATTTAGATAAAATAAAAAACTGTGTGACTCAAATATGTTATCATTGAATATTTCTAAAACAAATCTGGTGTCATTTAACTGGGATTTGGGGCAGGTCACATTAGGGGATTTGGGGCAGGTCACATTAGGAAGTCGGATGATTGAGAGCAAATCTATTACCAAATTCCTCGGTATATACAGGGTGTTTCTTAAGTACGTGTAGAAAATTCAAGAGCATGTTGCTGACGTCAAAATAAGAAGAAAAGTTCCTATTAACACATGTCCACAAATTATTCGTTTCTGAGATACACAGTGTCAAAGTTGAGTTCTTATTTTAATTTTTTGTGAATAATTTCAAAATAATTTTGATATTTGGGTAAAGTCTGGTAGCTGGGAATATTTATTATTAAGGTTGTGTAAAAAATATATTCTTGGTAGAGGTCACTGCGAACAACTGTTTTCGAGTTAATGAGATTTGAAATAACCGATGCAAGTGATTTGGAATGACAAGATTTTTAAATTTAAAATAAATTCAATTAGAAATTAGTTTTCTCACAATTAACATAAAATTTGATTTTGTCATTGGAAAAATCATACCAGATACCAAACTTTACTCGAATATCACAAATATTTTGGGATTTATTCACAAAAAACAAATATAAGAATTAAACTTTGACACTCCGTATCTTACAAACGAATAACTTGCGGACATGTGTTTATAGGAACTTTTTTTCTTATTTCGACGTCAGCAACATGCTCCTGAAGTTTCTACACGTACTTAAGAAATACCCTGTATATTGACAGTAACCTAAAATTTGAGGCACATATTACGGCTCTGAAAAAAGTTGTATTCTGATGGTTGCTTTGCAATAAATGTCATATCTCGTGAACTCGGATTTTCTTCTTCAATAAATACATACTATTCATTTATGAAGAGTCATCTGGGTCTCTAACAGCCAGATTCTGACGCAAAGTATTTTCGTTATTCAGAAGAGAGTTTTGAGAATAATTTTCAAACTGAAGATGCAAGACTCGTGTAGGCCACTTTTTTACAATAACGGAATCCTAACCATATTCGATATTTTCATTTTAGAGACTTTCTGCTTGCTTCACAAACACAAAGGCAAGATTCTGAATCATACCGAAAGACAGACTCGTAGTGATAAAAAACTTGCCCTTCCACTCCCCAGCTTATCTTTGACAAGAAATTCACTAATTTACAGGAGTAGACAGGTATATAATCATTTGCCAAAACAAATAACAGAAATCAATGGAAATAAACAATTTAGAAAATCGGCGAGAAACCTTTTGATAGGAAAGGGCTTCTACAGTTTGGGAGAGTATTTTGAATATAAATTATAGTTATTCTAGTATATAATGTATACAGTGCGACGCAAAATTATGGAACAAATTCATTATTTCTGAATATAAAGATATTTCGTAAAAATCCTCTTACAGGTCGATTTTCTTTTCCGATGGGCCAATTTTTGAACCCCACCCAAAATATATAGGGTTTTCCGCAATTGAGTAAAAATTACTTTGGTGATATTTTTAAATTGGACACCCAGTATATTTTTCCATATTTGGTTAGGGATCGTCATTACGAATCCAGTGATACCAAGTTTGATGGGATTATGTCAAACGGCTGCGGAGATATGGCCAAAAAACTTCCTCGTATGTCTAATGAGTATGACTGCGAGACTCCACACGATTTAGAAGGTTAAAAGTCTCTGTCGCACTCATTGGGAATATGGAGAAGTTTTTTGGCCATATCTCCGCAGCCGTTTGACATAATCCCATCAAACTTGGTATCACTGGATTTGTAATGACGATCCCTAACCAAATATGGACAAATATACTGGGTGTCCCATTTCAAAAAAAATCACCAAAGTCGCTTTTCCTCAAATGCGGATAACACTATAGATAGATAGATAGATAGATTTTTATTGACTACGTGATATATATAATACATTTGTAGTAAGTCGAGCG
Source organism: Chrysolina oricalcia (assembly GCA_944452925.2). Lineage (NCBI taxonomy): Eukaryota > Metazoa > Arthropoda > Insecta > Coleoptera > Chrysomelidae > Chrysolina > Chrysolina oricalcia. The sequence continues at coordinate 54,621,462 of OX101824.2, forward strand.
GGGTGGATAAAATTATCTTCCATGATGAAATGGAATGATTTGAATTTATACAACATATAAGAGACTAATAACTACATGCAGTAGACAGATTCATATGACAAATTTACAATACCAAAATAAATAAAATTTTGGAGTCATAAAACACACATGAATATAGCACTGTGAATAGCGGTTAAGTATCCAATATATTTGATTCCATAACTCGTTTATGGAATAGAAACAACTTTCGAGGATTGCCTTTTTGATTGTTCATATTCTTCAATTCTGGAGGCAATTTATTATACAATTTTATGTCTAGTGAATTTCGTGCAGAAGTGGTTAGTCTATATCTCGGATTAACTATTTTACTGCAATTTCTAGTATTATAAGAATGATTATCAGAATTAATAGAATAAGTTGTTGGGTTTTTATGAATATCCAAAAGAGAATGAAAAATGTAAATAGAGGGTAGAGGCATTATTCTCAGATTCCGAAATAATGGGCGACACGAGTCTCTAAAACCTGCCTTGGCAACAATTCTCACAGCCTTTTTTTGTAGAACGAATACATGATTAGAGTGACTTGAGTTGCCCCATAGTACAGTTCCATATGTGATATGCGAGTGAAAGAGAGAAAAATTGAGATTTTGAGTATATCTGGACTGAGAACTTTTGCGAGACGTCTAAGAAGAAATAATTGACTAGAGAGTTTTTTACAAAGTTTTTCAATATGGCAAGACCATTTCAAAGTTTCGTCCAATGTGATGCCCAAGAAATTTACAATAGAACCTTCATTCAATGAGGAATTTGTCGAAAATGTGATGGATTGAGTTTTACTCCGATTATGCTTGAAATGATTGGGGACCAGCCATTGTTCAATTTTAGTGTTAGATATTTCCATTTGGTATTTCAACTCTTCATGATTAGAGTTAGCCCCATAAAAGGTTGCATCGTCTGCAAATAGTACACAGTTCAGTGGATTCATATGATCAAAGATATCGTTGATGTATATAATGAACAAAAGTGGACCTAATACCGATCCCTGGGGTACACCGTGTTTTACTGTTGAGCTTGATGAAGAGGCTTCTTTCAAAAAGACTGATTGTGCTCTGTTAGAGAGGTAAGATTTAATCGACCTGTCCGAGGATTTTTCCGATATATCTTTATATTCAGAAATAATGAATTTGTTCCATAATTTTGACGCGCACTGTATATAACGCACTTGGTACATAAATAGCTATTATGCAATGGCGTGCGATAAAGTACACTTTCAATCAGTTCAGTTTTTTGAAGAAATACTCATTTAACAACATTTATTCATAATCTACATTATCAAAGCCTGGATTTTAAAATTTTATATTATAACGTTTTATTCATTTCGTAAGAAACCTACAAGTTTAAGATAGGGATTTGTTCTCACTTTGATAACTGACAAATTATCTGATTGCCACGTCAAGCGGTTATGATTATTGTTGACGAGGTTGAAAACCAAATCAGAGTATTCGAAGTTATTTTCGACTTGATGAATAAAAGTACAAATCTTTAACTTATAAAGAGCATGGATGTCCAGAATTTGTTTTGGTTTGTATACATTTTTTGTAGGTTCCCTGTACTCTAGTTTTAATATACACTTGATGACTTTGTTTTGTGGTGTTTTCAATGGTTTAAGTAAACATTCTGTTGCCATTCCCCATACTGAGATTAAGTTCTGAAGTTTGGAAAAGACTAAAGAATAATAAATGAATTTCAAATATTTCAAGGGTAAAAAGTTTCTGATTTTGCAAAGAATTCCGATTACTGGAGATAAAGAATGTCATTCACCATCTAACCTATCAGTTAGTTATCTGGAGATTAAATCGATTATGAAAAACTGCCCTAAGTATAGTAGACCTCAATTTGTCTTGTCTGAAAGATGCCGATTTTTTTTTCAAAGTAGCCGGTCATCAAATATCGAAGTTTCGGAATTTTGACACAAGTATTTTCCACCCAGATCGCCTATAAGATTCAAATAGTTCGCTTTAGGGCGGGTTGTACAAAACATGTTCAACATCAGTTTAAGTAAACTCGTTTCAGTTGCTAGGGATTAGCCAATGAAATTTCTAGTTCCTTAGCAACTGAACTCAGTTTAGTTAAACTGTTGGTGAACTTGTTTTGTACAACCCGCCCTTAGAGAACAAAATACCGCGTCTTTCATTTTACCATATTAAAATCAGTGATTTTATTTCAGAACGCTGCAGCACTATATGAGAACTTTCCTCTCGAAGTACGGTGTGGATTCATAATAATAGCTGACACGGAGTGGCCTCACAATGGATTCATGATTTCAAAAAATATGCCCGAGTATCTTCATGGACATGTGTTCATCTTGATAGATATCATGGTCAACGGAACTTGTAAATTAACATCAAGTAACTCAACATCAAGTAACTCAACATCAAGTTACTTTACATCAACTAACTTACCATCAATTTAATCCCACAAAACAACTTATTTCTATGTTCATGCAAAAAAAACTTTGTTGAACTGTGTGTTCTTTATTGCACTGAGTGTAATAAAGTCCTTATTGCACTCATCTGTCATTCAGCTACAGCGTTCTGTCATCATGACAAACATAAAAGTCAAATCTACGCCATGCCCATTTTCTATGAGATTGTATTACGTTTTAAACAGTTGCATATTTTATATTGTCAATCATATTTATTACATACTGGGATCACAACATTCCTAGAAAATACAATTTAATAAAAATAAAATTAGTTTCTTTGAATATTATTATATTACTTTCAGCAGCTAGATTTGAACAAAGAATGTCTTACACTTTAGTACCACCTAAATGAAACAGTTTTTGGTTTTTGCACAGACGTAGAAAAAATATGGTATGCAAAAATTGTTTATTGCACTTGTTGCATAAATAACTATTTTGTACTCCCGTGTTTTGTTGAACTCTGCTTCACCTCATTCAACAAACTTCACGCTCATAAAAATAATACCTAGTCTATGAGCTTGTATTACAAATAACTATCTGCTAGCTGGAAAACATATTATAATAATAATAATAATACATTTATTTATTGACAGATTTGACAATTCATTACAAATGGGGAAAAAAGAGAGAAGATCGCTGTCTGCCAAAAGGTAACAAGATTGGATTTATCATCCATTCTTCCTCTTGTACCTGTTTCCCAAACTAATTTTAACAAATACAAAATTTCTATATATATATATATATATATATATATATATATATATATATATATATATATATATATATATATATATATATATATATAGATATATATATAAAAAAATATTCTGGGGAAAAGTTTGTGCATGACCGATAACCTAAAAATCGATTTTGACACATGTCACGTGATCGCTAGAATGGCGGCAAAATGAATAAAATTGCAATGCAAAGGCAAAAAAGGGGTAAGATGGCAAGATATCAAAAAAAGTTATTTGAAAAAGTCACTTAGAATTCAATTTTATACACATAAACGAAGTTTCAAGAGATAATTCAAAACAATTGTAAATAGCAATTTTTTAAAAATATTTTCCCATCTATTTAAAAATTTTATTTTTTTTTTCTTATGAATAGCTTGAATATACTGAAACATTTGCATTTTAATGATAATGACAAAACTTTCTCATTTTCTCCACACCAGAGGGCACTAAATTGAAAAAATGGGAATTTGTCAGAACCCTTGCTGTTACATCGGTTCGTATATAACAGTTATATCCGAATTCCACGACCATTGTGATGACATAACACTCCAAAAACATGGTTATTTCCAGATTATAATCAAGTTCCGATGATAATCGTGCATGAGCGTTTCACTTCGCACATAAACTTGAAAATAGTGCGTCAAATTAAAGATTCTTAAAGTTTATGTGCAAAGTAAAACGCTCATACAGCATTATTATTAAAATCAGGAAACATGGTGTTTCTAGATTGCCATATCAACACAATAGTCTTGGAATTCTGATATAACTGTTAGATAAGAACCAATGTAACAGCGAGGGTTCTGGCAAAAACCAATTTTTTTAATTTAGTGCCCTCTGGTGTGGAGAAAATGAGAAAGTTTTGTCATTATCATTAAAATGCAAATGTTTCAGTATAGTCAAGCTATTCATAAGAAAAAAAATAATATTTTTAAATGGATGGGAAAATATTTTGAAAAAATTGCTATTTTCAATTGTTTTGAATTATCTCTTGAAACTTCGTTTATGTGTATAAAATTGAATTCTAAGTGACTTTTTCAAATAACTTTTTTTGATATCTTGCCATCTTACCCCTTTTTTGCCTTTGCATTGCAATTTTTTTCATTTTGCCGCCATTCTAGCGATCACGTGACATGTGTCAAAATCGATTTTTAGGTTATCGGACATGCACAAACTTTTCCCCAGAATATTTTTTCCAATACTCCAATAATAAAAAATTTTCCCATATGGTACATACTTTTTGGCGGTCACTGTATATGTATTACCAAAACCTTTATATAAGTACTACCTTACGATCTATTGCTAAACTAATTTTAACAATTACATTTCTATCTAAAAACTACCAAAACTGTATTTACTTACTACCTTTTAAACAAACAATCATTCAAGGCATTATGAGAGAAGATGATAATTTGTTATTGATCAGAAAATAGCATTTTTTTAAATTTAAATTTGAAAGATACAATGCTAGAGCATTTAAAATTGTTTAGGATATCATTATCAACATGCGCTACGTTATATGTGAATGACCTCTTGAATTGTTGTGTGCTATGTTTAGTGATATGGATAGACTTATTCCTGATATTCACGTTATGAACGTCAGTTCGATATCTGATTTTTTCGTGTAGGTACGATGCTGTTTTCAACATTATTATTTTGTGAAATAATACTGAAATATGAAGCATGCGTCTATTGTACATATTCAACCAATTAGCAGTTTTTAATTTATGCGAAATATGATCTTTTCTCCTGATTCCAAATGAAAACCTCATACATACATTATGTACCCTCTGGACTCGTCTCTGTTCAGTGGCATTCAGAAAATTGTGGTAAACAGTATCACAATGATTGAAATTTGAGAGAATCAAAGCGTCGCATAATAACAATTTTGTATTTGTGTTCAGGGTATGTCTATGCTGATAAAGAATTTTTAGTTTCCCGAATGATTTTTGAATTAGACTCGATATGTTTTCTAAATTTTAATTCGTCATCGATAATAACCCCCAAATTTTTCATGTTGCTTACGACAGGTAATTCATTTCCATCTATATTTATATGTATCGCCCCAACTTTGGATTTTGTGTCTGGCCTTCCAAACACCATAACAGAACATTTACTAATATTGATTTTCAGAGCATGTTTCTTTGACAAATCAACTAGATGGTTTATTTCCCTGTTTATTGTATTTATGCTAGGAGTAAAATCATCAAATTTGAAAGAAAAGTACAGCTGCGTATCATATGATATTTAATATGATTCAAATTAGCTGCCAACTGAGCAGTGTACACAATATATAGTATGGGGCCGAGTATAGAACCCTGGGGAACACCAGATGTTATTCGACGAGGAAGAGATCTAGATTTGTTAAGATCTACTATCTGAGTTCTGTTCGATAAATAGTTTCGGAAAAATGCTATAGTATCATTCCCCAATCCCACAAAATGTAGTATGGCAAAAAGAAGTTCATGGTTGATGGTATCGAATGCCTTACTGAAATCAATTACAGAAAGTATAGTTATTTCATCCCTTTCGATACCTCTAACGATATCGTCTACCACATTAACGAGCGCAGTCGCACAGCTAAAATTTTCTCGATACCCTGATTGCATCTGTGGTAAAATATCATTTTTCTGAAGATGGGTTTTGAGTTGAACAGCGACGGCTTTTTCCAATAATTTTGATAAAAACGGGAGAATACTTATGGGTCTGAGATCATTTAATTCTATTGGTTGCTTAATTTTTGGCATGGGTACTATGAGTGATTGTTTCCACTTTTTAGGGAAAACCTTACGTTCAAGACAGAAATTGATTAAATGTAAAATGACAGGTAACAAAAATGGACAGCATGTATTGATGAGAGAGATATTCAGATCGTCTATACCCCTAGCTTTGCTTTGGATTTGGGAAATATAGTTCAGTAAATCACTTTCTGTGATCAAAGTTAGTTCAAAAGTATCTGTCACAGTTTCTTTGATATTCTCTTCATAGTATTCTTTGACAGTTTCATCAATATCTTGGGAAAACTCCATCGATCTAACGAAATGTTGATTAATATTCTCTACGTTGCTCAGGTGATCAGGAATAGATATAGGCTTAGAATTTTTATGGATATACAGCCTCTTCAATTTATTCCATAAGTCTTTATTTCGCTTTGTGGTGGCTGTTGAAAATTCCAAATAAGCTTTTTTTTCTCTGTTCATTGAAGATTTTGAAAAGTTTCTCAGATTCTTATAATGATTCCAGTCATCATCCCTTCCTGATCTCCTAAATTTATTATGTGCTTTGTCTCGGAGTTTCATTATCAATTTAATATTTTCTGTTATCCAGGGACAATAGGGCTTGCTGAATGTCTGAGTTATATATTCATCAAGTTATGATTTTTTATTAGTAAATATTTTGTAACGGTGTTTGTGATGAATTCTTTTAATTTCCGTTTTGAAAACTGTACTATTTTTTATTTAATTGAAACCAAATCTCAAGGACTATTTCGCATGTTTTTGTTATACGAAACCATAAGTTAGATAAATCGATTAAACTCTCACCAAACATGAATATCTTTTAATCTGTTCTGAAAAGTAGCCTTATAATTCATAGTAGATAAAAATTGCTTCACCATCGACGATTTTTTTCAAGGTGGTTTTTAATATTTGATTTTATCTTATTCTTGTGTCTTTTTTTATTTACTTTTTTCTTGTATCTATGTTTGTACTCATATATTTTTATATTTATTATATTAAACTCTTTCTGTGAATTTTTTCCAGTCATTGTACACCTGTAATTTGATTTTTCTTCTACACTGTACTTTTTAACTAGCGAAATAAATATTATTATTATTCTCACCTTCCACGGCATAACAAGATTGTTTACAGATTAATATCTTCTTTTGGATACAACGCGACAAAAGAAGATTTATTTCAAAATCACAACATTACATGATATTCACATGATAGTCCAGTGAATAAATGTCAAAAAATGCCAAAACCTCGTAATTTTTTCGTCCCTCATCGATTTACACAAAAATTTGGAATTAGGCTTACCCTCTACTTCAAATTCTTTATTATGCCGATGGGTGCTGTTTACTTTTAAAAGGTGAAAACTACCCCTTATCTTCAAAACTTATAAAATAACATTTAAAAGCTTAAAAGGAGTAAAATTTAGTTTAGATTAGGTGAATAATGATTGATTTATGCTTTGGAACACAATTTCAAAATATTTCAACACTTAAAAATCAACCCTTATTAGAGCTTAATGAAAAAAATTATTTACCATAACAAATGATTAATTTATCACATTGATTTAATTTAAGAATTCTGTTACTTAAAATATGTACTAATTTCATTTTGCAACTTTTCAACCCTCACAAATCAACCCATATTGTAGATTTACTCTCAAAAAAATTTCATTATTTATCACAGTGTTTTAATTCAAGAATGTTGTTGCTTAAAATATGTGCTGATTTTATTTTATAACTTTTCAATCCTCATAAATCAACAGAATTCTGTTACTTAAAATATGTACTAATTTCATTTCGCAACTTTTCAACCCTCACAAATCAACCCATATTGTAGATTTACTCTAAAAAAAAATTCATTATTTATCACAGTGTTTCAATTCAAGAATGTTGTTGCTTAAAATATGTGCTAATTTTATTTTATAACTTTTCAATCCTCATAAATCAACACCTATTTAAGATTTACCCCAAAAAAATCTATTGCTTGACAGAGTTTTTCAATTAAAAATGTAACTGCCTAAAATATTACCAATTTCATAATTTTGCAAATTTTCAACCCTTATAACATTGCAATGTTATAAACTACTCTAAAAGATATAAATTGGAAAAAAAGTTAAATTAATACATACTAAAGTTTATTTACTTTTTTTAAATCATTTAGCCCTTCAAACTGACATTCACAAGTTTTTCATTGCCCCCAGAAGTAGAAATGGCACACAAATTGCCATCTAAATTTAATGAACTCTGAAAATGATATAAAATAAAAGTTTTCAAACTACTCAATATTGAAATGGAAAGCCACTCATTTTTGGACAATTTAAATTAGACCAAAAAGTTGTATTTTCAGTTGCTTAATCTAAAAGAATAAAAATATACGAAAAAAAGTCAGTGGCGTACTTTTTTTCACAATAATGTTGGCTGTGGTGCCCACTGAGACGCCACTAGCCCTAATAATTTCAATCTAGTTAGGGCTAAATGAGCGCCTTATTAGTTCAAATAAATGCTTCAAATTCCAATCAAATCGGTTTTGGGAGTTTTTTTTTCTAACTTTCAACTGCCTTTATCCCAGAAACTTTTCTTCTTAAAATGACCTAACGATCACCCCCTGCAGTTAGAAACCGTAGTTAGGAAACACCCTGTATATGAATTATGTCTCCAAAATGGTTTGTATAATCTATCGCCAGAAACTTTTTTATCAAGAATATGATAAGAGAAGATAATATTATTTAAAATGGAGATAAGAATGATAGTGCCGCGTGCATAATATGTAGACAGACGAATTGTGTTTATACGCACGTGTTTTGATTAAAATTGAGCAATTTGTACTTTTAATTCGTCTGCGAAAGCAACTGAGCGGTGAGTTTTTTTCTTCATCTTCCCTTGAAGATATTTTGGTTAGCAAGGGATTTGAGTTCGTTCCAGAGATATTGATCAACACCATGACTTCTGCAAAAACCATACTCACGTAGTACCCATGATGCTGTCACACAACATGCGTGTAACAATGATATTTGAGATAAGATACAGTTCACTTATCGGTCCATACAGATAATTCAAATTTGACATAGAGTTATAGGATCGAAATGTATGAGATTTCATTGAAACATTCCTGTCATAGTCCTACAGGATGAGTCAGAAGTGTTGACAACTTTTTTATGACAAATTGCACCTTGTCTATTTTCATTAGTCTTAACAATTGTCACAAAACTGTGAGGTTTGATGATATTCTTCCACTAGATGGAGCTGAAATCGAAAAAGGATAATATTGGAATGGAACAATTTGAATGTATCGAAATGAATAGGGATACGGTGTGTCCAAGATATGATGGATTGCATTATGATCTCGCAAACAGTTGGAGGTACAATGTTGGTTGAATTAGAGAAAAGTTGCACAATCCAACGGCCTTTATATGGAGTTGCAGAAGTGGGATATCTTTTTCAGACTTCGAGATATTTTGAATGAAGCAAAACTTTGTTTTTATTTATTTCTGAGGTCAATTAAAAAGAAAGATAGAAAATCTCCTACGTCACTACGTTTCGTTTCAAGGAACACTTTTTAAACTTTTAAACTTTTAAACTTTTAAACTTTTAAACTTTTAAACTTTTAAACTTTTAAACTTTTAAACTTTTAAACTTTTAAACTTTTAAACTTTTAAACTTTTAAACTTTTAAACTTTTAAACTTTTAAACTTTTAAACTTTTAAACTTTTAAACTTTTAAACTTTTAAACTTTTAAACTTTTAAACTTTTAAACTTTTAAACTTTTAAACTTTTAAACTTTTAAACTTTTAAACTTTTAAACTTTTAAACTTTTAAACTTTTAAACTTTTAAACTTTTAAACTTTTAAACTTTTAAACTTTTAAACTTTTAAACTTTTAAACTTTTAAACTTTTAAACTTTTAAACTTTTAAACTTTTAAACTTTTAAACTTTTAAACTTTTAAACTTTTAAACTTTTAAACTTTTAAACTTTTAAACTTTTAAACTTTTAAACTTTTAAACTTTTAAACTTTTAAACTTTTAAACTTTTAAACTTTTAAACTTTTAAACTTTTAAACTTTTAAACTTTTAAACTTTTAAACTTTTAAACTTTTAAACTTTTAAACTTTTAAACTTTTAAACTTTTAAACTTTTAAACTTTTAAACTTTTAAACTTTTAAACTTTTAAACTTTTAAACTTTTAAACTTTTAAACTTTTAAACTTTTAAACTTTTAAACTTTTAAACTTTTAAACTTTTAAACTTTTAAACTTTTAAACTTTTAAACTTTTAAACTTTTAAACTTTTAAACTTTTAAACTTTTAAACTTTTAAACTTTTAAACTTTTAAACTTTTAAACTTTTAAACTTTTAAACTTTTAAACTTTTAAACTTTTAAACTTTTAAACTTTTAAACTTTTAAACTTTTAAACTTTTAAACTTTTAAACTTTTAAACTTTTAAACTTTTAAACTTTTAAACTTTTAAACTTTTAAACTTTTAAACTTTTAAACTTTTAAACTTTTAAACTTTTAAACTTTTAAACTTTTAAACTTTTAAACTTTTAAACTTTTAAACTTTTAAACTTTTAAACTTTTAAACTTTTAAACTTTTAAACTTTTAAACTTTTAAACTTTTAAACTTTTAAACTTTTAAACTTTTAAACTTTTAAACTTTTAAACTTTTAAACTTTTAAACTTTTAAACTTTTAAACTTTTAAACTTTTAAACTTTTAAACTTTTAAACTTTTAAACTTTTAAACTTTTAAACTTTTAAACTTTTAAACTTTTAAACTTTTAAACTTTTAAACTTTTAAACTTTTAAACTTTTAAACTTTTAAACTTTTAAACTTTTAAACTTTTAAACTTTTAAACTTTTAAACTTTTAAACTTTTAAACTTTTAAACTTTTAAACTTTTAAACTTTTAAACTTTTAAACTTTTAAACTTTTAAACTTTTAAACTTTTAAACTTTTAAACTTTTAAACTTTTAAACTTTTAAACTTTTAAACTTTTAAACTTTTAAACTTTTAAACTTTTAAACTTTTAAACTTTTAAACTTTTAAACTTTTAAACTTTTAAACTTTTAAACTTTTAAACTTTTAAACTTTTAAACTTTTAAACTTTTAAACTTTTAAACTTTTAAACTTTTAAACTTTTAAACTTTTAAACTTTTAAACTTTTAAACTTTTAAACTTTTAAACTTTTAAACTTTTAAACTTTTAAACTTTTAAACTTTTAAACTTTTAAACTTTTAAACTTTTAAACTTTTAAACTTTTAAACTTTTAAACTTTTAAACTTTTAAACTTTTAAACTTTTAAACTTTTAAACTTTTAAACTTTTAAACTTTTAAACTTTTAAACTTTTAAACTTTTAAACTTTTAAACTTTTAAACTTTTAAACTTTTAAACTTTTAAACTTTTAAACTTTTAAACTTTTAAACTTTTAAACTTTTAAACTTTTAAACTTTTAAACTTTTAAACTTTTAAACTTTTAAACTTTTAAACTTTTAAACTTTTAAACTTTTAAACTTTTAAACTTTTAAACTTTTAAACTTTTAAACTTTTAAACTTTTAAACTTTTAAACTTTTAAACTTTTAAACTTTTAAACTTTTAAACTTTTAAACTTTTAAACTTTTAAACTTTTAAACTTTTAAACTTTTAAACTTTTAAACTTTTAAACTTTTAAACTTTTAAACTTTTAAACTTTTAAACTTTTAAACTTTTAAACTTTTAAACTTTTAAACTTTTAAACTTTTAAACTTTTAAACTTTTAAACTTTTAAACTTTTAAACTTTTAAACTTTTAAACTTTTAAACTTTTAAACTTTTAAACTTTTAAACTTTTAAACTTTTAAACTTTTAAACTTTTAAACTTTTAAACTTTTAAACTTTTAAACTTTTAAACTTTTAAACTTTTAAACTTTTAAACTTTTAAACTTTTAAACTTTTAAACTTTTAAACTTTTAAACTTTTAAACTTTTAAACTTTTAAACTTTTAAACTTTTAAACTTTTAAACTTTTAAACTTTTAAACTTTTAAACTTTTAAACTTTTAAACTTTTAAACTTTTAAACTTTTAAACTTTTAAACTTTTAAACTTTTAAACTTTTAAACTTTTAAACTTTTAAACTTTTAAACTTTTAAACTTTTAAACTTTTAAACTTTTAAACTTTTAAACTTTTAAACTTTTAAACTTTTAAACTTTTAAACTTTTAAACTTTTAAACTTTTAAACTTTTAAACTTTTAAACTTTTAAACTTTTAAACTTTTAAACTTTTAAACTTTTAAACTTTTAAACTTTTAAACTTTTAAACTTTTAAACTTTTAAACTTTTAAACTTTTAAACTTTTAAACTTTTAAACTTTTAAACTTTTAAACTTTTAAACTTTTAAACTTTTAAACTTTTAAACTTTTAAACTTTTAAACTTTTAAACTTTTAAACTTTTAAACTTTTAAACTTTTAAACTTTTAAACTTTTAAACTTTTAAACTTTTAAACTTTTAAACTTTTAAACTTTTAAACTTTTAAACTTTTAAACTTTTAAACTTTTAAACTTTTAAACTTTTAAACTTTTAAACTTTTAAACTTTTAAACTTTTAAACTTTTAAACTTTTAAACTTTTAAACTTTTAAACTTTTAAACTTTTAAACTTTTAAACTTTTAAACTTTTAAACTTTTAAACTTTTAAACTTTTAAACTTTTAAACTTTTAAACTTTTAAACTTTTAAACTTTTAAACTTTTAAACTTTTAAACTTTTAAACTTTTAAACTTTTAAACTTTTAAACTTTTAAACTTTTAAACTTTTAAACTTTTAAACTTTTAAACTTTTAAACTTTTAAACTTTTAAACTTTTAAACTTTTAAACTTTTAAACTTTTAAACTTTTAAACTTTTAAACTTTTAAACTTTTAAACTTTTAAACTTTTAAACTTTTAAACTTTTAAACTTTTAAACTTTTAAACTTTTAAACTTTTAAACTTTTAAACTTTTAAACTTTTAAACTTTTAAACTTTTAAACTTTTAAACTTTTAAACTTTTAAACTTTTAAACTTTTAAACTTTTAAACTTTTAAACTTTTAAACTTTTAAACTTTTAAACTTTTAAACTTTTAAACTTTTAAACTTTTAAACTTTTAAACTTTTAAACTTTTAAACTTTTAAACTTTTAAACTTTTAAACTTTTAAACTTTTAAACTTTTAAACTTTTAAACTTTTAAACTTTTAAACTTTTAAACTTTTAAACTTTTAAACTTTTAAACTTTTAAACTTTTAAACTTTTAAACTTTTAAACTTTTAAACTTTTAAACTTTTAAACTTTTAAACTTTTAAACTTTTAAACTTTTAAACTTTTAAACTTTTAAACTTTTAAACTTTTAAACTTTTAAACTTTTAAACTTTTAAACTTTTAAACTTTTAAACTTTTAAACTTTTAAACTTTTAAACTTTTAAACTTTTAAACTTTTAAACTTTTAAACTTTTAAACTTTTAAACTTTTAAACTTTTAAACTTTTAAACTTTTAAACTTTTAAACTTTTAAACTTTTAAACTTTTAAACTTTTAAACTTTTAAACTTTTAAACTTTTAAACTTTTAAACTTTTAAACTTTTAAACTTTTAAACTTTTAAACTTTTAAACTTTTAAACTTTTAAACTTTTAAACTTTTAAACTTTTAAACTTTTAAACTTTTAAACTTTTAAACTTTTAAACTTTTAAACTTTTAAACTTTTAAACTTTTAAACTTTTAAACTTTTAAACTTTTAAACTTTTAAACTTTTAAACTTTTAAACTTTTAAACTTTTAAACTTTTAAACTTTTAAACTTTTAAACTTTTAAACTTTTAAACTTTTAAACTTTTAAACTTTTAAACTTTTAAACTTTTAAACTTTTAAACTTTTAAACTTTTAAACTTTTAAACTTTTAAACTTTTAAACTTTTAAACTTTTAAACTTTTAAACTTTTAAACTTTTAAACTTTTAAACTTTTAAACTTTTAAACTTTTAAACTTTTAAACTTTTAAACTTTTAAACTTTTAAACTTTTAAACTTTTAAACTTTTAAACTTTTAAACTTTTAAACTTTTAAACTTTTAAACTTTTAAACTTTTAAACTTTTAAACTTTTAAACTTTTAAACTTTTAAACTTTTAAACTTTTAAACTTTTAAACTTTTAAACTTTTAAACTTTTAAACTTTTAAACTTTTAAACTTTTAAACTTTTAAACTTTTAAACTTTTAAACTTTTAAACTTTTAAACTTTTAAACTTTTAAACTTTTAAACTTTTAAACTTTTAAACTTTTAAACTTTTAAACTTTTAAACTTTTAAACTTTTAAACTTTTAAACTTTTAAACTTTTAAACTTTTAAACTTTTAAACTTTTAAACTTTTAAACTTTTAAACTTTTAAACTTTTAAACTTTTAAACTTTTAAACTTTTAAACTTTTAAACTTTTAAACTTTTAAACTTTTAAACTTTTAAACTTTTAAACTTTTAAACTTTTAAACTTTTAAACTTTTAAACTTTTAAACTTTTAAACTTTTAAACTTTTAAACTTTTAAACTTTTAAACTTTTAAACTTTTAAACTTTTAAACTTTTAAACTTTTAAACTTTTAAACTTTTAAACTTTTAAACTTTTAAACTTTTAAACTTTTAAACTTTTAAACTTTTAAACTTTTAAACTTTTAAACTTTTAAACTTTTAAACTTTTAAACTTTTAAACTTTTAAACTTTTAAACTTTTAAACTTTTAAACTTTTAAACTTTTAAACTTTTAAACTTTTAAACTTTTAAACTTTTAAACTTTTAAACTTTTAAACTTTTAAACTTTTAAACTTTTAAACTTTTAAACTTTTAAACTTTTAAACTTTTAAACTTTTAAACTTTTAAACTTTTAAACTTTTAAACTTTTAAACTTTTAAACTTTTAAACTTTTAAACTTTTAAACTTTTAAACTTTTAAACTTTTAAACTTTTAAACTTTTAAACTTTTAAACTTTTAAACTTTTAAACTTTTAAACTTTTAAACTTTTAAACTTTTAAACTTTTAAACTTTTAAACTTTTAAACTTTTAAACTTTTAAACTTTTAAACTTTTAAACTTTTAAACTTTTAAACTTTTAAACTTTCAAGAATGTTACAAATTTTTGAGTGGATAAGTTTTGAAGAGGAGTTTCTAAGTTGAATTTGGGGCAATCTCGACCAGGTTCGTCACACAATAAAACTGATTTTTTTTTCAGGATCGATAATGGACAGGAGATTTAACACAAAGATTGGAAGAGTACTCAAAATATTGTTATTGCCGAGTTTCAAACTAAAAAATGAAGCCCAACTTAACTCGTTACTGATGTTTCTGACTACGGATTCAGGTACTTAAATTCCACGTAAAAACATAAAAACACCATTCAAATAAAAGTATAATACTTCAAGTATATTATACAGGGTGTAACTTAAGTACGTTAAAATGTTCAAGTGACGTATTCCTGAGACAATTTTAAGAAAAAAAGACTATATAAACTTGTGTCCGGAAATGCTTCGTTTCGGAGATACAGGGTGTTGAAATTGAACTTTTTTGTTCGTTTTTTTTAAAATAATTTTTGCAAAAAATAAGTTATTTGCAAAAAATGTGGTACCCGGGTTTTTTTTGACGTGGAAATCAATTTCGTATTAATTTTCATGTAACATCTAGAGGGCGCTGCGGACGCTGTCATTATTTATTTCAAATTGCATTTTTGAACTGTGAATTTGTCAATGAATAATTAAAAATTGACAGCGAACTTCTATTTTGATAAACAAACGTTCATAGCCTACTCGATTTGATTAACTTAATTTGCATACATTTTGGCAGCGGGCTGACGGCCTATGATATCTATGATAGAATAGCATGAACAGTCAAACAGTTTCAAACCTTTTTTCAGATGATGGGTCTGTTTTGTGTCGAAACGAACAACTTTGGATGGCTTGGTTTGAAGAAGCAATCACAAAATGGGAAAATATCGGAAAAGTACCTAACCCGCAAGTTTTGAAATTAACATTCAATATCCTCACATGGGTTTGTGAGAGAGAAGAAATGTTCGAAATATTGAAAATGAATAATATACCCGACCGTCTCATTTCAATCGCATTCAACATCGTGGACCCAGTTTCATCACAGATGGGTGATGAAATTGTGAAGCTGTTATCTTCCATAATGGACCATGAGTCGGGCTTACAATGGTTACTACGGTCGAAATACTGGGAGATTATCATGATAAAAGAAATTAATTTTCAGACCAAAGACAACTCGAATGCTGTAGGCAAATTTATTGCCAAACTTATAAAAAGATCTATAGCGTTTGACAATGTTTCTTGTGAAACTATAGTCCAAACTATCTTGAGGCCACTGATTAGAGCTTCGAAAGAAGTAACTGCAGTTGACATGTTACTAAATATAGTTCATGGATATAATCTATTCAGCGATGTTTTATATGATTTACTAGAATATCAGATAACTACGAAGAACAAAGACATTTTCAGGTTATTTACTGAAAAGCATGACCTGGAGAAATGTGTACATACTTTATTGAGTGCAAGTAGAAATGATGTTTTCCTTTATAACTTATATAAAATACTGGTAATTTTATCCTACTCCAAAAAGTATGTCAATATTAGCAACAACACAGAAATTTACCAAGGAGAGATTGATTTCCCAACAAAAATAATTGAAATCATATGTGATGCTGCTAATAATCTGTCATTGAAAATGTTCCTGAATTTGTTGAATACAAGTATTGACTGCTGGACACTTTTAAAGCCAGAAATACCACCATGCTTAACTTCAAAGTCGGAATTGTCTCTGGGAAATCAGTTAGCATGTCTAATGGCATTTCCAGCAACGATTTATTTGTTCAGCACGTTCCAATTATTACTTACTGAAGCTGAGGATCAGGATGAAATTCGTAGCTATCATGCTCGAAACATTTCACAATTATTTCTTCCGGAAACATTCAGAATATTTTCCAAATTGCGCAGAGATTCGACTAAGAACATTTGCCTCTCTCTAGGAATCCTGACCTTGCAGCATCTTTTGACCTCACTACGTCGATATGATCACTTCGAAGGAGTTTGTTTACTTCAGTTTCTAGTTTATAATTTCAAAGATGCCATTCACGTCATGAAGAGGAGGGAGGATCTGGTTGCATCATTTTTGAACCAATCCGAATACATAGCTCTACTTTTGCAGTGTATAACTGAACTTATTGAATACTTCTCTATTTCTTGGAACGAATCTGTGGAGGCGCTTTACATTTTGGAATATGTATATGACTTTTTGAGCTATCTGAACTGGCCCACAAATGTAAGTAATGCATCTTTTTTTTTATTTCCACTTACTTCAATGTGATTTTTGAAATGGTGTTAGATTGAAGAACCACTCCTGTAAGTGTTCAACCGAAATTTTGTAGTTTTAGTGATCCTGATTCTTGAATTGGATGGCTAACTGGGACCCTTGGTTGTTTGCTGTTAGATAGTAACATTCTTAGATTTTGTATGTGTTTCCTCACTTGAAGATTCCGATAGGAACGTTTCAATTGAGTGGGTAAAAGTGAGATTGGTCGACAGTTGGATGGTTTGTCTTCTTCGTCTCGTTTATGAATTTGTGTAACAAGTGATGTTTTAAGAAATGGGTGAAAATCGATTATTTTTATTTCAGATTGTTGTGAATGGCCTACAGCTAGTTGAAATTGCAATTTCCAAGAATATGAGCCCACAAATGGCTCTACTGATTGATGCAGATGATTATTCTGTCAAACCTTTCGCGCCCATGCTTAGTGCAAATTTAAATAATCCCGAATGGATGATTAGAAAGTGTTCTGTCAGTCTTATTGGAATGATCTCTAAGAACGCAATTGCAAGTAAGTTATATCTATTAGACAATGTATTTTTTGTGTCTCATTTTCAAAATAAATCATTATCTATTAAAAATGTTTTCAATGTAATGACAACTTTTTGAAAGACATATTCAGAAGTTGTACGATCCCAAATATCCTTTTGTCAATTTTCCAGAGTACCCTTCTTCCAGGAATCTATTGTTGAAACATGATTTCCCGTGTTTGGTCCTAAAAGTAGCTATAGTCGATGGAAGTCCACATGTGAGAGCCGTAGCTTTGAAATGTTTGCAAGAAATGATACAAGTCAAAGAGTTTTGGGATGTCTTGTTTATTGAATACAATATTTTGGTGAGTAAATACAAACTAATTATTGTGTCTCGTAATTCACCCATTTCCATGGATATTATGATTAGAAACAATAATAAAAAATCGCATTTGTCTTATTATTGCACCTGTAAATATTTGATAATTTTTCAGTAATTACGGCTATTTGCACCGGTTCTCCTTAATAACAAACTCAGCTAAGTGGAGGATCAGCTTAAGGTACACCTCAAGGTAAAGATGGTTTGCACCGTTGACTCCTGGCCTGAACCTAACGTATTGGAAATGTTTGGCAACAGCGCAAAAATGATCACATAACCAACGACAAGACGTTAAACAACGCAAAGTTTTAAATATATTCACATTGCGTGGCATGCAATCACATCAGCAAAATCCTGTACCAAACCGTAGGAGAGACAAAATCGCAAAAATATTTATAAAAAATCATTTTCTCGATTGTTACGCCGCGAGTAAACTCGAAATAACACAGAGGCTGTTAAACATCAATACCAATGCGTCACCGAAAAATATCTGAACCAAACCGTAGGAGAGACGAAAATCGCAAAAATATTTATAAAAAATCATTTTCTCGATAATTACGGCGCGAGTCAACTCGAAATAACACAGAGGCTATTAAACACATCAATACCAATGCGTTCACATCGAAAAATATCTGAACCAAACCGTAGGAGAGACGAAAATCGCAAAAATATTTATAAACAATCATTTTCTCGATTATTACGGCGCGAGTCAACTCGAAATAACACAGAGGCTATTAAACACATCAATACCGATGCGTACACATAGAAAAATATCTGCACCCAACCGTAGGGGAGATGGAAATCGCAAATATATATAAAAAATCATTTTCTCGATTATTACGGAGCGAGTCACCTTGAAATAATTATGTTACAAACTTATTCCAATAATGCTCTCGCAAATATAATGTAATATAAAACTGCTAGCTTGGTGAAGCATTAAGGCAACATAAGGTGGAATGTTTTAAGCAATACAGATAATGTTTCAGGAATATTTCCGAAATAGAAAAATGTTTACTGGGTACTAGTGCAAACATGATATCAATTTTTAACTTTGATATTATATGAGTATGATCCCTATTGTTTTGTCCATTTACTAATTCTCATATAATATATTCTTTTCAGCGTACAACTATACATATACTGAGGACAGAGCGGGTTGGTACTGTTCGAGCAGAAGCATCCCTGTTGTTAAACTTCATCTACCAGCATCAAGGAATCCCCGAAGATACTTTAACTGCTTTGTATAAACTGATGAGTCAAGTGGCAGTGGGTGATTTCGAAACGGAAGTGAGAATCAAATCGCTACATTTCTGGAAAAGCGTCATACATACGCACTTAACTAAACGCGGGATGATAGATGGCGCTTTTCCATCGGTAATTTTTTCGGAAAAGCTGCACAAGATTGTGAATTTGAGTGGAGAAGCAATAAAGAAAATTCTCATCGAAGTCTTGTATCAGCTTGCTGCGAATGGTTGCTTGTCGGTGTTCCATGCTGCTCTACGGGATGGTTCTGAGTCAGATCTGAATAAACTTGCAAGGAACTTGATAATAGACTTTGTAACGATGCTCACTCGTTATAAAATAACTTCTGCAGACTTCACCTTGGAGTTGAATACAACACTTCCTGCAACTCGTATCTTTGGTTTAGGTTCAAGAACCACACCACATGCTCCGTCAAGTGAAAATCATGTTGTTATGGATTTCGCTGTTCTGGATGAATGTAATGCTATTTTAGACGAATCCCGTTTTCATAGTTTTCCAAAATTGAAGACTGTGACAGCTGCAAAATTTATAGAATATATTCATTCTGGTTTTGACACTCATACGGAGAAAAGACAAAAATGGGACGATTTTGATTTACTTTTGGATGAGCTCTTGTATGAAAGTAACAGAAGTGAAAATGATATGGATTTCATGTGATTGTGATTTTTTTGTGTTGCAGCTCCTACTCCATTTAGAAAAAAAAATATAAGTAAAGAACAAGGAACGGCTATATTGTACTGTCTTGTATTCTTTGGGCTATTCATTTATTATTATCCCTCAATTGTTTGAGATATGAAGAGAATGTTGAAAAAAAAATTCGATGAAAATTATGTTTCAAGATGGTAAAGGAAATAATGCTGCACAAAAGTTTTTTTTTCATTTATCTAAATAAAAGAAATGTTGTGTTCCAGAATGGGAACAATCTGTACAGAAAGGAACAAAAGAATATTGACGTCAAAAACTAAACTTTGATTCATGTCAGTATAGGTACTTATATGAGTCTAAGCTGAATGAAAACTTAAAACAGTTGTTTTCTTTATTCTTTCACATTCTTCACATTTGTCACAGAATATGCGAGTTTTTCCTGTGCACGTAGGTCTTTTGCATCTTTTTCTATTATAGGTGTGTGAAGGCCAATGACCAGTATTGTCAAGTCTTGAAAGATCTTCTTTTTACAGGCGTAGAAATAGGAGAATTTGATGTGATACCAGTACTAGGTCGCCCTCGCTTTTTTTATTATTTTCCAAGCGAACAGAAATCCTGAGCTAAAGTTATCTTGGATTCAAGTATTGAGGTATAACCTTGCCTATTTAGCGGTTCATTTATCAGTTGTAATGTTGTCATTATTTGAAAAATAGACTTTTGTATGCTTAACCCCTTTGAACTTTTTACTACAAATTTTATACCTTTGGCTTCGAACTTGCCACACGGGAGGAGCTTGTAGTGCAGACATTTAATCAGTTTCACTCAGTTCAACGTAGTTTTTGAATAATCCTGTTTTTCGTGAAAAAAAAAAACAATTTTTTAAAGGCTCTTTTTCTGAAAGGAATTCTAATATTTCGCACTTCATCATCGTTCCTAGATATCCACAGCGAATATGGAGGAAAAAGTTGAATTTTCGGTCTTTTCAAAAATCTTTTTCAACAAATTTCATACCTCAAATCGACTTCAAATTTGCCTCAAAATGGTGCTGCTTGCACTGCAGATATCAGATATGCAATTAGTCTTCTTCAATTCAACATAGTTTTTGATTAAACCATCGTTTAAATAGAACATAGTTAGTCAATGGCTGTGGAAAAGGTATTGGACACAAACGCGAGTGTCATCTGGCGTGATTAGTTACAAACATGAATATTTGACGTCATTTTAATGCAGGTTTCTTCAAAAAACCACGATTTTAATGCTTTTCCATTGTTTTAATCAAGTTACGACATGACTTGGAGGACAGATTACTGAAGTTACGACATGACTTGGATGCGAGCTCACTATCGCCATCTACATGTCGCATACATTTTGATCCAATTATAATCCCATAAGCTTGACCATTGTTTATATAGAAGATAGTTAGTCAACCTTATGGGATTATAATTGGATCAAAATGGATGCGACATGTAGATGGCGATAGTAAGTTCGCATCCAAGTCATGTCGTAACTTCAGTGATCTGGCCTCCAAGTCATGTCGTAACTTGATTAAAACAATGAAAAAGCATTAAAATCAGGGTTTTTTGAAGAAACCTGCATTAAAATGACGTCAAATATTCATGTTTGTAACTAATCACGTTAGATGACACTCTCGTTTGTGTCCAATACCTTTTCCACAGGCATTGACTAACTATGTTCTATTTAAACAACGGCTTGACTAACTATCTTCTATATAAACAATGATTAAACTGAGATTTGATGATAAATTTGGCAAATTGATTTTGCGCGCCATCTGACAGACGGTAGACAAAGCTCAAAGTGACCCTTGTTACAATGTGCAGCGATAAAGGATGGCAGAAGGGCGATTATTGCAATTGATTACAGCATTACAGTATTATAACCATTGTTAATTTATTACTCTTAACTCTTACAGCAATCATCATTTTCGTGTAAAAAACTGTGATTTTTAAAAACTCACTTTTCGATAGAAATTATACTATTCCGTAGTTCAGCATCGTTCCTAGATCATCTATAGCGAATAAGGAGGATCTAGGAAGAAGTTGATTTTTCGGAATTTTCAGAAATGAAGTAACCCTATTAAACTTTTTTTTAACGAATTCCATGTAATCAGTTTCACTCAATTCAACATAGTTTTTAAACAATCCTGTTTTTCGTTAAAAAATGAGCAATACTTTCAAAAACTCGTTAATTGAAAGGAATTTCACTATTCGGCAGTTCAGCATCGTTTCCTAGATCATCCTCTAGGAAAAAGTTGATTTCTCAAAAACTCTTTTTTTGAAAGAAATTCTACAATTTCGCAGTTCATTATTATTCCTAAATCATCCATAGCGAATATGAAGGCTCTAGAAAAAGTTGATTTTTAGGTCTTTTAAAAAACTAAGTACCCAACCCCTTCGAACTTTTTTCAACAAATTTAATTTTATCATTGAATTTCAAACATCAGATCGGCTTCAAATTTGCCTCACGGGTGGTGTTTGTTGCAGAAATCAGATACGTAATCAGTTTTTATCAATTCAACATAGTCGTTGCATTGTCTATACAGGGTCTTTCACGACGAGCGTTCGTTAGGAATATATGGAGAACAATTCTAAATAAAAACTTGAAATTTTGTGGTAGTGGGTTTTACAAAATGGCCTTCTTAACTAAAATATTTTCAACTTCCGGTCTCTTTCCGTTATACCGGAAGTTGAGGGCAACTTCCTTATTTCAAATGGAACACCCTGTATTTTATTACATTTTTGAATTTCTCAGCACATTTTAGGCCCACTTTGTATAACAATACCTATACCCAAATTTGTTAGTTTTCGAAATCTTGATTTTTTTCTGAAAAATTTGACAGTTACAGCACCACTCCGAAAAAATCATAACTCATAGATAGTAACAGATGAAAATGTGAAATTTCACAGAATCACACCTTAAGCATAGAGTCATGAACAGGTCCATTGAATTTTCGAAAATAATTTACAGGGTGGTCGAAATTTCCACCTAAAACATAACATCGAGAAAACTGATGAAACACGATTTTTTCAAATGGAAACCATACACTATTCTATTATTTTTGGATACTACGAAAAAAAAGATATCAAGTTCATGAAGAATGTCCTATACCTAAAATACACCCCTGGCAAGATATACCCGATTTTGGGAAATATTTGAAATGTAAATCATTCGAAGCAAGCTTTGAAAACAAAATTTGATGCGATATAATTGACGTGTATTTCGTAGTTTTCTATTTGTGTGCAAAATATCTCGTTTGGGGTATTCTAATGAAGATTTCCTGAATTTAATAATCATTTATGGCGAATGCAATAAGATAATGTACAGATCTTGTCGTGTTTTTGCAGAAAGATTTCCAAATCTACACAGACCCAATAAAAATATTCTGAGAAGACTTCTAAGAAACTGACGTGATTTCGGATCTTTTTCGTCTGTCATCAACAAAAAAAACCACTCGTTAACAATGAGGACATCGAAATTGTAGTTTTGGCTTACTTCACAGCCTATCCAGAAAATTCGTTGAAAGACGCAGAAAAGTCACTTAGAATTTCATGTTCGTTAATAAACCGGATTTTAATCAAACATAAGTGGCGTACCTTTAAATATCACCAGGTTAAAAATCTGAAACCTCACGACTTACCTGCACGAGTGGAATTCTGCGAATGGTTTCTTATCAAGATACAGGAGAACCCTGAGTTCATAGAGAACATTATATGGACAGATGAAGACAAATTTGCCAAGAATGGTATGTACAACCGCCATAATAGTCATTTTTGGGCAGCAGAAAATCCAAAGCTCATTCGCCAGCGCAACTTCCAGGATTCATGGAGTTTTAATGTTTTTTGCGCTGTTTATATCTTTATGATGAGAATTTGAATAGCGATAGATATTCGCATATAATTAGGAATGTGGTTGGTGAATCCATAAGGCATGTTTCTGAACAATACCGTTCCAAGTTATGGTATAAGATGGATGGGCCCCTGCACATAGTACTGCTACCGTTGCTGGGTTGTTGTATGGGATGTTCGAAGATCAGTGGCTTTGCTATAATGGGCCATTTAAATTTCCTCCTCGCTCTCCAGACCTGACGCCACTGGACTTCGTCATCTGGGGATATATCAAAGAAAATGTTTATGTGGATCCTGTGAGTGATAAAGAAAACATGAAACGAAGGGTTCTGAGAGCTTTCAATAATTTGATTCCTGACTCCATGCAGAAAGCTACAAATAGTGGTATGCAAGAAAGAATATATTCTTGTTTAGAACAAAACGGCAATGTCTTGGAACATCTGTTGAAATGAACCACAATATTATTTGAATTTAAAGAAATTAAGTTAAATTCTAAAATTAAAGTAAAATCTAACCCTAAAAAATATAAACGAAATAAAATTATATACTGTACTCGATATCAATAAACAATAATATAATTCATCTCTCTGATAGTATTTTATTTCAATCCATCCATTTTCATATTGAGTTACCTTTTACCAACGGCAGTGTTAATATTAGTTCATTTGTTTTCAAAGCTTTCTTGGTTTGGTATTGCTTCGAATGATTTACATTTCAATTATTTCCCAAAATCGGATATATCTTGCCAGGGGTGTATTCTAGGTATAGGATATTCTTCATGAACTTGATATCTTTTTTTCGTAGTATCCAAAAATAATAGAATGTGTATGGTTTCCATTTGAAAAAATCGCGTTTCATCAGTTTTCTCGATGTTATGTTTTAGGTGGAAATTTGGACCACCCTGTAAATTATTTTCGAAAATTCGATGGACCTGTTTATGACTTGATGCTTAAGGTGTGATTCTGTGAAATTTCACATTTTCAACTGTTCTATGAGTCATGAATTTTTCGGAGTGGTGCTGTAACTGTCAAATTTTTCAGAAAAAAATCAATATCTCGAAAACTAACAAATTTGAGTATAGGCATTGTTATACAAAGTGGGCCTAAAATGGGCTGATACATTCAAAAATGTAATAAAATACAGGGTGTTCCGTTCGAAATAAGGAAGTTGCTCTCAACTTCCGGTATAACGGAAAGAGACCGGAAGTTGAAAATATTTTATTTGAGAAGGCCATTTTGTAAAACCCACTACCACAAAATATCAAGTTTTTATTTTGAATCGTTCTCTATATTTTCCTAACGAACGCTCGTCGTGAAAGACCCTGCATACTCTTATAGACAATAGTAACTCCAATCTTCTCGTTGGTGACCATGCCTCTATCAGAAGAATGTGCCATTGACAGTGTCATTACAAACCAGTTGCAATGATTGCAACAAACATTTTGCTTTCCAATCAGGCCAAATTATGATGCCAGATCCCAAAAATATAATTTTATTGTTAATAATAGGCGAAACTTTCAAAATGAATGACACAAATTTCTCTTGGCTCATCTTTATGTAAATTACATTAGTAATGACAAGAGATTCAAATTAGGGAGAGATCGAATTCTCTTGGAAAAGGAAAATCCCTCCAACACTTGATTTTACATATAAAAAAATTACTATTTAACAGATATAACAACTTAAATCTTGCGTATATACATAAAAACTACGGTTTTTTTTATTCAATAACAGTCCATACTATTGACATCATCCACATCATACTCTTTCAAGATGTCATCCAACAATGAATTGAAATCGTCAATTCTTTCAACTCGCTTCTCTTTTTCATTGGCGCAAAATTCGAAGTCGGAATAGACAAAATTCACGAACTCCGTTGGGGGAAGAACCGTGCGTCCTTTCATTTGAATATAGTCAAGGACTGGTTGATCAAGAGAGTTAAAAACGGACTGTAATAAATTAATATCCTGCGAATCCAGAATTTCATCCAGAAGATCGTCCATAACCGCATCTACATTAATGGATATTCCATTTGGTAACATGCTCTCCATTGAATGATTGCTCATGTCTGATGATGGACAGGAATTGGGCGGTGTATCGAAAACGTCTCTTCGATGAGAATTATCAGAAGCCAAAATACTTGAGGCCACCTCTGACGATGTTATCTTATACTGTTTGAGCAGAGTAACAAAATCGTTGATGGTATTCTTTGCGTATTTACTAACTTCCACGTCGCACTGGTCTAATAAAGCAGTGTGGAACACTGCCAAACATCCATTCAGTGAAAGTTGGTGCAAAACTTTGATCAGATTCTTTTTTATCTGATCCTCGTTCAAGTTCACTATTTTTCTGTGTTCTTTGGAAAACGTGAAAGAAGGAAATATCCCGTCTATCATGCCTTGTTGGGTCAAATGATGTTCTATAATCGTTTTCCAGAAATGTAATGCTTTTACTCGTACTTCCCAATGAAGATCTGCAACAACTGCGTGTGTCATCACATCGTAAAATTTTTCCAAGATGTCTTCGGGGATATCTTGATAACGGAACATATAGTGGATCAGAATGGCTACCTCGGTCCTAACGATTCCTTCTGGTTCAATATGCAACACTTCCAAAGACTTTTCCTGAAACAAAGTAAAATGTTCACACGCTGATGATTTCACCACAAATATGTTGATATTTTTAATAAAGTTCCTAAAGGCCCCAAAGTTCCTATGTATAGGAAAATAGAGAGACACCATGTATTGCAATTACAATCTAATTGTCTAGACGCGGATTAAAAAAGTGAACCGTCTCAAATATATCTAAACTATGAATATATCATACATAATTTATAGTGGCAATAAATGTCGCGAAAACGACCCCCGTCAAGATAACAGAATCATTTTGGAATTTAAAAAAAATTAGGCAAGTTTTAGGCTAATTTTAGGCTAATTTATTACCCTTGTCCCAAATTTTTTGCTCTCCAATTGTGGGAGATTTCGCGGGTTTCAGGCCCACATTTGAACCCATCGCCGATTTTTTTAGAATAGACCTTTCCACGACATATGAGAGAACACTGTAATTAGAAAGTGTATACGCTAATATCACTCGGGAATTTTTATTTATTTTTTATGACCGCTAGTTTTTCTATAATCAGAAGAAAAGTGGTTTCGTGACGTCACGTTCATGAAAACTAGACCTGGCAACGTTGTAAAAGTTGTGCACCGTGGAATCTCAAATTATCCTTCGAATATAATGTGGTGTATGACAGTTGTCATTTGATACCAGATGGGTTCGTTCGTCTGTTTCACGGAGCATCAATAAAAATCGTTTGTCTCTGTTTAACTCGTTTGCCTACTTTAATATTTAATACAAGTAGAGCAGTTCCATCAAATATGTATGCTGCTAACGAACAGGTCCTACTTGATTTCTTTTTTGAGGTTAATGCGGTTTTCAAAGTTTCAAGATGTTTTTGTTGTTTGTGCTCTAAATTTTTTTCCTAATTCCTGTATCTGTATCCCTGCAATAACAACTGTCTAAAAGGTGCTTCGTACCTGGTTGTCACACCAGTGAATATTCTAATAACAATTTTTTGTGCTCCTAAATACCTATGAAGCGCATTGTAAAATGTGGTTCGAAGCAATAAGTAAAAAGCGGAAATATAATTATGTTTTTGTGAAGAACATTTCCAACTGAATGTTACTGTATTCAAGCAGCGTTCAAGGATCGATTTTAAATTTTAGTCATTGCAAAAAATTAATTCATATTTGTTAAATAGAAAGAGTCAATCATCTCATAATTTACCGAAGCCTTTCCATATTTCAAAACACAAATAAATTCACACCCTGGATCGGTCATAAATAACACCTCGCTACAGTATTAATGAATGTATCATCAGTTGAATGTCGAATGTAAAAAACCAAACAACCTCAAATCTCGAGATCGCTTTTGTTGCATAAGAACTGTAATAATGATTTGCGGCGTTGTCAATGCTCGTTCTTCATCGAAAGGATGGTCCGTTCAGGAAATTTGAAAATTACAAATACAATAAAAAGTAGCTAATAAGTAAGTTTCAATTATTTCTCAATGGCTTATACCAAGCTAGAATCTATATTTTTTAGGATAACGGTATTGAATGTTTCGGAACATAGATTATGGTGGGGGTTGTTTCCGATGAACGTTACATCAGCGGCACTCTTTCAAATGAGATATTATTTCAAAGTGAAAAAAATTTAGTGGAACTTTGTTAAATGGACGTTTCAGACTAGAATCTATCGATTTAAAAGAGTTTTGCAATTTATTTTTCATAAATGTAAAGGTCCATTTGTCCAGTTGGACAATAATTTTAGGCTCTATTCAGGCTAATTTTACCCTATTATATATATTTTTGCTCTTCAGTAGAAGGAGAAATCATGGGTTGTGCCATCTCAACACTGAGCTGGCAGTACCAAAAGGCTAACTGAATCCTTATGAAAAATCTGATCACACCATAATTTCAGGCTCATTATAGACTTACGTTTGAACTCATCGCCGATTTTTTTGAAATGCGTTTTTCTTTCAAATCCTTGGTTCTACTAGCTTTACCGTTAAGCTAGCAGAACCCAACTATAAGAAACAACTCAGAACGAATCCAGTTAGGCAATAATTAGCTCTAAGGGTTGGGTAGCATTCATTATTATATAAATATATATATATATATATATATATATATATATATATATATATATATATATATATATATATATATATATATATATATATATATATATATATATATTATATTATATTTTTATTTGCTATGAATTATACTTGTATTAATTTTATGTATGTGTCAAATAAGTTTGGATATTTATTTTGTAATTAATTTTTAATATCCCTATTATAAACAAAATTGTTTCTTGGGATAACAATAAAGTACTAAATACTATTCAGGCTAATTTATTACCCAATTATGTATTTTTTGCTCTTCAGTTGGAAGATAAATCATAGGTTGCGTTAGCTCAACACTGAGCTGGCAGTACCAAAAGGCTAACCGAATACTTATGAAAAATCTGACCATACCATAATTTTAGGCTCACGTTTGAACCCATCGTCGATTTTTTTGAAATGCGTTTTTCTTTCAAATTCTGGGTTCTACTAGCTTTACCGTTAAGCTAGCAGAATCCAACCATAAAAAACAACTCAGAACGAATCCAGTGGGGCAATAATTTTAGGCTCTATTCAGGCTAATTTATTACACAATTATTTTTTTTTGCTCTTCAGTTGGAAGAGAAATCATAGGTTGCGTTAGCTCAACACTAAGCTAGCTGTATTAAAAGGCTAACCACGATTTCATTGATTTTTTCATTTTATCATGCAGTTCAACTATATTTTTGCATAAAACGTAGTAATGTAAAAGGTTAATTAACCGCGGCTCAACAAAAATAAATGAACTAAAATCATTAAAAAATTATCTATTTTTATCAAATGATACATTCAAATCGCGCGCCACTTTTCCAACATGATTGCTATTTTTGGAAGGACGTCATTTTGCTTTATAAGCAGCCGGTTAATCAGCCTGCTAATTAACCGGTAAAAATGGTTACATTACAAAAAACACACATCGCTAATAAACCGGATCGCGCCCTTGGGTTTGATAGAAAAGAGGAATCCCCGCGTCAAAGAGAAATTTCGCATTTGATTGAATCACTGATTTTTATTGAAAAAATCATTTGATTTAAATCGCGATTCAAATCATGATTTAAATCAAAATGATTTAATCGTGCCAACCCTGATATCTACCAATGACGGTTATAGTAACTGTAAAACTCTCCATAAATCAGAATTTGTTTAATGAATAATTATATTAAATATGTCTTTATTTTTATTTGGAAATAGTTTTTATTTTACTTTGCACACAGTTATTTTTGTATTAATTTATAAAATGAGGATTTTGTATGGCAAATGAGGATTTTGTATGGCAAATGAGACTGTTAATTTTTAATTCGCCGTCTTTTCTTTACTGTCTATAAACTAATGATGGTACCGAAAGATTTACGTTTAAATGAATTATTTTCCTCCAAAAAATCCGCTGAAAATCCCCGTTATGAACTGATTGAAATTGTCGGGTACTCACCAAGATATTGCCTTTGGTCGAAAGAATATGCCAAAATTCACCAACTTGGATCATTTCCTGTAAACACTTGAAGGCCGTGGCTCTAACAAAAGAATTTCCATCTACTAAGGCCATATTCAGAATCACACATGGAAAATCGTTTTCTATTACTGGTATCCGAAATGAAGGGAAATCTAAAAAATATATTAATAATAATAATGGGTCTTGAAAAGAAGATCAGATGGTTATTTCCTACGACAAAACATCATCTGTTCAAAACGACTAATAATTATAGTTGTTTATAACGCGATTGTGCAAATACTACACACATCGGACAGAAAACATCTTGCGCACAGTTGACCACATATTATTATCTATCAGTTCCCGCAATATTGTTTGTCCAGCTACAGATTTACAAAAATTATAAATTTTTGAAAAATGGTCTCTTTTTCGAGGTTTTCCCGGATTTTCTCAGTGGAAAATGCACCGATCCGGACGTAGGAAAATCCATTTTGTAGGTTTAATAAATCTCCACAAAAGTTCCATTGACTGTAGAACAATTCGTTGAATAATCATTGACATACTTCCAAAAAAACAAAAAAATTGTAATTTTTTTCACAAATGCTTGTTTAAAAAATTCCACAAAGCGATTTTGCTGGGGCGAAAACTGGGGCTTTCATCAACACACTATCTTATAAAAATAAATATAGGCCATTTGCGTCTTTTATTTTGTGGGGGAAAAACATCTACAGCTTGGTCTAATAATGTTGACGGACATACCGGGTGGCTACGGAAGTATTGCCTACGGAATATCTCTGTTATTGTATGAAGTAGGTTTGTGAAATTTGGAGCGTCGATATAATGACATAAGAGCTAGAATTTGAGCATATTGACATGTCGAAGTTAACTTCCGGTCTGACCGGAAATAACATCAACTTTCTTATTTTAAATGGAAACCCTATTTTTTTTTCTTTTCGCTTTATTCAGCATTCAGTTCCCTTTCTAATGACATATCACAAGTTGGTATCTAACCAGAAACTAGATCAGAAAAAAATTATTATTGAAATTCACCGAGTAGGTCGTGGAAGCAAAATGAAAGCCAAAAATTGAAAAGTTGGCTATGGAAACCATACATCACTTGATAACAGTTGCTACTACTGTGATATTTTATTTTCATTCGTCGGCGTTATAAAAAGCCACCAAAAAAAATATTGGAAAAATTGGGAAAAAAACAATACTCTGTAGGTCCATAACTTAAATAGGAACATACAACTTTTTCTTGCCTGTACTATTCAACATAACCATTCGTTTCTAATGATATAATAGAAAGTAATTTTTTGAAATGAAATACCAAAAAATCCAATTATTATTCTTCAAATAACGAAAAAACAGATTTATCGAAAAAAAAATTCAAATTGATAGGATTAAAGATAAAATTCGAAATGCATTCCCTCAGCGTCAATACATTTATTGACTCTGGTGATATTTTCATGTAAAACGTTTCTCAACATTTGGGGCGTGATATCTTGGAAAGCTCTTCGAATTTTTACTTCTAGCTCATGTAGAGTTGTAGGCTGTGTGGAATACACCCTATTTTTAAGATGCCCCCATAGAAAAAAGTCGCACGGAGTAAGATCAGGTGACCTTGGTGGCCACCTGACTGGACCATGGGTTGTTATAAGTCTCTCTTGAAAGCGATTTTGAAGATAATTTCTCGCTATTCTTGAATTATGCGGAGGGGCGCCATCTTGCTGGAAGTACATTCTCTCAGTTATTTCCGCTGGTAGGTTGTTAATGAATTCCGAAATTTCATTCGTTAAAAAATTAAAGTATCTCTCTCCGGTTAGTTGGCCTTGAAAAAGAATGGGGCCAACAATATGAGTTCCAACTATTCCTGCCCAAACATTCACACCAAATCTCTCCTGGAAGCCGCCTTGTCGAAACCGGTGCTCGTTTGCTATCGCCCAGTACCTGGAACAAAAGACCGTTCACACTTTTAGCACTTTACACTTCGACTATCGACAATAATCCAAATAAAGTACAGTACCTACCTTGTATTATTCCTGTTAAATAATCCATTGTTGGTAAATCTTGACTCGTCCGTAAACAAGATATAATAGTTAAATAGGTGATTCTCAGCATTTTGTCGAAGAAACCAATTACAATATTCCAGGCGCCTTTCATCGTCATTTTCATACAAATGTTGATGCAACTGATACTTGAAGGATTTCAATCGATGTTTTTTCAAAATTTTCCTAGCAGAGTCCTTACTTATAGCTAATTCGGCGCCAATCTGCCTTGAGGAAATTGTGCTATCATATTGTACTAAAGCTAATACATTAATTTCAGTTTCCTCATTAATAACAAATGCTTCTTGGTCTTCGTGAACATCAGCCTCAATTCTTAATTTTTCTTCAAGCCACTGGAAATACCTTCTTGACGGTTGCTGCCTCCCTGGATATCGCTCTAAATACAATCGTTCAGCGGCATAAGAATTTTTTAAACATTCACCATAAATGAGAAGCATGTCAATTTGTTCGGTTCGTGAATAACGGGGCATTTTTTGAATATTCCACTAACTGATTTCGATTTCCAAACCCTTTTAAAATGGCAGAATCAAAAACACTACTTCGATTGTCAAAATAATATGGATAGCAGCGTTCGTGACAGCTCTCATTTCTTTTTTGTTTCATTCCAAAATACATCTTAATCAGCCTACTTGTTAATATTTTGGTTCGAATGATTATAGCAATGGAATGATTATTCTGAATAGCACAAACATCGTCCATAGGTAGATATTAGAATATCTATGGACGATGGCACAGACCAAGTACGTTTATGTTCCTATTTAACCTAGAACCTACAGGATATAATTTATCATTCCACATTATTTTTAATTTTATTTTTGCGTATGGCGATAATCTGTTTTGTTATTTGAAGAATAATAATTGGATTTTTCGGTATCTCATTTCAAAAAATTACTTTCTATTATATCATTAGAAACGAATGGTTATGTTGAATAGTACAGGCAAGAAAAAGTTGTATGTTCCTATTTAAGTTATGGACCTACAGAGTATTGTTTTTTTCCCAATTTTTCCAATATTTTTTTGGCGGCTTTTTATAATGCCGACGAATGAAAATAAAATATCACAGTAGTAGCAACTGTTATCAAGTGACGTATGGTTTCCATAGCCAACTTTTCAATTTTTGGCTTTCATTTTGCTTCCACGGCCTACTCGGTGAATTTCAATAATGATTTTTTTCTGATCTAGTTTCTGGTTAGATACCAACTTGTGATATGTCATTAGAAAGGGAATTGAATGCTGAATAAAGCGAAAAGAAAAAAAAATAGGGTTTCCATTTAAAATAAGAAAGTTGATGTTACTTCCGGTCAGACCGGAAGTTAACTTCGACATGTCAATATGCTCAAATTCTAGCTCTTATGTCATTATATCGACGCTCCAAATTTCACAAACCTACTTCATACAATAACTGAGATATTCCGTAGGCAATACTTCCGTAGCCACCCGGTATATGTGAAAAAAGGATAGCAAAATAAATGTTAATAAGCTTCCCTGAACTATATAGTTTTCTCTTGCTTTATTGCAAAGAATGCTTTATTTCATTTCTGGCAAATATACTAACGGCTAATAACAAAACAAAATTGAATTTGAAAAAATTCTTTCAAACAGCAGTTGTTCCAAAAAGGAGTAAAAAAAACTCACCGTTGTTTGCAGTCCTAGCCACTGTGCAAATTAGTTCAATAGCACTGTCTCGAACTTCCCATTCCCCGTCATGTAGTTTCACATGAAGCATTCTAAGAAACGATGTAACTGGACTACTATCAAAATTATCGATCAGCAAAGCCATATTGGGACTCATATACCTGGAAATAGCAACGTCGGCAAGTTTCAAACCTTTCACTAATACCTAAAAAAAATTTTATGTGTTGAAATTGTCTTTCAATAAAATTAACTATATTTTAAGAAAGCAATGCTTATTTCAAATGTAAAATACACACTATTAGATAAGTACATGAGTTTCAGATGTGATGGAGTTTATCCAAATCGTGGCGTTCCACACGATCAACTGCTCTCTAGATATCAAGTCAACTCTCTATATAAACGTCGTGAATATTTGGGAATAATATTTTTGCATAAAATCCTTGTATCACGAATTGACTGTCCATTTTTGCTCTCAAAAATAAATTTACATGTGCCTCGGCTACCTGTACGTAATATTTCTACATTTTACTTTCCCGCTCCACTAACGAATGTACTTCATTTCTCGCCTCTGTATACTATATGTCGAGACCACTTATCAATTCAGAGTAATGTGGACATTTTTCATTGTAAGCCAATCGACATTAAGCGGGCTATACTGACATGATTTTTCTTTTTTTTTATATATATATATCAAGTTCTTTCAATCACTGCTGTAGTGCCGTGTGAGAAACTTTTTTCTCACTGAGTTTTTTTCAGTTCACACACGGAATTTCTGCATGTGTTATATTTTTTACTATATGATTTTCTACTTTTCTTTTATTGTTTAATATGGCGAAATGCCCTCAACATTTTTTTGCCTCATTCTGTAAAAGGCCCTGGCTGTAGAATGATGTACTCAATAAATAAATAAATAAATAAATAAATTGTCGCCAATGCATAACTGTATCAAGCATTATAAATTTTCAAATCCATTTTTCGAAAACTTTCCAATATGCTCAAAAATTTGCTTTTTCTTGTATAGGTACATACTGTTTTCATTTGGCTTGAGGGGTATATATCTTGAGTAACAAATTTGGTATTAAAATGAGATAGAAACAAGGTGTCCTACCAGTCTTACCAGGACGTTGCTCATTGCCATAATCTTATACCATAGGAAAAATTGAGACGAAAATCCATCAGAAAACAACTACTTTCCTGGCTTATACCACGACGAATGATGAATTACATCCAATTAATTTCCGTGCAGAGTACCTACAAGGCTATTTCTGCAATTGCTAGTTGCATGGAAATATTAATTGAAACATTTGAACCACATATAGATCGATTTCAGGGTGTTGCCCCTCATCAATATAGGGTAGGTCTCTGCAGACAATGGGTAGTATGATTAAAAAGAGTATTTGCTTTTACTTCAAGTTAATGCTCCATGTTGTAGTTTTCACTTCAAAAAAGCAAAGCATTTACTCCACATAATTCTTGAAGTAACAAGTAAGTACTAGTAGCAGTTACTCTATACTTTGCTTTATTTACTTCTATATATAGAAGTTAATACTGCAGGAATTACTAATGTTGTCAAGTATTTCCTCCATTTGGGAGTGTTTGGTGTAGTGTTTAAGAAGCTACTCATAGACCAACTTCATATCTTCAATGGAAAAGGTGTTATGGTTTTTTTTATGAATTATGGTAGGAAAAGGTGGGAAATGTGTGAAAGTAGAACGTATGGGGAGGTACAACATAGAAAATTATTTCGGTAGGTCAATTATTTCAGCTAGATTGCTACTATTAAACTCTGTACTTTCAGGTTCAATAAAAACAATGCTGAACGGATAGCTGAGAGTTCTTA
Source organism: Chrysolina oricalcia (assembly GCA_944452925.2). Taxonomy (NCBI): domain Eukaryota; kingdom Metazoa; phylum Arthropoda; class Insecta; order Coleoptera; family Chrysomelidae; genus Chrysolina; species Chrysolina oricalcia. The sequence continues at coordinate 54,656,995 of OX101824.2, forward strand.
GGAAATTCAGACGAGAGGAGCAGCTTTATCAAATTTAACGAAAATGGAGGTATTTTCTTGGGCATTCTTGGTATACGCTTCAGCGAGTAATTCAGCTGCTTTCTCTTTTTCTGCTTTGATTGTTGGAGTTTGCCGTTCGACAAAAAGTATTTTACAATCTTCCAACAAAATAACGAATGCCATCTGAAGATCTACTTCCACATTTTCAGCAACCTCGGCACTAGGTTCAACACTATTGTCGTAAATGTTGAATTTGAATTATTTTAGTGCATTGATCCATTCATCTTATTGTTTATTAATTCGTCCACGATATAGAAGTTCATTGTCATATGTGACCGACATTGAAATTAGCGAAGTCGCGTGACGAGCTAAAATCATTGACCGAATGAACAAAACATATTTCCTTATATAAATACAAAAGGAATAGATTGAGGAGATAGTAATAGACTCCTGTAGATGAGAGAGCCCTAGCACTCTGTTAGCCTTATAGGCTAGGCCCTTTTGGCCTTAGCTGTAAGTATTGGTTGAGTGATGGTTTTAGGTAAGAGTTTTATTTGTTCCCTATTATATTATTCAATGTCCCTTACTTTATAATGTGTATATAACTTTCCCCAGTATCCCTGTTGTTCTATAATAAATGTTTATATTCCTTTGCTACCCCTTGAGTTTCAATAGCTACCATCTGTAGCTACACCCCAAGTCGCAGTTAGTATAAGGGAAACAACCCCTTATATGGCTCAGGATGCTACCCTAGTAGCCCTAGTCGCGACACTATCTTCTCTCACTGACGATTATTAAGTAGCACAGAACAAACAACAACAATCGAACCAATTTGATGTTAATCATATCCTAGTATTTACTACTAGTTTATGCTTATAACCTAAGTCAACACTTACCATCGAAGAATTTACTTTATGTAAAACATTATACTCCACAAAATACTAGGAAGTAAAAGCTCTTACTTGAAGTATAAGCAAAAACTCTTTCTTCTACATTCATGCAAAAAGCAAAACTTTATTGAACTATATTCAGTGGAAAAAGAAGTTCTTTATTGCACTAGTGCAATAAAGTTTTTATTGCACTCATCTGTCATTCTACTTCAACGTGCTGTCATCATGACAAACATAAACGTTTAAACCTACTACATATTTAGCAGATATTCTGTGAGATTGGCAATAGGTACTTCACTTCGAAATATTCATATTGAAAAATGCACCAATTGTTCATTCACTTTCAACATTGAGGGTAAAAATAAAGTTTGAGTTAAATTGTTCGTAACGTATTAGTTCCTGTTTCAATGCAAATCGATATTAATAATAATTCAAGTTGCGCTTTTCATTTTCCTACACCTAGTGCCGCACCTCAATAAATCATTTTTTGCTTTATTCATTCTAAATTTCATTAAAAAATTTAAAAAAAAATTTTAATGTAGCTTTAAACCCTTAGAAATCGAAACATTTAAGATATTAAAAAAAAAGAAATTTTACTTTTTTAAAAATTGAAGGGTACACGGGAAAAACAGGCTAAGTCAATTTTTGGCGAAACTGAGATAATAGCGCCATCCAGTAGTAAAACTACGTAGTTTTCAAGCCACATACATAATCGAGGGAAGAACAAGCTAAGTTTCCTAGAATGAATTATTTTAATATACGCATACACCAGAACAACAGGTTAAGTCCTCCCGGTTCAGGGGAAAAACAGGTCAAGTCATATCGCTTGTGATGATTCAGCTGTTTTGGTGTTTTGTTTTTATTATAAGGTTAGATTTATTTGTAGTCGTTTCATGTTCGGACAACAATTAAATAAATAATACATACTAATAATACATGGTAATAATGGATAGTGATAGTGTCGGTGTGAAAAATACTACAAAAAAAAGACCAATACGGGGAAGAGTAAGTGACGCAAGTAAGCGAATGCGTTTGCAAAGCCATGAATTGGGTGAGGAATGCTGTTGCAAACGCTTGAACTGTTCATCAAAAATACCCGCAGAGGCTAAACTGAAACTTTTAAGTGACTTTAATAATTTACCTTCGAGAGATGAACAAAATTTGTATTTATGCGGTCTAATGAGTGTTATACCTGTGCAAAAAAGGCGTCCAAGAAAACCAGAGAACGAGGCTTCTCTTAGAGATTGCGCTGTTAATTATAAGGTGAGATATTCTCTTGAAAACAGAGGTATTAATGAAACTGTTGTATGTCGAAAAGAATTTATGGCTTTACATGGAATTACCAAAATGAAAATTGAATATCTGGTAAAATCTCTAAAAGAGCGTGGTTCCGCTCCTAAAGACAAAAGAGGGACTCATAAAAACCGCCCAAAAAAATTAAGCATTGAAACAACACAAAAAATTAAAAATCATATTGGGTCATTTAAAGGTCGTACAAGAGACACCGCTAAAACATACTTACCAGAAGAGTTAAACCTTAACAAGATGCCTTAACAAGATGATCCGGAATGCATCGTTTCGTATGAATCATACAGAAAAATCTTTACAAGTTGCTTTAACATCTCCTTTGGCCTAGAACCGACACTTGTAGTACTTGCGACACATTCCTAGCTAACGTAAAATGTTTAGAAAAAAATATAGCTAGTGAACAGAATGAGACTACTAGGACGGCAATGGAACTTGACTTAAAAAAGATTATCACTGATAATAAAGTGCACAAAATAAAAGCACAAGAGTTTTATAATAGAAAGAGAAAATCTAAAGTCGCTAGTTGTCAGGACCTAAAAAGGGAGTCGATTTGTATCGATTACGGAAAAAACTTGCCTCTGCCGAATATAACGACAAACGATGTTTACTATAAAAGGCAGCTGTCTATGTATTTATTTAACATACACGTCTTATCTACAGGAGCAAGTTTTTTCTACGTTTATCCAGAAAATGTTGGAAAAAAAGGAAGCGACGATGTAGTTTCTTTATTGCACGACTTTCTCTACAATCATCTGGATCCTCAAGTTCGAACGTTGGACATATTCTGTGATTCCTGTAGCGGTCAAAATAAGAACTACACATTTTTCCGGTTCCTGCATTACGTTGTACATGAACAAAAACGCTTGGATTCTGTAAAAGTTACATTTCCGATAAGAGGTCACTCTTACATGGAAAACGACAAGAATATGGGCATTTTAAATCATAAGGCTAGGTTTGAAACACCAGAAGATTTATGCGAATTAATAAAATGCGCAAGAGCCAAACCATCTCCATTTGAAGTGATTCAAATTACTGAGACAAACCAGTATATTTTTCGGCAGTGGACGAATCATTTGAGTAAATATTACAAAAAAAATGTCCTTTTCCAATTCGTCCAATTAGAGAGTTGGAATTAACCAAGGAACATCCACGTTTGGTTAAGTATAGGGAGTTTTATAATGGTCAATGGGTGAGCGGAGTTGTGAAAGATAAGATTGTGAAAAGAGCAACTACGTTAAAGGAAAATGAGTTTGTACTTCCTAATTCTAGTTATGAAGGTAAATTATAATGAATCAAGAAAATGATTTTTATACATAATGTATTTTTTTAGGATTTCTAAAAATACCTGCCGCAAAATTTTTAGACCTTCAATGCCTTAAACGATTTTGTGGTCCAAGTGCTCAACAATATTTTTCTTCTCTCCCACACACCTGAGGTGCCTATTGTTTTCATTAAGCTCTATTTAAGGTAACAACTTGATTTCTCAATAGGAACATTTAAAACATTTTATTGTTCTTTTAGATCGAAGAAAAAAAGCTGGAGGCTTGGGAATATTATTTATGTTAACATTTTTATTATTATTAAATTAGGTGTTACATTATTTTGTACCTTATATTGAAATAGACGCTCGTTAAAAATATATAGTTCCAAAACTGGTGAAAAACAGGCTAAGTCAATACTTTTTTGGAAAATCCGCTGTTCAAAAGACTTCAAATGTCAATATTCAATAGTTATGAGATATATCAATAAAAGTAAATCAAATATGTATGAGACATCATTATAGAAGTCTAGTTATCCAGGATACTAACCTTAAAACAGCGATAACTTAAAACCAGAAATTTGGACTTAGCTTGTTTTTCCCGTGTACCCTTCAATTTTAATTTTTGTAAATAAAAAAGTGGAAAATCAAAATTTCACAATTTTTGCATCGGTTATCTATTTGTAAGCCTATTAAGAATAACTTCACATAATGAAAAATATCCTAGGGTTTTAGTTCAAAAATTATCGGGGTTTTTATGTTAACATTCAGTTTAGAAAAATTTGTTAATCAACCCATCCCAATAGTACATGAATTCTTTTATTCCTTAATATTCATATTTAATATGTTAAAATAATTTTTGTTGTTGTTGTGTCAGAGTGACGCAATGCGCAATACCTGTTTTTGGCTCTATTTTCAGGACTCTGTAAAAATTATAAATATTGGAGGTACAATATCGGGAGTCGCAACTTTTTTTCAGCAAAGCACCCCGCAAACTCCTTATGGAATTTGAGTCCCAGTGGATATTTTTGAATTTTTGGTATGATGTATTCCATGTGATGTCAACAAATGCGTGCAGTCGGATAGTAGGAAGTAGGATGTTTCGCCTCTTCCGGCTAGCTCAGACCACCTATGCGAAGTACAGCATAGTCGCAAAAACTCAGCAACTCCGGAGCTCTTCATTTATTTGGAAAACCAGCAGGAACGTGTCTGACATACGAATTCTTTTTGGATGTTGTTGGTGTTGCCAACCAACGAGGTTCCATTAATTCGCATGCCAGGCCGTAGATCCCTAAAAACCAGAAATACTATTACTTTACACTACTGAGCCATCCAGAAGTGAGAGCTTCTGTCCTGGGAATTGTCCGAGCCCTCGGGCGGCTCCTGGATGACTGAAGATTTCAGCCAAAAGAGCTTAAATTTATACACTGGCCGAACATTTGAGTAGGCCAATGGTATAACAATTCGCTGGAGCCTATTTGAACTCTCGCCTCCAGATATACCCCAATGGGTATTTTTCCAAAATTCAAAATAGTAGTATTTCTGGCAGATTATGACACGGCCCCCCTTTAAGGGATCGCTTGGCATGCGGATGGAACGTCGTTGGATTTGTCCTGAAAAGGACCAGTTCTGTCGAACATGTACCTAAAAATAAAACCTAAAACAGAACTATGTTACAGCTACTGGCTATCCAAATCTTGCAGATGTTGTTGCAGCTTCGGCTTATCGTAGGAATTCCAGGTTACTTCTTTACGAAACTTTTATGGGATGTGCCATATATCCACATTCGCTCATTATCCAGCTTCCAAAGAGGCACCATATTTACTTCGCCCCTTGCCCACTGGCTCAGGACAACCAACCGTTGGCGAGGTAGCTTTCACTATGTCGAATTACTCCAGCCTCCTGGCATGGGAACAACTGGCTGGTTGCGGAATGGAACACTACCATCGAACCCACGAAGGATATGGACATCCTCGCTTCCATAACTGGCATAACTCGCTTCAGAATCATTCCGAAAGTGAATCCAAGAAAACTCTCCGATAAGTAACTTCAACTCCGGGTTACTGGAAAAGTTGTTATTTGGGGCCCTGCTCCATCCGGATACAGACGTAAACTCCTGTTTACTAGCGCCACGTTGGGCGCCATGTCAACAAATGTTTCGTAAAAAGAGTTGGGGGGAAGAAGGGGGTTAAGAGTTTTTTTTTATAAAACCGCACAATATTGTGCAACATTAGCAACAATGAAACAAGTGAAAATATTGTTACCAGATTCGAAAATAAATAGTCTAATCAGCGCAAGGGGTGATTTCAGCAAAACTGTTCATTTTTTTGGGTTGGCGCAATGGTAACATTGGTTGAGAATCACATGGACTACATCATACTAAAAACTCAAAAATATCCACCGGGATCCAAATTCCAGGCGTTGTTTGCGGGGTCCTTTGATGATATTTTCAGATCTCTTTTAATATTTCGAAAATCTTTAAAATTTTCCAAGATATTCAAAAAAAAACAAAGCCCCACTTATTTTCACTCAATTGTTTGTAACTTTTGCATTTTTTTTATACCGCTGTTTTCAATTGTATGGTCACTCACCAACAAATTTCTCATACTATGGATTGATTTTTGTATAGGTATGATTATTCTTTTGAGAAACCTAGAATCAGTTGTTTCATAATAAGTATCTATCGTTTCATACACATTTTGAATTTGTTGCTTTTCAGCTTGAATCTTTTCATAGCCATGCATGTAATGTTAACCCAATCTATTCGTTATTGTAAAACAAACTCTTTCATCCTATGATATTACCATTGTTTAAATAAAATTAAGGTAGTTAGTCAATGCCTGTGGAATCGTTATTGTCATCTAGAGTGATAAGCATGAATATGATTTTAATGTTGTACCATTGACTTAGGCTGGATTCCCACAGATCCGATGTCCGATGATCCGATGGTACGAAAATGTTCTGATTAGTTGAATTAGTAGGTGTGACTACAAATCAACCAATCAGGTCATTTTTCCAACCAATCAGAACATTTTCGTACCATCGTATCATCGGACGTCGGATCTGTGGGAATTCAGCCTTAGAGGCCAGATCACTGAAGTTACGACATGACTTGGAGGCCAGACCACTGTCGCCATCTACATGTCGCCCCCATTTGAATCCAATATTAATCCCATAAGGTTGGCTAACTAACTTACGTCTATTTAAACAATGATATTACTTACCCTTGATGGCCAAGTGAAGGTATTCATAAATTGAACTACAGTTTGCAAGACACAAAATGTCTGTGTTGTATCCTTCCAAGTGATAGAGAATTCTTCAATCATCACAGTAATAGATTCTAACAGGAGGGTGAAGTATTCAGGTTGTCTCAAAAGGTAAGTTATCCATTCAGGGTGTGTTTCCAGGAAACCAGTGATGTCTATTAAAATATGTGTCAAGGATTGGAATGCCAAAATTGCATTTTCACGTTTGTAATACTTTTTCGAGTGCAACAAATATTTCAGCGCCATGGTTCCGTAAGGAAGTGAATTATTTTGAGATAGATGTGGTCTCCATTTATAACAAATTCTTATTGTTGTTGGAATTATGTTATCCATCAACTTCTGCATGAACACCGATTGATCCTCATCCTCACCTCTTTGTCTGAAGTCGCAACTCATTTCATCTAAACAAAACGGGTGGGCCGGAAGTAGTTGTAAAATCACCAGTTGATCTTTGAAAGACAATGCAATACGTTTTGGAGATAACCAGACAGGGGAAGTTTTTTCCATGATTTCCAAATAGTCAAGGCTGGAGAAGATTATTTTCAACACAACCGTTGCAGGTCCTTTGGATACAGCGTCATAGAGAACGTCAAACAGTTTTACTGTCGTGTCTATCTGCCCAGAACGGATGACTTTTTTGTTGTAGGACTTGAAATGCATGTCGAAAAAACACAAAATAATCAGTATTTTGTACAGGTCGATAAGGAAAGCCTCGTCGTCAATTTTGGATATCAACTGTTGCACACACTGCTCCAGGTTGTACTGCTCCGTGACCATCAAAATGACTTCCTTCTCGTTAGAGCACACTTGATTTTCTAGCGACCTGAGTAATATTTCGATCATGAGTTGCAGAGTAGGAGACAGAGATTTATAAAAGGTATCATCAATTGCTGCAGCAACCCTATCGCCTGCAGCCACCTTATCAGAAGCTTCAATCAGAGGTGTTAAAATCAATTGCATGATGTTTTTGCACAAGGCACTGTGCCTGGGGGTTGTTTCTACAAGTAACCTTGCAATAAATTTACACCCTTCTTTGGAAATATAAACAGTGTGGGAGTTCAAAGCCGAATTCAGGACAATTTTCCAATGATTTTCAGATATCATCCACTGTAAGCCTGCTTCGTGATCCATGAATGTATATAATAATTTCAGAAGTGCCAGTTCAACACTAGGTTGTGGAGAAGGTGACATGGCATGGTTTGATAATTCCAGCAAATATTCGAAAACGTTTTCACCCTTCAGTTTAACAAAGGTTTCTTCGTTGACACAAAAACTTTTTAGCAAATTCATCGTGAATGCTAGAATGTGCGGTTGCGGAAAATTCTTTGTTTTAGCCCATTTGGTGATTACATCTACCAACCAATCCATTAAAAGATGCTTGCTTGATATATTTTGACAGGTGACTTGACCATCATCTGTGGAAATAAAATCGAAAAAACTTTGAATTCAAAATAAAAATTCATTTATTCAATTAAATTCATCACACTTTAAAAGCAAGTACGCATACAGAGCATACGTAAAGTAAAACGTAATAAAATACTGTATTTTTCCCACCGAAAGGATAGGGAAAACATGATTGTCACTTATTTATATACGTGTTAATTCCAATTCAGTGAGTTATCAAGTTTTATACCCTGGCAATTTCACAGTTTTAGCATGTTTTTATAAGTTTGTATATGCACGTGCATAAACTTCAAGGGCATATACACTATCTACCTATCTATTATTTTTTATAATAACAGTATGGTCAGGTGCAAGTTTACTCACAATTACTTCGGTTTCATTAATAATTTCATGTAAAATAAGGTTGACATTGATTGAATTTAATAGCCATGTTTGATCAATTATTTCAACATTTAAAGGATCTGAAGTGATATTTCTAGTTATTATTTTTCGAGCAATCAATATTAGATTTGAAAAATTGACACATATTGAATGGACAGTTGGCTTAAGAGTATAAAGAACGGATTGGGTATGTAAGGGTTTTACCTGAATTTCTTGTACTCTAGTATGCAACTAAATCATAAAATATTCAACAAATTTTTCATTTTGTTTACAGTAATAGTTATTTGTATGCTAAGGCCGCGAAATACCTTTTTAACGTACCGAAAGAACAGTTATCGCCGAGGCCGCTTGCGGCCGAGGCAAGATAATCTTGAGGTCGTTAAAAAGTTTCGCGGCCATGGCATACACACTATTTTTCGTGCAATCGTTAAAATTATTAAAATAGATAGTTGTAAATAAATATATTATTGCTCTAAACTCAACAGCAGTTCAATTTATTTAACAATATCACCGTGTGCTATGGAAATGATATGTTTCAATTAAGATGTCTAAAAATCCTGGTGTGTCGACTCATACCTGGAAAACTGTGGGATAAAACGGGAGACAATTCGCCAGCTTGATTAAGAGAAAACAAATGAATTCGTGGTCTGTTTCCCAAATATTCCGCATTTGCGTGTACCGCAACGGTCGGTTTTCTTGTTAGGGTAAATTTACAAGAACAGAAGTTTTCAAGTATTGTCGACGAATGAAATGAATAAAGAAACGTAATTATTGGAATTTACTGAAAAACTTCACCGATCAGTTTAATTTGTTACATTTTCGACTTATTTATTCAATTTTTTACTGAAATGAAATTCACTACAATAATAACCACGCATTTCATTTAGAAATATTGAAGTTAGGCTTCTTGAAAATTCACCATTAGAACCTGTCAATCTTGTGCTAATAAGCGGGAATGGTGGGATTCCGTGTGTGATATATTCGTGCCGTGATTTTCATTAAAATGTTTTCTAATAATACAAGAGACTATGTGATAATCTTCATAATATGGTGGTACTCACTTTCGGTACTGGATATAAATGAATTATTTTGTTCGTCTCTCTGGATTGCCCACAAATGATACAAAAACGGAAGGAAGGAACATGATCCAATTATTATTGTACAAACCATACAAACTACACAGGAAACGATTAGATATTCACAAATTTTATTTTATCAGACAACTGTCTGATTAAATAAAGTTTGTGGAGGATCGAATCGTTTTCAGTGTAGTTTGTACAATTACTATGGATCTTCATCAAGTAAATGATGAGTCAATCAGAATAATTAAATTATTACTGAATGAATGTCTAAGGATATATACAGCAAAATTAAGGAACACATTAATAATAGTAATCAATACAAGGAAATTGCACTATGAAATTTAGATTCTGTCACCATCATTCACTTTTGGATTGTATTTAAAGTTTGTTGAAATTCCACAAAATTGACAACAGTCATCAATCACCATATCCCTGGAATATTGACAAGATTAAAATTCTATATAAGGCGCCATCTCTGGAACCGACCAAACAAGCAGACCACTATTTCATTTGTTTATTTGTCTTCTGAAAAATCAAAACAAAATCGAATCACTCGACACACCATGGTTTTTATGCATCTTAGTTTCAATATATACAAAATATTTTGACAGTTCTTGTCAAAACGCAAAATGTCTGATACTGATAGCGATACTTCAGTACCTTCCACTCCTCCTGAACTCAAAAGCGTTGTAAATTCGGCGCTTTCCGTTTTAATACCCGAAAAATCTAAACGGCAGTAAGAAAAATGTTACGGCGAGTTTAAAGATTGGTGTGACAAACAGAATGTTAAGACGATGTCTGAAAACATTTTTGAAAGTGACGTTTGGTTTCGCGGCCGTTGCTATGGGTAACGGCCGCGAAATTAAATTTCGCGGACTGTGCTGAGAACGCGAAATACTGACTTCGCGTGCGATTGCACGAAAAATGTATTGTCATCCTTATATAATCTATATTGAAATCTCGAGGGAAACAACAAAAAAACTGTATAGAGAATATTCATAAGTTGTATAGGTTCAAAATATATAACTTTTGGTTTTTGTGAATGCGTTGGAACATAAATCAAAATTTTCTTTAAAAAATGTATAGTTACTTACTAAAAATGTTACAACAAATTTAAAAGAAAGTTTTTATTTCAAAATACCACGCTCATAAACATTTCGAACACTAAATAATGTTGTGTTCTAACATTAAAATGTCAACTTTCTAATATGAGTAGTAAAAAAGTTTTTATTACCTAAATGTTTTTTTTTTAAATAAAACAATAGTCTAATTAATAAGTATATGTCGGGGCGTGGCGCAGTGGTTAGAGCGTACGACTTTGGGTAGAAAGGTCCGGAGTTCGAGCCCCAGTTGCGGCTGGGATTTTTTAATTTGATTTGACCGATTAAATTATTCAAATCTCGTGGCTGGACTGGAGTGAGTCCTGCACGATTTTCTGTTGCGTTCCAATTAATAGTGCTGCTCCTAAGGTGGCGCATGGAGTTAGTAACAAGGCCTATCCAGAACACGTGGCTAATGACCATAGCAGTCGATGCCAAGACTCAAAAGAAAAAAAAAAGTATATTAATTAGGGTGCTATCATTAATATATTTCAGAATGTCTTTATCTATAAGTTTATATTAAGTACACTATTTTTTATTTTGTGTTATAGTTTTACATTTTTAGTTTTAGAGACAAAGAGACCGATGACCATGCTGGGAATTGAACCCACGACCCTATGCTTGAGAGGCGAACGCTGTAACAGCAAGACCACCAGGGCCCTTAACACTTTCGAAATTTCGGCTGTACCCTATTACCTTTCTTTGAAAATTTTTCTACTTTATCTTTTCCCTATACCCGAATGAAAGTATAGGGATCAATATTAAGTACGGGCTCGTTTTACGGAGCATTGAGGGTGAATCGGTTTCTCTGGTTGACGTTCGCGCTTTGGGGAATTTTTTTTTAACAAGGACAATCAACTATAGCGGGAATCTTATTCACTTATGTAATACGTTTTAATGTCTTTTAACTGTTACTTTATTATATTTCAATGTTCGTATTATGCTTTAGTTTGATCTCCAAAGACATTTCGTTTAGGTGTTGTACAGGATTTGTAGGTTCTGGGCGAATGAAATGCGAAGGACTTCAAGCAGAAACGTTTATTGGGATTCGACGAGTAGAAAAATTGCTTTTAACAACCAAATGTTGAAAATCTAAAACAAAGGTATTGATTTTAAATGACTAATTTCAAGAGAAACATTGAAAATATTCTGAAAATATAAATCTTAGAGGTACCTACCTAAAACCAGGGACACTTTGGATTTTCGTATAACGAAAATGTGGAGATTCCCCACTTGGCTCTCAAATTAACACAATTGGTAGTATTTGCGAACACGAAGCAACCAAACGTAAACCGACAAATTTCTTTATCTGTCCTGGCGACTCGAAAAAGATTTTACAAAAAGTGTTTGAATTTTAAAGTGAGATATGATACCAGTGGTGGCACCTTGTAATGAAATCTATAAGCTAGGACACTGAAACCTATAAGTTCTGTTACAACTGGCGCCCAACGTGGGGCGCCAGATGTACAGGATTTGTAGGTTCTGGGCGAATGAAATGCGAAGGACTTCAAGCAGAAACGTTTATTGGGATTCGACGATTAGAAAAATTGCTTTTAACAACCAAATGTTGAAAATCTAAAACAAAGGTATTGATTTTAAATGACTAATTTCAAGAGAAACATTGAAAATATTCTGAAAATATAAATCTTAGAGGTACCTACCTAAAACCAGGGACACTTTGGATTTTCGTATAACGAAAATGTGGAGATTCCCCACTTGGCTCTCAAATTAACACAATTGGTAGTATTTGCGAACACGAAGCAACCAAACGTAAACCGACAAATTTCTTTATCTGTCCTGGCGACTCGAAAAAGATTTTACAAAAAGTGTTTGAATTTTAAAGTGAGATATGATACCAGTGGTGGCACCTTGTAATGAAATCTATAAGCTAGGACACTGAAATCTATAAGTTCTGTTAAAGTGTTTATTTTTATTTTCAAAATTTCCTTTGCTAATTTTGATGCACGAACAATGCGCTTAAGGGTCTGGTTTAACCAGGTTCATACTAAACTCTTCCACTTCAGTTCTAAAATTCTCAAAAATTGAAAAATAAAATTTCATAGAGTATTTGGATACAAAACATTATCTCAAGCCACAAATAGATAGGAGTTTCAAAGTGTCGAAATACTATGTCAAATTACATTTTGAAACACATTTTCTCCAATAAAACCTGCATTTAAAGTGAAATCAGTGTATAACAATTTTCAAACTACTGAGTTTATATTTCCAAACTTGCTAAAACGGCAATCAATCAATACCATTTATTGAATCTAAAAGAATGATAATTCTTGTTACAAGAGAATTTGATAAAAGCGTTACTCAAAGAAAACAGTTGTTGAGAATAAAATAAAAAATCAACAGGTGTTCTTACCTGTGTCCTTGGTAGTTAGATGAGTCAACAATAAGTTGAGGTAAGCATCGTCTTTCAGTTTGAAATTTGGCTCCACTAACTTGTCCAAAACTTTTTTTATTCTAGGATTGAACGATTCCATTGCAGAATCTAAACAAAAAAAAATCAATTCAGTGTAGGATTTATAACCAGAGAAGAACATTATATTTTTTCACAAGACCTATGAATTCAATCGATTAGACTCTCAGAATATTTTGAGTGCGATTGTGCTTGAAAAATAGTTGAATGTACAATAATTTATTAAAAACCAGAGATCGCGGGTTTTTATTAAACTATTTGCCAAAAAGCAAAATCGTGCAAAAAATATTTTGAGAGTTTAATCCGTTTGAAATGCATATGTCGAGTGGTTTAATCCATGAATACTGTTTTTTTTCTTCTGGAATATTTCCTGAATAACTTAGATTTAAGCCAACAACAAATGATTTTATTTATAATAAAATTTGACATTTTATATAACTATTTTTTTACAAACAACAAATCCTAAATTCAATATTTTTGGGCATCCCGACATTATGCATTGAAGTGACCTTTATCCTTTATGGCAAAGTTTGCATGTGGACATTTCAAATTCGGCCATATTTTCATCGCCTTATTTCAAATTATTTGTATAAGAATTCTGTCGAAAATGGAGCTTTTGCTGATAAAAATAAATATTAGGTCATTCAAACGATTAATAAATTAATGTTTTTTTTTTAATTAAATGTTGCCAAGAATTGTAATACAATGTGATAAACGACAAAACGAAAATCAATATGAAGGACAAAAAATTAACTGCGGTTAATCAGGTCTTGTGATTTCATCACTTACTTATCTAAACAGAATTTATTTCAAAAATAGTGGTGTCTGATTGGTCTATTTCATGATGAGGGAAATAATCGAAATAAAATTTGTCTAGAATCACAACAAAAAGCGAGAGAATAAATAGTATACGAGTTCGATTGTCAATTGCCTCAAACTCATAGAATTTGTACGATCTCATTGAATATTAGCCGCGCTAGCACTTGGCTGGGAAATCAGCATGGTTTGCTAGTATAATGCGCTACCAACAGACGGCACAGCCCGCGCAACATCAGGTACCTCAAGTTTACTTTTTCTCAGTGTTATTTTTTGGCGTTTCTCTCAATCACTTTTCTCAGTGTAGCTGTAACTGTGGGTGTATTCAAGCAAAGAGACTAAACTAACAAGGAGTGTTTAATAAGCTCTAGCCAATCAGAATCTTGTAGCATCAAAGCGTCATAGCGACGTACTTGGGCATGAGTACATAGTCGAACTCGAAGCAAGCAACAAAACTGTCAGCAGTAACTCTCATATTCCAAGAGCTAGTCCGTCACTGTCTATCGAGAACGGCGGCCATGACATGTTCAACTACGTCACATTTCGTCAAAAATGTTCTTTCATCTCTTTCTATTAGTGTCCCCATTGTCTTATGGGGAATAGACTCTCCTGTTAAATGTTTAGTCTCCTTGATTTTGTGTAGGTCTATATCCTGTGGCAAAGCCCGTAGACAGCTGTCAATAGACTACTTAAGTCCTGACGTCACAAGTGGGCGGAGCTTATAAAACCTTTTCAAACAAACTGGTAATACGTGTTAAAACCCCATAAGAAATAATTGATTTGATGATTTTGCATAATTCCGTAGGGAATAAGGATAATCGATATTATTTTCAATAAAGACTCAGTTAGTTGAAACCTTTTTCCAAAAAAAAGAATTTTAATGTTTGGAAAGGTTTACCAAGTTTCACCCACTTTGACGTCACGATTAGGTAGTCTATTGGACCGTTGCTATGGCACGCTCCATGAACAGTCTTGTAGAGCTTGTAGCTATCAATTGGACCGTTGTAAGATGTCTAAGAACCCTTTATAGAATCCATGTGTCTTTATAGGAATTTTAGGAATGCGCGGAAATTTCATTGGCAACACCGCATGCATATAACGACCATTTATGCGTCCTTCAAGAAATTACTGTACAATATATTTTATACATTGGTAGTGCATTTTCCTTTGGAACCAATGAAAAACCTATGAAAAAAAGGGAAATTCAATGTTCCTGAGATAAACCCAATTATCTCATTTTTTTTCTTCGCTCCAAAATTCACTGAATGCCTACTTGTAGAATATTTGCCAAGAAAACTCCTAATTTTACCAGTGTGACAGCAGCCACGAATTTCTTTCCACGAATTTACAGGATTGTACCGCGTCGATAAAGTCGTGGCCAGCCGATATCGCTAAAATCACATCACGGTTAAAAAAGTGGCTCGGCCACGAATTCGTGGTTACCAAATTGTGCTGGCCATGGATTTTACTTTATGAGAAACCGATTCAATATTGGCTCGCTTCAGAATACGGATTTTAACTTATTCTCGAATAAGGTAAACTCTTGCCATGAAAAATATTTCCTGTAAAAGGTTTTATTCACTGCCTCTCTAAGAATTCTTCCAGCCCAAAAAGTTCGCAGAAAAATCCGCGGTTAGCTTCATCTGATATTTCAAATTGGCATTTCGTCGTTTTTTTCACATTTTGAATGGGCCTTATAAGGTAAAATCTTTCCCGGCAAAATATCTCGTGTGAGAGGTCCTTTTCACCGCCTCTCTAAGAATCCTTCCAGCCTAGAAAATTCGCAGAAAAATCGGCGGTTAGCTTCGTATAATTTTTCAAAGTTGGCGTTCCATAGGTTTTTTTTTTCATTTTGAAAGGGCCGTATGAGGTAAAATCTTGCCCGGCAAAATATTTCGTGTGAAGGGTCCTCTCCACTGCCTCTCTAAGAATCCTTCAAGCCTTGAAAATTCACAGAAAAATCCGCGGTTAGCTTCGTATGATTTTTCATAGTTAGCATTTTGTCGTTTTTTCACATTTTGAATGGGCCGTATGAGGTAAAATCTTGCCCGGCAAAATATTTCGAGTATTAGGTCTTATTCACTGCCTCTCTAAGAATCCTTCCAGCCCAAAAAATTCGCAGAAAAATTCGCGGTTAGCTTCGAATGATTTTTCAAAGTTAGCATTTTGTCGTTTTTTTCACATTTTGAATGGGCCGTATGAGGTAAAATCTTGCCCGGCAAAATATTTCGTGTAAAAGATCCTTTTCACTGCCTCTAAGAATCCTTCCAGCCCAAAAAATTCACAGAAAAATCCGCGGTTAGCTTCGTATGATTTTTCATAGTTAGCATTTTGTCGTTTTTTCACATTTTGAATGGGCCGTATGAGGTAAAATCTTGCCCGGCAAAATATTTCGTGTGAAGGGTCCTCTCCACTGCCTCTCTAAGAATCCTTCAAGCCTTGAAAATTCACAGAAAAATCCGCGGTTAGCTTCGTATGATTTTTCATAGTTAGCATTTTGTCGTTTTTTCACATTTTGAATGGGCCGTATGAGGTAAAATCTTGCCCGGCAAAATATTTCGAGTATTAGGTCTTATTCACTGCCTCTCTAAGAATCCTTCCAGCCCAAAAAATTCGCAGAAAAATTCGCGGTTAGCTTCGAATGATTTTTCAAAGTTAGCATTTTGTCGTTTTTTTCACATTTTGAATGGGCCGTATGAGGTAAAATCTTGCCCGGCAAAATATTTCGTGTAAAAGATCCTTTTCACTGCCTCTAAGAATCCTTCCAGCCCAAAAAATTCACAGAAAAATCCGCGGTTAGCTTCGTATGATTTTTCATAGTTAGCATTTTGTCGTTTTTTCACATTTTGAATGGGCCGTATGAGGTAAAATCTTGCCCGGCAAAATATTTCGTGTATTAGGTCTTATTCACTGCCTCTCTAAGAATCCTTCCAGCCTAGAAAATTCGCAGAAAAATCGGCGGTTAGCTTCGTATAATTTTTCAAAATTGGCGTTCCATAGGTTTTTTTTTCATTTTGAAAGGGCCGTATGAGGTAAAATCTTGCCCAGCAAAATATTTCGTGTAAAAGATCCTTTTCACTGCCTCTCTAAGAATCCTTCCAGCCCAAAAAATTCGCAAAAAAATCCGCGGTTAGCTTCGTATGATTTTTCATAGTTAGCATTTTGTCGTTTTTTCACATTTGAATGGGCCGTATGAGGTAAAATCATGCCCGGCAAAATATTTCGTGTGAAGGGTCCTTTCCACTGCCTCTCTAAGAATCCTTCAAGCCTTGAAAATTCACAGAAAAATCCGCGGTTAGCTTCGTATGATTTTTCAAAGTTAGCATTTTGTCGTTTTTTTCACATTTTGAATGGGCCGTATGAGGTAAAATCTTGTCCGGCAAAATATTTCGTGTATTAGGTCTTATTCACTGCCTCTCTAAGAATCCTTCCAGCCCAAAAAATTCGCAGAAAAATTCGCGGTTAGCTTCGAATGATTTTTCAAAGTTAGCATTTTGTTGTTTTTTTCACATTTTGAATGGGCCGTATGAGGTAAAATCTTGCCCGGCAAAATATTTCGTGTAAAAGATCCTTTTCACTGCCTCTCTAAGAATCCTTCCAGCCCAAAAAATTCGCAAAAAAATCCGCGGTTAGTTTCGTATGATTTTTCATAGTTAGCATTTTGTCGTTTTTTCACATTTGAATGGGCCGTATGAGGTAAAATCTTGCCCGGCAAAATATTTCGTGTGAAGGGTCCTTTCCACTGCCTCTCTAAGAATCCTTCAAGCCTTGAAAATTCACAGAAAAATTCGCGGTTAGCTTCGAATGATTTTTCAAAGTTAGCATTTTGTTGTTTTTTTCACATTTTGAATGGGCCGTATGAGGTAAAATCTTGCCCGACAAAATATTTCGTGTAAAAGATCCTTTTCACTGCCTCTCTAAGAATCCTTCCAGCCCAAAAAATTCGCAGAAAAATCCGCGGTTAGCTTCGTATGATTTTTCAAAGTTAGTTAGTCGTTATTTTTACATTTTGAATGGGCCGTATGAGGTAAAATCTTGCCCGGCAAAATATTTCGAGTAGAAAATCTTATTCACTGCCTCTCTAAGAATCTTTCCAGCCCAAAAAATTCGCAGAAAAATCCGCGGTTAGCTTCGTATGATTTTTCATAGTTAGCATTTTGTCGTTTTTCACATTTTGAATGGGCCGTATGAGGTAAAATCTTGCCCGGCAAAATATTTCGTGTGAAAGATCCTTTTCACTGCCTCTCTAAGAATCCTTCCAGCCCAAAAAATTCGCAGAAAAATCCGCGGTTAGCTTAATCTGATATTTCAAATTGGCATTTCGTCGTTTTTTTCACATTTTGAATGGGCCTTATAAGGTAAAATCTTGCCCGGCAAAATATCTCGTGTGAGAGGTCCTTTTCACCGCCTCTCTAAGAATCCTTCAAGCCTAGAAAATTCGCAGAAAAATCGGCGGTTAGCTTCGTATAATTTTTCAAAGTTGGCGTTCCATAGGTTTTTTTTTCATTTTGAAAGGGCCGTATGAGGTAAAATCTTGCCCGGCAAAATATTTCGTGTGAAGGGTCCTTTCCACTGCCTCTCTAAGAATCCTTCCAGCCCAAAAAATTCGCAGAAAAACCCGCGTTTAGCTTCGTATGATTTTTCATAGTTAGCATTTAGTCGTTATTTTTACATTATGAATGGGCCGTGTGAGGTAAAATCTTGCCCGGAAAAATATTTCGAGTAAAAGGTCTTATTCACTGCCTCTCTAAGAATCATTCCAGCCCAAAAAAATCGCAGAAAAATACGCGGTTAGCTTCGTATGATTTTTCATAGTTAGCATTTTGTCGTTTTTTCACATTTTGAAAGGGCCGTATGAGATAAAATCTTGCCCGGCAAAATATTTCGTGTATTAGGTCTCATTCACTGCCTCTCTAAGAATCCTTCCAGCCTAGAAAATTCGCAGAAAAATTCGCGGTTAGCTTCGTATGATTTTTCAAAGTTAGCATTTTGTCGTTTTTTTCACATTTTGAATGGGCCGTATGAGGTAAAATCTTGCCGGCAAAATATTTCGTGTAAAAGATCCTTTTCACTGCCTCTCTAAGAATCCTTCCAGCCCAAAAAATTCGCAAAAAAATCCGCGGTTAGCTTCGTATGATTTTTCATAGTTAGCATTTTGTCGTTTTTTCACATTTTGAATGGGCCGTATGAGGTAAAATCTTGCCCGGCAAAATATTTCGTGTATTAGGTCTTATTCACTGCCTCTCTAAGAATCCTTCCAGCCCAAAAAATTCGCAGAAAAATTCGCGGTTAGCTTCGAATGATTTTTCAAAGTTAGCATTTTGTCGTTTTTTTCACATTTTGAATGGGCCGTATGAGGTAAAATCTTGCCCGGCAAAATATTTCGTGTAAAAGATCCTTTTCACTGCCTCTAAGAATCCTTCCAGCCCAAAAAATTCACAGAAAAATCCGCGGTTAGCTTCGTATGATTTTTCATAGTTAGCATTTTGTCGTTTTTTCACATTTTGAATGGGCTGTATGAGGTAAAATCTTGCCCGGCAAAATATTTCGAGTATTAGGTCTTATTCACTGCCTCTCTAAGAATCCTTCCAGCCCAAAAAATTCACAGAAAAATCCGCGGTTAGCTTCGTATGATTTTTCATAGTTAGCATTTTGTCGTTTTTTCACATTTTGAATGGGCCGTATGAGGTAAAATCTTGCCCGGCAAAATATTTCGTGTATTAGGTCTTATTCACTGCCTCTCTAAGAATCCTTCCAGCCCAAAAAATTCGCAGAAAAATCCGCGGTTAGCTTCGTATGATTTTTCATAGTTAGCATTTTGTCGTTTTTTCACATTTTGAATGGGCCGTATGAGGTAAAATCTTGCCCGGCAAAATATTTCGAGTATTAGGTCTTATTCACTGCCTCTCTAAGAATCCTTCCAGCCCAAAAAAATCGCAGAAAAATTCGCGGTTAGCTTCGAATGATTTTTCAAAGTTGGCATTTTGTAATTTTTTTCACTTTTTGAATGGGCCGTATGAGGTAAAATCTTGCCCGGCAAAATATTTCGTGTAAAAGATCCTTTTCACTGCCTCTCTAAGAATCCTTCCAGCCCAAAAAATTCGCAGAAAAATCCGCGGTTAGCTTCGTATGATTTTTCATAGTTAGCATTTTGTCGTTTTTTCACATTTTGAATGGGCCGTATGAGGTAAAATCTTGCCCGGCAAAATATTTCGTGTATTAGGTCTTATTCACTGCCTCTCTAAGAATCCTTCCAGCACAAAAAATTCGCAGAAAAATCCGCGGTTAGCTTAATCTGATATTTCAAATTGGCATTTCGTCGTTTTTTTCACATTTTGAATGGGCCTTATAAGGTAAAATCTTGCCCGGCAAAATATCTCGTGTGAGAGGTCCTTTTCACCGCCTCTCTAAGAATCCTTCCAGCCTAGAAAATTCGCAGAAAAATCGGCGGTTAGCTTCGTATAATTTTTCAAAGTTGGCGTTCCACAGGTTTTTTTTTTCATTTTGAAAGGGCCGTATGAGGTAAAATCTTGCACGGCAAAATATTTCGTGTGAAGGGTCCTTTCCACTGCCTCTCTAAGAATCCTTCAAGACTTGAAAATTCACAGAAAAATCCGCGGTTAGCTTCGTATGATTTTTCATAGTTAGCATTTTGTCGTTTTTTCCCATTTTGAATGGGCCGTATGAGGTAAAATCTTGCCCGGCAAAATATTTCGAGTATTAGGTCTTATTCACTGCCTCTCTAAGAATCCTTCCAGCCCAAAAAATTCGCAGAAAAATTCGCGGTTAGCTTCGAATGATTTTTCAAAGTTAGCATTTTGTCGTTTTTTTCACATTTTGAATGGGCCGTATGAGGAAAAATCTTGCCCGGCAAAATATTTCGAGTATTAGGTCTTATTCACTGCCTCTCTAAGAATCCTCCCAGCCCAAAAAAATCGCAGAAAAATTCGCGGTTAGCTTCGAATGATTTTTCAAAGTTAGCATTTTGTCGTTTTTTTCACATTTTGAATGGGCCGTATGAGGTAAAATCTTGCCCGGCAAAATATTTCGAGTATTAGGTCTTATTCACTGCCTCTCTAAGAATCCTTCCAGCCCAAAAAATTCGCAGAAAAATTCGCGGTTAGCTTCGAATGATTTTTCAAAGTTAGCATTTTGTCGTTTTTTTCACATTTTGAATGGGCCGTATGAGGTAAAATCTTGCCCAGCAAAATATTTCGAGTATTAGGTCTTATTCACTGCCTCTCTAAGAATCCTTCCAGCCCAAAAAATTCGCAGAAAAATTCGCGGTTAGCTTCGAATGATTTTTCAAAGTTAGCATTTTGTCGTTTTTTTCACATTTTGAATTGGCCGTATGAGGTAAAATCTTGCCCAGAAAAATATTTCGTGAAAACGGTCTTATTCACTGCCTCTATAAGAATACTTCCAGCCCAAAAAATTCGTACAAAAATCCGTGGTTAGCTTCGTATAATTTTTCAAAATTGGCGTTTTGTCGTTTTTTGTTCCATTTTGAAAGTGCCGTATGAAGTGAAATCTTGCCTGACAAAATATTTCGTATATTAGGTCTTATTCACTGTCTCTCTAAGAATCCTTCCATCCCGAAAAATTCGGGGAAAAATCCTCGGTTAGCTTCGTATGACTTTTCAAAATAATGATTTCGTTTTCTTTTTCAAATATGACGATTTCTTATGGAAATAATAATTCGCATAGTTTAATACTTTCCCATACTTTCCGAGTGTGTAGGTCTCCTATTTCACTTACCTCAAAATAATGGATGAAAATATCGGGATTATATTTTTCATTCACAACTACCTCAACGATTCTGAATTTTTGAATGATGTGCATTTACAGTGACATTCGAAAATAAGTTAAAATCCGTATTCTGGAGCGAGCCAATATTGAATCGGTTTCTCATGGAGTAAAATCCATGGCCAGCACAATTTGGTAGCCACGAATTCGCTACCGAGCCACGTTTTTAACTGTGATGTTAGCGATATCGGCTGGCCACGACTTCATCGACGCGGTACAATCCGGTACACTCGTAGATGGAAATTCCTGGCTGCTGTCAGCTGTCACACTGGTTACTTATGGAGTTTGACATTTCTTCGGAATTCAATACAAATCCCATATACAACTGTCAAACTTGATGAGTATCGAGCGTTCATTATCTCACCCCCGTTTCTTGTTTTCTGCAACCTCTACCCAGATTTTTTGATTTAAGAAAAAGTCAGGTGCCGACACATAACCTAAATTGATTTCAAAAACAAATGAACCAGCTTATGGAGTATGGACTAATGGATGACTAATGGAGACTGATGATTAATGATATTATAATGGATACAGCCTATCAAAGGAGGTTGATCTGCCTAATTATACTGCAGAACAAACAGAGCCTTTCACAAAAACAAATAAAGGCATGTACGTTTTCTGTAAAATGTACTGCTGAATTTGGAAACAGTTTACTGAATTGAAAGAACTTGTTCAATGCCTCAGAAACTAAATCTATCGATGTTATTGCAAATAATATTAAAGAATTATCTTTCAGTATCATTAACATCACATACCTCCTTGTAAAACAACTATATTATGGTATTTGTTGATAATATTCGAAGTAGCAAACTTACTTCTTTATAATCAAAAAACATAGAGAACATAAACAAAAACTACCAGTCGATTGGGCGAATTAGTTTTGTTAATATTATCCAATTTATCACCTGTCGATTTTAAAACTTCAATCTAATGTTTTGTTTACATTTCACATTTTAATTTTTTAACTCAGGAACACAGGTTACAGAATACGATTTTTAAGCCCATTACGTAATGACGCTCAATGTTGCCAATGGTTTGGAAATAAAATTTCCTAGGTTTGTCTACATCAAAGTGCAGCACTTTCCTAGACGCGGTATGATTTACACTAGATTTTTGTATTCGTTTGCCGATTGAATGGACAGTGACACACTCCTTTGTTGTATCTGCACTCGATTCAAAATGCAGTGTAAATTACTCTACACCGTACTACACCTTGAAATGAAAGGACCCATTATCTATCAACTCCGTGATCAGCAAATTGAAGATATCTCAGTTTAAGGGTGGATTTATGTTGCAGTCATAAGTTTTAAGTCATAAGGAAGGAAGAATATTCGTCCATGATTAGTTGGTCCGTTTATTTCAACCACAGAACTATATAGAAAGATTCAACCAATCACTGACGAATATTCTTCCTTATGACTTAAAACTTGACTGCTGCATAAATCAACCATAAAACTTCCTAATCTTCAAATTACCATCACAGATTACATAGGGGTGTATGTAATCTGTGTTACCAGTATAGTGCTGGAAGCAATGAAAATACTATTTACACCAACAGCTGAAGTAATGTGAGTAATGAAACTTCTAGTTCCTTAGCAACTGAACTTCATTTAGTTTTGTTTGTTTCATTCAACTAACCCTTATAGATAGGTCTTATTTTGATTACTTATCTCTATAGTATGAAATTTATGCAAGGAAAATTGAAAATAATCAAAATAATTTCAAGGTGCATGTATAGCCTTCAAGTTATATTTCATTGTTTATAGGTGAATATACCTAAGTGGAAGAAACTATAAAGGCTCATTCATACCCTTGCGAATATATATGCGCTAGTTTTTTGCGATTCCGACTCATACTACGAAGGCGTAAAAGCGCCAGATGTAGTGATTTTTTCTAATTCCCAGATAAATCTGTCTATTAGACAGTTATTATAATTGACAGATATAATTGTCTAATAGACAGCAGATTTATCTGGGAATTATACTAATTAAACAAATTCCTAGATATAAGTGTCTAATAGACAGATTTATCTGAAAATTATAATAATTATACCAATTCCTAAATATAAGTGTATAATAGCCAAATAACATCGTTCTAATAGACAGATAATATAAGTCTATTAGACAGATGATACCAGTCTATTAGACTGATAATACCAGTCTAATAGACATCTAATATCAGTCTTCTAGACAGATAATATCTGTCTATAAGACACTTATATCTGTCATTATAATAACTGTCTAATAGACAGATTTATCTGGGAATTAGAAAAAATCACGACATCTGGCGCTTCTACGCCTTCGTAGAATAAAGACCTACAAGGGAGAGAATGGCTTTGATACACAGAACTCATACTTATATCTTATGCTTTGATGTATCATGCAGCCAAGGAGACTAATTTAACAAGGAGAGTTTAATCTCCATAAAACAATGGGGACACTAGTAGAAAGAGATGAAAGAACATTTGTGACGAAATGTGACGTAGCTGGACCACAGAACTCATACTTTCATTATAAGTATTAGTTCTGCGAGTTGGACGTCATGGCCGCCGTTCTTTATAGACAGTGACGGACTAGCTCCTGGTATATGAGAGTTACTGCCGACAGTTTTGTTGCTTGGTTCGAGTTCGACTCTGTACTTATATCCAAGTACGTCACTATGACGCGTTCATGCTACAAGATTCTGATTGGCTGGAGCTTATTAAACCCTCCATGTTAGTTTAGTCTTTGTCATGGTCAAAAAAATCAATGACCTTGAATACCATTTACAGCGACACCACAGACCTCTTTTAAAAGAGGTCTGTGAGCCACACTGAGAAACGTGAATGAGATAAACACCATAGAACTACACTAAGAAAAACTAAACTTGGACTCATGTATTCATTTAGACATACCCTGTAGGATCTTTCACGAGAGAAAACTCTTACATTCCCACCCGTTTCAGTAGAATAGCAAATACAGATAGTTCCTCTTCGACGAGGCATTCATCTTCTCTAATGGAAATTAGCTGCTGCAGTACGAATGATAACAGAAATGATTGTTGATTTCAATCAAAAACCAAGGAAAATGAACGGTTTTTTCAAAATCTGTCAATTTATATGGTTGCTCGTTTTGTTTACTCTGTTTTCACTCTTTGTTTCAATAGCAAAATATAAAAAAATAGAATACTGCACTTTACAAGGGAAGACATTGGCGCTCGAACAAACCGTACAGACACCACATTCATGATTGGTGCCCCTCTTAGAGAAGGAGTGGCTTCATAAATTTTTGAGACGACAATAAAGTGCACGGCACGCTCTGTGATTGGTCACTGTTATGGCGGTAAGTTTAAATGACCGACAAGAACAAGGCAAACTGAGTTGAAAGTGCGTGAATTATGGTGGATTTATGCAGCAGTATTAAGTAATAAAAATGTTCGTCAATGATTGGTTGGAATAAACGGTTCAACCAATCATTGACGAATATTGTTCCTTATGACTGCTGCTTAAATCCACCGTTACTATAGTCATTGTTTATATAGAAGATAGTCAACCTTATGGGATTATAATTGGATCAAAATGGATGCGACATGTAGATGGCGATAGTGAGCTCGCATCCAAGTCATGTCGTAATTTCAGTGATCTGGCCTCCAAGTCATGTCTTAACTTGATTGAAACAATGGGACAGCATTAAAATCAGGGTTTTTTGAAGGAACCTGCATTAAAATGACGTCAAATATTCATGTTTGTAACTAATCACGCTAGATGACACTCGCGTTTGCGTCCAACACCAATTACACAGGCATTGACTAACTTACTTCTATACAAACAATGCTATAGTCGAGTTCGGAAATTGTAGGTCTGAGGGGAAAGGAGATCGACGAGTCATTGGCGTGCGGTTATTCTTATAAATAATTGAAATGAAGTTGTTAGGATTAGGTCTCTTCTTCAAAAACCAGTATTTGTTTCAATACAAATATAGAAGATCAAAGCATCATCATATATTAAAAATAATCGTCCGCAGTTTAGAACGAATTGGTTGCCACAAAAATTATTTGCTTATTGTAAGATGCCCAAGGTGGAGAAAACCGGCAATAATAATTATCGAATGAGTATGAATAAATGTTGTTTTGGGATGATCGTGATCGTAATAGTACTAAATAGTTCAACATAATTGAATATTTATTTCCATAAAATATAAACCATATAAACATAAAAATTAACATCTAATCTGAGTCATCTATATCATCTTCAGATTCATCAGTAGAATATTCGCCTACATGCACAACTACGGGTTCGATGGTAATTTCAATGCAGTTATCAAGATTCCACATATTTTGCTCTTCTTTTACCACATGTTCGATACATTTTATCCACGACTGTGAAGTCACATTGCTGATGGCACTATTTATTAAGCAGTTGTTTTACGTCGTTTAATTTGGAAGTAACATAGTTCCTTGCTACTTCATTTATTATTTGAGCCCATATAAGTTCTAATGGGTTTAACTCACAATGGTAGGGTCGCAATCGAAGTAGAATTACACCTCGTTCTCGCGCCATTTCATCTACTACATATTTTATATATTTATCTTTATGACACCTTGCCAAGTTTAGTAACTCGATTTTCAAAATTGGTTCATTGAATTTAATGTTTTTCGTAGTAAAGCCAATCCGCAATCTCGGCTTTTCTCCATCTGGTGGTTGGTAACTTTTCTACACGCCGGCTCTGGTATGGAGTGTTATCCATAACAATAACAGATCCTGGGTCGATTGTTAAAAGAATATGTGAAAACCATTTTTCATAATGTTCTGCATCCATTTCCTCATGATAATCTCCAGTCTTTTTAGAAACAAATGCGTTTAAAGCTCCTTTAACAAATCCTAAGTCGCTACCAATATAGGTATTAATAATGCGTTTTCCCTTTCCCGATGGGGCTTTCAGACCTGTCGATACACCATCTACAAAAGATTGACGTTTGTTTTTTACACTTAAATCCTGCCAAATTTTTGTCACAGTATGTCCTTCATTTAACCAGGTTTCATCTGTATAATATATTTTTTACCATCTCTTCGAAATTGTGCTATTTCTTTCAGATACTTTCTGCGTCATACAATGATTTCCTCTTTCTCAATAAAGGTACTATTCCTCTTTCTCTTTAAATACCTGAAGTTCAATTCACGCAACGTACGTAACAAAATACCTCTCCATATTTTTGGGATATGTTCATTAGATTGCAGAGAGGAAGCTAGTTTCTTTACAGTTGGTAATTCCTTTTTAATATAAAATTCATGTACTGCTCGACGAATGGCGTGTTTGGTTATATCGTCCAATTTTATTTGTTTTCTTCCTCTCGTCTCAGCCTTCAAAGTATTAATATCGTTTGTTTCATCCCTTTTTTAAATTATTCTGTATACACTAGCTTCGGAAACTTTTGTCAAAATGCTACATGATGTAACCACATCACCAACATTCATATTTTGGTCTCTGGCTTGAAGTCCTTCAAACACATTTTTGATCTTGGTTGTTTCTTCGGGTGTTAAATTGTGACGTTTCTTTTTGATATCCGGTTCACTATTACTCTTTTCACACATATTTATTATTTGTCATCAAAGCCAATACAATAGCTTCTTCAAGCAGAAGTGTACTATTCACAATTACGATGTCCTTCTTTTATATTACAAAAACCGTTAATTAATTGAGACGTAGTTTTGTACCTACCCTAAAATTATTCCAGGAATAACAAATATTGTTTGAAGATTATAAATTAATCTCTCTGCTTGTAATTCTGAGAATTCTTATCTCTATTAATTTCCAATCTTTCAAGCAAATTTAATTTCACCCCTTTTCTTTCAACATGTAGTATTTCAAATTACTCACAATTCACAAACAGTAACCGTAAAACGCATTCCACTAATATTACAAATGATTCCGGTCTCTGCTGTAGGAAATCCCTATCAGCGCGCCCATGCAACACGAAGAAACCGTGGTCAATGGCATTGTTGCCAACAACGTCGCTTTAATCTGGGACGACAGTGTTCATCTCAGACATTATCAACCGTCAGAGAAAGATAACCTAAGATGTATAAAAACCCTGGTGTGTCGAGTGATTCGATTTTGTTTTGATTTTTCAGAAGACAAATAAACAAATGAAATAGTTCTGCTTCTTCAGTCGGTCTCAGAGATGGCGCCTTTATAGAATTTTAGTCATGTCAATATTCCAGGGATATTGTGATTGACGAATGTTGTCAATTTTATGGAATTTCACAAGATACATAGAAAGCCATAACACCATGGTTTCTATACATCTCGGAATTTCAGCAAACTTCAAATACTGTTAAAAAATGAATAGTTGTGACGAAATCTAAATTTCACAGTGCAATTTTCCTGTATTGATGACTATTATTAATGTGTTTGTCCGTTTTGCTGCATATTTTATTAGAAATTCATCATTCATTCAATGATAATTCAATTTGTCTGATTGACTCGGCCGTTACTTTATGAAGATCCTTAGTAATTGTATAAAATACACAGAAAACGATTCGATCTCCACAAAGTTTATTCAATCAGACAGTGAAGAAGCTTCTGTGTTGGCGAAACATTGAATAAAATTTGTGAATATCTAATCGTTTTCTGTGTAGTCTACAATAATAATTTGATCATGTTCCGTTTTTGTATCATTTGTGGGCAATCCAGAGAGACGAACAAAATAATTCATCTATATCCAGTACCGAAAGTGAGTACCACCATATTATGAAGATTATCACATAGTATCTCGTATTATTAGAAAACATTTTAATGAAAATAATGGCACGAATATATCTCACGGAATCCCGCCATTCCTGATTATATTAGCACAAGATTGACAGGTTCTAATGGTGAATTTTCATTAAGCTTAATTTCGATACTTCCAAATGAAATGCCTGGTTATTTTTTTCTTTTTTTTTCCTTAGTGTTCTGGCTTCAACTGCTGGGGTCATTAGCCATGTGTTGTGGATAGGCCTTGTTACTAACTCCATACGCCACTTTAGGAGCAGCACTGTTAATTTTTAACGCAACAGTGAATCGTGGATGATTATTCCCAGCCGACACGACCCAGCGAGCACAAACATCTCTGGGAGGTTTTGAGAAGTTTCAAAAATGTATGCACGCCAATGTTTCTTTGAGAGGTAATATGTACTTCCCAAAGAGATCCCTAAATGATATTCAATGTTCTGTTTTTGTTCTTTTGTGGCGTTTTTTTAATGCCTATAAGAATGTATCGGAGATGTGCACAAAATGTTATCTTGTGGATGTTTTCTTTTGGCATATCATAGTTCACCCTTGAGACGTTCAGCGAGAATACATCTAGCGTTCGCGCAATCGCAAATGTGATCATGTGATCTCAGTGATGTTAGAGTTGACAAAGAGTGTGGTGTCTAGTTTTAACTCAATTGACCCCATTTTGTTTCTCGTAAAAGTAGTCTTTTTAGAGTGAAGTGAAACGTTTGGTAAAGAAAAAATATTATATTTAGTAACCAAGTTGATGACGAACTGCAAATTAAGGAATGAATTGTGTCGATATTCAGAAAATATATAACCTCAAAAACATTAACCGGTTCTGTCTTGTAAAATCATCATCCTAATCATTACGTAGCTTATCTATGTGAAGTGAGTATCCACAGTTTGTTTAAATTCAGTTGAACCAGACATTAACCAGTGTTAGTGATATTTACATTTTTTTTTTAAATAATCAATTTGTATAAACAGAAAATATTTGTATGCGTGTTCTTTGTTCCAATTAAAATAAGTTTACCGATGATTTTTTTTAGTCGCCCCAGAGTACTCTGCATGTTTTGACTAATGTTAAAAAAAACCAAATAAAAGTGCATTTTGTCCCAGGAACATCTCTAAAAATGTTTTATATACAGTGATTTAATGTAGGCGAAAAGCTTTGAAAATGTTATGTTGTGTCCTTAAAAAGGCTTTGAAATAAACGTGAAAGAAATGCTTCTTGTGATATCCTAGGAACATCTTAAAAATAGCCGCGTGCGGCGGACATTTGCACATACACACACGTTCTATTCATGTATGAACAGAACATCGCAGTGGAGGTTTCATATCTCAAAAACTCTTACTTTTAACATCTCTGAGATGTTTCTGTGCTCGCTGGGGAGCCTCAATCATTCAGACTTTCACATCTGAAAATGAAAAAAGATCGCACCGTCTGGGAATCGAACCTGCAACCTCTCGGTTACCAGGCGAGCGCTTAACCACTGCGCTAATCCCCGCTAATCTACGTGGTTATTATTGTAGTTAATTGCATTTCAGTAAAAAAATTATAAAAATAAGTTGAAAATGTAACAAATAAAACTGATTGGTGATAGTGATTCAGTAAATTTCAATAATTAGGTTTCTTTATTCAGTTCATCCGTCGACAATACTTGAAAACTTCTGTGCTTGTAAATTTACCCTAACAGGAAAACCGACCGTGGCGGTACACGCAATGCGGAATATTTGGGAAACAGGTCACGATTTCATTTGTTTTCTCTTAA
Source organism: Chrysolina oricalcia (assembly GCA_944452925.2). Lineage (NCBI taxonomy): Eukaryota > Metazoa > Arthropoda > Insecta > Coleoptera > Chrysomelidae > Chrysolina > Chrysolina oricalcia. The sequence goes on from OX101824.2 coordinate 54,687,243, forward strand.
TCAAGCTGGCGAATTGTCTCCCGTTTTATCCCACAGTTTTGCAGGAATAAGTCGACACACCATGGGTTTTAGACATCTTAATATAACCTACAACCATCCAGATAACTTCAAGTTGAATCATACAAGCTGACAACGTTCCACATTCGTACTCGTTTCGAAGACAGTTGCTAGTTTGGAAATAGGCCAGGCAAATTATTGAAAATATTTCAGTTCTCGTGAGCGTTAAATAGATTTTGCAATAACCTACTAATTTGTTTATTGATTAACACTGAATATATCTCCTTTTGTCGGTATGCAAAAAACCAACAAGCAGTAACAACAACTTTTTTTACGGAGTAAATGTATCATTTCGATGCCTTAATTCGCAAACCGGCTAACTCCACGATACGTATAGTGTAGTTTCGGTTTGCGAATTAACCTCTTAAGGTCCGAATTTACTTACAAGGTAAATAAAAAATGTTTACTGTGAATTTCAGTGATAAAATATGGTTATTGATGTAGTCGAGTGTATATGGAAACCAATTTTTTATTGAATAAAAAAAAAATCAAATGTACCAAAAATGGAACAATGGTCAATAATGAAACTCTGCAAAACAATTTCTTGTCTTGTTCAGACACAAGTAAACTTGACATTTAATGCAGTAAGTGGAAGTTTTTAGTCCACATCTTGGTTTTTTACACCTTTGTCGTTTTTCTTTTTCAATTGGAAAATGGCCCACTTTATCAGTGCGCACGTCGAACTGTGGAATCGGTTTTGTGGCATTCTTTTTCTTCATTTTATATTCTCTTTCTACTATATTTCCACTACTACTAGGCCTTCCTCTCTTCCTAATGTTTTCTGTATCCTTCCCCATCATGCAGAGTCCCTCAGCTACCTCTGCTCTGAAGCCAAGTGAATCAAGGATGTCCTTCTTATCGAGTCCTTGCTCGGTCAAGTCTTGTCTGTATCTCAACCATGCATTGACCATCACGAGATCTATAAAATGGAAAAATATCTTTAGGTACCATTTTTTACTTTTTAGACTTATTCTGTAGTAAGCTATCAACCCATCCAACAAATCCACTCCTCCCATGAAGCTGTTATATTGCTTTATCATAAATGGGCGGCAAATGTCTATTCTAGTCTTAGTTTTACGATCAAATCGCTGTACTCGATCAGTTGGTCGGGATCCACAAAATGTGCTGACTAAACACACACTTTTATTATCAAACCACTTCACTGCTCGGATTTCGGTATTATCTATAACAGTCTTGTATTCTTCATAGGTGCCTCTACCTTCCTTTTTCATTTCCTTGTCACTTTTGAACTGTAATCCGGGAAGCCGATCTTTTCTAATAGTTCCTAAGCTTGGTATTCCATCTTTATGAAGGCTTGTAATCAAATTCAGAGAAGTGAACCAATTATCGAAAAAGAGTAAGTGGTTTTGGTGTTTAGGTATTGAAGATGCTAGGCGCAGAACAATATTACCACTAGCTCCAATATCCTCTTTTCCAGGTACTGGAAGAATTTTCCCAGTATATATTTCAAAATCATGCGTAAGTCCATTGCTGTCACATAATATAAATATCTTGTATCCCCACTTGTTGGGTTTTTTCGGATTATATTGTTTCAATGCTGATTTTCCTTTATATGGTACTATTTGTTCGTCAACGCATAGCATTTGAGGTTTCATGTGGCCAATAAATTTTTGTTTCATGTGAGTAATGATGGGTCTGATTTTGAACAATTTATCGCGATCAGGATCGTTTCTATTATGGGGAAGAAGTGAATTATCATTGAAGTGTAAATTCTTCTTTATGTCTTCCCATCTATGTCTTGATAAAACATCGGCGACTTTGGATACTCTACATGATGACGTCCAGTATAATCTATGCCTCGGCAGTCCAAAAATTGACATGTACACCACAGTTCCAATAAATATTTCCAATTCTTCCCTTGTCAGTAAAAGAGGTTTGTTGGGGTCATTCTGCACTGAATACAGATTACTCTGATCTACCATATGATCCAATAAGTCATTTGAAAAATAAGTTTGGAAATAATGAATGGGTCTTCCTATTTCAGCTTCTTCATTTTTTTCAGGTGGGGCAAAAGTTGGCACATGTGAAGGGTTATCATTGTCTTTAGCATTGGTCCATTTAGGTTTTGCTTTGTCTAACCTGTTTCTTACTGTAGGTATAAGATCAGCCAGGGGGACTTCATCGTCACTCGCGTCTTCGAGATCACTTTCAGATGAAGTATCTACATGATTCGTAGCCCTTTCGTCACAGTCAGGGTCATAATCCGAATCACTCAAATTTTCGTCTTCACTTCCACTAGGAAAATCAGTCATAGTTGGTTTTTCTGCAATAAAGAAGTTATATTTGAATATTCAATTCATAATTGTATGACCAATGTTCCAGTCGTGGAACAAATGAAAAATTAACGGAAATGACCAAAGTTCCATCCATGGAACAAATGGAATATTGACAATATAAGACAGTGATTCCAGAAAAATTATGGTTTTACTACTTCATAGTCATCTAACAGTACCCACAATGAGCCCAATAATTTTATTTTGATATAATACTCACTCAAAGTATGCAGCAATCACCACCAAATGTAACAAAGTCAGGTTATGTGCTGTTTACTAGACTGGCGAATTTCAAACTTTCACAAAATGGCAATAGATGGCGTGAACAGTACATTTATGTATTATATCATTAGTTCCCACCTTGGAACAACGAGTTATCGTGGAATAATTACAAACTAGAGTGAATGACTGGTTTTATAGTTTGATATTTCGAATGTTCCAAATATGCATCGGTGGACCTTAAGAGGTTAAGGCATCGATTTGCTTGGCCTATAAAATCTCTTTACAACATGAGTCACTATCTACAATTTTGGAACTCGACTATAGCCAACATGACCTAACCTGACTAACCTTACATAGACCAATAACCATTCAAAATTGTATGTAAGCGATTTAACGACTATTCATCCAAAATTGTTAATAACCTAGGATTGGTCGGAGCGCTTATCGTCGCCCAGATGTCAAATCCCCGTATCTCATAAAGCACAAATGTTCAGAAAACACAAAAAACTTCTCATTTCTTCATCTTTCCTACAATCGAAATGAGATTTTATTCAGTGGTTCTTTGCCTATTGTGTAAAAAGCCAAGAATGACGAAATTTGCAAGTTTCTTTAAAAAACTATGTTTTTTTGCAAAAAGTTGAGATACGTGGTTTTCAAATTAAATGTAGACGGATTTTATGAGATACGTGTTTATTGAAATAAAATTGAATGCATTTTACTTGGTTAGTATTATTGTATTTTTTTACAAACTTGGGAATATTCGTAAAAATCTCAATACGTAGTAACCAAAGAAATAATATGACATTAATATGATTAATAAAAATTCTCTCGTGAGACAATGAGTCGTAAAAAGGATGAAAATCTTTGTGAATCACGGATTTGAGGGTTAGTAAGCTATTACATTTATCGCAGGAAACTGGTACCGCATGATCATATAATTTTTTGACAGTTCCAACAGAACTCAACTGTCTTGATGGAAGCGGAGCCCAGTTATCTTCGAAGCCTAACTTATACTGTATACCATCAGCTTCTGTGTATCTCAGTGCACTGATATCCGTAACACGGGCATCCCCCGCCTTTTTTCCAGGACGTATTGAGTTGAAGTATTTTACATCAGAGACGTTTAAAAAAATGTATGATCGACGTATTTTACTTTGTATGGTCCTGACTTAGGGTTTCGCCTTGAATCTTCGATTAGCTGAACATAATTGGAATAGTTGAGTGGACACTATCACACTCCATTTGTGTGTGGCCTTTAACTGAGTATTTCTGCATAATTTCAGTATTATTGGATATAGAATAGTTCAGCAACACATTCGATAATAAAGCGTTTCGGTTTTGAGCTGAACACCCATCGCTATAAAATATTAATGGTTTTTCTTTTTCTTTTACAGATATTTCATTGTCTAAGAAATAAGTAAGGCATGTTGCAAAGCAGTTGCTGTCCATACCACCTTCACCTTCATGCCAGACATAACAAACGACTGCCTTTGTTGCTAAGTTGCATATTGTATAATTATGGCAGCCTAATTTCTGCTTGAAGTAAAGCATCCTGGCATGCAATTGTGGCACAAGCTGTACAGCTTGTACATCGGCCATGAATGCACTACTGTTTCCAGCAATAGCATCAAACTTATCTTTCTCCTTTTCTCTTCTTGCATTATTTTTTTCTGCAATGTGTTTATCAATGTGACCCAATTTATTAGCAAAACAAAGATCACATTGATCTTTACGTGGCTGGAAAATATCAATGTTTATCTTTTTCATTTCGCCCACAAAAACATCTTTGCCAGTAGGATTTTGCACTTCTTTTTTTGTATACTTCAGAATACGATTGAAATAGCGGTTCAAGATATAATTTAGTGGTTGAAGGAAGTTTCGGAAGTCTATCGAAAAAAGTTTGGATTTCCTGGCGTTTATTTTCATTGACTATCTTGATTATTCTAGGATATTTTTCAGTGATATTAGGGATGCCAGAATCACTGTTCTTCACCCAGTTATCGACAGACCATTCACCCAATCCAAGAGTTGAAAGAAATAACTTCTTACAGACTGGTATTAAGTTTTCCCCAATTTGTGGTAAAACAACGAAATTTTCCTTTTGTAATTTTTGTTTGTGGTTTTTTGTTTTGTTTGTGTTTTCGTAACCATAGCTACCACATAAGTTTAACGTAGTCTCCAGTCCATTTCAGACCAAAATCTTTTGAATAGACGCTGTCTATCTTCTTCGCTTATCAAGGAGCATTGCCTCTTATTTTTGGAATGTTGACATTTCTCCGAATTACATCTACTTCCTAACTGTCGAGGCTTTCTTTCAATTCTACTCTTCCTACCATCTTTATCCTTCTTATTACTAATGTAGTCTTGCCCTTTCATTCGTAGCAGTTTGGTTTTGTTCACTTGCAATTTAAGCGGATCAGCGAATCCTTTTTTAGCACGTTTCACAACAGGCTTTGAAGAGTCACATTCTGGTTCACCTCTTTTTATTAGTCTAGCTAATGGTAAGATGTAGGAAGATGCGTCCGATTGTACACCAGTATCTTAAAATATTTATTGTAAAATTGGTAAATTAACATCATTACTGCTTTTACCTGATGGTTTATAACTAGATCCTGAGTTCTGAAATGGGTCCTCTTGACAGTCTTGACCAGAGTCAGGATCATGATAGGATCTTACTTTCTACTGAGTAGTATCAATTATTGGGCTTTCTATCATTGTGGTATCTTCAATAATGATAACATTGGTGACCGGAATAAGTGCAGTATAAGAATTATTATTAAACAAAAAAACTTGACTTTCAAATTCCGATTCTAACAAAGGCACTTGAATCTACGGACTAGATTCAAGTGGCGCTACTGATGAAATGAAGGATTGAATATTTTCGTCGAAGAGATTATCTTCTCTGTCGGGTTGATCTGAAACTTTGGCATGCTTACTACTGGTACCAGATTTATACATGATCTTCCCTTAAGCACCAGTTGCCTCATTTGTTCACTTCTGGACGACATCTGTAATGCAAAAAGGGGGATTCAGATTAGGATCACCCTTTATTATCAATAATGTTATTGTTTTCATAGAAAACAAAAACGCGTATCTCAAAAAAAATTCCATTATTTTACATGAAAACAAGATCGAAATTCACGTATCTGAAAAAAATATCAACTACCTAATGTTTATATCGATCAGATTCATTTTAAAATGAAAAAACCGATAAACAATTCAACACTAATTATTATTAGGTGAAAGTATCAACCGAAAAGTTCCAAAATAGCTATTATAAAACCTAATCTATAATTTTCTTTCCAAATAATGGTGGAAATATCAAAAATCTCGTGAAAAATTGCGTTTAAAATAGTCTTATCATATAAACAGGGGACTTACCTTAATATGAAGTATTTCAATCACTAAAAATACACCATTGAAAACAATAACCAAGAAAACACCTGTTGATATTAGAATTAATACAAGGTTTTCACATCTGCATTTTAGGGGATAGGACATACGAGGAATTTATATTTCGCGTAACGCTTGCGCTTTGTTACACTATTGAGTTGCAAGGTTTTCATCTCGATGAGAAATATATTTGTAGCTACAATAAAACTCATAACTCAAAATCAATGAATTATGAGATACGAGGTTTTGACATCTGGGCGACGTTATGCGCGTGAGGGTGCAGCCGGTTGACGGAAATAACAATTTTTGCAACAATTTTTAACAAACATTTATAACAACTTAAATCTTACGTCTACTTATATACAAAAACTTTGGCACGATTTTGTTTTGTTGTTTTCAGTAACAGTCCATACTGATAATATCATTCGCATCATCCTCTTTCAAGATGTGATCCAACAGTGAATTGAAATCGTCATTTATTTCAACTGACTTATTTTTTTCATTTGCGCAAAAGTCAAAGTTGGAATACATAAAATTCACGAACTCCATTGGTGGCAAAATCGCACGACCTTCTATTTGAACACAGTCATAGGTTGGCTGATCTAGACTGTTAAAAACAGATTGTAATAAGTTGATATCTTGTGAGTCTAGGATATCTTCGAGATCTTCCAGCTCTTCCAGACCCCCATCTGCATTCATAGATATTTCATTTGGTAACATACTCTCCATCGAATGATTGCTCATTTCTGATGAAGAACAAGAATTGCGTGGTTTACCAAAAATATCTCTTTGATGAGAATAATCAGAAGCCAACGTACCAGAGGCTACCTCTGAAGATGTAATTTTATATTGTTTGAGCAGAGAAACAAAATCGTCAATGGTACTCTTTGCATATTTACTAACTTCTATGTCACACCGATCTAGTAAAGCAGTATGGAACACTGCCAAACAACCATTCTGTGAAAGTTGATTCAAAACTTTGATCAGATTTTTTTTTATCTGATCTTCATTCAAGTTCACTATTTTTCTGTGTTCTTTGGAAAATGTGAAGGAGGGAAAAGTTCCATCTATCATGCCTTGCTGGGTCAAATGATGGTCTATAATCGTTTTCCAGAACTGTAATGCTTTTACTCGTACTTCCCAATGTAAATCGGCAACAACAGCATGAGTCATCACACCGTAAAATTTGTTTAAGATTTCTTCAGGGATATCTTGATAACGGAACATATAGTGGATCAGAATGGCAACCTCAGTCCTAACGATCCCTTCTGGCTCTGTGTGCAGAACATCCAAAGATTTTTCCTGAAACAAATTAAAGTGTAAAAAAAACACTTTCATAATGGTTGGTTTAAATGAATATTGTTGATTTCACCACAAATATGTTAAGATTTAAAAAAAACCGCCTGAAAGTTTTAATACGTTCGTTATCGTTTACATTGACGGGATTTGTATAACTACATTACAAAAAAATCTTCCTTGCACTCCCATGCGTTTCTACAAAGAGAGTAAACTAACACGAGAGTTTAATAAGCTCTAGCGAATCAGAATCTTGCAGCATCAACAATAGAAATATATACTATATACTTACTCTAGAATGCTAATCCCCATGTCAAGAGTGTTGTAAAAAGTTCAGGCTAGTCCGCAATGCGCATGCGCGTCATTGGTGATTTTTGTAACACACCCGGTTTTAGTAAAATATTATGGTACTTGTGAAGATTAACAAACGTCAATTCTGAATCTCGGAGAATAAGGTTGGAAACCTCAATGTACTCATACCTGTTATTTGTATTTAGCCGATTTGAATACATATTTTCACATATTTATGACCCCAAATATTCAGCAAAAGCCATCAGAAAGTAGAGTACGGTTATTATTATTATTTATCGCTCTGAAACGACTGATTTTTGGTATCATATTCACGTTTCAGCTGTAGTTAACCAACAAAAACCTACGGAACCACCCCAAATCGTCGGTGCGAATTTCAAGGAAGCACTGGATTGGAAAATAAATTGAAAGTACAAAAAACTGAAAATTTATTTCTGCTAATATCATGAATAATTTCAACTCAAATTGGATTTATAAAATTGGATGCTTGGAAGCTTGAGTTTTTTTTCTACAACGGTTTATGTCAAAATATGCAACTGCATTTAATTTAAATCATTTGAACAGATGAACATTATTTCTACGAGTATTTCTGGTTATATTACCTTAGTGCAATTTCCACAATAGGGTTGCATGAAAAAGTGAGGCCAGAAGCATTTTCCTTGCCATCACAGAAAAGCACTTCCATAATTAAATTAATTTTCTGAGGTGATTCTATGTATGTTTAGTACTTTTTGTAGGAATCTAGAACTCATAATATAAGCGGTGTGGCAGAAAGTTGTATCACTCGCCATGCATGCTTAGGCAGACACAGTATTGGTACTGCACTAGGTTTAAAATTTTTCTTTTGTCGTTTTCATCATGAGGAAAATGTCTGCCACAAATTACAATATCCTCACTCAAATGTTCTGCTGGGGTCTCTTCTTAAGAACAATAACCAAAAATCATGCCTTTTTTGTCAAGCTAAAATAATATTTAAGCTATTTTGAGCAAAGCATATAGGTACATAAAAAATATCATTATCTACTACCAACAATTATTTATTTCAGGTATTTTTCCTTTCACAACACTAAACAGATCATTGTTTATTTGTAGGAAGAAACGGTTTTATTAGAAATTGTCTTTAAAGGAACAAGATTAATGCAAATTCACAAATGATGAAAGAATAACCAACAACAACAAACAACACACAAAACGACAAGATAAAATCTGAAATTCTAAAAACCGTCTCTGATCTCTGACAAGAGTGACAGATCTCAGTGACAAGTCTTCCTGTTGATGAAAAAGCACTGTTGCACGGTCATTATAATTACAGTAGCACTGGGTACATTATTGTTTTAAATAAGTTTCTTTCGCGCCTAAAATTCGGAGTAATCTATCTCTAAAAGGTTCTTTTTGGTTATAAAAAGTGCTGAATGCGCTGTCAAATTTCTCTCTTTCAAATTACATGTGTTTTATTGCCTCATAACAAAAAACTCTGAATAGGAACACCAAATTTTTTTCAAACTTTGCAATGATCTACCCAAACTACACTGATGACTCGCATGCGCACATCGTAAACGGGTCGCATACGCGGCATGCTTTTCGCCGTGAAAATTGGAGGGATTAGCATTCCAGAGTGAGTATATAATATATATTTCCATTGTATAAGGATAATTTATACTATGATATTTCTATGGCATCAACGCGTCATAGTGACGTACTTGAACAAGAATACCGAGTCGAACTCGAATCAAGGAACAAAACTGTCACCTGTACAGGGGCGTTTTAAGGGTTACAGGCGTCTGAGGCTAAACATTATTCGGCGTCTGTAGCAAGGTAAATTTTTGTCTCGGAAAATAGTCGTGTTCAATCCTTGTTCGAAAATCTGTCAGTTTGAATTGAAAAAATATCCAATATAAGTAAAAAGGCATGAAAGATTACTAGGTTAATACAAGAAAATGCAATGGCAGGTATAGCTTATTGATACTTATAAAAAGAAACACAGAAAAAATATGTTCATAGGTAATATAATACAGAATGAATAATATAAAAAACACAACATGATTCCAAACAAAAAAAATAAAAATTCACATTAACACATAGCTTTTAGTTGGCGAAAATAAACATACATAACATATAAACAGGTACATACAGAAGAGAACAAAAATAAATTGACAAATTCTTTGGTTAGTAGCATTTTGGCTAGTTGATTAACTGAACTCAAAATATATTTTTTTTATCCACAATCACCTTATAATTGAAGTTTTATCCACACTTATGAACCGTATAAAGTACCACTTTATCCACTAGTGGAATAATGAAATTACTTTATTCCACTAGTGGAATAATGAAAATTACAATCTTGAATATCAATCACATTTTACTTATTTATCGCAAGCTCTCGTCAAAAATTCTTCCACGTGTGCTCTTTCCAATACTGCAGCTCTCTTCGCCTTGTATCCTCTCGACTCACTCTTCAGATAGGCAGTGAGTTTACTATATTTCCCAATGTCTATGTTTTTTGTATGTTATTTCAATGATTTTTGAGTTGGTGACAGCCGCTGTTAGAGCAAAACGTCAAATCATTTTGTGATGAAAAATTTCCGCGATTCTGATTCTAAATGAATGTGATTGTAAATAAAACGTTGTATTGCATGCGTGTTTTAGATACATTTTATTTGCTTAAGAAATTTAACCCTTTATCGGTTCTTGTCACCATATGGCTACATAATTCTTTGTATCCCTTATCGGACAAGTCATCAAAATGGCCTAAAAAAATTAGCATAATTTCACAACGTATTCATAATATCAATATTTACAAGTACACGCAACCTTAGCAAAAAAAATTACGAGCACAAATCATAAATGGCAATAAGAGGTAACGCAAAATCTATTTGTGCCTTTGTCCCCCCTCCCAATCTTGTTTGTTATCGTATGGTTTTGTTGCCTGTGAATCGAAGGACTACGCGGAACTAAGAACAAATGCTTTTGGATGTGATGATACCATATGGTTACATGGTCCATGAAATAGCGCTTGGTTTGATCAGAATCGGCCGATAAAGGGTTTTAAACATTCTTGCGCAAATAAAATGATATCTAAAACACTTATACAATAAATTACGTTCTGTTTTATGAACAAGAAGGCACTAAATCGCACCTTTGAGATCATATTTAGTTATATTTTTATTTTTATTATATATTTATTGTTATATTAAAAAAAAATTAAATAACTATTATTTACTACCATCAAACTCCACCATTATACCACAAACTTACATCTGAAACAAAACAATACAGGTACAAACAGTTACATGCGGAACAGAAAAAATTTTTTTTGGTTAGTAGCACCGGGTAGGTATTTAATATCATTGAATTCAAAAAGACATTACTCCTGACTCAATCGCAGTAAACTTACAATTATTTGTGAAAAACCGATTTCATCTAAAATCTCTGACTCAATTGAACACAGACAGAGATTGCTATTATTGGTATCTTCTAATGAGCTCCTCATATAATTTTATTTTTCACTTGACCAATACTGTTTTATAATACCTTGGCAACGGTTGCTATTAACAGACCCATAACGCCCGGGGCGTTATTGAGGACATGATGAATCGTAACACCCGCTAAATGTTTTTTTCTATAGTTCAATAAATTAATTACAGTAGAACCCCGATTATCCGTGCGCGCTTTATCCGGGCGGCGGATTCTTCGTGCGGCATGTTAAATTGGTCATCCGTGCGCGGATTATCCGTGTCTGTTGGCCAGAGGTTGGCGCGTGAACATTGAATGCACCGCGCAGACGCTCGTCTCGTACAGACGTTCGTTTCGGGGAATCCCGAATTTACATGTGTTTACTTATTACTTTCGTCAACTATAAACGGTATCAACCCGACTCGTTAAACACGCACAAAATGCAGCGTACCGGTGCTAACGAAAAGCGTAAACGCAATGTATTATCTTTAGAACAAAAAAATGGATATTTTAAAACAATTTGAAAAAAAAAGAAAGATGTTGCACTATTGGCTAAAACATATAACATTGGAAAACAAACGATTCGCGACATTATGAAGAATAAAGCCAAGTTACAGAGCTTTGTAGCTAAAGCTGATAGTGCAAAAGCTATTTCTGACAGGAAGTCTCTAAAAGGATCTACTTTTCCTAAACTTGATGATGCTATGACCAAGTGGTTCTTACAAAAAAGATCGGAAGGGGTTCCAATATCAGGATCGATGTGTGCTAGGCAAGCACAAAAGTTTCACGAGCAATTGGAAATTAAAGGAAACTTCTCTTCTTCCGGTTGGCTATACAGATTAGCTATTCAAGGGGAGAAATTAAGTGCCGATGATGTAGCTATGGTTGAATTTTGCTATGATTTGGAAAATCTTATAACGGAGCATGACCTTAAACCCGAGTAAGTGTATAATGGCGACGAAACTGGACTTTATTGGAAAGCAATGCCGAAGAGAACACTTGCTGCAGGCTCAGAAACTAGTGCACCAGGTTAGCTTTATTTTTGTACTGTACTGATTGTTTTTTTTTTAAGTTATTTTTTTATTTAGGTTTCAAGGTAAGCAGAGACCGTTTAACAGTGTTATGCTGTGCTAATGCATCAGGAAGCCATAAACTTAGGCTAGCTGTCATAGGAAAATAAAAAAATCCGAGGGCTTTTAAAAATGTAAAAACACTGCCAGTTGATTATTATAATCAAAAGGCTGCTTGGATGGATCGAGTGATTTTTAAAAAGTGTTTTTTTGAAAAATTTATACCACAAGTTAAAACTTATTTGCAAGAAAATAATCTTCCACCCAAGGCTGTACTGTTACTGGATAATGCTCCATCGCATCCTGATGTAGAGCAACTAAAATCAGCAGATGGGAACATATTCGTAGCATATTTTCCTCCTAATGTGACATCTATTGCCCAGCCCATGGACCAAGGTGTTATAGAGACCATGAAGAGGCTTTATAGGAACTTATGCTCCAATTGTTGGGAGAATGTGACTTTATGGGATTTTGGAAACGTCTGAATTTGAAAGAAGCAATTTATGCTGTAGCTCGCGCTTGGAGTGAAGTGAAGGAGACTAACAGTAAAAGAGCATTTGATAAAATTATGACCTTAACAGCAGATGAAGAAGATTGTACTGAAGATGAAAATGAGTTATCAGTCGAAGACATCGCATCTATAGCCTCACAAATCAAAGGCTTGGAAGAAATAGATAACGCAAAAATACAGGAATGGATAGAATGTGATCACGACGAAAAAGGGTATCAGAATAATATTGACGAAGATTATCTAAATAACCAGACCTCTGCAGAAAGTTCTGACAAAAGTAGTGATGACGATGAAAATAATGTCATCAAAACAAGTCATAGAGAAGCAGGAGATGCAGTAAATGTACCTATCCATTACTTTGAAGAACAACCTGAAACTGATGACATTCATGTACTTCAACTTAGAAAAATGAAGGAAATTATAAGGGATAGAATTTACGAAGCCCAAAAACAAAAAAAAATTACTGATTTTTTTTGTTAGTGATTTTATTAACGTTTTTAGTTATTACTGTTCATATACGTTGTATTATGTTTAAATATTAAAACTTTTGGTTTTTGTTACATGTATGTATCACGTTTCTTTTATTCTTTTGACATGCATTTGTGTAAATAAATTATTAAAGAAATAAAAATGAAGTTTTTGGGTTATCCGTGTTTTCGATTATCCGGCAAAGGTCCGGTCCCGGCAGGCCCGGATAATCGAGGTTCTACTGTACTCAGAAAAGTTTTATTTATAACTGTACATAACGAAGGGACTAATTATTATCTCTCAAATAGAAATTACAATTTTTAAATTGGTAGCAAGTTTGAAGTTCTCTGAGTCGACCGATGATGAACTCCTCAATGTGCATTCGGTTTCGTTCGGAACGTTAACATTTTCTTTTTCGGAAATGGAATGGGCTATCATTGTAGCAATTTTGTTCTTCGATGAGATACTTTATTCATTATAGCTCTCCACTACCGTACTACTCTTCAATTTTCCTGTAATTTTAGTCTTTCGAAGGAGGCACCACCTTGAACAAAAGAAGCGTTGACGACGTTCGGCGTAGACAATGTCCTGTGTAACCTTTCGGGTTTTTCAAATTAAGGTATTTCGCTATGATATAAGGAACACTTCCTATAGTATTTTTACCTACAGGTAATTTAATGCATTTATTACTTCTGTAGGTTGAAAAAACCTACATTGTTTACATCCTTTTGGTCGTAGTGCAATGTACTTTTTAACTAAGTTCAATGCTCCTATTTCGCTTTCTTCAACAATGGTGAAACTTTTTGAGGTGCAGGTCTGGCCTTTCTTGGTTTTTGGTACCTTGATCAGTGAAACGGCTCCTCTGTCTTCAATGTCATCAATTGTCATCTTGACCATTTCATCACGTCTTAAGCCTCCAAATACGCCCATTACCAGAACAACTTTATGTAACAGAAAAGTATCATCTGGAGCTTTTCTTATGACCAAGTAGACACCCAAGAGCTTAACTGGCTCGATATAATTACTAGCTGCTGTAGAAAAACCTATGTTTTGGGTTTTTGTTTCATTAAGAGTCAGAGAATGTATGCAAAACCAGTCTTTGGATATGACCTCAGACTGTGCTAGGTTATCGAGCGTTTCTTGAATAGTTTTACCAGTGGCTAGGTAAGTTGCATCATCAGCGTAATATGTCTTCTGAAAAATCTAAACAAAATCGAATCACTCGACACACCAGCGTTTTCACAAGCGGCTAGCGATACGCCTGCAACTTTGGACTGAGCATGCGCCAAACTCGAGCGTGCTCCGTAGACTCCGAAAATGGACAAATATGGCTGCCATGGCTGCTGCATCACTGCTCTCTCTCTCTGAATTTTGGATAAATAGTCGTTATATGGTAACAATTTTAACAATTTTCAAATCGCAAGGTAGGTTAGTGAGGTCAGGTTAGGTTTGGCTAAATAATTCACGCATTTTCGACTCGCAAGCTAGGTTAGTTTGCTTAGGTTAGGTTTGTGTATAAATTGCGAGCGAAAAACTAATTCAACGAATTTTCGAATCGCAAGCTAGGTTAGCTTGCTCAGGTTAGGTTTCTGTGTAAAAAACAAATTCACTCATTTTCAACACGGTTTGCAATTTTGTTTTTCCTTCCTCTTCTTGCTTCTCCGCCATTAAATGACCCTCTTATTGTACATCAAATAAATTCGAGTTAGGCGCATGCTCAGTCCAAAGTTGCAGGCGTATCGCTAGCCGCTTGTAGCGTTTTCAGGCATCTTAGAGCGAGGGGTGGGTTTCCGGCGTTGCCAGATTTATAAATTGTCCTTATACCTACAATTTCTAACTAAAGACTTACCAAGATATTGCATGTGGTCGAAAAAATTTGCCAAAATTCCCCAACTTGGATCATTTCTTGTAAACACTTGAATGCTGTGGCTCTAACAGAAGAATTTCCATCTACTAATGCCATATTCAGAATTTTGCATGGAAAATCGTTTTCTATTACTAGATTCCGAAATGAAGAGAACTCTAAAAAATATATTAATTTTATTAATAATAGCGGGTCTTCATTTTCACAACTTTTAGCAATTTTTTTTTGTAAAATCGATACTTAATAAAAAAATTATCCATTTGTTGCATATTTTTTGGGATACGCTGTATGCGGAAAAAGGTCATAGAAAAGTCTATGTATATTAGCATTATTGCAAAGAATGCGTTATTCTGTTTATTTCATATGGCTTCAAACAAAACAAAATTGCACGCGAATACTTTCTTTCAAACAACAGCTGTTTCAAAACGGAAAGAAAAAACTTACTTGTGTTTGCAGTCCTAGCCATTGTACAAATTAGTTCAATAGCACAGTCTCGGATTTTCCAGTCTCCATCATATAATTTCACATGAAGCATTCTAGCGAAAGGTGTTATGGTACTATCAATATCATCGATTAACAACGCCATATTGGGACTCATATACCTGGAAATAGCTACATCTGCAAGTTTCAAACCTTTCACTAGTACCTAAAAGATATAATTTCTGTTGAACGCTTTGATACTAGCAATGAATTGAGTATTCTGAAATTTAGTTGACTAATTTGATATGCAATCGATGTTTTTGGAAGCCAAATTGCCTTTTCTGAAATTCAAATATATGATGCTTTCTGATATCTACGGTTTTTTCAATTAAGAATAATTTCGACTTTTTTTTCAAAATTTCGAATTTATTCTCGAAATTTCGAATTTTATCTCGAAAGTTCGACGCTTATCTCACTTATCTCAAAATGTCCAAATTACGAGATAAAAGTCTAAATTTCGAGTTAAAAGTCCAAATTTCGAGATAAAAGTCCAAATTTCGAGATGAAAGTCCAAATTTCGAGATAAAAGTCCAAATTTCGAGATAAAAGTCCAAATTTCGAGATAAAAGTCCAAATTTCGAGATACAAAGTCCAAATTTCGAGATAAAAGTCCAAATTTCCAGATAAAAGTCCCAATTTGGAGATAAAACTCCTAATTTCGAGATGAAAGTTCAAATTTCGAGATAAAAGTCCAAATTTCGAGATAAATGTCCAAATTTTGAGATAAAATCCAAATTATGAGATAAAAGTTCAAACTTCGAAATGAAAGTAATAAAGCAGCATGCACTATTTATTTTCAAACGTTTTAATACTTTTTGTACGAATAAGATGGTGGTTCACTTTATCTTCTAGTATTTTTTTATATCATGTTATAATTTATTTTTGTTTGTAGTGGTATGCAATATTTCTTGTAAATTTGTTACTGAATGCAAAGACTACAGAAGATTCTTCTGTAGTCTTTGCTGAAGGTTAGGACTGTAGGACGAAAATCCTAAACGAAGGACCAAAAAAAAATGCTATCTCAAGAACAGTAGAGCTAGAGGGATAGGGTTCTTACCGTTGAGTTTCTATTGAAAATACGCATTCAACCGGTGTGGGAAAACACTTATGACTGGTTTTTTTACTTTTTCGGGGATAACTCGAGAATGGGGACACTTGAACATTGGGTTCGTAATGAATAATCATACCACCGACATAAATACATGAATTTTTTTTCAAGTCCAATCTTCGATCTCTAGTTTCATAAAACGCCACTTGCTGATGATCTGGAATTTTATCCCATACTCTAATTGTGTCGAAAATACCGTTTTCATCTCCTCTATCAATTCTACACACTCTCTAAAACATCTATTTTTAAGGCTTAACCTCGGAGAGACATGAGTTTAAAAAAATTTATATTCACAATCATAAAATTATCACCAATTCTAACCTTACTGAACCTAACTTGACCAAAGCAAACCACAATTGAAAAAAAAAAAAGAATTACAACAAAAATACAATTTTTTCAAGATATGACAAAATTTCATGAGAACTTTTTGTAGAGGACAATAAGATTGTTCATATGTATTTTTCGATATTTTGTTTTCGGGTTTTTGGTGTTTTTAGAAAAAAAATGTCCTTAATTTTTTAAATACGAGGGCTGACAATAAAGTAAGGTCTCCAATTTTTTTTTTCATAGAAAATGACATTTATTTACAAAAAGCGATACACCGTTGGAAAGGCCAAGGTCTTGGCTACTTTTCTACATAATCGCCATTTTTTTCCAACACCTTGCGCATCCGCACGATGAACTTGTCTATGCCGGCAGAATACCACTCTCCGTCCGCCTCGCGCAGCCAGGTGTTGACCTCTTTCTGAACCTCCGCGTCACTATCAAACTTCTTCCCTCCGAGATGTTTTTTCAGGGCGGGGAACATGTGGTAGTCACTGGGGGCCACGTCGGGACTATAGGGAGGGTGATCGATGATTTCCCAGCCAAATGTCTTGAGCAGGTCAAGGGTAACGTTGGCTGTGTGCGGGCGCGCGTTGTCGTGGTGAAATTTCACTCCTTTGCTCAGCAATCCCGGGCGTTTGTTTTTTATGGCACGACGAAGCTTTTCCAGGGTCTCACAGTACCTTGCTGCATTGATAGTGGTTCCCCTTGGCATGAAATCCACCAACAATACCCCGTGGCGATCCCAAAACACCGTAGCCATCACCTTGCCGGCTGACAGTGTCGCCTTAAACTTTTTGGGTTTCGGAGAATCGCTATGGCGCCATTGTTTGGACGACTCCTTTGTTTCGGGTGTGTAGTGATGAGCCCACGTTCCATCCCCCGTAACAAACCCTTCCAAAAAATCATCGCCTTCCTCTTCAAAACGGGCCACAACTTTGGTCGCACATTCCACGCGCCGCTTCATGTGGTCTTCGGTCAGCTGTTTCGGCACCCATCGGGCAGAAACTTTGTGGTACTGCAACTTGTTCACAAGGATATGACGGATTGTTTCGCTGCTACACACTCCTCCAAGCTTCTCTTCCAAGTCCCTAATTGTCGCACGGCGGTTTTTGAGCATTTCTGCCTCCACTGCTTGAACAATCGCATCCGAGACCGACGGTCGGCCACTTCTCTCCTCGTCGTGAACATTAGTGCGCCCGGAATTGAACTCGCGGCTCCACTTACGCACGTTTTTTATGTCCATACACTTTTCCCCGTAAACTTCAACTAGTTGACGATGGATTTCAATAGGTGTCACCTTTTTCGCACTCAAAAAACGTATTACAGAACGCAATTCGCACTTGGACGCTGACGCGAGTGGTACCTCCATCGTTGACGGCTGCTCAGCCAAGACTGAGCGGTCGGGGAAGCCTCACCCAGCAGCAAAGTGGTAGTGGGGGAACCAAGGAACACGGCGGTGTTGCCAGATTTCGCCTAGCGCGTGATCCGGCGAAGTTGCAGCGTTGGAGACCTTACTTTATTGTCAGCCCTCGTATTTATCGATCTATTGTTACGGAAAAAAATCAGTTACATTTTTGTAACTGTAGGTTTTTAAAAGTCAATAAAAAAATAAAGTATGTTGTGAAATTTGAAAATCTGCCTGTGTATTTTTCAAGATATGGAAAAAAGTTTATGGTAACTTATTGTAGACCTTTTTGATGACAACAAAACTGTTCACTTACATATTTTTCGAGTTTTTGGCGTTTTTATAAAATAAGATTCAATATTCTCGCGAAGCGCCCGCAAAATTTTGGGGAGGGGGGATATTGATAAAAAATCAAGACTACATCAAAATAGAGCTGATGTTTGGTATGTCTGCAGATATGTCTTCAGAGAAACATTTTAATTATCTGCCTGAGGAGACCAAAAATATAAATTCAGAAAAAAACATTAAAACAAGAGTTAAAGAGCTACTAAGGCTTTTACTACACTTTGGATGAGCATTTCAATGATACGCTTTCAACATATATTTGAATGTAATCTCTTATGTGTATTATAGTTTATGTGTAAATTCTTGTGTGTATTATAAAGCATGTAAAGCATATAATATTGTGTAGAGTATAATTTACTGACGTGATTCAACAATATGAATATTTTGGCTTTTTTACTTCAGCACTTTCATCAATTTTTTCAGTATTCATAACCTTATTCTATGCTCTGTCAGCAAGAATCTAATTCATCGCACAATAAAGTATTTTTGATTGACATCATGACAACATACGTGCTTTCCAACCAGCCATGTGGTCGTCTAAAGATGAATATATAACATGACAAAAATTTATCAGCACTTCATTGGTTCTAAGCTTACATCCGGATAGCATAACAATAACAAATCTCTCCCCCCGAACTCGGAGATTACCCCTCATCCACAAACTATCACAAAGGATAGTGATATGCAGCTTTCATAACAAAGTGTGTTGTGCATATAAAAATGGCACCTCTATATCTTTTATTGCTCGGAGGTTTAGCAATGTTACTTCATTTGTTTTCAAAGTGATGGAGAAACTTTATAGGAACTTTTTGTAGTCCTGTTCAAGGACTTTTGTGTATATTAAAATATATATTTTCATTTTATAATATTACTCACCCTTGAAGGCCATGAGAACGTATTCAAAAAACTATGTAAATTCTGCAAGACAACAAATATCTCTGTTGTGTCCTTCCAAGTGATAGAGAATTCTTCGATCATAACAGTAATAGACTCTAGCAGGAGGGTAATGTATTCATGTCGCCCCAAAAAGTAGTTTATCGAGTCAGGATGCGTTTCCATGAAACATTTGATGTCTGTTAGAACGTGTGTCAAGGATTGAAACGCGAAAATTGCATTTTCACGTTTGTAATACTTTCTCGAGTGTAAAAAATATTTTAGCGCCATGGTTCCGTAAGACAGTGAATCATCTTCAGCTATATGAGGTCTCCATTTATAACAAATTCTAAATATAGTCGGGAGTATCTGGTCCACTATCTTCTGCGCGAACACAGATTGATACTCATTTTCATCATACTGGTTCAAGTTGAATTTCATCTGTTCGATACAAAACGGAAAGGCCGGTAGTAGTTGTAAACATAATAGTTGATCTATGAACGACAAAGCAATAAGTTTCGGAGATACCCAAACAGGGGACGTTTTTTCCATAATTCCCCAATAGTCGAGACTGGTGACGATTATTTTCATCCCAACTGTTACAGGTCCTTTGGGTACAGCATCGTAGATAACATCAAACAGTTTTACTGTCGTATCTATTTGCCTGGAACGGATGAATTTTTTGTTGTAAGACTTGAAATGCATGTCGAAAAAACACAAAATAATGAGTATTTTGTACAGATCATGAAGAAAATCTTCATCGTCAACTATAGATATCAATTTCTGCACACACTTTTCCAAGTTGTACTGTTCCGTGACCATGAAAATAACTTCCTTCTCGTTAGAGCCTACTTGGTTTTCTAGCGACCTGAGTAATATTTCGATCATGAGTTGCAGAGTAGGAGTCAGAGATTTATAGAAGGTATCATTGATTGCTGCTGCAACCCCATCACCTGCCGCCACCTCATCAGAAGCTTCAATCAGAGGTGTTAAAATCAATTGCATGATATTTTTGCACAATGTACTGTGAATGGGAGTTGTTGCTACAAGTAATCTTGCAATACATTTACAACTTTCTTTGGAAGTATTAACAGTGTGGGAATTCAATGCCGATTTGAGGACGATTTTCCAATGATTTTCAGATATCACCCACTGTAAGCCTGCTTCATGATCCATGAATGAATGTATTAACTTCACAAGTGCCAGTTCAACAATAGGTTGTGGAGAAGGTGACATGGCACAGTTTGCAATTTCCAGCAAATATTCGAAAACGTTTTCACTCTTCAGTTTAACAAAGGTTTCTTCATTGACGCAAAAATTTTTCAGCAAATTCATCATAAATGCTAAAATGTGTGGTTTGGGCAAATTCTTTGTTTTTGACCATTTGATAAAAACATCTACCAACCAATCCAATAAAAGATGCCTGTTCGCCATATTTTGGCAGGCGTCTTCTCCATCATCTGTGAAAATAAAATGTGATTGTATTGAAATGCTAGCAGTTTTGGTCAGAAATCTATCAGGTAACTTATTAATATTTAAAGAACACCTTTACGATATGTTTCAAGTGGGCACTGTTATTTATTGTTGGGATACCATGTATATTTATTTATTTATACTGATTACAAACAGACATAATCTAATTACATGTAGCAGTGCGAA
Source organism: Chrysolina oricalcia (assembly GCA_944452925.2). Lineage (NCBI taxonomy): Eukaryota > Metazoa > Arthropoda > Insecta > Coleoptera > Chrysomelidae > Chrysolina > Chrysolina oricalcia. The sequence goes on from OX101824.2 coordinate 54,708,377, forward strand.
AGATATAAGTGACTACAGCTAACAATAAAAGTAAAATTTTGTAAAATGTATAAAAAATATAACAAATAGAAATATCACAACATAAAAGGGTCAACTAATCTAAAATTGAGTAAAAATATAATACAATACAAGTTAAAAATATGCACAGCACAACATTTAACATTCACTGTCTCAGTTGGGAGATTAACAGATTTCTTGAGATATTTAGTAGGTCTGATTCAGAGATTTTCAGGATATCATTGACAGTAACTAAACAGTTGTCAATAGGAGAATTATTGTTTGTAGTTTTGAACATGACATTTCTAGTTCTTAGTCTTAGGTCCGGTACATTAAAACTAAAAAGTAATAGGCGAAGAGCCGACCGCTGAAAATGGCACCTGATCGGTTAAAGGACATATATTATTGATCGATTCAAGATTAATGAAATAGGAGCCTTAGTCCCCAGCCAGTCACTTGACTAGGCAACCATTTTTTGATTTTTTTAATTTTGGTGTAGTTGCTTAGCTCATTAGTTAAAGCATGATTTTAGCATCAAATGAAAGCTTGAAGTTTCTAGTTTTAGAAAAAAAATGGTTGCCAGACCTCTGACAGTCAGAAATGTTGGCAGCCCTCTTTGGAGACGGGCAACTCGAGTGTACACAACGTACTCCATAAGAGACTTTGTAAGAACATTATATTTGAATCCATGATCCAGATATCTGCGCAGATGCGCAATGTGGTACATTTTGTTTTCGTAGGATGGTACATTCGTTAAAATATTCCTGGCAACACTGATTAGTCTTTCTTTGAAGACCTTACAGCAAAGATATATTGTGATTTTTGAAGTGTAAGTTGTGTTGTAGAAATTATATCACCATGAAGTTGTGTTTTCTGTGCGGTAAATCTGAAGGGTTTGTTGATATTTTCGATGCAGTAACTTTAGAAAAATGGACTCGTATGAGTCGTTTTCGAAAAATTAAGAAGCACAAATATTGGGAAATTGATGTTCCCAAAATAATTGGTGAGATTGGTTATCATTCCGACTGTTATAAGAAGTTCACCGTCTTACAAAGCGCGATACAAGGCAGAATTTGAAGTAATGCTACATTTACATGTAAGTATTTTCTTCGCAATTTATATGCATGGCAATGCAATATGACATTTTTTTGTTATAAAAATACTAAATGGCAGCTCCAAGATGGCGGACGAGATTTGTGATAATGGTCCGATTCTATTCAAAATTGGTATATAAGGGTTTTCGGAGTCAGAGATTATGATTTTTTTAATCAAAATTCATGAATTCAAAATGGCGGCTCCAAGATGGCGGACGATATTTGTGATTATGGTCAGATTCGATTCAAAATTGGTATGTGAGGTTTTTTTAGGTCGTATTTTCGGATTTTCTGTCGAAATTCATAAAATAAAGATAGCGGCTCCAAGATGTCATTATGGTCAGATTCGATTCAAAATTGGTATGGTTTTCGGGGTCGGAGATTTCGATTTTTTAGTAAAAAAATAATAGTTTAAAAAAACTAAAGAACACGCTTTACTTCCCATGGACTAAAAAGTAGAAAATAATTGACAATTCAATTTCTCAAATGTAAAAAAAGCGTGGGGAGCTTGATAAAGTTTTCTTGAGCTCTTGAATGCTCGATTAAATTAAACTAAAAAATATGAGAATATAGATCGATATCACCCACGCTTTTTACACCATAATATAAACATTTTAAACCATAATATAAACTACGACAATGATGACGAAATTGATGAGCAGCATAATTTTGATGTTACAGAGGAAGAACATGAAAAAGAATAATTTGTAATTAGAATATTGTAACTCATAATCTATTATAATAAAATTTAGGTCAAAATTATAAAATAATTTTCAAATATACGGTACAAATATATAAGCTTCAATAAATGAATTGCTTGATTTAATGTTAATTGTTTTCCTATAATTTATTTCCTATGTTGTAATTACCTATGTACGTGATATTAAAAAAAATTATTGTGAAAACAAGTATTTTATTATTTATTTCTTAAATATTCAAAATATAAAAATAAGTCGGTAAATTTTAATGGGATATTCATGGATTCAAATATAATGTTCTTACAGAGTTTCTTATGGAGTACGTTATAGTGTACACTCGGGTTGCCCGTCTTCAAAGTGGGCTGCCAAAATTTCTGACTGTCAGAGGTCTGGCAACCATTTTTTTTTCTAAAACTAGAAACTTCAAGCTTTCATTTGATGCTAAAATCATGCTTTAACTAATGAGCTAAGCAACTACACCAAAATTAAAAAAATCAAAAAATGGTTGCCTAGTCAAGTGACTGGCTGGGGACTAAGGCTCTTATTTCATTGTTTTCATCTATTTGAATACTACCTTTTCCAATAATATATGTCCTTCAACCGATCAGATGCCATTTTCAGCGGTCGGCTCTCGGTCTATAACAATATATCAGGTACATTGATTATGTATGCCATGTAACACATCAAAAATGAACAAATTATGATTTTTTTCACGACGTTTGTTTAATAAGGTAATGTTGAAGTATGTTCTTTGGCTTTCGATAGTAGCATGGGATTTATTCCATACCTTCTGAAGTGCATTGACCACAAAACCTTTTTCTGAATTTTTTCCAGCATTCGAGAATATATTTAGAGAGATAGATCGTTTTATTGTCTTAGAAAAATTACATTTTCGTCACAAGGGTTCGGTTTACATGCTAACTCGATTTAATAGAACATAAATATAGTAAATAATGTAGGTAGCTACATTGAGAAAAAAAAAGTTAAACTTATATGAAAGTAGTGATGCAGAGTTACACAAATTCCTATATTATACCTAGTTTCCACCATTTGAACAGTCATTTTGATGTTCTTACCTGAGGCCTTAGTTAGATGAGTTAACAGTACGTTGAGACTTGCATCATCTTTCAGTTTGAAATTTGGGTCCACTAACTTGTCTAATACTTTTTTAAGCCTAGGATTGAACGATTCCATTGCAGAATCTAAAGGAACAAAAGTTTAAATTCAATATGAGGTTTATAACCAGAGAAGGAAATTATTCGAGAAAACAACTGTTTCTAAGATCACAAAAGATAGTAAGAGAATAGTTTCTGGGTTAAATTTTCAGTAAAACTTTGAATTTTGCAATTAAGAAATATATGAAAGACCAAATTAGTCTCTGCATAGATCAGTGCTGATGCTTTTTTGAGATGAAAAAACTATTAACAACATGAGACATACTGAAAGAGGAGCAAATTATTGTTCGAATGACGGGGAAAATAAATTGGAGTCGAAAAATAGGAGAAGGGTGGAACGGGGTGAACTTTTAGGGGTTGAAAGCGATATTTCACGGTTTTTCGACGAAAGTTGATCAATCGAAAAAAGTTAAATGGCAAAGTTGCTCAAAATGAAAAAATCTACAACTTTTGTTGCCAACATTTTTTCACATAACATCAAATTTTTCGGGAAAATTGGAAAAAACAATTTTTCAGTTATTAATTTTTTTCTCGTTTTAAAATTTATTTTTTTCACAAAATTTGGTGGAAATATAACTTAATATGTTTCGAGTAAGGTGTAATTTTTTTGTAGCGGAATACAGATTTTTCCTTTTTTTTCGACAAATTCCGAAAAAACGACCTCATTTTCAACTGAAAAGTTTCACCGGTAAAGTTCTTCTTTTCTCGCCAGTTTTGTCGTTAAAGCGTCTACTTTATGTAATAAAAGAGTAGCACCACCGCGAAAAATGAAAAAACAGATTTTCAAAAATCAATTTTTTTTATTCTTGTTCTAAACTCATATTTATTTATTAAAATTACATGTCAAAAGGAGTAAAAGGACCACGCACACACCTTATGGGAAAAAGTTTTTCGGTGAAAATGGCTGAATTTTGTATATGTTGTAGCTGGAGCCATTCTTAGTAAAAGTCTCCATTGGCCCAACTCGATCGTATGACTAGATTTGGCGCTAGACGGCGTCAACTCATGAATTTTGTGATTTTTGGAGAAATTCAGCTGAATGAAAAAATATCAATATCCCAGTTATATTCAATATTGTGTGCGACTGGGAATTCCTAATGTTCGCGAGAAATATTTTTCCATAGATCAGAAAAAATACCCCGTTATTTTTATACAGAGTAGTCAACAATATACTCAATTCTTTATTGATTGAATTCGCCTACCAGGTTAAAAGTTGATTGAGTTTATGACTGAAAATCAATCAGAATGGTTTGTTGATCAACCAAAATATAATGAAGATATGAATACAGATTGTTTGGAATAAGATAGGGTTCATGTTTTATGTATATTTAATTACTCCAAATCACGAATTTTATTAATTTTAAGTGAATTCAGATAATTGAAAAACATTTACATATTATTTGTTATCGATATAAAACTGTTGTTCAACTGAGCGTAACCAAGATCCGTGCATGATTTGTCTATAATACAAAAGAAAACGAAACTGCCTTTCTATAGGTAGGTACTTTACAACATACTCAATTTTTAGTTGAAAGAATTCGCTTGTTTTTATGGGCGACTGTAAACTGGGCCGATTATCAGGTAAATGTTCACTAACGAGTATGTAATCTCGGCCGTCCAAAATTTTGTACCTTTTTCGGGTATGTAAACTCGGCCGCCTATAATAACTATATCACTATAATTAACATGTTTTGAAGAGTTGAAAATTGGCGGATGAAGTGGAGTCGCAAACAGCCAAACAGCCACGCATTCAAATGTCTAAGTAAGGTTAGTTCGTTCTGGTTCGATTACACTAAATAATTACTTTCTTACAAAATGTGCGTATTCAGTTTCCACGCATTCAAATACCTACTACTAAATAATATACAGGTTTGGTATCGGCCGAGATTACATACCGTATTTTGGGGTGTCCTTCCATTGAGAAGATTAAAAATCCTCAAGCGGCCGAGTTTACATGTGCCCGTTTGTAGACCAAGTATAGGTAAATATGAATAATCCCAAATATCTTTTTTCAAAACAGCTTATCTCAATTCTCACAGTGACGACTTCCTCAGAGTGGAAATTAGTAATGACGAAAATAGTTCGGAGTCACCATCTGTACCAGAATAAAATACTACCATAGTGTCACCGAATTATAAGATATCCAACAAATTATAAACGATATGCGTTCCTCTAGGTTTTATAATCGAAGCATAGTGCCTATGAATGAATTCTCCTTGAATTCAGATGGTTTCAATCAGTTCGAACATACATTATTAGGTATTACGACATAGTTAGGTTGAGGACGAAGTCATGATTATTATTATTCAAATTGAATGGAGCCTTCCCTGTGTGAAACACTATGTATTTCACTTGCATTTTGTTTTGAGAGATCAACTTCTATTCTGGTCGATCATCAATAATAATTAACTTAATCATCACATAGTCTCGAAGGTGGATTTAGTCACCTAAAAATTGATTATATTGGAAACTACCATGTAAAAAATAATTTTTTTTGTTTTATAGATAATCATTCCCATCTTAGTGAATCTCAGTTGAACAACAGTTTTATATCAATTACAAATAAGATGAAAATGTTTTCAATTATCTGAATTCAGTCAAAATTAATAAAATTCTTCCAAACACTCTGTATTCATAGCTTCATTATATTTTGGTCGATCGTCAAACCATTCTGATTCACCCTCAATCATAAACTCAATCAACTTTTAACCTGGTAGGCGAATTCAATCACTGAAGAATTGAGAATATTGTTGACTACCCTGTATAAAAATAACGGCGTATTTTTTCTTTGTTTTATGGAACTCCTATTTCCCGCTTTCATATTTTTTGTCGTCCTTCAGCACTGATCTAGCATTGCACTGCTTTGTAATAATAATAATATGCAAATAGTTTTATTTGCAAATCCAAAGAGCTAAGTGATATACTCAGAATTTTTGATTTTTTTTTCTTCCTTTCCTAATTGAAAATTAGTGTGGATTCATGCAGCACCAAGTAACAATTATCAAGTATTGAAAATATGGCATTCATGCACCCAAATTAACAATTACCAAGAACCTTACTTTTTCGTGGATACTGTTTAAAAATTCAGATTTTATTTGTTCTTCGAAAATAAATGACCAGGTTTGTGTACTCATGATTGACACTAAATAGGCGGAGAAAAGAATGTTTGACAATCTCATAATATCAGTGTGATTGCATCTTGCATGACCATATGCATGTGGCGTTTTTTTTATACCCCGAATGACATCAAATGTATGGTATGCAAGACCAAAAATTGCAATGTGAATACAAACTATCAACACTGAGAGGGTCCCGCTATCGTTTCAAGCATTAAGCATTATCTCTGATATTTTTATCTTTGAAGATCGTAATTATGCCCTTATCATATACAATTTGGGAAATTGCTGTACAAAATCAGCCAAAATAGCATCATCAATTTCCATTTCGATATGAATGAAAACTGCCCCACAAATATTTGAAAGAGATTCATTTTCGTCATTATACTGACCAATCCGCGGTCACCTGCGTACTAGTTGCGTACCAGAAGAAAATATTGTTCAATTAGAGTAAAAAGTTAAAAGTTGGCCAACTTCCACTTGTTAGTTGTTAATTGATAATTGTCTGCATGAATGCATTCATAGTAAAACAAGAAGTTCAACTTATACTTGCTAATTGTTACTTGATGATTGTTAATTGGTGTTGCATGAATCCACACTAATACTTTTTTCATCCCATTAGAAAACGTACTCCTAGCAACTCTGGCGGATGTATGTCGTTACTTCACACACTTCAAACTTTCACCATAAGAGGGCTCTTAAAGTCCCTGTAATATTTATCTTAAACTGTCAAAATTACCCAATATTCAGGAAACAGCCACAAGGAGCGCAAGTGTTTGGGGGAAGCTATTCGACATCAATGACAAATTGTCTTTAAATCAAACAGCAATTTGAAACCTTAAAGTGTCAGGAAAAAATGAGATTTTAGGAATTATTTTCACTGAATATAATTTTTCAGATCAAAATTACGAAGGCGTAGAAGCGCCAGATGTAGTGATTTTTTCTAATTCCCAGATAAATCTGTCTATTAGACAGTTATTCTAATTGACAGATAAAAGTGTCTAATAGACAGATTTATCTGGGAATTATACTAATTCCTAGGTATAATCACTACATCTGGCGCTTCTACGCCTTCGTACAAAATTGATGTAGAAAACAAAAAATAAATTACGCGTGTACCTTATTGCAGTGTCGTGAAAAAAACTCAAATTTATTTTATTTTTATTTAGTTAGTTCAATATTTAATGACAGTTCTTTATTTCTATTGATATTGATAAAATTCAATGAAATTATTGGAGATGTGTCTCAAGTGTGAAAAAAATACACAGGGTGTTCCTAAACGGAGGGAGGCAATATACTTTGGCTTATTTTATGACTAAAAATTAAAATAAACATTGGTCCGAAACGCTTTTACCGATCTACAGGGTGATAAAATTTCAAGAATTCTTAAAGTTTTTGTGTTCATTTGTTAAGAAGGTGGAGTTCAACAAATAAAATTTTGATCAATTTCACTAAAATAGTTTTTGCCTTAGAAGTGTGTGTGGTCCTTCTCATTGGTACTTTATAAGTAACAATCTGATGATGAAAAGCAAATGAGAGAGTTCTCTAATAGTTGCCAACTTCGATTTTTGTATGAAAACTCTGATTGTATTCTTCATACCTTTATTAGTAAGCAATGGAATTGTATAAGCCAGATATTCAATGAACATTTCCCTGGATATGGAATAAATGAGATTTTAATGGTAATTATTTCAGAGTGGAATATCTCATTTATTCCTTATCCAGGGAATTTTTGTTGAATATGTGGCTTATACAATTACATTGCTTACTAATGAAAGTATAAAGAATCCAGAGTTTCCTAGTTTTCATACAAAAATGTCAAAAAATTGAAGTTGGCAACCATTAATGAACTCGCTCATTAAAAATGGTATAGGAATTTATTAAAAATATTTAAAAAAAACAGAATAATACAGTGTCATGCTCAAACAGAACATCCATATGTTAACAGAAGCAGTGGTATTCAATAGATGACTTCTGTTAGTACAAAGGTTTCCTCAAACAAAGCGGGAATGGAACATAGGGAATTGCTTGAAAAACAGTGCACATAGCTAACCTTATTTTTGAATAATCACACCAGTATGTATGTTTACATACCACACTATAGAATTAGGTCTTGTGTTCACCCTGTTCCCAATCTATGACTGGTAAAACTCTTAAACGTGGCTCAACTTATAGACATAATACTATTCCTATTTATAAAAGTATTTCAGTTTCTGATGCTTTAGATCCCATTCAGAAAATAATGCTAGCAATACTTCACTCACAAACTCATTCACTGGAACTCCTCAGAAAATTGACAATCTGTCTCCTTTAAAAATATTTTCATAAATGATGCTCTCCTCAAACATCATTTCTTGTTCTACTCTTGTTCCAACTCCTTGTCATCAGCTTAAAGATGGCCAAACTTCAATCACAAATCTATGGAATGCATGTGTGAACATTTTTAGTAGCAAATGAATAACCTCATTTTGTTACTAAAACTTTTACTCAAACAACTCCTACCCAGATATTTCAACTGTTAAAACAGTTACAGATTGAACTTTTATCTTTATTAATACACATAACAAATTAATTTCGACAACTAATTATCCAGCATTGAGATTGAAGATAATTTGACAATGGATTCGGGCTATCAACCAAGGTTGATAGCCTGAGATAAAATACATTAATAACTGTTATTACAAATAATAACAAACATTTATCTTTGAGTAGCACTTAACTTCAGTGACCAACATTACCATTCCTAGTGAAACAATTATTTGTTGGGTAATATTCGAAGTAGCAAACTCACTTCTTTATAATCAAAAACCACGGAGAACATAAACATAAACAAAATCTACCAGTCGATTCGACATACTAGTTTTGTTAATATTATCCAATTTATCACTTGTTGAGTTCAAGTTCAAACTTGAAGCTCGTGTTTAGTGTTTACATTTCAAATTTTTATTTTTTGAACACAGAAGTCACAGAACAGCAGAAAACAGAAACACAGAACAGGAGACTACACAGCTGGGTTCGGTTAATGAAATTCCGACCGAGATCACAGAGGTAAACGAGCCAAAACAATTAACAAACAATCTTTTTGAGATCTACCTATCGATGTCACGCCCGATTTTGTTTTTTGCAGCAACTTTCTCCATTTACCTGGTAAAGTCTTGTTCATACCCACGCGGATTTCGAAATTTTTCTGCGAACATGCAACATGGTCCTGCATCAACGATTGGTCCGGCATTCCTGAGAGAGAGAGAGAAAAAGAGAGATGGGCTTGGAAGCATACAGTAAACCACAATGGACACGCGCCTTGTGATTGGTTTAGAAGAAAAGCACGCGCGATCCGCTCGCTTTTGGATTTTTATATCCTTATAACTCTGTATAGTTATTCTGTTTACGTACGGTTAGTCAGGTTGCGTTATATTATAATTTACACACTTTCAACTCAGTTTGCAGGCAGCTGTTTCTTATGTTTCCTTGGACCTCAAGGCGGCGGGCCATGCGTATTTCAATATTTTTAGGAAAATTCTGAAATATAACCGCAACACCTTTCATTCTCTAAAAATAGGTAATTCCCAGGATATATGTTGCTTTTGAAAAGTCAAATTTATCAATACGCAATAAGAGTGAAATGTTTGGAAAATGTGGTAGTGCGCCAAGGGCTTATGAAAGGACTTTCTCGGGTGATTTTTACATTTGGTAGTCTAGTAGCCCAGTGTGTTGTAAATTGTGCCACAATTGTACTAAAAGCAGCTCGCTATCTTCAGTGTGGCACCAGAGCACACAATTGAAAACAGTCAAAAATGAGCCCTATTTCATTCTGTGACGTTTAATACAGTTCTCGTCATATAAAACTTGAGGCTTAGAATGGTTGCTTTTAATGATACGAATGCCTGACAATGAAACATTTTAAGCCTCGAGTGAACCATTTTCATATGACGGGAACTGTACCTGCAATGAGTTCTGACCTCGATCGCACTCTAGCACTAAGCAGAGCCACTTTCCAACTGACCCAGTAGATACCTCCGACTAAGTCAGAGGAGCTCCTGAAGTGAGCTCGCACAGACCACGAAATAACATGTTCCTATTGAATAACGTGTATTCCTGTCACTTAAACTGATCCGGAAGTGATCTCAGGTGTAGTTCAGGGGTAACGAGCTCTCAATTGGAAAGCGCCAAGTTATCTCTATTCTCTGTTCACCACTTTGTTCCCGCGTGTATTCATCTACAATCATAGGCTAATTAAAACAGCAGTTTGGTAGCTCATAGGGCTCATTCACATCCCTGCGAATTTTCGCAAAGTTTTTGTGAATCGATTTCTTGCGGGGAAAAAATTGCGGTCAGTGATGAATCACACGTCATTGTACGGTATTGTAGTAATATCTAACCACGAATACTGAAAAATTACATGTTATGATTTATCATCCACCGCAATTTTAGAGCCGTTTGAGTCGAATCGAAAAAAAAATTGCGAATAGTCGCAAGGGTATGAACGAGCCTAGATGTAGAGATTTACAAATAGGACATGTAGAAAAAGTAGAAAAGCGAAGTCTTCTATTCAAACTATTGAATATTTTGCGCATGCGAAGTGTCTAGAAAACTAATGGCACTTTTGAGTACTAGCACAGAATACATTCTGTGGTACTAGTTTATTGTTATGTTGAGTACATTTGAAGATTGCTCCCGAACAAACCATTAGTACCATTGTTAGCACACATACCTAAAAAGAGGTATGTGTGTACGATGGACGATCTAGCGCAAAAAAAAACAAAGTTTAAGGTTATGTGCACAAAATATTTTGTGGTTATGTGACAAACTGACAGATGTTTTGAATTTTGGCGTTGAAAAAGAGAAATATCCAAATTCCAAATATGTCCTTTAGTGAAGCAGAAAAAACATTTGTATTACACGGAGTTGAGGTAATCTGTGAGAAATGAATGAATATTGGAATACTGATATAATGACCATTTAGGAAAACTTCCGAGCTGATGGAAGAGAGCGAGAAGACTACAGGCCTATGGAGTTGGAAACTGACATAATATCCCATGCTTTTGGTTCTGCTCGTCTGAGATTAGCAAATACGGACGTGCTGGTAGCTGTAAAAACAGAAATAGACACTCCTTTCCCAGAAAGACCGTCTGAGGGAAAAATAGAATTCTTTGTTGATTGGTAACTTGTTTTCCAGTCAGTTTAAGTCTCAAAAACTACAATTTTACGTCTTCAGAAATTTCATGTTAGATTGGTTTCGATACTATCAGTCAGAAAGGAGTCATGTTGTTCAAGTACAAGATACAAAATCATTCAGTGGAAAAGTCTCGATGGAAGCACCACAGGGATTAGTTTTAGGTCCTATATTATTTTTATCATACATAATGCATTTGCATACAAGGAAAATTCACCTTTTTTTGCAGTCAACACCACTGTCCTTTGGCATGGTAGAGACATAAAACACTTGAAGGAAACAATTACTCCTGATTTAGTTAAAATTACGCAATGGTGTGACTCCAATTTCCTATGTTTCAACTTAAATACTACAAATATAGTCGCTTTCAAACTTGATTTTAATGATTTGTACTTGAAAATCCAGATTGTAGTGAACAAACCACAAACAAGTTTCTTGGTCTATTTATAGACAAGTTGAAATTTACTGTCCATGTAATGACCCTGAGTAGCCTCAGGCTGCTTTGCCATCAAAACAGTCTCAAGAGAATTGAATTCAGCCTCAGCCAAGATGGTTTACATTTCCTTAGTTGAGTCCCACTTTAGGTATGGTATTGCCTTCTGGGGACCATGCAGTGATCAACTATTTCAATCTGTTTTCATCTTACAAAAAAGAGCAATTAGATATTTATGCAAAGCTCAGTACCATGATTACAGTAAACCTCTTTTTATTAGCCAGAAAATATTAACAGTTTCTTGTTTATTCATTCTGGAAACTGAATGCCTCAATCATAAAAAATATCGATCAATGTCTAGTGATATTAGTGGAGTAAGAAAATATGAAACAAGGAATGAAGGTTGTATTCCCTTACCCATACCAAAATCCTCCTTAACAAAAAACTCCATCAAATACAAGAGTAGAAAAGTGCATAATCATCTGCCAACTAGTCTAAGAAACATCACTTACCTGAAAAGCTTCCGAAAAAACGTGAAAAAAATATTTTCAATTGAGAATGTTTCCCTTCACAAAGCTTATCATATCATGCAAGAATATTACATTGATAAATGGTATCTTTACATGAATAGTTTGACACTGTTTTCTTTTTTTATTTTATAATTTTTTTCAACATATTTTTTACAGAATTGTTTACCAAATTTTATTTTATTGACTTGTGCACCCTGTCTTCTATTTTATTTGATTGACATGTGCTCCTTGTGTTTTATTATTTATTTGAATTTAATTTGTTATAAGGATAGGCTTGTATAGAAATTTTATAGTGTGACTCTCACTAATTTATTTTAAAGTGTTTTTTCGAATTTACCTTTACATTGACTTGCTTTGTCAATAAGAGTAATATTTTTTTTCGACAATCAAGCATATTTTGATTTGATTTGATTAGTTACTGTATCTCATAGGAAAATATATGTTTACAAGCTCAGACTTTTGGGTTATCCAATTCCCAATATATTTATACTGTTAAGAACTTTTTAACATAAATAACAAATTCTCTATTCATTCTCAATTCCTGTACACAAAATACTGGACATTTTTTCCTGGTAGTAAATAAGATCGCTTTTCTAAAATCTCGGTAGAAGCTCCACCACTTTCGCGATTCTAACGTTTTTCTAAATTAAATGTAATCTTTTCAGCTCTGCCAATGCTACACCAGACTTCGAAGGTAGAGGAGGCGAAGACTTAGCCATAGAAATCGCAAATACATTAAGCTCTGCATACCGTTCTCCCCTGGCATTCAACTTGAAAAAATTGTGTATTCTGAAAGGAAAAAAGTGTTGGAAATTATATGTTGACATTCTGGTGAGTTTTTTTATGGAGCTTCACCAAGGGCACTTTATAATTTTGATATTCTAGCTTCTGGAATGTGGAGGTAATCTCTTCGATGCAGTTTCTTTAGCGGTCAAAGCTGCTTTGTGGAATACCCAAATTCCACAAGTACGGAGAGTTAATATTGATGGTGACAATGTGGAGTTGAATGTTTCTGAAGATCTTTGTGATTGCCAGAGATTGGATGTTGAGAAAGCTCCTGTGATGGTAAGTGATTGTTTCGGAAATGCTTTCCTGTAAGAAAGGGAATTATTCAGTAACATGAGAACTTTGATGTAAAGTGTTTATATACACTGTCACCATTACGATATTTTGTTATTTTTCAGTTATGAAAATTCAGAGTTTGTGGAAAGAGTAGGTTGTAGTGATTCTGATAGAAAATCCAAAAATTTACTTGTTTCTTTTTTTTTTTTTTTTTTTTTTTTTTTTTTTAATTTGGGGGATATTTCATTCTGAAAATGCATGATTTGTAGGTAGGTGCATTATTTCAACAAAATTTTATGTTTTGAATTGACGTGGCCGTTACTTGATGTAAATGTATATGACACTAATGTAATAGCATTGTTTATATAGGGTTATGATAAAGTAATGCACAAAATTCATAAAACGTACAACGATCACTTTTGAAAAAAATGCAAAAACACGTCAAACTGTTTTTTTTATTCCGCATCTTTTGACATAAGTTACAAAAATAACACGTCAAAGTTGTCAAAGTTATGACGTCATCAACAAATGTTTTTAATGGGAAGCTAAGATTTTTATTACATTATGTGTTTTTACACAAGGGAAAAATAGTTGTAGTAGGGCTCACATAAGAAAAAAAACGAGAAAATGAATAAAAAAAGAAATAAACGTAAGTTTCATAATAACTTTTCAATTAACTAAACAGTCCATTAAACCAACTTTGACGTGTTATTTTTGTAACTTATGTCAAAAGATTCGGAATAAAAAAAACAGTTTGACACGTGTTTTTGCATTTTTTTCAAAAGTGATCGTTGTAAGTTTTATGAATTTTGTGCATTACTTTATCATAATACTGTATAGAAGATAGTCAACCTTATGGGATTATAATTGGATCAAAATGGATGCGACATGTAGATGGCGATAGTGAGCTCGCATCCAAGTCATGTCGTAACTTCAGTGATCTGGCCTCCAAGTCATGTCGTAACTTGATTGAAACAATAGAACAGCATTAAAACATTGTTTAAATTGAACATAGTCAATGCCTGTGGAAAAGGTATTGGACACAAACGCGAGTGTCATCTAGCGTGATTAGTTACAAACATGAATATTTGACGTCATTTTAATGCAGGTTTCTTCAAAAAACCCTGATTTTAATGCTGTCCCATTGTTTCAATCAAGTTACGACATGACTTGGAGGCCAGATCACTGAAGTTACGACATGACTTGGATGCGAGCTCACTATCGCCATCTACATGTCGCATCCATTTTGATCCAATTATAATCCCATAAGGTTGACTAACTATGTTCTATATAAACAATGGTAATAGCGAATGTAATACATTCGCTTGAAAAAGATACAGTGTATGGAAACATGTCGCTTAGACAATAATCTGTGGAAATTTAATCGTGTTTACCTTAGTGTCAAAATTTTATGTGTAAACTCACTTATGTATTGGGTGTTAGGATTTTTGGTATTCTTGACACTATTTTTGAATTTGTTTCAGGTGACAGTTTGTAAAATAGGTGAAAAATGCATAGTAGACCCAAATTTGATAGAAGAACAATGCTCAGTGGGATCTGTAGTAGTTTCAGTATCAGGAAACAAATTCAGCACAGTATTACAGACTGGAACAGGATCTCTCCATCGCTCTACACTCCTGGAAAGTTTGAAATTGGGCTACACTGTTGCTCAAAGGTTGAACGACACTTTATCGAAAATTTTGACACAAATACAGCCAGATCAAGACATTGGATTTCTGAAGTGAAAATATCCCCAAAGTTTAATATTTGTTGAACTGTTTTTTTAATTATTGAATTAAATATTTTCAATATTCATTTAAAATTCATTCGAATGTCAATGACAAAATAAAAAGGTACTTTGGGATTGAACAAAGAATAAACTTGTTCAGCAATGAATAAGATAATTTGAATAAAATCCAATCGAAAGTGAAGTACAAACATAGAAATATAATAAACATTTTATTTATTTATTATATTTCTATGAGTACAAACCATAACAGAAATAGTGGGGTGGTTTGAATTAGCTACATGGAATGTTAATGAAAATTTCACACCAACAATTTTCGACTAACCGAAATCTTTAATTTTGACATATTACCATGGCAACCACATAAATTTTCGTAATTTTTTCCTCCAGGGTACCCTGGAAGCTTGGGCGTGGCCATTAAAAATTTCAGAGGGCGTGGCCATTAAAAATTTCAGAGGGCGGGCATATTTTTTTTAGGATGCGTTTAATTGAAATGAAGATACCTTTGATACCCACTTTGAGTGTTGTTTGAGAAACATTACAAAAACGGTATAAAGAAGGTTAAGTACGTTAGTTGATAAGTATAACAACAAATTTAAAAAAAATGTATATTTTTTCACTAAATGCAAAACTTATTGATAAAGTGTTTTGGTTAACGAGGGTATCGGTGCTATTCCGAAAAAAACTTATATTGTCTTTGTTTTATACAGGTCTCCTAGTAGTAGCATAGTACGATTTTTGCAATTGTTTGAAGATTGGTGCGAAGAAAATATCACTAAAAGAAATTCTAGAATAATAATTTGTGGTGATTTTAATTTGAATTGTTTAGAGCCAAATACAAATACTATAAGACTAAAAAACTTAATGGATGACATGGGTTTTTCGAACTTAGTTGATGAGATCACACATTTAACTGCTACAGGAGGGTCAATGATAGATCTAGTTTTCACGAATATTGATTCAGATGTATTTGATTCACCAAAAATAAGTAAACACCGTAATATAAAAATATCATTACCAAATATTCTACCAAAAGACACAAAATGATTCAAAATTGAAACTAGGGGAAAAACATTGATTATGAACAGATTGAGTCAAAACTAAAACTCATAATGTGGAACTATTCAGAAAGGGATTTAAATCATAGATATGAACAATTTTTGGACAATGTATTGTCAATTTTGAATGAAGTCGCTCCAAAAAAAACCGGTGAAGATCTTTGGACATTATAAGGAATTCTGGAATGAGAAGGTGAGGCAAGCTAAAGCAAGGGATATGAGTTACAAACAGTATACTGTCAATAAAACAACGGATAATTGGGAAAAGTATAAACAAAAAAGGAATATAGCAGTAAAAACAATTAGACAGGAGAAGAAGAACTATCTAGAGACAAAGATTGACTCACATAAGAACAATCCTACTGAAATGTGGAAAACACTGAAGACATTATTACCGAATAATAACAAATAATACAAACTTACAACTATTGATTTGGGCAATGGTGAAATTATTTCTGATATGACTCTGATACCAAATGGTCTGAACACATTTTATATCAAAAGTATAATAAATATCAGTGATGGAATTGACAATAATTTTTATAATAGCTTTCCTATAACTAAAAGAATAACTCATAATAAATTGTCCAACTTTAGTCTTATCAATATGGTAGATCTAGAAAGAATTGTTGGTTCTTTGAGAAATAAAAGTAGTCCAGATGAAATTTGTGTAGAACTTCTGAATAAGTGTTTCAGTGCAATTTGTAATCTATTTGTTTGAAAGTGGTTGACAATGTTTCACTTTGAGTAAGGTTATTCTGGACTTTCATTGTCTAAAAAAGAACAAAGAAAAATTCAATTCTCTGCAATTTTTAATCACGACGTTTCAACTGTTGAAATCTACAGTCGTTATCAAGTGTATAATGCGACAATCTCAAGGATACTTCTTATATATGCTGTGGATAATTTTGTGTCATTAGCCTAGGGGTAATTTGGCGGTATTCAGGTAAGCTTGTTAATTACTGTGTCAGGTCCCTCCGGTACAGCATTGTTAATTCTTATCGCAATTTCAATTGATCCATGCCACTAATTAAGGGTTTCCACACATTACGGATTTCTATGCTGGCCTGACTAAAGACTTTGTTGTTCATAATATATGCACTCTCTTTAAACTTCCTTCTATACCAGCCCTCTTCTTTATGGATGACTTCGGCTTCAGTCCATTTTATGTTGTGTTGGGTCGTCCAGACATGATCCGCTATTCCTGACTTTGATGTTTCTCCTCGTTGAGTGTTTCTCTTGTGTTCAGCGAGTCTAACGCTAAGTGGTCTCTTAGTTTCTCCAAGATAAGCTTCGCCGCATTCACAAGGGATGCGGTAGATGCAGTTTTTGGAGTCAATGTCAGCGTTACGTGGTCTGGTCTTTGTGAGATGGCTGCGAATAGTGTTACCTGCCTTGAAACATGTCCGTATTTTGTATTTCGATCCAATTCGCTTTATTCTTTCCGATAGACCTCTAACATACGGAACGCACAGGGTGGTTTGTGTCGGCTCATCTGGTTTCTTGTTCTTATCCCCCCTGCGAGCTAGAACCTCTTCTATATGTTTTTTGGGGTACCCATTTCGTCGCAGATCATTCTTGATATTGTCCAATTCGATGGTAAGACTTTTATCTGTGTTACATAGGTTGTAGGCACGGTCCACCAGCGATCGAACAACCACTCTCTTTGTAGCACCATGATGGTTCGATTCGAAGTTCAGGTATTGTCCGGTATGAGTCGGCTTTCTGTATACTGATGTTTGGCACTTATCATTGTTCCTTTGAACTTTCACGTCTAGAAAAGGTAAACCGTCTTGCGTCTCCTTTTCCATCGTGAAGTTTATGGACTTTCTGATGTTATTCAGATGTTCCAAAAAGACGTCAAGGTCCTCGTCTCCGTGGTTCCATATGACAAACGTGTCGTCAACATATCTCAACCACATTTGAGGTTTCTTATGGGCTGTCTCTGTTGCAAAAGTTTCAAACCATTCCATATAGATGTTTGCTACCAAGGGTGATAATGGGGATCCCATCGGTAGTCCGTCTTCCTGGGAGAAAAAGCGGTCTTTTTCTTGAAAATAACAATTTCGCAGGCAACATTCTAGCAGGTCCATAATGCCACGTACTGGTAGGTTCGTCCTGTTCTTCAGCTCTGTGTCTTCTTGCAGATTTTTCCGAATAATTTGCAAGGCTTCTTCTACCGGGACGTTGGTGTAGAGACTTTCCACGTCAAAACTGACGAATTGGTCTCCTGGTGCTACTCTGACCTCTTCCAAGATCTCTACAAAGTGCCTGGAGTTCTTCACGAACGTCGAGGTATTGCCTTGCAGTGGTTGGATAATCGGCAGTAGGAACTTGGCTAGATTGTAGGTAGCTGAGTCTCTGGAGCTGGTTATCGGTCTCAAAGGAACTTTTGCCTTGTGGATTTTTGGTAGTCCATAAAGGTGCGGTGGCTTGCTGTGGTGTGGTGTCAACATTGATCTTTCTCTATCTGAGAAAAATTGTTCGTACTTTTTTAGCGTATGGTACACCTTTCTTTCTATCGTTGCAGTGGGATCTTTAGCCAATCGTTTGTATTCACCTTTACCGAGTACCTCCTCGATTTTTCTCTCATAGAGGTCGCTGTCCATGACGACCGTTGCGTTTCCTTCGTCCGCAGGCAGAATCTTTATTGTGTTGTCTTTCTTCAGATTGTTCAGTGCTCTCTGTTCTTCCCGGCTGATATTGTTTTTCAGATGTGGCACTTTTTCCAGTAGGCCTCTCACCTTCCACCTGAATTCTTCTGCTTCAATCTGGTCGATGCGCCCACTGGTGGATTCTATGGCAGCGATAATTTCAAGAGTTGGTATTTCCTTCGGTGTCATAGCAAAGTTTAAGCATTATACACTTGATAACGACTGTAGATTTCAACAGTTGAAACGTCGTGATTAAAAATTGCAGAGAATTGAATTTTTCTTTGTTCTTTTTTAGACAATGAAAGTCCAGAATAACCTTACTCATTGTAATCTATTGTTGAACATTATCAACAGTTCTTTAGAGAGAGGTGAAGTACCAGCTGAATTAAAATTATCTACTATTATACCTATACCAAAAGTGCCAAATACAAACCAAGCTATTCAATTGAGATCAATAAACATGATTAATGATACAGCTAAAGTATTGGAAAAGGCTGATAAGAGCAAATAGTGGATTGTAATTGGAGGGTAGTAAGGTCCTATGTGAGAATCAATCGGGGTTTCGGAGCAAACATAGTTGTGAAACTGCGTTACAATGTGTTTTAACAGATTGGAAGAAAAGTGCGGAAAATGATCAGTATACTATTGCAGTATTTCTTGACCTTCAAAGGGCATTTGAAACTGTAGATAGATGCAGACTGATTAGAAAGATTGAAAGCGTAGGTATTGAGAATAGCACTAAACTGGATCATGAATTATCTAAGCAACAGACAGCAAAGGTTAAAACTAGATGAAATTTTCCCATAAAATTCTCATTTGCTTCCACTCTGCTGGTACGCTTGAGGAGCTGTTATACATTTTTGGGAATCTTATTTTCAATTCTTTAAGCCCTATGTATCAAAATAATTCAACTGAAAGCTATTGTTAGTGAGATTCATATAACTCTGTCTTAAAATATGAGAAACATGTATAGTGGTGAATGGTAATGCATTATCAAGATACAGTCCTAGATTTTTTGTTGTTTCTGCAGTGGGTAGGCGGACTCCATTGACAACTATATTCAATACAATCTTGCTGAAGAAAAGAACACATTTTCATCTTTTACTTTGGGACTTTCGATACAAAGTCGGAGTAGATACATTTTTTTTCCTTCTCTCATTTTTCGGAAAAAGTGTAGGAGAGTTTTTTTGTTCCTAATTTTCCTACCTTTATTTTTGGTCTTCTGATATTTTTTCAATTTTCTAGTTTTTCTTAGTTACGTCCCGAAAAGAGTAGGAAAATTCTTTGAACCGGATTTGAACCGAAGTAGGGCCTGGAACTAATTGGATACCTGTTCGTCTATTATTAAACTAACACCCCATGCCAAATTTCATGAACTTCCAATTTAATTAGAAGTTTTAGTGATTTTTTTCACTCTGGGAGCTGTACTGATTTGCGTGTCATCAGCATAGTGCATCGAAGAGTGACTAAGGACTTTGAGAACAAAAATTGATCAACAAATTGATCCCTGGGGAACAACACTCTTTTACTTTAAGAAATTTATTGACATAGATATGTATATCATCTATCACTTTCATTCCTGATCTCAGTATTAGAATTTTTTCTTTTATTTAATAATAATAAGTTTTTAGGCATAAGATGTCCGGAGGACTGCTCATTGCTAATATCCTATACAATAGGAAAAGTTGGGTCGAAAATCCATCCATGGTTGGGCTTCCGGCACTGGGATGGCGCTCGCAGTTTGGAATTAATCCACTGTGCGGGCGTGGTCTCAGATTCGGTCTGTAAATGGGTTTGGCTGTCGATTCATTCGTTGCAGTCATTAGTTATTGACTGCTAGACCTACACTATACTGATGAGGAGCAACACTCCGAAATCGATATATAGGTGGTCCGAATGTTTCGATGAACATTCCCATGCAAACCAAGCAATTGCAGAGATATATCCTTGTAGGACTCTGCCTGCACGGAAATTTCATCAGAATGTTCGTCTCAATAAAATGGATATAAATTACATTAAAGATATTTACAAATAAACATGGAGAACCACAAAGCCATAGGCTGTCCGTGGTGCAAATGTGTATACATAAAATTAGATAATAAAAATCAAGAATTGAGGTTGAACTAGTCACTTTAATGTCTATTTTTCACTAGCATTTCTTCAATATAAAATACTTATAATCTAAGAGGTACCTATTCAATAATGATTTAACAAAATAATTCAATCTCACCGGAAATACTCACAATAGATATAATATAATAAACATAATAATGAATTAGATATAGTTTTTATGACAACAAATGAATAGAAGGAGAACAAGAACTTTGCTGTCCGTGTCTTTTTCCTGTATTTTTTTTCACGTGTGAGATGTGAATCTAACACTGAATTTTGAAAAGAAGTACTCAAAGACACACATACATATATAGTAAATATAAACATAGAAGCACACATATACTCAAACACATAAGTATTATATATCAACATAATTACTAATACATATACGAACATTATAAAAGGATCTATGTAAGAATATGAAGAGTTGATGTACATATAATTATCTTGGCTAATTATTTTGGCTTTTTTTAGTTAAAGAAGTTATGAATAAGTTGTCTCTGGTTGCTTGATAGAAATGACTTTACCTTATTCCTATAATGTATTTCAGAATTAGAATTGTTCAAAAGGGAGCTTTCTGAAATTATATTTATAAATCTTGGTCCTAGAAACGCAAGACATTTTGTACCCACTGTTTTTATCGCTGATGTAGTTTTAACCTTATTCGAATATTTAGCCATTGTTGGGTAATTATGCGAGATAAAGTCAATATGTTTCCTATTTTTGTGTAAATAACACACTTATTTAAGAAAGAAGATCTGTCGAATATCTAGTGTCCTAGCTTTCTTGTATAAGTTATCTGATGGGTAGGTTCTTTCTTTTTTGAATATGATTTTCAACAAATATTTTTGTAGTGTGTTCAATTTTTCTAGATATACATTCGTGATGCCACCCCATCCGATAATTTGATATGCTATACGGGAGTCTACAATTACTAACAACATTTAAAAAAATTGTGAGTCTTTTCAACATTATTGGGTAATTTCTATAAATATGTGTGATTTACTGATATATTCTGAGAATTCTTATATTTATTTTCAGCAGCGAAATGTACTACAAACTCTATTGAAAATACGTAAGTAATCGAATCATTGGGAAATGATAAAATTTTCTTATCTGTATCTCTTATCATATCAGTAATTGATTAGACTTTTGTTCAAAACCTCAAGGGAATGTGTTGAGATAAGGGTTAGTAAAAAAATATTCAGTTAGTCAGTCAGTATGACCATGAAACAAGTCCTAATATTAGTTTTCACAGTTTTCTTGCTTGCTGAAAAAACTGCGGGTAAGTTTGTATACATCGATTATTCGAAAAACTACAGCGTAGATATTTGTTTTTTTGTACATTGTGTGCATGAAGAAGTCGTACAGCAGTTATAGAATATTGTGAGTCAGGCTTGTCAATCTAAATTATTTCACACTATTTTTGTCAGTAACGCACTTTTAACATTTTTTAGTGCAATTAGTGCAATGCCTCAATTAGTGTCGTACCATGTACGACTTTTTTATGCACACAACTTTACATGAAAAAAATAAAAATACCTGCCAATCATGGAGGGTACCATAATGTAACCAGTTTGATTTTTTCACTATAGGTTTGAAATGTTACACCTGCTCAGCGACTGAAGATGATTCTGATACCCATTGTGTGGATAATCCAGGCTCAAAAGATGGTGACATTACAGACTGCGACAAGAAATACTGTATTATTGTTCGACAGGATTACATTGTAAGACATCGTTTCAGTATGGTATTTTTTATGATTTACACCGATAAAAAAATTGATATCACTGAATCAATCTCAAAATATTTGTGTAATTGATGACTTGTTTATTTTGTGGAAATTCATGATCACTTTTATGAAACGAAAGAAACACTTTTGTCTTATTTCCACTTGTTTTTTATTTTCATGACCGGTTTTCGGGTTTTACCCCATTATTAAGTATAAAAACCAAATAATACAATTGAACTCTAAGACCTAGTTATATAGGGAGTTTGCAGGTAAAACGGGATGGAGAGGTAATTAAATGAAATTAAATGAACAGGGGTGAAACGATAATAATTCAATACTGGAGGTTATGGAAATCATCTGGATTGTCAAAATTATAAATTCAAAAGTGGAGACCTACATAAATCGAGTTGCTCGTTGAGGGTTCTATATTTCGAGTTTTTAATTGATTTAATAATTTCCATAGCTTCCAAAAGATTCATTTTCTTCCTTTTATTACATGTGTGTAGGATTTTGAGATTATATTTACTTATCTTGTTTTCGGATTCTTGTAGATGTTCGTACATTGTTGATTTTTTGTCAAA
The DNA here is from genome assembly GCA_944452925.2 of Chrysolina oricalcia. NCBI lineage: Eukaryota > Metazoa > Arthropoda > Insecta > Coleoptera > Chrysomelidae > Chrysolina > Chrysolina oricalcia. The sequence continues at coordinate 54,731,539 of OX101824.2, forward strand.
ACAGACGTGTTCACGGAGCCTTGCGTTAAAATTTCTACCGGTTTGGCCTGTATATACTGTAGAGCATTCCCCGCATTCTCATCTATACAGGGTGTTTCATAATAAATGCGCAGGACTTCAGGATGTGATAGCTCGTCCAAAAAAGAGTACCTTTTTGGTGTAGAAAACATTGGCGGTTCAAGTAGACGTCTCAAAATCATACTTTTTCCAGTGGCGTAGAAGTTGGAGAAAAACTTTTATTCATATTTTTGAACGAGCTATCACACCCGGAAATCCTGCGCATTTATTATGAAACACCCTGTATATTCCTGATTTTTTCATTCTATCTTGTTTAGGTTTTGCATTGAACAGAGGTCTGCCTAAATTATTATTACTTATGAAAGCTGTTTCTCTACTATTTTTTTAACTCAGCTGGGCCACCCCCACATCCCACCCCCACATCCCACCCCCACATCTCCAGCAATAATGTCGATAACCTATCATAACAAGCTAAAAAGACAATTAAAAATGTTCTCGAACATGCTTTTTATGATGTCAGTGAGTTTCTACGAGGATATATTGAAAAATTCTTAGCCTATTATAGAACCAAACAAAATTTCAATGTCAAAATATTTTATTACTCAACACATTCTCCTCTTAATTGGATACATTTATTACAGCGAACCTGCAACGTCTCTAGACCTTTCAAAAAAAAATGTTTCTTCTTGTTCTACAAACCAGACCTCCACAGCTTTTATTACCTCCTCGTTGGAAGAAAATTCACGACCTTTTAAACTTTTTTCAGTTGAGGAAAGAGATGATAGTCGGACGGAGCCAAATCTGGTGAATAAGGGGGGTGTTCTAGTGATTCAAACCCTAAATCACGAATTTTTTGCATGGCAACATGAGATTTGTGTGCAGGGGCGTTGTCCTGCAAAAACAAAACACCTTTGGATAGCTTTTCGTGTCTTTCCTTTTTAATTTTTTCCCGTAGAGTGGTCAGTAATGTCGAATAGTAATCTCCAGTTATTGTTCTACCCTTATCCAAAAAATTAATCATTATTACTCCATAGCAATCCCAAAAAACTTAAGCAAGAACTTTTCCAGTAGATTTTTGGACACGAAACTCCTTAGGTCTTGGAGAACCGGAGTGTCGCCATTCCATCGATTGTTGCTTTGTTTCTGGATCGTAGAAATGTACCCAAGTCTCATCCATAGTAACAATTCGGTTTAAGAAGTCTACATCGTTTTCAAATTGAGCACAGATCGAACGCGATGCTACTACCCTTGCACGCTTTCGGTCAACATTCAAACATTTGGAGATCCATTTTGCACCAATTTTTCTCATGTCCAAATTGACGTGAACTATATGATGAACGCGTTCGTATGAAATATTCAGTGCTTCAGATATCCGATTTAGCCCAATTCGACGGTCTGTTAAAATCATGAACTGCATCGATATTTTCGGGGACTGACACAGAAACTGGCCTTCCCGATCGGTCATCATCTTCAATGGAAAATTTACCTCTTTTGAAGCTTGCAGTCCAATTTTTCACGGTCGCATACTAAGGACATTGATCACCAAGGGATTAAGCATATCTTGTCTGCTTACCTCTTAACCCTTTTAAATACAGGTACTTGCTGATGGCTCAATACTCCAATTGTTCGATTTTCACAATTTCGGTGGACATATTTTTTCTTTTAATTTATTGCTTAACTCTGGTTTACTTTTTTGACTTCAAACTTTACACTGACACTTCTAATAAGTTATTGTTCGTTGCTATGGTAACGCAATACTTTGTTTATGCAGGGAACTGGTCTAGGCTAACTAGATCAATACATTCTCGTAGATAGTACCATCACATTTTGGAACAACTCAGTAATCCAGAATTTGATCTGATTTTAACGTCTGCCAGAACTTTTATTCATTATGTGTGATTGTATAATACAACCGATCTCTTTTTGTACCTATTTTTGTATCTCTTTTATCTACAATTATTTAAAATGACCTTTTTAAACGCTTTTTCGTTATACCTATCTGAAAACACTATATTTACATGCTTATTAGCATACTGAAAAAGGGTTTTTTTTCCGTGCGCTGGTGTCATTATGGCTGCCTATTTACATGTCAAAATTAAATATGTCGTTGACAGTTCTCTAGAAATTGCAAAATGTTTGAATATTTCCTTACACTTGTTTTTTTGCAATTTCTGGATATTTTTGTACCATAAATATTTCAATTAATAATACATGTTTTTGTTCCTTCATCATTAAAAATAAATGTTTCTTAATAATCTGTGGTTTTCAGGTAGATATAATGAAAAATATCGTTCATTAGTAGCCCTTAAATGCCTTTTCCGTGCTTGCACGACTTCCCGTGTTCGGCTTCGCCTCCCACGGGAACATGTCGCGCACGCACGGAAAAAGCCTATTTTCTGAACTCGTAACGAAATATACTATTGTGTAATAGCTCCAATATATAATTGAACATAATCATTATTTTTTTAGGATCCAAGAGGAAAACTCGCATCATTGACTAGAGGCTGTGTTGACATACCAACCTACATCGACGAGGTAGTAGAAGACTCAACCCACAGACAATATTTCAGGTCTTGCAGAAAAGACTTATGTAATTCGGGAAGCGGCAGAACAAGCGCAGCCGACTCAGCAAAAGGAAGTTTTGGAGACAAATCTACAATATATGTTCCTGGAACTGGTAATAATAAAGGGTTCAAAGTGAAAGTTTCATTGTCAACGCTGATTTTGACTATTTTGTTCGTACAATATGTGTAAGCAGGTGATATGATTGTTACCTCTGTATTCATTATTTTTTCGCCTACCTCGTATTAACATGTCTGTTTAATGTTCTTCAATGCAAATGAAATCGACCATTAATGACCCCTATTAATGGATGATTTCGAGAAATCGTCCATTAATGGTCGATTTGTCATTAATGGTCGATTTCTCTATGAATGCATGACGAATTTTTGACGATAAATTTGTTGCCTGATGTTGCGGAAACTGCTAAAGTAGCATCCTCAACTTTATAGCCAAAAAAAATTTAATTCCTATATATAAGTGAGGTAGACGGAAAAATGTTGTAATCAACTCTTATATTAAAGTAGATTCATTAAAAACCGTGAAATGAAACAAATCATGATAAGCTGATTATACTTTAACTAATTATGACATGAGTTTCATTCAATCAATCAAAAATATGCTTTATTGTCTAACTTTAATGAAACGAAAGAAACACACTTTTGTCTTATTCCCACAAGTTTTTTATATTTTCACGACCGGTTTCGGGTTTTATCGCATGATCAAATACACTGGCATGCAAAATTAACCGGACAAACAAAATTTTGTTCAAAATCTTAAATAACTTTTAAACCTTTTCATCAATTTCGATAATTTTTTTGTCAAGTTGTAGGTACTTTCATTGTTATCATTCTCTACTACCGATTTTGCAGAAAGTTCTTAAAGATTTGTCGTTATACAGGTTATGATAAAAGGTGCACTTTACCCCAACATTTCTGAACACCCTGTGGAAAAATTTGACTACTGAATGATAGGTCTTCGTACGAGATTTTGAAGCCTGATCTTTCGTCAACAGTTCTTTTTTTGATTCATATCAATAACTGCATTCTTAAAGAAAAAATGCATTTTTAAAGAAAACCATGCTTTGCTTGTTATGACAAGTTTCAGTTAAGCATTTTTTATGGCTTGTCACTAGATTTTTGCTAAGCAGTAGTCAACAATTATTCACAGATTTATTTGCTTTATAGTGTACGTTAAGGTGGTTGTGTCTCTAGGTGATTTGTGTTTCGGAGGTATACCGCTAACGAGAAAGTTTTAAAAAAATGAGACCGGAACAAGTAGCGCAAGCTGTAGCTTTACAAGATGATGGTCGTGCCATTCGATATATCGCAGATAGACTTGCTGTTCCACGCAGTACAGTATCCGATGCGATAGAAAGATTCGGAGAAACTGGTTCGTACTTAAGACCTGGGCAGGGAAGACGGAAAGCAACAAACGCAGTTGAAGATCGGTTTTTGAGACTCCAAGTTCTTCGAGAAAGAACAATTCCTGCTACAGCTTTGGCTCGAAGATTGGAAGATGTTCATGGTACCGTAGTTTCACCTGACACAGTACGGCGAAGGTTGAAGGAACAAAACCTATCATCTTTTGTACCTGCTACAGGTCATCGAAGGCAGCGCTTGGAATTTTCTCGAACTCATGCAGATTGGGATATGGACGATTGGCGAAATGTTCTTTTCACAGACGAGTCTCGTTTTACGAGATATTCACCTGATGGTCGTCAAAGAGTGTGGAGAAGGCCTGGAGAACGCTATGCTCAATGTTGTTTCTCTCCTAGAGTTCAATTTGGTGGTGGAGGAGTGATGATATGGGGCGGTATTTCCTTGGAAGCCCGCACAGATCTTGTTTCGCTACGGGGAGGGAGCCTCAATGCTGACAGATACATCAGGGAGTGTTTGGAACAACATGTAGTCCCTTATATGCCCTTTATAGGAGAAAATTTTCTCCTAATGCAAGATAATGCTCGGCCGCACATAGCCAGAATGACTAGGCAATACCTCAATGATGTTGGTATCCAAGTACTCGACTGGCCGCCAAGGAGTTCGGATCTCAACCCCATAGAGCATATGTGGGACAAATTAGGACGAAGGCTTAGGCAGAACTATGGAGAATTTCAAACTGTGGTTGCGTTGGAACAGGCGCTGGTAAACGATTGGGAGCAAATACCCCAAGACTCAGTTGCTGGTTTAATTCAGTCTATGCCAGAAAGGATGAGAGCTGTTATTCAAGCCCGGGGAGGAAACACTCGATTTTGATACCAATTAATTACCATTGTTGTCACTGTTATTTTTTGAATAAATTTTTTTTATGGTTACGAATCGCATGGTTTTCTTTAAAAATGCGTTTTTTCTTTAAGAATGCAGTTATTGATATGAATCAAAAAAAGAACTGTTGACGAAAGATCAGGCTTTAAAATCTCGTACGAAGACCTATCATTCAGTAGTCAAATTTTTCCACAGGGTGTTCAGAAATGTTGGGGTAAAGTGCACCTTTTATCATAACCTGTATAACGACAAATCTTTAAGAACTTTCTGCAAAATCGATAGTAGAGAATGATAACAATGAAAGTGAAAAAATTATCGAAATTGATGAAAAGGTTTAAAAGTTATTTCAAGATTGAATTTGAACAAAATTTTGTTTGTCCGGTTAATTTTGCCTGCCAGTGTATTATAACTAGGTAACTAATACTGTTGAGGTCTCGTTCTATTAGTTAATTTAGGTTATTTTTTAATATTCATTAGATTAGTAGTTATAATCGCTCGACAATGGTATTTCTAGGTATTTCCTATCAGAATTTATTCTCACCCTGAGCACATCCCTGAGTTCATACTTTTGAGTACGTTATTACTAACGTTGGCACTGGAAAACTAACGTTGGCACTGGAAAACTAACGTTGGCACTGGAAAACTATCGCTGGCTCACCGAGAAGAGGGAATCGGTGCGATACGATGAGAAAAAGAGAGAGATAGGAAGTAAAAGATACATGCGGTTCATAACTCTTGTCTATGATGCGGTTTGAGTAGTACGTTTTTGGGGCTCTCAAGTTAGTTTTAAGTCTGAGTATTTTTGCTTCTCAACAAGCAGTTTAAGTGTTTGCATGTGTGGAACTCTAGAACACTGGAACATTATACTTACCCTAGATACAGTCCACCCTCAAGGAACAGGTGGTTGTCCCGTTGCGCAACTGGGCACACGTTAGAAGGCAAGGATCCAGGTGAGCGAAAGTTTATTTCCATTGCCAACGAAAAAGTCATACCTAGTTCGATATTTAACAAATACAATTGAACTCTCAACTAGTTATATAGGGAGTTTGAAGGTAAACTGGACGGAGAGGTAATTAAATGAAATCAAATGAACAGGGGTGAAACGATATAAATTCAATACTGGAGATTATGGAAATTAGCAGGGTTGTCAGAATTATAAATTCAAAAGTGGAGACCTACATAGATCGAGGTGCTCGTTGAGGGTTCTATATTTCGGGTTTTTAATTGATTTATTGATTTCCATGGCTTCCAACAGATTCATTTTCTTTCCTTTATTACATGTGTGAAGGATTTTGAGATTATCTTTATTTATCTTGTGTTTGGATTCTTGCAGATGTTCGTACATTGTTGATTTTTTGTCGAAGCAGACGTGTTCACGGAGCCTTACGTCAAAATTTCTACCGGTTTGGCCTGTATATACTGCAGAGCATTCCCCGCACTCTAATCTATATATCCCTGATTTTTTTATTCCATCTCGTTGAGGTTTTGCATTGAACAGAATTCTGCCTAAATTATTATTACTTATGAAAGCTGTTGTTATTTTGAATTTAGAAAAATAATTTTGAATGTTTTCTGAAATTTTACCTGAGTAATTAATGCTACCATATTTACTATGTGTGTATTGTGTTCTTCGATATTTGAGCATAGTTCACTCATAACCTTTTTATGAGTTTTAACTGATATTAATTTCTCTATTAAAGAAACTGGTTCTTGATTGTTAACCGCAATTTGTTTAATGATGTTTAGTTCATCCTGGAAATTCTTATCAGAGGTAAAGGGATTGCGAAAGCTCTGTGTATCATTGACCTAAAGGCGGATAATTTATGTGACATCGGACTGAAAGAATGAAAGGGAATTATACTATTTTCAAAAATAGTCTACGCATAACAATGTTAAATTCACAGTAGAAATTGAACAAAACAAGAAGCTTTACTTAGATTTGAGTATTTCAAGGGTTAGTAATAGTTTTCAATTTAATATCTACCGGAAAAACACCTTCACAGACTGTACAATTCCCTTTGATTCTTTCAGTCCGATGTCACATACATTATCCGCCTTTAGGTCAATGATACAAAGAGATTCCGCAATCCCTTTACCTGATAAGAATTTCCAGGATGAACTAAATATCACTGAACAAATTGCGGTAAACAATCAAGTATCAGTTTCTTTAATAGAGAAATTAATATCAGTTAAAATGTATAAAAAGGTTATAAGTGTATACCTAAATATCGAAGAACACAATACACGTAAATATGGTAGCATTAATTACTCAGGCAAATTTATTTTTCTAAATTAAAAATAACAGCTTTCATAAGTGATAATAATTTAGGCAAAATTCTGTTCAATGCAAAACCTAAACGAGATATCTATTAAATACAAATATTGATAACACGCCATAAGACGCAATGTAATCAAATTGAAGCCAAAAATATCTATCTTACATTTTCTCAAACGGGGGCTGGAAAACTATTGCGCATGCCTCGCATGCCGAATTCTGAATCACGAGAAATGTCATACATTTTTAAGGTTATGCTTCTTTTGACATTTTCAACCGTCCCATATTGAAAATGGGCTAACATTTTTATAATGTGGATAAATGAAGAATGAGAATTATGCAAGACGGTCAATTAAACTTCGTGTCATTAAAAAAACGATTCATTGATCCATTTGTAACACACTGTCTGTTACCTGCTACTAGAGTTTCATCAATCAATTTTCTGCCAAAAGCGGATAAAAACTCACTAAACTTGAAGAAATATGGATTGGGTATGTGACAGACCGTTGTTTGAAAAGCTAATTCTCGTTCCATATCTTTCCACATCGGCCTCATAACCGCCGAGAAAAATAGTTTGCTGGTAGTGATGTATTTGGGTAGTGATGTCAGTGGGTAATAACCTGTTTGTAATGCAGTAAAAATAAATTTTATTCTATTTTTTGCCTCCTGAACACGAACTCCAAGTAAAATGCGGCGATCTTAAATTCCTTCTGGCATGAATCTAGAAATGTAGAAATTGATCAAATGTGTCATATTATCAGGAATAAAACCCATATAGTGCCGCCCTCTTATACTTTGCACAATTATCCATATTATGAGGTTATGTTGGAAAGATGTGCTTCTCATATCTTCGATAATTGTTGCTGCCGAATCATACACGCTAGAAAGAGATGAAAAAACAAAATCGTGTCTTTGAATAGTAATTTCTGTCGCAAGCGCATTAATTCAACAGCGTCCAATTCGAAGTCGATGCTCATTTTTTTTGGCATCACATAGGCTATCCTTATTATCAATATTCGTAGTTAATAGATATATGGGAATACTCTGCAGTATATACAGGCCAAACCGGTAGAAGTTTTGACGTAAGGCTCCGTGAACACGTTTGTTTCGAAAAAAAATCAACAATGTACGAACATCTGCTAGAATCCAAACACAAGATAAGTAAAGATAATCTCAAAATCCAACACACATGTAATAAAGGGAAGAAAATGAATCTGTTGGAAGTCATGGAAATTAATAAATCAATAAAATATCCGAAATATAGAACCCTCAACGAGCAACTCGATTTATGTAGGTCTCCACTTTTGAATTTATAATTTTGACAACCCAGGTAATTTCCATAACCTCCAGTATTGAATTTATATCCTTTCACTCCTGTAATTTCATTTAATTACCTCTCCATCCAGTTTACCTGCGAACTCCCTATATAACTAGGTTTTTGAGTTCAATTGTATCAGTTAGTTTTTATACTTGATAATGGGATAAAACCGAAACCGGTCGTAAAAAAAACTAGTGGAAATAAGACAAAGGTGTGTTCCTTTCGTTTCATTCAAGTGATGAATTTCCACAAAATAAACAAGTCATCAAATACACACATTTTTTGTTTAAGAAAATCTTATTGACAAAGCGTAATTATACTAATATATACAAGGAGAGTTACATGATCAATATGTAAGCACTAGAATGTGAAATTTATAATATAAAGTCAGGTTTGAAATGGAAAAACATTACATATAAAATGAAATAGAACAACACAGTGTATAGTATAACAAACACATCATAACAATAAAAACTTTCTAAACGCATTTGATATATATCACAATTTGTCATTACAGTATTCTTGTAGGGAATAATAGGCTTTTATGCACAATATATCTTTAACTGCCTTCCGGAATCTAGGTAAGTCAGACATTTGTTTCATTCAGATGTCGATTTCTGATTGGATAATAATTTTACGTATATACATTTTTTATTTCATGATATAAAAATGTTTCTGAACAATATAATCAAGAATTCCTTTCATTTTTATTAGTTATGCAAGTAAGAATAACGGGAAAGTATAAACTATAGTAGTTAGGTTAGGTTGTAAAAAAATTGTTAACCGTTGAGATTGTGTCGGATAAAATATAGTTAAATGCAGATGAACACATGCAATTACAAATAAAATGAAGTGTAAAACGGTTATAACATACACATTTTGGTATGAATAAAAGTACATAAGATAAAAATGTATATAAGATGTAAAAATTTAGTAAATAAAACAGTATTTTTTGAAGAGTATTATAATTTAACACAAATATTGTTATTAATTTCAAAGTCACAGATTTATGAATGTGATTTTCAGATAGATCATGAAAAAAAAATGTACTCCCAAATTCGATTAAAACTGATTTTATTTAAAAAATTGTCCAATTAATAATATTTTCGAAATGTTCACCTTCTACCAATATGCTGGACAAACAATATTGCGAAAACTGATAGATAATAATAGAACTGTGTGCAAGATGTTTTCTGTCCGATGTGTACTTTTTGCACAATCGCGTTATAAACAATTTGAGGGCATATCTTGCAAGATGCACCGATTTAAGTGATATCGTCGTATTCAAATTCTGTAAACGGCATCTGGAAGTAGAGATCAATATCTACAATTTGTATATTCTGAATTTTTATCTGAGAGGTGGGAAATGTGTTTTTATATTTTGTGGAAGAGCCCTTCTTCCATGTGATGGCACAGTCGCTTTCCTACTTGTATGTTTGTTAAAAAATCACTCACTTTATGCCCTATTGATTGGTGTATTATTGAACGATAATTTTTCCCGTTACCTGTATCATTCCATGCAAGTCCACCCCTGCATTTCACCGATTCCAGAACCGATCGATACATCATTTGAAATTCAAATGTGACAATTTGCAATAGAGGTAATTATATCCTACTTTCCTTGTTAACAACACTCTTGTACAATTTGTTTGATATCAGTATAACATGAAAGGTTTCTTGACTTCCATAATGAAAGGTGTTTCTGAAGAAATAGATCTTTTATTGTATTCTATAAGACCCACCAAGGGAACATGAAAATTAGGTGATTTATATTGTTTACTACTTTAAAGACGTGCAACACTTGGGATAAGTTTTTCTGTTATATCCTCGTCATATTAGAGAGAGGCGTGTCAAAATCGAAAAAAGTCGATTTTTTCTAGTTTTCTCGAGAACGATCAGAGCAAGGTGTGAAATCTGATTGCACTTCCGGTCGATAATTATTGTTGTTCAAAATATAAAAAACAATTTTTTGTTCAGTTTTCCCGAGAACGGTCAGAGATTTTTTATTGCAGTCCCGGTTTTGGAATCACCAGATTGGTCTAGAAAAGTGTTTCATAGTAAATACTAATCCAATGTCAATCATATATTTATTGAACATTCAAATTGTTTTCCATGAATGAGAGAATAAGCACAATACATGCATTTGTGTATGTATGTGTCATTTACCCATTCAGGATAAATTATACCTATAGATAATTCGATTTTTTTAACTTGTATTTTGTTGTACTTTAGAATTGAATAAATTGATTGAATTTGATTGGTTGATTATCTGTGGCCACTAACCATTTTTTCTTTAATTTTCCTTTTAAATATTTACATAGAAATAATAAATTAATTAATCGCCAAGCTGCCGTGTCTATTAGTGCTCTCTTTCGTCAAACTGTTCTTGGAACTTACGAGGATGTATTGATATCTAGTTAGCCTAGACCAGTTCCCTGCATAAACAAAATATTGCGTTACCATAGCAACGAACAATGACTTATTAGAAGTGTCAGTGTAATGTTTAACGTCAAAAAAGTAAACCAGAGTTACGCAAAAAATTAAAAGAAGAAATATCCACCGAAATTGTGAAAATCGAAAAATTGGAGTATCGAGCCATCATCAAGTACCTGTATTTAAAAGGGTTAAGAGGTAAGCAGATTTACTAAGATATGCTTAATACCCTTGGTGATCAATGTCCTTCGTATGCGACCGTGAAAAATTGGACTGCAAGCTTCAAAAGAGGTAAATTTTCCAAATTGAAGATGATGACCGATCGGGAAGGCCAGTTTCTGTGTCAGTCCCCGAAAATATCGATGCAGTTAATGATTTTAACAGACCGTCGAATTGGGCTAAAACGGATATCTGAAGCACTGAATATTTCATACGAACGCGTTCATTATATAGTTCACGTCAATTTGGACATGAGAAAAATTGCTGCAAAATGGATTCCCAAATGTTTTAATGTTGACCAAAAGCGTGCAAGAGTAGTAGCATCGCGTTCGATCTGTGCTCGATTTGAAAACGATGTAGACTTCTTAAACCGAATTGTTACTATGGATGTTGGGTACATTTCTACGATCCAGAAACAAGCAACAATCGATGAAATGGCGACACTCCGGTTCTCCAAGACCTAAGAAGTTTCGTCTCCAAAAATCTGCTGGAAAAGTTCTTGGTTCAGTTTTTTGGGATTGCCATGGAATAATCATAATGGATTTTTTGGATGAGGGTAGAACAATAACTCGAGATTACTATTGGACATTACTGACCACTCTACGGGAAAAAATTAAAGAGAAAAGACGCGGAAAGCTATCCAAAGGTGTTTTGTTTTTGCAGGACAATGTCCCTGTACACAAATCTCATGTTGCCATGCAAAAAATTCGTGATTTAGGGTTTGAATTACTAGAACACCCCCCTTATTCACCAGATTTAGCTCCGTCGACTATCATCTCTTTTCTCAACTGAAAAAAAGTTTAAAAGGTCGTAAATTTTCTTCCAACGAGGATGTAATAAAAGCTGTGGAGGTCTGGTTTGCAGAGCAAAAAGAAATTTTTTTTAAGGATCTAGAGACGTTGCAGGTTCGCTGTAATAAATGTATCCAATTGAAGAGAATATGTTGAGTAATAAAATATTTTGACATTGAAATTTTGTTTGGTTCTATTGTAGGCTAATAATTTTTCAATATATCCTCGTAAATGTAGGGTATTAATAGGTATAAGCATATTATTGTTATATCCAGTAGTGAAATGGCCAACTAGAGTTACCTCACATTTATGTATCATCATTGGCCAAATTTCTACTAACGTGAATGATACAGTCGTTTGTGTAGTTGACAATGATTTTATAACGGTATCTGAAATAAAAGCGCCTCGTTCGATATTTTTTCAATCGAGGAGAAGTTTCAATAAACATTTTGTAGATCATTTTTGTAAAGCACTCAAATGTGAAGAGTGGAAAGATGTTTTCATGGCTTGTACAGTGGAGAAAAAATTTGAAACCATTTGTGGTGCATTTTGAATTATGTGTAGTAACTTGTAAATACAACAATGTATTTTTGTTACTCAATAAATAAATGAAAGAAAACAAAAGCAAACCACCCAAGAAGCAAAATCATTGCTTTATGGAACTGATATATTTTATAAGTGTCTGATAATGCCGAATTGAGCATTATTTTATCACTTAGTGAGTTTGAATGCGACATTTTTGTCTTTGTAGAAAAATGTTTATATAACATTGTCCTATAAATATTTAAACAACTCGCTTTATAATATTGAAGCTTGCTTTTGGCTTAAAATGGGTTTAAAACGCATTATAAGACCTATTTAAAACCGTCTTGAAAGAGTGTTTTACGAGGATGTATTGATATCTAGTTAGCCTAGACCAGTTCCCTGCATAAACAAAATATTGCGTTACCATAGCAACGAACAATAACTTATTAGAAGTGTCAGCGTAAAGTTTGATGTCAAAAAAGTAAACCAGAGTTACGCACTAAATTAAAACAAAAAATATGTCCACCGAAAAATTGGAGGATCGAGCTATCATCAAGTATACCTGTATTTAAAAGGGTTAGGAGGTAAGCAGATTTACGAAGATATGCTTAATACCCTTGGTGATCAATGTCCTTCGTATGCGACCGTGAAAAATTGGACTGCAAGCTTCAAAAGAGGTAAATTTTCCATTGCAGATGATGACCGATCGGGAAGGCCAGTTTCTGTGACAGTCCCCCAAAATATCGATGCAGTTCATGACATGATTTTAACAGACCGTCGAATTGGGCTAAAACGTATATCTGAAGCACTGAATATTTCATACGAACGCGTTCATCATATAGGTAGTTCACGTCAATTTGGACATGAGAAAAATTGTTTGAATGTTGACCAAAAGCGTGCAAGGGTAGTAGCATCGCGTTCGATCTGTGCTCGATTTGAAAACGATGTAGACTTCTTAAACCGAATTGTTACTATGGATGAGACTTGGGTACATTTCTACGATCCAGAAACAAAGCAACTATCGATGGAATGACGACACTCCGGTTCTCCAAGACCTAAAAAGTTTCGTGTCCAAAAATCTGCTGGAAAAGTTCTTGCTTCAGTTATTTGGAATTGCCATGGAGTAATCATGATTAATTTTTTGGATAAGGGTAGAAAAATAACTGGAGATTACTATTCGACATTACTGACAACTCTAAGGGAAAAAAATAAAGAGGAAAGACGCGGAAAGCTATCCAAAGGTGTTTTGTTTTTGCAGGACAACGCCCCTGCACACAAATCTCATGTTGACATGGAAAAAATTCGTGATTTAGGGTTTGAATTACTTGAACACCCCTTTATTCACCAGATTTGGCTCCGTCCGACTATCATCTCTTTCCTCAACTGAAAAAAAGTTTAAAAGGTCGTAAATTTTCTTCCAACGAGGATGTAATAAAAGCTGTGGAGGGTAGAACGATCAACGGCGAATATTATTCAGAGCTTTTAGACAGATTCGATATTGATTTGAGGCAAAAACGACCACATTTAGCGAAAAAAAAAGTGCTGCTTCATCAAGACAATGCACGAGTGCACACGTGTGTAGTCACTATGGCAAAAATTCATAAATTGGGCTACGAACTACTACCCCATCCAGCATATTCTCCAGATTTAGCCCCTTGCGACTATTTTCTTTTCCCAAACCTGAAGAAATGGCTGGGTGGTAAGAGATTTGGGTCGAATGAAGAGGTTATAACCGAAACAAACGCCTATTTTGAGGGCCTTGAGAAAACCTATTATTTGGAAGGAATAAAAAAACTGGAAAAACGCTGGACTAAATGTATTGATCTAAAAGGAGATTATGTTGAAAAATAAAACGCTTATTTGCCAATTTTTTTTTTCTTTATTCAAATAGTCACGGAGTTACCAAACAGCCCTCGTATATGAAATATTTTTATAATAACCCAAGTTTGAATTCGTGTAAAAATTTAAAGAGCTGAATTGTTACAAATTTCCGCATTATTAAATCTTCAACTAAGAATTAGATTGCGTTATTATTATTTCCTAAGTCCTTGAATCAGTTGAATATAATATGGATTTATCACCCTGGAAGAAAATGAAAAGGAATGGCGGCGCCATTTCAAAAGAAATGTGTAAAAAAGTATCTGCAGATTTTAGATGATTGTAGTTTTGGCGAACTCAATAATTTTTGCTTCGAAACGTAGGTATTGATGAATAAATTCCGCTTTCTCCTGTATACTCTCAACTTCTGTGGCCGATAAAATCAGTCTGTTGCTTACGACTCAAGAATTATTCTTTTCGCGTTGACGTGCCCAGCTCGTGGTTCGAGTCATGCAAACATGCACGAAAACGGTCGCCATATAATGCTTTTATTCAACACTTGCGTTTTACAAATATCCACAATGAGAGAAAAAGTGCAAATCATTTTATTGTGAGGGAATTAATAGGTCGCATTGCTGCACTTGTATGCTCTCATGGAATGCATTGCTTTGTTTCCCTCGCTGCTGGTTGGTCTCATATTAAGGATCGATTTGAAATATTTTACTTACAGGAAAAGTAAGGCAGCAAACGAGCAACAAATGGTTTCAGTTCAAAATAAACTAGATGATTTGTATACACTTCTTGAAAGCCAGAACTTTCTTCACGTTATTTTAATTTCTGAACATTGGCTAAAAATGATAACATATACATGTTTCAAACTACACTGTAGTCTCTATTTTTTGCAGAACTGAGTTCAATTATGGTGGTACTTCAATCCTGATTCACAATGATTCATCAACCTCGCTAGAATTTACTGCTATTCATAAATATAACAATATCATAGATGAATAACAATTTGAGTCTTCCTTGGCCGACGCTGGTAAAGCTAATCCATTTGTGCCATGTATCTACAGATCACCTATCACAGATGGCATTTTATTTAATAAAAAGCTGGAGTCACTTCTTTTCAAAAACCACCTAAAACAATGGTTATTTTGGAGCGTGACTTTAACATTAAATATGATTCAAGAAAAAAAAACTACCCAAACACCAACTATAGCCGCGTTTCATTGACCACTAAAGTTTACGTCTACTAGTAGAAGAAGTAGAGTATCATAAAAACGGAATTTCAGGGTTTCCAATAGAAGTCAGATTATTCTAAAATTTCCTAAATATCTGTAATAACTTATAGTTTTCATTATTATAAATGATACATTAAATATAAATAATTTGCTTTCATTCACAACTACCACAGCTGAAATAGACAATGGAAGAAGGCGCGAGTAGTTTTATATCTATTCGAGGATTACATCTAGGCGGGAATGTTTCAAGTGCATTAATAAACTTATCATATATGCGAATTCCTTGAATAATTTTCACTCAGAAAACTTTTCAGAATGTAAAAATTATTATGAAGAAGTGATTCCTAAACCTTCACACCTTCCACGTTCGAGGCAGCTTTGAGTGAAGTAGCAAATAAACCGGAATTATCTTCAATTATGATAGCATATTTGTAGGTTGGGAACAAATAGTAACTGAAAAATATTTATCTGGACAATTTTCTCAATTCATCATACATAATCGAGTTGACATAATGTGTTTCTAAATCACCCCACTGATGTTTTTTGAACTTTCGCTACTTTCAGGGTCATCATCTTCTTTTTTGGTATCCATTTGTATATTTGTTGTAATAAAAGCTGTGGAGGTCTGGTTTGCAGAGCAAAAAGAAATTTTTTTTAAGGATCTAGAGACGTTGCAGGTTCGCTGTAATAAATGTATCCAATTGAAGAGAATATGTTGAGTAATAAAATATTTTGACATTGAAATTTTGTTTGGTTCTATTGTAGGCTAATAATTTTTCAATATATCCTCGTAAATGTAGGGTATTAATAGGTATAAGCATATTATTGTTATATCCAGTAGTGAAATGGCCAACTAGAGTTACCTCACATTTATGTATCATCATTGGCCAAATTTCTACTAACGTGAATGATACAGTCGTTTGTGTAGTTGACAATGATTTTATAACGGTATCTGAAATAAAAGCGCCTCGTTCGATATTTTTTCAATCGAGGAGAAGTTTCAATAAACATTTTGTAGATCATTTTTGTAAAGCACTCAAATGTGAAGAGTGGAAAGATGTTTTCATGGCTTGTACAGTGGAGAAAAAATTTGAAACCATTTGTGGTGCATTTTGAATTATGTGTAGTAACTTGTAAATACAACAATGTATTTTTGTTACTCAATAAATAAATGAAAGAAAACAAAAGCAAACCACCCAAGAAGCAAAATCATTGCTTTATGGAACTGATATATTTTATAAGTGTCTGATAATGCCGAATTGAGCATTATTTTATCACTTAGTGAGTTTGAATGCGACATTTTTGTCTTTGTAGAAAAATGTTTATATAACATTGTCCTATAAATATTTAAACAACTCGCTTTATAATATTGAAGCTTGCTTTTGGCTTAAAATGGGTTTAAAACGCATTATAAGACCTATTTAAAACCGTCTTGAAAGAGTGTTTTACGAGGATGTATTGATATCTAGTTAGCCTAGACCAGTTCCCTGCATAAACAAAATATTGCGTTACCATAGCAACGAACAATAACTTATTAGAAGTGTCAGCGTAAAGTTTGATGTCAAAAAAGTAAACCAGAGTTACGCACTAAATTAAAACAAAAAATATGTCCACCGAAAAATTGGAGTATCGAGCTATCATCAAGTATACCTGTATTTAAAAGGGTTAGGAGGTAAGCAGATTTACGAAGATATGCTTAATACCCTTGGTGATCAATGTCCTTCGTATGCGACCGTGAAAAATTGGACTGCAAGCTTCAAAAGAGGTAAATTTTCCATTGCAGATGATGACCGATCGGGAAGGCCAGTTTCTGTGACAGTCCCCCAAAATATCGATGCAGTTCATGACATGATTTTAACAGACCGTCGAATTGGGCTAAAACGTATATCTGAAGCACTGAATATTTCATACGAACGCGTTCATCATATAGGTAGTTCACGTCAATTTGGACATGAGAAAAATTGTTTGAATGTTGACCAAAAGCGTGCAAGGGTAGTAGCATCGCGTTCGATCTGTGCTCGATTTGAAAACGATGTAGACTTCTTAAACCGAATTGTTACTATGGATGAGACTTGGGTACATTTCTACGATCCAGAAACAAAGCAACTATCGATGGAATGACGACACTCCGGTTCTCCAAGACCTAAAAAGTTTCGTGTCCAAAAATCTGCTGGAAAAGTTCTTGCTTCAGTTATTTGGAATTGCCATGGAGTAATCATGATTAATTTTTTGGATAAGGGTAGAAAAATAACTGGAGATTACTATTCGACATTACTGACAACTCTAAGGGAAAAAAATAAAGAGGAAAGACGCGGAAAGCTATCCAAAGGTGTTTTGTTTTTGCAGGACAACGCCCCTGCACACAAATCTCATGTTGACATGGAAAAAATTCGTGATTTAGGGTTTGAATTACTTGAACACCCCTTTATTCACCAGATTTGGCTCCGTCCGACTATCATCTCTTTCCTCAACTGAAAAAAAGTTTAAAAGGTCGTAAATTTTCTTCCAACGAGGATGTAATAAAAGCTGTGGAGGTCTGGTTTGCAGAGCAAGAAGAAACATTTTTTTTGAAAGGTTTAGAGACGTTGCAGGTTCGCTGTAATAAATGTATCCAACTAAGAGGAGACTATGTTGAGTAATAAAATGTTTTGACATTGAAATTTTGTTTGGTTCTATAGTAGGCTAGGAATTTTTTAATATATCCTCGTAAGTGCTTTATAATGATAAAAAACAGTTTTGTAACAGTTATATTCAAGTTGTATAATAGCTTTATAATGTGATGAATAAAACAGTTTTTCGAGATAGAGACAATTGCTTTATAAAATAAGTATAAATAAAGTTTAGAGGGCTGAATAGTAGTATTTGGAACAAAAACGTTACAGTGCATGCGCAATAAATACTACGAGGCTTGTTTGGTAAGTCCGTGACTTTTTAAATTTCCCGCGCAGTAACTTTAAATGCAACACTGCTGCTGTCAACCACCATCTTTCAATAGACTACTGTCAAATTTTGAGCAAGCTGCGACATTTGGTTTGTGTTTGACAGCAATTAGAAGCAGACAACCTCGTGAATTTTAACAAAAATGGAAAAAAGTGAATTTCGTGTGTTGATTAAGCATTATTTTTTGCGTAAAAAAACCATAACTGAAACCAAGGAAAGACTTGATAAATACTATGGGAACTCTGCACCATCAATTTCAATGGTTAAGAAGTGGTTTACTGAGTTCCGTTGTGGTCGTACCAGCACAAGTGACGCCGTACGTTCAGGTCGCCCAAAAGAGGTCATCACGCCAGAAATCGTCGATAAAATCCATGGAATGATATTGGACGATCGGAGAATAAAAGTACGTGAGGTAGCTGAGGCTGTAGGCATCTCAACTGAGCGAGTACATCACATTTTACATGAATATTTGGACATGAAGAAGCTATCCGCGAGATGGGTGCCGCGATTGCTCACACTCGACCACAAGCGCAACCGTGTGACCACTTCAAAGGAGTGTTTGGCAAAGTTCAATCGCAATCCGGGCGAATTTTTACGCCGTTATATAACCGTAGACGAAACATGGATCCATCACAATACCCCAGAGACCAAGGAACAATCAAAACAGTGGGTGTCAACTGGTGAACGTGCACCAAAGAAGGCTAAGGTGCGTCTGTCAGCCAACAAGGTTATGGCCACAGTTTTTTGGGATGCACGCGGTGTCATTCATATAGATTACTTAGAGAAGGGTAGAACGATCAACGGCGAATATTATTCAGAGCTTTTAGACAGATTCGATATTGATTTGAGGCAAAAACGACCACATTTAGCGAAAAAAAAAGTGCTGCTTCATCAAGACAATGCACGAGTGCACACGTGTGTAGTCACTATGGCAAAAATTCATAAATTGGGCTACGAACTACTACCCCATCCAGCATATTCTCCAGATTTAGCCCCTTGCGACTATTTTCTTTTCCCAAACCTGAAGAAATGGCTGGGTGGTAAGAGATTTGGGTCGAATGAAGAGGTTATAACCGAAACAAACGCCTATTTTGAGGGCCTTGAGAAAACCTATTATTTGGAAGGAATAAAAAAACTGGAAAAACGCTGGACTAAATGTATTGATCTAAAAGGAGATTATGTTGAAAAATAAAACGCTTATTTGCCAATTTTTTTTTTCTTTATTCAAATAGTCACGGAGTTACCAAACAGCCCTCGTATATGAAATATTTTTATAATAACCCAAGTTTGAATTCGTGTAAAAATTTAAAGAGCTGAATTGTTACAAATTTCCGCATTATTAAATCTTCAACTAAGAATTAGATTGCGTTATTATTATTTCCTAAGTCCTTGAATCAGTTGAATATAATATGGATTTATCACCCTGGAAGAAAATGAAAAGGAATGGCGGCGCCATTTCAAAAGAAATGTGTAAAAAAGTATCTGCAGATTTTAGATGATTGTAGTTTTGGCGAACTCAATAATTTTTGCTTCGAAACGTAGGTATTGATGAATAAATTCCGCTTTCTCCTGTATACTCTCAACTTCTGTGGCCGATAAAATCAGTCTGTTGCTTACGACTCAAGAATTATTCTTTTCGCGTTGACGTGCCCAGCTCGTGGTTCGAGTCATGCAAACATGCACGAAAACGGTCGCCATATAATGCTTTTATTCAACACTTGCGTTTTACAAATATCCACAATGAGAGAAAAAGTGCAAATCATTTTATTGTGAGGGAATTAATAGGTCGCATTGCTGCACTTGTATGCTCTCATGGAATGCATTGCTTTGTTTCCCTCGCTGCTGGTTGGTCTCATATTAAGGATCGATTTGAAATATTTTACTTACAGGAAAAGTAAGGCAGCAAACGAGCAACAAATGGTTTCAGTTCAAAATAAACTAGATGATTTGTATACACTTCTTGAAAGCCAGAACTTTCTTCACGTTATTTTAATTTCTGAACATTGGCTAAAAATGATAACATACACATGTTTCAAACTACACTGTAGTCTCTATTTTTTGCAGAACTGAGTTCAATTATGGTGGTACTTCAATCCTGATTCACAATGATTCATCAACCTCGCTAGAATTTACTGCTATTCATAAATATAACAATATCATAGATGAATAACAATTTGAGTCTTCCTTGGCCGACGCTGGTAAAGCTAATCCATTTGTGCCATGTATCTACAGATCACCTATCACAGATGGCATTTTATTTAATAAAAAGCTGGAGTCACTTCTTTTCAAAAACCACCTAAAACAATGGTTATTTTGGAGCGTGACTTTAACATTAAATATGATTCAAGAAAAAAAAACTACCCAAACACCAACTATAGCCGCGTTTCATTGACCACTAAAGTTTACGTCTACTAGTAGAAGAAGTAGAGTATCATAAAAACGGAATTTCAGGGTTTCCAATAGAAGTCAGATTATTCTAAAATTTCCTAAATATCTGTAATAACTTATAGTTTTCATTATTATAAATGATACATTAAATATAAATAATTTGCTTTCATTCACAACTACCACAGCTGAAATAGACAATGGAAGAAGGCGCGAGTAGTTTTATATCTATTCGAGGATTACATCTAGGCGGGAATGTTTCAAGTGCATTAATAAACTTATCATATATGCGAATTCCTTGAATAATTTTCACTCAGAAAACTTTTCAGAATGTAAAAATTATTATGAAGAAGTGATTCCTAAACCTTCACACCTTCCACGTTCGAGGCAGCTTTGAGTGAAGTAGCAAATAAACCGGAATTATCTTCAATTATGATAGCATATTTGTAGGTTGGGAACAAATAGTAACTGAAAAATATTTATCTGGACAATTTTCTCAATTCATCATACATAATCGAGTTGACATAATGTGTTTCTAAATCACCCCACTGATGTTTTTTGAACTTTCGCTACTTTCAGGGTCATCATCTTCTTTTTTGGTATCCATTTGTATATTTGTTTAGGATATGATTTTAAAATAAGGGTTAACAGAGGTTTTCAATGAATTCAGAATCAACATGAACCCACCTTCTTTATTATATAAATAAAAGTCGTTGTACACGTATTTGAACATTTCCATCTATAACTTTACTCACGTCCATAACACTCATATTTATTTTAACTAGAGGCTGTTCACTACCAACATCGTTTTAATGTAAGATTTTTGAGCTTCAAAATACAACCAAACTGAAATGTACAGAAATTAAAGTCCATACATAATATGTTTCAAACTACTTTCAATGTCAATAGTGTCAATTTCTGCTACGATTTAGAAATTTTAATTTTTCAACCAATTATCTACTTTTGTTACCCTCAAATTTGATCGTAGCGAAAGTAGAGAAAGTAGATATATTTGGTGTCAAAAAAACAGATGTGTCAAATTATACTTCTATGAGTAGAGCATTACTGCCTACAATAAAACGCACCATATGTCACAATTACACTCGACGCGCGTTTCGCCAACAAAGTTAGCATCTTCAGGAGCTAAAAGCCTACTAAACCACTTATCCTAATTTACTTCTATTTATACCACCATTTCTTTTAATGGACGTCAAATTATTTAACATTTCGAATCTACCTGTTCTACCTAGCTGCTACTTATCTGAGGGGCAACCGCAGTCATTATCAAATTTGCCTACTTCTGTTGTTTACTAATTCTAGAAATTTACCTGCACTAAATTAATTTTTAATGTTACCCTACTTGTTTTGGATTTGATGACACAATGGACCCCGCACTTTTTATAGGTAAAATGGTTCTCGGTGAAATTGTATGAATTTTTAGTATAATGTAGTATTCACTGTACTGATTGAACGTGCAGAATCGCAAAGCTCGTTGATGGATAGATTTTGAAATACAGGGCGTTTAAGTTAAAAATCAGTAATTTTTATTTAATTATTTCCCAGGATTTGAAAGTGACAACTTCATTTATTTTCGTTCTTATCATCACCGTACCTTCATATTACTAAATATCATTCAGACGGTGCGGATTATATCATTATGTACAGAGTGAAAAAGAAAAACATTTTAGTAATGTCTGAAAATTCGATGTAATAATGAAATATTGATAAAATATTTTGACATGCAATATACTTCACTTATTCCATCATTAATCACAATATATACATTTCGTACAGGGTGATTTAAAAAATTGGTGAAATATATGGCCGGTTATTTGGTACATATCCTGTATATTCAAGTGAATTATCATCCTCCGAAGATAGACATGATTTCGTTGAGATATATAGGGTGATCATGAAAATTTTCGATGATAAAAATGACAAAATATCAACGTTTCAGAAATCACCCTGTAATTCACGATTAACTTTGTGAAATTCCTTTATTATTATTTTGTATATTCATCATTCTCTCCTCAACACTGTCCCAAAAATTCAGTTTCCTATTACTAATTTTATAGTTATTAATTGAGAATCTTATTACCATTTGCATGACGAGTTGAAGGAACTTGTTCACACGTACATTCTACTAGTGGCCAAGATTTTTCACAAATACTGAAACGTGGGAATGTGGAAATCAAAATAAATATAATATTATATGCAGGGTGATGACCAATGACGGTCCATCCAATTCCATCCATCATTTAGTAACTGACTGAATATACGACACATCAGTTACAACTCAGGCATGAGTCAGATAAAATTCCTAATGCTTGGATATTTCGACTTGCCCAATCGTGTATGAGGCCCCGGTACGGGAAATCAGTTATCACTGAAGGTGACAAGGAACAGCCTTAACCGAATCCACCTCCCCCGTAACAGCG